>OY728165.1:623718712-628718712 GCA_963277665.1 Viscum album
GTAATTTTTGAAATATTCAGTAAAAGTTTATTGTTTGATCTTTTATGCATTAATCTATTTATACATACTCATCTTTAATTTTTCATTACTCAAGTTAATGGACGAAACCTATATTAATCATGCTAAAAATGGGTGTGTTGGGAAATGTGGATATTTCCCCGTGGAAAAATTTTGTGATATTTTAGATAGAAGGAAAAACACTCCGGTAATTACCACAAAAATATCTCAATATAGAATAAAGATGAATAATATCCAGGTCCCCAACACACCATGAAATGATTAACTTTTTATTGGTTCACTCATGCAGTAACATCCACAAAAGTTTAAGAGCATTCTTAATTAACTGGTCTTTGAATAATGAAAAAATGAGAATGAAAATATATATTCCATTCACTAGTCCATAGAAAATTAGACGGTCATTTTCACCATATGTTACATAGAATGTGAAACATACAAGTGGATGATTAATATTACCAAATACAACAAAAAATATGATATATTCTATATAGACTGGGGTGAGTTCAAGAATATATTTTCACTAAGCTAATTTCATTGACTATAAACACAAAAATAAAGAAATAAATCATGGAAATGAATTAAAAATAGAATGAATATATTATATCATATAATGAAACCCTCAAAATGCTGATGTAGTATTCAACTAGTTTCAACTCTAATATTGAAAGTAAAATTTACCACTTATTTAGTAGTTTAATGTATAATATTACAAGGTTGTTATCCCTAAGAGTTGTTGTTAGCTATGGGAAATTTTTTATGATGATATCATAATGATGATATAGAAGATGAGAACTCCAAATACTATAGGGAAAATAATATTTGAGAAACAAAAAATAATTTCTAAAAAGACACGTGGTAGGATGAACATCCAACATCCATCAAGAAATAAACATTGGTGGAAGCACTCACATAATTTCTTCAATGGATTGTGGAAGTGAATTAATTATGTTAAATAACAAAACCAAGATCAAGATTTCAAACGTGTTTCTAAAATTATTATTAAGAATATAGAGGATAATTTAATCCCTACTAATGTGCCACCAACACTAAAAGTATTTAAATTATAGTTCTATTGTAATTATGAACATTAATGACCTAACCCAGAAGAAAATAAAGATAATAGAACACAATAATCTGATTAACCAATGGATCATGTTATGTTGTACACAGTAATAATTTATGTGTTTGATCACATTAATTAAATTGTGAAATGTTACATTATCATTCTCTATATTGTAGAGAATGTTTTTTGAATTCTATATCCTTACCATATCTAATATAATAAAACAATTATAAGAATTTATATTAATCCCAAAAAATAGTTTATATTGATATATATTTGAAAACTACTTCTGGAATGACTATTGCTACATATATATATATGACTCTTCTGAGATCACATTTTATTAAATGATACTCTATGTGAATCTAGCTATACAGTCCACAATATAATTTAATGTAATATTAGGAAAAAATTGGATCCCTCATTATAGTTCACACATTAATATTTTGTATATGGAAATCCACTTTAATGTCAAAAATCAAAATTTTAGCAAGTATCAATGAAATTAAAATTATGAACTATTGGTAGAAGAATACCCTGTAATAAGGGTTATTGTACCAAAAAACAATGGACTTGTAGAAAATTTGATCTGGGAAGAATCCAAAATTGATGTAATTTGTTGAATACATATATATTTATAGTTAAACATCATGTTATTCCCACATGGAATGATGTTTATTTTTCAATAAAACTCTATCTAAATCTATGAATACATAAAAGATACTATATAAAATAGATCTTGTAAAATGAATATAAATTGTGATTCAATTGGAATAGAAAAAATTTAATGATTTAAAATAACCCTAGTTCTTTAACATAGGGTTAACGTACCAAATTTTTAAAAAATAATGATGTATCCAAGGACCATTGTATTTATTATCATTATATATAAAATCATGATTAAAAATAGGTAAACACATACATATATTGATGATATGTTTGATCAACTTTATAGAACGTGACAGTTCTTGAAGAATGATATTAATTCTAAATACCATTATTCAGGGTTAAAAGTTGATTGAAATTTAAAAAATATATTTCACTATAGAGTTTTTAATATATATATTTACAGTGATTCCATTTGGAATTAGAAATTCCAATATTATCTTCCCGGTTTGGATGAATAGAGTCTTTATATGGTACCTTGATAAATTTGATCATGTATTTATAGAAGATATTCTAATATATTTAAGGTGAATGGAAGAGAATAATTATATTTCAAATACTATGTTAAAACCCTTTAGAGCATTCAATATTTAGAAATTTTAATTCATGATATAGATAGAATCACTATTGGGTTATGTAATCACTAGAAATATTATATATGATATAGATAGAATCATTATTGGGTTATGTAATCATTGGAAATACTATGATCCGTAGATTTCGTATGTCAACATGATTTTACAAATTAATTGTGAAATTATTCATTTATGTGTATATTCTACACGTAAATTTATCATGGGAATGAGAAATGATCTTTTAGATGGAGGAATGTAAAGATTTTTTCAAGGAAGTAAAATGAACATTGTTAACTATTCAACTACATGTATTACTATTTAGTTCATATTTGTTTGTATTATATATTTATGATTTAAAAATTTATTGTTTTGTGACCTCATATATAATGAAAATTTAATTTCTTATTCAATATGATAATTAAATAATCAGATGTAAATTTTCCTGATGCATGGTTTGGAGTGGGTGAGTTTTATTTTTGCATGAATGATGGGTTGACATTATCTATAAAAAAATGTTATAGTTTTTTTTATTTCATCATCATGGCATGAAAAAAAATTCTAAAAATAATAATGAAATAGATAAACATCATCATATATTTTATCATTATACACCCAAACACATTTAATAGCCATAATTCCATTAGGATTGTAGTCAATTTCCCCAAAATATACGTTCATGTTATTATCATAAAATAGGACTTCACTCTCCATAAAATCATAATGATCACACCCTTGGACGAATTAAAAAAATTTCATGGTTCTCTGGTATTATTGTCATTGATTCAAAAATAAGGGTCAACATCAATCTATAGAGGTTCATTGAATTAGGTTTAACACTAGGTATGAGCTATAAGAAGAACCCCATAAATTTTTTTGAATAATAGTAATCTCATTTGAATGCCATAAAATACTCTGAAAAAATATTCATATCATCTATTATTATTTTTCCCCATTCATATGAGATAATCCCTCATTTTTAATAGGAATCGAGTATCATAATATAGATGTGATCTCTATCAGAAGTCCACATTTATCATCACTGTATTCAGTGATCATATTTGGTTATTTAGTATCAAATTTAATTTTCCTTACACATTAAATGATGTATTGATTAATTTTATATGGGTAATCCATTCATAAGATACTAAAAAATTCATGTAGTGCTTGAATAAAACTATTTTGAAGAAGTGCATTCCCACAAACATAAAGTGGCGAGGAATCATATACTTGAGATATGATCATCATACCATTATAAGGGTTTCGCTTCTAATTTTACATCCAATAACAGAGGATTAAAAATAATATCCCCATAAAATTTTCCTGATATACATGAAAGCATATATTAAGGATCAAATATGTTACATCAGTATTCATGTATACTAGTTTCCACCTCCACTACATCGATGATTCATCAATCCCATAATATATCCAAAATGTCCACCATGACCATATTCATTGTAACCAGAGGGTTCTATCATGAAAAATCATTATTAAACAATTTAAATCAAGATTATTTCATTTCAATATATGAATCCTTAGTTTTAACTGATGATATTCATGTAAACTATTGAAATCTTTTGTGATGGTTCACAGTGGCCTCACGAATTTCCAATGTATTTCACTAGGGAGAATCAAATCAAGTGTACATCAAGGCCCACTGTCATGAAGTAGGTGATGATATAATCTATATCCATGTGACATATTTATAGTTATCTCCCTTAGTGAAGCTATGAAATAGTAAAATACACTTTTATTATCAAGATTGGGATTCAATTTTAGGGAATACACTAGCAATATCCCTCACCAAAATACTAGGATATTTTTATACACTCTAACTAATCCTTATAATCATCCTTAGAATAATTAACATACATTTCCATATAGATCTCAATATGTTTTCTAATCGAATTTTAAAAATTTTAAATAAACCATTCCTTCAATACTCAATTCAGTTGTCCATTATTTTCATACATTGATGTTATATCTTAGCAGGTCTATAATCAATGCATTTCACAAATAAATGCTCTTGTACTATAAATGTTTCACTTATTTGGGGACTGGATACACATTCATCTAAATTCATTAATGATTATCAACATATACCATTAATATATTTTCATTTATAACTCTTTCGAAATATACAATGCATAAACATCTAATCATTAAAATGTTAAAGGAAGAATAAAAATTTGGTAATCTAAAATTCATAATGAGGGAAAACATTACACATATCTATTTATGATCATAAAAATGTATATGAGAAGAATATGAGTTTGAAATTATAAATATTACATGATATGTGGATAAAACAACTCTCATGGTTCTTAAGATTTATACATGGAACAAAAAAAATAATTTTAAAATACATGATCCCTAATAGTGAACATTCTTCATAAGTAAATCATGAACCAAAATTTGATGTCATATAAGTGTTGAACCAACATAAGAATACAAATTAGTTTTTATTTATAGGGTATCCTTAAAGAACAACAAATCAAAAGGTATTAGATATTAACTCATAATTCCCAAATTTTTAATGGGTTTGAAAACCTGAATTATTTCATATATTAGATAAAAAAACTATTTCTAAAATCAGATGAAGCACATTGGATGATTTCTTATAATTATCTCACGAGTTATAAATCCTTACACAATTCCATTGAGATAGATATAGGTTCCAACATTCTCCTAAACAATAAATTCTTATATAATATGTAATTAAATATTCATCGTGTCATAACCCATTAAAAATGAACTGGTTCTAGAGAAATTTCATAATTGAAAAAACAGTGGAAAAGAATCATGTTTCATAAGCATTTCATCATTTCATAATATCATAAATGAGGAAACCGAATATATTTCATTAACATATTATTATTATTATAGTAAATATAAAACATCTATAAAAATAATAATAAAATTCAGAATATATGATATCCCCAATAAAATATAAGAAACCTTAATGATTTTTTCAATATCCCACTAAAATATAATAAACTCCACATGTTGTTTAATTGATGATAATAAATTCAATCAATTTCTATTAATAAATTAATTTGTAAAATAACATTTTAATTTCAAATATGTTCCTTAAAATAAAAAATATCCCAAATATTATTGAATATATATTATTTTACTAGAAAATTGAACAAATGTAGTTTATGTTTCAAATTTTTGTGTGGTCATGACTGCTGAAAATTTATTTTTCCTAGTACATGTTAAAAAAATGATTTCATCAACATGTTCTCAAAAAATAAATAATATCCTAGTTTAGAAAACAAAAATAATATCCCTTTGAAATAATTTGTTAAAAGGAAAATAATGGTTAAAAATTTATTTTGAGAATAAAAAATCTTTCAAAAAAACCTTATTAAGAATTCATGTGCTTGGAAGAAAAATATATTTCAGAAGAAGATGTAAATAAATTTGTTTTTCAAATAAAAACAATATTTTCAAATAATGAGTACATAATGTGTATAAAATGAATCAAACACATGTTTTTTAATTAAATACTTGTTTATAATAAAATAAATTTGTTTCTTGATATGTATTTATTTGATTTGATCATCAAAAACATAATCATAAACATTCTCAATAAACAACTAGATTGTAACATAGGCCTGTTACCACATTTGTATCTTTTGAAACGTAAGTCATATGAAAGAATTACATTAACAAAGCATAAATTATCTTGTGATAAAATAAATACCTGATATAAAATTTAAAATGGTATGTATATACACCTCATAAAATATGACTAGTGCATAACATAACATATTCCCAAATGTAGGGAATTGAAGACAAAAATTCATTACCTTAACTCCGGAAATCCATCGTACAAAGTGGAAATTACTGTTTAATAATTTGATATATATTATAAATTTATTATTGAATTGTAATCATATGTATCATACCCTAAATGTTTAATTTATGACCATTATTACCTGTTATTTTGAAAAATAGTTTTTAAAATCACATTTTGGGTAATAATTACTACCTTTTTACTGAATGATTTGGTTTGGAATTTTTTCTCCTTTTACGTGATCATGTTTTCATAATATATAGAAGGTTTAAAATTATATAAATTTAAATTATATTAAATTTATATTTATATTTTGTAATCCATTATAAATAAATAAATAAAAATTACACAACTCAAAAAAAAAGTCGGTCATACATATACATGAACGCTTATTCCATTTTATCGATCCATGAAATTTAATAATGTCAAAATATATATTAAATTAAAATATTCATTTTCTTCCATATATTTCATATATTTTTATAAAAAACATCTTTATTTTATACCATGTAAATCACAAGTGAAGAACGAATCACATTACTGTGTGAGGTTGTACACATGAGCAGCGTTATCGTTTTCCCACAAAATTGAATATAAGAAGTAAAATATGATATTAAAATTACAGTGGTATAATTATGTCACAAATATCACATATCTATGTAAAATACATCAATATATATATATATATATATAATATTTTCGTATGGAAACTGAATTATATCGGCTCGTGTATTGGTACTACTATATTCACACGCTTGAGAGATTTGTTTCATACATGATGGAACCATAAATGGATATGGGATAGTCCATAAATATAATAAAATCCAAGTATATGGTAGTTAATATATCTATTCTATTTTAATTAATATCAAAATAATTCATTTTGTGTGAGAAGAATGAAAAAGAAAGAGTTTAATAAAGATAATTACCTTTAATTGGAAGAACCTCTATTGAATTTCATATTAAGGACCCATGGATTGATATTTTTTGGAAAGATAAGGTCTAGAACATGGAAAATAATTTTTAGGGAGATATTTCTGGTAGTTAATGGTTGATCCAAAAATCTTATTAGGTGTTAATTAGTGAATGGAGGAAGTCCCTTTTGATAATTGGGGAGGAGTATAATTGTTGTAAATACCCAAAACTATTCAACAAAAGGAATTTAGTGTCATGCCATATGAATTTATTATTTTTTATAATTGAGGAGGAGTTTCATTTTTCAGATAAATATTATTTTTTAAAAAAATTATCATTAAATGTGTCTTATTAATTATAAATGATCATATAATTAGTATGATGTGATTTGTACTTTTTATAACGGTTCAAAAATTATTGATTTCAAAAACCTACAATTTTTTCATTAAATGTAAAATATTATTTGACATGTTAAAATGAAAGTATTAAGAAAAAGTTTACATACAAAAAATATTTTTTTAGAATATGAATTTTGAAATTATCTAGTGGTGAATTTTTCTGATATTTGGAGATAATTTAATTTTTTGGTAGAAATAAAATACTGTATAAATATACTCTTTATATTATAAAATCATAATGATAAAAAAAGATGTAATAAAACCTATAATGGTATTTCCTTAGAAAATATATGTTTTCCCATTAAAATAATGTGATTTTATGTTTATTAGATTAATTTTATAATGCCTTTATGAATCCTATGAAATGTATATTATATTTTATGATTTTAAATTCATCTCTTCCGAAAAGTGACTCACATCTACGTAAGATATGGTAGTATATTTTTATGTTCGGCCCTTTTCGTAGTAAAATAAAACAAACCACCCCACCATATAAAATATAATGTGAAAAACTAGGGAAATGATTGTGTATTTGAATAATTTGTTGAATAGAGTCCAATACCTATGTTTGTGATATATTAAATTATTCCCCTATAATTTCACATATAATCCCACCCATGCACCATATTTTCTTCACTAAAAATATGTGGATAACTTCTATTCTCTTCCCGACCCCACTATATATAATCCTCTCTAGCTTCCCAGGATCTTATGATTCCCCTATTAATGCTTTTGGAGCCACACATAAAAGTAATAGTTCTCTATATCCTCATCATTATCAATGTTTCTTAATCTTTTTATTCCCTTTTATTTTCAATTAATATTGATGGATAAGTATTTCACAACACCCCCATAATTCAATAATTAATTCTAAATGATGAAAGACCGATTTCAATCTCATTAAACCCCCCATGTACACCTGTTACTATAATGAAATTTTGTAAGCATCCTTTCCTTTCTCTTTTTATTCATGATTATCTATTTTCATATGCCTTCATCAACAAATTATAAATTTTTATTCGTTTCCATCATTGTAAATATTATATTAAACTTCATTTCCATATTTTTAGAAACCCATTTCTCACTCACAAATCAATTTGAAGAATTTTTAATTGACATCGTTATGCTGTCAGATTTTCACTGTGATGTTCCTTGAAAAATCAATTGTGTAGTGAATGTCGTACCCATTTCCAATCAAGAATGATCACATTGATAAACATATAGATGATTATTTTTTGACTCAAATATATTTATTCATGACTCTTCATCATTTAATATCTTTTGATTATGAATTAGTCCATGTTTTATGATTTATATGCAACACATAAGTATTACAATGAAATGAAATGGACTTGTACACCAAGAATTTTATAGCACTAATATACATTGGCTATGTTTACTATAATGTTATTCCATGTTGGGATAGCGGTGTACCTGATTAATAAATGGTACTTTGTCCACCATGATTTCTTGGATGTTTTTCATTGAACTATGTTTATGATGAATTTTTTTATGTTGTTTCCACATTTACTGTGTTATGATTAACATGCTTCATCACGATTTAATATTCATATTCCTTTTTTTCTAATTTATATGACTCATATAAAATTTATTATTATCTGCATGTTAATGTATGTTTGATCCATTGTAGCGATGTTATGGATCACCCCTTTCTTATGTATTTCCCCAATTTATCCAATGGAGTTTTAAGCTCATGAATGTTAATGATGCATTCAATAAGTATGTTTTAATGAATGTTTAAAGTTGTAATGAAATGTACCTAATTCCCAAAGGCAGTATACATAATGATATTTCATGTTGTATTAAGAGTAATGTTATGCAATTGAATCATGTATTAATGTGTAATAACGATAATGGTGTTTATATAAAACCTAATTTATTGTAAACATAGTGTATACATATAGTGTGTCAAAATTTATATTCAATTTATTTTTAGAACACTATTTTTGAAGTTTTAATCTGAGTAATAATCTCATGATATGATAGATTCATTCATTTAAACTGATATTTGATCTATAAATAACTTATGTTATGTTTGAGGTTGTGATGACTTACAAAATTAGAGGTGCAGAATATTGATTTTTTGATAAATCCCATTAAAAATATTATTGTGGAAAATATTTTTAAGGATAAAAATTAGTATCTAAACTTAATATGGATATATTTCAAAGTTGAGGAATACTCGGTATGTATTTTTTCTAGTGATGATCACCATAACATATCAATTATTTTTAGAATTTTATTACGGTATCATCGAATGTGGGTTTATATTTGATAGAGTATTTGATGTTACATGACATTTATGATTGTATTGACGGTTCATAGTATGTAATTTATTTTTGGATTAGATATTGTAATTTTTTAAGACTAATAATTGGAGTTACAATGAATTTTTGGAATATGGCCTAAAATTAGAGTATGACATCATGGTGATGTAATAAAGTTTAATATATAATGTGAGATAATAAAAAAAACTATATCCAAAAATGGAACATGAATTTAATAGTATAAAATGTTAGTGAATATAAAATAGAAAAAGGAAAATAGAAAGATTAACAGTTGAGAACCAATATCCAATGATGGCTTCTTTAAAAGTAAAAACCTATCCTCACTCAAAAAATTGATATAGTAAAAAATTTAAAGATTATAAATTTAATCTCTATAAATATTGTAAAATTACCCCAAAAATAATTCCATATCATGCATCCTTCTCACAAGAAGAATAAAAACACATAATTTCGATTTTAAACATAATAAAAAAAGTAACGAATAATCTAATTCGTCATGGGTGAATATATTACCTTAACAATATTGGGTTTCATCAATTATTAATATCATTTGTCTAATTATTAAATAAAAAATAACATAAATATGTAAATTTATGGAATTTTACTTCTAATTAATATTTTACCAACATATTTTATTATTCTTATGATGACATATTCACCCTCTTATATCGATCAAACACTCTTTTATTTGTTTTCCAATCATTTCTGAGTGATCATTGTAAAAATTTTAACAAACCATCATAGGAGTGATAATATAAATGGAATTATAAGAAATAATTGTTTAAAATGGAAAATTTACCTGAAATAATAATCATCCACGACCTAATTTCCAATGTAAAAAAATGGTATTTTGATGAAAACAAGAAATCATTAACTACCAGAGCACCCTTTTTTAGTTGATTATAAATGGTGAATCAATTTTAGTTTTATGTACTCTAAATTTTTATTATTATGATTCTCCCCTCCTTTGATCCCAAAATTCTTCATTCTCTCCCACCATTAATCCCATTATACGACATTCAAATTCATCAAATGATAAAAGAGATAAGGTATTAAAATTATAGAAATAAATATTAGAACAATTCAATATTCCCCACCAGACCATTTTTAATCCTAAATTATGCTAAAAACATTAATCACCATTCCCATAATGTCTGCTCCTCAATATGGATTATGAATATCAATATATTTTGAGAATCTAAATATATTAATATATTTTAGTTCATCATACTCTACTTAGTTTCCTCACAGCTCAATGTGTAATCCCTACCATGAATGTTTTTACATTTTAAAAAATATATGACCACATAAAAATCAGTTAATTACCACAATATTTCTATACTAGCATGGATGTTTAATATTCTTAATTATATATCTTACCATCCCCTATATTATAGGATACACGAAATAATTCATTATTTCATGTTTAAAACATCCATTGGATAAATGGTATCTCCCAATATAACCATTTCACATGTCTTTTAAATCTCTATAAAATAGTTATATGGTTTTTCTGTAGATTATAATCATGAAAACAAATCCATGTCTCCCTCCAATTTGGAGGTTTTTTACATATTAGAAAAATGTCATCTATGTAGTCTCTAACAACAACATATCAGTTTAATAATGTGGTATATCGATCAAGATCCCATTAAGAACACTATGATATGAATTGTGTTTCATGTTGAATTTAAATAAACATTTTCCATTTTGAAAATTATATTTCAACCATATTTAACATTACACATGAAATTTATTACAAGATACATTTTGATTTTCATCGTGAACAAAATCTTTCTCTTGCATTATCACGACCCGTCCTAGGGGCCCGTGCCGTGACTACCCCAAGCCTGCCTTCCATAGGCCAGGTGCTGGAGACTAGCTCCAAAGGCATAAATCCCTATACTGGGAAGGAATTGACTTTATAAAAGTAATCAAACACAATAGAGTACGCAACTGAAGTAAGCACTAAGTAAAACTGAATACAAAAGTAAGTGTTGAAAGGAAAGGGGCTAGAAATACAATCCCAACAGTAAGTACAATATAACTGGAAAGCTAGTACAAATGTAGTAAAGTAAAAAACAACTAATGTGTCTTCCTCTGGGAATCCCACATGATGGGTGGGTACATATGGTCTCATTAGCACCTCAGATTCATCAGTCTACTCTGTGTACATCTCACCAAGTGGTCCACCTCTGGGTACCATCAAGCTCCATAAGTCTCTAACTTGATCAGTGATGTCCATCGTCTCCATCCAACAAAACGTAGTGCAGGCATAGCCCATGCAAGGGTGAGTATATGATACTCAGTAGGGACCCCGAGAACCCGAAGGTCTCCTAGAATCCACGAAGGGTAAACCACAAAAGAATGGTGCAATCAAAAAGTATCAACCAACTCTACATAGGTATATGGCCATAGATATACCTAAGTTATCAATCACAGTTTGGCTCTAACTCTCGAGCCCAAGCACAACTCAGTCCACACAGGAAAGAAGTCAATCACATCGATGATAATGATTGAATGTCAAGACTCTGCTCAAAAAGGTATACATATGTCCTATAGCGATAGAGATGATCAGACGTAGTTACTAATTAATCTATGCTATCAGACCCACAAATGATACAAGACCTGCTAAGTTGTGAGACCCACACAGTATACAAGACCAACTACTCTGTCTGACCCACACATGATTCAAGTATAAAGGTCAAACTGCTGGACGCACACAGGTTACAAGAATAGTAGTCATTGCTGTCGAACCCATAGAGTATCCCAGTGGATTAGCCGTCATTGTCGAACCCATGTAGGATACCAATACAGAAGTCATCACTGTCGGACCCACAGAGGATCCTGGTACAGAAGTCATTGTAGTCAGAACCAGCTCTAGAGTTCCCTCACACAACACGCTCGATTCTGGGAGGGTCTGCTCCTCGAGAAAAGGGTGTCGATACATCAACTACAATGAAGACCTATGTTTATTTATACCAAAGTTTCGTCTAATCATAAAGATCCCAACGCGACAGACGGTGCGTCAATCAGACGCTTGTTCTGAAAGTTATTAGCATTTCCATTCCAGGGGCCTGGTTGGAATTACTCTCGTTCCAAACCTGGTAGTTTCCCAAATTTTTTCAAAACTCACTTTGAGTATCACAAAAGAAACACCTTGTTGCAACGGTCCCAATGACGTAGACGGCGCGTCGATCAGAAGCATGGTTATGAAGTTATTCACATTTAAGCATAAAAGGCCCGCCCGTCAAGCCCGGTCGGCTGGCTGGTCAGCCCATCCTGGCTCGGTGGGTCCATGCCGGCTAGGGGGCTTCCCGACCCGACCCGGCGGGGGGCGTCTAGACGCGGCTTGGATGGATGGCCGAGCGGAACCCCCCTCCCAGTTCTTCGTAACGGCGACGCCGCCCCTCCTGCCCTGCCGGCCGAAGCCAACTAGCTTTCCCAGTGCGAGCGGTCTGCATTTGCGGGCTGTGGATCCTCCGCAAGCGGCGCCTATAGGCGCCGCGGTTCCTTCCTCCCGGCCGGCAGGCGAGCCGACTAGTTCGCCTACCGAAGCGCCCCCCCATCGCGGGACACAGTTCTCCACAGCGTGCCGCCAAAGGGGAGACATGTTTCTCCAGCCCGGCCGGCTAGGCCGGAAGGTTCTTCCTGCCCAACCGGTCATGAGACTGGCCGGTTCTTCTATGGCAGAGTGGCCCGGGGATGTGGACTGCGGTCTTCCTTGTCGCAGCCTGCATGAGGCTGCCGCTGCCTCCGACCGTCGCTGCAAAAATAGTCAAGAACCATTGGAGGGTCGTCGGGCCTTGTTCATTCAGCCCGCGGCCTCCACTTTAGGCGATAACAGAAGGCCGAAGACATTCCATGGATTTCATCAAATAAAAAAGTACAATATTATTCAATTAAAATTGATCAAAAACCTTTACCTAGATTTCAAGGACGGTGCACGTCAACGAGCCACAGAAGAAGACACGGTGGTCGGGTGTCGCAAAATGCGGTCATCGATTCCGTTGACATCGGGGTGCGTCCGAAGAGGAACCATCGTTGGAGATGTACTTTGTGTTCTTTGTCAGAGATTTTTTTCATTGAATAACAGTGTTCTTCGTCGAGAGAGGAACAACTGTCTTCTATTTCTCCATAACCTCCGCAAAATAAAATTTTCGAACCAATGAAATAATAGGCTCCCAATATTATAATAATATTTCCATGCCTTTCAAAATATTTCAAACAAACGAAAAATTAATTAAGTGAATAAATTAATTAATTTTCCATGGATTTGGAAGAATTTCAATGGACTCATAAGAATTAAAACATGGAAGAGTTGGCACATTAATGGGAAGCCTAAAGGTTTAGGGTGTTAAATGGGGGTTAGCTGCTCATGTGGTCCCCACCATATATTATCCTCCAATGGGGGATTATGTTGGGTGTGGGCCCCACTTATAACCTCCATTTGGAGGATTAAATCACCACCTTTTAAAAATATAAAATTTTGTACACAAAAATTTTATTTAATTTATTATGAAACCCCAAAAATAAACCTTCTACTCCTGACCAAACGCAACTGAAGTAGAGGTCTCTTTAAGGGAGTACTGGAATTGTTGGTTAAATAGTTCCCATGGATTTCAATTCTGAGTACCGGTTTAAAAGATAGAAAAACCCGCACTTTCATTTACTGAACGTACCTAAACAAAACATCAGAAATTGATTCCGAGCACACCAGGCCTCGGAATCAGGCTCCGTTAGAAACTACAGACTCGTAATATTCTAATGAATTTAAGAAAAAAAATTCCTTGATATTTCTGGGACTTTACATTACCCCAACCTCTGGGATTTACGTCCTCGTCAAGCTACAACACACACTAGGGAAAGAAAAGGGGGTACTAATCTCGCATATGAGCCTCCCGCTCCTATGTACTCTCCTGGAGGTTCCTGTGCTGCTAGTGAATTCCCCCCAGATGAATCGATCATCCATATAGTATATGCTCCTATCGATCCTGTATCTCCACTGGGAACTTCGTGATAGTAACCTTGTCATCAATGTCCAGCTCCCCGTGGTCGATGATGTGGGACCGGTTGTGCAGGTATCTCCTCAGTTGAGATACATGGAAGACATCGTGCGCCCTATGAAACTGAGGTGGAAGGGATAGGTGGTAATCCACCTCGCCTACCCTACTGAGGACCTGGAATGGTCCAATGAATCGTGGAGATAACTTGCCTCCTCTGCCAAAACTTCGTAGACCTTGATGAGGTGAGCCCCATAAGAAGACATGGTCGCCATCCTCGAACTCCAGTGGTCTCCGTATCCTATCAGCATAGGACTTCTGTCTATTATGTGTAGTCTTCATCTTCTCCTGGATGATATACACCTTCTCCATCATAGCATGAACCATCTCTTGTCCTACAAGTGCTGACTCCCCTGGGTCAGTCCATCACAGAGGTGATCTGCAAGGTCGGTTGTACAATGCCTCGTAAGGGGCCATCCCAATGGTGGAGTGGTAGCTCTTGTTGAAGGAAAACTTCACAAAGGTTAAGTTATCCTCCTAGATGCGACCAAAGTCAAGGACACAAGCACGGAGCATGTCCTCGATAGTGTGAATGGTACTCTCAGTCTGACCATCCATCTGAGGATGGAAGGCGCTACTCAAGTGAAGATGTGTCCCAAAAGCCTCCTGTAACCCCTTCTATATCCAGGAAGTGAAACAATCATCTTGATCGGAGATGATAGTTGATGGAACACCATGAAGCCGTATGATCAACTGGATGTAGAGGCGTCCCAAGCTCTCTACTGAGCCATTCTCCCTGATCGGTATGAAGTGGGCTGACTTGGTGATTCGTTCTATGATTACCCAGGCAGAGTCATGTACTCTAGATATACGTTGAAGTTCCATCATGAAATCAATGGATATCCTATCCCACTTCCACTATGGAACCTCTAAGGGCTGAACCAAGCCTGCTGGAACACGGTGCTCCACTTTCACTTGCTAAAAATTGAGGCATTGAGAGACAAACTCTGCTACTGTTTTCTTCATACCTGGCCACCAGTGCTGCCTCTAGTTAAGGTCCTTCTGCGATAAGTTATACCTAAGAATCTGTTGGTCTGTGTTTATGGTAAAACATTCTCCCATAAGATAGTGCTGCAACATCATCATGGTGAATACCACTGCTTCTAACTCCAGTTCATGGGTAGTGTAGTTCTGCTCGTGCAGTCTCAACTGCTGATAACCATACGTGATTACTGCTCGCTCCTACATCAGGACACACTGTAGTCCGGTCCCTGATGTGTGGCAGTAAACTACATACCCAACTCTCTCCTTCAGTAGCCTCAAGATGGGAACAATAGTCAACATTTTCCTCAGCTCCTGAATTCTCTGCTGGCATCTCTCTAACTAAACGAAGCGTTTCCCCTTCATCGTCATAGCTGATAGTGGTGCTGCAACTCTAGAGAAGTCTGGCACAATGGTAAGTCGGGATGACTCGTGAGTGATCATATGAACCCTCTTATGAATGATTTCATCCTGTGCTACCTGGGATTTCCTTTTCACCAACCAAGACAAAACACATCCCAAAATTGGAGATAAACCACACCCTTTTACCTAATATAGTCAATATGTGTATGAACTGTGGTTACCCAATCCATACCCAAACTAACATTGTAAGGCCTCGACTCTGACACCAAGAGGTTCTACCCGAAACTCTCACCTCAAGGGTCATATCACACCATCGGTGTAAGTGTGATTATCAAGTCTCCTCGCAAAGGTACCTCCAGGCGTGAGGGTTAAGTCAACGGCCTAACCGGAATCTGTAGGTCTGGGAAAAGATTCGTGGAAGGAAGGAATGAATGTTTCTTATGTCTATTGATATGGAAGTTAGTGTTAGACACATACCATACCTCAAATCATTCATAGATCCCTTGGGTCACACTCCTTGACCGCATGCAACTACTCTATTCCCCTACACTCCAGCTCCATGAGCCTAGCGGGGAATACTAAGGAGGGTGGTTGTAACATGTCGAAATGTTAACCACCTCATGCTGCTCTCATGGCTCTACATCCATGTCTTCTTTCCTGTAGATTCATCTATCCTTAACACCTCTTCTTCTCAAAACATTTCACATGCCAAAGTCTCTAAGACTTGGGCCAGTTCGCAGCATCCCACTACTAACATTCACTGGATGTATCTTCTCATCCAAATAATATTCAACCACAAAGGTTCTCACTTACGACGTACCCTAAGTAAGAATACATAGAGGAAAAAGTGATGGCTCAGATATCCTTAAACACACCTCGATCAGATTTCCAATATCTGATGCACCGATGGAAACATATTCATCGAGTACCATGAAAATATCGGTATGCCTCGATGAATACTCAGCTACCAACACATCATCCTGCTGAAGCTATATAAGCTCTAGAAAACTCTTAGCAACCTCTTGAATCTAGTCCTCAGCCACCTGTGGGTCTAGCACACCTAGGAACATGAGGGATATATGGTGCTGAAACGCATGTAAGGAACTAAGCTTATAAGTGTCCTCTACCGGTACTGATGGTAGTGTCTACTGACCAAAAAGAAGTGATATAGTTGGCACACTTCCCGAAGGAACCATCTCGGAAAAGGGTCCAAGTACATAAACTTCATCATTAAGAGGACCATCTTCATGGTCACTCATTGAAAAAGATTATAAGCTATGATCAACATCCTCTCTAATAGTGTCTCAACTAAGTGGAAAACTACATTAATAGCCTCCATCCAGTCCTCTCAAACCTTGGAATCTATCTCGCCCCATAATCTCAGAGGCCTCTGCCACCAGAACTCGTGCAATGAGCGCATTTGGCTTGCACCATCCGCTAGTGCAGCAGGTGGCATCTGCTGCCTAATGGGTGGTGGTGCTGCTGGTACACCACCCGAAGGTGCCAACATAGTAAGAGGGCCTTGTACTGAAGCCTCATCGCTCGGTGGGTCATCATCGTATACTCTCTCTCAGGAACCCTAGCTGGCTGTCTACACAGAAGCATCCTGATATAAAATAGGTGTGTCACAGTCAATAAGTTATTCCTTGTGATATGACTCAAAGATACCATAAAGGAAACTCTTGAAACAGACATGCAATCAGTGATTTCATGTACTAAGTCAGAAAACAGTGGTCAGGGTCCTAGTGTATGGATACGTCGGCCGCCGTACCAACACTGGACTCCCTGGACTGAAAACCACACTCAATACTCTTAACAGTATTGATTCAGGGTAAGAGAGATCAGAGTCCTAAGTTCTCGGAAAGAACGGACTCCAATGATACCAATTTGTCACGACCCTTCCTCGGTGCCTGTGCCGTAACTACCCCAAGTCCGCCTTCCATAGGCCAGGGGGTGGCGACTAGCACCAAAGGAATAATTATCTATAATGGGAAGGCATTTCCTTTATAAATGTAAACAAACACAATAGATTAGGCAAATGAAGTATTCAATAAGTAAAAATGAATAAAAAAGTAAGCGTTGAATGGAATGGGGAAGGAAATACAAGCTCAACAGTAAGTACAGTACAACTGGAAATGTAATAGAACTGTAGTAAAGTAATAAACAACTAATCTATCGTCCTCTGAGAATCCCACCTGAAGGGTGGGTACAGATGATCTCCTCAGCACCTCAGATGCATCCGTCCGCTCCATGTACGTCTTGCCAAGTGGTCCACCTCTTGGTACCATCCAGCTCCACAATTCTATACCTCTATTAGTGATGTTTGTCATCTACATCCAACACAACATAGTGCAGGCATAGCCCATGCAGGGGTGAGTATACGATACTCCGTAGGGACCACGAGACCCCTAAGGACACCTAAAATCCACGAATGATAAACCGAAGAAGATTGATATAATCACGAAGTATAAACCACCTCTACATAGGTTTATGCCCATACATATACCACAGTTATCTATCACAGTTCGGCTACAACTCTGTAGCTCATGCACAACTCAGTCCACACAGGAAAGAAGTCAATCACATCGATGATAATGATTGAAATTCAAGACTCATCTCACACAGTTATGCATCTTTCGTATAGCGATTGAGATGATCAGATGTAGTCACTTATTCATATAATCTATTGAACCCACATAAGAAACAAGACCAACTAATATGTGGGACGCACAAAGGATACAGGACCAGCTACTCTGTCGGACCCACACAGGATATAAGTACAGAGGTCAAGCTGCCGGACCCACACAGGATACAAGAAAAGTAGTTATCATTGTCAAACCCACGGAGGATCCCAGTACTGTAGTCATCACTGTTGAACCCATGTAGGATCCCAGTACAGAATTCATCACTGTCGTACCCACAGAGGATCCCAGTATAGAAGTCATCGTAGTCGCATCCAACTCTAGAGTTCTCGCACACAGCACGCTTGATTACGGAAGGGTCCGCTCCTCCAGTAATGGGGTTCGATACATCGACTATAATGATGTCTTGATTTGATGTATCCCAATGTTCGGTCTCATCATAAGGAACCCAATGCGTCAGACGGTGCGTCAATCGGACGCCCGATGTGAATGATATTAGAATTTCCATTCCATGGTCCCAATTGGAATTACGATCATTCCAAAATTGGTCATTCTCCAAAGTTGTCCAAAACATACATAGAGTATCGAAAAAGGACTGCCTAGTAGCAAGGTTCCCAGTGCTGTAAACGAAACATCAATCTGACGCATCGTCAAAAAGTTATTCGCATTTAAGCATAAAGGGTCCAGCCCGTCAAGCCCGGTGCGCTGGCGGGTCGGCCCGTCCTAGCTCGGATGGTCTGACCTGGCTGGGGGTCATCCTGGCAAGCCACACGGCCGGCCGTAGCTCGGCCAGCTGGACAGGCAGAGTGCCCACCCCCCCCCCCCCTCCGTTTCTTCGTAACAGCGGCGCCGCCCCTCATGCCCAGTCGAAGCAGAAGCCGACCGGCTTTCCCGGAACGAGCGACCCGTGGTTGTGGGCCGCAGATCCTCCCCACACAATGCTTATAGGTGTTGTGGTACATTCCACCTGGTCGTCTAGTGAGCAGGCTGCTTCTTCCACCGCAGCAGCCCGCCCAGCGCGGGCCATGGTTTTTCACAGCGCGATGCCAAAGGGGAGCTGCAGTTCTCCAGCCCGACCCACTAGGCTGGCCAGTTCATCCTACCCGGTCGGTCATGAGACTGGCCGGTTCTTCTTCGGCTAAGTAGCCCACGTATGCGGGACGTAGACTTCCTTCTCACAGCTGGCACGCGGCCACCGCTACCTCCGATTGTCGCCGCCAAAATAGTAAATAACCATCAGAGGGTCTTCGGACCATGTTTGTTCGGCCCGCGCCCCCCGCGTTAGGCGTTAACATAAGGCCGAAAAAATCCATTGTTTTCATTGAAGAAAAATGTACAATTTTATTCAATTAAAATTGATCAAAAACCCCTACCTAGATTTCAAGAACGATGCACGTCAACGAGTCGCGGAAGACAAGTGTCGCGGTGGTCGGGCATCGCGGAATGCAGATGTCGATTTCGATGACATTGGGGAGTGTCTGAAGAGGAAGCTTCATTGCAGAATTACTTTGCGTTCTTCCTCATAGATGTTCTTCATTGAAGAATGGTGTACTTAATCTAGAGAAAAACACATATCTTCTATTTCTCCAAAGCCTCCCCAAATGAAAATTTTCCAACCAATGAAATAATAGGCTCCCCATATTATAATAATATTTCCATGCCATTCAAAATATTTCAAACACATGAACAATTAATTAAGTGAGTTACTTAATTTATTTTCCATGGGTTGGCATGAATTTCAATGGTCTCATAAGAATTAAAAAATGGATGAGTTAGCACATTAATGGGAATCCCAAAGGATTAGGGGGTTAAGGGGGGTTAGGTGCTCTTGTGGGCCCCACCACACATTATCCTCCCATGGGGGTTATGTGGGGTGTGGGTCCCACCTCCAACCTCCCCTTGGTGGATTTAACCACCACCTTTAAAAAAATAAATTTTGTACACAACAATTTTATTTAATTTAGTATAAAACCCCAAAAATTAAACTTCTACTCCCGACCAAACGCAACTGCGGTAGAAGTCTCCTTAGGTGAGTATCGGCGTTGCGACTTCATCGGTGCCCTCAGATTTCAATTTTTAGCACCAGTTTACAACATATAAAAACCCACACGTATGATTACTAAAAGTACCCATACAAAACATCATAAATTGATTCTGGGCATACCGGGCCTCGGAATCAGGCACCGTCAAAAATAGCGGACTCGTAATATTTCAAATAATTTATGGAAAAAAATTCATTGAAATTTCCTTGTATTTACATGCATAATGAATCATTCTCCACCATGGAATGAAAGTAATTTTACTCATCATTTTAGACACCATTTCATGTTTTTTTAGTTTTCCATCAACTCCATATGTGTCGGTATCATGGTTCAGTAACTCCACGAGAGAGAAATACATTATTTTTTATTTTTAGTTCCTTAATTTTTTCATAGAACAATATATATTTCCATGTATATTCAAGGCCCTTGATAAATATCTCTCTCTACAAATTAATGGCATGATGAAAATTTTATCAAACGTTAATGGTTGAATATCAGTCAGACAATGGGAATGTGTACATAAACCTGGAATTCTAGGATAGTTATACTTTGACATTTTAGATCATAATGATACAAGTTTTAGATCTATTATCAGGCACAAAAATTGATTCAAACTTTGTCCAAGAATTAAATCATTTATTATATTATACTAATGTTTAATATTTCAGAGTATGTTATAATGCAGTTGTTTAGTCTACATTCCATCCATGTGGGATTTAAAATTTCACACTAATATTAAAAATTTTATATTAAATTTTGATAACTTTACTTCACATAAGATAGATTATTATTATTTATATATTGTAAAGAACACATGGAATAACCTAAATAATTATAAGTGCATTATATTTGAATATTTGGATATATTATAATGATGTCATGATCACACAGTTTCCACAATGTGATAAATGATGTTTTCATGAATATTTTGATTATTATTAATGTGTATGAAGACTTGAGGTTAAATAATATGGTTTCTGAATGAATTTTCTTATTTTAATGTCACATTCTATCTTCATTTCAAATGATGGATGCATCAAGCATCTCAATCCATTTTTTAAATAAATTAAAAACCCTATTGATAAGAAACAATGATCTTCCAAACTATCATGGTTCTTTCTCAGTAACTCTACATGGAAGGACCTATCAAATATCAAAATTAGTATTAACATTCTCTTATCTCTTATCCAGCACCATGTCCCCAATAACCAAACATTCCATTCCATAAATATAGGTACTTTTTAAAAATTGATATATATTTCTTATATTATTCTCCTACAAATTTACAATATTTCCAAAACATTTATCAGGAAAGTGAGAACCCTCACAGATAAAGTGGATCAAGTATTAAAGGATAAAACTAACCTATTAAACACAAGTCTAAAGTGATTGGAATCTCCTTCCCTAAATATATTCTAGGGAAATGAACTAATTTGGAAGTCTAGATTGTCCTCCATGATTTCTTGATAATATCATGGTAGATAATCCCAAGCTTTCATATACTCATCACTGCTAGTCATCATCGCATTAAAGCCTCTAACCAGTATACGGTCTTTATTATCAATCCAATAGGATTACACTCTTGTAATTTCCTCTTAAATTAGTATTCCCATCATTTGATCAATATCTTCCCTCATAGAATTAATCAATAGATATTCCTCCTTTATTTTATCACAAGAATGCATGAGTAATTCCATCTACTGATCTACCTCCACATCCTTCAGACCCTCCAAGACGCTAGGGGGCCCTGCCTTACACTGCAGTCTTGGGGGAATAGTATCCTCCCCCACTGGAATTACCTCCAGAGATTACATGTTCATCTATTCATGTTGGTTCTCTCCCTTATATTGTTTATCCTCTTACTCTTGGGGCTGGATTACTACGCATTTCGGACCCTCATATCCTTCAACTCGTAGGGTCTGTACTATTTTAGTTTCTTGTATTTTTTGGCCGATCGAGTATCTATCAACCTCAAGAGATAGGAGTAATCTTTATTCCCATTTGGATTCATCTTCTTAGAGACAATGAATCTCTCTGTTTCTTTGTTTTATTTATTCCCTTTCTCACTTTTTTGGAAGTGAAGACCACTGCTTACCCTTCCTAATCCATTACCATATGAGGATCACCCAAAATCATCAAACATGATATCAATGGAGAAATTGAGATTTCATTCAACTCTCCCTCATTTCTCAAACATGTAAACATGTTTTCTATGTTTAGACAGTACAAGGTCATCCGGGGTTTGGTTTCCAATTTGAAATTCAGTGACCTACATTTACCAAATAAAGTTCACTCCCACTCTTGTCCCTCTATATCATAACTCTCTCTAGAAGACTCTATCCACCTTATTCAGTTGCTTCTCCCACTATTACACACTTCCATAGTGTAGGTACACATATTTAGACCCTCTTCACCCTTAGCAATTAAGCCCACAACTCACACAGAGGCCCCCAGAACCAGATTCTTGGCGCCTGAAACATGTGTTGTCTGAGCTGCCACCTCCCGCACAGACCCCTATAAAGCATTCTGGATTCCTGGAATAAAAGCTGACATAGCCCCTGAGTCAGTCTGCATCTCCTTAGGAACACCCAGGTCCTCTTTTAGGCATCCAAAGATGTTTTCAACCAATGGGTTGGCCCCCTTCCTCCCTGAATCGTAGAGGGAGATCATAGTAGCATCTGTGATCAAATGTGAAATAGAGGGTGGAATTGTCTCCTACAATGAGGTTGCACGGTTCTGATCCCCAAGGGTGCTCAATTTTTCCTTTCCAAAATCAGAACCACCATCCTCCTTCGAGGGCTGATCATGGGAGGAACAACCCCCTCGCCAACATATATATTCTATGTGCCCAAGACAACAACAAATATCACAATAATTAGTCCATGTTTAATAGCATACCTTTTGGTTCCATAGGAGTTCAACTTCAATATTGATGAAAACGTTGTCTATAGGTCCCTTCAACACATCAACATCAACACATACCCTCGAAGAGACACGATGGAAAACAACATCTGTATGAGAATCATTGCACAGGTAGAACCCTACATTGTTTTCAATAAACCGAAGAATCGAATAATATAGGAATTATAAAGGGAGTCTTGGAAGAGAAATCCAGAGTGCTGAAACTAGAGGATCTCGCATCAGGTTGATGTTGAAGGACCACATAAAATAGGAAAAATGGAAACCCTCCATACATCACAGAGCAGAAGCCAAAGAAAAAACCAGGTCATCTTCGATTGAGAAATGAATATGAATATGCTTCACATCAAGAATGCCCACAAACACATGATAATGTAGATTCCAAGAAGGGTGCACAAACTGGTCAAAAGGAATCCAAAATTACAAAATTCCATAAATTCCATTCACATAATACATTAAATTAAATATAATTGTTAATGAAAAATACTCTTCTCCACAAACATCTGTTAAACTGAGTGCATATCCCCCTCATCCACGTTTTTACAGGATCAAAATTTAAATTTGAAAAAGATTTTTAAAATTCTATTCTATCCCTTAATATCCTTTGTCTCATATGATTTTTATAACGATCTATTTTTAGAACACATCTCATATCCTTTGAATATAAAAAATAATATAAAATATATCTCCATGATCACTCTCAGGTCACCACTGATTTTAATTGTTATTATAAAAATGTGGAATGTTTGTATAGTTCTATGTAAATCAAATGTATAACATTCACCAAATTATTTAGTCATTATTTTAAAGATTAATATGATTCTATATAACACTTTAATAATAGTTATAATCTTTCATTATAAATGATTAAGAGCTTCCTACTACATATTCATTTATAGAACTATATCTTATTGATACCATCAAAAATCAATTCCGCAGTTAAATATAATCTAAAAATCATGAAATAATAGTAATTAATAAGGAGAACATAGAAACTTTCACATATAATATCGATGTAAAAAATTAATTTCATGGTCTTTACGAGATTCAAAAAAAAGTTAAAATTAAAGATAAATATCTAGGAAAAATAAAAAAATAATAATCAATTTATGTAAATAATAATATTAAAGTGGTTCAAAGTCATAATTCTTTGATGTGGAAAAAAAGATACAGTACATATGCATGTCTTAATATCCCAAAATGAGGTATACTATATTGACGAATGTAATTAATATTTCTCAACACCCTCTACAGAGTTCAAAATATTAAAATTTTCCATCATGGCATGTTTCAATAAGTAAAAAATTTCAAGAAAATAAATGATTCATAAAATTATAATTCATATTGAATATCATAGCTATAATCACATTTAAAAATCTAAATTTTCAAAAAATTATTTATCTTTCCAAACTACCCTTTTAAATATAAAAGATTTATGGCCATGATAAATTAAATATTTCAAATAAGAATATATACAATTCATAAGTTATTTTTTATTCTATATTACTAATTTGAAATCGAAGTAATCAATAATTCTATGGTTGAATTAAATTTATCTCAAAATCAATAAAACATTTCACCATGTAATGATTAAGGGAATGTATAAATATATTAAAGGATTCATATGTATCCCCTACCTATGAAATTAAATCCTTATTATAATCTTTTTATACTATTGAAACTAATAAAAAATTCCATGTAATGTGAAATATTAAAAACATTAATGTTCAAAAATATCAGGGATCTGGAAGCCAATACTACATAATTCATAAAATACATGTTAAAATAATTTTTTGGAAGCTATAAAATTCATGGTACCCCCAAAATGATATTTCTCATTGTATTGTAGCCCAAATTTACCTTTATTCATTATTATTAAAAATTGATAAAACATTACCTTGGATATATATAGATAATACAATAAATTTTTCTCATGTTATGTCGATGTATAACATTTTCTCCATAACATCCACTAGATAGTTATGTGGGGTGAAACCCAATACATAAAAGTGTTCAGTTAATGATAATGAAAATAAAAGTAGAAAAACATTTTATATTTCTTTATTTACCATTTCATCTTCTTTCTATCCTCAACTTCATGCTGTATTTTTTTTATAGAGTGTTGTCATCCCATTTATCAAGAATCGGTGGTTATTAATCCTCATCAATGTAATAAAAATCTATGCATTTCCCCTCCACATCTTCTTCTTATCCTTCGTATTTAAATGTTATAAAAAATCCCAATATTTTAGAACATTTATTCACTTCCTAAATTATTATATTTTATTCTTCACTACATTTTTAAATAAATTATTTGAACTCAATATCTCCATCCTCATTCTATATTAAAAGAAATTTATTTTTTTGACCACCTCTTTTCAAAAAAAATACTCATTCCCTCCATCATACACACCTAATTGATATTTACAATGGATTCAAAAATAAAAATATTTTTA
This sequence comes from Viscum album, assembly GCA_963277665.1. Classification (NCBI taxonomy): domain Eukaryota; kingdom Viridiplantae; phylum Streptophyta; class Magnoliopsida; order Santalales; family Viscaceae; genus Viscum; species Viscum album. The sequence continues at coordinate 623,744,925 of OY728165.1, forward strand.
CAATGTTTTTTACTATAACCATAATATCATTCTTCACTACCTCTTGGTCATTAATCTCTATATCATAAATTAGAGTATAAATTAAAATTATGTTTTTCAATCCTTCTTATAATGTATGTTAAGGAGGAATAAAAAATCAGCATTATCTACGATATTATTTCATATCCTATTTTCACCATCAATGGTAAGAAATTTTGTATATAAATTATATGGATGGAATTATGTGTAACTCCATTGTTGATTCTAGAATTAATAATCAATATTAGGGTATAAATACTTCATTTTTATCCATATATCATCTAACCTTTATAAATATATATTTCCACTGAGTTGGAATACACATGATGTCTTTTTCACTTTAGTGGTGTATCATATCATCTATTATTCATTTAATCATACATCACAGACAAAAAAACAAAAACTAAAAAAAGGGGAAAATTAATTAAAAAATGTAAACAATAAAGATATTAAAATGGAATTAGTAATATTTTTGACTGAATCATGATTTTTAAATAATATAATATTTATCATTATTCATCTATAATGGTAAAAGAGTCATGAAATGTAATTTGATGTTTTTACTTCCCATGAACATAATATTTTTACAATGTATACTTTTATCGAACGCAGTCTAAACGGTATGGTCTAGTTGAAGGACCCCGGGACACCCTGAGAGGGGAGGGGTGAATCAGGGTGACCACTTTTTCTTTTAATGTGTTGGATCTTGTTCCCACGTTGGTAGGAACTTGTTGAATCTGTATGATGATTATGATCAGAATGAAAACATTCACATGCACAGAGAAGACACAACCATTTTTACTTGGTTCACCACTAAGGGCTACGTCCAAGGAGCATACGCCGACAGGTTGCCGGTCGTACCTAAATCCACTATGCTTCACTAGCTGCGGATACAAAAGTTCAGGTACAGACACTCTGTCCCAGGCACACTGCCTTTACAATTGTTCAGGGATAGCTCACTGCGTCCCTCGGGTCACTCCCGTTGACTCCCCCTGGCTCACTGCCATTGGTGAAGTCCCACTCAGTTTATAGAGGTGAAGGTCTCTTCAATAGATTTGCATTGAAGTATTTGCCTCTGCTCAGCATGAGACTCTGCTTGCATCGAATTCCGAAATAGATGCACTAGAACGCACAGAACCACTGAACCGGATAACCAGAACGTGTAGAAAAACCTGACTAACAATTGCGCGCCACACCAACCATTTGCGCGCAAAACCTTCCTATTGCGCGCAAAATTACTTTTCGCGCGGAAAAATATTTCGCGCAAAAATCCCCTTTTTCGCGCAACTCCGAATATTTCGCGCAAGCCCCTTTACGCTATCCTTTTTCGCACATCAGACCTCAGATCTTCTCTAAGTCTTCCAACACCCCGAATGAAGGGGGTCACCTCATATTTATAGGCGACTGAGACCACTGCGCGCAAAATCCCCTTCGGCGCGGAAAACCTCTCATCTGGCGCGTAATCTTTCGCCCAGCTTAAGTATTTCGCGCACAACCCTTATTTTCCGCGCAGCCCATGCCTTTGCCATTTTTCACCAAACTGATTTCGAAACACTATTTGCGCGAAAAACCTTGATTCCCTATTTCGCGCATCCTGCTGTTTTTTCGCGCCTAACATAAGTATTTCGCGCAAGCCTCTTATATTTCGCACACCACATCCTTTTTCTGCGAACCTCCTTTTGCAGACAATCCATGTCTTCATTTTCCGATTTTGAGGCCCAAAAATTTGGCAAACACTGGGAAACAGCGCCACCTCCAATATTGTTGTCTGCTTGAACTGTATGATCACTTTGCTGGAACACATTCGGAACTTCCACTGAGGATTGAAAACAAACACAAACCATACACCAAATCATGCTTTGAAGAACCTGGTTCCAACAATCTCCCCCTTTGGGTTTGTTGGCAATCAGAATAAATTCAATAGATCTCCAACCATGAGAAAATCCAAAACGCAAGAATCAACTCAGCCAACACTCTAAGTCTATGTGAGCAATGCTCGGTGTAGAAAACAAGAGAGGAAGCTTGAATTGGGTCTTAGTGTTTTGAAATTCTCCATGACACCCAATGTTATCCTTATAAAACTTCTCATCACAATCTTACACTTCCATCACAGAAGAATTTCTTGCCGTGAATTTCTGGCCATGAATTTCTTTCCTTGAATTCTCTTGCCGTGAATTTATTCCTTTCTCCTCCATTGACAATAAAACCAAAGACCGAAAAGTTTGTTCAACGTTCAGCTCAAGCCATACTCCCCCTGGATAGTATCTCCCCCATAAACCTGCATCACAACCATAAGTAGATAAAAACAGTTAAAAAAAACGGGGAGAGGGGACTTCCGGTGCCTCCTTATGCAGTAGGAGGTGGTCGAACACCGAGGTTCAACCGATGCTTCTCGAACACAGCCGCGGACAATGGCTTGGTTAGGATATCAGCCACTTGCTCATTATTTCCAACATGATCCATTTTAATCACTCCTTGTTCAACCTTTTCATTGATAAAATGATACCGTATTTCAATATGTTTTGTACGAGAATGTTGAACCGGATTCTTCGTAAGATCAATTGTACTTTTGTTATCCCAATAAATCACCATTGGTTGCTGCACCTTATCACCAATATCTGTTAGCTGCTGCTTCATCCAAAGAATATGAGTGCTTGCTTTTGTGGCGGAGATATATTCAGCTTCAGCAGTACTAAGAGAAGTACTTTCTTGCTTCTTGCTCAACCAGCCAACAAATTTATGCCCAATATAGAAAGCTCCACCACTAGTGGACTTTCTGTCTACTACATCCCCAGCCCAGTCAACATCAGAAAACGCGGATAATTCACTGTCCCTGCCTGCAGCAAAAAATAACCCGAAGTTATGTGTGCCTTGAATATACCTCATGATTCTTTTTACTGCTGACATATGTTCCTCCTTTGGATTACTCTGAAAGCGGGCCGCAAGGCATGTTGGAAAGACAATATCTGGCCTTGTCGCTGTTAGGTACAGTAGGATTCCAATGATCCTCCTGTACATGGTGGGATCAATAGAGTTCTCATCCTCATGCTTTCCAAGTTTAGTTCCAACAGCAATCGGAGTTGACATTGGTTTGGAGTCTTGCATATTGAACTTCTTCAGCAACCCTCTTGCATACTTTTCCTGAGAAATTAAAGTGTATTCCTTCTTTTGAATCACTTGCAACCCCAAGAAATATGTGAGCTCCCCAATCATAGACATTTCAAATTCTGATTTCATGTGGTTGGCAAATTCATCCACTGATTTCTGTCTGCTGCCACCAAAAATGACATCATCAACGTAGATAAGAACCATGAACTGATCTTTTGGAAAATTCTTCACATAGAGATTGTGATCAACTCCTCCTCTTTTGAATTCCAACTTCTTGAGATATGAATCTAGCCGTGAGTACCACGCCCGTGGTTCCTGCTTCAAACCATATAGAGCTTTCTTTAGTTTGCAGACCTTTTTTTCATCGGTACCGAAGACAAAGCCCACTGGTTGTTCAATGTAGACTTCTTCTTCGAGTACACCATTCAAGAATTCTGTCTTGACATCCATTTGATATACTTTATATCCTCTTTGGAGTGCCATGGCAAGGAAAAGCCTGATTGACTCCAGTATAGCCACTGGAGCAAAGATTTCTTCAACATCAATGCCTTCAATCTGAGAGTATCCTTTACACACTAGTCGTGCCTTGTTTCTGATGACACTTCCATGCTCATCAAACTTATTTTTGAAGATCTATTTGGTACCAATCACATTGTGACCTTCGGGTCTCTGGACAAGATCCCATGTCTGATTCTTGTCAATTTGGTCTAATTCATCATTCATGGCTTTCACCCAAGATATATCTTGTGCAGCTTCTTCGAATGAGGATGGATCTACAACTGATAGAAATGCATATTGCGTGGTATTCATCATCCTTCTGGTTTGAGTGGGTGCACTCATATCCCCAATTATGTTGGATGGATCAATCTCAGCTCTTCGATTTCTCCTGCGAGGTTCAGTAGTATTCTCTTCAGCCATAGTTTCTTCTTCAGATTCTTCTTCTGAGTCAACATCATTATGTGATTGATGAGTGTTTTGAACAGCTTCCTCTATTTCTGCATTTGTAGTTTCTTCATGTTCACATTCTTCATGACTTTCTATCACATCAGCATATGACGTCCGTGAAGCATTTGCGGTTTTCTCTTCAATTATCTTAACATCATTGCTTTCCACAATCCTTCCCAAACGATTGTTGAAGCATTTGTAGGCTTTGCTGTTCATTGAGTAACCGAGGAAGATTCCTTCATCGCGTTGTCACCATATTTCCCCTGATTTCCTTCTTTGTTTCTGATGAAGCACTTACTTCCAAAGACACGAAAGTATTTTAGAGAAGGCTTCCGTCCATGCCACAATTCATATGGTGTCTTCGTCTCACCCATATAAAGTCCTGTTCGATTCTGAATGTACACTGCAGCTTGAACAGCCTCTTTCCAGTAATGTCGTGGAGTACGACTCTCAATCAGCATAGTTCGTGCCATGTTGTTCACCTGTCGATTCCTTCGTTCAACAACTCCATTTTGTTGTGGAGTTCTCACAGCAGCTACCTCATGTTGTATCCCATGCTTCTACAGATAATTTTCAAATTCAATGGACGTGTATTCTCCTCCATTGTCAGATCGCAACACTTTGATTGTTCGTCCAGTATCATTCTCGGCGATTCGCCGATATGTTTTCATGCAGTCAAGGACTTGTCTTTTCCTGTGAATGACCATCACACATGCCATTCTACTGTAATCATCAATGAAAAGGACAAAGTACCTTTCTCCATGTGTTCCTGCAACATTTATTGGACCACAAACATCTGTATGAATCAGATCAAGAAGGTGAGATGCCCTTTTCTTCTTTGGCCGATATGAACTGCAGACCAGCTTCCCACGAATACAAGCATCACACGATTTTTCACGCTCACACTTCAGGTTGGGAATGTCCATGACAATTCTCAATTTTGATATTTTCTCCATGTCTTGTTGATTGATGTGTCCCAATATCCGATGCCATAGATTGTTTTCTTCTTCAACAGTCATGTAACATACATTTTCTTCACTATCAACCTGATACAAGTTTCCTTCTGTTCTGCATCCCTTCATGAGAGAATTTCCAGTTTTTCCCTTGATAGTGCAGCCTTTCTGATTAAAAGTAACAACAAGTCCTGAGTCACAGAGTTGACTCACGCTGACGAGATTATGACGTAGGCCATCTACGTAAAGGAATTCAGTCTTCTTTAGTTCTCCATTAGCTAATTTGGTACTTCCACTCCCTTTGATTTTCAGAGCCCCATCATTACCAAATCTTACTGTACCATCAACATTCTTTATGATATTTGTTAGTAGGTCGGCATTACCTGTCATATGATATGAACAACCGCTATCTAGAATCCAGGTACTGTTGTTCTTGGTAGCTTTGAGGTCTACCTCTGCAAGGTTTGATTTCTCAATCTTCCTCCTTTCCTTCCATGAGACATTAGATTGAGTAAATAGAACTGATGGCCTTTCAACTATCTCTTCCGCAAACCCAGGTTCTTCATAGTCAAAGACTTCTTTAAGAGGTGAGAACCTGTTTGAAATAGAAACATTGTCTTGCTGACGAGACTTGACATGTCTGGAACTTCTGTATGAGGTGTCAATGTCCCTTCTCTGCCTGCAATTAATGGCCTTATGACCAAAGTTAGAACAATGAAAACAATATCCATAGAAATTATTTCTTCTATAAGAATTAGGATAGGAAATTGTTCTCTTTTTTTGAGCATCTATATCTTCTCCATTCAGATAGCTTCTTGCCTCTTCACAATAAGACATGGTATGGCCCAGATAGCCACAGAACTGACACTTCATGAGAAGAAATGTCTTCTCACTTGAATTTCTCCGTATAGCTTCTTCCTTGGGAGAATAGTAAGACTGTCTGCCATTTTTGAAAGTTTGAGGATAATTTTCAGGTCTCCTTTTAGTTTGGATTGAGGGTTCCCTTTTCAGCACTCTAGGTAATATTTCAACATGTTCAACTTTCATCTTATCTTTCTTTTGGATCATTGCACTTCCAGCAGTTGATGACTCAGCCTCACAGCCAATTCCACTCTTTCCCATGCAAGTGGGTCTTTGATCACTCAAGATTTTTCCAACCCCATCTGAACCACACTTGCCTCTTGCTAGTAATTCTGCATCTGAGAATCGTCCAAACTGTATTTTCTTCCTTGATTCTTTTGGAACTGATTCAGTCTCCAGTTTACTCCTAAGAGTAACTACTTCCTCCTCAAGACCCTCAGCAGTCTTGGATTTTTCATCCAGTCTGGATGTGAGGTCATTGATAACCTTTGCCTGCTCTTCAATTCTCAGCTTCAGATCTACTACATCATCATTTATTTCAATTATTTTAGATTGTACCTTCACAAATTCTTCCAGTCGTTCAATTTCAGCTTCTAGTTGATCAACATATTCAGTTGATTCTTCCACAATTGATTTCCACTTATTGCAGCTCTTACATTTTATCTTAAGCTTACTAACCGCATCCTTAAGTTGCATCTCAGGATCTACACAAGTTCTCAGTTGTTTTTCTCCTTCAGTATCTTCTGGCTTTTCAACAGTGGCCATCATAGAAGCATGGTTCCCAGTTTTGAATTCTGGTTCTTCTTCATCACAGAATTCATTATCATCTTCTTCCTCTTCACAGACAAAACTCTTCCTTTGCATTTTCTTACCAGATTTGAAGTCTCCCTTTTTGAAGAACCTTCTCTGAGGCTTCTTGAAGTTTTCATCCTCACTATCTTCATCATTGATCATTTTTAAACACTGAGAAGCAATGTTCCCAACTTTTCCACAACGGAAACACGCGAGAGTAACTTCCCTTTGAATTTCCCTTTCCCCTTCTGGAACTTCTTTGCAATCAGAGAAAGAATTTCTTTTTCTTCGTCATCTTCACCGCTACTATCCTTTGATATTTTCAGTTTATCCATGGCCTTGAATGCCATTTCCTTGCTCACCCGAGTCGTAGCATCTTCAGGTTTGACTCTCATTTCATATGCTACCAAACTGCTCAGTAGATCATCTAAAGAAAGTTTGGAAAGATCTCTTTCCTCAAGGGCTGACACCTTCGCCTTATAAAGAGGTGGAAGTCTTCTCAATATTTTCTTTACAATATCAATGTCTTTGATTTCTTCACCTAGACCTCGAATAGCTCCAACCACTTCGGTAATTCGATTGAAGAAAGAGTCTTCATTCTCGTCTGGATGCATCTTCAGATCATCAAACCGATTGTGCAGCACTTGTAGTTTCGCCTCCTTCACTTTGCTATCACCTTCATAAATATTCTCAAGTTTATCCCACATGGATTTTGCTGAGGTGCAATTCATCACCTTTAGGTAGATCTGATCAGAAAGGGCTGTAGTGAGAGCATTCTGTGCTTTAGCATCTGCATCAAGAAGTTTCCTGTCTGTTTCAGTCATAGCCAGACCTGTTGGATCAGTGACATGTATTCCTTGCACAGTAGAAAAAAGAACTTCCATTCCAAGAGATCATAGATGAGATCTCATTATGTTCTTCCAGATCTGGAAATTGCTTCCATCGAAGTGAGGGACTCCCCTGACATTGACCGCGTTTTCCATGACGAAGAAGGTCAGATTCAACACCAGCAACCTTTACCCTCTGATACCACTTGAAGGACCCCGGGACACCCTGAGAGGGGAGGGGTGAATCAGGGTGACCACTTTTTCTTTTAATGTGTTGGATCTTGTTCCCACGTTGATAGGAACTTGTTGAATCTGTATGATGATTATGATCAGAATGAAAACATTCACATGCACAGAAAAGACACAACCATTTTTACTTGGTTCACCACTAAGGGCTACGTCCAAGGAGCATACGCCGACAGGTTTCCGGTCGTACCTAAATCCACTATGTTTCACTAGCTGCGGATACAAAAGTTCAGGTACAGACACTCTATCCCAGGAACACTGCCTTTACAATTGTTCAGGGATAGCTCATTGCGTCCCTCGGGTCACTCCCGTTGACTCCCCCTGGCTCACTGTCGTTGGTGAAGTCCCACTCAGTTTATAGACGTGAAGGTCTCTTCAATAGATTTGCATTGAAGTCTTTGCCTCTGCTCAGCATGAGACTCTGCTTGCATCGAATTTCGAAATAGATGCACTAGAACGCACAGAACCACTGAACCGGATAACCAGAACGTGTAGACAAACCTGACTAACAATTGCGCGCAACACCAACCCTTTTCGCGCAAAACCTTCCTATTGCGCGCAAAATTACATTTTGCGCGGAAAAATATTTCGCGCAAAAATCCCCTTTTTCGCGCAACTCCGAATATTTCGCGCAAGGCCCTTTATGCTATCCTTTTTCGCACATCAGACCTCGGATCTTCTCTAAGTCTTCCAACACCCCGAATGAAGGGGGTCACCTCATATTTATAGGCGACTGAGACCACTGCGCGCAAAATCCCCTTCGGCGCTGAAAACCTCTCATCTGGCGCGTAATCTTTCGCCCAGCTTAAGTATTTCGCGCACAACCCTTATTTTCCGCGCAGCCCATGCCTTTTCCATTTTTCACCAAACTGATTTCGAAACACTATTTGCGCGAAAAACCTTGATTCCCTATTTCGTGCATCCCGCTGTTTTTTCGCGCCTAACATAAGTATTTCGTGCAACCCTCTTATATTTCGCGCACCACTTCCTTTTTCTGCGAACCTCCTTTTGCAGACAATCCATGTCTTCATTTTCCGATTTTGAGGCCCAAAAATTTGGCAAACACTGGGAAACAGCGCCACCTCCAATACTGTTGTCTGCTTGAACTGTATGATCACTTTGCTGGAACACATTCGGAACTTCCACTGAGGATTGACAACAAACACAAACCATACACCAAATCATGCTTTGAAGAACCTGGTTCCAACACTAGTATAGAGGATGAAAGAGGTTGATCCCACATGGATTTCAGAATCCCACTAATATCACAATTTTAAATATATTATATCCATAATCAAATAATTATTATGAAATGTATTCTAATATTATAGAATATATAAATTCATGTCTGTATGATTGAAAAATTATAGGCACCAGATAGAAGATTAATGATTTAATTTTCAAGAATTGCTTATTTAATAATAATATTTTTACCTTACTTGAAAATTATCTAAATCACAATTGGAGCATGATTATAAATTAAATCAACATAAATTTAATTATATTCTATCAAAACTAAAACCCTATATCACCGCTTCTCAGCCTGAGGAATAAATATTTAAAATAACCATTAAAACCAAATCATATAGATAATATAATAATCTAATTCATTATTAATGAATTTAGAACCACTAACATCTAATTTATTATTTATTTTAAAACAGATAGAGTTTGTGAATAAATAAACAGAAATCCATTGTATAGTGAATATAAAAAGGATATCTGAAAAATAATTGTGTAATGGTAGAATAAATTCTTAAAAAAATGATTATCCATTACATTAATTCTATTACTAATAAATATAAATTAAATAAAAAATGTTAAAATTTTAACTACACAGCCTCCCTTTGTCGGTAGATTCTGAATAGTCAGTCTCAATTCAAATTAGTTACTCCACCATTTATTATAGGTGGATTCATAAGGGTGGGTCTAAAATTTCTAGGAAACACTATATTATTTTTCAATAAAAAATTTATTCAAACTATATAAATTATATAGTATATAATGTACAGAAATTATCAAAATATACATTAAATTGGTAGTATATTTTCACCATGATTTAGTGAATTATATATTAGGTTCAAGCATTCATTATTCCTTCCAATCCCATCTCCTCCACATTATATAAAATTATTCTCAAAAAAATCATTATCGTCCACTCAAATATGAATATATCAATGCATAAAACTATATCTATTATCCTTACACCACATCAAGTAATATAAACCATAACCATTTCTACTATCCTTATATTTTTTGACCATAACAATATTTCTTCCTCACAATGAAAAAAGTAAACTCATAATAAGGTCTAATTACAATACTTATAATACTGACCATACATCATATTTAAGAACACATAAATGTATTTTTCACTAGTAGAATACTAACATATACCAACGGTTCCAAACCATTGGTATAGGCCTCCAAACCGTTGGTATAGCCTATACCAACGGTTTAGAGAACCGTTGCGAAGTAAGCCGTTGGGATAGGTCTATACCAACGGTTTTGGGAAAACTGTTGGTATAGACCTATCCCAACGGTTTTCAAAACTGTTGGTATAAGTAATATGAAAATCTATTCCAACGGTTATAAAACCGTTGGTATATGTATTTCAAAAAAAAACCTGTTGTGGGATTTGATCCCACAACCCCCCGTTTATAATTAAACGCCTTAACCACTAACCTAACATTACTTTTATAAACATAACTTCATAAATATATATATTTATTATCATAATTATTTAAAATTTATATTTATATAATGTTCTCGGGTAGTAGACCTGGAAGAAATCAAAGAATCTATCCCAACAGTTCTCAAAACCATTGGGATAGGTGATAATTTCCAGGGGTGTATGCTGGATTTGGGGCTGAGTTTTCCCAACGGTTCTCCCAAACCGTTGGGAAAGGGGGGGGGGGGTCTTTCCCAATGGTTTGGGAGAACCGTTGGGAAAGGGGTGTTTTGAGGGGGTCTTTCCAAACAGTTCTCCCAAACCGTTGGGAAAAGGGGGGTCTTTCCCCAAGGTTTGGGAGAACCGTTGGGAAAGGGTGTATATAAGTATTGGGAAAGATCCGATTTCCAGTAGTGTTTCATTTATTGTTTAAAACATCACTATTTTTCACATCATTACCCTCTAATGGAATTAAAAAATTTCACTTCTTACATTATAAGACCAAGCGTCCTACCTTAGAATTCAGGCCATGATTCTCACCATTATCATCATTGTTTTTAACACATTTTCCCTTCATAATGTTATGGTAGAGTTTTTTTATTTTCTGTCACCCATTAGTTTAATACCCTGAGAACTTATCATTGTTTCATCACTGTTAAAGCGATATTATTTTGTGTGAAATTTAGTGTTTTCATATATGGGTACCTAATATTTTATTATAGTCATCATATAGGATAGAGAGTTAATCATGTTTCTGATATTTAATGTTTAATCATGGATTTCTTAGTCATGAGTAATCACTAAATTCCATGGTACACAAGAAGATATCCATATATTATCATTCAATAATTACCATTTTTTACAGTTTCAATTTAACAATAAATGTGGAAGTGTTGCAATTTTTCCGTTCAAATGCATGTCACTTGTTGAATTATTCTCATTGTTTTATAGATTTATGATTTCATTCATTTAAAAGTTAATGCAAGGCCATTAATCTGTCACACACAAACAAATATTATCAAAAATTATTTTACATGGTCTGAATGATGTAATTTCACTTCCTTTGTAATCATAGAAACCCTATATTGGTATTCATTGAAATCTTTTTGTTGTTAATTAGAATAAATTTCATATTTATCTTTGAGTTCTATCATTCCACCATATTTCCCCATCCATTTTTTAACATTGTGTTTTCAAATGTAGTCTACATACATTTCGTATTTCACTCTGTTTATCATGAAAACTAAAGGATTCATTTCTTTTTTACAAGACATAAATTATGATTCGATCTATAATGGAATTAAATTTTTATCATGTTAGTAATAAAATTTCATATTCACGTATAAATTAATAAAGACACATTTCATAGTTTCTCATTAATCTAAAAATAATAACGGATACATGGAATTCACTTTATCATTCCATGTTTACAGTTACTAAATTTTAATATATAGAGGATTGAGACAGATCTGCTATTTTTGCTACCATATATGAAAAATATATTATTTCATTTCAGTGAATTTTTTAGTGCATGATAAACCTAGGTGGAAAAAGATGGAGGCTGAGAGATAATGTTTCCTTCTAGGTTAATGTTTCGTTATCTTTTTACGTGATTCTCACTACATTGGTCGCACATAATTTTATATAAATTCATGACTTAGTTAATAATCCACAACATATTACATGTCCAATGACGTTCACTATAGGTGCTACCACAAACTTGGACCACCCTCCATTCTACTAATGCTTCAAACTATGCTTTGGATCAATGCTATTATTGAATCCCCGGGTTGTAAATCCCTATAACAATAGATATAACCACTTATTCCAAACCAAATAAATTTATTTTCTTATCACTTTTTTTTGTAAAATACCCCAATGTCCATAAATCATAAAATAGTTTGTTTTATTTCCAGAAAAAATAATCAATATAAAATAGAATATATTATTGTCAAAATAATAAAAAACATTAATATATATAAATATATGTAAGTATGTATGTATACATAGTGGAGATATACTAGATTTATTTAAGGGTTTTTATGAACCATATGTTAAATCACCATAGAGTTGGGTTTTTATAGAAATAATGGTTTCTAAGTGGTAACATTGAGGTTTCTATTTATATACAATGTATAATGATGACAAAAATGATAGTTCCCCAAATAATTAACCTTTCTAAATTGGATGATGGTGATCTAGGGTTATCTCATTCTGATATGTGGGAGGGAAACAAATGGATAGTATGGTCTATAGTATTGAATTATTTTAGAATTAAATAAATTTTAGATTATGATTCTATAATGACCTTTTAAAATTGGAATGAAATGATGGAACCATTTGAGGGAATTGAAATTCAAAGATGATAATTAAGTCGTATGTGGGAAATAGGGAATTTTTATCCAATATATTTGTTTCAAAAAATCCCTTTGATTATGGATTTACTCATCTGAGTCACATGCATGATATAATTATTTTTTCTTTAACAAGAAATTTTTTCCTGTTGTTTTTTTAGCAGATCAGGTTATTTTATTTTCTGAAAATGTAAATATTTAATAATGAGAATGATGGAATGACATAGACTTCGTGTACGAAATGCTCATGTTATTAATTAGTTTCAATGTTTTAGGTTACCTAATTGGATACAATATTTTATTTACACTAATAATTTGAATAATATTTTTTTTATATTGAACATGAATTTCAATAATAAACCTTGTAATGAATATTTGTGATGTTTCATGCTTGTTAAATATTAGGTGATATTAAATATTTTTTAAATAAATAAATTTTTATCTAAGGATTTTGTAGGTAATAAGATATTAATTGAAACCGTTAATGGAAATTATAACATGTTAATTTTATACATAATGAGTTTTTTCCTTTTTTGGATGCAACCATGGTTTTTGGGATATTAGATCTGAAAATTTATTTATTAATTTTTAATTAAATAAATTATTTAGAAAATTATTTCAATAGAAATAAAAATTGTAGGGATTAAATAGGGTTATATAATTGTAATGACATGAACTGTAATATAAATAGTTAGGACCAAGAGCCTTTCACAAGGAATAATAGAAATTATTTGTGGCACTTTGATGGCTAATATTCAAAGAAACATTGTGAATATTGGGAATCATTGATATTTGTGCCATCAAGATTGGGAATTTTATATTTTTGTTCACCCCATTCATTATATCATCTTTGTGACCATATTTCCGTATTTTCTCTTAAATTTAACTTGATTTAGAAAATAAATAAAAAATTTTCAAATAGTATACATCTTTTAATGATTTTGAAAATAAAGATTGTTTTTACATTGTATTTTCATATCTATGTGCTTTTTATTTTTTTCTTACTAAGTCTAACAATGAATATAATATTATTCATTTCAAAGTATATTTTTTATTACATTTAGTGATTATTTGATATTCTATTTGGATAAAAAGTTATTTTATTCATTATTATTTACCAAATATGTTTTTTATTTATGGTTCTTACCCTTTAGAATTAAAAAATATATAAAAATATATATATTGTTTTTAAAATTACTTTTATAAATTTATTCCAATATATGATGGGAATCAATAGATGATGGAAAATTTAAAAATAATAAAAAAATTCTTGGATAGTATGTTATATTTCTATATTTTTTCATTCACCAATTAATGAAAAGAAATCCACAGATTTAGGTGGTTACATGTTTTCTAATAGCCCCCATTAATTGATTATTAATAAAAATTGCCATGATTTGAGTATTTTTCGTTAGGATCTACTATATTTTGTTGAAATATTGATAATTACAAGGAATTAGGTGTGTGGGGGGGGGGTAATTATTTGAATATTATATGTATCTCTAAACTAGACCAAATGTTGATGTGCTAGATTTCTTTTTAGTTTCACGCCATGAATGAATGTCATTAGAGGATGATCATTATTATTTTTCACTATACAAGGCATGATAGATGAATTAACTAACATGTTGTGTTTTACAAATAGTGGAAATGATAGCTATAAGGGAAATAGTAGAAAACTTATTAATTATGATAACCCTACTACACAACATTAATTCAGTAACAATACTTTGTATAAGTCTTAATATTTCATGTCTCATATTTCTATGTGATTGTAACAATAAATAAGTTATTACAGTGGATTAATCATTATTTATCTTGTCCCATGTCCCATGATCATTTATAAGATAGGTATTCTATCAAAATAAAATTCCATATAAATTATGTGGGATGGGTTCCATGCCATACATTCAAGACCATATCAACCATATGTAGTCTAAATTTATTCTAGTAATATTATTTCACCCAAAAAACAAGTATCTTATCACACATGTAGTGTATATCTAAATTTATGGCTTACGTGTATCATTTTACATTAGAAATATCTCTTCCCCCTCCCAATAATATTTTATTCAATTTAAATGTTAGTTATTTTTGGTGCATGTCTAAGCATTTACAAGTGATTCTGGACATGATAGAAACTATAGTCTCTGACAATGTATACCCTACTACACATGTATTGTATGTCACCTCTCCACATTCTGGTACACTCTAGTACACATCTATATAATTCTAATATCATATATGACTCATAACATGTAAATAATATGGATTATACTATTAATACTTTTTATGGGATAGGATTCATGAATTACAGCCACTAATTTTTAATACCCCTTACTAATTGGAATCCATAGTGAGGGGCATATACCATATCACTATTATGATGACGCAAAGTGAGATTATAGGTATTGAGTATATGTTATAATTTATTGTATAGATGTTTTGGTATTATAATAAATTATTCATGGACTATAATCATTTTAATGAGACATTTAACAAAACTATTAGCTTTAAAATTCAAGATAATCTAGTTACACTATGTGTCATGATATACAAATGTGATATGACTATAGTGATGATGAGTTCTCAATATGGGTATGTTTTCTAATAGTTGTCACAAAATTAAATCATAAATGATTACATCTTATTACCTTCAATATTTTCATTCGGCATTGGTTTTGATCTGACATTTTAATTAATTTTTTTTTTCAGGGGATCATGTGGAAAGTTGGATAATCAATGTGAAATAATAGTTATGCCAATAATTTATTATATATAAAATTTGTAATGATTTCATAAAAAGTTGTATATATGTATCAATTAGAGATTATTTATATTTGAAGTATTAATTTATAGTAGATCATAGTAAGAGACAATTACTGGAGGAGTTTCTTTTTAATATACTAAATATTTAAGATGCCTTTTCTTATTTTTTATTAATAATTACACAATTTTATTTTTCATACTATATTATAATCACTATATCTAGTTCATTCCACTATGGTGTTTTAAATATAATTATATTAATTAATTATACCTTATATATTGTTCATAAATAGACAAGAATTTGTTTTAAACATGGATGAGAAAAAATGGACTAGTAATTAATAGAAAATAAATAAATCTGTTAGTAGAGTAAAAAATTAAAACCCTTCTAATGATTACTATTATTTGAAAATTAGTTGAGGATATGATCTTAATAATTAAAACATGAAAATAATACACACTTTTTTATGAATAAAATTAAAACGCATAAGAATAAAAAACATATTAAGAAACACTGAACATCAAATTCCTAAACTGTTTAAAACCTGTTCTCTAAACAAATAATGCCCATTTGAATATATATGAGATTCCATTCACATACTCCTTACCTATTTACAAAAAATGTAGGGTAAATTACCCATTTTTTTGGTTCACTATCTTGGATCTCTAAACATATAATTTATATCAGGCTCTGCCAGTATCTATTATGGGGTCCAACCGTTAATATAATCTATAACTTGCTCACCCATTTAACAAATAATTCCCATGTACAATATAAATTTTTTTCTAATTAAACCTTTTCATTATAAACAATTGAATATATAATTTAAAACCCAAATGAATGATACTTTTGGATATCAATATAACCTTACAATTTGAGAATCACTAATTTAAAAAAATTGAAAAAACATTTATGAAAAATGTACATTGAAACGAACATTAATATATTATAAAAGAAGATGCAATGAAATTATTATTTTGATATATATAAATATATTTACATCTATATTAGTTAAAAATACATCTTTTAATACATTTTTAGGAAATTTTTTAAAGTAAATCATTTGTAAAATGAAAAAAAATTTATGTTCAATAATTGCCGTCAGAAGTCAAAATGGAAAAAAATGGATATGAAAAATAATTGGATAATGTAAACATATTTTTCATAATATTTTTTAAAAAATATTTATATGGAAAAAATTTAGTTTTATTGGAATCATTAAAGGATTTATTTTTTAAAGGATGTCCCTAACCATTAGTCCCACTCATCAAATATGTTATTTAGGTGCCTGAATATTTAAAATAAGTGAACTATTAAATTTATTTGAAAC
The DNA here is from genome assembly GCA_963277665.1 of Viscum album. Taxonomy (NCBI): domain Eukaryota; kingdom Viridiplantae; phylum Streptophyta; class Magnoliopsida; order Santalales; family Viscaceae; genus Viscum; species Viscum album. The sequence continues at coordinate 623,761,800 of OY728165.1, forward strand.
AGTTATCATGCATTTAATGCATATAATTATAGTAGTTACCATGTTATATACAATTACTAAATCACATAATTTTTCATTGGATTTATTTATGGTATTGGTTAAATAAGTCGAAAATAAGACTCTAGTTTGAGGGTATGGATTCTGTGAAGGTAAATGGGAATTTATTCATTGAAATAATTTTTTAAATGTTTTAACTATTAAGAATTGTAGGTTCCCATATATATTTGAGGATAATTTAACTTTGGAATTTCTAAAAAATTAAATACATGTAAATCAAATTTTAAATCCAAATGGCTCAAAATTAATTGATTTAAAAAACAATAGCTCTATTTGTAGAAATAATATCGTAAAATAAGAATTAGAAAAGTTTGGACTGTGTTTTCTTCCATACCCTTTGGTTTTAACACATAATTAACCCTTTATTATACATAGAGTGACAATATGGATTTCACTATTTGTTGATCAATGATAGTTACTGTAAATTGACATATGAACATAAATGGACCATGATTAATATTGTATGTAATATAATAACCACTTGGAAGAATCTAATAATTTATATGTTTTATATTATTCAAAATATTTTTATTTAAATTAAAAGATAAATAATGTCAATTTTTATAACTATTCCATAAAGTTATTTTAATAATATTAGGATAACATAGAGATTTCAAACCAATTATTTTACACTTCAAAAAATTGAATTTTTTTTACATAAATCCTGAAAGTCAATATTTAACTCAAATTAAATATTTTATATTCTTAACATATTTTATTTTATTATTCCGTTAATTAAATAATAAATGTGTTAGTGTTGTGTAAGAATTATATTTAATTATTTCATCAATTAAAATTTTAAAGATATTTCCATGATTATGATAAATCATTTATCCTTAATGACAACATTTTTTAGTGACATATCATTTGGATTTCCCATTTTAAAAATATTACAGTTATTAATAGCATGAGTGTGACATGTTTGACTTTTAATGAAATAAAATATTATAAATTCAATTATATTATCTAGATGGAAACATGATTCCATATTATTAGTTTTTAGATGCATATGAATGCAATATACTCATTAAATAATATTAAGGAAACTGTAAGAGAAATTTCCAAGTCCGATCATTTCATTTTTAACATAAATTAATCCATTTAAACATTACCATGGTAAGAAAACCAAATTTGGATCTATTTAAAATGTGTAAAAATAATAAAAATATAGATTGTGAAATTGAAACTATTGATTACAAATAATAAATAAAATATTAATAATTTATGAAACATAAATTGTAGACTTTAAAATTAAACTACGAATGTGTGATGAAAACCAGTCTTTTAAGAAAATTCCATTTTTAAGGTAAAAAAATTAATTACTCAAAAATAAATTATGAAATTCATTTAAAAAACAATAATTATATTATTTAAAATATAATATACACTCATTATAATTTTTAAACAATCTATAATATAATTATAATGATAAAAATAATTCTAAATAAATATTGTTTTCTATAAGAATAAATTTCATTCACAATTCAAAAACAAATAAATTTTTTATAAAATTCATAATAACTAATCTTAAGATAATTTTATCATGTGTTATTTAAAATGGAAATTAATTTTTTTAAATAAAAATCCTATAATTTGAACATTATTCCATTTTATAAGTTCTTATACGAAATGTTATTTTTAAAACTATGTGCTTTTTAATTTTAAATATTACATAACATATTTATAAACTTTATATTTTTAAAATAATAATTATTATTAGTATTATATGTTCTATCATTATAAGAGTTTTTATATCCCTGCCTCATTGGTTGATATGTCCATAATGTTTTATTCATTTATTAAACATATGTGTATCTCTTTCTATCATATCATTTTCATATTACCGTATTGTTACTTCAAAGATTTGGAATCTCCTACAACCTTAAACTATTGAATTAAATTAGTATACAAAACAGTCTCCCTACAGACATGAATCTGAATAGGATTCTCTTCCTAAGAAAGGATATCATGAATGTAAACTATATCAAGGGTCTAAACCGGAGATCAATCTAGTAAATATTTTATTAACATAAAAAAATGTGAAATATTTTGTACCTAGGATGAACATGAAAGTAAAACTTATTAGTAAGAAACTGAACAAAATTAATACTACCTTTCATAAATTACTATGAATGTCCAAAATAGCTTTCCATTTTATCCTAAATTTGTAACATATTTCCCTGGTGATACATTACAGAAAACAGAATCACATAACACGAAAGAATTGTATTTACTCTAGTCATCTACATAAGTTTTTTACCTTCTATATATTGACTTCATATGTTGCTGACTCAGGTTAAACTTCTCATTAGATTCCTCTACCATTTCTAGTCCCATCAAATTCCTTTAACCTAATTCATCGCCAAAATAATTTGATTTAAACTACCTTCCATATAGTGACATAATTTTATCCAATTTTATATTGGAATAAAAACATGATTATAAGAAATCTCAACAAAAAGAATGGTATTGAACCTAATTTCCATGTTATTTTATTGTAAAATCTGGATGCATATATACTAAGGAGTAAATTGATCATTCAGACTTTCCATTAGGCTGATGAGTAAATGTGGTACTAAAATTTGATTTAGTACCCATTAATTTATAATGTCCTTTAAAAATATTATACTTGATCATGGTAACACTATCAGATATAGTGAAGAGGGAGAGGAAATCCATGTAACCTCATTACTTCTTAACGATATTCTCAATTATTTTAATATAATGAAATATATTCTCGAATGGTAAGGAAATTCATGGATTTAGTTAATATATCACCAATAAACAAAAAATTTCATTTTTCCTTGAGAGGTATTTTATTATCCTATAATGAAAACAACAAATATATTTCCTCATTTCCAAAATATAACTTAAAAATGATGAATAGTTCCCCTTGTTAATTTTTATTTTTATTTTACATATTATATATATATATATATATTCATTGTAAAGTGTCCAATATCACATTTTATTTCATCCCACTGATATTAAACCCAGAAGTCTGTGTACTTCTCAGTGCTTCCTGGATGAATAAAAATTAGGGAACATCGATCTTCACCAAACAATTCCATATTCCACTAAAAAACACATGGCACCTATAACCGACTCCTAAATCTCAATAAACATAATTTATCAAAAATAAAAACTAGAAACATACCATATTTTCTATTTATTCCTTTTCCTATAACTTGTGATATTCCTTTAGATCTTGCTTCATTTTTTATAACTGAGATTATTGTATTAACACAAAATATATAGAGGGTGTTTCTACATTTACAATTTCTAATCTATTTTTCATAAAAATGTTTTAAACGGGATATAGTCTAAATTTACCATGGTTAATATTGTAATATTTTTTTACAAAAAGCATGAGATACACTATTTTCATTTCTATGAAGGTAATAAATCATTAATAATTGATCATTGATCCATTCCAACAATGATCTTTTAATCATATTTATCTTTTTTTGAGTGAATACATATATATCAAATATTATTGATAAATATATATTTCAAAAATTTCACTGTATAAATGTCTCACCAATATTTTCCTTTAAAAAAACCTAGTATATAATACTGAATCATGCATAGGATTTTTTTTCTCTTGGGGTTATAATTTATGTGAATGATAAGAAATTACCTAACCAATATATATCGTGAAAATCCCATAACCATTCATTGATTCATCACTATAGATTTATAATTATACATTCCTATAGGGATGGTAAAAAAATTGAATCATTCACCAATAGTTATTTTAGCTTAGTAAACCAATCATCACATGGTATTTTATAAAATAATCTAAATCCCTTTTGATATATCATAGTTATTGGGTTAGAAAACCGAGTAAATTGTTAAAAAAATGGAAGTAGTAACCCACTAAAATTTATATTATTGAATTATTTATTAGTGTTTATTTAATTCTAGTGTTTATAAAACAATAAATATGTATCGTTTATGTTACACATGAATATTAGAAAATATCAGTATGTCATTAATACAAACAACCACAAACTTAACCATGTGATCAAGGAAAACACTTTTCATTATATTCCTAAATACATAAACAATGTTCGAAAACATTATGATAATAACAAGATAAACATAACTACCATATCTTTTTAAAAATTTAGTCATAAAAAATACTACCACATTTTTTTGATATTTATTATTCCCAAACCTAAGATAAGTATTCAAAAAATAATTTTCTCTAAGGAGTGGATCATAAAAATAACTTATTTTAGGTAATGGATAATTTTTTCATAATGGAGATTTTATTGAAACATCTATCAGAAATTACAATCCTCATGAATCCATGATTCATTTTAAAAGCATATTTATAGCACCCTATGGTTAATCAATCAGATAGATAAAACTATTATCTAGTAACATCTATAAAATCTTCTTCTGTTAAAAATTTTCTACTTGATCTATTATATAAGGCGTTTTTTGTGAAGTAATATTATTTGGTACAAGTAAAATAGTTAAATAAATTTATAATTCATGAATAAAAAGAATAATATCATTGAAAAAAACATCTATATATTCACCAACTACTAGAACATTACAAATTTTAATTGTTTCCTTTATTTTAAAAACATGATCTCTAAAACATTCCATACCATCTCTAATCAATTTATATACTTCATGGTTAAATATTAATGGTATGAAATCATTTAAAAAATTCATGGATATTAATTATGTTTATGAATAATAAACCAAATGAATATTTTGACCCAAAAAATTATAAAATTTAACACGAGGATATTTGACATTATTTACTAAAAAGAAAATTTCATTATTAAAAACCAGAAAATTCCAATAAATCCTAGTTTAAATAATACCTGATTGAATTATTTAATAAAGAGAATAAAAAACTACATTCATGAGGTGATATTCTAATTTTTCGTGAAAATTTCTCAAATATAAAGGATCTTGAAGATCAAAATTTAAACATGATATTGGAATTATCTGAATAAGAATGTATGTAAGGTCCCAGAAATTACATGAAATTAATTTTATATTTAATGGGATATTTCCATGACTAGGCTCTAAGACAACACATAATTCTGTGTCCTAGAGTGGCCAAAATTGTTTTTCAAACATTTTTGAAAGTCTAATAAATAATTGTGCGAGCAGGTTTCTCAATATCCTAAACTAGGGCCCGGATCATAAATCTGTGGTCACCATTGAATTCAGAGTGAAGGGATTTTCCTAGAATGGGAATAACATTGGTCAGCGTAGACCAAAAGAAGAAGTTAGTTTTCAACCCTAAATATAATAATTATGTAACAATTATTTTATTTTCAACTGGTTATAACTGTAAAATGGTAACTGGGATTGGAAATCGGAGAGTACTATTGAGCTTGTAAGGGCATGTTTCCCTTAAGTGGAGCTTAACCTCGACCGACATGGGTTAAGGGTGAAAAACAATTTTTGAGCCTTTTTTATGATAATTAAAATGGTCCGCGTGTATGGTTTGGGAAACATCCAAATGGGTTACCTGACTAAAAATCTATGGACACTATTGCGCTTGGAACGACAATGTTACCTATGATTGGACCAAACATGACCGGCACGGGTTGAGGGAAAATGTGAATTTTTAGCCGTTTTATGAAAAATTAAATAATCAAAAAAAGTTATTTTATTATATTTTACTCACCATTAAGTGTTGGAATTCCATCATTATGGTGAGGTAATGTGGCAGCAACAAACCCAAATAATGAGGATCATAAATTAACAGTTTAGTGTCTCATTAATTGAAGTGTAACAGATATACTATTTCATGAATGAAACAACATAATGACGTGATAATGCAACATATGAGAAATTCTACAATTTTTTTATTTTTTAATGGAAGAATTGGTTGGAGAATCATAGGGGAAATTTACGTGAATAACGGTGAAGGATTTCTCTCTGATGTAGAAAACTGGTGTATCCGAAAGTGGTGACGATGCCTTGGAGAATGGATCAGGGACCGGAGATCGATGAACCCCAACAGATTCAAACTGATAGACACCAACGATAAACCTTATCCAAGTAGGGGATTTATGATATCTATGTGAATTTCTTTCCCCATTATATTTGATAAACAACGAACACGAGTTTACCCACAAACAAGGTAACATGTTGATTGATCATTCCTGTGGGATGGTTAATGATGTGAGATAAAGGGTAAATCTTTTCTTACTGATTATTCATCATTTTTTTCATGACACACTAATAAGGACACATCCGGGTGAACAAAAAAAATATGGGATCGTTCGTTGGGTGTTCTTTATGACCCCTCTCTATCTCCCTCTCTCTATTCATCGCAGCGCAATAGTGATGTTTCATCGGTTGAGGAATTGCAAGGAGAATACACTCTAGAGACCAAACATGGAAAATGACAAGGCTGCAGAACCCTATCCACCAAGGTAGGATGGAAGGGCATGCTGGTAACACGTCGTGGAAATAGCAAGGGCCGTTGGCTGGTGGTAGTGGGGCCGCGACACACAAGCCACAATGGAGGAGGAATCATTTGGTACCCAGGATGCGGGTTGTGGAAAAAATCTATAATATACGGGGGGAGGTGGACCAAAGGTAGTGTAGTGGGTCAGTGCTGGCCACATAGACCAGCTATGTTGAACACAGTCTGGATGCTTTCGTCCACCACGCGAAACCCTACGACATCCGAGAGAAGGGTGGTACGGTCACTGACCACATCTACCCTGCTAGAGGAAGTTGGCCACTCATGCATCCAGAATGCCACGTGAACCCAGAATTAGGGAAAACTGGGCTTGATTAAGATGATTGAATATTTTGGGCAGGGTAGAAGGAATAATATGAGGCCACATGGTGGCTTGGACTGGGATCAAACAACACACTTTTCACAGGCCAGGCTGGATGGAACCATGTCCTTGGGCAACCTACCAGACCAGACCCCCGGCCGAATCGGGCCTATTCCAACAATACCCAATGGTCCAGGCTCGATTGACATGCTGGACCTGATTGGGTTGGGTCAGTCAAAACATACTTGGGGACGTGGGCCCCCTAGAAACAATTGGTCAGGTCGGTCTGACTAGGTCGGACCAGGCTCGAATACAATCGCCCCATGTTTACTAAAACAACAATATCTCTGTAACTCGACATCAGATTGATGGGTCATTTGTGGCGTTGTAACCCTCAAGGCGAGGTTATTAAATTAAAATTCTATATGAAGGATTTAGTGGATGAGGGAATATGACTAATTTCTCGAGGAACAATATATCCTGGAATCGAGCACACTATGTGCAGGAACCCTCTGGGTGGCTGATTTCTGAAGACTGCTGACAAGATACCCTAGGTGGATCAGCTACGATGTCCTTGTGGGATGTGGATATATGTGTCCCAGGATTCACATAGTGGGTAGTATCATTGTGTTACCTTTATGTCCCACGATACTCATATGGGATGAGTACATTAGTATGATGGCCAAAGTGGGAAGCGACTCTATGTGACCCGACATTCCCATGGTGGGTGGTGTCTCTATGAGACCAAGCATACATGTGGTACTAATTAGTGATGACTATCCCAATAGTCCATGGCTATTAGGAAGTTGCTCTATGTGAGCTGGTTTGACCATGGTGTGGAGAGACTCTGTGAGCCCCATCATACCCACGAGACTCATCAGGGAGGAGTACCCCAACGACCCATGGTTTTTAATGAAACGACAGATGGTCTTAATTCCCAAAAATTATATTATACCATAGTAGTACTAGCCTATTATAACTGGGGTGACGTTTACAACGTATTGTGTGGTAAATCCCATCTCTGAGTTGCGATGATGAGTGGGTCCTCCATAAGAGTTGGATATCCATTGACTGTCGAACACAACTACGAAGAGCGAACCCCTCCACATGAGGAAAAACAATACCTAAGTAGGAGGAATTTTTTCCTATATGAGATTATGGTATTGGAAGCACCCTATTGAAAATACTGATGTATCACTTGTTATTCTAGTGTAGTTTTCCCTCAAAACTATGTATTGGCGAGGGGCGGGCCCCTTCAATTGGGGTTCCATAGTCTCGTATTGGGCACCAGACTATGAGTTCTAGACCTATAGTGTCGGGAACTAGAGTTTCATGTATTATAATGTTCTGGTTGGTGTGTATCCCTTGAACAGATTCCACCATAGATGGTAGAGCTTATTGAGTGACATATCCTTGTTTGTGTGCTATAACTTGATCCTTCAGTAAAAATTGCGATGATGACTATGAGGTTGGGACATCATGTTTTTTAGAGGCTGAGAGGAGTTTATTTGGACATTAATGGTATATATATGGGCATATACCTTAGTAAAGTTTACTATACGTTTATTTGTGATTTTTCTCTTGTGTTTTACCTTTGTTGTTTCAGGTTATCCTACAGAATATTGTTATACTAACCCCAAAACAAGAATTTCCCACACGTGACATGTATTGGGCAGACTTCCAGTGCATTGATAGAGTCCAAGAAGGACCAGGATAAGGTGTTGTTTAGTGAGAGTAGACAGACAAGATGTACATCTATAGCTACTGATATCCACTCCCTGCATACCCTTTCGGTGGGGTCCTCTACGTACATCTTACCGAGATCTTTTGTACCTCCCTAATTTCAATTTATATTTTCTCTTGTATGCATTCTTTCCCATTTGACTTATATCTTGTACCTTTTCTCATTGGTTGTTTAGTGGAATGCATGTTTTCCTTTCATGTTTTTGGGATTTGGTTTTGTGTGAGTGTGTATGAACCAGTACATCGGTAAATTTATCCCACTCAAGGGTTCATGAATTCTGTTCTAGTTGCCTTCCCTTGTCCATTTGGAGGACCTATTGGAGTAGTCACATCATGGGCCCCATGGTATTATTCATGAAAAAATGTAATCAAAGGAGGTTAGTTCTACCAAAATGGTATGGATTCTATGGTCATATTATCGGGATATAGGGATAAGTGTTTTGATTTCGTCTTTCAGGGATGAGAATCCAGTGTTGTTGTGGCTGCCAAGATATCCATACACTAGGAATCTGGACACCTGCTTTCCTTCTCAAAACATGGAAACTATAGTTGTAGGAAATAAATTGTACATGCATCATATATGAATGGTTATTTTCATTCCATGTCCTTCTTGAGTCAGCACTCGAGATATACTATTTTAATTGTGGTTCATCTTGATTCATTTTGGGATGCCTCTATGATGACTGTCAAATAGGATGTTATGGTGTGATCGTAATGGAGATATACCTAGAGTAGAGGCTTCAATTCATGGAACTAATTCTAAGGAATTTCCTCAATGTGGTTCACATGTGATTCAACCACTTGTCGTTTAACAGTTTCTACTAGTCCTACTAGTAGATGATACATGCAGGCTCAGTGCACTATTAGAGTTCCATGGATATAGACCTCTGAGGTTCTGTGGAAAGACATATCCTTAGGTAGGCAAGGATGTTCTGGAGGTGGTTACGTGAGTCTGCCAACTAGTAAGGACCACTTTCGACCATATTGAGATATTAACCATGTGCCTTCTTCAGTGATTGGTGGGGAGATGGTGGAGCTTGATAATCAAGACCCAAGATGAGGCAACCCTCACCTTGTTAGACGTTGAATGCATTTTCATGGAGGATTTCATCCCACCGACATTACGCTATGTACGTATACCGGGACTCATGCACATATGATAGCGCTGCATGAATGTAGGAGAATACACTACAAGATTCACAGATCTTTCTCACCACTCTACATACATTGTGTGGGACCCATACCTTAGGGCTCATATGTTCTGGATGGGACTTTAATAAGAGTTCGGTGCTTTAATGATACAATTTAGCATTTCGATATATGATAGGGAGATAGATAGATCAATATTTGTTGAATAATTCATAGTGGAGGAGTATATGGATTTCACCTACAACAGAGGTCACAAGGTAGAGGCATTTTCTAGGGCTAGTAGACAACATGTGATAGGATCATAGAGTGAGAGGAAAACCCACGTTTGATCATAAACACATGGGTCTATTGTTCAGGGAATGCTCCATAGAGCAGATAATCCTCTAGAGAGGTGGCATTATGTTTTCAATAGCTAGGGACATATAACATGGTATTGTACCACTCATCGTGCCACTTAGAGGAAGCCGGCTAACGAAATTCCTTTTCCGAGACATTTCATGGAATAAGGTGCTCTAAAAAATGGCTGGGGAGGTAGGGGAGATGGATGAGTAGGAGGAGGGGGCATGCAGTTTTCATCTTTTCCACCACCACCCACATGAGGTCCTTTGTAAACTTATGGAGTCATAGGACATGGATGTGGACAACTGCATACAGTCCTAGCTTATGACCAAAAATCTCTAGGAGAGATTCAATTTACGATCTCGGTATTTTCATTATCATTCCATTTTAAATATAAAGATATTCTTGTTTTTATCTAATTATTGTGAGTCTTGTTAGATACATCAAGGATCCTCTAGGACCATGTTCATCACCCTCACACTTAGACACTCCTGATAGAGGAGACCCATTGGTTACACACTAGCACTAGTAGTGTGACATGACTCATGGATGTGAGAAATGTGGTTGGGATCTCTTATTCATGGAGTCGAGGCCTTATGATGTCATTCTTGGTATAGACTACTACCATTCATACCTAGATTGACTATATTATGAAAAGGATGTGATGTGTCCACGATGGTGTAACAAGGTTTTCCTTTATGGTAAGATGGATGCCCGGGCAGCACGATTTAGAATCTCACAACAAGTAAATCTTGGGATCATTCCATGGTGGAAATGTCAGAACCGATGGTGTTTTCGCAGTATGGACTGGCTTCATACCATCCACACTCCGTAGGGATTCCACTATTTAGTGTGATTGTGTTCCTGCTTTAGAAAGTAATGTTGTTGCTAGATGTTGGGGATCGAAGGCTTAGAAAGACCCAGTATGCTCTCTTGCGAAATCATTTTTCATTGCTAAATACCTCGGCCTATTTAATTTCAACCATGAATGCATAAAACTTGTGGAGGATTTAGCACAGTTCATACATTGGTGGATGTGAACTGTGGGGTTCTCTCTACATCAATGTTAGGTTAGTGAGGAGGTGAGAAGATAGACCCCATGACTGCATATGGATCATAGTTCTTGGTGTTTTCACACTCTTCTCAGCAAAAGGAACATGTTATCGTTATTTAATGACGATGTCCTAGATGAAGCTAGACATGAGATTGGTCGATCTCTATGGTTCCTCGATGTGTGCTCATGTTAGCAGCACATGTACCCTTTTTAAACATCGATTTCTTCCCTTGAGTGTACGATTTTTCTTTTCAGGGATGGAAAGTCATATGATGGGGATAATTTAATGTCCCAAATATTCCATGTAAGTTTTTTAAATTATATGTTATTATTTCTAGATCTTGCTCTAAGTGGACACATAATTCTAAGGACTATAGTGGACAGAATGGATTTTCAAACATTTTATTAAATATTTTTAAATAATTGTGTGAGAGATTTTTTCTATCATTTAAACCAGTTCTCGGATCAGAAATTCAAGGGCACTATTGAACTCAGAGCATCAGGATTCCCCTCGAAAGGGTTTGATGTTTGGAGGCGTGGGCCAAATGATGAAATTAGTTTTTGGCTTCAAATAGAATAATTAAGTAAACATTACATTACTTTCAAATCATTATAAATACTAAACTATAGATCATATTAGAAATCCGATAGTATGGTAGATCTCGTGAGGGTGTGTTTTCCTTATGTGGTGCTTATCCTCATTCGGAATGGGTCAAGGTATAATGATAATTTTTAGAGCTTTTAATAAAATTAATATTTCACGTGCGAGTGGTATTGGAAACTTCAAAATGGGTGCCCATATTGAAAATCTGAGGACACCATTATGTCCAGACCGGCGATGTTACCTATGAATGGACCTATCCTCTACTGGTGCGGGTAATTGGAAAAAGTAAATTATCAGCCATTTATAAAAAATAGAAAAAGTTATTTTGTTTTATTTTCAACTCCATTGAGAGGTGGCATGATAGCACTGTGCTGCAGTGAAGAGGTTTTGTCGAACCCCATTAATGAGGATATTAAATGAGAAGTGTAACAACTCATTAATTGAACTGTAAGAGATACACAATTTCACTAATGAAATAGTGTAACGACGCAATGATGCAGTGTAATAGAAATAGTAAAACACATTCCACTTTTAACAGAAAAATATGTTGATGAATCAAAGTGGGAATTTCTATGACGAATGATGAAGGATTTATCTTAAATTGAGAAAACCAAAAAATTGGAAAGTGTAGACGACACATTGTATAACGGATCTGGGACTAGAGATCGACATCTTCCAACAGATTCAAACGAATCAAAACCAATGAAAAAAATTCTCTAGGTAGGGGTTTTAGGCTTTCTATGTGAATTAATTTCAATATAGTTTCTACTAAATGACGAACGTATGATTAACCACAAACAAGTAATCCAATAGATCGATCATTTTTCAAGATGGTTAGTGATGTAAGATAAAGGGGATATATTGTATCACTAATTATACATCTTTTTCAACACGAACCACTAATAAGGACACATCCTGGTCTACACGAAAAAATACCTGGATCTTTTGTGGGGTGTTGATTGTGACCCCTCTATCTCTCCCTCAATTTTTTCTTCATGGTGCAGTGGCGGCGATGCATTGGGCAGTGAAGCATTTGGAAAAATGGACCACGACTAGGTCAGCCACGACCCTGGTAGCACGAGACACATCGACCAACCTCGGTGGAAACACTAGGATGAGACACCAAAACCATGACTAAAAGTGGTAGACGGTGTGCCACACCGATAACAATGGCCTATACAACCTAAAACATCCTCTTTTGGCAGTGATGGGCCCTGACAAGAAGTCACGAAAAATGGGGGGGAGGTGGATGTGAGGCATCACTGTAGGTTAGTACTTACCACGTGGACCATCCACATTCATCCTATAGTAAAAACACTCATGGAATCTAGATGTGGAGAGTATGTCAAAATTACTTATGTAGTATTCATTGGGAGATGGGTACTGTGGTCATTGACTATGTCTACACCATTGGGGGTAGAATATTTCTCTTGCGTATGAGCAGGGGCGTGAACCAGGATGTGGGGCTTCTTGGGCCAGATTAAGATGGACTGCTATTGAAGGATGGGAATATAGAATATCACTGGGCCATTGGGCGGCATCTGTTGGGAAAAAATTGGTCAGAATCTTGCTGGCTAGACTGAAATGAACTGGGTCGCTAGGAAACCTGGAGGGTTGGACCATCGACTAAACCGAGTTGTGTCTAGCATGGACCAATGGGAATGGCCACGTGGTCTAGCTGGACTGGGCTAGCACAGAACCAGACTGGGTCAGGTCAGGCCCGTCCAACCATACCGGGGCATGTGGGGCCCCCATTACCGATTGGTTGTGTATGTCTGACTAGGCCATACCGAGTTCAGATAAAATCGATCCCTGGTTACTAGAACAACAATTTCACTCAAAACATGAATGCGATTGACAATAAATTTTCAACATTGGATCCCTTGCATCAAGGGTGGTCTTTTGGAATACTCTAAAAAGTATTTCATTGATATTGGAATACGACGAATGGAATTAGGACCAGTTTCTCCAGAAATAAATTGAACTAATTTTGGGAACCATGTGACAGAATGAGACCCAAAGCTAGTCGAAAATAGACCTTATATAGATCATTTACAATATACTAGTGGGAAGTGGCTTCGTGTGACAAGACAGTCCCATAGTGGGGAGATTCTCTATGTGACCCGACAGACCCACAATACTCCTCTGGGATGAGTACCACAATATGATAACCAAAGTGGGAAGTGGCTCTGTGTGACCTAGAAAGACCACAGTGGGGAGTGGCTCTGTGTGATCCATCATAACCATAGTACTTATAAGGGATGAGTACCAAAATGGTCCAAGGTTTGCGGGATGTGGCTCTGTGTTACCCAACAGACCCATAGTGGGGAGTGGCTATGTGTGACCCTGCATAAATACGATACTACTCAGGGAGGTGTACCGTAGTAGCCCTGGGTGTTGTGTTATACAAATAATGGTATTAAGTCCCATAATTTAGATTATACCTGCGAAGTAATCCCCTAATGGAACTAGGGTACGGGGCCTCATGTACAATGTGGTACTCCGCCGTCTCCGAGTAGAGATAAAGAGTGTGTCCTCCATAGGAGTTGGAGATCCCTCAAATTTCGAACAAAAATACGAGAAGAGGGCTCCTCTAACTAAGGATAATTGTTAACTATTTATGATCAATTCCTTTCTCAACAGCACTGAGGTGTGAGAAACTACTTACATGAGTGAAAAAGGTATCACTTGTAAGTCAGGAGTAGTTCTCCATCAACTCCACACAGTGGAAAGGGGTGAGCTTCTTCCCATGGGTTTACTTAGACTTTTTTGGTCACAAAACTATGGTGACTAGACCTATAGTGGCTGGAACCAGTGATGGACCCAGTTCTATGTTCCTTATACATTGTATCTCTTAAACGGGTACCACCAGAAATGGTGGAGCTTGTGGAGTGTGGTCTCATGGTTTGTGTGTCATGAATTGAGCCTTCGGTGAGAATCCTAATGTTGGCTATGAGGATGAGACCTCATGTTTCAAAGTGGATGAGACAATTAAATCAAGATAGTGATGGTATATGTATGGGAATATAAGTGAATAGAGATAATTGTACTATTCTTCTTATGTTTTCACTTTTGTACTACCTTTATGCTTTGGGGGACCCCAACTGAGTTTTTTACTCAGCCCGTCAAAGTATTTGCCTGTACATTTAATGTCTTATGTAGAAAACTACCGATTTGATGCAAACAAGAGAGTACTATGACCAGGAGGTGTTCAGGGAGACAAGATAGATGAGACATACTTCTACATCTTCAAACATCCAACCCTTTCTTACCCATCAGGAGGGATATTCTATGTTCATCTCCCAGATATATTTTGTAATTTTCAACATTCATTTTTTTCCTTTGTTTTGGTTTTTATTCTGTCTAATATGAATTAATGCGATTACCTTGTCTTAGTGGATGTTTAGTGGAATTCATGATTTCTTTTACAGCAATTTGAAACTTGGTTTTGTGTTTTTGTCTCCATACTGTTACTCAGGAAAATTTCTCCCACATATGGGATAATGCCTTCGGTGCTAGTCTACATCCCCTACCCTTGGGGTGCAGACATGAGGAATCCACAACATGGGCCCTAGGGGAAACGTTTGTGAAAAAATAACATACATGTCGCCACATCATTTAATGGATAAACAATAGCTATAATAATAGAGAAATATTTTCCCAATCACTCCCGTTTTTTATATTGATTACTTCAATCATGAGTAATTAATATTGGAAACATGTTGGCATAATGACCATACTCAGTACAAAAAAGTATCTCACCAATTAATGATTATGGGTTACCCCATAAAAAAATTATTCAGTACACTTTTTATTGCAATCAAAATACTTATTAAAAAACATACTACAACTATAAAAGTATCAATAATCTTTTAAACATTCCTTGGAAATTAGTTTAACCCCCAAAAAAATTTTTGGATTACTCACTAACTTTTTATAATTAGTCTCCTCATATCCCATGCATATTATAAATTTCATACTCTTATCGTATATAGGAGAATAATTGTCAGAAAAAATCTTCTCTAGTTTCCAAGAACATCAAAAAACATTATTAAAACGTTTTAAAAATTATGTTGAAAATTATATTCATAAACATTGTTTAAAACATGAATAAAATATATGAATTTTACAATCATTGTCCTAAAGAAAATTATATGTACCTTGTCAGTATTGTAATGTTTTCTTCGTCTCAATCCATATAATCTTCATTTTTTAATTCAATTCCATTATTTTTTCACTATTTTGAAAATTTATCTCCAAAAAACATTCTTAAAGTGTTCACATTCCTTGGAATAAAGATCATATTACTCTCTGTTATTCAAAATTAGATACCACCATCGACCATCTTCAACATAATGATAATTAAAGGAAGGGTTAAATTTTTATGTCATTAACATCCCACAGGTTCAAATATATTTCAATTAGTAGTGATCCATCCATCAGCCACCAACATATTTTATATTGAAATTTTAAAGTGGATGTTTTTTCAAATAGATTTATATTCTATTTACACATTACACTATTGATGAACTAGATACTACCTTGCATGGATTCCAACATCATTTATGTATTTCATTAAAAAATCCATTACAACAATAAACTATTACATTCCAATTCTTATAGTTTTTGTAAGGTGATGTGGAAGGAAATTACTTTTCTATTCCATAAATCTATAGTATCCATGGTTCCTCTCTGGAAAAATATTAGAAACACATATAGTTTATATGAATAATAATGGTAATCTTTAAGTTACATTACATGTCACCCATGTATTAAAATATGTGATTTGTATTTATTTTAATTATATTATCCAATATAATTGTATAAAAAACTCTTATAAAAAAACTAAAAATATATGGCCTCAATCCATACATAATATGTGAATTTAAAACTATAATTTTCTTTATAAATATAAAAATATAATTTAAGTATATATAATTATAACATTCTATCATTAATCATACATAACAATCAATATTTAACAATGTGGTATATTTTAATCAAGATCAGTTTTTAGGAAAATATTAAATCATTAATATAAAACAGAATATCCTTTTTAAAAAAATCATCATGACTACAACTTGATTATTTATTTTTCATTATGATTCCTTAAAACCCAATAAAAAACACATTAACACATAAAATAATCTTAAGGATCTCATTAAGGTACACAAAAAAAGAAATATCTTAGTATAGTGAAAACAATGGAAACCCATGAAAATATTACCAATACACCAATGATCATTGAAATGTTTAAATATATAATTTTCATCATAAAATCAAGGAAACCTATTCTCAATGAATAACATTAAAACTCACAGAAGAAGAAAAAACTCTTTTATAATAATAGATTATCACATTTATTGCTTTTTTAATCCCATGTAAGAGATAACAATAGGATAGTCAAATCCATAGGAGAAACCATCAAATAAATCCTTCCATATTGGCTCAAAAGTCAATGTACAATAAAAAATAAATTGGACCTTATCGAGCTGCACCCAAATCAATAACATGCTCAAACAGTACTATCTTGGTGCACCAATCATATATGAATTTTTGGGTATTCCCATTATACATAATGCTTTTCAAACCATCATAGAAGATATGTCAATATCAGTTGCATCATATATAATTTTCAAGTAAGAATTGAAACACATTATTCTTAATCCTCTTCAACAAAAAACTTTTTTAAATCTCTTTTAAAGCCCAAATGGGAAAAAAGTTTCATATCAAAATATCCTTTACATTTTAAAATCACTTATTTATTAAAAATTTAAAAATAAATGCAATATTTGTATACAATAAATAAATTGTAAAACAAGTACAATAATCATCAAATAAAACATTACTAATGAATATGTGATAATATGCAAAGGCCTTCTATGTTAAAACCCATTCTATTCAATATTTTATCAGAAAAGTCCCAATGTAAATTGAATGTGAAATGATAAAAATATAACATTGAAACCATATTTTTTATGTAAAAAAGGTTCAAATGACTTCAAAAAATAATAATATTATTATAAAACCCATCATTAATATTATTTTTTATATTATGTCTGTGTAATAAAAATGGAGTTATAAGGGAAACATTAATAGATGAATTTATTAAAAGAAAGTCCCCTAAATTGAGCCTGACTTATAACATGAATTTTTTATCATGTTGAATAAAAAAGGTGGATATTTATATACATTCAAAATAACTATTATCATGATTTCGATTGCTTTTATATCACTTATAAAAATATATAATTCACTTAATAAATCATTTTTGTTCTCATAAAATGTTTTAATGATATTTTGTAAATTAGTCAAAATAGACATTGGAAAATTAAATATATTGAAATATATCATTATTCAATAATCTCATGAAAAATATTCATGATATAATTATAAATTTTAGTAAATATATTTAATTTTAAAACTATTTATTAAATGAATTCATGAAAAATGAATGTTTTTACAATAACAAATATAGTAGATCGTATGTATGCATGACTAATTTTTATGTTTCTGAATGACTATTATTGAATGAAGGTTTGTGTTATTAAATATTTATAAAGTTATTACAATACCATAAATATAATATTACTTATTTATATATTATTATATATTCAACCCATGTGATTTTGTGATGAAATGGAAATTACATTTATTTGTGGATGTTGTTGTCCAAACGTACTCATGAATGACGCCATCATTAGCCAGTGGATGAAGATGTAAAAAGATAAATGAAACATTATAATTTAATAATGAAATATATGTCGTGAAAACAATATATTAATATTAATTACATCATTGTAATAAATCAATGATATATTTTTATTGAAAATGTATTAAATAAGTCAATGATGCAGTTGTTTACCATTCACAGGAATTATTAATTACCCTCAAATTGGATTGAGGTTAATGAAGCATAAAAGTTATGCAATTAACATAATAAAATATCATTATATTGATGGTTTTTTTCTTTATGTGTGATTTAAGAATATTTTATGGTGGTGGAAGAATAAACAAAAGTAAAACATGTAGTTGGAAACTATTCCTCTGTTTTTTGCAAAACCATCTTTTCTGGACACATTAAGACCTCTATGAATGGTATCTTACCCACAATAGTGTCTATATAACTATTTGATTGACAATAGGAACAAATTTTCTAATGTATTTTATGAACTAAAGCATATTTGTTTTGTGTGAAGGATTAAGATGAATAGGTCCAAATTTAAAAGAGAGTGCAGGAGCATCATTGAATTTCCCAAACAAGTAAATTAATATAAATTAATATTTATTTTAAAATTGAACCAAACTAATTTAAATTATATATAATAATATTATGGGAATAAAAAATATCATAAAATAAAAATTATATGATGTTTTATAATGTTTAAATCCTAGTAATTTGGTTTCAACACCTCATTAAATATTTTTAAACTTTCTATGAAAATAATTTTTTTGACACTCTTAAGGTCATGATAGTAACTATATATTTTTATTAGTCCCATAAATAGACCATTTTATTAATATAAAAAAAATTAATAATCACTTTTTTAAATCAATTATATTTATAAATTTTATATCATTCAAAAGAATATTATTTATTGTAAAATATCATCAATGTAAATTTTAAAAACCATTCATTAT
This sequence comes from Viscum album, assembly GCA_963277665.1. Classification (NCBI taxonomy): domain Eukaryota; kingdom Viridiplantae; phylum Streptophyta; class Magnoliopsida; order Santalales; family Viscaceae; genus Viscum; species Viscum album. Next base: position 623,781,157 of record OY728165.1, read on the forward strand.
ATTGCCGTTTACAACATATAAATAAGAATTATAATTCAATAAAATTATTTTAGAACATACCCAAAATTTCATGGTAATATTTTTTAAAATTAATTAATTTTATCAATTTATAATACTTTTGTTATGTTTAATATAAATTTTTTAATAATTTAAAAAATTAATTAATCTATGTGTTTTCTTTTTTTAAATAATTAGGTTCATTATATATTAAAAAAAAATAGAAAAAAATTACCATTGCTAATATATATCTAATTATTTTAAAGTAATATTTATAGTTGATCATCTCTTATAGATAACTATATAATTAATATATTATAATTTCTAAAAATACCAGTCTGACATGTTTGACATTTATTAAAATATAATATTTTAATGGTCAATGTCTCATCCATGTGGATTGAAAATTACATATAAATAAATCGTGTATGAGTAAGGATGAAATTGACCTATAAAATATGATTAAATATAGGAAAATTAATATTTTATATTCTATATCATTAATTTAGTTACATAAATTACCTGATTTCTACTTTATCGTGGAAACAAAAATTTCTACACTTACTATTCAAATATAAAAAATAAGTTATTTAATATATTTGGACATTCTTATTCTAAATATAAAATAAATATTTCAAAATGTAAAACATATAAATAGAAAATTTTTATTTAATGTTTAATCATAATTACATGATGAAATGTAGTATTATTAAAATACCCCCTTAATATAAATAGGTATTTATACTCAATTTTTGTATACAATATATTTCATAACCCATAATTTAATTCATTAATATAAAAAATTAAATAATTAAATATGAAAAATTATATAAAATATTATTATGAATATGATAATACTTATAAATAAATAACAATTATTAGTACAAAATAATATTTTCACTGTTAATTTGATATATCAATATTATTAAAAAAATATAAAAAATCGATCATAATATAATTTATGAAATTATGAAGATAATAATTAAAATCCATTTTCAAATACAAGTTCAATAATTTTACACTAAATCCATTAAAAATATTATAGTAATTTGATTCATAAAACTGTTACATTTTTTATTATTATAATTACTTAATTTATTTAAAATGAATAAAACAATCTATTTAAATAACGCTAATAAAATTTAAAAATGATTTTTTCATTCATTAAATGTGTTTTTATAAATGAATGTTAATTACTCATTGGTATTACTATATAATCATTCACTTATTGTGTGTGGGATTTGGTTGGTAGACTTGGATTACAACAGATATATGAGGGGTTTCGATGGACAAGGACATGCCATTAGAGTTGCAGTTATTGTTTCTATAGAGATTTTTTTGACCATCATTGATGATTTGGATATGACTAGAGGATGGAGTAAAAGTGGAAACACAAAATAAATATGATCTATTAATTATCACTATAATTCATTATGAGAAAATGGATATTTTATATTATTTAATATATTCTTTAAGGTACTAGATGGATAAGTAGGTCATGGTTGTGTGATTTGGTTTGGTATTGTGCTGGATATTAATCTTACAATCTCAAATTATGGGTATTGATTTTTTCTATGATACAAAATCATCATGTTCATTTTTAGATAAATTTTCTCTTTATTCCAATTCTGTTGTCCATGTAAATCCCCTATGTCATTGTTTTTTATTCTATATTTTTATGATGTGGTTTTATTATTGAATTTTATGAAATAACATGTTCTTTTAAATGTTATAAAAATCTCCATTAAAGATAATATTAAATTAATAAATTAATTTACACCCCCTATTAAGGTGTTTTGGGGATTATGTTCATAACAATTTATCCCAATATTGGTTGTTTTTAGTTTTTACTAATAAAATTATGTAAATATAATGTACCATTAATATTTTATCCAAGTAATTTTAAAAAGAATGCAGTCAATTATAAAATATGTTAACCTGACAATAAATATAAATATTCATATAAAAAATATGTTTATTTAATAAGTTATCATTTTCTATATTTTCATCCACCAAACAATACTATGATTCCATCACAGTATGAATGTATAAATATTTAGTAAACATACCATAATAATATTATATTTTACATTTATCAACATATCTTTGTTACATTAACTCTAATTAAAAGGGTATAAACATCTAATATAAATAATATACCTATCATCTATTATATTAACATCCATGATAAGGGAATATAAAAATGTTTTTTTTTCAACACAATCCTTTATATAAGATTTAAACATAATAAGTTATGTAAATTTTTTAACTATATTCATAATAATGTCCTACGATATACATCTCATGTTTTTAAAGGAAATCCTAACTCCATTTGACAATATCACTCAACCTCTACATATAGATTATGTAAACAATCAATTCCTGAATAATGAGGTACCAAATCTATGTCATTTATCTAAAAATTAAGTGTTCACTATCATAGTGTAGTCCATGAATAATATCAATTTTAAAATTCACAATCCACTACCATTTTTAACCATTCAATTCATATTTTAAAATCAATTAATTATTTCACTACTTTCAAATCAAAATTATTCTCATGGTATTCATTAAATAACACATCCTCATTGGTAGCATAGTTAAAGATCACATTTACCATTAAAATAATCAATTACCAAATGATCCATATTAGGAAATATATATTATAAATAACTTCATAGATTGGTGTCATGAGTACTAAGTTCACATAGAATCATATAATATCATTCATTGTTAAATAGACATTATGGTGACTGAAAATTTTATACTGGTTGACTTTGTAATCAAATACATTATTAATGAACGTAATACATGAACTAAATAAAGAATAAATTGAATTCTCACCCCATAATATAATATAAAAATGGAATGAAACAATTTCACACAATATTCTTAACCATTGTTAAGTGTTTTCGAAAACCCATTGGTCTATCTACGTGTATATGGGGACTCTATTTAATATGGGATATTAATATACGACCTATAGTAGTTTATAAAATTTATCCCCCTAATGTTATTTGGGATACTAAATAATCTCATTGTAAATTCAAATTTTCAATTCATGGAAATTCATCACATAAAATACACAAATCGAAAAATAACATCAGTGGATTATATATCCTTTCATTATAGTAAAAATGACATGGATTTAAAGATTATGATACATTTTAGGGGAAAATTTTAGAAATTAAAATAAATATTGTATACATTAGGATAATATGAAAATTAAACATAATGGGATAAACTAGGGATTTTGTGTATCCTAAATTGTTCTAAATATATAAATTAGGAAAATATGTACCCCTGTAGTAAAACATTTTTAGTTCCTCGGGTTTTGGTAAAATAAATACATTCAAAGTTGAATAATAGTCTTTTTAATATTTATAATAACTAAAAAATTTAATAATGTAATAAATGGTTGATAGTAATTATAAATATAAATAATGAATGTCTATAATCAGGGATACTGGTTAGATATTAACACTTTATTATGATTTTTTGGGTAAAACATAACTAATTTGTAGATATATCATTAATAAAACATGGTCGCCTAACACCTTCCAGTACTTGCATAAATCGATATTGATTTTGATTTAACACAACCAGGTTACATTGGGTAACAAAATATATATATATATATTAACTCTTAAAACTATTATATTCAGACCTTATATAATTTTCTAATCTCTTTTGGGGGAAATTATTTTCAATTAATGAAATATGACACATAAAAATGAATTCACTCTCAGGTATAGTGCAATAACTCATTTGTGACTTGTTAAAAATCTATTAATGGGTTAAATAAAAATTAACCCACCATATGAGTGTCTTTTAATTCCAAGTATCTATGATATATATTTTTACAAAAAAATTGACATAAAACAGAAATTATGTTATATAAAGTTACATAAACTTCATATCTCACAGAATAATTATACTAAATAGAAAAGATATATCTTTTAATTAATAAATTCCACCCATCCTCTATCCTAGTGGACACAAAAGGTATGAATACAAATCATTACTCTCTATCATTATGATACACATATTTCAAATCCTCATAAGACTATCAATGAGAAGTATATTGATTCTAATTCTGATATACATCATAAAAAATCACCATCAACACGACTACACTATTATATCATAAAAAATTCATATATACTATATATTCTAAATTTTTGAGTGGTTTGTGGTAATTTAAATTATTTAACAAAAAAAACACGGAAATTACTTGTATAAGTAATTTTACATTTTTATTAATAAGAAACAATTTATTTGGTATATTCTAAAGAGCAATTTGACTAATGGTTTGGTGGTAATGTCGATTTTTTGTTATATATGAATTGAAAATACAATATAAAAAAATTAATTAATATAGTTTGCTTTAATAGTGGCATAACCATTTTTTGAAGTAACATGGTCACTAATATGATTTTACCAACATAGATAGTTTATATAGATTATATTCAAATATTATTGAGATCGTATAGTTGGTCTAACTAGGTTTTTATTAACATAATATTTATATTAATTTTACAACCAAAATAGCCTATGTTTTATAATTATTGAATGTTTTAATTGTATTCATAAATTGTGTGATATTATAATCCCATTTAATGGTCCTATAACTAGTTTATGTAAATCACTTTTCAATTAGTTATCCAATACCATTTTACCAAATGATACATATATACTCATAACAAATAAAACTTCCTCATAACTAAAAAAAATCAAAAACAATATTTAATTGTAAGTAAAAACATCTAATGTCATGTGTATAATTTATTCTTCTCATATAAAATAAACAATTTTTTACATATCCCATTTAAATGGTTTAAATATGAAAAACAATTTCACTACTTAATTTAAAATGTAATAATATGAATCCATTTTTATGTCAACATACTCTCAATTTTACTTGGTGAAATATTAGGATTGATAATAATATTGGTTTATCATAGATAATAACACCGAAACATTAAATTCAATTATTACATTAATGTGAATTAATTACTCTTTCAGACTCATCACAAGAGTACATAAAACCTAATAACCGCACCACTATAATAAATTTAGTCTCATAACAAATTATACTTCTTAGATATGTTCAAAACCATTAAATTTTTCTATATAATATTTCCTTTATGATTTAATTTAGATTGTAACATGACATTGGTATTACTCCAGGATCACTATAGATTAGAAAATGATAAGATCAGTTATGTATTTATAATTAGGATGTGATTTAATGAAAATATAAATAAAATTATCAAACTGGGTAAAGAAATGTAATGAAATTTAACAAATAAAAAATATAAATGATAGTTGAAAGTTTACCCAATTATATATTTATTAAATTAAATAATATAAGTTCCAAATGAAATATATAATTCCCCATACTTTTTCTCATATGCCAATGTATAGTGATCTATCACATCAGGTTTTAATCCTTAAACCCTTGAAGTTACCAAAGAGATGAGGGGAATGCCCATAAATTATGAAGACTAAACCATAAATGTAATTCCTGAAAAATAATAAAACAAATGTATATGACAAGTTATTAAAATGTTATTGTATAATAAACTCTATATTTTTACCATAAATGTAACAACATCATTTATTAATAAAAATGGGAAACCTAAAGAATTATATATCCAAAGTCAATTGATTTACCAAAAATGAAATACACCATTATTCTCGCTCAAATTTACCCAAGAGATGAAGGTAGAACGGTCATTGTAGTCTAGCTTGGGTTATCAAATCCACAGAGACCTAAGAAGTAACCTATAGACACGCATATTCTAAGGATTGTTTTTGGAGATGAAGTGGCCAACATTGGGTCGATTTTAGATGGGTTTAAATGAACTCTAAGATACTTAAGTGAATTCAAATTAAAGAATGAGTGGATCCTTGGTTGTTACTCGGGGTGGATTGGACGTATTTTCTTTTTAATGATTTCAATTTCTTAAATTTGAGATGGGTTCATTTAAAAAGATAAAACAACTTCATCACTTACTGGTTTAATGCCTAAACCCTTTAATACTAATCACCTATACACTTGAAGGATCAAGGTTTTATGCACTTCAAGGTAAAGGTTCGTATTAGCACATGAAGTGTGTGGCCTTAAATTCAACAAGGACGATGGATTTTAAAAACCATCAAATAAAAATATCAATTAAAGAAGTGATTATAAATTAATGAGGTGATAAATCACATCCAATCCAGCCCCTTTCTACTCCCTTGGATCAACCCATAAGTGGTTTAGCCCTCCGTTGATCCCATGGTTTCAAAGGAAGCAGAAAGTAGACTCATAAGGGAGGAAATGGAGAAGTAAAAAAACACAATAAAATAACAATCACTACACCGTTGTGTGATAGTCTCACAAGGTTTGGTATGAACAAATTCACACCTTGAACAAATGGTATCACAGTGATAAGAAGAAGAACAGAATAATAAGATAAGAAGAACTTTTATTAAGAAACAAGGATGATTTAAAACAACTTACACGTGGAAGATAAATTTGAGACAACAAAACCGCAACATAACATTACAATGAAAGGAAGCTAAACAATTATCAAATCCTCCACCACCACTGCCTTAAATAGAAGTTTTTGAGCCCTTGGGTCGAGCCTCCAACAGTACAAATCATCTCAATTAATTTTGGTAGGCCATAGGTGGTGGAAAGTGTGTGGAATTTGGACGTTTCCACATTTGACCCGAGGTGGTAGCCAGCTTTCATCCACCGAACAGACGCATTTGGATGACCTTCTAGATGGCCGAATCAGAGTAGGCCATAGAAGAATAAAATGGAACTCCTGCTATCTTATAACCTCTTGTACAATTTGGACCCATTTGGAGTTGTGGATTCAGGGATATGAGCAAACTAGTGGGCTGTTTTCTTGGGCCGCAGAATCTGGCCCAGAATTGTATCTCTAATTTGGGGCACCTTAATGACCACCATATAGGACGAATTAGCATTGGACCATGAAGAGTGATTTTTTCCTAGAAAAGTCTTCTAGCTTGACATGAACTTTCGGGTTAATTGGTCTGTATTTTGGGCCCCACAGTCTCATCAGTGGGATGGTGTCCAATCTGCCTTCTCCAGAATTGCTTTCTTTTATTGCCAAATATCTCCATCATCCTCTATGAATTCTCCATCGATCCCTAAATGAAACATGTTCATAGTGGAGTTTAGATCAATTTCCAAAAATATAAAATTAAAATATTTATAATTAGATGAATCATTGGGTACTTCAAATGATGTTAAAAAATGTACCACATAATAGTGAATTTTAATAAGGTATTACAATCATAACGTGAAATGATGTTCAAAGTGTAAAATGCACTAAAATGGTGTTTATGAAAAATAAATAAAATGAGTATTATATATATTACCAATGAATATTAGCCTCATTTAGTGGCTAATCACACCCCCCCAACTTGAGTTTTGCTAGTCCCGAGCAAAATATATCTCATAAAAAATGAAATTTGAATCCTCTTTTCCAAAAACATTTTAATACACAATGATCACCAAAAAACATTATACCGAACAATCATGAAACCCATCAAAATATTTTAATACAAGATAGTTTAATAAGCAGATCCCAATCACAAACCCATTCCTTTGTTCAAATTCATTTCCATATTTCATCCAATATCAATTAAGTATGAGGATGTGTTGTGTATCACAATAGACATGGGGGTTCATATTTATTCAAGGGGGAAATTACGGAAGCGCTAGGTGGAATCACACTTCAATATTAAGATGAGTATTAATTTTTTTTGTATAATATATATATTTTTTTTGTTTTTGTTTTTGTTTTTTTTTTTGCAATTTTTCCATGGTAATTGAAATTGCACTCAAAAGAGTAAACCTCTATAGTGAAACATTGCCGATGACTCCCAGGCTCAATGACCTTAGGGCACCAAGTGAAGCCGACATACTCGGGCATCATCTCGAGTTAACTCAGCCAAAAAAAATTCAAATTACCAAAAATAGAGATAAAATTACGAACTCTGGGCCAGACAACTATGGAGTCACGATCCCCAAGTGCCGAAAGCCACGCATTAGGTCATTTCATTTCTCTACGCGCATTTTTTTTTTAAATTTTTTTTGAATACTCATATTAAAAAAAATGATCACCAAACCTATGCTATTTATTTAGGGGTCCACATGAACTCAAACTAATACCCACTATCCAAAGTACGTGCATTGTGATCTTTTTTATTTGGATGAAAATATAAACGATGAAATATCATATTGGACAGCCACACTTTCCAAAATCTATGCTAATGAAATTATACAAGGATTAAAATCAGAATCAGGGTATACTAAATTATTTGATATTCAGTTTCAAAGTGTGCAATGTGTATTACCATGTTCAAAGTTAAAGGAATTTTTCTTTCCATTTACACTTCTTTTTTTTCAAATCATTTTTTTGACACAAAAGAATTTTTTTTATTTTATCTCCCCCAAACTTAAAACAACATTGTCCCCAGCGTTTGAGGAAATGAAAATTTAGGAGTAGAGGCAGATAATGGAAGTTCAACAAGGAAATTGAAACTGAGGATCATGGAATGAAATCACCTCATGGTTGAAGTAGAAGTTATTGCTGCTCCAAATTAGTCCTTTGATCTCTTGGGGGATGTAGGAACCTCCTTGATTGAACATGTATCACCCAAAATAGTACCTAAAAAAAGAAGAACAAACAAGACAAAACAAACAACACCACGACTTATTTAATTCCAAGTATCATCATTTTTATGGTTTTTCCTGTTTTTCTATTTTTTTTAAATCAAACTAATGATACATTGCCTTATTTTAATTTTCTAGGTATGGTATTACTCAAGGATCACACCGCGTGACACAGATGAATACGATGCTCCCCTTTCATACCCATCCATACTCGTAATAGAAGAACAATTCAATAGTCTTTTTTTAAATATAAAAATGATTAATTAATCCTATGTAAAATATAATGTTTATTAAATCAATAAAATGATAAGAACTTGAAAACCATGGGTTTCCTCCCATACAATGCTTTGTTTAACGTCGTTAGCCCGACATGGACCCTAAATCTAACAATTTTTTCCTTGTTCATAGGTTGGCTCAGTTAACTCAACCTCTATTTCCGGTTTATTGAACGATTCAATGAATGGTTTTAACCATTGACCATTGACCTTGAAAATGTTACCACTTGTCGGATCTTGAATCTCTACTTCCCCATGGGGGAATACATGATGCACTATGAATGGTCCTGACCATCTAGACCTTATCTTTCCCAGATGTAAATGAAGTTTTGAACTATACAAGAGCAAAAGTTTTCCCAGTTAAAATTGTTTGACCTTGATATTCCTAGATTGGTAGGCTTGACCTCTATCTTTATTGATCCTTGAATTTTAATAAGCCTCCATCCTGAATTCCTCCAGTTCATTGAGATCTAATTTCCTTTTTGTTCCGGCCAATTAGAGGTCATAATCCATTTTCTTAATTTCCCAAAAGGCCTTATGTTCAATCTCCACTGGAAAATGGCATGCTTTACCATAAAGCAACCTATATGGGGACATTCCTAAAATGGTTTTATATGCGGTTCTATAGGCCCAAAGAGAATCTAAGAGTTTCTCAGACCAATCTTTCCTAGAGGGGTTGACAGTTTTTTCAAGAATTTGCTTAATCTCTCTATTCACTAACTCAGCTTCACCATTGGTTTGAGGATGGTATGCAGTGGACACATTATGAGAAATACCATACTTAGATATGAGTGAAGAGAATGGGAGGTTGCAGAAATGGGTTCCTCGATCACTGATTATATCCCTGGGAATTCCAAATCTTGAAAATATGTTCACTTTCAGAAATCAAATCACAACTTGATGATCATTGGACTTAGTTGGAATGGCATCAACCCATTTTGAGACATAATCAACAGCTAAGAGTATGTAGAGGTATCACCAAGAATTTGGGATGGGACCCATGAAATCAATTCCCCAACAATCAAATATTTCAACCACTAATATGGGAGTGAGTGGAATTTTATTTCTTTTTGGGTTGGACCCTACTTGTTGACCCCTAGGACAGCGTTGACAAAATGTGTAGTAGTCCCTTGAGAGGGTGGGCCAGAAGAGACCACATTTAAGAATCTTAGCAGGTGTTTTCTTAGAGGAAAAGTGACGTCCACATGCCTCACTATGACATAATTTAAGGATGGGATCTTGTTCAGATTTGGGAACACACCTCCTAATGACTTGGTCAGGGCAGAATATATAGAGGTATGGATCATCAAACACATAGTTTCTAACATCAGAAGAGAATTTTCTTTGAGCTTGAGCCCCTAAGAATTTTGGAATGACTCTTGTAACTAAGAAATTGGCTGTGTCGGCATACCAAGGGTAGTCACTCAAAGAGTATAGTTGTTCATCAGGAAAGGAATTAGACACAGAATGGTGATTTGAGTTGTCTTTGAATTCCATCATAGATAGGTGATCAGCAACAACATTTTCAACTCCCTTTTTATCCTTGATTGTGAGGTCAAATTCTTGTAAGAGAACGACCCACCTAATCAGTCTAGCCTTAGCATCTTATTTTTGAAAGATGTATTTTAGTGAAAAATGGTCAGTGAACACAGTGATGGGGGATCCTAAGAGGTAGGACCTAAAATTCTCTAAATCAAACACAATAGAAAGTAACTCCTTTTCTGTAGTGGTGTAGTTTATTTGGGCATCATTTAATGATTTTCTTGCATAAGCAATGACATAAGGAATTTTATCACAACATTTTCCTAACACAGATCCAACAGTAAAGTCACTGGCATCACACATAAGTTCAAAAGGAAGGTTCCAATTTGGAGATTTCATAATGGGAGGAGAGTTGAGAGAGGATTTGAGGGTTGAGAATGAACCCTCACAGCTTTCTGTCCAAACAAATGGAGCATCCTATACTAAGAGAGCACAAAGGGGAAGGGATATTGAACTAAAGTCCTTGATGAATTTTCTATAGAAAACAGCATGTCCTAAGAAAGACCTCACTTCCTTGACAGTTTTGGGTGATGGAAGGTGACGAATGATGTCAACCATTGATTTATCAACTTCAATCCCCCTACTCGAGACCAGATGGCCTAGAACAAGTCCCTCTATAACCATTAAATGACATTTTTCCTAGTTTAGGACCAGATTATTTTCTTCACATATTGAAAAGACTCTCTCCACATTCTGCAGACATCCCTCAAATGTATCCCCAAACACAGAGAAGTCATCCATGAAGACCTCTAGAAAATCCCCTACCATGTTTGAGAAGATTCCCATCATGCACCGCTGGAAGGTTCCAGGGGAATTTCATAACCCAAAGGGAATGCGTTTGAAAGCAAAGGTTCTGAATGGACATGTGAATGTAGTCTTGCCTTGATCCTCTAGGGAGACCTCAATTTGATTGTACCCAGAGTACCCATCAAGGAAACAGTAGAAGTCATGACCTTCCACTCTCTTAAAGACTTGGTCAATGAATGGTAAGGGGAAATGGTCCTTCTTGCTGAATGAGTTTAGTTTCCTATAGTCATTGCAGACCCTCCATCCACTACTCACCCTTGTTGGAAGAATCTCTCTATATTCATTGGTTATCACTATGATTCTAGCCGTTTTTGGTATCACTTGGATTGGGCTCACCCATTCACTCTCAGCTACGAGATATATTATACCATATTTCAACAATTTCAGAAGTTCATTCCTTACTACATCCATGAGATTAGTATAGAGTCGTAGTTGAGGTTGATTACATGGCTTTGAATCAGATTCCAGAACAATCCTATGAGTCCCGATATGTGGGATAATCCTAGGAATATCAGACAGGGTCCAACGAATGGCTTTCAAATGTTTCCTAAGGACATATAGAAGCATCTTCTCATGATTGGCTTCAATAGAAGAAGAAATGACAATAGGATGTGTTGGATTGTCCCCTAGGAAAGAATACTTGAGTGTAGCAGGAAGTTCCTTCAATTCAAGATCAGGTTGGTTCAGAATTTCAGCAGAAGATTGGGACATTGGATCAAGTTCAATTTCTTTTTTTAGAGGTTCAGATATGATTGATTCACCACATGTATAAGTTTCAGCTACTAGATTGACTTGATCAGATTTAGGGAAAGAAGTTTGATTGGTCACCATGAAATTGGTTTCTTGAAAGGTTTCACTGATTATTGGACGTAAGACTTCATCATAATAGCAATTTGAAAATGATTCAATCCATGGAGACAAACTTCCTTCATATGAACAAAGGAAATCAATCTCATCCTGACTTAAACATCCATCAAATATTCCTTGATGTTCCATGGATTCATTATCAATTATTCCTATCATGTTTACTTCATGAATGTCCTCGTCATCCGCTATTTGTGAGCTTGCATTATCGATGTTCATGTCTAGACACATGTTCCCAAAGGTGATGTTCATGTTCCCATTTCGAACTCGGATAACAGAGTTGATTGTTGCAAGAAAAGGACGACCAAGGATGATTGGGGTTTGTTCCTTATTTCCTAAGTTTGGATGGTTGTCAAGGACAATGAAGTCAGCATGGTAGATGATGTTTTCAACCTTTACCAGAACGTCATTTAAAATCCCCTTTGGAACCCTAATGCTATGATCAGCAAGTTGAAGTGTGACAGATGTGGATTGGAGTTTTTCTAGGCCTAATTGGCAGTACACAACATATGGGATGAGATTGACCCTAGCACCTAGGTCACACAAGGCCTTGACAAATTTGCTTTCTCCTAGATCAACATTATTGTAAGGGAAACCTGGGTCTTTCAACTTAGGAGGAATGGTCCCTTGAATGGTGGTACTCACATTAGCAGTCAAAAGGACTTGGTTTTTATGTGAAAAAGTTTCTTTTAAAAGTTAAAAAGACCTTAAGGTACATTTAGTAGGCAGGTATGGTTTGGATGACATCGAGAAGGGGAATGATCAGCTTGACTTGTGAGAAGATTTCCCTCAATGTTTCATTCTGTTCAGGCTTGGGTTTCCCCCTAATGAGTTGAAGAAATGGTGCTGGTTGTGGGTTTGTTTGTTGAAGAGTTGTTTCTTTCACATTGTTATCAGTTTCCTTAGTTTGATCTTGTGGGTCAGTTGAATTTTCATCCAAGTTTGAATCTTTAGGTGGGTTCTGAATTAGTTTTTCAGGTTTCTCAATTGATTTCCCACTTCTTAAAAAAGTCACAACCTTTAGTTGTTCATGAGTTTTTTGAGCACAACATGACTCTCCCCTTGAAGTTGAGGAGGGCACCACCTGAGTAGGCATGGGTACCGTTCCAGTTTTGATGGATTGAAGTTCTTGTTTTAGTGAAGAGACTTCTGAGTTCATCCTTTCCATTTGTTTTCACAGTTGTTCTAGTAGGCTTTGTTGAACAGTTTGGGTTGGTGCTTGAGTAGATTGGTTTATCCCAGGGGGATATTTTGGAGGTGGGATGGTTTGTTGAAAATGGACTGGTGACTGTTGGTATTGGATAGGTTGGGTTTGGAACTGGTTATAGGTTTGGTAGTTCTGATGGGGGTAAGGATTTATTCCTAGTGGTTGGCTAGGTTGTTGGTTATCATTCCAGTGGAAGCCTGGGTGGTTGTTATACCTTGGGTTGAAGTTGTTTTGGTATTGAGGCTTTTGAAAGTTCAAAGAATTTACGTCCGCTGGGGTTCCTTCTAAAAGAACATCCTTGATGGATGGAATGGTTGGGCATTTGTCCGTCTTATGGTCATGTTTGTCCCAAATTGTGCAAACAGGGTCAACATTTTGGATTTCATGGACTTTCCTAAGGTCTATCTCTTCAACCTTCCTAGAGAGTGCTGCGAGTTTAGCCCTAAGGCTTTCCTCTTCTCTATGTGTATGAATTCCAGTAGTTCTTTGTGGATTTTCAGAATAAGGTGAAGTTCCCCATGTTTGGTTTTGTTCAGAAAGGATTTCTAGATACTCGTAAGCATCATTTGGGGCTTTGTTTTTAAAGGTTCCATTACACATCATGTCAATGAATTGTTTGTTCCCCGGACCCAACCCTTCATAGAAAATTCTCACTTGTTCAGGAATATAAAAACCATGGTTTGGAACCATGTTTAGAGTGTCTTTAAACCTATCCCATGTTTCATAGAATGACTCTCCCTCTTTTTCAAAAAAGTTTTGGATACTTTTTTTAAGTGCAATTGTTTTGTGGTGGGGAAAGTATTTTTTGTAGAATTCTCTTTGTAGTTGGTCCCAAGAGTTTATGGATGATGGTATCAAATTGTTTAGCCAATTTATATCTCGATCCTTTAAAGAAAATGGAAATAGCCTCATCTTAGATGATTCTAGTTGATTTTGGTGACACATGGTTTCTACAATGTCATTGAACTCCTTAATGTGCAGGTATGGCATCTCAGACTCCATTCCATGGAATGTGGGAAGGTGGTTTAGGACATGGGGTTTAAAGATTTAGTTGGAATATCCTAGGGAATTGTGTCTAATGCATGAGGGGGCATTGGTCCAGGAAGGTGTGAGGTAGTCATTCATGGTTTGATCCATCTCATTCCCCTAGTTTGGGGCTGCCTCATTTGGGTTTCCATTTCGGTTTCCACCCGGGTTTATGAGTTGGTTTCCTTGAAGAACTTCTATTGAAATTGGCTCAATTTTGGACTCTAGAGTATTAGGAAGATTATGATATAATGGAATGAGTTCCCTTGGTGTACTTGACTCCCCAACCCCAACACTATCCACCCTAACTAGACGGTTTGATTGATCGTTGGTGTAGGCGGACATGCGCCAAAAGAAAAAAACGAAAAAAGGGACAAGATAAGAGAATTTGGATGTGAAAAGAATAAATGGGAGAGAATAGAATGGGTGTTTAGATGAATTACTTGGGTCCCCAGAAATGGCACCAAAATTTGATTCTCGCTCAAATTTACCCAAGAGATGAAGGTAGAATGGTCCTTGTAGTCTAGCTTGGGTTATCGAATCCACAGATACCTAAGAAGTAACCTATAGACACGCACATTCTAAGGATTGTTTTTGTCTTTGAAGTGGACAACATTGGGTTGATTTTATATGGGTTTAAGTGAACTCTAAGAGACTTAAGTGAATGAAATTTAGAATAATGAGTTGATCCTAGTTTATCTCTCAGGGTGGATTGGATGTATTTTCTTTTTAATGATTTCAAATTCTTAAATTTGAGATGGGTTAATTTAAAAAGATAAAACAACATCATCACTTACTGGTTTAATTCCTAAAACCTTTAATACTAATCACCTATACACTTGAAGGATCATGGTTTTGAGAACTTCAATGTAATGGTTCGTATTAGCAGTTGAAGTGTGTGGCCTTAAATTCAACAAGGACGGTGGAGTTTAAAAACCATCAAATTAAAATCTCAATTAAAGAAGTGATTATACATTAATGAGGTGATAAATAACACCAATCCAGCCACTTTCTACTCACTTGGATCAACCCATATGTGGGTTAGCCCTCCATTGATCCCATGATTTCAATGGAAGCGGAAAGTAGACTCATAAGGGATGAAATGGAGAAGTAAAAAAATGCAATAAAATAAAAATCACTCCACCGTTGTGTGATAATATCACAAGGTTTGGTAAGAACAAGTTCACACCTTGAACCAGGGATATCAAAGTGTTAAGAAGAAGAAAAGAATAATAAGAGAAGAAGAACTTTTATTAAGAAACAATGATGATTTAAAACAACTTACATGTGGAAGATAAATTTGAGACAACAAAACCGCAACATAACATTACAATGAAAGGAAGCTCAAAAATTATCAACTCCTCCACAAACACTGCCTTAAATAGTCATTTTTGATCCCTTAGGTCGAGCCTCCAATAGTACAAAGCATCTCAATTATTTTTTTCGGCCATTGGTGGTGGAAAGCTTGTGAAATTTTGACTTTTCCACATTTGACCCGACGTGACAGCCAGCTTTCATCCACCAAACCGACGCGTTTGGATGACCTTCTAGATGGCCGAATCAGAGTGGGACATAGAAGAAGAAAATGGATCTCGGGATATCGTCTAACAATCTGTAAAATATGGGCCAATGTGGAGTTGTTTATTACGAGATATGATCAATGTAGTGTGCTGTTTTTCTGGGCCGTAGAATGTGGCCCAGAATTGTATCTCTAATTTGGGGCGCCTTAATCACCACAATATAAGCCGAATTAGCATTGGAACTTGAAGTGTGATTTGTTCCTGGAAATTTCCTCTAGTATAAAATGAAATTTGGGGTTAATTGGGCCTGTATGTTGGGCCCCACAGTCTCATCAGTGGGCAGGTGTCCAATCTACCTTCTCCAGAATTGTTTCCTTTCATTGCCAAATATCTCCATCATCCTCCTTGAATTCTCCATCGATCCCTGAATGAAACATGTTCATATTCGAGTGTAGATCAATTTCCAAAAATATCAAATTAAAATTTTTATAATCATATGAATCATTGGGTACTTCAAAAGATGGTAAAAAATGTACCACATAATAGTGCATTTTAAGAAGGTATTACAATCATAATGTGAAATGATGCTCAAAGTGTAAAATGCACTAAAATGGTGTTTATGAAAAATAAAGAACATGAATATTATATATATTACCAATGAATATTAGCCTCATTTAGTGGCTAATCACACCATATATATCATCGTATATTTTTAATTAAAATAATTGATGGGGTACTAAAAAATTTATAAGAACATTATCTAATAAAAACTTCTAATATATGAAATATCACTTTCATTGATTCCAAAATATTTAATTTGTACATGTATATGTAGGTGAAAATAATTATTAGGTGTAAAAATAATATTATATCATGAACATTAATCCCTTAATATAATTATCATATAATATATTGATGTAGGTAACAAATCACAATTATACAGTCATGAAACATATACACATGTATGGGTGTCAATCTGGCAAACATGGTTCCTGAACTAACATACTCTGGAAAATTCCCATAATAATAGTCGTTATGTATTATTGAAATATGAATGATATAAACTATAGTGAGATCATGGTATACCTTCCTCAACCTTATTAGAAATGAAAAAAATTAATTGTGAGTAAGGTATTACATATCCAAAATAATGGTAAATAATAATTAAAGCAATGTTATATGACATTCATGACAACAAATTTTATCCAAATGAATAAAACATATATTAAAATGTTGAAGAGTGGGTTACATATGAATCCTCATGATAAAGAAAAACAATATAGAAAACATAATTAACATTTTCATTCCATATAATTCATATCAATGGAAATTTAATTTGAGTAGTTACGAGGGTGTAATGCATAAATCCAATTAGTAACATAAAAACACTCATGAAGAATAGTCGAAACAACCACCTTATTGACAAAAAGTAACTCAAGGACAAAATACACCCAACATGGCGTGTTAAATAAGGTTGATAAAACCTCCTATTATATATAATATATGTTCAATATATGGTGTTTCCATATATAGTGTTACCCACTATGTTTTCTAAGACTTATTTTTTGAGTTCATTCATTTATAATTAATTTCATGTAATATACCATCATAATGAAAGATAAAATTATTATCCCTTTACCATTAACACCCCCAAATAAGAATAATTATTTAACCAAAGTCTATGTTATAATATAATAACCTAATTATCCATTTCCCTAATAAGAAACACCTCGTGTTTCCAATTTACCCAAAATAGAAAACAGAATCAAATATACATAATGTTATACCTGTGGGTACCAATAATAGTGGAGCACAACAAAGATCATTTTTTAGTTGTTCATCCAAAATTACAGAGACTTTGAGAACTTTTAAAAACCCTAACATGACTCACAATACATACACAATCAACTGTATATACAAATAATATCATGAAACATTATATAAATCGTGCAGATTATTATAGAAAACCATTATTTATCCTCAAAGATCATGACCATTTAATGGAGTTATATTATTTTATCCCAATAAACATTAATCGTAATAACTAACATAAACCATCTATTTTAATTATATGGGTAAAATATTTAGTGAATAATGCATAACAATCCTAATTAAGTTATGGATTGGCTGGTTCTTACCTATATTTGAATAACATTATTAATGATTCCAGATTCTCATATCATTAAGGAATGATGATTCATAGAATGTTATTGGGGACAATGAAGGTATGAAATTAACCAAATTGCATTTTAGAGAATAATAAAATTAATTATAGTAATAAGGAGGGGTAAAATGGCCGAAAATAGTTGAATTTATCAGTGGTTGTTTTTTTCACAAGATAAGAGGTGTGTAGATTCATTCCTATTTTATTTTTCTAGGAATTAAGAGAAGGGATGTGGTGATGGGGTTACTAAGCATTCATTAATCTAATTAGATATATAATAAGATCCCATGAAAAAGTTTCTATGAAGTTTCTAATTTCTATATATTTTGTTTCTATATACATTCTCTTTATGTAATACTAAAATATACTCAAAATCATTAAAAACATACATCAAAAAACATACATAAAAATATACCATAGATAATTATAGAATAACATACACCCCACAAATGTATATTTTCTTTAGGAAGTTTCATTATATAACCTTTACAAATGTCCATGATCACCGGGACATAGTTTCTAACTCCTACCCACCCCAATTCCAATATGTTTCTATGATTCTATGCTATCATATTTCCATAAAATTAGTGTTCCATTAAATCATTTATTTTAATTCAGAAATCATATGATAATTTGATCAATAGTATGGTAGATCGTATAAAAATTGAATAAAAATATTGAATCAAAATAATAATGATATTCTACCTGTAGAGGACCCAAACACCTCATACATGATATTCCTCTATATCTCTTATTAGATTACCACCATCTTGTACCACCTTTCAAAGGATACTAACTTATAAAGATATTACAATATAAAAGAGATATATATAAATTAGAGGTTTGTGTTTAGGGTACATGTAATAAGTCTATTTACAGTGTGTACAACTATACAAATGTTATATCAAAATTTAAAAAAGATTTCATTTATGAGTTCATAATTTATAACATATAAAAATCCTTAAAAACTGAAATAATTATAAATCATTTCATGCCATCATGTTCTTATCAATCCATCATTATACATCATCCTATGTTTATCATGCTGTATTGGAATAATTAGATGAATAAAATGACAACTCATTTTGTAAAATACTCTTTTACATTGTAAATTAGTGAGTAAATTAATCATGTACCTCAATTTATCATATATGATGTGTCTAATAACTTCTTTCCCATAAGATGTTAGTTATATCATAGGCTATCCCGGTAAAAGTTATATAACACACATGAGATGACCTTTATTTATATATGTGTTTTAATAGATTACAATGGTTATAATTGAACTATCATATAATAGATAGTATAATAAAATTATAGGTCTTGAATATGAGCAATTCTAATCCTTGACCTATTACATTGCATATAAAAAAAACTAATTTCCCATATTCCCTGAAAAATAATAATCATGTCCATTTACATAACATATAATTATCCCTATAATAGAATATAAATGTAATTCTAACACATAAGATATCTCCCCCACACTCATAAATAGTGAATGATAACTATTCATTTCCCTTTTATGATCTTATAACACATGAGTAAACCTTCCACCACTAATAAGTTGTGAGGGAGTTTATTTTCTGCGACCCTTGCCCAAATCAATCAGTTTTTTTCCCAGCTTTGTAAAAGAAAAAAATATACAATATATTTTATTATATATGAATGAATCAAAAAATCATGTTGCATCACAAATACCTATAACAAAAATAATACATATTGTAATGGATAATATAATCATTTACCATTTCTTTAGATGAAAATTTTCAAAAACAAATCCATATACTTTTATTTTATAATAAATAATTTAACATGCATTGGAAATAAATAGCCAATAAATTACCAATTAATAAAAAATATTCTTTATCATGTTCAAAATACCATATATGTGGTAACATTTTATGTGTCTAATGTGATTATAATAATTTTTTGTTTCATGTAGACAAACCGAATTAAACACATTTCCAATAGGATATAATAAAAAAATTCATTTGAAATATCATGATAATGTCAAAATAATAGTCAATATTGAATGATTTGAAATCAACACATTAAAAAAACATTTATTTAATTTAATACATGGTCTATATAACATTATTTTAATATCACCCATATTCAAAATGAGGTACTACATTTCAAGACGATCTAACTGACATTTTAATTAGGAATTTTATATATATTATAATAATGTACACTTATTTTTAATGAAAAAACATAAACTATTTAGACACATGGTCCACTAATATTTTAAAAATATCCACCATATAGACGTCATGATTTATGAACATTTAATTTTACAAAAATTTAATTCCTCAATGGGTGGAATTCACATCATAGACATAATAATCATAGTGGAATTATTTATAAATATTTTTTAACATAGGTTACTTGATTGGTTGCCGTTATTGAATAATTATATTAATAGGTACAATTATTAAATAAAACACATTGAAATAAAATGATCATAATGTATTTGAAATGAGTTCTATTAATGTCAAAATAAATAGTACAAATTTTTATAAAATGTGATGGAAAAATAGAAAACATGTTATTAATCTATTCAACAACCATTTTTAAAAGGTGTAATTGTAATTCCCCGACCCCAGTTTCCCAGAGCTAGTTTCTTATTTTAGTACACTGGAATATAAACATGGAATCCAATCCTGAATGACTAATTAGTTTAGTAGTTTTGGGAAACCACATATAGACATAGGTTCAACATTACAACTAGAAAAAAATAGAACATATATGTTTTATTGGTAACGTCTACAAATCTATGTTTGTCTTTATAGGTCATTCATAATAAAAAACATATTTTCCGGAGAAAATGAATGATTATAATGGGGTGAGTTCAGATGCTCTATATGGGTAATAAATACAATGGAAGATATCATAAACATACACATTAGGCATGGTTAATAACTATAAACACATGACATTAAGACTAAACATGAACACATTATGATAAGGATAAGAGATGAATAAATATTGACATAATAAAACATAATCATTTTTATCCTTATAGACTAATAACCACTTGAACTATGAATATTATTTTTCATAACAAGAGAAAATTTGTATACCGAATATTGAAAAACCTACCGTCAAGGCCTCGACAAAGATGGCTAAAAATGATTAAGTCCTCGGCCAAAACCATATCTCAAAATGGGTAAGGCCTCAGCTAAGTCCATCGTTATTTTTTCCATGATACCAATTGATTCAACCAGGGTCTATAGTGGACCCCACACATAATATAATAAGTACAATGAATTCTTTTTATAAATGGGGATAAACATAAACAACATATACATTCATATTGAAACTAACATATGATATGTAAATTTCATTCCCTATTCATTAATCATAAATATTATCCATTCAGAGTAATTTAATTAATGGTGTCGAGAAAGAACGACCACATTCAAACTAATCTGAATCATTTAAACAATATATTTTTTAGATGATATCATAGGATATGAGCCTATAAGAAAATCAATATTCATCAAATGATGTTTACATAAATAAAGTGAAATTTAAATTAGATCGTTGAAATTTTTTTAGGTAATAATCTTTAAACATTCCAAAGTGTCTCATACCACCATGAAACATTCAAATAATAATATCTAAAAATATTATTTGAATAATGATACTCAAGATATGATATACCTAGAGGAATTAAAGACATCACATTTGGGAAAAAATTGGTAAACATGGCATATATCTCATAAAAGTTAATGTGTGACGAAAAAATACTTTTTACTTTTGAAAGAAGTGTTGTTTTTGAAAATCATTTGTATTTGCCTTGAAATCAGATTTTGAACATGTATATCCTAAAAAATAATATAAATGGACATATAATGTATATTTTAGTCATAAATGATGTCCCGCTGATGTAAAATCATGTAAAAAAAATTTATATGAATCATTGTAAACAAAACATATTTGATCATTTTAAGGAAAGTATTAAAGACAATTTTAATGTGGAATTGAACACTTGTTCTCTTAAAAACAGAAAGATACCAAGATAAATTTTCATGATAAAATGAGTAGTTTTTTAATAATATTTGTCTCTTATAACCGATTCTTATGTACACTTGAGATGGGTAAATATTCAAGATGTTCCCTTGAATCGAGATTGTATTTCGAAACGAATTATGAATGATCCTTTTAAAAACTGTATCTCCCAATTAAATAATGAATGTTCTTGGTTGGTAAACATATATATATCATTAAAAAAATTTATGTGGAGTAAATTATAATCAATAATAAATTATTGAGGTAAGTGGAGAATAAGTGTAACATGAATGAAAATGGAGGTCCAGGTAGAAATCCCTTAGCACTTTGTAATCTTTCTGTATGTATGCCCCAAGATTAATACACATCAAATGATAAATTTAATACCATTAATATAAATATATTCATTATATGATACATCAATTTTATTTATACATACACCTTACACATTTAATATTAGTAAATAAGGAATGCCCCAGAAAAATGGAAGTGGAATTTGGAAGCACTTAACTTCAATCTGAATGTGTTATGCTCTAGAACTTAAGGCCATGGAATATAAAATAAGACTTATTAAAAACATAATTATGAACATATTATTATTGTATTAATTTTATCACATTTTTTATGTTCATTATGTCCTTATTGATACGTTATGAGATTGAATTCTTCCATTCCAGAGTTTTCATGTCTTTTGTTTTCATGATCAGTATATTTGTATATGTGTATGGATATTCATGTGGAAATGATGAAACTATCAAGAATTGAAATTATATATTATTTATTAACATCCAGACCTTTTAAGGGTTATTTATATCTTTTGTATACATGGAATGAGGATGAATCATTAGACAAAATATTAATCACAGTCACTTATACTATTGGGGAATATTATTATTTTTCTAAATTTGTTTTTTAATATAAATTAATACTATGTACATTTACAGGTTACTAACTATTATTCTAGAAATAATACATATTTTATACTCTGGTTATACCAACAAAATGGATTCATGAGCATTAATGAAGGTTAATTTGAAGAACAAAACGTCATCATCCACGATGGTTGTAAATTGGAACCCCACAGACGATGGATTCATTTATAAAAGAGAGAGAGAGAGGGTATGAAAATTGATAATGGATATTAAATTAACATGGTATAATTCCATTATATAGATTATAATTTATTTATAAGGATCAATTTTATATATTACGGTAGAGAATAAGAAAAGATAATAAATTGAAATGCACCTAAATGAAAAAGGAAGATGCTTTACCTTTTGAAATAACCTCCTTGTGAACCTCTTTATGGGAAGGGGTCTTGCTCTTTTGGAAAGAAAAAAATCCCGTAGATGTGGGGAATGAATACGGAAGGCTATTTGGGATGAAATTTGTGGAGCTCCAAGCATTAGAAATGATGATAATAGGGAGAAAGGGGGGTTATGGTGAAGGAGAGGGGTGATTTGTGAATATTTTATTCATGGTTTTATTATTTCATTCATGAAAACCAATAGTATTGATTCATGAGTCCAATAATAGTAATTAGTGAAATTGAGTTAGATCCTAATGTTTTATAATCATCTTTACATCACTTTTGAGCCAATAAATTGTATATATAGAATTTATAATAAATTATCATATTTTACAATTCAACAAAAATTCATGTATTTTAGAAAAATCCCAAAAAATACAACCTACCCATTTTTCGATGTGTAGAATTTTAAAATTAAATACATATTTTGAAAATATTTTATTTAATATTTTTAATATACTTTTTAAATTAAATCATAATTTATTCTAAAAACAAATTTAAAAATATAACTCATTTTATAATATACTATAAAATTAATCATGGTCCCAAAAATTTATCTTATAATCATAAGAAAATAAAGTAAAAATTTATGATTACATTTTATGAAAATAAATTTCTATTTTAAATTAATAAATTAATAATAGAATTTAAATAAAAATATTTGTAACATACAAAAATAACAGTACTTATACTATGATCATTTTTTAACTTTGAAGATGTATAAATTGTATTAACAAATTCTTGTTTTACATTTCTATTTTTTGGGAAATTTGTAATTTTATTACTGTTAATTACTATTCATAATTTTGTTTTACTATTCATATGGGTATGTTACTATTCCTAAAAATTAAAATTGTCTTATCGGCTTCTCAATATCATACCAAACATAACTGTGTTTGTCATTCTTTCAAAATTAAAATCATTGAAGTAGAAAACATATATTTATTGGATAGGGTATAAAAAGTGGTGTTTAGTACAGACTCAGTGTTTCATACATTCAATATTAAATTTATTTACAATATCATGGGTAGTTACATTATCCCCACCTTAAGACATTTTTTCCGCAAAATTTTGAAATTAAATTTCGAATGTTAATGATTAATACTTGAGAATCCCCTTTAGAGAATACCACATCATAAATATGGTTAATATATCATCTTAATAATAGGGAAAGTGAAATGCATCAGTTAATAAATTACTATGCATTCTAATTAGTAAACATAGTTATAGGGGAATAATAAAACCATCATGTTCTAATGGAATGTGATATAAAATATTCCCAAATGAAAGATCATTACCACAAAAATATAAACTACAGTTATGAAAAAAAGATAATATGGATAATGTTTTTTGACAGTTTTCCTAGTTTTGACGAATTATTCAACTATTGAAGAGTATAAATATATGTTTCTATTTCAAAGACGCAATCATATCCTTTTTTTGTAACTTAAACTATCTATACTTCAACTATTTCTATATGTTTTATCATTTAGTTTCATTATACTCTAGAAACTCATACAATTACCAATATAAACCATTTCAAAAATTGTTTAACATTCCAAATAACCATGATCCAAAACATCAGAATCATTTCCATATCAATCCTTTCTAGATCCATCTATAAATGGTCCTTAAAAATCTTAATTTTGTTTATATCTCCATGATCTATCCTACTTAGTTAATATACTACCTTATTTTCCTTTAATCAACATGATGAGTCCCTAAATATTCACAATCAAAAAAGTTAATTTCATCATTTTGTGTCCTCTTGAAATTTTGTAATAACATGAATTACTATAAAACCATATTGAAAACTATAATTCTACCATATTATATAAATAAGATACATTTAATTGGATATATTAAATAAATAAAATATTGTTATAAACTCTTTAAATGGAAGCAATGACCACATTTCAAAATGTCCAAAATCAGCTTTGAGGTAGTCAGTAAAAATCCAAATGATTCATTTTTTAATTATTATCTTCATCAGTAGAAATATATTAAGTTTTTTCCTTCCCCTAACCATGGATTTTATCAAAATTATTTTTTTTCAACTGAATATCTTTTATTTTTATCATTCCACTTATGGTTTAAAATCCTTAATGAAAATGTATTACATTATAATACTTATATATTGCATAATTATTGTATATAGTATATTGCTGAAAAATGTTCAAAGGACATTGTTATTGAATTGGAATATTAAACATTATACTTCATTTGTGGTAGCATCATAACCTTTTCATTATGCAGAATCGTTATTTGGGGTATATTCATTTGACTCTTAGAATATTTATTCTAATAGTCTCCAGTCTCCTTTCAGTTAAAGCTTTGTTCATGGAAAACCTTTATATTACCCTTTCCATCATGAACATGGTAACCTTTTTCTCAACACTTATAACAAACTCCCATTCCCTTAAATAATTTACTGGGGTGATTCATTCCAATGTTATCACATGTGGGAAAACCCTTTTATCCCTTCTTCCCATAACCCATATTTTTTTGTTGTCCTCTTCTTCTTTTCCTATCTTTCAAAGCCATAAGTCATAGATAATTCTTTACGAACCTATTTAAATAATGATACTACTTCCTCATATGATGAGGAAACATGGGATACTATATTCCTTTGAAAATATGGCTGATGACCACTAGAGATAAGATCCTTCTTACAATTTTCATCATGTGCTTTAGTGATGTTCTCATTCCTTTTACTAGGAGTCGTTTATAATCAATTCAATATGCAATATTAGATCATAAAATTATTAAAATTATATAACACTAAAAATGGTATATAACATACATAAATTTTGGAATCATAAATCCTATAACCATATACTTTGGTTACATTTTTCTTTAGAAAAGAAGCCCGTCTAATGTACCCATTTTTTGGCAGTGGAAGAATAAATCAATCATAATGGTATGTAAGAAAAAATGTGTATAATCCTATGAATAACCCCTGAGGGTTTTAAAAAGATGTGCGGAGTAAGGCCTTTTTTCATGTATTAGGATTACATGGTTCAAGTCCAAAACTTTTTGTCAGAGTTTTCACTCCTAGGTACATCTGTTCCAAAACTACATACACTTATACTATCTATACATGGATGTATTTTCTAGAAATATCCACAAGGTCTATTTCATACAAAAAATTCCAAGATATTCTTGTATGGTTATCCTCAAATACCATCTTATGGTTTTATTCCTGAATCTACATTTTCTAAATCATTTTTCTATGTTTTCTACTAAACATGCATTGATACAAATGGTGACAGCCAGACCCTAGTTTCCTTTAGTCGGTTCCTTATTCTATTTCATTGAGATATTAACAAGGAATCATATCCGGATAGACTGGTTAGTTTAGTTGTTTTCGAAAACCAGATACATACATAAGTTCAACATTAAAAAATAAATAGAAATGGAAAATTTATTTTTTATGGGGAACATCCACAACTCTAATTTTATCTATATAGTCACTCACAATAAACTTCTTCATGTACTGGGAAAATGAAACATATGAAAGGGGTGAGATCAGATGCTTTGTATGGATAATAAATACAGTCGAAGATATTAGAATCATAAAAAATATGCATGGTGAATATCTAAAAACACATGCCTTTAAAAATAAACATGAACACAATATAGAAAAATTAAGAGTAGAATAATTAGTTCCAAAATAAAATATGATCATGGAGATTCTTCTAGATGAATAACCACATTAACTATCAATACTAAATTTATAATGAGGGAAAATTACTATGTCATACATTCTAAAACATACTGTCAAGTCCTCTTCCAAGAAATCTAAAAATGATTAAGTTGTCAGTCAAAACCATATCTCAAAATGGGAAAGTTCTCGACTAAGTCCATCTCTATTTTTCTCATTAGACCTACCAATTCATCAAGGGTATATAGAAGGCCCCATATATAATATAATATGTCCAATTAATTCCTATTGTGAATAAGGATAAACATAAATAACATATAAAATCATATTGAAACTATCACACGAAATATAAATAACATTCTTTAGTAATTAAACATAAACACTAACCATTCAGTGTAATATGATGAATGGTATCACGATACAATATCAACATTAAAACTAATAAAAAAAACTTCAAATGTATATTTTATAGAAAATATCATAGTATATTAACTTATATGAAATAAATTATTCATCCATGTAGGCTAACATAAATAAATATAAATTTAAATACGACCATTGAGTAATTGTTGAGGAAATAATCATTAAACATTCCAAAGTGTCTCATGCTACCTTGAAACATTCAAATCATAATACAACATAATATCATTCGAAAAATGAGACTCTTGGTATGATATAACAAGGTGGTGTTAAAACATGACATGTATGAAATAAGGGGTGAACGTGAAATATATATCATAATAATTACTGTGATATGAGAAAACCCCTTTTTACTTTTAAAAGAGGAGTTCTTTTTGAAAATCATTTGTATTGGGCATGAAATTAGGCTGTAAAAATTTATATCTCAGAAAATAAAATACCAGGAAATAGAAAGTATAACATAATTATAAATTATGTCCCACTAATTTAAATTCATTTATAATAAGTTCTTATTAATCTATTGGAATAAAACATTTTTTATCATTTTACGAAATGTATTAAAGAGAGTTTTAAAGTGGAAAGGAATGTTCTTTCAATTAAATCCAGAAATGATCTCTGGTAAATTTTCATGATAACATTTGTGTATTATTCTAAATAATGGTGCCTTATAAGTTATTCTGGTGGTCTCTAGACAATGGGTAAGAATTCCAGACGTTCCCCTAAATAGGGTTTGTATTTCGGAAATAATTTCCAATCTTTCATTTTAAACATGTATCTAACCGTAAAATAAAGAATTATTCTTGTTGGTAATCATATATATAACATTCACACAAAATATATTTACTGTACATAACAATAAAATATAATTTCATAGAGGTAAGTGTAGAATAAGAGTAACCTGACAGAAAATGGATGTCCGGGTAGAAATCCCTTAACACATTGTAATCAATCGGGTCGTATTGCCCAAGATTAATAATCATAAAATGATACATTGAATTCCATGAAAATAAATTTATTAATGAAATGATACATCAATGGGGAGTATACTTACACCATACATATGTAATATTATAGAATAATGAATTTCCCAAAAAATGGATGTGAGATAAGGAAACCCTAACCTTAAGTCCTAATGTATTATACTCTTCATCTTATGGCCTTGGAATGGGAAATTAGACTTATTATTAACATAATTCAGAATCCATTATAAATATATGTAGATTATTATAATTTTATTAAGTTCATTATTTTTTTTACTGATAAGTTATATGATTTAATTCTATCATTATGGAGTGTTTGTTTCCTTGGTTTTCATGATCGTTATATTTGTATATGAGTATGGATGTCACGTGGAAGGGATGTAATTATCAATAATTGAAGCTGAATATTACATATGTACATCAAAAAGTGTAAATAATTATATATATAATTTTATTACATGGTATGAGAATGGGGCCAAGCTGAGGCATGTGATACTATTAGAGGTTACTTGTTTTCTTGTATACTTTGTTTCAGTATTATATTCATTAATTGTGACTTGATTGGATAATTTCCTACACATATATATCATTCAACATTTAAATTTGATCTCTAATTGTTTATTTCATTTAGGCTTCCTCTTTTTACTTATTACAAGTTATTACTACTTTCGCTATTGTATATCTATTTGATTCCACTACGTTACTCTACCAATGAGGGCATAGTTTCCTGACTATCACATACTTGGCCTTCACTACTAGTCAGCAGCTGCTGGCCTTTGGGGAAATTCGCTCGAGGCTTTGTGAACAACCAGGTACGGGGAACCTCTGGGCCGCGCCTGGAAATGGGACTTTACAAAATACTATTATTATTTGTTTTTCAATATATAAATCAATTACTAATAATTGTTATGTCCATATAATCATGATATCAATATTAAATTGTAAATTTCACTTGGTTTGATCGATTATAATCGTTATGAACATAAAACACAAAGGACAATGTTGGCATATTGAACAAAATTAAAAATTCATTCTAGTTGTAATAATTTTATCCCATTCAACATTTTAATTTTTATAATATGGATGTTAATAGAACTCAATCATTGGTTTAAATTATGGGGCTACACATAATTATACATGTCCATATAAGTGTCACACTTGGGAGGCTGGTTAAAGTCAAGGTAGAAAACATTCAATGATGAAATTATTTATGGAGAGACAAATAATATTATATTGTTAATAAATACACAGTGAATTCAAAAATTAAGTGGTGATTCAACTAAATTATGATAAAAATTTGACGGAAAAAAATTATAATTGATTAAACATAAATGTAGTGAATCAATACCTTTATAACACCCCTAGATTTTGTGAAATATTTTTCACTTAAATAATTTAATTTGTATAATATTTTTAATGAATTAATATAATTATTTTATTAACTATGAAATAAATATTTCTAGCTTGTTTTATATCGAAAAATGATTATCATTAATTACATTCTATAAAAAACATAGAATTCTCAAGGGAAAATCAATGATATCCTACATTAGACCCAACAATGACTTTCCTCGCTGGATTATGTAACACGCATGACATTGTTTTACAGAATAACCATATATTATTATATATACGATATATTTTAAATTAGTATATATGACAAGGGTTATATATCTTATGAAATTCAATGTTTCTCAAAAATATAAAATTAATTGATTGGTTACTAATTAATTTTAAATGAACATGAAAAATCATTTAGTATAAAAAAATAATTATTATACCCACTAATATTTTTTAAACTATTATATTAAATTAATTAATATTAGAGAGTGATAATAATGTGACATATATATTATTTAATAAATAAAATATTTTTGATAATAATCATATATATTTCTTTGGATTATGATATGAAAAAACCCACTTTTAATATTAAAACCTATATTTTTGTAGATGTACTCATTCCACCTTTTAATGTTGAACACATTAAAAAATAAATATTTTTATCATTTTTATATATAATATATAAAACTAGACATAATATTTTAAATCAAAACCTACAAATTAGGTTAGGATAATATTTTTTTTTATTTTTCTGTACGGTTTTATTTTGATATGAATAGTTAAAAATATTGAACTTTAATTTAAAACTACGGTTTTATCTATTTTTTTAAATGATAAATTATATTATAAAAATATTTCAAAGTTTAATTATATCATATTTATGTCAATTAGTCCAATTATATTCATTTTAATCGATTTCTTATTGAAATTATGTATGAAAACTTATCAATATTTTGGACGTTTTTACATTAAAAGCTCATACTGGTAAGATATCAATGAGAATCAATTTAAATTAATTTCTTCTAGTTTATTTATTATAATTTAAAAAAATTATTCAAATATTGTAATTATAATAATTTATAATTCCTAAAATGGTCATCTTGGTTTTTTAAGAAAATTATTAGTTAATGTAGTTTAAATAAATTACAATGATTAAAGTAAAATTAATCTTTATTGGGGAATAAACATTAAACTAAATTTCCCAACTGACATAGATACTTATCCAACACCCATTGGCCGACCATATATGGGCCATAAACATTTCATTATTGATTTTTGTTGGTTTGTAATTAATTTCATTCGGTAAAACAAGGGTACACCTAACATGCTTTAAAAATTTCCATGTGTGTCATTTCCCATCCCACGAAAAGGCCACCACCTTTACCTTATCACCAGACCACTAAGACCATTTATGATTGGCCAAGATCTACCCAATACATTCCCCAAATGAATACCACCCCCATGAAGCCTCCCATTGGGTATAAATACATTCAAGGATTCCCATGGGTGTAATCCAAATATTGTTACCAGATTAAGAGGTGGTTTATATGAGAATGATGAGAGTCGGGACACAAAGTATGGGACTTTCATTTACTTTTCATTTCCATGAAAT
Source organism: Viscum album (assembly GCA_963277665.1). Lineage (NCBI taxonomy): Eukaryota > Viridiplantae > Streptophyta > Magnoliopsida > Santalales > Viscaceae > Viscum > Viscum album. The sequence goes on from OY728165.1 coordinate 623,812,603, forward strand.
ACATGTTTTCTTCACCACTTATTATATTTTTATATTGTGTATAATACCAAGGGATGAATTATCTGTTTCTTATACTTAAATTTATTGGTTTTTACCCATTAATTTTATGGTCTTTATTTCATGGGGTTTATGTTTCATGTGTTACCAAATCGGCAAAGTAATTTTTGGTCTCAATTTTCCATATTTAAGACAGATTCCTTATTTTGAAAATATATTTTTATAATATTTATATAGAATACCACTATCATGTTATATCTTGGATATAAGTATTTTCAGGTGATTTATGCATCATTAAATATGATTCCTTTAATTATGTAATGATTAAATGTTACCAATGTGGAAATAGTTTATTTCTACAATCCCATAAATTATTGAGATTGATTATGATTATGATTCAATTGATGAACTATTATGATCCATCTCTCAAGAACTCTCATGAAGTTTATTACTCTATATATATTCATGGTTATTGATGTATAGTTACAACTTTTACACTTTTTGGTGCATAATAAAATTTTGTACATGTTATTATGAAAATCCAACTGTATTTCACCTTTCTATTTGAAACCTATGTTTTTTCAAAATAGTGTATTGTAAAAAATTACAAGTATTTTTCAATAGTTTTCAATTTATATTCAATAAAAATGACTTAAAAATGTTTTTATGAATTATTTATATGTATTTAAATTATTTTCAAACAAATGGGTTTCAAAGAATTTATAAGCTTCTTTATAATTTTTCATGGAATATTGTTTCAAAACTTATTCATTATTTCATTATATTTTTTCAACAAAAAAACCATAGAAATGGTTTTCAAAATTTATTATATAAAACTATATATGTTTTCAAGGGAAAATGTTTTCAAAATCATTTCAAAAATTCATTCTATGTTTTCCATGAATTTTCATTGAAAATTTTATTCTAAAAGATTTATGTTTTAAAAATACATTATAATGAATAAATGATATTTTCATTGATTTTTTTCCAAATCTAATTCAATGTTATTTTCCATCTATGATGAAATCCAATGATGTTAATCAGTATCTTCTATGAAAATATTTAAAGGTTACGCTATTATTATTTCATGAATGGATTCTGTTTAGATGGAATGATGGTTATGGCACCCATTTCTTTTCAATGGGTCATATGATATTGAATCATGCTTATTTTCTTGGTTTATAATTTGATGAAAATACTATCAAACTATTCCTTATTTTATATTGATTGATGTGATGAAATGTTCATGATTTCCATTTAATTTTATGGGATATCATTTGACGTTTATAAAACCCATATACCTTCAAGGATTATGATATGATGAATTTAAGATGGCATATGAATGTATGATTCCATTATGTACGGGTCGTTACTTATATCCACTTCAAATTTGTTTGATAATAATAGATTACTCATGATTAAAAATGCAATGTGTGGCCTTGATTATATGTTCACAATGTTATTCATGGAAATAGTTTCAGGTTCCTAAGATTATGCATGAACCTCATTACATGTTCACAATGTAATGAGTGAAACTTTATATATGTTTTTATAAGTTAGTTGTGAACCTGATTGTATGTTAAAAATTTTGTTCATGGACCTGGTTTAATGTCTTTAATATTATTCCTGAATCTGATTACATGTTAACTATATAATAGGTGAACTTCATTTCTTGTTCACTACATTATTATTGAACCTGGATGAATGTCTATATAACTATGATTGGTTATGATTTGATGTTCTTAATGTATTTTTTTATCCTATTTCTACTCTGACATGTTCACTATGTTATAAGTTGACATTTATTATGCAATTCCATATACTATTCTTATGTTATTGTTTCATGGATTATACTTTTTATTTCATTATGATTCAGATCTTCTAAACTATTATTCCTTATTCCATGATTCATGTTTAATATATTTGATATATAGGGTATGATGATCTAATGATCTCGATCATGTTCATTTACCCTTACGTTCTTTATATTCATATACAGTTCCTTTATTTACACTTATTGAGATTTGAGCTCACCCCTTTCTTATGATTCCTTTCCCTATGTTTTGAAGAATATTTTTTTGTGTAGAGTAACTCAAGGGTAAGATCATTTTGGTAAACATTGAATATCTATCACTAAGGTAGAATATTAATACTTGTTTCTTAATTCAAACAACTAAAATGGTCTTTGGACACTTATTTTTGTAATGTTTTAATTATTAAAAAAATGTGATGTAATATCTATATATGTTAGGAGTGGGTTGTTAATAATTGTATTAATGGATAGGATACATTACCCTTTGGAATATATGATGAGAAATCACTATAAAAAACCCTAAAAATGTCTAGTTATATGTCTACTTATAAGGAAAAGTATAGAAAAATTAAAAGGCATTTTTGTAAAGGATATATTAAGTGGTTTCATTGAAATATATCATAGTTTGGATCTTATAAGTGGAAGTTGCTCTGGAATATGTGTACATAGGATTAATAACTCTAAAAAAAATTGGGCCTAACTTGGGGTATTATGGTATATGATAACGGGCCAGGATGCACACCATGTATGACCCTCTCAGAGGATATGGTTTCGGAATTCATGAAATATTCACAAACTATCATGAAATATTTTTTTATAAGTTCTATATGAATAACCTAGGATAAACAATTGTCATATATTAATTATGTTGTCATAATTTATTCATTATATAATTAAATTTTCATGACAATGCGGTTCCGCATTATGATAATTGTTTCTTACTCAATGATTTTAGTTTTAGTTTGTGGTTAAAGGCCATAGAAACCATGTTAATGTTGACTATGAAAAAAAATGAAACAATTGTTCTCTTGAATAACATAATTATATAGGTGATGGAATAAAAAAAATACATACTATAATATCACAACTCTCTCAATATACAAATCATGAAGATCCTCTAAAGGAGAATATGTGGGAACAATATTCTATTGAGTCCAATATGAGGCATCACCCACCATAAATCCACAGGTCCTCTAGTCAAATTTTTTATGAACACTGGATCAGTACCGTAATAAATATATTCTATAGTCTCCATTTTTCAAATAATTAGAAAGTAATTTTGGTTATTTATCAGATAAAATGTGAAGAAGAATAGTGGTGGACTCTAATTAGGAATATGAGAAACCAAGATAAAATTGAATAAATGGTTTGGGATGAGTTGAATAACTTGGTGTTCAAAAATTATTATACTCATCTTATTCATATGATGATGGAAAATGAGTTATTTGAAACAAAGAAAAAATATGATGAATGTATTGGAATCTACGAGGATAATTTATCAATACATTTGAGGTACAATTCTAGTATAATAATACAAATTGAATGTAATGTTGATAGGTTCTTCAGTGGCCTAAATCAAAGTCTCAGAAGTTCGTTGCCCCTAAGAGTCTTTATTAGATATGATGATATTTTTTGTTTTGTAATATAAGTTGAAATTTAGTTTCATTTATGTATAAATATCATGGTTTTAACAAGAAGATAATATGAATTTCAATGAGGAATCAAAAAACAATGGAGGTAAGTAATATTATCATACTCATACATTCCAAAATTGTGAGAAGGATCACTTGGTGGAGTTTATGAAAGGAAATAATGTGTTTTATCAATTATGAGACGTATTTCCAATGAGAAAAAGAATTTAGATATGATTAATGGTGGAAATCTAATTAAATGGGTAGAGAGAAATATCAATAGAATGAACCACATACAATTCATTATTTTGAGTACATGGAGTTTGTTCATTATACAAATTATTTCCACAATCAGAGGGCTAGTACGGATGATAATACCAAACGACCTACGAGAAGACAATATGAAGGTAAAACTATTGCAATCACATTTGATTATGTGAATAATGGAAAATATGTGAAAAAAAATCCTTCCACCATTATTTGGGAAGCTCATGTTCGATTTAATAAGATTTATGACCGATGATAATATTTGTGTTCATCCGTTTGTGTGGTTTCATGGGATTATATCCCCTTACATGGATTTTGGAATTAAAATCACATATAATGTTATATCAGTGCAAGGATGAACCCATGTATAAAATAAAAATTTTACTAGTATAAGATAATATCATATTTTTGGAAGAACTGGTGATTTATATTTTGGAAGAGTTATCATGATAACCTTTTATATAATATTTATGTAAATATATATTTAATTATTTTAACATTGATGTATTATCTTACCACGTGAGGACTTATGCATATGTTATAACTTGTTTGTGATGATGCTAACTAAAGACATAAGGGATGACTTATCATGGATCTCGATATCTTGTAATACTTCTGATATGAAAAAAATATTATTCATTACATAGGATAAGAGATCATGTAAAAACATATCATGCAATAACCAAAGGGTGTGATTGTGAATATTAAAGGGAATAAAACAATATATATATAACTTCTCATAAAAAAAATTCAACTCTAGGGTTGAAATCAAGAAATTGCAAAGGTTACCCTAGTTCTACATTTTCTAATGAATCAAATCGTCCCTTAGATCATCACATATTTATGGATTTTTTATTGTTAAAATTATCCTAACCATGTTGACTATATCTCTCCACCATTAACTTATTTGTTATATTTTCCTTCCATGACTGTTTTTTCACTTTCCTCTGATGTTCTCCTATGTTGAAACCAAACAATGTTTCAATATAGATAACCATTACGGTTCAATAATTCATTCATAAAAAAAGTTTTATTGTAAATTTTTATGGTGATGGTTTCTATGAAATGAGCATAATATTATTAAACCCTCGATTACCCAGATGATATTTTGGGGATAAAATATTTTTAAGGGGGGTTAAATATTGCACCTCTGGATTTTGTGAGTTTTTTGAAATAATTTAATATTTTTTGAAATTTCTCATTTAACACATCAATTAAAATAATTTATTTTTTATTAAAGAAAAATGTTTCCATTTTTCATATCAGGAACAATATTAATCCTAAACTACTCGATACAGAAATTTTCTCTTTCTTTATATTGATTTTTGTAGTTAGATTATATTATATTGCATAATGACATCCCTTAATAGCTTGTGTACCACACATGGCCATGTTTTACTGAATAAAAATTTAATATTTAATATAACGTAGTTGTTAAAGTAGTATATATGAATAATTTTAATTACCTTAGGAAAATATAGGGTTTATAAAATTTAAAAATAAATTAATTTTAATCACGTTTATTATAAATGAATCTGAAACCCTATTGAATATAATAGAAAATATTATGACAACCACAAATATGTTTTAACATAAAAATTTAAATTAATATCAATTTGGGAGTGATATTAAGGTGTTATAAATATTATATATTTAATATAATATATTTATATTCATCTAATATATTTGAGAGGATTATGATTAGAGAAAAACTAATTGTTTTCTTAAAAACTATATTTTTATAAAGGTGGATTTACCTCAATTTAATGGAGAACACTTATTAAATAAAATTATTGGAACATTCGCAGATATAATATGTACAATAAAATTCCCCTATGAAATTGATACATAATAATCTGGTTGGGATAAATATTTTGTATTTTTTGTACGGTTACATTTTTTAATGAATCGTTGTAAATACTAAATTGTAATTCAAAACGGTTTTTTCGTATAATTTATTTTTAAAGATAAATTATAATTTATATATATTTATAAGCTTAATTATATAATATATTTATCGTGTAGTCGTATTTATTTATTTATAAAAATATCACACTAAAATTTTGTATAATGACATAGTAATCATTTGTATGTTTTATTTATTTAAAAATATGAACTCTCCTCATGTCAACGATATTAAATTTAAACTAAATTCGACCACATTTATGATTGTAATATGGAAAAATGGACTACATATTTGGAATTAAAATAATTTATTATATCTACTAATTACAACCTTGTTTTTACCAAAATGAATAGTTAATGAAGTTAAAATTATTTATAGTGAATAAGGTAAAATTAATCTTAACAATGGAATAAAACATAAACAGAAGGGTCCAAATAACCATGAAAAATGTACACCATGAATTTTAGAGATATATTTAGTCCCTGAAATTATAATACTATGTTTTTAGGGTTTTTGATAGATTTTTATGCAAAAAATAGGGTATAACTAAATTATTTAAAAAAATTCCAATTCTGTCATTCCCCTGGGAAATAAAAGGCCACAACCAATCCCTCTTATTAACACCTATCAAATGACTTTCGATCAACCAATATTTACCCAATACACAAACCAACATCGCTCCCTTCCTACCTAATTTCTCCATTTCAGTATAAATAGATAGACGTAATCCCATTGATGCAATCGAAAAGGAGTTACCCAATTAAATGGAGGTTATTAACAGCACAACGATAGTCAAGACACATGATAAGGTAATTACTCCTCAATGTTCATTTCCATGAGATGCATGATTTATTCACATCCCATTACATTTTTGTGTGTACTTATTGCACATGGATGAGTTATATGATTATTACACATAAAATATTTGGCCTTTACATATGCATGTTATGATTATTCTTTCATGGGGTTTAGGTTTCAAAAATTACCAATTCATTAAATTAATTTGTGTATCAATTTATATTTTTTAAGATAGATTCCTTGTTTTGAACATATATTTGTATATGAGGTTTATATGTTACCTATGATATGTTTTATCATGAATCACATTCATATAATTATATTTATTCTTAATTTAAGATTATTAATTCCATTATATTATGATTCAAATTTATCAATGTTGTTATAGTTTATTGTTATAATCTCATTTTTAGTGTGATTTTTTATGATTATGATTCCATTGATGAAATATTCTGAACTATATATCAATTATTATCCTGAATATTCTTACATTCTATATACAGATTTTATATTCATGTAATGGCATCATTTTTACACTCACATGTACATAAGATAATTAAGAACTTTTTTTATGAAAATCTATCTTAATTTCTCCTTTACACCGGAAATGTATGTTCTCTCATAACCATGTTATCTATAAATGGGTTGAATTATTTTTCATAAATTTTCAATCCATTTTATATCAATAATTATTTAATTGTTTTTGTAAAATTCATTTAATATATTTACTTTATTTTAGATTAAATGGGATTCAAGTTTTTTACAAACTTCTTTTGTATGTTTTCAAGGAAAATTATTTTTAGAATATTTTCTATATTTTATTATATGATTTCATATAATTTATAAGGAAATGGGTTTAAAAAAATTCATGCTCGGTCTATATTATTTCAAGGAAAAAGTTTTTAAAAATTATTTCAATCCTTCTTTCAATGTTTTCATATAATTTTCAAAAGAAATGTTATTCTAAAGGTTTTATCTTTAAAAACTACTATTCATAAAAAGAATGATATTTTCTTCAAGAATGTTTTTCAAAAAAACATCCATGTTATCTTCCACCTATTATGTCATCCATGGATGTTACTCAAGTAATTATAAGAATTGATCCAACGTTTACATTGAATTTTTTTCTTGAATGGTTTATATTTTGATGGAATTTTTATAATGAAACCTTTTTATTTTTTCTATGTTATATGATTTTGGAACATACATTTTTCATGGGTTATAAATTTCTGAAATGATTATGGAACCTATCCCTTTTTCATATGTTATAATTTTATAATATGAAAATTATACCCAACTCATTTCATAGTATATGATTTTATATTTATAGAACCATTCTATTTTCATGGGTTATGATATAATAAATGTTTTTCTGAAGCATGAATGTATGATTTCAATATGTTGCAGGTGGGAATTATATCTCCCGCCAATTCATTGGGTAACTATGGATGAATAATTAGTATAAATTTTACGCATGAACCTGGATACACGTTCATGGGTTAAGAATAGACCAATTTTCAAATTCATAGAATTATTAGTAATTCTGATTACACATTCACAATGTAATGAGTAATCATTATAATGTGTGCATAATGTTATTTTTGAACTTGATTACATCTTCTAAATGTTATGCATGGACCTGGATTCATTTCAATAAGTTTATGTGTTAACATAATTAAATATTCGCAATGTTATGTGTGAATATGATTTCATGTCGACAACATTATGGGTGAACCGTTTTTCGTGTCCTTACATATAGGATAGGGTATGATTTCAGGTCTTAACTTTATGTGTAAACCTATTTCATCTTATACATGTTCAATATGTTATACTTTTATGTCTATTCCACAATTCCATTTCTTATTCATATGTTATTCATTCATGGATTATGCTATTTATTTCCTTATTATTCATGTCATATGAACTAATTTTTTTCCCCATGATTCATGTATATTATCTTTGATATGAACGGTATGATCGTTTAATGATAAAGATCACGTTATTATACCCTAATATTCACCATCTGCATTCAGGTTTCATTTATATACCATTACAGATCATTTGAGCTCCCCCATTTTTTCGATTCCTTTCCCAAGGTTATGAAGAATGTTTTTTGTGAATATTTTTCAAGGGAGAAGAACTTTTTTGGGAAAATTTAAGACCATCCACGTAGCTGGATGATTTTTATTCCATGATTCCAAAGTGACTAAACTAATATGATCTTTTGATTCCTATTTTTGTAATGGTTTATGTATTCTAAAAAAACTGAGGTAATTTCAATGTACATTATGATTACGTATTAATAAACTCCAACATTATTCATAGTAAAGTGAACATATATATTTTTTTTGCATTTATTTGAGATAAAATGAGATAAACTGAAATAATCCTTGAAAAAACATAAAATATTGAAAATGATATTTCAAAATGATCGATTGAAAAGGAAGAAGAGCAATTTATAAAATAATAAAGGGGAGTGGTATACATAATAAGGGGTTATTTACATGACAAAAAATGATCTAATATGAAATGTAGTTGGAGAGAACCCATAATGGGAAGAGGAGAGGGAGGAGGGAGCATGATGAAGGCTATTAGGAGAATTGAAAATGGAAAATGGGGTGAATACCATTTATGGTTAGAGGGGAACCTCAATTACACAGATTTTAAGGGGTACATAGTTTAGAAACAAGTTGTTTAACCCATCAGACTATACTAGGAAAGTGGAATTATCCATCAATCTTGGTTCATGGGTTAATAAGAATTGGGATGTCCTGGGGGACTTACATCCCAATAAAACCCCCAACTCATACAGAAATTTTAATGTTAGAAAAATAATTCTCAATTCATGAGTTTAAACTATGCATTTTTTTCATACATCATACATTATAGTGCACTAATGTTTCATGGTTTCTGGAACTGTGCTCCTCGCTTTTGGGGTCACATGGATGTGACACAGTAATAATATTTTCTGTATTCTAAGAGTGTTTCGTACACTATCCTTTCGTAAAAAAAAATTTCATTCCCCAATAACTTAAAAACATATATCAACTCTTAATAAAAATACACTGACATAAATCCCATAAAAAACAATTCCTTTTCCCAAATAACGTTATTAAATTCTGAGGATTAGTTTATGTTTCGTCCAAACCAAAAAATGAAAATTTCTAATTCTCATGGACTCACTAGCCAATTTCAAATTCATAGGACTTTAAAACAACCCCAAAATAGAAATAATCGTCTCTAAGAGTTCATGGAGGACAAAAAACAGCATCCGACAAAAATGGATCATGAATCACCAATCAAATAATCATCTTTCATATTCCACAATCAAAAGGCCTATATGATTTACATTAATCATTTAATGGATAAGAAATATAAATTTAAGAGAATTCATATATTAAAAATGGAATTATCAAGAGGAAACTTACTCTCTCCCATCTAACATGAGGCGTGATCTCGTCATTGTATCTTACATCGTCTAGAAAATTTTACTTCCCTGCATGGGTCATAATCCCCTCACAGTCAATTTTAGGTAAATGATATCTCGAAATCAATATTTTTTTATTTTCACATTCCATTCATGAAAAATTAACATTCCCATAACTTTTATCAATTCAAAGGTTATGATGGACTCCAATCATACAACACTAGGCTTTACCATAGATTTTTTTAAAATTCCATGATTATGCTTTATATTTCACCCATCCCATCTTGATGATATTCCAGACATGATTCCTCACCAACTGAGTACTATTATTGGAGAAAGCATCTAGTCAAACTACCTCCAGTCAACTTCATTTATAAATTCCCTTATCTAATAGTTGGTGAATATCCAAATAATGATTCTGAGGTCATATATCATGTCATACTAAGAATGTACCAAAAATTCTCACATAATCCTATACTTGGCCTCCTATGACATAACATAGCTGAAATATAACTTTAAAATATCATTGTGCTATAACACCAGAAATGATACTATCTTGATCCATCACTCATGGATCATGATAAAATACCATGATATTAATACCCTCATGTTAATTAACTTGTAATAAATAATCAAATATAAAACAATAATATACTAATGATTTCAACCATACATTATTTCATTAGTTAAATAGTGCTTGATATCCACAATGACCATACAAAAAATAACCCCCTTATCTGGGGACCCTTCTCACGTAAGGATCATCCCAAAGTGACTGATATCCCCCTCCTGAATCCGTGACTATAGTAGTTATTTACCTAGATAAATGATTTCCATGTTACCATATTCACCCCGTAGATATAACAGTTGTCTTGACAAAGAACCTATATATCCTATGTTCTAATATAAATGTCACTTAGTATATGTCATAACACCCTTACGAGATTTTCTATAACATTCAATGATTTGATGTTATAATGGGGGTCATCACCCATAAATGGTAAAAATCATACTACACACTATATGAATTATTTTAAACCACTCCTTTAATGAAATTCCCATTATTTTATTATGTCATCCCATATAATATATTTGGGTAGATATATTAATGTGTAGAAAACATTTTTTTGTGATGATTGAAGGATTTCAAGATATGGGTCATCGTCTCTTATATTTTTTGAGAACATATATATTTTATCATTAAGTGTTTATTGATCATTATGTACTATAATTATATCAGAAGATGATATATTTTCCTTTACATACTCATAACATAAAGACTTTAGGTGGTGGGTGTCAAGGTACTCTAATGTGTAAATTGTATCACATTACCATTTTTTCATAATTATCCATTATTAGAAATAAATTTATATAATTTACCCAGATATCTAGGATCAAGGGAAACTTATAATTAATTATTAAATATAATTGGTCCTCCTCCCAATTCATATTCTCATCGATGATCAATTCTAAATGGTTACCTTATGTAAGAAACATGTACAAGACATTCCATATAGTGTGGGTTTACGTTATGAACCATCCTGTTTGAATCTCAAAACATTTTCCAATGGGATATAATGATAAATTTTATATTGAACATGATACATGGAATATAAATTTCTAACAATCTAAGAGATCCTAGGGAACTCCCCTTCAAAATTGGGCACCCACAATTTCCCTTATTTATTGAATAACTACATTCCCTATGGAATCATTTTTTAAAACAATAATGCCTATGGTATAAACCTAGGACAGCTAGGCCATGATCCTGGATAGACTACCAATTTATCTTAGTTTTATATTAAAAAATACTAGGTGATTCCTTGAAAACCCGTTTATCAATATGACTATATTGAAAAACTAAAGTTCCTTATATGCATTGGTATCTATAAGATAATAAAACCCTGCTATTTGTATTGAGGATAACATAATATATGATACAACCACTATCACATGTTGATCGTGGAAAACATGAAAGATTTACTAATAGGTTTTATGAAATATGTAAGACATCGTGGAATTACACACATCCAAATAGATCAATTCTCAAAACAGGGCCTTTAGGTCAGTCTATATATCCATAATGTATCTCAAAGGAGAACCATAACCAATTTAATGGACTCTATAAAATGGGATCTAACTAGCCTTTGATCTATGTCTAAAATATGTAATACAGAATTACATAATAATTCATCATATTATGAGGGTAAAACCAATCAACAAGGAGTAAAATATCACATTCCCCGTATTGACTTACTAGTCCATGGTCTCTTCTAATCATCTGAGTAAGGGAGTGCTTCCTGGAAGGTTTCACCATTAATGTTATAGATATAGTTTTTTTATTAAACGCAAAACTATATAAGGTAATACTCCCTTTCAAGGATCACTTACAATATAACCAATTTTCCTCTTAGGGTTTTAATTTAATTAACAAAGAGTATTACGAGAATCAATAGGATTACATGTGAATCATTGACCTGGTCTTGTGTAACATCCCGGTTCTGGAAGCTTCCTAGAGAAACCCCATACCCGGTTGGTCACATATACTCAAAATCATTTCCCCCAATGCCTGAGGCTGCCGACTAGCAGCGAGGGCCTTGAGAGTGATAGTGGGGAAACTATTGCATCGTTTATAAAGTAACACAACATAAGTAAAACAAAAATAAATATCAGCAGCAGTAATATTGCCATACAAAACAAAACAACAAAAGACTAATGAAATAACCAGTTGTATCACATATATAATGATGCATGACATATATTTCTAGGAAAGCAGCCAAACAAGTCACAATTCTGAAATAATGTACCAAACCAAATTACATGAAAAACAGTTAACAACTCCAAAACATTGCAAGCCAATTCTTGGTCCCATCCTCAATAGTTCCAAAGCAGTCAAGTACCTGTAGTAGAAGGGCACTTTCCCTTATCTATAAAAGCAACAATATAACCTTTTTGGGCTCAAAACAACCACCCAAACAGGGTGTGAGATTAAATCCTAATAGGCAACAACCAATAGATTTGTGCCCAACAGTTAGTAATTTTATATGGCAGGAAATAAACAAAAGAAGAATAAAACTAGGAAGTACTCAATAGTAAATATTCCTATAGTTTCAAGCATTCAAATTCCAAATATCAAGTAAGAACATAATAAAAAATATGTAACCCTTTGGGAATTACTCAAAACCTATACCCTCTGGTCCTACATATATACCCCTATAAAACCTCTGGGAAGCACACACAGTCTCACCCCTCTGGTTAAACTTTATAATAGACTCTCTGAGGAAGAACTCATCATCAATTCCCTATATATTCAAGTGTGATCAAAGACTCTATGAGGAAGCACTCACAATCAATTTCACATATAGTCTCTTAACGATAACCTACAAGCACTCTGAAGAAAAAATCAATGTCAATTCCTCATGTATCCTCGTAACGTAACTATAGACACTTTGAGGGGGAACTCAACATCAATAACCCCTTTGGTCTTGCAGTGTGATAATAATTATAGGCACTCTAGAGAAGCCCTTATGTCTATCATCTTTATGGTCTACTTCAGCAGGTTCACATTGCACTATGTTAGTCTAATGAGCATAGCGATGCAAAGCGGAAAATGTAAACCTCAAGAACTACTTGCATAACCATTCGACAGCATAACAACATGTCAGATAAACAATAACTCATTCCTAACAATACTAGGCATGGGAAACAAACTGCATCATAATAGGTGAACTGGACCAAATAGTCAAAACAATAAAACATGGGAAAACTCTATATCATGACAATGTAAACACAATTCTCAACATATAACCTCTATCCAATAAAACTATTTCATAATAGGTAAAAAATATGTCTAAAACCATAAACACACAATACCTTGTTCATGGTTATTGGGCACTTTTTCACGTAAAACTCAATGACTATCTATAGAAAGACTCAAACTACATACCTCATTTTCAAGAGATCAATATACATGAGTCTCTAGCCTTGAATCTCCCAAGAACACTGTAGATCTATAAAAAGGCTAAAAATGCTAAACTGAATATAACTTGAGAAAGATGAGGAATAAGGAAATGATGCTCTTGGAGAGGGAATAGCTTACCGAATCGATCCCAACAAAATCGAAGATGGTAGAATCAGAGAACCGAAGCTCAGTTGGGGGCTCAGAGAATTTATACGATCATATGGTCTCTCTCAGTCAAACATGACCTAGAAGAAGACAATTCTGTATTTTCAGACACGACCATGATATGTTTAATGAAAAAAATGTACACAACGTGTATTTAGAAGTTCAAGGAATTTTCTTGCCCTTAATGGCCCCCACATTAGGCGATCTCCTTGTCTCCATACACGGCCGTGTGAACGGCCGTTACACAGCCAGCACATGGTCACCTACGGTAACCATGTACATGGCGTGTACTTATAAATTACACGATGTGTACTCTAATTTCATCAGGACCATAAAACAATTCACCCCCAAGTTTTCTTAGCATGGAGGCGTAAAAGAATAATCCTCAAATAGCTCAGGCCAGTGTGATCGTACATCAGCCTCCCTTTCCCAAATTCTCACCCTGTACTCACTTGTGCTTCCATAGCACTTGTACCAGAGGGACAGACCAGCCATGGAGAACCATCGTATCGTGATCAAAAATCCGGATAGGATGATCCTCAAATGAGGTGTCTACCTCTAACTCAACCTCATCGGGTTGAAGAACGTTAGATAGGTCTGAGAAGTAACATCGATGTTGAGAAATGTAAAAGGCCTTGTGCATAGCTCGATACCTCTGAGGAAACTACAACCGAGAGGTAACCTGCTCGACTCTCTCTAAAACCTCAAACAGCCTATAGAACCTCGTTGAATTATTACCCTATCTTCTAATCATCTTATTCCCCAACCTCATTGTGACAGGCTGGAAAACCAGATCCCCGACCTCAAACTCCAGTGGTCATCTCCGCTGATTAGCATAAAACTTCTTTTGAGACTATGCTGTATCCATACTCTTCTGAATATTATGTATCTTCACTATGGTTTCTTGGACAAGATGAGGTCCCAACATAGCAACCTCTAAAGCCTCCATCCAATATAAGGGTGATCGGCATGGCCAACCGTACAATGCCTCAAACTGTTCCATCTGTATAGTTTCTTGGAAACTATTATTGTAAGAAAACTCCACAAGAGGTATGTACTTCTACCATGAAAATCAAAAATGAAGGTTTCATGCTCACAGAATATCCTCAAGCACCTGAATTGTGAGCTTGGATTGGCTATCTGTCTGAGGGTGGTAAGTTGTACTCAAAAGTACATGAATACCGAAAGTCTTATGTAGCCCCTACCAGACCCGAGATGTAAAATGTGTGTCCCTATCTGAAATAATGGAGTGTGGAACTCCATGGAAATGTATAATATCATCGATGTACAACCGACCTAGATCATCAAAATTGATGGTCTCCTTGATCGGAACTAAGTGAGAAACCTTCGTGAGTCTATCAATGACAACCAATACAACGTCATTCCCTCGAGGCGAACTCAGTAAACCTATCACGAAATCCATCACAAAATCATTCCACTTCAACTCGGGAATGGGTAACTGCTGCAAAATCTCTAATGGTTACTGGTACTCTTCCTTCTCCTACCGGTAGGCGGAACACCACATGAAAAAACCAGAAATATCTCTCTTCATACTTTTCTATCAATACAAACATTGTAGATCATGATACATGTTGGTGACAACAGAATGAACTGCCCAAATTGAGGAGTAAAAGACCAAATCAGCTTCTCGCAAATGTCTGGTGATACCCATAAGCACCAATGAAATTGAAAGATCTCATCCTCACTTATAGTCCTTCCAGGAATAGGGTCCCCTCCTAACTCACTATCCTGGAGGACTAGGCCTTTAGAGTTTTATATCTTCTTCATTCAAAATTTTTCAGGAAGAGTATATGTAAAAACTACAGAAGAAAGAAACTTCTACACCTATCTGTCATGAACCTCCACATGAATCATAGAGAACATAGACATAAGCTACGACTCACTTCTAACCTCCTGAACTACTTATATCTCAGTCATCCTGTACAACGCATCATCCACCGCGATGCCTTTCCCAGGCATGTAGGCATGCTCGATGTCAAAGTACTGAAATTACTCAACCCACCTTCGTTGTCTCAAATTCGGATCACGCTGAGTGAAGATATACTTGACACTAGTGGTATGTGAAAACCACAAAATTCCATCCAAATAGGTAATGTCTCCAACAGTGTAAAGCATGAACAACTGCAGTCATCTCGAGATCGTGTGTCGGGTAGTTCCTCTCATGTGGCCTCAACTACTACGACATGTACACACCGACTCCTTCTCCCTGTATAAGAACATATCCTAGCTAAATTACCAGATGCATCACAATAAATAGTATATCTCATTCCCAGCTCTGGAAATACTAGTATCGGTGCTGAAGTCAACCTCCATTTTAGCTCCTGAAAGGCGGAATCACAAGAATCTAACCACAATAGCATTCCACCCTTCTTAGTCAGGCTTGGTAGTGGTGCTTCAATGCATGAAAATTCCTGTATGAAATTCTTGTAGTATCTATCCTACCCTAGAAAACTATGTACCTCAAATATGTTCTTTGGATACTCACCAGAAACTACTGCTCTCACTTTCACTTGGTCTACTTATACTCCTGTATCTAAGATAACATGACCCAAGAAGTGAATATGGTCCATCCAAAAGTAGCATTTAAAGATATTAGCATATAATATATGCTCTCTCAGTGTACTCAAAATGATCTCAAGATGTGTGGCATGGTCATGTTGAGTGTGAGAGTAAACCAAGATATCATCCACAAAGGCCACCCTAATGGAATCCAAGTATAGATGGAACACTCGGTTCATCAGTGCCATAAAGACTGAAGGTGCATTCGTGAGACCGAATAACATAACCACATACTCGTATAGACAATACATACTGTGGAAGCCTATATAAGTTATATCAAATGGTCTAACTGGAAACTGATGGTAATCGGATCTGAAGCCAATCTTTTAGAACTCTCGGGCTCATCGAAGTTGATTAATGATATCATCAATACTCGACAAAGGATATCAGTTGTGGACTGTCAGCTGGTTCATCTCCTAATAATCCTCATAAAGCTGAAGGGTATCATCCGCCTTCTCCAAAAACAAGACAGAGGAACCCCAATGAGAAGTATTGGGTCAGATGTAACCATTTGGTTGCAACTCCTCCAACTTCTTCTTAAGCTCTTTCTACAATGGTGTAGCCAACCTATAAGGAGGAATGTAAACTGGTGCCACTCCTATAATTAGTTCAATAGAAAATTCAACCTATCGCTCTGAAGGTAAACCTGAAAATTCCTCTAGAAATACCTACCTGAAATGCTCCACCACTATAGGAAAGTACAATTGTAAAGTCCCTTGGTCATCCAAATCTATACTAGAAATATGGGTTGTAACTTCTCCCAACCCATAATGCTTGACTATCGCTCTACTTGCATGGACATCCCATTAGCCCTTATAATGAAACAATCTACCTTCTGGTGGTGTGAAACTCACCCTACGGTGTGATAAATCTAAAAATTCATGGAAGGGAACAAACCAATCCACTCATAGAATGATGTCATAGGTTGTCATCCATAGGACATAAAGGTCCCAAACGAAGTGACACACAACAACCTCAATAGGGTACTTCTTGCACTGACATACACCAGCCATTCTAACCCCCATCTGAGTGTCTAACGTCATGATATTAGCAGATGAAAAGATACCGAGAACAAGGCTCACCACAAAAATTGGAGATATATAGAAATGGGAAGCTTGTGTATCGAAAAGAAAAGAAGCTGAAACTGAGGCAACTAGGATCGTAACTTGAACAGTAAAGGGTCTAGGATCCTGCTATGGCTAGGTGTACTCATCTTCAAATGTATGTAATGTTACATGACCTTGTGACCTTGCCTCACCACCCTAAGATGATCCACCCTATTGTCGCTGAAAGCGTGGTGACTGGCTACCTCGACCACAACCTCCACCTCGGTTCGAACGCCCATATGACCTCCAATTCCTTGACTGAGGAGAAACTGGTGGTGCTACTCCTGAATGAGATTCATAGAAGAAGACATGTCACCAGCTGCTTGTATGTAGATCTGACAGAAACACAGAAGATGACCCATCGTGTCACAAGATCAACACTCCATGGGTCACTCAGGCATTGTGGTCTCGTATGTCCAACCTTCCCACATTAGTAGCATAATACCTGGATTATTGAAGGTGCATTCCTCTTACTCGGATCTCCACGTGTAGTCTCCATGTAGTTCATCCTACTATCAACTGGCGAAGCACTATCTTCGGATTCTGAACCAACTTAGATCACAACTCTAGAATCCATCATATTAAACTCTCTGATTAGTTCTAGGTTGACTATAGAATATATCAATGTCAACCTGAAGATGTTCACATGAACCTGAATGTCTTGTCTAATACAATCCACAAACTTCCTAGTTAGGAACAACCCATCTCCCCCATGAAGGGGTGTAAAGCACTGCATCTTGTTGAAGTGAGAAGATTACTCCATATCAAAAAGAGTACCTTACACTAAACACATGAACTCTCAAGCTCGATCATCCCTCAATGTCTCCAGATAGAAGTAACCGAAGAATGTATGCTAAAACTCATCCCATGACATATATTATTGTTTTCCCGCATATGATATAACATCCCACAATCTCTTGAAGGAACCCCGGAGCATATATGTAGCGAGCTTGACCATCCTATCTAGAGGAATCTCCTGGTGCTCGAAGATTGTCAGTGTGACCTCCAACCATGACCCTGCAGCCTGCAGTCCTCCTTTTCCCTATGAATATGGGAGGATGATGTTGCTAGAGAACCCATGTTATCTCCTCCATAGAAGGGGCATGATTCGGTACTCCTTGGAAGGTCTGAATGAACCTCATAAATACCTCTCAGAACTATTCATTAGAACCTATGTCCAGAATAACGGTTGTTTCCAAGACTGGTACAACTGGAGGATCTTCTGGAAGTCCTTGATCACCCTTTTTCGATGTCTGATTGTTGCCCTGAAACTGGAATACAACCGGAGGACATCTCGGTTGCATGGTTCTGCAAGGTTGAATGCACACCTTTGATCAACATTATCAAGAACTGAAAACTGGAATGTATAGTATGGAATAGGAGAAAGAAAGCATTCGTGATTTAAAAATTATGGATTCCCGGAAAGTATATTTAACTACACAGCGGGTTCCCTTAAGAATTTCACATGGGCATGTCATTATACCAAAACTAGTCATGTAACACCCCAAACACATAGCATGTTGTCCAAACACACGGCTTTTACTTGAATACTATTCACAAGAATGAGTCCTTCTACACAAATAAGGTAAAAGTTTCTCCTAGAACAACATCATACATAGTGTTTGTTTCCAGAAACGGTGTGTACTAGACATGCTTCACTGACCCGTGTTGTTAGCCACACAGCCTGATACATGAATCACACTACACCACGTGTTCCAGTTGGACACAATTTGTACTATTGGATTTCCACTGACCCGTGTTGTTATTTACACAGTCATATTCCAGGTATTACAATATATGGTATGTTTAGGACTGACAAAGCATGTATTGCTTATGTTTTTTTTCCATTTGTGTCATTAGTCACACGGACCGACACATGGTCTGAACACAAGGCATGTACGTCTGATACACGACGTGTCCCCCCAAAAATTATCCTAACCCCGTGTCTATTCCCACACAACTAGCGACACAGTTATAGATTACACAACATGTACATAGAGTACACAGCGTATAATTAAGAAAAATATTTTCATTCTGAAAAAAAAGAACACATAGCGTGTATTCAAAACTATACGGCATGAATTCTAGGTTTTTTTGAACAGTAAACCTCAGAAACTACTCTGGAAGCATAGAAAACATAGAAACAAACATTAATTTAAAATTTCCAACCCTTGAGGGCCCAAACTCCCTATGAATCAATTCTTGGAATCTTATACAAGTCATAAACAAGCATAATAGAACAATGATCCACCAAATTTAGATCAATGAGGTCCCATAACACCTCAAGAACCAATGTTTGGCGTCCATTCAAACCCAACCATAAAAAATTCAATGCCCTATCAAACCACAGGTATTTTATCAACGCATCTATCACAAAGACATTCATATCTTGCACAACATCTATCACAATAACATACAATCGCAAATGCACCCAAAATGACATGGCAAGAATTCATGAAATGTGATTCCTAGAGAGTTCCAATATGATGCATGGGATGGAATACCGTCATCTCATCGGGTTGAAACTGAAATAGAACCTCAAAAATATCAATGATAACAAAACAAAACATGTAAATCACCAAACGGTGAAATAAAATAAACTGTAAAATTGCAAAAGTAGAAAATTTGCAATAAACGAGGTAAATTTCTTTTTCCCTATACATGGATTAGTTACTCCCGGGCACAACCTAATACCAAAAACCTATATCCATCCTATCACTAAATATAGGAACTAAATGTATGTAAAGAAGAAATGAAACCCTTGGATACCACTTTGTAATGTCCTGGTTCTGAATGTTTCCCAGAGACGCCTCGTACCCGGTTGGTCACATGGCCTCAAGTGCATTTCCCCAAACGCTAGAGGCTGTAGAGTAGTAGTGAGGGGATTGGGTGTGATAGTGGGGAAAGTATGCCCTCATTAGTAGAGTAACACAACAGAAGTAGAACACAAATCAATTACAGAATTAGTAATATTACCATACAAAAATAAAAAGTGGAAGACTGAAGAAATAACCAGGTGGAGCACATATATAATGATGCATGATACATATGCCTAGGAAAGCAACCAAACAAGTCACAATGATTAAATACAGTACCAATAAAATGTTCAAGAAAAACTATTAATAGATCCACAACATCGTAAGCCAATGCTTGGTCCCATGCTCTCCAGCACCAAAGCAGTCATGTACTTGTTGTAGAAGGGTTCTTGCCCTTATCTATACATGCAACAACATAATCTATGTGGGCCCAAACCCATGTCCCAAATACTCTGTGAGATTAAATCCATGTAGGCAACCACCCAGAGATCTGTTCTCAACATTAAGTGAATTTATAAGGCATGAAATAAAAAAAAGAAGGAGTAAACAAGGATGTAATAAAAAGTAAATATTCCTACAGCTTCAAGCATTGAAATAACACATATCTTGTAAGATGGTAATCAAAAATAGGTAACCCTCTAGGAAGTACTCACAGTCTCCCCCCACTGGTCCTACATAGAAACCACAAGAAACCCTTTCGGAAGCACACACAATCTCACCCCACTAGTTCAGATTTAGAATAGACTCTCTGAGGAAGCACTCAACATCCATTCCCTCTATAGTAAAGTGTGATCAAAGACTCTCTGAGGAATCTCTCACCATCAATACCCCCTATATTCTTTTAAAGGATACCCATAGGAACTATAAGGAAGAACATTATGTCAATTCCTCTTGTGACCTCCTATCATAATTATAAACCTCTGAGGGAGGACTCAACATCATTCCCCTATATGGTTTCACAGCGTGATAATAATTACAGTCACTCTAGAGAAGCCCTTATATCTATTTTCCCTATACTCTTCTACACCAAGTTCTCATGGTCCTATGTATGTCAAACGAGAATAGCAATGCAAAGTAGCCAATGTAAACCTCAAGTACTACATTTCTAACCAGTCTAGAGAATAACATCATGTCAGATAAACAATCACTACATACTAACAATACTAGGAATGGGAAACAAACAGCAACCTAAGAGGTGAACTATACCAAACGGAAAAAACAAGAAAATATGGGAAAAACCTCCGTAAAATGACAAAGTAAACCCAATTATCAATAAATAACCTCTATCCAATCAAAATAGGGAATAACAGGAAAACAATAGTGCTAAAACCATAAACACACAATACCTTGTTCATGGTTATTGGGTATTTTTCACATAAAACTCAAAGACTATCTACAAAATGTAACAAAACACCAACCTCGGCATCAGGAGATCAATATAATTGATTATCTTTCCTTGAATCTCTGAAGGACAACATAGATCTTTAAAAACACTAAAAACTCTCAACCAAAGATAACATAAGAAAGAGGATGAATCAGTAAATAAATCTCTAGGAGAAGGACGAGCTTCCAGAGGCGATCCCATCACAATCAATGGTGGTCGAATCAGAGAATGGTTTCTTGGTTAGGGGCTCATAGATTTCAAGGGTCGTATGGTCTCTCTCAATCGAAAAAGATCTAGAAGGAGATAGTTATATCTATCAAACGTGACCCCGATATGTTTAATGAAAAAAATGAATGTGCATGGAATGTACTTTAGAAGTACATGGTGTGTACTTTCCCTTATTGCCCCCTGCATTAGGCGGTCTCTAGGTCTTCATACATAGCCGTGTGTACTGCCGTTACACAGCCAGCACACGGTCACCCGTGGGAACCATGTACACATTGTGTACTTATAATTTACATAGAGTGTACTTCTAAATTTTTTACAAATTACTCTTTTTCTCAAAAACACCAAAAAAGGGAAACATATCTGAGAAGAAGATATGGGTTCTTATATCTATAAAATTATCTCAAAGATACACATGTTTACTTTGTCGAATGTGAATACTACAATAGTATAACCTGACTATTACATAGTTTGATGAATTTTAAAACTATATTTATGACTAAAAAACACAATAATCTATTATTTATCCTTTAAAATCATTAAAACGTATAAATGAATCCTACTTACACCCATGATAATGATTACATTCACATTCAAGGAATCATCAATTGAATATTTAAATATCACCTATGCTAGAGGGTACAAGATAATAGTAACATAAATTTTTTTAATCCATTTTGAATGATATAAATCAATTATAAAATTGAATGTAGTTCATATATAAAATATTCCATACCCATGTTTTTAAATCACAATATACCAATCTCTTTATTTAGCTAACACCATGTTGCAATAGGAAGTTATCTCATAATTTGATAATAACCAATTTCAATTACCCATATCATCTCATATCAAATTTAGTCATAGAAAATATAATTTTCAATCTATAAATTATGTGTAATTCATTAATTTTTCAAATAGAAAACAATGTTCGATAGAGTATGTTATATACCACACTGACACCAAAAAAACCATCTCAATTAAATTATTAATGGTATAACATATCCATTATATTAGAGGGAATGAATAAAATTTAATTGTTTAGGAATTATCTATAAATATCCTATGAATATGATTTTTCTTATAAAAGCATAACAAATAATATTTTTATTTTAATGTAATGTTATTTTATTCATCAAAAATAGATTTTATTCCAAAATGTATTTTATTTCTCATTGTTGGAAACTCTTATAGAAAAATAATAAAATTTAGTTTATAAAATGAAACAATTTCTTTATATTATAACACAAAAACTAACTTAGGATGAAATTTTGTGATTTTTTAAAAAAGTATTTAATTTTCATTAAATAGTTAAAAATAAACTTTTTGTTTAAAAATATCTTTTCCATTGAAAATTTATGAAAATTAAAATAAAAAATATTCTTTTATTTTTTATTATAGGTGAAAATATTATTCATTATTTATATATTGTTCAATTAATTACACATAAATATATATATGTATACCATATTTTATTATATATTTAATTTAATACTAGACAAAAAATTTATCTGAAAACTATTCTAAAATGAATAATGTTACAAATTTATAATAATTGAAAATTAAAAATAATGATGAATTATTTAAAATAAATTTATGACTTATATATCAAAAATCATTAATTGAAACTAATATATTAATAATTCATAGATATTGTGTTAAAATAAAATCTTATTTTCATTGAAAATGCATCTTTTTTAAATAGCTTTTCATTCCAATTTTTGGTTTTACATTAATGTTAACAATACCACCTATGTGAATTGTTTTTTATATATTAAATATTTGGAAGAATCTTAAATAATATTATGTAACAATTTGAACATAATTTTTGGACAATATCAATAGTAAATATATTAAATATTTATTACCAAGGTAAAAAGAAAAATATGTCACTTAAGTGTAAAAATAATTTGAAAAATATGTGAAAAAAATTAACAATACTTGTTTGTATATTTATATTTTAATTTTATTATAATAATGTTTATTATTTTTTCTTACATTATAATTGATTAATTCTTGATTTTATAAAATTAAATTTTTTATATATTCAAACAGACATTGTTTCTTGTGAAAATATAGCTTTCATCAAGATTATCTATTTTAATAATACAATAAATAAAAAATATGATATTAAGAAAAAAATTATTATTAAATATTATATATTAAATATAAATGGTAATATAATTTTATGAAGTTAAAATATATTATTAAGATCATTTGAAACAAATTTATTATCCTAAAACAAGTATTTTTAAATAAACATGGACTTTAATCTAAAATTATAATTTTACATATTTAAAAAAGTATTTTTATTAAATATATCTCATTTTTTTAATCATCACATCTAAATTTTCTAATGTGAGTTTTTTCATAATTATTTGAGGTTGTCAAATATTTGGGTGAAAAATTAAATATCTTATGTATTCTTACATCATAAAAGAGAAAATGTGTGTAATAAATAATATAAAGGGTACCCATGAACAAATAAACCTTTTACAATTAAAATAATTTTTTCACAAAGGGTATTTATAAATTTTTTATGGCCATTATGAATCCTCGAAATCCTTTATTACATATTTAGGTTTTTAAATCAATTAATTATGAACCTTACTCACTTCCAAATCCCCAAGGATTATAATTATTTTCATTAAAAATTATAATTGTAAAATAATTAAAACCAATCCAATTTTTGGGAAACCATTGTAATCTTTTTTGTTTTTATTAATTTATTTTATATTGTCTAAAACCAATGTTTTTGGAATAATAAAGAAGTCCCCACACTATTCATGTACAAACCCACCCAATCATTCATTTACCATAAATCAAAAAACAAATAGAATGAACTTACTCTTCCATCCACACTCTAGAGTCCTCCCAAGAATATTCCAATCTATCATGAAGCTCCTCCTAGCCTTTTGGATTCACGCTCTCAAGGTGAGGTATCTTCCTATCTTCTTTTTATTCGTGCAAAATTTTTATGTTATGACTCTTAATTAACAAATGCTATTGTTTGTTTATATCTATAAAAATCTCAATTACTTAATTTTTAAATGTGATGATATGACATACAACTACCACTAATACCTCACATAAACATTTATCTACATCCGATATGTTGTCGTTATTTTCATGTGATTTTTTGTACCCTATGTAAGAAAATATATCTATCTCTCTCATATTTTTTATTCCTTAACATTCTTCGTGTGTATAAATTTTAATAGAAATGGGTTATATTTTCACGATTTTATAAAAAAAATTTACAATATATTTTATTCAATTTGAATGATATATCATTTATCCTCGATCATTTTTATGTTTTCTTAAGTTGTTTCCATGTCAAAAAAAATTAAGGGGTATCCCTCTCTTCTTCTTATTGAATTACCCCTTTTTTGTTGTGCCTCTTAATTTACAATTTTCAATGTTTTGTTATGTCATTATGTATTCCAAATATCGACAATTTCTACATTTTATGTGATACACCTTACACATTCTTTTATCTATCCCATGAACCATTATATACACCTATTATGCTACAAAAATTATCCTCCAATTTTCCATAATTAATGTGAGGGACCTCCCCATATTCATTTAAATTAAATCTACAAATTATATTAATCCATTTCAAACTACGATTTCTATGTATTAATAACCTTATAAATATACATATACATTAAAATTAAATTCCTATCAAGGATAAATCATTTATCCATTCACATTATAGTCTATACCTATGTTGTAGCTATGAGAACATCCTCACTATATCCTCATTATTCAAGAATCTTGATTTTAATGAACCATTTTTACAAATTCATTATGTTTTTATATGTTCTACAATATACCCCAAACATCGGTTATGATTCATAAATTATTAGAGAACCCTTAAACATTCATTAATTCATTTGATGAAAACTTATGTTCCTTTGTTATGCTGTTGCAATATTGCTGTGAATATCTATTAAAAACAATTGTGTTGTGAATTCAAAAAACAATTTCTAATCAAGGGTGTTTATAGTTAGTAACATATATATCCTTGATTGGAGAAATAAATGTATTTGTTCAGAATTCCATGATCATGGAAATAAATGGCATTAAATATAATGCTTTTTTGAATGATCTATATATTGTCTTTAATCATGTACATGATAGTAATGTGATGGGTTTTCTTAGTATTATCATACACTCAAATGAATTGGGTAATATTTTAGTATCATAAGACATCATTTTATTGATTATGTAGTTAAATGAATCAATATCAGTTCTTTTTTGACCATTTAATGACGTCTTACCACTTATCTTTGACTTATTATAATGATTTTGTGTTCGAAGTTATAGCCACATTATTATGTTTCCTTTATATTGTCATGCTATATCATGTCGTGTTGTTAATGTTTATAATTCTTATCAATTTTATGTCCCATTTATAATCATATTTTTTAAGAAGTAATAATTTTTCATTATGATTCAATGTTTCTATCCCTTACTGGGACTTATGTATCACCCCATTCTGGTGTATTCTATACGCTATCCCATTCAATTTTAAATTCTATGGAATTTTAGATGCATGTTAAATAAGTTTTCATTATTTTTTGGTATCACATGCTCGATGTGTTGTGATATGTACATAAATCCCATATATAGTAAACTTCATGATGACATGGGTTTTATTATGTGTATCTTCATGCAATAAAACATTAATTAATATGTATTAATGATACATGTTTTCATAGATATTTTAAAAGGATGGTTTAATTAATTAAGGGATTATGATAAAAATATCTTGATTAATATATTTGAGTCAGGTTAAACCTAATAATATATTAATAATTTATTAATTGTATATATTAAGCTATTTTCTATTCAATATACCCATGTTTTGATGCTACAAGTTGATTTTGATATGTATAAAATTTACCAAGGGGAAATAGTAAAAAAAAGGTATTTAGATATCTTTATCAAGAAATAGAGCATGAAAATGGGAGTTGTTGCCCACATGGGATGAAACATGTGAGGTATATTTTATTGAAAATCACGAGATCATTAGGACCCAATATTTAGGGAAAGAAAATTCCCCATAAGGGTCAATGCTAAGAAATAGATCATTTATAACATAGGTTGAAGCTTATAAATTCATATGTTGATGAAATACATATCATTTATAAACAATCCATTTAATATTATTAGGATTATCCGTTGTGTGTTTAATTTTTTAAATGTAATAATACCTTTTTTTTATTTTACTATATTAAATGGATTGGAATTATAAGAACCAATTCAACAATAAAATTTATTGGAAATGTGATGAATTCCAACATGAGATTCCTAAGAGGTCAGGATATTATGTAATACATATTAATATTGTAAAAAATGAGATATTAGAGAACCCAAATAATAATTTACACATATTTGAACGTCCAAATAAATCAAATATTACAGGGGAAAAGTCTCATGGAAGGTCAAATAATGATGCAGATAAATGAATAAAGACTGGTATTTCTTCTAGTAAAAATAAAAATTGTGGACCCACTAGAAGTTCCACATAGTGATATCAAGTTGTCTTCTATGTGGAAATATAAGAAATAATATAGTTATTTTCCTTAAAAATGATGATTTTTATAATAGGTAATATATTACATCATAAGAAACCATTTTTCGTTCAATGTATTATGAGGGGAGAGTGTGGACATTACGAGAGTTATTGCCCAATTAAATGGTTAAATCCTAGATTGAGTAAGGTCAAATGCTATGGAAATCGTAGAAATGTATATATAACTGTTTTTATGTATAGTTATTTGAGATTTATGTTGTAAATGTATATCATTGACATTATATATTTAAGAAACCTGAAAAATATAACGATTCATTCCAGTGAAGTTTTTCATTAATAGTACTAAATATATGATTAATTATAAGGATAACCATACAGAGAAATTTAGTGATATGGTTATTGGTAATCCTTAATAAGTTTTTAATGTCTCTATAGACCTAATGTTTATTGGGATGATATTTTTAAGACTAATATTAGGTATAAAATAAATTATGTAAATTTTGATAATCTAGGGGATGAATATTTAGTATGAATAACAATATATTGAAGAAAACATTATAGGAGAAAATATTTTTTTACGATTTTGATGTGATTGATGATATTTCCATAGATGGTTTCTTAAGTTGAGTTTCATATAAGGATCATCTTTTACATAAATGATTCTTGGGAATAATTGATTTTTTTGGGGTGTTTCCTAAAAGTTACAAGACAACCTTTATGTTTAAAATATTATTTAATGTTTAGTTTATTAGTATTATTTTGGATATAAAGGAATTTATGTTAGGAATGAAGTATTATAAACATTTGGGATTTTTTTGGAGACTATATTATTAAGGATTATTCATTTTCTATATTTTATTACATTTTCCTAAAAATTATTGTTCTCTTAAATTTAGTAAGATTATATTTTTACTATTTAGTATGTTATTTTATTAATTAGAAGCTTATACTAGTGCATCTGAAATATATTATTTCATCATGGGTAATCATCATTTGGTGAAAAGATGTGTTTTAGTGAAAATATATTATAATATGAAATCATACAATTATAATATATTATATATAATTATATACCTAGAATACATGGTTATGTAATTCATTAACTGTAATAAAATAAACATTACACAAAAAAATTATCATATTACTGTCATTTTTGCGATGAATTGATGGTCTTTTTACCCTTAAAAGATTTATGGTTTCTCATATTAAAATTTAACCTAATAATTTACTATATTTATCTATGATGGTTATTTGGAGATGTATTTTTCTTCTAGGTCTATGTTCTCATATCTCACAAATGTTCTCTTACAAGGAGACATAGTTATGTGATTGCTTTTCTACTTCATTTTCTCTCTTTTCATGTGGATGTTTTATTAACCCTTTTTATAATGTAGGGTTTTGATAAAAATATTTTAAAATGAAAAAATATTTCTTTATATGATAATGTCAAAATTAAAAGGATCCAATTTATTAAATGGTGAAAACATTATTTCACCATGTTACTAGTAAGTAAAACTAAAATATATAGTATATGTTGTGCATAACATTTAACTCAATAAATAAGGATTATTTCAATATGAATTTTATAACCTAGTATTTAAATTAGAAGGAATAAATAATATTATCTAATTTAGAAAATATGTATACAAATACAATGAATATTAAATCCGATGATAAAATCTGACCACAAATTATCCAATTTCTACCAATGTCATTTTAATTTTAAAAAATAGGGTTTCATAAAAAATTAATTTTATATATTAGTATTGCAAGATATTATAGATAATTTACAAAATTTATTAGTTAAAATGAACTCCATTTTATAAATAATAATATCAAAATTATTTTACGGTAAAATTTGGTGTCATTTTATTAAATTATATATTTTCATGTGAATAGTAAAATATCATTTTTATGTAATATTTTCAAATAATTTAATTAATTAAGTAATGGGAATTTAATATTATTCATTAAAAATTATTTCTATGTTTCATAATTATTTGATAGTTATATTTATTTTAATTAATTACATCTAAAACTTCATTATAACTGATTTTAATATACGTTTATTGGTAGGCTTGAAAAAACATTTTTCTAAAAACTATTTTAAAATGAATAATTATTTTCATTTTTATTTAATTAAAATAACATATAATAGGTATTTATTTAAATTAATGGTATGGGTAATAAATAACTCATTATTAATTGAAATTCAAATAGAAAAAATTAATAGTAATAGAGTTGATGTAAAATCATTTTCCATTGAAAATGTATTTTTGTTAGAAGATGCTTCCTTTAACACTTACCGTTATATTTTCAATTAATCAATCTATATCTAATAAATTATATTTATAGATTCTATATTTTGAATAATAATAGTAAATATTAGGAAATAAATAAAACTTATTTTTGGGCCAACTGAATAGTAATTATAGAAAACATTTAATACCATGGTAAAATAAAAGTAGGTTATTTGAGGATAAAAATACATTAACAAAGAATAAAAACAATGTAACCCTAATGGAATGAATATTTATATTTTTATGTATAATAATTATTATATATATTTTTTTCATTATAAGATATTATGTACTAATTCTCGATAAAATTGGATTTTAAATATGTGAAAATATAAATTTCATTTGTGAGAAAATATATTCTTGAGAAAAAGAATATTTTCATTAATTTAATAAATTATAAAATTTGTATTTTATTTAAATTTCAATTTTAAATATTATACATTAATCATAAAATATGATATTATTTTATAATGTTATTATTTAATTTTATTACAGGTCTGAAAAATGATGTTGTAATAAAACAGATATTTCACAGTAAACAGGGATTTTAATATAAAACAATTGATCATAGTTAATGAATAATTATAACCAAAAAAATATAATTTTCTTAATAAAAACATTGAAATTCTCCACCTCTATGTTTTCATAATTTTCTACGAGTGTCGATTTTCTGGTAAAATTTAAATTTGTTTAAATATACTGCTTGTGTTACTAAATAATAAAATCCCAAAAGTGATGTAATAAATAATGAATTTTTTCCAAGAATAAATAAATCATACCCCTTTAATATTATTGGTCCCTGATGATATTTTGTTAATTTAATAAATCCATCATGTATCCTCCCGAACAAATATTACATGTTATGGTTTTCAAATAATTTATTTATAATGGTGACTCACTTCTATATCAACGACACTAATATTTTAAATATTTCATAATTTGAACATATAAAATAATAAAATAAACTTATATTTATCCAATTATAAGGGGAAACAACATAGTAAGGTTTCCATTTTTTATTATTTTATTTTATATATTAGAAAACATATTTTTTGGAAATAATAAAAAACTCCCCTCTTTTTTAAAAGATAATTAGAAAAAATATACCATTTTTGTTCATTAAAAACCTCTGAGAATTTTGCCAATTTTTATTCCCTCTCTAGTGTCCACTTATGGGTCCCCAAGGATTCAATGAATCTTCATTCAATCATATGGAATCACTCTCTCTTGGAAAGTGATATCCCACCCTTGTTTTTGTCCATGCACATATTTTTTATTAAGCCTCTTAATTTTAATTTTTCTTGAGTGGTTATGTTTTTATACATAAATGTTACATCCATTTTTAGGTATATGGGATTATAGAACCAAATAACTCTCATTAATCCCTCCCATTAACAATTATATATATCCATTATGCTAGTGAAGTTGTCTTGTGATATTCCATACACAAGAAAATGGACCCCTCTCTCTACTATTCAATTGAAGAACTATCATTGTATTTATCATTTTTATTCCTAATTAGATATATTTTAATGAATTTAAAAACACAACATTAATATCTACTTGTTTTAATTTTAACCATATGTCATTTACCCCCTCTCATTTTGTAGTTTAATAAAGATGTTACCATGTATGAATTTAGTAAGTGATATCCATTTCTTCTTTTTAATCAAGAACACATCTTATGTTTCATATATTTATTTATATTTCTTATTTTTTCATCTATGTAAATATATTTACCTAATACTTCCTTTTTTATGAAAATGTGATTAGATACCCATTTCACTCTCATTTATCCCCATTAACCATTATGTACACTCATTGTGCTTCCAAAATTATCATGTAGTTTTCCGTACCAAAAGTGAGTGACCTCTCCATAATATGTTCAATTGAACACCTTATAAATACATAGTAAAAAATCAGTTGGATATAATTTCATGAACTTATAATGACCCATACTATCCAATTTATGTCCTAACATTGTTGTATTATTTTTCCTAGTTCATTATAGATTTTAGCTATATCCTTGTTATAGAAAATCCCACCTTATCATATTTATTCAAGAATCTTCATTATAATGTATATTTAATCTCCAATTAATAATGTTGATATATGTATTCTCATGTCCCCATTATATCCCAATTAGTTTCTAAATAATTTCATACCCCTTTAAATATCATTAATCCCACTAACAATCATTTATGTTCCCCATTATGATGTTGATATTTCACTAAAACTTTTTTTTCCAAACATGTTTGAAGTGAAAATCCTTACCCATGTACAGAAAACGGTGTTCACCATTACACCATTATTATTACTTGATTTGGGATATACATTTATGTATCAAAGATTCCTTAATTGTGGTATTAAATGTGATGAAATATGTTCATATGTTGAATGATCTTTGAGTAACACATTTTCTTGAACATGTTATAATTATAATAGGTGTGTAGTGAATAATATAGCACTATAATGCATTGGGTAATGTTATAGAGTGATGATATTTCATGGAATTTATTATGGAATAAAATAAACCCAACATGATACTTTTTCATCCATGTTATGAAGTCTCTACATTAATACATGATAATAAATTATGATTTCAGGTTTATAGTTCCTGCCACTATCCCTTGCTAACATTATAATTAAAGGGATATATCATATTGCATTGACCATGATTTAATTACCATCCCTTTTATATTCCATTTAAATGAATATTGTCTAACATGTATCTCATTATCCATTTTATTCCATGTTTACTTCGCTTACTGGTCTTTATATACCACATGTTCCATATGTATGTTCCCAGGTTGTCCCATGATGTTTTTAAAGCTATGGAATTTTAGAAGTATATTACGGATTTATTAGTAATTTTTTTATATGGAATGTTTAGTAAGTAATGATATATTCGAAATTAAAAAAAATATGCTAATTGATTTTCTGGGGTTTTATTATGTGTATTAATATGAATTAAATATTGAATTATTGTGTAAAAAATACATAGGTTATTAGAGGAAAAAACTATTTTACATTTGAATTTAATTTCAATTAACTGACACCTCAATATGATGAAGATCAAAAGATGATAACATGTACTGATCAGGTTAGGGGGACATGATGAAAAAGATTACACCATATGGTTATATCTATCATAATATATAAGATAAAAGAATGTTACAATTATTATATCAATAGAATGAATATACCCCCATGTGATCAACCAATGGATCATAAAATATGAAGGGGGCGTACAGTGGTCCCATAAAGTTATTCTCATTATATTAAATTGAAACACATCAAAATTAAAATATTATAATTTCCAAACACTCTTATTGGATTTATCTCATAAGAAATATTCCCCAACTAATAAAATGGATTCAATTTTCCATTTTGGGATATAGTCTTACATGTTTCTAGGACTATCTAATAGTTGTTCTAAAATTCTTAAAAGCATAAATTTCTAATGAAAATTTCAATATAGATAATATCATGAATCAGTTAGATGAATTACCATTGTAATTGTATGAATGTGGTAACCGTAATTTGATAAAATTTGAATTATTTAAACAAAAACCATTTGTTTGGCATTGGTCTCAGAATATAACAAGTTTATATATGATGGTTTTATTATTTGCTGAAAAATTCAAATTTTTTAATGACCCATACACTAAACAAGTTTTAATTGGAACCCATTTAATTAAAACCATTCCTATTTTAGACCATGAACCCAATAGTACAGGGATCAACTTGTCGCAGTTGGTTAGTTAAGGTGACACCATCAAACTATATATGGAAGAACCATTTAGGTTGATGCCTAAAATAAAATATCTGATCATGTATCCTAATTAAAAAAAAGAAATACTTTCACAATACAAGGATTATAGGTAATCATGCTAAATTTTCACTCTAAAAAGGCACATAGATGAACATGAATACTATCACCCAATCATGGTATAAAGATAAAAATTACTAATTAATAGGAATGTAACTTTTACCATGTATTATAATGTTAGGAAATCAAAAGTACATGGCATGGAATATAACCGAAATGTGAATCTCAATGTGTAAATAATGATCCATACACTCTTAACACACTATTACAAAAGGTAAATCTCATAAATCATTAAATCTATTACCAGTCATCATTAATTAATCACCCATCAGTAAATAGTAATCAATAATAATAAAACAATATAAATAATACATTCCCTATAATCAAAATATTTCCCTCATGTGATGGTTTGTGAGACCTATGCATGTGTTTTTTAACATGTGGTGTCCTATATTTTTGTCTGTATTATTTTAAATATTATATAGAACTATTTTGAGACTAGAATCTGATACTATGAGTGATTCCGAGTCACAGTGTTCTTGGAATAAATTTTTGAAAAAGTAATAAATTTTAAATAGAAAATGTAAGAGATCATTTCAGAAAAGTGGAATAATTTCATAATTGGAGACTAGATTAGATGTCTTATGGAAGAATTACTTTTAGATTAGTGATTTTACCAAAGGCGATTCCTAACATTATCTGGCACTAGTCATCTATGAATGTCAGTTTTTTGGATGTAATGAGATTAAAAATATTTAAATAAAGATATTTTTTT
Organism: Viscum album; assembly: GCA_963277665.1. Classification (NCBI taxonomy): domain Eukaryota; kingdom Viridiplantae; phylum Streptophyta; class Magnoliopsida; order Santalales; family Viscaceae; genus Viscum; species Viscum album. The sequence continues at coordinate 623,847,131 of OY728165.1, forward strand.
CATGATGCATTGGTTTGTCATTAAATATTTCATTTTCAATAATAAAAGGTTATGACATAACACTAAAATTACTTTTATGGAAAGGATTTGATTCTCTCAACATAGAACACTGACAGATCATGGATTGATAATCAACAACACACGCAGATTTGAAAGAACTTCGGAAATGAAAAAAAATCTATCATCCATGAATAATACAGATCATGGTTGGGAATTGTTATTTGATTATCATACCATATTTCTAAAATCAATGAAGAACACAGATAACCCAACGAACTAGTTGACTCATGGTTCGATCATTTTTGTGTGATTGGATTATTTTTGGAGAAATCATTGGGGTTTTTTTATCAATCAATGTTTCTTTGGTCTTCATTCAAATGATATCAGATTGAGGTTGATAGAAAAAAAGGTTGAGGCTCATTCCTCGGAGTGTTCATTGTTAGTTTCATAATCTCGTTGTTGGCATTATTCTCCAATGGACCCTCATGGTAATAGAATGACATACCAGGAGGCTTCAAACAATATCATACCCCTAGATTGATGGAAAGATGAATCATAGAAAAAGGTAATTTAAAAAATAACCTGATTATTATAGAAGTATATTCTTTTCAGAAAACATAGCACCAAAGGACGATCGGCAACCTGCGGATGCAACAACACCGGAGACTGCGATATGTGACACACCATGAAATAGCGTGTGGGTTCCACACTGAAGGCATCAACAATGTGGAACATGTATCAACTACAGATAATAGACCAACAATGGTGGAAAGTTCTTTAGAAGGATGAGCACATGGGGTGGACCTAGACACGAGTGGATAACCATGTGAGATGCAATACAACATTATGTGGACATGGGGGAACACAGTTGGGGAAGACCACATGTAACTGATAAATGGGAAAACAGACATGTGGGCCAGACCGCGGGTGTAGGTCGGGTTGTATCGAGTCGACCAGATAAAGTCGGGTCAGCCAGTGGGTTAGGTTTGGTTTGGCAAGCTAGGCATGTCTCGTACCAGACCCAGGTCAAATATTCTTACTAAAACGGTTAAAACATTCAAATGGAATGTCTGTTTGACTCACCTTTAGTGGAATTGAGACCCTTACGATGAGGTGTTTCTTGTGATACCAATGGTGGGTTTTAACATGGAGATATTTCAAATGAAATGAGATATTTATGATGGCAGTAAATGGGGTCTAGGGGTATCGCGGGTGTGACTACTACTCACTATGTACCCTATTTTATACATGAATTGATTCTTCATCCACTATATCATGGAAGAGCATCATTAGTGTATGTTCCCTATATTTTTTTCCTTATTGTTTTTCAGTATCATTTCATACTTATAGGAGTATGATCCCTTTATTTATACATCCATGATAGAGTTTTTGGAATCCCATTAGGGGAAAGGATTGGATCTTTTATTCAATGTTTATTCTCTATATAGAGTCATCAATATTGAAGTGACCAACATCACAGGGCAACGATGCTATATTTATGCTATAGGAAAATGACCATTTCCTATGGTTATTTTTGGATATGGTGGCACTTTAAACCAGCGACATATTCTTCTACGAATGTTTAAAAAAACCACAACCAAATTGTGTGATGGTATACAATATAAGGTGTTTTCCTCGATTTAGCGGTGGTTTATGGTAACCAACACATTAGACGCATTTTTTGGTGGGTTATTATGGTTTTAGAAGCCATTTTCCCAACCAAAATTATTTTTTTGTGGCAGTTTAAACCACTAGTAAAATCAAGATAACCACTGAAAAATAATAAAGGAATATGAAATATGGGTGGTGGAAGTTTTAACATCCACTAAATTATTGTCTGTAGCAGCAGTTTTAACTGACCTGGATAGAAAAAAATAGAAATGGTTGCGGAAATTAAAATTGCTTCTAAATATAATACATTTGTTTCACAGCTATTAAAACAAATTCTAAAGACATATTTAAAAAAATCAGCTGATTCAACAGCCTTAGTACCAGTGCCCTGAAAAAAACCATTCCAATTTCACATTCACATACATCCCATATCCAAAATAATATCAAGAGACCTAAATTTTCATAATAATCACATGATAGGTACTAGAATAATAGGTTTATTATTATTTAGGTACATAAAATTTATTCCATTTACAAGAAGTGCCTTTTTGGGATATAGTGGTTTCACAATCAGGGATATTAGTTGATCTCGAGTATGTTTATGTATTTGTGTATATGTCATACCTGAGGAATGTAATCTATAGTTGGTGTTTAATTGGACTATATGGAAATTAAAGGAGAATCATTTTGGAGATCTCTCACTTAGCATTACCAATGACCATAGTTACCATTAATGTATTAAAGTATGATTGTACATACATGTGTGAGAAAGTTTCCATTGTTTTGAAGATGTTGTAGTTTTCAGCACTAATCCTAAGAATTCCTATGCCTAAAATTGGACAAGTAGTGAAATCTGATGTATTTGGTTTTGGAATAGGATATGTTATGATGTATAGTGATAAATTAGTCACTTTGGGTTTCATCAGGTATTAATCCAAAATATGAAATACTATAATCTTGTAATTTTGTTTGTAGTTTTGTTCCCTAAATTAAAATGACCAAGACAGAACCTCTTGGGATAGAGATTTTTTGGGTACTATGGCACCAAGAGTGCATATAATATTTTTTCACTTCATGGAAATAATATTTTTCAGATGATCATTATAGTGTACTTGTATATGTTGGACATTGATTAATATTATTCAACTAGAAATAGAAATTATGTGGTGAATGCATTGGGCTAGAAAATATAATAGGTGGGTGAACAAATTTCAATAGAAAAATATAAGATCTTATCTTCACTGTAATACAGGTCGGTGGGTGTAGTTGAGGGTTAAATGGAAGAAATGTGGGTATCCTTAGAGATAATTTCTTCATTGGTTAATCATATAAAGACATGGTTGAATATTGTTCTAGAATGTATCATGATGTGTGATATGATAGAAGAATGTGAAACTATTTCAGGATTGAATCTTGATATACATGGAGTGTTTATAGTTTGTATCATAGTAAGAGTCACATATTCCCTGTGAGGTGAGGTTTTGAGATCCTATATTTCTTTGAAGTGGGTTGTTCACCGAGGGATGACCATGATTTATAATAATAAAAATTGAATGTTTTGGTGGCCCTCTATTGTAAGATGCATATAAAGCCTTGTTTACTATTTACTGGCTTGTCCTAAAATTATCACTGAGTGTGAGAGTTGATAGTTGAAGTTGGATTTTCACCCAGGGACAAACTATTTTACATAATATTTTTGGTAATTATAATAGAAGTGTATGAGTTGATAGTTGATGTTGTATATAAACTTTTATCCTCATATCGATGAGTAGTCAGGAAGGATGGTCCACACCATATAGTACATGATTCAGGATTATAATATATATTTTATCCATTAGATTCATCTTTTGTATAGATACAATTTCTGGTAGTGTAAGACACTCTAGTGTTCAACAGATATATGCATGTTCTACAATTAATGATGTGGGCAGTCCCTCTACCTTAACAGGATTTACACACTCAAGTGTTCAATATATATTTCTAAATTCATGTCAAAACTATTCTGAATAATACGAATGCATAAGTTGGAATGATCATATGCCAACTATAAATCATGAGAATAGAATACTATAATATTTTCAAAAATAAGGTCTATCCTATAAAAACATGTTGAAGTGAGTTACAAAACTGGATATTCTCAAGAAATTCAAAATAAATAATGATCATTTATACTATGGTAACAAATATTATAAATTTATAAAAAAGGTATCATATGAAATGATTCATGACAATAATGAATCGACATATATGGTGCATACCACACTCAACAAATCAAGACATAAATAGAAACATGATAAATCACCAAAATACATAAAAGGAAACATGAAAAATAAAGAAAATGTTAGGTCATGAAAATGTTTGGTGGAAACTTTGTGCCTCAAATTATACATATACAACCCCATTATTACAATATTTTTCCAATATATCGACAATACATTTAATCATGGTCTGATTATGAACACATCTTGTCACCCTCTCCACCACCATCTCTACTTTCTGCCACCTCCAAGAAGAACCTTATATTGAATCTGAAATATTGTAGTATATATTTTAGTATGTTTGAAAACTAAAGATTATTAATTTTTATGATTTTCATTCTCACCACTAGTCGATGCAATACTACTAGGGGAAGATCTGGTCTTGTTCGGATATAGATCATTCAATGTTTTCTGCAAAGAGGATATCTGATCCCCCTGGTCTTGTACTATGTTTCATAGTGAAACCATCTCACTTTGAGTATCTGATGGTATGTACTGACTCAAACTAGGACTAGATGCAGCTACAATCCCCGATGGCCTACCAAAGACCTCAGATGATATGGGTCCCAAACCAATCCCACACACTATACCATGATGCTTCATTCCAAGACTTTACCAATCGGGTCATCCTCGGGGATAGAGTAGGACTGCGAAGGATTGGCATCACACAGCTCTATTATTTTTTACTATTAATCAAATTGAAGACATATTAGAGGAAATATATATTAATGTAGTTACTAATAATAATAATTTATTATAATGAAAAATTTATTCAAAACATCACTTCTTTGGTAGGCTCATTTACAAAACATCAATCATATTTTTAGTGAACATTTAACCACACTTTTATCCAGGGTGGATAATGCCCTAAAATCTATGAATAAATTAAAAAAAATAAATCAGATATATTATACATTAAATAGATTATATTTTATTATTAATATTTAAACTAATGAAAACATTACCAAAGAATATTATCTTGTTGAAAAACTCTTTGACCCTACAGTGTAAGGGATGACTTTCTTATCCCGGCATGATACATTCATTTTTTGAAAGATCCGGAATTAAATAAAATAAAAATTAATAGTAATGTATTCAATGTCATCCCCTCTTCATATATATATGTATAAATGTAAAATGAGATTTATATAATAATATATATTTAAATACCACCTTCTTCTCAACCTGATGTATGTCAACAAAAACATTCCATTTCTCTTTGGGTACCCCATCGGGTCGCTTGTCATACATCTCTTAGTTAGTCAACAAATTATGGTTGAAATATCCCCAAAATTTCTATTTGAAGTCTTTCATTTTTTTCCATGATTTTTCGATGACCACATTTGTCCTATCAAATCAGCAACCGTAATGTTGAAAAACTTCTTTACACAGAAATTCATTTTGAAAATATTAATGACTTGAAATACAATTACCCAACTATGGGTCCAAATTACCTTCATTTGGGAATGAAAAACTTCATTTTTTAAACTTTCTAGCAAATGACACCAATCCTCATAAAAAATACAATGGAAAATAGGCTTCGCGGACAGTTGGCCAAAACATTGGCCATGTAATCCTACAGTGTCATCTATAGGGACCCCATATGAATCAAATGGGACAACTATCTTCTATCCTGTCATATTCCATACATCTAAACGTTTTATATTATTCTCCACACTATCATTGTTTTCATATTTAATTATGAAATAGTTATTATAAAAAAGTGAAATATATTTATTCATATTAAAATGTGTACCTATAATAGTCACCCCCAGTATCCTCATGAAGAACAATAAGTGGCATGTCACTTCCCCACTACTAAGGCTCCTAATGTGGGATAAGATGACTGAGCTACAGAATGGATGCTTAAAGAGTGGTTGAGAGATGGTTCAGGGAGAGATGTTGTAGGGGGGAAGCATATGGTGGCTCAGATGCTGTAGGGTAGGAAACATATTGATCGTCATCTATCACAGTGGTAGATGAAACATTATATGACTTCCACAGAGACATTCCTATAATTCTATAAAATAAAATTAAGTTCAAAAAATATATTTTAAAAAAATAGAGCAGAAATAATATAAAGATGACAACAGATTCACAATACTAACAAGCATAATACACATAACAATGATAATGAATGATTGTACAAATAAAATAAGTGGTTTCTAATTGAATGTATAAGTGTACATACAATCATATTATCCTTCAATAATGTCAGTTTTCATCTCCATTAACTCGTCCAAATCATTCTCCCTTTTTAGACTAATATTTTTAATATCATGATTAAAAAATAATTCTGCATCTTATTGTGGATTAGATTCAATGTCAGAGTTCAAATCATCCACTTCATCACACATATCATACACATATCTTTATTTTATATGAGAAATTACACTCCACCCATCATCCAAAACATCATTCACAAATTATTACATTTATTCTTGCAATGATAAGATATATGTATCATGAATTTCATGATCACCAACATCCATCATGTTATAGAAGTTCACATATATAAATTTCATGAAATATCTTTTAACACCTCTGATAATATCAACCTAGTTGTGTTTGAATAAGACAACTGAAAAAATGCATTTGGTAGTTTAATTCAATAATATCATTCATCCATTCATATTATCCCACCTCAGAAAATGTATATATACCAATATTTTTTGTTTTCAAACTTTTTCCTAATCATCGGTATGAAATCTAAAGTCATTCACGTTGTAAGTGTCAAACTTTATAACTTGTTTAGAGGACCTCAAGAAGTAAACTTAAAATCTTATGAAATCTCTACTCGAGTATTAGTATTTATGATAAAAAAATAAATTTACTTTATTATAATTACAAAATATTTGTTTCAACCTAATATTTGTATTTATTTCAATATTTTTGAACTTACATGTCGTCCAAACCATTCGACAGACTCTTTATTAACAAATTTCGTTATATAATTCTCACATCGTGTTAAACCTCTCATTAATTTCACTTTTTGTATCATCAAATATTCAATAAATGGATCAGCAATTTCACTATTCATCAACAAATATCTATGTGCCTGTAATATAAACCATTTCTGTCTATGTATCATTTCTGGTCCTCCCAACTGATCGGCCAATAATAAGAAATATTTTTGATTTTTCATGTATTTGAGATTGATTCAATGTGTCATCAACACATCCAACCTGATTAAATATTGTCTCAATATCATCCAAGTATCTTGAAAAAAAGGTAAGACCCTCCTTTTCCAAATAGCCTTCAGCAATAGAGGCTTCTGGTTGAGATTTATTTATCACATATGATTTCAAATGTCCAATATATCTGGGAAATAAAATACAAAAATATAATTATGCACTTAATAAAGTTCCTAAAATTGTTTACATAAATAAAATCATATAATTAAAGTACCTCTAAGTTGGATACATGCATAGATAATGAACGAGGCCTCCTAATTTATCTTCCTCAACCAAATGCATTGTTAAATGCATCATAACAGTAAAAAATGATGGAAAAAAGATCATCTACATTGAACAAAGATTCAATAAAAAAGTCTACAGAAGGTTTTCAAGCTCAAATGGATGTAGAGATTTCACACATATTTGTCTAAAAAAATTTTAAATTGGTGTAAAACAATAGTAACTTTTTCAGGTAATAATGTACACAATCCAATGGTAGTAATTTCTATAATAATATATGTGATTCGTGACTTTTCAATCCATGTTACTTATGATTCATTATATCAACACACATTCAGACGTTTTCTTGAATACCCATCAGACACATTCACATGCTTTAAAATTCAATGGAATATATCTTTACCCCTATTTCTCATTGTAGACAAGGCTGGATCATACTTTTCAATATCATCTAGCCATAGATCACGTTTTATGTTCATTACTTCAATGTCTTTCCGTGAATTGAGATGATCCATTGAAATTCCATTCTCATTAAGCAACGTGAAGATGAAATAGTCACATACATCTTTTTCAATATGCATCACATCAAGATTATGACACATCAAATTAAATTCCTAATACATAAGTTTGAATAATATACTTTTATTTGTCCATTGTTGCATTTCAATTTCAAATGACGATGAACATTGAACCTATTTCCCACAATAATTCAAATGATGAACCTTCCCAAGTTCTATTTCAAAATTTCAATGTTATTTCAGATTTTCAGAAAGTGTTAACAACATTGGAGGTGGTCGACGATCAATGAATATGTCAAATTTAGATCTATTTAGCCGAAATCTATGAGATGCATAGACAAATCATTGATGGAACAAGAAGCGTTATTTTATACTTTAAGGTTGTTGCTTGGGCTCAAAATAAATGTTAAAAACATGAAAATAAAAAATCGTGTATGTTTTCCCTGCTCCCAAGCCCAGGGAAGTCGCTAATGGTCCACATTAAAGACGCATTTATTTTGAACATTGATTCAGAAGAATCCTCAAATGGATCAACACTGTTGCTTCATAACTCTCGTAATACTTCAATAAAAGGATGAATGTATTCATCAATATCATTTCAATTTTTTTTTTTGGAAAAATCATCAAAATGAAAAAAGATGTTTTTTGAATTCAAATCCATAATTGAATATTGTAATGGATTAAAAAAACGGGCCTATAGTTATGACTGGTTGTCAGTGTCCCAAATGGGTTGAATCCATCAATATCAAATCCCAATATAATATTCCTAAGATCATCTGAGAAATCTAGATGTAAGGAATCAAATGTCTTCCAGTATTTTCAATCTCGTGGATGCCGCATCAACCCATCATTCATGTTATCTACATAATTCCACTTCATGTGTTTGATGGGTTTTGATGACATGGATAATCATTAAAATAGAGGCTTTAAAGGAAGGTAACACAAAAACTTGGAAGGTGTGTTCCTTTTCTTCTTCTTCAGGGTAGTATATTGATTCAGACATCCAACATCACCCATTAGCTGCCATTTAGAATAACCAAATTTTTTCAAACATGTATACTTGAATCCTATCACCAATAAAGAATACAGTCATTGGTACACACATGTATTTTTGAATAAATTAAACCAATCCTATTAACATCATTTTAAATATCATAAAAATAATCATGTATGTTTTTTTCTGAAAATTATTCACGCAACAATTCCAATATCCTAGACATTGCTATATTTTTAATTCCACATAGGCATTTGAAATGTTACAACATTAACAGAAAATAATGTACTGAATATTTCAAACATCTACTATACAACTATATATTTCCATCTTCAATTAAATCATGATACTTATTTTCTGTAGTGATGTTTTCTATTACATTAGTCTCCACATAATCAATAGGAGGATCCACTGATCTATTACAATCTCGATCTTCTTGTCCTACAGTCTCAAAAAAATCAACGGTCATGTTTTTATTTTTTGAACCATCATCTCATTATTCTAATATGTTTTGATGTTGATGGTGGTGTCTTTTAGTGCTAGATGCATCATTTATAAGGTTTTTCATTTCATTTTAAATTTTCCAAGATGTTGGGAGCTCATTCTATGGATTGCATTAGTGCTTAATCTTTTTGTAATGTTCGATTCTCAGAACCATTTACTAAACAAATATTGACCAGGAAATTTCGTCAATATTAAATATTCATAAAGATCATCTATCTTTAACCATCTTCTAAATCTACATTTAGGACATGGACATCTTATTCTCCCTTCAACAGATCTGTTGAAAATTGCAAAATCTAAAAACTCTTCTGAACCCTTGACATACTGAGTTTTTTTCCTTAGTAATGTGATCCATATATTATGCATTAATATCACAATGTTCAAATAGTATATTAAAAATAATAAAAAACATAAATATAACTAAATATGGAATGAGATTCATATATACTAGTTGAAAAAAATATATAAATATTTTAAATAATGGTTCCTATATAAATACATATGGTAAATAATGAACCCACCCACTTGAAAACAAAAGCATGAAAATAAAAAATATCCATAAAAGAAGAGTAGAACGGGATCTCATCCCTATAGTTTTTTGTATATCTTGCTACACCAAAACAGATAGAAAAACCGATGATTTCATATCATTGATATCACAAATGTAAGGGATTGATAAATTAAATAATAATTGAATATTTGTTAGGAATATGAAATAGAAACAAACTCATACCTAATACATGACTCGCTACATTAGAAAATACACGGGGAACCAATATGTAGAACAATCCAAGAATCATTAGGTGAAAGGAATCATGGCTAGGGTAGATGAATACATGCCTTATAGAAAGTGGGAGAACATATTAAATATACCACTTCAATTTCCATTTAATTTTCTTCCATTATAGAATGCGGGAGAACCTATAAAATTTGTATCCTTAGTGAATTTTCACAAAATAATCAATCCCCCAAAAATAGACAATCGGGGTAGTATTAAATATTATGTATATTAATGATTTTTGGCTACTTGGTATGTAATCGGTGGCCTTGAATTTGGATTCGAAGAGTTGGGTAGGGTCTGCGGATGATAATTTTAGAATCTGTGGGGTATCATGGTGATGTGATATGGGAAGAAACATGTTGTGACCCTACGTGTGATTAAATTTCTCAATTTTGGGGTGGATCATAGAACATCAATGGGGGTTGAGACACAATGTGGACCTCTTTCATAATGAAATTATAGTACGACCTGTGATTTTTCCTTTTACAATCTATGTAGATAGGTACATATAACCTGAAACTGGGACAATTACATGTTTGGGATCATATTCATATATGATTCACCAAAATATTTTTTTCCATCACCATGATTAAAAATAATTCATATATCTTATCTGACATGCATTTGGAGAGAATCTGTATAAGTATTGACAGATGTTCAAAAAAGATGTGTACCTGTTATCCTCCTCAAATTGTTGAAGAGAACAATTTCATTGTGTTCTTATAAAAATACCAACTAGAAAATGATAGAAAACTACTAGATGGCTCATAAATAGGATCCTGGATAGGAAAATCACACATATATTCCAAAGGATTGTTGAAAAGTTTAATCAAACCTAATAAAAATTTGGAACCATATGTACTCTCATAATATGAATTCATGTTTATAATTTTGTTATAGGGTAATTTACATGTTCACAAACTACAAAACAATTATTTACAAAAAATATTTACAACTAATGGTTTAGTTTCATGACCATGTATAAATTGGGCATTATTTGTTTCCTAAATATCCATGACCATGGATTGCAGTTTAACTATGCATGCCAACCATACCATGAATAAAAGCTTACCCCAACATCAATAAGAAACATGGATTCGAAACAAATATGTACTCCAAGGCAAACCAACCATTCTAAATATAATGGTATACTCAAAATTCACTTTTTAGATCATTGAAAATATATATTTCATTCCATTAGTTCTTATTATTAAATAAATTCCCCTTAATAATCTTAAAATAAATGAATAGAAATTTTATATGTCTATAAAATTATTAATATTTTGGTTAAGAAAAATCTCATAATATCATTTGTCATTAAATTTAGACATTTCAACATAACTAATAAGATTTAAAATTATATGATAACATACAAACAAAAATATATTAATAAATTAAATATATGAAATGTGAAATATATTTCTAATAAAAATAGAAATAAAAATTATTATCAATGATAACTCATGGTAATAAATGGTTCTTCTTAGATGATGTAATTATTACGGTCAGGAATGAGGATCTAGATTATTAGAGAATCATGTTTATATTTCATAGTGACAATGTGAGTGTGAGACTGGTGATGAGGGGAGTCGTGATCTATTAATGTCTGAACAATGTTCATGAGGGGATTTGGCACGATAATCAACATATATTGAAGATGTTCAAGTAACTAATCACCTAAACAACATTTTAACTAAAAAAGGATTAGGAATCAATACTATTGATGACCACAATCTTGAATAAAAAAGAACACCAGAATGGATATACTCATATAAGTTTGAGAATTCATAACTCCAAAGTAATAAGAAGAATAAGGATTATACTGACTCCCAGTCAATTGGATCCTTGATTTACTAGATTGAAAAGATCCTCCATTTACTAACTTAATCTTTTGGAAGTTCTAATGAATCCCCTCTAAAGATTATTTTTCCCACACACACATATTCACCGTCACTTCTACGTTCATAAGAAGGTCTAGATATATCAATTGTGTAAATAATGTTACCCAGATTTATAAATATGAACACAATGCCTCCTCAAAATCTCCCATTATATCCTTTTCATATATAAGAACATCATGAGAAAAATAACGAAGGTTATTAAAATAAAATATGAGCTCTCTTATACTAATATTTTTATGTTTAATAGATAAAATACTTCCATAATTACACCATAAGTGTCCAAGAGAGGAACTCATTATAAACCTACATCCATAATTCATCCTATAATATTGTATTCTCCTTACACTAAAAAAATAACAACATCTACCATATATGAATTAATACAATCAATACACTAATATCCAATGGAATCCAATTTTATTTTGAATCATGAATAAAGCTAAATGCAATATCAAAAACCTACGAACAATGATCAATATCCGGAATGGGGAAATTATCCTCAATATTCTATAAGATATTATACTAAAACTGGCTATGTATTTATTTAAAAAAACTATTCCTATACCCTGTGAGGCACGATGAGGGGTGACAAGAAGCGTCGAGTGATGGCAAGGTGTTAGGACCTGTAGTGGGGAGGCGATCTAGGGATTTTGGGGAATGACAGTAATGGGAGGTGAGTAGTGCTGAAGGGTGGATAGGCGGCGAGGTGTGCTGAGGAGAGGCGATCTAGGACTTTGGGGGTCAAGGGGGGTCTCATGGAGGTCGAGTGGGGGAAGGGGGTTCGCATGGGTTTGTGGGGGGAGAAGTATCGAGACTGTAAAAAAACATTAGAGGTGGGTTTTCGTAAACCACCATTATATCATTTTAAAAACATTAGCAGCGGTTTAGTAAACCACTGCTAAAAAACCACCGCAAAAGGCTACTTATATTTTAGTGTTAGAGGTTTAATCAAAATTGTGTTGTTGGTATTACCACATGTCCCTGACTACGATCCTCACATGATGTTTCATATATATTCTGGTCTTTTAGAGTATCTCTCTCATGAAGGTGTCCTATTTATAGTACTTCTTGGACGTACATCTTCAGTGCTATCTGACTCAAGGGTTTGTTCTACCATATGATTTATTTGTGGAATCTTTCACCAGAATAGTTAGTGGTGTTATGTGGTGGTTGTGTCTTTCCCTAGGATAAGTGGTATGGTCTGAGTAAATCTGGATATTTTTTTTACATATTTTTGGATATATACTTGTGTGGATATGAATTTAATTTTCCTTTGTGTAAATATTTTTTCCGTTTTTGGGTGTCCTACTCAGTATTGTTATACTCACCCATGTAAGGGATATGACCATATAGATCATTTTATAGAAAGAGGAGTGACCTTGTTATAGTTTCCAGGGTGTACAAAGACCAGCCAGAGCCTTATGAGATCAAACTGGTCGTGGAGTTCCTACAGCTTCAAACAGTAGCCCCAATACCTTGAATTTAGTTAAGGTTTTCTATGGATGAGTATTAGGAATATGTTTCCAAACATACTTTTTTGTGGGATTGTATTTGAGATATGGTTAATTTCCATCCCAATCACTATTATAATCTAGTTGTGTGTTATAGTGGTTTTCATGAATATTTTACTTAGTGTTTTTATATTTCATCATTTTATGGGCATGGAGATGTGTGTATGCATAGTGATACTAAGAAAATTCCCCCATTGATAGTGATATGCATGCTCGTTTCTAGCCACTATCCCCTGGACAATATGAGGCAGTCTTGGTGAGACACGACATGGAACCCACATGGACGAGTCATGATTGAGTGGTCTCAACAGTGGTAGGTTCTACTGTAGGACCAAGATTCCGTGAGATTGGTTTTGGGAAACAGTGATAAGAGTTATGATATCAAATATCAATCTAGGGACTCCAGTTTTAGTGCAGTAGCAAATGTATCCTTGTACCATAACATTGATTACCAGCTATTCGACTCGGTAAATGAGAGCACTATTTGTAGGGAAAACAATGGTACCTAAATCAAATAGGAATGTTTTATGATTTCCATTTAATTATTTAGTATGATGTAGAAATATACTCATTGAACATGTTCCATTTTTTCCATACATGAGGCCTCTACGATGCATACCATCTTGGATTCAGCAGCTCAATAATGAGGATGGACCCCTCAGTGATGAGGATTTAGTACATGGACCAATTTCTGATATGTCACCTCTAGATGGTACACCATCTATACCACCACTTATAGAGATAATCATGGTACATGAATTATAATAAGATGGGGAGTATTGGCTAATTGTGCTTCGTGATTTTCAGAGACATAAACCCCTTAGGTTATGAGGTGAGCCCAACCCTCAAGAGGTTGAGGACTTGATTAGGAGGTGACCTAAATATTTCATCTAGTTATGACACTAGCAGATCAGAGGGTGTTCCTCGATATGGGCCCTATGTAGGGATCTGTGGGTCGATGGTGGTGGTTGGCTATCCAGACTCATGATGAGGTGACCGTCTCATGGATAGTTATCAAGATCCACTTTAGAAATGATTCATCACCCGTTATGATGAGAGATGGTCATATACATGAGCCTTTTCATTTATTTTTTGGAAAATATGGAATTATCTGTTTATTCATAGAGTTTCACCCACCATTACTGGAACTCAATGTATATGGTCAGTGATAAGTACATACAGGATTGAACCATTGAGAGAGGTCTGCGCAGAGACATTCAAGCCAGCGTTATCTCTATGAGATTTCCTACATATGATGGGGTTCTTGAGAGGGAGATTGTGGCGGGGAGCTTCTTTGTTGAGTATATATAGATGGTGAAAATAAAAATTGGATGGGAATACGTTGATACCTCATCAATTGCTAGCCAATGTCAGTCTCATGGACCCAAATGTTGGTGAAATTTCTAGGTGAGTTCTTTGGACATATGAATTTTATTTTAGGGTCCACTAGGTGGATATAATAAACCAAGGGAGAGGTAGTGCTACCCATGTGACGGGAGGAGATATCTTACTCAATATTTTCTGATTCACCATGTTGCTGACCTAAAGATAGTGGAAGGACAACTGAGGCGGGTACATAGGAAGGAGATGGAAAATATTCATAGAAGCAGATGTGGAAGAGATGCTAGGAGATTAGCAGTTGGTGGTTGACGCTTGGAATTTCTAGAACAACCATCCTAGGTGGTCCACTCCAGGCTCAAGGAGCTGTAGTACAAGGGTGATGATAGTTGTATTCAGTGGAGGAATATGACCCAGGGACCCTAGGGATGATTCGAGGTATGATCTATTTCGTTTCTAAATTAACATATGTCTGGATAGACACAGGTTCTAGTCATTCCTTTCATGAAAAATATGTGGTTAGAGGCCTTGAGATTATAGTAGAGTTGTTGAGTCAAAACATATGATTGGAGACACTAATTGGAGGAGACTTTATGATCTCACTTCTATGATAATAGAGTGTACACACCCTCAGAGGTGATAGTTTTGGTTGGAGCCTTTGGGTAGAGGAGTTGAGGACTTATCTTTTCATTCCTGGTATGGATTGTTTATCTTCATTCCATACATCTATTGATTAATTTAGGCGAGTGGTGTGGTTTTTCTGTATTTATGGAACAATGTTTTCATTTTTTCGTGAAACAGAAACCAAGGAATCAAAGGACTAACTAGTGAATATGAGGGTGTATCTGATCGTTTATCACATGGAGAGCATGACCCTTGTTGCAGCAGATGTTATGAGTATCATGTTCCCAATAGTAGACAAATTGTACGATGATATCATTCCAGATTATGTTCCATGATTACCTCCCCTTTGGGTGATCGACTTCTGTATCAACTTACACCTCAGGACGACACAGATATCCTCCACAACTTATCAGATGGATCCCATAAAGGTTCAAGGGATGGGGGATCATTTGGAGGATTTTTTGAGGTAGGGATTCATGAGACATTGTGTTTCAACCGGGATATCCCCAATGTTATTTTCCAAAATGGAAAATGGGAGCTTCAACGTGTTTTTGGACTACCGATTCCTGAACAAGGTGACCGTGAAGAAAATGTATCAACTATTTAAGATCTATGATATCTTCTACCAGTTGAGATAGGCACGCAAGTTCTATAATGATTAAATTAGATCAGACTATCACTATTTGTGAGTATGGGATGAGATTATACCAAAGATACCTTTGAGAATCCACTACGTTCATTATGAGTACATCAAGACTCCCTTTTTTGAATAATACACCAAAACAATTCATGGGGCTCATGAAACATATCATCCTGATATAAATAGACATATTCATGGTGGTATTCATTGATGAAATCCTTTGGTACTCGACTTCCTAGGAGGATCTTGTGAGGAACTCATAGATTGTTCTGGGAGAACTCCATGACAAACAAATTTATAGGAAACTCCTGAAGTGATTGTTGTAGATTCATGTTGTCTACATTATAGTACATGTTATATTGCAATGTGGAGTGAAATTGGACCTGTCAATGGTTGAGTTTGTGTTATCATGGGATCTACCTAGGAGAGCAAAATAGGTGAGGAAATTTGTTGTGCTTGCAGGCTATTACCAGAGATTCATGCCTGGTTTCTGTAGGATATCATCACCTATGACAACTTTGACCTAAAAAAAGAAACCATTCGTGTTGAAAAATATGTGATAGCAGGCATTCTAGTAGTAAATATAGTGTTTGATGTGTTCACCAATGGTGATCTTGATGGAGGAGGTTGTCTATTATGTTGAATTCTATAATACATCATGAATCAGTCTTTGTTGCGTCCTAATTTAGAGGAAACTATTGATTTTCCTATAGATCACACCAGATGATAATATATGAGTAGAGCTACGTGTCCCACTATCTTGACCTTTTAGCATTAATATTCATGTTGAATATGTGGTGACACAACATGATTGTTTAGTGTTTTATCATTTTCTCTGATCACAAGTGTCTAATGACTATCTTCTATCTGAATGATCATAACATGAGATAGAGGTGTTGGCTATAATTAGTATAAGTGAATGAATTTTATATTATCTATACTCCTTGGAATTGGAATATGGTGGATGAATATCTACGAAGGGCTTGAGTTACCATTTGATGGAAGAGGCATCAGAGTCGTTGGCCTTGTTGAATTTATCATTTATGGATGGATATGGGGGAGCGTAACTCTAATAGATGGATGTTACCACTACAATCATACATGGATTCTGGGAGACACAACATGGGGATACCGATTGTGATACTCTACATGCCCAGCTGTCCATTGGGCATATAGTTGATGGGTTTTATAATGGAGGAGAGTATGTCAGTATTTTCAGAAAAATCACAGTTCTACCTATGGTGTTATAGGAGTATTTTTAGATGGAGTTTCACACACCTCAATTGGTATTACATATTGGTGTTAAAATGATGTACTTGGTCCAATTATGTTAGTTTTGGTGGTCCTGGAAAATGAAAAAAGTATGCGAGTTCATTTTTCAATGCCTCACTTATCTTCATGTGGAGGTCGAGAACTAGATTCAGTGGGGTTGTCCCAACACCTTTAGGATCTAGAGTAGATGTGGGATGGAATATCAATATACTTCATGTAGGGTTAACCAAATACATCCAAGTGAAACGATACCATCTGGGTGATCATTGAATGACTCACCAAGTCATCACACTTCTTACCTATCTAGGCTCATGGTTTCATAGATAGTTTGGGACACCTATCCAAGTAAGTGATTGTTAGGCTTCATTGAGTGCCATAAAATATTGATTTAGAAATTGATTCTCTTTTCACATCTTGGTTTTCGAACGACTTGCAGGTGGTTGTTGGAAAATAGTTACGCTTGAACATGACATTTAATCTCCAAAAAGATGGAAAAACTAGAGACCATTCATCTTCTGGAGGACATGTTGTGGGCATGCATATTATACTTCAGTCATAGTTGGGAGTTAACCTACCACATGCATAGATTTTGTACAACAATATTTACCACACCACCATTGGTATGGAACCTTTTGATGCTCTTTATAATAGACCTTGGAGGTCACCACTTTGCTAGAATGACCCAAAAGACACAGAAATCAAGGGCCCAGAGTTGGTGGGAGATACTAATGAGAAGGTACATATCTTAAACGAGTGTATAAAGACTTCACAGAGCCTTCAGGAGTCATATGCAGATAAGATAGGGAGACCCTCGTAGATCGAGGAGGGAGACTAGGTGTTCCAACAGGTCTCAACTCAAAATGGTTTGTGGAGATTCTTCCAGTTTCGCAAGATATATATGAGATTCATCGACCGTTTTTAGATACTACATAGATGTGGAAAGGTGGTGTACCCCCTAGCTCTGCCCAAATAGTTACACCGAGTATATGATGTCTTCCACACATCAATGATGAGGAGGTATACGCATTCCCGATCACATTTCATCGACTGAGGATAGATGGATATCAAGGATGGAGAAACTTATTTTGAGAACCCAGTGGATATCGAGGGTTAGTAGTAGGGGATCCTTTATGGGGAAGAGATTCCCTTGGTGTGTGTCAGTTGGTAGCAAAGGAATCTCCAAGAGAGTACGTGGGAGAAGGAGGCTCATATTCATGCGCAGTATCCATATATTTTTGAGTGGATATGTTTTTGGATTTTTTCCAACGTAAATCCCTAAGGTGGGTAAATTTTAATGTCCCAAAATTTTCCACATATTATTTTAAATATTATATGGAACTATTTTTAGTATAGTTTATTAGATGACATTCGATTTCGAGCCTCGATGTTCTCGTAATAAACGTTTAAATTTTTTTAAATTAAATAGAAAGTGCTAGAGATTCCCCTAAAAAAATATTCATAAAATTTAAATAGGTTCCTAGATTATATAACATAGGGAACTGTTTCATTTAGAGCATCAAATGTTTCCTATGAGTAGACTAACATCAACTAGAATGGGTCATCTATGAAAAAAATCATTTAGATGTACTAGGGAAAAAATTTAATAAAAATTTATTAAACGATGAACCATTGGTTTTAAAGTTTATATTCCTTAATTACGAGTTCAGGGTTTTGACATAACCCTGGAATTCTTCTATGGATATGAGACATGTATCTCTCTAACCAACACCAGAATATAATGGATCAACGATCAACAATGAACATGGATTCAATGTACCTTCGACGACATCAACAATTCTTCATCTGCGACTAAT
Organism: Viscum album; assembly: GCA_963277665.1. Classification (NCBI taxonomy): domain Eukaryota; kingdom Viridiplantae; phylum Streptophyta; class Magnoliopsida; order Santalales; family Viscaceae; genus Viscum; species Viscum album. Next base: position 623,866,313 of record OY728165.1, read on the forward strand.
CCTAATTGACGTAGGGCATTATTATAGTATTTTATTTAAATGTTTCTATAATCGACAATGGATGTGGATCAACCAATGAATAGGTTGAACCGTGGTTTAATTGGTTTTTCGATATGGGTTTAATTTAATGATATCATTAGGGTTTATGGTTTTATGTTCATTTTTTCATTATTCGTTATAATGAGAATGGATTGAGGCTACTATGAACAAAGGGTGACATTCATTACTCAGGGAATTAAATGTGCATTCCTTACGCTTGTTTGGGGAATTCCTTACCATTGGACCCTCGTCATCAAGACTCATCTTTTTGAGAGTCTCTGATTGTGATCAGACCCCCGAAGTGATGAAAAGAAAAATCAAATCCTGATAAAGCGTATAACGTGACCCAAGGATTGGAAAAGATGATTTATTTTAAAAAAAGAATAAATACAGGATGGTCCGACACCCGCAGATGCAGAGACACATGTAGATGGCTCTGACATCACACAATGACATCACGCACTGATACCAGTGGGAGGTAGCAGCTGTGTGGAACGTGGATCGACCACAGAAAAGGGTAATGCAGTAGTGGTGAGTCCATGAGAAGCTAGAGTGCACGAGACATGTGTAGACATGGTGGTCCGACCATATGGGATGTGGTACAACACCAAAAGGACCATGGGGACATGGTAGGGGAGGGGCATGTAAAGTAGATTATCCAGCCTGTGAGCATGCTGGACGGACCAGGGGAGCGGGTCATAGCCCAAAAGTCCCAGCATGCCGGGATAAGAAGCCCAGTGGTATTGTACAAGAGGGGACGAATGGGGCCCATCAGTCTAGTTTGTATTCGGTTGACAAGATTGGGTCAACTAGAATGGGTCAGATTGCTCAGCAGGTCAAGCTGGGTCCAGCGGGTCAATCGGACCTCGTCCTGACCAGGTCAGATCTTTTTACAAGAAAAATAGTAACATTCAACTGGAGCATCAGTTTGATGCACCGCCAGTTGGGTTAGGACCCTAGAGATGTTATGATATTTATGATTCAGTTTTCAGGTTTTAATTTTTTTATATATCTAGTGAAATGGGCCATTTACAGGGCCATTACTCGTGCACATGGAGTATGGTAGGTGTGACTACTACTCATCGTGAACCATATATTTTATATGTGAATTGATTACCTCATCCACTGTATCATGTATTAGTTTAGTTTTGGTTTTTTCTGTTTATCATTTCCATGATGTGTTGTCAGTGCCATTTCCTAATCATACGAGTATGATCCCTTCAGTAGGAATTCCATGATAGCACTATTGGAACCCCCTAGAGGATCCGAGTAAATCCCATATTCCTTCTTCGTGCCCTAGGTGAAGTCTTTGGTATTGATTTGACCAACATCACCCGGAATTGATTCTCTATATAGAATGTTAATCCAGATTGAGTTAGTTGTATCACCCCATATCCCTAGATGTGATCCTCACCAGATGTATCATATCTGTTCAGATATCCCTGCGTATCTCTCTCATGAAAATTTCCAACGAATAGTACATCTCATAAGAACTCCATCAATGCTACCAGACACTATAATTTTTTTCTTTCAAATGAGTTCTTTGTGGAATATTCAAGAGGAATACCTTGTATTGTATGTGGTGTTTGTGACTTTCTCTAGGATGTGTGGTATGGTTTGAGTATATTTGGATATTCTTATTATATATTTTATACATATTCTTATATGGGGATGACAATACATTTCCATTGTGTATTGATTTATGGTCTCGTGGTCTTCTATTGAGTTCTGTTATACTCACCACTTCATGAGATTTTCCTACACATGTCATGTATTGTTCTGAAGAGTGACCTATTGACAGTGTCTATGGCAGAACAAGACCATACAAAGCCTAGTGTGTCCAAAAAGACCATGGTGTTCCTATACCATCAGACAGTTTCCCTAGTACATATCCTTTTGGTATGGTTTCTATGGATGAGTTTCAATAATGTTATTGTAGACATTCTTTATTTGGGATTTAATTCTGGCACTATTTACATTCCACCATGTTCACTTTTGTACACTGGTTGTGGGTTATATCTGTTTTCATGCATTGATTACATTATGTTTTTAAATATCACCATTTTAGGTCTTAGATATGAGTTTGTGCATAGAGGTGCCAAGGAAATTCCTCCAATATTAGTGATATGCCTACTCGGTTCCAGTCACCATCCCACAGACTATTAGTGGTGGGCTTGGGGAGTTACAACATGGGCCCCACTGGGATGGTTTGTGATATACCAATTACAAACATATTCCTCGTCTCTATTCTACCATCCCAAAATGATATGAAAAGGGAAAATGTAACTTATGACACCACATGTACCATCCTGGCCAAAGAGAAACTAGAATGGAACATTGAGATGGATTCCTAGAGGGCTTCATGTCTGTCTCTCTATTTTATAGAGTTTGTCAACTTGTATTTATGGTCTAAATGTGGTACAGTGGGGATAAGATACCCTCTTGAGAAGTAATAAATAATTTGGATAATAAAATAATGAAAATCAAGGAATATAATAAATACTTAAATATAATAATAAATAAATTATTTTATATTCATTATCATGATACAATAAAAGAGTGGTTTATATATAGATAAGGTGACACATTAAGAAGAATTGCACTAATAATGGATCTAAATAAATAATGAATGACTACATCTAAAGAATACATTCATAGTACATTCGTAGTTACTACCCCAACATCCCATCACCGGTCATGGTCAATGAACAAAAACAACAAAGAGTACAGTCCAACCTATCCTTCTACAAGGAGATCTGTTCGGTCCGAATCGATGGCCCAAACCCGAATTAGGCAAAAAAAATTGGACACCACTAACTGTGCCTAATAAATTCAAGTGTGTAGATATAAAATAACACAATGTGTAGATATATTATAGGTAAATAATTCTGGTAAATTCTAATGATATCAAGTTGGGACCATGTTCTTCAATGACCCATGGGTGACCATACCAACTTCGGCCTAATCCAGATATTATCATGAAAAGGTTTCAATATATATATATATATATATGATTTTATGTATGTATGTAGATATATAAATATATTATTTATTGGAAACATATATATATATATATTACTCTCCATGATATGATGTGGTACTCAACCATTCATGTATAAATAAATGAATCTCATATTATAAATAATGGAATCCATTCTCATTGATTTTAATGAATGATGAGGGATTCTGTTCCCAATTATGAAATTTAATATGGGATTAAATGGATGTATGTCATGAATATAAAGGGATTCCATTCCTATTTATCTTGATATATAAGTGATTTAATTACATAAAATAATAATTTATAAGTGATTACATGCCCGAATATCAAAAAAGATAACAGAATGCCTGCATGGGTATAATAAAATAAAAGTGACACAATTCCCACATATCATAAATGATAAGGGATCAATACCAATTAATCATAAATGATAATTTTATGGTTCATTCTGAATTTCATATTTGAGGGGAAAGAAAAATATTTTCCAACAACCCATGTATTGTGAAGTTCCATCTGCATCATCCTCGACAATGGGAGTTTGAAACTCTATGCTCATTACCCCAATCATGGTACCACTAGATTAATCAATTATTTTGTAATATCAAATCCCTAAAAATCCATATACAATTCTTTAGGTAAATACGAACACAACATCACTCAAGGAACATCAAAACTTTATCGATATGTTACATTTATCATTAAAACGATGGCCATGATAATTCAATAATTCTATTTAAATATGATTCATAATGATTTGATAATTTTAAAAATAATTACTACATATGTGGATTGTCATATAATCAAAAAATCCATTTTGAAATTTAAATTCCCTTAGGGTTGATCCACTTTAATCAGTAATAACATAAAATATCATTGCCTAAGGGGGTGTGTTGAACCCACCAAATAATTCGTTCCATTTATAACTATTTTCATCCCATTAAATAATTGAATTTTTAATCGAGGAATGTTACCACAACAAAATAGTTGATTTCAATTCCAATTCTATGGATGATGGTCCTTGATAATATAAGAGATGCACTTGAGAAGGTGGCATAGGTTGATCAAGACAACATCTAATAATGTGGTTATGATGATATAGAAAAACTATATTAACTTGTTAATATATAGTTAATGAATTTCACATTTATGAGGAGACATGTATAGAGTATGGAAGGTGTGAAAAATGTATTTTATAAATAATATCACAAATAAGGGAAAGAAACTATACCAGATCACTCATGCTTTAGAAGCCTCACTCTTCCATTTCATGGATTCGATTTGAGTTACAAACGAGAAAACAATAGAATCATCAAAATTACTATAAATAGAGCATATGATTCCACAGAAAAATCATTTAAATTTATATAAGATGAACTAATAAAAGATATCATAAGAGGTTAATACTTTTCAATATGCTTCCAATGTGAAATATAGAGGATGGTCTCAACCAAGAATAATAAAAAAAGCGACCATAGGATGACGTGGGGAGGTGGGTGCTGGTAGGGGTTACTGGGATAAATGAGATTGTAAATTTCGTTGAAACCAATTTATTTTCTAACAGGAAACAACAGAAAATCACACCTTTATTTGGGGAACACATTTTGGCAGAACTATTGGTCAAACATTATGCCTAATAGTGTGCCTAGCCAGGAACATATACTGGTTTTGTGACACCTTCTGTGGCGGATAGTCCCACATTTTGACAAATCATTCCCTACCCATGTGGTTCACCTTCCCATGGGAACCCAACATTGTACTATAAGAAGATGATTATTCAAACTATTTAAATCTTGTGTGATTATCCTATTTATTTTTCTTTATTCAAAAAATTATGATTTGTGCCCACCTTGTATGTTTTTTCAAACATTACTCCTACCTATAGGGGATTAACAGTCATGTCCCTGGATATTACTAACCATGTTCCAACTATGTGCCTCAACCTACCATTCAGTTAATTTTGAATTGATATCTTTAAGCTTTAAAAACTCATCTAAACTCCCAATACAAATATAATCTATCAATTCCCTTAAAAAATAAATTTATGTCCTCCAATTCATTAATATACATTATAAATCTTTTTTTAATATTCATCTTACACACCAAATGAATACTTTCAATTTTCATAGACTTCTCTACCACACATAAATAAAAAAGAAATTATTTTAGCATGCATTAAAATTATTTTTTTATACCAATTATCTGGCATCCCCACAAATAAAAATACTCAATTTAATTTTACTTTTCAATATTTATAATTCATATATGGTGTCCAACATCACAATCAAAGTCCTAAAAGCATTTCTGAATCAGTATTCATACTATATATCATTAAATACCATCTTCATTAATATTTTAAATGTTTCGATCAATTATTATAATCATAAACCACCAAAAATTAATTAAAAAAAACAAATAATACAATATGATTGCAAATTGTTTTATTTATTTTCAATTAAATAGCATTATTGAAGAGAATGAATTTACACACATCACCATAAATACATTTAAAAAATTGAAATCAACTAAAAAATAAATGATCCAAATTTCAAATAAACCACAATATCTAAATAAAATACATCCCCAATATGAAATATCAATTACTGCATCTGTATAATCCCCATGAATTCAATTCATTTATCCTCATTAGTATATTAAGCATCATAAACATATCTAAAGTCCTCATCCATGTAACCCATAAATATCTCACCCATAATTCGAATACTTATGGGTTGATTCCAATGCCACCAAATCAATGATGAAAACCCCAAAAAAGAACCACCCAAAAATAAAATTATAATCTATCACTTTTCATAATCAATATATATAAAAAATCATATCCAAAAAATAACAAGAACACCTGTGATGAAATTATTTATTTCCCAAATAAGATACCAAACAATATAAAAAACCAAAAATAGTTTAGGTAATAGTAGAGTCCCAAAAAATATTACCCCTCATGAACAATGGTATTTTGAAAAAAATCATAAATAGTATACCATAAATGATTCGAATTTATAACATCATGATCAAAATATACCAGTAACACCTTACTATAAGATAATCAACACTCTCTAACATAAGGGGGATTATAGTAAGCGGAGTGGAAGGGATTATCATATGTGAAACATCCAACACCATCAAAACTACTAAATAAAGGTGATGAAAGGTTTTATAAATGAACCAAAATATTCATCGTAATAAAATATAGTGAAGAAACATGATAATAAACTAAAAAATAAATCAGATAAATGTTTCAAATCACATCCATGAATTCATAAAAGAAAAAATAACATTCACTAATATGGACCACACACAAAACTAGATGTAAATTCATCAAAAGATGCATCTCATATAGAACTACTATTGTTTTATCCATAACATATTAATATATCACCAAAAAACTATTTCACTATACTAATATGATGTATAACAAACAATTGAATTTCATTTTAATGAAATAATAAAAAATTTATTGAACATAAAGACAAAATTATGAAGGGAGAACCAACAAATCGAATAAGATTGACCAAGAACCTAACCATCCTACCCATTTAAATCTTACCAAAAAATACAACAATCTAGATAATGTGTGGGTTCTAGGGTAATGGGATAAATAAAATTAGAAGATAGGTTACTAAGGTCCATGATTACAAATAATATTAGATCGAAAAAATATGATAATATAAAGATGGAGCATGAGATAAATCAATATACCTTGAACAGAACATGTGGGAGAGAGAGAGTGTGTGTGTGTGTAGAACAATTGAATAACAAATTAATATCTGATTATGTGGGAGAGGGTTATACAGGCTAGAGATTTAGAACAAATTACTCTATTCTAAATTCCATAAAAGAAGTTTTTTAATACCAGAAACCATTATAACCATATTCATCATTATGTTAATAAAACAATTTTCAACAATTATTTCAATATATTAATATTATTAATATCTCAGTTAAATATATTAATATAATCATTCCACATAATAAAACATTTTAAGAATAAAATTATATTTTATTTTGGTGTTGATATTTTATGGGATTAATATATATCTAAATGAAATATAAATAATAACAAAAACTAATGAAAAATGTTTTAAAATATATATTTAAATTCATTTACGTAAATATAATGTACATAAATATTTTTAAATAGTGAATAAAATAAACAACGATTATTTTAATTGTAAATAAATGCAAGTCAAACTACAATAGCGTGATGGATATCACTCAGGGGAAGAAAAAGTAATTACACCTCTTAATGTATCCATGTGCAGATTGAATTACCCCCAAAAAATCTTCTTTAGGATAATACAAAAATCTATGTCCTAAAAGTAACCCAATATTGTTGAAAGAGGAGAATAATAACATAGTGTATTAGAATATAATTGGTTCTTTTTATAGGGTCCCATATTCCTCGTTTTAACCATTTTATTAAAAAAATTAATGATGTTTTAAGAGGGTATATTGTAATATTTAATATTTAATAAATATAATAATTATGATATATCTTATTATTCTTAAAAAATATCAAGTATTTGAAAAATTAAACACTATAAAATAATTTTTTATCATTATGAAACATATATAATTTAAGTTTTTAATATTAAAACAATTCATAAAATTATTAATTATTAATAATTTGATGTGAACTAATATAAAATAGATTTAAAATTGAACAATAATATTTACAAAAAGAAATATTATATATTTTATCTCATTCTATTGATAAGGAAAAAAGAGAAATAGTAACTCTATCACTTCATACCACATAGAAAAAGTTGAAACAAAAACACATATATACTGAGGCATATGAAAATCCCATGAAATTTTATCTATATTATGTTTTCTATTTAATTACATTTAGTAAAAAATTCTATAGATCATAATCCTAAAAAATAATCATGTATGCATTATGTGCATGGTCAATTATTACCATTAATACATTAAAAGTTAAAAAATTATAATTATTTTTTAATATATACCAAAACAATTTTTTATAAAATCTGTCATAAGGATCTTGTAAAATTTTATAAAACATTCTAAAAAAACCAAACATACAAAAAATTATATGTAATACCCTCATCAATTATAGGATTATAAAAAATACGAACTCCAAAGTCCAATGTCATATTAAAAGTTTTTCCAATATTGAGACATTATTTTTACTCATGATATAAAAAGTGATTCAATGATATTCAATAAAAACATGTATTTACAGACTTTCTCCAACCAAATTTATCTCACACGTCAAAAAAATCATATAATTCATTTTAGTATGAAATCTCTTTACCCTATGACATGGAGTATGACAATATTTTATTTAATTTATAATATATTCATTATTATTCAAGTAAAAATTTAGTAATACCCTTGAATTCATATAATGGTATTCGTTCAACTAGACTAGAACACGGAATCTCACTCATATAATTAGATATGAATTTCACATTTCACTAATCGATGTATACAAATAAACAGCGAAAAAAATTATCAATATAAAACCTATAAATCATAAGAGTTATAAAAGTGTTTATAAGCCATCATTATTAGTAAAACACACCACATAATTAGTCACACAAAAATTTACAACATGAAAAGCTTAGCATCAAATATTGTGTTTGTATGGTTTCATTGTTTGGAGGTTAATATGAAAAACTATCAATTAACATTATCTAATGAGGGTTAATATAAAAAATGAACACCAAAAATTATAATGAAGCAATGTATTTCATTCAATTTTATATTTTCATCTGGGAAATCAAGACCACTAAATACTTTTTTTATGTCATTATTTAACAAGTTATCTCTATAAGATCCCCTGATCAAACTAATAATTCAATTTTTCAATATCTCTTTCCCATTCATTGTGATCATTAACAATATAGAACTCAGAGACGTACATTGATTCATTATTTATAATTATTCATTTATAATATTTTAGGAAATAAATAATGATGATCCAATATAAATGGATTTAAATAATATGATTCAATTATAATATCCTAAAAAATTACAAAAATGAAAAGAAAATCATAAAAATTAATTATCTTATTGCATCCCAATACATAGAATATTTAATGACTTTATGTTTTTTTACAGTAATTTATTTTATTAAAATATGTTATATCTCTATGTTACACGTATTCAATCATGTGTACACTAACTACATCACCATGTATCTATATAATAAAATCATTAAACTAAACAATTTTATTGATAATAAATATTAAATAATTGTTATTTTTTACAATACTTATATAATGACTAATAATACTAATGTTCGACACATATAATTTCTATCATAATAATTTATAATTTATATTATTTAATAATTTGATATAAATAAGTTATTATTATTAAAATATCTAAAAATTCAATCTTAATATAAAAATACAAACATTCATTGAGAACATAGATAATAAAAAATAATATAACCCTTGTAATAATTTATTATTTCCTTTATTTATCCTAAAAACCATTATGATTTTTAGGGAATTGTACTTATCAAGTGATTGGCTTCATACTTTATTTACACAATAGTGAATTAATTGAAAATCAAATACACTCCCACTATCATACTAAAAACATTAATGTAAAAATGTAATACAAAAAATAATTTTATGAAATCTAAATACACTTATATAATTTTGTATGAATATTTACCAAATAAAATTGATAATAATAGCCTATATTGAATTTAATATATTTATTGAAATGTGGTAAAAAAATATTTTCTAGTAAAATATTTCATTAATGGTTGGTTAGATATCTACCTCGTATGTTAACAATTATCATTTAAAATACACTATTGTAAAGGATGAAATAAATATATACATTATTTTGCATCCATGATTTTTAAATGATAAAATCATAATATATGAGAAATAAAAATATGTTTAATATTATTTTAAATAAAATTAATTTTCGATTAATTTCACATATCATATTAGATATTTTTAAACAAAAAATACACATCTTTTTTTTATTTTCCAAGTCCATCAATATTGAAGTAGTCAATTACATTATGTTCTTCATAATATAAAATCATGAGACATTATTTACTCAAAATTACATGATGATCAATCATCAATATATATATATATATATATATAATTTTTATTCAATTTATAAATGGTATTATATACCCTCCAAAATTGAATGACATGTTTATATGACATTTAGACACAATTTGGATTCTATATGGAGTTTTCTACACAAAAATAAGATTATTTACATGTTAATTATATATATATATATATAATATAATGGTTCGAAATAATGTATTTATTAATGTAATCTCTATTAAACTCTAATAGTTTCCAAAAAATAGATTATTATTAATCATCTTTATTATTTTTCTCCATAATATAAGTTTAAATTTTTCACTTCTATATTGTCATCACAACACTAATTTAATGACCAAATATTACATAATTAGTTATCCAAAATATATTGAGGTTATCATGTAATTTTTTACAAAGTAATTCTATTGTCAAAAACTATTTCATACCAAATTATCAAAAAGGATTTACGACTAAATCCCATATCCCGATCCTACATTAATTGAGATCCCAACATATTTATTTCATATACATAAGTAATCTTATTTATTACATGGGATGAAATAAAATCTAGTTTTTATATTTCATATATTAATAAAAAATGAAAACATCATATGTATCATTTATTACTTATTATTCTATAACAACTTTTGGTTATTAATTATCTTGAACACATATGTTCTCACAAATTTGTTTTGAAAAAAAGGCTTTATGGATTTAATCATTAGTGTGGATATAATAACCCATATCTTTAAAAAACTATATTTTATTATTTATTTAAAAAAAGATACACTTAATAGAATCCCAAACATATCATTAGGTATATTCGATTTTTTGTAATTTTGTACATAACATAACAAAATAGAATAGAAAAATAATGAAATTATTTAAAACTCCATTGACATGATTTTATAAATAAACATATATACTAAAACTGCATGGGATAACGTTGGAAAATACATTTGAAAGGGGTTATATATAATGAAATGTATGTTAATAAATAAATCATAGCATATTTTAGAGTAGTATATGAGGTAGTAGAGAAATATCAAGGAAACAAAGTTGTGTGGGAATAATAAAATTGAACATTGTATTATTATTTAAGATAATTACAAAAAGGTAACATAGGAATATTATGAAAATAAAAAAATGAAATAATCATTAGTGAAAGCCAATTGCCATGAAAATATCATACTATAGAAAAAGTACAATAATGGACTATATTCACTCCCCAATCCAACAAATAATTTCCCGTGAGACAAAAAATTATCCAATAAATTATAGGTATATTTAATTCATGTTCCACGAGATACATTTTTATCATGTTTATGCATTAGTGTTCCATGTAGAGCAAACAAAATAAGGATTTAATTAATCACAATTACTTATATGATTAAAAATATTTTGATAGATACATAAAATTCACCAATAAATGAGTATATTAACATCTATGTGAACACCATTGTGTGAAATTGGGGATGGGTATTCACTATGTTGTTATTTTTCATAAAATATTACAGGATAATTCAACTATCATAACGATTGTACATAACAATTCATAGAAGGGAATAATTTGAGGGAAATGTAACATAATGGCTTTGTTGATAGCTAAGATGTTAGCCAAACCAGTGGGTCATAAGGCCTGAAGCGTGTCTTTCCGTACGCCATAGGCTTCCAAATAGAAACGAGGGTGTCAAGAAGTGATATTGGGGATACTATAGCCTTATATATCAGAGTAGAACAGAGGTGTAACAGAATAAGTAATTGTCTAAAGAGGAATTAGTAATAAAAAAAATGACAAATCAATTGAAAAAAATATTAAAACATCGTAATAATAGATTCAAATGAATGTTTTTATTTGATATCAATGTAAAATGGTTATATATAAGCATGAACATGAAAACTAAAAAATTATTTAAAATATATAACATTACATGAAAAAGTAAAGAAAATAAGGAAAAATACATAAGGAAATATCCATGACCATATTGTGCTCTAGATAAATCCTTTTCTCCGAAATCACATGTAAATTCACACAGCATAAGCCATAATACTAGGTACATCGTCCAACAAACAAGAAATTCATGAAATCAAAACATGAGTAGGGTGTAAGATATAAATATTATTATTCTAGAACCAATGGTATCTTGACCAATCATGAATGTGAAATATCAATTAAATAGTTTTCACTTATAGAATGAATAATTAACATTACAGAATAAATTACTAAATTCCCATATAGGTTCCTGAGGGACACCTGACTATTATACCAACATCAGATCGTATCTGGAAAAAGAGTATGATCATGTCACTATATATGTATTTATTTTTTTTGAGTTGATTGTGAGGTAACATGCAAGAATCTAACACCGGTATATGAGTTGGTAATCTCTACGAAAGGGGTAGTAATCACTTCATCCTGATAGAGTAGGGGATTTCATTCCCGGCACTTGAGATGTTAATAGTGCACCCAATGGGAAAACTCTACAATGTAATGTAACAGATCAGGGAGAGAATATAGTTCCTGGTCATAGGTTGGGAATATTTTTTTTCATACCCACCACTAGGTAGAGAATAAGTAACTTGGAGTCCTTGGTGACATACCTAAATAATGATAACTCATCAGTGATATTCCATAGAACACACCTCAAGGATCGTAAATGATCAAGAGAGCATAATATTCATGATCATAGTCCAATGAGTTCATATTCAACCCCACCAAAAGAGTGAACAAAATATTTCATGAGTCTTGGGTTCAATATACATATAAAGATAAAATAATTCCTTTATATCCTAATACATAAGTAATAACTTCTTATTCATGTCATTTATGAAACCCTTGTAAGGATGTTACCACATTATTAAATCAATCCTTCATGTAGTACCTCTCAATCATTGCATTTATATAACCCATTAGAACAATCAGTTACATTTTATAATATAATTCATAATGCATTAACTCGTATTAATTTCATTATACATGCTCAATTTCAACAAAAATATTGATATAAGGGCCATTGTATGACATTCCCTTTGTTCATTTCATTTAAATCCATTTAAATATTTTCAATAAGGATGCATTTATCTAGCTTAATCCACCCTACTCAAACCATTCACCATATCCAAATATTTCACATTACCTAAACATGGAAAATTAATTTATAAGGCTCAACGGGGGTCAAAAAGACTATGTCATGGTATGTATTCATACACCTACTTGGTCATTTCATTTAAACTAAACATGCATGAAAATTCAATTTTCATTATTTAGAGGGAGGTAAAACTGACATTCCACAAAACAATGACGATCAAGAAGAATATGGAAAACTCGAACCACAACTATATATGATATAGAAAAATATCACTGCGATTTGTTTTTATGATAACACAACTCTTTTGGAGGAATTTTACTATAAAAACATCATTTTTCTCTTCAAATATTTCTTCAAACATATTAAATTTTTCATCCATTTTAATAATTAATTCATTTAATCTAAAAAAATATTTCATTAAAAAAATATACGAACAATGTGATATGTAATTAATTAATTATTTCAATAAATTTAAAGGAAAATAGAGGGATATGACATTGGGATATAGACAAAAGTGACGAAAAAACACTTTGGCACCTCATAGCAATGCTGGTGGTCAACAAAACATTCTCCACACTAACATGCACATACATTCAAATATGTGTGTGTATATTTATATATCACTTAACCCAATGCATATATTATCATCTCCAAATGGGTTTATGTACATGGATGATATATATATATATAGATATTTACCTACATATGTATATGAGTGGAAATATTCAATGATGACCAAAACGCAGTAAATAAATTACAAGGAGAATACATCACAAAAAGGATGCAAAATAAAATAGGTTAAAAAATATATGATGGAAAACATACTTAAAATAGATTGTGGTGAACCACAAGGAGGTGAACTGCTTTCCTTTAGCAGCTATTGCCGGAACATGAACGAATGGGTCTAGAGAGACCCTTCTCACAACCTAACATCTATAAAAACAACCATAATCTGATTAAATCCAAACTAGATTTCCGCCAAGATGAAATAGGTTGACAAAGGGAAGGGAAATAATTCAAAAATCGGGAGATGAGGGAGATGAGATCTTACATTGGATATCCGAGCATGAAACGTTAAGAATTCAGTGGATTCGTTCAGAGTAGAGGAAACTGTATGGGGGAGACCGAACATGGAATGTAGGAGCCCATGGAGTCATGAAATAGATTTGATTGGATTGGGGAGAAACCCTTTTTTTCTTAAAACTATAATAAATAACAAATGGTAATAATAATAATAAAAATAATATTATTGTTAAAACATTTCTTTGTCTGAATTTTTCTATTTAATCTTATTTAGTATAATTTTATTTTTATTTTTAATTTAATACTTGTTATTAATTTATTAATTGAAATCATACCACATGGTTTGGGTTTTAAAAGTAGAAAAACTATGTGCCAACCATGTGGAACCCACATCCTAAGGAAAACACCTCACATAGTTTGTCTCACATGGTTATCCTAAATGTGCACAAACTGTGAAGTAAATTATGTGAGGTTACATCCTATGTGTCACTAATCGTTCTACTATCAGTCATGGATTGGGTAAACCATTAACCACCTATGTGGGGAGTCCTTATCCTCTGAAAATTCTTACACAGTTACTGTTGTGGGCATCATGGTTTCAAATAAACAATGAACCTTCTTTAAACCCAAAAAAATTATTTTTCAGCATAGACACTCTCGAAACTCATTGAGACACCCAAGATACATTTTAGTCCCTCACCCATGTCTAAAAATAACAGATAGGAGTGTTTTAACTCTCATAATTTCATTCTGATGATCGTTTATAAAAATGATTTGTTTACTAAATGATAAAGTTCAAATTTCCTCAAATTTTTGCCAGGTTCAAAAAACAGACTATTACAACCATCCAACCATAGAACATCTCATCAGTGTAAAGAATTCTGTAAAAATGAAAATAACATAGTCCCTACAAGGGTCATGAAGCTTTATTCAGATATTCACATTGAGTTTCTTAATTCCCCATGAACATCCTATCATTCTTGAAAAAACACAACACTTAAACCGCAAATACTCGAGGCAATACTACATTTCCATCTAAAATATTGAAAGGGTTCTTACGTTATCCCATTAAACTACGGACCCAATAAATTCGTCACCTCATCTAAAATTTACACAAATGTAATTTCCACCTATGGCTTTTAAATTTAAGAGAGACAATTTCTTGTCACAACATCCCACCATTGGAATTGCCTTTCACATCACACCCTTAATAGTTTTGACGGTGCTCCATGCATGATTTTAAAGCGATCAAATTGATAATTTCCAAACTACATAAAAGTCCATATAAAACTATATTTTTATCATAATATTATCCTAAAACATAAATCAAATTTATCCACCTCAATACATTATACAAATGGTTCTTTACTAACTACGCTCAAAAAAATGATGGAAAACAAGTCAAGACACGCCAGTTGACTTTTCATGAAATGTTTGTGATTAGACTATCAGAACTCAACAAATAGAACCACGATAAAATTTCATATAAAACATGAATTTATACCATAGATCACTGATAGATTTAACTAAGTCCCCATGATCAAACCATCACTACACCATTTTAATCATTCATGTCGCCACACAAGCAAGGTACATTACCAAGATCCAACCAACCAAAATCGTTACCCTTTAAACCATATCTCCTTTCCCAAAACACACTCTTGGGTAACCTCAATTTCAATGAAACTGCATTACAAGAAACAATTATAATGTATTCCACACTCCAACTTCATAAGCAAGATGTTGGCATTATGCCACAATGTTCACATCAAAAACAATGACCGAATACATAGAGGCATCTTCCTGGTGATAATGTCAGATGAATCGGTTTTTTTACAAGGTTCTACCAAAGGTGTTAATAAACATAGACATAAGGAACACTCAGAACCACCATTCCTAAAAAAACCTTACATTTAATGTGGTACATAGAGAATAATCACCCATTCAATCCAAATAAAATTTTAAAGATTTAGTTTGGCATAATATTGACGCTCAGTTAGTGAATCAAAGATGATGGTACGATAGGGGAAAAGAAATTCAAGATGTCAGAGTATTATAAGAGATAAAAATGAGATTAATAAATAAGATCGGTCTAACCACAATATGTGGACTCATCTTGAAAGAATTTTGGATTCACCTACCAATGCGTCGTCACTAACCAAACCATGATTTTGTTATCACCCTAGGAATCCCATGAATTTTCACGTTTACCCATCATAGTCCATCTGAAAAAAATGGTGCTTACAAGGGTTTCAAACAAAAACAACATCATTGAATTAATACTATTGAGAAATAACAAACACAAATATAAAGCATTAAAAACTCAAAGGAATATAATAAATTTTACCATCTAAAAATGGTCCCCTTTGGATGGGATCCTTCTCCATGGAAGGTCACACTCCCCCTAGATTTTATGAAACAGTCCCAACCTTTGGAGTGTCCTATCCATACAAATAAAGATACATACCAGATACTCATGACTTTACATGTTCATATTAACCACAAACAAACATGTGATGATTTATCAAGACACTCTATCAATGTCAAAACATTCAGATAATTCCAAAACCAGACTAAATTGTTTGTTAAAACCCATGAGTCTACATAAAGTCCTCCCAAGCATTAGGATGAACATGATTACATAACTCCTAGGTCACTCTACTATGTAGATGGTATGATATCACACTCAATAGATCATGGATCAATAATTTCAACAAATTCAATTAGTTCATTACAATATTTAAAACTCGATGGTAACACTTATACCAATGCATACTACCAGAAGGTTATATGAACAGTAGACTCATCCTAAATACTACCCATAAGATTATCAACTCTATGGATTCATGTATTGGATGACCTGCACTAGAGTTTATGTCTGGAATAGAGATTACATATATTACTAATAACCATGTTGACAACATACTGAGTCATCCATCAGTGGGGAAGAAGAATGGGTCATGTCACCTATTGAGTAGTTTATCATGCTAAAGGCATGTCTAAACCACTGAAAACAAGAATTACTAGATGCTCCTGACCAAAAAAATGGTCAATGATATCATGAACACCCATCAAAAAAGGGTGTAATTTTTGAATTTTAGAGTCTAATAACGGACAACAATACCCAAAAAGCACCAAAAATTAGAAAAAATAGGGTTTATCATGTAATTATAATTTATGTGGGATACTTATCTTATGTTAGACCCCTATAAAGATCCAATTATCGAACCTACACAAGGTCAAAAATAAAAATGTCATCGGGCCCACAAGCCGATCAACGAAGACAATACCAAAAAAAGTAATGCCTATGCAAAATGATCATGTTCCTTATACAATGATACACAATGGAGAAAGTCATATTACACTTACATATGGGGTTTAAACAGATGAAACCACCTATAGTTCAATTTCCATGCCCTTTTTACCTTTACATTTAATCGCATTTAAATCATCATACATCAGAATGATTTATTCTCTGGGATTCAAGTTCCTTTTGAAGAAAAAAACCCAAGGTACATGATTACACTAACTATATGAGGGAAAAATTGGAAAAATTCACAAAACATCCATTTTAAAACATTTTATATTAATTGGAATGGTATCATCATTAGGAAATATATGAGATAAACTATTTTTTTATAGATAAGAAAACCTATAAGGGTCCCAATTTCAACATTCTGGGCTCATCAAAATGATTCCCATAAGCAGTTGTAAATTTAGTAATGTTTCAAACAAAAAAATGGGACATCTCTTAAAAACAAGCCCAAATAAACCTACTTGGTTCCATTTGTGGATTTAACAGTTATCCATTTGATTTTTGATCAATACTAAACATGAATTTTACAAGTATAGACATTTCATAATGCACTAAAGCATTAAATTAAATATGGGGTTCCATTTCAAAATTTAGGAAGTACCGATACACTTAATGTATTGAATTTTGGATCGAATTAATCGAAACCAAATTCATTTCAAATTATAACATTATTATTAACAATGATTAAATTACAAAGGTGGCCATATACAAATCTATAAAGCACCCATACACATTATAGTTGGTCATTAGGCTAAAAGAGAACCAGTTTTCTTAAAAAATTGAATTCTATAAGCCTTATACAATGGTTTGAATGCATAGGTTACATTTTTCCTGCTATAAGGCTCTCATACACCTTACAACTGAAAACTGGCTCCCAATGTAATCACATCCAATATTCATAGTCCATGCAAACAATTTTATATTAACAAAAAAACATGTTATTATATGTAGTAAGGATGATAAACATTTTCTAATCATAGAATCATTATATACTAAAAAATGAATCATTTTGCACAATCAATCTTGGAATAACTTTGAAGGCACAAAATAAAATCAATTAGATGATCTACCAATGAAGCTAAATGATATGGAATATGCATGAAATGTTAAATTCATGTGTGCCTAATATTATTGATGATATGGTCCATCCATATTCAACCTATAAAGGGTAAGTATACCATAAACTTCATAAATCATTAACGATTAGAAAAATGTACCAATGACTTCCGGTGAAATCAAATTCAAACGTACTATAAAACAATATTAAAATCAATCCAATCCATCTCCACATGGTAATTTTCCATATGTGGGGTCATCAATCCCAAGAATGGTTATTAAAAAAGTGTGGAAACATTCCTAGTCTCCAATATACCAACACAAAATAGTTTGACTAAGTAAAAATTTTCTTTTAAAACCACTTTGTAACATCCTAGACTAAAGAAACATTAAGAAGGTAGTTTAATAGAAAGGTCACATGGCCTCAAGCTTCTCCCCCATTTTCCATAGGCTTCCGACTAGCAATATGTGTATAAGAAGGTGATTGTGGGGAGACTATACGATCATATATCAGAGTATCATATAAGTATAACAGAATAATTATCTGTAAAAATGGATTTTGAAATAAATAAATGAAAAATCATTAGAAGTTAAATACTATAACGTACTCATAAAATGTGACTAACTCCATTTTGTATTTTATATTCATGTACAATGATGTTATATAAGATTAAACATTAAACAAAACATAATCATTACAATATAGAACCGTAGTGGACTCATGTAATGATTTGAACTTAAAAGAACTAAGTGGATATTCATGTGAACCATGATATCAAACATAGTCCTTTTATCATAAATACTAGGTTCAATAATACTCTATAAGAAATCAACCAATGTCCACCGTCCTATGAACAAGAAATTATTTTTGGCTACCCATGTACAAAAAGTATCCCAAGAAGGGTGTGTGATAAAAATCATAATAAGAAAACACCCATGGTGTATAGTTGAATCCAAATATTGAAACAAAAATTAATGATTGTGTAGGTATAGAATAAACTATAAACATAATTGAATAAATAAATAACAACCCACCTATTTCTTTAAGGGACTCCTGATGCCTATGCCAGCTTCGGCACATTGCCGAAATAAGAGTATGACCAATTCAATAAATATATATATATATATATTAATATATTTATGTGTGTGTGTTTGTGTTCTTTGGATTGGTGTGATACATAACATTCATTCATCAAACACTATCCTACAAGCTGATAATCTTTACTCAATGGGTAGTAATCCATATATCCAGATAGAGTGGGGGACATCATGCCTGACACTTGGGATTGAGAGTGTGCACGCCATGGGAACACTCTAAAAATTGTAAATTATTAGGGAGAGAGTACAAATTCCGATCATAGGAAGATGATATCATCCTCATCCGCACCACATGGGACATATTAAATGATCAGTAGTCTAGGGTGCAAAACCCTAATTAAAAAAAATTCACCGGTTATATTTTATGAAACACACGTTGAGTCTCGTAACTGATCATGAGTGTGTAATAATATAGATTATATAATGAGGTGATCATATTAATCCCTATAAATAAATAAACATAATCATCTAGAATTCATTGGTTTCATACCAATATAAAGAGAGCATAATCAATTATATTATAATATACGAGGCATAACCTCTTAAAATTTTCATTTTTCAAATCCTTGTAAGGGTTTTACCACCTTATTAATGCAATAAATTAGGTAGTACCTCTCATGATTCACATTAATATAACCCATTAAAAACATTATTTACATTTATAATATAATGTGTTTGTAAAAAACTCTTATTAATTTCATTATCCTTTCTCAATTACGAAAAAAATATATATATAAGGGTCATAATCTAACCATAACATTGGGTCATTTATATTAAAACTGTTTCACTCATTTTAATAATTTTTCATCATTCTACCTTAATCCACATTTTATGAACCGGTTACCCTAACCAATTAATTAAAATTTCATTAAAATAGAAAATTACTTTAGAAAGGCTCATGGGGGTAAAAAGTAATGTTTCATGGAAGCATGGCATATAACTACTTGAAAATTTCATTTAATATAATCATTCATGAAAAATCAATTTACTATTTTCAATGGGGGTAAAATAAGAAATTACATATAAAATGAACCAACAAGAGGCATATGGTAACTCAATCAAAAACAAAACATGATATAAAGAATTATCACTACATTTTGGGTTGAATACAACAAACCTCTATTTTAGGGGATTTAATATAAAAAATTATATTTATCTATAGAAAACTAATTAATCCTATTTAATATTTCCTTTAATTTACTAGAAGAATAAGTTAATTTAAAGACCACTTCAAAATAATTAAAATCCTTAAATAGAGTGATATGTATTACATTCATTCATTCATTAAATTAGTGGACAATGAAAGGGATCCTACCTCAATAAGTAGACTAATGCCAAGAAAAAATTCATTGACAATAGACAGCTTTACTAGAGTCTACTTGAAACTGGTACACACTCACAGACACATACAATAATACACACACACACACAAACTCACACACACACACACACACATATATATATCTATCTATCATTAACCCAATTATCATATTCCCCTTACCATGATATAATATGTACATTAAGGATATATATATATTTATATATACATACCGATATATATGAGAGAATGTCTTAAAAGAAGACCAGAACTCACTACAAGAAATTACTCAGCACCTAAAATCACCAAAGAACCCATAACTATGTATAAAAAATACTGGATGAAAACTCTACTTTTAAATGATGACATGGAATCAAATTGCGCTAAACCACTTTTCGTTTATTAACGGTTGGTATAACATGAATGGAGGGGTCTCGAGAAACCCCTCACACAACCTAACAATGGACGAAAAAAATCAATATTTGATTAACCATATGTTAGGGTTCCACCAATATGAAATCAGGTGATAGAGAGAAGGGAAATTAGCTAAAAATGAGAGATAACATAGATATATGACCTTATCTTAGACATTCCAGTGAGTTACATAATGAATCGTGCTGGATTCATTCAGAGGGGAGGAGGTTTGTGAGGGAGGCCGAGCTCACCATGGAGGAGACCAGGGAGTAGCATCTCCTGATATATGTTAGGGGTGATTGAAGTCCACCTTTTCATTCATAAACCTAAAAAAATTATAATAAAAATAAAAATAATAAACATAATAATATGATTTTTAAAATATATCATTCTCTTTTTTTTAATTAATCTCATTTTATGTACCAAAATATTAATTTTAATTTAATTAATTTGATTAATTACATATAATATATCTGACATAATGGATTGGAGCACATGGTTTTCCAAACCGTGTGCTAACATTATGGAACCCATTGCCTATGTAAAGTATATCCCTGATTCGTATCTCATGATTAGAATAATTATTTAAAAACCATGAAATGGAAATGGAAAGATTATTTCTTATGTGCTAGTAAATGTGATCCTATACCACATGGTTTGGGTAAAGCATGGATTTCCAATAAAGGGTGTTCTACAACTCTAAAAATGATTCCTGGTTACAACGAGGGGGAATATGGTTTCATAGAAACCATGCTCCCTCTATAGACCCTCAACAATTGTGTTTTCCTGGCCTGACACTCTTGAAACTCGACAAGACACCCAATATAGTTTTTTGGCCATTAACCTAGTCTAAAAAACACATATAATTGTTTCGTATCTCAAAAATTCCGATGCTCGGTATGAAAAAATGGTACATCCCATAAATGAAAAATTTCAAATTTCTTTTGGATTTTCATCCTGTTCAAAACAAAAATTAGTAAAACCGGGTCAATTGTACTTGTAACACTTCCCAATTGGATGTCAAGCCTCTATTCAAGGGTCTGAGATGTGAGGGTTGTGAATTGAAAAACCCAAAATGTAGGGGAAAATGCTTACCACATGTTTTCTAGGCCGACATGCAGTGGGGGACCAAAGGCATACTATCTAATACCATTGGGATTGGGTGTGGTTTCACTTATAGGGTGGGCTTAGCCCAATCAGGGTTTATAATATTATTTAGGAATCTCAAAAAAAAATTAATAAGGATATTAGAAGGGATGTGTAAGAATATATCCCAATACGATCATTTTTAATTTAAATTATATTATATATAGAAGGTTATTGATTAATGGGGAGAAGGAGAGGGTCACTAAATTTAGAATAGTGCATCTAAATTCAGGAGAGGAGATTCTAAAGAGCTCCACAACACATTCGGATGTCACCAGAGATGTATGGGAAGAGTAAATTCATTATCAATTGATTTATAGTGAATAATAATCGGATTTCTAGTTTGATAAATTGAATAAGGGAGGATAGTTCTTTTTAAATTTCAAAATATATTTTTTTATCTATATATGATAATGTCATAAAAAACCATAAAAACGATCATTTTCCCATGGTTTGAACCAAATAAGAGTGGATTCCAATAATTTATATGTTTAAGAAACGAAATCCTTAAAACAATACAATTGGTGATGAGGAATAGAGTTATGTTTATAATGAAATGATATAAAAATGTTCAAATATATTATAGGTTTATGGGGATTCATTATGGATTTGTAAAAAATTAAAATAAGTTAAAAATAAAATTATTTTAATGGGGAATCATAATATTGTTCGTGTCACGAACCAATCTGAGTCGACCCTGAACCCGTTTCCCAGGTCAGCCCATGAAAAGTCCCGAGAGGTGTTCCCAATCCTCCTAGGATGGCGAAAAGCACCAACGGAATCAATAGAGTACACAAGGTAACGATTTCGCCCATATATGAACAATCAATCAAATAGAGGAAATTAATGGACAGGCCAAAATACATTTATATAAAAATTGAACTGAACATTACTTGTACTTGAAACTAAAAGTACAACTAAGCCAGCAACAGAACTGACCAAACCATATTTCTATCTAACTCCATGTGAACCTGCTTGACACTCTCCAAAAAATTATCACACATCACCCAAGGCAATCGAACTCAAGCTAAAACCTACACAAGAGCTAAAAACAGAAGAATAATATAGGCGTGAGTATTAAAACTCAATAGGTTAGACCGATATTCTATTCCCAATTAACATCTTTTAAAATAATAGAAACATCAATTTCATGTTTTAAATAAAAATATAAAGTTATGTCTCCATAATGAAGTCCCATGTAATAAAAAATATTGCCAGGAAAAAACGTCCACGTTTTATAAATAAGAATGCTAGTAATAACATTCAAGGCGGTGCAACTTCAAAATGAAAATAGTTTTCAAGAGGGATGATTTAAATGATTTTAATATTTAAATAAATCACACACACTAATTAATTTACTAACCAAACACACAGTATGCCGACGGTGAGTACAAAATATCCAATGAGCACAAGCCATGGGAACACCCCTAGGCACTAGTCAGTTGTGAGACCCATGTACCTTGTATCTCGATGAAAGTAACCATAATAAATATCTATTCTCATGATCACGAGACACTAGTAGGAAGAATAAACATATCCTAGTGGTCCCCCAACATCATCATCATATCATTGTTTATTTAGTGTTGTCATCATCAAACATGCTATGTGAAACAGGGGCCAAACCCCACAGGATCACTAGCACACTAGTACACGTCTGTCCTCCTAGATACTCGGGATTCCCTTTTGTGATCAATCAAGTTACACATATTATCAAATACACATTTCAAATCAAAATTCTGTTCCCAAACCGTAAACCCACACAACCCACAAACTTTATTCAAATTTCATTCATGAATCAATAAACCACTAAATATGTTCGTAAAACAATTTCAAGGAGTGTATTGAGGCTTTTCCCATAAAACCAATTCAAAAACAGTATTTAAATTATAAAAACACATCAAAACCATACCAAACCATATTTAGAAGCCCTAAAAACATTTAATAAAATCATTTCATGGCACATAAAACAATCCCAATTTTACAACTTGGTATATACAACTAAAACACCCATTCTTCATTTTTTTGGAAAGGCCAAATAGGCTATTAAACATTTTCTCCAAACTAACATATGACCAAGTAATTCATGTAAAATTTTATTAAAGAGGTCTATAAAAACCATTTATAGAATAAAAGCACAGTCATAAATGCCTTAAAACACTCAGGAGACATATTCAAAACACAACCATTTTTTTAAGAATATGAAATGGGCCATTTTATGGAAACTCAGGCCAAATCATGTTGTAAACAAAAAAACCCATTTGTTTGTAAAACCAAATACAAATTTGAAATCCATAATAGGATCCAAAAATAATTTAATTATATTCTTCCAATATATTTATAAATGCATGCAAATTATTTATATTGCAGTAGACACATAAAATCCAACCGAGAAATTTACCGAACACATGGAATGCACTCTTTAAATAAAATAACTTGTGTTAAGCACTTAAAAAGGGATAATACACCATTTTCATTCCATAACGGTATTCAAGCCACTGAGACATATTCAGAATACCATAAATCATGTGCGAATGCTCATGGAATAATTAATCAAACAAGAGGAGTGCACATTAATACAAAAACTACTATATTTTTAACAGAATAAGGCACAAAAATAATTTTCACACAAAACCATTAGAACCAATGTTTCATAGCAGAAAATATCCTATGACTAAGGTTTTAAAAAATTTAAAATGATGAAACATAAATGATGAAGATTTGTGCAAGGGATAACCTACCTCAAATCATTGGTGTAATGGAAATGCGCACCCGAAATCACCCGTCGCAGGTTTATAAACACTAAAACTATTAAGACCAGACATAAAATAATATAAACTCCATAAAAATCATGGGATTACAGAACCCTAGGTCTATCCTGACTCGGGTTGATTATAAAACGAAGAAATAATGAAAAGAGGAAGAAGAGGGAGGATAAAGGAGATGGAATCTCACCATTTCCACTAGAAACACTTCGTATTACATTATATCATCAACCCTAGAGAAAAGGGAATGCGATGAAAATTCTTGGAGAGGCTCATATGGTCCAGAGGAACCGGGTAATGAGGATTTGTTGATAACAAATTGAATGAGTTATGTATGAAACAAATTACCTTTACAATTTTGGGAAATTTTAGGTAACCTGATAATTTTCTCCCTATTCTGAGACTCATATGATTTTAAAAAAGGTTTAATAGATAAGGGGGTGTGGATAGGTGTATTGGCTTCTAGGGGGAGGTAGAATCACTGAATAATATTAAAAAATTGAATATGATATAAAAGAACAAATTTATTTTTTTAAAACTGGAAATGGGCCCATGGGCTGGCTCAATACCTATATAAGTAACCCTAATTCACCATGATTATGAATTTATATGGGGTCAAAAATGATATGTATGTTATAATACGTCAGTATAAAACAAGTGTGAAGTGGAATGAGTGAAATTTTTTGATAAAAATAATTCATATACAAGAAACAACTTCGGTTTTTAAAATTGGATATGGGATCACGGTTGGCCCAAATCATGAAGTAAAAACCCTTTTTTCAAAAACTCCTAAACAAGCAATGTGGAACCAAAATTAGGGTGATTATAGATATATTAAACATCAAAAATCAAGATTCATCGCACCAAATACCCATGGAAAATGATCGGGATTTTCAATGGACCAGATCAAAATAAAGTCAAAAAAACCCGGTGTGATAATTCTCCCCACCATTAAAGATTTCTGCCCCTGAAAGCCATAAAACATTCCAGATGAAAAATAAACACCTAATGATTTCTTATCATCATGATCCCGCCTCTCATGAAAATGAAATATCATCAACCATTAATGTATGTTAAGACTCTAACTCATAAAAAAATACACTACTCAGAACCACTTCCGGAAACTCATTGGAAATATCAAGCCACCACCTCCACAACCATGCCAATAACTCGATTTATGGTCCTTATCCCAATGAGCCCAACCATCTCCCAAACCAAAGAGCACTCAAAAAAACCAAATATTTCAGGGGAGTCCAAAATGGACTCCCCACCATTAAGAAACAACTAGCACTAGAAAAGTTCTTTGTATAAAAATCCATGAGACGCATGGTGGGTCACCGCACCATTAGAAACCAACTAGCAACGAATAGACATGAATTCATCATGAGAAAGAATTGGGTGTCACTCAAAAAATCCCAACAATACACTCCTACAAATACCTAAAATAACATGTTAATAGGGTTACAACATGAACATATAAACTAATTACTCCCGAACGGAGGGTACCAGAACTTTTCCAACACTTTCAGCATAGATCTGGACCCCCACCACTCGGGGATGAGAGGGAAGGGGACCCAATAATTTAGCCACTGAAAACATAAAAGAAACAGAGAAAATACCCAAAACTCATCACCTATTAATAGGTAACACCAATATTGGACATGATTTTCACAAAAGGTCTACACATGGACATTGATTGAAAACCCACATCCATGAAGGCATAACCATAGACATTGTTTGAGGGGTAAGTCCACCACGCTTGTTGCAACAGAGGAAAATTCACAGAAATGAGGAATCAAAACATTCACATAGAAACTAACATACCAAAATATAAGAGACATGATCCTAATCGATCACTCCACACCTCTGTCGATTTCCTGACTGCGTGAAAAGCTTCACTCCGAGGCCTTTGGCTGGAGCCTTGATTCATGAAGCATCTGCTGCACCACAGTCAAGTGAAAAGGACCACACCACTCCAAAAAACTAACTTGATCATCAAACAAAAACCTTCATCTAAATAGGAACTCATAGATACATATCAAAATTCTTTCTCACTCTTAACAAGGGGCAGAATGGATAAGGAATACAGTGAAACTCATCAGCATCACTGAACACAACTGCTATGCCCAAATGAATTATCACGACCCAGAAGCACGTTTAATCGATCCCAAATAGCTCTCTATTACAAAAAATATGTTGAGGAATCATCTAAAGAGGTGGATTTAACATTTGATATGAATACATAGCTTGATTAGCAGGAATGATTTCCAACAGAGAACTATGCATGGCCACATCACAACATCAAACACATCTTCCTGAACATAATGAACATTACTCAAAAACCGAGCCACCAACAAGATATCATCTCAAGATAAAACAAGTGTACGACTTCTAGATCACATGGAAGATTACTGAATAAACAACTATACTAATACATAGAAAAATCATGCCACATAACCATTGGTTTTAAAACAAATGCCACAATTTTTCAGCTCAAAACACTTTTTATAAACAAACTAACTTGATGTGTTTCTACATTCACCAATTTTGATTCACCTAGTCTCACCCATATGAATATTTCCATGCCCCCTCAGGCACTAAACCACTATTCCATATAGTCCATCCATTTAGATATAAATTAAACCATGCATGTGAGCACCCATGAAAACACCAAAGGCTAAAAAAAACCACATCATTCCAAAAATCATTTGCCTTCAAAAGGAACAACAACCACCATGTCAAAAACCATTTTCATATTTCACAAAAAAAACACAATTCATTAAAGACCATTTTATTAAAAACCTACCCCTTTTCATTTTTAACAACTTTTTAAATAACAATTCCACTCCAATCAACCCCTTCACATTTTTTTAAAATTCATCACGGTATATTTTCATAATCTGAGGTCCATTGAGACTAATACCCATTCTTGGGAAACACCAACCGATCAAAACCAATTTCCAAAATTAATTTATTCGATTGAAAAACTTTTTGACATCCCAAAATATCCCATTTAAAACAATGATCCATAATTACATTAAAATTATTCACAATTTCAAAACATTTTATTCCAAAAAACCACAAGTTAAGATTATGGATAATCCAATCCCGTTAAATCATTTCCACATCCCTCAAATTTTTTTCACAAAAACAAAACCTTCAAAAACCATTCTTATATATAATTTTGGAAAACCCCCTTTTTCACTATTCATAATCTAATCATTTCTTTGGAACCCATTTCCACAATTCTCACACAAGGATTTAAAAAAAATCAGAAATCTAGAAAGGATCAAGAGACGCAAAAAATTAACTAGTGTTAGTGGGTGACTTGACCATATGGTTGGCGGCCATATGTCAAACACAACACCAACATAGAGAGACTTATTAGGACCATTCCCCAGCTCCACATTGCTTTCCAAGACATGCGTGCTCACGGAGGCCATTAGTCAGACTCCCTTTCTCATATCCCAACACCAAACAATCTACAAGAACAAAGGACACTAATAAAACTGGACTTCTCATGGAAACCTGAGGATTAGAACAAGAAAGAGTTCACGACGCTCTTCTTTCAATTACCCCTAAAGTCCCAAAATTCCTACTCCATCTACCTTGACATCCCCAAAAAAAACAAGGGAGCTCTAAAAAGAATGTTCTGCTAAGAGTTGACCTCCTCTGATACAATTTTGTCACGAACTAGTCCGAGTCGACCCTGAACCGGTTACCTAGGCCAGCCCGCAACAAGTCCCGAGAGGTGTTCCCGATCCTCTATGGATGGTGACAAGGACCAAGGGCATAAATAGAGTACACAAGCGAACATTTTGGCCCATATATGAATAATCAAACTAACAACGGAAAGAAATGGACAGACCGGAATACATTTATATAAAAATTGAACTGAACATTACTTGTACTAGAAACTAAAAGTACAACTAAGCCAACAACTCAACTGACCAAACCTGATTTCCAACTAACTCCATGGGACCCTGCTAGAAATTCTCCCAAAAAATGATCAGACATCACCCAAGGAGATCAAACTCAGGCTGAAACCTTCACAATAACTAAAAACAGAAGAAGACTATAGCCATGAGTATTAAAACTCAGTAGGTTAGCTCGATATTCTATTCCCAATGCACATCCTTTAAAATAAAAGAAACACATATTTAATGTTTTAAATAAAAATTTAAAGTTATGACTTCCAAATGAGGTCACATTCTATAAAAAATTTACTAGGAAAAATCGTGCATGTTTTATAAACAAGAATGCTAGTAATAACTATCAAAGCGGTGCAACTTCAAAATGAAAATTGTTTTCAAGAGGGATGCTTTAAAGAATTTTAACATTTAAATAAATCACACACACTACTGAATTAACAAACCAAACAAACCATATGCCAACAGTGAGTACAAAATATCCAATGAGCACAATTCATGGGAACACCCCTTGGAACTTCTCAGTTTTGAGCCCCAGGTACCTCGTATCTCGGTGAAAGTAACCATAATAAATATCTGTTCTCATTCAAATGAGACACTAGTAGGGAGAATACACATAACCTAGTTTTCCCCCAACATCATCATCATCATATTTTAGTTAGTGTTGCCATCGTCAAACTTGCTACGTGAAATATGGGCCAAACCCCAGAGGATCACTATCATACTAGTACATGTCCTCCCACCTAGAGACCCAGGATTCCCTTTAGTGGTCAATCATGTTACACATATTATAAAATACACATTTCACATCAAAAGTAATTTCTAAAACCATAAACACACACATCCCACAAACTCTCTTCACATTTATTTCATGAATCAACATACCACTAAGTATTTTTGTAAAACAATTTCAAGGAGTGTATTGAGGCTATGGACATAAAACTCATTCAAAAACGCTCTTTAAATTATAAAAACACATCCAAAACATACCAAACCATATTTGGAATCCCTAAAAACATTTAATAAAATAATTTCATGGACCATAAAACAATCCCAATTTCTCAACATGGTATATACAAGTAAAACACTCATTCTTCATTATTATGAATGGCCAAACGGGCCATTAAACATTTTTCTCCAAACTAACATTTCAAAAAGTTATGAATTTAAATTTTATTAAGGAGTTTTGTAGACACCATTTTCAGAATTAAACCACATTCATAAATCCCTTAAAAATCTTATGTGACATAATCAAAACACAACCATTTTTATAAGAATGTGAAACAGGACATTTTCCGGTAACTTGGGCCAAAACATGTTGTAAAAAAACCATAAGTTTGTAAAAAAAATTCTAAATTTGAATGACATAAAAGGATTCCAAAAAAAATTTCTTACATGCTTCCAATTTATTTATAAATCCAAAAAAATTATTTTCAATTGCAGTTGAGACATAAAAGCCAACCTGGCAACTTACCGAACACATGGCATGTACTCTTTAAAAAACAACTTTTGTTTAGCACATAATAAGGGATAATAAACCATTTTAATTAAATAATGATATTCAAGATACTGAGACATATTCAAAATACCATAAACCACATGAGAATGCTCATGTAATAATTTTTCAAACAAGAGGAGTGCACATTTATACCAAAATAACTATATTTTTAACAAAATAAGCCACAAAACATAATTTGCACACAAAACCATTAAAACCATAGTATCACAATAGAAACTATCATATAAATAAGGTTATAAAATAATTAAAATGATTTAACATAAATGATAAAGTTTTTTTCAAGGGATATCTTACCTCAAATCCTTGGCGTAACGGAAACGCACACCCGAAATCACCCGTCGCGGGTTTATAAACACTAAAACTATGAATACAAGACTTAAATGAATATAAACTCCATAAAACACCATGGGATAACAGAACCCTAGGTCAATCATGACTCAGGGGATTATAAAACCCAGAAATAATGAAAGGAGGAAGAAGAGGGAGGATAAAGGAGACAGAATCTCACCATTTCAACTAGAAACGCTTCGTATTCAATTAGATCAGCAAACCCAGAAAAAAGGGAATGCGATTAAACTTCTTGGAGAGGCTCATAAGTTTGGGAAGAACCAGTTAAAGAATTTTTTTGTGAAAATGTTCACGGATTGAATGATTTCTGTATGATATATATTACCTTTACAATTATTGTAGATTTGAGGTAACTTCAGAACATTCGCCCTAATCAGCAACCCATATGACCACCAAAGAGGGTAAATAGATAAGGGGGGTGCTGATCGTTGTATTGTATTCTAGGGGGAGGTGGAATAACCAAAAAATATTAAATATTGAATAATATATAAAAGAAATAAATTATTTTTTAAAAAATAGAAATGGGCCCGGGGGTTGGCCTAATACCTAAATAAGAAACCCAAATTCACCATGATTATAAATTTATATGGGGTCAAAAATTATATGGAAGTTTTAATATGTCATTATAGGACAACTGAGAAGTTTAATGGGTGAAAAACGATGAAATACATAGGATTTATAAAAGAAACAAATTTGGTTTCTAAAACTAGAAATGGGATCACAGTTGACCCAAATCATGAAGTAGCCACCCTATCTTCAAAAACTCCTAAAAAAGAAATGGGGAACCCAAATTAGGGTGATTAGAAAAATATGAAACGTAAAAACTCAAGATTCATCTCACTAAATACCCATGAAAAGGATCAGGATTTCTAATGGACCAGATCAAAACAAAGAAAAAAAACCGGGTGTGACAGGTCATGGATACCATCAATGTAATATATTACATCACATGTGGTTCATTGTGTTATCATAATAAAAATACTTTATTAATACTATATTAAATTTTTGTAAAAATATTTGAATATATAAGAAAATTATGAATAAATAAAATGGAAAATTATGATGTACTAATTTCATTAATAATTTTTTTTAGAAAAATGAATCTCTAAATATGAGAATTTCAACTTTTTAATCTATAACATTACTTATTGAAAAATTAACAGTTTTTTGAAAATAAGAATTTTATGACTAAAAAAAGTTGACACCATAAATTTAAATTACCATGTTCAATTAATTAATATTATTTTATAAAAAACATAATAAAATTATCATTTATTTAAAAAATTCATTATTTCATAAAAAATACAATTTTTCATAAAATTATATATTTATACAAATACAATTTTTGTTTCATTGTATAAAAGTCATATTTTTTATCAATATTATTATTTAATAATTATTTAGTAATACAAGGTAAAAATAATTATTATTATCAAAGAGATTAAATTATAAAAAATCATACTATTTTTTTCCATATACATAACCCTTTATTATATTAAATAATTCCAAAAAAATGAGTTTGATGGTGATATTTTTCTGAAGTGGTTTGGTGAACAGTGTTGGGGCCATTTTCTTGATTAGAATGAACATTTACCACAAATAATTTCACTCATTATTTTGATTTTTAATTACTTCATGGTATCAAAAAGGTAAAATCCTAGTGATGTTACCACCAATGGAAGCTCGAACAATGGGGCTTCAGGTTGTACATTCCTATAGGTCATTATCATCACTTCATTTGTATATATTAATTGGATTCATCAGAACCCATAATATACTAATCTTAAGGGAATCTATTAATTGGATATATTACCAACGTGTATTATGCTTGAAAATATTTTCAATTTAACATGATATTGCGTAAAATGGCCTTAAATAACAACTGAATAGAATGTGTTTTCTGAAATAAATTTAAATAATAATGATTGTATTCAATCAAAATTTAAATTTTATTTACAAACATTTGTGTCATTAGATTCCCCCCAACCCATTGAAAAATTAATACTTGAAAATTCCATTTCACACACTATAATAGAATGTGTACTTCTCTTTCATCACCTCTTGTTATTCCAATGCTTCTTCTTTAATATTTTGGTTATACTATAAGACATTGACTATATGAGTTTAATTTTTTTTCATAGTACATTATTCTTATGACCAGTGAATTCCATATGATTCTCCTTATATGAATTATTATTATCAAATGGTTAAAAAATATATATATTGAACATGTTATGTTTTTCACATGTACCACCTCAATAGGGACAATTGAATATATCATGTACTTGAGATAGGTAGGTGGGAGTGTTGGTTGACATGAAACCAATCCAATGTGATAGAGATCTAGAAGGAGATAACGTTTCAAGTAAAATGTTTTTCCTTCTTCAAAATCCCCATGACCTTATTTTACAATGATATATGAAGGAATACATTTTTTTGGACCATGAACATTAAGATTTTGTAATGATTTTCTTCATCGCTCATTAATCAAGTTTTTGTAGATTTTATATATTGTTGAATTGATTGAACTTTCTCTATAGTAAATTATACATGATCTGGTGCCATAAATATCCACACTCTAACATCATCCCAACATGTCATAGTCAGGTACATTTTTCTATACAGGGAATAACATGCTACCATGTGAATGTGATAATTGATACTCCTTTTATATGTGAACTCCACTAGGGGGAGATGATCATCTCAACATCCATTGAAATCCATTTAACATGATCTCAGCATTTCCTCCAGAGTTTTAATGGTTATTTACAGCTGACCATCCATCTATGTGAGATATGTAGGGATGAATCTTTATTATATATTCAATGCTTCTAGAGGGATTTCATGAAACATAGAGGAAAAAATGGGTTATCCATCAGTTAAAATAGTGTCTGGAATTCAATGAATTATATCCAATTCCCTTATCTTGAGAAGAATGCTAACCATTGAAGGGTTTAACACAAACTAAATAAAGATACATGAGTAGTAAAAGATCCTTATAATCCCACATTTGACACAGGATTGAATACATAATGGAGAAAATGTTTTATGGTACTAATGTAGTAAAGTGTTATGCACAATAGTGGTACTAGAACACTATAAGAGAACATGTACTATAATACTATATTATAAGAGAAGTATTATTCATCTAAAATGGGTTTTCAGGACCCAATATTGGTCTTAGGCCATAAGTTCAAGGCAATCGAGGGGGTGGTGACATGAACATTACAAGAGTAGGCGGTGATGCAAGAATAAAGGATGATAGGAATTAGGTCAATCCAATGGTGGGTCTACCATTCATTTAATTGTATTATTTCCTCATGGTCCATGAATCGATAAATATATAATGTAATAAAGAAGTTGTTTGGGTGGGTAAACCATGGGGGGTTGGGGTTATAACCTACAATTAGGACCTATGTGTTTGCGGTGTGTGTGTGTGTTTGAATGTAATTTGACTACAAGACCATAATTTATTAATGAATGCTACTCAACGAAGATTTAACATTATCTAAGGGGTGTCATTATTTTATTTCATCCTCTGCCTCATTAATTTTTTTATTATGCCATGATTATATAATATCCTCAATATCTTCCATGTATTGATATGTTTTATGTTATTGGTATGATGTACAACTACACATATTTCCATAATAGGGGTCCTGAAATCATCATTCCTCTGAATGGAGGACTATGGCCTTATGAACAAATGGCATTCCATTTTCCATTACTTTCTCTCGAGGGTGGTTATGATGATGGACTACAACCTCAAAATGAAATGTGATTATTCTATTAATAACATATCAAATGGAATGTGATAAGGGAATGATTAATTATTAGTTTTGTTATATATGAAATATATAATATATTTGTGAAATTCATACCAATATGGGAATAATATATATATATATATATCATTTTGTTTAATATTACACTAAATAAAAAACAATAACATTGTTATTGTACATGTGTACCACCACAATCTTGAACATATTTGAATGTATTTTCATCACAACACCACACAGATGATATATATCAGTATATTTAAAAAATTAATATGATATATATTATATTATATTTGATTATATAATGAAAATATATTACTAATCTTTTTTCCATAATGATCATTGGAAAATGATAATGTTACCCATGCGTACATACATTATACCCTCTCCTTGACCATATCATAATTTTCCTTTTATAACCATCATTCTAGATAGGTATTGAAAGTATAATTCTTGTAGCAATAATATAATTACTATAGATGATAAAACAATATAACATGTACACAAAATTGATCATTTATGTTGAAATACACATTAAGAATAGGGAAATTCAAACCATAAATAGTGAAAATAAAGAGCGATTATAAATTAATAGATTATAATATTTTTTAAAGTGATTATATATGATATAATAACATTAATTATGGATATATTATAAGTAACGTTTTTTAAAACAATATACAAGTTGTAAATAATGTTTAACTAAAAGGAATCATAAGAATATTTACCTAGTGGTGTTCCATTTTAAGATAATAGATTAATTTATTATACTAAAAAAGTTGTGTTAAAAAAATTGGGTTTGGAAAATTGTTAAAGATAGATAGAAGGACATATCACTCTTTTCCTTATCTTATAATATGTTAAAGTGAATTTTTGTGCTTGAAGAATAAAAAAATTAAATTTTTTATGTTATTTTTGTTGAGTAAAGGATTAATATTTGTAATTGATCAATGTATAACCCAAGTAAATAATAATTATTAGGAAATTGAAATTTAAAATTTATTTATGTTCACTAAAATTCTATGATAGTAAACTAATTCTTTAACTATAGGAAATGGATATTGACTCAAAATATTTATCTACTTACATTCAAATCTGATGAACTAAATGATCATTTAATCATAAAATAGTTATTGTTTTTAGGCCCTCAAAATTCATTGAACCCTTACATTATTTTGGTCAATAACCTCTATCACACGATATAATTATTCATTCTTTTCCACCATGTCCATATCATTACTTGTCTATAATGATATCCTATGTAGAAATGTAGTTATAGGTTATTAAATATATCTATTATACATAGATATCAATATTATGAATATGATATTTAATTAAATCGACTGTGATTTCATTATTTGAACCAACTTTTTTTTAATTATTTGACTCTAGTTTTTCATGATCAACATTATATTGTGATGAAGCTAATTATTTAATGTTGGGTGAATTAAATACCTCAAATTTATAAAATATTAATTTATCATTTGATAGTGTGTATGAAACACATCCCCAAGTGTATAAGGTAATATAATGTAATGAAACATTATTATATATTTAATATTTTAATTAAATCAAATCTATGATATAACATGTATTACACAGAGCAACAAATTTCTATAATAACATGCATTACACGTGAGACTGTGTTTTACGAAATATGTTAATGTTATTCTTAGTGATTAAAATTATCACTTTAATATAAATTTGATGGTTATAAATAGGATTATCAAACTTATGAAAATATATGGTTCATAAAAATATAACATGAAATCAATGGTAAGTAATTATTTAGAAATGAAAATAAAAATCTATTTAAATACTAAGGAATTGATTTTATTCACTCAAAAGAATTTACCCCTAATAAATTAAAATAATTAAAATCGGTGAATGATTTTAAGAAAACCTATATGTTATATACTAAATATGTCTTGTTACATACATCTATTTTAATTTATATCCATAAGATAAGATCTAATCCAATTTCATATATAAAAACATTATATTTTTTCATGGTAGGTTTCTTTCTTTTTAATGGTCCTCTTGTTTTAAAAGATAATTTTTAGACCATTGTAAAATTTAATGGAAAAAATCATTTATTAATTATTATTGTAATAACTATATTTGGTTTATTTTCATGTTTATTTCTAAAATGTTTCCATTTTTCGTAAATATTCACAACTAATAAATTTTAATTGAAAATGGGTTTTTCATGTAAATATTCTATAATGATAAATTAAATTTTTGAATTAGTTTCAAAGAATAATTAGTCCAACTAAAAATATATAAATCCAATTTCTATAATTTAAATATATTTCATAATGGAGTTGGATATAAAATCATTGAAATATTATGACAAGATTAAATTTGAAAACTCATTTATTCAGTGCATCTGTAGTGTAAATATTAAAATAATTTTCTAAAATACTATGAATTGAATTTGGTAACATGGATTCCATATTTTTAATAAGAATAATTTCTAATGTATAATATTTTTAAAATTATTTTTTACCATAATTATTACAAGAAAAAGTTAAAATTATATACATTTAAAGGTAAAAATGAGTTTACAAAGTGGTTACACATTGAATATAAGACAAAAAACGGACTCCCGACCTATCAAAAAATCATTGTATTTCCATATTATTACCTTATACCTTCATTTATTGAATTTTTTTGATTATTGATTCCTTTTAGGTAAAAAATTATGTATACTTAAATTCTTTTCAAAAATTCAATGTGTGTCCCCTACTCCTTATAGAAAATGCCACCCACTCTCTTCCCCACATCACACCCTATAAAATTGGTTTAGAAACTAATTGATAAAATATATCCATGAAAACCTGATTTTCAACCTATATCATTATATTTGGATTAAATAAAACCGTGGAATGGTTTAGTGCAAACCAACAGAAGATCTTATATGAAGAGGTAATGTTCTCCAACGAGAGAATTTATTTTACATATTTCTTCGCCCCATAATTTATTATAATATTATTATATGATAAAAGTTTTGTATAACATTTAATGATATATTTTATATATAAAGTGTATGAACAAAAACCATAAGCACTTCCATTAAATGGGTTATGTAATATTGATTCGTGTGTAGATAGAAATATCACCTCCAAAATTAATATTATTCAATTTTTCCTTACTAACTCTCAATAATGTTTATGATTTTGTTTCTTAAATATATATGTGATATTTATAGAATTATTATACATAATTATAATTATTTCATATGAAAATTTTTACCATTAGTACAATAGTAGTCATGATAATATCACTCGTGTGTACAGTGGGTTACCACATCGTGTTGTGTTGTGATTCATCATTCATTAACACATCACATGGATAGTGGTGAGTGAAAGGGTAGTTGGAAAATAATATATATATAAATAAATTTCCTATTATTGAAACGGTTAACATAATTTAAAGATAGTATAGTGATAATAACATATGTATATAATCATCTTTAATTATGGAAGAAATAATAGATGATAATGTCATCCATATACGTGTCGACTAATGCCACCATGAATAGTTGTGACTATATTTTCCTCACAACAGAAAAAAGATGATATATTTAATTATATTTTAAAAATTAATATGATATATATTACATTAGGATATATTTTTATTTATACAATATTACTTATCAAATTTCCATAATGATCATTGAAAAAATAAAATGTTACACATGCATAAGTACAATATACCATCTACATGATCATAATTTAATTCATTTCCCATAACCATCATAAATTATTTTATTTAAAATAAATTATATCTAAAACTATGATAATTATTTCATTAATATTATTTTGGAGATGATATAACCACCTAATATTGGAATGAAATGGATCATTCATGACAAACCACAATTTAGAAAACATGGAAATTGATTCATGAAACAATGTAAACAATGAATGATTATTAATGAAAAAGTAATGAGATGTTGTAATGGGGAGATATATTATATTATAACGAATACACTTTTTCATTAATAAAGAAATTAACTTTTTCAAACCACTATATA
Source organism: Viscum album (assembly GCA_963277665.1). NCBI lineage: Eukaryota > Viridiplantae > Streptophyta > Magnoliopsida > Santalales > Viscaceae > Viscum > Viscum album. Next base: position 623,905,259 of record OY728165.1, read on the forward strand.
GGATGATTAATCCTTTTCATCAAAAATAAATAAAAAGACAAGAGATTTCAACTCTATTTCATCTCATTGAGGAATATTTCAATGTTATGAACCTAATTTACTATATATGATGCATATAATTAATATTTGACTTGTAATATCATGAATATATCATTCTTAATGTTATTTTATTATTTATTTTAAATTATTTCTTATAAGGAAATTTCAATTTTATGGTACGAAGTTGTGAAGAATTAATTAACTCAATTTCGTTTAATTTAATTATAATACTTATTCTTTTTTGTGTATATAAAATGATTCTGTGTATAATTGCTTTTTCCAATCTGTTATTTTATTTCCATTTTCTTGATTTATTGTTGATAAACATAATCGATTCATTTATTAATCCACACTTTGCCATTATGACCATTGTAAAAGATTATTTCACAATATCATTCAAATTGAGATTTTGTATGACTGAGTTTCGATTAATGGAAATTATTTGATCTTTGAATATAAAAAACAATAATTTTATTAACCTATAATTATTATTGATCTTTTTAATTTAATATTACCAATTTACACAATTTTGTTACTTAAAATGTCTTGGGAATTGTTTTAAAAAATCTCTACTACATTCCTTTCTTTATTCAGAAATATATTTATTTAAAAACCAAATTTTCTATAAATGTATAAAAAATGTTATAACATTTTTAATCTAATTTATTAAATATATTTTTACCAACTTATTCTTTTATTTTTTTAATGTAATATTCTTTTCTCATTTCAAATAAAACACCTTTTTATCCTTCTTTCAATGTTAAAGGAATGTTCATTACGGTATGCACATATTTCCCCTCCAACATAAATATGATTTCATTGAATATTATATTTAATTTATATAATTATATCTAAAAATAAAATACTTCTAAAATTATTTTAAAATAAATGGAGTTTTAAATTAATTGTCAAAATAAAAATTATATAATCCTCAAGAATCTATTTAATTATTTTTTTATAACCATTCGTCATTGAAAAAAACACATTATTATTACTTCAATGTGTATCAATTGTATTGATCCCATAAAAAATGTTATTATATATAGTTTAGGTTAATTTATAAAAAAGAATCTAATTGAATTCACTATCTCAATATTTTAATATAGTCAGTAACGTTCACATGAAGTTTTCATTTTCATATAATCATTGGTCATTATATATAAAATATATATCCATATTATTTATTAAGGATATGTTTATTTTTCAAACTATATATAATTTCATGGTATGGTGTACAACATTGAATGTAATATGATTCCAAGTAAAATGTTTTAAAATTTATATTTTTTATTAAATATGGATATTTAATGATACAAAACATTGTTTAAAATTAGAATTATTATCTAATGATCGATGAATATTTCGGTCTGGTACAACATGGGTGGGGCATAGTTTTACACATCCCCTTGAGGCATCGATTGTCTAATATGAAGAACCAGTTTTCTAGTATTAGATAAGGGGGTTTTACCCATTATGTTCTAAACCATCTAGTTAATGGTCTTGATGGAAAATGTATCTTGTACAAGGAAATTATATCATCTAATAACTATGAAATCCCTTTATTCATCATTTTATTATTGTTATCCATGATATCTTCAATATTAAAAAATCATTAGAAGAATTTTATTATCATTAATTTATTAAATGGAATGATATTGTGTTTTTTACCTTAATAAATTTATTATTTCATATCTTGTTATAGTATTCATGTTATTAAAATAAATTTTTTTTTGTCTATTTAGATTACACAATTCATTACTCCTTTTTCATGTTATTTAAATGGATTTTTTGTTGATTAACTTGCCTTTCCATAATGATTATTAGTTACCCAATTATTTAAATAGCATGTGGTTTTAGGTTTTTAGATTTCTATATTCATTATTCTTATTCATTCATGATATATTGTACTATACTTAACCCTTACTAATAATTTTAGCTCACCCTTATTTGGATTCCTTTCCCTATGATTCCATATGGTTTACTATATCGGAAATTTTTGGATATTATAGAATGAATAAATTTATTCTTGAATAAAAATTATCTGTTATTTTTTTAATTCAAATATAAAATTGGAATCATGTATGTATTTGTTTTAACAATACTAATAAAATAATCATTCATTCGTGATGAGATTCCATTTATCTTATTCCAATGTAAGAATATTAGGCACTGGCTCTAAGTCTACTGGGGTCTTTATCTTTAAATAAAATACCACATGAATGTTAAAAATAAGAAAATATATGGGCACGTAATCATATTATGGTCACCCATATAGAATTATTATATTCTTATAGAGTGTTTACTTTGAATGGAGATGAAACATAAAATTTAGGTGTTTTCCAATATCTCACTATTTTATGTCATGTATTCACAATATAAATTAATCCTTATATTATTTTTTTTATTTTCAATACCATTACAAATAAATATTAAGTTCCAAAATTTTTATTCTATTTTAATATATAATGAGAATTACTTCTATGAGTTTCTCATAATTAATATGTAATTATATCAATACATTTCTAAATCCCTCAATTATATGATGTACATGAAACAATGTCGTGAAAAATGGTTATATTTATTTGAGAATGAGTACTATAAGAATATATATAATTAGAAATTTAAAAGTCTTCAACTTTAAAAAATAATGTCTACAATAATGGGTTAGTCCTATGTCTAGCCCAATTTCCCACCATCTATATATCAATACTCAAGAGGATCCAAATTTCAAATATTATAATAATTATTAAAATGTGTAAATTTTAGTTAAAAATTATAGTGGAATTTATAAACCAATTATAAATCATAGTCATGAATGATGTAAAAGAAACCTTTTTTAAAAGATATTTAACAATTTTTAATATGCATGATATGAAATTTACTAGAATAAATTTAAACTAAAAAAAGTAATGAATTCAACAAATCATAATATGAACATTATATATTTAATAATTAAAATACTATTGAAAATAGATAAAATAATTAAAAACTAATATGTTTAAACATGATATTAATATTTTAAAATGTTTAATTTGTCTAATAAGTATAATAAATTTATATTTTACAAATCCGATGAATAAGATTACATAACATATACATTTGAAAAAATGACATTAATTTTTCAATTTGAGGCCTTTATATTTCCCTTATGTGGTAAATATATGAACTCCTAGATATTAAATATTTTAATTTATAAGAAATAAAGAAAATAACATTCCATAGTATATGATTAATTCACACAAATAAAATCATAAGCAATATTGGACATTTATTGAAAAAATTGCTTAAATTCACCAAACACATTTTTTGGTTTAATTGTTTATTGAAATTAATGATTTAATATGATCATTAATGCTATCATTTTGTGATCATTTAATCTTAATACATGGACACATTTTATATTTTTCCTTAATATATTAGGTGTAACAACATTATAAATAATTTTATAAATTTTATCACAAACACGTATCAAATAAATTATAAAAAAGAACCATTTAAATTCATATTAATCAATTATATAACCCTATAAAAATTTAATATTATCTAAATAACCCATTATATTCTGCATGGGATCATTTAAATGAAATATTTATTTATATTTAATATTTACACTTTATTTAATTTAATATAAGAATTTAAATAACGTGTCCACACAAGAAATATACTAAATAAAAAACTTCCATCATTGTAGAACCCTTTTATGAAAATACCACTTGTTAACACATGAATTGATATGGATTTGATGAAATCACATGAATCACATATCTACATGAAGAAAAAGATAATTAATCCATTTTTAACTTCGATATTTTGGGATATTTTTTTTTCATTTTGTAATTCCCTTTAATTGAAACTTTTTTTAATGCTCTCGTTAAATGATAAAAAATATAAAACCTACATTGAACAATATAATCTTATTCCCTTTAAGTGGTAATCCATTTTGTTTGTTTTTAATAAAAAATCTATAATATTAACTTGTATCAATTTCCATTTTTTTAAATAAAAATACATTTAATTTCCTTTGATACTAACACTTTATATGATTGGGATACAATTTATCAAATGGATCTTAAGAAATCAAGCAATAGATTTGACATGATAAATCATAATTGATTTCTATTTAAATTTATAAACATAAATTTCATAAATAGCTTTAAAAAGTGATGAAACAAAACATTCCATTCATTATTATCCATGAAGCAATGTTATTATATATTAGACTATATAATATCTCTCAGTATAAGGCATTGGATTTCTACAACTAATGTTATTTATTAGTTGAGGGAATAACATTGAAAACATTATACTAATATTCTCCTTTTCAATATAAAATTAAAATACCTATATCAATGGATGTCAAGGGATGAAAATTTGTTTTTCCTAAGGATCAATTTTGATCAACGGAGACAACTATATGCATGTTTTTTACATATTAATTACTAGAATAATGACAAATCATAAAAAATTGATCATAATTTCAAACATATTAAAAATATATTATTATAAACATCATTTTTAAGATTTTTTTTAAATATCATGAAAACAATTTATACCCATAATTCAAGATTTGAATATATATCATTAACATATAAACATATTATATACAACATAAATCATCAGCATGCTATTTTTAGACCTTTTTTAACTGGGTAGAGGAAGACCCATTACATATCCCAAAGGACCAGTCAGCATGTAGCCCATCACATGGACCGTAGGCCCAAAATAAATCACCAGCACACTATAAAAACTGTTATCTTATATATTTATAGTTTAAGAATCAAAAATTTTGAGTACAATATTTCATATGAAATACTGATTGGACAATAATTCCCCAAATAGTATACTAGATATTGATAAAAAAGTCAAAAGAAATAATTATACTTTAACATAGTTTGTACTATAATATATAAATCATGAAGGTAATTTTATACTAGTCATATTACCTATGTGTTGGAATTTAGCATAATATTTCCATAAATTTGATGATATATAAATCATTTTATTAGTAAAAAAAATTATGAAAGTGGATCGTAGTGATTTTGTAGAGGAACGAGGAAAAAGTCTATAAGTGTGTACTATTTTATAATAATACAAATTCATTTCTGAATAAATGTTTTTCAAAAAATTATGGTCGATGTTTAAATTTTATTTTTATTTGAATGTTTTTATTAGTAATATATTTGAACCATTATTAAAAAATAATATTTTCATCAAACATTCATGTATATACCGATGATATCACTTTTCAGGTTTTACTAAAAAAATATATTTTGCACAATAATTAAATATCCCCTACAACAATTGGTTATGTCGAATAAAATTCAAATCCGAATAAAAACACTATTAAATAACCAAATCAATAATCACATAATAAATAATTAAATTGAATACAAAATATAAAAGTTACACAGTCATCCCTCGTCATTTTCGTAAAAGATTATATAAGTAGATTAATTATATATTATTGAAAATACATTCCCTAGCCACAAATTACCATGAATTGTAAAATCTAAAATAAAAATATTTATACTTACCTTCATTAATCCCTAGTATGAAAATAACTATAAAACATGATTTATAAAATTAAATGATCTTAGTTTCACTCCCTGGAAAAAAACAACATCTACATTAGATTGTTATATATAAATCGTTAGGGAGAAATTTTCCCTCAATATAAAAATTCTAACCAACTAACTATATGATAATATTAAATGATCACATATATAGATAAATATAGAAAAGAAATCCTCTTATATATGTAATGAAATAATAAAATGAAACTCTAGCATAGATTTTGAGGTGATTTATATATCAAGACTTAATAACATTATCATATAACTTGACCATATAAAAATAAGCACACAAAATTTTTTAAGACTTGATCCTTTTAAATTATAACTTGAATTTAGGTCTACTTCCATCCTCATAATCCAATATAGATTTTTTATGGGCCATAGTCACATAATATTGGACTATCATACTAGTTTGATCCTATCAAATAAAATTTATTCATATAAGAACACTTTATGTGTAAGGTATAAATACTAACATTCGGTGGGTTTTCAATAATATTCGATGAAAATATTCAATAATTTTAATGGTAGTGAATATTTATGAACATAACATATGTGATATGTGGATGGGTAAATTAAAATAAAATCATTTAATAATATTTTTTATGAACATTATTCATTATATGATATCTTGAAACATAGACTAAGTTATTTGATCTCATCTAACAAGAAATATATGAATAATAGGTGATCTAATGATTTAATCTCAACTATCATATAATAATAAATGGAGGAAAATAATAATTGGCTTCAACTAATGAAATAAAATATGGTTTCCTCATCATACTCCTATGATTATAAATATAACATAATATTTTCCATAGTTAATATTTTAACAAATATGATATAATTTGATTTTACACAAAATCTTTAGGGGTTAATAATCATGGGCCTTAATATATCATATAATTGGTAAGATGTCCACTAATTTACAGTATAGCTCATGTGAATATAATCATGGCCCTATCCCTATCATATAACATATATTATAACCAATAATTAACCATTTAACTCTTGAGATACCAATTTTTTTTGTCAATTTTTAGAATTAATCCTTATCATTACTCTTGATGATAATGTATTATACTCTGTAACCTCACCTTATTCACAATTCTAGAGAGATTGAAATTCCCTGAACATGACACTCAATCCAGAGCCTCAGATGATCTCATATTTATTCATGTGTTTTGATTATTAATTTTTTTATTTTAAAATAAATGTTTCCAAACATAAATTATAACATAAATTATTTGAAAAATTAAATTTATTATTTCCTAAAATATCCTAAATTTTTTTAATATCTATGTAAAAAAAACTCCCTCCATTTGAATCAATATATATTTTTCCAAATACATCTCATGGAAAACACTAACTATACATTAAAATAATGTTATAATTTTCATAATTTATATTTATGTTGAAATTAATAGTGTAATAAAGTCAACATTTCATAAGTAAAACATGTAAATAAATAAATTTTTTTAGTAATGTTAACTTGATTTTAAAATAATTTTCAAAAAACATACACTTAATTCTTAAATCCTTTTTTTATTAACCATATAGTTTGATATGCATACAAAATTTATAAAAAATAATATTTTTATCATTGTTATTTCATTTTTGGAATCATTTTTCAAAACAAAAAATTATTCATTTAAAATAATTTCATATCGAAATATTTTTGTAAGGGTGAGTATTTAATCAACTATAAAATTCTCCCCAATGTGATATTTTTCAATTCATGAGATACAATGATTGTAATATCCCTTCATGTATAATACACAATTCCTTGGATTCTTAAAAAATGAAATTACTCATGTATAGGTTTAAGATACATTTCTCACTATATCGACTTCTCTTAAGACTAACTATAAGGGTGATGACCATTAACTATATAGGTTTCTCCCAAATTCAAACAATTAAATATCTATGAATAGAACGATCTAACATTCTCAATATTCTCAATCATTATGTCTTAATTAACTAACCCATATAATCGATTGGGAGTTCCTAAAAGCTTATACTATTCCCCCTCTCATAAAAAAAGTATCATGAAATATGGAAAGGTCTTGTGCACATCATTCATTGAATAGTACTATCTCCATATACAAAATTTCATCATTGGAAAAAGGATCCAAATATTTAATAATGTGTATGTTTCGTTTATAAGAATATAAAAACGAATCTTTATAAACATAATTGACTTCTTTTGTCTTAGGGGTCCCATAACATACTGCTCCCCAAAATTTTTTGGTGTACTAAAATTCAAGTATTTACATTAAGTAGTCCAAAATATTTTATCAAATATTTATAATAAATCATACATAAATAAATTGTAATAATGTGAAATATTCATTTCATATAAATCAAGAAACATTCCATGAATGTTGTTCAAAATAAAATAGAAAAATTAATTGTTAAACTTATGGAGAAAACAACAACCCACTAAAAACATTGATCATTAATAAAAGAGATACAAAGAGTCGTTAACCATAATTTTAAGAAATATTCTTCGAAAAACCTTTATCTCTTACATACAATAATACATTTGCACTATTTAACAAATTTTGGGGGTTAGTATATTTTTATGAAATGTTTCTTATCACTAAAACCCCAATTTGGGTTTCAATGCTTGTTATATCCTGTGTGGATATTGAAGTTCTATGATAATGAATATAGTAAACCCTTAATCTTTTGACTTGTAATTGATTTTAAAATTATAAAATACCCCATGATTGATGCATAGAGGAAAAACTATACTATAAATAAAATAAATTTCATCTATACAAATCCTTATTAAATAACTCAGATAAATCATTGAAATTCAATATTCCATATCCAAAATTATAACATACATGAGATTAATATTTGGGAAACAGATAAGAATTTTTTTCGCTAGTAAATACACTCATGATTTAAAAATTGAACCCTTTATATCATCATTATTCCAAAAAATTTATATATCTTTACATTTCACCAACAACAATATTTTGAATATTTAGTTTCCATGATAGTTTTGTAGAGAAACTCATGTCTATACCCCTACAAAAAATAAAAAATATATAAAATTCCAAAAAAATTCCAGAATTAAAATATAAATTTGACAAATTATTCATACCATCCCTCCACATTAAGAGATATTTTATTATTATAAATATCATACACAATATTTTTATGAAATTATATTAATTAAAATTTAACATTTTGACCTGAATAACTACCCGTCAACCTCAATTACATCAAACTAGAATGCAATGTAGCCTTATGTGCATCTATTAGATTAATAATTTATATAAATTAATATAGGGGTATTATTAAATACACATAGGGATTATTTTCCCTACACATGACATAATCTCTTTAGAAAAATATAAAAAAATTATTCTTATGTTTTGTGAATATATTAGATATGCCATACTCATTATAAAAATTCAATTATATAATGAGGAACACCGACATATTTTCCATGATATATAACCATGATATATTTTTTAAACATGGAATGATAATTTTTGAAAATGTGTATATCAATTTGGATATGATCCAAATGATAAATACTTGTTCGAAACTAAATATACATCCCAATGTAAAAAATCCAAATAACTCATCAATACCTCCTCAATAATTATGTTCTCCATTCCATTATTATATAGCTCATACATTTCCATAGATCCACCATTTTTCGGTATTCAATATCTATTTATGAAAAATGTAATCTAATTTACCCTTTTACACTACTCTTAAACTAATAATTAACCAAGGTAGGGGTAAACGTTGAGTACAAGAATAAATTAGACATTCCAAATAATTTACATGTACGTCATGAATATAAAAATAAAAATTTACTTAAATTTATGGTACAAAAAAATCCCCAATCCCAATATATTTATTAATCAATTTTAATCAATTTTAATTTTTTTAATAAAAAATAAATCATTAAACCCCAAGAAAAAAATTAGAATATCCATATTTTTAGAATCTCAATCCAATCCTCATATTCAATTATTAAAATCCCAATTGATCACTTAATCAAATAAGTAATGATCAATGTGGAACATTTTTTATACAATAAATCTACTAGCGTAACCACACATGTCACTAATGGTAATGCCCCAACAATAAAGATGGTATTTTCACCATCCCTATCAAACTAGATGAGGCACCCACACCTAATTAAGATATCACAATCTAATGTATAATTAATCAGCTAAAAAAATATATGATACAATTAAAAATGACACTAATGAAATTAATATCTTATAGTTTAACTCTATTATCATAAATATATCCCAAATTTCAATTTATTCCTTTTTTGAGATATCACACATGTCCCAAAAATTTCACTATTTTATTTCCAAAATAACAAACAAAAAGTCTATATTATGACAATATTTAAAAAATAATAAATATTATCTATTTTAGAGATCAAATTTTTTAAAAGATATATTCATTATAAGCTTTTGTCATAAATAATCAATGTAATACAAGATACCTACCTCTGTTGAATGAAAAACTGGAATCACTCCACCAAAAATGATATTCATATCCCATTTTCATTCTTAAGAACATAAAAAATAGAAAAAAATTTGTTTACATAATCTTAAAATACTCATAAAAATTACATTATAGTGTCATTATGATATAATGAAGAAGAAATAATATTATTTGAGATCTATAGTGACATACAATAGATTTATCACATAAACACTCTGCAATATTTTATTTAAGGGATAAAATTTCCAAAAAAAATACATAAATTTTACTAAACTCAAAATAATTATAAAAAATGATTAAAACAGACACATTTCCCCAAAAAGGTAATAATTAGGGTTCTAGGGGCCTTTTAGGGGATTGAAAACCTGAATTCATAACCCCAACTATCATGATACTAAACAAGTATACATTGTTAGATTGTTATCATACGTTGGTACATGTAACTTTACATTAAAACATCAATTCACATACACATGAATATGTCTAAAAATATAAAAACATACCTATTTCAACCCAAATACGGACACACATAAATATAAATTATATGAATATATATATACTAAAATTTGTGAACATTAACATAAAGAACAGAAATGATATAGAACATTATTCTTCATAAAAACCCATTTTAAAATAAAAAAGTATCCTAAACCCCAAATTGATATTATATGTAACAAAACCATTCATTTTAAAAAAAATTATACCATAATATATTAAAAAAAATGGTTAATATTTTATAACTATAATAAATATGAAAACAATGACTATTCATAAAAATGACAAATGAATGAGGCTGAAAACCTATATCTATTTTATAATATATATATCATAATTTTCTAGATACAAATAACAATAAATATTTAAAAATATAATAATATATAATTCATTAAATAATAAATTTCATTTAAGAGGAATAATATTTTTCAAAAAGTGGGAAAATACTATGCTTTTGTTTGACATCGATTAACCCTATAATTTTTTTTAAAGAAGAAGAATATAAACCGTAAAATATCAAAGTAAAAATTAAATTTCAATATTGATTGATTTCCCATACATGAAAAAAAATAAAATGATAATAAAAATTGAATTCATTGGATGGTTGATAAAATGAGGAATGGTAATGGAAGAAAATTAAAAGGTTGCCATACCTAATGTCCAGATATTATGAAACCATGTGTTGATAAATGAAAAATAAGTTGAGAGGTATGTAGGGTATTTTCCATTTTATCTAAACTCATGGGAGTAAATAAAATCTCGTGTAAAGAGCCTATGCTAATTAAATAAAAACAATTAATATAAATATTAATATTTATTACAATTTGATCTAACATTAATTTTATTTTCTTTAGAGTATCACCATCATTGACCCACATATAAAAAAATTTATATATAATAGTTCCCTAAAATAGGATATATTATATTAAAAAATATTCTTAAATTTTTAGTGCTATATATTATCGTTTATTTTCTCTAATTAATAATTCTTGTTGATATACACAGTTAGCTAACCATATTACATGACCATGTCACCGTGTTTTTTCCCAAATAAAATGAGGAATTATTTTTCACTTTATAAAACTTGGATTAATTTATTATGTGTGTATAATGCTATCCTAAACATGTGGTGAAAATTTTTACCTTCAAACTCAAATTTTATAAGTGAATGAATATTTATTTATTTAACAAATAATAATTTGTGCCAGTTAACCCATCCCTAAAATATTCATTATCTATAATTTAACTCAAAATATAACTCAATTAATATCAGCATTTTTTATTTCTATGACTACATTATTTTTATAAACATTTATCAGATTTAATAGAAATTATAAAGCCAGGACATCTATCTATGAATAATATCACCCACATTTCATGAAGTTGATTTCAATAAAATTTATCTTCTCATCATATATTTCCAAATATTGGTTCTCCTAGACATATACCCTTTTAATAAATTATTTAAATCATGGAAAGAACATTAATAATTAATTAATTCTATTTAATGATTAATTGATATATCATATTAAGCCTCTAAAAAAGACATCCATAAAAATGTAATTCAGATAATAATATTTCCTTTCATGGAAATATTCCCATAATTATTTAATTCTTATTTGAGATCCCATAAATTTATAATTCTAAAATATATTAAAAATATAAAAATAAAAATTTACCCATACCAACCCTCCCCAAAAAATAATATTATATTTATTTCTATCCCTCATAAATTTCTTATAAAGTTGACACAAGAAATAACACATTTTAAAAAAGATATTATTTCCTTGCATGTCATCAAATGTACTTAATAAATTCATGTATATCTCCCAATAAATGTATCTCTTAATTTAACAACCACCTGGTATTGAAATACAATAAAACAAAATAAGTATTCACTATCTACATAAATATGTAATGATTACCACCCTACTACTATACTAATGATCAAAATTTATCATACCCTAATTTAAACAAATTTATTATGTTTTTATTGAATTATATCAACCTAAAATAACTATTATTATGAGTATAACTGAGATTATATGATATAATTCATTCAAATAGTGTTTTTAAAATATTCTATCATCAAATAGACAATTAGGTACAATGTTTTGGATATTTGATACTGAATATATTATTTGAATAATTTAATTATCACAAAAATGTATTATAATCTAAATATATATTTAATGTTGATTATAGGGCTAAATAAAATATTTTTAAGGGTTTACGATGAATAATGTTTTCTTAAACTATGCTATAATAAAAAAAAATACTATTCATAATTTATAAAAACCAATTAAACAAATACTAAATCTATTTTTAAAACTATGTGGTTAGATTTTTGAACATAAAAATTCATCACAAGACCATGAGCATCCAAAATAAGAACATATATACCTAAACATGTTTTAGAAAACATTATAAAAAACGTTCCTCGAAATTCAATTCCATTTATATGTTATAAACATTATTTTATTTCCAAATATTCTTAATTGAAACTAAAAATATATATAATACATTTGAGACATATAGAATAATATATTTACAGATTATGAAGCCTTTTAAAATCATTTAAAATATTATTTATATGATACCAAATCTCATTTTTATTTTAATCAAACTATTTCTAAAACTAACTCGAATAGTTATAAAAATCTGTATTGCAAACCATTTTATATGAAATATTAAATTATTGAACTAATTTATCTATATTACACAAACTCTATATTTTTTTACCCATACTAATATAATATATTTATTTTATATTTTTTTTAATTCTATGGATTTCATGAAATTGAAATCAAATTACATAACCATGAATTTATCATACCTTGAAATATTCTAAATGTATAATCACATGTTTTAAATAAATTATATTTTTTAAACACCTGAATCAATAATCTAATATAATCATTGAAACAATACCCATAGTTATGGTATAGTGAACAAGTTATGTAGGTGATGTATCGTAACAATGGATATTTTAGAAGAAAATTTTAGATCTGATGTTGTTGAAAATTTGATATTGTTTATGTATGATTAGAACTAATTATTTTATAGAAAAACATGTCCTATTTTACAATTTACTCAATTTATAAATCTTTTAAGATGATATGTTGTGTACAATGGTTCTTTGATGATTAACAGGGGTAAAATATTAATAGAAAACTATAATTATCAACCACAATAAGTAATACATGAATTTTCTTTCTAATGATAAGTTGAAGAAAAATTTTCATAGTGTAACATATATACTGTGTCAAAATATTTTTAATGGCTGAACAACAGAGGAAGAGATATGTATTATGATTTTTGTAACATGGTGTAATTGAAAACCATAATTTTGCAGGAGTTCTAGCAGAGGAACAATCACTCCAAAAATATTTAACCACATTTCATGGTTAATATAAATCTAGAATATATTTTAATTAATGTGTATTATTCCCTCGCATTATTTTATAAATTTAGTTCTAGTAGACGGAAATTGTTTTTAATGGGAACTAATCAGGACCCTAAGTAACCCCATGAAGGATTAATATTGTAATACAAATCTATATAGTTATAAGAATATTTGTGATAGATAAATATATTTATTATAATTGGAGGGGATAGATTATTTATGAACTATGTATTATATAATTATTTTATCGAATATATTAATTGGGTATCTCAATATAATATCTCAAATAGTGGAAACCGAGTTTTCTAGAAATATATACTTATATTAGGATTCCATTTTCTAGTAGATATTGATATCAAATATTATTAAAATATAATGGTTGGTGTTTCCACATGATTTGGTTTCTGAATAATAATATATATAGTTGACTATATTTTAAATATAAAAATAAATTAATATATAATGTCTAGATCAACATTACTATGATGGATTAGTTTAACATAAATTAAGACAATGAAATGTTGTTTATTAAGAAAGATAACATTGTATAAATGATCTTAAATTTTTAAATGAAAATAAATTGAACAATATATAAAAAAATAAAAATTATAGAGATATTTTTTTACAATCAAATTTTAAAATTAGGAGACTAATATTGGGGATGATCATGAAAAAAAATTATGATATGATTATTTGTAATAGAGGTAAATATAAACACCAATTAGATAATAGTGTATTTATTGTCTCTTATCACATTCTTTATTAATGAACTTGTGTTTCATATTTTTTGTGTCTATGTCATGAATTTATTATTGGAATATATGAAAAGTTATTGTCACATTAAATTAGTAGTGATTTTATCAAAAAACATTATTCATAGAAAAATAATTTTCCAAATTTCGTGTAAAATCAATAAATCATTGTTGTATTCCCTCTTCATGTAGCATATTATTTTTGGTCAATAAAAAATTATGGTGTGACAATGTTTTAGTTTTCATATTTCAATAATTTCCAATTTAATTTAAATTGATATGTTCAATTGTTCATAGAAATTTTAGTTTAACATAGTAGCCTATTTTTTCTAGAAGACACCCAATAATAAGTTTCTAAATGTCCTTCAGAACACATGCTCATATGATAGATGATTCATATTATAGGTGAGGTCCCACCATAGTCAATGAGAGACTATTCATTCTGGGTAATTCTCAATTATCATTCAAAATTCTATTTAAAATTATATATGAATGATCAATTAAATAGATATACCAAAATCATATAAAAATAAAATAATAATTTACACTGGGCCTATACAATGTAACATAAAATGAAACAAAACTATCTATATGATGAAAAAATAATAAAAGAGTAGATTTAATATTAATAAAAAAATCAAAAATCATATATAATAAATGTAACACTAATTATTACATGTGGAAATGTCATTAAATTTCAATGCATTTGCCTCCATTTGAACTCATACACCATCATTTCATGTCCACATCCTCCATGAATTATCGACTAAACCACATTTTTTCTCCATGTGATACATATTCCATCAAATAAAACATAAAATCTATGAATTTTAATATTAAATAAGTTTGGGTTAGTAGGTAAGGTGTGAGTCCAATCACAATTTAAAAACTCCGAAAACATCAATAATACAAAGTTCTAAAATTGTCAAGCCAATTTTCATGAAATATATAAAATAATGTTCAACATCATCAATGTGAAACAACCACGATGAAACAGAAAAAAAATTGCTAACATATTCAAATATATCATATTGTTTTTATCTGTCCAGAACATCATAAAACCTTACAAAAGGTTCTGTGGTTCAATGATAAAAGGTAGAGTCATAACATATAGAAAAAACATACCCGATGATTTAGGGGGGTTTATCATAAAAAATAACATCTAATGAAAATTTGGTACAATACCTATTAAATAAATGGAAAATAAATTACCAACCAACCACTAATTCCTCAAATAACTGGAACAATCAACAAATCTCCCAACATATCACCACTTGTACACAATCTCAGTCATGGTTGTCCCTCCTTCTAGTTTATGTTCCCGGTTTTATCATCTCACTGAAAACTATAAAAACACCATTCAATAAGGCCATGTATTATCACAAATGGAATCATCTTACATTATATATCACTAATGGAATGGACCCAATGGTAGGCACTACACTATCAATCAATGAGTGGTTTGATATCATGCACACTAGTATCATATGTCTATAACAAAGATCCTTCCCACACCATCTCATTCCAATTGAGGAATAACATCAAGATACTCTTACAAACATCAAACCATAATATATTTGAAGCATCTTGTCATCATTTCTTTGAAACCATAAATATGTCACACATCCTGACTCTAAAATCACCATCTGAATTCAATAAAACATGTATGGTAGACATAGTCTAGCACACAAACCATCTACTAATATCCATTAAACATTTCACCTCCCTTTATATGATAAAAAATCTATTTAGACCAACCAATGAAATTGATACCAAAATAATATATATCATATGGCCACGAAAAAATCAAGAATCTTCACGTAACAAAAACACACAATGAAATAAAAAAATACAAACTCAAGAAGCAGACAATATATGGACGACATGGTATCACCCATATGAGGTCAAATAGACACATATTGATGATGAAATTTCATCATTCAATCCTGTATGACCCAATCCAAATCTCAATTTGGAATCCTTTCACAAATGAAACACATTTAATTTCATTATAATTTGGGTTTTTTTCAAATCCAAATAAATTTTCTTTTGAAAAATAATTTTCTAGTTTGAAATAAAATTTTAAAATAGAATAAAAAAATTCACCCAATATATTTTTGAGCATGCATTTTATTGAATTACTCTTACTAAAATTAAAATGTAAAAAGGAAACAATTTTCTATTTCAAATCCAACACATGCCACCAAGAAAAAAATAAAGATACACACTAACACATATAAATATAGTTCCCCACTGTTAAGATATTTATCATGATATATACTAATAATTTACTTATATGATGATGACATTATGTCACCACTAGTTAGAGGAACAAAAAAAGTCGATAAATATTTAGGAAATAATAATTTTGAAAAATATGAACAAAAAATAACCCAAATACCAATGTTATCAAATAAATTCAATTCACCCAACCTTCTGAATGGTTATCTACATTAATTCAAAATTTTACCTCACATATTATGATTTCTTTATAATTATTTCCAATTCTATGCATATATACACATAATGAACATCAATCAACAAAATAAATAAACATTTAACCCAGCTATTGTAATTTTGTGTAAATGATGTCATGTAAACTGGGAAACACAACTATAGGAAATCCTCAAGCGATGGAGTGTGCTCCACTACCAATGCATGTCCAAAAGTAGTCCACAAAAATAAAATATTTATAATCCCTAAAAAATGGATAATTTTATTAAAAAAAATTAAAACTTTTTTTATACTCACTATGATATATACCTTATGTACAATGATTAACATTTTCTTGATTTTCTCATCCTTGAAATTCAATTCGATCCATATAGAAAAGGATAAGATGATGATTTCTCCATGATCTGGATATATATGACATATATTCCCAAACATTATTTAATAGAATATAAGAGAAATATAAGATAATGAAAAAGATATATATGTAGTGGAAAACAACAACAATCAAAGTGAAAAATCACTATAGTACTACCTGGATCAATAAGATTGATGGGGAATATGATGTTTCATACATTCATCTCATTGCAAGAACATATAAGACAAAAACCTATGGGGTATGGAGGCTTCAAATTATGAAACCTCTTGACCCTTTAGAAAACTATTTTGCACTCTTGAATAGTGAGAATAGGGTCTTCATTCCCTAAGTCCTCCATGAGGATGAGGGAGTCCCCTAATATCAACACATTCATTGTTTGATCTGATGGTCCATCCAAAGAATCATTTTGGGTAATATATCCTCACCCAATTAACACCACTACACATTACAGACATCCCAAAAATGGTCATTCAAAACATTAAGGTCACATTCCTCACCATGAATGGCTTGTTTCTCCACCTTCTGGATTCTCAAACACTTGAACACTCCTTTAATGTTCTCTGAAATAAATAAGTAGACAATGATAGTCTAAAGATGTTAAAAACACTATATAAGGATGTTGAAACATTTAGAATACCAATATAAATCCTAGATCCCAAAAATTACCCTACAATAGATCAAAAAATATAATTTGATTAAGTATTAAAGACCTCTAGAAACAAGTGTAATGGAATGCGAAATGAATAATTAATGAGTGTGCGAAAAAAATGGTTTCATCATACGGTCCCACCAAAATGGTGGCACCGTTTAAGGTCTCACACAGAAATAGTGGCACTGCAAATGGAATCACCACATACAATGTCACTAGGACGGTGGAACCATGAGGGTGGCACTGTAACGGTCACACTATCATGGTCGCATACCAAAGTGGTGGAACCGCTAACACTGGCACCATGATGGGGGAACCTTAAGGGTGGCACCGTAACGGTCGCACCATCACGGTCACACACTAAAACGTTGGAACCACTTATGTTGTCACCATGAGGGTGGCACCGTGACCGTGGCACCATAACTATGAGACAACATACTGTGTCTCAAAAAATAGTGTCCCACCCATGTTTCTTTTCCAGTTCCGCTCCTGAAATGTATCTTTTGATGTAGAAGTATTTTAATTCCCCTTTTAGTGACTTTTAAAATCACAGAAATGGTATCTCAAATTCCCCAAGATTCTGGTGAACCTTGACTTACCAAAACATTTTTCTTTTCCTTGGTGTCACACCATAACCTGTACTTTCCAGTTAAGCCCATGTTGTGTGTTTTCCTCTGAATAATGGAAGTCATTTAACACACATCTATTTTTCCCCCCTCATAGATGAGAATTATTTAATGGAAATAATTCCATCATGTGTAACCACCCATCTTCTTTGTGAAATCGCGATCCACCATTAAAGCCATTCAGGATTTTGATATCCCGTAACTCCAGAATCTCGCCTTTTAATCACATGGGAATTCCTCTTCTTCAGGGCTGGTTTCTTTTACTTTTTATCCATGTCCTGTTTGGATCCCCCCTTCTGGAAGAATGTGGTGCTCTTGTGCGGGATCTATTCTTCTCACTCTTGGAGTCCCCAGAGTTCCTCACTTGCAAGTCACGCATCCCCAGTTCTTGTCTCATGGAGAGAAACTTTGATCGGTGACCATCCTAGTAGGGGTTCCTCCTTTGTCTCTCTTTAATGTGTATCAAGTAGGGAAGGTATGATAATGTATCTACAAGGATGGTTGAATCCAATCGATAATGATGATAATAAACAATCTTTTAATTATTAATGGGGTTGGTTGATGTTTTAGTTTTACTCTTTAATCCATAATTATATGTTGTGGATTTAATGGGCTTATGTCCACTGAAAATCATGGTCATTGGTTGTCCTTCATTGTGCAGTACAGATCCTCTATTATTCTAGTTAATTCAATGATGGAATGGCGATAACATCAAAATTGGTTAATCACGAAAACCTAGTTAATTAAATGGATTCCCTGTGAATAAGAATCCTTGTTTTGTCACCCTACTTACACAAACAAAAGAATGGAAAATAATGAAAGATGTGTTGAATTTGAAAACTCCCTTACTTTTTCATTGTAATATGTGTGGTTGTTCTTATTGATCATAGTGGGTTGGAATCGATGATGATGGGATCCCATGTTGTGGTACATATGTTGGTTACTGGATCTTTGTCTGGGTTGGGCCATATGGTGGGGTTTGGTTTGGTTCCAGTACATTTAAGGATCTCACAAATCCCTTTGGTTGTCAAGACTTTACAGGAGAACCGGGTGTGAATTCCTAGTCTTCTACTTTGTTGTTTTTCATTCCATCGATAGTGCCAATGAATGTTAGTTTTCCATTAGTGAAGAATTATCTAAAATAGAACCACTCGAATGTGATGAAAAGAATTGGATCATTGGGAAATTGTTTTCTGGGAATGGGTTGTGACTTCATAGTGGGTGGTGTGATTTTTATGAATGAATAGTAATGAGGGTGTTTGAGTATAGGCTAGTTTTGGAACCCCTAGGTTGGGATGAGTTGTTTTTTACAAATATGTATAATCTAGTTCGTATGATTATTATTTTCACCCCACCAAAGTAGAGAACTTCGTGCCAAAAATTTCCATTTCTATGGGGGATGGCTTTTTTCCAACACTCATATAAGTGGCTGGTTATTAGCTCCTTCTCTTCCCCCTTTCTCGAGTATCGAAAGACCCTTAAAGAATATTGTGACAGCATGAGGTCCATTATTGCCCATGATTATTTATGAAGGGTATGATGTGGGGGTTGTCCCATGTGTGTCCGGGCAGGTTGTTTCCTAAGTGTCTTCGGGATGAGGCCCAGGTGTCTTCGAGCATGAATGTAGTTGTTCGGGCCTAGGTGTCTTTGGCCATGGCTGTAGTTGTTGTGGCCTAGGTGTTTGTAGGCGGGGTGAGTGGCTGTAGTAGATTAGGTGTTTGTGGGAGGGTTATTGCAGTGGGACTGTGGTGAAAATGGTGGGGAAAGTCTAATGTATAGGATGTATTTAATAATCAGAGGGAAAGTGGTACGGGAAACCCAAACGTCGATGTGTTATTACAATTACCTTAAGTGACATGTGTTATTTGTGGAGTATTCCTTCGTGAGGTTTGGTTGGACAATTTTTTAATTAGGTGCATGGATATCTTCTTTTCTCATGGGGAATTAGAATTCCTCCCCACTTGTGCAAGAGTGATTTTGGTTTTCCCCACTGGGTATACCTATATACTCACCCTACATATATAAAACTACTTTTACGTTTCCAGGAGGACTTCGAGGACCATGTGGGACTGTACCAGTTCAGACATTTGGATAGTTGTTGATTCTGTTTTCTTTTCATTGGTATTTACATTTGGAGTTTTCTATTATTGTAGCACTTATTATTTAAAAAAGAATTTGGGAAAGGGATTATTTGGGATTTACATTTACTTTCAGTTTTTGTGTTGTTTGGGGATTACTATCTTATCTTTTAAATCCTACTAAACAAAAAGAGTAATTCCATCCATTTTTCTTGTGATTCTATACCATTGGTGCTATTCGTCACTCTATGAATTATTCAAGGTAGGTATTGAGGTTCAATATCTCTTCTTCAACATGAAGAAGGAAGGGTCTAGCCATCAACTGTCCCTTCCCTCACCGTGGTGAAGGCATGTCATGAATGAATGGTATCATATAGGAAGTTGAGAGATAGGATGTAGATCGGGTTTAGGAATAGTGAGGATTGAATGGGATGGTTGGGAATCAGTGTTAGGCAATCTTGGAACATGAACTAGGCAAGGGAAGACCAGCTAGGACCTGGGATTTTACGAGACTCCGCGATCTGATGCAAAGACTCTGGACCTACCGAACGACCAAGTGAGGCTACACTAATTGTAGGGTAGAGACCCTAGAAAATGTAAATACATGATAATGACTAGTGTTCTTGTTTGTATTGGGTATTTTTGGGATTTAAAATGAATAATAAGTCTAAGAAAAATTAAAATAAATATTCTACAATAATCGGGTTTAGGCATTCTTTGTTTAACTAGTAGATATGGCTCCTGTACAACAACCTTGATTATTGAGGGCGATCAAGGCCCAAGAGGTTGATTTAGCTTATCAGAAGAGGGCCGATTGAGAGGAGGTGGATGATCAGTGGTAGTGGATGCTTTGTGGCTTTAACCAGTAGACCCTCGGAATGTATGATTGCAGCGTCTCAGATATGGAGACAGAGAGCTAGCTCGAGGAGTTGGTGATTTATTTCACCTTGATTTAGGCTCTAACGGAGTACTGGGTTCCTCTGGTTGTAATCCAGATATGGGGAGAATCTCTTCAGTGGTGGATGCTCAACCTTGGGGAGAAGGAAGAGGCAGAGTTCTCAGGAATTAACTTTAGGACGGAGTTCCTAGAAGAATTTCCCACTTCCACAATGAGGGATGAGAAGAGGCAGGAGCTACTCTCCCTTCTGTAGGATAGTATGTTAGTGAGAGTGTTGGGATCCAATTCAAGAATCTCCTTTTATATTCTTCGGACCTCTTTCTAGATGAAGAGTCTCGGGCGAGAGGGTTTAGAGGAGGCACTCCGACCTTCTCTTTAGTATGTTTTTACTCCCTTCACTCTACAGATGTACGTGGAAGTCCAGAGGAAGGTTGAAGTGGTGGAGAGGATGAAAACGCTAGGAGGCGTTCCATAAAAGGGGAGACAGTTGGGATTGTAAAAGTGAAAGGCCATCAGCAACATGCCTCCAGCGTCAGTGGTCTTCCAGGTTTTGGCTTGTGGGGAGTAAGCCCTAGTAGTTTCAGTTTCAATCTTCTGGTCCTTGTCCTTTTAATTCGGACCCAGGACTGTGATTCTTCATATATGGAAGTCGTGGGAACCTTTGAAATCAGCACCAAGACATAGTAAAATATATTTGGGGTGGGCTGGTTCATCGCCCACCACAGCATCTGTTGTTTCCAGCCCGGCCCCATCAGCAGCAGTATTAGGGACTACGATCTCCCACTCCTTTGAGAGCAGACTTTGTGGGAGGAGGTTGGCCTTTGGGAACTCCTCACCTAACTCAACCAAGACAAGGTCGGGGAGGTATCCCATAGCCAAGGGGTGGAGGTACTGGGCGTGGGAAGTTACACGCCGCTGAGGCAGTATTTCTAATAGGGCCAGAAGTCCTTCGAGGTACGATCCTCTTGTTTAGTACACTTTCCTATTCCTTGTTTTATTTAAGGGAATCTCACTCCTTTTTTTCACCCAGTCTTGCACATGATTTGGTTATAGATGTATATGAACTTCCTATACCCCTAGTTTTGAGTACACCAGCAAGAGGTCCGACGAGTCGGTCTCATGTTTTCTGAGGATGTAAACTGATTTAGGGACCACATCTGTCCCGTGGGAAAATTCTTCTACTATAGATAATGTCATATGATGTCATTCTGGGCATCGAATATATGTCCATCATATGTGTTTTTATCGACCGCAACTGAAGAAGGATCATGTTTTTGGATATGGGCGGACAACGTGTGACTTTTTTCATCGAGCAGGGTTGCAAGGAAGGAACCCTGCAAGTGGAGCCCCTTCATTCCTTGATAGTCGAGAGGTCAATAGTGTCGGTGGATACAGAGATGGTGTATGTCTCGCGAATTTTCAGTGAGTTCATGGATGTATTCCTTGGGAAGGTGGTGACTATAAACCCATCATCATGATGTTGAGTTCGGGATACACCAGAAACTTGGTGCCCATCAAATTTCATTATCTCCATATCAGATGGAACCTTCTGAACTGCGGGAGTTATAGATTCATATTGATGATCTGATGGAGAAGGGTTTTGTTTGACCAAACATGTCACCATGGGGGGCTCCAATCTTGTTCAAAAAGAAGGTATATGGTGTTCTCAGGTAGTTCATAGAATACTAGAGACTGAATCAGGTTACTATTACGAATTGTTACCCTCTCCTGAGGATAGATGACCTCTTTGACCAATTAAACTGGGAAGGATAGTTCTACATGATAGAACTATTGTGAGGATATAACCAGTTGATTTTGAAGGAGAGTGAAATCTTGATGACTGCTTTCATGTGCAGATATAGGAACTTTGAGTTCATGGTCATGTTGGTCGGCGATAAGAATGTGCCAGCCATGTTCATGGGGCTCACGAACTCTGTCCTCAAGGAATATCAGGACTGGTTTGTAGTTGTGTTTTTTGACGACATCCTGATCTACTCAAGATCAGAGGAGGATCACGTGGAGAATATGAGGATGATTTTAGAGGTCCTCTAATAGCACCAAATCTACGGGAAATTGTCCAAATGCAGGTTCTAGACATAAGATGTGCACTTCACTGGACATGTGGTGTCCAAGCAGGGGATACAAATCGACCCATTGATGGTCGAAAAGATTTTTTCTCGTGAAGCAGCCAAGAATGTGGCATAATTTCGTATATTCCTTGGTTTATTAGGTTACTACAAGAGGTTCATACCCAACTTCTCTAAATTTTAATCACCTTTGAAAGCCTTGAACAAGAATGATCATGCTTTTATATGGAGTGAGAAGAGTCAATCAGCCTTCGATTATCTGATGGGGGGATATTTAGTGCCCCAGTAATGAGGTTTCCAGAAAGAGGGATGTTTGAGGTGTTTAGTAATGCATCAGTCCATGTATTGGGTTGTGTGCTGATGCCGAAGCAAGTGGTGATCTCTTATGGGTCTAGGCAGTTATATCCCCATGAGAATAACTATGCACCCATTATTTGGAGCTCATCATGGTTCTGTTCTCACTAAAGATGTGGTGGTACAACCTCATTAGGGAGCACATTGTGGTCTTCACAGATCACAAGATCTTGATGTATATCTTCTCACAGCCGGACATGATCTTGCAAAAGTCGAGGATGATACAGTTTCGTCCATACTACGACATCGAAATATCTTAAACTAAATTTAAGGTAAATGTGGTCGCCGACTCCTTGAGCAGGAAGTCACAGAAGGATGCAGTTCAAGAGTTGGTAGATTCATGGAAAGTGATGGAATAGTTGGATTCCCTACACCTAGAAGAAAGGGTGGATGGTGGAAGAAGATGTCGGTTCCAGATGGTAGTGCAATCCTCTTTGTTGTGGAAGGTGGAAGAGTATTTGTGGGGATACAAAGAGAGTGAAGTAACGTGTGATCGGGGTAACCAAGGAAATGCTCTGATAGGGTGGTCAAAATATGGTCAGAATCAGATTCTTATCTGAGTGAAGATTTTTTTCCCAGAGACGATGCACGGGAATGTTTTTGGTGAGTTCCAAAACTCACCCCTATCAGTACACCTATGAGTTTCCAAAATGAATTGAGGCTCTAGGGGTCAATATTGGTGGCCAGGGGTGAAGCAGGCAGTGGTAATATTTGTGGCAATGTGCCTCGTATGTTAGTAGGTGAAGGCTGAAAACATCGTCCTAGGAGGTCTATTAAAACCACTAAATGTCCATTACTATAATTCTCTTGAATTATCGATGGATTTTTTCACATGATAACCTAGAGAATAAGGGGGTTGTGATACCATTTTGGTAGTGGTGTACCAGCTGTCGAAATCAGCACACTTCCTAGCTATCAAGGAGTTGAGTATGTTGGATTCCCTAGACTAATAATATCTGGGCGATGTGGTGTGGTTACATGGAGTTACAAGGTCTATTGTCTCTAATCAGGATACCTATTTAACCTCATGGGTCTACTAATGATTTCAAAATGATTTTGGGACCCAGCTATGCCTCAGTACTGCTTTCCACCACCAGAAAGATGGGAAGATAGAGCACACCATCCATCCATTTAAGAACATGAAACGGTCATGAGTTTTGGAAATTGGGGGATCATGAGAGTGACAATTTACTTTGGTTGAGTTTTACAACAACAATATCTATCACTCTACCATTGGAATTGCTTCATTAGAAGCTTTGTACGAGAGGCCATGTCCCACACCCGTGTATTGGACAGAGGTTGGGGAAGCTAGAGTTCATGGACCTGAAGTGGTGAAGAGCATGATGGGGAAGGTTCAACATATATGGGAGAGGATGAAGGTGGCTCAGGACTGGAAGAAGTTGTATGCTGATAGGAGACCCTTGGAGTTCGAGGTCGGGGACCACATCTTCTTAAAGGTCTCCCCTATGTATGCTCAACAGAGGTTCGGTAGGGGGTGTAAGCTTTATCCCAGTTTCGTCGAACCATTTGAAGTGTTGCGGCAGGTTGGCAATGTGGCTTATCATCTTGCACTACCAGAATCGCTACTGAGTGTGCAAGACTTCTTCCACGTGTCTCAGCTTCGTCGGTATATACACGATGATTCAGAAGTCCCTGGCTAGGGAATGCAAGATATAGATGATGATGTGACCATCGTTGATCGACTAGTGAGGATTGAAGGTCGTGATGAGAATGTGTTTCATGGATATACCAGTCCCTTGGTTCGTGTGTTATGGAGGCATGGTGGCCTCGAGGAGAGTACATGGGAATGCAAGGCATAGATGTGTACCCAGTACCCAGATCTGTTTTTCACTTTTCTCTATTTTGTTATGAACTTGTTCAATAAGTAGTGCATAACCGTGTTAACTATGAATGTGTAGTTTTACTTGTTCTGTGAATGTGTGTGAAGGGTCCTGAATTTGAGGAAGGGAGGACATGATTTCTAATCAAGACGCGTTAGAGTGTATGCAATTAATCTCATGCGGGAGAGTTAGTGCCGCCAAAATCGTGTAGTATCTTGACTGGGGGAAAGGACTCCCTAATCCATATATCTTGAATGTGACAACATTATATGATTGTGTGGTTACTTGAGGGAGAGGTGTTATTTGATTTCGATGAGGTTTACTCTGGAGAGGTATCTTTCAAGGAGGTAGTTCGGGCCCCTTTTTCTCTTCAGGTCTAGTTTCAATTCTCAAGGGTGAGAATACATGGATAGATACAAGATGTAATGTCTCCGGAAATGACTATTTGAAGAGATTTCTAAAAACCATGTTCCATCAGACGGTTCCACCAAAATGGTGGCACCGTTCATTGTCTCACACCAAAAAGGTGGCACTGCTTATGGTAGCACCTATTACGGTGGAACTGTGAATGTGGCACCAACATGGTCGCACCATCACTGTCGCACACTAAAGAGGTGGCACCTCTGATGGTGTCACTATGATGGTGGAACCATAAGGGTGTCACCATGATGGTGGCACTGTAATGGTCTCACTGTCACGGCCGCACACTGAAATAGTGGTACCACATTTAGTGGTGCCAAGAGGGTGGCACCCGGACCGTGGAACCGCTAACGGTGTCTCACCAAATGGTGTCCCACCACTATTTCTTTTCCATTTCTTCTCCCACAATGTATATTTTGACATAAAAGTATTTTTAGTACCCCTTTTGAATCATTTTATAATCCCATAAATGATATCTAAAATCCCCCGTGATTTGGGTAACCCTTGACTTACCAATACGTGTGGCTATTCCATTGTGTAACTCCTTTAACCATAAATTTCAGATCCTCCCATATTCCTCGTTTTCCTCTGATTAAAGGAAACTGTTTAACTCACAACTCTTATGGCCACATCTCTGATTAAAATTATTAAATGGAAATTAATTCCATCATGTGTAACCACCCAACTGCGTGGTGAAACCAAGATTCACCATTAAAGTAGTTCACGATTTGGATATCCTGTAACCCTAGGATCAAACCTTTTTATTTCATGAGAATTATTTTTCGTCGGGGAGGTTCACTTTTCATTATTCTCCTTGGTGTATCTGGATTCCCTCTTCCTAAGGAAAGTGGTGCACTATGCTGAAGCTTATCTGCTCACTCTTGGAGTCCCCAGAGTTACTCCATTGCATGTTGTGTGTCCCCAGTTCTTGGTGCGTGGAGAGAAACATCAATTATTGGTCATCCAGATAGATTTCCTCCTTCATATCTCTTTACTGTGTATCATGTAGGGTGGGTACGATACTGTTTCTATGGATATGGATGAAACCAAACCTTAATAAAGTTAATAAAATAAATTAATGAATGAAGGGGTGAGTTGATGTTTTTGTTGTACTCTTTTATCCACGATTATATGTTGTCGATTTTATGTGCTTATATCCACTAAAAATTGTGGCTGTTGGTGGTCCTTCCTTTTTCACTAATGACTCTATATTTTTTGGGATTATTCATTGATTGAATGGCTATAACATGGAATTTGGTTTGTCACGTAAACATGGTTAATTAAATGGATTCGTAGTGAATATGAATCCTTGTATGGTCACCCCAATTACCCAAACTAAATAATTAAATCTAATGAATGATTTGTTGAATCTGAAATCTCCCTTGGTATTTCTTGGTAATATGTGTGGTTTTTATTCTTGATCCTCGTGGGGTGACATAGACGGGGATGACATCCCCTGTTGTGGTGAAGATATTGGTTTGTGGATCTCAGGTCATATGGTGGGGCTTAGTTTCGTTCTTGTTCTTTGAGGGATATCATATAAGCCTTTTGTTATTGTGACATTACAAGAGAATCGGGTGTGAATGCTTATTATGCTACATGGTTGTTCTAACTTCCATGCCTAGTGGCTCGGCCTATTTGTTTCCCAATAGTGAAGAATCATCTATAATGGAAGCTGTAGAATGTGATGAAAAGAATGGTTTAATGGGAAATTGTATTCTGTGAATGAGTTATTACTTGGCTGTGGGTGGTGTGCTTTTTATGAATGAATAGTAATGAGGGTGTTTGTGTATATGCTTGTTATGGATCTCCTAGGTTGGAATGAGTGCTTATTTACCTATATGTATAATATAGTTCTAATGTATCTTATCTGTTCCCCACCCATGTTGACCACTTCTTGTCAAACCACACCCCCCCCATTTCAATGGGAGAGGTTTTTTTTCCAAAACTCCAACGAGTTGCTAGTTATTAGCTCTTTTTATGACCCCTTTTCTGAGTATCCCAAGACTGTTTGGGCTAGCTGTAATGGACTAAGGTCTATTATAAACCCTGATTCTTCAGGTAGGGTATGTTGTGGTGGTTGGCCCAGGTGTGTGAAGGATGGTTGTTTCCAAAGGGTCTTTGGGATGAGGCCTAGGTATCTTCGGGCATGGCAGTAGTTGTTCGGGACTAGGTGCTTCAGGTGCAGTACTAGTTGTAGTGGCCTTGGTGTTTGTGGGCAGGGTGAGTGGTTGTGGTAGCCATAGTGAGTGTGGACTGGGTATGGTAGTGGGACTGTGGTGAAAATGGTGGGGAAGATCAGATGCATAGAATGTCATTAATAACTAGTGGGAAAATGGTGTGGGGTACCCAAATGCCGATGTGTTATTACTATTAACTTACTTGACAAGAATTATTTGGGGAGTGTTCCTTGCTGATGTTTGGGTGGATAGTTTCCTTATTAGGATATTGGTTATCTTATTTTCTCATAGGGAATTAGAATGCATCCCCACATGTGCAAGAGAGCTTTTGGTTTCCCCTAATGAGTATAGCTGTATACTCACCCTACGTATATAAAACTGCTTTCTACTTTCTAGGAGTACTTCATAGATCTTGCGATACTGTACTAGTTTGGACATTGGGGCAATTGTTGTTGCACTTTTTTTTCATTGATATTTACCTTTGGAGTTTTCTTGTATTGTAGAAATTATTATCTGAAACATGCATACGGGAACAGGATTGTTTGGGAATTACTTTTACATCCAGTTTTGGTATAATTTTGGAGTCACGATCTTATCTCCTTATCCTACTAAACAAAAAGGGTAATGCCTATTTGATTCTATACCCTTGATTCTAGTCACCTCTCTAGGACCTATTGAATGCGGGTTCTATGGGTCTTTATCTCTCCATCAACCTGATGATGGAAGGGTCTAGAAATCTGTTGTCCCTTCCCTCACCTTGGTGAAGGCGGTTTGTGCGAAAAAGTGTCACTATAAAATAAAGAATAATGCTTCTTATCCCCATAAATCAATAGCGATCCTCCCAAAAAACACAATCAACTATATATGTCAACAATTTTCCATCAACCGCCTATATTCCTTGACATAACACCAGATAAACATCTACTTCAAAATTAAAATCACCAAGACAGAACGTATATTCTTATCCAATTACCCTAATTCGATCAGCTATTGGACCCCAGTTGAGTTTTTGTTATGTTTATTATCATTAGATCAATATGTTTATCAGGGTTAAGAATGAAAATATTGTTTGAAATGTAATGGAAATACGGATTGAATAATGATATGAGTGTAGTAGTAAAATCACTTTTGAGTCATGAGAATCAGATTCCGGCACTAACATGAGTCAATAGATCCAGGAATTGTAATGAGACATTGATGAAAATTCAGAAATTGTATTCAGTCTGAAATGGAAGTAGTGATCGTATTGAGGAAGTTGTTTCATAGTAAGAATTAATCTATCATAAATCTGATGATGCTATGGTGGTTTTTTTCTCATAAATCATATGTATGTTATAAAAGGTATGATTAAAGATTTATGACGAAAAATGTGAGGAAAGAAAAATGTTATGACCCATCTTCATTTTGATGAGGGAATGTATTGAAAATTTCCAGACCCTTCTTTCTTCATGTTGAAGGAGAGATAATGACCCTCGTGTCTCACCTTCAATAGTACCTGATGTTGCGACATGAACCAAGGTTATAGAATCATTCGTAATATGGAAGGTGTTACCCTTTTTGTTATGTAGGATTGGGAGATACGCTGGTAAATACCCAAACAACTCCCAAATTGAACGTAAAAGTAAGGCCAAAAACCTTTCCCAAATGCATGATCAGATATAAACCCATATAAGTATAAGATATAATTCAAAGGGAAAACACCAAAAGAAAGAAAAAATAAAAGATGATTGTCCTAATTTCCAGGGTAGTATGGTCCCACATGGTACCCAAAGTCCTCCTGGAAAGCGGAATGCAGTTTTATATATGTAGTGTGAGTATACATGTATACTCAGTTGGGAAAATCACAAGATCACGTGCACAAGTGGGGAGATAATCTAATTCCCCATGAGAAAATAGAGATAACAAAAACCCCAAGCAAGGAAAACTATCCACCCAAACACACTAGGGCACACTCCCCAAATAACACAAGTTAGGTAATGTAATAGTAATAGAACATAGACATTTGTGTACCCCACACCACTTTCCCACTAGTTATTTAAGACATCCTACACATCAAATGTCTCTCAATATTTTCACTAACATCCCATTATCTCCCTCAACAACAACCTTATGGGCCACCACAACCACATATCCTACCCAAAGATACCTATTCCACCACAACCATATGTAACCACACATGAAGACACCTAGGCCAGAACAACTACTCCAACACCCGAAGACGCTTGGGAATCAATCCTACTTGCACACACCTAGGCCAAGAACCACAACATACCCAACCCAAATATTATTGGGATAAAAATGGTCCCTTGTCCATCACAGCCTTACTAAAGAGTCTTGGGTTACTTGGGAGAGGGAGCATAAATGAGATAATATCCTTCCACCCAAAAGGATTTTGAAAAAAACACCCTCTCCCATGATATAGTGGTGTTCGGAACGAAGTGCACAACATTGGTGGGGTGAATATGAGAAACATAAGAACTGCAATTTATACATATAGGTAAACAAGAACTCATCCCAACCTAAGGGTTCCAAAACCATCCCATACACAAACACCCTAGTTACATTTCAATCATAAAAAAGCACAAACAACTACAACCAGAGCACATAACATTCATAGAAAACAATTCCCTATTAACCCAATTCTTGTTATCATGTTCTAGTGATGGAATTTATATAATTCTTCACTACCAAGAAACTAGAAATCATATCTAAAAAGTGATGGAAGGAAGAACAACCATGTAGTATTTTTAGCATTCACTCCCAGTTCTCTTGTAATTTCATAAGAACAAAAAGGATCTGTGAGATAAATCAATGTACTAAAAAAATCTACGACCCAATGTATGGTCACACAAGACCTCAATTACACAACCAAAACTCAACAATAGAGGATCCCATCCCCATCCCTAATTCCCCACATGACACCAATAAGATCCACTGCACATATCAACAGAACAGATATATGATGTTTTTTTCTAGATTTAACAACAACAATCAATATGTTCCTTATTTTTGTTTGGTAAAATGGGGTGATCACACCAGGATTATTGATCATTGGGAGTCCATTTTATCAACCCAGTTTATGTGATTACACCTTTTCCATGTTATAACTATTCAATCATAGGATTAACCATAAAAACAAAGGATCAGTAGTGTGCAAGGAAGGATCACCAACGACCACGATTTGTAGAGGAAAAAATCCCAAAAAATTCATAATATAACAAAAACGGTACAACCCAACAACATCATCATCACTCACCATCATTTATTATTTAATGGTTCATTTGTAATCTTTGGTAAATTTTGTTTCTTCTACATCCCTAGAGAACATCATCATACCCACCCCGCATGATGCACATTAAAGAAAGATGGAGGATGAATCCCTACTTGGATGATTATCAATATATGTTTGCATCCTCGTTCCATGAATTTGGAATTTACTACTTGCAGGGGAGGAAGTCCAAGGACTCTAAGAGGGTAGAAAAGGATCTATCACTGGAACACAGCTAACCTCGTGGAGAGGGACTCCAAACGCACTAATGAAAAGAAAAGAGTCTAGCATAGAAGAATAAAAAAACTATGTACGATAAATGGAGAGATCCTAGAGTTACAGTATGTGAAATATTTAATTCCTTTAAAGTACAATCATGGGTTTTTCCACACGGTTGGCCAGTTACACATTATGGAATTAATTGTTATTAAATATTTCTCCATGGATATGGGGCGTTAATGATTGTGAGTTAAAGCGTTTTCTTTAATCGGAAAAACAACGTAAAGAGGTTGGGGAAGAAATGTTTAAGGAAAAGGGATAATTTGAGGAAAAATCCACATATTTTGTAGGTAAAGGGTCTCCCTACTATGGTGGGATTTTAGATATCAATTATGGGCATTAAAAATGGCCTTGAACCACATTAAAATGTTAACAAGACTTAAAAGAGGCGTTACGGGAAAACTGGTAAAGGAAACCCCGAAACCCCTCTATGGCCGATTGGAAAGAAAAATTGGTGAAACCGATTAGTGGAGAAGATTGGGTGGACCTGATCGGGTGAAACTGATCAAGTGAAGCTGATTAGTGAAATGGATCGGGTGAAGCTGATCATGGAAATCGATTGGGTGGAGCTAATTTGTTGAAGATGACCTATGAAGATGATCGGTGATGGTGATTAGTGAAGATGATCAGTGAATCTGATCAGTGAAGCTGATCACTGAAGCCGATCAGTGAATCTGGTCTGTGAAGCTGATCAGTGAAGCAGATCTGTGAAGTAGATCAGTGAAGTTGTTCTATGAGACAGATGGGTTGAACTGATCGGTGAGACCAATTTATGGCACAGATAGGGGGAACCACGGTGACACATTTCCATTGGCACCTATATCCTCCTAACTCACTAATGGTGTCTAGTATACCCCAACCCTTAGAATTTGGGGAAGAAATAGACTAGCTGGCTCTGATCCATTACATCAAATACCTCTCAAACTATTCTCATCCTTGAGAATACAAGAGTATCCCAAACAACCACTCTTGAAGACACCTCTTTGGAGAAAAAAACCCCAAATAGCCAAATAAACTACATGGAACAGATTGTCCCGACACACGTATCAGGAAGTTATTTCCTCCAGGTCATGATACTATCTGCTTGGGGCGGCAATGAGTCGCCCGCACAGGTTTTATCGTATCCTCACTAATACATCTTGATTAGTAATCGTGTTCTCCCTTCCCTACATAATAGGAATTTTCATAAACATTCACAAGGTAATGAAACAAATCCTATCATAACCCAAAAAGTTCACCATTACATTATAGTAGGTCACAAAAACATGAACATCAAGGAAGGCTCGTTACTGCAACTCAAAACAGCTCTCAGTACTAAGTGCGCATTTGAGCCTCTCACTCCCAAGTACTATCATAGAGGCCCCCATGCCTCCACAACACACGAACCAAAAGGAAGGTTTGTCCATGAATCACCTTCTACATTCGATCCTCGATCCTCACTTGTCGATCCATGAATGTTGCATCATCCCCAAAATCAAACTCTCCCTAGTAAATGACATGGGAGTCATCATGTAGATATATACAAAGCTGGTAGACATCGAAAACGTCATAGATCCTTTCCATCTGATGTGGCAACGCCAGCTAATATGCCACCTCGTCGACTCGCCACAACACATCGAAAGGCCCGACAAACCTAGGAGAGAGCTTTCTACGCTTTCTGAACCTTGGTTGCCCATGTCGAGGGGAAACCATCTTGAACACATTGTCTCCAACCTCGAACTCCAAGGGGCTCCTCCTACAATCAGAATAAGGCTTCTGTAGGTCCTGTGTTTCCTTCATCCTCTAATGCACAATATAAACCTTCTCTGTTGTTCTCTACACTACCTATGGGCCATGAACACCTACCTCCCCAACCTCAGTTCAGCACACGACCGAACGACACAACATCCCGTACAAGGATTTAATGGTGCCATGCCAGTAGTAGGGTGATAACTATTATTGTATGCAAATAATAATAATGTAAAATGATGTTCTTATGATCCCCTGAGGTCCAAAACACCCTCTTTGTAGAATATCCTCCAATGTCTGGATGGCCTGCTCTGTATGCCCTTATGTATGGTGGTGGAAAGTAGTTCTAAGGCGTATATTGGTGCCAAAAGCATGTTGTAATCCCCTCCAGACTCGTGAGTTAATCCATGCATCCCTACCCAAGACTATCGACCTCGTAAATCCACTGAATCAAATCACCTCAACCACATATCCCTGTTCTAAGGAATCCACCGCACACGACTCCTTGATCTGCAAGAAGTGAGCTTATTTTTTCAGCTGGTCTACCACTACCATGATATCATCCCAACCTCCTTGAACCCTAGGCATTACTATAAGGAAATCCATCAAGATATCATCCCACATCCACTTGGGGACATATATAGGCTACACCAAACCTCCGGGGATGCAAATTTTATCCTTCATCTGGTGACACACCAGGCACCTTTCCACAAACACCGCCACTGCCCGTGTCACCCCGATCCACCAAAACTATTCCCTCAGTCCTCAGTACAACTTGGAATATCTTTGGTGTACCAGTACGAGTGTGTTATGGAACTCCCAAATAACTCCCACGATCATTTCCTCTAGGATAAACAACTTCCCTCTGAAAATCATTCGATTCTGACCATCCTCCAACAACCCTTCTAGATCATTTCCTTGGTCAAACCGATTGCACATATATTAGCTCTCTATGTCTTCTCGCTAATATTCTGCCCCCTGCTGTAATAATGAGGACTAAACAATCATCTGAAACATACAACCTATACCACCATCCACCCATGAATCTAGGTGTAATCTAACCAACTCCACCATTACCTTCCAAGCATCCACATATTCTTGAACAACTTCCCTCTGTGACTTCCTACACAAGGAATCAGCCACAATGTACCCATTAGCTTATGTTTTAGTGGTTAAAAGCTGTAGTCCAAGAGAAACCTCACTCACCTTTGTTTTCACATGTTTAGGTCCCACTGGGTAACGATATGCCTCAAACCCTAGTGATCTGTGAAGAACACAATATTCCCCCTAATGTGGTAATGCGTCCACAAATGCCATGTGAACACTACTACTACAAGCTCTAGGTCATGGGTGGCGTAAGTATGCTCTTGATTAATTAACTACCTATACCCATAAGAGATCACTCCTCATGGATTTATTAGCATACACCCTAGGAAATTTCCAGAAGCATCCCAAAACACCACATACAATACCCCAACCAATGGAAACCTGAGCACTAAATCATGGACCAACGATTTCTCTAGATAGCTGAAATCTGTCCAACACTGCTCAATCCACATGAAGGCTGTGTCATTTCTTGTCAAAGACGTCAAAGGTTCTTCAACTCAAGAGAATTCAGGTACGAACCTCCGATAATAGTCTTCCATACCCACAAAACCGTGGTTATCCTTCACATTATTGGGTGGTTCTCAGGAAACAACTGCTTCAACCGTTGATGGGTCAACTACCCCTTGCTGAGACACCATGTGTCCAAGAAAATGAACATAAAGTTTCTAGAACATGCACTTTGACAACATCCCATAGAGCTAGTGATGTCGAAGGATCTCCAAAACCATCCTAATGTTCTTAGTATTTTCCTCTTCTAATCTCGAGTAGAGTAACATTTCATCAATGAATAGATAAATGAAGCGGCTCGGAAAATCATAGAAAAATGAGTTCATGAGACCCATCAACACAGTAGGATTGTTTGTAACACTGAACGACATGAGTATGATTTCAAAGTTCCTATACCTACACTTGAAAGAAGTCTTCAAGATATCACTATTTTTTACCGTTAACTGATGATACCAAGACCGAAGATCGATCTTAGAAAACCAACCTACTCCCCTCCACTGGTCAGAGAGATCTTCTATCCTCGAGATAGGGTAACGGTTCTTGACAGTTACCTGATTGAGCGTCATTTAGTCTATTCCCAGCCTATGACCACCATCTTCCTTCTTTTCGAACAACACTTGAGAACCCGTTGGCGACCCGTTGGGTTGGACAAAACCCATATTTATAAGATAATAAATCATGTAACTCCCCAACTCTAGTTACCAAAATTCGAGGAAATATAATATTACATTGGTCTGATCACAAGAGATCAAGCCTCGAAAGACCGATTAGTTTAGTTTTCTAGGAAGTAATAGATACATATATAAGTTTTACATTACATCATGAAATGAAAAAACAACAACTTTGTGTCCTCTTTGAACATAATTATAACCCTTACATATTCCTACTGTTCAATCATAATATACTTCATCACATCTTGGGAAAAAAATTACCTAGAAAGGGGTGAGCTCAGATGCTAATTAAGGATAAAAATATAGTGGAAACAATCATAAATAAGCATAATGATTTAATGCAATGTATTAGACTGATGGAAAATCCTTTCAAACATAATGTTAAGAATTATATGGAAAATATAACCCAAATAATTACATTTATATATTCACAAGGATATTATACTAGTTGAATAATCACAGGTAATATCAATAACTAATTTCATAATGATGGAATGTGTAATGTATAAGGCCCTGACCTTAAACCTTACATAATATTGAATTAAATGAATAATTCACATTGAGGATCTTTTCAGGTTTAGAGTTTTAGAGAATTAGGACATAACTATTACATCTCAAAAGATTACAAAGTATTCACTTCTACTAAATTTCCATAAAATAAAAACTCTTAAAAAGAAACATGTCTAGTTCCATGTATTAGATAGCATGACATTCCCTTGATCCCATCCTTGACCCTATTCCACATTAAGTCCAGTGAAAATCATTTCAAAAAAAACATGGGGTGAGCATAAAAATCTCAGAAAGGGATACACAAAGAATGAAAAATGTTAGTTTTTTCAAAGAAACAAGTAAACCATGTAAACTTTATCAAAGTTATACTTTGCACCTTAATGATGTAGTAAAAACTCTTAACTGAATAAACTATCATTACTTACCCTTTTGTAACCAAAATATTACCATAAAACCCATGTAAAGAACACATAACATATAAAGGTAACTTGGGACATAAACATACTTAAATGGAATAACCTTACGGCCGACTTCCACACATACTTAATTGAATAGCCATACCACCGACTTCCATACCTAATGCATTGGAGGTTATAATGTAACCACCCGTCCGGGTATTCACGACACCACCCATCATATGGATTATCATGTAACCACCTGTAAAATGTCCATGTACCATCATTACACATAAAATATTGAAAATATAAACATTTCAATAACAACATTTCATTTGCAATCATAATAAGTAATTCCATGATATTGAATTAAGCAATCCATTTTCAAAAACCATTTAAAATAGATTTTTAATCAAAGTGTCCCATAACACTTTGAAGAATTTAATGGTATTATAATTATAAAACAATAATGTCCAAATAAATAAATACTGAAAACCATTTTGAAAACATGTACATTAAAGATAAAGATGTAGAATAATGAATCTTTAAAACATTTAAAACGATATTTTTGTTAGAGTTTTTAACAAAATGAGAGACTCTCGAATACGAATAATTGTGAAATAACATGTAATACGAGCTTTATATTATCATGAGAATACAGGAATCCATGATATAATATGTCTAAGGACAATATACACACCATATAAGAGTGAATTGGTGCATAACAACAATGAAGTCTCAATGGAAAAGTAAATTGAGATGAAATCCATTATAAAGATGGTATCATTAAAGTAAAGAAAAATCTACCACATAATTATGTTTGAGAAATATAAATATACACAATATAAGTGGATATTAAGTGTGCAACAATCAGAGGTCAATCACACATAATCTTGGAAAAAAAACCAATGACATAGATATTTAACTCAATGAAATGAGATTGAGTTATGATTTCCCATAGAAGTTCGTAAGAATTTCTCCATGAGATGATTATGTGTAGAAATACTATATCCAAAAAAAGGATTGTTGAAATTAAAACATAGATATTCCACACATAATATTGGCATAATAAAATCAAGAACTAGAGGTTTAACCCAATGAATTGAAAGTGGGTTAAGAAGTTCCCATACAGAAATCTGACAGCCTAACAACGTCACTTTAAAATTCAGAAAATGAGTTGATGAGAGAGAAAATGGTATCTCATCAATTGGAAATAAAATTTACATAAATAAGGATATATAAAAACATATACCAACATAATAGTATGTGAATTAAAAGACATAACAAAATAAGTCTTTTAAAAAGAGGAGGGTAAAAGATCCCCTTACCGAGTTGGGTAACTTTCGAAACGGACACCCCATGGAAGAAGGGTCATACAATGAAGATGTAAATACCCATAAATGCAATTATAATAAAAAAAAGTTCATAATAATGGGCAGTAAAAACACCACTTAAATGAAATAGTGGTAAACATAGCATAAATGTCACGGGAATAAAAGTGAGATGAAAAATCCATTACGGAAACTCGGTAGCCTAACAGCGCCCCTTAAAACTTTCAAAAATGGATTTATGAGATCAAATAGGGTCTCTCATAATATGAACATAAAAAGTACAGTATGAGGAATATAAAATAACATCCCCAAACATAAGAAATATGAGCTTAAAAGAAATGACATAAAAGAGAGTACTTAAAAAGAAAGAGAGGGGTAGGTTCCCTTACCTCGGGTCCGACTTGACTCGATCGTTCTTTAACGTCCTGAATAATAAACGTGAGTTAATTTACACTTGATTAATAACTTTTTTCAAGTTCATTATTCCTTTTATATCACTTATTTCCATGTTATATGCATTATGTAATCACTTAATTTAATAATGTTTGTTTTGTTGATATTTGATTCTTAAGTCGAAAGTGGACTTCTTACAATTACATGTTGTTCATGTGGTCAAAGGTTCATTATATCCAGAATGATATTCATGATTTGGATATCATATATATCATATATATCCAGAATATACAATTATTTATAATATTACATAATTATTTAGAGGTAAGAAATGAAATGCACCGTTCATGGAGACGGTAAGCCGTACGTACGCATGAACGCTATTTTCATTTCTATGTCATATTAATGGAATTAAAACCAAATGAGAGGTATGTATATTTTAATTCTAGAGTAATATTAATCATTTATTTGTAAAATACATCATATATAATAACTTTAAATCAATCCTTTATACATCCCACATATGGCATTAACGAATCAAATCACTTTGAGGGGGCGGTAGTCCGCACTTCCTAAAATGAAATTATCGTCTTTTAGCCACAATGGAAACCACAAAGGTATACCACAAAAGAAAAATACAGAATTTTAAGTAAAACATAAAAAATATTATATATCATATATAAATATAGTGACATCTTAATGGCCACCTTTTAAGGTGTTATATGAGTGTTGAACAATCATCGTTTCGTGAGGCAGAAATTCACCATCCACAGAAACAGTATGTTCATTAACCATTAGATGTAGTTGTGTGTAAGTGTAGCTCGAATGCTTCTTATAACAACATCCTAGTATATTGAAGATACTGGAGTTTTTACAAAAGTGAATAATAAAAAGAGTTTAGGGGGTTGGAGAAGCAAAATAAAACAAAATAACACAATTGAAGACACTACCTTTAAATCGGGTAACTCTTTTTGATTTAAGCTCAAAGGCTTCCTTAGGAAGACTTCTGCCCAATGTGAGGCTTCAGGGAGTAATAGAGGGATTCGTCGAGACAAAATAGGCAGGGTTTTTCCGAGTCAATGGCTTGAGAGGTGTGGGTAAGGAGGTAGAGGTGGGGGCCTTTTATAAGAGGAGAGTAGGGGCACTTTTGGAAAGTAAGGAAATGTTACTTTATTTTAGAATGATTTCGGCATTTAAAGGTCCCACATTGATGTGTTTCGATGATAAGGAGATAAGGGTTCGAAATACACTCATCCAATAGGTTTTGGATGTGTTTAGGTCTTAGATTTTACATTATCTTTCCATTTTATTTAAATCTTTAAATAATGAGGTAATCGATGCATCATCATGGTGTCATAAATAATTTAATTTAGTTAATGTATGAAAATTATAAAACAAATAAAATGATGTATGAAATATTTTTAGCTTTATAATGAATATTTATAGTTAAGAATCTGACTTTTATAACCCCATATAAATTGTTTTTAGTAAAACAACACATGTTTGTGACATTTTAATTTTAACCTTAAATAAAAAGGTATTAATGTCATTTTCAACCAAAGTGGCTCTATGGGGTCGCCATGTTGACCCATGGATTTTCTTGGTCGTCCATGACACATCCAATGAGGGAAGGACATGTGTCTAGGTCATTTCATATCATTAAAACATTATTTTTACCTTAAACTACACTAATTACCTCTAATCGCGA
Organism: Viscum album; assembly: GCA_963277665.1. Classification (NCBI taxonomy): domain Eukaryota; kingdom Viridiplantae; phylum Streptophyta; class Magnoliopsida; order Santalales; family Viscaceae; genus Viscum; species Viscum album. The sequence goes on from OY728165.1 coordinate 623,945,878, forward strand.
TTAATAAACTTAAAAGTAACTATGCACCATAAAATTATTTTAATCCCATTGAACCACATTTTACTTATTAATAAAAACAATGTATTTTGGATTTTTTTTATTCAAATCACATAAGTGGTAACATTCCATTTAAACAAAAAATCAGTTTCTTTAACTACCACTTAGTGGTTTTACTATTCACAAAAAAATTATGTTTTTCAGAAAATTACCAAAAATTTACCCTAAGCTATATTTGATATTCCAAATTCAAAAATGATGTCCATTTTACAAAATTCAAAACATATATGTTTCATTAATTAATTTAAAAATTAATTCCCGATGTTAGAGCAAATAGCCTGTTTTTATGAAACAATAAGTATCAAAAGATTGACACTAGTTTAAGTCCAATTTCAAGATGAAATTAATTTCAACGGCCACTATCAGATTAAATGGTAAATATATATTCTAATTTAACTTTAAAACCAATTCAAAATATAATCTAATAATATAAATAAACTAGATTAAAAAGAGGTTTTGAAATAAAATACAATAGTTTTCACTATTCATTAAAAAAATGAACTTTATCTGAAAAATACCAAAAATTTACACAAAGTAAATTTTGATATATTGATTATAAAGAAGAATTTTATTTTGTCAAATATAACAGTGAAAATTGTCAAAAGGTGGATTTAAAAGAGGTTCTTTATCAAAAGGTGGTTAATCAATCTTTTAATGAATATTAGAATGTTTACCCTTAAAATTGAATTCATTCGCATTTTTAATTCTCTAACATTTATTGTAAAAAGTAAAAATATTTGACAAAAATATATCATCATTTTGTAGTTAGTTCTGTTCATTCCCGCCATTACAACGTCTTGCTGTTAACTACAATTTAAAATAATATTATTTTATTATTAGAGTGCAACGTACGATTCCTAAGAAACTCGTTGTTGCGTATTGGGTACGCCATCGAGAGTAGCATCCCCTTTAACATTATATTAGTATTTTATTCAAAAATAAGGATAAATGTGAAAATTTCATATTCTTTATTTACCTGGGGTGTTACATCCTTCCCCCCTTTTGGGAATTGCGTCCTCGCAATTTTAAAATTGGGCTTCAAAACTTCATTGAAAATCCCTCATCGGAACAAGAGTCAGTAAAACAATCACTTTAAAATAATGAAAGAGAAGTACAAAGGTCACCCGAGTTAACCCATTCAAGGATTCCAAGTATGAAAATATGGACATTGAGGGAAAAAAATGGTCATGTTCTGATGGAGAGTGATAGTAAAAATGTCTAAGAGAAAGTTAACCATAAGAAAATCACAAACTTGTGATGGGTTAAACGGTATTCGATTCCCCAGTAGGAAAAGTTAACAGACAACATTTTTGGTTTTAAGTTACTATTAATTGAGGTATTTATTTTTTTGAGCTTAACTCAATTATAATGAAACATACTTACTTGTCACGTAGACTTTCAACTTTAACTAGATTCCTTAATCAAACTCATATTTTCTCCAAAAGACGAGTATTTAGGAGGACTTGTTCTCATTAAGAGTACTATAATCAACTTATTGAGAATAACCTAATCCAAAAAAGAGAACTATATATTTCCCATGACTTTAGACAATATCCAAAACCAAATCCAAAAAGGTTAGTACATGATCAGATAATCCAGAAAAGTATAACCCTTTATAAAATGAAAATCTATTCTCAATCTCCAAAATTTGTCCAATAAAACCCAAAGATCAACGAAGACCATTCGATACACAATTTGACCATAAAATTCTTCAAAGTAAACATAAATAAGATTGAAACCCAAATATTTGAAGGATTTAATCACATAGTCTTCCAAGGTACTAAATAACACTTATCTCCAAATAACATCAGTTTCCCGTAAAGTCTCATATTGAAATGTAATTAACCTAATCACATATCCTCCATGATAGGTCAATAATATCCATAGATAACCCAAAATAAACTTACTCTTAATTCATAAAATCATATAACTAAAAAGAATTAGTCAAACTAACCAGGTACTTCACATAGTCCAGGGGTAGGTGATAAATACCAGTGGCACTTTGGTTGTGGGTTCGATTCCCGCATCTTTGTACGACACGAAGGGTTGTCACACGGTCTACGTGTTGTCCTTTTTCCAAACAATATAATTATCAAATCATTCCCCAAAAAGAGTTAAAATCTTCAAAAATAATCATAACATAATTTAACCTCAATTTTATCTCCTGCCTTTCATTTTCCATCATAATATATAAAAGCCCATAATTACCTCAAAAGTAAGGATCATATAAACCCTAATGGTTACCTTTATAATTATTACCTAAACATCCACATCGATTGGTCATCTAGTACATGATGCATTACAGAACATAACAAGGTACACGTGGTTTATCATGACTCCTTAATAGTTGGTTTAGAACAACCACGAGTTTCCTCATTGAATCCCCCATTTCATCCAATCTCTTAATCAGAGAACCACCACAGTTTCCTTCAAACCTATTGTCACTTTGGTGCCTGCTAGATCCATCCATTCACTAAAAACATAAATGTCAGTGTGAGTATATCAACAAAACCATCATGTAGTAATGATGAAGATAAACACTAATATATACTTACTCATTCAATTTATCTAAAACTAGGACTCTTTCTGAAATCCCAACCATTATGTTAATGTCACTTATGCCTAGAGAATACCCTAACCTCTAAAGTTATCTAAACTGACCTCTGATACCAACTATAAGGACTCGGCCTTAAACCTTACTTAATATTGAATTAAATGAATAATTCTCATTGAGGATCTTTTCAGGTTTAGAGTTTTATAGAATTAGGACATTACTATTACATATCTAAATATTACAAAGTAGTCACCTTTACTAAATTTCCATAAAATAAAAAATCTTAAAAAGAAACATGTCTAGTTCCATGTATTAGATAGCATGACTTTCCCTTGATCCCATCCTTGACCCTATTCCACATTAAGTCCTGTGAAAATCATTTCAAAAAAAACTTGGGGTGAGCATAAAAATCTGAGCAAGGGATACACAAAGAATGAAAACTGTTAGTTTTTTCAAGAAAGAAGTAAACCATGTATACTTTATCAAAGTAATTACATTCACCTTTAGGAAGTAGTAAAAACTCTTAACTGAATAAAATATCATTAATTACCCTTTTGTAACCAAAATATAACCATAAAACCCATGTAAAGAACACATAACATATAAAGGTAACTTGGGACATAAACATACTTAAATGGAATAACCATACGGTCGACTTCCACACATACTTAATGGAATATCCATACGGCCGACTTCCATACCCAATGCATTGGAGGTTATAATGTAACCACCTGTCCTAGTATTCATGGCACCACCCGTCATATGGTTTATCACGTAACCACCCGTAAAATGTCCATGTACCATCATTACACATAAAATATTGAAAATATAAACATTTCAAGAACAACATTTCATTTGCAATCACAATAAGTAATTCCATCATATTAAATTAAGCAATCCATTTTCAAAAACCATTTAAAAGAGATTTTTGAATCAAAGTGTCCCATACCAATTTGAAGCTTTTAATGGTATTATAATTTTAAAACATTAATGTCCATATAAATAAATACTGAAAACCATTTTGAAAACATGGACATTAAAGATAAAGATATAGAATAATGAATCGTTAAAAAATTTAAAACAATATTTTTGTTAAAGAGTTTTTAACAAAATGAGAGACTCTTGAATACAAATAATTGTGAAATAACATGTAATCTATGACAACCCTGCTTTTTATTACAACTTAAACATGATTCATTACATAAAAATTCACTTGATACAACAACCAAGATAGAGAGTTTTAGTGTATTTGGGGCTTAGGATCATTACATAAAAACATAAAACATGAAATACAACATCTTTATTTAAAACATCCTTTACATGACCACTACATTCCCTCGTACATAGCATTGCATGGGATAACCTGAGGACATGCATAAGAAAAGGGTGAGCTATAAAGACTAGTAAGGGAGTACACATAGAATAACATGAAGATTACAATAATGTTAGGCAATAGGCATATCAATAGAGCATAAAAGAAACATGAACATAAAGGCATGATAAAGCATGATAATCATAACATGGAAATGTGGCAACAACACTTAACATTGAATTAGCATGAGCCAAGGCTCATTGCACTTGTAGCATGAGTAAAACCTCATTGCACATGAAGCACGAGTAAAGCCTTATTTAACTTGAATTATCATGATTCAACACTCATTGCACTTGACGTATCATGATACTATACTTTACCCAATTCCTTGGAGCGTTATAAGGGTGCACCCTTCTTAAACATTTCATTTCATGCATAAATGTGCCACATGGATCATAAAACATGGATTCATAAAAAATAATCATTTATTCCATGATAAAGGAATGTGTAATTCATACATGAAACTTTATATTCAATATGTAAATGTGCATAAAGGTGAATACCCTTGATGGAGAAATGGGAATGGTATTCACTACACAATGAAATTGGCTTAGAAAATCAGTGCGATTTCTGCAGCGTAACGGCATGACATAAGAATTCATTAAAATGGATGATGAGAGAGAAAGGGGTTCCTAATAATATTTACATGTAATGGACATTAAGGAGTTCATATAGATACGTGTCCCAACAATTTAAAAGGAATTTAGATTCATGATACAAAAGTATTTCTTGAATGTAAAAGAAGAGAGAGAAGTTCCTTTTGGAATTTTGGCATAGTAACGGGTGTACATGGGAGGCATTTAATGAGAGAGAAAGGGGTATCCCATCATTAAAACAATAAGAGGGAAGTATGGGGGAGGTGCTAAAACATACCCCAACATTCATAATTGGAATTAAAATGGAAATACAACTTAATGAAAATTGACAAAAATGAGAAAGGAAGAAAAAAACATTACTTCAAAGTGTATTTCCAAAGGATAGAGAGAGGCTTGTGAGAGGCTTATTGGGAGCTTGGGAAACCTTGGGAGGATTATACAGAGATTAGGGCAGAGGTTGGACGAACTCCAAGGGATTTTAGTGAGGAGGATGTGGGAGCATGAGTGGGTTTATATAGGAAAGGTGAGAGAATTCTTTATTATTTAGGTTTGGGACCCCTTATATTAAACTAATCCAAACCACAAACCATCCCATGGTTTTTGCCCATGGATTCAGGAAAAGTAAAGAGGAAAAAAATATTTTACAAGACCAAGGTCCGAACTTATTAAAATATTAGGGTTGCTTATGTGGAGGTGAGTCACACTCCCATGGAAATTAATTTAAAAAGGAAAAGTGTTGAATAAGTCTTGAGGGGTTCATTAATGCTTTTAAAAGTAAGTCAAACAAACCCAAAATCACTTTATTTTAATGTTAAAACATATATTGTCCGAAAATAAGGATTATATTATTTTATTACATCCCCATTGGGTCATTATGATGTCATAAAACTCATTATATATTTCAACGGTATTTAATTTTTACCCATAAATTTGACAGTCTCAGAAAATTATGAAAAATTCACCACTGGATAATTTCGACGTCCTGATTCCAGAAATGACATTTATTTTATCTAAAAAAATTTCTAAATATTTTAATTTTCACTTTTAAAATAAAAACCAACATTTATTGAAATTTCACGGGTTTTGACAGAAATGTCTTTCAATCCTTAATAAAAAGTTTAATTGCATTCATAAAATTATAAGATCATTTATATTTAATAAAATTTAATTTAATATTAATAAAATATTATTTAATTCAAAAATCCCTTAATTTAATAAAATTGAGTTCTTAATTAAATAATAACTAAAAACACCGTTTGTATTTTAAAAACTATTTATAATGTATCAAAAATGACTAGAAATTATATTCATTATTATAAACAAAAAAATAATGTACATGAACATAGTACTAATTATTTGTTACATAACCCCTTAAAACAGCGGCATAAGACCTAAGGGTAAGGTGTGCGATGGTGACAAACTCTTGGGGGGGCTCGGATAACATCGCTCAAGTGGTAATCTCTATCAACTTCCACATTTCCCCTAGACGGTCATGTTCGAACTTGACATAATGAATCTCGGCTTGTGCTTGGTCAAGGGCGAAGCCCAAGGATTCCACCTCTTTTCTGTGCTCTGACAAATGGGCTTCGTATGGGGAAATTCTACTGGATGAGTCCATCGCTTCCTTTTCTGAGTAAAAATTGGGTTCGTTAAAGCCTTATATTTATACTAATCATCTGATCATTGTTCAATGACTATAAAAGTAACGGTCACAAATCTTATCATAAAACCAAAGAGGGAGAAATCTTATAAAAACATTTCTCATAAAGAGACATTTAATTGGATCAAGAGGAATTTTCCATTAATGAAACTTTGGGTCATTACAATATTCCCCCCTTAAGAAATTTCTCCCTCAAAATTTTCCTTTTCCCACAGTAAAACAAATGTGGGTAACTCAGCTTCATCATATCCTCTAACTCCCAAGTCTCTTCTTCAAAGTTGTGGTTTCTCCACAATACCTTGACAAGGGGCATTGTCATATTTCGTAGAAATTTTTCTCTACGATCTAAGATCTTCACTGGTTGCTCCTCATAAGAAAGATCATCTTCCAATTGTACCACCTCATAAGAGAGTACATGTGAAGGGTCCGGTATGTACTACCTTAAGAGGGATACATGAAAGACATCATGCCACTTGGCCATAGTAGGTGGAAGTGCTAGTCGATAGGCCACAGCCCCAACATGATCAAGAATCTCGAAGGGGCAGATGTACCTTGGACTTAACTTCCCTTTCTTTCCAAACCTCATGAACTTCTTCCACGGAGATATGCGTAAAAACACCATGTCTCCAACTTTAAACTCAAGGTCTCACCGACAATTATCTGCATTATTCTTCTGTCGACTCTGGTCTACCTTGATATGCTGCTGAATGGTTTTCACCTTATCCACCATTTCTTCGACCATTTCTATCCAAGCAGCTTACGTTCACCGACCCCATCTCAACATGCAGGTGTTCTGCACCTTTTCCCATACAGGGCTTCATATGGTTCCATTTGGATGCTTGAGTGGAAACTGTTATTATAAGAGAACTCAACCAGATGAAGATGTTGATCCCATACTCCTTTAAAGTCCATTGAGCATGCTCTCAACATATCCTAAAGTGTTTGGATAGTCCGCTCAGATTGGCCATCAGTTTGAGGATGATAGGCCGTACTGAAGTTTAGTTCAGTATTCAGAGCATGTTTAAGACTCTTTCAAAACATAGAGGTGAATCTTGGATCTCGGTCAAACACAATAGATAGTGGTACTCCATGCAACCTTACCACTTCCCTGATATATATCTGGGCCAGTTGATCCAATGAGAAATCCTCTCAAATAGAAATGAAGTGTGCAGTCTTTGTAAGACGATCCACAACAACCCAGATTGCATTGTTTCCTTTGAATTTCCTTGGAAGTCCGATGACAAATTCCATGGTGATGTTCTCCCATATCCATTCTGGTATGGGAAATGGTTCATCATCCCCTTATACTTATGCCTCTCGGCTTTCACTTGCTGACACACCTGGCACTTTGATGTATATTCAGCGATCTCCTTCTTCATATTATCCCACCAAATTTTTTCTCGGAGATATTGATACATCGTTGTGATCCCTGGGTGAATAGAGAAATTTGAACTATGTGCATCATCCAAAAGATCTTTCTTCAGCTCCGGACTTGATGGAACACATAGTCTTTTCCCAAACCGCACAATTCCTTCTTCATTAATATTAAACTCTGAGGATTTTCCCTTTTTGATAGTTTCCACTTTTTCTTGAATTCCCACATCATCCTTTTGAGCATCCTTTAACCTTTCCAAAGAGATGGTTGAGAAATAATTTGTGAAAGGATTGATGTTGTTCCCATCTTTATGATTCCCACATCCATCTTCATCAAGTCTATGAAGATTGGATCCTTCTCAATTCTCATCATTGATAGAATCGTTGGATCCTTTCTACTTAGGGCATCCGCCACCTTGTTTACATTCCCAGGGTGGTAATGTATTGAACAGTCATAATCCTTGATGAGCTCTATCCATCTTTTCTGGCGCATATTAATCTCTTTCTGTGTGAATATATATTTAAGACTCTTGTGGTGAGTATATATCTCACATTTATCTCCATAGAGATAATGCCGCCAAATTTTCAGGGAAAAGATCACAGCCGCCAACTCTAGATAATGCACTGGATAGTTTTTCTCAGGGATTTTCGACTTCCTTGAGGCATAGGATATCACTTTATCATTCTGCATTAGCACACATCCTAAGCCCTTTTTTGAAGCATCACTGAATACCACAAATATCTCCCATGTTGTGGGTAAAGTGAGCACGGGTGCAATGATAAGCCTCCTTTTCAACTCCTTGAAGCTTTCTTTGCATTCATCACTCAAAGACAACATTACTCCCTTTCAAGTTAGCTTGGTGAGAGGGTTGGACAATCGTGAGAAATTTCTCACAAATCATCGATAATATCCAGCTAACCCCAAGAATCTACAGATATTTGTTACCGATTTTGGCCTCGACCATCCCTCAATTGCATCTGTTTTGGAGGGGTCCACAGAAATCCCATTGCTTGTGATGATATGGCCCATGAATGAGACCTCCTTCAACTAGAACTCACACTTTCTGTACTTTGCATAGAGCTTCTCCTTGCGCAAAGTCTCTAGTACAGTTCTTAAATGCTCCTCATGATCCTCTTTGGTTTTGGAGTATATTAGAATATCATCTATAAAGACTACCACAATTTTGTCATGGTAATCTCTAAAGACTCTATTCATCAAGTCCATGAATATTTCTGGAGCATTGGAGAGTCCGAAAGGCATTACTATGAATTCATAGTGCCCGTATCCTGTACGAAAATCAGTCTTGGGAATATCATCCTTCTTCACCCTTACTTGATAATATCTCGACCGAAAGTCCACCTTGGAGAAGTATTGTGCTCTACCCAAATGATCGAACAAGTCATCAATTCTAGGGAGTGAATACTTGTTCTTTATCGAGATTTTGTTAAGTTCACGATAATCGATGCAGAGCCACATTGACCTATCCTTCTTCTTGACGAAGAGGACTGGTGCACCCCATGGTGAAGCACTTGGGCGTATAAACCCTCTATCCAGATTCTCCTGTAGTTGTTTCTCCAGCTCTTCAAGCTCAACAATATCCATTCTATATGGAGTCATGGATATTGGTAGCGCCCCAGGTATTAGTTCAATTGATAACTCAACATCTCTTTTAGGAGGAAGACCAGGCAGTTCCTCGGGAAAAACTTACGTGAATTCCCTCACAATAGGCATTTCTTCAAGGATGATTTCTTCTATGGACTCAATCATCTGAGCCATATACCCGTGCTCATAGGGCAGTAATATCCATGCTTGAGATGATGGAGATAAAAGAGAATCATCTTCCTCCTGACACTTGTAAAGAATCAGGGGTCGATTATCCATATGGAGTGTGATTTCCCTCTCTCGACAATTTATGTTGGCTCTATATAAGGAAATCCAATCCATTCCAAGAATTGCATCAACTTCCACCAAAGGGAGTATGACGAGGTTTTCCAGGAAATTCAATCCACTGATTATAACAGGGTAGGACTTATATTCATGGGATACAATGATTTCCCCATTTTTCGTACTCACTAAAATCTTTACTTCAATGATTTGTGGTGGTGCTGGGATTGTTCTACTAAACTTTCGAGATATAAAAGAATGCGTAGAACCGGAATCAAAAAGTACGTTTGCTATTCTTGAATGAATAACTAGCGTACCTGTCACCTCTTCATTTTCGGGGTTCACTTTGGCAGAAGTGATGGAAAAAGCTCTTCCTTGCTGTCTTGGAGGTTGTTGGTTTCCTCCGATAACCCTTGGATTAGGGCACTGATTTGCAAAATGACCTGGTTCTTTGCATTTGTATCATTGAACAACGCGTTGAGGTTCGAACGGAGTGTTCCTCTCCTCTGTCGTAGCCACGTGTCCTCCTTTCCGACAGTTAATAGCTAGGTTCCCTTCTCTTCCACACCTGAAGCATTTTCTCTTCCCCTTAAGGAAATTTCCAGGGTGCTACTTTCCGCACATTTGGCAAGTGGGGTGCTGGAACTTCATAGCGCCGTTGGATTTATCCATCGGACCTCCAGCATTGAAGTCCACCTTACACTTCTTGTCCCCATTATACCCATGTTATTCTTCGATCTCCATTTCAACCTTGAGGGCACATCACACAATTTTTTCATAGCTGTCGAAGTCACGGATCGTTAATGATTTCCGCAAGCTAGGATTCATCCCACCAAAGAAGCGGTCAACCTTGCATTCAGGGGTAACGAAAAAGACGATAGCGTATCATGCAAGCCTTGTAAAGTTTTCCTCGTACGCTCCCACAGATTCTTAATCTTTTTTCTTAAGGGAAAGAAAGTCCCTTTCCATCTTAAGGCAGAGGGTGCGCAGAAAATATTTATTGAAAAACATCTTCCGTAATTCCTTCCATTCCAAAGCCTTGATCTCCTCCTCAGGCTTCATATTTTTTATCAACGTCCACCGTTGATCACCTTCACCCTCCATATGATAAGCCGCCAGGAGAATCTTATCTTGTTAAGAACATTGAAGGATGGAGAAGATCTTTTCAATGGAGTTAATCCACTGTTCAGCGATCGTGGGATCAAATGATCCACTAAAAGTAGGAGTCCTTTGTCTCATGAAGATATCGATAGCAAATTGTTCGTTCTTAGGGGGGTTGAACATTCATCTTGACCCGTGTTTCTATTCAACACTTGAGTTAGCTGAGAGAGAAGCGTGACAAAGTTCGCGATTCCCGCTCCCATTGGATTGGGCATCTCATTAGTACAATCATCACACTGATCTTCACAACAGTTGTTAGCCGGAGTCCTCTTATTACCGGCCATTGGTTGGAAAAAGGAATGTTAGTGGTAACACATAAAGGGTAATCCAAAGACAAAAGTTGATGACTTATAAATAAACATTATTTTCTTCAACTCACGAGTCTATAGGATTCGATCTAGGACTTTCATGATCTAATTTCTAACATATATTCTTAGGGGCATTTTTCCCTTATTAAGGGTTCATACCAAGATTGTGAATTTATAAAAACATATCCCCGGGGAGTGTCATAACCAAGAGTGCAGCAAGGCCCGTTGTCTTGCACCAGTTCTCGTTAGAGTCTAGCTCAAAGAGGTGCTTTTGGGTTTTACCCCTATGATACATCTGTGCCAGAGCCGCCTCTACCTGCTCGTATCTAGACAGGGATGTATTTTTTTGATAAACCACTTACTTAGTATTTAGAAAAACATAGGGATGTTTTTATTATACTTAGTCTTGTATCTAAGGCTTTAGTAGGGGTTCCTAATCCCAAAAATAACTAAACCTATCCTCTGATACCAACTATGTCAACCCTGCTTTCTATTACAACTTAAAAATTGTTCATTACATAAAAATTCACTTGATACAAAAAAGAAGATCGAGAGGTTTAGTGTATTTGGGGCTTAGGATAATTAGATAAAAACTTAAAACATGAAATACAACATCTTTATTGAAAACTTCCTTTACATGACCACTACATTCCCTCGTACTTAGCATTTCATGGGATAACCTGAGGACATGCATAAGAAAAGGGTGAGCTATAAAGCCCAGTAAGGGAGTACACATAAAATAACATGAGGAGTACAATACATGTTAGGAAATAGGCATATCAATATAGCATAAAAGAAACATGAACATAAATGCATTATAAAGCATGATAATCATAACATGAAAATGTGGCAACAACACATAACATTGAATTAGCATGAGCCAGAGCTCATTGAACATGGAGCATGTGTAAACCCTAATTGCACATGAAGCACGAGTAAACCCTCGTTTCACTTGAATTAGCATGAGTAAACACTCATTTCACCTGACTTATCATGATACTATACTTTACCCAATGCATTGGAGCGCTATAAGGGAACACCCTTCATAAACATTTCATTTCATGCATAAGTGTCCCACATGGATCATAAAACATGGATTCATTAAACATAATCATTTATTATATGATAAAGGAATGTGGAATTCATACATGAAACTTTATAATCAATAAGTAAATGTTCATAAAGGTGAATACCCTTGATGGAGAAATGGGAATGGTATTCACTACACAATGACATTGGCTTAGAAAATCGGTGTGATTTCGGCAGCGTAACGACGTGACATAAGAATTCATAAAAATGGTTGATGAAAGAGAAATGGTTTCCTCATCATATTTACATGTAATTTACAGTAATTAGGTCATATATATACGTGTCCCAACAATTGAAAACGAATTTAGATTCATGATACAAAAGTATTTCTTGAATGTAAAAGAAGAGAGAGAAGTTTCTTTCGGAATTTCGGCATAGTAACTGGTGTACATGGGAGGCATTTAATGAGAGAGAAATGGGTCTCCCATCATTAAAAAAATAAGAGGGAAGTATGGTGGAGGTGAGAAACCATACCCCAACATTAATAATTGGAATTAAAAGGGCAATACAACTTAAAGAAAATTGACAAAAATGAGAAAGGAAGAAAAAAACCCTTACTTGGAAGTGTGTTTCCAAAGGCTAGAGAGAGTCTTGTGAGAGGCTTCTTGGGAGCTTGGGGAACCTTGAGAGGATTATAGAGAGAGTATAGAAGAGTTTGGAAGAACTCAAAGAGATTTTAGTGAGGAGGAAGTGGGAGCTTGAGTGGGTTTATATTAAAAAGGTGAGAGAATTCTTTATTATTTAGGTTTGGGACCCCTTATATTAAACTAATCCAACCCAAAAAACATCCCATGGTTTTTGCCCATGGTTTCTAGAAAAGGAAATAGGAAAATAATATTTTTCAATCCCAAGGTAAGAACTTTTTAAAATATTATGGTTGCTTATGTGGAGGTGAGTCACACTCCCATGGAAATTAATTTAAAAAGGCAAAGTGTTGAATAAGTCTTGAGGGGTTCATTAATGCTTTGAAAAGTAAGTCAAACAAACCCAAAATCAATTTATTTTAATTGTAAAACATATATTGGCAGAACATAAGGATTATAGTATTTTATTACATCACCATTGGGTCATTATGATGTCATAAAACACATTATATATTTCAACAGTATTTAATTTTTACCGAAAAATTTGACTATCTCAGAAAATTATGAAAAATTCACCGTTGGATAATCTCGACATCCTGATTCCAGAAATGACATTTATCTTATCTAATAAAATTTCTAAATATGCTAATTTTCACTTTTAAAATAAAAACCAACAGTTATCGAAAATTCACAGGTTTTGACTGAAATGGCTTTGAAACCTTAATAAAAATTTTAATTGAATTCATAAAATTATAAGATCATTTATATTTAATAAAAATTAATTTAATATTAATAAAATATTATTTAATTCAAAAATCCCTTAATTTAATAAAATTGAATTCTTAATTAAATAATAACTAAAAACACCATTTGTATTTTAAAAACTATTTAGAATGTATCAAAAATGACTAGAAATTATATTCATTATTATATACAAAAAAATAATGTACATGAACATAGTACTAATTATTTGTTACATAACCCCTTAAAACAGCGGCATAATACCTAAGGGTAAGGTGTGCGATGGGGACAGACTCTTGGGGCAGCTCGTATAGCATCGCTCGAGTGGTAATCTTTATCAACTTCCACATTTCCCGTAGACAGTCATGTTCGAGCTTGACATAATGAAGCTCATCTTGGGCTTGGTCAAGGGAAAATCCCAAGGATGCCACCTCTCTTCCGAGCTCCGACAAATGGGCTTCGTATGGAGAAATTATACTAGATGAGGCAATCTCTTCCGTTTTTGAGTAAAAATTGAGTTTGTTAAAGCCTTATATTTATACTAATCATGTGATCACTGTTCAACGTCTATAAAATTAATGGTCACAACTCTTATCATAAAACCAATGAGGTTGACATCTTATAAAAACATTTTTCATAAAGAGACATTTAATTGGATCTAGAGGCATTTTCCATTAATGAATATTTAGGTCGTTATATAATTCGAGCTTTATATTATCATGAGAATAAAAGGATTCATGATATAATATGTAAAAGGACAGTATACACACCATAAAAGAGTGAATTGGTGCATAACAACAATGATGTCTAAATGGAAAAGTAAATTGAGATGAAATCCATTATATAGATGGTATCCTTAAATTAAGGATAAATCTATCACACAATTATGTGTGAGAAATATAAATACACCGAATATAAGTGGATATTATGTGTGAAACAATCAGAGGTTAGTCACACATAATCTTTGAAAAACAAAACCAATGACATAGATATTTAACTCAATCAAATGATATTGAGTTATGATTTCCCATACAAGTTCGTAAGAATTTATCCATGAGATGATTATGTGTAGAAATACTATATCCACAAAAAGGTTTGTGGAAATTACAACATAGATATTCCACACATAATCTTGGAATAATAAAATCAAGAAGTAGAGGTTCAACCCAAATAATTGATAGTGGGTTAAGAAGTTCCCTTACAGAAATCTGACAGCCTAACGACGTCACATTAAAATTCAGAAAATGAGTTGATGAGAGAGAAAATGGTATCTCATCACTTGTAAATAAAATTTACACAAATAAGGATATATAAGAACATATCCCAACATAATAGTATGTGAATTAAAATACATAACAAAATTAGTCTTTTAAAAAGAGGAGGGTGAAATATCCCCTTACCGAGTTGGGTAACTTTCGAAACGTACACCCCATGGAAGAAGGGTCATAAAATGAAGATTTAAATACCCATAAATAAAATTATATTACAAAAAGTGTATATAATAGGCAGTACATACACCACTCAAATGAAATAGTGGCAAACGTAGCATAAATGTCACGGGAATAAATGTGACATGAAAAATCCCTTACAGAAACTGGGCAGCCTAATGGCGCCATGTAAAACTTCCAAAAAGGGATTTCTGAGATGAAATATGTTCTCTCATAATATGAACATAAAAAGTAAAGTATGAGTAATATAAAAGAACATCCCCAAACATAAGAAAGATGAGCTTAAAAGAAATGGCATAAAAGAGAGTACTTAAAAAGAAAGAGAGGGGTAGGTTCCCTTATCTCGGGTCCGACTTGACTCGATCGTTCTTTAACATCCTGAATAATAAAGTTGAGTTAATTTAGACTTTCTAAAGAACCTATTTCAAGTTCATTATTCCTTTTATATAACTTATTTCCATGTTATAAGCATTATGTAATCACTTAAGTTAATAATGTTTGTTTTGTCGATATTTGGTTTTTAAGTCAAAAGTGGACTTCTTACAATTACATGTTTTTTCATGTGGTCAAAGGATCATTATATCCAGAATTATATTCATGATTTTGATATCATATATAACATATATATCCAGAATATACCAGTATTTATAATATTACATAATTATTTAGAGGTAAGTAATGAAATGCACCGTTCATGGAGACGGTAAGCCGTACGTACGCATGAATGCTATTTTCATTTCTATTTCATATTAATGGAATTAAAACCAAATGACAGGTATGTATATTTTAATTTCATAATTATATTAATCATTTATATGTAAGATACATAATATATAATAACTTTAGGTCCATCCTTTATACATCCCACATATGGCATTAACGAATCAAATCATTTTGAGGGGGCGGTAGTCTGCACTTCCTAAAATGAAATTATCGTGTTTTTCCCACAATGGAAACAATGAATTTATGCCACAAAAGAATAATAAGGAAGCTTAAGTAAAACATAAACATATTATATATCATATATAAATATAGTGACATGTTAATGGCCACCTTTGAAGGTGTTATATGAGTGTTGAACAATCATCGTTTCGTGAGGAAGAAATTCGCCATCCACAGAAACAATATGTTCATTAACCATTAGATGTAGGTGTGTGTAAGTTTAGATCAAATTATTCTTATAAAAACATCCTAGTATATTGAATATACTGGAGGTTTTACAAAAAAAGAATATAAAGAGTTTAGGGGGTTGGAGAAGCAAAATAAAACAAAAGAACACAAGAGAAGACACTACCTTTAAATCGGGTAACTCTTTTTGATTTGAGCTCAAAGGCTTCCATGAGAAGACTTCTGCCCAAAGTTAGGCTTCTAGGAGTAATATAAGGATGTGGAGAGGAAAAATGGTCAGGGTTTGGCCGATCCAAAGGCTTGAGATGTGTGGGTAAGGAGGTAGAGGTGGGGGCCTTTTATAAGAGGAGAGGAGGGGCACTCTTTGAAAGTAAGAAATTGTTACGTTATTTTAGAATGATATTCGGATTTTAAAGGTCCCACGTTGATGTTTTTAAAGGATAAGGTGATAAGAGTTCTAAATACACTCATCCTATAGGTTTTGGACATGTGTAGGTCTTAGATTTTACATTATCTTTCCATTTTATTTAAATTGTTAAATAATGAGGTAATCGCTGCATCATCACGGTGTCATTAATAATTTAATTTTTTTATGTATAAAAATTATATATAAAAACTATGATGTAAGAATTCTTTTTAGATTTCCAATGAATATTTATAGATAAAAATCTGACTTGTATAACCCAATATAAATATTGTTTTAGTAAAACAACACATGTTTGTGACATTTTAATTTTAACATTAAATAAAAAGCTATTAATGTCATTTTCCAACCAAAGTGGCTCCATGGGGTCCCCAAATTGACCCATGGATTTTCTTGGTCGGACATGACATATAAGAAGAGGTTAGGACATGTTTCTAGGTCATTTCATATCATTAAAACATTATTTTTACCTTAAACTACACTAATTACCTCTAATCGCGATTAATAAACTTAAAAGTTTCTATTCACCAAAAAATTATGTTAATCCCATTGAACCAAATTTTACTTCTTAATGAAAACCATGTATGTCTGATTTTTTAAATTCAAATCACATAAGTGGTAAAGTTTCAGTTAAACGAAAAATCAGTTACTTTAACTACCACTTAGTGGTTTCACTATTCATCAAAAATTGAAGTTTTTCAGAAAAGTACCAAAAATTCACCCTAAGATATATTTGATATTCCAAATTCAAAAATTATCTCAATTTTACAAAATTCAAAACATATAAGTTTCATTAATTAATTTAATAATTAATTCCCGCTGTCAGAGTAAATAGCGTGTTTTTATGAAACAATAAGTATCAACAGATTGACACTAGTTTAAGTCCAATTTAAAGATGAAATTCATTCCAATGACCACTATTGGATTAAATGTTAAATATATATTATAATTTCACTTTAAAACCAATTCAAAACATAATATAATCATATAAATAAATTAGATTAAAAAGAGGTTTTGAATTAAAATACAACAGTTTTCACTATTCATTAAAAAATGAACTTTATCGGAAAAATACCATAAATTTACACAAAGTAAATTTTGAAGTCCCGATTATAAAGAAGAATTTTATTTTGTCAAATATAACACATAAAATTGTCAAAAGGTGGATTTAAAATAGGTTCTTCATCAAAAGGCGATTAATCGACCTTTTAAAGAATATTAGAATGTTTACGCTTAAAATTGGATTCATTCACATTTTTAATCCTTTAACATTTATTGTAAAAAGTACAAATATTTGAGAAACATATATAATCATTTTTTAGTTATTTTTGTTCATTCCATCCATTACAACGGCTAGGAATTAACTACATTTAAAATAATATTATTTTATTATTAGAGTGCAACGTAAGATTCCCAAGAAACTCGTTGTTGCGTATTGGGTACGCCATCGAGCATAGCATCCCCTTTAACGTTATATTAATATTTTATTCACAAATATGGATAAATGTGAAAATTTCATATTCTTTATTTACCTGGGGTGTTACATTATTCTAGACATCATATCCACATAGTGAAGGCCTCGTGCCTGGACTAATAATAAGATTTATTTAAGTCCTGGTATAGAGATATTTGTTTGTCTAATGAAACATACTAATGCATCAAGAAGCTATAGCGGGCTCCACCAGTTAGATACCATGTCCAATTCATTCCTCATATGAAAAGGATGAAACATAATATAATCATTCGTATTAAAACAAGATTACGAAATATAAATTTTATAACCATAAAACATGAATGGTATAAAAATGGAAAATCCACAGTCAAACATATCAAAAAACCATCAATACAATATTGAAGATTGTATCATAAAAAATAAACATAAAAAAACATAAAATCCAACGAAGGATGTTGACATAGATGAAAATTATCCAAAAAATATTTGAGTGAAATATTTCTTTCTACATCGAAATCATTAAAAAGTAAAGAAACCATTTATTTTGAAAATATTATTATAATATTTTAATGTAATCTTAAAAGGTGTTATAACAGTAGAAAATAGCTTCACTCGTTGTATAAGTTAAAAAAACATTCTTTTCTTAATTTATTGAAAGGGTCATAAAGCAACCTGTTTGGAATGTAATAGAATGATTGCTTTCAAACCATTTTATAAAATTTCATTCAAGTTTATAAATGCATTTATTCCATTTTATAGTAAACAGTAAAAAAATTTGAATTTCATTTTTAAGAAACACTTATGTGGGTGATAAAGAGGTCCCAGTAGATACTCACATATAAACAACCTCGGATAATAAAGGGATTGTAAAATTAACACTTACCATGTATTTTTTCCTTGGTAAAGGGTAATTAAACCTCATATATAATAGTTAAATCATGGTTATTAAATTATACAAGAACCATATACCTAAATAGTATATTATATATGATCTTCTAATACTGTTTTGTTAATAATATTTTATTAGTGTAATCATTTCGGGTGTTAAATGATTCGTTTTCCGGAATATTTTTTGCTATGAATGTCTTATTTGTAATGGATAATATGTATTTGATTCATATACATAATGATATTATGTTCTTGAAAAATATTTGTATTCATAAAATAAAAAATATTATTGAATGGTTGTCATGGGGAATGAACCTTATCGTGTTCGTGAAGACGGTAATATGTATGTACGCACGAGCGACAATACCATTCTATTGATGGTGAAATATTATGTAATTGGATGGTATATCATATATAAAAAAACATTAACTTGTTATATTTATTATTTAAATTAATTATACTCATTATTATACCAATCAAAATAATATAATAATGAATAACAAACTACATCACGACGTGGAGACATTAAGCTACACGTATGCACGTAAGGTGACTCTGTCATTCATAGGATGGATAGAATAATGAATATGGTTGTAAAATATTTATAATAACATTACAGTATGTAAATGTTACAGAATTGATTATTTTGTTATAGAAACAACAAATAAAGAGAAAGTTTATGAAAGAAAGAACTATAAAAGAGTTTATGAAAACATTACCTCTTTTTCAGGTGCTACCTTTTAATTTTATAAAAATGGATCATTATGATGGATTTAGGATCAAATTGAGGACTCTAGGTTTAAGTGAAGGTATTTGGGAGTAAATTTGAGCAAGGTTTATCCAATCCAAATAGACTTGGTGGTGTGATTTTGAGAGAAGGGGAAGTACCCTTTTATAAGAGAGGAGAGAGTTAATTTAGGAAAAGATTGAAATATTATTTTATCATACAATCATATTCAGTTTATAATGAATCCAAATGCATTAATTTAGTAAAAATGGTGGGTATGTGTTGATAACATTTCCACTAATATTTTTTATATAGGTTTAGTTCACCTTATTAACCTTAACATTTAGCTTTAACTCTAAGTTAAATAGTCTAACTTTTACCATGTATTGTTGTTTTACTATAATAAATGGTTAATGAACATACTATAAAAATACAATAGAACCCAAATTGGTTCATTATTGATATATATAAACTTATGAAAGTCCTTTTTCTGATCCTTAGATTTTTAATAATATTCTATCATTTAAAAATATATTATTTTTTTTAAAATCACATTTAGGTCAATTTTGACAGTATTTGGTATTTTGTTTTCCTAAATGTCATAACAACATTTTCACATTGAAAAAATTATTTAATCTACCATAACATGTCATATTCTCCTATAAAATTATTGTAATTCATCAAAATTATCAATTTACATTTATTTGGATATTTAAAATATCAATTATTTTATTATTTCATTAAAAAATAAATTATTGCATCATCATTGTGTCATAAAAAATTTAATTATTTAATGTATAAAAATTATAAATAAAATACCATTATTTATGAAATATTTTTATATTTCAAATTAATATTTATAAATGAATTTATCTTATGTATAACCCTATATTAATTTTTTTTTATTTATTAAAATTATAATTTAACACATTTATCTTTTCTTTAAATAAAATAATAATAAATGTCCTAATCTAATTCAAGTTGACAAAAGATGATCATATTTTATTCATAAGGTTTTTTGGTTGAGAAAAACATATCCAATAGAATTAGGATATGTGTTACGGTAATTATAAGATAATATTTACCTTTAATTACCCTATTTACATTTTCCTATAACACCCTGAACCCAGTTACCCAGAGCCAGTTCATTATTTTAATACATTGGCATGATTACAAGGAATTAAGTCCGGAAGGACCGATCAATTTAGAAGTCTTGGAAAATATATTAAAAAAATTAACTGTAAATTAAAATTTCAAACATAAAACACAGTATAGATTGTTCTTTGAGGACACCATTATTCCCATTAGCTTAACACTGAATATCAATCATAATAATCTTCTTGGAATCTTGGGAAAATAAAAATAGAAAGGGGTGATCTCAGATGCTCAATAAGTATAACAATATAGCGGAAACATTAATAATTAAGCATAAACATTTAAGGCAATGTATAAGACTAAAACAAAAGCCTTTTAAACATGAGATTCAACGTAATATGGAAAAGCTAAAATCAAATAATTTCATTTTCTTACTCACATGGATATTATACAAGTCTAATAATCACATTCAATATCAATAGCCACTTTCATAATGAAGGAATGAATACTGTCGAACTTTATATTCTATGTTAAGGATTATTCCAAGTCCAAGGGGCTAACTGTAACCGGACCCCAACACGAAGAGCCTCTATAACCAAACTCCATCCCAGAGATCCTCTGTAACCGAACTCCAACCGGGAGAGCCTCTATAACCAGACTCCAACCCGGAGGGTCTGCTGTAACCGGACCCCAACCCGGAGGGCTTACTTTTACGGGTGACCAACCCGAACATACTATTCTAATGCATTTCTCATATGAAAAGGTTTAAACATAATATAAAAATTTATATTAAAACTATCATACGAAATGTCAATAATTTACCTATAAACCATGAATGGTGTAAAATAACACATCCCCAATCAAGCATATCACAAAACCTTCAATAAAATGTAGATGTTTTGTATCATAATAATTCAACTTCAAATAAGTTTAAAATCCATCAAAGGATGTTGACATAGATGAAATTGAAACTATTTGAGAGAAATATCTATTTTTTGAAATCATTTAAAAGTAACATAATTATAAAATAAAACATTTACTTTGAAAATATTCTTATAATCTTGTATGGGATTCTTCTACTCTTTTATACTGGCGGAAAATATCTGAACCCACCATATAAGTTCAAAAAGACATTCTTACCTTAATTATGTCGAAAAGGTTAAAAAGGACCTTATTTGGAAAACGACAGAATGATTCCTTTATAATACCTAAAAAAGTAAAACAAGGGCATAAATGACTTTAAACCATAGTCTATAAAATATTAATAATGTTTTGAAATACATTTTTAAGAAACATGGATGTGGATGATAAAGAGGTCACAGAAGATAATTACATATATACAATCTCAGATAATGAAGAGATTTTGAAATAAACCCTTACCTTGTACTTTTAGATGGAAGAGGGTTGGTTAACCTCAAGTATAATGGTGAAATAATTGTTATTAAATGATACATGAATAATATACATTAAAAGGATATCATATATGATCTTTTAACATTTATTTGTTAATAATATCTTAGTATTATCGTCATTTTGGGTGTTAACAGATTCGTTTTCCAATATATCCTTTGTTAAGTGAGTCATATTTGTTATGGATGGGATGTGTCATATTCATATACAAAATGATATCTAGTATTTAAAAATTATTTTTAATCATCAAATGAAAATTATTCTTGAATGGATACGATGGGGAATGAATCTCATTGCATTCGTGGAGACGGTAATCTGTACGTACGCACGAGCGACATTATCGTTCTTTTGATATTAAAATAATATATAATTTGATGGTATATCATATATAAATAATTATTATAAGGTTTTACTTATTATTTAAATGAATTTCAAATCATTATTATACCCATCCAAATAATAATGTATTGAATAACAATTACACGACGACGTGGAGACGGTAAGCCATACGTACGCACGTGTGGTGACATGTCAATAAAGGGGTGGATAGAATAATGAATTTGGTGGTACCATATTTATAATAACATAAAATTATATAGAAGATACTTGAGTTATTATTTTAGGATGGAAACAACAAAGATAGATGATGTGGATGAAGAACAGAACTTGAAAGATGTGATGAAATATTTACCTCTTCTTCGGGTTCTTCCATTTGATTTGATCAAAATGGCTCCCTAGATTGGCTTTATGACTAATGTAAGTCATCTTGGATTATGGGAGAATAGTTGAGAGGGTATTTGGGAAGGGGTTGGCCATGCCAAATGGCTTTGCTGGTGTGAATTATAGTGAAGGGGGAGTGCCCTTTTATAAGAGGGGTGAGGGCACCTTAGAAAAAACATAAAATATTATTTTATAATAAATTCATATTTACTTTATAATGGTTCTAGAGTGACTTATTTCGAGTCTAGGGTAGGGATGGGTAGAAAGACTCTCATCCAATAGGTTTTAGTCTAGTTTAGTTTACCATTTATACCTTATTACTTATAATTAATACTATGTTAAATAATTTTACTTTTAGTGTGTCTTCTTGTATTCTTACATTATATTGTTACTAAACATTATATAAACTGCCAATGGAACCCCAATTGGTTCGTTAATGTAATATATATTTTTATCTAAGACTTTGGGCCTAGCCTTATAGTTTGAAGAACATTATATCAATTAATTATATAATATTTATTTAAAAACATATTTTTTTATCATTTTTGACACAATTTCGTATTCGTATTTTGTTAAAATAATAACAGCATTATTACTTAAAATAAATAAACTAACCAACCCTTTAATGTCATATTAACCTAGAAAAGTGGTGTAATTCATAAAAAGTCTAAAATTTTATTTATTTGGATATTTATAATATCAATTAGTTTAATATTTCATTAATTTGGTAATTACTGCATCTTCATTATGTCATAAATAAATTAAATTATTTAATGAATAAAAAATATAAATAAAATTCCATTATATAGGAATGCTTTTTATAGTTCTAATGAATTTTTATAGTCGAATTTATATTATGTATAACCCTACATTAATTTTTTTTTGTTATTAAACATTGATTTTAACTATTTTAACTATTCTTTAAATAAAATATTAATAAATGTACTAATCTAATTAAGCTGGACCTAAAGGATCATATTTTATTCCTAAGTATGTTTTTGGTCGAATTACACTTATCCAGCAGAATTAGGACTTGTTTTAAGGTAATAATAATATCATTTTTACCCTTAATTACCCTATTTACTTTTAACTGTGGTAAATAAAAGTAAGGAGTTTCTATTCAAAAAAAATTATTTTCATCTTATTGAACCACATTTTACATACTGATATCAAACATGTCTTTTTTATTTTGAAAACTCAACTCACAAAAGCATTAATATTATGTTTTATGTAAATTTTCAAATGCTCTTAGGAGGTGGGTACAAGACGGTGAAAAGTTCTATAAATTTTTATGTATCTAAAATTATTATAAATTGACTCTAATGAATTACATTGATCATATATAGGTATTATGTATCTATTTTGACAAAAATTAAATTTAAATAAAATAAAAAATTATTTAAAAAAAAATTTGGGTTTTAAACTATAACTCGGTGTTTTCCACTATTCATCAAAAATTTAATGATTTCAGAAAAATACCAAAAATTCAACCTAGGCTAATTTCGATATTCTGAATTAAAAAATGAAGTCCATTTTGACAGATAAAATTTATAAAATATTAAAAAGTGGTAATTACTATTCATAACAAATATTTTTCTTATTGTGGTGTGTTAGAACTCGGAGTTGCGTACAACACACGCTCTTGTATTATTAAATGAGAAGCGTACCCTAGAAACATGGGGTGTTACATTCTCCCCTCCTTCAATAAATTTCAGCCTTGCAATTTTAAATTGTTGTTTGAAAATAAAAGGTTTAAAATAGAAAATACCTTTGTGGAAAACCAACATCGAAAATTGGGTACATAACATTTATTTTTAATAAGAGGGAAAGGGAAATTAAAAATTCACCACCAAATTAGGGTATTGAATAGGAGAGTATTTGTGGGAATTATAGACACGTAATTAGAGGAAAACATAAATATTTATAGGGAGTGATTGAGGTCATCAATCACAAACAAGTGTAAAATTGATGGCCTCAAAGCCATCAATCTATGATGATCTAAAATATCATCAGTTCAAAAAAATAAAATGTGTTAGGGCAAAACATTTTCAGTTTTAATATCCATTCCATAATTTTTAAGAATTAATTTATTCATAGAATAATTGAAATTTATATATGTGTGTGTGTATATATATATAAACTTGACAAGTAGAGTTTCATCCTTTAACTAATTTCTACCACAAACTCATCTTTCACCCCAAAAGATAATAGAACCCAAAAAAATTTATATTTATCCTAATCGTTTAAGGTTCCAAATATTAAAACATACAATTTAATTGAAGAAAAATATTTTTTAATAATCAGGGACTTCATATTGTCTAGTGGTTGGTAATAAAGGCAAGTCGCACTGTGGTTTTGGGTTCAATTCATGTAGCTTTGTCCGATGCGACGGGTTATCGCCCGACCTGCATGTTTTCTTTTTTCAAAAATAATCATATGAAAATTTTTAACCTTAAAATATACTATCCAAAGTTAAACATAATCCATTCCAAAATTTATTGTTATCCAAATTACCTCTATTTAGACTCTCTGTAAAAGCTATATAAATTCCAAAATCAATTGTAACATCAGATTCCCCAAACAAAGTAATGTTTCTCTTATTGTCACATACTGAAAATATGATTACCTTAGTCATACTAAAACCTTAATGAAATCAACAAGTACTGTAGTACAATCCTTATACATATCACATTATTCTTATAACCCTAATATAATCCTTGAGTCCAAAATTTATCAAAAATTCATTAATTCTTCCTCTTGAACTGTAGTAACAGCATATGATTGGCCTTCATCCATTGGCCTTTTCTAAGGTAAGATTCCATGGTGATTAGGGAATTTGTTTGCATAATTACCTATTTCTCTACAATTGTAGCATTCAACATTTATAGCCTCTTTCTTTCCCTTTCAATCACAAGCTTGGTGGCCTTTTTCACCACACTTGTAACAAACTCCCATTACTTTTAGGCAATTACTGGGGTGTTTATTACCCCAATTATCATATAATAGAAAAATATTTCATTCCATTTTTAGCTATATCCATATCTAACTCCACCATTTTATTCTACTATTTCATTACTTTATTGTCATAATATTTAGATAATTTTTTTTCTTTCTTGATAGCACACGATACTATATAATCGTACAATGAGAAGTATTGCGATACTAATGCTCGACGGAGAAATCGTTTTAACCCATCAAATAAACATCCAATATTACTTAATGTTTTATGTATAAAATTGGAAGCATGCCTTTCTAACCTTGTAAAGTTAGCTTCATACTTTGCGACATTTTTATCCTCCTTTTGCCTCAGACTCAGAAATTGTCTTTCCATATCTGCTCGATGGTCACGATGAAGGTATTTTTCTAAGAATTTTTTTAAACTTCCTCTATTCAATTAGTGATACGTTATCATCTTACTTTGTGTTTTGAATCAATGACAACAATTGATAAGTATCTCCTGTGAGGTGGTAAACTACCATGACAACGTTTTCTCTTTCGCTACTGCACAAGGTGTGGAATATTTTCTCTATGGAATTTATCCATTGCTCAACTACTAGTGGATTTGTACCCCCATTTAATGTTTGTGGTTGTTTCCACATGAAGATATCTAACATTGATCCTCCACGTTGTGGATCAGGGTGCTCCATACGGGTAAGGTTATTATTTATAACCTGAGTGAGTTGTCCTAGTATAGTGATTAGCTAATCCTCACTAGTTGCATCACCATCTCCACTATAATTATCTTAAGTAGGAGAGAAATCCCTACATAGAGTTCGTGCATTGATATAGTTTCAATTCCATCCACTAGGAGCCATTTCTAAACAATGGCATAAAATATATTAGTTTATCAATCGAAATACATAATTCCAAACTTGTAAAACACATAACATAAAATGAACATTTTATGGATGTAATCCATAATCATAAAATTGTTTTCTTTGAGGAAGTATATACTCATAAACCCTTCATAATTATTTGTAACGAAAATGAGAATTATCCTAAGCATATCCCCCGGGAGTGTCATAACCAACAGTGCAACAAGTCCCATTGTCGTGCACTAGTTCCCATTCGAGTGTAGCTCAAAACGGTTTTTTCGGGTTTTACCCCAAGGTACATCTGTTTCAGAGCCGCATATTCCTGCATGTATCCAGAAATGGATGTATTTCTTGGAAAACTCATAAAATATCTACAATACCAAAATTCTAGGAAGTTATTCTATACTAGTCCTCAAAGTCTATCTTAGGGCTATGTGATCTAGTCATAGTTTACCTAAATCTAGCTTCCAAGGTTTGTACTAAACATCCTATGATTCCAACAGTTTTTCCCCAATCCCAGTTACCCAGAGTCGATGTATTATTTTAATAAATTGTCAAGATTACAAGGAATCATGTCCCGAAGGACTGATCAGTTTATCAGTCTTGGAAAATAGATTACATACATTAAATTGACATTACAATATCAAACATAAAACACAACATAGATAGTTCATTAAGAACGCTATTATTCACTTTAGCATAACCCTGCATATAAATCATAATACACTACATGGAATCCTCATAAAATAAATATAGATAGGGGTGAGCTCAGATTCTCAGTAATGATAACAATACCGAGGATACTTTCATAAATAAATATAAACAATTAAGGCAATGTATAAGACTAAAACCCAATCCTTTTAATCTAGAAATTCATCATAATATGGAAAAGATAAATTCAAATAATTCCATTTACATGCACAATGGATATTCTACTTGTTAAATAATCACATGAAATATGAATATCAACTTTCATAAAGATGGAATGCATAAGTCTGAACATTAAATTCTATGTCAAGGCCTTGTGCCAAGACCTAGGGGCTAACTGTAACCGGACCCCAACCTGGAGAGCCTCTGTATCCGGTCTCCATCCCGGAGAGCCTCTATAAATGAACTCCAACCCAGAGAGCCTATGTAACCAGACTCCAACCAGGAGGGTCTGCGGTAACCAGGCCCCAACTCGGAGGTCTTACTTTTACCGCTCCCCAACCCAGAACATACTAGTTCAATCCATTTCTCATATGAAAAAGTTTAAACATAATATAAACATTAATATTAAAACTATCAGATGAAATGTCAATACATTATCCATTAACCATGAATGGTCTAAAAATAACACATCCACAGTCATAAATATCACAAAACCTTCAATAAAATGTGTATGTTTTGTATCATAATAAATCAACATCAAAGAAGCTTAAAATCCATCAAACGATGTTGACATAGATGAAATCAAAACTATTTGAGAGAAATATACCTTTTTTAAAATCATTTAAAAGTCATATAATTATAAAATAAAACATTTACTTTGAAAATATTCTTATAATCTTGTAAGGGAAGCTTCGAAGATTTTATAACAGCGGAAAATAGACCCACCTGCCGTATAAGTTAAAAAAAAGACATTCTTAACTTAATTTTGTCTAAAAGGTTAAAAAGGACCTTGTTTGGAAAATGATGGAAAGATTCCTTTATAAAATTCTTATAAAAATTCAAACAAGGGTATAGAGTAATTTTACCCATAGTCTATAAAATTGTAATAATGTTTTGAAATACCTTTTTATGAAACATTGATGTGGATGATAAAGAGGTCCCATTAGATAATTACATATAAACAACCTCGGATAATGAAGAGATTTTGAAATAAACCCTTACCATGTACTTTTCCTTGGTAAAGGGTAGGTTAAAATTATGTATAATGGTTAAATAATTTTTATTACATTATAAAATAATCATATAAATTAATAGAATATCATATATGTTCTTTTAACATTTGTTTTTTAATAATATCTTCGAATTGTCATCGTTTCGAGTGTTAACAAATTCATTTTCCTTAAGACCTTTGATATGTGAGTCATATTTGTTATGGATGGGATATATATTATTCATATCCAGAATTATATCAAGTCTTTAATAATTATTTTTAATCATCAAATGAAAATTAGTCCTGAAAGGACATGATGGGGAATGAATCTCATATGCATTCGTCGAGACGGTAATCCGTACGTACGCACAAGCGACAACAACATTATTTTGATTTTAAAAATATATATAAAAGTATGGTATATCATATATAGAGAATAATTATCATGTTATATTTTATTATTTACATGAATTACACATCATAATTATACACATCCAAATAATAATTTAATGAATAACAATTACACCACGACGTGGAGATAGTAAGCTGTGCGTACGCACGTATGGTGACATGTCATTCCAGGGATGGATAGAATAATGAATTTGGATGTACCATATTTATAATAACATCATAGTATATAGAAGTTACTGGATTTATTATTTTAGAATGGAACAAACAAAGAAAGAGAAAGTGGAAGAGGAAAGGAACTTGAAAGAGGTGATGAAATATTTACCTCTTCTTCGTGTTCTTCCTTTTGATTTGATAAAAAGGGATACATTGATTGGATTTATAACTAAGGAAAGTACTCTATAATTAAGGGAGGAATCTTGAAAGGGTTTTTTGGTAGGTTTTGGTCGATCCAAATGGCTTTGAAGGTGTGAATTGGAGGGAAGGGGGGGTTCCCTTTTATAAGAGGGGTGAGGGGCACCTTAGGAAAAACATAAAATTTTATTTTATAATAAATTTATATTCGGTTAATAATGGCTCCAAAGTGATTTATTTGGAGTATATGGTGGTTATCAGTCTAAATCCTCTCAACCAATAGGTTTTAGACAAGTTTAGGTTACCATTGTAGCCCTATCTTTTAAATTTAACTCTTAGTTAAATAATTTAACTTTTACCGTGTCTTCTTGTATTCTTACACTATATGGTTAATAAAATTACTATAAACTAACAATAGAACCCAAATTGATTCATCAATGTCATATATATTATTATATAAGTCTTTCAGCCGAACCTTATATTTTTAGTACCATTATATCAATTAATAATATAATATTTGTTTTAAAAACTATTTTATGTCAATTTTGACAATATTTGGTATTTGTTTTTTGTTAAAATATTAACAGAATTATTACTTCGAAGAAAATTAATCTAAAAAACCCTTTAATGTCATAGTAACTTATATACTTAGTGGAATTTAATAAAAAGTGTCATATTAAATTTATTTGGATATTTATAATATGAATATTTTTAATATTCCATTAATTGGGTAATTAATCTATCATCATTGTGCCATTAATAAATTACCATATTTAATGTGTATAAATTTAAATAAAATATCATTATGTTGGTAATATTGTTATATTTCTAATGAATATTTATATTCGAATTTATCTTACGTATAACCCTATATTAAAAATGATATAGTTAGTAAACATTGATTTTAACTATTTTAACTCTTATTTGTATAAAATAATAATAAATGTCCAAATCTAATCCAAATAGAACTAAAAATAATATTTTATTCCTAATGTTGTTTTTGTCGAATTAAAATTATCCAATAGAATTAGGACATGTTTTAGGGTAATAATAATATCATTTTACTCTTAATTACGCTATTTCCTTTTAACCGTGGTAAATAAAATTAAAAAGTAACTATTCACCAAAAATTATTTTCATCTTATTGAACCACATTTTATATACTGATATAAATCGTGTGTCTTAGGTTTTTTGAAATTCAACTCACAGTAGCAGTCAAATTATGTTTTATTTAAATTTTAAAATGCTCCTAGGAGGTGGGTAAAAGACGATGTAAAGTTCTATACATTATTTATATATCTAAAATTATTATAAATTGACTCTGATGAATTACATTGATGTTATATAGGCATTATGTATCAATTTTGACATAAACCAAATTTAAATATAATAAATGATTATTTAAATAAAAATTCGGTTTTTAAGCTATAACTCAGTGTGTTTCACTATTCATAAAAAATTGAATATTTTCAGAAAAAAAACCAAAAATTCACCATAGGCTAGTTTCGATATTCTGAATCCAAAAATTATGTACATTTTGAAAGATAAAATTTATAAAATTTCAAAAAGTGGGTATTACTATTCATAACGGCATGTTTTCTTTTCGTGGTGTGTTAGAACATGGAGTTGCATACAACACATGCTATTGTATTTTTCAAAGAGAAGCGCATCATGGATGTTTGGGGTGTTACATTTACTATGGTAAATAAAATCCAAAAGTTAATATTCACCAAAAGTTATATTAATATTTTTGAACCACATATTACTTACTGATGTTAACTATGTCTCTTAGATTTAGGAAATTCAAATCACATTAGCGGTGAAATTATGTTTTATCCAAATTTGCTAACATGCCTAAAAGGTGGGTAAAAGACATTAAAATTTCAATTTAATATTATATATCCAATTTTATTATAAAGTTACTCTAATTAATAACATTTAACATATATAGGTATTATGTATCTATTTTTATTTAAATTAAATTTTAACAAAATAAATAATTATTTAAATAAAAAGTCGGTTTTAAACAATAATGTAGGGTTTTTCACTATTAATAAAAAATTGAATGTTTTCATAAAAATACCAATAATTCATCTTAATATAATTTTGATATTCATAATTGAAAAATGATTTCTATTTTAACAAATTAAAAATATAGAACTTACATTAATTAATTTTAAATTAATTCCCATTGTCAAAACCAGAATGTGTGTTTTTAAAAAATAAAAACTATCAAAAGATTGAAATGATTTTTATGTCTAATATTGTTGTAGAATTACTTCCAATATCAAAAATTTAAATAATTGATAAAAATATAATATCATTATAATTCAAAATAATTCAAATGTTTAAATTAACACTATAAATTTTTTTAATATAAAAAGTTTTTTTCAATTAAAATATAGTATTTTTCACCATATATGAAAATATGAAAGTTATCAGAAAAACAACAAAAAATTATTGAAACTAAAATTTTAAGTCCCTCTTCTATAGAAGAATTTTATTTTCTAAAATTGAATATATGAAAGGGTCAAATATTTTATTTAAAAAGTGTTTTTTATTAAAAGGATGTAAAATTTTATTTTTTGAAAAATACTTCCTTAATTTGAAAAAATTGAATTTATTCTAATATTATTTCTAAGAAATAGATAATATAGATGTTATATTATATTTATTATATAAAATTCAAAATGCAGTTAATACTATTCATAAATGATTTTTTAATGGCTAGTTTGGTAAATCGTGGTGCGCTAGAACTCGGTGTTGCGCGTAGAGGAATCTATTTAATTACGTTAAAGAGATAACGTACTATGAAATCCTAGGGTGTTAAACTCTTACCTCATTCAACAAATTTATTCCCCGTAATTTCAACTTTTTTTTTGAAAATAAATCGTTAAAATAGAAAATTAGTTTGTGGGAAACCCACATCAGAAAGGGGGTTAATAAAATTTATTGTTAAAAATATGGAAAGGAAGATGAAAAAGTCACCATCATAATAGGATTTCTAATAGGGAAACAAGTTGGAAATTTGAGACACATAATTGGAGGAAAATAAATAAATATTTATATTGAGTGATCTAGGTCATCAATCATAAACTAGTGAATGATAAAAAGAAAATTGAGGGCCTCAATGCCGTAAATCTATAATGACTTAAAATATCACTGGTTCATCAAAACATTAGGTATCAAGATAATTAGTTTTATGTTTTAAGATCCTTTCCCTAATGTTTCATAATTAATTTCTACATAGATTAAGGAAAAATTACTTGAAAATTATAGTTCCATCCTTTAACTAATTTCTACCACAAACTCATCATTCACTCCAAAAGATAAAAGAACTAAAAAATATTTTATTAATCCTTATCGTATAGGGTTTCGAAAAAATGAATTTATAATTAATCTATCAGATCATTTAAAAAAACAAATTATACAGACTAGGATATCACATAGTCTAGTGGTAGGTTATACACCCCTGTCGCCCTTCATTTGCGGGTTCAAGTCTCATGGCCATACCGGATGTGATGGGTTGTCACCTGACCTCCGGGTTATCCTTTTTATAACAGTCCAAAATTAATCTAAAAAAATGTTTTAACCATAAACAATAGTATCCAATGTCCAAAAATTTCATTAAAAAACTTTATTCTTTTCCAAAATACTTCTGTCCAAATCATATTACAAAAAATTATAAGGAAGGTCAATATAACATAATAAAGATCTTTTTTTGCCACATAATAACATGTGAGTACCTTCATTGTGTATTATCTTAAAACATGGTAACACCCTGAATTACAATTAAAACCTTATTGATTACATTCATGCTCCCTTATTCTATATAATATAATAGATATATTCCTTATATCAAAATATTTTAAAAACTCCAACAATGATGGAATAAACAAACCACTAATGAGTTCAAAGGTTGACAAGAATATCCAATATAATTTATCCTAGTAATATGTATCTTATTTCATAATCACTACCTTATTATCATGAGCATATGAAGGTTAATATTTCCTTCAAACATTTATTTTCCTAAATTATTAACTTGTTGTTGAGTCCCTTTTCTTAGTATCATATAATCTCAAATCCTCAATGAAATAGTACTGCAGTTCAATCCTTATTTATTTTAGTAATTAATATAACCATTACATCGTCGATACAACACTGAAATTCATAATTATTTAATAAAAAAAAGAGAACACTAATTATTCCTCTTTGTCAATGGTAGTATCATACTTGATTATTATCCAATTGCATCATTTCGGGTATACACTGACGATTGGGACATTAATTCGTATAGTGTCCCAACTCTTTAGTGATAAATCATCACACATTATAAACCTTTTTCTAACCCTTGACATCATGTACATAGTGTCTTTTTTCTCCACACTTATAACAAACACCAATTCCCTTCAATAATTTAATAAGGTGATTTGTTCCACAGTTATAACATATGGGAAAATCTTTCTTTCACTTCTTCTCGTAATCCATGTTTCTCTCTACCATACTTTTCTTCACTGGCTTCCCTTCAAATCCATAGGCATCAGATAATTCATTACATATCTAATTAACACATGATACTATTTCTTCCTATGATGAGAATACATGGGTGAATATTTTCCTTCTAAATGTTGTCTTAAGATGGTGAATGATATGATCATTATTACTCTTTAGATCATGTGTGTTGTTGGGGTTCTCATTCCTTATACTCGGTACCATTTTTGAACAATGGAATACACTATGATAGTTTATGAATCGCAATGCATAATTATAAACTTGTAAAATAAGAAGTGTTAATTGAAAACTATATTCCTATAATCCATCATCATAAAAACATTATTTTGGAAAGTATTTACTCATAGATCCTTTATAATGGTCTGTAATGAAAATGTGAATTATCCTAAACATATCCCCCAAGAGTATCGTATCCAAGAGTGTATAATGTCCAGTTGTTGTGTACTAGGATACCCCAGGTCAAGCCCAAAACTCCTTGTTAATGAATCCACTCCTAGGTACTTCTATGCTAGGGTTTCCTCTACCTAATTGTATCCATACAGAGATTTATCACATGGAAAATACATAAAATCTCTAGATTACAAAAAATTCTATGAATTACATCTATAATAATCCTAAAAGAATATATTGGGGTAATGTTCTTTAATCAATGTTTTTCTAAATCTAGCTTCAAATGTTTTTACTAATTTTCCTCTGATACTAATTGTAATTCCCTTACCCTAGTTAAACAGAGTTGGAGTATTATTATATAACATTGGCATGATCACAAGAGATCACGTCTTCAAAGGACAATTGGTTTATTAGACTTTAAGAACTAGATACATAAATAAGTTTTAAATTACATCATGAAATGGAAAAACAACAACATAGTTTCCCTGTTGAACATACTCATATCTCATAGCCTATTCTTTCATGTTAATTGTAATATGATTCTTCGAATCCTGGGAAAAATATAACATAGAAAGGGGGAGCTCAGATGCTCAGTAAAGATAACAATATAGCAGAAACTATCCTAAATAAGAATAAACATTTAAGGAAATGAATTAGAATAAAACAAAAGCCATTTAAATATAAAATTCAGCATAATGTGGGTAAGAAAAATAAAATAATTTCATTTACTTAATCACATGGATATTCATCTAGTTGAATAATCACATGTAAAATCAATAGGTAATTTTATAATGATGGAATGTATAATACTGGACATCATAACCAAATACTCAAGGCCTCGTGCCAGGACTACAAATAATATTTTGTCAAGGCCTTGTTCGAAAACACTAGTTTGTCTCATGTGACCTACTGATGCATAGAGGATCTATAGTGGTATCCACACATCACATACTCAGTCCGATAGATTCCTCATATGAAATTGTTGATACATAATATAAACATGTGTATTAAAACTGGCCTATTAAATGTCTATTATTTTTTCATAAACCATGAATGTTATAAAAATAGCACATCCATAATAAAAAATATCACAAAACATTAAATACAATATGGAAAATTGTATCATAATAAATCAACTTCAAACAAGCGTAAAATCCAACAAAATATGTAGACGTATATGAAATCAATCCCATAACTATTTGAGTAAATTATATATTTCAACATTAATATCATTAAAAATTGAACAAAAAATTTATTTTAAAAAAATTCATAGAATCTTTCAAGGGAAGATTTTAAGGTGCAATAAATGAGAAAAATAGCCACACCTACCGTATATGTTAGAAAACATTCTTTCCATAAATTTTTGAAAAAGTAATAGTGTAACTTTTTTGGAAAGCGACAGAAAGACTCCATTCAAAACATTTTATAAAAATTAAAAATAAATAATAAATGAATTTAACTCATAGTCATGTAAATGGTAAAAAAAAAATTTGAAATACATTTTTATGAATTGTGGATGTGGATAATAAAGTGGTCCTAATAGGTAATCATGTATAAAAAAACCTCGGATAATAAAGGGATGGAAAAATTAACCCTTACCCTGTAATTTTCAATAGTTTAGGGTACATTATCCTCCTATATAATAGATAAATAATTTTTATTATATTATAAAAGAACCATATACATAACCATGATTTTATATATTATCTTCTAATTTTTTTTTAAAAAATATATCTGCAGTACCATCGTATCGGGTTTTAACTGATTCATTATCCATTATAGTTTTTACTAAGAATGTCCATTTTTTATGTATATGATGTATTTAATTCATATCCAGAATGATATTAAGTTCATAAAAAATATTTTTTATTCATAAAATTAAAATTAATCATGAATGGTGATGATGGGGAATGAATCTCATCGCGTTCGTGGAGATGATAATCCGTACTTATGAACGAGCGACGATACCATTCTATTGATGTTGAAATAATATGTAATTGGATGGTATATCATATATAAATAATAATTATAATTTTATATTTATTATTTAAATTATTTATACTCATTATTATACCCATCCAAATAATGAAGTGTGGAATAACTAACAACACCACAACGTGGAGACGGTAAGCCGTACGTACGCACGTCTGGTGACTTTGTCATTAATAGAATGGATAGAAAAATGAATATGGATGTAAAATATTTATAATAACATAATATTATATATATGTTAGTGGATTTATAATTTTGGTATGGAATAAAAAAAATGAGGATGTGGAAGAAGAAAAGAATTTTGATGGAGGTAATGAAATAATTACCTCTTCTCTGGGTGCTTCCATTAGATTTGATAAAAATGGATCATTAGGTTGGCTTTAGGATCAATGTAAGGCCTCTAGGTTGATGAGAATGTAGTTTGTATTATATTTAATATGGGTTTGGCCAAGCCAAATTGCTTTGGAGGTGTGATTTTGGGAGAAGGGGAAGTACAATTTTATAATAGAGATGAGGGTCACTTTATGAAAATCGTGAAATATTAATTTATTATGTAATCATTTTAGGTGTATAATGGTTACAAATTGATTTATTTCTAAGATAAGGTGGGTATTTGTTTAAAACCGCTCAACCAATAGGTATTAGACTGGTTTGGGTCACCAAATTAACATTATCTTTTAGATTTAACTCTTAGTTAAGTAGTTTAACTTTTACAAGGTATTTTTGAATTATTATAATAAATGGATAATAAACATACTATAAACAGACAAAATAACTCCATGTGGTTAATTATTTAAATATCTAACTTTATCAATGTTCTTTGGAAAAACCTTAATTTTTTTTGAATATTATATTATTTAATAATAGAGTATTTTTTTTAAACTCATTTATGTCAATTCTGACACAATTTGGTATTTTTTTTATGAAAGTCATAAAAACTGTATCACTTGACAAAAATTTATTTATTCTACCATAACAAGTCATATTAACCATGAAAATCAGTGGAATGAATAAAAAGTATCCATTTACATTTATTTGGATATTAATAATATCAATTATTTTAATCATTCTTAAATAAGGCAATTAGTACATCATCATTGTGTAATAAATAAATTTAATAACTCAATGCCTAAAAATTATAAATAACATACCATTATGTAGGAAATATAATTTTATTTTTAATTATAATATATAGTGGAATTTATCTTATGTATAACCCTATATAAAAGATGTTTTATTTATAAAAATTTTAATTTAACACTTTAAACTATTATTTAAATAAAATAATAATAAATATCCTAATCTAATCCATGTGGATCAATGAGATTCATATTTTATTCCTAAGGTTTATTTTGGTCTAAAAACACTTATCCAATAGAATTAGAACATGTTTTAGGGTAATTATTACATCATTTTTACCTTTAATTACCCTATTCACTTATAACTATTTTAAATAAAATCCAAAAGATACTATTCACCAAAAATTATTTTCCTCATATTGAACCACATTTTACATAAGGATATCAACTGTGCCTCTCAAATTTTCGAAATTCAATTCATAGAAGTGGTAAAATTATGTTTTATGCAAATTTGATAATGTTCGTAGAATGTGGGTAAAAAACATTAAAAAATAAATAAAATATTATATATCGAATCATATTATAAAATGATTCCAATGAATTAAATTAAAAATATACAGGTATTATGTATCTATTTTTTCTTAAAATAATTAAAAATTCAAATAATTATTTAAATAAAATGTCAATTTTAAATAATAGCGCAATGTTTTCATTATTCCTCAAAAATTGAATGTTTTTAGAAAAAATATCAGAAAATCACCCAAAGAAAATTTTGATATTGAGAATTAAAAAATGAAGAATATTTTACCAAATTATAAACATAGAAGTTTCATTAATTAATTTAAAATTAATTCTCATTGTCAAAACCAATAAGCAGGTTTTTGGGAATTAAAAACTATCAAAAGATTGAAATGATTTTATATCCCATTTTAATGTAAAATAACTTCTAATGATCAAAATTGGATTAACTGATAATAACTTAATTTAATTATACTTCAAAATAATTGAAATTTATAAATTTACTCTATAATATTTTTATTAAAAATGTTTTTTTCAATTAAAATTTAGTATTTTTCATTATTTATCAAAATATAAAAGCTATCATAAAAACAACAAATAATTTATTTCTACTAAATTTTTATATCTGACTTCTAATGAAAAAGTTTATTTTGTAAAATTGAATATATGTTACTATCAAATATTGGATTTAAAAAAATGTTCGCCATTAAAAGGCGGTAAAATAGCATTTTCTGAAAAAAAAAATACTTACATTATCTGAAAATATTATATGCATTCTTATATTATGTATAACAAATAGAAAATTTGGATGTTAAAATAATATAGATTATATAAAATTAAAATTTTAGTAAATACAATTCATAACAGCATTTTGAATGCCTGTTTTGGTATGTTGTGGTGCGCTCGAACTCGTTGTTGCGTGTAGTTCAAGCTATTGAATTACTTTAAAGAGACAACATACTAAGAAATCCTTGGGGGTAACTGTAACACCCTGAGATTTTATGAAAAATATTTTTTTAATTTCATTAATGTCTTCTGTTGTACGCTACACCAAAATTAGCTTTCAAAACACACATCCCTAACATGTCTTGCATTAAATTCAATAAAGACCTTCCTCGATAGCGTGTGTATTACGCAATACTGAGTTTCACTAAACGAGTTATTATTATAATATTATTATGCACTAGCCATTATGAATAGTAATACCCAATTTTTGAAATTTTAGAAATTTTATCTTTCAAAATGGACTTCATTTTTGGATTCTGAATATCGAAATTAGCTTAGGGTGAAATTTTGGTACTTTTCAGATAACTTTCATTTTCTGATGAATAGTGAAAATTACAAATTTTAATTAAAAACAACCTTTTTAATCGAAATAATTAATAGTGATAAATTATTAATTTGAGTGGTTTTAAAGTATATTTAGAATATATTTTTACAATTTAATACAATGTTGGTCATTGGATGTAATTCCACATTTAATCCAGACATAAACAAGTGTCAATCTTTTGATAGTTATTATCTCTTAAGAACACACTATTTGTTTTGACGACGGGAATTAATTTTTAAATTAATTAATGAAACTGATATGTTTTGAATTTGGTAAAACAGACATCATTTTTGAGTTAATAATATCAAATATAGCATAGGCCTAATTTATGGTATTTTTCTGGAAACATTCAATTTTTTGATGAATAGTGAAACCACTAAGTGGTAGTTAAAAAAATGAATTTTTCAGAAAACATAGTTTTACCACTTCTGTGAGTAGAATTTCAAAAATCCAAGAGACACGGTTAATATCAAGGACTAAAATGTGGTTCAATGAGGTGAAAATAATTTTCGGTGAATAGTTGCTTTTTAATTTTTTTACCACGGTTAAAAGTAAATAGGGTAGTAATGGGTAAAAATGATATTATTATTACCCTAACACATGTCCTAATTCTATTGGATAAGTTTAATTCGACCAAAAACAACCTTAGAAATAAAATATGACCAATTAGTCCCACTTGGATTAGATTAGGACATTTATTATTAATTTATTTAAAGAAGAGATAAAATCGTTAAAATAAAAGTTTAATAAGAAGATAATTTTTAATACAGGGTCATACGTAAGATACATTCGACTATAAATATTCATTAGGAAGATAAATATATTTCCTACATAATGGTATTTTATTTGTAATTTTCAGAAATTTAATATTTTAATTTATTTATGACACAACAATGATGCAGTAATTATCTTATTAATGAATTATTGACATAATTGATGTTATAAATACCCAAACAAATGTAATTTGAGACTTTTTATGAATTACACTAAATTTCTAGGATCACATGACATGTTAGTATTGATTTATGTAACTTTATTATAACTGATAATTCTGTTATGAGTTTCACAAAAATCAATTACTAAATAGTGTCAAAATTGACATAAAATAGTTTTTAAAACAAATATTATATTATAAATTGTTATTTTATTCCTAAAAATCTAAGGATCAGAAACAAGACTTAGATAAGGTTATATATATTAATAATAAACAACTTGGGGTTCGTAGGGCTTGTTATAGTATGTTTATTAACCTTATAGTGTAAGAACACAAAAAGACAAGGTAAAAGTAAAATTATCTAACTTAAAGTTAAATACAAACGATAAGGTTAAAATAGTAACCTAAACTTGTCTAAATTATATTGGATGAGAGGATTTCTACCCGTCCCCACCTTAGCTTCTAAATAAATCAATTTTGAGCTATTTAAAACCGAATATGTCTCTATAATAAAATAATATGTTTAGTTTTTCCAAAGGTGTCCCTCTCCTCCCTTATAAAAGCACACCTCCTCCCTCTCTTCCTCACACCACTTTGAGACTTCATGCTCGGCAAAACCCTTCCAAATTCTCTTCTCCACTTCCCTAGAAACATCCTAGAGGTCTTTGTCTTCTTCAAAGACCAATTTTAGTGCCGTAAGAGGAGGAATCAAAGAGGCGCTTCAATGAAGAGGTAATGTCTGTTACCGATTCTTTCAACTTTATTTCTTCTTCCACTTCTTCTTCTTAGGTTGTTTCATTATGAAGTAATAACATCAGTATCACTCATATACTGATATGTCATTATAAGTATGAAACAACCCTATTTCACCATCTATCCATCCTACGGAAAATGAAATCACCACGCTTGCGTCCGTACAAAATATCGTCTCCACGCCGTGGTGTAATCTATTTTCCACCACCACCTTACTTGGATGGGTATAATGGTGTACATAATAACTATATATGATCATTGTAAAGTGATATTGATTCTGAAATAGTATACATACACTCCAATACAATTCCACAATCATGAGAACGATATCATCACTCGTGCGTACGTACGGACTACCGTCTCCACGACGCGATGAGATTCATTCTCCACGTTAACCATTCATGAAAGATTATAAAGTATATATAATAAGAAATCATGAAATATATGACATAATAATGATACTGGATTTATCTGTATATATATATATGTCATCTACTTAATTCCATTCAACTCAATAAGGAAACGAAAACTACGTTCATGCGTACGTACGACCAACCGTCTCCATGAACGGTGTATTTCATTCCATTTACTGATTTATTATATATATATGTATATTATGAATATATATTATATATAAATCATTTTTTATATTCTGTTATTAAGTAATCATGATCTATGTAATCATATGAATAATTACAAGTCAAAACACGGACGACAAATGAGACGATTTTACCCAAAACGCTACTTTAACATGAATTTACAAAAGAACGGGTATTATAAAGTCATAAGTGAACCATATATGATATAATAACAATGAATATGAATCTGTAATAAGTAAATGACATTATTTAGATCATTATATAGGATGTTTGGACACTTACGAAGCAAATTGGACCTAAGGTAAGGGAAAATATCACAATATCATTTTATCCGAGATTGTTTATACTTTGGTATTTACTAGGGTGTATTTTTTCATCCACATCCATGTTTCCTCAATATGTAATATTGTTTCCATCCACCTAAAATTGTTTAAAGCCAATTTTACCCTTCGGTGAGTTTTTAGTAAAAGATATACAAGGAATCTTTTGTCGTTTTTTGTTCGAGGTACTTTTTGACTTTTTCGACAAAAGTACGAGAATAATGATTTTTTTAACTTATAAGGCATGAATGGATTTTTAAAACATTATTTCCAAAAATTTTACTTTACAAATTTTCATGTTTATTTTTAATCAAATTATTTTAGTATAAAATTGTATGACATGTTATGAAAGGAAAATGTTTTTGAAGTATAAAGCATATTTTCCTCAAGAATGGAGTTCAAGTGTTTTTTCAAAATTATTTTCCATCTAAGATAATATAGGGTTCTGTTTCTATCCCTATTATTACATTTATTTGATTATGTTGTGATGGAATTATTTTTATGAATTCCTTTATCTTATATGAACTGTTTTATGGTGTCATGTTGTTTAAGAATCCCATTTTTATTACTTGGGTTATGCAATGATGTATTATTTATGATTTTGTGGCACACATATGAATGGTATAATTATGAGATGGGTGGGACCTATATCTCCCTCAAATGAATTGGGTAAAGATTTTATATCTCATGAGACAGACATGGCTGGAACGGTAGGTTAAACCGGTTCAGTGAAACAGGACTGAAACAAGGAATGAACTCGGTTCAGAAATGGACTTTGTCCACTAAGAAAGTATTGGAAATGAGTCTTGACTATTAATAAATTATTCTCTATGATTATGTGTGTATTCCACAAAGATTCATGTTTTATGTTATGATTATTGGGATTACATTTCACTACTATGATTTATCTCATGTTATGATATTATGATCTCTTTTGCAGGATTAAAATTTCCTAAATGTTATGTTCTTATGAATATTATGTGATTGATATTTGTTTTGTTTACCCTTACTGAGCATTTGAGCTCACCCTTTTATGTTTTCTTTTCCCAGGATATAAAGAATGGTTTTAGGTAAAAAATGATGTTCTTTATGGGAGATGTTGAAGATATTTCACCATGATTAGAAGATTATATTCCGAGTTTCCAAAGACACTAAACTATTACGATTCTTGTGTGTCTATTTTTGTTATGTATTAAGTATTCCGAAAAAGTAATTTAATGTTCATATACGTCAAGCTTCGGGTCTCTATATTTGGTATAAGAGGAATGGTTTAGTCAACCTTTGGAAACTAGGGTGCG
Organism: Viscum album; assembly: GCA_963277665.1. Classification (NCBI taxonomy): domain Eukaryota; kingdom Viridiplantae; phylum Streptophyta; class Magnoliopsida; order Santalales; family Viscaceae; genus Viscum; species Viscum album. The sequence goes on from OY728165.1 coordinate 623,988,719, forward strand.
AGAACTTTAGTGAGATCCCTAGAGATATTTCTAAGGTATGTCTAGAGATGTCCCTAAGGTTAAGTATAAGTATAGTATATAGTCCTAGAATTATGGTAAAGATATTATATTAAACCTAAGATGTTATATATTGAAGTTACTCCCCCTTTATTATGATTTTTTCCTCTCACACTATTCTTTTTGTGTTTTAGAAAATGGCTGGAAACAAGATGATTCACGATAATGTAGGATATGATGGACAATGGAATGATATTCATCATGAGGAACCAAATGAAATAGAATTTGGAAGTCCAAACATCATTATTATGCCGAATCAGCAATCTCATAATATGATCAATAAACTCAAATTTGGTAAGTTTCCTGACTCGGCTAATAAGAGAAATATGGAGTTTCATGATGATCATAGAGGAAAGAAAGTTCAATTTCACTTATGTAAATCATGTGGTAAGGGGCATCAAGGAGAATGTTTCAAAGGAACTATAAGATTCTTTGGGTGTGGAAAATAAGGACATAAAGCTAGTAAGTGCAAAGGAAAACGGTCAGTTAACACCATGGATGAGGATAATGGTATTGCTACGACATCAAAAATGGTTAAATGTTTTAAATGTGGAATGTAAGGGTATTATGCAAACCAATACTCTATGGGAAAGTCTCATTAAGAAAATTAGTATGGTCGTATGGGTAATATTTATGTTGATGATAATGAAGAGACTTCAAATGATATGTGATATGAAAGAATTGTTGAAGCTCGGTCAATGGTTTAAGAAGGTAGTGGAATGATTACATGTTTATCAAGTGTAATGTTGTATAAGTAATCTCATGGTACTATGGAATAAAGAGACATCTAAGGATTGTTACACTGTTTTATTTCCTTAAGTTTTGAAAGTGTGTGATGAATGGTACCAGTATTTTTGGAATGTAGAAGATATGTGCATAATGAAGGGATAAGGAGAAAATTAAATTTTTGATAGTATTCATGAGCTCATGACTGATATAAGGAGAAGGTTATATCATGGTTTGAGTATATATAATTTTTGGATTTTGGTATGTGGAAAGAGTTTACTTTTGACAGCATTCATGTTTTCACTAAGGTTTAATGGGCATTTATTTTTCAAGAGAATACATGATTAAGGAATTCACATGATTGGAATGTGACCAACAAGATAATGGGGGATAAATGATGGTTGGTTGATGACATTTCAAGCAATCGTTTTCTTTATACTATGAGCTTGGACCGAAGTATATTATATAAAGATTGGAATAGATTATGTTGTACATAAGATAGTATTTTTTAAGGATAGAAGTTTTTTCGATATTATTTATGGGATGTTATAGTAATTTAGTTTTAGAAAAAGGACAACCTGCAGGATGGGCGACAGCCCATCGCGTCGGACAATGCTGTGGGAATCGATCCCAGAACCGAAGTGCGACTGGCCTTTATCACCTACCACTGGCCTACATGAAGTCCCTGTTTAGTAGAAACTAGTTTTATTATATTAAGCAGTATGATATATGAAGTATAATTCCATTTTAGGAACCATATATGATTAATCTCACTATAAATTGACTTATGTATATTTAATAAATTTTGATAACATTTTGTTGGAGATAGATGGAATGACCTGTCATTCTATCACATGATCTGCTAACACTTAACGAATAACAAATTCAACTTCATTTCTTTAAGAGATGAAGTGGAAATTGTTCAAGACGCAAACTACATTGAGATTGTACCAAAATAAAGTAAGTATTTATTCTAATTAAAATTCTTCAACTTTAGGGAAATGATCTTGGAAACCAAAAATATTTTCCTAGTGCCCTTATATCTGATGAATCAGATGGTACACTAGATCATCACAAATTTATGGCATTTTCATAGCCATGTTCCCTACCACTCTCCATCAAAACATGATGGTTATATTTTTATTCCATATACATATTTTCACCTATGTTCTATTACGTGAAAACCTAGTGATGAGTTAATTTGGGTAACCATTATGTTTCATACATTAGTTTTAGAAGCCATGTTTTGGTATTCCTTTTTACGATGTGGGTTTCTATTAAAGAAACTTTCAAGTAGTAAACCACTTATATCCCCGACGAATTTCGAGGGCGAAATTCATTTTAATGGGGGTAGAATGTAACACCCCGGGATTTTATGAAAAATATTTTTTTAATTTCATTAATGTCTTGTGTGGTACGCTACACAAAAAGGAGTTTGCACAACACACATCGCTGACTTGGCTTGTATTAAACTCAATAAAGACCTTCCTCGATAGCGTGTGTAGTACGCAATACCGAGTTTCACTAAACGAGATATTATTATAATATTTTTATGCACTAGCCATTATGAATAGTAATACCCACTTTTTGAAATTTTATAAATTTTATCATTCAAAATGGACTTCATTTTTGGATTCAGAATATCAAAATTATCTTAGGGTGAAATTTTGGTACTTTTCGGATAACTTCCATTTTCTGATGAATAGTGAAAATTACTAAATTTTAATTAAAAAAAACCTTTTTAATCGAAATAAATAATAGTGATCAATTATTAATTTCAGTGGTTTTAAAGTATATTTAGAATATATTTTTACAATTTAATACAATTTTGGTCATTGGATGTAATTTGACATTTAAACCAGACATAAACAAGTGTCAATCTTTTGACAGTTATTATCTCTTAAGAACACGCTATTTGTTTTGACGACGGTAATTAATTTTTAAATTAATTAATTCAAATGATTCATTTTCAATTTGGTAAAATAGACATCATTTTTGAGTTAATAATATCCAATATAGCTTAGGCCTAATTTTTGGTATTTTTCTAGAAATTTCATTTTTTTATGAATAGTGAACCACTAAGTGGTAGTTAAAAAAATGAATTTTTCATAAAAATTAATTTTACCGCTTCTGTGAGTAGAATTTCAAAAATCCAAGAGACATGGTTAATATCAAGGTCTAAAATGTGGTTCAATGAGATGAAAATAATTTTTAGTGAATAGTAACTTTTTACTTTTTTTACCACAGTTAAAAGTAAATTGGGTAGTTATGGGTAAAAATGATATTTATATTACCCTAACACATGTCCTAATTCTATTATATAAGTTTAATTCGACCAAAAAAAACCTTAGGAATAAAATATGACCATTTAGGCCCACTTGGATTAGATTAGGACATTTATTATTAATTTATTTAAAGAAGGTTTAAAATAGTTAAAATCAAAGTTTAATAAGTAGATAATTTTTAATATAGGGTTATACATAAGATAAATTCGACTATAAATATTCATTATAAAGATAAAAATATTTCCTACGTAATGGTATTTTATTTGTAATTTTAGACATTAAATAATTAAATTTATTTATGACACAACAATGATGCAGTAATTATCTTATTAATGAAATATTGACATAATTGATGTTATAAATACCCAAATAAAGTAATTTGAGACTTTTTATGAATTCCAATAATTTTCTAGGTTAATTTGACATGTTAGTATTTATTTAAGTAACTTTCTCCGAACTAATCATTTTTTATGAGTTTCACAAAAATCAATTACTAAATAGTGTCAAAATTGACATAAAATAGTTTTTAAAACAAATATTATATTATTAATTGTAATTTTATTCATAAAAATCTAAGGCTCGGACAAATGACTTAGATAAGGTTATATATATTAATAATAAACAAATTGGGTTTCTTTTGGCTTGTTATTGTAATTTTATTAACCTTATAGTGTAAGAACACAAAAACACACAGTAAAAGTAAAATTATCTAACTTAAAGTTAAATATAAATGATAAGGTTAAAATAGGAACCTAAACTTGTCTAAATTCTATTGGATGAGATGAGTTCGACCCATCCCCACCTTATCTTCGAAATAAATCAATTTTGAGCTATTTAAAAGCGAATATGGCTTTATAATAAAATAATATTTTTAGTTTTTCCAAAGGTTCCCCTCTCCTCCCTTATAAAAGGGAACCTCCACCCTCTCTTCATCACACCACTTTTAACCTTCATGCTCGGACAACCCCTTCCAAATTCTCTTCTCCACTTCCCTAGAAACGTCCTAGAGGTCCTGGTCTTCCTCAAAGACCAATTTTAGTGCCCTAAGAGGAGGACTCAAAGAGGAGCTTCAAAGAAGAGGTAATGTCCGTTACCGATTCTTTCAACTTAATTTCATCTTCCACTTCTTCTTCTTAGGTTGTTTCATTATGAAGTAATTACATCAGTATCACTAATATAGTGATATGTTATTATAAGTAAGAAACAACCCTATTTCACCATCTATCCATCCTACGGAAAATGAAATCACCACGCGTGCGTACGTACGGAATACCGTCTCCATGCCGTGGTGTAATCTATTTTCCACCACCACCTTACATGGATGGGTATAATGGTGTACATAATAACTATATATTATTATTGTAAAGTGATATTGATTCTGAAATATTATACATACTCTCCAATACAATTCCACAATCATGAGAACGATATCATCGCTCGTGCGTACGTACGGACTACCATCTCCACGATGCGATGAGATTCATTCTCCACGTTAACCATTCATGAATGATTATAATGTATATATAATAAGTAATCATGAAATATATGATATAATAATGATACTGGATTTATATGTATATATATGTATGTCATCTACTTAATTCCATTCAACTCAATAGGGAAACGAAAACATCGTTCATGCGTACTTATGGCCTACCGTCTCCATGAACGATGTATTTTGTTCCATTTACTGATTTATTATATATATGTATATTCTGAATATATATTATATATAAATCATGTTTTATATTCTGGAATTAAGTAATCATGATCTATGTAATCATATTAATAATTACAAGTCAAAACACGGACGACAAATGAGACGATTTTACCCAAAACGCTACTTTAACATGAATTTACAAAAGAACGGGTAATATAAAGTCTGAAGTGAACCATATATGGTATAATAACAATGAATATGATTCTGTAATAAGTCAATGACATTATTTAAATCATTATACAGGAGGTTCGGACACTTACGAAGCAAATTGGACCTAAGGTAAGGGAAAATATCACAATCTCATTTTATCCGATATTGTTTATACTTTGATATTTACTGGGGTATATTTTATCATCCACATCCATCTATCCTCAATATTTAATCTTCTTTCCATCCACCTACAATTTTATAAATCCAATTTTATTCTTCGGTGAGTTTTTATTAAAAGATAAAAAAGGAATATTTTTTCGTTTTTCGTACGAGGTACTTTTTGACTTTTTCAACTAAAGTACGGGAATAATGTTTTTTTAACTTATACGTCATGAATGAATTTTTAAAACATTATTTCCAAGAAGTTTACTTTATATGTTTTCATGTGTATTTTTAATCAACTTCTTTTAGTTTAAAATTGTATGAAATGTTAAGAAAGGAAAATGTTTTTGAAGTAGAAAGGATATTTTCCTCAAGAATGGAGTTCAAGTGTTTTATCAAAATTATTTTCCATCTTAGATAATATAGGTTTCTGTTTCTATCCCTATTATTACATTGATTTGATTATGTTGTGATGGAATTATTTTTATGAATTCCTTTATCTTATATGAATTGTTTTATGATGTCATGTTGTTTAAGAATCCCATTTTTATTACTTGGGTTATTCAATGATGTATGATTTATGATTTTGTGGCACAGATATGAATGGTATCATTATGAGATGGGTGGGACCTATATCTCCCTCCAATTCATTGGGTAAAGATTTTATATCTCATGTGATAGACATGGCTGGAACGGAAGGTTAAAATGGTTCAGTGAAACATGACTGAAACGAGGAATGAACTCAGTTCAGAAATGGACTTTGACCACTAAGAAAGTCTTCTCAATGAGTATTGACTAATAATAAATGATTCTCTATGATTATGTGTGTATGACACAAAGTTTCATCTTTTATGTTATGATTATTGGGATTACATTTCACTACTATGATTTATCCCATGTTATGATATTATGATCTCTTTTGCAGGATTAAGATTTCCAAAATGTTATGTTCTTATGAATATGATGTGATTGATATTTATTTTGTTTACCCTTACTGAGAATTTGTGTCACCCTTTTCTGTTTTCTTTTCCCAGGATATAAAGAATGGTTTTAGGTACAAAAAGGAAGATCTTTATGAGAGATGTTGAAGAACTTTCACCACGATTAGAAGATTATATTCCGAGTTTTCAAAGACACTAAACTATTACAATCCTTGTGTGTCTATTTTTTTTATGTATTAAGTATTCCTCAAAAGTAATGTAATGTCCATGTACATCAAGCTTCGGGTCTCTACAGTAACAAATCATAATCGGTATATCGCACAACTCAGAAGTCTCCATATGATAATGATCGATCAAAATTGGATGGGTACCGGGTTGTAAGTCTATCCAGAACTCAACGTCACATTGAGGGGGTAGAGTCACACCATCCTCAGAATAAACATCCATGAACTCTCTGGAAACTCCCGGAACATCCATCATCTCTGTATCCACTGATTCTAATGAAATCTCGGCAAACATAGAAAGAAGAGGCTCCACACACCTTCTCCTTACCTGACAACTCCGTTCACCAACAAAAGCCACACACTAGCTATCTTCATCGGTGAACATGACTCATCTCCAGGAGCAGTCGATAACATTGTGCTCAGAAAACAGCCATTCGATTCTTATAATGACATAGTATGGATGCATTTTCATCTTAACTATATCCCCACTAGACTGATGTGTCCCCAACATCAATCTGCAACCTCGAAAACCCTCAAACAGGAGGGTATGACCCCCAACTTGTGTATTCAACACATGGGGCATGGAGAGACTCTCTAAAATATTGGCCCAAGGAATTGGATAGACTTGGTGTAACAGTGGTTTGAGAATCTCTTGGATCAAACCAGGTGTAGTCCATAGTGCTAAACAAGCTGACCATACCTCAATCGAATTTCGGCCCTACTAGAAGTGCTCCCTCCGTGACGTGCAACTTCCCACACCCAGTTCTTCTTCCCATCAGCTATCAGCCACCTCCCCAACCATGCCTGGGTCGAGGTACCTATGGAGAACCCTGAGGATATCCTCTAAATGAAACGTCTTCTCTCAGAAGAGTGGGATCTCATTGTCCCTGTTGTTGCTGCTCAAAGTGCTAGGATGGAAACTACCGCTTATAAGGTTGGCGCTAAACATTCCCACACCCACTATAATTTACTCTGTTCAGGCCCTAATTTCGATGCTTCCCATGATTAAATAGATGAATCCCCTTGGTCCTGGGACCTATGGAATGGGCTAGGACTGAGAGATCGAAATTGGAATTGAGGTGGCCTACTACCCACTGGTCAAAAACATAGAATGCCCTGATGCTAGTGTCTTGCTGCTGACGGCCTTCCCCTTTGATGATCCCAACTAGCTCCCATCTCCTTTCACACATCCCAACATGTGCATCCTCTCCACTACAACATCCTTCTTCTTTACCTCCAGGTACTTCAGTATGGTGAAGGGAGTAATAGCATACTAAACCGATGGTCAGAGTGCCTCCTCTAAAGATCTCGCCTGACACTCCTCATCCAGAAAAAGGTCCGGAGGAAAACGATTGAGATCCTTGAACTTGATCCCCAGCTTCATCGCTGACATACTCCCCTACTGAAGGGAGAGTATCTCATGCCTCTTCTCAGCCTTCATCATGGAAGAATGGAATTCTTCTTGGAACTCCTTATATAAGTCATCCCACAAACTCTCACTTTACATCCTCTCTCGGAGGTAGTGTGTCCACCACTAATGCGTTGGTCCTATCATCTGACTGACTTCCAGTGGATCCCATTACTCAACTAAAGCCCAGATCAAGCTGAATGCTATCACCAAATCCTCGTTATAGATTTCAGCCTCCACGTCTATGATGCGGAACTCGTACATCCCACGGGTCTATCACTAAATGGAACAAATTGTCTTTAGTCACTATTCATCCCCATCCTCTCGATCAGTCCTCCAATGATCAGCCAGATCAGCCTCTTATGCCTTGATTACCTGCACTACTCGTGGTCATTGTCTGGGTGCCATAGCATCAAGGTAAACGATGAATGCTTAAGCCTGAGTAGTTTAGAATAATTATTTTAAATTATAGTTAATCTTTTTATTTATTTAAATTTGATGAACATCCAGAATAGACAAGAACAAAATTCATTATAATGCATGTACCTTTCCTACGGTCTCTACTCTGCATTATGTGTAGCCTCACTTTGTAGTTTGGTAGGTCCCCATTCCATGCATCTGATCATTGGGGGGGATAAAATATATTCTCATATCCATTATTACCTATCATATTTCACGCACCAATGTTTCCTAACACAATATACCTACCATCCCATGCAATTCTCAGTGAACCTAACCCAAAGCTCTATCCTATCTATCAACCATCTCCTTTGATACCATTCTATCGTGACCATCCATCATTGAGAGGAGTGAAGGGATTTCAAATTTCTCGACCCTTCCATCCCCAACTTTATGGAGAGATAATGAACCCCCAAGTAACGCCTTCAATAGGACCTTGAGTGGTGACTAGCACCAAGGGTATAGAATCAAATGTAATATACAAAGTCATACACTTTTTATTTAGTAATATCGGATGATATGATGGTAAAATCCCAAATAAACTACAAAATTGAAGTTAAAAGAAAATCCAAAACCCATTCCCATATGCATGTTCAATGATAACCCCATTAAAATACCAATAATAATCCAAAGGGAAAGTACCAATAGAAAGTAAACATCAATGATAATTGTCCTATTTATTGAGCTAGTATGGTCTCGCAGGATCCTCGAAGTCTTCCTGGAATTCTGAAAGAAAATTCATATACGTATGGTGAGTATACATGTATACTTAGAAAGGGAAAAATAAAATCTCTCATACACAAGTAGGGAGACAATCTAATGCCCCATGAGAAAATATAGATAACCAAACCACATAGCAATGAAAACTATAAACCCAACCTCACCAAGTCACACTCCCCAAATATCAAAAGTTAGGTAAAGTAATATTAATAGAGCATTGACATTTGGGTACCCCTCACTGCATTCCCACTGGTTATTTAAGACATCCTACGCATAAATCATCTCCCTCCATTTTCACTGCAGTCCCCCTGTCGCCCCCAAAAACAAACTTATAGGCCACCACAAACAGTTATCTTTCCTACAGACACTTGGGCCATGCCCACCATATGTAACAATGCTCGAAGACACTTGAACCAAAACAACTTCCACCACGCCAAAATACACCTGGGCCTCATCTTGAAGATACTTTGGAAACCAACCTACCCACATAAACCTGATCCATGAACCACAACATACCATACCTAAGGAGTATTGGGATTAAAATGGACCTTAGGCCACCACAACTTGCCCAAGGAGTCTTGGGATACTCATGATAGGGAGAAAAAAGGGGATAATATCCATCCACCCAATAGAATGTTGGGAAAAACATCCTCCCCCATGAAATTATGGTGTTCAACATGAATTTATAAACATAGCCCGGGTGTGTCTATGAAACATAAGAACTAAAATCAATACATATAGGTATACAAGAACTCATCCCAAACCGAAGGGTTCTAAATCCAACCTATACACAAACACCCTCATTACAATTCATTCATACAAAAGAACGACAACCACAACCAGAGCATAACTCATTATTCGAAAACAATTCCATATTAAATCAATTATTTTTATAATATTCAGGGGATTCTATTTAAATAATTCTTCACTACTGGGAAACTAGAAGGCATATCCACAAGTCCGGGAAGAAAAAAATACCCAAGCAGTAATTTATGCCTTCACACCCAGTTCTCTTGTAATATAACTACAACAAAAGGGAATTGTTAGATCCCTTGAAGAACATGAACCAAACCAAGCCCCATCGTACAACCTGACATGGCCTCAGGTCCATAACCAACAAATAAACAATATGGGATCCCATCCCCATCCACGTCGCCCCAAATGACATCAAGAAGAGCCACCACACATATCACTAAAACAAAGAAGGGATGTTGTTTCCAAATTTAACCACCCCATTAATAATGTTTCATCATTAGTTCACAAGGACGGACCACCAACAACCACAATTTTTAGTCGACCAAATCCCATAAAATTCATAATATAACATGAATGGTATAACACATCAAAGAAATCATCATTCCCACCCCTTATTTCTTTAAATGTTCATTTATTATATTTTTTATGTTTGGTTTCTTCTACATCATGAGGTAACATCATCATACCCACCTTGTATGATGAAATGTAAAGATATATGGGGGGAAAATCCCAACGTGGATGATTATCGATTGACGTTTTCTTCCTCGTACCAAGATCTAAGGATGCCCTACTTGTAGGGAACGAACTAAAAGGACTCCTAGAGAGTATAAAAATATCCATCACTAGATTAAATATAAAATAGGGTAGAGGGACTCCAAATGCACCAATAAAAGTAAACAAGACTTTCCTAGAAGAAGAAATAATCTCTTTGTAATAGAATGAGAGCTTGTGGAGTTACGAGATGTGAAATATTAAATTCCATTAATGGAGGATCATGATTTATACAGACAGTTAGGTGTTTAAAAATGATGTAATTAATTGTTATATAATAAATCTCCTCGTAGAGGTGGCGATATCATCTAGGATTTAATGGGATTCCATTAAACAGGAAAACCATGTAATAGGGGCAGAGTTGAAAAGTATGGGAAAAAGGGCGACACTATGGAAAAATCCACATGTTTTGGTAATTCAAGAATCTACCTTCTCTTGGGGGATATTAGATATCATTTATGGGTTTTAAACATTTCCTCGAACCACTTTAAAAGGAAAAAAATTCATTAAAGTGGTGTTACGTGAAAAATGGGGAAGGAAGCCCAAACGCCCCTTTATTGCCGATTGGTTAGACTAGTAGTTGAAACCGATCAGTGGAGCTTATCGGGTGAAGATGATTGGGTGACGCTAATTTCATGAAGATGATTAGTGAATCGTTGTAGCTCATCGGTATATCTGATTAGTGAAGCTGATAAGTGAAGCCGATTAGTGAAGCAAATCTATGAAGTAGATATGTAAAGCTGATCTGTGAAGTTGATCATTGATGATAAGCAGTGAAGCTGATCTGTGAAGATGATCAGTGAAGCTGATTTGTGGAGAAGATCAGTGAAGCAAATCTATGATACTAATGGGTGGAACTGAATGGGGAGCCCGATAAGTGTCACTTAATGGTGACACCACCGTGACATGATTCCACTAACTCTGACATCCTCCAGACTCACTGATGGAGTCCACTACACCCCAACTGTAATGGCCCCGACCATCATTATCTGTCCCATTGCCAAATTCTCAAATACAAAGGGGTTGCACCTCATTCGGTGCAACCGATCGGCGCGACCGATCAGTGTTACCCAGCCTTGTCGTGTTTTCCTTCTACAGTTTTTCCCATAATGCCACTTTTAGGCCTTTTTGACCTTCTAAGGCATTTCGAGGCCGTTTTTAACCCATAATTAATATCTAAAAATCTAGAGAAACCTCTCTTTTAAATAACAATTAACTTCGTCATGTTTAACCACCCAACTGCATGGGGAACCATGATCAGAATTTAAAGCCACTCAATTCTCATGTCCCGTAACAACGAGATCTTATCTATATATCGCACGAGAATTTCTTTTTCCTTCTTTTTCCTCTTGGCTGGCTTCCTTTATTCTTTGTACGTTTAGATCTCTCGACACACCTCCCCTACATGTCACGCATCCCCTGTTCCTGGTATATGGAGAAAAACATCGATCTTTGATCAATCAAGTTGGGATTTTCTCCTTCGTCTCTCTTTTTTGTGTATCATGATGAGAGGGCATGCTGCTGTCTCTGTGGAAATTGATGAAACCGAACTTAATGAAGATAATGAACTGACCTTTAACAAATGAAATGGGGAGTGATCTATGTTTTTTTGTACTCTTATATGTTGATATGTGTTGCGAATTGTACGGGCCTAGGCTGACTGAAAGTAATGGTCGTTGGTGGTCTTTCTCTACGCACTAATGAACCTCGGTGCTCTTGGATGTTTAAATAACTGCAACATGGAATTGGTTAATTTTGTATACTCGGTTAAATAAATTGAAACCACCAGGATAAACCTTTTTTTGAGATAAAATCGGTTAAAGCACGGTGGAATTGAAACCATAGAGTGTGTTAAATATTTTAAATATGAAAATACATGCATGGGCCTACCTAGTGTTGGTGGTAGCGGTTGGTTGTTTCTTTAACGGGCTATTTTCTTGGGTGATATTGGTGGGGATGGGATCCCCTATTGTTATACTTTCACCGGTTGTGAATTTGAGAATGTAGTTACTCTTCCTATATCACGAATTGGGGTGGAATCCCTTATTATTGAGAAAATTTTGGCACCTGGTTTTTGGGTACATGGGGCTATATCTTGTGGTTTTCTTTGGTTCTTGTACTTTTAGGGATCTCACTTATCCCTTTGTTTTTTAGACATTACAAGAGAACCAGGTGTGAATGTTTAAGTTGTTGTTTGACTGTCTTCTCTCTCTGGCTTGTGGTTTTTCCTATTAATTTCCATTAGTTTAGAATTCACCTAAATGTGGTTACATGAATATGAAAATAGGAACAATTGATTTGGGAATTGGTTTTGGGAATGTGTTGTGGCTTGTTCGTGAGTGCCGTGTTTTTCTTTCATGAATGAGCAGTAACGAGGGTGTTTGTGCTTCAGTTTTGGAACCCCTAGGTTGGTATGAGTGTTTGTTACTTATACATATATCTATAGATTTTAGGTCTCTTATTCGTGCCCCACCAATGTTGAGCACTTTAGTGCCGAACACCCCCATTTCATGGAGAAGGGTGTTTTTCCCAACACTCCTATGAGTGGCTGGTTATGAACCAACTTTTTTAATCCCTTTCCTGAATAGACCATGACTCTTTAGGAAGTCTTTGATGGACTGAAGTCCATTATTAGCCCAAGAATCTTCGGGTGGGGTAGTTTTGGTGGTTGGCCCAGGTTCTTACGGGCAGGTTGTTTCCCTAGTGTCTTCAGGATGAGGCCCAGGTGACTACGGGTGTGGAAGTAGTTGTTCTGACCCAGGTGCGTGTGCATTTGGGGATGCCTGGTGGTTATGGACCAGGTGTCTATGGGAGGGATAGTTGTTATAGCCCAGGTGTGTGGGGGTGGGGTTTGGTAGCAGGACAGCGGTGAGGTTGTGGCCCAGGTGTGTGCGAGTGGGGTTTTCCAGTGGGACTACTGTGAGAATGGAGGGATTGGTTCGATGCATATGATGTCTTTAATAACCATTGGGAATGTGGCGCGGGGTAACCAAATATCAATGTTCTATTACTTTAATTTACTTTACATGCCTTGTGTTATTTCGGGAGTGTGCCTTGGCGAGGATTGGGTGGATATCATTTCCTTTTCGGGTTTTTGGTTTTCTCTTTTTCCACAGGACATTAGAATGTCTCCTCAATTTTACACGGGAGTCTTTGGTTTTACCTACTGAGTATACTTGTATGCTCACCTTATGTATATAAAACTGATTTCATGTTTCGAGGAGGACTTGCGGGATCGTGCGGGACTGTACAACCTCCTACCTTTTGGGCAGTTTTTGTTGTTGATTTCCTTTTCTTGGTATCTATTTACTTTTGGAGTTTTGTGGATTATATCTTTTACCTTTGAACATGAATATGGGAATGGTTTACTTTCAGCAATATTTTCACTTTCAGTTTTGGTGTTGTGGGGTTTACGATCTTATCTCCCAATCCTATTAAAAGGAAAGGGGTAATGCCTTCCATTTATTGTGTGATTTTATACCCTTGGTGCTAGTCGCCACTCCGGGATCTATTGAAGGTGGGTATCGGGGATCATTATCTCTCCTTCAACTTGAAGAAGGAAGGTTCTGGAAATCTGTTGTCCCTTCCCTCTTCTTGGTGAAGGCTGTTCATGACAGAATGGTATCAGAGATGAGGTTGGGGTTGAGAAATAGGATGGTGTCTGGAGATAGGAACTGTGAGGATTGCATGGGATGATAGAGAAAAAGTGTTGGGTGACCTTGTTACATGAATTAGGCCAGGGAGGACTATCTAGGACATGGGATTTTAGGGCCCCTCGTGATCTGATACAAGGACTCTGGACATACCAAACAACCATGTGACGCCATGATGATTGATGGGTAGAGACCCTTGGAAAGGTACATGCATCATAATTACTTGTGTTCTTGTTTTCCATGGGTGTCTTGTGGATTCAAAATAAATGCAAGAGTCTATGAAAATTTAAGAACAATATTCTACACTACTCGGGCTTATGCATTCTATGTTAACCTTGCAGTTATGGCACCCCGGAGATGACCACGAGTTGTACTGGCGATCGAGGCCCAGAAGGTTGACTTGGATGACTGACGAAGGTTTAACCGAGAGGAGAAGGATGATCAGTGGCATAAGATGCTTCGTTCATTCCAGCGACAGACCCTCATGAAGTATGAGGGCATCACCTCGGATATGGAGATGGAGATCTGGCTCAAGGAGCTAGAGATATCTTTCGTCTTGATTCGAGTTCCGATAGAGTACTGGGTTCCTCTGGCCGTCAGCCAGATGTGGTGAGCAGCACGTCAGGGGTGGACGCATTATATCAGGGAATGGAAGGAGGATGATATTGCATGTTCTAATTTCGAGAAGGAGTTCCGAGCAGAATTCCTCTCTTCCAAGATGAAGGACGAGAAGATGCAAGAGAAAATCTCCCTCCACCAGGGGAGTATGTCAGTAAGAGAATTGGGAATCAAGTTCAAGGATCTCCTTCTCATTGCTCTGGAACTCTTTCCGGATGAGGAGTCTCAGGAGAGATGTTTAGAGGAGGCTCTTCGACCTTCTCTTTAGTATGTTGTTACCCCCTTCACCCTAATAAAATACTTGGAGGTGCATAAGAAGGATGAAGTGGTGGAGAGGATGCACATGCTAGGAGGTGTATCACGAGAGGGGATCCAGCTAGTATCATCGAAGGGGAAGGTCGTCAGCAGCAGGCCCACAATATCATGACCCTCTAGGTTTTGACCGGCGGGGAGTGGGCCGCATCAGTTCCAATTCAAATCTCTCGGTACTCGCCCTTTCCCCTCGGGGCCAGGACTGAAGTGCTTCGTCTGTGGAAGCCATGGGTACCTTCAGAACCAGTGCCCGGGTATTGTACAGTACGGCGGTAGTGGGCAGGCCCAACACCCACCTCAGCCGCATCTCCCAGCTAGGCACTTTTAGCAGCAGTAGTGGCCGCAAGCTCTTTCCCCTCCAAGGGAAGACGTTGCAGGAGGAGGTCGACCTCAGGGCGCTCCTCAGGAACCTCAACCAGGGCGTGGTCGGGGAGGCGTTCGACAGCCGAGAGGCAGAGGAGTTGGGCTTGGGCAGTGGCATGTCGTGGAGGCAGTAGTTCTGGCAAGGCCAGAGGTGGTTCGAAGTATGATTAGTTTGTTTAGTACCCTTGGGTAAGCCTTGTTCGATACAAGACCTTTGCACTCTTTTGTTACACCCAGTCTGGCCTGTGCTCTGGGTTTAGACGTTGGGAGACTTCAAGTTCCCCTGGTGCTGAGCACACCAGTCGGAGGACAAACAGACTTGTCGTATGTTTTTCAAGGATGCAGACTGATGATAACGCCACATCAGTCAGTCAGGGATACCGTTCTATTTTAGATACAGCCATACAATGTCATCCTAGGAATTGATTGTTTGTTCTCTATATGTTCCATCATTGACTGTTTCTGAGGAATGGATGTGTTTTTAGCCATTGGCGGCCAATGGGTGACTCTCATTGGCTAATGGGGTTGTTAGAAGAGTAGTAGGCGGGAGGAATCCTTCCCCTCATTGTTAGCTGAGCTATCAGTGGAATCAGTGGATGTTGAGATGATGGAAGTTCTAGGTATCATCAGTGAGTTTATGGATGTATTCCTTGAGGAGGTGACGACTCTAACCCCTCAACGAGATATCGAGTTTGGGATAGACTTGCAGCCTGGTGCTCATCCTATTTCGATGGCTCCCTACCGGATGGCACCTTTGGAGCTATGTGAGTTGCAGACTCAGATTGATGATCTGATGAAGAGTGGTTATGTCCGACCAAGTGCGTCACCATGGGGTGCTCTAGTCTTGTTCGCAAAGAATGCAGATAGTGGTCTCATGTTGTGGAGAGACTACAGAAGGTTGAATTAGGTGACAATCAAGAATCGCCACCCTCTTCTGAGGATAGACGATCTCTTTGACCAACTCAAGGGGGCATGATGGTTCCTGAAGATCGACCTACGGTCTAGATATCACCAGTTGAGGGTGAATGAGGGCGACATACCGAAGACGGCCTTCGGGTGTAGCTATGGGCACTTTGAGTTTGTGGTCATGTTGTTCAGCGTTACAAATGCTCTAGCTGTGTTCATGGGGCTTATGAACTCCGTCTTCTTGAAGTATCTGGATCGGTTTGTAGCAGTGTTCATTGATGACATCATGATCTATTCAAGATCATAGGAGGACCACACTGAGCACCTGAGGATGGTTTTGGAGGTCCTCCAACAACACCATCACTTTGGGAAGCTATCAAAGTGCAGGTTCTGGACACAAGAAGTGCACTTCCTTGGGAACATAGTGTCCGAGCAGGGGATAGCAGTGGACCCATCGAATGCCGAGGAGGTTGTTTCTTTGGTAGCACCCAAGAACGTGGAAGATGTTCATAGTTTCCTCAGGCTGGCTGGTTACTACCAGAGGTTCGTTCCCATCTTCTCTCGAGTTGCATCACCTTTGACATCATTGAAAAAGAAAGATCGATCTTTCGTATGGGACGAGCAGTACGATGCAGCCTTCAGCTTTCTGAAGGAGAAGTTGGTTAGTGCCCCAGTGCTCAGGTTACTAGAAGAAGGGTCAACATATGAGGTGATCTGTGATGCTTCAGGGTAGGGCCTCAGATGTGTGTTGATGCAGCAGCAAGGGGTGATCTCATATGGGTCTAGGTAGTTACTTCACCATGAGCATAACTATGCCACCCGTGATCTAGAGATTGCGGCGTTCGTGTTTGTACTACAGTTGTGGCGGAACTACCTCGTTGGGGAGCGCTTCATGGTCTTCACCGATCACAAGAGCTTGAAGTATGGCTATTCCCAGCGGGACCTGAACTTATGGCAGCAATAGTGGATGGAGTGTCTTCAGGATTACGATTTTGAGATTTCTTATCACTCGGGGAAATGAAACATGGTGGTTGATGCCTTGAGTAGGAAGTCACAGAGGGATGCGGTCTTAGAGTCGGCGGATGACTGGAGGGTGATGGAGGAGTTGGATGCCCTGCACCTGGATGCGAAGATGGATGGTGGTAAGGTTGCATGTATCAGATGATGGTACAGACTTCTATGTTACGTCAGGTGGAGGAGTCTTAGTGGGGAGACCCAGAGACTGACATGATTCGTTACCGAGTTGACCAGGGCAATTCTCCAAAAGGGTGGACAGAGGATGGTCAGAATCGGATGCTCTTCCGGGAGAAGATGTTTGTTCAAGAGGCGATGTGTTTCAAGGTTCATAGTGAGTTCCACAAACCACCCCTAGCGGTACACCCAAGATTTTCAAGATGTACCAGGGTCTGAGGAGATAGTTTTGGTGGCTCGGGAATAATTGGGATGTGGAAAAGTTTGTGGCTAGGTGCCTAGTGTGTCAGCAGGTGAAGGCTGAACATGGTGTTCCAGGTGGTTTGTTCCATCCTTTATATGTCCCCGAGTGGAAGTGGGATGATATCTTGATATATTTCGTCATGGGGCTACCCAAGGTTCAAGGAGGATGCGACACCATCTGGGTATTAGTGGACCGATTGACGAAATTGGCCCACTTTATGGAAATCATGGAGTCGGGTATAGTGGATGCCATATCACGAAGTATGTGGATGAGGTGGTACAATTTCATGGAGTTCCGAGATCCATAGTCTCAGATAGGGATACACGGTTTACCTAAGGTGTCTGGAGAGGACTGCAGCATGCTTTTGGCACCCAACTACATCTTAGAACTTCTTTTCATCCCCAGACAGATGGGAATACAGAGCGCACAATCCACCTTAGAAGACATGCTACGAGCATGCATCCTGGACTTCGGGGGATCATGGGTGTGACACTTGCCTCTGGTAGAGTTCGCCTACAATAATAGGCATCACTCTACCATTGGCACAACTCCATTAGAATCCCTATATGGTAGACCGTATCGCTCACCAGTGTGCTGGACTGAGGTTGGGAAAGAAGGTGTTCTTGGCCCGGAGGTGGTGCAGAGCACAGAAGAGAAGGTCCAGCTTATACGAGAAAGGATGAAGGCGGCTCAGGACTGGCAGAATCATATGCCGATGTTAGTAGGAGACCCTTGGAATTCAAGGTCGGGGACCACATGTTCTTGAAGGTCTCCCCTCGGTGTGGGCAGTGGAGGTCTGGCCGGGGAAATAAGATTTCTCCTAGTTTTGTCGGACCCTTCGAGGTGTTGCACCGAGTCGGTGAGGTGGTTAATCGGCTGGCGTTTCCACCACAGCTAAAAAGTGTGAACGATGTATTCCATGTGCCCCAGCTTCGTCGGTATCTACAAGATGATTCACACATCCTTGACTGGGGAGATCTAGATATCGATGATGATGCAACCTTCGTGGAACGACAAGTGATGATTGAGGGTCGTGAGGAGAAGTTGCTTCGTGGATGATCCATCATGTTGGTTCGCATGTTATGGAGGCTTGGTGTGCTTGAGGATAGTACCTGGGAGAGGGAAGCGCAGATGTGTTCCCATTACCCATAGTTGTTCTGAGTTTTATCTTGTTTTGTCAGTACTTGTTTTCTATGTAATGCTTTACCTTGTTGACTATGGGATGTGCAGTTTCCTTTTCTGTGAATGTGTGTGAAGTGTCCTAAAGGATGGGGAGGGAAGGACCTAATTACTAGTTAGGACGCATTAAAGTGGATGTGCCAAAACCCGTGCGGGCGAGTCAGTTTCGGCCAAAGTGGATCGTAACTTAACAAGGAGGAAGGGAAACCCCTCTCCCACATGGTCGGATGGTTTAGTCTTTTGTTTTGCGTGGTTGCATAGGGAAAGGAGTGGTAGGACGTCTGTGATTGTTCAGGTGATAAGGTGTTCCTATTTCATAGAAGTTCACTCATGAGAGGTATCTTCCCGAGTGGTTGATTAGACCCCCCCCCCATTCCTTCATGTCTGGTTTTGGATTCTCAAGGGAGAGAATATTTTGAGAGGTATCTGATGTAATGGCCCAGACCCTCATGATCCATCCCTTCTCCAAATTCTAGGATCCTAAGGGGTCTCACCTAGTTCATTCCGACTGATCGGCACGACCAATCGGCGCAATCGATCAGCATGATCGATTGGTGGGACCGATCGGTGAGACCGATCGGTGTTACGCAGCCTTGTCGGGTTTTCCTTTAACAGTTTTTCCTGTAACACCTTTTTTAGGCCTTTTTAATCTTCTACGACATTTCATGGAAATTTTTTAACCCATAATTAATATCTAAAAATCCCGAGAAACCACTCTAATAAATAACAATTAATTCAGTCGTGTGTAACCACCCAACCACGTGGGGAACCACGATCCGAATTTAAAGCTGCTTAATTATCATGTCCCGTAACAACGAGAACTTATATATATATCGCACTAGAATTTATTCTTCCTTCTTTTACCTATTGGCTGGATTCCTTTCTTCTTAGTACATTTGGAGCTCCTGATTCCCCTCCCCCGCATGTCGTGCATCCCCTGTTCCTGGCGCGTGGTCAAAAACATCGATCTTTGATCAATCAAGTAGGGATTTTCTCCTTCGTCTCTCCTTTCTACATATCATGCGGGGTGGGCATGCTTTTATCTCTATGGAAATTGAGGAAACCGAATTTAATGACGATAATTAACAGAACTTTAAGGAATGAATGTGGGGAGTGATCGATGTTATGTTGTACTCTTTTATGAAGATATGTGTTGCGAATTGTAGGGGCCTATGCTCACTAAAAATCATGGCCGTTGGTGGCCTTTCTCTACGCACTAATGAACCTCGGTGCTGCTTGATGTTTAAATAACCGCAATATGGAATTGGTTAATTACGTATACATGGTTATATAAATTTAAAGCACCATGATCAACCCTTATTTTAGATAACCCCGGTTAAAGAACAGTGGATTTGAAACCATGGAGTGTGTTAAATCTTTTAAATCTGAAAATACCTGCATGGGCCTGCCTTGTGTTGGTGGTAGAAGTCGTTTGTTTATTTCACGTGCCATTTTCTTGGGTGATATGGGTGGGGAAGGGATCCCCTATTGTTATACATTCTCCAGTTATGAATTTGAGGATTTGGTTACTCTTCTTACATCACAAATTGGTGTGCAATCCCCTATTGTTGAGAAACTGTTTGCTCCTGGATTTTGGGGAAATGGGGTTGTATCTTGGGGTTTTCATTGGTTCTAGTACTTTGGGGGATCTCACTTATCCCTTTATAGTTTTGACTTTACTAGAGAACGGGGTGTGAATGTTTAAGTTGTTTTTTGACTGTATTCTCTCTCTAGCTTGCAGTTTTTCCTGTTAATTGACCAGTAGTGTAGAATTCACTTAAATGGTGTTACATGAATATGAAAATAGGATTAGTTTAAATGGGAATTGGTTTTGGTAATGATTTGTGGCTTGGTCATGAGTTTCTTGTTGTTCTTTCATGAATGAGTAGCAACGAGGGTGTTTCTGCTTAGGTTTTGGAACCCCTTCGTTGGGATGCGTGTTTGTTACCTATACATATATCTGTAGATTTTATGTTTCTTATTCGTGCCCTACCCATGTTGAGCACTATAGTGACAAACACCCCTATTTCATGGGGGTGGGTGTTTTTCCCAACACTCCTATGGGTGGCTGGTTATTAGATCCTTTTCTTCTCTCCTTCCCAAATAGCCCAAGACTCTTTGGGCAGGCTGTGATGGACTGAAGTCCATTATTAGACCATGAATCTTTGTGAGGGGTAGTTGTGGTGTTTGGACCAGGTGTTTGCGGGCAGGTTGATTCCCAAGTGTCTTTGGGATGAGGCCCAGGTGTCTTTGGGCATGTCAGTAGTTGTTCTCACCCAGGTGTTTGCAGGTATGGTTACGCCTGGTGGTGGTGGCCCTGGTGTCTGTGGGTGTGATAGTTGTTCTGGGCCAGGTGTGTGTGGGTGGGGTTTGGAAGTGGTACTGCGGTGAGGTTGTGGACTAGGTGTGTGCGGGAGGGGTTTGGCAGTGAGACTGTAGTGAGAATGGAGGGATTGGTTCGATGCGTAGGATGTCTTTAATAACCAGTGAGAAAGTGGTGCGAGGTACCCAAATATCGATGTGCTATTACTTTAATTTACATTACTTGCCTTCTGTTATTTGGGGAGTGTTCCTTGGTGAGGTTTGGGTGGATCAATTTTTCATTTTTGGGTGTTTAGTTATCTATTTTTCCACGAGATATAAAAATGTCTCCTCACATGTACGTGAGAGTCTTTGGTTTTCCCTACTGAGTATACATGTATGTTCACCCTACATATATAAAACTACTTCCAGGTTTCCAGGAGGACTTGAAGGATAGTGTAGTACCGTACTAGCTCGGACCTTTGGGAAATTGATGTTGTTGATTTCCTTTTCTTGGTATCTTTTTATAGCATCCCGCCTTTTTATAACATAAACTTTCATTACATTACACAAAACTGAGGATCTTTAAGGTTTAGTGTCTTGGAAACTAGGAACATAATACATGAAAACAACATAAAATATTCCTCTTAAACACTTTAAAGGCTTCTACTTATGTTCATCCTAGGTTCATTACTGCATCTCATAACCTGGGGACATACATCCAAAGAAATGGTGAGCAAAAGGCCCAGTAAGGGAAACAAGATGAACATTTTACATGTGAACTTGAGATACTTCAATAAGGACATGAAAAGAACTTTAAGGCATCAGGAAGAAATCATGAGGAATTTCATAATAGAAATAACATTTTTCATAACTTGAAGATGTGGCTGCAACATTTAATATTGACAATCTTTTCGTTTCACCAAGGTCCATCCCCAAGGTGTCATTAAAAATTACCAAGGTTATTCACAAAGGCGTCATTAAAAATGGTCATCTCTAGAGATTAAGTCTTTACCCAATGCATTGGAGCGCTATCAGGGCGCACCCTTAAATTTGCCTTTATTATCATGTGAGACACATATATCATCATCAAACATTTCATAAAGAACCCATGTAGCACAAAATAAATGGGTTTCATTTCGTAATCATAACGTTTTAAAAACTGCTTTAAAGACATGAACTTTACATCACTTTAAAACCCACAGAAAAGGAAGGTGGGTATCATGTATGTAAATACCATAATTTAAAATAGAAAATTTTGGTATATATGTGAATACCCCTTTAGAAGAAATAGCTTTGAGTAGTCACTTAATAATATAAAATAACTTTAGAAAAAGAGAGAGACATTTTGAGATGGAAATTCTGCACCATAACGGCTATGTTATGAGGTTTTCGAAGACATTAAAAAGAGATGGAAAATGGGTCAAACATTCATAAATGACCCATAAAACAGTAGATGGACAGAATAAGAAGGATACATGATCATGGTAATTAAATTTAAAGGACATACCATTTGAAATGAAAAACATGGAAGAAAAACAAAAATTAGATTTCTCTTATGAAAGTTCGGTAGCCTAACGACGTTACTTAAACTTCAATCACAATGATTTGAAAAGATCAAATAGGGTCTCTCATCATGTGAACATAAGAGTTAAGTATTATAGATATAGAGATAATGCCCCAACATAATTAAAAAGGAACTTGAAAGACATGACATGAAAGTAGAACTTTGAAAAGAATGAGAAGGGTGAAAGAATCCCCTAAAAATTCGGCAGCCTAACGGCGCCACTTAAAACTTAAAAATACTAAATTGAAGAGGTCAAATGGGGTCTCTCATCATATGAACATAAGAGTCCAGTACGAGAGATATAGAGATCATACCCCAACATAACAAAAAAAGGAACTTGAAAGAATTGACATGAAAGTAGAACTTCAAAACGAGAAGGGTGAAGAACCACTTAAAAATTCGGCAGCCTAACGACGCCACTTAAAACTTCAAAATACTGAATTGAAGAGATAAAATGGGGTCTCTCATCATATGGTCATAAAAGATCAGTATGATAAATTTAGATATCACACCCCAACATAATAAAAAAGAACTTGAAATACATTACATTAAATTAGATCTTGAAAAAAATGAGAAGGGAGAAAGAGTCCGTTACAAAAATTTCGGCAGCCTAACGGCGCCACTTAAAACATCATAAAACGAAATAATGAGAGTAAGAGGGGATCTCTCATTATATGAACATAAAAAGGGCAGTAAGAGGAGTATAAAAGAACATCCTCCAACATAAGAACATGTAGCAAAAAAGGAATGACATAAAAGAGATTACTTGAAATAAAAGAGAGAGGTCGGATCCCTTACATTAAAACGCGACTCTTGAAACTCAAGGTTTTGGACATTGAGGGCTTGGGGGAACCTTGGGAGGACTCCTTGGGAGGTAAGGAGACCAGAACATCGTTGGGGGAGAGTTGGGAGTGAAAACCAAAGGAGGAATGGGAGGGTATTTATAGGGAAAGTGAGGGGACAAGGCATTAGTGGCCAAGGGACACCTCATTAGTGGTTTTGGAAAAACCATGGGCTTTCCCATGGTATTTTCCCATGGTATTTGCCACTTGGGACACCTCGAACATTATCTTACTATTCACAATTCGACCATATTGAATATATACTTAATACATCATTTAATGATGTCATTAGACACCCGTAACTTAAAAACTGTATTTTCACTATTCATCGAAAATTCAACTTTCTCAGAATAATCCCAAAATTTCACCTTAACCAAATATCAACGCTCTGATTACAAATATGAACTCCATTTTATAAAAATAATTTTATAAATATTTTTAATTTAATTTTTAAATAAAAACACTATTGACCAAAAAAAAAATTTCCCAGAGAAAACCCCAAAAATTATCATAGCATAATATCAGTGCTCTGAGTTCAAAAATGAAATCCGTTTTATAAAAATAATTTTCTAAATATTTTTAATTAAATTTTTAATTAAAAAACACTATTCACCCGAAAAAACTGATACTTGAATAATAATTTATGAAACCGTTATTTAACCATTTTATTGAATCACATTACTTAATCAAGGTGCCTAGATTATATTAATAATTTCTTTAAGTGATATTACTAATCCAATTGGTCACATTACTAATCCTAAGCATAAAATCACTATTCATAATTTACTATTCATCAAAAATCAAGTTGATCTTATTAGACTCGAAATTTCGTAGTGAACATAATTGTAGAAGACCATTTTTTGAAAATCATTACACATTTTTATTTATTTAAGGATTACATAAACATTTTTAAAATATCCTTTCTCTAAATTTTATCAAAAATATGCATACTATATTTATCTGAACATTTGAAAATTCATAAACTTCATCATAAGAAGAAATCCAAATTTTTATTTAAAACAAAGGATTACACAAGGAAATTACGGTCTCCTTACGTAGCCCCTTATCACACCAGCATAGTACCTAAGTGTAAGGTGTGCTAAGGTAAGAGAATCTGAGGGAGGCTCGGCCAACATCGCACGAGTCATAATTTCTATTTGTTTGAACTTATCGCGAAGGCGATCCCGTTCTAGCTTCACACGATGAAGTTCAGCTTGGGTTTGGTCCAGAGCAAAGCCCAGTGGTGCTACCTCCTTCCCATGTTCTGTTAGATGGGCTTCGATCGGTCCAAGACTACTGGGTGAGGCCATCGAATCTTCTTTCTATATTAATTAACCAATATTGCTTGTATTTAGAGATAGTAATCAAAACATTTAGTTTCCAGCGGTCATATTGACCAATGGTCAAATAATAGTCAAAACCCAACAGTCTCATTTTAATTATACTCATGTTATCAAATCAAACATTTTTGTTGAGTATAAAAATAAAATAAAATAACACATAAAATTAGAAAATAAGATTTATTCAAAATTTCGGGTCGTTACAATCTTCCCCCCTTAAGAAATTGCGTCCTCACAATTTTTAAAATTGGGTTTTGAAATTTCATTGAAAGTCCCACATCGGAAAAGGAGTCAGTAAAACTATTACTTTAAAAGAAAGAAAGGGAAGTACAAAGGTCACCCGAGTTAACCCATACTAGGATTCCATGGAGGAAAACATGGACATGGAAGAAAAACAAAGGGTCAATTTCTGAGGGAGAGTGATAGAGAACATGATTAGGAGAACGTTAACCATAAGAAAATCCCAAACTTATGATGTGAGTAAACGGTCTTTGATTACCAAGTAGGAAACGTAAACCAACAATGTTTTTGTTTCACGTTCCTTTTCATAATTTTTAGGAATTCATTTACAACATAAAACAAAATCATAAGAAAATATACCTATCATAATGTAGAGTTTCATCCTTTAATAAGTTTCTATCCAAAACTAATCTTTTCTCTAAATTATGAGCATTCAAAACTACTTGGTCTCATTAAAACACAATAATCATCTTCATAATCCACAAAAGATTAACTATCTATTTCTTCTATCTTTAAACATTATCCCAAAAATATAAAGGGTAAGGTAAAACAACTCTTCAAAAAGAAATAATCCCATAGGAATGGAAACTACTTTTAAATCTTCAAAGTTCCATGGTACTACCCAAAGTTCATCATAGTCCATTCCATAAATAACTGTCCTTAAAAAATCCCCAAAATAAACCAAACTATGATTGAAACCCAAATACAAGAAGGATTTGATAACATAGTCTTCCAAGTTAAACTTTATCATTCATCTCCAAACAACATCAACCACCCCTAACGTCTTATAAAAAAAGTAACTAACCTAAACATATTTACCCCATGATAGGTTAATAATTTCCATAAGTAACCTAAATTATTATAATTCCACCTTTAATTCATCAATTCTTCAAAATATTAGTCAACCCTACTCTTCAATGAAAATACCATAGTAATCTATTTACCTCGATCATATAGGGTCCCCAAAATAGTGAAAATCTTCCAAAATAATAATAATATTTTAATCCCCTAATCATCCCTGTCATATTAATAAGACAATCGTCGCATTTCCTATCACATTGGTTGTTTGGACATGTTCTTCCATTTCCCACTATTAACTATAAAGAGAAAGCGTAATTAGGGGCTTAAGTACTTAGCCAATAATCATGAAAAGGAACTGAAAGCATATAAGGATAACTTGTAGAAGAAAAGTATACCCTAACTTGTGATCCCCTAGGTTCCCATCTAGGTGATCCATGATCATATATTCTTATGTGAATATTTATTTTATTTTATCTTTGTTCCTTTAACAATGGTTCATACTAAGCTTATGAATTTACCAAAGTATATCCCCCGGGAGTGTCGTAACCAAGAGTGCAGTAAGGCTCGTTGTCGTGTACCAGTTCCCGTTCAAGTCTAGCTCAAAGCGGTGTTTTTGGGTTTTACCCCTATGTACATCTGTGCCAGATCCACCTCTACCTGCTCGTATCCAGACATGGATATATTTTCTTGGAAACCCCTTACTCAATACTCACCAAAATATCAGGATGATTTCCTATTTTTTTAAATTTTCTATAGGGTTCTTCCTAGAGTTTTCATATCCTAATTTCCACAAATAACTAAACCATCCTTTGATACCAACTATAGCATCCCGCCTTTTTATAACATAAACTTTCATTACATTACACAAAACTGAGGATCTTTAAGGTTTAGTGTCTTGGAAACTAGGAACATAAAACATGAAAACAACATAAAACATTCCTCTTAAACACTTGAAAGGCTTATCCTTATGTTCATCCTAGGTTTATTACTGCATCTCATAACCTGGGGACATACATCAAAAGAAAGTGTGAGAAAAATGCCCAGTAAGGGAAACAAGATGAACATTTTACATGTGAACTTGAGATACTTCAATAAGGACATGATAAGATCTTTAAGGCATCAGGAAGAAATCATGAGGCATTTCATAATAGAAATAAAATTTTTCATAACTTGAAGATGTGGCTGCAACATTTAATATTGACAATCGTTTCGTTTCACCAAGGTCCATCCCCAAGGTGTCATTAAAAATTACCAAGGTTATTCACCAAGGCGTCGTTAAAGATGGCCATCTCTAGAGATTAAGTCTTTACCCAATGCATTGGAGCGCTATCAGGGCGTAACCTTAAATTTTCCTTTATTATCATGTGAGACACATATATCATCATAAAACATTTCATAAAGAACCCATGTAGCACAAAATAAATGGGTTTCATTTCGTAATCATAACGTTTTAAAAACTGCTTTAAAGACATGATCTTTACATCACATTAAAACCCACAGAAAAGGAAAGTGGGTCTCATGTATGTAAATACCATAATTTAAAATATAACATTTTGGTATATATGTGAGTATCCCTTTAGAAGAAAGAGCTTTGAGTATTCACTTAATAATATAAACGAACATTAGAAAAAGAGAGAGACATTTTGAGATGGAAATTCTGTAGCATAACGGCTATGTTATGAGGTTTTCGAAGACATTAAAAAGAGAGGGAAAATGGGTCAAACATTCATAAATGACCCATAAAACATTATATGGACAGAATAAGAAGGATACATTATCATGTTAATTAAATTTCAAGGACATACCATTTGAAATGAAAAACATGGAAGAAAGACAAAAATTAGATTTCTCTTATGAAAGTTCGGCAGCCTAACGACGTTACTTAAAATTCAAACACAATGATTTGAAAAGATCAAATAGGGTCTCTCATCATGTGAACATAAGAGTTCAGTATGAAAGATATATATATAATTCCCCAACATAATTAAAAAGGAACTTGAAAGTCATGACATGAAAGTAGAACTTTGAAAAGAATGAGAAGGGTGAAAGAATCCCCTAAAAATTCGGCAGCCTAACGGCGCCACTTAAAACTTCAAAATACTAAATTGAAGAGGTCAAATGGGGTCTCTCATCATATGAACATAAGAGTCCAGTACGAGAGATATAGATATCATACCCCAACATAACAAAAAAGTAACTTGAATGTATTGACATGAAAGCAGAACTTCAAAACGAGAAGGGTGAAGAACCACTTAAAATTTTGGCAGCCTAACGACGCCACTTAAAACTTCAAAATACTGAATTGAAGAGATCAAATGTGGTCTCTCATAATATGAACATAAGAGTCTAGTACGATAGATATAGAGATCATACCCCAACATAAAAAAAAGGAACTTGAAAGAATTGACATGAAAGTAGAACTTCAAAACGAGAAGGGTGAAGAACCACTTAAAAATTTGGCAGCCTAACGGCGCCACTTAAAACTTCAAAATACTGAATTGAAGAGATAAAATGGGGTCTCTCATAATATGGTCACAAAAGATCAGTATGATAAATTTAGATATCATACCCCAACATAATAAAAAGAAACATGAAATACATTACATGAAATTAGATCTTGAAAAAAATGAGAATGGAGAAAGAGTCCGTTACAAAAAATTTCGGCAGCCTAACGGTGCAACTTAAAACATCATAAAAAGAAATAATGAGAGTAAGAGGGGATCACTAATTATATTAACATAAAAAGGGAATCAAGAGGAGTATAAAATAACATCCTCCAACATAAGAACATGTATCATAAAAGGAATGACATAAAAGAGATTACTTGAAATAAAAGAGAGGGGTCGGATCCCTTACCTTAAAACGTGACTCTTGAAACTCAATGTTTTGGACCTTGAGGGCTTGGGGGCACCTTGGGAGGACTCCTTGGGAGGTAAGGAGACCAGAACTTCGTTGGGGGAGAGTTGGGTATGAAAACCAAAGGAGGAATGGGTGGGTATTTATAGGGAAAGTGAGGGGACAAGGCATTAATGGCCAAGGGACACCTCATTAGTGATTTTGGAAAAACCATGGGCTTGCCCAGGGTATTTTCCCATGGTATTGGCCACTTGGGACACCTCATACCTTATCTTACTATTCACAATTCGACCATACTGAATATATACTTAATACATCATTTAATGATGTCATTAGACACCCGTAACTTAAAAACTGTATTTTCACTATTCATCGAAAATTCAACTTTTTCAGAATAATCCCAAAATTTCACCTTAACAAAATATCAACGCTCTGATTACAAATATGAACTCCATTTTATAAAAATAATTTTCTAAATATTTTTAATTTAATTTTTAAATAAAAACACTATTCACCGAAAAATCATTTTTTTTAGAAAAAACCCCAAAAATTACCATAGCATAATATCGGTGCTCTGAGTTCAAAAATGAAATCCGTTTTATAAAAATAATTTTCTAAATATTTTTAATTAAATTTTCAATTAAAAAACACTATTCACCCGAAAAAACTAATAGTTGAATAATAATTTATGAAACCGTTATTTAACCATTTTATTGAATCACATTACTTAATCAAGGTGCCTAGATTATATTAATACTTTCTTTAAGTGAGATTACTAATCCATTTGGTCACATTACTAATCCTAAGCGTAAAATCACTATTCATAATTTACTATTCATCAAAAATCAAGATGATCTTATTAGACTCGAAATTTCGTAGTGAACATAATTGTAAAAGACCCTTTTTTGAAAATCATTACACATTTTTATTTATTTAAGGTTTACATAAACATTTTTAAAATATCCTTTCTCTAAAATTTATCAAAAACATGCATACTATATTTATCTGGACATTTGAAAATTCATAAACTTCATCATAAGAAGAAATCCAAATTTTTATTTAAAACAAAGGATTACACAAGGCAATTATGGTCTCCTTACATAGCCCCTTATCACACCAGCATAAGAACTAAGTGTAGGGTGTGCTAAGGTGGGAGAATCTGAGGGAGGCTCGGCCAACATCACACGAGTCATAATTTCTATTAGTTTGAACTTCTCACGAAGGCGATCCCGTTCTAGCTTCACACGATGAAGTTCAGCTTGGGTTTGGTCCAGAGCAAAGCCCAGTGGTGCTACCTCCTTCCCATGTTCTGTTAGATGGGCTTCGATCGGTCCAAGACTACTAGGTGAGGCCATCGAATCTTCTTTCTATATTAATTAACCAAGATTGCTTGTATTTAGAGATAGTAATCAAAACATTTAGTTTCCAGCGGTCATATTGACCAATGGTCCAATAATAGTCAAAACCCATCAGTCTCATTTTAATTATACTCATGTTATCAAATGAAACATTTTTGTTGAGTATAAAAATAAAATAAAATAACACATAAA
The DNA here is from genome assembly GCA_963277665.1 of Viscum album. Classification (NCBI taxonomy): domain Eukaryota; kingdom Viridiplantae; phylum Streptophyta; class Magnoliopsida; order Santalales; family Viscaceae; genus Viscum; species Viscum album. The sequence goes on from OY728165.1 coordinate 624,019,061, forward strand.
ATTAGGAAATAAGATTTATTCAAAATTTCAGGTCGTTACACTTTTAACTTTTGGAGTTTTGTGGCTTGTATCTTTTACCTTTGAACATGCATATAGAAGTGGTTTACTTTCAGCCGTACTTGCACATTCAGTTTTGGTGTTGTGGGATTTACTATCTTATCTCCTAATCCTATTAAAAGAAAAAGTGTAAGGAATTCCATTTAGTGTGTGATTTTATACCCTTTGTGCTAGTCGCCACTCCAGGACCTGTTGAAGGTAGGTCTCGGTGGTCATTATCTCTCCATCAACTTGAAGAAAGAAGGGTCTGGCAATCTGATGTCCCTTCCCACCTCTTGGTGAAGGTGGGTCGTGACACCAACACTTTGAATTTGGAAAATTAATGGACAAGGAGTGTCCTGGCCATTAGAGAAATGGTTTTGAAGAATAATGAGTATGAAATATATGATTGCGAGGCTTGGGAAGGAGAAGACATTATTGAGGCTCCAAAAGAAAATGATTTTGCTGATACTGAGGAAGAAAAAATCGTATTTAGATTTTTGTACTGAGATTTTGGTACTGGGAATATCTTATTGATATTTTCATACTCATATTTCCATATAGATATTTTCATACTAATAATTTTTTAATGCTATTTTGTACTAGTATATTCATATAGTGAAAATCATTCAATGATTTTCATACTCATATTTTCATACTATGATTTTCATACATGGATTTTCGTACTATTTAAATCATACTAAAGCGTACATGATGATTCGTTCATAAAAATAATTCACCATAAAGCATTTTTTCTGATAAAATCATATGGAATAATTCATACTGAATAAATCATACTAAAGAATGAATATTAATGAAATTGAACTGAAAATTTTGTAAAGAATAAATAATACTCATATTTCATAAGAATTTTATCATACTGGGATTTCTAGGATTTCATATACGAAAAATAGTAATGGGATTTTGGGGATTTCAAATGGAAAAAATCATATTGGAATTTATTAATGAAAAAACCATCCATTGATTTATTAGTGGAAAATCATAACTGAAAATATTAATGGGAAATCATGGATATTTGGATATTTGAAAAGGAATTGAATGAGTAGAATGGAGATCCAAAAATAATATAGATTTTAAGATTCCAAAAGTTATTAAATGAGACAAATATTGAACTCATTTTTATGTATAATTGAATATGAAGGAAATTTCATTAACAATGAATGTATTTCAAAACTCCACCACAACCATTTTTGAGGTCCCTATAAAAGGAGATTTAGGTAATTTTGAAATGAATATCTAAATTTTTAAAGTACTTGAGATCCTGAATTTGTGGACTAGGAATTAGGTTTCCAACAAAACATTGTGTTTTAGATTGTAGGAATATTATATTTAGGTCCTCTAAGAAAAATATATTATATCCATGTTCATGAGACTGAGTTCCATTAAACTATATTTATAAGCATCCAATTTATTTTTTACTCATATGAAGATGGATTGGAAGATTAAGAATCATATTAGACCGGCCATAGCACTGGGGATCCAGATTGGGATCACTAGAATGATCGATTATGATGATGTTTTTCAAACTACGATTTAGGATGCCCATTAAAGTCTATCATATTCCTTATGTTATTTGTGGAAGTTATTGTATATGTTATATAAGTAGATTTTTATTCATCATACTTATGGAGTAAGTCAATAAATTCTCAATAAAATTTTAAAAAAAGATTAATATAATCATGTAACTTTGGATGCTTACCTATTTCACAAATGGACTATTTTAGGAAGTGGATAACTGGAATGATATTTTTGGGGTATAACCATCTATAATAGAAAATATTCTATTGGGATTGTAGAATTGTTCTTTTCTTATTCCATTGTATTTTGGAATCAAGATAGTAATATAATATATGTTTACCAGATTATCCAACATGATGATGATTATTTCTTTTTACCAAACATTGTAAATATTGTGAATTGAATTATCTTTATATTTGTTTGATAAATAAAGGTGAAGTAGTGAGTTATATTTGAATAGATCGTTAGTCATTCCAGTTGCATCAGTTTTGTATGTTTCTGTTATAGAGTTAATAAACATTATTATAATCGAGAAATGAAATACTGATAACCCCCTCTAGTGGTTTGGATCCAACTTGGGAATAACAATTGGTATTAGAGGCAAACTGCCTCAGAATGATCTTTCTCAAAAATTGATAATTTCAATTATATGAAATATATGAATATTATGGTATTAAATCGAAGGAAACTTCGTATCTAGAAAATATAGAATGATTCTATATCTTCTGTCCCATGGGAGTGATGTTTTAGAAGTTATTACATAAGAATTTACTCCTTGTATTGAGAATACTCATCATACTACTACTAATAAGAGAAATATTTATAATTATTAATGAGTGAAAAATGATTTACACCCATTAGTTACTAAATGTGATTTTCTTAGAGTAATGGGAGTTGTAATTGCCAAATTTATTTGGAAAAAATGGGGAAATATTTTTGTTATAAACCCAAAGGCAACAATGGAAATGTTAGAACCTTAGGAGGTGAAATATGAGTATATTAAAATTGTTGGGCATGAATCTTTTAGTGATTGATATTCAATGGTAAATGATATTGTTAGAATCATAATATGTATTTTATAGAAATTAGAAGACTCAACTATTTCTGAGAGGATCTTGAGAATTATTCCTAATATGTTTGATGCGAAATTTTATTCTTTGGATGATATAGATCCAAAAACCCTATATTAGTATGATCTATAAAATAGTATTGTTACGTATAAAATGAGAACATAGAAATTTATGGAAATGAAAGAAATGATTGATTGGTAAGTTTCTATAAAATCATTAATAAAATTGAAAAACTACTATAAAGAAATTAATAGAGAATCAAATGATTTAGAAATAGAGGAAAAAGCTGCATATTTCAGTAAAATTATTTTCCTCTTTTCTATTTGATATAATAAGGTAATATGGAAATTTAAAACTCTCAATTGTTGGAATTTAATTGGGAAATGGACATTTCACATATAATTGACCTACAAATAAAGTTTAAGATTATGATTTTGAAGATGATAGTTTGTAACCTCACGAAAAATGTGGAGGAAATAAAAGGAAATTTTATTTATTATAAAAAAAGAAAAGAAAAGTTATCTTTGAAGAAGAAATAATAATGATTCCTCATCTGATGATGAATCTTATCATCAAATAAAATATATTTATCAACATATGAATATAATTGATTCATATAGTAATTATAATGTGAATTAATGTATGAATGAAATGTAATGGATTCTGTAAAATATTTTGGAGAAAAAAATTGAGAAGAATATGCAACATAAGAGTGAAAGAAATAAGTTGCAGAAGTTCATCAATGGATAAATTTTCAAAAATTATATCTTGAATGAAAACTAAAATTTTATAAAGAGAATATAGCTAGAAATGATAATCTTGACAAGATAGAAGTTACCCTTTTTGAGAAATGTATACATAAATTGTTGAATATATCTGAATTTAAAATATCTATGATCTTATGAAATGTATGATGGATGATAAATAAGAAGAGGTTTTATTAAGACAATCAATTTTTCTTATAGAACAATGTGAGATAAGAAATTATATAGAAAAATCACCAAGGCAATTGATGTGAAAGGTGACCGTTCTAATGAACGTAAAAATAAAGCATTACAAAAGAAGTATAGTGAGAAAAAAAATATCACCATGAAATATATGAACGATTCATGAAAGTATCCTCCATATAAATTTGTTCCATGATGTGTGAAAAAACAGGAAAAAAATGTTCGGATAAATTTTACTCTCAATATTAATGATGATGATATAGATTTCTTTGTTAGTGTCATGTAATTTTGAGACAAAAACATTATTTATGTTGGTATAACTTGTATCAACCTGGAAATGAGAAAGAATGAAGGGGGATATATGGTGAGAAAAGTAGATCAAATATTCCAAAAAAAATGTGGAATCGAAAAAGAAAACATAGAAGATGATAAAATATGAGTATGTTATGAATTCTGGGTATATTAAGATTGTAGATAAAAACAATCATGCAGAACTTGAAGAGAACACGTACATAGTTATTTGGATAGAACATGTTGACATAGAATGAATGATATAAGAGTAACAAAAAAAGTCTCTTAAAAATTGAATAAAAAGGCCTCTGATGATGTGAGTAATGTTGATAATATGTTGTCAATAGAATGTGGGTTGAAAATTCAAAAATGATGCAAGATAAGTTAAAAAATGGAATGTTAAAAAATGTTGTTTCACTATCCTTCAATAAAAAGAATAAAATATGGATTATTTGTACAAAATCATTTTAATTTTTTTATTACATAAGAAGATAAGTTGGAATCCTTATCAAACAAGTGTATATAGAAAAATGAAACTTATTACAAAATCTAATAATGATGATCATAATGAAGAAAAATACATACAATGGAAAATAAAATTAGATGAATAAAATGATAAGTGTAAGAGAATACTATCAATCCCAACATTGATCTTGAGAATCTATGAGGTTCCTCCGTATTATAGAATCATTTGTAAATTTTTAATAAATACAATTTTATTGATGTCCTTGAAGTAAGGAAGCTAACGGTTGGACTCTTATAATTTTTTCAAAAGAAAGTTATTAGGTTACAAAAATTTGTTTTTGAAGATTTTTTATAATCATGAAATATATAAATTTTTTTTGATATGGGTGTGGTTAAATATAATGTTAAATAAATTGTATTCATGATTTCCCCAAAAATAATACTGATGAAGGAGACATGAAAAATAAATACGTGAAATTCTTTTAATTGAAACCATTGAAAACTGTGATTATAAAATCCTGTTTTCTACAACATGTTTTCCCACATAGATATATGGTTTTTTAGTTACGGACGTTTTGATATTAAAATCATGTAATAATTATGTTATTTTGAAGAATAGTTTCAACTTTTTGAGATAAATGTTAGAACCCTTTGAAGTGACCAATTTTTCAATATGGAAGATAACTTGTTATGATGAACAATTTGAATTTTATTGTCAATAAGGGGTATAAAATATAATAATGGATTGAGAAAAAACAATGTAGAGATAATGAATATGGGGAGAATTAAAAGAATACATGGATATGAAACTGTGGGAAAATAAAACAATACCCCTTGTTTTTTTAAGATGATAAATGTAGGTATTGAAGTTAATATTGGAAACAGACACTGAGGGGGATATTGTAGGACCCCAGTTGAGTTTTGTATAGTATTTTATGTCATTAGATCAATATTATTAACATGTTGAAGGGTTAAAACAATTTTTAAAAGTTAATGGATATATGGATTAAAGATATTTTTTTCATGTAGTCGTCAAATCAGACTCAGAATCATAATCATCTGATCCAGACATTGGATTGAGTCAACAAATCCATGAACTATAATGATTCTTTCATGAAAATTAATTTTTCTATTAATTATTGAATTATTGTGGTGATCATATTGTGGATTCTATTTTAGATTCTTAATTAAACTAATATAAATCTATTGTTCCTTTGGTGTTTTTTATTTCTGATAAATTGTATGTCTGTTATGAAACATATGAACAAAACATTATGCTTGAAAAGGTAAATAAAGAAATGTTTTTAAAGAAATATGAGTAAAGAAATGATGTTGATAAGGATCAGTATGGAATATAAATTGATAAGGATGAAAAAGAAAAAGATGTTGCTAAGCCTGCGGAACAAAAAAACATACTATTATTTTCTTACTGATATTTTTACTCTTGGAAAATCGTTATACAATTTTCATACATGGATTTTTGTAAAATGATTTTCATGCTAATATTTTTATACTAAAATATTTGCAATGATATTTTCATACAGATATTTTCATACTTGGAAAATAGTACATAAATTTTTTTACTCTTATTTTCATATAAAAATTTTCATACTCATATTTTCATATTAAAAAAATCATTCTATATTTTTTATACAAAATAATTTCTATAGAAGAGTTCGTACTGATGAAATCAAAAGGAAGAATTTGTGATGAATAAATTATACTAATGAAATCATACTTATGAAATTATATAGAAATTTATGTTATTTCTTATGGAAAAATTGTACTTGTATTTTATAGATTTCTTAAGGAAAAAATCATATGGTGTTTACCTAATGAAAAAATCATGATGTGACAACGTAATGAAAATTGGTACTGGGAAATCCTAATGAAAAATCAATGATATTTGATGATTACAAAAGGAGTTGAATGAGTCAAAGGGAGATATAAAAATAAAGGATATTTATATATTCAAAAATGAATTGAATAAAGCAATGAAGTATCAGATATTTGAGGAGAAATAAAGATTCAATAAATAATGTTATCCTATAATGGTTTTCAGAACCCCACCTAAACCATTTTTTAGGGAAATGTAAAAGGGGAGATGAGTTCATTTGTAATGTAATTAAAAACATTTCAAGTAACAATGATATGGAATTTGTGGAAGATGTATTCAGTTCCCATCCAAAATTTTTGTTTCATGTTTTATCTGAGTCATATTGAGGAAATAAGGGTGACATACATCATATACAGGTTTATCGGACTGAGTTCTATCAGACGAAGAATTGTGAGTAGCTGATTGAGATTCTACTAAATTAATGAAGGATGAGCAAAAGAAGAATCAGTCTAGACTAACCATTGGACTAAGGATCCAGACTAGGAATATTATACTAATTAATGCTGAGGATGTTTTTTATATGAATGTTCCAGAAGTCAATTCAATACAAATATATTCATTAATTGAATTATTGATGCTCATGTTGAAGCTACAAAGGTAGAGTTTTATTTATATTACTTGTAGTGGAAGTGATGGGTTTTTTAATTTAACATTCATTGAATAATAAAGATAATTATGTTACAATAGATTCATACTAGTTGATGAAATGTCTTTTTTTGGTAAGTGGATACTAGAAAATACTCTATGGGTGGTATAACCAACTATATAATGAAAGATGTAACTAGGATTGTAGAATTGTTATTTTTTTGACTTCTTATTCTAGAAATAAAAATGTAAAATAATCCATGTTGGTTGGACTATCCAATATGGAATGGAGTAGGTCTCTATACCAAACCATGTAAATATCATGTTCTTCCTTCTCATTATATATTTCTTCATATGAAAGGAGAATTTGTGCGTTTTATTCTAGTGGATGGTCACTCAAACAAGTTTACGAGGTTAATTATTATTTATGAATAGTTAAGATAGAATTCATATAAAAGAAAAAGGAACCACTAATTAAACCCCATATTAGTTGTATTCACCCTAGATGGGAATAACAACCCTGAACTACATCAAAAAAATAAAAAAAATGATCTTGATGTAGATTCTATCACATTTCATCGATTTCCAATCCAAAAACAATAAGACTTCTAATTGATGAATTATTAAAAAAAATACCATCATGAAATACAAACATGTTATCTCTTTCAATAATAACATACATAATAGTTGAATGCATCATAAATATAATTAAAACCCACACCATATTCCAAACTACAATCATGTAGTAATTATAATTTAGGGATCCAAAATTGACCCAATTAAACATCGCACTCGACCCCTATGCACTGACTATCTTCTGATCTTACACAATCATGAATCATTTCACATCCAACACAAGACATTTTACAATGAATGATTCCAACTGGTTCAAAACCATAACATTAAACTAGGAATATCGTCTAATATTTGTCCCAATTTTATTTTAAAAATTACTCATATAGCTCCAATAATTCCTTGAATCATCAAATGCATGGGTCTTAAAATGATGAATAATATGATTCTCGCCACTATCGGATAATAATTATCCTATCTTAAACTCATTTAATCACTACATATTTACTTGATATGGCTTGTTTGTTACCCTTCTTAATGACTAGGCCTTACCACTATGCTCTCACCCATGAACATTACATGGGAAACCAATTAAAAATGACCATTATAGTTCTCAATTGAACCGACATATCCTAAAATAATAAGGTGCCAAATATTGATCCATACCTAAGCATGTGATTCTCCCCATCATAAGAATTGCCTATAGAAAACACACATTTTAGGGTATAACATGTGAAATCATAAAAAACAAACACTAAATAGACTTTCTTGAATAACCATAATATGTAAATAAATAATGATTAATCATTAAACCCATCAACACAAAAATATATTTCAATCCCAAAAATATCATCCATAGATTAGGTTTCACTACTATCTCTCTCAAAACACCAATAACATTTGAACTAAATAAACAAGATAGAACCCACATCAATCTCATTAAACCACTGAAACCAACATCAATAAGGCCCATACATGAACTTGTTTCTTTCCCTATGAAAAGAAAAAGAAATATGAAACTCAAAATAAAACCAGGATATACCAAGAAAAAAAATACCCACAATCCAACCACATATTCAAATTTATACTCCAATATCCCCAACCATTAATATATATATATATATATATACATATGTCAATATAGGTGTTAATCACATATTATAGAACCAAATCTAGAAAAACATTAATAAAAAGAACCCCACTTTAATTTTTAAAACACCACATTGAATATTTGTAAATTCACAGAAAATAAAAATCACCAAGACCCCTAACATAGACAGTCAATTCATGAAAAATATTCATATTTCAAATAATAATTTTTAAATCAAACTCCAAAAACAATATAAATTTTATTTTTAAATCCTAAAAAACCAAACTATTTCAAAATCACCAGATCAATAATATATTTTAAATAATATGAAAATTAAATCTAATTTTATTCTCTCCTTGTTGAACCACATCATTATCCTATAAAATTCATCTTTTTAAAAAATTACATAGAAAAAAAACCCTTTCACTATGGCATCCAAACTTGAATATAACAATCCTAATCAGTCAAAAAATCACATCATATACATGTTTATATAATATAACTTATAATAAAATCAAGATATAAATTTTTTTAATTATAATTTTGTTTAATTAATAATGATTACTAATAATCTTCCCTAAAAAATCACACCATCCATATGCACATTTCTCATTCCTAAAGTTCACCACTATCATGATGCATGTATGAATCAATAGCTCTTAGACATCCCTCTAAATCATACCAAATCTTATCCACCACATAGAGGGATTCTTAATCCAACCCAACATCACACAAATAAAACTATTCCATGCATTAAAACTCAATATCCTTTGTAATCATTATTTTCAACCAATATCAAACATTCCATGAATTCCCTTTATCTTCCTTCAATGTACAATTATATTCACTCCACATATTATTATACAAACCTTTCTCAAATGATTCTGTGATACTAATTTATAATTCCCAGACGATATTGTATAAAAGAAACTAAATAATGGGTCATTGTGTGACCATAGGATTTCCACCTTGTACTGTAGAGGTTACCAAGAAGTGGTGAGGTCCTAATAAGATAATGGGTAGACCATTCCCTCAAAAACGTTTCCGGATTCATGGTAAAATATATCAAAAAAATAATCATGACCCTTTTTTATATTGAACAACATAAAATCATGTAGATATAAAATATGGATCCTTAAAAGGCCTCCACAATCCAGAATAGAAAGATGAAAATATTTATGTATGATGGGAAAACACCAAATAGATTAACAATAATAATAAAAATAAATAAGGAATCATATATAATAAATGAAAAACAATAAAGTACACATTGAATAATATTAAAATGAAAATACAATTGGCTTTCAAAAATCATGTTTCATACTATAATGTATGAAAACTCCTTGACCATAAATAGTGAATCCCATGACAATATTTGAGTGATACACATATCCTATGAGAAAATAGAAAGATGTACCTATGTACATAAAAACCTAGTTAATGTACATATGTATTGTGTGAGTACAATGAATATGTAGAAATATTAAATTACTCAATAATATTGAGTTCTTTTGTGATAAATTTAATATGTAGAAAATTAAAATAATAATTTTCTGTAATATCCATTCAACACACTCTCCCACAATCGTAACACACACTGCACAAAAAAATCACACAAGTCAAGTCAAAATGTTCAAATAAGTGTACTAAGACACATAGCTATACCTGATTTTTCCTGATTCATTATAGAAGAGTCACAATGTACAAAAAATCAACCCATACCTAAAGATTTTCGGCATATTTCATACCATATCTAATCTAATTCCCTACATTCAACTATTCATTATGACCCTAGTGTGGCTACACCACCAACATTCCACTACCTTCTCTCTCATGATAATTTAATACATAATATCATATAGAACATCAGCAATAGGATCACATATCACTCATGATTTTCACATTCTCTAATATCACATCCTAGTCCATTCATCTCACTCCTGAATAATCCAACATCCATATTTCAACTCAGGTGTTATCTTTTCAGATATGGACCACCAACACATGTCACTTATTATAAGTACCATTACATAACCTCTAAAATATCAACTAGGATATGGGTAGACATAATGGAAATTAAGATAATATATATCCCACACATTTCTTACCAACACCATCTAACTCATGTGGAGTTTATGACTAAAGATCCTCTATCAAACCATTAGTTGTCTCATATAAAAATTATCAAATTAGCAGATGAATAGGAAAAGTCTATGAGCATAACGTATCTCATATCTCACAAAGTAGCTACCAGGGAATGAGTTACACGGACTATGTGTCATACACAAAGAATCTTTTAGGGTCTTTAATACCTATTTACACACTATAATAAAAAAATACACTCATTCAGACCAAGAAATGACTTTGATAGAAAAATAATAGATCTTATGGACACCCACACACAATACAGATCATGATGTAACAACAACACACCATGAATCCCCAACCATGAAGCCTAATAAGAAAAAAATATTTCCAAACAATGAATCTCTTAAAGAGGTTAAATAGACAAAAATCATCAATCCATGCACTTTGATATTTCATTTATAACCCAGGTCAAATATCCTTTATTAATCGTGTCAAAAAGGAATCACATATCCTTTAATCATCCTAGATCCATTTCGTTAACCCATCAAATGTTCTGTCGAAAAACTCTTAAACAATTTTGAAATACCATCTTGAAAAAAATTCTCATAATCACCAAATTTACAATTAAATCCATAGATAATATATAATTTTTTTAAAAAAAAATTAATATGGAAATATTTTTCCATTTCTAATAAAACACCCTCCCTAAGAAAAACCATAATGACGGTCCACAATTCACATAGAAACAGGGAACCATCATTGAACCATTTATAGTGATATACTGTCCATGATGATTATTAGGTCAACATGAGTCTATCATAACCATTTGGTAAAACTGTTTAAACCATGATTTTTTTTAAATAATTATATTGAATCACAAAAATATAAAATCATTTAAATAAATTATTCTCTAGTAATGTCAATACCTCTACCTCAAGCACGGATATTTAATTATTTTCACAATATGACAATAATTATGTTGGATCATCCAAGTGTTATATCACCTTATCAGAAACTATTTCCTTAATGAGAATCATAAATTAATTAGTTAATAATTTAAAAAGAAATTATCTATTTTGAATAAATGATATAATACTCATCAAGAAATAGAGTGATTCTATGTCCGCATGTAATGGGGTTTGGTCCACACCTAATGGAACTCCAATCCAATGATTTAGAAAACTCTAATTTTTAATTTTGAGAATTGTATAGTTTATCACAACATCACTAGAAAAACTAATGAAACACTATAGGTAATATGTAATTGTGAAAATGATGGTAAAACCTTTTATTTATCTTCTCATGGAATATTTTATGATCCTCAAAAGAAATAAATCTCATGTATGATGATTTTACCATGATTTAGAATCTTTATCCCCCAAAACTCAAGCTAGATGAACAAAAAAATAAGAAACTTGTGAGAATAATCATGGAAGATAAATGGTTGAACCTACCTCATAGAACGATGATGAAACAATAATGAACTACGCAGATGAAATAGAGGGAAGAGGGAGGTGGGGGTCTATCCAACCCTAAATTCCCCTAAAAAAATTATAGTAAAATAATGGGTGGTTTAAAGTTTAATCCACATAGGCCATTAATCATCCTAGCCTACACAAGTTTATAGAATGAATAAAGAATTCGCACTACAAATCATACTCTGAGAACATGGATGCCATGATGTTTTCCACTTTCATAGTGTGAACCTATGGTTTATATTGTGAATAAATCATGAAAATAGTACAAAACATATATAACACATATACACCATGAAATTATCCCATGATTGGTTATTCCTAATGAAAATGAATCCTTCCATTCCAATATGGTCTTGTAGTCTTACCTTCTACCGACCCAACCACCCAACCCTCAATTGATATTCTCCGAACCACCCAATAAATTATCTATGTATAAAAACACATCCAATCACATACCTTATTGATGTTGAAACACTCTGAAACCAAACATTTTCTACCATCTCAATATGAGCACTTATATAGACCTGAAATTTACATTCCCTTAAAAAGTGGGAATCCATGAATTTTTATGATGAAAAATGAGATAAATATCAGTAAAACAAGATAAAATAATGCCACAATAATTCACACCCAACATAGAGTGTTTTGGAACATTTAGTTGCAATATATGGTACCGTATAAGAATTTTTATGATGTGGATAATATCAATTATTTTGGTCTTTTTCCTGGAGAACCCCATTAATTTAAAAGGATTTAAACTATATTATGGATATAATTTAAAGATATTGAAGAACTATTTCATTTATCATATTAAATCTATTATGATTAATATTTTCTTTATAGTATTTTAACACATTTATATAAGTGATATTATTTAAATGATTCTTAATGAAAAGGCAAATCTATTATATAAATAAATCTAATGGAATACAATTCCGTAGTCTAAAAAATTATCAAGGAAATTACACAAGAATTTGATGATTTTTTCATACATGAAACTAGGCATGATGGGTTTTCAATAACATTTAATCATATAAAAATTGAAATATATAGCGATAGTAGTTCTTCATTATAGATGTGATTATCTCACAATATATATCGAAATATAGGAATGATGTTTTAATTAATAAAACAATTATGGTAACTAGAATTATTTATGTATATGTATGTGAGATGATATATATTGATATATTAAAAATGATATTAATGATATTTAAATTTTTTTATTATCCAATGTGACAATAAATAAGGAAGAAAACATGAATAATGTTCAATGTGATGATTTAATAATTTTCATGGTGGCCCTGGAATATGTGAAAAATTTTAATAGATGATGACTTACTCACTCGTTGTGATGTAATTAAAATAAATTGAAAAAAAATCCTCAATAAAATTTAATATTGTGTGTAACTTGTGAGTGATTAATATTGATCACCCATTTCAAGCATGAAAATGAAATTAAATCAAAAATTAATCGATTGGTTATGATTCAAATTTTTTATCTATGGAAGTATTATAAATTTTGGAAAATGATGTCTAGGTGGCTTGATGTTGATTAATTTGACTTTAATTACTTAATAAATAAGTAAAGGATGTTCCATATAAAATTTAAGGTCTCATTTGTAAATCATTTAGTAGGAAGTTTTATAAAACAATTAGTTCATGAAATAAATAAGATAATGATGAAATATATAATGATGAAGGTGAAATAAATCTTTGATTAAATTTACTATAATTATAGATAAAACATGATTAAATTAGAATAATATGAAAATACTTGGGAAATCCAAAAAAAAGCTTACTTAGTTCAAAAAATAGATGAAATTAAAGGATGACTGGAGGAACAGTAAAATAAATGAAATAAATAATAGAATTATTAGTGGAATGTAGAAGGAGTCCCTTTAATATTGTAACTAATTAGAATATATAATAACTTGGTTAGGAAAAAATTGTTATATTCCACTACTTTTCATGATAAATGTTTTTTATTTTATAATAAATTTATTGCATATAATGGACCTTTTCTTCAAATTAATTTTATTCTTGGGTTTTAGTTAGAGAAATTTGAAATTAAATTTAAAATATGTCGAAATTATATTAATTGGATTGAAAAAATTATATTGATGCTTCTTCCGTTTCGAAATAAATTTTGTTCTAACATGAAATTTAAAATATATTTTTTAATTTAAAAAAATATATTTTTTAGTTTTTCCAATGGGAAGTAGTAAATACAAATGATTTGTGGTTTTATTATTTGGATACTAGTACAAGTTGTGCCACAAATAAGGAGTTACATTCTTTTGGCTTCATCAATGAATAGATCTGGGCTATTCAACCAAAATTTTAAATTTTGATTTTTCCCCTTTTACATGTGTCAATAATGTTATCAGAAAATCATTTTCTAGCCATCGATATTCAGTAATATCCACACATGTTTTGAAAATCTTTATACAAGAACAATAAGATAAAATCACATCCACTAAAACCTTCTACTATGATTTTATTAAACATTGTTTTGAATCTATTTAAAGATATTGTGTTAGACCTAATGTCCATTCATTGGATACTCACATGAGTCTATATAGATGTACATATCTAAATTAAGGAAATCTAATAAATATGATACACACCATAATATATTCATTCAAATATGAAAAAACTAATACATAACTATTTTGATGGACCACTACATTGTAGAATCTATTATGTATTAGGATTAAAACATGGTGTTTCATGATTTTATTGTTGTTATTAGACTTAAATGGTCATAGTTTATGTGTGGTTCACCATCACAAATATATTTTAGTATTATGTTAATGTTTTTTTCATCATATTACAAACCTAAAATACAAATTATGATGGATATGTTTAATATTGAATACATAAATTATGAAAAAATGGGGGAGTATTTTTATAACGTTATGTGGAACTAGTTAATAGAATCATGGCCCTAAAATAATATATGTTTCTGTAATAAATAAATTCTGGAGATATCAGATTATGATTATGAAATATATGGAGTTGTAGAAATTCCTTATTATTATGGCTATAAAAGGGGATACATATATGAAAATAGTGTAAGTAGGGAGAGGGATATATTTTCATTTCGTATATAGATTATGGTCCAATGGGAAGGATACATATATTTATCTTCGATAATTTATGATAGGTCGTTTAAATTAAGAATAATCCTTACATTTTGTCAAAAAATAGTTAATGTCAATGAATCCCTACTTTCTAATTGAAATAGACACAGAAGAAATATAATTTTCTATGGAGATAAGCTATTTATAATACAAATACAAATACAAGGAAATATAACTCATATGGATTATGAAAATACAAATTAACTTTCCTTATTTTAGGAAATATATGGAAAACATAAAACACATAAGGAAAAGATTGAAATAGTTCACCCAATAAAGGGGTATTTACATATCTATTTCTATTCATCCTGATTTGATATTCCCTGAATATTTATATCATAATATATTACATTAAAATATGTTTCCCATGTAATATTTTAAAATATTTTATTGATTTATGGTGAATATACTTTAACATTAACCATTTTTAACTAAACAGGTTAATTATTTTTTGAGGAATCTATTTATCTATTTCACACAACAACATGTAAAATAATACCATTTTTAGTTGATCTGGATGATCAATATTGAAACATGTGATACATAATAAATTAAATTGTGACCAAACATGCAATGGAATATTATTGAATAAATAATTTAATCGCTTGAAAATATTTTAATATTTAAATTCCCAATTTTCAACGAAATCTCAATTAGTTATTAAGGGAAAGAATAAATTAAGTAAGTATCATTGACTATTTTTTAATTCTCATCACAATATTTTCATATTAATTTTGAAATAAGTGATGTAAATTTTTCCAGGAATATAAAAATATTGACCAAATGTCATGTTGAGTTGGTAATTAATTTTATGATTTCTTTATTTTTAATTTGGAAAACCCTCATCCAAAAAATCTACATATGTAATGTATTAATTATACTATTGTTTTAGTTGTTTTTTGGGAATAATTATGTAGAACATATATTATGATAAGGATAAAACTATCATGATTTCAATATACTATGAACATAAAAATTTAGTTAAAAATTGTTAATTTATAAAAGAAATTTTCTAACACATCTTTCTAGAATAAAATTGAAAATTATATCTTTTGTGATTACCATTAAATAAAACCCATTTTATTATAAAATAGAAGGGTATTATTTTTTAACCAAATCATATTTAGTAAAAAATTGTGTGGTTGATTATTTATTTTAAACCATACATTATAATAAATCATTAATATTTTCTTGTGGATCTTGTATTAGAACATAAAAAATTAGTTTTTTCATACATCGAAACCCATATTTTTATGTTCTTAATAAAATAGTTTCTATTATATATAAATTATTTTGATCAACTTTTATTTATTAGTAGGGAGATTATATTTATTTTCCATATTTACTATTTAATTATGGTTACAAAATTATGTTTTCATTAGTTTCATACAACTATAATTTATTTGGAAGGATATTATTCAACTAATATATTCACTATGATTTTGTTTGATAATTTTTTACAATGGATTTTTGTTGTTTACATTAAAAATGAGAAACATGTCTATTTTATCACCATATTAATTTATTATTATTTTTATATTATATTGAATAATATTTATTATATTAATGAATATATTTCTAGGTGACAGATTTGAATAATCCAAGATCAGTATAAATAAAAAAATTAGGGAAACATTATGATTTAAATAGACAATTATACGACCAATCTAGTGATTAATTTATTTTCTAGATTTATTTCAAAATTTTATTTTGTATATTTTTAATTTTAAATAATTCTATTTATCACTGAAGGTTGAATATGTAATTAGATATATCTTATGTTTTAGTGATTGTTTCAAAATACTTTCATTCATTTGAATAAATCACGTTTAATTTTTTTTTAATTTAATGGTTTTAAATTAGTTATTATTAGGTTATAATAGTTATTTATATATAATTTAATGAGTAGATTAACCATTAATCATACACATAATTTTCAAGTGTGAAACTCTATATTCTGGGATTATCATTAAAGTTTCATTTTTTTATAAAATTTCTTTTATGTAAACACTATTTTAAAATTTTAAATAGTTATAATCACATGTCCAATGCCCAACTAAATGATTGTAGTGTTTTGGAATGAAAAGACCTCTTGAGAACCTCCAAATATATCATAGTCTTCCAAATAGTGGTAATAATATATTACCATCGTAGAAAGTATATTCACTTGATAAAATTACATATACTAATAAATAAATTAAAAAATAAACCTATATCATTAATTTTATTATAATTATTTCATATCTAATGTCCCATTAGTAATAAAAAAATAAGATATTAAATTTATGGAACAAATTTTCATTATATTTATATAAAAAGGGATCACACCTAGGGTAGATCATTTATAATATAACCCAACATTTGAAATATAACATTATAGATATGAAAAAATCCCTTGAAAACCCTCATTATGGTCCCCATATATATCATTCATTTATCCAATTATGTTTCCACCTAAAAAATAATACCACCTACTCCAATATAAGGGATGTACATGGTAATTTTCTATATATGATGTGATGATAAAACCCAATAGGTAACAGACAATTGGGTTCCTTATATATCACATTTTAAAATTTATGGATAATATGAAACTCTAAAATACTACCACACCCGACATGATAAAATTTTACTTTGCCTATCTGGTGATAATCGGGATACCGCATTACATGAAAACATATCTTTCAACCAATGGCATCTATAATTTATCAAAATTAATATAAAAATGGAAACCCATAATATTAAAAGAGAAACATATCTAGTCCATCATATATAGACTTACTAGGAATCCTATCATGCTACAGTGATCCTCATTGAACTAGGGGACACAAACACCTCGATGGTGTATATCTACACACCAATACCTTTTTATTATGCAATCCACAGCTGAGATAATTTTCTTCATCGACCAATATAAATATTTGAAACATATCTCTGGGAATGTGAAATAAATCAAGATCAATTAATAGTGTAATTTGGGATCATATCACTTTTATGTTATCCACCCCACACTAAGGTTGAACAACCCCCATACCTATGTAATCTCCACACTCATATCCCATGATACAATGGAATTCCATTCTCATATATATCACATTATTTCCATGACACCAGATATAAAATGACCTATGGTAACAACAATACATAGATAGACCCATGTTTCTTATAAAAATATTTTTTCCCACACATTTGTGATCTTCTAGTTCTATGGATGTATGTGGAATGGGATGATGTAACATTACATAATAATCCATATGTGTTATTCTTAATTGTATTAGAGTTTCCTTATCATAATCCAATATATATATATATATATAAGAAACCCATCTTATGGATGATGAATCATAGATAGACCCCTATAATCGGAGAATTGTGGATCATCTCACTATCCTAAATTCCCCCTAAAACTCGCAATGAAATCACCTATTAGTGATGTAATCTTCAATGCTTGATCCCACATCCAAATTCCATTATAGGCTTATAACTACCACATCATCTTCAAAAAAACATTTAGGAAACATATAACTTGTAAAATTTTAAATAGATAGAACCACATTCCAAATAAACTATAGATCACCCCAAAAAATGGTGACATTCTTAGAACAATGAATTTTGAGTACATGGATCTTGTAACTCTGCACATCAATCCCCATGTTTTTCTAGTTTTTGATAACATTATGTCCAAGAAGAAGTGGTATACCTAAATAAGAATGTAAATCCAACACATATCCAAATACTAAATCTCTCATGTACCCACTAGCCAATACTTAGTGCATCACTGGAGGGTAATCCTTGTGAAAATATGAAATTACCTACCCTAACCCATTACATAATACATAGTAATCTCAGACATGAACTGTAAATATTTATCACCTAATGGCGATATTAGTCCCTTTAGTTACAAATGAATCACAATATTTTAACCACATAGTCAGACCTCAACATACTAAATTTCTAATCCCAACTTATGTAATACACCACCACATAGATCATCAACTAAATACCTACCAATATAGCCCCCCATTAATATCATATCAATAGTATCCATCATTACTCTAATGTGTCTGAAAAAAATTCACAACATTCATTCCTATACCTTATCATGCAGAATGTCTAAACAGAGTAAAAAATACCCCTTTCAGTCTCACACATGTGGTTATAGTGAAATATTACCCAATACGCACATTTATTATCTCCATTGATCCAAACTAAGAAAATTCAATAATATTTCACCCAATTGATCCCAATACTCATGGATGCACTACGCCCCACATAATATCTATGTGGCACTAGTCACAACCCAACCTGATGTCATGGATTTCACATGCCTAAAATCATAAAATGGTACAGTAGACCCATTTACCAATTTAAATTACACATAAACAATGATCATTGGGGTTGTTGGGGTTTTCCCATAATTTTCTACACACCATAATAATGGCAATACACAAACAAGAACATATTCCAAATTTTATACCCATTAAAAGGTTCATATATCTTAGTTATTATCTCAAATAAAATATTATTATATAAATTTACAAGACAACGTAATTTCAGTTATTTATTGGAAACAATAAATATTTTTACATTTACTAATATACACATCAAGAATATCTGAAATCGCTACCCTACGAGGGGGAAAACTAATTAACTTATCTAAGGATTCACCCAAGAAAATGAGACATATATGGTCTCACATAAACCCATTAATGTGTTCCTAATTCTTGACCCCAAGGAATTATAATATCCATCATTTATATATTGATGAAGCCTATTGTGAAATATAAAGAGATGCACATTTTTCAATAATAAGTGTAATTTGATCATTTTTAATTACCTTATAAGAATTATCAATTGTCAAATTAAAAACATATAATGATTCTGAGAACATATCCCACAACACCAATCTCTACTACCAAATTAAAATTTTTCTAATTAATTATTCAATTAAATCCAAAATTCGTAACCAATAGAGACATAATGATATTAATTATGAAACTAACTACATGAATGGATATGTGAAAATGAAACATTCCATTAATTTTTCATTTCTATATGTAATTATTATTATTTAATAATAAATTGAAATCCAATTTCTAATCTAATTACTTCATAGCTCTATAAAATCCAACATCATTTTTTGTGTCCATTTAAATTGATTCAAGTTAGTTTCCATAATCCCGTTTTAGTATCCTCATGAAACAAAACCATGAATATACATGTTATGGGTAATATTTCACAATTCCCCCATGAATGTCTACCCTAGACATGAACATTCCAAAATCAAAATTGAAAAGGGATAATAATAAAGTTGAAATACAGGGAAATAATTATGATGAATTGGAATAGTGATGTAATCATAATAAAACCTGAATAACTAGTGGGAAACGGTGGTCAAATATTGGGGGATAGATTAATATTTCTTTTGTTTAAGAATGATTTATTAGGTGACCAAAAATTTGGATAGGATAAAATTGGGTGTTTGAAAATATCCTTTTTTCCCAATAAGAAAAAATCTAACTCAACACAAAAAGGAACCCCATCTAGTTAAATCCTAAACCCATTTCCCAAAAACTCACATATAGAATTTCCCAGGATTGGGTGATGGGGATCGATTGGTTTCATTCACTCTTGAAGGGTTATTGGGTACCAAGTTTACCATGAATTGGTACAATGACACTTTTTTCTTCGATTTTCAGTAGTAGGATGACCATGACCTTTTTCAATACCACTTCTAACACCTAAAATATATAAAACAACATGATATAAACTTTTAATTATTTCCATTATCACAAAATTATAAATGAACTTCGAATTAAAAAAACTCCCTATATACAGAAACCTCGAAATTTAAATTTCCTCCAAATTTACCTACATACTATGGATGTGGTCATTATAAAATCCCCACTACATTGCATCACACCCCATATATATGAATGATATGATCACCAACTCTATATATGACAATAATATTTTTATTTTATTTATCAATAATAATATTAATCTGATAGTTTTTAAAACACATACACCCAATCCAACAATTTACACACATTAAATAATTTAATAAGAGTAAAAAATAGCAATGGTTATAAGATGGTTCATGAAAATACATAATTTATCCATATAGGTAGTATTTCATTGTTTAAGACACAATGTTTTTGTGTATGTATTTGATATTATATTATTATATATTAATTAATAATTTTACTATAATATCCCATATACGATATTTTACTCTTTTATTCATTATAAGATGATAATATTTTTGAGAGTGAATGTATTGAATTAATATTTAACCATTAATAAATAAATGACCTAAATAAGAGAAGAGAATATATTTTTCAAAATTATGAGGGTGTTTGTTAAAAGTACATTAAATTTTGTCCAATCATTTATGGATTTTTGATGCCAATATAAATCATTTCATTTCTCCTAAAATGTGATTCACTCCACTTATCAGGATGACATGTTATAAATCCGCATAGTTGTTTCCCAGTTTCTCATATTTTACCCCAAACATTAAAATAATTAATCCAATATAATGTTGTGTGATAGTGATATTTACAATGAATCAATATAGTGATTAAATAAGATGAAACATCAAGGGGATGGGAAAATTTTGTTACATCTAAATCATCATAATCAAATTCATGTGAAGTTCATTAGTATACTATATTAACTAGTTTGTGATACCCTATTCTAATTTATCATTATTTTTCTTTTTTCCACATATATATATATAATCTTGTTTTTTATCTATTATTACATTACATTTTAGATTATATATATCCCATTAAAGCCCATAAAAAATGGAAATAAAATAACGTGATCACTGATTAAACTACTATTTGTTACATAATTATAGGTTAATACGTGAATTTAATTTACTATGTATATAATTCCCCCATATTGGCAATATCCATAAATGATATCAAATCATCACTGTGGCCCTGATTCCTCCACTCATTTGAAACCAAGAGAACTCAATATCTTTACCCTACCCATTTAAGGATATTTAAAAATCCTGAAAAAATAAAAGTAATGATGGTACTAGACACAATAGATGAATCTATATAATTTTAATTACCATAGAAAATATATGATTCATTTTATATATGTCATAGTGGTAAATAAATATTTTAGGTCTAACAATTATTATTTATATACCCATATATGGAGATGTCAAAAACCTATTACA
This sequence comes from Viscum album, assembly GCA_963277665.1. Lineage (NCBI taxonomy): Eukaryota > Viridiplantae > Streptophyta > Magnoliopsida > Santalales > Viscaceae > Viscum > Viscum album. Next base: position 624,041,464 of record OY728165.1, read on the forward strand.
TTAATATACGAACATTCTAAAAGATGGGTATGAAGATCCCCATGATATGATTAAGCATACAACATTCTTGTTAGTACATTATCACTAAGAAACATACATTATATTTGGAATTTTGATATATTATGAATGCTCAAAAAACCACCAGCCTTGGACCATGAATCCTAGTCCTAGGTCCTATATCGCTAAACAACCTTTTAGCACACATACCTAACCTAGAATAACCTCAATTTTCAATACAAACCATCATGATTATATTTCTCCACAACAAACAATTTTTATATTAATAATTTCCAAACATGTGAATATTACAATCATTAAATACATTTCACATCTAGATGGATTGTTTAACAAATCCACTCTAACAGTTTCTGTAACGTCCACTCCATCTATTGGACCAATTAACAGATACATAAATTAATTTACATCATCCAATAACCTTCCTAGTCCATGAGTTGTTTAATAGTACTACTACCCATCATATATTATATGAACAAGACTTAAATTTCCTTATGTGATTTTCTATAAGAAATCACTCATCGATGCAAGGATAATCACTCAATATATACATTTTTAAACACATCCCTTCCTCAAATAAATCAATTAAAACCATATTTTATAAAATAAAACCATTTTCCTACCATAAATATTCTCATTTTCTAGATTTGGATATACCAAAATAAATGAATTTAATATTTTTTTCATTACATAACCATTGAACATTGTTGGAAAAACTAAAATCCCAATTTCATAAAAATTGAGATCCATTATAAGAAAAAATAATCTGCATATTTTTCCTTTAAACGTGGAAAAACAAATCCTATGAATCTATAAATATCCATAATAATCTTATGAATTCCTCTATTATAATGATCATTAGCCTACTTTCTCCCCCCACAAGAATTTGAGGTGTAAAACCCTAATAAGGAAAAAAACTAACCAATTGAACAAAAAAGAAAATGATGTCAACACTTCATTCAATACAACTTAGTCCCCCTGATTCACATATAACTATCCTTATAGGGCACCCTAAAAATCATTAACCACTTTGGAATATCATAAACTGGTGACCAAAAAGTGGCATAAATTTAAATTGCATAAATTCAAAACAATATGTTTTACATAACATAGTATTAACACTACTATATTCAATAAGTGTAGTCACATTGGATATTAGATAAATGAACAAGTTATTATTCAATAAATCATAAACAATATTAAAAAATATTTTAAGACGTGATACACTTATTGATATACTACATATTATACTCATCATCATTTCATAAGGAATGGAAACATGGATGAAATGTGGATTCTAGATCATAATACATTTATAGATAATAAGTAACAATATAATTTCATATGTGATAATCAAATGAACATTCTGGTTTGAGAATGTAATCATGGTGATGGAACATAACATTACAATATCATACCAAAAAAACCATATACCATAAATCCCAATGAATGAAATGTGGAATTTTATGTAACAAAAAACATTAATCACAGAGATGTGGAATCATGACTCAACAATCATGATCCATAAAAAACATAACATTTGAATGGATAATAATATATAGATTCATCGATCGAATATGTACCACATATAATCATATAAAATAATTTCTTATCTCAATGCCATTAGGAAACAAACCTAAAATCCATTTTTTCGTTTGATTATTGAAAATGAAGTGGATAGAATATTTAATGTGTCAAATGTGGTTCTTTATAGTCCATTAATTAATTTCCATAATATATTTGGATCATCTCAGTAGTGTTTTTATTGAATTTAAGAAAATATATTTGAGCAGAAGGCTATGAGTACTTTTCTATGTATTTCTATGTACGATTAAATAAGAATTAACATATGTGTTTTCTTGGAACTGTGTATATGTAATTAGTGAAGTTGGTTGAATAATTATTCATATATGAATGAGTCATCCCTCTCTGTCTTTTTTCATAATTTTTCAACATATTTTTCATCTATGGTTTTTCTTTTCTATATGAGCTATTTAATTTGAATGTATATGAAATTTTAAGGTGTGTACATGAGAATAAATTATGTAATCATTATATATTTTGGTCATTGAAATTTTAATATAATTTCATGGAGATTATTTTCATTTCATGTATATAGATGAGTGGATCAATCAAAAAATAAAATAATACTTTTAAAATTTAAATTTAATTATTTAAAAGGACTTATTTGTTAGTATTGTGATTTTTTTGTGACTATGTATACAACATCATGTGTTCTATATTTGGTAATGTAGTAGGGAAACAAATTTATAGCTATACTTAAAATTCATAAGATATTTATAAGATAGTATATTAGGATTTCATATAAATGTGAATCATGGAAGTGGTTTTTTTAGTTATGGAATGTTACATTATCTGGACAAGAAAAAGGGAAGATAAAAATATAAAAATGGGGTTTCATTTTATAGATAAATATAGAGAATACATTAATTATGGTTATAGTAATGGATAAATATAAAAAATATTATATATTTGGTTAGAATTAATTTAAAAACTATCGATGGAGTATTATTGGAATGTTATCTCTCAATAAATATAAAAGGGAATGAATAGTTATATTATTGCATACTGTATAGTTTAACATGTGGTTGGTTTTTTAGGAGTTGATATTGATGGAATCACATTAAATATTATCTAAATTTCTACACCAATGTGTTATATCATTATCATCTATATTTCAAGAGATTAAATTTTGTAGTGGAGAGGATTGTTTCTCTCTATGAAGAAGATTAGTACACTTTTAATTATTAATGAGGATTGTTAACATTTAGAGTTTCTGAATTCACCTCATTATTAAATCAAACTAAAATTAATGTGGTCTATTTTCTATGGTGCATAGGAACATTTCCATGAAGGCTACTTATATGATTCTATTTAGGTGAACAATATAAAAAATCTATTCCATTTATTTATTTATATAATATAAGGTTTAATTGAGTGAGAAAGAAGTGTTTTCTTATAAAGGAGATATCCAAATCCATTTCAAGGAAATATTTTTTAAATAAAATAACATGATTCAACCTTCCACATAAGTTATATAACTTTATTGATAAATGCATCTGTTATCAACATAGAGTATTGTGGTGCTGAATTCTCTCTCAAGAATCCAAGGAAGTGGTTATCAGTGAAAATAGAATAATAATATTAGAATTAATAATTTTATAGTACAAAAAATGAGAATTAGAAGAAAAAAATATTCATTCTATATGGATACTTATATGGAATATATTTATTTTATTTTCTAAAATAATGAATTTCGATCGTAATTAGATATATAAAATGTAGTTTGAAATAGATTGAACGGATGTCAATTTACTAGTATGATCTTTAAGAAACACTATATATACCAAATTTATTTCATGAAAGACATCACATGATATATTAGAGAAGCTTCAAAATACATATAAAGGAAACTCAAATTTCCATTAAGGAAATCGTTCCTCATCGTCGAAAATGTATAAATTTCTATTAATGTACATTAATGATATATTTGATGCATATTTAATGTAATAAAATTATCTCAAGGATGATTTGTTTGGTCCTAGGATATAATATATGGAAATATTTTATCAAAAACATTCAAAAATATTACCAACGTGGTTCAATCCAATTGTTTTAGAACATGAAATAAAATATTCAATAGATGAATCACTTAATAGTATATTTATATATTTATTACTGCAGATGAAACAATAATAAACATTAAAAAGAGTCTTTATCTTGGTACAATTCATAGTATATAGAGTCATGAATATGAATAAACTATGAGTGAAGGATTATCCCAAAGAAAAGGGAAACTGATGTGGTAGTTCCTGTTCAATTTTATAATAAAAAAATATCAATAAAAATTGAAATGAAATATTTATATTTCTTTCAAAATGGTAATATTTTGAAACCTTATTTATCCATTTCCAATGAATTTCCATGATTATAATTATTATTTGGTCTTTATGAGGAATCCAACCAATATAGTTAATTGTAATGTAAATTTAAATCTAAAGGTTAAAAAAATTCCATCATCACTCAAGTATAATAATAATTAGAATAAAATAATATAGAAGTAGATAAATGAATTTTGGGACCTCAATGAAAATGTTATTGTAGATATAATGGGAACATCATAAATGGAGGAATATTTTGATGAATAAGTCTGTAATTAGTATAGAATTTATCACAAAGTTGAACAAGAGGAATATGTTGTAGAAATAAAAGTTTATAGGGATATGTAAAATAATAGTAATTTGTTTTATCTTCAATCTATGATCTATAGTCTATTAAAATTGTTGAGAAGGATAAATAAAATTCAGGGATTATGAATCACAAATATAGAATTTCTAGTATCTTTGGAAAAGAAAGAATGATCAAGATCATGAATGAATCATAGGACCTACTAAATGACTTCTAAAAAATATAGTAATATAATGATTCAATATAATAATGGGGTAAAAAGGGGTTTTTTTTCTAAAAATTATTGTGGGATAATTATTAATGATCCATAAGACATGGTTGGGAATCTAAATTCCATTTAAATCATCCTCAAAAATTTTAATTATGTAGTTGGGGAATTCAATGAAGGTGTTTTGGATTATACATAATTTTAGTTCATTACATAAAAATGCAATATTTTTTAATAGATCATGATCACGAGAAGGTGATAATGAGGATGGATGAAAACCCTTTAAAAAACCTTACCTCATAAAGATGTAGACATTATTTGTTCCAAATATATAACTACAACTATAGAAAAATGTTAGATAAAGGCACAAAAAACAAGGTGGTAATGTTCTGTGCTATCGGGAAACACACATTAAATGTTCAATATTGAAAAAAGGATATGTATGGGTGTAGGAGTGATAGAAACTGATATAGATTGTTTCTTAATCTCAGTATTTTTTAATGTATTCTCCATTTGATTTAATGGTATTTGAGTACATAGAATTTATATTTCCATCATAATTACAATGATATATTCCACAGGATGCCCAAAATAGTAGTATATAGAAACATGAAATGTCAATAACCAACATTGATCACCCAATAATCAATATTCCAAATATATTCACTATAATACCTGAAGGGTGTTCCCAATCCCAATGAGCTGACAAGAAGCACAAGAGAATAAAAAACCATTTGAATAAATTTATCCTAATAAAATATGTAAACCAAAATGGTATATAAGATCTATATGAGTTTATATTCTATAATAATGTCAAATAATATAAAAATGGTATAATACTATATAATCAAATAGAATTCTATGTACACTATACAAGAGAAACTAATGTATTAAGGGTAATGACCTATATCTCTATGTGTTGAGTGGGAAACATCCGACCAGATCACCACTAGAGTCCCAAAACTAACTAACTCAAATACATGCAACATCACGTTTGGAACATTCACATTTATACATTAGATAAAACAATGTCCACACACAACTGATGGTGTGTATTAGGTCCGTAAAAGATTATATTGTTGTGATCCCAAAATGTGTTAAAATGTATAAAATAAAAAATATAAAAAATAATGTTATTTCGAAAGAAATGATTTCATTTTTTAAAATTATACACAATTAAATTTAAAATATTGAAATTCATGAATATCAATAGTTTATAAATGTTCCATGTAAAAAATATTCCATTTATATTTTAAATAAACCATTTATCATTTTCGTAAAATAAATCAAAAGAATCATTAGTGAAAGTCATAATAGAATTTAATTCCAAGATAATAATGATATTGGATAGCTAGGTTTTTTATACCATGATAAATAATTACTAGTAAAAACGAACCATTCCATAACATGATGCCCAGTTGGGTAGAGTAATACATTGATTTTTGTCTCCCCCTATGAAGTCAATTATTCCAAATTATGAGATGAATTATATAAAAAGATAACAGGAATATATTAATGTATGATTCACCTACAAATCATGGAAATAAGACCCTGTATGACCCCACTACTATGTATACTTGGTGCCTATGTGATAAAAAATTCAATTAATTTCTTATGGGCTTATCAATTTCAATAATCAGTCTAAATAACATTTTTACACTAAATTCGTGCATTAAAATCAACTATTTATTAAAAATGTCTTCACATATTTTAATTTGAACGTTCTTCGTGAGAATAATTGATAATGAACTTTATAAAAAATTGCACTAATTATTTATTTTCATTAATCATCGATTAGAAAATTAAAATACTATAATAATGTTTAGAAATGAATGAGTGTGTATTTTTGATAAATCAAATACATTAGATAAAATTTACTTTTTTAACCACTTCACATTTCAACAATTCCAATATATAAAAAATCCAAATGGTAAGAGGGATCTTAGAACAATTAGAATATCTTAAAACATGAATTATCAACTAATAAGAAATATGGAATAAATTTTTAGAATAAATGAAGTGATATAAACCACATAGCACAATGATTCTTAAATAATAAAAAATGATAAATTATGATCTTGAATATACTTTCTTGTAATATATTAAAAACCCAATTTGATCATATAAAAATCCATATATCGATCCTGAATATCACTAATACATTGCTTCATTCAAGGAGGAAAATTTAGCTCTATAATTTCTACTAAGAGAAAAAAAATATCCTTTCGATAATATATATCATATGACAATGGATGATTAAAAATTGAATACAAGGAGGAATGGAATCCTCAAAATATCCCTTGGCACTCTATAATGTAATGTGCTTAATCTAAATGAAAAGGAATGAATCCAATAAGATATGTATTAGGCCTTAAAAAGTTAAGTAATTAACATCACATATTTTGGCTACACATTTTTACAGCCCATTAACTAATTGTGCCCCATTTTGGGAAAGTTGGCGAAGATACTTGTCTTGGATACATATTTTTACAAATTTTATGGCAACCGTGAAAAAAAAATATTTCCCAAATTGTGTTATTTGATGAGAATTCTATATAGTTTGGCTTATCCATGCACCAACCAGGAATCCATCCTAAGGTACATTAAAACTAGTGGTATCATTTATTTGGATGAGTAACATGGTTTTCCATAATCATTTTCCAACTATGGAAAGAACTATAAAACTGTAAGAATTTCAAAATTTCACCTCAAACAATAAAAAAATAACAAAACAGATATATATAATAAAAATGATATGCATAACATAAGTTGAATTTTGGGTGATGAAATTATCCCCAATATATATATTTTTTCCCAATATATAATGTTATATAATTATTATTCAAAAATAAATGTGACCATTACACCACTATAAAAAATTCTCATTCCCATATATCTTGAGAATCGATGGAAATAAATTTCACAAAAATTGACTAGACCATCCGTGCATGAATCTCTAATTAGAATCAACATTATACACCAGTTAATCAACCATATTCATATCATTTTTTGGAGTTATTTTCTCTCAATTCAGGATAAGATAAGGATCAATATTATATTTCTAATGTTGAGAAATGTGAAATAAATTGAGAATAATTATAAACAATGATGATACACCATCACATAATCCTCTTTCCCACTAACCTATATAACCTCAAATATTCCAACATATCTAAAATTGAATTTACCCTACTTCTCATGATGATGGTGACCTAACTAAGGTGGTACATTAAAGAAACACTAGTCACAAATTGGGAATTATAAACTACAATACTAATGGTTTTTGTAAGACTTATGTTGAAATTGGGACATTACAAATCATTTGTATATACCATGGATCTTCCTTTATCCCTCCATGATAACTCTAGGTCCCAAAATAAATTCCTTAAGCATGATAAAAAATAATATTTATTAGAGTTACTATACGAAGCCTCAAAAGTATTCACTGTAAAATATTAGTAGTAAAAATAATAAAATTATTAGCCATGTAGTTATAGATGGATATCCGTAAATCCTTTCAAATTTAAAATTCACTTGTATAGATTATACTCTAGAATATATAAAATATGTTCCATCATGAAATCCATCTAAGGATGGTATGATAAATTTAATCTAACCTGATACCCTATAACCTCCTAGTGACCATTCTAAAATATGTTTTCCAACATGGGATCCCGATCTGATATTGGGGTAGAAGACACACCATATTACTAAAAAAATATAATGTACAAATAGATTCCTCAAATTATCAACAGTAGTGGTGCTCTAAATCATAACTATGTCTATCAATATACTATAATAAATAATCAATGAATAGATATAATTCTTACATTGAAGTGTATTATGTAATATAAAACCGAAATCTATGGATACCATCTCCCATTTACAAAATAGAGTTATAAAATTTTCAAATGGGTTAGAGTATTTATGTTTATATCCCTAATATAATATTTGGTATTGAAGTTGGTAACAAACTAATTGATATCATGAATCATTCGTAGCCATTATAAACAATTCATCATGTAATAATACATAATTTTACAATTATGGTGAACAGAAAATGGGGAACTATATCAATCCTACATCATGATAATTTTAATAGACACAAAAATGATAATATAATTATTAAATTATATATTCCATTTCAAATATATATACTATCCAAAAATCAATTCCATAATATATATGGATTTCTTGGTTTCCATGAAGTCATTATATTGTATCTTCAACAGAATAATAAACTGTTGGAGAGATGATGTCAACTAAGTGCTAGAATGATTCATTATAGTTTCAAGCTACATATTATCAGGGTGTATTTCTGAAATAATTCCCATGATATTCCAATCACCCCTTTATTCCACGATGGAATTAGAGGGTAACATTCTTCTCTAGGCATCTATAATAAAATTACTCTTTCTTGGTTCATAGATTTTGTCAATGTCAAATGTTTGAAGGTACTCCACCATTCATCTCTTCCTGATATTTGAGTATTCATATTATTATATATATCCCACACTAGTATGATTAGAATAAATAGTGATCATCTCAGGAAATGGAATTGTCACCAACACATGAGATAGTTCATAATTGTGGCGAGTTGAAACCCATGAGTGTGATAGTTCTTTTAATTTGGATAATGCTGACAATAGAAACAATAAACTACATAACATCTCTGTCTAGGCACAAAAACCAGTTCTAAACATGAATAATCATTATTCATCATATATATAAAACTATTATGATGTAAAACCAATATGGGAGCTGACATCAGACAAAATTTTAAATCTTCAAACGATTCCTTTATTATTTCATCCACAAAAATTTCACCCCTTTTATATTATATTATTTCAATGATGATGATATTTTTGGAATTTCTTTCACATACCACTAATGATAACCAGCTAAACCAAATATTGTTCATATTAATTTCATTACATGTATCCTCCACTAATAAGACAACATAATACATTCTTATCATCTATCAATATTTCATACTTAACTTCTTGAATTGTGATATCACATTTTAATAACATAAAATAAAGATAGTGAGTACACATGATTCCAAATACTAATTTCAATTTATTTTTATTCTCTTAATTTGATATTTAATATACAAGTTCATCATCCTAAAAAACCATGACAAATGTTTTTTGATACTATTAATATATATATATATATCATTAATGGTTAAGAAAACTAAATTTAAGCTATGTTAGATGATGTCTCTTAATATTCAATGGGTCATTACCTACTCCTAAAAATGGACATTAAAAGATCTGATTCCTTAACAATAACCTAATGATTAACAAATCAGAGTTTGTTCTGTATGAAATTCATCTCGCCTTTAACTAATAAAATAGTTAATAATTATTGGGAAAATGATATTTATTCATAATAACCAGTTGATTAAGTTTTTTTCAATCAATGCAATAAATAAATGATCCCTCAAACATCTTTGAAAAATGAATAGGAGTTCCCCTAGAAGATAATTATTGAGGAATAAAACAATATAATTCCAAATCATCCAATTAAATCATCATCTATTTTAAATGAAATGATTCCATATGGTAAGAATGTATATGAATTTAATGAGGCCTAGGAACCATATTAATAAAAAACTGCACTTCCCATTATAGAGGAAGACATGTGAATTCATCAAAGAATGCATTAGGAATATCAGTGCACAGCAAAGGAAGATAACAACTAGAGAACTAGATATGAAACTTTTTTTATAAAAAGGAATATCCAACTACCTAATTCATCTGGATTCGTTATTACTCATATGGACCTACAATCCAATTAAATAGTAAATATATTGGATCTTATATTATGGTTAGATAAAAACCCCACATAAAGTGGAAATAATACTATAATGAAAGGGTATCAAACCCATCCTTCCTAATGATAAAATCATATAGATTTATGTTAGGGACAATAAAATCCCATACTAAATCAAGAGCAGTAATCAATAAATAAATCATCAGACATAAAAACCCTCTTACTTTTTCATACCATGTGGAATATCCAATACCATTAAAATGGTATAAGTATTATTGAATATTTCGAAATATCAATTATATGATTCAATATAAAGGAATGAGAGGATCCACTATATACTATAGTAGTTTCTATAGATGATGAAATAAACATCATTCCTCTCATTGTTATTAGACCCTTTTCATAATTTGGAAACTCAACTACTATGTTTTTCACATTACTATAATGGCCGATGGATAAATAACTAATGATTTAAAATAATTCAAACATGAAAAGTTTCCATTTGAAACTAATAACTCTGATCCTCACAATGTTACATAAGGAGAATGATAATACTTTTACAAATGACCAAAGATGCAAAAATAATAGTAGGAAATAATAGGTTTGTGGGAATAATGATTATTGTACAATGTCTCTCTACAGTTGAAGAAATTAAAATGATCACTCCTAACATAAAACATTAGTGTGGAGGAAACATAATTCTATGTTTTACTACCACTACCTATACATGACTTATTTTACATTCTATTCCCTCATGTTAATATGTATCTATTGTCTCTTTAATAGATTCTAGAGTCTCTAATATATCAATGTTGTAATCCACTGTATTGAACAAATCATCTAGTTTTTATATTCTTTATTCCCATTAATGGATAATCTATTATGATTGGTCAATTATAGATCAAAATATTTTAACCAATAAGTACATTATCTTTGTTCCCTTATAGAGACTTTTTATATTGGATCCTACTAGTCCACAAAATAAGAAAATATTATTATATCCTCATTATGAATTGATTCAATGATAGTATTCCCTCATAAAACATTATCAATAGTACTCATTATGATAATATGAGGATGAATTATTTGAGGGATAATAACATATAATGGATTTTAATGTGAATACATAATAATGTACAAATATCACTTTTAATCAAGGGAAAATAATTTAAAAACTAGGAACAAATAAAAACTCAACATGAGATATATATTTCACAACATCCCATGGTTTTCATAATATACATATGATGATATTTATACCAAAACAAGCATCTGATATACAACATATTCTCAAATAGTCATATCTCAGTTCTGCAAAACATCTCAATCCATGAGAATGTGAGAAAAACTTGGTCTCAAATACAAATTTTTCATGAACCAACCATGATTAATCATTAATCCATGATCCAAACTTATTAGATAGATGATTCAATGGTATTTCTTGATCCTCGTAGACATGATAGAATCACCCAGGCTTAAAAAATCATTTGGAGTTTTTTCACACAACCAAATACAACATCCTACATAAAATATAAGATTATATTGGAAAAGTATTATATAGTGTATTTAAAAGTGAAAAAATAATATATAGGTGAAAAAACCAAATGAAAAGTACACGATCAATGTATAACAAATGTATAAATGATAATGACCATTAAGTCTATGAGTTTTATAGGAAACAACCCAATAATTCACCACTAGAGTCCCAATCACTATTAACTCAAATACACAATCCATCACTACGGGGATATGACCATTCACTATTTATTTAAAATATATTCTACAAACTATAAAAGGTTTCTGCAGGGTGTCATAATATAATACCAATGTAATCAAACCAAGTGATCCATAATCATTATTTCAAAAATATTTCTATGATGATCAATTTAAAATAAAACAAGGAATAATAAAAACAATCCAATTTAATATTTAAAATGGTTATTAAAAACAAATAATCAATTTATAAAATTATTATTGTAATTATTTTCCAATGTTCATAAAAATCATCAAAGTATCATTTCTAATGAATTAATCAATTAAAAAATCAATGAAAAACAAAATTTAATGTTTTCATCAGAAAAAATTAGTCTATAGAGAAGGGTTTCTTGAAAATGATCAAAAATTAATATTCTACAAAAAATATTTCATCAAAACAACATCCAAAGCAGTATCAGAACACCATGATGTGTTATTAAACCATATGATATCATTTAAACCAATTCAATACTTGATGAATAAATGTATATGGATACCCCTTTGTAGGATTCACCATTCAAATCATGGAAATAATTCTTTACCAACCCTTGTAAATTAATCCTAGGATATTATAATCTTGAAATTAAAAATCATTTTCAAATGGCTTAAAAGTCAGAATTAATCCAGAATTAAATCATTTTGACACTAAAAAGATTTTTTAAAATTCACTTTTCTATAATATAAAATGGTTTATTGAAATCCACATTTATTTATAAAACCAAAATGGGATACATTTTTATATATATAAAAAATCCATTTCAATTAACATTATATCTGGCCATTAACATTTATGAAATAATATTTAGAAATTAATATGCATGTATTTTTAATTAAAACATTATATTAGATGAAACCCATAAACTCAAACAATATTTTTTCTAATAATTCCATGGGATCCACACAAAAAATGGACAACAAGACATTATGATGAAAAATAATTTCCAGAACTATGAATTTTAAAATATTAATCTTTAATTTTTAATTTTTTTTTAAAAAAATTGAATTATTATTGATCAATTACCAATTGGATTCCTATATAAAACATAATTATATATTAAAATATGGAAAATAATTCCCAATTATATAGTAATGAATAATAAATCCATTTATATAAGATCATAATCCTTAGATCTTGCGTCAATAGGATATATATGTGGTTCATTTAAAATATAACAGAGTGGATCATGATAAAAAATAGAAGATGGATACATTTCACTAATTTTAATCTATCACACAATGATCCTTCTAAATGGTTAATAATGTTTCAATAAATCATTAATATATCTTATAATAGTCACTTTAGTCGAGATACTAATCCATAGGAAGATGAATGGGGAAAATCATATCTGTTTTGGTCTCAATGTGATAAATTCAGAATAAATAATTTACATGATGTGGTTTGGATTCATATATTGTTAAACAATGTGCTAAACATGTTCTCATATCTAGGATACAATATAAGTTTCATATCTTGGTTGCACAATTTTACATACCGTAAAGAACCCATATGAATATAACCTTGCCCTTTTTTCATTGTTTGAGTAGAGGGATTCATTGTAAGTATTAATCATGCTCCACCAATTCACCATCCTCCATAACATGAATTAAATGTAAATTGATTTTTAGTAACAGCTATAAAATTTCCTCTAATGGTTCTTAAATAATATGTAGGCCTAGAAAACCAATAAAATTCCTATATTTTAAAATTAAAAACCATGAAAAACATAAAATACCAAATTATTAAAAAATAATAACATACAAAACAAAATGTGTGTATTAGATTTGATAGAAAGTATAAGTATCAAAAAAATTTATGGAAATTAAAACATTGTTTTGAGATTCTCATTATATGGGGGATGTTGAGGATAATATAGAACAACAAGAAAATTCATCACAAAATAAGAATTATCAGTAATAGTGGGTCATGTAATGTGTGGTATAGAATTCCAATGTATTCGAAATTTACTTTAGGGGTAAATATAAATTTATATATATGGAATGTTTAATTTATAAAATGGATGTTCTTATCACATGAGAGGAAATAATGATCAGGTCCCATACATCAAATATGATAATGATGGGGTAGTCAAATTTGGAAATTATTAATGGATTAATATAATTAATTTTATGAAGGAAAATATTAATCAAATATATATATTGGTAATGGATGTATTTATTTTTGATAGTCATAATAAAAAATGCATATAGTGAATCTACATTTTTGCATGGGTTCATATTGTGATATTCAACTAGAAAAATTCTTTTCTTCAAATGATGTGATGGATAAATTATTATCTAATGTATGAGTATGGTGGTGTACCTCTATCTAATTGAAATAGAAGAAAATAGGTATATGTTATATAAATAAGAGGAAATACAATTATGGAACAAGAAATATAGAAATTTGAACTGAATTTTTCTTTTAAACGTTGTAAAAATACATAGCGACTGAGAATTCAAAAATATAACTTGTTATTATACAAATATATGTGAATCCTAAATTTTGGGAATAATTTTTTAATAAATATAAAATATGATGATCCAGTTTTCATCAAGGTTAAACGAACTATTTCATGATAATGTGTGGGGAATAATGGAACAAAAATAATTCAATATAAATGTGTGTTATCTTCTATTCCTTACAGACATTAGTATAACGAAAATGATTATTCTAATGATCAATAAATTGGGTGAAACCCATATCTGTTTTTTAGATGAATTATTAATTGGATTTTAATTTTTTTTTAATTATTATGTAATTTCTATTTTAAGGATGATGATGGTGATTGATAATAAGAGAGTTGATGTATCCCAAAATGAATTTATTCATTTTGTATTGAGGGTTGATATGATCTTCATGTTTATTTTTTTAAAATTCATAGCAGATTCTCCCCATAATGCATGGTTAATTGTGCAATGGTTTAGGATAAACTGTGTTAACCCCTTAGAGTGAGAATATTTTTAGTTAATTTTATTAGGTTCTTGGTTGTATGTAATTTTTAGAGAAATATAGTGACACAAGATTAACATACATGGATATTCCATGAATATAGAAGTATATTCTTCATTTTAAAAAACTATTTTTTCGAGGACTATTATAGTTTAGTTTATTTGGAAATATAGATTATAATATTATGACATAGTGAAGTGTTTTCTATTTTCCTTTATAATATCATGCTATTAGTAATTCTACCTAAAACCCTTCGACAAAACAGGGGGGAAAAGAATCATAATAAATTGGTGTGAAAAATGATTATTAAAGGTAAATAAATGATATATTTACGAACAACATGAACATAAGGGCGTGATAACATTATAATATCACACCCATCATAACTATGATCATAATCATGATTCATGGCATTAATATTAGAAGTTGATAAAACATGAAACATTATTGAAGCATGATAATAATACATTAAATCATAACTAAGGAATAAGACATTTAATTAGTGGCATAAACATAAGTATAGAAAATCTTATGTCAAGGATTCCCACCAAGACAATCATAGTATATTAAACCTGGGATACAACTCATGTGTGTGCTTCAATCTTGGGCTAACTACCCATGTACCCTCTTATTTTTTTTGGTTTGGGCTACAAAATGTGTATCTTCTTGTTTTTGTGATTGGGCTACAAGCCATGTACCCTCTTGTTTTCGGGATAGGGATACGACCTGTGTACCCTTTGATTTCGTATACATTATTCAACACCCAATTCATCCGAGGGAGTTATAGGTCCCGCACATAAAATAATGAAATGATACCTATGTGTTCAAAATGTTAATTAAATATTCATCAATTCACGACCCATTAAAAGATATGGGTTTAATAAACATCATAATTCATGGAATTGAAGGGGTATGCTAAAATTTTTAACATATCACAACCTATGTAAAATAGATAGGTTTTATAATCATTCCATCATAGAATAACCCATGAAAGTAAGTGGGCATCATAAGTATATAATCTGAGACCGGGAAATGAGTTTCATTGATTTATTACCTATGAATGAGAAATTGGATTTATAAACATCATTCAATAAAAACATGAACCATTTATTTAAATGAAATAAATAGTACTATTGAATAATTTCCCCTGAAAGGATTGAGTATCACGAACATTTGAATATATTTATGGAAAATAGTATTCAAATATCTTATAAAAACATTTCAGGATCAAAATATACATAATAATTGAAAATTGTTTTGAAAAAAATAAGAATTTTGATAAATATTTTACTTCAAATAACCAAGAAAAAATAGAAATAATGATGAAAAAAATTTAATTCCTTTTTCCTGGAAATATTATAAATGAATATTGAAAACATTTTGTAATCATTTTTCCTTTAAAACTTATAAAAGAATATTAAAAAATATGAAAAGAATTTTTATTGATAACGTATAAAAGAATCCTGGAGAATTTAGGAAAAACATTTTCTATGATATTAATTGGATAAAAAATAAAATAATATTTATAGTCATGGAAATCATTTTCATTGAAAACTAACTTTTGAAAACATATAATGGGAGATTTACAAATCTTTCAAATCTCTTTTGAAACATAATTCAATGTTTAAAAACACTTTTTTGTTGAATCAAAATTATAATAAAAATAATTCATGAACATTAGGAAAGAATTACCTTAATGAAATGACCTTGTAAACATACATTGTAAACATAATGTAAATTATGGTCATGATGGTTGGTAAGTAGGTACATGCCATACATTCCTTTTTCACCTTAAAAGTTCAGAAAAGTGACTTAAAAATAAAATGAAAATAAGGTTACCATTAAACCCATTTTTTAAAATGTAAAATATGGATAAAATAACTCTCTAAATAGCATAGGATAATAATAAATCACTATTTATACATTTTTATAAAATACGGTTTTGATAAAACAAAAATATTCATCCCAAAGGATAAATAAAATTCATATTTTGGCTAAAACATTTTATTTATTATCTTAAGTACCAAATAATGTCAAAATGGTGCTAATACATGATAGTATCATAGATAAATATTGTTTATGAAAATTACTCATTGTTCGTGAGAATTGTGTCGTTATATATGATCAATATAAGAATAATCATAAACAACCGATATAAATGATGAGATTGTAGTAATACGATGTTAGCAACGTGGTAACATGGAATCATAATCCCAATGAAATAATAAAATTACATGGAGATTAAAATATAATTAATTTAGGGATATTCATAATATAAAAATTAAATGGGAATTATATCCACTCCATAGATAAATATAGGTGCATAACATAGCATGTATCTCAAATAAAGGAAATTAAAAAAACACTTTACCCATTTGGTAACTTTTTGGACCTAAACCCCAAGAAATAATGATCATAAAAATATTATTTAAATACCCATAAATTTAATTAAATTAATAACATAACACATTCATGGGATTTATATACCACATATAATAAAAAAGAATTGAACATTTCTTGCGTCTCAAATAAAATAATAGTTTGATGTAAAAATCCATCCCTTATGTATTGAATTTCATCATTCAAATTTAAAACATCTGTATAAATAATATAATATTATTATACATATATCACAGACTCGTATTATTGTATATATTACAATATATGGCTTTATAATACCCAGTAATAAAAAATTTCATGTTAATGTGATGCTTCAATTAATGCCTGCTTTGTTTTTTGTACATGTTATCACTTATGATTCTTCATCATTTTAACATAGATCATTATATAATTATTTGAAAAATGACAACATTTATATAAATATAAAATTTATTCAGTATAAAAATATTTATAAAAAATTATACAGGATATAAATATGAAATAGAATACACTGTTCATGGAGACAGTTGATCGTACGTACACATGAAGCTATTTGTTATTTAATTACCATTTTGAAACAAATAATGAATGTAAATTTCATATATGTATATATATATATTAATATTCAATTATAATTTTTATTTTATATATATCATATAATTTTATGAAACCTATGATTAATATTCTCCATGTAACATTTGAACAAATCACATTTTATTGAGGAGGTTGTAGTCCACACATCCACAAATGAAGTGATCGTATATCCACTCTATGGAAATAATGAAGGTATGATTTATATATAAATTAAATATGAATTAATATATATAAATAATATAATATATATCATATAAAAAATACAATTTCCATCATATTTCCCAACCATGAGAGACGTCAAAGGAAAAACGTACAACATTATTCTGTGAGGTGGTAGTTCACCGTACACAAGAAATATATGTTTGTTACCCATTTCATGGAAGTGTGTTTATGTGTTGGTTGAACAACTATAATATAAAAATAAATGTATTTATATTATACAAAGTATCATATATAACAATGGTATGAGAATAATTTATGTGGTGTTGGATGAAAATAAAGATGGAGCTCGTTGACTGTTGTTACCTCTTCATTGGGTAACTTATTATGGTTTGCACCAAAAGGAATATTTAGAAGAATTTCATACAAAATGGGAGATTAGAGGATGAGGTGGTGGATTCTGGGAGCTTATGTGAGTAGTGTTTGGGTGATACAATGGAATTTATATGCTTAAATAAGTCTGAGGCATGAGTAAAATTGTATAGTGGAGGAGGAGTGGTATTCCTATTAATTTTGAAAATGGAATTCCAACCACATTTTTCCACTGACCAGTGGCTCCCATAAAAAATCCAAATATAGTATTTAAGTGTATAGGGTCAAAATATGGCCATCCAATAACTTTTTGACAAGTTGCAAGATTGTTTTAGACATTAATAGTTATGTTTAGTCCCGTGATAATCTTATTTTTATCTTAATCACTATAATTAATTTTAATCACATTCAGTAATTGTTTTTTTAATATATTAAGACGGATATATTAAAAATTAACCTATAATACATGTCATGATAGAATGTTTTTAGGAAAAAAAATCAAAATTACATGATTAATTTTGTATTCTTTCAAAGTGATATTGATTAAAATGAAATAAATTGTATTAATGGGTATAAAATTTTTCTATTTAAAAAATAAAACTAATACAAAATAAAATTACTCCTTATAAATACCTTAGGATAGAAATAAGTTTAGAGTAAAAATTATGTATTCTCTAATTTCATAAAAATATGAAACGTCACAGTAAAATACCAAAAAATCACAACATCCTAAATTTAACAAATCTCTTTAAAAAATGATTTTTATTTGAAGATTAATCTATTTAGAATTTTCAAAATTTATTTTTAAAATATTTCCTCCACTTAAATAGTGTAGAACAACCTTTATTAAAATATTGGTTTTTATGTGTGAAATTGTTTGGGGTCTTATATTTTTACTATAATGCTGATTGGATGAATGTAAAAAAATATATTATTGAATATATAATATATAAATTAAATTCATACCATTATCTAAATAAAACTAAATTGTTTTATTAATATATATCGTCTTTTTCACATAAAAATAGATATTTATTAAATGATTCCATTACATTCATTTAAAATCTTTATTGATTTATAAATAATATGTAACTAATGAATTCACCTACAAATTTTCAAAAGTAATTTATTCAATTTTTTACAACCAATTTAATGTATAGGTTTTTTTATAATTATATTAAATAATAAATTTTTTAATAATAAATTATTATTCTGCAAAACTTAGTCTTATATATACGCAAGCCATCATGGAAGGTCTATCTTCCATATAACGACAGTTAACCTCATTGTTCAATGTTTTCTAAGCTGATATTTATGTTTTTTACATAATCTAGACATGATGTTGTGCATAATGG
The DNA here is from genome assembly GCA_963277665.1 of Viscum album. Classification (NCBI taxonomy): domain Eukaryota; kingdom Viridiplantae; phylum Streptophyta; class Magnoliopsida; order Santalales; family Viscaceae; genus Viscum; species Viscum album. The sequence goes on from OY728165.1 coordinate 624,061,238, forward strand.
AATCTCGAAATTGTGATCTTGTATAACATAAGTTAAATTCAATGTTTCTTAAATTAAAAAATAACAAAATAAATAAATTAGTTCAGAAAAATTAATTTAAAAATTCATAGGGTGTTATATTTCTCCCACTTAAAATTAATTTATATTGTGAAATTAATTACAATTATTTCAAAATTAATACATTAATTTTCCCTTTATAGAAACTGACAGAAAAAATGAATACTAAAACATCCTAAAAATGGAACGTTGAAAAAATAAATTATACGCAAGGTATTGCATAACTACGTTTCCTGATAGGATAACACTTGTGAAATATTGAAGAAAAAGTAACAATATATTAATAAAACATTCATGTTTAAATGTAGAGTTATAGGGAACATGGTTATGATAATGCTAAGAAACAAAAATCCATAAATCTACAACGATCGAAGGAGCGATTTGATTCATTAGAAATGAAGGTACTATGATTTTTTTTCTTCTAGATCATTTATTCTCAATTTAATGAAATTTCCTGAAATATATATACTTACCAGATTTTACGACAGTCTAACCATTTTTTGTTCCATAATCACCATATACTTCATATATTACACCATGAAATTAATGATAAATTTTCATTCCAAAACCATTAGATTATTATGAGGTCCATAAATAGAATGATTGCCCATGATATCTATACATATCATAAAAAATGATCTACAGAAGTTTTCCATTATGAGTAAATATTAATATGGTGAAGTATAACATTAACTTATAAAACAACATCCAATGTTTGACATAGTCCATTTCAAAAATTGACATTCATGTCGCACATCCAAAATTTAATTTACCCTCAATTTCTTAAATAAGTTCATATCTAATAACAAAAACATTTCCATTGAAAAAGTGTGGTTATCCTAGTACATCTATAATATAAAACATGATTTTATTATACTATAGCCCTTATAGAGGGAGATAATAAAATGAAATTTCACCAAGGGATGAACATTAAATTATCATAGGGCTTATTCGTTTAAAATAAAAATGAAATTCCCAACTATGGAGAGAATGATTTATGTTACCTAAATTTCATTTTTTGCCTAATACATTAATATATAATATTATTTACCTTTATCCCATTTCATTAGAGGTTGTTCACATTATCACAATTATTAACGATTGGATTTGGGAAATTTTTACCAAACTTCACAAAATACCTCCAATTGAATTATTATAGAGTGGGAGTAATATCATTGATATCATTCAAATTATTTTTATCAATAGGTAACTTTGTCCAATAACATTTGAACTCAGCCACATTATTTGTTTCTTTTTAAAAAATAAAACATTGACTAGTAAAATTAATACAATTCAAATAATATTTCGTCCCACACATTGATCATACATGATAGCTCATATTCTTTAATCCATGGTTCAAAGATTTTCAATGGAATTCCATTTTTTTCTTATAATCAAAACCATAGAGTTTTATATAAATCCAAACTACATTTACAAAGAAATTTGTCAATTGAACAATCTCTAAATTCCAATGCTGCTAACAGTTGTGGAAAAAACATTTAACACGTCGGTGTTTTTCTTGTCAGTTCTATATAGCCGATGTAAAAAAGCTGTACAAATCAATTAATCATGTCCGTTGTTTTATATCCCACTTAATACAAATTGAGATTAGATTTATTACGTCGGTAAATTTATAACAGATGTTATATATTGAATCTCGGCGCTTTATCAATTCAGTTATAAATTAACCGACGTGATAAAGCTAATCTCGACAATTTATCATGTCAGTTATCAAATGAACTGATGTGGTAAAGAGGCATTTATCATGTAATTTATTTTGTAACTGACGTGGTAAATTTTTTCTACCTCAGTTTGTATATAATATAAATTTTAAATTTTAATTTTTTTACAACGTCGGTTATTAAATAACATACATGTTAAATATTTTAAATGGTTTACCTCATCCTATATTCAGTCATTCTATTTACATCTATAGGGCGACCTGTGACTCGTATATCTCATGAGGAAAACCATGAAATGATTCTTTGAAGTCGTGCCCTCAGCCTCATTCTGGAAACATGATTCTTAATATTTATTATCATAAGACATGTCAGGTCGACTTGCAATACTCAAGTAAGCCCCACACAGCTCGGTTTCAGTTTTTATTTTACGTGATTCCATAAAATAATTTTTTAGATTATACGTTTTTTTCTTTTTATCATGATATGTTTCATAGTGTTCATTTATACTAGGAAAAATTCTATTCAGGAAAAATAAACTTCTGGATGTGATATCATTCATGTTTATGATTTTTGTGTGTTATATCATGTGTGTGTGTGCGCATACAGGGGGTTTCCAAGGGGGGTGGTGGTTGTTCACATGGGTGGGGGTGCCCATGGGGGTTGGGGGCTATCCAGTGTGGTGGGGGTGTCAAAAGGGGGTTGCGGTGTTGTTCAGGGGGGTGTAGGGGCTATCCATGGGGGTTGGGGTGTCAAAGGGTGTGGATGGGGGGTGTCTAGGGGATGGGGGAGTTGTCCACCGGGGTAGGGGTGTCCAGGGGTGTGGGGGGTGGTGTCCAAGGGGGTGAGTGGGATTTCCTAGGGGGTAGGAGTGTCTAGGGGGTGGGGATGTCCATGGGGGGGGCTTTCTAGAGGGTTAGGGGCTATCTAGGTGGTGGGGGTTGTCCATAGGTTTGGGTTGTTATCCAGGGGGTGGGGGGGCTATCCAGATTGGTTGGGGCTATAGAAGGGGTGGTGGTGTCCATGGGGTGTCTAAGGGGGTGGGGTGGTGTACATGGTGGTTAGGGGATGTCCAAGGGGTTAGGGGTGTCCAAGGGTGTGTGGGGGAGTGTCCAGGGGGGGTGATTGCACTGTCCAAGGGTGTCGGGGTGTCCAGGGGGTGGGAGTCTATAGGGGGGTGTCCAGAGGGGTGTAGGAAGGGTGGGGATGTTCTAGGGGGTGGCGGTGTCCAGGGGGTGTCCAAGGGGGTGGTAGTGGTTTCTAGGGGTGAGGGGGATTTCCAATGTGGTAGGGGTGTCCAAGGGTGGGGATAGTGTAGAGGGGGTTAGGGGCATTCCAGGGGGTGAGGTTGTCCAGGGGTGTCCAAGGGGGTATATGGTGTGGGTGGTGTCCATGGGGTGGGGGTGTCAAGGGGGTAGGGCATGTCCAGGGGGTGGGGGTGGTGTTCAGAGTGTTGAGTGGGCTGTCTAGAGGGGGTATGGTGTGTCTAGAGGGTGGGGCGTCTGGGGGGGGGGGGTTTCCAGAGGTTTGGAGGCTGTCTAGGGGGTGCGGGGGATCTCCAATGTGGCGGTGGAGTTCAGGGGGTGTCCAATTGGGTGGGGGTGGTGTACTGGGGGTGTGGGTGCTTCCAAGGGGGTTGGGGTGTCCACGGGGGAGGGGGTGGTGTCTAGGGGGTGATGGGGTTGTCCAAGGGGTTGGGGAGACTATGGGGTTTGGGGTGTCGAGGGGGTGTCCAATGGGGTAGGGGTGGGGGTGCTGTCTGGGGGGGGTGTGAGTGGGATTTCCAATGGGGTAGGGGATTCCAGGGGGTGGGGGTGGTGTTGAGGGGGTGGGGGGGTTGTCCAGGGGTGGGGGTGTCCAGGGGATGTCAAATTGTGTAGGCGGTGGGGGTGGTGTTAAGGGAAGTGGGAGTGGGGGTGTCCAGGGGGTGGGGGTGGTATCCAGGGGGGTGAGTGGTCTGTCCAAGGAAATAGGGGGCATTGAGCGGTGGGGGTGTCCCGGGGGGATGGGGTTGTCCAGAGCGAGTCAGGGTGTTGTTTAGGGGGCAGGGTGTCTAGGGGGTGCTGCCTAACCGTGCGCAGTGCCCGATTTCTTTTAAATTTTTTTTTACCATTTCCTCTATTGGGTGTTTCATACTCCTCAGATCACCCTCATTTTTGACCAAACATGGTAACCTATAATTTTTAGTGGATTATTCGAGAATTCTTTCTACACTAGTTATGATTATGCTCTGTCTAATTGACCCAGTGTATAATCACACTCTACTTTGGGGATGGTTCCCCTCACGCGTTAGGGCTGTTTGATTGTATCAGGCATGGCAAAAGGATGGAATAGGTTACAATATTTTCTTTATTTAAAACTATCATCCATTGGAAAATTTATTTAAATGAAATGCATATAGACAACCCCTACTACATTGACACCCCTACCCCCTAGGACACCCTAGACTACCCCTACCCCTGTGGATAGTCCTTACCCCCTTGGACATCCCCCACCACCCCTGGACAGAATCCCACCCCCTTGGACAGCCCCTTGGTATATATATATCTCAATGGTTTCATTGAAACTGTTGGAATATTTTAACATCAGGTAATCTATTCCAAGGTTTCCTGTAGAATCATAGGTATCGGGATATTACAATGACCATCATGAAAACGGTGTGTGAAATCATTGGGGAATTTAATCCTAATAGTTTTAGGGGCTATCCCAAAGGTTTCAATTCATTGGGATATGGGGAAATTTCAGTAGTGAAAGTATAAATATTTTAATAATTACACTTCGTATTTCTTTTTTACAAAAAGTTGAATTTGGTATCCAGTTGCATCAGGATGTATCATTTGTGTACCGTAAAAAGAAAAGATCCAAGATGAATTTAAAACTGTTATATCTAACTATATTTTCTTTTTAAAATCATTTTGATGCATATTTTTTCAAATACACATAGATTTTTCATATATTTCAAAAAAAAATATTTACATTCAAATTATGATATTTTCCATATAAATATATATTTGTCTTATCATAAAAAGATGTATAATGATGATAGTTGTTTTAGGCAATAATGAGTCAAATTTGGGTTACAACACATCGAATGAGTAATGAATATGAGGATGTTGTTGACTCCTTTTTTGAATTTTTTAAATGAAATGTTCCACGCAGTGAAATTTTTTTCATTCCAAGCCTAAAATGTTTGAATATGAAGAAGATGAAAAGTAGGGAGATCAAAGATCATCTGATTTGTCATCATTTTCATATGAGTTACAGCCCTTGGATTAGGCATGGTGAAACTGGAAATAATGTTAGATCTACTGATGATGATGATTTTCAAGATGGTAACTCTGATAGAATTGAAGAAATGATCTGTGATATTGTAGCAGAACAAATTGAGATAGAATCGACAGTTGCACGTCTATATGGTGATGCTGAAAACCATTGTATCCTAGTTATATGGATTTTATGGTTTTGTCAGTGGTGTTAAGATTGATTAACCTAAATGATAAACATGGATGGAGTGACATATGTATTATAGAGGTGCTATAATTGATGAAGTACATTCTTCCAAAAGACAACGATCTTCTAGATTCACATTATAAGGCCATTAAAATATTATGCCCGATGGGATTGGGATACAAGAAAATACATGCTTATTCGATTGACTGAATGATATATAGGAACAAATATTAATTTATGTCAGAGTGTCCTAAATGTGGGACATCAAAATATAAGTTAAAATAAAAATCACAGGCTGATGTAGAGATTACAAAGATCACTTTCATGTTATTTTGGTATCTTCCTATAATTCATCGTTTGAAACATTTTTTCTAATTCACATAATTCAAAAAGGTTATTATGGAATGCTGATGAGAAGATATGAGATGGAAAAATACATCATCCATCTGATTTTCCACAATGGATGAAAATTCATGAGCAGTATCCTTCATTTGGAAATGAAATTAGAAATCTTAAACAAGGGTTGCGCGCAGATTGAATGAATCCATACCAAACACTTAGTAGAACACATATTTCATGGCCAGTTTTATTGGTAATTTATAACCTCTCTCCTGAATTTTGTATGAAGTTCAAATATATCATGTTGAGTATAACAATATCTTGTCTAAAGAAACATGGAAATGATATTGATTCTTTCTTGTCACCAGTGTTAGATGATTTGAAACTTTTTTTGGAGGATGGTATTAGGGTATATGATTCTTATAAAATAGAATATTATCAACTACATGTAGATATTATGTTCCCTATAAATTACTTCCCATCATATAGAAATCGTTCTGGATGCAATTTCAAGGGGCATAATCCATTCCAATTTGTGAACATCTGACTTCATATTGTCAATTTCATCATGGGAGGAAAATAGTGTACATGCGTCATCAGATGTTTTTTCCTATGGATCACTCTTATGGAAGACTAAAAAAGGCATTAAATGGATCCCAAGTATTTGATATTTCTCCAAAACCATTATCCCCGGATGTGTATTTGTAGAGGGGGGAAAAGCATGAGTTTATATTGGGAAAGACAGAGAAATCTGGTAATGATATACATATTTGGAAGAAAATGTCAATATTTTTTGAACTACCATATTATAGATATCATGGAGTGTGACATAATATTGATGTCATGCATGTGGAGAAGAATATTTGTGACAGTTTGATTGGAACATTTATATATATTAATTGAAGGAAAAAAGATGGGTTGTATTCAAGATTAGACATACTATCAATGGGAATACGTTTGGAGTTAGCTCCCACTCTTATAGGAAGATGAACATTTCTTCCCATGGATTCTCATACATTATCAAATATGGAGAAAATTAACTTTTTTCAGTGTCTTCATGATATCAAATTGCCGAAAATATAATAAATTTTGTCTCTTTGAAGGATTTGATGTTGATAATTATGAAATCACATGATTGTCACATCATGATGCAACAACTTCTACCATTTCTATTACATGGAATATTGCCCATAACTGTCAGAAAGACAATAATGACGTTGTGTTATTTTTTCAATTCAATTCATAATAAGGTTACTGATGTGAATGATTTTTACATTTTGGAAAAGGATGAAATTTCTATTCTTTTCCAATTGGAAATGTATTTTCCTCCAACTTTTTTTGATATAATGGAACATTTAATGATTCATCTAGTTTAAGAAATAAAGCTTCCTAGAACTTTATATCTTTCTTGGATGTATCCTTTTTAAAGGTATATGAAAATATTGAAGGGGAATGTTAAGAATCCATATCGACCTGAAGCCTCCATTATTGATATGTATATTTTTAAAGAGGTTGTGGAGTTTCTTATGCGAAACTTCGCTGTGGTGCATCACATAGGTTTTCATCCATCTCCCCATGAATGAGTTAAAAATGGGTTAAAGGTGAATCATGGATTGAAATTTAAATCGTTGTCAGCTAAAAATTTGAAGAAGTTAGAATTATACAACTTGAATAACATATTTGATGATCAACCATATATCATGTGTCATATTATGGATTTAAAACAAAGTCATCCAAAGGAGAATGAAATGTGGATTTTGAATGATCACAACAAAAAATTTTGTTCATTTTTTAAAAAGACCGTGATTGGTAGATCAGATGTACCAGAGTCATTATGATGGTTAGTGAGTGTTCCATGTTTAAATGTTATGACATTGTCCAGTTATGACATTAATGGGAATACATTTCATACGAAATCTCAAGACAACAGAAGTGCAGTTCAGAATAATGGTGTATTAGTGTTTGCTGAAGCTAGTCATTTTTCTAGTGCTAAATACAAAAGCCCAACTTCTGCATCAACTGCATATTTTGGAGTCAATGATGAAACATGAGAGGTTTATTACTTTAAAATTGATGTTATTTTTTAAACTGAATGTTGTTTATCGATAACAAATGTTTCAGACACGGTGAATTTGGAATGAAACTTGTGAATCAGAATAGAATAGAAGACACATAAAATTCTTTTATAATTTAAACACATGAAAAAAAAATTATATTTAGTTTATTAATCTTCTATGCAGTTGTATCTTGTTTAACGAGAGAAAAACAATATGTTTTTGAGGATCTACTTGATGAAGATGTTGATTTATGTGAGATCCCTACTTCTGTGGAATGTTTAGTAGAACATAATGATGTCAATGTTGAAGACATGGTTTGTGTCATAAGGAATGATCATGATGAAGGAATTTGAAAAAAAAATCAATTTTTACAATTCTACTATTACTAGAAACATAGGTTTATTTCTTGTTTAAATATATAATTTTCATAAAATGTTATATATTGTAATTTGTTTTTTTATTAAAACGTTTATTGAAACAAATATGTAGTAGTTTTTTTTTCATTTTATATTTTTTAGATAAGTTTATCACGTGTACCATTAGGTAAATTATATATCTAATATTTTTGTTGAACGAAAATTACATTACCATGTTTACCATGTTTACCAAGTTTACCATGTTTACCAGGTTTACAATGTTTACCATGTTTACCATGTTTACCATATTTTACCATAGGTTACCTTTACGTAACTTATATATTTATTTATTTTATTGAGTGACCATTACACTACCATGCTTACCATAGTTTATCATGTTTTCCATTGTATAACCTGCTTACAATATTAACCATATTTACTATTATGTAACTTAGTCAAATTTTCCATTTTTGATTACATTTGTATTTTAGTATTTGAATTTGTATATTTGTGTACTAATTTTTTTTTTATTTGAAGGATAATGAAAAATAAAATAGTTGATCATCCACATGATTCTTGAGATGAGCATAAAGATCATACCTCTGGGGAAGAACATTCACATGCTCCTCTTGATATTCCCCAATATTCCTTATGTGCTCCCATAATGAAAAAAAGAGTTCAAGAGTTAGTAAATGTGGGTGAACATTTTTACAAAAATTATCACTTTCCCATACATAGGACCAGAGGATACTGGATGGGATTGATGAAAATTATTTTCATCGAGGACCAAAGGCAAAATATTTTAAGAGTATTGTATCATCTCAGGGTAAGAACAATGTATGAATTTTGTATGATGATAGGATAAGTGTGGAAAAAGCGATAATATATTAGTTGTGGGTGATGTTTTTGGTAAGATATTTTTCTATTGGTTTCCAATTCGTTAAATGATTCTAGTATATTATGTTTTACCTCTTCTTTATCAGATTAAATTTGATATTCATAACACTCGAGGAGTTTGAAAGAAATTCTTATCGATGCATGCTAAGAGATGGAGGGATTTAAAATCAAACCGCACATATGATTTCATTTTTGTTCATAGGAGTCATGAAAATATGTGTCATATATATATCCTTTAATTGATAATGATATATGGACATAGTTTGTTCAAAGTAGATGAAACGATTAATTTTTGGTAATGGAAATATAAACATTTATAATATTTATTATATTAATGAACTTATTAACATTTTGTTAATGATTTATTATTCTTAATGTACAGAAAACAAGGACATCTCATCCAAAGATCCAATCCATGAATGTATACCCTAATTATTTATGATGAGGAGGGTACACATTATTGGAAGAACAAATGATGGAAGAAAAATTAAAAAAACTGAGAGCTTAGTCTGCAATCTCTAGAGAGTTTTACCCTCCATCCCCTCCATCTAAACATGAAAAAAGAAAGAGAGAACAGAAGGGAATAAAGTGGAAATATCATTCGGAAGATTTGAGAATTTTAGGTGAGAGGAGTTTAAGATATTTATTTTATTTATTTAAGTTGACTATATTATTTATATATTTTTAATCATTAAAAAAAAGTTAAATTAATTAATATCGGATTCTCATGAGGAGATGATCTCAGAAGGGAAATTTACATCTACAGGGAGGAAATATATTATATCTGTAGCATTGGAAAATCCTGAACACCTAGGTCGTGTACCAGGATATCTGACGGTTGTATCGGTAAGAAAAGTTTATCCACGTTATTCAACTTCTTCTTATGATGGTGTTTATATAAAAATTGATTCCTTGGTGGCTAAATTTCATAATATTAATTCGAATATGGAAAAAAATATTTGAGTGCTGGTATAGTCTATGTTTTCATTCATGCAAAGACAATTTCAGACTGTAGCTCACACTCCTCCACCTCCCCCTGCAGACCCCATTATTTTTCCTCCACCTCCACCAGTAGCTCCCACTCTCCCACCTCACCCTACAGACCCCATTTTTTTCTTACTCCTCTACTTTAGCTTATTACTTATTGTGAGTTATATGTTGATGATCCTCATAATTATATAGCTACATATGGGTTTGTATATTTTATAGGAGATACAATTCATCATCAATAGTTAGAGGTAGAGCATCATAGGGTAACTGTACAAAATATTACAGATAGATCAGCTCGAGCACCATTACTTATAGATGAGGTGACAATAGTTAAACATAGTATCAAGCATTTTTTAATTTGGCCATCTAGACTTTTGTGACTCAATACCATAGAGGTATGTATGTTATATATTCTATTTTATTTTTTTAGTAAAGTTGTTTTTAGATTTGAAAACTAAAATATTTTTCTATTTATTTTTATAGGAATACATCAAATGTAAAGAAATACTATATACAAAACAACAATGAAAAATGGCTCTGACATAAGATATAGATTCTAGTAGTGTTGAAAGATTTTCACAATATTCAAATTTGTTGGTGGATCATTAGGAATTTCAAATGGATGCTCATGTTTGTGGACTTGCAATAAATTTGGGGATTTTGAAAAATGATATCATGGAGCTTGTTGCGGGATATAATTTGGGAATCAACGTTGTGAAATTTTTTCCCATGTAAGTCTTAACACCTTTTCTCTGCGTTATATTAATTAAAAATTTATACTTATGTCTATTTTGTATTATGAGTATTTATAACATGTTTAAGAAGAATGAGCGTACAAATGTATATGGATTCATAGACACAGATTTTATTTCCCCTTAAGCACATGCATTGGATGAGGAACAAATAATGCTTTATATTGCTGATAGATTTGAACAGAATATAATCGCACAGTGTTGGATGATTCCTTTTTGTGAGTGGTATGAAACATATCTCTAGAAAATATTTCATTATCTTTTATCATAACTGACCACTAACCTTAAAATTTCTTTTATCAGTGATCATTAGATATTAGGTATTATTCCAAAGGGAGAAAACACATTATTAGATATGATATGACCATGATAATGTGAGGGAATGATTTAATTATATGGTGGAAAAGTAAGTTTCATTTTCATAATAGTTGAATATATTATAACGTATTTTAAATTTATTCCATTCTTATTATTTTCTACTAAGAGATGGGTTTACTTTTGAAAAACACCCAAAAAAGGAGTGAAAAGATCAAATATGTAAAAGTAAAGGAAAATATCCATTTATAATTTGTACTTTTTTGATGTTTTACATAAAAAAATATTTTGAATTTACACTCATTTAAACAGAATTTTCATGAGAAACAAGGCATCGTCGAATGTAGACATTATATGTTAAGATTTATGAATGAAATAATTACAACTTGAACACTTGTGCACTTTGACCTGATAAAATTTACTTTTAAACATTTCCATAATATTTCCTTTTATTTATTCATTATTAATGTTAACTACTATACTTTTACTATACATCTATTTGATGACCCTCAACCCTATACTGCACATGATTTCAAACACTTACAAGTGGAATTGTCAAATTATTTTACAGGTTTGATTGGATTTTAGATTGTTTGTAGTGTAATATGTAATTTTAAATATTGTCATTATAATTGTGTGTTTGTTAGTGGTTCAAGTTGGATTTACATTTTTAGTTGAAATTGTATGTTTTGACTGTTATATATTTGAATATTTAATTATGGTCTACTTCTTGGTTTGGTATAGTTCTGATGGTTTTTTTGGAATGGATTCTTGCATTTTGGGGTGTCCAAGGGTGTGGGGGTGTTCATTAGGGTGGGGGTTTTATGGCTGTGGGAGGGTTTTCCATTGGGGTGGGGGGGGGGGTCCAAGGTGTCAATGGGGGTGGGAGGGTGTCTAGGAGGGTGGGAGGGAAATCTAGGAAAGTGGGGGGCTATCTGGGGGGGGGGGTTTCCAGGAGGGTGAGGGGGGAGGTGTTCTCTAGGGTTTGTCCAGGGGTGTGGGGGGGTGTTCAGTGGGGTGGGTGTTTCTAGGTGTGTGGGAGGGCTGTCCACTGGTGTGGGGGTGTCCAGGGTGTCCGTGGTGGTGGGAGGGTGTCCAGGAGGGTGGGGGATATCATGGGGGGTTCCAGGGGTGTGGGAGGGTTGTCCAGTTGTGTGGGGGGTATCCAGGGTGTCTATTTGGGTGGGAGGTTAACCAGGAGGGTGGAAGGGATGTTTATGGGAGTGGAGGATGTCCATAAGGGTTGGGGACTGTCTGGGGTGTATCCTGGGGTGTGGGGGTGTCCGGGTGGTGTGGGGGTTTGTAGGGGTGAGAGAGGGTTTTCCAGTGGGGGGGGGGGTTCGAGGTTCCCATGGGTGTGGGAGGGTGTCCAGAAGAGTGGGGTCTCATAGGGAGGGTGGGGTGGGGTTTTCCAGGGATGTGGGGGGGGGGTTTCCAGTGGGGTGGATGGGTTTCTAGGGTGTGGCAGGGCTTTGCAGTTGGGTGGGGGGGGGGGGGTTCCAGGTTGTCCATGGGGGTGGGAGGGTGTCCAACAGGATATGAGGGTTTTCCAGGGGAGTGGGGGATATCCATTAGGGGTGTGATGGGGGGGGGGGTGTTATCCGTGTGGTATATAGGTGTGTGCGGGCTATCCCGTGGGGTGGAGGGTGTCCGTAGTGTCCATGGGGGTGGGATGGTGTCCAACAGGCTAGGTGCTTTCCAGGAGGGTGGGGGGGGGGGCTGACCAAGGGTGGTGGGTGTCTAGTGGGGTTGGGGGTTCCACGGGTGTGGGAGGTTTTCTCAGTGGGGTGGGGGTGTCCGGGGTGTTCATGGGGGTGGGAGGGTGTCCATGGTGGTGGGAGGGTGTCCAGGAGGGTTGGGGCTATCCGGGGGGGAATGTCTAGGGGGTGTCCAGGGGTGCAAGTAGGTGTCCAGTGGTGTGGGGGGAATCTAGTGGTGTGGGTGGGTTATCCAGTTGGGTGGGGGTTCCCAGGGTATCCATGGAGGTGGTAGGGTTTCTTGGAAGGTGGGAGGTCTATCTAGGGGAGTGGTGGCTGTCTAAGAGGGATGGGGAGGGGGTTGTCCTAGGGGTATCTAGGGGTGTGGGGGTGTCCATTGTGTTGGGTTCTTTCTAGGGGTGTGGGAGGGTTTTCCAGTGGGGTGGAGGATATCTAAGGTGTCCATGGGGGTGGGAGGGTGTCTAGAAGGTTAGGGACTCTCCAAGACAGTGGGGGGGAGGGAGTCCAGGGGTGGGGTGTCCAGTGGGGTCGGGGTTTCAAGGGGTGTGGGGGCTCTGTCCAGTGGGGTAGGGGTGTCCAGGGTGTCCATGGGGGATGTGAGGGTGTCCAGGAGGGTGGGAGGGCTTTCCTAGGGAGAGGGGGCTATCCATGAGGTATGGGGGGGGGGCTGTCCGGAGGTTATCAAGGGTCGTGGGGTGTGTCCTATGGTTTTTGGGGATTCCAAGTGTGCGGGAGGGTTGTCCAGTTGGGTGGGGGGATCTATAAAAGGGTGGGGGCTATCCAGGGGTGGGGGGGTGTCAAGAGTGGTGTGATGGTTTTGGTCTATTTTTTTTCTATTTTTGTTCTATTATGGTCTGTTTTAGGTTTTCTTTTTCATGGAATAGTTGTGGTTGAACAATTTTTTTTTAAAAAAATATTGGTTTTTACATCTATTATTTTATAGCAGACGTATGAAATTCATGTTTATGGGTTTTAACGTCGGTAATTTCAAAACCGACGTAAAAAATGCATGAAAATTGGGTTTGTGGTCGGTTATTTCATAACTGACGAAATAAATGGAGAAAAAATAATTTTTTATGTCAGTTATGTGATAACTGACATAACAAATTTAATGAAATCGGTTTTTGACATCAGTTATTTAATAACTGACATATTATATATGTTTTCATGTCAGTTATCATTTAACCGACTTAAAAAACCCTTGGAAGACTTGTTTATCACGTCAGTTATGAACATAACCGACGTGATAAACACTTCATAGGCACTGTTTATTATGTTGGTTATTCTATAACAGATGTGAAAAGGTAGATACCTAGTCAGTTATTTAAAACCGACGTAATAAATCATGACTCTGAAGAATTTTCTATGTCAGTTTTTTATGAAACGTCATGAAAAACCCATCATATTATTGTTCTTTTTTGTCGGTTTTAAAATAACCACCATTAAAAACAACATTTATAATTTCTCTTATAATAACATCGGCCAATAGATGATATAAAAAAAAAATAACAACCGTAAAAAACGTTTTTTTCACTAGGGCAATCCCCTTCAAGGATTTGGCATTATGCAAAAGATGAATCGGTCAAAATGAATATTTGTATGAATGATGATAACTATAAGTACCTTTTAAGATATATATTTTTTTTCATATCCTTCATTGTATTCATTATCCATCAATTTAAGATCTTGGAAATACATATCCATTTTTGTTTTCATAAGACATAAGAGAGACTTATATATAAATATCCATATAAATAATTAAAATTCTAGAGATTCAATTTCATCTTATTCCCTCGTGTTCATAATTAGGTTCCACCACTGATCTTATTATCCTTTAAATGGTAAAAAACCAAAATGACTTTTTAATTATCTGAGCAATCAATATGTGAAAATATTGTTTTATTAAAAATGACCCTTTTCTCTTAAACTATTTGATCTGTGGAACAAATAAAATGAGACGGTTGTGGATCATGACGGAAATAATAGGATATTATTCCCTTCATTGGTCAGTTGGATGTTCAACATGATTCACAACATTTTAAATTCTTTTGGGCATAGAATTTTTTTAACAAATCCAACAACCATAACATTTGGTATCACAATACGGTATTCATTGAATTTTCAATTTCCATAATAATTAACACGGTTCATTCATGTTACAACCATTAACTACGTCCAGAATTTGTATAATGAGAAACACTTTTTAAAATGGAAAACCTCATATTAAAAAGACATATATATAGGATTCCTAAATCATGGTGTCATGACCTGTCCCCCGGGGCCCATGCTAGGACTACACTAAGCCCACCATCCATAGACCTGGGGTTGGAGACAAGCACTAGAAAGGAATACCCCAAAATGTTAAGGTATTTTCTTTAAACAAGTATACACAACGACTATATATACAAAAAATGAAAACCACTTAGTGAAAATGATGATAGTAAAAGTTTTAAATGAAAGAAAAAATGGCAAATATACAAAACCAACTGAAATTAATGTACTGTAAAAATTGAAAAACAATATCCAGTGTTCGTCCATCAAGTATCCTACCTGGTGGTTATGTATTACTCATCGTCTGCCATTGCGGCCGCACACCACATCTATCAATCACTTCCAACCACCATCTAGCCCGGACTCCTCAAGTCTCAGTCAAGCTATCCATCGTCTACACAAGAAACAACTAGGTGAGGGTGAAAACCGTGAAGGGTTGAGTATAAAAATTCCCAGTAGGGACCTCGAGACGCCCAATGGTCTCCCAAAATTCCAAAATGTGAAAAAACACCAATCATGATCTCAATCACATATGAGAAAGTAATATACCGCTCATACTAGGTATACTACTTTCAAAACAAGAATAAATAAAATTAGACAACAACCTAGATCATCTTATACTGTTGAGAGTATTTTTCTACTAAACCGCACATGGTTGGTAGGTGTTGACCCAAATAGGATCTCAAGGAGCTGACCCACATAGGATCTCTATGTACTGACCCATAGAAGATCATTAGGCGTTGAACCTTAGAGGATCGCTACGTGCTGACCCACGAAGGACCACTAGTTGTGGACCTATCGAGGATCGGAAATTTCTGACCCATTGAGGATTGTTATGTGCTAACCGACAGAGCATATCTATGTGTTTCGCCATATATGATCTCTGAGTATTGACCTACAAATGATAACTATTCCTTCATCATGTTAGAACCATACACTGGATTCTCTCACATAGCACGATTGATTTACAGGGGGTCTCCACCTCAAGATACTGGTCATATCTCAACCACCAAGAAAGCCCAATTAGAGTAACCCCATGGAATATCTTGTCATATGGGTACCAATGTGACATACGGTGCGTCAAACAGACACCTGGCCTGTAAGATATAGGCAAAAAGGCAAATAGGCCCGAGTTGGATTAGAGTCTGGTCAAACACGTCTGCAATATATTTTCTGAAAAAACTCATCTGATATTTTTAAAATGTACCACATTTTCCCAAGGGTACTAACTCCATAGACGGTGCATCAATAGAACACATGCTCTGTGAGTTATAATAATAGTAGTCAAACTTAGCCGGTCGTGTCCGGGTTTGGTCTGACCCGTTTGTGCAGACTGAAGCTGACCTGAGATTCTAGTGAGGATCTAATAAAGGCCAAGCCGAGCCAGCACGAGTTTGGCCCAGCTAGCACGGGTCCAGCCGGGTGGGCGCAAGTCCCACCCGGCTGGTTCGGTTCGGTTCGGTTGGAAGGGTTGAATTCAAGGGGGATTTCCATTAATGAAACATTGGGTCGTTACATAATAGGGTTACATAATGGATCATGAAATTGATTACTGAGAGTGATAGGGGCCTATAATAACTTTTAGTTCATAAGATTAGTAATATTGGTATGTATGAATGTAATCCGATTTAAAAAACTGGTAATTAAATTGAAAATACACAAATATTGTTTGAATAATATTTCAGAATGGAAAATTCTCTAGAAAATATTGTTAGCATAGTAGGGTTGCATAATAAATCATGGGAGGGATTAATGATTTAATGTGATATCTAATAACATGGAAAAAGATATGAGTATTGATATGAGTGTGGTAAATAATTTTCCATAAATATGAATTGAAGGATAAAAGGAATTATATGAACTAGCGTTTGAATAGAGAGGAGAAAGAGAGGATCCCTTATCTTGATGGGGTGTTTCAAAATTCAATGGTGTGGAGTCTTGAGAGATTCTAGGAACCCTGGGAGGTCTATTTAGAGGGAAGGTCAGAATATAGGGATGATAAATTGTTTTTCATTGAATAGTTATTGGAGTTGGGAGGGTTTATATATGAATACTGTGGTGATTTCCTTATTATTTTCGAAACATAAATTTTGTACTATATATAATAATTTAATAAAAAACAAAAAAATTAAATTTTTTTTTCCATGTTTTCAATAAAACAAAATTGGGTTTCAGTATTTTATATTTCCATGAACTAATAAAATTAAAATACTATAATTGGTGATGTTATAGAGATTCATGTTTATAAAGAATTGATTTTAAAATCAGGATTTATAATATAGGTTTTTTAAGAATAATATAGGATTTAAAATATTGGTGAAATAAACTAAAAAATGAATTAATTTTAAGGGGAAATATATATTTTCCATAATAAAATATATATTGAACATAATAAATCTCCTTAGGGTTATTATACTGTCATAACACACATTGTATATTTATGGTGTACTTAATTGTTACCATAACATTCTATTGTCTTGGAAAATTAAAAATAATTCACCATTGGACAATATTTATGTTTTGACTCTAAAAAATATTTATATTATCAAAAATAAATTTATAAATATAAATAATTAATCTTTGAATTTGAAATACCAATTTTTTAAAAATTAAAAATTTAGAACAATAATAATTTTTTAAACATAAACAATTCCACATTCACTTCAAAAAATTGTGTTATACTATATAATTAATATTTAATATATAATTTATTATAATTAATTATAATAATTAAATTAACAAAATTCCTATTAGAAATTCATATTATCCATTAATGTAATTGTAGTTTCATTATATTAAGATAAAATTTTTGTCAGAATCATTACTTATTCATTTATAGAGTCGATACAATAACTAATAAATATAATCAATGTTTTATTAGAAATAAATTATATATATCCTTCCTTTTAGGGTCAAGATACATAACACCATTTTACTCTAGATAATTCCCTAATAGTAAGGTGCACAATTGTGTGATTCTCTTGTGGGGGGGTTCAAGAAACATGTTTAGGGTCATGATCTCGGTGATCTTGAATTTCATACAAAAATGGTGTTCCTCGTGCTTTATTTGGTGAAGATTATCCTATCCAAGAAAATGGGAAATCCCATAGATTCTATATCCCATTAATTCGATGGTAAATGGTCTTCACAGGGTGTGGTACTAAATTTTGATGATATCGCTTCTTTTTTCTGTGTCAATAGAGCAATGTCATAACACTAAATATATGATAATTTATGATCGATATTTAATGACTATATTCTCAGTGATTATAATTGTTAATGTTTTTTTGAATCTGATAACTCCTAATTTTTAAATATTAAAAAATTATTCACTCTATTTTATATATTTTCATTACATTAATAATGTTATTAATCATTTAAAAAATCATTCAAATTTAAACAATTTCTGATAAATATAGAATAACCTACTCAGTTTAACATGCATATTGATTCAATTTCATACCATAAAATTATAAGAATCATATAATAAATTAAACATGCCACTTTTTTATTTTATAAAGCCAACCAATTAATAAATATACTTAATAATTTATAGGTTTTTTTAATAACAAAAATTCATTATCTGAATTTCATCATACTTATTATGAATTGTATAAATTCCACACCATCATGAAAATCATGGTAAATCCAATTATCAATATGAAATGAAATAATGTGTGATTTCCAATGTTAAAAAAATCTAGTATTCAATACAGTTTAATATTTGTTAGGTTTGTACCATTACAATATAGAAGGAAAGACCATGTTAAATTCACAATTTCATGTATAATAAAAAAGATTAGAATCTAACCCCTAAGTAAAATGCATAAATCATCTTCATATGAGAGAAAATCATAAAAGTGAATCTTCGATCAACTAACGGAAAAGAAACTTAATCCCGCAATGGATTCCATTCTACATAAATACCAATTAAAACAAATGAAATATCAATTAGAATTATGGTGAGAAACAAATAAAATATGGAGAGTATAAACCGACAAATGGGATCGGTACAAGAAGAAACAATGAGAAAAGGGATATAGAATGTACCTCATATTTTGGTGGATCAGACAAGGTAAACCATGATTAATACCTATCCAACTGTACATCATTTCATTTGACACCCTAAAATTTAAAACCTATGGTTTTGGAGAATGATGTTTGAGAATTGGTGTTCTGATGTGATTCAGTGTATTTATAGGAACAAAAAATTTTAAAACACCAGGGAAAAACCCCATGGACAACGCTATAGATCACCATGGTTATGTCATAGTGGGAGGACACTAGGCCATTCCACATTCATCAAATGGGAATCTGGAATCGATGGATAGAAGCATAGCACTGATCTACATTAGCTACAGAATGGACAATGGCATAACCACGACTCAACCACTAGATCCACCCCATTGCCAATAGATTGGACTACGAAATAGGATGGTACAAGAAATAACTACCTAGGTGGCTACACCACATCCGAGACACCAAGGAATAGGATGGAAAAAAAGGATGTAACTCCATTGTTCTCTTACATACCATAGTTGTATCCAATATGCAACATCTACTAGATCTACGACTCATCCCACCCCTATTTGTTATTTCAATTTAATTTTCTGTTTTCAAAGGATAATTTTCCCTATACAATCTCTGAACACCATGGAACTCTTCTAGGTTTCTCCAAAAACTGAAAACACACAATAGGAAGGGATACCTTGATCATATCTGTTACATAGGAGGAATAATTATTTATTTGTAGTAATAATAATAAAATAAATAAATCAAAATTAGCAATTATATTCATAAATACATACAACCAAACATATATATATATATATATTTAAAAACACAAATATCATTGTAGTGTAGTAGTAAACCCTTTGAAATATGACTATGATGTCATGGGAAAAAAATTCACCACTATATGTGTATTAATAGTTTTCATATAATAATATCCTATAAAAAGAGTTGTTATATTTCTTTCCCCATAATTTACCTATGCCAATAGTATTAAAATCATTGGTACATATTAACTATTCCAATAATTCTATCAAAATATTTGTATAGGTATATCTTAATGGAATTTCAACCAGAAGTTCATGAAAATAATTTTATAGGCTATAATAATGATTTTATGGCCTATAACCTTGGTTGAAAACAATTATCAAGTCCATTATTCTCATAGTGTTAATATGAGGAATATTAGTTAATGTTTAAAATTATTTTTTTTTTTAAAAATATTTTTTGTAGGCCCTGAAATTAAATTTTAGGAGAAAATGAAATGTTATTAAATTTTGAATTTAATAAATTATCATTATATATGGTATACGAAATAATTATACGATCGATTTAATGATTAGTCACGAAAAATAAATAAGAATAATAAAAAATATAGTTTAAAATTTTATTTTTATAAAAAAAGGATTTTTCATTATATTATAGGTTTTCATATACAATATAACGTTCATAAAAATATGATAATATATTTTAAATAAATATTGAGTCCAAATTTGGAATCACTACATGGAAATGAAATTAGAGTGGTCATATTATATTTTTATTGAAGTTTTTTTTCATGGAAAATATTTAAATGTTTTAATGTGGGGGTAAAATATTCTTAATTAAGGGGTCTCAATTTTTTATGTTATTAACATGATATTTATAAATTTATAAAATACTTTATTTACGGATGAACTCAATAATACATGTGTAAACCACATATACTTAAAAAAATTCAATCTCCCAATTGATTCCATCATTACACTAAAGAAAACATTTCCTTACATTGAAATGTGTAATAATCCAGACATTCCAGTCTAGTTCTATAGCATATATTAAATTATTGAGATTATAAGATTATGTTTGAGAAATTTAGATGGGAATTTGATCATAATTTTGAGATAGATGAATTTTTTCCATCATATATGCATGTTCATTGTCATGAGAGGTGAATTAGAAGGACTGGATATAGCAATGTATTGGTAGTTATGGTTTAGGGTCCATGAAGTATGGATTTTATGGACCAAAAATTTTAAGGTTACCTGTAGAATGGTCCTTTGTGATGTATCAATGGTTAGAAATGGATAGTTTATTAATAATTTTTAATAAAGAGTTAGATGTGGTGTGGGATATGGCTATGTTGTGGAGCCTCTATGGATGTGTTTGATGCCACAATTGGTTAATATATTGCATCTTATACTGTATATATAGTTTTTAGTAATATCTAGGAGTTTGAAAGCTATAAAATATATTTCACTAATGTTTCATTTCCTCAAAATTGTTTTATCGTATATATAGTGGATTTTTTGTTATCTTAGAGGCCATTTTGATCTACAACCATTTTCATGTAGTATATTATGATACATTATAATATTTTTAAAAACATTGGAATTATTATTTAGTGATTACCTTTATGTTATGGTTTCTTAATTTATTATATATTTGAAAATTTTTGGGATACATCAAATTTCATTCCTTAATCATTACATCTCTGGAAACATAGGTGATCTAGGTTTGATTTTGGGAGTTAATTTATCCCTTCTTCCATGAATTTGAAAAGGAATATTTGGTTATTTATTGTTGTAATTAATGGGTTATTAATTGAGATTTTATTCATACTCTTAATTATAGAAATCTCATGAAGAAGGCTGTGGATTGTTTACATTTTTTTATCGTGTTTTTTAAACATAATAGTTGATGATTGGTATTGTGATTAATTTTTTGATGTTTCCCAAAGTGATATATCGATCATGGGATCATCAAATTCTCATTATATTCTTATATAAAGTATTTTGAGGCTCTGGTTATGGTAATTGATTCACAAAATCTCATTTCCTCTATTTAAATTATTTAATTAGTAATCCCTTTTAACCATTATGCGAGGATTGGAGATTGGACAAATAAATATAATAGACAATAAATTATGAAATATGGGGGAATTCTGTGAATTGAATGTTTTAACATTTTTCATGATATTTCATAGGTTTTTTATGTAAGTTTTTTTTATTTCTGAATATATTTGTATATTTTGCTGAGAATTGATTGTTAATGGTGAGATACATGGGTTTTAATAACCATTAAAAAATGGTTAATCACATTATGTTATTAAATGAACATCTAATATGAAATTCTATGTGAATAGCGTGTCTCTAATAAGATAAAGGGGATTCATTATGTTTTTTTGATAAATTTTTTTATTTACTTTTTATGATTTCATTTCATTCATTATCCTTATTATATCGCTAGGTTTTTCTGGTTAGTGGGTGGATTGTTGTCTGGTGAGTTATATATATGGGTTTTGCGGTGTTTGGTGGACATTTTTTGATAGTATCATCAATTTGAATAATAATTCATGAATTTTCAACTAGTTTCATGGTGGTATATTATCATTTTATATCCACGTAGTGTTAGTTTTATTCTGTATTTTCAGGTAGATAACATGGGATTCATAGTGATATTGGATTGCGGGTTTTATTTGTGTAGCCTGGATGTGGTTGTCATTCCAATGTTTTAAATGGGGAAGTTGGGGGCTATTTTTTGATATATGAAATGGATAATGTATGTATAATTATTTTTTTTCTTTCATGATTTAATTAATCACAAATGGTAAAAAGGAACTGATATGGGAATGACATGGGGTGACCTAAATCATCTCTATAATGAAATAATTATTTATGAATTAATGGAGAATGATTAGAATAAATTTGTGTAATATATTTAGTGTTTCAATATTATATATGAAATTGAATTATTTATAAACTTAATAGTATTAGAAGTTTAATTTTTAGAAATGGGTTAAATAGTTTGGGTTGATGGGAATCATTGGGTGTTTGTGACATATATATTTTTTAAAATAATATGATTGCTTTTTCGTGTAATTGTTGGTAATGAAGGTGGCATGTGATAATCGGATTGTGGTTTTTTTTTGTGAATTCTGAATTTTATTCTAATGTGTCACCCCTTTAATGTTTTGGGAATGCATGCATATAATAATACATTTACTTTCTTTTAATTCTATATATACACCACCACTTGATTTAGATATACTTACTAAAACCCAACAAGCCTTTGGTTAATGAAAATTTATCCAAATATCAGGATAGTGGAATAATAATAAGTATGTAGTCTGATATAAAAACATGCAGGGTTGTTTATATTGTGGTTCATGGTGTAGTGTTATACCCTATGGGGTATTGATGAGAGGATATTATTTGATGTGATTCATTTATTGTAGTATGATTTAATTATGATCAAATCCTTCGCATTTAAGATTCCATTATATATAAAATATGTGTTTGAATTAAAATACTATATTGTTGAGAGTGGATTGTACATTATAAATGATTTAAATAATATTGTTTTCTTACATGATATAGTGTGTTTTCACATTGGTGAGGAAGCAATTAAGGGAACATGACATTTCTATGTTGGGCCATGACAGAAAAAATGATAAACATCTTTCAAGGTACCTTCATATTATATTCTTCAATATTATTTTACTAAATATTGATGAGGTGTTTATTGAGTGAGACTTGGATATGATGGGAGCTGTCTAACAAGATTTGTTATTGTTATATTCAGTATTTGTTCACAAATGAATTATATTGACACTTCCATTGTTTAAATGATATGTGTTATGTTTGGACATACTGTGTGTAGATTTTATATTTTCCCCTATAGATTTAATTTTTTTATTGTTTCCACGTTGTATTTGGTGTCAAATCTAGTTAGTAATATCTATGATATTGGAATTGGCTATTGAGTTTATTTTATATGAATTTTTTTATATTTGTTTTATTTAGAGAAATGTATTTATTGTGACTATTAATTCATTATGGTTTTATTATGAAACTGGTATTATTTAGGTGAAGGTGTTTATCGATGGTCTTATTTACCTATTTATAGTATATATGTGGATGATACATCACATTTTTATGTTTTAGACAACTAGTGGTAGTCATCAAATTGGGGCCTATTATAGGTGGGCCCCATAGTCACCCTTATTCTCAGTACATGCACATGAGGGTTTTCTAGTGGGGCTAGGTCTTAATATAGTGGTAAAAAATATTTTGGCTATTAGTTAGGGTGGATATTTGAGTTAGGAATAGTTTAGGACTTTAGAATTTAGTAAAGAATCCATACTTTTTTATCATGGTTCATGTAATAGGATAGGGATATCATTTATTAAAGGGGATTTACCCCCCCCCCCCTCACATGATTTGATTAAAATAATCCAACTCTATCGAATGACTGGTTGA
The DNA here is from genome assembly GCA_963277665.1 of Viscum album. NCBI lineage: Eukaryota > Viridiplantae > Streptophyta > Magnoliopsida > Santalales > Viscaceae > Viscum > Viscum album. The sequence continues at coordinate 624,085,370 of OY728165.1, forward strand.
ATTGGTTTTTCATGAAGTTTAATGAACTAGAAGATGTACATGGATCATGCATATTTCATCATATGCATGAATTAGATATAGATTTTTTGATTAAAATTATTTGAATTAAATATATTCCATGAATCATGGATTAATATATTGTTTTATGTTTTTATATATGATTACTTGTTGTCATCGAAACACGATTCAGGATGTTGTGGTTTAACAAGGCGATCTGGTTGACTATAGGCGTCATGGTTTGACAAGATAGGAATTCAACATTCATTCATATCTAATCTAGGTATAGGTATCTTGTTATACTAGTTTTTATTAGGGGTGAGGTGGATCTTGACAATGGTTGATCATTTTTCTCATGGATATGAAAGATTAAAATGGTTTATAAGATGAATTATAGTATTATGTTCATTTTAAGTTTCTATTAATGACATTGTGTTCAATGATGATGTTTGAGATACACTATATTTAGTAATATAGACTGATCATACAATATCTCGTGATTACGATTAAGTACATACTTTTATTCTCTACTATTCTTTCATGATGATGTTTCTAGGGATTGAAATTATGGGGGAGTATTTTTGACGAGTTTTTTTATTATTAATTCTCCCCTCTTCATTTTACTCTCACTAAGGATCTTCAATTAATTTAATTTCTATTTAACCTTCTTATCAATATTTTAAAACTCCTATCATTTGATTTCTCTAATCGATGTGATGGAGAGTATAACATATTATTTTTATCTAAGGGGTCATAGATTGATTTTATTATGGACAAATGATCATATTTTTTTAATATAATTTTTTTACATTTGTACTCTCAAACAAAACTATGCATGTAGTTTATATGGTGTGATTTATTATAATATATAATAAATATTCATGTAATGTGATATTTTATGTATGAAGGATATTCTCATGATGTGTCATGAGATAAAGTTCTCTATAACAGTAAAAATAACATATTTTAATTAAGTAATATTGAGGGAATACATACAAAATCTTAAGTTAGAATAACATAAATATTTTGGAATGTATACATAATCAAGGTTAAGTGATAATTATATTTTGAAATCATGCACAAAAAATAAAATATCCTAAAAGAAGAAGAATAATATAAGTATTTCATCATAATAGAATAATGAACAATGTGAATGTATAATCATGGAAAATTATTCTAATACATATAAATATAACATATTGTAATGGATCAGACCCTCTTGGTCTATTACATTGCCGAATTCTGGTGTTTGGGGAGTCCTAGGGACCATCGGTGACTCATTGAGGAGTTTTCCAAATTTTAGGATTTAACAAATTGTGGCATTGATGAGCGTCGTTAGTGCCGACATGCGTTAGTGGCACTGATCATCATATGTGGCACCGAGAAGTGTTGGTGGAACCGATGGGAACCAGTGGTACTGATGGTTATCAGTGGCACGGAAGAGTATCAGGGGCACCTATGGGTGTCGATGACATTGATGGGTGTCGGTTTCACCGATAGGCGTCAGTGGCACTGATGGATGTCGGTGGCATTGAAGGGTGTCGGTGGAACCAATGGGAATCAGTGTCACTGATGGGTGTTGGTGGCTCCAATGGGAGATAATGACACTGATGGTTATCAAAGGCAATGATGTGTTGTCCATAGAACCAATCAGCATCAGTGCCAGTGTGACATTTCTAGGGTGATGACGACCCAATTAACAGTGATTCATTCCCTATTTTTCCAAGACATTCATGTTTTCCCCAGTAACATGTCATTTGACCTAAACATGTTTTAATAACCTTTACAAATCCAATTAAATTTTGTAAAAGTGGTTTTACACTCCATGTTTTTGTCATCCCTTCAGTAACCAAAACGTGTGGATTTTTTCATAGGTTTCACTCATTTTTCATGTTTTACTATTTTTCCCATGTTACGGTGTTTTCTCCATTTAAAAGAAAAAATATTAACACATGGATATTATCCCCACCATCTCGGAAGATAATTATTAAATCTCAATTACTCCCAACATGTTCAACCTTACAGCCACGTGGTCATGTAATGATCCAACTCTTATGTACATATAAATCGTATCCTTATTTATAAGATCTAGACTATTCTTAAACTGAGATCCTCTCTTCCTTTTTTCCTTCTGGTCCCTCTTAGTGCTACTCGAGACTTCCTTCCGAGAAAAATTGTGCGCCCATGCTGGGGGCCTTCCCGCTTAGCCTTGGAGTCCACCTAGTACATCTCTTACAAGTCCTTCAAATGCAGTTCTCGAGGCAAGGAGAAAATATCGATCATTGATCTTCCATGTATGGTTTCCCTTCATCTCTCGTTACATTATATCATGCAGGGTGTGTAAGAAAATGTTTCCTCAGTGAATTGATGAAAAAACCAAAATGAAAATAAAAAAATTAAATAATTAAGGGGTGTGTTTGATGATGCTTTAGTTTTTTTCTATTTATCCTCATTTATATGTTGCGAATGGTATGGTCTTATGCCCAATGAAAATATTTGATATTAGTGTTCTTTTACTATGCACTAATAAACCTCTGTTTTTTGATAATATAGTGATTGAAGGGATGAAACATGAAAACAGGTTAATCATGTACAATTGGTTGATTAAATGGATTCACAATGAATAAAAATATGTGTTTGATCACCCCAACTGACAAAACGGAAGAAATGAACATGATAAATGGTGAGGTTAAATCTGAAAAATTCCATCGCTTTGTTATACTAATGAGCAATGTTGTTCTACTTGAGGCCTGTGTGGTGAAGTGGATGGTGATGGGATCCCCTATTGTTCAATTGTTGGTTTGGGGATATGAGGCCATGTGGGACCTTATGTTGGGGCTTGGTTTGGTTACAGTAGATCGAGGGATCTCACGGATCCCATTTGTTGTTGTGACATTAAAAGAGAACTAGGTGCGAATACCTAAATTGTTGGCTGGGTGTCTTCTTTCACAGTAAAGATTTTTTTTGACTTGTGGATGTGCCTATTAGTTTCCCAGTAGTGTAGAATTATTTCCTATGAAATCACATGAACATAATAACAAGAATGTGTTCAATGGGGAATTGTTTTCTAGAATGGGTGGTACTCTAGTTGTGGATGTTTTGCAATTGTGCATGTATGAATAGTAACAAGTTTTTCATGTATGGGCTATTTTTGGGTCCCATAGGTGTCGATGAGTAATTTTTTAGTTATATGTATTAATTTATTTCTTATGTTTGTTATTCGAACCCCTACCAAGTTTAGAATATCGTGTTAAAAACCCCCATTTCTCGGGGTGGGTGTTTTCCCAACATTATTATAAGTTGGTGGTTATTAGCTCCTTTTACACCCTCTCCCAGGTATCCCAAGACTCTTCGTGTAGGATGTGATGGCCTAGGGTCCATTATGGCCTAGGACTCTTTGGGTGGAGTGTGTTGTGGTGGTTGGAACTAGTGTATGTGGGAAGGATTATTTCCCAAGTTACTTCGGGATGAGGCACAATTTTCATTAAGAGTGGCATTCATTGGTGTGCCCCAGGTATCTCCAGGTGTAGATGTGTGTGGTTGTGGTACCCCAAGTGTCTGTGGGTAGGATGAGTGGTTGTGGTAGCCCCTAATATTGTTGTTGGGGAGGCATTGGGACTATAGTGGAACTTATGGGGGAGGACTGATGCATATGAAGTCCTAAATATCCTGTGGGAATGTGGTGCGGGGTACCCAAACATTAATGTGTTATTACATTTACATTACCTAAATCTCATTATTTTTGAAGCCTACCTTTGTGTGGCTGGGTGAATAGTTTTCTTTTCTAGGTGATTTGTGTACCTATATTTCTTCTCATAGGGAATTAGAATACATCCCCACTTGTGCATGAGAAATTTCATTTTTTCTTACTGAGTATACATGTATACTCAACCTATATATATGAAACTGCATTCAGGTTTACTGGATGACATTGAGAGCTATACCAAACTATACTAGCTTGGAAGTTGGGACAATTTTCATTACTCTTTTATTATTTTTTTACATTTCATCAGAGTTTTCATGTACTTTGTAGCACATTATTTTGAACTTGCATGTTGAAAATGGGGATTTGGAATTACTTTCACCTTCTGTATTGCGAGTTGGTTTAGATTTACCATCTTATCTCCAGTTTTATTTCGATAAAAAGTGTAATTCCTTCTTAATTATGTGTGATTCCAAACTCTTGGTTCTAATCACCACTCTGGGACCTATTCAATGGAGGACTGAGGTGTCATTATCTCTCCTTCAACTAGAAATGGAAGGGTCTGGTTGTTTTTTGTCCCTTCCTGCTTCTTGGTGAAGGTGGGTCATGAATGAACAGTATCTAGGGGATGGTTGGGAGATAGGATAGAGTTTGCAGTTAGGCGCAGTGAGGATTGCATTGGATTGTAGGGAAACAATTTTAGGCATCATTTGGTCTGTGAAATATGCCAGTGAAGACCAACTAGGGCATGTGAGTTTAGGGCTCCCCGTGATCCGATGCAAGGACTTTGGACCTATAGAACAACCAAGTGAGGCTACCCATATTGTAGGGTATAAAACAAAGGAAAGGAATATTCATCATAATAACTTGTGTCACTATACGTCTTGTGTGATTTTGGAAATTAAAAATAAATAAAATTTGAAGAAAAATTTAAATGAAATATTCTATACAACTCGGTATTAGGCATTCCTTGTTTACTATATAGTTGTGGCTCACAAACGATGTCCACGAGTAGGGAGGGAGATCGAGGCAGAAGAGGATGACATGGCTGATTAGTGGATGACTAATATATAAGAGGGGGATGATCAGTTGTAGAATACTCTTTATTCCATTCTGTGGAAGACCCTCAGGAAGAATGATGGAGGATTCTTAGACATGAAGTTAGCGGGATGGATAGAGGAGTTGGTGATAGATTCTAGACTGATCCAGGATTTGACAGATTATTGGGTTCCATTGGATGTGAGCTGGATGCAGGGAGCGGCATGTCAGTGGTGGATGATATAACATAGTGAGGAGAGGGAATATAAGGATTCATGGACGGACATAAAGAGGAAGTTCTAGGCCGAATTCATCTCTTTCACAATGAATGTTTAGAAGAGGAAGAGTTACTCTTCCTCTTGTAAGGGAGCATTTTAGTGAGGGGATTGGGGATCCAGTTCCAGTATTTAATTTATATTTCTTACTTTCCGAATGAGAAGTCCCATGTGAGATATTAGAGGAGGCACTTTGACGTTCTCTTCAGTATGTTGTAACTCCATTCTCACTACCGACATACTTGAAGGATCTGAAGAAGGATAAAGTGGTTGAGAGGAAGAAAATTCTCAGAGGTGTTCCGTGAGAGGGAATCTAGATGAGCTCATCGAAGTGTATTCCCATTAAAAATATTCCTCCAGCCTTAGGGCCATCTAGGTTTAGGCTGTTGGTGAGCATGCCCTAGGTGTTCAAATTTAAAACTCCTTGTCTGTGGACATTCCCTACGGGCCTACGACCATGATACATTATATGTGACAACCATGGGAACCTTCGGAATCCTTTCCCAGTCTGGGTGCAGTACAGTGGAGGTGGGAATGTACAATGCCTAACTCAACAATAACAGTTTACAATCAAGCCTTTTTAGCAGCTGCAGCAGGGATAACTAGATCCCACTCATCCGAAAAAAGACATGGCAGGATGAGGTCAGACTCAAGGTGCTCCAAAGCGACCTTGAATAGGCCATGGTTAGTGAGGCAACAGAATGTTGATGGGAATAAGAGATGGTTTTGAGCCATTTCACGCCTTATAGGTAGCAGTTCCAGTAGTGCCAGAGGTCATTCGAGGTACGATCAGCATGTTTAGTACACTTGCATGTTCCTTGTGTGATTCATGAAGTTTTCACTCCTTTTTTGCACCTATTCTAGCCCAAGATCTGGGTCTTGTCATAGGGAGACTTCACATGGCCCCAGTATGGAGTAGGCCATTCAGAGGTATAACCATCTTGTATTTTGTTTGTTGGGGATATATACTGATATTTGTGCCACATCCGTCTAGTGGGGACCTTCTTCTACTACTGATGTAGCCATATGATATCATTTGAGGCATCAACTAGTTACTCTATGTGTATGATGCTATCAAATTCTTTCAGAGAAGGGTTGTGTTTTTAGACATGGGAGGCCAGCGTGTAATATTCATTGGCCAGCGGGGCTGCCAGGATGACAGTCGACAAGTAGAGCCCCTTCATTCCAGGTTTTCTAAACTGTTAGTGGGATCGACAGATACCAAGATGGTGGATGTCTCATGGATCATTAGTGAGATCGATGAAGTATTCCCTAGATAGGTGGGGACTCTATCCCTTCGATGTGTCGTTTAGTTCGGGATTGACTTACAACCCGGTGCATGTTTGATTTTGATGGCTCTCTATCAGCTAGTTACTTATGTGTTTTGAGAGTTTCTGATCCATGTTGTTGACATGATTTAGAAGGGTTTTATCTGCCCAAGTGTATCACCATGTGGTGATCCATACTTTTTCTTAAAGAAGGAAGGCGATGGTCTCAGGATTTTTATAGACTACCAAATGCTGAATTAGGTGATGGTCAAGAACTGTTACCCCCTCCTAAGGATCAATGACCTTTTGACCAGTTGAAGGGTGAAGGCCGGTTTCCAATGCTCGTATTGCATTCGGGATACCACTTTTTAAGGGTGATGGAGGTTGACATATTGATGACTACTTTTAGGTGAAAATATTAAGCTTTTATTTCGAATTCATGTCTTTTCATGTTACAAATGCACCAACCATGTTCTTGGGGCTCCTAAAATCTGTATTCCATGAATATCGGGACCTGTACACAATTGTGTTTATCAACGACATCGTGATATATTCAACATTAGAAGAGGATCTCGTTGAGCATCTGTGGATGATTTTAGTGGTCCTCCTACAACACTAGCTCTATGGGAATTTGTCCAAGTTCATTTTCTGAACAAGAGAGGTGCACTTTCTAGTACATGTTGTGTCCCAACAGGGAATAGCAGTGAACCCGTCTAATGTTGATGTGGTTGTTTCTTGGGCAGCACCCAAGAATGTGGCAGTGGTTCGTAGATTTATAGGGTCTAGCAGGTTGCATTCAGAGGTTTGTGCCCAACTTCTCGCATGTTATATCACATATGACAACCTTTACCATGAAATTCAATTCTTTTGTATGGAGTGAGCAATTCCATGCAGCAATCAACTATATGAAGGGAAAACTAGTTAGTTCCCCATTACCGAGTTTTCCAGAGGATGGGGTGATGTTGGATGTGTTCTGTGATGCTTCCATCCTAGTATTTGGGTGTGTACTGATGTAGCTGCAGTGGGTGATATCTTATGGGCCTATAAGGAAATGTCCTCATGAATGTAACTACTCCACCAATGACACGGGGCATGCATAGTTTGTTTTTCACTAATGATTTGGAGGCATTATGTCAATTGGGAACACTTCGTTGTCTTCACATATCATAAGAGCTAGAGGTATATCATCTCCTAGCATGACTTAAACTTTCAGTAGTAGAGGTGGATGATGTGACATCAGAAATATGACTTAAAGAATAACTAAACCTCATGAAAGGGGAATGTGGTGGTTGATTCATTGAGCCGAATGTCGCAGATGAATCTAGTCCAAGAACCAGCAGGTGTTTGGTAGGAGATTGAGGAGTTGGTTTCCTTACACCTGGAGGCATGATTAAATGGTGGTAGGGGTTGTCTATTATAGATGATGGTTCAGTCTTCCTTGAAACAATAGGTAGAGGAATATCACTGGGGGACATAGTGGTTGATGTAATGTGTGATCATGATAGCCAGGGTGATCCTTACGATGGATGGTCGGAAGATGGTCAGAATCAGATGCTTTTCCATGGGAATTTGTTTGTTCCAGAGATTATGAACGATGTAGTTCTCCATGAGTTCCATAATTTGCACCCAGAGGTAAAAACAGAAGATTCCAAGATGTACTTTGGCCTGAGAGAACAGTTTTGGTGGCCCAGGGTGAAATGGTCATTAATATAGATTGTGACAAAGTGCCTCGTTTTCTAGCAGGTTAAGGATATGAACCATGTTCTGGGCGGTCTGTTGTAGCCTTAAATGTCCTATAGTGGATGTGGGATGACATTTTTATGGATTTAGTCACTGGAATACCTAGGTTTTAAGGAGGCGGTAATTCTATTTTGGTAGTGGTAAATCCGCTAATGAAATCATCTCATTTCATGGAAGTAAAAGAGTAGAGTGTATTGGCTTTCTTATCACAAATTTACATGGATGAGGTTGTGAGGTTTCATAGAGTTCATAGGTCCATAGTCTCAGATCGGGATACACAGGTTACCTCACATGTTTGGAAGGAATGACAACATTATTTTTTCTTCTAGCTACACCTCGTCATTACTTTCCACTCCGAGATTCATGGGAAGAGAGAGAGGGACATCCATACACTACATGATATTCTACGAGCACGTGTTTTGGTCTTTAGGGGATCGTGGGTATGACACATTACTCTCATATAGTTTTCCAAAAAAAATAGCTATTAATCTACCATTAGGATGGATCCATTCAAAGCCTTGTATGAAAGACCATTTGGTTCACCTGTGTGCTGGGTAGAGGTTGGGGAAGCATGTGTTCTTAGCCCGGAGGTGGTATAGAGCATGAATGATAAGGTAAAACTTGTTCATGATAGGATGAAGGAAGATCGGTACAATAAGAATTCATATGTCGATCATAGGTGAAGACCCTTATAGTTTGAGTTTGGGGACCACATGTTCTTAATTGTCTCCCCTCAGCACGGGAAACAAAGGTTCTCTATAGGGAGTAAACTTTCTATTAGGTTCTTTGAACACTTCGAGGTGTAGAGGTGGGTGGGATAAATGGATTATTAGCTAGTTATACCACCAACTCTACTAAGGTTCCACGATGTTTTCCATGTGTCTCAGCTTTGTCAGTATCTACATAATGATTCGCACGTCCTCGACTTGGAAGAGATAGATTTTGGGGAGGAAGCGATGTTCGTGGAGTGACCAGTGAGGTTTGAGGAATGAGAGGAGAAGGTGATTCTTGGATGATCCATTCCCTTGGTTTATCTGTTGTATCGGAATGTTTGCAACATAGAGTGCAACGAGTAATGATAGGCACATATGCATTCCTAGTACCAATAGTTTTATTGAGTTTTTGTATGTGTTGTTTTGTACTTGACTGTGATGTAATATTTGAGATTGTTAACCATTTGATGAAATGTTTTCCTTCTTTATTTAATTTGATTGAAATTTAATGACTATGGGGGAGTGGAAATCGATCTCTAATCAAGTGTCATTAAAGAGGATGAGATTAAAACCACATAGTCAAGTCAGTGTCACCCAAAGTAGATAGTATCCTCACATAAGGAAAGTAACTCTATAATCCATGTATCTTGATGGATTCACATTTGGGTTTGTGTGGTTCCATGGTGGAGAAGAGTGGTGGAGTCCATGTAGTTGTTCTGGAGATCTATGAGGGAGAGGAGTTCCTAGATATCAAGGCTTGTTTCCTGATTTTGAACAACTATATGGAGGCTTTTCCCAGAGAGGTGTCTTGTGTAGTGGTTGTTCGGACCCGATATTCATCAGGTTTATTCATAAATTCTCAAGGGTGAGAATAGTTTGAGAGGTATCTGATGTAATGGCCCATACCCACTTGGTCCATTAATTTTCAAAAATCTAGTGTTTGGGTTGTCCTGGGGTCCATCAGCGACTCATTAATGAGTTTCCCAAATTTCCGGATTGAATGAACAGTGGCACAAATGAGCGTCGATTGCACCGATGGTCGTCTATGGCACCGATGGTCATCGATGAAACTGATCAGCATTAGTGGAACTAAAGAGAGTTGGTGAAAATTATTGGTGTCAGGGGCACCGATGGTCGTTGGGAGCACTAATGGGCGTTTAGTGGCACCAATGGGTGTCAGTGACACTAATGGTTATCAGTGGTACCGATTGGTCATCCATAACAAAAATTGTCATCAGTGCCAGGGTGATGGTGCTATGGCAATGGTGCTAAGGAGATAGTGCTAGGGAGACAGGGCTAGGGAAGCGATGCCGAGGAAATGGTGCAGGGGTGATAGTGCAAGAGCGATGGTGCCAGGGCGATTTTGACTCACCTAATGGTGTGTCCTTCCCAACTTTACCAGGCGCTTCCTGTTTTTCCCCAATAAGGAACCTTTTGACATTAAAGTGTTTTAATTAAATTTTTAAAGTAGTTTTAATATAGTAAAAGATATTTTAAACCCCAAGTGTCGAGCAATCCTTTTGTTACCAAAACATGTGGCATTTTTTCCTCGGTGTCACACCTTTGTCGTGTTTAACAGTTTCACCCGTGTTATGTGTTTTTCTCTATTTAAAATATATATATTAACCCATATTAGTTATCTCCCCTATATATGAGTAGAATTATTAAATCTCAATTAATTCCAAAAGGTAAAACCACCTAACCGTGTGGTCGAGCAACGATCCATATTTTAAGTACTACAAAATTATCTCTCTATTTCTTGGATATTGAATTTTCTAATACTGAGATCCTCTCATCATTTTTCCTTCTGGTCTCTTGTATTGATACTATATAATTCCTCTGGGGATGAATTTTGATCCCATGATGGAGCCCTTTCCCCTAATCCTTGGATTCCTCCCAGTTCTTCCTATGTATGTCGTGTAATCCACGTTCATGGGGCATAGAGAAAATATCGATCGTTGATCATCCTATTATGGGTTTCCTTCATCTCTCTAAACTTTGTATCATGTGGGTTGGTTAAGATAATGTTTCCTCATGGAATGGATGAAACCAAACCATAATGAGGATAATAAATATATTTTTTTAATGAATTAATTGGTGTGATTAATGATTGTTTTCTATATTATTTTTATCCTCATTCGTACATTGTGATCTATATGGGATTATGCCCACATAAAATTGTGGCTATTTTTGGTCCTTTTCTACACAATATTGAACCACTATTTTTTGATAATATTGGTATTTAATGGATAAAACATGTATAATGGTTAATCATGTAACCTATTTTAATTAAATATATTCCCAATGAATAATAATCCTTCTGTGATCACCCAAGTCAACCAAATGAAAAGAAGTAACCTGATAAATTGTGTGATTAAATATGAAAAACTCCCTTCCTCTGTTATACTAATAAGCCCCATTTTCTGATTGATGCTAGTGGGGGGCATCGATTGGGATGGGATCTCCTTTTGTTCAATTGTTTGTTTGTGGATATGAGGTCGTGTGGGGCCATATTTCGATTATTGTTTTTGTTCCAATTCATCTAGGGATCTCACAAATCCCATTTGTTGTTGTAATGTTACAAGAGAACCAGTTGTGAATGATTAAAATGATGATTGAATTTTTTTTCTTGCTCAATCAATAGATGTCTTGACTTGTGGAATTTCCTATTATTTGCTCGGCAGTGGATAATTAAGTCTAATGGTATCACATGAACTTGATAGCCACAATGGGTTTAATGGGGAATTGTTCTCCAGAATGGGTGGTCCTATTGTTTTGGTTTTTGTGCATATGTGCATGTTTGAATAGTAATGATGGTGTTTGTGTATGGGATGGATTCGTGACCCATAGGTTTGGATGAGTTCTTGTTTACATATATTTATAAATTTAGTTCTTGTGTTTTATATTCCCACCCCATCCAAGTTGATCATTTCATGCCTAAAAAATGTCTTTTCATGCGGGGAGGGTGTTTTTTCAAACATTCTTATGAGTGGATGGTTATTAGATCCTTTCACCTCCCTCTCCTAGGTAGTTAAATACTCTTCGTGTAGGTCGTGAAGGTCTATGATCTATTATGGACCAATACACTTCGAGCGAGGTGTGTTGTGGTGGTTGGACTTGGTGTGTGTGGGTAGGATTGTTTCCTAAGTGTCTTCGGGATGAGGCTAGGTGTATTCAGGCGTGGAAATGGTTTTCTTTTTCAAAGGGTCTACGGTCTAGGATATTTTTTATTGTGGTGTCCCATGTGTCATCGGGTGGGATGCATAGTTGTGATATCCCATAAGGTTGTTTTTGGGGAGGTAGTGGGACTACAATAGAACTTGTGGGAGAGGTCTGACGCATAGGATGTCCTAAATAACCAATGGGAAAGTGGTGTGGGGTACCCAATCATTGATGTGTTATTACTATTACATTACATGAATTGTGTTATTTAGGGAGTGTGCCTTGGTGAGTATGGGTGGATTTTTTTTCCTTACTAAGTGCTTTGGTTACCTCTATATTCTTCTCACATGGCATTATAATACCTCCCCACTTATGAACAAGAGATTTTGGTTTTCCCTACTAAGTATACCTATGAACTCACACAATATATATGTAACAGATTTTGGGTTTCAAGGAAGACATTGAGGACCGAGCCAGACATTACCAGCTCATACGTTAGGACATATTTTCTTGATGTTTTTCTTTATTTAGGTAGTTTTCATCAGAGTTTTGCATAACATTTTAGGACATTATTTTAAACATGCATGTGAAAAAATGGGGATTTGCTTTACTTTTGTCTTCTTTATTTGGAGTTTTTTTGATTTACAATTTTATCTCCCGATATTTTTCTATAAAAATTGTAATGCCTTCCATATTACCTATGATTCTATACCCATGGTGCTAGTGGCCACTCTGGGGCCTATTGATGGTGGGACTCAGGGGTCATTATCTCTCTTTCAACATTAATAAGTAAGGGTCAGGGATGTTGTTGTCCCTTCCCTCATCTTGGTGAAGGCGGTTCGTGACACATATGGATGTCATAGAATTATAAGAAAAGAAAATAATCTCTTATTTCAAAGATCAATGACAATATCATCATTATGTAGTGTGTTAAAATGTCCTATAAAACATTGAACTCAGATAACATATCATGAATCATAATCTAAAATACCATATGAAATAAACTACAATAAATGAATTAGACAACTATATAATTCTGGTCACACCCATCATATAATGTAAAACCATACATATTTGCTCAACATGAACAATAAGAATTCATAAATCAATCAAATAATAGCTAAAATGTGAGAAATAAATATGATACACAAACCCATGAAATCTATAGAAAGAAGGTGGATTGTATCATTAGAACATATCCCAAGTGAGTAATGATGAATTTTGTATTGAAATAAATGGAAATTGATTAAAAAATTCCAATTATAATAAAACATATTGATTAATGTAAAAAAAATTAATAATTGGTATTTTCCTCCTCATTCATTTTTAAGAATAAATTTTTTTATTTTTTAGTCAATAAATAATATAAATATTTTTAGAAAATCATAAATTTACTATAAAAATAATTATATGCATCATAAATAATATATAAAAATGTTAATGAATAAATAAATCATATTAAACATATAATATATATGTTTTGAACTGATTACATTAAAACATTTTTGAAATAAAAATATTAAATATAAACTAAACTTATTAAATAATTGTTTTTTCGATAAATTTATAGAAAAAATGTAAAACAAGGATATTGGAGAAAAATATTTCTGATATAAGTGATGTTATATGGTAGACTTCTCTTACAAGATTTAGCTCATGTGTCTTATGATTGAGTGGTAGAGAAAATGATGGGAATACCTATAAACACAAATAATAATATTATGAGAAGAAGGAATATGGTGTATTAGATATAATATAAAAAAATTCTCCATTAATTAGATTTTATACATATACATGGCTAATTTTAATTAAATATTGATAATGAAACCCTAGACATGTAACTCACCAACACCAGTTACCTAGAGTCAGTGCTTTATTACATAACATTGTCATGATACAAGGAATCACGTCTCAAAAGACAGATCAGTTTAGTATTATTGGAAACAAGATACATACATAAGTTCAACATTACATATCGATAATAAATAAAACACTAATTTATTCCATTAGAAACTTCTAAGCCACCAAAATTATGCCTGTAAGTCAATCATAACTAATGTCTTCATATCCTGGGAAAATGAAACATAAGAAAGAGGTGATCTCAAATGATCAGAAAGGGTAAGCAATATAGCAGAAGATAACATAAGCATTAGACATGCTAGATAATTAAAAACACATGCATTTACAAATAATAATCATAAACACTTTATTGCAGAAATATGAGTTGAGTAAATAATTCCATAATAAACCATAATCATGGGTATTCTACTAGTCAAATATACACATGATCCATCATTATTATTTTCATAAAGAGTGAATGTATAATTTTGGTCATTTTGAAACATCTTTTCAAGGCCTCAGCGATGACCTCTAAAAATGATTTAGGCCTCGGCCTAAACCATATATCAAATTTGGAAAATCCTCAGCCAATTCCACATATAATTGTCTCATGAGACCTCTATATCCATCAAGGTGATATAGTAGGATCCCCCCATCACATACTAAGTCCAATGCATTCTTCATATTAAATAGGTAAAACATAAAATAAACATTCATATAAAAACTAGCATAAGAAATGTCAATACATTAACCATAAACCATAAATGGTATATAAATATCACATCCACAGTCAAACATATAACAAAACCTTAAATACAATATGGAATATTTGTATAATAATAAATCAACTTCAAAAAAGTGTACAATTTTTCAATTTATGTTGACATAAATGAAATAAAAACTATTTGATAGAAATATATATTTCTATTTTGAAATCATTTATGAGTCACATAATTATAAAAGGAAAATTTTATTTTGAAAATTATGTTGTAAACTTATAATGTAAGCTTAAATGATGTTATAACAGCATAAAATAGATGCACCCACTGTATAAGATAAAAATGCCTTCTTACCTTAATTTTGTCAAAAAGGCTATGAAGTACCTTGATTGGAAAACGACAGAAATATTACATTCATAACATATTAGGTAAAATATGGGTATAAATGACTTTAAACCATAGTATAGTAAATATTAAAAATGTTTTGAAATGCAGTTTAATGAAAACACGGATGTGGATGATAAAGAGGTCCCATTATATACTTACTAAAAACAACCTCAGATTATAAAAAGATTGTGAAATTAACCTTTAGCTTGTAATTTTCTTTAGTAAATGGTATGTTAACATCCTTTATAACAGTTAAAACATATTTATCAAATTATAAAAGAAATATATACAAAAATATGATATCCAATATGATCCTCTAATATTGCTTTGTTAATAATATTTTAGTAGTATCATCGTTTCAGGTGATAACTGATTCGTTTTCCATTATACGATTTGTTACATAAGTTGTCTTTCATATGGATAGGATTTATTTGATTCACATCCAGAATGATATTATGATCATTAAAATTATTTCTAATCATCAAATGAAAAGTATTCTTGAATGGTTATGATAGAGAAATGAATATCATCGTGTTCCTAGAGACTGTAATCCGTACGTATGCACGAGCGACAATATCATTATATTGATGGATAAATCATATGTAATTAGATGTTATATCATATATATAGACTTATTAACATCTTATATTTATTATTTACATAATTTATAATCATTATTATACCCATCTTAATAATGAAGCTTTTGAATAACATAATACACAACGATGTGGAGACGGTAGGCCATACGTACGCACGTATGGTGACTTTTTTATTTATAGAATGGATAGAATAATGAATATTGGGGTAAAATTTTTATAATAACATCACAGTATGTAGAATGTATTTGATTGATCATTCTGGTATGGAAACAACAATGAATGTGGAACTGGAAGAGGAAAATTACTTGAAACAGGGTAGTGAAATTATTACATATACTTTAGGTGTTTCATTTTGAGTTGATCAAAAGGGATCCATAGGTTGGCATTATGAACAATTTAAGGCCTATAAGATGAAGGTAGGATTGTTGAGAGGATATTTGGGATGGGTTTTCCTGAGCCATGTGGCTTTGGAGGTGTGAAATTAATATAAGGGGAAGTACTCTTTTATAAGAGAGTTGAGGGTCACTTTCTGAAAAGCATGAAATATTATTTTATAATAAAATAATTTTTAGTTTCTAATGGCTCAAAAATGATTTATTTTGAAGCTAAGGTGGGTATGTGTCGATAAACTACCAACCAATAGGGTTTAGATAGGTTTAGGTCACCATA
The DNA here is from genome assembly GCA_963277665.1 of Viscum album. Classification (NCBI taxonomy): domain Eukaryota; kingdom Viridiplantae; phylum Streptophyta; class Magnoliopsida; order Santalales; family Viscaceae; genus Viscum; species Viscum album. The sequence continues at coordinate 624,101,479 of OY728165.1, forward strand.
TTAACCTTATCTTTTATATTTAACTCTTACTTAAATAGTTTGACATTTACCAGGTCTCTATGTATTTTTATATTATATTGATAATAAACTTACTGTAAACTGACCCGAAAACCCAAATTGGTCAATTATTAATATATATAACCTTATCTATGTCCTTTGGCTGAACATTGGATTTTTAGAAATATTTTATCAATTAATAATATAGTATTTGTTTTAAAAACTCAAATATGTCAATTTTGACACTATTTTGTATTTTTTTTGAAAGCCATATAAAAATTATAACATCGAATAAAATTTATTTAACCATCTATAACATGAAATATTAACCTATAAAATTAGTGTAATTCATCATAAGTCTCAATTTACATTTATTTGGATATTTATAATATCAATTGTTTCAATATTTAATTAATAAGGTAATTACTACATCATCATTGTTTGATAAATAAATTAAATTATTTAATTCCTAAAATTTATAATTAAAATATTAGTATGTAGGAAATCGTTTTATCTTTCTAATTAATATTGATAGTATAATTTATATTGTGTGTGAACATATATTTAAAAAAGTTGAGTTATTAAATTTTGAATTTAACTCTTTTAACTCTTCTTTAAATAAAATAATAATAAATGTCCTAATATAATCCAAGTAGACCATAGGGGGTCATATTTTATTCTTAATGTTTTTTTGGTTGAATTATATTAATGCAACAGAAATAGGACTTGTGTTAGGGTAATTATAATATCATTTTTACCTTTAATTACCCTATATACTTTTAATTGTGGTAAATATAAGTCAAAATATACTATTCACAAAAAATTATATTCATCTTATTGACCCGCATTTTACTTACTGATATCAACCATATCTCTCGGATTTTTTAAATTAAACTCTCAGAAGTGGTAAAATTATGTTTTATTCAAATTTACAAATTCTATTTGGAGGTTGGTAAAAGACGGTAAAAAGTTCAATAAAAATTTTATATATCTAAACTTCTTATAAAATTACTCCAATGAATTAAATTAAACTTATATATGTATTATGTGTCAATTTTGACCTAAAATAAATTTAACTAATAGAAATAATTATTTAAATAAAAATTCCGTTTTAACCTGTAACGATGAGTTTTTACTATTAATCAAAAATATAATGTTTTTAGAAAGAATACCATAAATTCCCCCTAAGAAAATTTCGATATTCCAAATTCAAAATTGAGTTCCATTTTAAAAATATTAAATTTATTAAATTTCAAAAGGTGGGTACGACTATTCATAACGGGTAGTTTGATTGTTTGTGGTGTGTTAGAATCCTGAAGTTGTGGACAGTGTATGGTATTTCATTATTCAAAGGGAAATGTACTGTGGAAGCATGGGGTGCTACATTCTTCCCTCCTTTAAATAATTTCATCCTCTAAATTTCTAGTATACTACCACAAAAAAAGATTCAGGTGGTTCTTCATAATATGTTCCTCTGGTTCCCACGTTGCCTCTCCCATCTTATGGTTTCTGCGTAGAACATTTCCTAGATGAGTCGTCCTGTTTCATAAAAGTTGTTCTCTGGTATCAAGAATCATGACAGACTATTCAAAATAAGACAAATCAAGCTCCTGTTCTATTTCTTCATAGGTGATTACATGCGAAGGGCCAGACAAGTAATATCTCAACAGTGATATGTGGAACACATCCTGATCTTTGGAGATACTTTGTGTCATTACCAAATGCTGAGCTACATACCCAATTTGTTCTAGAATTTTGAATGGTCTGATGCACCTAGGACTTAATTTACCATTCTCATCGAATCGTATAACTCTCTTCCATGAAGATACCTTTAAGAAACCATTATCTCTTACCTGAAATTCCAAATCCTTGCTTTGGTTTTTGGCATAGATCTTCTACCTACTATGATCTGCATTGATGTGGGTGTGGATAACTATCACATTTTCAATCATTTCCCCAAAAAGTACTGGGCCTACAAGTTTTCTTTCACCAACTTCATCCCAATAAGTTGGTGTGTGACATCACCTTCCATACCATGCTTTATATTGTGCCATCTGAATACTTGAATGGAAGCTATTGTTATAGGAAAATTCAACAAGTGGTAAATATTGATCCCACAAATCTTGAAAGTCAAGTCATAAATATCTCAATATGTCTTCTAAGGTGTGAATAGTCCATTATGATTGTCCATCAGTTTTAGGGTGGTAGGCAGTGCTCAAACAAGGTTCAGTATCCCATGATATCTGAAGACTTTTCCAGGATCATGATGTAAAATGGGGATCACAATCAAAATCAATTGATAAGAGTACTCCATTAATTCTTTCCACTTCATTAATATAATGTTTTTCAAAACATTCATGTTGTAAATCTTCTCTTATAGCAAGAAAATTTTCTGACTTGGTATGAAGATCAATAATGACCCATATTGCATCATTCCTTCTAGGAGTCATTGGTACCCCCATGAAAAAGTCTGTCAAAATATCAACCCATTTACACTAAAGTATGGGAACAGGTTTCATGACTTTTCCAGGCTATTTCCTTGCAGCTTTATGTTATTGACAAATCATACATCTTGAAACAAAATCAGAAATCTCTCACTTCATGTTTTCCCAAAAAAATGTTCCTTCAAATCTCTACACATATTTGTGTTCCCTGGGTGTATATAGAAATTGGAGCTATGATAATGATCCAAAAATTCCATTTTTAGATCAGGTATATCAGGAACACAAAGTCTCTTCACAAATTTTTAAATACCATCTTCATATTCAAAGTCACTCAATATCCCATCATTTACAGCTTTATTGTTCTTTTGAAACTCCTCATCATCAGTATGAGATATTTTTATCCATTCTAGTAATGATGGTTTGGAAACCATTTAAAAAATTATTGATGTTTCACCTTCAATGGTTATACCTGTATCCATCATTACTAGATAAATGAAAATTCGATCCCTTTCAACACTCATCTTGTTCAAAAATCTCTTATTATATCTGCTCAAGGAATCTTGCACCTTATGTTCCTTCCCCAAGTTGTAGTGTAATGTACAATCATTATCCTTGAGTAGTTTAATCCATCTCCTTTGCCTCATGATTAGTTCTTAATGTTAAAAAATATACTTCAAAATCTTGTGATCAATATAAATTTCAAATTTTTCACCATAGAGATAGTGTCTCCATTTCATCAGAGTGATGATTACATCTACTAACTCAAGATAATGAGTGGGAGAGTTTTGCTCCTTTTTTTTATCTTTCATGATGCATATGATATAACTCTATCAATTTGCATAAGGACGCAACCATTTTCTTTCATTGAAGCATCACTATAAATAAAAAACCCATCATTCCATGATGGTAGAGTCAAGATAGAAGCATTGAATAATCTTCTCTCTGGTTCTTCAAAACATTCTTCAGACTCTTTTGTACAAAAAAAAAAGTTAAACCCTTTAAGTGTGAGCATGGTTAATGAGTTAGCCGGCTGGGAAAAATTCTGGACGAAACGTCCATAATAACCTGCTAAACCAATAAAACCGCGTACCTCAGTTACACTCATTCGAGCAGGCCATTCATGGATTGCTTTGGTGTTTGAAGGATCAATAGATATTCCATCCTGAGAGGAAATATGGCCATGAAAAGAAATCTCGTGAATCCAGAATTTACACATGTTAAACATCCCAGATAATTCATTTCTTCTAAGAGTCTTTAGAATAACGCAGAAGTGATTTTCAAGATCTTCATAGATTTTAGTGTATTCAAAGATATCATATATAAATACCACTACAAATTCATCAAGTTATTCCTTGAAAAATCTATTCATTAATTCCATGAAGACAAAGGCTACATTAGTTAATACAAAAGGCATTACTTTAAACTCGTAATGCCTATAACTGCTTCGAAAGACTATTTTTGGAAAGTCTTCCATCCTCCCACAAAACTAATGATATCCAGATCGAAGGTCAATCGTTGAATAAAATTATGCTCCATGATGTTGTTCGAATAAATAATCAATGCGAGGTAGGGGATACTTGTTCTTTTTTTTATAGCATTGGTCTCTCTGTATTCAACACACAACCTCATAGATCCATATTTTTCCTAACAAAAAGGAAATGGGATTCCTTTGGAAAAACACTAGGGCCAATAAATCCCTTATTACTCAATTCCGCTAGTGGTTTATTTAGTTCTATTAATTCTGTAGTGGACATTCTATAAGGGGTTGTCTATGTGGGCCTTGAACTATGAATTAAATCAATGGAAAACTCAATTTCTTGTTCTAGAGAATTTCCAGGAAAATCATTTTGAAACACATCAACATATCATTGAATAATACGGACGTCCTCTATTTAAACATTATTTTTATCTCCATTAATTATTTCATTCTTATCCTTCTTGATAATTGAATTTATTAGAGCTACTAGGGGTTGATCTAGATAAGAATCAGATGGTGAAATTTATTTTCTAAATATAAGGTACTCCTTATCATCATCGAGAACTGTAACCTCTTTCTTCATACAATAAATTTCTGCATCATGGTCCTAAAACCAATCCATGCCTTGTATTATATCAAATTCAATCATGGGTATGGTGACTATATTAGCAGATACATATCGTTTATATGATATAATGGAGACTGACTCCCAAAACATTGTTGCAATGATACTTCCATTAGGAGTTTTGACAAAAAACTCACTTGTTAAGTCAAATTGTAAATATCTATATATCATAGAAAACTAAGAAGATATGAAATAATACGACGATGCAGAGTCAAACAATGCATTGGCTAAACATGAGAAAACCATTAAATTACTTGTCGCTGTGTCTTTTAGAGCATTAACCTCAGCAGTAGTGATTTCATAAGCTTGGCCTTGATCCCTTGTCCTTTTCTAAGGTAAGATTCCCTGATACATAGAAAATTAATTTTCATAATGTCACATCTCCCTGATGTTTTACCATTTAACATTGTTATCTTCTTTCATCATCATACAAAAACTAACAAGATGGACTTTCTTTCCACATTTTTAGAATACTCATTTTTTCGTTTAGATAGGCACTAGGGAGCTTCCATCAACAATTATAACAGGGTGGAAATTCAAATATTATCTTCTTCCCTATTTCCTTATTTCCATTCCTAGAGTGTTCATCAGATCTTTTCTTCTCTTTCTTTTCTATAATGTTGTAAGACTAAAATAATTCCTTTATTGACTTGATAGCACATGAGATAATATCTTCATGTGATGAGAAGGATTTTGAGACTAATGCTCGACGGAGAAATGGTTTTAACCCATCATATAAATGATCAATCATACTTTTTGGGTTCTGTATATAATCTGCATCATGCCTTGATAACCTTGTAATGTTATCCTCATACATTACAACATTCACATCCTCCTTTTCCCTCAGACAGAAGAATTGTCTTTCTATATCTGCTCGATGGTCACAAAGAATGTATTTTTCTATGAAAATATCTTTAAAATCCCTCCATTCCATGTTTGATACTTCTTCATCTTCCTTTGTGTTTAGAATCAATGACCACCATTGATCTGCATCTCCCATGAGGAGATAAAAAGCTATGAAAAAGTAGTCCCTTTATTTACTCCCCAAAGCATGAAATATTTTCTCTAAAGAACATATCTATTGCTCATCTACTAACAGATTTGTACTCCCATTGAATGCTGGTAGTTTTTTCCTCATGAAGCAGTCTAACATTGATCCTCCGGGTTGTGGATAAGGGTGCTCCATACAGGTAAGGTTATTATTCATAACCTAAGTGAGTTGTCCCATTATGGTTATATGTTGATCAACACCTGTTGCATCACCTACTCCACTATAATTATCTTGAGTAGGAGAGAAATCACTACATTGATTATTTGCATTGATACAGTTTCCATTCCTTCCACTAGTTTCCATTTATTAATAATGGCATACAATTTATTAGTTTAAGAATCGCAATACATAATTCTGATCTTGAATACACTTAACATAAATTGAACAATTTATTGACATAATCCATAATCACAAAAAATTGATATTTGAGGAGGAATATAGGCATAAATTCTTCATAATGGTTTGTAATGAAAATGAGAATTATCCTAAGCATATCCCACAGTAGTGTCATAACCAAAAGTACCTCAAGGCGCGTTGTCGTCCCCCAATTCTTGTTCAGGTCTAGCTGAATGTGGTGCATTCATGTTTTACCACTAGGTATGTCTGTTCTAGAGCCGTGTCTACCGGATCGTATCCAGACATGATGTATATCTTTGAAATCTCACAAAATATCTACAGTACCAAAATTCTAGGATGTTCTTCTATACTAAATCTAAATGTCTATCTTAGGGTAATGTTCTCTAATTAGAGTTTTCTAAATCTAGTTTTCAAGGATTGTACTAAACTTCCTCTGATACCATATATAATTCCCCGACCCCATTTAGGTTGAGTCGGAGTATTATTACATAATATTAGCATGATACAAGGAATCAGGTCCCGAAAGAGAGATCATTTTAGTATTATTGGAAACAAGATGCATACATAAATTAAACATTACAAATTAAAAATAAATACATCACTAATTTATTTCATTAGAAACATATAATGCTCCATGATTATGCCTTAAGTTCAATCATAACTAACTTTTTCATATCCCGGTAATGTGAATCATAAGAAAGGGGTGATCTCAAAAACTCAATAAGGGCATGAAATATAGATAAAGATAACATAAACATTTGGCATTGAGAATAATTAAAAACATGTGACTTCACAAATAATAAACATGAACAATTTATGGAAAGAATATGATCAGGGTAAATGATTCCATAATATAACATAGACATGGATATTCTACTAGTTGAATTACCACATGAACCATCGTTATTATTTTCACAATGAGGGAATGTATAATGCCAGACATTATGAAACTACTGGCCAAGGCCTCATCCAAGATGATTAAAAATGATTTAGGCCTTGGCCAAAACCATATATCAAGTTGGGAAAGGCCTTAGAAAATTTCATGTTTAATTGTCTCATTAGACCTTCCATTGCATCGAGGAGCTATTGTGGTCTCTACCCGTCACATACAAAGTCCAATACATTCCTCGTATAAAAAGTTTGAAACATAACATAAACATTCATATTAAAAATAGCATACAAAATGTAAATAATTAAACCATAAACCATTAATGGTATAAAAATTACACATCCCTTGTCAAACATATAAAAAAACCTTAAATAAAATATGGGATATTTTTATTAGAATAAATAAACTTCAAACAAGTGTAAAATTTATCATACGATGTTGACATAGATGAAATCAAAACAATTTAAGAGAAATATCTCTTTCTTTTTTGAAATCATTTAAGAGTCACATTTTTATAAAAGAAAACATATATTTATAAAATATTTTTATAAGCCTGTAAGGGAAGCTTCAATGATCTTATAATGGGGGAAAATATCTACACCTGCCGTATAAGTTAAAAAAACATTCTTACCATAATTTTATCAAAAATGTCAGAAAGTACATTATTTGGAAAATTATGGAAAGATTAATTTCAAAACATATAAGGTCAAATAAGGGTATGAATGACTTTAAACCATATTCTAGTAAATAGTAAAAATGTTTTGAAATGCATTTTTATGAAAACACTGATTTGGATGATAATGAGGTCCTAGTTGATACTTACATAAAAACAACCTCAGATAATAATGACATTGTGAAATTAACCCTTAACTTGTACATTTCCTTAGATTATGGTATGTTAAACTACAATATAATAATTAAAACATTGTTATAAAATTATACAATAACTATATACATAAATATGATATCATATATAATCCTCTAATATTTTCATTGTTAATCATATTATTGTAGTATCATCATTCTGGGTATTAACAGATTCATTTTCCTTTATATATTTAGTTACATAAGTTGTGTTTATTATGGATAAGATGTATTTCATTCATATACAGAATGATATTAAGTTCTAATTATTTTAATCAACAAATGGATTTTTTCTTTAATTGTTATGATGGGGAAATTAAGCTCATCGCGCTCGCAGAGACGGTAATCCGTACGTACGCACGAGCGACAATATCATTATATTGATCATGAAATCGAATGTAATTGGATGGTATATCATATATATACAGAATACATAACATAATATATTTATTATTTAAATCAGTTATACTCATTATTATACCAATCCAAATAATTAAGTGTTTGAATAACAAACTACACCATAACGTGCAGACAGTAAGCCGTACATACGCAAGTATGGTGAATTTTTCAGTTATAGGATGGATATAATAACGAATATGGTTGTATAATAATTATAATAAAATCATAGTATGTAGAAGGTACTGTATTTATTATTTTGGTATGGGAACAACAAAGAAAGAGGATGTGGAAGAAGAAAAGAACATGAAAGAGGGTGGTGAAATTATTACTTATACTTCGGGTGTTTCCTTTTGAGTTGATCAAAAGGGCTCCATAGGTTGGGTTTTAGATCAATGTAAGGCCTTTAATTTTATGGAAGGATAGTTGAGTGGTTATTTGAGTAGGTGTTAGCCGATCCAAATGGATTTGGAGGGGTGAAATTAAGAGATGGGGAATACCCTTTTATAAGAGAGGTGAGGGTCACTTTAGGAAAAGTTTGAAATATTATTTTATAATAAATTCATTTTAAGTTTCTAATTAATAAAAAATGATTTATTTGAAGGAAAAGGTGTGTATGGGCCGAAAACATTTCAACTAATAGGTTATAGACCGGTTTATGTCACCATATTAACATTATATTTCAGATTTAACTCTTTGTTAAATTGTTTGACATTTAACATTTCTCTTTGTATTTTTATATTATGTGGTTAATAAACATTATATAAAGTACAATGTTAACCCATAGTGGTTCATTATTAGTATATATAACCTTATCTAAGTCCTTTGGTTGATCCTAATATTTTTAGAAATATTTTATCAATTAATAATATAGTAATTGTTTTAAAAACTCAACTATGTCAATTTGGACACTAATTTGTGTTTGATTTTTTAGAAAGCCATAAAAACATTATCACTTAGAATAAAATTTATTTAACCAACCATAACATGTGATATAACATATAAATTTAGTGGAATTCATTATAAGTCTAAATTTATATTTATTTGGATATTTATAATATCAGTTACTTTAATATTTCATTAATATGGTAATTATTGCGTCATTATTGCATCATAAATAAATTTAATTATTTAATGTCTAAAAATTATAACTAAAACAAAATTATGTCGTAAATAATTTAATATTTCTAAATAATATTTATATTCTAACTTATTTTGTGTGTAACCCTATATCAAAAATTGTATAGTCAATAAATTTTGAATTTAACTCTTTTAATTATACTTTAAATAAAATAATAATAAATGTCCTAATCTAATACAAGTGAACCTAATCGGGTCATATTTTATTCCATAGGTTTCTTTTGGTCTAATTATACTTATCCAATATAATTAGAACATGTGTTATGATAATTATAATATCATATTTACCATTATTCACCCTATTTACATATAATCGTGGTAAATAAAAGTCAAAAGTTACTATTCATGAAAAATTATTCTCATATTATTGAACCACATTTTACTTACTGATATCAACCATGTGTCCTGGATTTGTGAAATTCAACTCACAAAAGTGGTAAAATTATGTTTGATGAAAATTTGCAAATGCTCCTTGGAGGTGGGTAAAAGACAGTAAAAACATCAATAAAATATTTATATATCTAACCTTATAATAAAATTACTCCAATGAATTAAATTGAATTTATATAGGTATTATGTATCTACTTTTATTTAACATAAATGTAAATAAAATAAATAAATATTTCAATAAAAAGTCAGGTTAAACCAATAACGTAGTGTTTTTCACTATTCATCACAAATTGAATATTTTCAGAAACATACCAAAAATTTACTGTAAGATAATTTCAATATTTTAAATTCAAAAATGAACTCTATTATTTTTAAAAAAAATTAAAAAATTTCAAAAAGTGGGTATTACTGTAAAGACCCGTAAAATTCAAGGGAAATTTTTTCTTAATTTTCTTTAGAATTTTACAAGAGCGCGGTTTCTGACGGCACCTGATTCCGAGGCCCGGAGTGCCCGGAATTAATTTCCGAAGTTTGGCTCGGGTACGTTCAGTGAACGAACGAGCGGGAATTCCTAACTTTTGATCCGGTGCTCGGAATTGAAATCCGAGGGCACCGATGAACTCGCAGCGCCGATATTCGCTTAAAGAGACCTTTTCGGGAGTTGCGTTTGTTGCGGGTTGAAAGTTAGTTTTAGGAGTTTTTAGTTTGAGTTAAATAAAATTGTGTAGAACAATTTTATTTTTAACTTGTTAAAACCTATCAAAGGAGGTTGGGAGTGGGACCCACACCCACTTAACCCCCCTTGGGAGGATTAAGTGTGGTGGGGCCCACACGAGCCCCTAAACCTTTCAAATTCTCCCAACTCCCTTAACGCCTCATTTAATGGCTTAAGTTACTTAATTAATTATGGGAGTTAAACCTTTTTTGAATTTCAAACTTTTGAAATTCTTGTGTGTTTTGTAATAATAAAATAAGATGTTATCTTATTTTATTATGGGTTGTTTGTTTGTCTCCTAGAGAGCTTTTGAGAGCTTCTTCTTCATCTTCAAGCTCTGACGAAGAACGAAGAACGCCCAAACTCCGACGAAGAACGACGCCTCTCTTCTTCGTCCTCGGTGTCAACAAGAGGGAACGCCGCTTCCTCCTCGGACCTTCTTCGTCGGCATACGAAGATTCGCCAACGACGAATCTCTTCGGGCATATCTCTTCGTCAACGGATTTGACGAACGACGACCGCGACGCCCGACCACCGCGACATTGTCTTCCGCGTGACGTTGTCAAATCTTCGAACCTTATACGCGAGGTAGGGGTTGTCGAATTCTTTTTGGTTTCCTATTTTATTCTTGATTGTGATTTTTAGCAAGACTAACGTGTGACTTGAATTATTTTTTTAAGTTGCGTTATTATTTTAACGTGAGGGGGGCCGGACCGCACGAACACGGCCGAACCCCCCCTCCATCGTTCTTGTTTAATTATTTTGCGGAAGAAAGCAAGTGGCGTGGTGCCGTCGCACCACGCGGATGATCGTGCAAATATTTTACGCGGCGCCGTCGCGCCACGCCGAGGTAGAACCTTCAAGAACGCGACGCCGTCGCGCCGCGTTGAAAAGAATCAAGGCACGACGAAAGGGGCGCGGTGCCGTCGCACCGCGCCGGACGACAAACACCGCGGCCGGTTCCGGGCCGCGGCGGGACGAGGAGACCGCGGCCGGTTCCGGGCCGCGGCGGAAGAGAAGACCGGCGGCCGGGCCACCGGCGTCGGAAGTCGAAGGGGGGACCGGAAATTTCCGGTCCCGTTGGAGAAAACCGGCCGGCCAGCTGGCCGGCCGGAAGTCATTAAAACCGGGGGAATTAATCCCCCGGCCGTAATAATAAAACCCCCCTCTTTAATCGAGGGGGGCGGTTCTTTGATGAGAGGGGGGGCAGCCGGCCCCCCGGTTCGTTTCCAGCAAGCCCCCCACGTGTGGGGGGTGTTTTTAATTTTTGGGCGCGGCATATAGCCGCGCCGTCCATGAAGAAGCGGGGGTTGAGCCCCCCGCGTGCCACCCTCGTGCGGCGCCAGGCGCCCGCCGCCGCGGCCCGCCGCCGCTGCCGCCGCCGTGCCGCCGCGCCGCCCCAGGGGGGGGGGGGGGGGTCGGGCCGGGTCGGCCCGGACCCGGACCCCCCCGTTTCGAACCAGATTTGGTTTTTGGCCCATAACATGAGCCTCAGACCTCCGAATGACGAACCTCCCGCGGCAACGCGATCCATGGATCGAGACGGTCGTTTCGGTATATCGCACTCAAGGTTTCGGGTTACTTTGAGTTCGGCCGGGTTGGTTCGTTCACGAAACCAACCGGACCTTCGGAGCGGAAACGCTCATATCTTGAGCTACGGACGTCCGATTGACGCGCCGTCAGTCGCGTTGTGTTCCTCTTAGTGAGACAGATCTTTTGGCATACTCCGCCCGAGGTTTGGACGCAGGTGGAGTACGGTCGGGTTGGTTTTGCCTTAGAAACCAACCGGGCCCCGGAGACGAAAATGCCAATAACTCTCAGACCGGGCGTCAGATCGACGCGCCGTCTGTTGCGTTGAGTTCCTGTTGACGATACAGAACTTTTGGATACATCAACTTCGGTCTTCGTGACAGTTGATGTATCAGCCTCTCGGCTCGTGGAGCGGACCCTCCGAACGAGCTTGCTGTGTGCGGGAACCCTAGTGCTGGCTGTGACTGTTCTACTGCTACGACTGCTACTGTGACTGCGACGACGACAGTACAGAGATCCTGTGTGGATTCGACGACGACAGTACAGAGATCCTGTGTGGATTCGACGACGACGACTACAGCACTCAGCGATCCTACGTGGATCAGTGCTACAGGTCATGTGTGGGCCCGATCCTGTGTGGGTCCTTGCGCTCAGCGGTTTTGTGTGAGCCAGCGCCTACAGTTCCTGTGTGGGCCCGATCCTGTGTGGGTCATTGCGGGGGTTAGTTAACTATCGATCCTTCGTGGGCCCGACGACTTAGATGGATCAGTGATCATCTTTATCGTCCTTGAAGAAGTATATCTGTGTGAGCTGAATCCTGTTGTTTTCCTGTGTGGATTGTGTTGTGCAATCCTGTGTGGATTATGTTTTGCTTTCCTATGTGGAATACGTATACTTTCCTGCGTGGACTGAGTTGTACTTGGGCTCGGAGGTTGGAGCGTTTTTTAATTGATGACTTAGGTATATGTATGGGCATATACCTAAGCAGTTTCGGTTGTTACTTCGTAATTGTACTTTTCTTCGTGGTTTATCCTTTGTGGATTTGAGAGACCTTCAGGGGTCTCGGGGTCCCTACTGAGTAGCTTATACTCACCCCTGCACGGGCTTCGCCCGCACTACGTTGTGTTGGTTGCAGACGACGGACAGCGTTGACCTTAGCTGAGGCTTGTAGAGCAGGACGGTACCCGGAGGTGGACCACTGGGCGGAACGTGCACGGAGAGGACGGTGGGACCCGTGGAGCAGAGGAGCTATCTGTACCCACCCTTCAGGTGGGATTTCCAGTGGACAGCTCGGAGTAGCGGCTTTTACTTTTCAGTTGCTGTTTTCCCTTTCGAGTTGTACTTTACTTTCAGTTTGGGTTTGTATTCTGGCCCATTTACCTTTCCGCACTTTCAGTCGTACTCTGCTTTGTTTAGTATTTACTTTCCGCTTGTTTACTCTTTGGTGTGTGTTTACTTTTCAAAGGCAATGCCTTCCCATTTTACCGGGATTTACGCCTTGGTGCTAGTCGCCAGCCCCTGGCCTATGGAAGGCGGGCTTGGGGTAGTCACGGCACGGACCCCGAGGGCGGGTCGTGACAAATTGGTATCAGAGGAGTTCGGTTCTACCGTGAACTCTGATCTTTTCTATGTGAAGCAATAATGTTTAGTGTATTGAGTGTGGTTATCAGTCCAAGGAGTCCAGTGTTGGTGCGGCGGCCGACGTATCCGTACACCAGGACCCTGACTTCTGATTTCCGACTTAATGCACGAAAACATTGATTGTGTGTGTGTTTCAAAGTTTTCTTTGTGATTACTTATATTAGCTCACCAGGTATACTGTTCTAACCGTGGCGCACCTGTTTCCTTTTCAGGATGGCCCCACAACGGCAGCCATCTTGGATTCCGAGTGTAGGGCGCGACAGCAGCCCACCGAGCGACGAGGCCTCGGTGCAGGGCCCTTTGCCAGCAGTGGCACCGGCGGTAGCTTTACCCGCCGAGCCACCGATGCTGCCAGTACCAGACGCTGACGATGCACGTCGCCTCAGGGCACTGCATGAGTTTCAGAGCCAGCGACCGCCCAGGTTTCGCGGTGAGGCGGACCCCCAGGCCGCCGAGGACTGGCTAGAGGCGGTGGTACGGATCTTTAGGCTAGTGAGGACACCAGCGGATCTCATGGTGATTCTCGCGGCGAGCCTCCTGCAGGCGGCGGCAGGACGATGGTGGAGCTTGATGCTCCAGGTTCACGATGAGGCATCCTTGCTCTGGACAGACTTCGAGAGCCTCTTCCGCTCTGAGTTCGTCCCGGCCACCCTCCGAGCGGTGCGCATCCAGGAGCTTCTCCAGCTGCGCTAGGGCAGCATGACGGTCGCTCAGTACGCGGCGAGGTTCACTGACCTATCTCGCTACTCGACCGACATGGTACGAGACCCCTTCTTCCGGGACCGGACCTTCGAGCAGGGCTTGCGACAGGAGATTCGGGCGTCGCTGATCTCCCTCAGCATTCCGACCCAAGTGGTGGTGCTGGAGCGAGCCCTCCTGATCGAGAGCTTCCTGGCAGAGCCTTCTTCAGCGGCGAGACCTAGCGCAGGGCGGCAGGTAGCTGAGTCTTCGACAGCAGGTAGCCGACAGATGACTCTCGGGTCCAGGCAGACCAGACCCCCACGCAGACGGCCTCAGGACACCGGATCAGCAGTGCGGGGCACACAGCGGAGTGCCAGCCTTCCGAGAGGCAGGCTGTGCTACTCCTGCGGCGGGCAGGGTGACATGGCTCGTGAATGCCTGACTCGCCGACCAGAGGAGCAGCAGACGGTGGAGGGGCCACCCAGGCAGAGGCAGAGGGTCGACCGTGGCGGTCTGCAGGGAGGAGGCGGACGAGGCAGAGGAGCTGGCCGAGCAGCGGGTGGTGGGCGACGCTTCCAGGCTCTACCCCCACCACCACCAGGAGGGCCACCTCGACCACAGGGAGCCGGCGGGCAGGGACAGGCCCAGCTCCAGGCAGTGGAGGCCTACGACCCCGACATGCCAGAGATGATTCGAGGTACTATCTGTGTCTATTCCACCCTTTCTGAAGTTCTTTTAGACACAGGAGCGAGTCATTCTTTCATAGCTGCTGCCCTTGTTCGGAGCTCGGAGATTCCGACAGAGCCGTTGGCTCGATCCTTACGGCTAGAGACTCCTACGGGAGCAGACTCGACGATTACGCACTGGTGCCGACAGTGTGAGCTTACTCTAGGAGGCGAGAGCTTCGGCTGGGATCTTCTTGTAGCAGCGTCGAGGCCTTACGATGTCATCTTGGGCATGGATTGGCTATCTACGGTCCATGCACAGATTGACTGTTTTAGGCGCAAGGTGCGATGTGTTCGCACTGACGGGAGCAGGTTTACCTTCACCGATGAGAATGGAACCTTTGCAGCACAGGATGGACTTCCGCGGAGGAGAGTGAAGCCCATATCTCATCAGTTGGATAGCCTTATCCTTGGAGCAGTTGACGTGCGGAGTCCTGGTTTTCCTGCAGTGGTGGATCAGTTTGCGGACGTTTTTCCCGACGATGTTCCAGGGCTACCTCCTCGTAGAGAGGTAGACTTTTATATTGACTTGTACCCCGGGACAGCCCCGATATCCACTCCAGCATATCGGATGGCCCCCGCCGAGCTTCGAGAGCTACGGGTACAGTTGGAGGACTTGCAGGGCAAGGGGTTCATCCGACCCAGTGTTTCACCCTGGGCTTCCCCGATATTGTTCGCCAAGAAGGCGGACGGGAGCTTGCGACTTTGTGTTGACTATCGTCGCCTGAACCAGGTGACAGTGAGGAACAAGTATCCGCTACCGAGGATTGATGACCTCTTTGATCAGCTCAAGGGAGCACGGTGGTTCTCGCAGATAGACCTCATGTCAGGCTATCATCAGCTCAGAGTCAGAGACGAGGATGTGCAGAAGACGACCTTCAGATGTCGGTATGGCCACTATGAGTTCTTGGTTATGCCTTTCGGTGTAACCAATGCTCCAGCAGTGTTCATGGCTCTCATGAACAGGATCTTTCAGCCATACCTCGATCGGTTTGTCATGGTCTTCATCGACGACATTCTGATTTACTCTACGACAGAGGAGGAGCACGCCTATCACTTGCGAGTTGTTCTTGACACACTCCGAGAGCACCAGCTTTATGGTAAGCTCTCGAAGTGCCAGTTCTGGATACGTGAGGTCCACATTTTGGGACACGTTATCTCTGAGGCGGGAGTTGCTGTGGATCCCGTGAAGATTGAGGCTGTGTTAGCATGGGAGCCACCCAGGAGCGTGACTGAGGTTCGGAGTTTCTTGGGACTAGCTGGATACTATCAGAGATTTGTGTCGAACTTCTCCAGAGTTGCGGCATCACTCACATCTTTGACGAAGAAGGGGAAACCCTTCGTGTGGTCAGACAGATGTCAGCAGAGCTTCCAGGAGCTGAGACAGAGATTGACTAGCGCACCTATCTTGAGGTTGCCTGAGGAGGGAGTAGGGTACGTAGTCTACTGCGATGCATCAGGGACCGGACTCGGATGTGTTCTGATGCAGGAGCGGGCAGTGATCGCCTATGGATCATGACAGTTGAGGCCGCATGAGAAGAACTACGCTACCCATGACCTGGAGTTAGCATCAGTGGTCTTCGCTCTGAAGACATGGAGACACTATCTGATGGCCGAGCGCTTTACAGTCTTTTCCGATCATCAGAGTCTCAGGTATATCTTCTCGCAGAAGGACCTGAACCTGAGACAGCGACGATGGCTCGAGTTCCTCCAGGACTATGACTTTGAGATAATCTATACTCCTGGGAAGGGGAACGTAGTAGCCGATGCCCTCAGCAGGAGGACGGGCATTCAGCTACTTGAGGAGGCAACGGAGCAGCTAGCCTCTTTGCAGATATCCTTCGTGGATAGAGATGGAGCAGCCTTTCTTCAGTCTCTCACAGTCACTCCTCCACTACTGCAGCGAGTCAGGGAGGCACAGCATGGGGACGCTGAATGTGAGACACGGCGTGCACAGATATCCTCGGGACAGGCACCTGATGGTTTCTCCCTTGGAGTAGAGCACGACATCCTTTTCAGAGGACGTACCATGGTACCAGTATCTTTGCGAGAGGAAGTGCTGAGAGAGTTTCACACTTCTCCTTTGGAGGTACATCCTGGAGTGGCGAAGATGTACCAGGACCTCAGACGACAGCACTGGTGGCCGGGCATGAAGAAGGTAGTAGCAGAGTTCGTATCTCGATGCCTCACCTGTCAGCAGGTAAAGGCAGTGCATCAGGTACCAGCAGGCTTGGTACAACCCTTGGAGGTTCCGGAGTGGAAGTGGGACGGCATATCTATGGACATCGTGACTGGACTTCCACGCACTTCCAGAGGTCACGACTCTATTTGGGTGATTGTTGACCGACTCACCAAGTCGGCACACTTCTTACCCATCAGAGAGCAGGGCTCAGTGGAGAGCTTGGGACGTCTATACGTTCAGGAGATTGTGCGGCTCCACGGCGTACCATCATCTATCGTCTCCGATCGAGATGCCCGCTTTACTTCCCGACTTTGGGAGGGGTTACAGGAGGTGTTCGGTGCACAGCTACGTCTTAGCACAGCTTTTCACCCTCAGACGGATGGTAAAACGGAGAGGACCATTCAGACTCTCGAGGACATGCTCCGCGCATGTGTCCTCGACTTTGGTCGTAGCTGGGAGGACCACCTACCCTTGGTGGAGTTCACGTACAACAATAGCTACCACTCCACCATCGGGATGGCACCATACGAGGCGTTGTACGGCCGACCATGTAGATCTCCTTTGTGCTGGACAGACCCTGGGGAGTCAGCACTGGTGGGACCGGAGATGGTCCAGGCCACGATAGAGAAGGTCCAGGTCATCCAGGAGCGGATGAGGACAGCTCAGAGCCGACAGAAGTCATATGCTGACAGGAGGCGAAGGCCACTAGAGTTCGAGGATGGCGACCACGTCTTCTTGCGGGTCTCACCTCGACGTGGTATTCGGAGATTTGGCCGAGGCGGCAAGTTATCTCCGCGCTTCATCGGACCCTTCCAGATTCTCAGCAGGATTGGCGAGGTGGCTTATCGCCTGGCTCTACCACCTCAGTTGCACCGGGTGCACGACGTCTTCCACGTATCTCAGCTGAGGAGATACGTGCATGACCCGACGCACATCATTGATCATGGGGAACTTGACGTTGACGATGGGGCGACTTTTACGGAGGTCTCGGTGGAGATAGAGGATCGACATGAGCGGGTCCTGCGTGGGCGATCGATTCCTCTTGTGCGCATCAGATGGCAGCATGGGAATCTCCAGGAGAGCACATGGGAGCGGGAGGCTCAAATGTGTGCTCAGTACCGTCATTTGTTTCCCTAGTTTTGATGTATCTTTACGGGGACGTAAAGCCCTGAGGTGGGAGTAATGTAAAGACCCGTAAATTTCAAGGGAAATTTTTTCTTAATTTTCTTTAGAATTTTACAAGAGCGCGGTTTCTGACGGCACCTGATTCCGAGGCCCGGAGTGCCCGGAATTAATTTCCGAAGTTTGGGTCGGGTACGTTCAGTGAACGAACGAGCGGGAATTCCTAACTTTTGATCCGGTGCTCGGAATTGAAATCCGAGTGCACCGATGAACTCGCAGTGCCGATATTCGCTTAAAGAGACCTTTTCGGGAGTTGCGTTTGTTGCGGGTTGAAAGTTAGTTTTAGGGGTTTTTAGTTTGAGTTAAATAAAATTGTGTAGAACAATTTTATTTTTAACTTGTTAAAACCTATCAAAGGAGGTTGGGAGTGGGACCCACACCCACTTAACCTCCCTTGGGAGGATTAAGTGTGGTGGGGCCCACACGAGCCCCTAAACCTTTCAAATTCTCCCAACTCCCTTAACGCCTCATTTAATGGCTTAAGTTACTTAATTAATTATGGGAGTTAAACCTTTTTTGAATTTCAAACTTTTGAAATTCTTGTGTGTTTTGTAATAATAAAATAAGATGTTATCTTATTTTATTATGGGTTGTTTGTTTGTCTCCTAGAGAGCTTTTGAGAGCTTCTTCTTCATCTTCAAGCTCTGACGAAGAACGAAGAACGCCCAAACTCCGACGAAGAACGACGCCTCTCTTCTTCGTCCTCGGTGTCAACAGGAGGGAACGCCGCTTCCTCCTCGGACCTTCTTCGTCGGCATACGAAGATTCGCCAACGACGAATCTCTTCGGGCATATCTCTTCGTCAACGGATTTGACGAACGACGACCGCGACGCCCGACCACCGCGACGTTGTCTTCCGCGGGACGTTGTCAAATCTTCGAACCTTATACCCGAGGTAGGGGTTGTCGAATTCTTTTTGGTTTCCTATTTTATTCTTGATCGTGATTTTTAGCAAGACTAACGTGTGACTTGAATTATTTTTTTAAGTTGCGTTATTATTTTAACGTGAGGGGGGCCGGACCGCACGAACACGGCCGAACCCCCCCTCCATCGTTCTTGTTTAATTATTTTGCGGAAGAAAGCAAGTGGCGTGGTGCCGTCGCACCACGCGGATGATCGTGCAAATATTTTACGCGGCGCCGTCGCGCCACGCCGAGGTAGAACCTTCAAGAACGCGCCGCCGTCGCGCCGCGTTGAAAAGAATCAAGGCACGGCGAAAGGGGCGCGGTGCCGTCGCACCGCGCCGGACGACAAACACCCCGGCCGGTTCCGGGCCGCGGCAGGACGAGGAGACCGCGGCCGGTTCCGGGCCGCGGCGGAAGAGAAGACCGGCAGCCGGGCCGCCGGCGTCGGAAGCCGAAGGGGGGACCGGAAATTTCCGGTCCCGTTGGAGAAAACTGGCCGGCCATCTGGCCGGCCGGAAGTTATTAAAACCGAGGGAATTAATCCCCCGGCCGTAATAATAAAACCCCCCTCTTTAATAGAGGGGGGGCGGTTCTTTGATGAGAGGGGGGGGGGGGGGGCAGCCGGCCCCCCGGTTCGTTTCCAGCAAGCCCCCCACGTGTGGGGGGCGTTTTTAATTTTTGGGCGCGACATATAGCCGCGCCGTCCATGAAGAAGCGGGGGCTGAGCCCCCCGCGTGCCACCCTCGTGCGGCTCCAGGCGCCCGCCGCCGCGGCCCGCCGCCGCGGCCGCCGCCGCGCCGCCCCAGGGGGGGGGGGGTCGGGCCGGGTCGGCCCGGACCCGGACCCCCCCGTTTCGAACCAGATTTGGTTTTTGACCCATAACTTGAGCCTCGGACCTCCGAATGACGAACCGTCTACGGCAACGCGATCCTTGGATCGAGACGGTCGTTTCGGTATATCGCACTCAAGGTTTCGGGTTACTTTGAGTTCGGCCGTGTTGGTTCGTTCACGAAACCAACCGGACCTTCGGAGCGGAAACGCTCATATCTTGAGCTACGGACGTCTGATTGACGCGCCGTCAGTCGCGTTGTGTTCCTCTTAGTGAGACGGATCTTTTGGCATACTCCGCCCGAGGTTTGGATGCAGGTGGAGTACGGTCGGGTTGGTTTTGCCTTAGAAACCAACCGGGCCCCGGAGACGAAAATGCCAATAACTCTCAGACCGGGCGTCCGAACGACGCGCCGTCTGTTGCGTTGAGTTCCTGTTGACGATACGGAACTTTTGGATACATCAACTTTGGTCTTCGTGACAGTTGATGTATCAGCCTCTCGGCTCGTGGAGCGGACCCTCCGAACGAGCTTGCTGTGTGCGGGAACCCTAGTGCTGGCTGCGACTGTTCTACTGCTACGACTGCTACTGTGACTGCGACGACGACAGTACAGAGATCCTGTGTGGATTCGACGACGACAGTACAGAGATCCTGTGTGGATTCGACGACGACGACTACAGCACTCAGCGATCCTACGTGGATCAGTGCTACAGGTCCTGTGTGGGCCCGATCCTGTGTGGGTCCTTGCGCTCAGCGGTTCTGTGTGAGCCAGCGCCTACGGGTCCTATGTGGGCCCGATCCTGTGTGGGTCATTGCGGGGGTTAGTTATCTATCGATCCTTCGTGGGTCCGACGACTTAGATGGATCAGTGATCATCTTTATCGTCCTTGAAGAAGTATATCTGTGTGAGCTGAATCCTGTTGTTTTCCTGTGTGGATTGTGTTGTGCAATCCTGTGTGGATTATGTTTTGCTTTCCTATGTGGAATACGTATACTTTCCTGCGTGGACTGAGTTGTACTTGGGCTCGGAGGTTGGAGCGTATTTTAATTGATGACTTAGGTATATGTATGGGCATATACCTAAGCAGTGTCGGTTGTTACTTCGTAATTGTACTTTTCTTCGTGGTTTATCCTTTGTGGATTTGAGAGACCTTCAGGGGTCTCGGGGTCCCTACTGAGTAGCTTATACTCACCCCTGCACGGGCTTCACCCGCACTACGTTTTGTTGGTTGCAGACGACGGACAGCGTTGACCTTAGCTGAGGCTTGTAGAGCGGGACGGTACCCGGAGATGGACCACTGGGCGGAACGTGCACGGAGCGGACGGCGGGACCCGTGGAACAGAGGAGCTATCTGTACCCACCCTTCAGGTGGGATTTCCAGTGGACAGCTCGGAGTAGCGGCTTTTACTTTTCAGTTGCTGTTTTCCCTTTCGAGTTGTACTTTACTTTCAGTTTGGGTTTGTATTCTGGCCCATTTACCTTTCCTCACTTTCAGACGTACTCTGCTTTGTTTAGTATTTACTTTCCGCTTGTTTACTCTGTGGTGTGTGTTTACTTTTCAAAGGCAATGCCTTCCCTTTTTACCGGGATTTACGCCTTGGTGCTAGTCGCCAGCCCCTGGCCTATGGAAGGCGGGCTTGGGGTAGTCACGGCAAGGACCCCGAGGGCGGGTCGTGACAATTACAATTCATAACAACTGGTTTATTGGCCGCGGTGTGTTAGAATCTACAAGTTGCGTACAATGCAAGCTATTGCATTATTCGAA
Source organism: Viscum album (assembly GCA_963277665.1). NCBI lineage: Eukaryota > Viridiplantae > Streptophyta > Magnoliopsida > Santalales > Viscaceae > Viscum > Viscum album. Next base: position 624,123,265 of record OY728165.1, read on the forward strand.
GGGACACATACCTTTGAAGCATGGGGTGTAACAAACCATAAACACAGAATCCAATGAATGATGATTATTAGGAAATGTAATAATCATAACAAACTTAAATATTTATATTATAAACATCTTCATCTATAATATTTTCAATTATAATCAATATTATTCATTTATTAAATATATTTTTGTTAGATGTAGATTATGTGAATCATATGACATTAGTAGCATTGAATGCCTTCACTATTCTCAAGAAGAGATATTTTGATTATAATTCATGATAAAAATTTCAATATCTCTAGATTATTCATGTTAGCTGTATAGTTATTTTTAAAAAATTTACATTGTCACATGTTAATTTGATTAATAACATGTGTTTGGTTAATGAGAATAGAATTTATAGTGAGCATGTTTTATGTAGTTTTTCAATGAAAAATGTTACATTATAATAACCATTTATTTTCTAATCACCCTAATAAACCCATATTCATTATAAAAAACTCTTCAAAATAAAATATTTCCAATAATAACATCACGATACATATTCACGACTGAAATAATCAATCTTGTGTATCATCATTTCTAATTGTTTTTAAATAACCCGCACAAGAAGATGTTATCCTAATGGCTTAGTAAGACTGTATTGTTATTTAATTGTAAAATAATATTCAACTTTTTATTTTTATATTAATTGATCATAATTAATGTTTAGTATGAGCTTTATTAATGTTACAATGATATGATAACTAGAAAAGATAATGTATTGTATCATACATTGATAGAATCACTCATTATTATGAAGGGCTTCATCATAAAGAATTGTGTAGGACACCCATTACATGAACCAAAAATAACAAATATTTAAATAGATATTTATAAAAATAATTATTGGCCTGAATTGAATAAAAAACTTATTTAAATATGTGGTTTGGTGGTGGAATAAAGATTCCTTAATAGTGGATGATATGGGACATTAATTTTGAAAATGTCAATTTATGAAGATTAAAGATTGAATCAAATGTGAGCTAGGTCATTCTGAATTTAAATTATAATTTAGAAATTAATTTTTGACTCTCATTCCAATAAAATATTTTTTGAAAAAATATCATATTACTTATCCACAATTTTACCCATGAAATATTTTTCTATTTTATAATCTATTTACTTATAATTATTTATGATGATAAATTTTTATTTAAAAATGTATAATTTACCAACAATTATCTTATTTATAAATTATAATGTAATGTTGGAACATAGTTTAATATATGTATAATTTTAAATATGATAAATATAAAATTTAAATGATTACAAAAAAAATTATAGATATATATATATATGTTGAAAAACATTAACTGTTTTTATTATTTATTAATATCAATTAATAATATCTAAACGAATATTAAAAATGTTTTTCATCATTTTAAACATCATATTTTAAAAAAAATTAGCCTTAAACCACCATATATTTATTTTTATAAAATTTAAATATATAATGAAAAAAGAAGAACTGGTAAAATTGTATTCTGAAACATTAAATGATTTCAATTTTATTTAAAACCACATAAAGAAATTTGTATTAATATTATATATTTATATATATTTATGAATGTAAAAATTAAATTTCATTAAATATTAGAGAAAAATATTTTAAGATATTTTTTTAAATGAAACATTTTTTTTAAACATAAAAAACAATTTTGACCTAAAATTATTATTTACTTTTTCTCTCATACAATATTTATTAATTGTATTTTATTTAATTTTTTTACCAATTAGTAATGAATATTTTCATATTAATTTATTAATACATTCATTCAATAGAAGGAAATAAATCAAAATTCATTTTTTACAAAAACTATTTTCTTTTAATTAATATATATTTTCATATATTAATGATTATATTTTAATTTTATTCAAAAATTAGTAATTTTTTCCATTAAATGTCAAATATATTATGTCAAGAGAATTTATTATCAAATAATATCATATACTGAATATACTAGTTGAATATATTTCCACCCAATGAAAACACATCCAATGACCATATATCAAATTTACATACATTCATCCGCCTTATAATTAATATTTTTTATATTTTCCAATATATGATCCTACAAGCCTAACTAAAATGCCTTCATCAATTATATTTATTTCACTTAAAACAAATATATTATATTTCTATTTTTTCTTTCCATAGTTATAATCACTATTATTATCTTCAAGGGAAATGTCAATGTTGAATATTAGACATTTGTGGTTTTTTAGTTACATGATTCTTATTCATGTTATAATTTTCCTAATGAAATTTCAATCATCATTCTCATAAAGTATTACCCTTTTATTATTTATTTTGATATTTTATTTCAACTAAATATATCATGATTTATTTTTGTTATGCATTGTTTGTGAATGAATAAATTCAACATGTTAGTAAAATAAAAATATATAGTGTTATATTCTATCAAATTAAAATAAATTTATCCCCTCATATATAATTAGATAAATGAAAATACATTACATGCATGGTGAGAGACAATATAAAACATGTTCTTAAAAGGAATATCTAGAACACATGTCTCTAGGTGCACACATGTGAGAATGCATGAAAGAGTTGTAGTGGGAGAGTGCATGGAGGCACAACCCCTGATCCATATGGGTGATTGTGTCTATGATATAACCTTATTATCATACCTCAATGGTGTGAATAATGACAATATTTATTATGTAGAGGCATACCATAATTAAAAAAAATGGTATTATTTTTATATGGTGCAATGCTCCTTAGCATAAAATATTATGCTAATGCAAATGACCACTTGATCTGACGAATCTTCCTTATCTGATTAAAATGTACATCAGCATTGTCCATTTCATAGGGGTTTTCAAATATCAGGTTACATATGACATCATAATAAATTTGATATCATCATATTATGGATATAAAATATTAAATAGTATAGTGAAATAAACTTGTAATCCAATGACATTGTATTTGAGGTTACCATGAAAATGAAAAATTGTATTGGAACATGCACATAGAACACACAATTTTTGGATGGTGGAATAATGTTCTCCATAGATATAAATATTATATGCATATACCCTTTAAAAAGATGACTTGGATAACTCGAGATTATTTAAATTTGTTAGGTGTGGAATTTTAGTATATCAAAAGGAAATTATTGAAACACATTTCTAAAAGATGTTGATCTTTGTGCACAAATCAACAATGAAAATACAGTTTGTAAAAAATATTTTTGAATGATGTTTTAGTTTAAAAATTCATATTATTTGAAAATCATATTTTCTCGATGAATTAGATATGAAATTTTGTAACCATGATTTTTACTATACAAGACGAGAGATTATAGGCATACAATACATGAAAAAATGTAATGCAATTTTCAGTGTTTCATGAGATATATTTTAGCCATTATTTACAAAAATATCTTTTGATAATCACTTGTACTATTTTTTAAATATTCGGATATAACTCTTTATTATTAAATGATTATTTATAGAATAGATATTGTTGATAGAAGTCTTTTATATTTCTGTATTTGATTTCCAAAAGAAGGTTTGACAGTATGCCAAGAATCGAGATTATGAAATTGTATTCCTTTGTAAATTACTAGTCTTCATAGTAATGCATGTTATATATACATTCTATGAGAGTTATATTTTATATGATCCATATGTGTGATATAATGTTTTTTTGGATGAATTTGTATGTGAATTATAGTGTGTTATGTTTATATGAATACATTTCCCCATATAATCTAATAAATAATGAATAATTCAATTTGACGAACATTTTGTGAGAAAAATATGAAACAAATAATCATATAATTGATGAAATAGTTTTTGACGAGCGACATATGTTATGTGATGGTCATATGTTATCTTTAATGATTATTTAATTTAATATATATGGATAATAATTTATAAAACTGATGAATTACTATAATTTGAATGAGAAACACCCAAATAATGTCTTTCAGACTATGAGCCAAAATGATATTGTTGATTGTGATTATCACTCATTGAGATTCTAGAAGATATGAGGATTTTATTTTTTTTATCTCAAACATGTGAAATGAAACATCTCCATGAATACTTATAAGATAAACAATTATTACTGAGTGATTTCCTTGTTTTACATGAAATCATTTATAATGAGCGGTGTAAAGAAGTTGTTCTAGTGGGATAATAGCAATCATTGTGTGAATCTAAAATATTATTGAATATATGGTGTAAGAACATTTTAATGTAGTAGATATTATATTATTGAGCTTCTTACCGACAACAACATAGAGTAGGCTCACATTGAGGACGAACATTGTAAAAATAATGCAACACTATTTTGTTTATATTATTACATCATTTGGATATGGATGATTAATCGTATGTGTAGATTTTATCCAAAATGATATATAGAGGTTATTTTCAAAAGAAATTATAATTTTAATAAGTATCCAATTATTTAACGATGGTCTCCAACCCACTTCAAAATTGTAAAATACCTCCATAGGGTAATCAATTGATATCCTTGATGAATTAGGAACCCTATATCAAAATCCAAGTAGTTTTTAAGATAACTAATTTGAAATATTTAAACAACATGATTTTTCCTACGTTATATGACAATGATTATCTCAATGTGAATAAAAATATGTTTCCTAATCATTTATCTCTTATAATTGAGGATAATGAAGAAGCAACAATAAGATTCCATCCTATAGATGCGGGTCATCATATTACATTTTCTAATAATTTAAATACTTAATCTGATATAAAATCTCAAAATATCATTTTGATGTCACATTCATAAAATAATTATAGAATGTTTTAGGGACTCCTAACATCTAATGTAATTTCAGAAAATGTAATATTAGTTATAAAGAAATTTTAAAAGTCATGGATTCCAAAAATAAAATGAGTAGGATATAATTTTAGGATATTAATATGGATAATGAAGTAAAATTATTGGATACCTTACATTATCCAATGAAATTATAAGTAGTATTTAGTCTTTTGTAGAAATTATTAATGATACAAATATTATCAAATATCTAATGACAAACTCTCAATATTGGGTTCTGTTGGAAAAAATCCCTCATGGTACCATTGAAGCACTTTTCAGGTGATTGTGTTAGTTGACAATGTGGACATCTGTGTTTTGATTATTGACTAAGAAAACCATGATATACAAATTTGTTGACAAAGGGGATTTATTTGTGGCAAGTCGAGTTCAATGGATGTCGTTAATGATCAATGATTGATTCAAGAATGTCGACAAAAGAATGGATGGTCTGGAGGTGGTACGAAAAGAGTAGATACAAGGTGGCACTGTTTTCCAGTCATTGCCAAATTTTTTGGCCTGAAAATTGACAAATGGAGAAAAGTGGTTTTTGAAAAGGTACTAGTGCACCGTAGTCTTGAAGTAGATGAAATTTTCACATCATAATTTTTTAAAGATCAGAACATCAAAATATGGAAATGGGAAAAAGAGCGCCCAAGTTTTAGGGTTGGTCGCGCAAGTGACCTGCGCGACAGAGACATGGGCGCCAAGACTTGTGCGTTAAGGGGAGACTTGTGCACCATCACCCAGGGTGTCCAAATTCCTATAAATAGAGGTTGACCCCTCCTCATTCTGGAAGAGTTCAAAACATAGATAAAATCATAGCTCCCGTCGCACATGTGTCGTGGTCGTGCAAGTAGTGGTGTGGTCGTGCAAGTAGAAGTTGCAATCCAGTTGTCTTTTGCGCCTCCAGAGTGGTTTGAGCGAGAATGGAAGGGATTCTCCCATGTTTAGAGCTGAAGAAAGGGGTGTCATGAAAGTGGATTGGTGATACTTTTGTGTCAGGTTTTAAAGAAGCGCGACAGTTGATGGTTGCGCACCAAAATTGGTTTGGGCGTAAAAGGGTGTGAGTCATGCAAGTTTGGAGTTGAAGAAGCTAGCATCACGCAAGTGGATGAGGTGAACTTCCCCTCCAATTTAAACATGCACACCAAGACTTGCGCTCAGTCTTGGAGAAGGGCGCCATGTATGGTTGAAGCACAGTAGTGATTCCGGGCTGCGTGGAAGTTGGGAGATTTCCCAATACCTTCGGTGAAAAGTGGGATTCATCTACGGGTGATTGTTGGACATCAACAAAGCATCACATACAACATATGATGTAGTAATTAGTGATAATGAAGAGACCTATAGGTCTATAAACTATGAGTGGATCCTTTCTGGAGTAGTGAGAAAAGGAAGATGAATAAGATGATCCTCTCCACTGGCAGGGAGCCAGAGAGAGAAATAGGGAGTGATCTTTTGGAAAGCAGTGAGATCACCATAAAATTTGTAAAGGAAATGAACCTGGGAATAGAAGTGACCTATCCTGAACCTTGTAAACAGCAGTGTGCTTATAGTGGATTTGGTACATCAGCACATTTCCGGGGTATGCTCCATGGATGTTTCCCTGTGAGGATGAACCACGTAAAATTGTGTTGTCATGTGTATTCTTTACATTATATTTATACTGTGTAATGGGAAAGAGAGAGAAGAGTGTTTTTCTTAACAATGAAAGAAGATCAGAAGGGGCTTTAATTTTAAATTTTTCATCCCCTGATTCACCCTCCCCCCTCTCAGGGTATTAATCCTAGTGGACATAACAGGTTCTTCATAAAGTATTTTTCTAAAATAAAAAATTATATTTCTCATTATTAACTACATATCATCCCAATTATCGGTGAGATGTGAATCATACTAGCATTTAAGAAGAACATGGAATATGATAGGTATTTTTAGTACATTAGAAACTTCAAATTAATGGATGATAAAATTAAAAAATTAATTGAAAAAGTTGATGTTGATAATGATAAATATTATTTTAGATTTATTTCTATTTCATTAAATATATTCTACAAGGTAATGTGTACATGTAAATGAAAACTATATCCAAGGTGATATAATTATAAATACATTGTAAAATATCAAAAGTAATATTTAATGTGGAAGATTCATGAACATTATAAAGATTAATTTGATGATAATGATCAAGGATATTAAGGGGAAAAATTATTAAATTTTTCAACCAATATTTTCATATGCAAGGATATGTTTTTCAAAAGTTATAAAATAGGTTTAATGTGAAAAAGGTGAGTATATGACTCCACATCATGATTATAATAATAAGATGGAACAAATTTTATATCACTTGATAGATAATATTTGGATAATTTATGTATTGAGGATAATATATGTGAACAAAAAGATTAAGAAAGTAAGATATTAAATTAATTATAATCTTATCATCCACATAACAAAAATATCGATAAGAATAATTGGATGATAATGTAATAAATGAACAAATACATATACTATAATGGATGAATCTTCACTATTGGAATCTCAATAAGACAATGAAAATAGAAAAATACAATCTAAATGGGGATGAAGTGGAAAAGACAGTATGTCTACTTGATTAAAAACATGCTCTAAAAAGATGTATTCCAAGACACATTCAAAATTTATTGAAATAATTCATTATATAAAAATGATTATAGAATAAATTAGCAAGGAGATTAGTATCAAAGATTAATTCTCACAATCCGGTGAAAAATCATATTAAATAATGATGTTGCTTTATCTCATTATGAATCTCAATGTTAACTATTTTCCGCTAATAAATGTTTTTTATAAAATCAGTTTACGACAAGTCTAAAAAATGAATAATAGTGATAAATCCAATGTTAAATAAAAGGAGGAAATGGATATGTTATGAAGATCATTTTCCTGAGTGTATATACGAATAAGGTATATTCAAATAAAACATCGATAATCATCGTGGAATAAAAATTATCAATATGTCACATCAAGGATCATAGGCTACTACTATGTTTTTGGAGGGTTTGGGCATAAATCCTCCTCATAAAAGTATTACATGTTACTACTAGATATGGTACATAAAACAAGGAATAGATGTTTCAAATAAAGGAGAACAAATTTTCAAATCATGAATGATGTGACAAGAAGATTATATTATCTTCCAACATAGAAAATTATTACTATTTGATAATTTTATTGGAATATATGGTTGGTAGGGTCATATATTTAATTAATGAATTTATATCCACCTTGGACAAATACCTAATGTTGAGAGAGAAAATGTATTTCCGAAAAAAGAGGGAATAAAAAAATATCTATTTTAGAGTCCCTATGTAGGATATCTTGAGAAAATATTATTTGTAACTTGATAGTTTATGTTCCTATAGAAATAATTGGAGATTAAAAATCCTAAGAATCATTTAGAAGTGTGAATGGGGAAAATAAATTTTTGAAATTATTCTTCTCTAATATATAAAGGATTACGATTAGTATAGATTGAAGATCAAAATATACAATATAATGATGATTTATTTTCGATGTGATGAAGAAAATTTTAATTAATAATCCACTATTTTCATAGAACTGAGGAGGTACTCGTGAAATTCAGATGCATTATCAATTGTAAAAATGGTTGAATGATCATCACATAATGTAGAATAAAAAATATAAACCACATTATGATTTTTTTCCAAATAATTATTTTTACCTAATTGAGAAATGAAAAAATACATATAGAATACATGGTTCAGATATCTTGGATAAATGGTTATGAGTCAAATTTTGAAGCATGATATTTTGAGATATATTCATAAGGCGAAGATACATGGGGTAAAAATCCATGAAACATAACAAAAATGGTAGTTAAATATATGATCATATAAAATACTGTATATATTATATACTAAACAACATTATAATATTTATAATGATTTATATGGTCCAATGAGAAAAAAAATATCCTAGGTAAAATGTATTTCCTTACATTCAATGATGATTTAGCATGCTTGACTAATGTATTGTTTATCAAACTAATGTTAGAGAAAATTTAAATTTACAAAACCATTATAAGGAAAAATGGGATGTAGTTTGGACTCCAAATGTGAAACATTGATCAAATAATGGAAATGAGTTTACATGTGATGCTTGTGAAATAAATCATGTTAAACATGGAATCATGACTCAACATTGAATAGAAGACACTCCAAACCAAAATGGTGTCGGATACATGCATAACATATGAATATTTGGGATATGAATGACTATGTTAGCCAAATTAAACATTACATTGTATTTTTTGAGAGATGATATGTTTACTCCCTTACAAAAACATAACATGTTTTGTATATGGTTTGAGGGGAAAAGGTCTCCATATGAAATATGGTTCTATATAATTCCAGAAAATTTATATTTTTTTGTTTTCATTTTTCCTAGAATTATTAAAGCATGAAAAGTGATTATGATAAATTATAGGTGACAAACAATGTATATATTTCATAGACTACTTATCTAATATAAGAGTGTATTAATGAAGGAACAACCATCCAAGGAAACAAGTATAATATCATGATAAAAAAATTATAGAAATCATGGAAAACAAGACATAATAGTTGAATAATACATAGATGATTATGATGAAAATAGTATGAATATGTCATAACATATTATTTCTGATAGAAGATAGTATAAATCAATTTCCTATAGGGAAAAATAGATATAGATTGTGACTTGAAGTTGAAATAAACCTCATTTCCCAAATTTGACCTCGGAATGTATTAGATTTAGTTTAGAAAGAGTAATGGATACATGCTATGAATGATGAATATGGTCATAATGAGAATAACTCCACAGGGGATGATTTATCATGACCTAAAAATGTAATTATCATAGGGTTGCTTTTTTATAAATAATATTAACTTGAAATGTGGGGTATCAAGGATAATATCTAGATCACTATATAATTTATATTATCAAATGTATGGTGTTGATAATGAAGATATAATTTCACCAATATAATGAGTAGATACATTCAATATTTTAATGATATTGGAATAAATATTCATCATAATGTGTATAAAAATGATGTAAAATATTTATTTCCAAATAGCGATCATTATGAATAAGTATTTATTGAAAACCCTACAGGTTTATTTTTCTAAATTTATTGGGGTATGTTATGTTGATTTTGGAAATTTTTGTATATTTTGAAGTGGGCACCAAAATCATAATATTATAAGTTGGATTGGTATTTATGATATATGATTTTCACTAAACGTAAAGTCAAAAAAACCATTTACATGATAGTTATGACTAAAGGTAATATATTGAACAAACCCAGTTTTCCCTCAAACATAACACCCGACCTGATACATCAAATACTTGAAGGTCGTTCTTGATCCCCATTGGGTGGTGACCTGCAACCAGGTATGGAACAATAAACTAGTGGAAATTATTTCATCCAACCTGAAAAAATACATGGTATATATATATATATGAATCAATAGGGAGCGACTAGAAAACAAAAAAATATTTTCCAGAACTATAAGAAAAATGTAGAAACCAAAATAACTAAAAAATCGAAAAAAATATCAAAGATTCGAGTTCAACTACAATGGAAACAAACGAAACAGCTAATCCATGTGATTGTGTGGACAAACTCCATCATTCTCACCACCATCTACCCAATATTACAGACATGAAACCTCACCACCTCACTATAGTGCCTTTCCTTTCCCTTCATTGGAAGTCATACATATTCCTACACATAGTTGAAGTGGTTTTTATGGTGTGAGATAAAAGGCTCAATATGATCTAACCTAGGAGTTTTATAAAATGTATTTTTTTAACTGTTCCTAAATTTTCATTTCAAATAATTAATTACATGATAAGTAGTAAAACAATTTTATAGATAACATGGTAAATATTTCCAATTTACCACAGTTCAAAAACAAATTTAGGTACATCAATTTCATTGAATATGTTTAATATTGTCATTTATAATATTAACCAATAAAATAAAGGATAAAATATAAAGGAAATTAATACATAATAGAAGAATATGTGTGAGCACCATGGACCACTATAGGCCAGAGTACTAGACAACTCATTCTACATTCAATCAAGTGCATATTTTGGATCCAAGAACATAGAACATAGAATGAAAGGGATAACCCATGACTAAAACCCCTTAAAGATTTCTTAATTATTACCTTAGTACAATAGGACATGGAAACAGAGGAATGACCCTTGAAAACACCTCGTGATAATCACAAAACAATAGATGATGGACTGAAGCTAAACATTCCACCTATGTTACCAAGGTTAAAAATGTGCTCATTTTTAAAATAATTTTTACTTATTTTAAACCATTTCATAAACATTTCATAAATTCATTCAATTCATGGAAAATAACACTTTTCATTCCATTTATCATCAACCATTGAGAAAAAATTATTCATTAAAAATAATGTTCAACACATATAAAACAATCAGTCAAATTAAATGTGTAAATTTATTTATAAATAATGAAGAATGTTGTTAATAAATATATGATAGATACAGAACAACCTAACTCAAAATAATGGGCCTCACATTACTGTAATGAGATCTAGTATAAAGACAAGAAGAAACACCAATTTGGGTTAATGGATCTGATATTGAAACCCAGGGAACTACTGTCATCAATGAAAATGAAGAAGCGGAAGTATTGCTTACCTGAAGAGATGCACCACAACTTAAATAGATATTGAATTCCAAATAGATCGATCTATAATTATATGTTTCCCCTTTAATCACCGTGGATATTCCCTGGGTAATGAGAATTTATATATGTAGAAAGAATAGAATGAAAAATATCTTCATTCCAATTTTAAAAATTGTACTTGGAGAGTTACCTGATGTGTAACCCAGTTACATGATGTGTGACCACCAAAGTCTCATATATTCTGGAATACCCATCACCATAGACTATAATCCTACCTTATAATAACTCATAATGTGCAAGATATCTTCTTAAAATATAACCATTCAAAACATGATTCCTTTTAGGAATTGAATTTAGCAACTCTTACACATCTTGTAACCTAATTACATGGTTCGAAATCCTCATGCAGCCTATAGAAACTTTTATTTAAAGTTATGAGTCCGAAATATTTGTGAAATAACCGATATTAGTGTTCTCACAATTCGTTCTAGACCCTATACAAAAAACAATAAAGAAAAAAATTAAGACATTAAAGATTTACCAAACAATTCAGCAATGAGATGCTACAAAATCTCCACCAGAAAGACATTCCATCCCCAGGTTTCCATGTGGAAGATATAATCCATTGAAAAATATGATTCCACTACTACCACATTAATGGGTCGTTTCACCAAGTCTCATGATAATTTGATCAATGTTTCTATAGAATTCTGAAAAATGAAATCCACTTCAAATAAAAGACATTCAGTTAAGATTCCATGATCTAAACTGGTTTCACTACATCTGAAAAAAGATGTCTATAACTCAATTTATTTCTCACTAAATATTTTATGGTGATAAAGATAATACTTCTTGAGTTTAGATAAGTAGAAATCATAATTAATACCTATAAAATGAACTATAAATGCTAACAGAGAATCAACATGTACGAGTCGCTCAGTGACTTCAAACAATCCAACATATCCTAGATCCAACTATCCTTGTTTTCCAAGCTGATGATGACCCAACCAGTGAGACACATTCAAGAAAACCTATTCAAATATAGAAGACTCCAAAGGATGATGTATCTAATCCTCATACTATTTTGGTCGACTTTGGGATATAAATAGACTTAGATGTTTGTCTGAAATATTTAAGGACGTATCGTAATCCGAAAATGGGTAGACCAATCCTAATTCACACACCTTATCCTAATAAAGCGGTGATATACATGGTAGATAATAAAACTACATTGATGGGATAAATTTTATATAAATAATGATAATTTTTGTTATAAATACCCTGCCAGTCCCAAATTTTTATCCCATGATCCATCATTTTCCAGGACACACGCACCGTGAATAACATATAAGTTCTGAATTAATCTCTCTATCTGAATATCTATATATAGATGATAATATTTTCTTAACATGACCTATGATTCCATGCCCTCTTGGAGTATCCTATAGAATCTTGAGGTAAAAAAAGGGTACCTATCTAAAATAACTGTTGGAGAAATTCCATGTACCCTCACAATCTCATGCATATACAACTTCACCATATCATCATCCTTTGTGTTATCTTTGATTGGAATTAAATGAGAAGACACTGTCATTTGATAAAAATATACCTAGATGTCATTTCCTATTAGGGGATTACATGTTAATCCAAAAAAATCAATGGATACCTCAACCCTCTTGTAGACCGACACCAGAAGGGGTTGAAGAAAACCAAAGGGTTCTGTGTGCTCTTGCTTTATCTGTTGGTAGGTGTAATAACACGACACATAATAATAATGTCACTATTAATAACTAGACTATATAATAATAATCTCCATTAGTTTTAATACTTTTTATATCCATAATTTATAACCCATGAAGTGCTTTGGAAATTAAAAAAGAATAAACTCTTCACAGATGATAGGAAGACAAATGGATTCCCTATGTAGAGTATACCACCTAATGAGAGATGCCCACTATAAATTGTCTCCCTCCATAAAGGCTTCCTCAATTAAATATAATATCATCATCCTACTACTGACACATCAAAATAGACTCCAGTTGACAATATTATGTCTAAACAGTTGTTAGAACCATATCTGAAACATCCTCCTGAGCATCCAAATGAATATAAACGAAAATCACCATAACGGTCCACTCCTCCTTCCATTCTGGAACAACATGTGATGGTACATTCTAAATAATAGTGTATTCAACGACATTTACCTTCTTATTGGGGTATGATATATCAAATTATGTCTTCTAAAGATATTCTACCGATCATCTCTAATAGAGTTCCGCTTTCTTTAATGAAATTATATAATTTAAACTCTTTTGATTAGAGAAGATCGTGAACCTCTACCAAAAAAATTCAATGCCTCCAACATTTAAGTTCATTCATAACTAATTAAATATCCAAATCATGAGTATAGTAATTATTCTCTTGTGGATAAAGATGAATATTGATATAAAATACCGAATGATTACCCTGCATAATTATTCATCCCAAACCATCCCTAAATGCATCACAAAACACAATATACACCTTATTCGGCTCAGGTAATATCAGAATAGGAGCTGATGGAAAATGTAATTTTAGTATATTGAATGAATAATGAATCTTCACATCCTATGTTATTTTTACCTATTTACTTGTAAGATCAATAACAGGTGACACCAGCTTAGGGAAATCCTTAACAAACCATCCTTAGTATCTGGTAAAACCATGAAATATTTGTATCTAAAATGAATTCCACGATTCCATCCATACCATGAATGTATTTACTACTCAGGTTCTACTGATATGTGGTGTTCAGAAATCATATTACCTATGAACATCACTGACTAAATCCAAAAAACTACATTTTGAATACATTCCATAGAGAATTTTACTTATCAAAATTTCCAGGACAAAACACATATGGTTCTCATGATCACACACTAAATTTTAATAAACTAGAATGTCATTGATGAACACTACCACATAAGTGTAAATATATTGATGGAATATTTGACTCATTAAATCCTTAAAAAGTAACGGAGTTTTAGTCAGACCAAAAGGCATCACAATATATTCATAATGGCAATACCCTCTCTTGAAAGACAAATTTGTTATATCAGTCTCATGAACTCTAAAATGATGATAAACCGACCGATGATCAGTCAATGATAACCAATTTTTCCCCACTAAATGATCAAATAAATCATCCACTTGAAGAAAATGATATTTGTTCTTAATTTTTACATACTTAAACATCTGATACACCACACATAATGAAAATGAACCATTTGCCTTCATGTAAATGATAATAAGGGATTCCCATTAAGAAATTCCATGGATAATGAAACCTTTTTCTAAAAGTTCATCCAAACTATTATAAATCTTTTTAATCTCTTAATGTTCTATATGATTACATGGAATTTAAATCAGCTTTGTACATGGCATCAGGTCAATCGTAATCTCTACGTCTCTCTTATGTGGATGACTTGATAATTCCAATGGGAAAACATCAGGAATGTCTCAAACAACAATGAGAGTGTCAGTAACTGCAGATACATCATTAGGATCAATCAAAACAGTAGACAAAAATGTAATAATATGTGGTTGAGAAGGTCATACACGATTTGATCTCGAGTTCCACTCCCCTATAAACACACAAGAGCTCCAATATGTAGAACGAAATGAAACATACAGATTATAAAAATAAACAGAATCTCGATGAGTGACAAGAAAATAATTACTAATGATGACGTCAAATAGATCCATATCTAGAATGAATAAAATCATAGATCAATAATGAATCATGCATAGTGAACAATTAAAGACACTAAAACCCTCGATATCGTGTCTTAGAAAGAGGTGTTGATAACTCCATTAAAAATGACATAATTTTTTTGGAAGTTTAATAATATTAACCGAAAATGAAGATATAAATGATTGGAAGCAACCAATATCAAATAAATCGATTTCATTGGAAGATGTAATAAGTATAGTACCTATCACTATTACTAGACCTCCAGTGACTTCCATTGAACACTCATTTACTACATGAAAATGCATCACTCTTGAGACCTTTGGATGGATCCCTATAGTCTATA
Organism: Viscum album; assembly: GCA_963277665.1. NCBI lineage: Eukaryota > Viridiplantae > Streptophyta > Magnoliopsida > Santalales > Viscaceae > Viscum > Viscum album. Next base: position 624,138,905 of record OY728165.1, read on the forward strand.
ATGTTCCAGACTACCCCATAGTAGAATTTGGTGTGGATGAACCCATATAAAAAGCGATGTAGTCATATCCTGATATATTTCTCATACGGGATTAATGTGTCTACTACTCTTTCACATCTTCAAATATGTTGGAAAATAATGCCTTTTATGTCCGACCATTCCACACTGATAGCAAGGTAGAGGTACACTTCAATATGTTGGTGGTAGTGTGGAAGAGGTTCTATTTTGTTACCCACCACCACCACATATTTGATGGTCACAAAATATCCTTTTCATCCCATCAACTCCAATAAAATTACAACTTGATAGAAGGGAAGGGGTTTGAAAACACACCTTTTCTTCCATATCCATCTGATCCATAATATCCTTATCTATTGTCTCTTAATTGGTATAATGTGTCAACATAAATACATGTGATCTAATATCTAGTTTCAAGCCCTGTAGGTATTTCTGAGCATTCAACTAGTCAGTAAAAATCATGTTTGGAAAAACATGCATGCTCAGAAAATTGATTAGTGTATTACCACACAAAAATATCATTATATTATAAGAATAGAACCTATTAATACTTTTCCAACATCATGGAATTTGGAAAAAAACATCTATAAGACAAGTGTTTTGCAACTCGTCCATCTTAGGGCCACATGATTTTATTCTGAGTCCATGGATCCCCACAATCGCATTCCATGACCATCGAGCCTGATCGTTGCACACTTCTCCTTGACATTCTTAGGTATCCATAGGGTTTATATGATTTGATCAATATTATCCATCCATTCCTCCACATCTTTTGGTTATTTTATTATTTTAATTGATGATAGTGATTCATCCAACAATTCATGAGATCAAACCCTCTCTCCTCCAACTCCTTTTTTTACCTCATCGAATGCATTATGATATCATGGTACTTCATGATTAGAATTACGAACTAAATATATGATAGTATAGACATGATCATTAATCGGTAGATTACGTTGGGGAGAATAAGTTGTACATTCCCGAGTAACACGTGGGAGACATCTCAATGGAATATTGTTTTACAAAAAAATGCAGAAAGGATCAGATAATGGAGTAAAAATCAGTTCAAACAAGAAAAATCATATGAAGAATCTTATATTCAAAAACAAACACAACATGAGACACTCTTATCACTATATATCATGGAAACATGAAACTCATCACGATAAGAGAAGGAAATGAACTAATCACACCATACATCTGATGTCTGGACAATCCAATCTATTATCTAACACACATACCAAGACAATGAATCTTAATGAATGTCCTCCATTGATAAAAAATTCGTAAATAAATATCCCATTTTTCTCATAAAACTGGCATCCAACCCTATTCTTCACATATCCCAAGGGAATTAAAAATCTACACGGGATACTAACAAGTACCATGACATTATACAATAAATCAGATGGAACTATATCACCCAACTAGAACAAAAACATGGAATACATATATACACGATGCAAGAAAGAAAAGAATAAAGGAAATAAATATTATCCATAACATTAAGAAAAATTCATAATCCAAAACAACTGATAAGTAATCTAAAATCTCTAAGAGACATGGTCAATTGAAAGGGACCGGATTCTAATAACTACACTATGGAAATCTCACCACCTGCTACCCCGCATGGATAACACGAAACCTCATCGCCTAACTATGGTTCTTTTTCATTCCCTACATTGGAAGACATACATAGGTATATACATCACTTAATATAAGTGTATGGTGTGATCAAACTTGTTCAACAAAATATCATCCAGGTGTTCCATAACATATATATATTTAATAATTCCTCCATTTTCATTTCAAATGAAACATAGCATTATAAATAGTTAATATGTTTTATATATAACATGGTAAAACACTACCATTTGTATCACCTATAAAACAGAAGAAGTTATATCTATTTCAAAGAATATTTCCCATAACAACATTGAAAATAATTAAAAATTAAAATCAGTGCTAAAACATAAATCCAAGAGAAAAATAACAATTATCAGTACCAGAGATCACTATCGGCCAGACCAGTATACTACTCTTACAACAATCAAACAGGTGCAAAATTTGTCTCCTAGATCATAGGATTTGGAAGGAGAGGAATACTTCTTTGAGTAAAACCTACGACAATGTCAATATCAGTCCCCTAGAGAATAGGGAATTGGTAAAATAGTAAATCCCAATGATCACAAGTCCCTCTAATCACAAAAAATGGATGATAGCCTCAATCTAAACCGTCCACTTATGTTCCCATAATAAACAATATGCTTTAATTTATCATTACATTCCATTGCCTTGAGAACCATTTAAAAACCATTTTATAAATCCTTTTTAATGATTTGAAACAAGCCATTCTCATTAAATTTATCAATAACCAATGAAAAACCATTATTCATTAAAATTTATTTTCAACACACAAAAAACAGTCATGCCAATTCCTTGGATAAATAAATTTATAGTGTAGGAACAATATGGTTTGTCAGCATAGGTTTGATATGGAACCACCTACATCAAAACTTGAGTCACACACACACACGTAATGAGATATACTAATGTTGAAACCCAATAATGTTAATAAAGAATATACAATCCAATACACACATATTAGGATTGATAGAATTGAGAAAGTGGGTTAGAGGAGAATTTGAAATACCACATACCTCACTAATGAACCCACGTCGCACCACGACCAACTAATGAATGGCCTCCATACTGAGATCACATAATAGTCTTTAGAAGAAGATAATAAGAAACACTAATTTAAAATAATATATCTGATTTCAAAAACCATATGACATGACCACAATCAATGTATATGAAGAATTAGAGAGGTCCCTAACCCTACGAGATGCACAACAACTGCAACATATATAGAACACTGAATAAAGTAATCTAGAAAAAGATATGTTTCCAAAAAAAATTCTGTAAATAGTATTGGGTCAAGGGAAATAATGTATGGATGATAAACCAAAAGAAAGAAAAGCTGCCCACGTATTTTAAAAACTGTAGGAAGGGAATTGAACAACCTGAAACCTTGTTATATAATGTGTAACATCCAAAGTCTCATATAATACAAAAATACTTGTTGTCTCAGATTAAAATATTGACAGTTAATAACACACAATGTGTAAGATCCCTTCAAATCATGTAACACTTCATAGCATGAAGCATTTTATGACATCCAGAAACTCTTAGACATCATGTAACCCAGTCACGCAACATGAAATTCTTAGGAAGCTTGTAAAAAAAATGGTTAATTCTTAGAGACCATCAAATATATGACATCAACATTATAGCTACTCTACCAATTCATTCCCAAACATATAAAAACAATGATAAAGGATATCCCCCATGATGTTAAAGACGTTTATAATCATTTGATAATGACTACCTCTATGGAAAATTTGTTGAGAATATATAAAAGTAATTTTTGATGTATTTGATAGGTGATATATATTAAATTATTGGATTTTAAATTTTTACGTATGGCCACATGAATTAAAATATTATATTGAAGTGGTGAATAAATTGGTCTAGAATATTTGAAATATGATTCCTCTCACATTTATTTAGGAACCAATTTTATGTGGATGATGATGGTACCATTATTTTTTTCAATAAAATTGAAGACTGATTGTAAGAATACATTATCTAAAAATATATATCATATCTAAAAACTATATAGTAAATCTTTATGAAAGGTTTATGAGTGATACAAGTGACTCTATGTAGATGGATTCCACGAGAATCCTAGATATGAGAATGAAAATCTATACATGGGATACCATACAGACTCATCTCAAGTGTAAATGAATCAATAATTAAAGAAGAAGACTATGTATGTGATTTTACTAACATAGGTTCAAATAAAGGCGGTTGATTAGTTCTTGGAGAGGGATATGTTAGTTGCTATAATAAAATACTAAACATAGTGACACTAGTAATAACTATTATGTAATATGTGTCTATTATACATTACATTACACAGATGATATAGATGCATGATAAATTGTAAGATTTAAATATTGAGACAAAGTGATAAAAAAATCATGTGATAATAAATGTTCTAATGGTTTATCTTGGAACACAGTTCATCATTCAATGTCCATGAGTATTATAATTGGATATCACTTTAACAATGAAATGGTAGAATGTGGATATTTTAGGTCTCCATATATGTTTTAAAAAAATTCATGTTGGGGACATTTTAACCACATTAATGGAATGATATCTCTTTGAATTATTGAGGCAATGTAATTATTTTTTCATTACCCACTCAAATTAATTATCACTTGTGAATCACCCACTTAAGATTGTAATAAGTTATCAAATGGGATACAAAATGTACTCTTATTTTTCATTCTGTATTATCTTTTTGTTATTGAGAATATGTTGTAATAGATGATATAATTGTTGGTGGATATTAATGAGATCATAGTTATTTAATTTAATTACCATGGAAAAAATATTTCGATCACCATGTGTTGTAAATAATAATAAAAATTACTTTATATGGTGGCATGGTGTATGAAAATATCTCCTCTTAAACGATGTTCCTTGATGTCCCTTTGTTAGAATGGTTTAAGGAGAGATGTTGGTTGATAAAAATAAAAATTGAGTGATTCCAGAACAATTTTATTAGTTAATTAGGCAGTAATTTATTTCAACCAATTTCATATGAATGGTTTTTAATTTTATGAAAGTTATTATAATTATCTTTTAGAAGACCATACTTTTTACAATATAAAATTATAATTTTGGAATGAATATTGATGGATATGTGTTCTGTTTTTTGAAAAATAGTAAATTCAGAACATTATAGAGAAGGAATTTTATATACTATCCTTCTATTTTAAAATTTTTTTATATTTTAAAATCATAAAATTTCATCTCTTTAGTTTCAAAAAAAAAAAACAAGTGAAGCTTTCCTAACAAGGCCAATCTTAGCCCGACCTCACAAGGAATGTTGGCCTAGAAAAAGGGATAGATAGGAATACCGACATGGAGATGCATATTGAGAGACGAAATACAACTTAATATTAAATGGAATATCATCTTCATTGAATGAAGAATGTACATGGGTGAGCTTGAATTCATGAGTAGTATTGGGACACCATGAGGATGAATAGATCATGATACATGGGTGAGTTTGGTGGGGATCTGACCCTCTCCAATGGAATATGTGTATGAATAAGAAATATACCAGTCATGTCGAGTCCTATCATGATAAAAATGATTTTTTATAGATTTTATGTGTGTCAATATTAAATTTAAAAAAATTATATCAGAATAACATAATCCACCCAATCTGATTAATCTGAACAAATCCATTACAATACTCGTCATCTTCACCCTTCATATAAGGGTATTCATTTGGTAGAACACATAAGAAATTATCTTCAAATTCAATATCATATAAATCCGAATAGATCAATAAAAATTGGATATGTAACAAATTATGAGAAGAACTTCATGTTAGGTCAAATAATACAATAATACACAGGGGGGTTAGAATTGTGAATTTTTAATGATGTTGAAAGATTCAAGATTTTAGAGTTCCTTGTGTTTTATGTATATATGAATATTTATCCTCCAAATTTATTTTTAGTATTGGATAAATCATAAATAAATGTGAATCAATGTTTACATAGGGGTGGGAATAAATATTGCATAGTCCCATACACCAATACTCTTTCTATGATTTTTGTGAATTTATCTAGAAAGGTTGTCTTATAAGGAGACCATGAAAAAAATGTAAATAATGATTTCCTCATTATGATAAGGATTTATTATAAGGCCCCAGCCTTAAACATTACTTAATCTTGAGTTATTACAAGATTACACATTGAGGATATTTTCAGGTTTAGAGTTATAGAGAATTAGATCATAAAACTTGCATTACATTCAACATTTAAACAAAGTGGTTACATAAAAGATAGTATTCATTTTTTCCCGTCAATGGAAAAATATTTAAAAAAAATAAAGCAAGGATTCTTTCTTGACACATCCTTAACACTATCATCATATCATGTACCTTTCCCTTGACCAGTGAAAAACATTTCAAAAAACATGGGATGAGCATAAAAAACTCAGTAAGGGTTATAAAAAATATGGAAAGGAAACATGAGTTCATATATACATAAAAATGAAATCATACTTTACCCATAAAACAAAGGCACTTTAACATACCTCATCAAATCATGAATAAATCATAGAAATCATAAGATATAAAAGGTAACTTGGGGAATTCATAACATTCTTACGTAGGGAGTAACCCTCTTTGTTACGTTTGGAATACCCACCACAGTATATTCCTTAAATCTCTTCGGAGAAACCTTAAAGTTTCACTCCTTCGCGTTACCAAATGCATTGGAGAGAAATATCAGGCTCACCCACCCTTAGTTTATCACGGAACCACCCGTCTTCATAACAATGCCCAAGAACCATAACATAATCATATCACATAAAACATGCATAAAGGAAACATAACATTTCCATCTTTCGATCACAAGATATCAATACAACAAATTGATATAAAAACATTATGAAAACCATTTTCAATACCAAAATAAATGAAATGTAAAACATGGTATTTATTTTTCTTTTAAGAAGAAGGTATGGCTTGTAGAGGAAGCCGAAACTCAAATAATGGTCACGGCGGCAGAGAAGTCATTGTCGCCGCATACGTACGACAAAACAATCACTTTTGTCATTTAGTAAACTCTTCGTATAAAAAACATTCCTTTTGAATAACGTAAATGTCAAAGGTGTTTATACACCATATATAATAAAGTTGTGTATAAAACAAAATATGCCTCAATGAATGGAGATTGAGACGAAGTCCCATACAAAGACGGTATCCTTGGATTAAGGATAAATAAATTACATAATTATGTGTGAAAAATGAATACATGAAATATAAGTGGATATTAAGTGTAAAATAATCAGAGTTTATTCACACATATTCATAGAACTAAATATTCAAGGAGTACAGGTTTATCCCAAAGAATCAAATTTGGGTTAAGAAGTCCCCTTGCAAAAATTTGACAGCCTAACGGCGTCACTACAAAATTCAGAAAATGAGTTGATGAGAGATAAAAAGGGTATCTCATCACATTGACATAAAATATAAATCAATAAGGATATAGAATAACATATCCCAACATAATAGTATGTGAATTTAAAGACATAACAAAAGAAGTCTTTTAAAAAGAGGAGGGTGAAAGGTTTCCTTACCGACATGGGTATCTTTCGAGACATGCACCCCGTGAAAGAAGGAAAATACAACACTAATGTAAATAATCATGAATGAAAGTATATTACACAATGAGTAAAATAATGGGCAGTACATACATCACTCAAAGGAAATTGTGGCAAGTTCAGCATAAATCTCACGGGAATAAAAGTGAGATGAAAAATCCCTTACGAAAACTTGGCTGCCTAACGGCGCCACTTAAAACTTAAAAAATGGATTGATGAGAGAGAATAGGGTCTCTAATCATATTAACATAAAAATTACCATAATATTAATATAAAAGAACATCCCAATAACAAGAAAGATGAGCTTTAAATGGAATGATATAAAAGAGTGTACTTAAAAAGAAAGAGAGGAGTAGGATCCCTTACCTTAGGTCCGACTTGACTCGATCGTTCATTAATCTCCTGAATAATAAACTTGTGTTAATTTATACTTCTTTAAGAACATTTTTCAAGTTAATTATTCCTTTTATAACACTTATTACCATGTCATGAACACTGTGTAATTATTTTAGTTAATAACGGTCGTTTAAACGATCATTGGTACTTGAGTCAAAATATTCTCTTTATAATTACAAGTTGTTCATGTATCCATTATATACAGAGTTATAATAATGATGTATATTTCATATATATCATATATATCCAGTATATAAATGCATTTATAATATTACATAATCATTTAGAGGTAAGAAATGAAATGCACCGTTCATGGAGACGGTAAGCCGTACGTACGCATGAACACTACTTTTATTTCTATTTCATATTTTATAGAATGGAATCATAATTATATAAAGTTATATTATAATTCCAGTATAATATTATATATAATAACATTAATTACATCCTTTATACGTCCAATATATGGCATTAACGAATCAAATCACTTTGAGGGGGCGGTATTCCGGACTTCCTAAAATGAAGATATCGCGTTTACTCATAATGGTAACCATAAAGGATATGCCATAAATGAAAAATACAGAAGCTTGAGTAAAACATAAAAATATTATATATAATATATAAATATAGTGACATATTAATGGCCACCTTTGAAGGTGATATATGTTTGTTGAACAATCATCATTTCGTGAGGCAGAAATTCACCATCCACGGAAACAGTATGTTCTTTAACCATTAGATGTAGGTGTGTGTATGTGTAGCTCGAATACTTCTTATAAAAACATCCTAGTATATTTAAGATACTATATTTATTACAAAAGAAATGAATAAAAAGAGTTTACGGGGTTGGAGAAGAAAAATAAAACAAAAGGACTCAAGTGAAGACATTACCTTAAAATCTGGTAACTCCCTTTGGTTTGAGCTAAAAGGATTACTTGGGAAGACTTCTGCCCAAAGTGAGGCTTCAAGGAGTTATAGAGGGATGTGGAGAGACACAATGGAAAGAGTTTGTCCGATAAAAAGGCTTCTGAATTGTGGGTAAGGAGGTAGAGGTAGGGGCCTTTTATAAGAGGAAAGGAGGGGCACTCTTGGAAAGTAAATAAATTTTATTTTATTTTATATTAGTCTCGGATTTTAATGGTCCCACATTGATGTGTTTCTAGGCTAATGTGATAATGGTTTTAAATTCACCCATCCCATAGGTTTTGGACATGTGTAGGTCTTATATTTTACATTATCCTTCCATTTTATTTAAATAGTTAAATAATGAGGTCATCGCTACATCATCATGATGTCATAAATAATTTAATTTATTTAATGTCTAAAAATTATAGAAAAAATACTATGATGTAGTAAATATTCTTATCTTTGCAATTAATATTTATAGTAAAAAATCGTACTTGTATAACCCCATGTAAAAATTATTTTAGTAAAACATCTCATGTTTGTGTCATTTTTACTTTATCATTAAATAAAAAAGTATTTATGTCATTTTCCAACCAAAGTGGCTCCATGGGGTCCCCAAGTTGACCCATGGATTTTCTTGGTCTTCCATGACACATAAAATGACGGTAGTACATGTGTCTAGGCCATTTCATTTTATTAAAACATTATTCTCACCTTAAACTACACTAATTACCTCTAATCGCGATTAAAAACTTAATAACTTACTATTCAACAAAAACCTATTCTAATCCCATTGAACCACATTTTACTTCTTAATGATAACCGTGTATGTAAGATTTTTTTGAAATTCAAAACACAAAGATGGAAAAATTTCATTTAAACGGAAAATCATTTTTTATAAGTACCACTTAGTGGTTTCACTATTCATCAAAAATTGAAGTTTTTCAGAAAATTACCAAAAATTCACTCTAAGATATATTTGATATTCCGAATTAAAAAATGATGTCTATTTTAAAAAATTCAAAACATATAAGTTGCATTAATTAATTTAATAATTAATTCCCGCTGTCAAAACAAATAGCGTGTTTTTATGAAACAAAATGTATCAAAAGATTGACACTAGTTTAAGTCGGATTTCAAAGTGACATTAATTCCAATGACCACTATTTGATTAAATGGTAAAAATATATTCTAATTTCACTTTAAAACCAATTAAAAATATAATCGAATCATATAAATAAATTATATTAAAAAGAGGTTTTGAATTAAAATACAACATTTTTCACAATTCATTAAAAATTGAACTTTTTCAGAAAAATACCAAAAATTTACACAAAGTAAATTTTGATGTCCCGATTCTAAAGAATAATTTTATTTTGTCAAATATAACACATAAAATTTTCACAAAGTGGATTTAAAAGAGGTTCTACATCAAAAGGCGGTTATTCGACCTTTTAAAGAATATTAGAATGTTTACGTTTAAAATTGGATTAATTGACATTTTTAATCCTCTAACATTTATTCTAAAAAGTAAAAATATATGAAAAAAATATATAATCATTGTTTATTTAGTTCTATTCATTCCCGTCATCACAACAGCTAGGCGTTAACTACCATTTAAAATAATATTATTTTATTATTAGAGTGCAACGTAAGATTCCCAAGAAACTCATTGTTGCATGTTGGGTACGCCATCGAGCATACCATCCCCTTTAAAGTTATATTAATATTTTATTCAAAAATATGGATAAATATAAAAATGTCATATTCTTTATTTACCTGGGGTGTTACATCCCTCCCCCCTTTTTGTGAATTGCGTCCTCGCAATTTTAAAATTGAGCTTGTAAACATCCTTGAAAGTCCCACATCAGAACAAGAGTCGGTAAAACAATCACATTAAAATAAAGAAAGATAAGTACAGAGGTCACCCGAGTTAAACCATACTAGGATTTCGTGTAGGAAAACATGGACATGGAAGAAAAAAACAAAGTGTCATGTTCTGATGGAGAGTGATAGTAAACATGTCTAGGAGAAAGTTAACCACAAGAAAATCACAAACTTGTGATGGGTTAAACGGTATTCGATTCCCCAGTAGGAAAAGTTAATAGAAAATTTTTTTGTTTTAAGTTACTTATTATTGAGGAATTTATTCATAAGGAAACACAATCACTTATCATGTTGACTTTCAACTTTTACTAGATTCCATAATCAAACTCATATTTTCTCCAAAAGACGAGTATTTAAGAAGACTTGTTCGCATTAAGAGTACTATATTCAACTTCTAGAGAATAACCTAATCCATAAAAGAGAACTATATACTTCCCATGTATTTAGAATTTAACCAAAACCAAAACCAAAAAGGTTATTACAAGATCAGATAATCCATAAAAGGATAACGCTTTATAAAAAGAAAATCTATTCTTAATCTCCAAAATTTGTCCAACAAAACCCAAAGTTCAAAGAGGACCATTCGATAAACAATTTTTCCACAAAATTCTTCAATGTAAACCAAAATAAGATTGAACCCCAAATATTTGAAGGATTTAGTCACATAGTCTTCCAATTTAAATCGTAAAATTTATCTCCAAACAACATCAGTTGCTCTTAATGTCTCATATTGAAAAGTAATTAACTTAATCACATATCCTCCATGATAGGTTAATAAATTTCCATAGATATCCAATAATAAACTTACTCTTATTTCATAAAATCATCTAACTAAAAAGAATCAGTCAAACTATCCAGGGACATCACGTAGTCCAGTGGTAGGCGATAAATACCAGTTGCACTATGGTTGTGGGTTCGATTCCTGCAGCTTTGTCCGACGCGATGAGTTGTTACACGGTCTGCGTGTTGTCCTTTTTCCAAAACTTTATAATTCTCAAATCATTCCCAAAAAGAGATAAAATCATCAAAAATAACCATAACATAATTTAACCTCAATTTAATCTCGTGCCTTTCACTTCCATCATAACATACAGTAACCCATAATTACCTCAAAAGTAAGGATCATGTAAACCCAAATGGTTATTTATAACTATGTCCACAAAAGAACAGATAACTAGTCCTTGAATAAAATTTTCATATATTAAACATCAGGGTTACACATACTATAAAAATTCTTCTAATATAACCCCATCATCAAAAGAGACTTAATACTCTTAAGAAATTCACCATAACTCTTGAAGCCCTTATATGTTGACTTCTTACTCATTCAACATTCTTCATGATCCATTAACCATTCCTTTCCAACTTATTCTGAAATACTTATTTCATACAAACAAAATCATGAATCATATCCTAAGATTCCAAAATAGGAAAACAAAAGTTATGAAATAATCCATACCTTTGATTGGTTATTGTCAGTTTCTTCATCCTCAATCGGAATGGCATTAGGTATTGGTAAACGAATATTTGTACGATCTTGGTGATCCCATTCACGAAACATCTTCATGGGACATGTGTTTTCATAATGACCATGCATACCACATTTAAAACATTCATTTGATCCCTCATAAAGAACTTCTTTCCCTTTCCTCGAGTCAACTGGATGCTTCCTTTTTCCATGGAAGGTTCTTGCTTTATGAACATCATTTCCACATCAATAGGATATTTCTGTCCCTTTGAAAAATTTTCCTAGGTGTTTCTTTCCACATCTTTGACACATTGGTTTTTGAACATACTTACCTTTATGATTATTACCCATAGTTCTGTAGGGATTTGTTTCTCGCATATATGATGACTTATAGAAATCAACAAGGTTTAGGTTGTCAATCATGACTCCAGATAGTTGGTTGAGGATAAACACAACAGTTCTCATTGCAGCTACCATATCATTCAGTTGCTTGCTCAAAAAACTGTCACAGTTTCCTTAACATCAATTGTTGCTCTGGTGCCAGCTAGATCCATCCATTTACTAAAACCAAAAAGGTCAATGTGAGTATATCAACAAAACCATCATGTACTAATTATGAAGATAAACACTGATATATACTTACTCATTCACATAATCTAAAACTAGGACTCTTTCGGAATTCCTAACCATTATTGTAATGTCACTTATGCTTAAAGTTTATCGTAACCTCTAATGTTATCTAAACTGACATTTGATACCAACAATAAGGCCCCATCCTTAAACCTTACTTAATCTTGAGTTATTTCAAGATTACACATTTAGGATCTTTTCAGGTTTAGAGTTGTAGATAATTAGATCGTAAAACTTGCATTACATTCCACATTTAAACAAAGTGGTTACATAAAATATAGTATTCCTTTTTTTTCCCATCAACGAAAACATTTTTTTAAAAATAATGCATGGATTCTTTCATGACACATCCTTGACACTATCATCATATCATGTAAATTTCCCTTGACCTGTGAATAACATTTCGAAAAACATGGGATGAGCATAAAAAGCTCAGTAAGGGTTATAAAAAATATGGAAAGGAAACATGAGTTCATATATACATAAGAATGAAATCATAATTTACCCATAAAACATTGGCACATTAACATACCTCATCAAATCATGAATAAATCATAGAAATAATAAGACATAAAAGGTAACTTGGGGCATTCATAACATTCTTACGTAGGGAGTAACCCTCTTAGTTACGTTTGGAATACCCACCACAGTATATTCCATAAATATCTTTGAAGAAACCATAACGTTTCACTCTATTGCATTACCCAATGCATTGGAGAGCTATATCGGGCTCACCCGCCCTTAGTTTATCTAGGAACCACCCGTCTTCATAACAATGACCAAGAACCATAACATAATCGTATCAAATAAAACATATATAAAGGAAACATAATATTTCCACCTTTCAATCACAAGATATCAATACAACACATTGATATAAAAACATTATGAAAACCATTTTCAATACCAAAATAAATGAAATGTAAAACATGGTATTTAATTTTGTTTTGAATAGAAGGTATGGTTTGTAGAGGAAGCCAAAACTCAAATGATGGTCACGGCGGCGGAGAAGTCGTTGTCGCCGCATACGTATGAAAAAACATTCCCTTTTTTTCATTTAGTAAATGCTTCGTATAAAAAACATTCATTTTTAATAACATAAAACTCAAACGGGTTTATACACCGTATAAAAGAATGTTGTGTATAAAACAAAATATGCCTCAATGAATAGAGATTGAGACGAAGTCCCATACAAAGACGGTAACCTTGGATTAAGGATAAATCAATTACATAATTATGTGTGACAAATGAATACATGAAATATAAGTGGATATTAAGTGTAAAACAATAAAAGGTTATTCACACATTTTCATAGAACGACATATTCAAGGAGTAGAGGTTTATCCCAAAGAATCAAATTTGGGTTTAGAATTCCCCTTGCAAAAATTTGACAGCCTCACAGCGTCACTAAAAAATTCAGAAAATGAGTTGATGAGAGATAAAAAGGGTATCTCATCACATTGAAATAAAATTTAAATCAATAAGGATATGGAAGAACATATCCCAACATAATAGTATGTGAATTAAAAAAATAACAAAATAAGTCTTTTAAAAAGAGGAGGGTGAAAGGTTCCCTTACCGACATGGGTATCTTTCGAGACATGCACCCCGTGAAAGAAATACAATAAAACACTGATGTAAATACTCATGAATGAATTTATATTACACAATGAGTAAAATAATGGACAGTACATACACCACTCAAAGGAAATTGTGGAAAATGTAGCATAAATCTGACGGGAATAAAAGTGAGATGAAAAATCCCTTATGAAAACTCGGCAGCCTAACGGCTCCACTTAAGACTTCCAAAATGGATTGATGAGATAGAATAGGGTCTCTAATCATATTAAAATAAAAATTACAGTAATATTAATATAAAAGAACATCCCAATAACAATAAAGATGAGATTTAAAAGGAATTACATAAAAGAGTGTACTTAAAAAGAAAGAGAGGAGTATGATCCCTTACCTCAGGTCCGACTTGACTCGATCGTTCATTAATCTCCAGAATAATAAACTTGAGTTAATTTATACTTCCTTATGAACCTTTTTCAAGTTCATTATTATTTTCATATCACTTATTACCATGTCATGATCACTATGTAATTATTTTAGTTAATAACGGTCGTTTAAACGATCATTTGTACTTGAGTCAAAATATACTCTTCATAAGTACATGTTGTTCATGTATCAATTATATCCAAATTTATAATCATGATGTATATATAATATATATCATATATATCCAGTATATAAATTCATTTATAATATTACATAATCATTTATAGGTATGAAATGAAATGCACCGTTCATGGAGACGGTAAGCCGTACGTACGCATGAACGCTACTTTCATTTCTATTTTTTATTTTATATAATGGAATCATAATTATATAAAGGTATATTACAATTACAGTATAATATCATATATAATAACATTAATTACATCCTTTATATATCCCACATATGACATTAACGAACCAAATCACTTTGAGAGGGCGGTAGTCCGCACTTCCTAAAATGAAGATATCACGTTTACTCATAATAGTAACCATAAAGGAAATTCCATAAATGAAAAATACAGAAGATTAAGTAAAACATAAAAATATTATATATAGAATATAAATATAGTGACATCTTAATGGCCACCTTTGAAGGTGATATATGTGTGTTGAACAATCATCGTTTCGTGAGGCAGAAATTCGCCATCCACGGAAACAGTATGTTCTTTAACCATTAGATGTAGGTGTGTGTAAGTGTAGCTCGAATCCTTATTATAAAAACATCCTAGTATATTTAATATACTGGATTTGTTACAAAATAAATGAATAAAAAGAGTTTAGCGGGTTGGAGAAGCAAAATAAATCAAAAGGACTCAAGTGAAGACATTACCTTAAAATCAGGTAACTCCCTTTGTTTTGAGATAAAAGGCTTCACTGGGAAGACTTCTTCCCTGTGTGAGGCTTAAAAGAGTTATATAGGGATGTGGAGAGACACAATGGGCAGAGTATGGCCGAGCCAAAGGCTTTGGAAGTGTGGGTAAGGAGGTAGAGTTGGGGGCCTTTTATAAGAGGAGAGGAGGGGCACTCTTGGAATGTAAATAAATGTTACCTTATTTTAGAATGCGTTTCGGATTTTAATGGACCCACATTGATGTGTTTCGAGGATAAAGTGATAAGGGTTCTAAAGACTCCCATACAATAGGTTTTAGACATGTGTAGGTCTTATATTTTACATTATCTTTCCATTTTATTAAAATCATTAAATAATGAGGTCATCGCTGCATCATCATGATGTCATAAATAAATTAATTTATTTAATGTCTAAAAATTATAAACAAAATACTATGATGTAGGAAATATCTTTATCTTTCCAATGAATATTTATAGTCTAAAATATGACTTGTATAACCCCATGTAAAAATTATTTTAGTAAAACATCTCATGTTTGTGTCATTTTTACATTAACATTAAATAAAAATGTATTTATGTCATTTTCCAACCAAAGTGGCTCCATGGGGTCCCCAAGTTGACCCATCGATTGTCTTGGTCTTCCATGACACATCCAATGAGGGTATGACATGTGTCTAGGTCATTTCATATTATTAAAACATTATTTTTACCTTAAACTACAATAATTACCTCTAATCGCGATTAAAAACTTAAGAAGTTACTATTCACGAAAAAAATTATTCTAATGCCATTGAACCACATTTTACATCTTAATAACAACCATGTATGTTCTATTTTTGAAATTAAAAACACAAAGATGAAAAAATTTCATTTAAACGGAAAATTAGTTTTTATAAGTACCACTTAGTGGTTTCACGATTCATCAAAAATTGATGTTCTTCAGAAAATTACCAAAAAATCAACCTAAGCTAAAATTGATATTCCGAATTCAAAATAGATGTATATTTTGAAAAATTCAAAACATATATGTTGCATTAATTAATTTAATAATTTATTCCCATTTTCAAAACAAATAGCGTGTTTTTATGAAACAAAATGTATCAAAAGATTGACACTAGTTTAAGTCCGATTTCAAAGTGACATTAATTCCAATGACCACTATTGGATTAAATGGTAAAAATATATTCTAATTTCACTTTAAAACCAATTCAAAAGATAATATTATCATAAAAATAAATTATATTAAAAATAGTTTTTGAATTAAAATACAACATTTTTCACTATTCATTAAAAATTGAACTTTTTCAGAAAAATACCAAAAATTTACACAAAGTAAATTTTGATGTCCCGATTAAAAAGAAGAATTTTATTTTGTCAAATATAACACTTAAAATTGTCACAAATTGGATTTAAAAGAGGTTCGCCATCAAAAGGCGATTAATCGACCTTTTAATGAATATTAGAATGTTTACGTTTAAAATTGGATTCATTCGCATTTTTAATCCTCTAACATTTATTGTAAAAAGTAAAAATATTTGACAAACATATATAATCATTTATTATTTAGTTGTATTCATTCTCTCCATCACAACAGCTAGGCGTTAACTACCATTTAAAATAATATTATTTTATTATTAGTGTGAAACATAAGATTCCCAAGAAACTCGTTGTTGCGTGTTGGGTACGCCATCGAGCATAGTGTCTCTTTTAATGTTATATTAATATTTTATTCACAAATATGGATAAATATAAAAATTTCATATTCTTTATTTGCTTGGGGTGTTACATTTATGGAGACATATGGCTATTTTATGGGGAACCATTTTCTCAACATCTTATTCTGAGAAAATGACAGTCCTCCATGTGGGATTTTGAGCATCTAAAACTACAATATATCAAAAGAGATTTATTTTATTAAACAAACAATTTCTTGTTCATTGTTACTAGATCAACAAATAAAATGTAAATCCTCCCCATTAAATATTAATATCTTTAATAAAATATCACTGTGAAGAGATCCTAGTTTCGAATGATCATTAACAAAATTAGCAATTAAAAAATATTAGAAATTACACAAAACTAGGTTAAAATATGTGCATCTTTTCTTAATAGAATCGTTATAACAATAGAGCCATTCAAATTGGTGTTTCATTGCACCAGTTTTCTATTATGAAATGATATTTCACATACATGGTAATATATATATATATATATAATAAAAAATTACTCTCTAAAAATATATTAAACATGTGTATTTATTGTATTTCATTAGATCAAATAATATCACCTAAAAAATAAAAAACATTTCAATTTTTTTCATTTAAGAGAGTCATAAGATACCTTTTAAATATGAATGATTATCTTGTGGAATATAATCCTTTAAATCATATGTAAAACATCACCAAATTGATATTTACATCCATTGAGACTATTGTAGTAATCAGGGAAATATCATAAATTTAAACTTCATCATTAAATATCTAAATGTTGGTTTCCATCATGCGATGAACAAACTCATAACATATAGTTGACAATGTATAGTTTATTTCAAAATTAGGGTTGAATTATTCTATGTTTTTATCCTTAAAAATAGGATTCCATACAAATGTAGGGTTGTTGATTTTTTTTATAATTTTAATAACATAGGGATACATCCAACTGTTTGGTGTATAGACAATATATTTCCAACAACATTTTGAACATTATGCATATGTGTTATTACAAATATAGGGTTTTTGAACAATACGTTACAATTACCCACATATTGGGTGAACATTGATTCCAAAATACGTAATAATTTCTAGAAAACATGAAAAAATATTATAACATGAAACTAAAATATTATTCTCAATAAGTATATTCATTAAAAATACAAATAGTAATTATATCTATAATGAAATAAATGATATTTGTAATAATAAAAATAAATAATATTTCATGATTATTTTTGATATAGTACATTAAAATAATATCCCACTTTTTGATGATCAAAAAATGCATAAAATTTCATATTAATTATTGGAATTGTAAAACAAAAATTGAAATAAATATATTTAAAAACATGCAGATATTATAGTTGATTAAAATTATTTTAAATAGTAAATCTATTCCATTTAATTGGTAATAGAGAATGATAGTTGAATAATTTAATGATAATGATTTGTTTACCCAATTTTATCTCGCTTTTGTGATATAAAAAATGATGATGAAAATTGATTAAAACACAATCATTGTACAACATAACAGTAAATAATGGTATATTTTAATTAATTTTAAAATTATATATATGATTTATAAGTATAAAAAATTGAAATAAACATAATCATAATTAGTAATACACATAATTTTTTAATTTGATGGTTTTTTATTGTTAAAAGAACCAATTTGGCATAGAAATGTTTAATTCAATTTGATGGATGAATCTGAAATGGTAGGTTTATAAAGTGGTGTCCTTTATTGGTGATGCTCGATTAGCCAGATGAATAATCTACAATTATTCCATCTTTCCTTATAATCATTCAAAATTGTGGTTAGAAAACTACGTTTCAAAAAAATTTATGTCGTACAACATATTTTGACATTCAATTAGATATACTTTCACAAAGTTAGGAAAATTTTATTTCATCTGAGTGAACAAGGTAATTATTCCAATTAACTGATTGAGAGGTTTTCTGATTACCGATTTACTTGAGTTTGACTTCTTGAAAGGTTATATGTGACTATCTAAAAACACATTCATAGGTGTGGTATGAAATTTATGTAAACTAAGTATATTGTCCATATTTGAAATCATGATAGTAATTTATTGAAACCCCATGATTAAATCTATTGATTTTTGAGATGTATATGAATAATATCAAAATTGAATTGAGATATTATTCAATGAGAAAAAAATTCTAAATGCTTCCTTAAATCCTTGAAATCCAAATTTGAGACTGATTGAACTTTCAGTTTTCCAAATAGATCGAAAATTCCTCTTTGAATACCATCAAAATCACTTTTGGTAATAGAGTTTTCTTTGATACTGTGCAGCAGAGTCTAAAATGATTCTCAATATTCTAAGGGAAGAGTTGAAATTATCAAATAATATAATTATTTTCCTTTAGATTCCAAATAAATTTTTAAAATTTTGGATTTCTCCTTCAATGTTTAAAAATGATGACTAAATCTTCTATTTGATTTTTCATTGAATTAGATGAATAGTCATCCTAGGTAAATGGTTTTTGGGATTCATCCATTACAGACAATGAATTTAATATATTATTCTCACATGAAGAGAAATAAATTTTACCAAGATCATCTATTTTCTCTCTATATACTGGAGCAATTTTTTCTGCGAATGATGTTATTTATGAGACTACGTGATTGTAAACTATTTTAGTAGTTTATCATATTAAGATTTGATCTTCCTCATATCATTGAGACGTTTCCAAAAAATTTTCTATTGAAATATTTATTTCATTATATAATTAATAAAATATAACTTTTTTTCTTTATGAGTGAGTGAGAACCCTAAAAACACATATGATGTATCTTCTCCATGTGTAGTAGTTTCATTTTTTTGGTTGTAATCAGAAAGTAAATCTTTGTTATCTGGCCATGTGAGAAGTAATTTTTTGTCATCATCTTTAGGATCTACCTCATCCTAATGAAAATTATCATATCTTACTCTCATTTTTGATGGTCGGAAAACAACTTCCTCTGCAGATTTTAAAACATTCTCATTATGCAGATGAATCTATCATTCTGATTTAAGATTTCCATTCTCCCAATTAGCAATAAGAATTAATTTTTATTTGGTCATCAGCACCAATTAGTGATAATTTTTCTTTTACTATCTTCCATAAGAAAACAATCATTCTTAATGTTCATGTAGTCATAATGTTACTATAATGAAACTTTATGATAAATATATATGGAAAATCTTATTATTTCTATAAATAAGGGGATATATAATCCATCATTATTAATATAAATACATACATTATTCTGAATGAAATCATTGATTAGATATATAAGAATATATATTAGGAAGATTATCTTAATATCACTAATGATCATGAAATAGATATACATGTTTGTGTAATGATTCATTTCAATTTCATTAATTATGGACAGTACTGTGGAGTAGATGAACATGAACAAAACCTAATAGTCAGCCTCAATATCCTAAAAACACAATTTCCAAATAAAATTTTATGTAAACATAAATTAAATTATATATCCTGACATGTGTTCATGATTTAAAATGGATCATAGATCTAAATGTAACACACCTTCTTTAGGACATTTAATGAAATATTCTATTTCTAATGAAGAAATAGAAAATTATTTATCATCTACACATGAAATGATGATAACTTAGGTTTCCCATAAAAACTACTAAACATTTTTATATTACTTCTTCAGTTCTACATAAAAATAAAATTTTATTTTTTCTTTGTTAAATAGAATTCAAAACCATTAATGGAAAGGGTTTTGTTTCGAAACATATTTTTCTAACAAATTCATTACAAATAGAAAAATTTTACTGATGAATCTTTTTGATGGAGATGTGATGTCATATCAATTAACTTGGTTCACCTTTATCTTTCCAATTTTTCATTTATATTCTAGGGAATTATATGTTTGATGGATCATATTATATGGTTTCAAAGGAAGGTGAGAGGGATGGAATGTGAAATTATTTGAAATCTAAGGGTGTGAATGAAAAAGAGATAAAGGAATTTATTTCTGATGGTTTGAGAGAAGCGGTTCTAGATTATTGAGGAAACACACTCATAGTAATAATTATATGTTTTTAGATTGAAAATATATTCTTTCTCAAAATGGAATTAATTATCATTATTATTTAAATGATTTATATTGAAATAAATATATAAATTACTAAATAAAAGAAAAACTATCAATAATGAAATTAATGAAACCAGGAAATAAATAAGTAGTTAATATCTAATATTCATATGTCCCCCTTAATTAATTCAAAACTAGTAGTGGGTAGTGGTGTAGTAATAAATCCATAATTTTATATTTAGTATTTATAAATTATTATGATATGTCCTGTTTAAAAACATAAACTCTTAGAGTATTATATAAT
Source organism: Viscum album (assembly GCA_963277665.1). Classification (NCBI taxonomy): domain Eukaryota; kingdom Viridiplantae; phylum Streptophyta; class Magnoliopsida; order Santalales; family Viscaceae; genus Viscum; species Viscum album. The sequence goes on from OY728165.1 coordinate 624,160,477, forward strand.
ATATTAATGTTCTTTGTAAATGAGTGACTTATAGGGTTTTTTGAAATATTAATTAAACCTTTATTATCAAATGAAATAAAAATATTGTTAAAAATAATTCCAAATTCTAGTAAGATGTATTTCATTTACAATAGCTATGAAATAAAAATGCAAGAAGGTATATATTAAACTACTGTTGTCGATAGAAAATGTGTGTGTTGTTTCTTACTCTATAATAAATCTAAGGAATTTACTAAACCATTATAGATTCTTATTTTTCTTTTTCAATGAAATATATATACTCCCAAATCAATAACAAGATTTAAATTAAACTACAAGTAAATGTTTTTTTGGAAATGTAGATATTGAAATTTTTTTCTTTCATTATATATAATAAATATTTTAAAATCCCTATGATGGTATTCTTTTTGGATTCTCTAAAATATAGCACAAAATATTATCCAAAAGATATGTTTTGGTCCTATATTAGTTTGATATAATAAAATAACCATCATACATCTGTATAATTTTTTTAGCAATTTATCAGCTTAATTATAATAATTATATATATTATAACACAAGATAATTGTATTAGTATTACTATTTCCTATTCTAAACATTCACCATAATTTAGTAATGTATTTTAATTTATTATAAATTTCATTAATCATATTGATAATTTAGAAAACCTATAAAGAAACTCAATTCTCCTATCATACTCATTTAAATTTCTTTTTTCCTGGGATTTGAAAAATCATTAAAAATATATTTATTTGATGATCTGAAAATATAATAATCTACATAAATTTTAAGAAATTGAATTTAATGAAAACATTTTTCTGAAAAATTATTGGATTTTCTATCCCTACATAAAATCAATTTTCTAAAAAATAGATCTTATTCTTTCATACAATCCTCTATGTTTTTGTTATAGGCCATAAACATATTTAGTATGTTTAAAATCTAAGGTCTATATATGACTATTTTCAAAACCTGAATGATGTTCAGTATAAAATTCATCTATTAAATATCAATTAAAATTGGAATATTTCAAATCCCTATGATATAATTTCAAATTCATATGAGATATAAAGCTCTAATTATCTTAGTTTCTACTATTATTGAAATAGGTGGATAGGTTTGATCATATTACATCCCATCTTCCATGTTGTATCATTTTTATAGTAATATTTCTTAATTTCTATTAAGAATTCCTTGATCAACTTTTTTATTTATTAAAACACATTTGATTTTAATTACGTAATTATTGGTTGATATATCTACTAATTCCAAATATCAATCTCTACTGAATTGGCTAATGCCTTCTTGTATTGGCTTAACCAACATTCATCTTTTAAAGCTTTGTCTATAATATTAGGATGTAGTTTCGATAAAATGATGAAATATTTAGTTAAGTTTAATAAATTTTTTGTAGTTCATATTCTTGATCATATATTTCCTAACAAATATTATAGAGGATTATAATTTATGGATCTATGTTTTCTTGGATAAACACTTTTTGATTCTTTTGTTTCATGTTCTCCTAAACAAGACAAGATTTCATTTATTTAATTTTCAAAATATTTCTTTGGGGATTAAGTCATCATATTTTAAATGGAGTAAAATGTTTCAACATCTTTATCTATCGTTTTACCAAATCGGTTAATTTCATCAAACATCAAATGAACTTATTCTTCAATAATATCTATCTTTTTACTATACACTCTATAAACTTTAGATATAGCATAATTTAATAGAAATATTCCATCATAATCTGATTTAAAATGGGTTTACTTAGTATTCAATATATAAAAATTTCATCAAAACACATTAATGTACATTACTTTAAGATTCATATTATTCCAATGTTTATAGGGTGTATTTTTAAAAATATATTTTATTAAAAACGTATTTATTTTTTAGAATGTTTTGCATATATTTTTTTCAAACAAATAGGTAGGAAGGATATATTCATTTAACATTGTGTATCATATTTATTGAATAATTATTCTTCTAATTTCAATAACTCCATTATTTTGAGTTTTTATTTGTACAAAAATTGAGTTTTTAATACATTTGTTTGAGATAAAATATGTAAAATCCTAATTTTAAAATTCTCATCCATGATAACTTGTTATGAAGATGTTATAAAATGTTTTTTATTTTTTAACAACATTAAAACGTATTTCAAAATTGTGAACAATCCACTCTTAATATTTGGATAATAAAACCTTGTAAATACATAAAAATCGTCAATTAATACATATACAGTCATTTTTTCATCCAAAATTGCTACACATGATGGTCCAAAAAAATCCGTATGGATATGTTCTAGTGGAGTGTATATAGAAGCTTTTTAAATTTATTTGAATGATGACTCATATTTTTTTTATAATTTGACAAACATCCCAGAATACATCTCTAATAAATTTATTGCAAGGAAAATTAAAAATAAGAGGTTTAATAGAAAATTTATAAACATTAAATACATTACAGTGTTCACGAATTTTATTCCAAATCAAATTATTATTTTACATAGTAGTTATACAATTCACTTTTATTTTATATATGGAATAATGATCTAGGTTAAAATAAAATTGTTCTAGGTGATCTAAATTTAGAAAGATTATCATTGAAAGATGAGCATTAATTGTAAGAGAAATATTCTTAAAAATTATAATTACATAGTTTATAAATACATATAAGGTTATACTATAGTCATTTAAATGCAAAATTATTTCATCAATATTGACTTTGAATCTCCAACTAATCCAACTCCTACTATCTTTCCTTTAGCATTATCTCTAAAGGATACTAGTCCTATATCCATTTCTACAAGGGTATAAAAATATAAAGAGTATATACACATATGTATTTATAAGCCACTATCATTATACCATAATTTTATTTGTTTCTATGTACTTTTCCTTGAAAATGAATTTAAACAATTGTTTTTTTTGGTACACATATTTTGTTTGTTTAGGTGTGTCAGGATGAAAAGATCTCAGAATCTAATTTTTTCTTAATATATAAATAGATGTATTTCATACTTAAATTTTGTTTATGAAATTAAATATATTTTAATTTAATATATTTTATGTTTTCCCAATAATCCAACGTTAGAATAATTTCAATTTATTCAAAAATGAAGACAAGTAGAATTTATTGATCATGGAACAACAATTTTTTATATAACAATGACATTTCTACTTTACTTCCTATTATATATTTTTACTTTTAAATAATGGTTGTTAAAATAATAACATTTTGAAATTTTCCACCATTGGTTTAAATACTCGATCAACATTTAAATGAGTATACTTCATGTTGTATTATTTTTATTTTATTTGCATCACCAGAATAGTTTGATATTGATATATTAATTTTTTATTTTCATTATCAATGTTTTATTAGAATTGCATAACATTAACATAAAATAGAAATATGTGTAATTTTTTGTGACTTATTATTTTTTACTAAGGATTAATATTTTCTTCAAGCATTGAGCTGTACATAGCCAATTTTCATCATCAGATGCTATTAGAAACAGACACGTAAAAATAGCTGGTTTATACCTCATTTTCTTACATACACATAAATAACATGTTTTCATACATAATTTAATCATTGTGTCTATATATGATTTAGAAGTTCTAGTAGAGTCCTCTGATGAATTGTCATTATATTTCGTAGATATTTTACCATTAGTATCATAATCAGTCTTACTCTAGTTTATCATTCCCATATTTCTTCATTAATCATTTAATTGGGGCTAATTAGGTCTCATATGACTCACTCTATTTTCATCAATACATATTAATTATTTAGATACGTTCTCATCATTCTTAAAAGGTTTTTAGATGACTTTGTTTTTCCTATTGAATTTGAATAAAATTATAGCTAACAGATCGAGTTCCATTTCAAAATATAAGAAATCTAAATCATTATAGATTTTGTTAATTTTTTTTAATTTATATTAATTCTTGTGAGGTGTATCATTATTGGAAATATTTATCTACTTTATTATCTTAGGGTCTTCATCATTAGCTTCCATTTTTTATTTGTACAACATCAATGTTCCAATTAAATCATTCATTGAAAAATAATTGGATGTTGATGATTGTTATACTATTTCAGATGACCCATTCCATTTTTTTGTAGTATAATAAGTACTTCTAGCACTTGATATAATGATTAATTGATAATCCAAATTTAGTGACACCATAGATTATTTCATTTAACCAACCATTTATTTGGGTGATGTTATCACCACCATACGTTAAAAAGGTTTCAAAAATCAATTTTGGACTAGTCCACTTCATTGGAATGACATTGTAGTTCCTTAAAATGAAATTGTGATTTTTAGCCACATTTCTTAAGAAATAAAAAATTGTTATGCTAAATTAAATTCAATAAATTAATTCCCATAGACGATATCAATAAGTTTTTTAAATTGATTCCATACTCATATTCTTTGTAAGAATCCCATGATTCTTATTTTTTCATAAATTTTATATAGAGTGAAAATCTTCATATGTACGTTAAATCTGTGATTTTTTAGATAGATGATCATATGACATTTCCCACATCCATAGTTATCACAACTTAATTGTGGATCACATATAAATGCAATACCTTTTCAAGGATTATACATTGTAATTGTTCTTCATATATGCCTTCAACTGTGACCACGCTAGATCTTTATACACATTTATTAAAAATAACTCCACTGAATGCAATTGTTATGTATGAATAAAATAAAAACATTGAATAACAAATGAATTGTGACTTTTTTATATTCTTGAATAGTGAAACAATATCCCATAGTCCACTTCACAAATGATATCTTTGAAACATTTGTGATTTCTACTAGAATGGTCCTTGTATAAGAAGACCATCACAACTAAGTACTGGAAGTTTAAACCTTTACAATAAGGCAATATAGATCTTTCTGGTTGATTTACAAGGAACATATTTCTCCAAATCGTAGTTTGAAAATCTAATACTCTTCCATGACTGAGTATGTGTATCCAATAATCCAATTAATAAATGGAATATTCTCTAATATAGTAAAAATGTTCCTGATCACATTTGTAGCAGTGATGGTCTGAATATGGATCATATTATTCAAATATTAATTTCATCCAGAAATAATTTCTATGAATACATTTTGGTTGGAAAAGATATATATTATACGTATCCACTAAGAATCAAAATCAATTTCAAAACACAATGTTGAAATAGGTATGGGTTCATAGTATATTTTCTTAAGAATAAAAGAGTTGTTCGATCTATTTTTTATTTTACAATGATATATAATTTACAAAGATATTATGCATACACTATATGAAAAATATTGAATGAAAATAATCTTTACAAAAATATAGAGCACTTTGATTTCAATAAGTTGAGTAGATCCCCAAATTTTTCATAAAAATTTACAATCATTAAAATTATAATCATTTATGTAAGTCGTAACTTCTCGTAGAAACATTTTTGATTTAATCTAATGAATACAATACTTTGAAAAATCTATAAAATAAAATTAAAATTACATTAACATCCATCAAGTCTATTTCATTAATCCAAGAAAATAACTTTAATTTAAACTTCTTCATGGATTAGTCAATCATAGGGCTCATTCAAGTGATGAAAAAACTCCAAACATAGGGTAGAAATTGTTTGGTTCACTACTAAATAATGGTTTATTTACCAAATGTTTTTTGTTGAATATAATATTCCTTACAAATGTAGTTTTTTTAATCCCTAATTTCCCATTTATTATCATTATCTTCTATAAAAATAGGATTTGGATGAATATTATTTTTCTCATAATTTTTGGTATATCACCCATATGTATTAATTTAAATATAAGAGTTCATAACAATATGTTATGCTCCCACATGTAGGTTATGAACAATGTTTCCAAAATGCAGAAACACATTCTGAATTCATTAACAAATATTAAGAACCGTAATAAAAAAATATTCTCTAGAAGTATTTTACAGATAAATACATAAAGTAATTTCATCAGTAAAGAAAAAAACGTTATTTTTGGGAGTGATAATATATATGATTTATTGTGTATTTTTTATATAATACATTCTCGAAAAAACCATATTTGAGGATTATTATAAAGGAATAATAGCATGAAAACCTGAACAAAATAAGCATCATTTACAAGCTAGTGATGTAACATTATTCAAATCCAAAAAAGAAGATATGTTAAGATATTACGTGAAGAAGATATGGAGCTTTAGTAATGATAAATATTTATCATGTAATAAATTTTTCATAAAATATAATGATTTTTTTAACTATTCTAAGTTAATGATATTTCCGATCATCAACAATGTGTCTTTTTGGAGACAATTTGTGAAAATGATTTGAGATTGATGTTTCAGTTAATGAAATCATATTATATATGAATGTGTATATTTTTAATGTTTCTTATATATAGTGAAAAGATTCCATATGATTCCATGTATGTTGTGAGAATGTGAATCCCTGTAGTAAATGAAACTTATGTGATATATTTATAGTTATTTAATAATTTGGATGGCTTACCATTACTTTTATGATTGGAATGTCCTAATAACATGTAATATTTCAAATAAATAATAGTTTGACACTCATTTTACAAGTGATTAGGTTGTGAAAATATATTTTCTTGAGAAAAATACAGAATTATTATAGGTTTGTTTTACAAAACATATAAATATATTTGTGAAGAATCTAGTGTGAGATTCACTATTAACTCATGATGAATTTTTTATGTGAAGTCAATTATTTATGTCGTTTCTATGTGATTGAAAATATATTCCCATTGAAAGTGTTCAAGAATTTTCCCTGAGGATTATGTGTTATGTTATTTAAAATGTTTTCAGTTTCTATAATGTAGTGTTTCATTCCATTTCACTTATTAAGAGGAATAAAAATTATTGACATTTCATAGAAAACCAATTTTCTTAAAGCATAAAATAATTGAAGAAATTTTACATTACACGACACACATGATAAGTGATTATCATGAAATGTGAATGTATAATTTTACATTATATATGAGAATAATATATATGAGAAAGAATTAATTTGTATACTTTGATGAAAAACTAGTAAAAGTATGTACCCTATATGGTGATAAAGATAGATATTTTTTATTATGATATTGCCTTATCAAGATTATTGTACGTGTTAGAACTTAATATACAGATCATATTGAAATTTCAAAAAATACTATCAAAATGTTATAGGTGTAGCCATTATTCAAGGGTTATATGTCTTGTTTCATTTGATAGAATTTTGTATTAGGTGCAATGAAGATATTCTTCTAGTGGGACTCTTGTAAATCATATTTTAGATTTATGCTATTAAATATTATTTGATGTAACTTCATATAATTATAATTGAAATACAGTTATTTGTAAATATTACCAATAACAGTAAATAATAGTTTCACATTAAATTCTATATTTGAAAAATAAAATTCCTTCTCTTAAATATATATTTAAGGAATTTGGTTAAGGTAGAGTAATGCTAAGAGTTTAACAAATACAAATAGATAGGTAGAGGATAATTTTAAAGTAAAGATAAATGGTAAAAAGTCACCACTGATAAAACACCCTATATGTGTTGAAACAGAAACCTTGTCTCATCAATATATTATGTATTTTTTATATATATATTTTCTATTATCATAATCAGATATTATTAGTTTTGATTGTCTCATACATGTTTCAGAATATAGTTTTTTATATCATAAAATGATAATAGTTTTTTCATTCCTAGAGGATATAAGGAAGCATACTCATTAGTTTTATTTTATTTAGAGAGTCCCTTGTTCATTTGATTGTATGAATGGGTTTGTATGTGAGAATAAAATATATAAAGATCATATTTTGGGTAATTAAACAATAACAATGAGTAACTTTTTATTGAAAATTAATATTTGTGCCACCCTAACAGTACAATATTCGTAAGAAAAATTACACATTAATGTCATTTATTAAGGGTATCAATATCATGATTGTTATTCATGTCGGAAAAATATAAGATTGTATATAATCATTCATGTTTGTGATTAAACCAACAAAAACAAGAACATGTTACACCCTATGAATTTTTTGGGGTCTATATCTATATAATAATAATATCAATTTAATAGAATAATGACGATGTTAATAGAACAGAATTATATAATATTAATATATTTATAATTTTTTAGATGATAAGGTAATTTTAAGGGAAATATAAGAACAATATGCATACTTATATGGAATTTCCCTTTTAATAAGGAGTTTCTTTGGAAAGAAGGGTTCTGGCCTTCTTCATGGTGTCAGATGCTACCAAACATGTAATATAACATTCAGAGAGTCAAATAAGGATGATGTCGAAGATTAAAAATGATGTATTGATGTATTATGGAATGGGTTGCAATGATGACTTTTTATAGTTGAATACAAGGGGTATTTCGGGGGAATAGTTTATTAAATGAAGATTAATTAGGGAATCACAAGGGATTTAGGATATTTATGTAAGTAATAGTTTGTGAGAAATATATAATTTATTCCAAAACAAGAAAAATACTTTATAAAATTTTTTAATATAAGAAAAATTAATGAAAAACAGATAAGTGTTATTTAATTTTTTTACCTCTTCTTACTATATTAAATTATCTTTTAGGGTATATATTTTTTACTAAAAAAATAATCTTATTCCTCTTAAATACTATCAGTATGATTATTAAATATTTTTCCCAAATTTAATCAAATTAAATATTATAATATAATGAATTAAGATTTAAGAAAAATTTGAAATAAAAATATTATTTTATAAAAATAGTTAACATTTAATCATTAACTATACAAATTATAGATTAATATAAACCATTATTCATTAAATAAATTTTAAAATATATTTTTTTATGTATAAAAAAATTATGAATATCATCGATAAAAATTGATAGATTGATCTTTTTAAATTTAAATTTAAAATTATAATAAATGTTACTATCATTATAAACATCAATTGAATACATTATTAGTTATCAACAACTAAATTCAATTGATGGGTTCTCATTTAATTAATTTTTATAAATATAAAAAATTCCTCAAAATTTATATTCAAATTATTTGAATTCAACATTTCAAATTAAATATATTATATTTAAATGAAATATATATTTTTTACCAATAAATATTTAATTATTATTCCTTGTATCTTTATAAAAAAAATTCTATTTTAATTATTTAATATATAGTCATTACTTGAATTTCATAAATATATTCTATTTAAATTATTCTATAAAATCATATAATTTTATTTAAAATATATTCTAAAAATAAATTTTTTAAATTAATATATATTTTGAAGATTTCTTTATTATATTTAAATTTTTTTAGAAATATATTTTTTTAGGATAATTGCATGAAAATTGTTGTATGTGTAAAACAAAATTTACATTGAAATATAAAATACACAATATATCTGTTAGATATATATATATATATACATAATGACCACATGTCTTCAGATTTTATATCAAATGGCCACATATCTAATGACAATATACATAATATCTATTTTACATTTATATATATAACAATACATAATTCACTAAAATTCAATCATCATAATCATTGATTTCACTGAAATAATATAAATTATATTTCTAATTTTTTTATTTCTATAATTATAATTAATTTGATAATCATGATTTCACACAATGATATTGAAGATTTGTTGTTTAAGGGTTTTTATTATGATTGATGTATATTAGACTAATAATTTTTGTAATGATGTTTTATTATTTATTCTCATAATATATTATTGATTAAATATTTTTAATGGTTTATAATTGATACATGTATGGTGGTTTATTTTTTAGCAATACTTTCTCATACTAGTTATTCAAAAAATTAAGAGACTCCAAATGTAAAGGGATAAATGTTATATTTTAGAGGCCATAAGATATCATAAGTTAACTTCTTTTTATGTTACATACATTTTTGTCATGTCTCCATAATTCTTATTTAATAAAAAAATTAAAAATTCACTTTAGGAAATGGATAAATCAATTTATTTATGGTATACCTCAATACATGGATTAATACATTTGGAATAAGAAAATTAATCATAAAACACAATATACTTATTGGATGAAACATTATGTATAAACAGTCAATTAATATTACTAACTAATATGGAATCAAATGGGAACTAATATAGTGACAATTTCAATGGTATATAATCTAGTGATGGGATGTATTATCCAAAATACAAACACACACTTTCTTTAATTAATCATCATTAAATATGAAAAAAATGATTTTAAAAACTCTGTAACATTACACGTGAGTATTTAAGAATATATAAAAAATAATGTGAAGTTAACAGATGTAATGTCTTATAATAGTGGTATATCTTAATTATATTTATTAATGATAGTGAAAAAAAAAGTGATTAATAATAAAAACTCTCAACTATTAAATACATAATCAATTATCTGACCCCAATATCCATGATTATATAAAATATTCATTATAATATCTATGATGAGAAAAATTTATGTTTTCATGAATTATTATGAGGATAGTAAAAGTTGTATAGTTTAAGGTGTTGTAGATATGATGATTTATTAATTTTTTGGAAACCCTTTTTTTCAGTCTTATATGTTTCATGTCCATTAATTTGATCTGATGTTTATATCATTATTTTTTAATAATTCAATGAAAATAAAATTTTACATTATGTTTAAGAGTTTTGTATGATGAAGGTTAACGTTCAGGAAATTCCACCACACTATTATCATTAACATTATGAGAATAAAATAGGTGTAATAATAAATAATTACTTAATTTTCTTGGGAACTAATTTTTCAAATAAATCTGGGATTAATTTGAAGGTGTGGATCCATTTTGGCTCAGTTAATAACATGGAATACAAAATATGCTATTATATAAATTACTTATTTATGTTTTTTAGTTTTATGATCCTTGAAAATTATAAAAATATTTATACAATGTTTGATATGTATTATTCATTCCTCTAAAACATATGATTCATTTATTTCCCAAACAATGAGTCGATGTATATGGACCAAAAGGGGTAACTCCCACATTATGGGGAATAAAATGTGTATGTTTTTATAGGACCAAAAATATTCAAGAACTCATAAAAAATATATATAAACATATTCTTAGTTAATTTTTAGTATGACTAAAAGAGCATTCCACAATACTGATGGGGCAGGTTTTATAAAATAATTCTTCTATGATATATTGTGTTCATAAGATGGGACATTTCAAGTTGTTTTGATGGTATTTTAAAATACGGTTTTATTAATTGAATTGTAATGAAATTAAAAAAACTAGTTGAAATCTATGTCCATGTAAATGTTATTTAAATGTCGTTAATTTCACTTTGTTGAATAATGATGAAGACATTGTAAGAAGAATGTTCTATATTTTTAGTAGATCCATTGATATATATTAGTTTTTCATTCTAGGGATACTCATATTCGATCAATTATATCTATAATCATATCAATTGATACTAAGATGTCTGTAAAAATCTATATTGTAAAATAAAATTAATTGAATTTCTGGAGTATTTTAAGGATGTTATTGGAAAAAAGTTGAAATGTAATTTAAAATTAAAATGTGATGACTCTTTTTTTTGTGATATTTAAACTAATTGTGTATTTCGCTCTTGTGGTACATGAGTTTATAGAAATACATTATTTAGGATGAAATATTTCATTTGGATGATCAGATTTAATTAATTAATAATCACGTATATTATTCAATATAAATAAAAATTAGTTTCTTAAATGTAGATCCTACAATAATGTAACAACATGACAATACATATAGTTGTGAATGAAAAATAATAATTGGGATAGAATCTGAAAATGATTGGTTTGTGTGTGTGTGTTTTCCCAAATTGTAAAATGTTATCAAAAATTATTTTGGGAAAATATTCTATATTATGATGAAGAGAAGAAAAAAAAATTGGATAACATCATTAATTATTGAATGAAAATCGATGAATCAACAATATCAGATTGTGTTTCTTTTTTGAAGAACACATTTTGGGTGATTAGACTACAAAAATATTAAATCAATTGTAAAATATATATTTCGCATGATATTATCCATGATAATGATTCTAGTAGATTTAATGGTATTGGGTGAGTTTCAATTACTCCTTGAGTTATCTAATAAATTTGAGAAGTAATCCCAATAGATAATTTTTTTGGATTATTTATTTCTACAATATTTGTGATTTAAGTAGATAAATAATCCAATCAACCAACTTTTACTGTATAATTTGATTATAAAAATTATAATGACTATAATTAAAATATTTCATTTATTTACTATCCATCTTAGTGATCCAAAAATTCATATGGTCATCATAATTAGTATTATATCATGGTTCCATAAGATAATCACAACATTTAGAATATTTTTTTTATTTAATATTATTAAACACATTTAGTATTTTAGTTGTACACACTATTTAGAATAAATTAAATATCCATAATCATTGTAATTGTAGTTCATTAATGTTATTGAAATTATATATATTCTTATTTAACTAGTTATTAAAATTTATTCCATAAAAATGATCCCAACATAAATTAGAAAAATTATAATGATATGAAGAAAATAATTCTACCCCACATTTATTCACTTGTTATAAATGTTTTTGATATTGTGAAATATTATATTACTCCCATTTTAATAGGAGAATCTTAGACTTGTATTTTTAGAATAATTTATATATTAATTTGAAAGAATTAAATTCCATTCTATCCAAACTTATAGTGACTGATATTTTAAATTTTATAGGTATTATTACTACAAAATAAATTTAGGATAAAGTGAAAAATAAAAATTAATAATATTTCAATGTCAAAAGGGTCAAATTATAAATTTTGAGATTATTATATGATGATGCATGTATGGTTGAATAATAACATATAGATAAATTCAATACAAGTTCTAACTAGGTTGTGATCATTGTTACAGGATTCATTGATAGTATTATGTATTTGATAGTGTTTGATAATATACAATGTATCTTACCACATATATTTTATGCCAATGTTTCCTCTGTATAGGAAAAGTGATCAGAAGAAATAAAAATATCAGTCAAAGAAATAATGAATTATTGTTCCTTGATTAAAAATGAGGAAGACTATAATGAAGAATTTGGAAGTTTAGACTATGATAATGATATTGATTCAATGTCTAAAAATCTCATGTCACTCATATAAATAGTTCTCTAAATAAAAAAATATAATATATAGAAAAATTTTATAAATTTATTCTTGATGAAAAATCAGGAAAACCAACTACTATAATATTGAACCTGTAAGGATATTATTATTTTTTTGGTTCATAAAATAGAGGTAAAAAGGAATTCAAAATCATTACTCCATGAGATGTAATACACCAAGAAAAACTGTAAGATTATGAAGAATACTTTACTTTCAAGTAATTTGTTAGTTATTCTAACGACACATAAATATAACAATTTTTTTAGCATCATTGAAATAATATTTATGTATATGATATGTGATGGAAGGCATAAATGTATGGGGATACAACCCATTAACATAAGTATAATAATTTCTGATGTTATGGTATAAAAAAGTTCCATGTTGAATAAATAAATTATTGTTGTGAAAAAGTTTTGTTTTATATGAGCGAAATACTGATTCATTTTTAATGTATGTCTCATAATCCCATCAGGTAAATTTTTTCATTAATAAGGTTCAAATTTAGAACATAATAGTGGTAGTAGAAAAAAAATGGTGATTAATAATATGGATTTGAAGCGGAAAAATGATTTTTTTAGAATCATTTTGAAATAAATTTCATTGAAATGGGGGTATAAATTAGTCTACAAAAATATTTAAATTAGTGATCTAATTAATATTATATTGGAGGAATATATATAAATACGGAGAAATAATTTATATGTAATAATGAAAATATTTCATATAATATGAATTCATGGGAAATAAGGGGATGTAATCATTAACATGTCGTTATGATTATGTTAAGAAGGTAATTCATTCTCCCAATACGAAATGGGAGTTAGAGAATTATATTTATAAAAAAATTGGTTCCCAATCAATATGAAATTTGAATACAAATCCCTGGGGTATGAATAATAATTTTTAGCCTTTACATGTTAATAGTTGAGATATGAGGAACTTTTACACTCTCTCGAATATTAATTGGATATTAATGTCGAAAAGGGACAAAAAAATATAAATATACATATTTTTTATGAATTAGTTTTAATATAAATCGGTATATCATTACTATTAGATAGAATCAAAAGATATATGTTCTTTATAAGGGAAATATCACTTGTTTGGGAGTTTGTAATTAAAGAGAGTTATTAAATGGGATGAGTTTAAAAGTTATTATTTGAACCGTTATAATAGGTTTTCTATATATGTTTCCAGGAATATTATATTAATAGGTTCATGTAAATTTTATTAAAATTTAATATAGAGATATTGTTGATTCATTGTTAGTATCAGGATGCTTCAATATCTATGAAGTGAAATAGATGTAAGTATCCATTTATAGATATCATTATTTTATTATTCAATATTTTTTCCATTTATCAAGGTCACTAGTATTGTTAATTAATTATTTAGTTATGATTCTTTTCAACAAGAAAAATAGTTTGAAATGTTATTTATAATTAAAGGATGTCAACGAATTCCAAATGGTAATATTTTTGGGAGAAACAAATATTTAGGAAGATTTTTTTCCAATGGTTCAAGAAGAATGAATGGAAATGAACTGGATATGATATATGAGTTTTTTTATTTTCAACATTTAAATTATGATGAAATTTAAATGATTCTTGATATTTAATTTATGATAAAGTTAAAATGATGGTCTCAAAATTATTTCAATATGTGGAATGATGGTTCGATGGTGTCATGGATCAATTGAGAATTGAACATAAAAATGAAACAAATTTATAATTATATGATATATGTTTTATTTAGGAAATATCTTATGGGATATTGAAATGAGAATTCATTTTATGATATAGGGAATGTTTATTAGTGTGTGAATTTTTGTAATAAGTAATTTTTAATATAATTTGGGATAAATGATATTCATTTATACGATAAGTATAATTCAAAATGCTTCCAAATAATTTTTAATTTTATGGAGATCAAAATTCGGATGTCCCAAAAATGGTGAGGAAATTTTTTCTACTTAGATATGATCATAATATTTATTTGAATTTTTAATTATTATTAAGTAAAATTGTTTATATATTCTAAAAGGTTCCTGTTCGGGAGATCTATTTATCTGAACATACATGGAATGAGAAAATAACTCCTTTCCAAAAATTCATGTGGACTATATATTGTGGTTCATGGCGTGTTTAGAGTAGTTTAAATTTTTTTAAAATAATGAACTAACAAAAACAAATAAAATAACATGGTGAAATGTTTTCTATAATTTTTTTTATTAAAATGGAATATAGAACCATGTGGGGAAGGATTATGAATCCCTAGTTGAAGGATTGTTAAATATTCAAGAGTGGATATCATGATGTGGCTTAGTTGATTTCTTAAATGATACTCAATTTTTGATCTTTAACATCCCTAATTATATGAATGATGAATATGAGCTTGTTAATGATCCAAAGAATCCAAAATTTGTGATAATAATTTTTAATCCATTTAGAGAAGATTTTTGTTTGAATTTGAGTTTAAAATTCATATTTGAATCTAAATATGCTACACTTATGAAATATTAAAATGAAAATGGTATTACAAGAAAATTGAAGAGTAGTGAGGTGAACTATGTATTATATTAATGAAACAAAGTGAAACATATAATATGATATTTATGGGAGGAATAATTATTATAATTTTTAGGGGAATGTAGAGAATGTGTCCTTAGGGAAGTGCATACAGATATATTATAAAAATATATTACTTATAGTAGTGAAAATATTAGAAAAAAATTATAAATGGAAGGAAATTAATTTATGTTCTTGATCAACATAATTATTAAATATGGTGATGAGAATGGAAAAAAATTATAAATATTGATGAAGCGTTAGATCTCAATAATATTTATAGGAGATAATAATAAGTTATATAAGGATAAATTATTTCCCATAATTATATGATACCAATTTATTTTATTACAATACATGTATGGAGGCATGTTGTTATAATATTTGAACATTGTTAATGTATATAAAAATAACTTTTGATTCATTTAAGGTGGTTCTAGTGAATGATATAGTCTTAAATTATACTCTATTTCAATGGATTTTCTGCTCATTTTTAGTTTTGAATGTTGTGCATAATGTTACCATTATTAATTTTGTCCCCCCATCTAGGTGAGTTAAATAGTGAGATCACTCAATATATAAAGTGATAGAGGTTGATATCAGAATAAATCATAAAATACATTAATAAGAACATTTCATTGATTAACCACACCACCAAAATTGACCTGCTTTTTTAGGCTACTAAAATCTATATAGACACATAATTGAACTACATATGAATTTGTATGTAGGAGTAATCAATATTTATATGTTGATAAATCTCAAATGGTGGTATAAAACTATTAATAACTACTGTCTTTGTATATTATTAAAATATTAATATACTAATCATGTACCCCCACATGTCAACATATATCATGATGACATTCATGGTAAATAATTTTCAGGATACCCATATATTACATTCAATATTCAAACCAAGTAATAATGTATAAATATATATATACAAATATTATATTCATTTTTGTAAAATAATAAATTTAGAAGGGACAAGGAGAATTATTCCCTAATATAGGCCACTAAATGCCAGGGATTTATTCCCTATAATGTTAAAATATATACTATATAATCAAAAAGTAGAATAAAACACAATTTTTCAAGTCCTTACTATGTAATAATATATTCATATGGACATGAATAACTATCATACTTTTCATAATATCCAAAGAATAACCTTCTACCCCTCATTATATATTGGGACTCATTACCCCCATATGTGGTTACAATCCATATAAGAAATATAATATCAAAGAATATAATGGAATCTCAAGTTAATTCATATGATTCATATACTAATTATTCACTTTAGAGACTATAGTTTCACATATTGGACGAATACATACATACCCATATAGTAAAATTTACATGATTAAATTTAATATATACATAAAAATGTAGTTATGGATGATTAGGTATCTATATATAGATTAGACATAAATCCCAGTCCCATTAATGAGAAAGGAAAATAATACAATGCAATATCAACTGCTACAATCCCCTAGTTGATGGAGAGAAACCGTGTCAACTCATTGGCGAATAACTATCTACCTTGTTATCTTGTTTCATCAATATCCCTTATCCCATTACTATATTTGGGTAGGTAAATATACATACTAAATTCAGTATTAGTTACTAGTTGGATCAGGAGGTGAGAAAGGGGATGTTTATCAACCTCTCTCTATAACATTAGTAAGTGGGTGAGTTTAAGTAATATCATAATATTAAACTATCTCAATAGGTATCTAATAAAATATAGATTTAATTATCCTTCAACCAAATATTTATATTACTACATCTTCACTATATGTTAGTGATCATATAAAATTTTATTGATAATTTTATGTGTCATGGGAGATTAGTTACATTCAAGATTTCCATATTACATCTAAAACATATAAATACTTTATAAGATTTAGGAATAATTATATATTCCCTCCAGTATATCAAATTGATCATTTGGATATACCATCATGATACCATAGGAAAAGGTAAAAAACATAATGGGGTGTTCTCATATTATTAATAATGATTATCATACAACAAAATTAATCAAATAATTTCATTCCATGATTGATATTGAAGGATTGAAAAATAATAAAATGCTCTATTTAACCATTAACATGATAATGGTATATTTGATACTGAAAAGAAATTATCATATGGAAAAAATAATAATTTCATATTGAAGAAATTTGCAATTTCACACATTAAAAACATACAATAAAATCCTTATTCCGTAATATGTTAATCCTAGAATAAATTCCATGTTACAATAATCTGGATCATACTATCAATACCTTCATTTAATGTGTCATATAAAATTGATCATGGATACACTATATGTCATTTCATGTTTCTCTAATGAGTCCAACTGATGAATTGGGGGTATATATAATTCTAGAACCCACCTATCACTAATTAAGTACAATTTATTCATAATATGAATTAAATTAATAAAAAAATACATATTTAACATTTTTAATTTTCAACGATTATCCATATTTAAAAATAATACATATAGACCACCAATAATTCCTGAGTAAATAATTAAATAATTTCTAATAAAAAAATTATAATAACTATTGTTTATACCAAATTGAGTAATTTCCTTATGGTCAATTAAATATATAACATATATCCATGGGGTTAAAAAATTGATATGAATGGGGAAACAATATTAAGAGAGGTATAAAATATAAAAATCAATATATTAAAAATATTTTTGGGATTACAATGTAGCACATAAAATGTAGGTAGTATAACCCCATGGAGTGTTAAATAAGGTGTTTAGTTTGGCCAACCATATTTTCTTCTAATGAAGGTTGAGCTAATACACAACCATTTAATTTTTTGGTTGTTTCCCCAAGTTGAATCTATGTTAGATCCTCCAACTACATGTTATATACATATAGGAATGCATTTTAAATGATTCTTACAATATATTTATTTTCAAAATTTTAGAATGTTGAGGTAAATGAAAAACACCATTATGATGACACTGGGATGTTGTTTTAAAGATAATAATAAATATTAATTTCTTTGGGAAACATTTATAAAAATATTATGAAAAAATTGGGTATATGATTTTCCTTTAACTACTATCAGTACATTTAATTCAAGGATCATAAAAAATAATATTCATGAAAAAAAGAAGAGGTGATTGATTTGTAAAACATTTTAAAGCATCATTTTTTAATTAATTTTATAAAATTTAAATGTCACCCATAGGGAAAATGTTATGAAAAAATATTTTAAAAAGTCATATAGAATTTTATAGATAGATGAAGCTGCCCTTAATGAATACGTTATATATATATATATATGATCCTTAATTAATCATTTTATTGAATAATTACACCGAGGAACCCATTTTTTACCCTATAATATCAAACATGGACAACATTACTACAAAAAACATCATTCATTAGATATGAGTATAAATAAAATAAAATTACAGAATAAATGGAAATAATAGATAAATAGTTTTGAATAAAATTAATTTGTTAAAATAATTAATGGAAATAAAATTATATTAACATGAAATTTAATCACAAAAATCCCTTCATTAAATATTATTTTGAAATAAAACCTTATTACTATATTTCCTTTATATTCAAAATAATGTGAAGGATGGAATAAGAAATTGAATATTAAATATTATGAATAAAAAGATAATAATTATAAATTATTCTATATAGGTATTATATACACAATATACAAAAAATAGATACATTATATGAAACATGACTCAATGATTGAAATTTGACACGACAACCCCTTACCTTGAATTTATTCTTTGTATAAAGAATTATATAAAACATTATATTACCCATATACTCATTAACACTTTATTCTATGAAATATTTTTAATTTTTTACATATTTTAAAATAATATTTCATTTATTTTTTTAACATATTTTTTTTTCTATTTAATATAAATTGTTTTGTAATTAATGGTTTTAGCCATTCCTTATTTGTTTCTGTATAGCCGCTATAGTGGAAACAACAAGATTATTATTTTATGATTTTTATAATTCTAAAGCTATCATAAATACATCTTTTATAATTATCTAGGATGTTCCTTGATATTTTTTTGTGCACTTAATTTTTAAATTTAATAAATATAATTTTGAATGATTTTTTGAATCTTTTATTGATCAAATGGTTGTTTTGTAACATGGAGTAAAATAATAATATTACCATTCAAAAAATAGGTTTTTATATTAATATAATTTCTATATAGAAATTATTTTTCAAAAACAATCCCTTATTAAACATAATATCATCATTTTTTAGGCTATTAAACTGAACAAAACAACAACATTTTATAATTATTTATATATATATATATATGATTATGGAATGTTTTCATATAATTATTTTCCCAAAATAATAAAAAAAGTATTAAGCCATCATAATAATTAAATATTGTGAATATTTGATATTTCTTATCCATTCATGATAGAATAATTATAAAACAATTCGAGTAGTGGTCCATTCATCCCAAATGGGAGTATGTTATAATGAGTGAACAAATAAGAACTATATATTTTAAAATTTTAAAATTATTTTTAATTAAGATAAATGATTTTATAAATATGATAATATATTGATAAATATTATTTATTAAGTGGAATATTACAATAAAATTGATGAATATTAATATAACGTAATATACTAACATATAAAAACAAAATCTTCACATAGAAATATCATATATTGTGAAGGAGTTAATGAAATTTCTAATGACTAAATGTTAATAATGTGGGCCCATTTTTTATAGAAAATAGGTAGAGTTCCAGAGAAGATTCTAATTTTTCTGTGGATTTTATGGTGTGTGTTTTGTTAAATTATATATTTTATTGTAGTATCACACTTGTAAATACTTATTAAAAAAATAATTTTATTTTATTTTAAATGAAATGCTTCACCAAATAAGAACAATTTCAATGATAATAATTGTAAGGGTATAAATACACTCAACCTACATAATTGAGACGTGTTTTTTTTATAATAATGGCATTTTCTCTATGATTAACTCCTCTTTAAACCGTTGAACCAAAATGCAGTGAAAATATTTAAACCAGAATAACTATTAATGATGAAAAATAATTAAATATGCGACGTTGCATATGATAAATATATAATTGAAAATATCAAAAAAAAATTGAAATAAATTTTTCATTGAGGTTGTAAAAATAAATTCTTCTATAATGACACACAATGAAATGAAATCATTATATTTTTAAAAAATGGATTTTAATGAATAAAAAGGAATTTATACTAAATTAACTTATAAATATTTTTCTCATGAAGTAATTTTTTTATAAAAATTGATTATTTGTATGTATTATAACAATTTATAACATAATGTTTCCATGAATATTATTAGTTAATTAAACATATCATAATTTTTCTTCTTGTGTTAAAACATTACATTGATTCAAGAATGTAGAAAATAGGTTTTTGAATTCAATTTAATAATTATAAATACTATATTTAACTCTATAAATATATTATTGGTTAATAAAAATTAATCATAAATTTTTATGTTATTATAATATAATGATAACTTAATAAATGTGAAAATATTTGAAAAACTATATTTTTTCCTTTAATATAGAAAATAAATTATTCCATAAAAATATAAAAATTCAGCAAATGAAAATTTGGAGTTTATATATCAAAAAATGTTGTTCTCTTTATAACATTAAAATTATAATAATTATATATTATTCTTGTTATAGAAAATAAAAACATTAATGAAAAAACACTATTTTAGGAAAATGACCATTTTTAACACTATGTTTAATAAATCTTATTTTATATTATTTTTAGAGTTCATGTATCATTTTATAAATTATAATATAACATATTTTAATATTTTAAATGTTATAAATTAATTTATTAAAAAACCAAACGATTTGTAGATAAATATTTTAAAATATTATTTTATAACATTGATTAATTTTAACAAAACCAATTTACCAATATAATACTATGTAATACTTTTATTTGACTAATATAATTTTTTTTATAAAATGATTATCATACTATGTGGAAGATTTATTTATTTCAGTTTTTAACGTGTGAATTGAAATTAAAAATATATATTCTTTTATGGAATATATAAAGTAAAATATTAAGGTGTAAAAGTATACAACTTATATAAATTTAATCCTCACATTTTAAATTATAAAATACTCTTGAAATTGTTAATTATTTTCCTTATTAATTATGTGAATCAATATATAATTTATACTTGGATATCAACTTTATATGACTTATTATTGTTAATGTTTAATCACGTAGCCTCAGATATTATACACATCACACAATGTGTCCAACCACAAGGTAAAAATCAACTACACATCCAATGAGACTCACGAATAGATAAAAGGTGAAAATAAAATAGAGTATAGGGATGATGATGAGCATACATACATGAGACATAAAAATCCCTGACCAATGGGTAAAATTTAAAATAAAAAAAGAGAAGACTAAAATAGAGTTTGCAAGGTATCATATGTCACCGCAGAATAAAACTCCCACTAAAATGGATATAACAATGAATTAAACCTTATGTTCTATATGAAATCCTTATCTTGGTTTCAGTCCTATAACCCACATCTATAAATTCAATGTAGAAAATATATGGTGTGAGCACAATTCTTAGTTGGATACCATGATAATTCAATATATCATATAACACCATGAAATTGTTAGGTCTCCATTTAAAAAAATTCTAGTTGATAATGAAGTTTAAATAGAGATATTTTTTTTATAACATTATTAGGATTTATAAGAAAAAATTAACATCAATTAATACAATAAATATGAACAAATTGATAGAATAAATAATTCTATAATGACAATTATATAAGAAAACACTACAAAATGTGAATATGAGAATTCAAAATGATAATAACTCCAACATGTATCAAACCAATCAAAAAATAGATTCAATCCTCTTAAAATACATACATGAAAACATATAGGAATTCTATAAAATGATATAAGAATATAACTGATATTTAATCCTTCCATAGTATTTTGATATCAACATAATAACAAAAAGTATTGTTAAACACACGAATGTCACATGTATCACCTTTCTTATGAACCCAGGTTTACAATTGTGATCTGTTTTCTATCAAAACCCATTTAAAAACATTTTCATAATTTTAAAATCATATTCGGAGTGTAAATCACCACTCGCTTACATGATAATCCTTTTTGGTGTCAAAATAAAATTTGAATCATTTCATCAATCACATCGATTGAATGTATACATTTTTAATGGAAAACCCCTTTAATAAATGGATCTCATCAGAAAAAAAAACATAGATGTCAAAGAAATTATTTTCATGAATCACAGTAATGGAAATTACAATAATGTCAAGTATTCCTATACATAAGAAAAATATAAAGATAAACCTTCTTCTAGAATATATGTAAAAAAGTTGCCTTTGAAATTGTAGATTGGGAAAAAATTGAACACAAAAGTATCAGTCAATATGAAACAATATCAAAACACTATCAAGCCCGTAAAATTGGGAAACCACAACCCAATAATGTTCTAATGATATAGGTTTAGAAGAAATAAACAAATAATCAGTGGATAAGAGATAAAACCAAATCTATAATTTAATATAACATTATGAGATCCATCCATAATGAACAAAAACAATATTGAATCTTGGGGAGAATTCCTTATATCTAATGGGGAGTTTGGTTCTTGTATATTGAATATTATTACATGATTAGATATTAAAAATATCATGGACGAATATGTGAATTTTATGTTTTTAAAATAATGGATTATGGTTCATGAGTTAACAAACCATGAAACAACCATATGTGACCTTTTCCCACATTCAAATAAGGTATACTATTACCAATGTTGTGCCACACTGTATGGAAAAAATGTGTTCATGCCTTGTGACACCCATGGATATCCACCTAAACACCAACACCTTTCACTTTGAAAAATCCACATTTGTACTAACTATTCTCAAACCTTGACAAACACCACTATATTATTTTAGAGTTATACCACATTGTTTCTATACTGTTACTTCTAATCAAACCTAGAGACACCGAACATCAAATGATTTTTCCCAAAAAAAACATTTTCAACCATGGAATCCAAGAAACCACAATAACATTATATAGAATAAATAAAGGTCAGCCAAATTCATATCAGTGACATAGAGGGTGTCACAATTCTCTGTAACATAAAATCTTTTGGTCCACATAATCTTCCCAAAATTCTTAAAAAAAATTGAATTCCACTAATACATAATCATAAATACATACGTCCATTTATAATGGCTCTCCCCTCATCATTTAGAAATTACAAATAAAAAAAGGAAAATTTTATTGTTTAATCCTTTATATTTGAAGTCTATAATCTGAAATTTGTTATATACAATATGTATGTAAATCTCAAGATAAAAATATTATAATTAAATTACCTAGTATGTGTAATCATGATATCTCATTAGGTGGGAAACATGAATCATTTTTTTTAATTTTCAACAAGGGTGATGATAAGTCCAACCAATATTAAACCATTCTTATTAATCAAATGATCTCAAAATGTCCACCAATCATTTTTTCCAGATTAATCACCTCACCCAATAATTGATGTCCAAAACATGTCAAAATGTCGAGGAAGACCCCATCACCCAAATCATACTATATAGGTCGATAATGATTGTTTTTATAGGATTTTTGATGATTATGTGTAGCCACTAACCAAATATGGATCAATTCCACTTTATCTGTCACCACTTGAGAAAGGATCTATTTTACTAATGGTCTTTATCCCAAATATGTATTGGACAAACTAGATCTACATGAAAACATATAAAACATTCAAATAGAACCATCATAACCAAATATAGGTAAATATTTTCATAGTATAATTTTTCTAGACACAACATCCATTCCAATGGACCCCCAAAATAAATAACACATAGTCAAATAACATTATTAATGAACTAAATATATCATTTATTATACACGTATACCTTGAGATAATATTTCATATTTAATATTATCTTGGAACCCATATCCTCTTGAAAACTATTCCTATATCTAGATATATACCATGAATCCTTATTTTAAATAATGACTTGATGGTCCTATTTATTCATTATAACCTCAAAGAAATACAATATCCCATGACACTCTACCTTTATCATCTTAATAACAGTGAGTTTATTATCCTAATTAGTAGGTTAATACGTATTAAAAAAATCACATCATTATTACAATGAGTCTATGGTAAACCAATTAGAAATTATATAGAGATATTTTCCACTTATATATCAAAATTGTAAAAGGATACAATAAACCATAATTTATCTAGTTCTATACATAAATTCTCAAATAATTAAGACACTAGTACATGAATTCTTCAATATCTCACCCCATACCTTTCAACCAGTACCATCATTTCATATCAGGATACTTCTTGGAAGTCCCAGGTTGTATAGATAAAAAATAATAAATTTAATTGTCCATTAGTTAAACAATAAAGATATATGTTTAACCAATAGGCTCTAAAAATATAACGAACCGATGGGATACCTAGACCAATCACATGAGGTAAACCCAAATTTTATTATTTTACTGAGGAATTGTAAATCAGTGTCTATAAACTATTCAATCCAAACCCATTCAAAAAATGATGATTCATCCTTCATTGATAGTAAAATAAACATTCGACTAGAATATTCAGCAGAAAAAATCAACACAGAGAAAGAAATTACAAGAGACTACTCATATAAAGATTCTTTCAATGATTGAGTTTTTAATTTGATTCTCAAGGCATCCTGAACAAAATTAATTTTCATAGAAGTATTAGAAATATCAGTATTTATTGTATAAATATGCACATCCTAGAAAATGTAACACTTGTTTATATCCCATTATGTAATAGTATAACTTAATCAATTATGGTTATAATATATCATAAACTATCCCCAAGGATATAGTACCACCATGTTTTCATAGCATGCATCACAACTACTAAATCTAGGTCATTGGAATTTTAGTTACTCTCATTATTAAATAACTTGAAATATACATAGGGAAACACCCACATTACCTATAACAACACAATACCTAATACAATACCTGATGCATTGTAGAAAGAATCTTTGCATGAACCCAATTCTAGATGATTCAGAAATATTGGTGATGTCAAAAACTTATTTAATACTTTCAAAGACCCCTTAATCTAGTCACTATACTCAAGGCTAATTCATTAGAATGAGAAACAATTTATTTTATATTGAAATTTTTAGTAGTCAGAAAAAAATATATTTTCCACCTAAGAACAGGAAGAATTTATTCTCAATTACATTTGTGATATCTCCCATGATATCACCACTCATATATTTTTAGGATCTACTGATATACCCCTATCACATACAATATAACAAAAAACCTTACTTCATTGACCTAATTTTTATATTTTTAAGTATACCCATATAAACATATTTCCATTCATGAATCCTAGTATTATATCGAAATTCTGATAGTCCACCTCCTCCAAAATAGGGTATAAAAAGATATCATCTACATTAAAGGCTATGAATGATGATAAAAACCAAAGACCTATTTGGTTCATCATCTTCAGAAATATCATTGAAGTCACAGTGGGACTAAATTAAATTACCTAAGATTAGAAATTCTTTTATCATCCCCTAAATGTTTTAATAGGTATATCTCTATATTATAATCTCAAATGATGAAAACCTGATCAATGATGAATTCAAAAAACACAATGATTCATTATATATTGATTATATATATCAGTAATTCATGGTAAGAGATAATTTTTCTTGTTTTTCAGCACATTTGTCCTTGGATATCCAACTAAAATCTTGAGGCCTATGTATTCATTCATAAAAAAAATTGTAGGAAAATTCCAATAACACACAATATGATGAATAAATACATTTTCCCCATGATTATAATGATGAAATATACGTTCCTCTAACTCTATGGTAGTTATGTGATAATATAGAATACAAATGGGAATCATACAAAGGAGAGTGTCCATATAGAACACAACTTTTCCCCGCAGTGGTAACCTAAATAACTCATTAAGAATAAACTTATGGTATGAACTCATAACATACGACTATCACTTATTCAATATAGAATAAAAAATTTAATATCATAGTGAACTGACATGATATTATCATAGAATGAGGAACTAGATGCCCCTTTCTCCCTAATTTAGAATCACATTAACCCTAAAGGACATTGGATAATCCCTTAGGATATAGAAACTGATCTCAATCAGGATAACAATTGATCTGGGCCTTTACATTGGTCATCCAACCCATTCTGTTAATAATTTCTATGTTATCAAAATGAAGAACCAAACAATCCCATTATACATCAAAATTTTCTATCGTCACATGACATGTGGGACACTTAAAATTATATTATGACATTATTTCGAAATGAGTGGAAAGATTTCACATGAATAGAATATGATTGGAATGATATCCCAAACATTTCATTCATATAAGACGATATATATTAATGAGGAATAAATTTATTATAAAATTCAAACCCCAAAGAGGATAAAATGTGTGTTGTACCATTAACATTATCCAAACCTTTCTATGATTCTTCTGGTATATACTTCGCTTCATAATGTTGTTTGGGCTTAGATCCTCTATGATCATTCATTACTATATATATATCTACCTTGAAATTATTCTAAGACTCTCCAAACTTGGAACCACTAAAAAGAACCATTAAACCCTTGGGGGTAGTGGATCTTGTCCTATTTCCTTCAGACATCATTTAAAAAAATACATAGATGAAAATATCATCAAAAATATTAAAAAATGAATGGATATTTTATTTACATTGGCTTGATATGGGGAATCCTAACAGAGTAATATATATATACAAGTCGTTGTCTTAATGAATCCCCTACAGCTTGTCCTAATGACAACTGATAATCATTAACGTTCCTTTTATATATAAATGATATAACATTACATGCTTATATAGCATCTGAGGTTCCTCCTGAACCAGTTCTCCATGTCATATATTCCTTATCCATGACCAGTTTTTAAACTACCTCCAAATTTTTTATGTGGAATATGTGAATGAGCATCAACCAGATATTGTCCCACAGACCATTCCATATCATTCAAGATATAATGAATTGTTTTCTATTAAAATTGGGTGTTTTTTAACCAACTCAGTAAAGTATGTTAAATACAAAAAAACTAATCCACTTCCTCTAGGGTAAGATATTACTATGTCATTTCTAATCACATCATTTTTTTATTTAATATATGGTCAAAAATAAATATAGAAAAAATTCACGGTGAGGTCATCATATAAAATTTATTAGATAATAAGTTACATCTATCTTCATCGCAACCCTACCAGAATGCAACCAAAAAATATAAACCTTGATTCACTATTATATTTCTGGAAGTGGAAGATCCATTCATCCCACATGAGAAACTCATCAGATACATATAGTATTTCGACACCCAAAAGTATGGGTGGATTCTTATTTTTAAATTTTGATCCAGTATCCACTATTCATCTCGAGTTTCCATCACATGCCTAAGATAGATTCTTGATTATGTATTTAAATATTTCCACCAAATTGTGGTCAAATGGAAGTTTTTCCTATAAGGAATGTCTCATAGATTCCTCCCCAAGACTCTGAATATATTTTCTAGGTGTAATTTTATAATAAACACAAAACCAAATAACAAATAATATTTATGTAAATTCATGTTCCAAAAAACACATTCAAAAGTCCATATTTATACTATTAAGTGAAAGGAATTTCATGAATAAAAGGATTTTAATATTTTTTAAATATAATTAAATGTAATCATTTTTATTAAATAAACTCAATATATAGATCATTTAAACAAACTCAAATACAAAGTCTTGTTCATTTCAAAAATCCATAAACACCCTTAGTAGCTCGAATTTAGTCATTTAAGTGAGTTGGATAGGAAAAGTTCAACACAAATTATAAAAATTATGATAGTACTAACTCATCCATACCATAGACCCAAATCCAAACACAAGAAGCTTCATAACACTTCCTAATGATTTCGTGTTTCTTGTTCAACCAGCTGACACATTTCGTCCAAATATTGAATTCTCCTCCAATGGGGAAATTTCAATCCATTGTATCTCTATCCCAGTTGTCATCAGATAAGGATAATAGTTCAAAATTTATTTTTTCAGCAATGTATAACTCATAATTATGAGTACCATGAATTTACATCATGATTTGTTTCAATGATATCATATGTTCTTCTTTCAGATTACTTTGAAAACTGGATGACAAGCATGTTGAAAATAAAATATATTGTCATATCAAAGTCAAGTACAAAAAGATTCTAATGATTATTTAGTATAGTGTGGGATCTACAGATTTCCCATCTTCATTCTTTAAAACATTTGTTCGAAACACAATTGGAGTATCCATTATTTTGGAGTCATGCATATTTCATTTCTTCTGAAACTCTCGTGAATAATTTTCCTAACAGATAGTAGTGAATTAATTCCACTAAATCAGTTGAAGCCCCAATAAATATTTGAGTTCCCTAATCATGGATATTTAAAAAAATTCATTAATGTTATTCAAATATTCGTCCACTAATTCATGTATTATTCTACCAAAAATAATATCATCGACGTACTCTAGTACCATAAACTAATCTTTTTGAGAATTATTCAAACATAGATTGTGATATGTTACTCCCCTTTGGAATTATAGATTTTTCAGATATGAATGTACCCAAGTGAACCATGAAAATTGTTCCTACATCAATCTATGGAGATATTTATTTTGTTTTCAGAATATCATTTAATTATTTAATAGATCAAAACCCACAGGTTGTTCTATATAAGCATATTTTTCAAGGACATCATTTATGAATGGATTTTTGACAACCATTCGATACACTTTGTGTCCTCATTGAATTTATATGGTTTGAAAAAGATTGATTGACTCCAATCATGCCATAAGATCTAACATCTCTTCAATATCAACACATTTATTTTTTGAATATCCTTTATGCACAAACTGTGCCTTATTTATTATCAAATTATCATGCTCATCACATTTGTTCTTAAAATTTCACATTGTACCAATCACATTAGGACCCTAGGGTCTATTGACTATAACCCATGTATGGTTATTATTAATTCGGTCCAACTCCCCATTCATGGATTTAACCCATGAATCAACATTTTCAGCATATTCAAATGAGGATGTTTCCACAACTGAAAGGAATACAGATTGGGCATTATTCATCATTATCAATGTTTTTGTGTGTATAGTCAAATCCTTAATGATATTGGATTAATCAATTTATTCTCATTTATTTCTCCTATGAGGTTCGAGAAGATTTTCATTAGCCACAATTTCTTCATTGGATTCTACATCTGAGTTGACATAATTTTTTATGATTTTTTTCAAACCATTATTCTGATTTTCGTTTAAATTGATTACATATCCCATGAATTCCTTGTCTCTGATCACATCAACATATGATCCTCACTTGATATTTTTGTCTTCTATTTGACTATCATAACTTAAATTCATTCTAAAATTATTTTTTGATTCTTATTAAAACACATGTAGAATTTTCGGTTCCTTTAATATCCGATGAATATTCTTCCCTCAACCACATCACCATATTGGACCTGATTTTGTAATTTGTTTCTCATGAAACATTTACTTTTGAAAAAACAGAAATACTTCAAAGACGGGTTCCTTCCATGTGAAAACACATGTGGTGCATTGGTTTCCCCATATATATCTCTATTTTATTTTGAATACAAACCAGAGCTTGAATATCCCCATTCTAGTAATTTCAAGGGATATGACTCTCAATCAATATGGATCTTTCCCTATTCTTCACCTATCGATTCCTATGCTCAACAACTCCATTTTTTTAGGGTTCTGACAGAACAAACCTAATGTTTTATTCCATTCTTCTCTATGTAATTATCTAAATCAATGTATTTTTATTCCCATCCATTGTCAGACCATAGAAATTTGATTGTCTATCTAGTATCATTTTTGTGATTTAGTGATATATTTTCATGGAGAAAAGAACATGTCGTTTTCATTTAATAACAATAAACAAATTCATTCTACTATAGTATTCAATTATAAGAATAAATTTCCTTTCTCCATGCATTATAGAAAAATTTATTGGGCCACATACATCTATATGGATGATGCTAATAATATTTGATGCACTATT
Source organism: Viscum album (assembly GCA_963277665.1). Lineage (NCBI taxonomy): Eukaryota > Viridiplantae > Streptophyta > Magnoliopsida > Santalales > Viscaceae > Viscum > Viscum album. The sequence goes on from OY728165.1 coordinate 624,191,604, forward strand.
ATTCTCTATCAGATATAAAGTAAATAAAAACTTTCCTCACATGCCAGAATCACGCGTCTTTTCCTATTCATGATTCAAATTGGTGATGTACATGATTATCTTCATCTTAGATGTCTTTTCCATTTCTTGTGGATTAATGTGCCCCAACCCTCAGATCCACAAGTCATATTCTTCATCCATTGCTATATAGAAAATATTCTCTCTACTATGAACCTGATATATGTTTCCATCTATTCTACAACCTTTCATGAGAGAATTTCCTATGTTTTCAATTATTGTGCAACCATTGGGTTTCAAAGTCACTATATGTCTTGAGTCACTAGGTTAACTCACACTAAGTAGATTTTGATACAAATCAACCACATAAAGAACTTCACTTTTCTTTTAAATATCCATTAGCTATCTCAGTGATTCTACTATCGTTTACCTTTATAGTACCATCATTACCAAAACATACTATTACATAAACTATTTTTTATGATTTGATTATAGATCGACATTTCCCATCATGTAGGATGAACACTGGATATCAAGAACACATGTAATGTTTTTCTTTGTAGCATTGAGATCTACCTATGCAATTTTTTATTTTTCATTTTAAAACTTTTCCTTCTATGAAATATTATGTTACGAGGAGTATAGGGATGGAATTTCATATCTCATGTCCTCATGCACATGTTATTCATATTAATATCCTTATTACAAAAAAAATGTTTTGTAATAGAAACATTATATTGTTGATTAATATTGACATGTCTATATGTTTTGAATAAATTTCTCTTATCATCCCTCTACCTACAATACACAGCTTTATGACCTAAGTTAGAACAATGAAAACAATATCTCTAAAAATTATTCCTTATATAAGAAGGAGGATATGAATTTCTTCTCTTTTGTTGACTTTTAATATCTTACCAATTAAAATATCTCCATCCCTTTTTCTCATATGAGAATGTATGGCTCATATAGCCACTGAATGTATATTTCATAATTGGATATGTCTTCTTATTTATATTCCACCTCATGTCTCCCTATTTTGGAAAATAGATTGGAAATATATAATTTTTGGATGCAAGAGAATATTTTTTTATCCTTTTAGTTTTAATTTTTGGTCCATTTTTCAACAATTAAGATGACTTTTCAACATGTCAAAATCTCACCATGCCATTATTATGTCTCATAGTATTTCTAGAATTTGATGTCATGGTATCACAACTAAATCCACAGTAAAATATTCACTCAGGACTTTTATCATTCAAAATATTTTTAGCTTCATCAGAGCCATGATTATCTCTTTCCAGCAACCTAGAATTTTAGAAATTTCAAGATTGTATTTTATTCATTTCTTCTTTTAATTTGATTCACTTTCAAGTTCACTACTAAGAGTTACAACATCTTCTTAGAGCCCCTAGACATGTTTTTACTTATCCTCTAGTCTGGATGAAAGTTCATTGATGACCTATCTCTATTATTCAATTATCAGAATTAATTACTCTATATCTTATATTCTTTAAAGGATTAATGATTTTACTTTAGCTAGAACTTCCAGTCATTCAATTTCAATGTCATGATTGTCAACAAATTATGATGATTATTCTGTAACATCCTTACACATTTGTATCTCTTAAATTGATTCTCAAGGATACCAAGAGAATTATAATGTTGAAACATGATATCAACATCAGTGGTCATCTTATTAAATCTAGTTTTATCTCCCAATGCATCCGATTTTTCAATAGTAGCCATCATGGAAGAATGGTTTCCTGATTTTAATTCTTGTTCTTATTCCTCAAAGAAATCATCATCTTCATCTTCCTCTTTATAGAAAAAAAATATTCCTCAATATTTTATATCTATACTTGATGTTTCCATTTTTGACAAATCTATTTTGAAGATTCTCAATTTTACCAACTTAGCTCACTTCATCATCAATCTTTCTAGAGAATTGAGTGGAAATGTTCCCATCTCTACCACTACGAAAACAAGATAGAGTAAAAATACCATTAAATTTTCATTTTCCCTTGAATAATTGTTACTAATGAGTGAAAGAAGTTAGTTTTCCTAATTTTATTCATCAGCACATTCTTTAGAATTGTCCCGTTTCTCCATGTATTTTAATGTCATTTCCTTACATAACTGATTTATTGCATCTTCTGGTTTGTCTCTCATCTCATATTCCACCATGCTCTTTAGTAAATCATCTAGAGAATTTTTTGAGAGATCTCATTCCTTAAGAGTTGAGACTTTTTCTCTATAAAAGAAGTCAAATTCATCTCAATATTTTCATCCCAATATTTCTTTATTTGATCTCCTCCCCATGCCCTAGAATTTTTTTTACAACTTCAGTAATTTGATTGAAGAGGGAATCTTAATTTTTATCTGGGTTCATCTTTAGATCATATAACCTATTGTGAATAACATGGAGTTTCTCCTCCTTCTCATTACTATATCCTTCATGAATATTATCGAGTTTTTTCAACATAGACATTGTGGAGGTGCATCTCATCACCTTAAAATAGATATGATCAGAAAGTGATTCTGTGAGAGCATTCGGTACATTTGAATCTGCATCATGAATTGTTTTGTCTGTAACAGTCATAAAGATACATGTTCGATCATTGACTTTTAATCCTTATGAAGTAGAAAAAAGGACTTCTATTCCAATATATCTTATATGAGATATCATATTATAATTTAAAATATTAATATTACTTCCATTGAAGAGGGGGACTCCTAAAACAGTGAATAAATTCTCCATGACTGAAAAAAGATAGAGTTAACACAGGCATCTTCCCTCTGATACCACTTAAAGGACCCCAGGACACCTTGAGAAGAGATAGGTGAATTCGGGTATCAATTTTTTCTTTTAATGTGATTGATTTTGTTCCCAGGATAGTAGGAATTCATGAAACCTATATGATAGATATGATCTGAAATAAAACATTCACATGCAATGTGATGACATAACACTTTTACTTGGGTCACCGCTAAGGGATATGTCAAATTTTCACACACTGGGAGTATTTTGGTCATACTAAAATTCACTAATCTTTTCTAGGTATAGAAAATAGTGGTTTGATCACAGTTACATCATTCCAGGCTCACTACCTTTAAAATATTTCAGGGATATCTTATTGCATCACTCAAAACAATTATATCAATTTCCCTAGCTCACTACCAGTGGAGAAGGCTTACTCAATTTATTTACATGTGAATCTATTCAATTTATTTGCATTGAATTCTTTGTCCCAGTTTAACAAGAGACTCTACGTTCAACGAAATCCTATTTTTATGAACTCTCAGAACCCTTTCTACAAAAATATGATATTCAAAACATCCTTATCTCAAATGTTCTTCATGAATCTCTTTCGTTGATCTCATTCCATCATAATGATCTTTACTTGGAAATCCCACTATGTCAAAAATCTCTTTCATCTTTTCAGTTTTACCTCCCAAATCGGAACATGATGCGTTCATGGAACAACCTTGCTTCTCAAAGCTCACTAATCTAATCTGAAACAACCCATCATAATTAATCATTAAATACACACAAACACTAAATTTGATCAAGACTAGAAAATTGTTTTCATGAAGCTCAATATTTCAAAGAATCCCAGATTCATGGGGCGCCCCATGCTTCATGAAAATAGGTCAATTCCAAATTTAAACTAAATAATATCTTACAAATGTTGTGGGATATCCTCTTATTAATAATCATGGCCTTTCATGATGCTCCTCAACCTCCAAAACATTTTTTGGATCATTCAGAAATTTCATTTGGGTTCTCCTTCATTTGCAAAACCCCACTAAAATATTATGTTATTGTGAGGCTCACTGTCAAACCCTTCGCACCACCACAATGCTCAAAATTTCATAGTCGTAGAGTTCACCATCACCAATCATCATGCTCCATTTCTTTGTTTTTTATGATGCTCATCATAAATGAATATCACACCATCAGAATTAATTAATCCTTTACCGAACATAATTCAGGAATCATGTCTTCACAAAACACATTCTTTTTCCATGTTTATCTAATGCATTCACGAAGAACCACGTTTCACAATTCCTTTTATTCCCTAATTTTGGGACACCAAAAAATTTTCATTCACTAGGAAATGATGCAACCTCCAATACTACTTGTGACTTGAACTTTATGATCCCATTCTTTGATATATCCTTGATCTAAGAGGTTTAACAACAACCACTCACCATACTCATTTTTTTTCAAAGAACAACCTTCAATCTAATATCAATGAATTTTATCAAATTGAAAATTTCATAGTAATATCATGATAAATGATAATATTGAAAGTCGAGAAAAAAACCAAAACATTATTTGTATATTCATATCATATCATATATGAAATTAACTTTTCCACTACATCTATGATAAAAAAATCTCAGCATCACTAATATCAGTGTTTATGATTATGAATTGATTTCATTATAGTACTATCATTCAAAAATATTGGAAAAATAAAATATTCATAATATATATATATATATATAATATTGCAATTATATAATATTTCATAATCAATAGTGACAAAATCATTATTGCATTGTTATCATTGGTGGTAAAACCAACCCAAACCATGGCATGTTATAATTATTACACTAATAAAAATTAGATATTTATTATTTGTATTATTTCATATAGGAAAGAATAATAATTTGAAATATTTGATAATATTCTATTAAACATGGATAAAAAATGTATTATATTAAGAATGAATGTATTAATGATAAGTGATGATAAAATATATACATGTTATAATCTAACATTCCATTTGAAACGTCCATGATTACGAAGGTATTTATGAATTTTCTAGGGACTATACGCTCCTTAGTGTTTAACATGATTTCCTCGGAAGGAAACATAATATATTATATTGGGTAATTTTATTATATTGAGGTTATTTGATTGTTTGGATTATGGTACCTTTTATAGAATATAGAAGTGTCTATCTTATAAATAATTATCACTATAAAACAATATATAATAAATTAAAAGGGAATGTCCATTGAAATATAAAAACGTTAAAAGTCTAGGCTATAGAGGTCTAATTTTTTTTAATAAAATTAAATTCGTTCATGTTTTAGTGATAATTTTGTCCATAAATATAATTTTAACACCAATTCTAACTATTTTAACCGTTTCCTTAGTGAAAATATTCTACCATTGTAACTGTTCAATCTGAATATGAATGAAAATGGGTATTATTAAATAATTTTAATATTCTATTAAAGAAATTTAAAATCCTTTTACATGATTATTTTTCATTATATGGTAAAAAATATTAATAATATTATTATGAATAATTTAATTGAATTTTTGTTTTAAAAAAATTTCTTTTAAGGATTAAAAATAAAATTTTGATTAAATATTAAAAATAATTGATTAGATTAAAAATTATTGTGTAATAACAAAAATTTATGATTATTTTATCTTTGAATCCAATCAAAAAATGATTTTTTCCTTGAAAGGAACTCTATGAAATAAAGGATAAAAAATCATCTTATGGTTATATAAAGTATTATATATTTTTTATATTATAATTTTATTTAGTTATTTGATTTAATTACATAAAATAATAATACATTTTATTTTATTCTGATAACTATTCACACTTCGAATAATCATTTTAAATATCAAATAACTTATAAATATAACAATTTATTTAACCATGAAATATTGTATTTCATAATTGGGAACTATTAAATAAGTGTATTAGACAAAAAATATTCTCAATTCACCCCCATCATTATTGTCCTACTCCAACAAACATTTGGTATTATATGATCTATTAATTTATGGAGTTTCAATGTTTTTCAATGTATTTAAATATTTTTAACTATGAATTTAGTTGTGTTTTTACCAATCTCAAAATTTCATTTAGTTCAAAATTTATTGTACATTAAAACATGTTATTCTCTATAAAAGATAATAGTGAAGAATGTTAATCTACCAGCAAAACTACCTACATGTTTGAAAAAATAATGCCTAGTGGAAACTCAAGATGAAAATTCATTTATAAATCATGTGTTTGGATATATGGTCTTCAATTATACATAAAAATTAGGTCATTTCTACATCAAGAAGAAATTAGGATTATCCATCAAATGTAGCCAATAATAATATCTATAATTATATAAATTCCTTATATTGTGCTCTAGGTGATGAAAAATATAATAAGATATTTGTATTTGAAACAACATTTAAGATTTGGGATACATTAACTATTCTACATTAATGAACCACTAATTTAAAGTAAATTAGGCTTAATACATATATTATTAAATATTATAATTTCGAAATGAAGCATGACTAGCCTATCTCTAACATGTTTATCAGGTTCAATGAGATAGGTATAAAATGATCTCACTAGGAAAGACCATCACTGTAAAATAGAAAATAATATGGATCATATATTCCTTCTAAAAAGATATAGAGGGACATCCATATAAATTAGAGAATCATTTGACATTGATTCACTAGATTTGATGGAGTCAATTTAAAAATGGATAATGTACTAAGAAGAACTTAGGGTTGATAGAGTAGAATATGATGAACCTAAAAGAATGTAAGTGGAATTCAAAACCACTTCATCCATAAAAGGGGAAAATTCAAGTTCCTACTAAAAGTTATATTATTGAAGATTCATAAAGTGATAAAGGTGAAAAATTTCTCATCTATCCTTGATATTTAATATGTTTTATATAAATAAAAATATTTTTAGAAATATTGGATATAGATGGAATTATGCCATCAAATCTAATAATAAAAGGATTGGAAAAGAAGTGATAATACCTATGAGATGGTCCAGTATGAATGAGAAAGAATAGAACATGTTTGAGATTACTCTTTGAAAGTAAAGTATTAAATGAAATATGAAGATAATGATAGAAAGTACATAAAAGAATTTAAGACAACCTAATGTGTCTTTGAAGATAGATCAATAGAATCAGAATCATCTAATGATGAAATGGCTGAAAGGCCAACAAATGTTTTATGAAAAACACATCTGAGGTAAACCTAACATCTACTTAAAAAACTCTTATTATTCTATCGAAGAATCTGAATCTGATATTTATGAAAATAAGACTAGTGAATAAATGTTTGTTTATTTCCAAAATCTTGAAGATACATACAATGAACTCAATGATAATTAAAAATATAAAGAAATAACATGCTTTTTCTACAGCTAAAGATGATCTCACTGTAGAAGAAGAAAGGAATGATCAACTACTAAATTATTACACTAAACATAATCTTTGAATTTATCAATTAATGAAATTTTTTATAAATTTACAAATATTAAAGATACCATATATACAATGTTAATAAAATAGGTTGCTTCTAAATATACTACTTACATTAGTTATCTACTTGTGAATGGAAATTTTGTTAAAGCTAAATTTGAATGAAAATTTGGAAGATTATGTTTTATTCCTGGTTTTGGAAAATTTTCAGCGAGTTCCAGTAGTGGATCTTCTTTTACTACTTCTAGTTCAACTATCTGTAATAGAGTTTATTTTTTAAAAACATTTAAACATATTACCGAAAACCCATGGAGATAATTTTGGTTCCTAAAGTATTAATTTCTAATATTTATGGATCCGAAAAAATATGTGTACCAAAGTATTTTCTGGATTAAAATCATTTATAGGAATGTTTTTGAAGAGTTCATGTAAAATATTAAATTACATGAACTAAGTACGTTCACAAAACATGACACGGGACTAGTACGACACTAATAACATCATCAAATATTGATGGTGGACATGTAATATTTCATGACAATGCAAAAATAAAAATCATTTTCCTTGGACAAATCATTAACAGTGACTCATTTTTAATTTATAATGTTCTTTAATTTGATTGTCTTATATAAAATTTGCATAGTATTTCACAGTTATGTGATGATGGATTTCATGTTAAATTTTTAAATCATGCTTGTAATGTTTTCAATTCTTTGAATGATTTAGTCTTTGATACCCTTAGAAATGGAAATTCTTATGCCATAAATCTTGATTCTTTAGTCTCAAAAACTGTTTCTTTATTAAGTTCCTTTAATAAAGAGTCATGTCTCAGGCATGAAAGTCTAGGACACAATAAAATGCATTCTCTTATAAATATTAATGAAAAATTATTAGTAAGGATACACATAAACTATATTTTATAAATGGTAATGTCTATGATCCAAGTCAAAATGGAAAAAAACACACAATATCTTTCAAAACAAAGAAATAATTTTCAACTTCTCATCCTCTTAATTTGGTTCATATAGATTTTTTTGGACCTTCTAGAGTTTCATGATTAACTGGTAAGAACTGTGTATATGTTATAGTAGATGAATTTTTTTGATATACATGGACATTATTTTTATCTCACAAATGGGAGGCTTGTTCTTATTTCACCAAGAATTCTTGTTAAATAGAAAACATTAGTTGAATTATGATCAAACCCATTAGATGTGTCCATGGTTGTGAGTGTTAAAAAAGATAATTTGAATAATTTTTCTCAAAAAATTCATATATTCATAACTTGAATACTCTTACAAAACCCCAATAGAGTTGATTTTTAGAAATGAGAAATTACACCACACAAGATATATCCGAAACTATGCTTAATTAATATTATTTACCTATTTATTTTTGGGAAAAATTTGTGAATAAAACATGTTATATAATCTAGAAGGTGAAAATAAAACCTATCTTAAAGAAGAATCCTTGTGAGATGTGGAATAATAGGATACCCAAGGTTAATAACTTAAATGTTTTTTGTTTCAATGTTTTTTTCCATAATAAAAAATATAATCACAAAAAATTTACTCCAAGAGTGATGAATGAATTTTCAAAGGAATCTCCATCCCTTGTAATCACTATATATTATTCAATAAGATAACCAAGTGTGTGGAATAATCTTTTCTGGTCATTCTTGATGAAATTGATCATTATGAGTCCAAAACATCAATAGAAAATATTTATGATGACCTATACACTATATACATAAATCAAAATCCTTCTTTTCTTGTTTCTAAACAGGAAGAAAACCCCAGTTATAGAAACTCTCCAAATTTTTTCTCAATGAATCTAGAACATTTAAATGAACACAAATTGACTGGAACAAAATTTTAGATCTTTTAGAACCCTTAAAACTCGTATTTTAGATGTTGTAGTTGGAGACATAGGATAAGGAACATAGACTAGAGCTTCTATGAAAAACCAGGTTAATCATTAAGTATTTTTGTCATAGATTGAACCTATGAACATCAATTATGAAATCAAAGGTGAATTATGATGATGGATATGAAGTAGGAATTAAAAAAATTATAAGGAAACAATGTACAAAAATTGTGGATAGACAAAAAGGAATCCTGATAATAGGAACTTAGTGTGTGATTAGAAAAAAAGTGGATGAAGCTGCTACCATAATAAAAAATAAATTCGTACAAGTTTAACAAGGTTATATTCACGAGGAACGAATAGACCATGAAGAATCATTTTCATATTTGGTCCGACATAAATCCATTAGAATACTCATATATTATGCATCACATTAAAATTTAAAACATTTTAAAATGGATGTAAAAGTTCATTCTAGAATGGTTATATAATCGAGGATATTTTGATTCAACAACCCCAAGTATTTACATATACACATTTTCTGAATCATGTATTTATATTAACAGAAGCATTGTATAGTTTAAAATAGGCTCCAAGAGCAAGATATGATAGATTTATCAATTTTTTTATTTTGATATGTTTTACTAATGGTATAGTTTTTCTTACTCTTTTTATAAAAAGAATTTCAAAATATGTTTTAGTGATTAAAATATATATTGATGATATTACATTTAGATCTTCAAAAAATTCTTTAAGTGGTGAGTTTTAAAAAATGACACAAAATGAGTTTGAAATAAGTTTAATGGGTGAATTAAAATTCATTATCGGATTAAAAATATTTCAAAACATTGAAGATATAATTTTAAATCAATATTAATATACTAATGATCGTTTAAAGGGTTTCAATATATATACCACTAAAAATAGTGTTACTCTTTTGAGTACTAATTGTAAATCGAAGCATAATCTAAATGTAAAATTATTGGATCAACCCAATTACAGAGGCATGATTGGATGTCTTATCTACATAATAGCTAGTTAACCTAATATTATGATTTGTATGTGTTTGTGTGGTTGTTTTAGATAAAATACTAAAGTGTATCACCATCATAACATGAAAATAATTTTTAAAATCCTCAAATATACTACCAACGTAGGAATATTCTACTCTGGAGGTCAACCATTAGACATAGTTAGTTATTCTAATGCTAACATTAGTGGTATCAAGTTAGATAGAGAAGGAACCTATATTACATTTATGTTTTTGAGAATGTATCTAGTTTCATAGTGTTGTAAGAAACATAATTTGATTCCATTATCTACTACCAAATCTAAATACATTTCTGTTGGAAGTTGTTGGGAAAAAATTTTGTGGATGAAACCTACATTACTAGAATATAGTTATCAATTTACTCGCATACCAAAAAACTATGACAACCCAAGTTCTATTAACATTTCTATGAATCCAATTTACCAATCAAGGACAAGTAATATTGATGTAAGACTCAACATTTTGAGATATCATTATCCAAAAGGTGATATAAATTCGGATTTCATTAGCATTGGACTCCAACATGCTAATATTTTTACTAATCCATTAAATTCTAATAGAATGGGATATATCAAACATGAGTTGGGGATGATCAATTTTTGGAGACTAACTACTTGATGAATCATTATTGATGACTCGTTGATGGTGTGTATCCATTGACGACTCATCATTTTTGTCTCACAATTGATGACTCACCATTGATGAGTCGCCATTGTTGACATACCGTTGATGACTCATCAATGATGTCTCATAGTTGATGACTCACTGTTTATGTCTTGCTGTTGATAACACCCCATTTTTGTCCCACTATTTATAAACCGCCATAGATGACTCGCCGATGAAAACTCACTAATAGAATTCACATTGGTGAGTTTCTGTTGGTCTTTAATTAGACATTTTTTCTGGATAAAGAAAAATTCGCTGTTTTATTTACTTAATGTTATTTAATACATCTTTTTCTATTTAGGTTTCTGAAACACCTATATTAAAAATATTTAATTGATCCGAATTACATTGTAACATACTCCTCTCTATGAAAAATCATTTCTCTCTCAATCCTATATTTCCTTCCTTCTCAAATCAACCCTTTTTAATCCATCACAATGGCTTGAGGGAAGGGTCCATCTAAAAATTATCCCAATGGGCCTCATCCTACAAAGAACCAAACAGATGAATCAAGTGCTACTGAACCAACAAAATAATAACTGATCATTCAAAGATATTAGTCATACCTATATTATAAAGTGCATATATAATGGTTGTTATCAAGTAAGTTTCTTTTTATGAGAGTGTTATAAGAACAGGGATGGTAGGAGTGGTTCTCTAATAACACTCGGCCTCTCTATCCAAAAAAGTGCATGATATTTATATATATGTTGAGTTTATTATTTAGGGAATAGAATTATTCTAGATTATGTTGAGAATAAATTGAAAATGATTTCCTTTTCTTTTATGTAGTGGGTAAATTCATTAAGGATACTCATGAATTTATTTTTTATGATTACCAAGTTATCCCTCCTCCTACAAGTAATATTTTAATTTATTAAAATAGGCAAATCTGAGTTGACCAGTGATGTAATTAAAAGTAGACCTCTAGAATCTCAGATAGATGGTGACTGTAGGATTTCATTTATGATTATCCAGCATCAAATGTGTCCCATGAAAATAAAACATTGATTCCTTAAAATATAATAATTTTTATTTTTTTATCTAGTGAAAGTAGGACATAAGATTATTTATGTAGAGGCATTCTTGTCCACATGAGTGATATGATTAAACCTCAATCCAAATCAACATTAATATATTATTCTATTCTGATTTTTGTGTTGCTGAGATATAGGGAAGTTTTAATTTAGGGAGAAGAAACTGTGACAAACTATGATGGTTCTTTAATAAAAAATACATATATAAAATAATGAGAAGTAGTTAGAATCTCTAGATTTGGAATAGGTATAATGATAATGATAATATTTATGATAAGCTTGAACATGTTCAATATAATTCAACATTAAAAGTTCTAGATGATCCAGGTCTAGGACATGAGGAAGTGGAAATGTACTGATATGAGGAAGAAGATCAATACGAGGATGATAATGAAATAATATATTCTATTTATGAAAATAGTGATCTAGATATTCTTGAAATCCCTAAATTAATTGCCTATGGATCCACTAGTTTTATAAACAAGATAAATTCCAAACAACCTATTCAAAATGATAATTACAATGATGTGATTTCAGAATTTGGTGATGTTAAATAGGCAAGTGGTAGAAAACATTAATGTGGAAGTGAAGAAGAGATAGTGAATAGTGAAGATTTTGATTATAAATGTGAAAAATAAGATGATGAGAAAGAAGAAGAAGATGATGATGAAAAAATGGTAGTGAAAGTGATTCAAGTGAAAATGAGGGAAAACATGGTTGTGAAACTATTGATGAAGCCAAATCTCTTGTTAAGGGTCAAGGACCTATTGTAGATTTTTCTGATCATGCTGTCATTGATCCAAAAACCATTGAACATGAAAATATATCTAAAACATGATCAGTGGAAGAAGAAAAATTCTTAGAATATTTGGGGGCCCCATATTGTGTTTCAATTTAGAAAAAAAATTGGTTCCTAAAAGGACTCCAGATTTAATTCTAACAGATGAATTAGCTCTGGTTTCTCAAGTTCAAGATGTAGATTATGCTATAAGTAAAGAAATTTTGGAAAGGTAAGCATCTATTGAGTATGAGAAATAGTATAATAGAGTTAGAGTTGACACCCTCATTCATTATTATATGAAAGCCAAGGATTGGGGAAAATTACATGGATATGTAACTCTTATATTAGACTATCTTGATTCAAATATTTAGGAATATGTTTATAAGGGATAATTGGTAGAATAAGTGGATCATTCTCAAATATATTCAATTTGATCCTCTCTAAAAATAGAATCTACTCCACTTGTAGATTAAGCTCCTACTCTAGTTTGTACTCCTCCAGTTGAACATGTGCTAGCAAACTATGTAACCCAAGAATATTTCAATTTTTTTAAATAAGATTTTTTGTTTAGTAGTTATATATATTCTCCAACCACAACCATTACTACTGTCTCATTTTAGTGAAATAGTTGTTTCTTTGTTTGAAGAGAGATTTCACTACCTGATTCAACCACAGAGAGTTTCTTAACATCAAGAATAAAGAATAGACAATAAGATATTAAGTGACGAGTTGACTACTCCAACACCTATTTTTAATGTAATGTCTTATGTGTATGAATGATTCTTGAAAGTTGTTGATTTTTTTTGAGATAAATCTTTTGAGGATGATACTCATCCTCCAAACCTTGATCTGCTTATTTTGAGATCAGTAGTCGAAGATGCTATCAATGTTGCCTCATACTATGCTACCCATGTTTCTCAATATTCTAACAGTGATATGATTTGTTCAATTATTATTGAATATCTTCCGTCTATGATAGATATCTTAGATGTGGAGACGCTATGAAAAATAATAATGAATAGTGATCATATTTTAGAATTGTATTTATTTAAGACAAAAGGTGCTAGTAATTCCTAAGGGGAAACCCCCAAGAAAGTAGATTTCTAATTTAAATGGATTTACTAAAAAAAATAATCTAGATAGACACTATGTTCATGGATGGAAATTTTAGGAAACCTCTTATTACACATGCCTTTAAATATCATGTCAAACAACTCAAGGTGCTTCACCAAATCTTCAGATATTTATGGATAATTATGATAGATTCGCTAATGCTATAGAAATAGAGTGGAATATAATTCTATATTTTATAATCCTTTTGATGTCTTACCTACATCATCAGAGTATTGTTATTGTAGCACTAGAGTCATTACCTATTTGAACAGTGACTCGGAAATTTCAATTAGGTTCCATCTTTTGATCTGTAGATCCTCAATTCAGAGCTACTATGACTCTAAACCCACTTTCACCTCATCCTACAACCATTCAACCATTTATCATGTATTCTGCATAAGCTCTTAGTCATCTACATCCTCTAATATATAGGTAACTTACATATTCTTTTTATTCTACTCAAACAACTATAGTACCCTCTGGTGTTCCTATTCCTCATCTCTCTACATATTCTCATTTTATAACTTATATAACTCCACCTACAACTTCTAATAAGGTTAAAATAGTTCTATACCCTTCACTATAGAAGGCTTTATTTTGGATTGATATTTGATAGGGATTCTTTTTGGATTAACAATATCCAATGTACTCACTTTTTTATCATTAAATAAACTATATCTTTTTCTCTGTTATATGTTAATTATCATTTCTTAGTTGATCAATTATTGATAATTCCAAAAGGGGGAGAATGTGTATTGAATTAAATGAAAAGTTATAAATATGATATGTAATTTAATTTTATGATATGGAATTTAATTAAATATAATTTTTTTACCATATAATTTAATTTCGCATGATTTGTATGACTGTTAAGTAGAAATTTTGATTTGATATTTATTAATTTTTATATTTTTCATAATCAAAAGGGATAGATTTTCATCCTCCTCTAGTTTTAATGCTAAAAAATGCAGATTAATTATGATCAATTTAGTTAAATTTGTTTACTCATGTTTAGTCTTCATCATAATCTATTCAGTTTGTGTTTACCGTTATAAGAGAAGTTGAAATATTTTACTAAGTATGAGTCACCATCATGGTAGACTCACTCTTGAATATCTCAAAATTGGAATACATTCTTCTATGTATGGAATGGTATTTCTATAGAAATACTACTCAACTCATAATTATAGAAAAGTTCAAGACGTTACCGTATTGAGCTACTGATTGATGAGTCATTGTTACATCAACCTACTGATAGAATGTTTTACCAATGGGAACATAATATTCACTAATTATGAGCAACCAGTATGAGGCACAAATATAACTATTCACCTTCATGTGGACCTACTGTTAGAGGAAATTACCACTCCTAAGTCACAACTACTCTATTCACTATTCAAAATTGTAGAATGCTGTAAATTTAAGACACAATTTCTGAGACACCACTACCTGTTATACCATACCTGAGGCATTTTTTCCTCTTACTTTTTCATTTAAATTATAATTTATTTTATGATTAATATTTTTGAAAATTATGTCTATTATTTATTTTTTTAGCTTTGTATATTTTTTTTATAAAACATTACTATTAATATCAGAGACCAGTATGATGTATGAATTACCAGAGAAAATGTTTCATACTATATACAGTTTATAAAGGGAATACAAAAACAAAATGGCAGATGTGCAATTAGAGAATGAAATAGAGCATCTCGTGTGACTAAAACACCCCAATGAACTACAAGATGTACTCAATATGTGTTACTGGTGAGAGATTAAACCAAAGTGCATTCTGCAGAAACAAACTATATAGAGGGGAAACACTACTCAATTAAACGATTACCTCACTTGAAACAACAAAAAAAAGTCTCTCATGACACTTTTTGATGTTGTCAGTATCAATAAGTCATCTCAAGATGCATTTCAACACAACTTCAAGGAATCTCAAGCTGTATTGAGAATCACATTGAGCATTCTAACTCTTTGTCATTATTTTTCCTCATTATTAGTAATGTTTTAATATTACGAGTAGTGTGTGTGTCTCTGTTTTATAAAAACACACTAACTCTTCTTCCAAACTGAAATATATATAGGTATTTTCACAAAACCACTAGTTTTAGTTCTAACAATTTGATTTATAATAGTGGAATAGGTCCATGTGTGGCTTGGTTGTTTTGTAAATCTCATAAAATTTGTGTAATATATATTCATGACATGGACAGTGTGTATGATATCATTTACCCAAATTTATTGTGTGGATCAATGTTTATTTATATAAAATGTTTGGATTTAGGTGATCACCAAGATGAGAGGATTAAGTATCATCTTGAGACTAAACATTTTGTTTTTAATTATATTGTGTCATTCAAGTTCAGTATTTAGTACTTTAGTTATTCACATAAGTAAACTTCAATTTTCATTGATAGTAAATCTTATATACAGTTTATATTCAAAAATAATTTAGATTATTTATTTAAAAATCTAAAATAATAATCCCTAGTATTTTAAACTGTGAACTAACCACTCATTGAGAAATATATTAAAAGTTAAAAAAATTTCTAAATATGATACATTTGTTGAATGCGTTATTTTGTCTTTCAAATTAGGTTACATTTAAATATGTATTTTAGAAAAATATAGGAACTCAATTCATCCCCCTCATGATAGTCCTACTCTGACCAACCTCTTCCATACAAAGCATTAGTGAAAATGAATCACATTTGTTCATGAGGAGATAGTTTCACATTCACTAAGGTGATGTTATCATATCCCATTTGGAATGTAATGTAAAAAATGGAGTATTTAATATAATGACTCAAAAGGAAAAATTATATTATATATATCATATATATAATTTAATTAAATAATCATACCCAACCATTATTGGTGGTAGTGGAAAAATGAATGAGATAGGTTCAGAAGGTTGTAGTCCGCTGTACACTTAAGTGATGATTTTGTAACCCATTTGATTGATGTGGATAAGGATGTAGCTGATTCCCTTAACTTAAAATAATAATAGTGTATTTTATATACTGATATTATTATATCATAGTAATATAATAATAATTTAAGGGGTGGTGATGAAATAATGTACAAATGATTGTCGATGAACATTACCTCTTCGTCAGATATCTTTGTTAGGTTTTCAACAAAATAAATCATTAGTAAGGTTTCATTCTAAAATAACATCTCAATGATTAGAGTAAAACAAAATTATGGGATATTGGAATGTTTTGGATGAGGCAAAAGTATTAATTTGTGAGTAATAGTTGAGAGGGAGTTTCTTTTTATAAGTATGGTCAGAGCAACAGTTATAATTTTTTTAAATGAAAATGTGTACAAATATTTTTCACATTACAAAAGTTTTGGAATTTATAAAATTATAATTCTATATATGATAATGTGGAAATATTTCCCTAAATAATTTTTCAGTAAAGTCATTAGTTAATTTTAATCACTATCATTTTTATATAACACCCCTCTATAAACAGTTTTTTACCATTACATAGTAAATAATTTTCACAGTTTTTGCTATTAATATTTGTAAAAAAATAAATTTTTCTTCTTAGATAAAATCTATTATTCACAATATGGAATAAATTTCTTAAATTTTATTTACATAGTTGGTGATATTAAATTTTTTATTAATCCCACAGACACAATGAGAATGTGGGTTTTCAAAGAGGGAATGTTCTAACGGTTGAAATGTTATTATGTCAAAACTAAATAATATAATGGTTCCAATAAACTAATTTTTCTAATGTAAATTTAAATCAAATATTATTTATTTATAAAAATCCAATAGAGAATTTAAATTTATAAATAATTTAAATGAAAAGGTAGTTTTGAAATAAAATTAAATATTTTTCACTATTCATAAAAAAATGAAAATTTTTATATAAATCCCAATAAATTATCTGTAAATTTTTTTGAACATATAATTTAAAAAATAAAAAAAATTAAAAAATATTTTTTCTATATGTGGTAATAAAAATTTTTAAATCTGTGTGCCAATTGAGAAAATACAACTTTTTAAAAACAAACAGTCATAAGTGTAAAATTGGATTTATTCATATCACATTTATAGACAACACATAAGATGAATAATAAAAATATTATTGAAAATACTATATATATACATATATAGGTTTCATAAAATCAATTCACTAAAATTAATTCTTTTTATTTTTTCTAGGTAAAATGCATTTTTGTGCAAAAAAATAGTTAATAGCGAAATTAGTTCCTATATTTAAAATTTTTTATTATCATTTATAATAAATCTATAACCATCATATTCATTATATATACATGTCTAAGCCATATATTTTCCTCATTATGTTATTCATATTCATAACATCCATTCCAACCACTTGGTGATAGCTACCATATAAAATAATAATAAAACATAATCTGACATGTTTCTTTTAAATACGGCCTTACTTGTAAAATAGAATAAAATAAAAACTTGGTGAAATAAAACAACGAAATGGGTTTTATTAATGCTACATAGACTCATTATTTTGTGTAACAAATGAGAAACATAATGTTGTTTCTCTTTGACACAAGTCTCATTGTTCAATGTAATGTAAAATATCAAAAGGATTAAATATATTGTAAAATTCACAAAATACCAGGATGTTACATGATAACGACCATAAGTTTAATTTTACCCTCCAAAATCATCATGGTTTTCAATAGTTTGAAATTTTAAAATTTTATAATAGAAACACACAACATAATAATAGTTAATAAAACATCCTCTTGAAAAAGAGAAAGAGTTATCAAAAAGTCATTTGGATTAACTGATAGTTGTTTTAAAATTTGGATAAAAAAGGTGGTAAGTGAAGGCATAGACATATATAATAATAATAATACAAAAATTATGTTTTATAGAGACATATATTACTCCGTAGAAAAAATTAATGATAAGAAATCCACAAAAAAAGTTTCTTGAAAAGGGTAATTTATATAATCAAAATGTTTAAAATACAAAAAGTAATTTATTTTTATATCTTTTTCCTTTTATTTATGAATATTCATTAGATTATATACTTACATTATTTTATTATACTTCATAAGAACTATCTAAATATTTTTTTATTCATTGATCATTTTTCAATTCTTCTGTTATAATAAGAAATAATGAGGAATCTCTTTTCGTAGAGCACTAACGAATCACATTATCTATAAATTGAATGATAAATAATTCATTCATTCTTTAGATATCATCATAATGAATTGGTAAAAACATGTTATAAATTATTCTTAGATATTGATATGAATAATTAGTATCATAATTTTCAAAACCTTATTTAAGGTTCCACTTATCCCAATCCATAAATGGTTAACCTTATGACCAATTATATTATAAAATTTTAAAAATAAGGTCCCAAAATATTTCCAAATAAACATCACATTAATCTCCCTTTATTAATAGTGTAGCTCTTGGTTTTCACATATTAAACATCTTAATTCCTTCATCATGTATTAACATAAACCATGGTAATAAACCGAATTACTTTAAAACCTTACTGAAAAAAACATGTTTCCCCGTTACATACATAAAACAGAGATGAATGGAGATATTTTTTTTGTTTTAATGATATGTAATCTCGAACAATAATAACAATTTTTTTTTTGAAAAAATCATTAATAAATTTCAATGTAACATGTACTATCCAATTTACTTAATCAAATGTGACATCTCATTATCCCAACAACATTATCTCAATATCTGTAAAATTTTAATGATTATATTTCATTATTAAAAATATTATCTTTTTAGGTAATAATTTTTCAAATCCATAAGTATCAGTTATCATATTTTTTTAAATTATTAATGTAAAAACTATACTAAAAAGTAAATATATATTTATTGAACCATATAAAAAAATTCTACAATTCTATAGAATAAAAATTCAATTTTACACCACACCATTTATCTATTAACTACACATCATCGTATTAATTCGTAATACCACATTCCTTCCATAAATCATTCATATTCAATTATTCATTATAAATATTAACATTACTCATAAAAAAATTAGAATATCTTGACATGCATTCCCACTATGATATCGGTCATCACAATTCCCTTACATTCTTAATATAAAGAATTTATCCATTGATAGTACCTAGGTGAGTCCAATAATCCCATCCATTACATTAACTGAATTATTCAATTTTTTATCAATAATATCTAAATAAATTTTCTTCTTATTCACATATAAAAAATCTTATTTTTACTTTTATAAATTCTCTAGATTAAAATTGCTCACACTATTTAAATATAGGAAATACAATCCTCTTTTTTCAAGGGTCTCCACTACCAGAACTCTCTGTGAACTCTATCATCTCTCCATCTGTGATTCTATTAGTTTTTTATGTTGAATGATAAAAATTATGTTCTATGATAATAAATTATGCCTAATAAAATCATAATTTAATCTAGTAATGATCCCTTTTTCCGATTATTAAATTTTATGACACGTTAAAATTTAAACCATTTCCTTCGGGTTACTTACACTAACTGAAACAAAAAAAACACTATGAGAAAAACTAATCGTATTATAAAACCACATTATCATAAAACAATAACTTATAAGATGCCTAGATAACGAAACCTTATTTTTAATAATTTAGAACTAATTTTTCTCCTGAATTAATTTTAGTAGTAATCTATTTATATTCATCAACATGGATTGTAAAGTGTTTTTGAATTTCCCATGCATATCCCTTGGTCTTGTCAACCCAATAGTGTAGAAAGGCCCTTTTCAAGAATAAGGTGATGATCGATTCCAAATAATTGTTCCTTTTATGAGTTATAACCCCTATGTAACTATTTTTCATAGCCATGTCCATATGTAATATATAGAAAGGGACACAATTTTGTTGAACCCAATATCTCTATCCTTTAAAAAAATTCTAGTACATTTTTCTAAACTATGAGCCATCATTTTATTTTTATTTAGATACATCCATAGTCCTATACTTAAAATCATACCAAGGAATTGCATTAAAATTTGTCAACCAAGTATCAAAAGGTTGAAAAAACCATTTCCTCTAATACTAACTATTTCAATAAGAGATAATCATTCATAGATAGTAAATCAACTTTTAATAATATTAAATTTATTATAGAAACACATACTTGAAGACAATAAATGTATAGTTCCTTTCGAATCATTGAATGAAATCCTCAAAATTCATGAAAGATATTAAATCGAAACAATACATATCTTCTCATTTAGTTCTCCTCACAAACATACACTTTGTAAAACCCATTTTTATAACTTGTGGAACAAGAAACATAATAAAGGGAGAGATTAGATGATTATTATGTGAAATAAAGTTCGATAGATAACTATATCTTGCTATAATGGTTATGAGAACATTATCCTAACATTTTGAAACCATTTACTTCATATCAAAAAACATAATCATGAGTCATTCCCTTAATATTTTCAGTTTAAAAGACATGATTCATAATGAAATAAAATAATGTGAGTTATGAGAACATAAAACTGGCATTAGATAATTATTTTTTGAAGGCACATAATGATTTAAAATCATTTCAATATTAGTTAATTATTAATTTAAAAGATATAATATTTGAATGGGTTCTCTCACCAAACCATCATAGTAGTCATGGATCACTCACAATACCATCATTGCATACAAAGCCCCATATTGACCCTGGATCAATCCCTATTGTAGAACTATCTATCCCATTTGATATAAATATTTACCCAATGAATTAGAGGGAGATTTAGGTTCCACCTATCTCATAATGAAAACCATTTGTATGTGTTTCAGAAGATCATAAAACATTCATCATATCATAATCCATTATGAGAAATGGGTTCCATAAATATTTCATCATATCATAACCTATAGAAAAAATATAGGTTTCATAATCATTTCATTATTTCATAATTATATCGGCCATACAAAATTAAGATGGTCTCATGAAAAAGTTATCATGATATTACCCAAGGAAGAGAAATGGGTATAACAATCATAATTCAATATTAATCATAAACCATTAATAGAAGTAATTTGAATGTTATACTTTGATAATATCCCAAATAAGGAATATATGACAGCAATAAATTTCATATTAGGTGCAAAATTATTTTTATTTATCATTTAATAAATTAATTGTGTAAAATATATTTTACTCTCTCAATAAATATATTTTAAATATAAAATATTTTTAAAATATTTTTCTGTCCATATAAACTAGAATACATATAATGTAAACATAAAAAAATAATAATTTTCTAGTAAATGGAATTATTTTCTTGTCGTACATGCTATAAAAAATATTCATTTCACATTATTTGTTAAATCCAAATGGGAATTGTTTCGAAAACAAAAGTATGATTCCTATAATAATATTAAAAACTGTAAAACATGGGTAAAATTTTCAACTAAAAATTATTATAGAAAAATGAAACAATTTTTAATGTATTTTTATAAAACACATGTATTTTAGTATAATGAGCTTCTGAAAAAATATATAAATAATGTTTTATTTTATAGAAAAACTATTTCAATTATTTTGATAAATATTTTGGTAAAATGGTAATTTTGGATTGAAAAAAAAATTAAATAACTACCCGAGAGTAAAATTAATTATTGTTTTTGTATATGGATCATAATATTTTATCATGAGAATCATTATCATAAATAGTGTCGAGAAATGATGAGATTGTAAGACAAAAATTTTATCAGTTTGGTAACATTGAATCATAATCCCAATGAAAGGATAACATAAGCACAAAAATAAAATATCATTATGCGAAAAAGAAATTATGAAATTATATGTGAAATGGATTGTATATACAACTCGTAAAATAATATATGTCCATAACATATCATATGACTCAAGGAAGACAAATTAGGAAAAAACATATTACTGATTTGGTAAATTTCAAACCATAAACTCCATGAATGATATATCCTAAAATAATTATGTAAATAAAAAAATTTACTATATGAATCATAAAATACATTCTCAAGCATTATATATGCAACAGGAGTAAATTCTAAAGGGAAAAATTTTTGTATCAAAAATATCACCAATAATGTAATGGAATACAAATACCCAAAACATTAAAATAATTTTTTTACTTCAAATAAATATAATCTATCATATATCATGCAATTCATGTTAACTGAGTTATAATGAATCAGTAAAATCAATGAGTTTCTTCAACTTCTTGTGCTACACGGAAGACTTAGTCTTACAGAATGACAATGTATTATTAAAATATTATTATTTATTATTATATAAATAACATATCTTTTAAATAAGTATTTAATAAAAGGGTCAAATAACTTTTTCAACTATATGGTTTCAGAAAATATTAAAAAAATTTATTAGTAACAAATTTATTATAAATAAATACGAAAACCAGTTGAAAATAAATGAAAATATTGTTATTATTATACTCACAATAAATTCATATACAAATACATTAAATTAAATAAAATTGTTGAATGATATTTATAATATAATTATATTATATTTTAAAATATTTTTTTTATATTCCTCAAAGAAATTTTATATGCATAAAAAACAGACCAATTGTTATGCATAAAATAATGTATAATTATTAAGGCACTTTTACCATGTTTTAATGGAGAACCTATTTTTAAGAAGCTTTTTGGATATTTAATCAATATTATATTTCAAAATAATCTTAATCATTGATATGATAACATAAAAATTATGTTAGGTGGAATTTTTTGTTCTTTTATATGATATTTCATTTTTTAATATATCCGTAAAAATAATGAATTTTAATTCAAAACTGTTTGTTCGTATAGTTTTCTATAAGGTTATATTATATTTATAAATGGTTATAAAGTATAATTAGGTTTTTTATATCAATAAATCCATTATATATCATTTTTATCTATTTTACATTGAAATTGGTTCTAAAAAGGTATTATACCTTTGAATGTTTTTACATTAAAACCTAGCATTGTTGTCCCATCAACAAAATTGATTTTAAATTTATTTATGAAACATATGTATTTATAATTCGGTAATGCTATTCCTAATTTGGAACACAAAAATTTATAATATCCAATAATTTCAAAATAATATTTTTACAAAAACTATTAATGATATTAATTAAAATTAATTACAATGATTAAGGTGTATTTATGCTTAAAATTGACTAAAGATTGAACATAGGGCAAAAATGACCTAAAGAATTTTATAAAATCAATTTTCATGAAATATTTATACCTTATATAATTTTCTATAAAATGATAACCATTATTGGATCCACATGACATTGGAAAAAAAATTATTGTAATTCACGTTCCAAAAATTTAAAAGAGTGTCACCTCTCCCCCAATATTATAGGTCCAATCTCCTTCCAATCCCCACACCACTCAAGTCAGTTAGCATTGAAAAACCTCTACACAAATTGATCCTTCAATTCACTCAAATTCATCTTGCAATCATAACCCAATCCCTAAATCCATCTATGGAATCCCATTGTTGAAAACAAAAAGGTGATGCATGATTAAGAGGTAACATCCTCCCTCAAGATATTTAGTTTTATTTATTTTTATCTTCATTCAAATATCTTATTTAATTAATAAATGATCAGAATATTATCCTAAATATACTGAGAATTTTTTATTTTATGGGTTCATACTAAACATTCATATAATGGGAAACGAACAAACCATTTAAGTGTATGGTGAACTACCACATCATTAAACGAAGTTATTTGTTCTTCATTACCGCCTCTCAATGCGGGAATTATGATGGAATCTCAATTTATATTTTATATATATATGATATTTAGAATTTATTCATTATAATATATTTTTTATTTATAAAATTCCTTTATGCTTCCCATCTTGTGGGAATATGATGATGTTATTTGTAGAAGGGGGGAATATCAGCCCCAAAATGTGATGTGATTCATTCACACTATACATGGAATTTATAAAGGATGGTTTTATTAATCCTATTTAACATATAAGACCTATATATTATATTTTTATTTATATATACTGATATATTTATATATATTGTTTTCGTTTCATTATTTCAACATGACAAAGAGATGGAAGTAGAGTTCATACATATATATGACCTACCATCACCATGAAGGGTGAATTTAATTTCATATCTTAATGTATTATAGGTTATTATAAATAAATTTATAATATATAAATAGTATATTGAAATAATGTTTTTTTATGTAAATAATGAAACCATGATCGAATTAATAGGAACAATACGAAACAAGTCAAAACATACTCGACAAACTCGGAAAATAACCACAAAAAATATTGTATATAATAAATGATTACTATCAAATGGTTAATAAGATACTATAAATTAATAAATGATATTATAAATATTGTTTTGATCTTTTATTAATTATAGACATGTTTAAAACAATTATACAAGATGTAAATAGATTTTCACCAAATACAAATACACAAGGTAATGGATTTCATCTGAATTTAAATTTCATTAAGACTTAGTTGTTTCTTTTTTTGCACCAATTAACTATGATGAGTTATATGTACTTAAATTTGTTATTTTACATCCTTCATATCCTTACTCTCATGAAATTTTATGTTTTATTTAATTTTATTCATTCATTGGGATTATGATTTCAAATGTTTCAAATTGGTAAGGGACACATTGGAATGTTTGAAGATTATCTTCTTCACAAATTTGTTTAATGACTTCCATTCTGATCTCACTCTAATTTCTTGATTTTAAACATTATCTTGAAGCAATAAATTCATTTTTATCATTTTTTAGTTAATTAAATTTATCTTGAATATCCATATTATCATGTAATGTGTATTATTATTTCATAAACTGTATAATGTTTTACATATAGTGTTCACATTTATAGTTATTCGATTACCTAAGTAATTATTGATAAATTAAAATATATTAATCAATATAGACATTTGATAATTAAAATTTTTTAATCAATTATTCAATATCTGAATAATGATTTTATTAGGTATGACACGCGTGGGGATCAGTTGTATATTACTTCTTGATTCATCGGTAGTCTCAAGAGATGAATCAGATGGCTGAATTAGATGACATTTTTATGTTATGTGTTGTATACTGTCTTGTCATAGGTCTTTATAGTAATGTTACCATGTAATTCGGAAACATTTATTCCAATAATTAATAATTTCCATCATTTAGATTAATTTATAATTCAGACATGAAATTTTATATCAACGTATCTATCGATAAAATTTCATTTTTTGTTTAATGATTGAATGAAATGTGATCTCAATTATTTATATTTAAATGTTATTTAATTCTCCTAAATTAATTATTTTTTCCATATTACATACCTATACATATAATTATATATTACCATTATTTTTTTCTTTCCATGAGTTATGAAGAAGATATATTTGAATAAGCTATCATGGATGTTGTTTATTTCATTTTAGTTTTTATTATTTCTTATTTTCTATTTAATAATGTAAAATGGGTTCCATGTATGTAATCTAGATTTCCAAGACTTGTAAACTAATCATTCTTTTTAGTATTTCATTCTTTGTAATCATACCATTATAAAAAAAATAATGCATTGGCCTAGGTCTTTTGTGGTTGGGGGCATTACAGTTGGCATCATAGGATGTTTAGCAGCAACCATGGAAACTAAATTTAGAAACATTGATTAAGAAACATAACTATAAGATATAAATTGAGTATAAATATATAATATCATAATATAATTGTGGTAAAGTATATACTATGTGGTTGTTCCATGAAATTCATCCATGTCTTGAATTTATAGTTTGACGTTATTCTAGAACAGATGGTCCTAGGGGTAACAACTCTGACTAGGTGTTTTGAGCCAGACTATGTGTAACTTGGTACACAACAGCAGGCCTTACTATGATTATTATTTGAAACACCAAAGGATACTCTTAGTATAATTCACATTTTCATGAAAATATATTATGAAGGGTTTGAAATTAATGATTTCTCAAAAGAACCCATTTTTATGATTACGATATTCGATAAATGTTTTTCAATATATGTAAGTTATTTAACTAGTATAGAAAATATATATTATGTTTCATAATGATATGATCTAATTTAGTTTATGTTTTCATTAAAGAATGTATCGTAGAAAAAAAAATGCGAACTCTACCAATGCACGTGATGAAATGAGTAAGAATAATCATATCATTTATGATCATAATAAAACTATTTTAAGGGAAATATTATCCAATGTATTCTCATAATATAATAGATATTATAATGTTTTAATAATATTGGTAAATAATTTTCCATTTAATACTTCTTTGATGGGATGAAAGGTAATATGAGTATGATAGTGAAAAGGATGGATAAATAGATGATGGGAATGAAATACCTTCGCATATATTAAAAATTTTAAATGAATGGACAAGGTATATTATTAAAAGGAATTGTAGTTTTTTATAATTGTTGAAATAAAGGACACCATGATTTTATTTCAAGGGTATGAAAATTATTTCCAATGTACATTGCTTCAACATCAAATATATGGGACACTACGAAAATAAATTTCTTAATTGTCAAAGGATTGTACCCAAAACATCAATGATGGATCATGGTCAGGTTATTTTACTACTATATATGAAGATGAATGGTTAATATTCCTAACCATAAATTATTTAATTTTAATATTTTATCAGGGATGCACAATTAATAAGTATTATGGAATATATGAGGATTTTACTATAATACATTTCGATATATGATTTGAGATCATATAGGGAATGGTTCCAACAATTGTTATTCATTAGAATGTTTAACCTTTTGTAAAACACATGGTTGAGGGTAATATATCCTTTAATTTTTATTAATATTATGAAAATGATGTCTATATAATTAAATGACTGGTTTTTATAGCGTATAATTGGATAAGTGATGACTACCTTGGAACTGAGTAATGATTTATTAATGTAGTTTATGGTATTATTGATGGAGTTTAAAACAAGTTTATATGTAATGGGTATATCTGATATTCTCTATAATATTAATGGATTAAGTAAGAATTGACATTTTCAATATGTTTTATAGTGATTAATTCTTCTACCATGTTTCGAGATGGTACACGATTAAGGTGTTCACTTGTTCAGAATCTGATACTTCATATTAGTTAAAGGAAAATCATAAGTTCATTCTGAAAATTTAGTGACCTTCATTAGAATGTGTAGGATTATAATATTTTTCAAAAGTTATCTATTTATAAAATGGTATAATTTGGTCATTTTACTAGGCCTTAGATGTTAGTTTATTACATCACCATATAATACATCATATTCTAAGAAATAATGTAGAAATAGTTCGTGAAACAACAAATGGATAAAATTGTGTTTTTGAAGAAGAAAAATATATTTACATATATTGTTAGAGATTAAAAGAATTAATCAAATCTCAGTGAAGTGTCTTGAAAAAAAAGGTGGTCTTTTTATCAACATTTTTTATGATATCAATGAAATATTTTCACACCTCAAATTTTTTTGCATTTTGGTCATCATATTTCAACTAAACATGTTCTATATCACTTTCCATAAGGACATGATACTGTGATTTTCATCCATGTCTATGTTATTAGTAATTTTATCCTATTTGAAATACTTTTTTATTGTTTCATGCACATTATCATTCCATTATTATTTTGAATATGTTTTACTGACCATATTTTACATGATAATTTTTCAAAATTAATTTGTTTTCAAACTTCAAATCCTTGAGTATTAATATCAAGTGTAATTGTGAGGATTTAATTTAATTAAGGTGTGAAGAATTTAACTAAAAAAATTTTAATTAAAAACATTATGTATCACAAACATCAACAACTGCATATGGGAATAAGATATCCCAAGACATTAAAATATATATAATATTTTATGTTAATTCAATCTAATATATATATATATCTCGAAATTCAGGTGATACTTAGTTTGTGTGTGTTTTACACAAAAACATGTTTCTTCAATGGATTGTGTTACACACAAGATAGAGTTCTACCAAACATCATTATATTATCAAAATAATATTATTTAATAGAAGAAGATATAACTTAGTTATTAAATTAGTATTTGTAAAAATGGATAACAAAATTTTAAATTATATGGTTTCTACAATGACAAAAACAAATTCATTTGTGGAAAATTAAATATGAATAAATATGAACATCAGTTTAATTAAAAAGAAAACTATTATTATTATTGTCCACACAAAGTTGTTTTATACTAATTAATTAAATTAATAAAAATTTGTTAATTATATTGATTAAATAAATATTTAATTTATTCAATGAAATCCTGTTAATTTTTATCTAATAAATTTCATAGGTATAATTTAAAAAGAAAGAAAAATATATGCATAAAATACTATATTTTTATTAAATCACATTTACTACATTTTAATGGGGAACATATTTGAAATAAAATAATTCATAAATTCATAAATTGTATACATAAAAAAACATATTCAGTGAAATATGAACTTAAATATTTGGTTAGCATTATTTTATGGTATTTCTGTGTGAAGTTTCATTTTTCATTGTATATTAAAAATAATTAATGTAAATTCAAAACATCATATATATATATATATATTTAATTCGGATGAATTATATTTTTAAATGGATATAAAGATTAATTAGATTATTTTAATATCAATTTATAATACATAGGTTATTATAATAAATTACACTTTGACATTTTATATAAGAACAGAACAATATTTTTTTTTACATTAAACCCCTCTATTTTCATCCAATCTATAAGATTAATTTTATATTAACTTCTTCTACTTATGTGTTTGGAATTTGGTAAAATAAATTACATATTCATAATATGATAAATTTTATTTCTTAATAATTTTTTCTCATTTTTGACCAAAATAATTGGTGAATGTAAATGATATTAATTACAAAGATTAATGTGAAATTAAGATTGTTTTGAGACTAAAACATAATCACTAGGTCCCCAATTACCATGATGGTTATTCAAAATCCATTGGATGAACGTATTTCATCCATATCATACCTTTTATATAATTTGGAAAACTATTGGATGCACTTTCCTAGTGAAAACGTTTCTTGTAATTCCATTTAAAATTTTTTGCAAAAATGACACTCCTCCACTATAAAATGGCCTCCTCTCCATCCCCTTCTTCACACCTCTCAATACACTTTGGGTAAAGTAAGATCTTCTAAAATAAATCCTCTAACTCCCTCCTCTAATCTTATAAGCCTGACCTTGGTCTTTAATCCATTCAAGTAATCCCTTTGGTGAAAACCAAAAGGAGTTTCCCCCTTAAGAATTAACATCCATCCTCAAGATCACTAGATTTATTTTTTTCCACACATTTGATACATCTTAATCATCGATTTTATAGAAAAATTTGTATCCTCAATAAACTGTGATGTTTATTGGTATAGTGTTACACCTATACTTACACAAGATTCCATCTAATGGGTAATTAAATTACCGTTTATGTGTATGACGAACTACCGCCTCATGAAAAAAGTAATTCATTCCCCCTTTAACACATCTTTTAGTGGGAATTACTATACACACAATATATATATATATATATGATTTTTATAATTTCATTAAGATTCCGTAATTTTAATATATATGATGCCTCTAACATTTACACCTAATGAGATCATGATAACATCGTTTTTCGAAATATAGACTGTCACCGCTCAAACTGATGTGATTCGTTCACACAAGACAAATAATGTATAAAGGATGGTTTAAATAAACCAATGTATCAAATATGAAACATATAAGAAAATATAATTATAATATACAAATATATATTTTTCTTTTCACTGTTTTAATACATCTAAGACTTGAAAGTATCAATCATATTCAAATCTGGCATGCCCTATAAATAAACAGTGCATATATATTCATATCACCAAATATAATAGTATATTAGATATAAATAAATATTTTATATATAAGTTTTTGAACTCATTGTTTAAAATTTGGATATGATGATAAAATGATCTAATTAATAGGAATAAGAAGTAATAAGTCAAAACATACTCAAAAAACTCGGTAATTACACACCTGAAATGGTGGATATAATAAAAGATTATTAAAAATGAATTATTGAGATTTTATAATAAGTCAATACATTATATATTAATATAGTATAGTTCTAGTTATTTTTAGTGACAATTTTCAAACCATTATATTGGATGTTAAAAAAATTTCACCAACATTGTAAACACAAGTTAATGGTTTTTGTCTCAATTTACATTCCATTGAGCCCGTATTTTCGTTAAGAACCAATTCACTTTTATATGGATTATATACTTCCCTTTGACATGTTATATGATTAATATAAGTATTATAATGATATTTTATGTTTTATTTAAAGTTATTCCTTCAAGGGGATTTTGTTTTCATAATTTTCAATGTGGTATTTGACACATGGGAATGTTTAATTATTATTTTCCTCAAGAATGTATTTAATGATTACCATTTCAATTTCACTTTACTTTATGATTATTTAATATCTATTGAAACAATAATTACCATTTTATAATTTTTATTTTTCATTTCATTTATCTTAAATATGAATTTTCCCATGTGATGGATATTTTTATGTCCTTAACCATATACCATTTTACATACAATATTCTTTTTTATAGCTATTTTATAACCTGGGAAATTATTGAAAAATATATATCATCTTTAAAATAATGATAATTTATAAGGATCATTTTAAAAATTATCTATATAAGTTGAATTGTTTTTATAGGTACTACATTGGTGGGGCCCTATTATAGATAGTCCCTCAATTCATCAGTAGTCTCGTGATGTGAAACAATTGGCCAAATCAGATAGATTTTACATTATATGTTATAAACCATCTTCTGAAAGGTATTAACAATAAAGGCTCCACGTATCTAAGAAATATGGATTCCAATAATTTAGAATTAATATAATTCATATAAATTTGTTATTCATCAATCATATTTTTCATCGACATATATACGGATACATGTCATTCATAATTTATTGATTGAATGGCATGTGTGTACAGTTATTTACATTTAAATGTTCATTTATACTAAGGGATTAATTATTTATTACAATTTAAATATCCTTATTAATCATTTGAGATCCCCTTATTCTGATTCCATTCACCTGGTTTTGAAGAATAAATATTTTAATAATATTTTATTGACTATTTTTTATCATTTTATTATGAATTATTTCTTATTTTCTATTTCCCAATATAAAATGGGTTCCATGTATGTAATCTATCTTTCCAATACATCTAAGATGATTGGTCCATCATTATTTTATAACATGTATTCATGCCAATTTTATAAAATAGTGCACCAGATCTAAGATTTTGGGGTTGGTTTATTATAGTATATTCCCTATAAAATAAACTTGTAGTTAATATGGAAATTTTCTCACTGAAAATACAAGTTTGGTAATAACGACTTACCTTCTGTCTTAACATACTTCTAACATGCACATACATCCTTTATAATAAATATATGTTATTTTTTCCTATAAAATATATACCTAAATATATATTTCTTACCATGTATTTGGCACTTATTACTATGTTTTAACCATTTTTTAGTAATTCTTTGTCAGCTTCATTTTTCTGGTAATTAAAAATTTCATTTAGGATATATATTTATATTTTTCATTTTCGGTACTAATTCATTGATCATGGTTACTTTATATACATAAAAAAATAATTCAACAACTATATTATTTTTATTCAATTATCATTTGAGGTCCGATCATTGAGTATTTTTTTCCAGAAATGAAATATGTTATGATCATGTAGACGGTAGGTTGTATGTACACATGAGTAACATTCCCATTTTTCAAAGATGCTTTTGGAATATATATATGTAATATATTATTATTATATATTTATTATAATATTATATATTGAATATTTTTTCATTAAATATTCTTGTACATATCATTCATGTGGTGTGGTGATGAAAAGATAGCCACGTCACTTCATGAAGCCGGTAGTCCACATGTACCCAAACATTGTTAAAATCATTGATTTATAGAAGATGTGAAGAAATATAATGAAATATTTTCTTTCTATAGTGATAAATATGTAATTAATATCATATTTATTTCTTTTATAGAAAACATAATTATCCTTATTATCATCCATTTAAATCGTCAGTGAAAACAATTCACATCTCTTTGTAAGTAGGTCATCTGTCGTACACACCAATGTTGTTATTATATCCTCTATATAATAAAAAAAATTATATAATTACATTATATATATTTTAAATATACTTTATATCCATCATCATACCCAACTGTTAGAGGTTGTAATGGAAAAAAGTATGACATCAGTTTGGGAGGTGGTAGTCCTTCGTACATAGAAATACGATTTTAAAAACTCATTTAATGATTGTTGAGATTGTTTAAGAACATTAACTTATAATATAAATATATAATTATATTGATTAT
Organism: Viscum album; assembly: GCA_963277665.1. NCBI lineage: Eukaryota > Viridiplantae > Streptophyta > Magnoliopsida > Santalales > Viscaceae > Viscum > Viscum album. Next base: position 624,224,908 of record OY728165.1, read on the forward strand.
ATTATGGTTAATATACCATACTGGTATAGTAATAAATGGAAGGTTTGGATAAAGACATTCAATAAAAATTCTTCTTGGCGAACCAAAATCCTTGGATTTGTAGATTTCTATCCAAAATAAGGGATATAAGATTATGGGAGGTAATTTGGGAATTTATTTGGTAAGTTTCTTTCATAACATAAATTTTTTTATTTTTTATATATGATAGTATATGGGCAATTCTTTGATAAGTGATGTGAGAGGTATAATTGTAATATTTTGAAAAGAAAATGTGTACACCCCTTTTTTAAATGAAAAAAGGGTCCACAATGGCTGAAAATATTAACATCTACATTATAATTTATAAATTTATACATAAAATTTAATTTATAAAATATTATATGTAACATTAACCCATATCTCTTTAGTTCAATCACCTAGTAAAACAATTTTTACCATAACATTGGTAATTAATTGTCACTATTTTCACAATTCATCTTGGTAAAAATTATTTTTATCGTTTTATATAATATAAATTTTTATAATTTCAAATATGAAATCCATTTTTTCAAATTATATTCAGTTAGATGGGAATGATTAATTTAAAATTATTCTCATATTTTAAATGAGAAATCTGATTTTCAAAGGGAAATTTTTTATAAGATTAATATGATTTTATATCAAACGTCATTATAAAAATGATTTAAATGGCCTAAATGGTATTAATATATATATACCTGCACTAATTTTACTTTAAAATTAATTCAAAATATATTTTATCTTTAAAAAATTAAATTAAAAATTTTGTTAAAATAAAATTCAGAATTCATCCCAATTCATCAAATAATATATCATTTCCAAAATAACTCGGAAGAATTCATCATAATATAATTTTAAAATTTATATTTCAAAAATTAATTTTTTTAAATAAACTTATCTAAAAGGGTGAAAATATATTTTTCAAATAAGTTTTCAAATATTGATAGTACATTTTATCAATAATAATATATTTTTAAGCATAAAATTGAATTTATTCATATATCATATACAAAAATAAAAAAAGTTGCATATTTAACATTAGATTAAAAATAAAATATATATTTTTTATTAAAATAACTCCAAAAAATTATTTGTTTAATTTATTAATGTAAACCCCCTATATGTGAACAAAAATAGATTTTATTACAATGATTTGAATTTTTAAAAAATGTTTTTATTTGAATTTTTATTTAATTGGTCACCAGTTATTTATTTATAAACACATTTTAAACCATATACATTCATAATTTGGTTGATAATTTTCATACAATTCATTTTAATGGAAACGTTACAGATATCATATTAAATAAAAATATTTTAATATTATATCAATTTTCTTTTAAATATAGTGTTTCATTTAATGGAGGATAAAGGTGGTATTTTGTGTAACATATGGGAAAAATAGTGTTTATTGTAATGCAAGAAACACTCGTTATTATGTGTAACGTAAACCAACTTAGTGTTGTGTTAAATTCATGAAAAAAATAGTTATGTGTGTAATGTCATGTGTAAAAAATATTAAATATATTCGAAAAAATATATATTTCACCAAATATCAGAGTGTTATAACAACATTCTAAAACATATTCTATTAATAAAAATTTATAGATTCTAATAAATTTCAAATATATAAATAGTAAATATAAAGGTAAATACATTTGTTTTTATACATAACATCAAGATTTAATAATAAATTAGATCATCTTTATAAATTACAATCATTTCTGTCATTTAATAACCTTACCATACGTTATTTACCATTATTTTAAATCCAATTATACTCCCCCTTTACCTACAACACAAATTGTACTATATTTTATTTATCATTATTATCACTCATATAATTTCCATTTATGTAAATTTAAAAATATAATCATCACTGAAACATATTCAGTTATATAAATTATTATTTTTCAAATATCACTATAAGACATAATATCAGATTTGTTAAAAGATTTTTTCTTTATTATTAAATGTATATATATATATTATAAAAAATACATAGTAATTAGTTTTGATTAATTATCATTCATAATTGATAAATTTATTCATTATCATAATTTCATTATTTAATATCCTCAACGTATCATTATGTTATATTATTATAATTTAATAATAGTATTTTACAGAAAAGAAAATGTAAATCGTAGAACCACTATTAGAAATTCAAACCACATAAATGTTTTTTTAACATTAGAAATTCTTGATATTGATATTTATTTCTTTTTCCTCATTACCATATTATTGAAAAGAATAATTATCACTACTATATTAAAAATAATTTCATAATTATAATTTGATTAATTGATAAATTCATTAATCAAAATAGGTGGATTTGGGTTGTTGATAGTTCCTTAATATATAATTTAGCGATAAAAAATGTTCTAACACACCCTTAAAGTTACACATATCTTGTAAAAAATTCATAGTGAAACATGTTTTACCACCCCTGATCACATTCAGTCTCTAGGGTTGACCCTGATGCAGTATCATTTCATCGGTTTCTGGAACTACATGTTACCATGAATATTGATAACCACATGTCACACATGATAATTACATTGATCATTCGAGATATCACACTCTTCTATTTAGTCAATAGGATTTAATAGATCATTTTTAACCAATCATGTTATATAGAACTCCATCACACATAGTTGGTGGGGTCATATTGCACACCCCACATATTTAGTATTAAAGATTATGCTACTATAATTATTCTTCCATGGACTTCACCATATTCCTAATATATTTTTATTTCCAACATCCAACTCATTTTGAAGTAATGATCCTCATGGGGAACGTGTTTTCTACACAAAAAATAACAACAAAAACATTTTATTTGACTAATTATCTTAAATATTATATCATTTTTCCAAGACGCATCTGTTAAGGAGGTCAAATATAAGATAAAATGTTATTTTTTAAAATTATGTAATTTTGCCACATAAAATATTTATCCAAATTAAAAAAAATTAATTCAATTAGATTCAAATATTTAATATTTTTAATGGGTATGTGGTTTTCATTATTATTTATTAATTTGAATAATTTATTGTAATTTCATCAATGAAATCCAACAAAGGTGCCTAAAATTTTTCTTTGATTCCATGATCAAAATGTTATATTAAAAATACAATTTATTCAATATAAATAATTTAAAATGTTACTGATTAAAATTTTCCTATTTAAAAATTTGATGTTATAAAATTTAGTTCATAAGTTATCATCACACTGAATTATTTCTATGATATATCATTATTATTCAAAATATTTTCAGTATTCATATTCCATTAAAATAGTATTTATATATATATTAATCTAGATATTTTTTTTTTGAATTTAAACTCTACGTCGTCAATACAAATATATAAATTTTTATTTCCAAATTACAATGATGTTTTGCCCATGATCCATCATTACACATTGACTTAATAAATTGTATATAAACCATGAGAATTTCTCTTTAACATATATAAATTGAATTCAAAAAAATGTATATTAAATTAAAAATTAATTAGATATATTAAAAGGATTTTAAATTATCAATAATTATAAGATCAAAATAAATGAATCATATCTATTCTTTATCAATTCATCATTATATTTTTATAATACATACTATTGTGGTTTCCTCTATCGAGATAAAATCATTTATCCAAATATCAAAAATTAAATTGATTTAAAAGATTAATATATTAAGTAATTATAGGCTAAATAATGTTTTCCATAAATTTTATTTATATATTTCATTTCAAATACAAACTCCATAAATTTCATAAAATGATAAAAAATGATAAATAATTATCCAAAATGAAATGAATGGTTCTTCACTTAATGATGGTGTTTGTTTCTCAATATGATTTTCCATTAATAGGAAATTAAAATTAGTCCATTTAAAAAAATAATATTTTCTATTAAAATGAAAACTCAAAACAAACAGCACTACTAAAAAACTCACATAATTAACACATGTGTTGATAAATCCATTAATTATAAGACTTGTAAAAAACTTATAGAATATGTGATGTTATTATCATATGAATAGTCCATAATATACGATTATCATATATAATTAACATTGTATCCTTAAAAATTGGATAAATCAAATTCAGCACATTTAATAAACCCTATCTTCCAATATTTCATTTAAATTGATTATCTTCAATATGGGAGAAAAAAATAAGTTGAAAACAACAACTATAATGAATTACCCCCAATGTTAAATCTAAAAATTCCCTTTGTGAAGATGGCATTGACATTCGATGCCCACCTCAAAGAGTCCACATTATAGTGACTATAATAGAGTGTATAATAATAGAAATATAGGAGAAGTACTCTAAAATCCTTAGAACGTATGGGTAAAAAATTCCAATAAAATTCATAATATGTAATATAACTGTCATCCCCCAAATAATGTGATGATTATTTAAATACACATTCATAAAATGGACAAAAATATATAAAGATAGTTATAAAGTGATAACTCATCACCAAAAATAAACATACATTTTGTAAATCCATGCTCGATCACTATAATAAACATATAAATACAGAATCTATACTAATCTATAGTTGTGAGAATTCATGTATTCCATTTATTATCCCCGTAAAATAATCTCATGAATATATGAACGAATCATACTAATTTTTTAGTTATCAATAGTAGAGTAAACTCATACTTATATAAACTAGAATATCACACTAATCTCAGTAAGGATCTACCACATGATTTTTTTACCATCTATAATTATATAGTGTAAAAAAATATATAATGAAGACACCTTGTTACCACTTCATAGATTCTGGACTTTCACATGACTCAAAAACAATCATCTTATTATTTCATCTATTTAATGTAAAAACATATATGAGTCATTCATAAAAATATATACACATCATCATCGTCACAAAAAACATAACACATAATTCTTGATATCTATATCCACATAACCCATTTTCATTACAGTACAACATCATAAACATGGTATAAATTTACAACTCTCCATACATCAACTATGTTTCAATCCAACCAGATATAACATCTTTACCACACCATTATCACATAACACCATCAATAATCACTATTTATCTTATGTGAATCCCTACCTATGTATCATTACTTTAGGCCTTCATAGTTGATACTAAATATGTAATGGAGGGTATGAATGAGTGAGTAGCCATCCTTACATTCAATCATTAAATTATATATCGGGGAGGATGCATGGATTCTGGAGCATTTTTTGTCATTATAGTTATTGGACTTTGGTTGTGAGTGTCAAATATCACAATGACAATAGAAAAAAATTATCTAACTATATCAATGGGTTCACATAAAAATATACCTTTTCATTTCCACAACATTCACAACCACATTACTATTGTTCACTAGAAACCATATCCATTTCTACATACTCAACCAATACCATCATCACATATAAACAGACCATAAAATCGCTAAATAATTATCAATTATTTACCCAGTTCAACCATATATTGACATTCCATTTTCCCAATGGCTTCTAATTTCTCATATTATTTATTTCCATGTTACATTTTGAACAAATTTTTTCATATCACGAACCATTATTCTAGATATTATCAATATATTAATCTTAGAAAACATTCGATAAAAATGAATATCCTTATCAATTACAACCCACACTAGCAACCATCCTGATATTTATTTTATTTTATTGAAATTGAAAACTACAAAGAAGAATAAAAATACATGTATTCTATATGAAGAATATATCAAATCACAAAAGTGTAAAATTGTGAATCCCAAATGCATCAGCTCTAAAAAAATTGACCCCAATGAAGGAACCGACCTGAGGAAAGAGAAATAAAATATCCACTCACTTTTTGCACCCTTGATACCATGAAGTTATTAATTGAATTCCATTCACATTACATATGTAAAATATATATGTGATTTATCACTACACCATTGATCCTTATGATAACATAAACAATGGTCGAATGAATCATATCATGGCCTTTCTAAACTTTTAAAACTATCATAGTGTCAGTCTCAACTACTCATAAGATCATATTCATAAGGTTTCATATCATTAGTCATGAGATAATTTCTGGTGCATCATCTTGTAGACAGTCTCCTATTCCATAGTATGTGTAATAATATACTATAATTGATCATCATTTTTCCCTAACAGTCCACCACTCTTGATTTCCATGTTAAATGATCCATCAAGGCTATGTTTGAATCCCTCATAATGTGGTTACCACTGAACCCTTCATCCCTTCTTCGGCCAGTTTTCCATGTTAGTGAAGGGGAATGAGGCTATGAGAGATCTTATAGTGGGGGTTTCTTCAAAGAACATTCAAATAAATATCATGCCCATTATGACGCTCCTAGTTTCAAGGACAATAACTGATATTTTCATATTTGAATAATCGTGACGTGCATCGTTCTTGGTAGTCTAGATCCACCCTCATCTAATGATACGTATTATGGTTCTGTCCTTTTTATGAGATTCATTATTTCATGCACCCAAAAACCACTAGTGGAGGGATGCATCATGTGATAAATCCTAGATAGTCCACCCATATAATTCCCCTAATGTATACCACACCAAGAACTAATATTCCCCCACAATGAATATGTGACTGATAGTTTCAAACTTCATCTCCATGCATCGTCATCATCTTGATTCCCTAATAACTCTCATATGTTCGATATTCTCCTGTATAGGAAACACCATATTCCATGCATTACATAACATGAATTTAATATTATTTCCATCTATTAACACCACCATATCTTACCAATTGCATCTATGCTATTCTGTTCAGTTTGCAATCTATGAATGACATTTTCCAAGAAGTCTCCTAAGGCAGAACACATGAAGACACACATTTTTGGGTAATTTTCAAAGAAAATTTTATCGAAGATGTACCCCGTGGATTCATCATAAATCATGTGAATAAAATATGGGTGACCATTTTACTCTTCCAATGTGATTTTTAGAACTGGACATCCTAGAAACCCTAATTTCTCTCCCATGAAATTCTCCTACTAAAATTTATATCATCCTTAACAAAAATCCATTGATTATGCTATAGTAAGAAGACTATGTGAGGGTGAATCATTTTAGAGTGATTGAATTATTTTCACTATGCATGGTCATGACCACCAGATACATGTCTTACGTCATCATTCCATATATAGACTCCCCCTCAATAGAAACCCCGGATACATTAGTTTTCAGTCCCCCCGTCATCCAAGATACCATCTACATGTTGATACCCTCTTAGAGATGGGTATTTCCATCCTCTAACTTGATTCCCAATGATGTTTACCTCTATTTGATTATACCACATGATAGAAAACATCAATAAATCAATGTTATATACCACCCTTTTTGGATCTTATAGAGTAGAGAGTACAATCCTAGGCATGAAATATGATATATTGTTCAAAAGTGAAATTATTCCACCAATGGATAAGAACATGATCTTCTAATTTACGATACTACCAATTATTATATTAATGAAAATATCAAGGTGATATATATGGATTATGTCCAAGGAAATCAGGGAACCCAAATATTCCATCAAGAAGGTCCCTTTGCGCATATTCAAAATGCTTTCCCAAGTCCCGATTCTCTATTTTGAGCAGTTTCTAGCCATATAGATGTATCAATTATCCCAAATAAATGCATTACCATTCCATGTGAAACATTCTTCCAAATTTCCATTGATTACTTAAAATTACCCCCTACATCTATAAGTAAATATCATTGTGTTATCAGCGAACATCAGGTGATAACCCTTACTAGCTATTTGTTATGGCAGGGGAGAATCATGCCCGATCTTATGCTACGGTTAAGGAATTGGCTCAACACATCCAGAGAGATGAATAATAATGTTGGTAGAGAGTTCCCAATTTCATATAACATAAAATACATTGAATGATCGGAACTTCTTCCCCGTGAAGGATGTGTATATCCATGCTGAGATGAGGTCGAAAGATAAAATATCAATTACCTAGGGAGAGAACCCCATGCAAGATAGGATGCTTAGAAAAAAAATACACTCAACCCTGTCATATCCCTTATTCATTTCCATCTTCATGGAAATATTTCATCAAATGAATATTGGTTTATATCATTTCTCAACTTTTTCCCTACACCAAGCACACCATAGATCTGTCCTCCAATGATGAACCCACGTATGTCTTTTGAAATCAAAATTCATAAGTATGTCACCATTAACTTGTTTAAATTGAATGCCAACACCTTACATTGAATATGACATATATATATTGGTTAATACTAGTCCATGTTATGAGGGTGGATTAATTTTTAAAAAATGATGATCTTTATGAAACGTGCAACACATGGGAGTCTTCCACCTTGGATGTAGACCTACACTGCAAACACTAAATCCCTCTTGACCATTTCAAAAAAAACCCTATAGGAAGATCATATAATTATATAAGGATATTGTTAAGAATCAAGGTGTAGATTCCATGCCACATCTCAAACCTCTGTCTCCTCTAATACCATCCTCAAACACTCATTTTCTATCCCAAACACCATGAGAGGAATGGCTTCAAAGATCGCTACTGGTACACTCAAGAATCATACATCTAGCATGGATTGGGTGAATAAAGTAGAGATTTAATGTGTATATTCACCATTTTCTCCACCACATCACTATATTTATATCAAGATCCTTCCACCAATTAGATATTGGGCCTTTTGAACTTGTGTTTTTTATGCGAGCTAGTAAGTACATAGTGTTGTGATCTCATTCCAGATTCCATTTTGTCCTTGTTTTTACATGAGTGAATCATTCGTTCCTTGGTAGTGTATTAACTATTAGATAGTTCATATCTCAATATTTGTCAAATAGTGACCCCCAATTAATTAACTAGTCTATACTCAATATATTTTATATATCTAATGATTTTGTCTAGATGATGACCTTATGGAGGGATATTTCCCCTCTAGGATTGATGGTTTTATTAGAGATGCCTAATTTTATTATGAAAAGGTATCCATGGTTTATACCGAAGTGAAACATTCAAAGACTCCCACGTTATATCTGTTATCCCATAATCCTCTTAAACTAAGTGAGGATATAGAAATCTATCCTCACTAGTATTAATGGGAATCATAACTATCCATAGTGGCGAGTGATCCAATATGATGCATTCTACATGGGAGATTTTAATGTCTAAAAAATAATATATAGCCAACCCATTAACCAATAAATAGTAATGATTAATCAATGAATGATTCCCCCATACTAATTTTCACACAATGTAACATCATTCCCCATGTAACCAGCATCCATTAGTCCATTTATGGCCATGAACACTATGAAATACTGATTTTATCTTCTAAAAGAGATTAGCTCTGACCATAGATAATAACTTGCCCGGGCATCAAATTTTATTAATACAAATGAAAAGAATAGGAAAGAACCCCATAATGATTGTAGTGGTTATAAACTAATTCGAATAATTGAGGTAGTCAATCAAAACATTAACATTCCATAATAGCAATACTTGAGTGTGGAGAGGGTATCCATGCATGAATCCCTACACTATTAACATTTGTTCTTACTCCTTGATTATTGAATAATGTCATTTTTGTTCAAGGACTCTAACCATAGAGGCATAATTATTATGCAGTTAATTAAAATGAAAATCATATTTCACATTGGCTCTTGTATATTGGGCATTCCATATCTATAGGTTTTAAAATAAAATAGATTCTTATGGATTTGGCCCAAGACCCACAACATTGTAAACCCCTAGTAAGAAATTGAGTACACATTCAATTTAAATTGTTATCTAGTACTGACTCCTCTAGAACGATCAGATAAGAAACCATTAGGGACTGAACAAATGGCCCTACCTCATGTAGAAAACCATAATGATCCGAAAATGGTTTGTCTCAAGTTTCCCTCAAGGAGAGGGAATTTATCACTGGTTAGGAAGATTATATCAGATCATTGGGTTGATATTGATCAATATAAATAAATTTCAATAATCCATAGTCATAAAAACAGGGCGAACATGCAATAATACACTATCACTCTCAGGGGAGACAGATGTAGAAATATTTTAGGAACCATATCCCAAAAAAATAAAAAATATGTTGGGAACATTACATGTTTGGAAAGAACCATGACTGAGAACACGAAGCCTGTCACTTCAGGTTGACTGATCTTCTGGGTGGATAAAGAGAGACCCACTAAATAAGGTGACATGTGGATCATCGCCTTCCCCCAATCCTAAGCATCCAATCTTTTATCTGACTAATAAGGTGATACCCTCAAGAAACATGAAAGAAACCCTATTATTTCTTGTGATCATCAATGAAATGGATTCTTCTTAATTCTTATGATTCATAAGGAATAATGGAATTACAAGATAGTGGATGTAAAACATGAAGTAGAACAACAGAGATGTGTGATAAACTATAGCCTTTGACTGTGGGATCCACTCCCAATTAGGGGTCAATTCTGTGGGAGGATGTCCATGGTTGGAAATTGCTCTAACAGATAGTTTCTCGTTCTTAAGGATGGTAACGCACTGGATATCTTCTAGTGGAGTGATAAATTTCAATGGCTGATGAACCAACCCATGATATCCTTGATTTCTTTAATCTATTTAATGGGAATTAATCCCATGATTTATCATTTTTAACTTGCGGTGGTCCACCATCTTTATCATCTATAAAGAGTAATAGAACAAGGCCTCCTTCCCTTTTGGACCTAGGAACACTACCAAACAATGTAAATTTCTCATTTTATCCTATTGTATTTGTATTTTGGGTTTTTTTTCATCGCAATGAACCTACGTTGTGCAAACAAAGTGGTATTAGAGGGTTCAGGTTTGAAATGAAGAATTGGAAGGAACATATTCCAGTAATAAAAAATTTAACTTTCATTGAAAATATTTTTGAGATTGGATCTGTGAAGATAATGATGACCTATTTCCCACAGTTCTAGCAGCATCAAAAATGGATATGAAAAAATTGTGGAATAGCTGGTCCATGTTCCGGTCAAACTGAAGGTGCTACTGTACTTTTATTCCAGATAAGACATAATTGTTCATGTTAGTGTCAAATCTTAGTGATTAATCTATTACCTATTCTATTTATCAGTGTTAGCACCACAACAGTGGTCGATCTGGACCATTGAAATTTATTTGGCGATTTCTCGGCAATTTGGACTCTATTTACAGCGATCTATAAGTTGTTTCTAGCCATTTTGATCATTCTGAAATCATCAACATAGTTAGATTTTAGAAATAATCAATCCATAAATGGATTAAAATACTAGTAATATTATTAATCTCACCACATTAAATTATTCCATCTGGAAAACAAATTTGGGGGATCTTTTATATTTTGAAGATTTGTGGAAACCAATAGTGGAAACCACTAATCCCATTGCAGTTAAAGTGGAGGGAATGTCATAAAGTAGAAAACCCAATTATAAATGCTTATTTTTACCCCATTAGTTGAAGCAGAGTATGTCATGACCAACAGAACATGTTCCTCCAAAATCATGAAAATGGATCAACAAGAACATCTTCCAAAATTATGCCAACAAATGTGATGCCTCCGATCATTGGAAAAAAAATTGGAAAATATGTGTGTGAAGACAATTGTTCATAGAAAAGAAAACCCGATTCATCGTCTTATCAACTTGAAATAAAAATATGGTACCAAAGAATCATAGTACATAATCGAGTTCCAATGTACAACTGATTTGTTGAAGTCCATGAAAATGATGATTGATTATTGGTTGCAGACACTATAAATATCGAGATTTTACATATGATGTGGATCACATTAGTTTTATTGGTTAGTAGTTCTACTACAGATGGAACTCTCACCATGGATATAGTAAAAGAAAAAATGTGGAACGAAGAGTCCGTAAAAAATATTAGGGGCATACTTTTGAATTAGAGGATCTTGTCAATAAAAGACAAGGAAAGAAATAATTTCAGTGAAGAAGTAGAGGAATAAAAACCCATTAGCATATTCTATAAAGAATGAATTGATCAAAATCATGATGAAGATATGAAATGAATATAAAAAAATGTGTAAAGCCCAGAAACATCATTCGGGTGTGTAGAATGAGAATGGTTGACAAGATGAATCAAAATGATAAGTCCCAAAAACCATCATGTAGTGGTCAATGATGAAATCATTATTTTTTAGGATGATAATAATGTCAGTCTTGTATTCCAAGACTCGACATGGGTGATCAATTTCGGCACCTATTACCATGTCCCTACTAGAGGAGATTTGTTCTCATTTTATTGTTCAGGGTTCTTTAAAAATGTGATGATTGGAAATGATGGTGTTTCCAAAATAACTTGTATTGGTAATATTTTTCTATAAACTAATATTGGATGTAGGTTATTATTGAAGGATGTGAGTCACATTCCAAATATTTTTCTAAATATGATATCTAATGGAATACTTGATGATGATAGATGTGTCAGTTCCATTGGTGATGGTAAATGGAATCTTTCTAAAGGTAACCTAGAAATTGATAAAATAAATAAATATTCTTCTATTTATCTCACAGAGGCAATAACATGTGGAGGAGAAGTCAATACAGCAAAGAAGGATGTTCTTATAGAAGTATGTCACATGTGGCTAGGTCATTTGTGGGATAGAGGAATCAAAATACTCCCTATAATTTATATCATTCTTGGACTAAAAGGTAAACATCATAATACTTGTGTTGATTGCATCATAGGAAAACAACATAGAGTTTCATTTCGTTGTAATATACTGTCAATGAAAGAAAATGTTTTAGATTAGATTCACATATATTTCCTGATGATGAGATTTAAGTTGATGGAAGGATGTATATATTTTGATACTTTCATAGATGGTCATTCTAGAGAAGTCTGGTTATTTTCTTTGAAAAATAAATATCAAGTGGAGGTTTTTTTTCAAGAATTTTCATGTGTAGGTGGAAATAGAAACATACAAACAGTGAAATTTTGTAGGAGAAGACAATATACTAGACTATCATAGTCTATTTGATAAGTAATAATGGAGTTTCGGTATCCTTCTAGAAAAATTATTATTGACGACGCCTCTATATAACGGTCTTGCTAAGACGATGAAAAAAACAATTTGCAAGAGAGTATAAATTATGATATGAAATGAAAAGCTTCCAAACACATTTAGGGGGAAGTAATAATGATATTAGTTGATCTTATCATCATTTATATATCAGTTCCACAGAACTAAAATGTTCCAGAATATGTATACATAGGTAAATATGTTTCATTCAATAATTTAATCGTATTTGGATACAAGTAATTTGTTCACATCCAGCAAGATGAGGAAGAGAATCTGTATGGAAGATGAATGAAGTGTATATTTTTGGGATATGATAATGAGTTTATTGTATACTATATATGGTATTTGTTTATTATAAGGATATTTATAAGAATATATGTTTTTTTATTAAGGATAATAAGATAGAATATTTTCAAAATCCAAAATGTGAAAAGATGTTTCATTCTGAGGAAATTAAATTCATTCTAGAACCAATATCAACACCATAAGTACCATCTAGTGTGATAGATAGACACAACATGGATCATACATATCTACTTAGTAATATGTCTCCATATACAGATATTTCATCATCTTATGATATTCATGAACAGATCCCCCCAGAAGCATAGTTGAGGGGATCAACCATAGAATGAAAACCGGGTCATAGATAATCACCATATGAGTATATGATTCTCACTGATGTGGGGGAGGTTAGAGTTATGATGATATGATCTGAAGTCATAAGTCGATGGAATAGAAAATTCCATGAAAGAGGAGATGCTATCCTTGCACAATATCGATACATTTGATTTGTTAGAGTTACCACATGTAAAGAAGTAACTCAGTAACAAATGGGTGAATAGAATCAAAGGATATGATGGAAGATGACCACCTCACTATGGAGCCAGAATGGATGTGAAGAGTTTTGGGTAAAATAAAGGTATTTACTTTGAGGAAATTTATTCTCTTGTGGTTGAAATATATTCTATCTGAGTTGTTGTTGGATTGGAAGCTAGTTTGAACTTGGAGGATCAACAACTAGATGTAAAGAAAAAAATTCACATGGTGATTTTAATGAGGGGATATACATTGAGCACCCCCAGGGATTTGAGTTTAAAAGAAAAATACCTTCTATGAATGCTTAAGAAAGATTATACGGTTTAAATAGGCACTAATGAAAATGTAATTTAAATTTGACTCATTAATGGATAAAAATGTATATAGAAGGACGACTACTGATCTCTCCATTTTCATTAAATAGTTTTTTATGGTGATTTTTCTATATTATTTATTTATGTTGATGATATGCTTATTATTGGTAATGATATCACTAAGATTGAAATGATTAAGAAGGTTTTGATGAAGGAATTTGGAATGAAGGACATGGGATATGCTACTCATATTCTTGGTATGATGGTTACTCAAGATGAGAGTAATCACATGATTTGGATATCTCATAAGTTGAACATTGGGATGGTTCATGAAATATTCAACATGATCAAGAACAAACAAGTTAGCACTCCACTTTAGGGTTATTTATTGATCATGATATTAATTATTCCATCAACTTAGAAGGGGAATGATGAAATTTGAAAATTTACTTATCAATCAGTAGTTGGAAGTCATATATATGACATGGTGTGCACTAGATCAAATATTGATCATGATGTTGGAGATGGGAGAAAATTATTATCCAATGTATGAAAGGATCATTATACAGAATTCAAATTGATATTGAGGTATCTTCGAGATACCTCTATTCAATATTTATGTTTTGGGAGTGGAAACCTAATTTTAGAAGGATACATAGATGCAGATATGGATGTACACATAGACCCGAGAAAATCCATATTCGTGTACTAGATATCATTTTCCTGGGTAGAAGTCTCGTGGGAATCATGATATAAAATGTATGTTACCTTATCTGCAAGAGAATCTGAATATATCTTGGTCATTGAGGGATACATAGAGATTCAGTGGATGATGAATTTTGTACGGGAGTTGTGAAAGAGTCAATATATTTATATTCTCTGTTGTGATAGTCGTATTTTTATTCATCCCCAGAAGAACTCGACATTTCCTTCCTTGTCCAAACACATTGATTTGTGATAACACCATATCCGTAATGTGTAGGAAGATTTATTTTTGAATGTTGACTACATTCACAAAAAATGATAATGGGGTAGACCAGATGAATAGGGTTATGCCGAAAGGGAATCTCGATGTTTGTAAGGAGTCGTTGGGTCTGGATTCTACGCCAAATTGGTCGTGGGGATGATTTTTTGGGGCCACTACAAATAATGGGATTATTATGTGGGAGGAAGTCTATGGTTGAAAAAATCTCTTGCTGACAGATTCTCCTTTGCTTTGTCGTAAACATGGTGGATAACTATCGACAGTGAGATAAATTTCAAGGGTTGATGAACCAACCCTTGACAACCATGATTTACTTCATCTATTTAATAGGAATATATCCTATGATTTTATAATTTGTTACTAGTGGTTATTATCAAACATTATTATTTGAAGAAAGTAATAGAATAAATCCCTCTTCTCTTGTTGACATAGGGCCACTACCGAACCAAAAAACATTCATGTGTTTTTACATTTTATTCATTTTTTGTGTTTTATTTCATCACCATGAACCCCTTCATCCCCAACTGTGACAACTCTACCATACCCTAAATGTGAAGATAAAGGCTTTATGGGAGTTGGATAGATAGTTATATCTCAACACACAACTGGTCCACATCTTTTTATTTCATTAAAAGTGTTTTCTTATCTTCTCAACAAAAATAACCCATGAAGAATATGATCCCTCATAGAAGACATGCATTAATGAATAAGAGAAGCCTACTTGGGAGGGACACAAGACCGTTGCTCGGGCTGAGTCCCTGTGTAAATATACATCCATATACTATTAGGGTAGGTGAATCTCTTGTTACCAACTGATCTATGGATTTGTCACCATCAGTCACAAAATTATCATGACGATCCAGAACAATGAAAAAATAATTGCAATTTATCTCTATCCCCTCGGCAGGATGACATATGACCCATGAGTATACAGAATCCTAGTGAAATTTTATCGATTGTTTGCCAATCTCTAGCCTTGTGAATAAATTAAATTGAATAATTGCAATTGAATTCATCAAAACTAGACTGAAATATATAGAAAAGGAAATCCACCATCCACAAAGGTGATCACATCCAGAGAAATAGCTAGAAACATCTAGTTATTTGTTGTATGTGGTTGAGGACACCACAATAAGAAAACCTTAAATGAACTACATGGCTCGAATCAAATACCAAGAGGGAATAAAAACCTCTAACTTAGTCACATGCCTTATGAGGAAGGAACCCCCCAATCATCATACAATGTCGAACCATGAATAACAATAGAAGATGAGCTCAATGAGGTCTATGAAATCATTGAAATTTGAAGATCCATTTTTGGTATCAAGGATATAATTCCAACCCACACTAAATTCCATAATCAATATTACAAAAAACACTACATACCATCCAATATATATAGGATACCCCTACAATACCCAATCAACATCCACAATTGATTCCATGAAAATATATCCAACACATATTACATTCTCTCCAAAAATTACATATCAATAACAATATCAACTCATTTTCTATCATGGAAAATCATCCATGGTATCTATATAGAAATTCAAGCCTCCCAAAAAAACTACCAACATATTACATCACTAATTCCATTTAAATCATAGCATTTTACGAAAACATAATGTAATAAAACAACAACAATTTTTTTTAAAATCAGTGCTCCAATTCATCTCTTAAAATAAACATTCACATTAATTGAACACTTCATAAATAAGAATTGACACATTAATTCATGATTTCACACAAAATAGTGATTAAAATCAGTAATTTATTAACCTTTTAGGAATTGTTTATGTAATATTTTATTAAGATAAAAAGAAATGGATTATATAAATAAACTATCTAGTTATAAACATCATAAAAATGATCAACCTTAATTATGATCATGGAATAAAAATATATGCTTGAAAATTTCCTCCAACATTAATTACCTTTTGGCCTTTGGATATTCTTTATAACCCACAAACAAATGAAAACCCATAAAACCTACACAATTTATAAATAATATATATTGATGAGTCTAAATAATCTAACTTTTTAGATATGGAACAATCATTGTGTAATAATAATAGAATATATATGATCAATAGAAAAATATCTATAAGAAGTACTATACAATCTAGATCAGAGAAGAAATCATCATCCAAAATATCAAAATAACCCAAACTAATCCAACAAAACTATTATGGACTTCCAAGATTAAGGAATAATTGGGGGAGAAGAAAACAAAAAAAAATATCATTTCTAATGGATGATTCGTGATCTCATCAAGACTACAACCATTTTTTGATAAATTTTACTCAAGGGTCCCCACATAATATTCACTTGTCTCATAAAGAATGGGAAAAATAAATGTATTTGTGTAAATTATGATGGGATTCATATTATGTATTAAAATATGAAATTTATGGTTTCAAGGATTGAAATTTAACGGAGACTACAAAATTGGTGTAAATTGGATTAACCCAAAAATCCATCAAGAAATTTATCATATAACTATTCATTTAAAATAGTTAAAAACACATTATTTAACGTAATAAAAGGAGGTAAACAACATGATGGAGTCACCATGGTTTGATGTATGATCCAGACATATTCAAGAGTTCTATCAGGATCATGTTCATGTAATATTTTTTCCATTATGGGTAATTTTTTTTAGGTTAAGGCTTGATGTGTGTTTGTGGGAAATTATGATGAAAAATGTAATAAAATGGAATATGCACAGTTTTTTCATGGTGAGGGAAAATAATATGCTCCAAACTAGCTACACATGATAATATATAAAGAGGATATTTTCATAGTTGTCTTATAGTTTTCCAAACTATGCACCTTCTTAGGAGTAACTGTGCCCCCCTAAAATAATTGTCACACAGTTGAGGATCATGGTTAGATGAAATAGTTCACCATTAAATAGCTATCCATTCATTGTAATTATAGTCTCAAAAAAACTAATTTTAAATATCCCTAAACCCCTGAAACTCACCCATTTCGACCCTTATTTGACATTGGGTCATCTTTAACGTTTTTGTGAAATAAATTTTATGCCCTATAGACAACTTTTCATCAAAAATTGAAGCCATTATTGATGGTATGATCCACTCTGGGTTAGAGAATCCTATCCACGTTATTATCTCAGGTTTCATAGGTTCTTTTTCCTTTAATTCAACAATTTAATATTTGGTTATGGAAAAATATATAAATCTTCAGTGATATCTAGATATATGATTCTAGATATATATTTAGATTAAAAATATCAATATTTCATTAATCATGATTTAAGGTTGTTATATTCAGATTGAGATCTACTTCATTGTGCCACTCAATTATTGGTATTCCCATTGTGTGATTATCTATCGGCTAATTGAGGTTTGTGGTCTAATTATCAATTCCATTACTTTTGATTTTGATATGGGTATGTAAATTGTAGAGTATCTAGGTTTAATTATAAATTTGAAATCCTCAATTGGATTAATTATTGTGTTCATTTGATTTTTTGAGGTATTGTGGAAATTGATAAATAATTGGCTAATAAATAATGAGATTTAAGGGATTTCTAGTAGGAATGTTAATTGGGGGATTAATTTTGAGATTTAAGGATCATGATTTAGATAATTAATTTGGTAATTAGTTATGTGAGATAAAATTGGTTTAATTGATGTAATTAATTATGTGATTAATTATGTAATATTGATATTATATATTTGGAAAATTAATTATGGAAATAACGGTGATGAATTGATATTGAAAACGAGATAATTATTTGTGGAATTATTTTAAGGTATTTTAGGTGTGAATTTTGATAAATTTAGTGCTAAATTAATTATTGGGTTTTATGAATAAATTAATTGGTGAAATAATTTAGGGAAATAGTGTGATAAAATATGTTTTTTAAATTTGATCAAATATGTTTTATTAGTTAATTGTTGAATTAATTATATTTATTAATATGATTACTTAATTTTTTAATTTACTAATGAGGTTTTTGTTATTCATTTAACTATTTAATTAGTAATAAAATTTATGTGCATTACTAATTGGTGAATTATTTTTGTATTTATGAGTAGCTATATGGTCAATAATGTATGATTTAATTAATATGAACATGGTAATTCTAATTTTTGTTTATCAATGGGAACATGGAAATTCATGAATGAAGTATATAATGGGAAAATTGTCATTATATTTTTTTATGAGTGATATATTCGTCTTTCAAATATTAATTAGATAATGGTAACATGTTTATTATAATGTATGATGTATAGATGGCAACATTCATATTCTACTATAAATTATAGAATTGTATCATTTTTATTCGGAGTTATGACCTCAATTGGAAAAACATTGGGTTCTATGTAGAAGATGAGGTATGTATTGGGATATAATATCACCTATGAATACATCAGTATATAGCTTCAGCCAAAGTTGATATTAATATATGATATTCCCTAGGAAACCATTATGGATAAGCATGATTCAAAGGTGTCCTTTAGGTATGCATGTCCTTGGGAACCCATAAGTTAATGTGGTTAAATAAAGATTAAATGATTATGTGTTAACTATTTATAGAAAATTTGATTTATTTATTTATATATATTCGCATACTATTATTAAAGTGTATATAGTTTTAGATACTTTTGGTAGTGGCGAAATATGTTTTACTCACACCAAACTCATGCTTCTTAATCTGTACCTGAATAGATTTTGTTGTTTGAAGGACATGTTAAGTGGAATGGCCTATGTTAGATGCATAATTTGGTAATGGGCTTATATCAATGAACCATATGTTTTTTGGGACACTATTTTGTGATTTTGATGTGATTATATTCAGTTTTTATTTTAGAAATTTACATGTAAAATTTTATGGATTCTGTTCTTATTTATTTGGGATATAGTATCTCCATGTTTGATTGTCTTGAGATTAGTATTGTTTATAAATATATATTTCTAACCCTATTCCTTGTTATTTACATTAGTGAATTACACTGATTAAAGTGGGTATATCCTCCCCGTGATCGGATTATCAGACCCTCACTAGTAATCAAAAGTATATTTGGTATGGGGATGTGTGCTTGAGGACATGTGACCGACCACATCATGGAACCTATTTGTAGCATATGTGTTGGGAAGTCCCAATGTTTTATTAGAGGATTTTTATTTTCATTTTTTTTGTCATACTATTTTCGGAATGGTAAAATAGTGTATAATAAGATTAGGGGCTTGTGAATTAGCTCTTAAATGGGAGTTGTGAACTCATGTATCTGGGAAAAATTAAGTACTCATATTGGGATTGTTATTGTTGATGTTGTTTTGATACAATTGAATATTATATCACCACGGTCGGCACACATGTTGGGCGATTTGATAATTGTTCTGGTATTTTTCATAGAGTTGACTTGTGTCCGGAATTTGAAATATATTTGAGTCATCATTCCTCATTCTAGGAATTCACGATTATTTTGTGAAAATAATTTTTTTAGTGACACATGGGAAAATTCGGTTTCAGTATGTTGTTGAATATAAACTATGATTCATTACATGTGAAACTAACTTTAAAATCGTTCCCAATATATATTTTTTGGTGTTATGTGATGAAATATTTTGAATAATTGTGTTTCTAAATTGAAAACATAAATAATGAGAATTATAATTCCCTTATATAACTAATAAATATGCGTAAGATGGTTAAGCATTGTGATACACACTCTGTTTTGATAGCTTCGAGTGGTTTGGGAAAAAGAATTATTGTGACTATTCATCATATATATATAAATATATGTGTTACAGTTTTTTTCTAACTCATAAGACATGAATTTGGATTTATAGGGATATGCGTCCACAACAATGGTTTTTTAGAGGAATACAATAAGTTATGTATAGTGTGGTTCTACCAGCACTAGATCCTAAGGTACCAATAGTGATGGGTGAGGGTGTATATGAAAAGTCATATGATAACATTGATCAATTAATTTAATTCTGGGGAAGATACAAAGGGATTCTTGAGAAGAACATGTTCAACCTGAGGAGAGAGTTTTTGTTACAGCACCCACTAAATTTTACTAGATATGGTGATCCTAAGGGAGATGAGCTCTAGGTTTAGTCTATTGAGTAGGCACTTGATCATATGTAGACTCTTGCAGATAAAAGGGTCATGATGGCTACTTATATAAAATGAGGATCTGTGAAGCATTGGTGGGAACTTATTCATGAACTGGATAGACTGATGGTATGTTATGGAATGACTTATTGGAGTGGTTATTGTAGAAAGTATACCATGAGATTTTGATCTAGGAGACAGTAGTGGTGTTTATGTGGCTAACATTAAGGAGAATGTCCGAGATGGATATTGTTGGATGATTTGAAACATGTAGTGAATTTTTCTTTCCCTGGAAAGAGACGACACAACTAAATAGACATGCTTTTAGGATGTGTTTATGTGGGATATTACGTCCCATGTTAAAATCATTTAGTTAAATTATTTCTTTGAGGAGGTGGATCAGGCTCTCATACCATAGGGTAGCTTGAAATGGATTCTAGTAATGGAAAAGTAGTTTCTACTGGATGATTAGGAGGTGAACCTTATGATATAAGGAAGTGAAATTATGATAACATAAGCTAGGGAAGTAGAAAGCTAAGTGTAAAGACTATAACGATGATTTCACATGACCTTACTGGAGTGATATTTCTTTAGCGTGGTTTTCTAGGACATTATCATAGATACTAACCCGAATAAATAATCGAGTTATATTCACTTGACAAGATAAAAAATATAGATATGTTTTGCGGGACACAATGATAGATGGTCAGTGATGGTTCATATAAATATATTCAGAATGTGGTCAATATAATATTTTAAACCTTATCATACAGACATCTATAGTTATATAAGAAGAGGCAGTATAAATGGTGGACGTGATACTTCTCGAAATAAGAACCCGTATCATCAATGTGCTGAAAATCAGGGCAGTAAGACTAAATCCTATGGTTGAGGGTATGACAATTACCTGTAGTATATCCAACACATGTGGGTTGAGAGGTTGGATCATAAACAGTTAGTAATAATATTCTTTTAGCTTTTATATTTTTTAGTTCCATCTATGATATTAGGGCCCCTCATTCCATTATATCTGAAAAACATATTAATTCATTCAACCTGGTGGTGGAGTTTGTTAGCGGGGTCAGAACTATATATACACTGTTGGAAAAATGTTCTAGGGACATCCGCATATGATGGAGATGTTCTCTTGATGTTGGGGAGTATCATTTTCGGTGGTATGTATATATATCCTTTAGTTGATAGTATTTGACCTAATTATGGGTATGGACTTAGTAGTGACATGTTGGTCCAATATAGGACGTCTCCAATGGGGAGTGGAGTCGATCTCCCATAAGGGCGAACCTTATATTCACCATGGGGAGTTAGATAAATGAGAAGGAATGAAATTTCCATTTACATAGAAACTAGGATATCTCACAACCCATTCTATCAGTTTATTAATAGATGATATATTCATAAATCATAATATCATCCCACATGTGGTTGAGTAGATTATGGTTGTTTTCCTAAATACATCTCAGGATTTCTACCTCAGTGTGATGTGTAATTCACCTTTGACCTAATTTTTGGGGATGAGACAATATTTATCACATCCTTTCGAATAATACTGATAGAGAATTAAGAACTCAAGGCACAGATAGAAGAGATATAGGATAAGGTATATATCAACCACATTACATCACCTTGGAGTTATCCTATGTTGGATTCAAATATGGATGAGGGGACTAAATGACTGTTCATTGTTTATTGAATGTTGAATTAGATGAATATCAAAAACTGGTATCCTCATCCATGTGTCAATGATCAATTAGACCAGTTTACAGGAGCTTGTGCATTTTAAGATTGAATTGGGATCAGGGTATCATCACCTGAGATTTCAAATTTCTGATATACTAACCATGATTTTTAAAAGAATTTCTTTTCTTTTAGAGTTCTTCGTATCGCCTTATTGGTTGTTGAATGCACTAGCTATTTTTAGGACCTTGATTAACATAATATTCCATCTGTAACAAGATTATTTTGAGGTGGGGTTTATGATTCTTTGGTATACTCCGTGATTCATGAATATCATGCCTAATATATGGAAATCATTTATACTACACAAAGAGAGAATCAGTTGTAATCCACGAAATCAATGTGTCAATTTTGGATTTATCAGTTACACTACTAGGGACCCGTTATCTCACAGAAATGAGTGTTAGTGGACCCAAGGATGGTTCATGTTGTGGTTTCATGGGAGTATCCCAATAACATATTCAATATCCATAGATTTTGAGGGTTAGCTGGACATTATCAATGATTCATCTATAACTTTTCTCATTTGGAAGAGTTAATTTTGGGCTTATCTAGAAAGGGGTAACATTTAATTAGTTGGACTCATATGAGGAGGAATTATAGGAGTTAATGAAACTTTTGACAGTGACACCAATTTTTTTCCTACATGATCCAGGTGAGTAGTATATATTATTTTGTGTTGCTTATGGAATTGAGATTGGTTATTTCTTGATGTGATGAGAATTAGTCGTGGATTAAAGGTCTAGGAAATTGAGGCCACATAAATAGAAATACCCTAAGAACGACCTGGAACTAGCAGTAGTGGTTTATTCTCCAATGTTTTGGTCAAATTTTATATTTGTATAAAATTTTATAGTATTAACAGATCATAAGGGAATAATGTAAATATTACCCTATTGAGATATAAATCATCATTAGTGGAGATGGGTTGATTATATACAATCATTTGATTTTGAGCTAGCATATACACCTAGGAAACAAATATTGTTGCTGATACTCTTACCATGATGTCTTAGATTTAGGTATTTCAGGAGTCTTGTGTTGAGTGGATGATGATGACCTTGCTAGTGGAGTCTAAACTTTTGATATAGATCCACAAAAAAAATTTAAGAGGATTCAGAGTGATTGGCCTTGAGGGAAATCCTTAAAGATGAGGATTCACCTTCAACTGGTATATAGATGATGATGAGATCATCAACATGAGGAATTAGGTTGTGGGGACTATGTTCATGCGAAAGGATAAGATTTAGGAATTCCATTCCTCTAAATGGGTGGTATATCCAGGTCTAACCAAAATGTTCTAAGACTGGTGATGGTAATTTTGGTTTCTAGACATGAAAAGGGATGTATTAGGATCCATCACATGATGTTACACCTATTGATAGGTGAAGTTAGTGCATCAATGACCATGATGTTTTCCACAGTCATTACCCAATCCACATTATAACATCACTACTAGAATTTCAAGTATTTATTAGGGGACATTTGCGAAAGAAAAATTTCCCATTTCCAATAGTCCTTACACATCTCCTATTTGTGCAAGAGTAGGAATCTCATCGTGGATAGTAACTATTTGTGAAAAATTTATAAATTCATCGCAAAAAATATGGTAGGCTTTCCCACCACCTACTATGAAAATAATTCGTGATGGAATGTTATGATAGATTATTCAATCAATCACAAATTCCATTGTTGTTGAATGTATTGGAAAAGAAAATTGAAGTACATCACAATTATTTTTCAATGAAAAAATTATTTGCGATAGAATTAATTTCATCTCAATAATACCGTAACAAAAAAGTATCATGATTTAGCAGGCAGTTCCGCTCCATTCTTCTTCCCCCTTTTTTCTTCTTCCTTCATTCCCTACCCCAATGGCATCAAAACCCTTCCAGCCGCCCCACACCATGCCACCCTATAAATCCCCGTTTCGTTATATTTTTGAGTCATTTCATACCAAAACTCTATGCGTGGACTCTACTTCAATCATTTGTCAATTTTTTTTGTATTTCCGTTACATTGAAATATGCAAAAAAAAACCTACATTTGAAATTTTACCCGGTTTTTATAATTTTTTCACCTATAGGGTTAGAAAAAATTTATTATTCCATAATTTAGTATTTTTATTATGAAAAAAATGTTTTAATTTTATTTACATTATTTTTCACAATGTTTTTTCTTTTAACGGTATATATTTTATTTGGGTTTTGAGTTGTTGAAAAATAATTATTTTACATTATCATAAACAAGATTGTTGTTAAAATATTCTAGAAGTTTGTATTTGATTCCAAATATACTTATTTCATCAAGACTTATATTTATTTTAATTTGTCGTGTGTCTTTGTGTTGAAGGAAATTAATTATAATTTTATCTGTTCCTTGTTGATTAATGTTTTTTGGTTTCATTATTCATTTAATTTGTTTCCGGATTTTTTAATGTGCACATGTTTATGTACATATAATATTTTTATGTCTAAATATTTGTTATGTTAATTTTTTTTGTGCATTCATAACATTTTTTTATATTTATATTTGTCTGCGTATAATATTTTTTTACAATAATATTTCTAAATAAAATTATTTTTTATAATATTTTTTTCATACACATGCATGTGTGTTTGTATGTATAAATATTTGTATGTCTAAATATAAATGATTAATATTTTTATAATTATGATAAAATTAATTTAAATAAAACATTTTAATAAAAAATAATTTATAAGAAATTTATTTATAAAAAAGTTTATAAATTGTGTAATTTAAAAACAATGACGACTAAAAAAATGTAATAATTAGTAAAAACTTTTTTATTAAAAATTAAGATAATTTATTAATTGTTTCAGAAAATTATAACAAAAAAAAGAAATATTATTTTTTTTAAAATTTATTAATTATTAAAACTGAATTATTAATTAAATTAATTAGATAAAATCAACAAATAATTTATAATATGTAATAGTTTTTGAATATTTAATTTTAATAAATTGTAAATATTATTGATAATTTTATAATAAAATATAACAACGTTTAAAAATTCATAATAATTTTCCTAAAATGTTGTATTTATTAAAAAAATTCGTATTAATATTTCGTATAGATGTTGTAAAAACACTTGACTCACACGTCTATTATAATACCTCTAGGGTAAAAAATATTATCTTGAAAATTATTAATTCTAAATTATTATAAATTCCAATTAATTATTAATTCATAAATATGAACTCAATATAATTTATAAATTATTTATATAAATTATAAGTTCAAGGTAATAAAATTATATATATATATATATATATCTGTGTGTGTGTGTGTGTGTGGATTTGATATTTGAATATTTGTTTAAAAATAAGGTAGAACATATTTTATATTTTTATATTAATTAAGAAATTGTGATATATATATATATATATATTAATTGTTTAAATTAAAATAATATTTTAAATAATTTAATAATTTAAATTACATAATTTATAATAATATAGGCCATATATCAAATTGTAATTATAATAATAATTACATAATAAATTTGTGATAATAAAATTGCAATAATAATTTATGAAAATCTGATATATATATATATATATATATATAATAATGACATAATTTATAATAATTTAAATAATGAATAATAATCATTACATAATTTATAATAATAATCATTACATAATTAATAATATTTGTTTCATTATTTATAATTAATTGTGATATATATTTTAATTATTAATTAATTAATCATCATTTCAAATAAATGACCCGTTAATTAAAAGAATCCTTGTTGATAATTTTTATTAATATCATAATATATATTTATATATATATAATTAATTAATTATATAATAATATTAAAAAAAGATTAATAATGATACCCACACGTGGGATGTAATGAAACATTCGACGCTAAAAAATGTTTTGTTGTGCTGAGGGTAAACCCCACATCCTAGATCCAACAGTGATCACTCATTTATCATACGATAAAATATTTAAAGGTTATAATGAATTTTCATAAAAATTTATAACAAAAATATTAAATTAATTACCATTTCTTGCAATGTCACAACCCAACACTCACAAATATAATATCCTTTCTAGGATAAATCCCACAAACTAGACCCAATGGTGATCTCCAATTTACCATATGTGATATCATTCAAGAGATATTCTATTATTTATTAAAAAAAGTATTTGTCTCATATAATATATATATTATTTTAATTTATTTTTAAACCGTGCCTCTATGGGATCCAAAATGATCAACAATAACTATTCTTAATCATGATGTTTTTTAGATAACTATGGGTTCAAGAAGTCGACAAAAAAGTCTATTACATGATCAAGGTAGGATAAATAATCTATAAAATAAAAATGGATCTAGTATTAATCATGTATACATTGAACTTGCGGAAGCCTTTATATCATTTGCATCGTCAACTTCAGATTTTGTTTCTGATCAAACTATGAAATGTTTGGGTTAGAAATGTGGTATTAGGACATTCAAAACATTTGACAATGTAGGAATTCATCTATTGCATTAATGTTTTTCGAAAGACTATATTTTTTGGTATCAACATGGTGAAATGAGTTTAGTAGAAAATACATATTTTTTGGTTCATTATCCATTAATTTTGAATTTAATAAATGAGGCAGGTGGTGAATTTCTTCCTGAAACAACAACTCAAGATGACATTCCAAATCCAGAATCTAAACCTTCTTAGATTTACAATTTTTTGCTATTTGATAAGGAGGCCTTATATACATGAATCAAAATGATTAAACATGAATCTATTATAATGTTTTATTAAATTCTATTTTGGAATGAATAATAGTTGTTTTTGATTAGATTTTATCATTTGTTATGTCGTTGTTTCCTAAAGGAAATACATTACCAACATGTTTCTATTAAATTAAATGGTTATTTCATAATTTAGTTCTATATTATCAGACGATCCATCCATGTTCAGATGACCACATTTTATATTATGGTGAATATGAATCTTTGATTAATTTTTCAACATGTGGTTCTACGATGTATAATGTTACTCAATAAGGAAATTCCATGATTCCTGTGAAATAGTTGAGATATTTTCCAATGACAACTCATTTACAGCACTTATTTATGTCTCACAGCTTATAATGATTTATTCCATGATATAAATCAAATATTTCCATCACAAAAATATTAAATTACTTATGAGACCGTGTCTCAAGGACTCTTTTTGTTCAGACACTTCTTTATATAGCTGTAGAACCTCATAACATTTGGATGATCCTTTTTACTGATGTTTTTTGTCAATATTTTGATTATGGCAGACAATATTCTTGTAGATCTGTTTTCATTTCTCCATAAAACTTGCCTCCTTTGATGTGAATGAAGGAACCACATATATATATATATATATATATATATATATATATATATATATATATTTGCCATTGTTAATTCAAGGACATCCAAAGAATAATATTTATGTTAATTCGGAACAACTAATTGATGAGTAAATTATGTTATGAAACAGTGGTGTGACTAAATTTGATTTAACTGTTGTTAAAATATTTTTTATTGAATTTTACCTTAATATAGATGATTACCGACATTACGGTGTATGGTATGTTATTTGGATTGAGCACACATGGTCTGAAAACAATTCCACACTACTTGGTTGAGAAAAAAGAATTTTTTATTTGTAATGGCAGAAAGGATAGTTATTCTAATTATCATCAGTTATATCATCCCATGGATCTACCTTTTTGATGAAATAGGACTAATTTTACAAAAGTTCAAATTGAAACGGATGCACTATAAGGCCCCAACCATAAACAATAGTTAATATTGAATTTTGTTAAGAATTCACATTGAGGATATTTCTAGGTTTAATGTTTTTGAGAATAAGTCCATAACTATTACATAAAATCTCAAAAATTAAAAGGTATTCACTCCTATGTAGTATCCATTTTTTTCAAAAAATAAATACCCTTAATAGAAAACAATAATTAATTTCTTGATATAAATTTTCATGAATTCTTTTTTTCTCTTACCCTTCCTTATAACCTGTGAAAAATAGTTCAAAAACAAGGGATGAGAATAAAAAGCTCAGTATGGGTTATAAAATATAGAATGAAAAAATTAGTCCAACAATAAATACAAATGAGTTAACATTCCTCAAGAAATCCTAAGATTTATCAATAAAACATTGAAATCATAAATCATGGAGTTGGCTTGAGGTATACATACCATACTTACATTGTAGATTTCATGGCTATGAAGGGAGTTTTGTTGAGAACACCCATCATAGTCTATTCCCAAAATCATATAAGAGAGACATTAGCGTTTTCCTCCTTCACGTTACCTAGGGAATTGGAGAGAATTCTCGAGCTCACCTACCCTAGATTTATCACAGAACCACCCATATATGTCAACAACTCCTAGTAACTATAACATAATCATAACAAACAAAACAAGTATAAAGGAACGATAAAATTTCCACATAGAAATCACATTATATTAGTTCAATATATTTACATAATAAATTAATTTTAAAAACCATTTTCAATAAAAAAATACATAAAATGGTATATTGTATTTAATTTACTTTTAAAAACATTACAACTTCTTAATTAATCTAAATATCAAATAATGCGCGCAGAAGTATAAAGGTTTTTTTCATCATGTACGTTGAAAAGAAAACAATGTTTTCTTCGTTTAGTAAAATTCTTCATAAAAAATATTCCTTTTGAATAAAAAAATAATTACATATGGTTTATTATACAACTTATAAAATAATGTTGTGTATAAATTGAAATATGCCTCAATGAATGGAGATTGAGACGATGTCCCTTACCTCGTGTCCGAATTGACTCGTTCATTCATTAATCTTCTTAATAACATATTAATGATAATTTATATTTTATTCATAACCTTTTTTATGTTTATTATTCCTTTTATATCACAAAATACCTCCATATAAACATTACATTATAATTTGAGTTATTAATGGTCGTTTTGTCAATATTTCGTACTTGAGTGAAAAATAA
The DNA here is from genome assembly GCA_963277665.1 of Viscum album. Lineage (NCBI taxonomy): Eukaryota > Viridiplantae > Streptophyta > Magnoliopsida > Santalales > Viscaceae > Viscum > Viscum album. Next base: position 624,255,019 of record OY728165.1, read on the forward strand.
ACTTCTTATAATTACCAAATGTCCATCGGGTCAAAATTACATAATCTTCATAATTATATTTATGATTTAGATATCATATTTAATATACATAGCTATTATATATATATATAAATATTTATAATAGTACAACACATTTGGAGATAAGAAATGAAATGAACCTTTCAGGGAGACAGTAACCTGTATGTACGCATGAACGCTACTTTCATTTATATTTCATATTTAATGGAATGAAAACATAATGATAAATAGATATATTATAAATCTAGTATAATATTAGATATAATTTCATTATATAAATCCTTTATATGTTCCACGTATTTCATGAACGAGTCATATCACATTGAGTGAGTGATAGTCTGCACTTCCTCAAATGAAATTATCGCATTTACCCATTATTGAAACCATAAAGGTATGATATAAATGAAAAATAAAAAATATTATAAAGAATCTAAATATATTATATATCTCATATAAATAAATTTCCATCTTAATGTCCACCATATGAGATGGTAGGAGATTTTTGAACAATCATCATTTCCCACGGCAATAGTTCGTCGTCCATAGACATAGTATGTTCATATTCATTGGATAGAGGTGTGTGGAAATTTAGTTTGAATAATTCTCATATAAAAAACATATAATATTGAATATAATGTTTTTTATGTAAAAAATAATAACATGATCATAAGGAGTGATAATGTAAAATAAAAGAAGAGAACTTGAGGGAAGACATTACCTTTAAATCGGTTAACTCCCATTGGATTGAACCAAAAGGCTTTATTGAAGTTCTTTATACGTAAGGTAAGGATTATAGGAGGAATAGAGGGATTTTTTAAGCTTATTTTGTCAGATTTTATACAATTCATGGGGTTTGAGATGCGTGAGTAATGGGTTAGAGATGGTGTCCTTTTATTAGAAGGGGGAGGGGCTCTTTAGAAATGTTTGAAAGAATAATTTTATTATAAAATGATTTTCAATTTAAAAAATTCCAAATCTCATTAAATTATAATATAAAATGAATATAAATCTAAATAAATTAAATAAAAACAATTGGATGGGGTATGGATATTTTTTAGTCCTTATCGTTTTTATTTAACCCATTGTTTACTTATTAATCTTTAAACATGTCTTGCAGTATATTCGTAATACATAGTTAATATATTTAAAATAAAACTACAAGAGTCCAAAAATGGATAATTAATGTCATTTGTAACATCATAAACATAACTTAGCCAAATCATTGATTTTGAGGTCTATTTTATCATTTAATAAAATATTAATTGATTTAAAAAACTCATTTAAGTCAATTTTTATACTATTCAAATCAAGACTTTTTATAAAATCTAAACAAAATTTATTAATTTGAAAAACCTTATTAAATAATATATAATAGGTCATACTCATTTCTAAAATTAGTGGATAGCCTAAAATGTTTCAAAATAAATTTATTTTAATATTAATAATCTTATTTATATAAATCATTCCTTAATGAGGTAATCATTACATCATCATTGTGTCATAAATAAATTTATTTATATCATGTCTAAAAATTATAAATAAAGTACAAAGATGTAGGAAATATTTATTTATTTCTAATTACTATTTACATTCAAATATACCAATATATAACTTGACATGAATTTTTTTTAACAAAACAATACATGTTTATGATATTTTTATTTTTCCTTTAAATAAAAAGTTATTTTTGTCATTATCTTACCCAAATGGAATTAAAATGCTAATAGTTCTACCCAAGGATTTTATTGTTCATCCATGATTCCTCCAATAAGGTGAGGACAATTGTTATGGTAATTATATATTATTATAATATTATTTTTACCTTGAATTACCCTATTTACCTTTAACCGTGGTAAATAAGAATAAAAAGATATTATTCACCAAAAATTATTTTCATCTTATTGAACCACATTTAACTTACTGATGAAAACCATGTATTTTGGATTTTTTTAATTCAATTCACCAATGAGGTGAAATTTCGTTTAAATGAAAAAGTCGGTTTTTAACTATTATGTAGTGTTTTTCACTATTAATTAAAAATTGAACTTTTTCAGAAAAATACCAAAAATTAACCCAAAGCTAATTTTTATATTCTGAATTCAAAAATGATTTCTATTTTTCCAAATTGAAATAAATAAAAGGTTCATTTATTTATTGAAAATTAACTTCTGATGTCAAATCTCAAAAGCGTGTTTTTTAGAATTAAAAACTACAGAATGATTGACATGTGCTTATGTCCAATTTCAAAGTGAAATTAAATCCAAATAAATAAATTGGAATAAATGGTAAAAATATAATCCAATTACACATTACCACTATTTATAAAGATAAACTAGCCATATAAATAAACTTGAAGAAAAGATAGTTTTGACATAAAATGGCATATTTTTCACTATTCATTAAAAATGAACATTATCAGAAAAAATCCAAAAGTTTACTAAAAGTAAAATTTGATATGAATATTCCAAAAAATAAGTTTATTTTGTCAAATTAAATATATAAAAGTGATAAAAACTACCTTTAAATGGGTTCTCCTTCAAATGGGTTAAACAACATTTTAATGATTATTAGTGTATTTCATGCATAAAATTGGATTTATTCTCATTTTATGCCAATAATTTTTATTGAATAAATATAAAAACATATAAAAAATATGTATAATCAAATTTTATTTAGTTTTGTACATTCCTTAAAATAAGAAATGTAGTTCTTTATCTACAATTTAAAATAATATTATGTTATCATTTTTTAGTATGGATTTGCCTTGTGTTTAATATGAGATTTCAGAGAAACCCATTTTTTTGTGTCAGTTATGCCATCAAACATAGAATCCCCTTTAATGTAAAATTAATATTAAATTCAAAAGAAATTAATAAATATGAAAAAAATTTATTCCTTTTTACCTAGGATAGTACATGCACCTCCATCAGTGCTATCATGTAATAATGTAAACTCTATTATCTCGAGATTACTTCATGTTACTATTGGAGAAACCATAAATGGGAAAAAGATAAATGGTTTTGGGAGATTTTATAATTGTATAATGTGGAGTATTTATGTTAGATGTAATGAATATTAAGAAGAAATTTTTTTATAACATGTTTTATACCATGTTGGACACACCTAGTAAAAACAATCATAATGTAATGGCACGGCTTGATCATGCACAAATTTTCAGAAGTCTTGATCATGCATTATTTTAAGATGAAAGATCAATGTAATTAATAAAGCCAAAATAATATTACTCACTCCGTAAAGAAAACTGTTTAATATTCAATAAATGGATTAGTTATTTTTTGTCAATAGACGGATATGCTTCTAATTTGTCTCATTACATTAGAAATGGGCATATTACCAGGTTAAGAAGTCATGATTGCCTTGTCATAATTGAAAGATTATAACTTCATAGTCTTATAGGGTTGTTGAATTCTTCAATCTAGTATGTGTTGATTAAAATATCATTTTTTCGGGATATTTGAGTGGAAAAATTGGATTATAATGCCTTTAATACCGTATAAAAAGAAGTTGTTTTATTTTTATATGTATTAGGGAAAATATTCTCACCAAGCTTCTCTGATTCCATGGAACATTTAACATTGTATTTTCTATAGGAATTTAAATGTGTAAGTCATGTATGATTCTAGTGGATGTATCTATTTAAGATAAGTATGATAAATTTAATGAAGAATGTATATAACAAAGAATAAATTGAAAGGTATTTGGAAAAATCATACATGAATGAGGAAATTTCAAATTATTTCTCTTATTAATTTTAGACAGAATAACCTTCAAAACATAATCAGATAGGTCACAATGATACAAATGTTTATGATGTCAAACGACATTAGTTGTCGGGTTTTAATCATCCAAATGTGGGTTTGGTCATTCTTGTGAGTGATGACTTATAGATGAATAACTAGAGAGAGATCTTGCTTTTGTTATTGTTAATTGTGATGAAATGACATGATTTTGGTAGTATAAACAATTTTTTTATTATTTCATTAAATATTTTTACAAGATATATCTACTTACATTAACTTATATTTAGACTGTATGATGACCCTATCAAAAATCAATTTATACAAGTTATATCTACTACTCTTGAGGAATGTCATCAACAAATTTTTTCATATTGATATAAAATATTTGTATGTAATGATTTCTAAAATGGAATAATAAAACAATTTTTCAATGATATTTATTATTAATAATTTTTTTGTTTACTGGTAATAAAATATGAAAATAAAATTGGCTTTCATTTATGTTTGCTCAAAAACCCTCCCTCAAAATGGGTAAAATCAGTTAATGGGTATGTGATTAATGGATTTTGATTCTATACACTCAAATATGGTGACTCGAAGAAATAATTAATTATGGTGTTCATTAGAATGGATACCATCATAAGGAATGTGATGTTGAATTTTATGGTAATCTAGATATAATAATTGAGATATGTTATGTAGGACCAAATTATGTTACAATTTTTAAATGGAATTGATTTGATACTAATATATGTTTTTGATTTCATCCACAACATGGATTTATTGAAATTAAATACAACATTATTATTGTATCAAATGAACCATTTTAATGTCACATAAAGTGCATGATGTTTACTATGAAAGTTACTATGATGTTTCGAGAGATTTGAAGGACTGGTGAGTGTGATAAAAATGAAATCACGTGACAATGAGTTTATTGAAAATGAATATGGTTCTATGGAAGTGAAACATATTGAAATTTTTCAAGAAACATCCAATAATATATCTCTAAGCTGAAGGGATATAAATATCTATGATGAAACCACCCCGTTAATGGATCATGATATAGATAATGATGATTAAGTAATAAAGGATGATGAAACTGAAAGTCATATGTTTGTTAAAAATGATGAATATGATGATAAAGATATATATATTGATGAAAATAGTGATGAATATGATGATTGATGTATTATATTCAGGTCATTAGTTATAGGTAATTAAAGTATTCTGATATTATTTTTCTTTAAATTTCATATATGTATTAATAATATGTTATTTATTACATTATTTTATTATGAAATTCATTATTTTTCTATATTTCCTATATTTTTTAACATTAGTTATATGTTATTATCATATTGTGATATTTATTAGTTTTTTAAATTTCATATTAGTATTAATAATCTGTTATGGGTAACTTTATTTTATTCTAACATTCATAAGTTTTTCATATTTCATATCATTTTTAACAATATCTTAGTTGTGAGGATATGGTTTTTGATGTCTACAGATGGTCCTCAGGATTATTTATTACATGATCTCACTAATTATAAACTTTTTGAGGAAGATCCTGATTTAGAAGCTCTTCCGCATACTGGGGCACCTACTATGAGGGAGAACATTCTTGCTCGATTACTGATTCAATATCATATTCCAAAGAGACCAACATCTATAGATTTTGATCCGAGTTTACAGAGGTTGGTTTAATTGTATAATTTAAAATATATTTTATATTAAATGTGTGAAATGATATTGATAATAATTTTATGGTTATATATTTCATTAAATTGTCATAGTTATTTTTCATTTTTCCATTATCCTAGTTGGTTCAATTATGAGAAATAATTTATCTGATCCATGTGTGTTATGGGCCCAGGTACCCATCATCGTGAAGGAAAAGATGTTCGACCACTATATTGTACAATATTAAATATTATTTACTTTATTAATATTTACATGATTACTAACATATTTTTTCAATTTTCTATCAGAATTTATAGTCTCCAATTTCTGATAGTCGGAGAGGTAATATTTGAAATTCAAGAGATAATTTTATATGAGAGCACATTCATCAGTTTCTACACAAGATCAAAAAACGAGTTAGGGATAAAACATGTTATACCATCTTTGATTTATATGGTGTCTCCAATCGTCTGGACTATATATCAGCTCAGGTATGGGATGGGTTTTTCTTCTTCTAGCTAGGATAGACTTTTAGGAGGATATCCCCTGCTAGACGTCAGTGTTGGGGGTGGAAATTGGTTAGCCATAGGGCTGGGAGTCGTAATTTTTCCATAAATCAATGACATGTGTAACGTGATATTATTAATTAATGTATATTTATTTACACTATAACATGTTTTCTATATTATAATGAACTCTACTAACCAATCTATTATAGATTTTGTAGTTTATATAATGATGTATTCTGATCCCCGTACATGATATGTTGTTGGTGAATGAAAGGGTCATATTGTGGTTAGTGATTTTGTTGAACAATTTCATCGATGTTAATTTTATTTTTATGAAATTTTTTCATTATATATAAAGGAATCTTATGAGTTTGTGGCTAATCTTTTATGGGAGAGTCATGGTGAAGTCGAACAAGAAGTCACATTTTATTTGGTTTTCGATGAGGGGGATTGGAAACAGGTGAATTATCAGGTTGGTGGGAAAGGTCTAGTGATTGGTATTGGTTCTATACGGACACCTACGAGTTATTGTGGTACTTCTACAATGGAATCAATGAGTGTGAAGGGAGGTAATGAAGAGTTTTAATTGTTTTTGTCTTCAAATTATAAGGTGAGTTTAAGAGGCCATGATTAGATGATTTTGTAGATGCAAGTGATGTGGGAGGAGGAGCTTGAGGTACATTTTTTGAGAGATTAGGAGATTATTGAGTATATGTGGTGACTTTCATGTATCATTATTATGCAGTTTCTACCCCCTGGTCTATCGAGTGACTCTCCTCCACCTAATTCGAGTTGACGAATTCTGAATATTTTCATGAATATTTAAAAAATTTGTATAATAGTCATATTATATTTGAAATGATGTAGTACTTTAATGTGTGTATTAAATTTTTTTAATTTTTTTTAAAGTTATTGCAATATTTTAAATTTAATTATTTATATATAATTTAATTGTTTTTTAATGGTTATTTGCGAAAGATTGTCGCCAAAGTGATATAAAAAATATTTCTGGGGGGGGGTTTTGCGGTGGAATGTATTTCTGTCGAAAAAAAATGATTTATATGATGGACTGTCACAAATAAATATATTTGAGACGCCTTCTTTAATAGGATATTTTCTACTTCCACCTATCACAAAATGTATTTTGCAATAAGAACCAATTGAAAATTCACTATCACAATTGTGAAAAAATTTCAATTGTGTTGCAATGATGTAAAAATAGACATCTTGGGGGGTCCATTGATGATTCTAAGGAAGAATTATTTGATTTGGCTTGTTTTGGATCAACATAAAAAATTAGCACATTTCTTTCCAATGCAACAGACATTCTCATTGAAGCAGTTGGGTGATTTCTATGTTTCATAGATATTCCATCTACCTGGGGTGCCCAAGACTATAGTTTCATATATTCACTCATATTTCACTTCATGATTTTGTTAGGGATTTTATAAATCTATTTGTACATTGTTATTATTGAGTATGGATTTACACCCATATACAGATGTGATGTTGGAGCATATTGTTCAAGTGTTTGAGGATTTATTGCGGGAAAGTGTTCTTGACATTACTGGGACATAAAAAAAAATGGATTTAGTTGATTGTTTATATGGCAATAATTATCGTGAAGGTATATAAATGTCACAATACATGGATATTTATATTATTAGATCCAGATCTAATATGTGCTAGATGGTGTGTAGTATGTAATATTTCACGCGACTATGTCTCATGAAGTACATGTCGGAACATGTTAAGATGATTTATAAACATATTATTATGGATCCATGTAGGAAACATTTGTATGATGATAGACAGAGATGAACAATATAGTTTACGGTGGGTGATCATGTATTCTTTCAGGTGCTTATCAGGTTGGGTCACCATAGGATATGGAAGCATGGAAAATTGTCACCTAGTATCGTTGGACTGTTTGAGGTAGTAGAAATAATTGGTTTGGAGGTGTAGTGATTGGAACTTCAACATAAATATACTAGTAAGAATGACATATACCCTGTATCACAACTACAGAGGTATCACCATGATTCTTAACATGTGATCGATGTGAATGATGATTATATTGAGATATATGCATCATTTGAAGAGAATTTGATACATTTGGTGCATGGTTGTGAGAATGTTTTTCAATGAAATAACATGCCGATGGTATTAGTATTTTGGAAACATGGCTGCATGTAAGTGGAGACATGTGAAGTGGAAATAGATATGCAGGCCCAATTTCACAATCTTTTTTACTCAAATACATAGAGAATCTTGGAAGTATAAATCTAAGATAAGTTGTTACAGGGATGGGATATTTTATTATCCCAACCTTTTCTGGAGTTGTCCCACACTAATTTTTTGGTAATATTTTGTTTCATTCTGAGTACATAATTTTGTTTTCAATTTTTGGCATGTTTCTGTTATATTTTGTTAAAAAAATTAAAAAGGGCAGGTGCATGGTTTGTAAATAGTGTGAAAAAACAACTCTCCCTAGAAAAACTAACCATGTGGAACCATATAGAGGGGATTCACAATGATGGACCACATTTTTATATCATTTAACCCTATTTTTAGTAATTGTGCACTCCTAAAATAATGGGTGCATGATTTTTGTGCATGTTTAGGAGTAATAGTTTTCCCCTACCAAGAAAATTATTTGTGGTGAATAAAGTCTCCTAAAAATTTATTTTAAAATTCCCCAATCCCCCGAAACACACCCGTTTTGATCCCCATTAGACCCTAGGTCGTTTATCTCATTATTTAGGATATTAGTATGAATAAAAAAAACACTTGAATATCATTATCTATGAATATAATCCTAGACTGAAGGACCTATCCCCTTCTGGTCAGTGAATCCTCTCCCAGTTCATTACTCAATCATCCCCTGTTCTTTCAGATTTCTTTCAGTGATGTATTCCACTATAATGGAATGATCTATATCGTTTCGTTAAGATCTAGATCTATGATTCTATATTAACAGCTATATTTATGTGAACATGATTTATTTAATCTTGATTTATCATTTTGATATTCGTATCTATATCTATGTCGTAGTGCTAGTCATTTTTTTGGAATTCTGTTGGGAAATTAATGATCAAATAATTAAGGTAGGTATCTTCAATTCCAATGGTCTTGATTTTGATATGTGTATAGAAAATGAATAATTTATTATGAAATTTAGAAATTTTAATCTGAAATTTTGTTTTATTTAATGTATTAAATTTATTAATTCATGTACTTAAGAAATAGAAAATTTATTTGAGAATTTATTTTTAGATTTAGGTTCTATCTAATTAGAAAATTATTTGGGTGATTAATTATGAAATATAGGGATAATGGATTAGAAAACTAATTGGGGAATTATTTATGAGATGTTAAATTTTATGAATTGAGATAATTAATTCTTGGAATAATTATGTTGTATTGATATTATATATTGAGATAATTAATTGGGGAATTATTTATTAATAATTGAGATTGAGAATGAGCTAAAAAATTATGGTATTAATTAAGGGATTTGAGTTGTGAATCATCATTAATTTTTTCTTAAATTAATTAATGGGTTTGATGACTTCATTAATTGGAGAATTATTTAAGGGTAATACTATGATTAACTAATTGTTGAAATAGTGATGAAAATTGTTTTATTAGTTGATTGTTGAATTAACTATTGTAATAAATCTAATTTGTTAATTTTTAAATTAACTAAAGGTAATTTTTCATAAATTATCATTGAATTAGTAATGTAATTTATTTGAAAAAATATAAATGAATAAATTATATATTTATGAATGGGAACATGGTCATTCTAGTATGATCTGATGAATATGAACATGGTTTTCCTAAGGCATGTTTTTTATTGTTAACATGGTAATTCAAGAATGACATAATTAATCAAAACATGGTTCTTTTGACGTGTGTTTATGAATCTGAACAAGGTCATTCCAATATAAATTAGCGAATGTGAACATGGTAATTTGAATCTGTCATGTATGGATGGTTACATGAGAATTAATGGATGACTTAAATAATAATAAAAAGGTAATCTGATATATGCCCTCACATGGAAATTCATGGGGATCCATTATGTTCAGAAGAAGGTATTGATATATGATTCCAATGTGTGATACATCAGGGTAAGGCATTATCTGAAGTAGGTATTGATATATGATATTACCTAAGAACACTTCAGTCAATGACATGAGCCGAAGTTAGCATTGAGGTTTGGGTTTCCTTGGTAACCCAGGATTTAGTGTTTCAAATTATATAATAAATGATAATGAAATAATGAAATACCTATGCATTTTATGTGTTTATTTATATTTCAGGCAGGGCTAGTGACAGGAGTGAAGTCGTAACAAGGTAGCCGTACTGGAAGGTGCGGCTGGATCACCTCCTTTTCAGGGAGAGCTAATGCTTGTTGGGTATTTTGGTTTGACACTGCTTCACACCCAAAAAGCATGCGATGTCTGAGTTAAACGTGGTGGAGATGGAAGTATTCCTTCGTTTCTCGGTTAAGGGAAATGGCCCTAGGATAGATGGATAATTTGGTGATTGATCTTGGATCATGTTACCATATGTGGTTCGTGACCCGAAATCAACTAATGGATCCTATATATTCAAAGAGATAATTTATGAAAACAAAAATATTTTCTTTATGAATCTTATATAACTCATCAAACCTTTGATGATTAATTTTTAATTTATCAACATCTATATAGAAATATTATTCATGAATATTTTTCAACTTATCAGAAAATTAGTTTTCTAATTTAAACTCAAAATGATGATGTTTATTTTTTTAAATGGGTTGTGATAATTATGCATTCATATAGACATCAATAATTTCATTTTCATCTACAATTATTAATATTTTTTGCATCACTGAGTTACATAGTAAGAATTTAGTATAAAAAAGATCATTACCAAGTAATCAAAAATGATATATCAATATATTCCTCTAAATATGTTAATTATTACTATGAAATAAGGAATCTTCTTTTACATTCACTATGTTCTCCATAGCTTCAAAACTCTATGAAAAATTTATTAAATAGGATAAATGTGGAAATGATACAACATATTATAATAATATTTTGTAACATGAGTGTTATTATAATAGGTTATTTTTCTCTAAATCATTTAATATCAGACATTTTAAAGTAAAAATATTGATGATTTTATGTTCTTTGGGTGTTGATTGAATAGAATTCATAATTAGGATAAATTATTTTAAAACAGTGATAGAATTTTTTTCATTATGAAATTGGAGTTTGAACTATTTGAACATGTTTATCACAATCATGTAGATCATTACAGAATTCCATTCAACTCATTTAGTTTTAAATATTAAACCATCCTGATTTTCACATTATTACGACTATTGTATAGAATAAATTGTTCACCTTGACTCGTTTTATATCTTTTTATAGGATACCCCAATTTCTTATCAATTTAAATGAGAATTCATCCCTCTCTCCCAATCACATGAATTAGACACCCCAATGCATGCCTCGCCATTACTTCTCTTCACCTCCAAGGAATTTTTACAATAATACTCTCATTGATTGAGATTTTTAAATCATTTTAATCCCATAAAACCCTTATTTATCCTTTTATTCATTAATATCTATTGGTTATATCTTATATTGTGCTGCATATGAATCTTTTTTGGCCTATTTATGAATTTACATGGATCTAATGTTTGGGAATTTTAGGACTAATGCTTTTAGATATCGCATAATTCATCATTTAGGGGATTACCAATGAAGGTGACCTGTTTTCAAATAATCTAATTAATTATTGTTTCAATTAGGGAGGTTTTAATATATAATTTACATATTTTTAATTAAAATTATTATAGTGTATTATAAATTATCTTTTAATAACACATTGTATTTTTCAATTATGTTTAATATTATTTGAAATTGCTTCCATACATTTCTAGCATTGATTAAAGGGTTATTCGAATGAATTTAACATGTTCCACTTGAATTAGTGTTTTAACCTGCCTAGAATCTTAAAAATATGAAAATATATATTTAAAATGTATATTATGATAAATGATGTTATTTTAGCTTTGGATTCATTTTCAATGATGAGTATCATTTTTTAAATATTTTTTTAAATGGATATTGAGTGTATGGTTATTATGGGTTGTTTGGGAATTTATAAAGTTAATAGATTGTCCTTGGTGACATCTACATTAATTTATATATGTTTGATTACCTGATGATGTGTTTAATATTTTTTTGTTGGATTTTTGATATAATTTTTTTTTTAAATTCGAAGAAGTAAGAGGTCCTGGAGAGTTATTATTTGTCCCATGTAAATTATAATGTTTCTATTTCTCATTCATTTATCACCATCATTTCCATTGCATATAGAAATGTGAAATAATTTATAGAATTTGATTAATAATACATTTATATAGGTAATACACTAGTTTTGTGTCCAAATTTCTATTCTATAACCACAAGGAAAATTCCCTTTATTAGGTAATGTGTTTGATATTCAAGTGGATTTTTTTGTACATGACATATGATGGCATGTGCTCCCTTAGTTATGTATTATTTTTTATCATTTCACCTGAGGAACTATGGAAATGATCATAACATGTATTCCTTTATTGGAGATTTATATTTTGGATTCTTATCTATTCCCTTATTTCACCCCCTTTTTCTTATTCTTATTGTGTCACCCTATAAATTATTTACTCATGGAATTTCCATTGGAGAGTGGTTCCTACTAATATTGGATCTTGTTCATTATGGTTGGGTTGGTTCCACCAATTCAATTTAAGCTAGATTTTGGAAATTATATCCAAATAATATGGAAATGGTTTCATTGATTTTTTATTTGAAATGAATTATTTTGGTTTAATAGTATTTTAATATTTAATGCCTAATTTAATTTAATTTTGTATTAAAGTGAATACATGATGACCTATTGGATAAAGACCATTTGTGCATGTATGAAGCTCATAATTTCATACAAGTCCTCAAGTTTTAATTATCTTGGCTATCATCATTTGGGATATTGATGAGTGAGTTGGGATGTGGTACGAAACACGGGGTTGCATATAGGGGAATATTTGGGTACCAGTTTCATTTTTTTTATTTTTTTAGAAATATTTTCGTAGATCAAATTGGATGGACTATATTAAAATCTATTTTATTGATAATGTATATATTATATAACATTTATATATGATTTTACAAACATGTTTCATTATTGAGGTATGTAATTAATTACATTCCACTAATTTTCACATTAAATGAATAAATACAACCTTATGTAAATCTATGTTAATGTCATGGATGAATTGGCGGTATGTAGATCTTTTTCAGGGCTTGGAACCAAAATTTAGGTGAAAAAAATAGTTTCTAAATGGTTACAATACACTATATAGTTCATACCACACGATAAATATAGATAATGTGAGAATGTGGAAAGAAAAAAAGGAATATGTATGGTTCTACAAACTGGGTGATTTCATCCTCACACTTGTTCAGAACCCTTTGTACATTTTAATAGTTGGATGGGACACATTGTTTGCATGATTTGTCAAACCATTCCAACAAACAAAATGAGGTTCTTATTACTATGTAATTAGGTTCACAGTTGGAACATGGTTCGGAAAAACATGCAGAAAAACCATTTTTCCAAGTATTTTGGGTGAATTTAGGAAACCTCCATTAATTATTCTTATATTTCAACCATGTTTTCCTTTCATCCTATACATAGAAATTTCACCATATGACAGTTACTCTTTTATGCCTTGACTAGAAATTGATAAATGTTCTTCATTCTATCTCATAATAAATATCTATTAGAAGCATCAAGTCAGTCTTGGTGAGATCTCAGTTACCTTTGTGTCAAACTTCATTCCTCTTGCTATAGACTATTATATTTTTTTGGAAGATAATAATACCTATTTTTAGGTTCTTCATCCATTCTTCATTTTTCTATTAATTTTATTCAAATCAAGAGATGATATTGGGTGATCACACTAATAAAAACCTACAACAGGTGGTATAATTCTTTAACATTAAATTCAATGGGGTTTTATATATATCTTTGTGACATTCACTGAATTATCAATTTGAATCCCATAAATGTGAGTTTCATCCATGATTTATATTGATAGGTATGAGCTATGTAAGTAATTGAATTTTTGATATTGATTAAAGGAAAAATAAATCAAATTAAAACCACCACTTTTGCATGTTTTTTAATTAATATGACAACCATGGGTAGAATATGATTTTGGATACCTTTTGGGTGTTTATTTACTTATTTCCATGGTATATTAATAGATAATATGAGTTATAATTTGAATTTAAAATTGAATTGTATAATAAAAGTTTTATAGATGAATTTTTCTCTAGGATATTGCCATGTAATTTTCTCATGTTGATATGTCAACATGAGAAAATTTAGGAGATAATACTTCTAAAATTAGCCATTATTTTAGAATTATTCTGAGGATATGTTGAAATGAAATGATAATAGTGACGACCTTGACATAATTAAATTTTTTTGATTGAATTCTCATATTTTTTTGTGAAATAAGGTTCAAATAGGAAAAACATGGAATGGATCATTTGGCTACTATATATCTTGTGAATGAGGGACAATTTGACTCCCTATGTGGACTACCAAAGATGTGATCATGTCGGGGGATGATTATTATATGTATGAGTGATACATGGACTCTTTATGGATTACAAAGTACATACCAATATGAAAGTCAATTACATAATACGTGGTTGAATCTTGGGATCCCCTAGTGGACCCCCATGGATGCACTCATTGAGAAGTGATGTTATACCACACCTAGAGTATCCAAATATATATGATGAGGAATTCCTAGTATGGGATTTCAAGGGCGTTGGAATTTGATATTAATAGCCCGATAAATGGATTCTAGAAAAGGAATTCCAAGGAAGAACTTATGTTTTTTCATAAATAATAAATGGAATGTTTTTTATGATGCATCATCCAAGCCAAAGGAAAATAGTGGTTTTGGTCATAGTTTTATACCTTATAGATTTCCTTGTTAGAAATATCTTTATCACTAATCATTACGTGGGAGGTTGTGATATATTATTGGTTCTGAGACTTATTATTTGAACGATAATTTTTAATTGAATGAAAATAATTATTTAATGTGAGATAGGTTATTTATTATTTATGGTCTTTAGGGCTAATGATGATGTAGGTAGTAGAGGATGGGTATCCCTAGAACCAAGAACTTTTTGGGTTGTTTACTTTCATTACTTCCTTTACATATTCTATTACTGTATACACACTGTTATTATTATATATTGATTGTGTAACAACCAAAACATTTATAAATGATATTTATTCATTCTCGTAGTAATGTTATAATAATATAAAATCAAATTAGGAAAAACAATACCACATCATTCGTAAAAAATCTTCTAGGTTACCTATAACCATAAATTTTCCACTTATGTGTTATGAATTTTAAAAATTTAACATACTCATTTTCGATCAGTAAGACGTTTGGAGTCCAATTAGTGAAATGGATTTTTTTTGGTGACTAGTAACCTACCCTTAGGAATAATAACCAACACTTGTTAATATTAATATGAACCTTATGAATAGTATATAGTATAAAAGAATAGTAACCTCACCGATGAATGTATAAATAAAAATTATGCATATTATAATTGAAAATATGACTATAGTAAATGTTTTGGTATTTTTGTAAGTCATAGATAAATAATTATAATTAATTAATTAATTTAAAAGAATTTTAACATTCTTAAAATGTTTTCATAAATTATTAATTTTATTTTTGGTTTTCAGATAATTTTATAAGATCTTAGGTAATTTTTAACAGAATTATAAAATCAGTTTTAATTTTATAATATGTATTTATCATGTAAATTATGATTTTAATTAAAAATAAAATGTTTGATATTTATAGAATTGATTTTGAAAAATTTAGCTCAAATTTAGATTCTATAGTTCGAAATATGAGTTGGGTAAATTTTTGGGATTTTTTAGAAATACCAAATTTTTTGTAATAGTAAAATACATTAACTTACTGTTTAATTACATTATAATTTGTATCCATTATTCATGACATCATAACTAATTTAAGAACCAAATATTAAATCTCACAATAATTTAATACCTTTTTATTCAGAATAATCATCACTAATTATTTCCTTGGAGAGAAATAATAAATTAATGATTATAATATTATGAAAACCCTCCTCCCCTCCACAATAAATATTTCCACACTCATATTTAACATGAATCAAGCTTCAATGCATAACTAAATTAAGGGAAAATATCCACCCAAGATCCTTATTGATGACTAGAATCCCTTGGTATCTTCAAAAGGACTAATCCTTTCTTCTAAAGAGGATATCAATGTAGATAAACTGATGTGGTAAATTTCCCTTTCTGGTTCTTTTATTTTGTTTAATATTCCTTTCATTCTTTTTATTTTCTCACCTACATTCACTAAAATGAAATGATAACTCCAGGAAGATATTTGTAATTGAATTATATTATTCTAATTGGATATTTCATCACAATATCACCTTCTCTCTCTTTTTATAAAATAAATGAAAACACCTTCCGAAATGTGTTAATTTATCACATTTAATGATGATGAGTTATAAATTAGAATTACCATCATAGAGACTGGCAATAAAATCGTTTTAATATTTTAAATAGATCATAATATGTTAATTATACCTTATGCGATGTTATATAATCCTTATACACTCATGATATAAAATAATAACATGAAACAAGTTCATTGGGAGAAAAACATCCAAATTAATCAAATCCATTATCATTAAAATTTTATCAAATAATTTATCTTCATGGTTTATATAAAACTTATTTAAAAAGTCATTTAAACTTTGGTAAGATCATTAATAATATGTATGTTCTATTCCATATATTTATAAATGTTCTACATGAATTTCCATTCATGTGTACAAGTGAACTGTTCATGAAAACTAATAGAAAGAACACTACTAAACAATGAATTTGAGCTCTATAACTCATTCAAAGGTACATAAGAGAACATAATAAAAACATAATAAATTAAACTAATGTATTAAATTATATTATATTTATTAATTAACGAATCAAATTTAAATATACATGACTTTATAGTGAATAAATCATTCAGACACAATGTAAGGGGAAATTCATGAACCTAACTCTCTTTCTTTATGTTTTTCCTCTTCAACCCATTTTCAGTCTATGTTCCCCTTAAAAATTATTTTTTCATCATTATCAAATCTTTTTAATGATCTAACTGTTCTCTAATTTATTTCATTGAAAATCCAATGTTTTCCAAAAATAACTATTCATTCAAATAATCACACACATTTTTCTTCTTGAGGATTGTTTCACTCTCCATTCAAGGTTAATGGACCTATGTAAAAAATGGTATTCACTATTTGTATTGGTAACCAAATGTTTATGAAGGTTTGAATTATTATTTGAAAAAAAAATTATTTCATGGGTTATTTTATGTATATTTTTGGAATATATTCTATGTGTCATCCATGATAATGTAAATGTTATGATATGACTGGTGCACCCTAAATTATATAGTGAAATATTAATTTTTGAATGTGATTAGTGAACCTAGAACTATACAGTGCTCCAATTCATTTGGTAAAGTGATGAATCACATTTGTTAAAGTGAAAGTATTTTTTAACATGATTCTAGATTTGAACACAACAATATGGGGTTGTTAACCCACTAAGACATGGCATTTTTATTTTTATGCATTACCACATTACATTCTATTATTAAAAATGATTTTATGATTATGATAACCCCATGTTATATTGTTTCATGTTCATATCACTCACCTTACTGGGATTTCTGCACACCCTTATTTTATGTATACCCTTTAGTGACTACATTTACTATTGAGTACACATGGGCCGATAAGAAGCTAAAGAAGAAATAAATAATTAAATGTTACTGCATTATGTTGTAAATATTATGTATGGTCCTAGTTTTCCAAGAAACTAAACCATAGTATCCTTATTGTGTAATTTTTTAATGTTTTTTTATCAATAAACTGATGTAAATGTATTTTAAGAAAATAATGTCTGTTGTAGTTGCTATCATAGGAAATGTTTAGTGAATTTGGAATTATCATTAGTGAACCCTAGAGAACACCTCTAGAATGAGACTAATTAAAAATATTCACAGAAGAAGATTTCATAAACATAAGGATGTCATAAGATATTATTATAGTGTAAACTCTGGAAATGAATATTTTATTTATTCATGAATTGTTTATGTTTTTTCTCAACATTTTCTATTATTTGAAGTGGGGGGAACCTTAAGAAACCATACCAACAACCCATGTGAGGTCCAATGCATGGATGGCCCGAATGACATCGCCAATAGTTTGGGAGGTGGAGTTGAAACATTCATGGTTATTCTTACCCAACTTTCTCATTTTATGAATAACTATCTGAATAATGTGTAATGTCCTCCCTCACTTTAGAGGGAGAAACTAATTATCACTTATTTTATGCATCAATGACCACCGACGATTAGTTGATCTTCTGATCCACTAGTTGTAGAATAGTGGGTTAACTCCACAGATAAGATTTAATATGTTCTTCATTGTTCTGAGTTATATAATGTGATTCTAGACATTTATATTTTATTTGTAGAGACAAATAAATTGTGGGATTTGATTTTTAAGACCAATCTGGTTAATGAAGTTCAATTGATGGAATGGGAAGACATTAAGATCATGTTCTTTAATAGGTATTTCCCATGAACACTTCATACAAAGATGGATGGAGAATTCCTATATCTCAAGGAAAAGGAAATAGAATCTACCATGAGCTATGAAAAGATCTTCACAAGCCCTTCAAGGTATGATTTGGGTTTTTATCAACAATTATAGATAAATTGATAGATTATTTAGTGGGTTAAAACCACGCCTTCAAAATTATCTTTCATTTAGAGACTTTAGAAGTTATGAAGAAGTTTCCTAATGTGCTCTCAAAGTATATATAGAGTTTGGAGGATGTTACCATGGGTATTTTAATATGAAATGAAAGATAGAGTTTCATGTTGGAGGATCTAATGAGAATGGTAGAATGAAAACTCAACCAGCCACATGTCAAAAATGTGGGAAGAAACATCATGGGAATTTACTCAAAGGGATGGGTAAATTCATCAAATGATGGGGAGAAGTCCAGAAGCTCCTGGGGGATGAAAATACATGACGAATCATAAGAATTCAGTGGAAAAATGGGGGACACCACTCATGGCTCAATTCCAAAACCGTTGGTAGTAAGTGTATTATGCAATCCAGTACACTAATCATTGAGCTCTCAAGGGTAATCTGCATGAGAAGCCCCAAAATCCAGTGGAATAAGGGATGGATTATTACATCACTAAAACATAATTTGAGATTGAAAATTAAGTTGTACAATTTACTCAACCAATTCACTAATGAATGGATACATTATTTTTTGATTCTGGTTCAATGCATTACATTATACATTTCAAGTTAGTTATAACTGTCGAATTGATGCCCCATATCCTTTATGTAATGATATCTATACAATCACATAGTGGTGAAATCCTCGAGTCCTATGTATTTTAATCTTCTCGTATTGACTTATATGGGAATATTATTCCATATAATATCTTGCTACATACCTTAGTGGAATTTGTCGCTATAGTGGGAATGGATTAGATCTTGTAATATAGATCACATATCAACATTAAAAAAAGAAATATCATTTCATATTTTGAACCAGACCTTCCTCCTATAAAAATTAATGGAATATTATGAGTTTCGTTTGAAAAATAACATTAATAGTGTAGGATTTGATTCCCTATGAAAAGGAATACCTCGTTCAAATAGTTGAGTCAATGCAAAGTGTCAACCTATCTGAAATGACCATCCTGAGGGAATAATGTGATGTATTTCCCAAAGAGACGTCCAAAATTCCCCCAAATAGTGAGGTAGAGTTCATTATAAAACTCATACCCAATACTACACCTAGCTCAATGTGTCCCAGTAGGATGGGTCATATCGAACTTCTAGAGTTACAGAACTACCTATAAGAGAATTTGGATAAAGAGTTCATATGGCCTAGTGCATCACCATGGGGTGTGCCTGTGATCATTGTTAAGAAGAAGGGTATATCAATTAGGATGTATTTTGATTACTGGGAACACAACAAGATCACCATAAAGAACCAGTATCCCATCTCATGGATTTATTACTTGTTCGATCGGCTAGGAGGAGCTCAATACATCTCAACAGTGGATCTTCATTATGGATATCATAAGCTAAATTTGATGAAGGAAGACATCCAGAAGACATCTTTTTGTACAAGGTTCTAGAACTATGAATTTCTGGTGACTCCCTTTGGACAAACTAATCACCCTGTTATCATTATGGATTTGATGAATAGAGTCTTTAAATGTTACCTCAAAAATGTTTCAAAATTGTTTATCGAGGATATTCCCATCTACTCCATGATAAATGAGGAACATGAATAACATCTAAGATTTTTGTTGGAGACATTGAGAAAAGAGATTTTTTATTCCATGTTAAACAAGTGTTACTTTTTGTATGATCCACGTCTCGTACTTGGGGCATGTGATCACAAGTGATGGAATTTATTTGGACCCTTTAAAATCAAAGGCTATTAAAGAATTTCCCTGAGCTTCTAGTGTCATAAAAATATGTAGTTTTCTTGGATTTTTAGGGTTATTACAATGATTTTGTGAGATATTTCTCATGATTTCCAGGCCTACTGACAATGCTAACTAGGAAATTTGTAAAGTAATTATGTAAAGAGTAATGTGAGGGAAGATTCAATGAGCTAAAGAGAAGGATGACCACTGCACCAGTACTCATATTTCTAAAGAGGGGAGAGAGTTTTTGGATATTGAATGATTCTTAAATATAAGTTGTGGGTTTTTACGCATAAAAAATGATTGTCTGATATCCTACAAAACATGGTAGTTGAATATCCATGATCATAACCACCCAACACATGATCTAGAGCTAGAAAATGTGATTTTTAATTGAAAATCTTACGGTACTACCTATATAGTGAGAAGTGTGACATATACACTTATCACAAGAGCCAAAATTATATATTCAAAAAAAGTAGCTCAAAATGCATCAATGGATATGGTTAGATCTAATCAGAGATTATGATTTCTCTATTGAATGTCATACTGGGAAGGCGAACAAGGTTGTTGACGATCTATGAATAAAAGAACCTACAAATCTCTCCATGATGTGGATTGAGAAAGACCCTATCATCATGGATATGAATAAGAAATATTTTGAAATCATAACCATGGGGAATAAATCATTACTTTCCAAAATTATTTCCCAATCATATATCCAAGAGATGATTAAGAAGGCACAAATGGATGATATGGGGAAAAAATAAGGTTAATGCAGTAAAATAAGTTAAGCTGTAAGGGTTCTATATCAATGATGATGGTGTCATTCGGTCTGGAATGTGGATTTTTGTGCCTTCATCACCCAGGATAATGAAGGATCTATTGGACAATGCACATAGCTCAACTATCTATATCTGTCATGGTTTCACCAAGTTGTATCGTGTTCTTCGAAAATAGTTCGGGTGGGATAACATGAAGAAGGAGATTTCCGAGTATATCTCAGAGTTCTTGATATGACAGAATGTTAATGTAGACAAAAAAATGTCTAAAGGGATTATGAAACCATTCCCTATACCCATGTGGAATGTAGATAATGTCACTATAGACTTTGTTGTGGATCTCCCAAAGACATCTAAGGGAAATAATATGATATGGGTTGTGGTTGACCGACTAACCAGGAAATCCAAAATTATTGCTACTCAGGGTGATCTCTCTCTCGAAAAGAATGTAAGGATATATGTAAAGGATGTGGTGAGACTACATGGGGTTCCACTCTCAATTTTCACTGATTGTGACCCAATTTTTATATCTAATTTCTAGAGGAGTATCCAACATGCTTCAAGTAATGAATTAAAATTTAGCATGACCTATCACCACCAAAGTATTGTCCAATATGAAAGGAAAATTTCGGATATAAATGAAATTCTAATTGAATGCGCTTTAGAATTCAATGATGGATGGGATCAGCATCTCCCATTGTTTGAGGTCTCATTCAACAATATATTCCACTCAAGTATTCAAATGACTTTATATGAAGCTCTTCAAGGAAAGCGATTTATAACTCCAACCTATTGGGATGACGATGGAGAAGGAAAGCTATTTAGACTAGATCATGTGCAAGAGATGAGAGAGAATGTTCATGTCATAAAAAAACAAATCAAAGCTACTTAGAGTCATAAAAAGAGTTATGTTGACAATCGTAAAAGAGACTTGGAGTTCGATGTTGGAGATACAACCTTTCTTCAAATATCATCATGGAAGAGACTCATATAGATTGGAAACAAAGGGATGATAATCAAAAGGTACATTAGACCCTTTGAGATCCTTGACCACATAAGATCTATGGTGTTTCAGATATCACTTTATCTAAATATGGATAATTATTATTATGTGGTTCACATATCACTTCTGAGGAAGTACTTATGAGATCCCTCACATGTAATAAACTCAGAGGTGGTACAGTTGGATGATGATCTCTCTTATGGGAATAATATTGTAATGATTTTAGACCAGAGAGATAAGGTTCTACCTAAAAGTACAACCCCCTTGTAATTTTTTTGTGGAGGATCTATAAGTATAAACAGAATCATTAAAACCAGAGGATCTGATGAAGGAGAATTACCCTCTCCAGTTTATGTAAAACGATATTTTGAGGGAGAAATTTCAAAAGGGAGGAAGAATATAATGACTCAAACTATTGTCAATTAAATTTATCCCTTATTTTTTTAATTTCTTAATCATATAAAATCAAATTAAGAAACAAAATGCCAATTCATTTTTACATGAACTACTATGTTACCAATAGACATAAATTTGATGTTTCTGTGTTTTGAATTTCAAAAATATGACATACACAGTTGCAATCATTAAGATGTTTGGAGTCTAGTAGGACAACCATAATTTTTTGTGAATAGAAACCTACCCATATTATTATTATGATATCCTTATGAATATTTATACTACCCTTATGAATTTTAAATCATCCAAAAGAATTGAAACTCACCCATTAATGTATTAATAAAATTTTCGAATCTTATAAGTGACAATATGACCATAGTAAAAGTGCTGGTATTTTTTTCATTCATTAAAAAATACTTATATTTTATTAAAAAAATATTTTCCTAAAATTTCTTCAAATATTAAAAATAAAATTGTCTTTTTTTAAGATAATTTTATAAGACCTTATGTAATTTTTGAATGAATTATAAAATCTGTTTAAATTGTAAAATCTGTTTTTTTTAATTAAATTATGATTTTATTTAAAAATTAATTGTTCATATTTATCAAATTATTACTGAAACATTGAGTCCATTATTTTATTATACATGTTGAAAAATGGTTATGGTTAATTGTGGGAATTTTTTTGAAATACATGAATTTTGGTAATAGTAAAATACATTAATTTACCGTAGAAATAAATTATAATTTAAATCCACTATTATTTACATCACTAGTGATGTAAGAACATAAATCTAGAACTCAGATGAACTTTTTACTATTTTTAGTCATAAGAATCCATAATATTTGTTGTCTTGTGGATAAATAATCAATTAATGAATATAATATTAATAAAACCCGCATTCCCACCACTATATATACCACCCATTACACTCTAATTTCTACACACATATGAAGCATCAATCCTTAACTATATTATACCCAACTCTCCCCCAGGATCCTTCAAAATTATCATCATCCCATGGAATTCCCAAAATGAAAAAGTAATCTCCCCTAAAGAGGCTCTCAAAAGGGATGAACTCTATATGTAAATTCTTATTTCCAATTCATTTAATTTCTTTAATGTTTAATTAATTCCTTTTATTTCCTTGCCTATATTTACTCGGTTGGGAACATGTTGGCTGATGATGTTGTTGGAGGAAGTAAGTATTGTCTTTTTTTGTCAAGACAGTTTGAGAAGAAAGAAAATCCCATCACTTTGTGTAAGTGGGGGAGGAAAGACAGGACTATTACAATATTTTCCAATATAATTATGACGATGCTTGGATGGTCATTATTTCACAAATATCATAAGTTCTTTTGGAGAACTTATTATTCAAGAATTATTAATGATGGAGGCATAAATGATGCAGCCAATCAGTATGGTTGGTCTTATAGAAGTAGGTGTCTAAGGTTGTGGAACATTGCAGGGCTTACCAAATTTATGGGATCAAAAATTTGGAGTTGGGATAACAATGGGAAAAGTATATTTTCTTGAATAGTATATCAAAATATGTAAAATTGATGAATATAATGAATATGGGATTAATGAAGTGTATTAAGAGAATACATGATGAATGGTGATGGTGTTATTCACGATTGTTATGAGCTTCATGAATGGCAGAGGTGAAGAGCTTCACATGAAATCATTGCAGCACAAAGGAAGAAATAGTATCATGGTAGGGTGAAGAAAGAAAGAGCAGCTTAGCAGCACAATGGAAGAAAGAGCATAGCAGTGATGGAAAGTAATTGACGGAATACTTCGCGGTTACGACGAGGTTTGCGAATATGGAAAATAGTGATGGTGACATGCGAAACAAAGTGAATTTCAACAGAAATTTTGGAGCTCCACAATTTGATGCTGACATGGATCTGACATTGTTGGATGGTTCTAGAGAAAGTGAGAAAATCCTATAAACATGACTCTATCCCATCAAGATAAGAAGAGACACTTAACGAGAATTTTTGAGCTCTTGAATTACGAAGAAGGTTCACGGAGGTAGCTAGCTCAGCGAAGGTAGTAAGCTCCACAATCAAAATTAGCTACACGGAGAGTCGATGATCTTTGTGAAACATGAAATTCTAAAAGGCCAATCTATGCTTCAAAAAATAGGGAGATCTTCTATTTAATGAGCTTTTCCAACTGGGGATCTTTGCAAACTAGAGTGCTCCATAAAGATGGGAACATCATGAAGGAGCTTCACGGAGGAGCTCTGCGAGCTGAAGATTTGAGTACCAAAATTAGGTAATAAGTGATTTCAAGTGGATAAAGGTATGACTAGGGTATAAGACTAAGTATCATTACATAGAAAAAGCAGTTCCTGTCAACTTCTAGATAGGAAAGTGAATAGTTTTTTTTTTCAAATATCAGATTTGTGAATGGTTTCAAAGAATCACAATGATATTACATTACCCTATTCATGCTAAGTGGGTGCACACATTCCTGAGGAATATCTTTCAAGTACTGCATGAGTGATTGGTAATATCCTAATCATTTAATTCTTCCTGAAATGATTATTTTCTAGTGTATTGTGTGTGATTTTATTATTTTTTTACCATACCGGGGACATAGTTACTCTTATTGAGTAGTGAACCTGGTAAATCTTGTGTTCTAGTGGTTGTGTTGGTTCCATAAGGAAAGACCACTTTAAAAGTTGGTGATGGTTATTTCAAAAAAAGTGAAACATAAAAGAAAACAATATCACTGATTCCACCCCTCCCCCTCTGAGGGATACTTTGATCCTAACTATGTAACTTCAATTGGTATCAAAGGGATATGTTTCTATTGTTTGTACATTGCTAATGTTTTGAAGAGAATATTTGATGGAGAATCAAAATTGTGTTAATAGTAAGCGGATTCACATATTTTATGGGAATAATTATCTTATCTGGAAATATAGAATGATGCCTTATCTTATGTCTCTTTGATATGATGTTCTTCAAACTACAATATATGGATTTCCTGCAATTAATGACAAGGTACCTCCTAAACCTACAGTTAAGAATAATCTTGAGAATTATGGAATACATTTACATGCATTAATCTCATATCATTCTGAGAGTTAATTTTTAAGAGTGAAAGGTGTTGCTATAGCCAGTGGAATTTTGGAAAAACTAAATAATATCAATGAATTAAATAAAAATGTGAAGAAGAAAAAACATCAAATATGGAGGCTGATGTATGAAGACATAAAGAAGGGTGAGCTTGAATCAGCTGGATGCTTCATTACCATGATAAATGAGATTTACAGCATAATCTGATGTCTTGGTGAAAAGTTTGATGATTGTACAGTTGTTGAAAAAATCCTGAGAATTATTCTTAAAAAATTCGATGCTAAAGTTTCATTACTGGAAGACAAAGATCCTAAAATGTTATTGTTGGATGATTTTCATATCATTCACATAACTTATGAAATGAGAAGGTATAACACTATTAAGATAAAACGATAATCTTATAGATAAATGTCTTTTAGGGATATAAACAATGAGAAGTGAATGAAAATTCTTATTAATGATGAAGCTGGTGAATCCAACTTTGAAAATGAGGTATGTTAAAATTTTGATGAAATATTGTACTCATTTTCTAAAAATGAGAAAAGAGGCACAGGGAAATGCAGAGGGAAACTCTCATTTAAATGTTTTGAATGTTCATTTGTTGCCCACTTTGTGGTAAATTGCCCTAAAAAGGGAAAGATGAAGATAGTGATGAAGAAGATAGAATAACAATAAAGTCGTGGATGAAACATGGTGGCAAGGATAAATATTCTTGAAAAGCTAAGGATAAAATGTTCATAAAATAAAAAGGAAGAATATTTTTTTCAAAAAATGATGAAGATGATGATATGGAGGTTGAATTTGAAAATTTTGTTGCTGGGAAATCTAGAGAGTGTACCTTTTTTCAAAAGTGAATAACGATGATTATGAGAAAAGTAGTACTAAAGAAGAAGAAACTCAACTTGGAAAGTATCTAAATGAATATCTAATGAAATTTATGAGAATGATTAGAGGGCATGAGAATTAAAACATGAAATTTAAATATGAAAAATATTCATTAAATAACTGATACTTTTTTCCTAACATGAAGGACAAATTTGAAAATGAGATAGATGATCTGAAAAATTCTCTTGGGAGAAAAAGAATCGTAATGATTATATTGAACATAAGTTAAGGAAAAAGAAGATGAGTTGGAACATGTGCAACATAATATTTCAAAAGATGAGGAAATGAACATAAGGTTCGAAAATATGTTATATAAGTTGGTGAATGTTCTTTTAAGAATTAGCCTAATAATGATCAAAAAAAGTTTCCTTCAAGGGATGAAAATAATGATGGAAATTGTACAATTAAGATAAATGTTTTAATGTATACGTTTGTGGTCAAAGTTATAAATACTGAAAAATCATAAGAATATAAAAATCATGAGTCCAAAAAGATGTCCACAACTTCTAGTTTCAGTAAGACTGAACAGAAATCTGAGCAGAATAAGAATGTTAAAATTAAAAATATGAAGGCCGATAGATAGAAAAATTATGGTAAGAATATTTTTGAGAATAATGTTCACAACTCTAGTCAGAATGGAAGTTTCCAACGAAAATATTCATTCAATGTCTATTTACGGCACTGTGGTGGATTTAGACACATGTAAAATATGTGTTGGTTTAACCAAAAACATTACCACTATTTCACAAGTTTTGAAAGGCATGATTAAAGGGGGGCATAATCCTTTCAAAAGAGAAAATATCTAAATAAATTTTATATGATATCTGATATATTTGGTGTGAACATTGATAATAGGTTCCAACCACTAGAAACTATTTGTGAAATATGTGATCGACCTGGACATCTTGCTAAGGTATTCCTTATTGTGTTAATAGAGGAACAACTATTTCTTAATAATCCTATGAATAAAGGGTTTTTAGAAGATAAAAGGACAAGTCTTCTAAGTCCGAAAAGAAACAGTGCATAGTTCTCTATCCAGAACACGTTTACATGACTAGTAAATTGGAGGAAGCAAAATAAAGTGTTGATGAAAAGGAATAACAAAAATCTCATATTGCTGAAATTTCAATGAATGCTACAAAAAGAGAATGTCCATGATTTATTGATAGTGGGTGTTCCTCTCAAATGATTGGATACATAAAACTGATAATGAATTTGAAATGCCTCTATGATAGAACAATGGAATTTCGTAATGATGAATCATTGAGGATTAAATGTGTTAAATCAACCATCATTGGAAAAGAGATGATGAAATCCATGAAAAAACTATATGTTGATGGTATTAAACATAAAATTCTAAGTGTGTAACAACTCTATGATGAGGGAAACAAAATTGTCTTCAGAAAATATGGATTTGTTATGAAATGTGAAAAGGATGAGATTATAGTTACAAGAGACCGATGTTCCAGAGAGAGTTTATTCCAAGTTGGTGAAGTACAGAAATCTTGTTACAAGAGTGTGGTGGAAGAAAATTAGTTATGAAATTAAATGTTGGGAAAAATGTGTCAGAGAAATAAATGTAAGTTATCAAAGTGAGATAGGGTCTGAGATATTCCTAATTCATCATGAAGAGTAGATTGGTGTTGCACTATTTGTATGAAACGAAAGATTACAAAATTGATTCCTAAGAGAGTTAAAATTCACTCAAAAAGACCATTGGAACTCATACACTCTGACATCTATGGACCAATTAGAATGAAATCTAAAAATTGACATAAGTACTTTATTACATTCATTGACTACATTACTCACATTACTTATGTCATATACATGAGACATACGTCAGATGCTTTGACAATTTTTAAGAGTTTCAGGAGGAAAACAGAGAAGGAATCTAAGTATTCAGTGAAGAAGTTGAGAAGTGATAATGGTGGTGAGTATAAGAGTAAAGAGTTGGAAAGATATCATGAGAAGCATGGAATTTGGAATGAGTTTAGTTCAAAATACACACTCATCAAAATGGGGTTGGTTAATGGAATAATATAATTCCGGTGGAAATTGGGAGAGCTATGTTACTTGAACATAGTATTTGTCATTATTATTAGAGGAAAGCCATGAGCACTGTTGTGTATATTCTGAACTAAAGTATCAATAGGAAAAACTCAGATATAACTGCATATGAAATGTTGTATGGAAAAACACTATTTCTGAAACACTTATGAGTTTTTGGGTTTATATGTATTATAAAGAAGGAAGGTGGAATCCTTGTAATGATTGAGTAATGAATAGATTATGTATGTTTTCATGGATATGCTCTTTAAGGAAGAGGATATATATGTCTTAACAATGAAACATGAATAATTATTGATTTTTCAAATTTAAAACTGTTTTAAAATGCTGAGAATGAAAAGCATTCATATCCTCATGTGGATGTTGAGAAAGATAGAGAAGATTTTGTTAAAGATTCTGATAATGCTGTAGATTATGTTAGTCCTACTCAAGAAGATTAATCCAACTTACCAATATCAGGTGATGAGGATAAAGTTTGAACAACTCATCTTATGTTAAGGAAACAAGTTGAGGATCAAAACAGTATTGGGGATAAATAGTAGAGGGTTCAAACAAGAATAACAATGAATAATATAACACATACATATCATTATTCTAAAGTTTATCCAAATGTTGTAAATGAAGCATTTTAGAATCCATAAAGTGTTCAGGATATGAATGAAGAACTTGATCAGATAGAGAAGAATGAAACTTGGGAACTTTTAACCAAGCCAGAAAATAATAACATTATTGGTAAATTGTTGGTTTTCCCGAATAAGTTGAATGAAGACGGTAATGTAATAAGAAAAAAAATAAATATTGGTTTTCAAAGGGTTTTCACAAATTGAAGGCATTGATTTTGATGAAACCTTTTCTCTAGTGGATATATTACAATGAATAAGATTCATTATTCCTATTTCTACCCAACGAGGTTACAAAATCATTCTAATGGATGTAAAACCCACATTCATGAATGGTGACATTAAGGAGGAAGTTTACATTGATAAAACTTGTGGATTTGTTATTGGGAAGGTTGAATGTTTTTTGTAAAGGATGATGAAGGATTTATATGGGCCAAAACAGGCTTTGAGATAATGGTATTCTTAATTAGATACTTGATTGAGGAAGATGAATTTTATGAAAAGAAGATTTGAGATGAGTCATTAAATCAAGGACTATCATGAGTTTACACTGATTGTATTTTCTTACGTCCATGTCATTATATTTTTTTGGAAATGATGAATGATCGTGTAAGAAATTTTTTGAGGAGATGAAGAAGTTATTTTTTATGTCCATGTTTGGAGAAATGAAATGTTTTCTTGGGATACAAATTTCACAGAAGAAGAATCACATTTTTTGTCTCCTGAAAAGTATACTATGGAACTTTTAAAAAAGTCTCGCCTGGAAAATTCGAAACTAGTGTCCACACAAATTTCTGTGGGAACCATGTTGTGTAAGGAAGAATAATGAAAGGAAGTTGATCAGAAAGAGTTTCAAAATCTTCTTGGAAGTCTTTTATATTTGACTATCTCAAGACCAAACATTTTCTATGTAGTTTCTTTATGTGGATGTATTCATAGTGCTATTAAAGAATCAAATTTTGATTTATAGAAAAAAAATTCTCAGATATATAAAATGCACAATAAATTTCAGAATCAGGTATCATGGCTCAGTAAATATTGATCTATTCACATGCTCAGATGCTGATTAGGCTGGAAATGATGATGAGCGAATATCCACGTCTGGTGGAGTTTTATTTCATGGAAAAGTTTTGTTAATTGGAATACCACGAAACAGAAATCATAAAATCTTAGCACAACTGAAACTTAGTACATTACTGTACACAATCTGAAACTCAACTAATTTGGATGAATACTCATTTTAAATATCTAATTGTTGTATTTAATCCACCCTTTCTCTTGGGTTGTCATAATTAGAGTGAAATCAATCTTAAAAGGAATTTGGAACAAAATTCTCATTCAAAACACATTGTCATATGTACCACTTCATCAAAGAGCATGTGGAGAAGAATTATTTGTTGCTGGAGAAAATTCCTACATATGAACAAGTTTCTAATATATTTAAAAAACATTTACAGAAGGATACATTTTTAAAATGATGTTTAATATGGGTTTCCAACCTCCTTTCTATCAAGGTTGAGGTACTTGTTTATATCCTCTCTCACACATTACATTTGTATAGTGTTATCAATGAGGATATTTTTCATAAATCTATCCATATGGAAGCATTCATAAAGGCAGAGATGTGGGTATGCTGAGAATTCATCATATAAGTGTGTGAACTATTCTAACTATATGTTAGAATTATAGGAGAATGGTTGTAGAGTGTGTACATGAAACATTTTTTTACTTGCAGGAAAATCGATGAATGATGAGAAGGAAATATGAAGTGTTGTTGTCTCATAGTCATTAATTTTGGACATAAAAGACTTTCTATCAATAATTATTGTTTCCTAAAATGAGTTAGCTCATGTAGGCTTAGAATTGTCGATTTGTGACCCATTTTTCTCAAGGATATAAAGTTCAGAGATTTATGACTCTAGGTATACAACAAACTTTAAAAGGGGATATTGATGGGACCAATTTGGCTGATGAAGTGGTTGGATGAACGAATTATTCTCTTTTCTTTTCAAGAAATTTTGAGAAGAATAGAAATCGCATCACTTTGTATAAGTGGGTGTGGAAAGACAAGAAAGTAAGAATATATTCCACGTAAAATCTGACGACGCTTTACTAGTATGTATTTCACAAAGATCATAAGTTTCTTAGAAAACTAATGATGCAAGCATTATGAAGGAATGGGGGATAGATTATGTATCCAATCAGTATGATTGGTCCCGCATAAATAGGTGTCTATGGTGGTGTAGTTTCCAAGAATTTACCTAATTTTTGGTGTCCAAAATTTGGAGATGGTTTTGCAAAATGAAAAGTGTAGTTTCTTGAATAGAATATAAAAATATAGAAAAGGCATGAATTTCGTGAAGATTGGATCATGTGGAGTATATTTGAAGACATGAAAAAAGATGATGGTGTTCTTTGTGATTATGACAGGCTTCACAAATGGCAGAGGTGAAGTGTTTCGCAAGAAATAATTGTGGCGCAAAGGAAGAAGGAGCATCACAGTGGGGGGAAGGAATAAAGAGAATCATAGTGGTGAAAAGGAAGATATATCATCACAGCGGCTCAAGGTATTTGACATAACACTTCTAAATTACGATGAGGTTCGAGAATCTAGAAAAAACCATGGTGCTTTGCAAAAGAGAGTGTATATCGGTGTACATTTAGGAGCTCAACAATTTGATGCTGACATGGTGCTGAGGTGGTTGGAAGGTTCTATATTTGTTTGGAAAACCCTATAAATTGGTCCCTACCACCTCAAGATAAGAAGAGATACATAATGAGAATTTTAGAGCTCTCAAATTGTGAAGAAGGTTCGTGGAGGAAGCGAGACATGCGGAGGCAGTAAGCTCCCTGAATGAAACTAGCTTTGCTGTGATCCATTGTTATTTGTAAAACAAGAACATAAAAAATAATAATTTGAGGTCTACAATGTAGTGAGACTCATGATATAGTGATCATTGCGAACTAGGGACATTTGCGAACAAGAGTTCTCTGCAAAGTTGGGGGCTCCATGAAGGAGCTTTGTCATGGAACTTTGCATGCGGAAGATTTGAGTCCCCAAAATAAATGAGAAGTGATTTCATGTGGATCAAGATATTTCGGGGGAATACGACTAAGAATCATCAAATTTTCGAAGTTGTTCCAATCAGCTTCTGGATAAGTAGGTGAAGAGTTGTTTTCAAAGATCAGATATGTGAATGGTTTTCAAGAAGCCAAGAGATATTTCTTTACACTATTTGGGCTAAGAGGGTGCACACATACTTGAGGATTATATCCCATGTAATACACTAGTGAAATGGAAAATATTACTTTGTGTATTCCACATCAAAGGATTGTTTTCTAGAGGATTGTGTGGTACTGGATTATTTCTATACCATACCAAGGACGTAGCTACACTTTTTGAGTAGTGAACCTTGTGAATCTTGTGTTCCAGGGGTGGTGTGTTTTTAGAAGGGAAATTAATCATTAATATGAGGTGATGGTTATTTGAAAAAAAAGTGAAACAGAATACGAAAACATGTCACTGATTCACCCCCTCTCCCTCTCAGTGGTACTTGGATCCTAACTGAGTAACTTTACACCAAAATATTTTCATAACTCCAGTAACATAATTGTACTATAATTATATTATTCTAATTGGATATTTCATCATAATCTCACCTTCCATATCCTTCTATAATATAAATGAAAACACCATTTGAGATGTGTTAATTTATCACATTCAGGGACCAAAAGATTCCAATTTTCCCTACCATCATAGTGACTGGATAGGAAACCATTTTAAAGGGTTTACCATATCATAACATAATTAATTTATCATATGTGATGTTATGTAATCCTTATAAACTCATAATATAAAATAATAACTCAAAAAAATTTCATTGTTAGAAAATATTTCTAAATTAATGAAAAGTATACCATTAAAATTTAATCTAAGGTGTCATCCTAATGGTATATAATAAATTCATTAGAAAACAATTTAAACTCATATAAGAACAATGATACTATGTGATTTCTATTCTATATTTTTATCCATGTTCTACCTAAACTTCCATTTATGTGTACAGGTAAACTGTTCATGAAAACTATGAAAAATAACACTACCGAATGAAGAATTTATGCTCTATAACTCATCATATGTTCTTTAAAATAAAATTATAAACCCATAATGAATAATATTTATGTATTAAAGGTTGTTTGATTGTTAATTTATTAATATAATGTCATTATACATGACTTTAAAAATGAATAATGCATCTGAAAAAATGGTTAGGGGAAATTCTTGAACCTATCTCTCCTTATTTGGGTTTTCCCTATTCAACCAATTTTCGGTATGGATCTTCCATAATATAAATTTATTCATCACAATATTTCCTTTTCTGGGATATACATGTTATCTGATTGTTTTTAGGATAAATACATTTTTTTAAAAGAACTCTTCTTTCAAATAAACACATCCTTTTATATCTTGAGGATTGTTTCAATATTCACTCAAGGTTAATGGTTTTATGTCAATATTGATATTCCCTATTTATTTTGGGAACCAAATATTTATAAATGTATGATCTATTATTTTAATCCCATTTCTATTATTGGGTAATTTTATGTTCACGATTGATTATTTTATATCTAGCATACAAGATAATTTAAATGTTATGATTTGACGGTGTGCCCAGAATTATATAGCGCAAAATGAATGTCTGAATGTGATGGGTGCGCCTAGAATTATACAGTGCTCCAATTCATTTGTTAATGTGATCAATCTTGTGATTTAATGAAAAATGATATGTCAACATGATTCTATCATTGATCACAAATATGTCTTCTAGTTAAAAACTAAGACAAGACATATCATTTCAATTCATTTCCACATTCCATGATATTATATAAAAGATGTTATGAATATTATCACCTCATTTTACATTGGTACATGTTCTTATCGTACCTATTACTATGATTTTGGCTCACCTCTTTTTTCTGTGTATACTTAGATGACTACATATATAAAGGAGTTCATGAAGGGTGATACGAGGCTAGATAATAAAAAATTAAATAACTTTTTTTATGTTGTGAATTTTATGAATGGTTCTTATATTCTCATATCACTAATCCTTTGGATCCTCATTTTTTAATTTTTCATGTTGTTTATAATTAAAATAATATAAATGTAATGTAAGAAAATTCGGGTCATTGTAGACTGACTAG
Source organism: Viscum album (assembly GCA_963277665.1). Taxonomy (NCBI): domain Eukaryota; kingdom Viridiplantae; phylum Streptophyta; class Magnoliopsida; order Santalales; family Viscaceae; genus Viscum; species Viscum album. Next base: position 624,289,742 of record OY728165.1, read on the forward strand.
AAGAATGTATATATTTTTTGGTCTCTACCAAGGATTAAATCTTGAAACTTGTTTTTTCTACCTTTGGGAACCCAAAAACTATATGATTGAAGGTATGTGTAATAGAATGTTTCCTACAACATAGTATTTATAGATGCTTAGGAATATAGTAAAATAGAACTGAACCTTGGATCGTGATCCAATTTGGATAGCTTTTGGAATTTTTTTCTTTTGTTACAAGTATTTTACACCTAATATGTACACCTATTTTGGGATTCATTGTATATATTTGACAGGTATCATCATGAATTGTACCTGAGATTACTTCTATCTATATTTATCTATTCATGTTTTTCTCGATTGTATGATTTTTATATTGATTCTACTAATTAATTATTATTCACTATGTGTTGTACTACACTATTACATTGAGGGAATTATGTCCTCATTGACATACCTATGCCCTCAGTACTTGTCAGTGGACTTTGGAATTTGTTGCGATGTGCTTGAGGCTATGTGTCCAACTAGGTTCAAGGAATCATTCAGTGGAATCTGGGTTTAGGACCTTACAATATAGTGTCATAACTATTCTCTCAAGTTTTCTATAATATCATGAGACAATATAATGGGATATAAAGGAGTAGAAATTTTGTATTGAGTTATTATTAGTCGCAGATTACCCATGTTCAGAAAAAGAAACATTTCCTTGAATAGAAATTGTAGTTTCTTAGATTTTGGATATGAAAATTTATTGGATTAAATTGTTTTGTAATTTAATTGAAATTTGATTTTATTATTTATATGATTATGGATTTTATTTTGTGTCAACAAGATGGGATAACATTATTCCATATCAAGAATCATTTTAGGAACCTATTAGAATTGTCATGTCAGGAGTTATTCCATGCCATCTTGTGTGAATTTTTTGATTTCTTGTTTTTGAGATGGTTTTTGTAATAGAAATACATATTTTTTGATAGTTTATCTTACAGTGGTTTGAGAAACCTAGTTTTTTTCAAAGTGACTTCTAAAACCTATGTTTTATTCTCTTGATTATGCTATTGTAGACACCTTAAGTAGTCAATTTTTTCATGTTGTTTCATGTGACATGAGTTGAAATGACTTGAATATGTTATGTTGTGGAATGGGTGGATTCCATATTTCAATTCATTAGGGGTCTGATCCCATATGATTTGAAATTTGGTGAACCATTTGGTTAAAAATTTTAAAATGAATTGTGATACAATGGAAATGATCATTAAAAGAAATGGGAAATAAAGGAGAATTAAAATTAAATTAAATTTTTTATTGAGAAGAACTAAACTATTAAATGAAATTAGTAGTGGGTAGTAGCTTATGTATAGTTCTTAAATATGATTTTTACATCACCAATTCCTGAATCTAGGATCAGGTAGAGAGGAGTAATTCTTATATAGGATAGATTATATGTCATTTATTGGTATATACTCACTTTTATCTATGGTCTTAATTATTTTCTTTTTTAGGTATTTCTTGGAATAGTAGAGGAATTCTACCACGATGATATTAGAATCTATTGAACATATTCAGGTATCACGGTGAGGTTCCACCATTGTGGTAGACCGGGACACAGAAGACCTTAGTTCACGATAGACTAAGTCAATTGTCAATCATGTGGAAAGATGGGTCATACATTGCTTTTATTGTGATTTTCATTCAAAGTCCACTTTTAGAGGGTAGGCACTGGATATACATATTAGAGAAGGGTATGATCTTGGACTCCATTCTATGATATGTACTTTTCTAGTAGCCTCTATATTAACATCTTCACCTTTTGATATTGTGGTTTTACATAGCCATAGGATTTTTCCTGTTGGGGGAGACATGGACTCAATGTTCAAATATGTAATGGAATTATGGCACATCATAATTAATTGGGGAATATAAAAGAGGAGGTACATTAGTGCAGTGTGTTCCCCCTTTTGATTTTCGAGTGTCACTTTATGTGGGACCACTTTTTCATCGATATTTTATGTTATGACATCACTCTCGATATGGACTGGTTAATTACCTTTTATGATTTTTAGACATATATCATTATTGTGTGACCTAAAAATCACCCTAAGGTTTATCTTTTATTCATTAGTGTAAATTTAATGTCCTGGAGACCCAATGTGGACCCAAGAATCATGTGGTTGTCCGGATGACAGACCCAAAAATGAAGGGTTTTATCTGGATGATCAGGAAACACAACAGGAAAATTACCATCCAGTGTTTGATCATTCTGGGACATTTTCCTAGAATATTTTTCTGTAACGCCTCTATTGAGAGATGAATAGTACTCTACATATCTTGTTATAAGTGATTCACAGGTCTAAATTTCATTTACTAGATGGATATCACTGAGGTACATTACTTCAAGAGGCATCTAGATGTTTTAGTGGAAAATTATTTTATTTGAACATTTAATTTTTGGTTGGTTTTGGTGGTCCTTTTATCAATCAAATTTTTATGTAACACTTATGCTATCTGTGGATTACCAGAGATTAATCTAACTGAAGGTTACGACCTCATATCTTCTTATATGGATATATGAGCTTATCTACTACCTATGAGGAGATCAGGTTTTCTTGAAGATTTATATTACGTTGGGTTACCATCTAGTATTGTTTAAAAAATAATACTTACCACACAAATCATTTTGATGTAGGTATGGTCTATATTACTATTTCGAAATTTTTTTTGGTCTGTTAAATTTGAAAAATAAATCGAACTGATTAACCATCATTTTCATGCTTATCTAGATTCATTTTTGTTGGTTTTGGTGGAAACTATATTGGTATATTATCACTTGAATAGACCATTCCAGGCATATTAATACTATTTTGGATACACTGAGAGATCATCATTTATATATTGAGCTCACAATGTGAATCTTATAGATGGATTAGATTCACTTCATTAAAAAACTATATTAGTGACAGAAGTATTAATTAACAAAAAGAGGGTGAGAAATGTTGTTTCTTAGGGAAATCTGTAGAAAATCATTGAGATACATATTTTCTTTAGGATTCATGGTTATTATAGACGTTTTAGACAAGATATATTTCACATAATAGTGTATTTTACAAGATTAACTATAGTGGTTCTGACGTTTGTATGGTTATATCCATGTTAATCTAGCTTTTAAGAGCTGAAAGGGATATTGATATTTTTGACAATAATTATTTTTTCTATATCTAGGCATTTCTTACCCTATCTACTGTGATACAGCTAGTATCGGGCTAGTATTTGTTAAAATGTAGAGAGATATAGTCATGGCATATGGATCTCGGTAGTTTTAGCCACTTGATGGGATTTACCCAATGCAAGATCTTGAATTAGATGTACATATACAAGAATTTAACAAATGGAGACACTTTTTATTGGGAGATCAAATTGTGGTGTACACAAACCATAAATTCATCAAAAAAAATAATTACATAGCATGGTTTAAATATAGAGTAGGGAAAGTGGGTTGAGTACATACATTCATCATCATTGAGATTTACTATATACATATAAAGGGAAATGTAGTGATCAATGAAACGCGAAAAATAAAATATATATAAGATGATCAGCTGGCCATTATCTATTGGTAGAGTATGTATTTTTTTATTGAGATGAAAATGTATTTTCATGATAGTTATGAAAGACCTTTTCTTTCAACATTGTCTATGAAATATACCATTATACATATATTAATCATGATGAATCTATATTATAAAGGCAAAAAATTACAATGTAGAGTGTGGTAGGTGAGTACCCACCTCTATGTCGGACTATATGTTAGAATGAAATTTTGAATTGATGTGGTTACATATGGGGTTTAATAGTCTTACATAAGGATAGGATGTGGGACTTTCAGGTTTTATCATTGGAATTTCCCCACTGCATATCCAAGATATATCATGATTTTCATATCTAATTCTGGTACAGAGGATGAATAGATATGTAGCATGATTTTTCATGAGATGATCCAATTGTCATTAGGTGAAATAAGAACTCTAGTAACTGACAAAACTTTTAAAGAAACTACCGAGTCTCGAGTGGATGTAGGTTGATGTATGGATGGTTTTTGTCATTAGTTTATTGGGGACACCACAATGTAATAATGCCTTTAAATTTGTTATTGGTAGCCTCTTATTTGTTTTTGTTTTCCATCATAACAAGGAGACACTTTAGAAGATGAGTCTAGAAGGTTATATATATTATAGATACTCCATATTCTAAGGGTCCCCAATTATATTGTTTCAAATATGGATTCCCTATTTACTTCACGGTTCTGGAAAGGGGGTTTTTGGGAATTAGCTATATAGTTGAATATTTGCATAGCAAACCATAGTTATATTAATGAAAAGTCTAAGCGCAAGATATAGGTTCATCGGGTCATGTTTTGAGCATCTATATTTGATTTTTGGGGCCCTTGGTAGAGGCACATGCCCCAGAATAAATTCCCCCACAAAAATAGATTTCAGGAAACTATTCGTATGAAAACATATCAGAATTTGTATGGTAGGAAATGTTGATTACCCTTTTGTTGTATAGAGGTAGGAGAGGTAGCTATCCTGGGACCTTGTCTCATTTACTAGACCATAGAGTAGGATCATTTAATTAGGAAGCATATGGAAACATAAAATGCATGACATAAATATTTTTTCGATCACTGTTGATGTCCTCTATAGTTTGAGTTTGTGGATGAAGTATTTTTACTTATTTCATCAAGGTTGGGACATAGGATGATCAGGATACATGTTAAAAATCACCATTATATAAAAGGGTATTCGAGATTTTAGGGAGAGTTGGGATGGTCGCCAATCAATTTCACTTACCTATGAGTTACCAGAATATGCACTATTTCCAACTATATCTCACATATTCTGTTATCTTGTAGAACTGTATGATTCCATTCTTCTAGAGAAGGTTTAGTTATTTGTATATTTTCCGTTTCAAGAAGTTCAAATTCCTAGTTTGGAACATATCATGAAGTTTCTAGTATACTATTCAGTTCTATTAGTATTGGTTATATAGGAGAACAAGCAAGTACTATATGAAAACTGGGAGTAGGAGGCTATTGTATTGGCATAGTGGAAAGAGTTGTTCATGGATTATGCTTCACCACCCTTGGAAGGAAAATCAGATGATGATTTTTGTTTAATAGAGATGTATTTAATAACATAGTTTGTTCTTCAGGTATGTAATCTTTTTATTCAATCAATATTCATTTTAAATTCTGAATTATGGCTTAATGGGAATTCACATTGAGTTCATGGTTGTATTGGGTGTGTTTAGGGTATGTTTGGATCCCCAAACCAGAATTTTAGGTATAATAGGCATATCACATGGTTAGTATAATATTTTCAGGGTAGGATGGATGTCTACTATAAATCATTTAGGGATGGGCATAGAGTAGGGTGAGCCCACACAGTTTTATAAACCATGGGATTTGATGTGAATGCATATACAACACCCTCTATAGTTGTTTACCGTGGGTTGAGACACGGTAATTCATGGTTTGTATAATCGTACAAATAAGACTTATGAGTTTCCCTTTCCTAGAGAAAATGGTTCACGGTTGGTGCACTGTTTGGTCAAATATCTAGACAAACCATGCGGCCCATTATTTTTGGGAAATTTACATAACCAAACATAATTATTCTTATAGGTAAACCTAGTTTTTTATTCATCCACCACTCAAAAACCTCGCCATTTGGGGGCTCCACTATGATGCTTAATCAAGGAAGAAGGATATCAATCCATACATTCCCATCATCAAGCTCCATCATAAGAATCAGATCTATCATGTTAAAATTTCAATTCCTATTTTTATATTCCCAATTATTTTTAGAATCAACTACTCTATTTATATAAATTATAATATTGCCTATTTTATTGTTCTTTTTTTCATTTTTCATGTTTTTCCTAATAATTATTGAACCATGAGTTGATTTTGGAAGGGAATCCCACAACAGACCAATGATAGGTGGTCTCATGTTATTTCATTAAATTTATTTTGGTTATATATATGATGTTTTGATATGTTCCCAACTATCAAATAGATTCCCATGTAGATAATTTTTCATCTCTGATTTAAATTTATTAGTATATCCTATGTATAAAAGACCTATTGATAATTATTAGATGTTACCGAACATGAATTAAAAACACCACTTAGGCGTGTTGTTTCGATAATTAGGTCACCATGGATATAATATATTTTTGGATACCTTTTAGGTGTTCCTTTTACCCTTTCCATGGGATGTTAAATGATAATTTGAATTGTAATTTGAAATGTAAATTTAATTGAATAATGGAAACAGAATGGATGAAAATGTCTCTAGGATTTATCTATATAATTTCTATCTTGAGTATGAGATTCTCATTATTATTATATTCCCACGTGAGAAAATAAGGAGGATAATCTTTCAATGATTATGACATTCCTTGAACCACATTTTGAGGTGGCGTTAAAATGAAATGATCATGGTGATATAATTGACATATTAAATTATTTTTATTGAATTATCAAATGACATGTGTGACACATGGTTCATATAATAATTACATTGATAAAATAACATAGCTACAATGTAGCTTATGACCGAGTGACACTTGGACTCCCTAAGTGGTCTACCAAGGACAAAATCATGGAGCGTGATTGTTATACACTATACTGATACATGGACTACATATGAATCACAAGGGATATACTCATAGATTATTTTATTAAATATTCCATGGTTGAAACTTGGGTTACCTCATTGGGCCACCAAGGATAGAATAAATTAGTATTGATTTTATAAAACACCTAGAGAGGCACTATGAATTCAAATGACTAATTCTTAGGATGGGTTGTATGGTTCATGGATTATAATATTCTATGAGTGATACTTGTACTCTAAATAAGAAATCACAATGATAGGATAAGGTTATTAAATAAGTAATAAATGGAATTATTTACATGTTGTGTCTTCTAAGCCAAATAACAATCTTGAATTTAGTCAGTGTCTTAAACCTTAATTATTTCTAGGTTAGGAATCACTTGATTTCATATCTATACATGGGACATTGGGATATGTTCTAGGTTTCAAGTCATATCCTGTGAGTATGAAATATTAATTCAATGAAGATACTTATTAAATGAGATTATGATGACTCTTTATTTAGGGACATATAATTGAAGGCCAACTTAGGTAGAAGAGGATGTGTGTCCTTAGGAACACATATTGTTATGGGTTATTTACTTTCTATTCTTCCTTTATGTATTCATTTACAACATGCGCATTTTTATTACTATATATTCACTGATTGGATGGATAAATACATTTTTTTGGTTTTGAATTTGGATTGTATCTCTCACCCAGTTTGCTCTGCCTTTGTTTACATGGATATAATATATTATTACATTAATTGATAAGGAGAATCACCCTCATATAGATTTCTAGTTGATTATTTGTATGTGGGGAGAACAGGGCTAGGATAAGACTCATGATTCTAGTTGGATAGTTTTCGGTAACTCTAAATTTGGATACATGTATTGTACACCTTCAATGTTCTCCAATTTTGGGCTACATTGTAGAAACATGACATATATAATTATCACTTATATAGTAAATTAGGTTTAAATTTATTTATCTACTATCTTCATTTATATATATTCTGATTGTTATATTACATCTTCTACATACATGTTTTTATATATTCATTTTTCTACACTCTAGAAATGAGGGAATAGAATCCCCACACACACACCATGTCCCTCAATTCTAGTCATTATCTTCTAGAATTTGAGAAAATGTGCTTGAGGCCATGTGGTCAGCAAAGAAAGGGGCACCTTTCAGTGGCATCTGAGTTGAGGATGTCATGAAGATTCATTTAATTTTATTGGTTGAATTTTTTATTTATTATTATTCATTGAAATGATTTATATTTTTTAATATTTTTGTTAATATTAATTTATATCAAAAATACAAACAAGTTTTGCCAAAACCTGGGTGGTTTTCCTTTAATTGTTGTATTTGTTCCAAAAGAGAAAATCATTCCCAAAATAGTGTTATTTGTTTTCGAGGTTCTTATTTCTATCTTATAGGGATCAAGAACACCCTTTGAGTATATTTTCATATTATATTGGGTATCAATTAGGTGGAATCTTAGAATGGTTAGTTATTCATAGGAAATATACAACCTAGGATCATTATGGTGAATTGGGGGGTTCAATTATTCTTTTGTTACACTAGATTTTATTCTTATGTTAGAAAAAAAAACTCAATCCATTCAACATTTAAGAAAACATATGATATATTTATTTCAAAATTATCAATAGGTAAATGTGAATTTTTACTTTGATCACTAAAATTATATATTCTTTGGAATATACATTGATAGAATTTCAATATAACAAGAGATAACAATAAAAAATAAATGTGTTACAAAAGTTTATGAAATTTTCCCTATTAATAATAGGGGACCACCCTCATATTACCTCTGTTTATTATTCATTGAGATATGAATGAAAATTATATCTTATATGGTGATCACATAAAATGTTAATATAAAAAATAAAACATATACCCAATAAGTGTGTTCTATTTTTTTCAACAGTTCCTTTATCAATTCTTGATCATTAGTAGTTAATACCATTTCATTACCCTTTACAATTATTTTATTGATGTTTCAATATTATTATTTAAAATTATTATTCATTTTGTTTTTTATGTTTATGTGCTACATTCTCTCAAAAAAAATTCCTATGGGTTTTCTAAATGTAATCCAAAAAAATTATTTATACAAAATTTAACTAATGTCCCATTATGTTGATTGACTCCCATTCCATCCAAAATAGATTCGAATAATACAATTTTAAATGATTTACTATTTCTAAAGGGTGAAAAACATTAAATCATTATGATTCTTATTGGAAAATAATTTATCAGGATGCTATATACTCCACCAATAAATGATATCAATCTATCATGTAGATAAATTTTTGTTATTTATAACCCATATTTAAACATTGGGATCTTTATGGTGTGATCTCTATAAAATTATAAATCCATTCACCTATCCCAATATGACACATTGTATCATTAAATGTACACATGATTTTTTACTATATAGATATGGGATTAATATTACTAGAACATTATAATTTTGTTACTGACATGATGTGGTTATAACCCATCAACGAGGTTGAATTATATACTATAAATAATGGCTCATATTTTCTCGTCCAACTTATTTAAAGAAAATATCCAACATATTTTATTATTCATCATCTCAATATTCTTTTTAGTATGATTTTCAAATAGTGTTTCCACAATTTCCCCATCTGATCCACATTATAACTTGATATGTTTCGTGGTGATTTTTTTTCATGGAATGAGAATTAACCTATATTCAATATCATGAAATGTTTTTTCTGAGTCTTTTTATGGTGGGAATAATATATAAATAGTGAAATATAATTTCAAATATTTTTAATTTATGATTTTTGTACGTATTTGATGACCATTCTTTATGTTTTTCTATACCCTTATGCCTCATAATTTTCATCAATTGTTAACTAATTTTGCATTATCACACATTATGGCATGTTTTTAACTCCAATGGTGTGACCTATAAAAATTATAAAAAAACTAAAATTCATAAATTATTTAAAAAATAATATAAAATATTTAAACATCTTAAATGAAATCCTTAAATTTTAAGGGACCTTTTATATTTACATACATCAACACACATCAGGGTGTGACCAATTTAATCACCACATAAACTACTCTAGCTTCTTCTAGAATATTCATAACATAATTATATTAATATTAATATAACTCCAAACATATTATCATATTTAAAAAATAATCCATATTTCTACAAATTTAAAGAAAATAAAATTATTACAATAACTTGGTCATTTCTTCTCAATGTTATCAACATGGGTAAAATTTTACAAAAAAATGGGGAAAACCTTTAAAATTTTAACATGAGACTATGAAATCCATATAATTAGTCAAAATTATTTAGTTCTAGACAAGAAAACCCCACTAAATTCTTCAAGGGAGTGATGGATTTCCCTATGAATATATCAAATTCCTATGAAAAAGAACCTTAGAAATATAGAAAATTCAATTACATAAAGTCCCAATAGGGTTGTGGTTCAAAAAGACAAGTATTTATTTCTTACGATACATATCAATGTCCTAATGATACATTTAGTATATATGAATTTCTTCGATGTTCACTATAATGAACTCCTCCGGTAACTCAAAAAAATAGTTCATATGAACCATGAGAATGGAAAATACATTCATGAAATCCAATAGCATCATAATGATATAGATGTCATCATGATGGGGGTAATAGTACATCATCATCATCTAGAACAAAAACTAGTATACTACCCACATCCTCATAATAGTATATTCTTTCTTGTTGAATAAAACTGACAAACCCCACAATGATACAAAGGTCTAGCTTAATCCACTCTATACTAGATCAAGATAATTAATTTTCAACACCAGTAATATAAAATTATTCTACCTATAGATAGTGAATAAACCTTATATAATCATATATTAATATTTTGAGAATTTATATGAAAATTCATCAAATTTTAAAAAAATAAACTCTTGAGAACCACAAATGTTTAGTTTGTTTAGTGGATACACAAGTAATCATATTACTATAGGAATGATAATCATTGTCTGCTTTAAATATCTTTACACCTAATACTAAACTGACAAATAATATATAAAAACCAATTATTCAAAAAGTGGGAATATGAACTATAAAAAAATGGAGAGATTAAATTCTCAGAAAGGTTAAACAAAAACGATGTCAAAAAATAATCATAATTGAGTATAATTTAATCACAATGGTATGATAACCTAATATTGGATTAAAATAAATATACACAAAAAGTAATATGTTATAAATAAAAAAGCATCTCATAATGCTTTGTGGTAACCAAATAAAGAATTAATAAGTGTGTAGAATCATTAGTCATAAATAATGATCATTGAGAATACATCAAAAGGAAATGTAATATGATTATTACATTTACATATGTAAATAAAATTATTTTTATATTCATATGTGACTTTCATACCTATAATAGTTTATTAGGTTTAATCTACATTCAATTTCCTCTACCAATTCAATATATTTGGATAGATTCCCGTGAATAATAAGGTTCACTCCCCATACTAGTCATTATAATCTTATATGATATCATTATTTACCAAATTATGTAAATGGATATATAATTTTTCCCCACACATCACATTTAATGAATGATACATATGTGTTCCTAATTACTATAAAACGTTCATCATATAAACATATCACAGCTCATGAAAAAAGGAAAGAGGATTCATAAACAATTCAAACATTCATTAATGAATAACCCATGGAAAAGAAAATTGGTTTCATAAAGGTTTCATCATAATTTAAATAACCTTTTGGAATGAAAAAGTTTTAATAGAATCATCCTGAAATAAAATTCATCACATTTCCATAATAAATATATATTTAATGTCATCATATGATATTATAACCAATTCAGTACAAAAATACATAATGTATGATGATGTAGATAAAAAAAATATTAAATTATCATTTTCTACATTCTTTAAAAACAAGGAAAAATAAATGTATCTTTTAATTTCATGAATTAAAAAATTACTAGAATCATTTTAAATTCATTTTCCCTAAAAATAAATCTGGTAACATGAAAATTAATCTTAAATTAAATTAATATCCATCACACTGGGAACATCTATTCATGATTTATACATTAAATGAAAAATTAATTGTAATCATTTGAAAGAGAGTAAAAATTTATCTTTCATGAATATTTTTTAATAATTCCATTAAAATATTTTCAAATAATGTAAGAGGTATTGAAAATAATCATTTTTAAACATTCCATTTATAGGTATGAACATTCATAAGACATTTCCAATGATTATGGACATAGTAGAAAATGTTTGTTGACCAAATATAAATTAATGTTGGATATTATTCCAAAACATTCTCTATCATTTTCTATTACTATGATAATTAATTAGTAATAATACAAAAAAAATACATAATGAAATAAAAGAGTAGAAAATATGTTCACTATAAATATGAAATAAATATTAATTCCCTCAATTAAATTTTATCATAGATATCCCTATGATGAAATATGATTGTAATGTGAACATCTTACCTCAAGTAATGTCATACGTTATGAGATTTCAATTATACTACATTATATATATATTCACTATAAATATATTCTAGAACCATATTGATAAATAAAATTATATAAATTATTTCTTTTTTAGTTTCCAATTATCAATTTTTTAACATTTTCTTCATTTAAATAAATATTCGATTGAAATTTAGTCTACCTTCCATTCATGTTTCTGTTCGATGGACCTAATAATTAAACCTATGTCAAGGTCTTACCATCTTAAAATTATAAATTATAAAATAATTAATATATTTATAAATCGTATAACCCTTAAAAGTATATTATATAAATCAGTGGTGAAAAATAAATTGAATAACTTCTTGGATACCGTAGTCCATACATTCACCAAATGTATGTTTCCACATTGTGATGGATGGAAAAATAATAGTGAATAACAACACAATTTTTTAGAATAATATATATATGTATATCATATATGTTACTTATATAAATATTTATTAAAATCTATGTAAAATATAAATGAAAAATGGATCACGTCACTTCATTGAGATGGTAGTTCTCACATACAAGCGAGCGATGTTATATTTTTCAAAAAATGTAAATATTGATGGGTTGGAAGATAATATAATTATAGAAGTATATTTATACCATATATATCAGATTTAGAAATTTAATCCTCCAAGATAACAATCCATGAATTATGGTGATGGAAAATGAATTATATCTCAATGCGGAGGAGGTACACTACTTATACACACACATGATACATTATTTTTCCATTTAATGGAAATGATATGAAAATGGTTGAATCGACATTAAAAAAACTATTAATAATAGTTAATATACTAATGTTAATATTTTATAATCTACCCTGTTAATGTTGTTGATCTATAATAAGAAATATAATTTAATTTACTTAGTAAAGAGTTATGTATCTTCATTGTGAAACTTCAATTGGATTAATTCTTAAGACTTGAATTGATGGTATTGTAGTATAAAAGAGAATGTTCAGATGTTATGGGGATATTATAAATTTATTACTTACAGTATTCACTCATATATATGTATCAATATGTGGGAGGAATATAGGACATGTTGTGTCCTTTCATAAGTGAGGGGATGACACAATTTTAATTTTTCAAAAGACTAAAATACATTTATGTATTACTCAAATAAGGTGGCACCAAAATGAAAATAATTAAAATTTAAAATTTAAAATTTAAAATTTAAAAATAACATCATAAATTTAAATTAAACAATTTTTTTGTATATTTTAACACCCTTTAATGGGATAAACCCGTGGTAATAAAATTTTGATCGTATCTATGATAATTATTTTTTTTTGTTTAACTAACTAATATGACTAAAAATAATGTCGACCATATGAAATAATATAAAATAAAATTATTCAAAAAATGTAATCCATTATATGATATTAAATCACTAGAATTTATTTAATTTTATATTAATATAAGTTATAATAACATAATTATATTGTTTATAGAAAACACGCACTTCAGAAAATAAAATTGAATTTACCATCATTCTGTACACTATAAAAACTATTAGATGAATGTGAAAATATTAAATAGAAAAATTATTTGAATATTTAATTAAAATCATCCTTTGATAGATATTAATTTCTTTTTTCTGATAAAAACACATTATGTGTATGAAAACATTTTTTTTAGAATCACTTATCTTATTATGTATAGTTTTATTATCTTAATTTAAAATACCATAAAAACATATGAATTAGTTTTTTAATATACTATAAAATCATGATTTATCTAGACCAATTATTATCCTCTAATGTAATTTCAATGTAATAATATTCCATCTTAAAATTAGTATTTTAATATGATATTTACATTCGATGAAAGTGAGTGACTCATGTAAAGAAAGTTGATAGTGCAATTTAATAAATTGAAGTTATAATACATTATAGGATATATAGGTTTTACATTATACCCCTAATAAAAAAATAATGAGATTAGTTGAATCTGATATAAATAAATTCTAATACTTCATCCTCATTACATGTTCTGTTTTACTTTTAGCATTATCAAATTTATATTTTCACCATAAAATATTGATGTGCTGAGTGGTTATGTTTTATAGAACTTTCACTATTTGATGATGAATATCGATTGAATATTCTAAATTAGAGAGATCATGATCGACTGGTATAACTATAGTTTTAATACATGTAAATTTTTTGGTATTTATTTACAACATATTGTTATGTGAAAAAAATCATAAACTAGACAGGGATTCGATGGAATGCCTAGGTGAAAATTATGTATACCAATATAATCATGAATTTTTTAATTACCAGTATATATATTTGTGTGTAATCTAAACCTAATTTACAAATTTCATTATATTGTTCCATGGATAAATAAAATGAAATTCCTTCTATCTAACATTTAACTCAATATCTCACTAAATACAATTAGAATAACCATTCTATTGAATTGGAGTTGCATTGAATTTCTTTTCATTAGATCTATGCTTCTCAATAATTTTTTCATATGACTCAGGTCCCAAAATCATTCATTTTACATTGTTATCTAAGATATTTGGAGTTTAATAATTCACTTAATAGTGGACTTCATATGTATCCATTTTTACGCTCGAGATAAATCTATTATTGGAATAAAATATACTAAATTATGGTGATGGTCTAAACAATCATCGAAATTCATATAAATTTCAATAAATAGGACTTCTAGAGTTTTAATAGTCCACATATGTTTAATATCTATTTGAGGATGATGTAAAAAACAAAAACTCAACTACATATATCTATATTGTGGAATATATCCTTTGAACATAGATTTAAGCATCATATACTTATCTGATAAAACAAAATGTGTTATTCTATGAATTTACAAATTACTTTCTGTTTATCTTTTAATTATTATCATGATATAAATAATATAATAATATAATGATGTTATATGATCTCATAAAATGATCTACTAATTCCCAAATAGAATTATTCTTATACGAACATAGGCTTCACATACTTAGATATTACATCATTTTAGATAAATACTAATCACAATACAAAATAAAATGTCCGAGGATTACAATATGTTAGTGTATATAGAATCTAGGAACACATAATTCTCATTTGGTGAAGGATCATCAACATATCCCATAAGCATATTCCCCTTTAATACTCATACATAAAACCATTCTTCATAACCAGCGAAAATGAAACATAAGATAGGGGTGATATCAGAAGTTTCATAACTGTAAATAAGTAGATATGTAATCATAATCATGAAAACAAGGGTAAGATAACATGAAAATAACATTTTAAGATCATAACCAATATATCTATGATCATATACATGATTTATGACATAAACAATGGTGCTTCAGAAGAAATGAATTATTTTTAATCAACAACATAATCCATGAGAGCATAACATAGTAATATAACATACAATATATGGAATAATGATATGCATAGAATATTATTCACTATAAGGAAAGGAATATTACTAAAACCTATCAGGTAACATCATGGGGGATTAAACTACATGACGAGACACACCACTATCGCTAGTCATAGTCCATTCCTTGTAGAGGGTTGGGTTCACTCCAAAATCCCATATTATTAATCAATGTTCACCACCAATACAATCATAGTTGTCAAGGATCACTCCCAAAACCATCTTAGGGAAAAAATTCTTTACAGAATCAAGTTCACACCTTCTTCCATCCATGTCAATATCATGGTATTTTAATATTTACAAAATGTTTTGAAAAAATATATAGGTCCTAGCATTCTCATAGTGAAATCAAACATACCTATTCCAAAAATATAAAAAATATTAATCATATAAAGAATAATAAAAATATATGGTTTCCATAAAAATAAAATCATAACCAAACATATTAAATGGTTATAATAAACAATTAATTATATCATGGCCTTTATTAAAGAAATAGGTTTCATAATCATAGAATAACCCATGAAATGAAAGAGATTTCAATAGAATTTTATAATGGTATAACCCATTAAAGATAAATGGGTTTCATAAAATAATGTGTCATATTAATCATAAACAATTAAATGTATAACAAAAACAGTAGGTTCCATGGTAAATATACATAGAGAATAATAAAAAATATCAAAAAATATCATCTTAGATGGAGAATGATTTTTAAATATCACATGGTGCATTTTATAGGGAAAATATTATTTCATTTAAAATCAATTTCTAAAAAATAATACATATTTAAAATATTTTTCTATAAAAACCAAATGGAAAACATATGAATAATGGTTTAAAATTCATTTAGAACATTTCTTCATGAAAATATCATTTTCTCTTTGAAAAGATCTTTTTAGAATGTAAAACATTGGGAAAACATTTTTATCTAAAAATAGATTTGAATAATTATAAAATAATTTTTACAAATCATTTAAATCTATATCCCTAAAAATAACCAATTTAAAATATAAATCAATAGTTCTCTATAATTTTAAACACTATTAAAATATTAATCATTTCTGGAAAATGACTATAAAAATAATTGGAGTCCATAATCATAGGAAAAACGAGTAATTTAAAAAATTAATATTCTAAAAATGAAAAGGATACTTCAATGACATGATGGTTTTAATGATAGATAAATCTATATAGGGCTAACAATCATTTTTCACATTAAAATGTTTATAAAAGTTCAATGATCAAATGAAGTAAAAAAGATTACATTTCAAAAATAATTTAACAGGTAACAAATTGATAAAGTTTTATTTTAAATATCACAGTATAATATTTTAAATATTTTCAAATTATTTCTAGATAACATGGTTTTTATAGAAAACATTTTTTTTAAAGAGTGAAATAATGTCAGATTTTCAAAAAAAAAATCATTCTTATAGGAACCAAATAAAATAATAACAGTAAAATAAATTTAATTTTTATGAATAAAATTAGGAGAATAAAATTCATGAGGTTTTTTGAAATATGGGCCAAAATATATCATAATGGATGCATATTCATAAACAATTATGATAAATGATGAGATTGCACTAATAATCTGTTACCACTTCTAGTAAAATAGAATCATAGCCAACAAGAAAGTATAAATTTTTATGAAACATAAACTATTATTAACATAATGAGATATAAGATATAAAATTTCTATGGTAATATTATATACCACTTAATAAAAAATTGGTTCATAATTTAACATGTGTCTCTAATATAGAATATTGAGACAAAATTTCTTTTTTTATTTGGAAACATTTGAAATGTAAACCCCATGAAAATCAGATAATTAAATAGAGATGTAAATAACCAAAAATTTAGTAAAATAATTATATAATACATTCATGTGTAATATATAGAACAAAAAAATAAACTAGTGGTGATTAAGGAATAAATAGTACATAAATAAAAGAAATAATAAAAACCCGCTTACTACTTGAGTAACTTTTGAATCCTGAGACCATTGAAAGAAAAAGATTTATTGAAACTTTTATTTTCATTATGTAAATTAAAATAATGATATAAAATTTAATTGAGTATTAAATAAAACACAAAACAAGAAATTTTTTGGAATATTGAATATATCTCATTGAAATAAAAATGATATATGAAATGCCTTACCATTAGTTTTGAATTTATTCGTACGCACTTAATACACCATTATAAAAAATATGAATTTACTATACATCTATGACACAACCATATTGTAATATTTTATAACATGAATGATTTTATTATCACTTTATATTACACATTTATAGACAATTTCATGCTAAATATTCATTTCGAGTAATATCCTCTTGGGTTTCTATATATGTTTTGACTTGTTTTTTTATACTCCTATATAGATTTCGATTTATTTATTCAAAGAGTGTAAAAATGATATATATATTATACATATTCAGTATATATGTATTTATAGTAATCCATAAAATAATGAAATTGGAAATTAAATAAATCATTCCTAGAAACGGTAGGTCATACGTATGCATGAATGTGGTTTCATTTTTATGGAATATTGAAAGAAATAACATAATTAAATGATATATATATATATATATATATATTATCATTTATGTATTTAAATACCTTATATATATCTAAATTTTTTATTAATCACAGAATTAATACATTTCATGCAATATGTGAATGAATCACATTTGTTTCAGGAGGTCTTAATCCACACATCCAAAAAACGACGTTATCGCATTCTTACAAGATATAAAAAATAATTTTTTGTTTTATATAATAATACATAGGAATAAATATATCATAAATATTATATAAAAACTATAATTACATCATTATTCCCAACCTTTATAGGTTTTAATGGAATAAAAATCGACATCGATTTGTGAGGGGGTAGTCCTCCATACACATGAACGATGATTGTGTGTCCCATTTGATGGAAGTGTGTTTTAATGTTGGTCATACATTTAAAATAATAAAATAATATATTTTGGAAAATTATTATATAATATAGTCATATAATATGAATAGTATAGCATGTAGAGAATGATATAAAACAAAAGATATTGTCAAAGGATGTTACCTCTTCTTTAGGTAATGCCTTTTGGTTTGGAACATGATGATTCTATGGTTGGGATTATATTTAAATGTAGAATACTAGGATGAAGTTAGGGAATTTTTTATAGTATTTTGTAATTTTTATATGATAAAAATATATTTATAGGTTTGAATAAGTTAGGGGTGAGTGCCCTTTTTATAGTGGATGGGTGGAATTATTATAATTATAAAAAGGTGAGCACTATTGTGATCTCTCGTTTAAATCGTAGGTCTCCAAAAATTGTAATGGTATGGTAAAAGGTAGGATATGGTCTATATATGTCCATAAAATTTATTTTTGGTATGTTTCTAGGTTATTTGTCCATTAATATACCATTTATCAACTTTATAAACTTGTTTTTACCTTAATCCTTTTAATAAATATTAATTATTTTTGATAATTTGTTTTGTAAAATAGTAAATTTACCCTACCCTGAATTATAAATTATTCTGATTCCAAATATAGAATAAATTTTTCCAAAATATAAAAACATAAGTGGTATGAATTAATTTAAAATTATTATCCAAGATGGTGTGATATAATTAGTTTTAATGTGAAAATTTTCAAAATATTGAAATGTTTTTATCCAATTTGAATGTGAAATTGATTCCAATGAAATATATAGTAGTAATATATTTATAATTGACAAATATATTCTTTAATTAAATTAAGATATATTTTTTCTATATAAATAATTTAATCAAAAACTTTGTTTTCATCTATAAATTCATGTTTTTCCGTATTCATCCCAAATTCAAACGTCTTAAAAAATTATCAATAATTCATCCAATGTAAATTTTGATATTGAAATTTCAAAAATGAACTACCTCATTTTTTTAAAAAATAGTGATAAAAGTGTCAAAACATATTTTTAAAACAAGCCCTCCACTAAAAGTTGTCAAAATTGTTTTGTTAAAAAAGTGGTTTTTATGCCCCCAATTATATTTTCTATTATTTTATTCCTATAAAATATATTTGGTGAATGAAAAACATGTGGTTCAATTTATAATATATAAAATTAAATATTTTATTTCATTAAAAGTAATTAATTTTATTAATTAATGTAAAATTATTTTCTGGTCATAAAAACAGTTTTTTCATTGAAAATACTTTCATTACATTAAATTGGTTTTTATTTTCATTTATAATTAGTTAATGAGAAAATAATTCATTTCATAAAGCCATTAAACCATAGTTTTATAATTCAATTAATGTAATTCATAAAATCTTTTTTAATGACCTAGCGAAAATTCTAATGATATTGATTGTATATTGTAGTTCGATAAAGATAGATATTTTCCGTAACAGAATATATAGATGGGACTCGATATTGTTTGTTTCAAAACACATTAATTGTGCTTTGTGTACCTAAATCTAATATATGTGCTTACTTTAAGGAAATATTACCATGTTTATTAGTATAAAAAAGCGAAACATACTAATTTCTTAAAATAAAATATATATTCAATGTTATGTGAAATGAAAATATAAAAATTATTATATTAATTCCAAAAACTATTTTTCAAAAAATCACGGTGTCACATTATGTCTCCCAAAAAATGAATTTCTTCCTCAAAATAAATCTTTGTTGTCAATTTTTTAATACATGTTAGTTCCATTACGAGAAACTCGCATTGTAAAATTGGGTACTAAATGTTATATTAAAAAGGGAAATTTTCAAACATAATGGGTAATGAATGTAACCTTAAATAGGTTTCCACATAAGATAACATTGGTGGAACGTGAAACATAGATGCAGAAGATAAATATAACCACTAGGTTCTGATGGATAGTGATACAAAACATTGGTATAAGGATGTTAATGATTATAAATCCATAACCCAAAGTGGTGTGAAAAAATTCATTGAAATTATAAAAAATTATTATAACAGAACAACATTTTCATCAAGATCCCTTTTCCAAAATTCATAGAATTTTCATGATAATATATATTTACATGGTAAATGGACCACCTCACAAGTTGATGTTCCATGACCAATTTCCACATCAAATCTTATTCAACAAAATAAATTTTAATTTTTCAGTCCTAACGCATTAATATATCATGATATCTATAAATATAATGATACTTTAATCCATATGCCTTTACTATAACAACATGTTGAGCACAAATTATCTAATTTTAATTAATCCTCGTGTGACGAGATAATACATTAATCACTAAAACTACATATGAATTTTAATATAAATCATTACATAAATGGATATATTTATAACCCTTCCAGTAGATAATTTCCAAAATATTAAAATAAGGTCACCAAATTGCAAAAAATAATGTCTTCACAGAGTTTTATCATTTATGATAATGTATCTCTTTTCTCTTAAAAACTAATCATATGAATACCCTTATCATGTCTTCTCATGAAACATGGAACATTCCAAAATCCCTTATTGAAAATATGTAATATTTCTCATTTATGATATTATTTGATACATTCTTGACATAAAAAAAATTCATAATCCCCTGTTGTGTTATGATAAAAAATTTATCAATGAATCCTTAATCGTCTCCAAGGTACTCAGTATAATCTATATTACTTGTTAATATCCAAAATATATTTATTCAAAAAATTTTGTCTCAAAATTTGGAACATATTAATGGTTATAGTTCTATTTACCTTTTATCCCATGAATATAACTTTTCCCATAAATTAAATTTCTAGCCCATCAGAACCATTCAAAATTATCTTTTCATTCCCAAGAAAATAACAGAAATTAAAAATCAATATATATTTCAAAATTCAAAATTTTTGAATCTAAATACAAAAACATTTGAATTATTCCACATTTTCATTAAAAATAATCACGGCTACCATGGTATATTATATAATACCTATTTCCTTTCACATTTCACTTTTAGTCTCATCATCATCATCATCAATATATCTCTTACTCGTACATCCTTTCTGATTCTCTTCATTTGATTTCTATTTCAGACAATGATTTCGTAATTCCAATTCAATGTACTATTAAATAACTCTACCCTATATAATTTATTAGGGAGGACATAATTATAATTACTTACATTAAACCAAATTTCCATTTTCCTATTATAGTTACATGACTTTTGTTCTACTTTTCAATAGTCAAAATATTTTCCCATTCCTCTATGAAATTAATATGGTTTCTACTTTCCACATTCTCGATCGAAAGGAAAATAAATCATATTTCTTCTAAGGACTTCATTACCTGAGCTCTACATTTTGTCCTTCCATATCATATTTGGTGAGTCTAATAGATAGTTAAATTACATATTGTTCTTAAAGATCCATGAAAATTGAATACAAATAGATTCAACATATTTCAATCCAATGATAATCCCATTTGAAACTCATCATAATTTTTTTTGTCACATTCAACAGTAACCCAGATTCTTCTTCATAACACTATAGACTAAAATGAGACAAAATAGTGTGAGAAGAACATATCATATAAAAAACCAACATAATTATTATAATTAACTTATTGGATGTTTAAATTATGAGGCCTTATTTTGAATATACAACACTGTAGGGTTATACATAGATAAATACCATGACAAATCCTCATAAATATTCATAGGTGTATCAATAATGATTCCTGATCAATGTATCGAGATGATAGATTGACCTATATTTTTATGTAGACTATAAGTATCTATGATTAACATACATGGATATTACATAATTTTAAATTAACATTATGAACTTTAATGAAATTCAGGCCCTAGGACTGTAATAGTTTAGTGACTCTGGAAACATGGAATCCATTACTCTAATTTATTGAAAGATCATAATCCTATCAAACAAAGATATCCACATTTATTACATATACATAAAACATTTCTTCATAACCTAGTGAATGGAAACATAAGAAAATGGTGATATCAGTTGATGAGTAAGGGTAGACAAGGGAATATGTAATCATAATCATGAGAATAGAGGTATGAGTACCTGAGTATAACATTTGAATATCATATAATATATATCAAGGATCATAAAAATGAGTAATAAAATAAATATTGGTAGTTTATAATACATTAATCAAAAGGGAAATTAGTGAAAAATCAATGAGAACATAACATATGAATAATAAATAGATTTATTTTTCATAGACATTTTCAATTAAAATTGATCTCTATAATTCACGTATTATTAGAAATACCTTTCTGGGAACTTCATGATGGATACACATACTTGTTGGGACAAACCTCTATTCCCAGTTGTAGTATATTCCTTATAATGGAATGGGTTCACTCCTTAAACCATCATAGCAGTCATGGTTCACTCCCAAGACCATCATAGTTGTCAAGAATTACTTCCATGACAATCTTAGTGGAAAAAGTCCTCTACTGAATGAAGATCACTCCCCATTCTATCCATTTATTTATCCTAATATATAAATCCTTACCCAATTAATTGGATGGAGATATAGGAACCACCCATCTCATTATATAATCATATATATGTGTACCAAAAGAAAATAAAAATTCACCATATTATAACCCATAAAAATATTTGGATTCCATAAACATCATGTCACAACCACATATATGAAATTAGTATCATAAAAATTTCATCATATCATAACTTGAGGAATAGATACAGGATTCATAATCCATGAGTAACTCGTGAATCCAAACAGGTTTCATAAGTGTTTTATCATGGAATAACCAGTGGAAGGGAAACAAGTTTACTTAAAAATATAATCCTCTTAATTATATACAATTAAATTAAATATTAATAATGTTTTCCTTGAATCATATTCATTGTAAAAAAATAAACTATATCATAGGATATCATCAAAGATGGATAAGGATTTAGGAAGATCACATGGACCATTTCTTTTGGTAAATAACCATTCTTTGAAAATCAAATTATAAAAAATAAAATATTATCAAATTACATTTCATTGAAAAAAACTATGAAGACATATTATTTATTTTTTATAAATAATATAAAAAATCCCTGCAGTAATAAATTATTTTTTCATTAAAAAAATTTCACACATTATTCACTATGAAAACGTTTTTTATTCATTAAAAGATTATTAAGTGTTTTGAAATTAATGAAAAATTTTTCATTGAAAATAATGATTTTAAACTATAATGGATGATATAAAAATAATTTAGTACTAAATTGAAACAAAAACCCTTATAAAAATATTTTACATTGAAAATATATTTGAAATCATATTAATAAATATTTTCAAAATATTTTAAAATACATCGTTAACATTATTTTTTTGATATTTTTTTCTTAGAACCACTTTAAAAAATTACTTTAAATAAAATAAAATAATATATTTTTCTTAAGAAAATAATCTTGTAAACATAATAAGGAAAATACCAAGATATTACTATCATGATGGAGGATAAATCCATAAATGTGAACCGTTTCTTTTGTAGCATATGATATTGAGAAAATTATATGATTGGAAAAAGATTTTACGGTTAATTATTTTAAAACTATTTATTAAAAAATTTAAAACATGGGTAATTTTTTAAATGATAATATCATAGTATTAAAAAAATTACAAATTTTTTAGAAAACATTTTTTTGGTAGAACATGGATTTTTAACTGAAAAGATAAATAAAGGCATATTTTTGTACTAAAAGATTCTGCATTATCTTCTGAAACAATGAGTGAAAATGGTAAAATTACATTAAGATATCTTTAATAAACAAATAATATCATATTCATAAAACTCATTGAGATATCTATCACATTATTTCTTTAATGGGACAATAATCATAAACAATCCCGATAAATAATGAGATTATAGCAATGAGTTGTTAAATCTTTGGTAACAAAGTGTCATAATCCCCATGGAAGAATAATACTACCTAAAACATAAAATATCATGTAACGGATGATATTTACAAAATATAATATCATGGAAAACAATATAAACCTCATAAAATAATATTGTTTCATAACATAACATGTGTCTCAACGATGAAAAATTGAGACAAAATTACCTCACCAATTTGGTAACTTGAGAACCATAAATCTCATTAAATGTATATCATTAAGTAGATATTTAAGTAACAATAAATTTAATGATAATTTTTATACAATACATAAAAAATTTGAATATACAAACCAAAAATTAAATGTTTTTTTGATTAAGGAAAAAGTCTTGTACCAATAAATGTGAGACTAGAAGTCCTCTGAACATATGAGTAACTTATGAATCATGATACCATTAAAATAATAACATAACTTAATACTTATAATATAATTATATAAATTAAATTCACGATATAAAATCTCAATGGGTAGAATATAGACCACACAACAAGAATAGGTGATGAATATGGTACATATCTCATATAAAAAA
Organism: Viscum album; assembly: GCA_963277665.1. Lineage (NCBI taxonomy): Eukaryota > Viridiplantae > Streptophyta > Magnoliopsida > Santalales > Viscaceae > Viscum > Viscum album. The sequence continues at coordinate 624,314,860 of OY728165.1, forward strand.
AAGTCAGACGAGACACCCCTTACCAAAAGTATTGAAATTATTTATACACATTAGAACCAAATGTATAATAAATATATGTTTATAATATATCTATTTTTTTCCATATTCATACATATCATACATTTTATTATTTTATTTTTTACTTTATATTACCTTTTTATAAACATTTCCATGTCGAAGTTGTATTTTGGGTAATAACTGTTATGTATTTTGTATATGTTTTGACATTTTATCCTTGATCCTCATAAATTTATTATATTTTAAAATTTTCTATAATTTAAAAAAAATGTTATAAATATCATATATATTCGTTGTTTTTTTATAAAACTAAATAAAATATTGATATAAGTAATTAAATGAACTTTTAATGGAGAAGGTAGATTGTATGTACACAGGAACGACGTTTCCATTATCGTGTCATAATGAATGAAATAAGATAAGAAAATGATATACATACACACACATATATATATATTATAATTAATGAGGAATTATTTTTTTTATTTTTCTTAACCCATCCTTAATATATTCAATTTTATATCGTAAACAAATCTCATCGTTTTCAGGAGGTGGTAGTCTACAACTGCACAAACGATATTATTATATTCTCAAAAGATAAAAATCATGAAGGATTTTTTATGTAATAATTATATAAGCATAAATATATCATTAATGTAATATATAACATATATGAATATTATTTACCTCATTATTATCAACCTTGAGTAGTGTTAATGGATGAACGAATGACATCGGTTCATATAGCAGTAGACTTCTATACACAAGAATGATTATTATGTATCAAATTTGATGGGAGTGTGTGTGAGTGTACGACATAATATTATTAAAAAAATATATGTATATTTATGGTAATAATGCTAATATATAATCATTCAATAAGAATTATGGGTGGGGAGGAGAATGAAATAAAGGAAATCTGTGTAATAATGGAAGTTAAACTTCTTTGGGTAACTCTTTTTTGGTTTTCCCAAAGGGCCTCAATGGTTATCTTTATGCCCAAAATAATGCTTTTGTGAGGAATTGAGAGAATTTTCGAGCATATATTGGTAGGTTTTAGAAGATCTAATGTTATTTATAGGTGTGTAGAATTTAGTGGGTGAGTTCTCTTTTTATAGTTGAGGAGAGTGGTGTTCTTCTATATATAAAAAGATAAACACTATTTAGAGGTCTCTATTACAAAATGAATCTCAAATAATGGTAAATTTTTATAAAAGGGAGAATATATTAAAAATATGGAAGCCCAATGTGTTATGGACATGTTTCTAGTTTATTTTTCCTAGTAACATAATGTTTAACTACAAAGTACACACATTTTTTTGACCTTAATCATTTTATTTCAATTTTATTACATCGATTAATATTTTTGGTAAAAAATAAATTATTACTTAATATAAATTATAAATTATTTTGATTCCAAATAAGTAATCCGTTTTCCCCAAATCTAAACATATTATTGGTAGAAATTAATTTAATATTTATTATGTATATGGGACGGGACAACATGTTTTAAATGTGAAAATGGTCAAAAACATGAAGGGTTTTTATATCCAATTTCAATGTGAAATTGATTCCATAGACCTAAAACATATTAATAGTTTTATAATATACTTAAATATTCTTAAAAAAATTAATAAAAAAATAACTATGTAAATAAATAAGAAAAAAATTCTATTTTCAATTAATAGTCATTGTTTTTACTATTAATTAAAAAATTAAACCTCTCTAAATAATAAAAAAACTCCAAAATTAAATTTTGATAGTAACCCATAAATAATGTATATTATTTTATAAAATAAAAATTGTAAATTTTTGAAATTTTTTAATGTATTCAATTAATACGGGGAAAACAACATTTAAGAATAAAATATTTATAGCTTTTTATGCCTAAAAATTGATCTGTTATTATTTTATACCTATCAATTATATTGGGTGAATTTGAAAACATTTTGTTGAATATGTCATAAATAGATTTTTTAATAATCCCTCACTATTATTCAATAATATAATTTATCAATGTAAAATAACTATAAGATCATTGTTTCTGACGCTTTCGTCGGGGTGCGCACATCTGTCATGCAGAGGACGTGATGCTATTACCCCGCATTCCCGCTTTCCAAAAGTGGGAGGCATCCTCTCATTATTCAGGGACGTCTGCACATTGATCTAAATGGGATGATGAGATGTCATTTCTTCCCTCTGCGAATTCATCCTTGAAGCTCGTCACGTAGTCCGGGTCTCCCTCATAGATTTAAGACATTGTTTGTAAAACTCTTCCTGGTGTCATATCTTCATGGACACCAGTTAATTACATTTCTTCTGTCAGGACGTTCTAAGGGGTCCGGTCAGGGCAGCAAACATCAGATAGTGGACTAATCATGTTGGGCACCATTGTCATGTCTTGACGGTGGGGGATTGGCATGTCTGTCTTCTGTCCCTTATTATAGGGCTTCTTGAGGGCACGGAAGCCAGATGCCTCCCACATCGAACGTGGGGAATCGTATTCCATGGGCATGTATCTAATTTTTTACTCAGCTTCCCATTTTTAACACAGGGTATGTCGCGAGTTTAACATTCATCTGAGATGGAATGGACTGATCATAAGACTTATTAGAGTGGATCAAATTGGGGAACCCCATGGAGGGAAAACAAATATTGGGTCCAACACGTGGGTGGCTTCGCGAATGCTATCAAATGGAATGGGGAATGAGGTGGCATGATCTAACTAGGATATGGTTGCCTATGTAAGAATCAGGATGGACGATGGATTTGGTCTTGATCATCGAATAATGTTCTTACTTATCCCCGTAGCGGGGAATCAATGCCCGAGTAGTTTAGTGAAATGATGGGACATCTAAGGAGGCGGCCCGTAGTTCGGGATAGGTTGGGGATTACACTCTGTGGTGGCCCAAGGTGTTGGGGCATGAACCTCATGGAGGCTTCCTATGTACCATGCCTTGAAATGGATCAAAGTCCCTGTAGTTCAGTATGGGTTGGGGATTACACTCTAAGGCTGCCCAAGGTGTTGTTGAACCGACGTGAGGGTGGTCGGAATGACCGGGTGGTGGGCTTGAACCTCATGGAGGCTTCCTATGTACCATGTCTTTACATGGATCAAAGTCCCCGTAGTTCGGGATGGGTTGAGGCTTACACTATGAGGCGACCCAAGGTGTTGGGGCTTCAACCTCATGGAGTCTTCCTACGTACCATGCCTTGACATGGATCAATGTCCTCGTAGTTCGGGATGGGTTGGGGCTTACACTCTGAGGCGGCCCAAGGTGTTGGTGAACCGACGTGAGGGTGGTCAGAAGGACCAGGTGGTGGGCTCAAACCTCATGGAGGATTCTACGTACCATTCCATGACATGGATCAAAGTCCCAATAGTTCAAGATGGGTTGGGGATTACACAGTGAGATGGCCCAATGTGTTGGGGTCATGATCGGTGCTTTCTCTAAGCTCACGTGAGTCATGCTCGGTGTGAGAAACAAGAAATTGCAGAGACCTGACGATCACGTCGCAAAAGGTTCATCCGTGTGAAATGGGGACTGGCATACACTCTAAGGTGTCCCAAGGAGGAAACATGGGCTTATGCGTGGTTAGAAGCCCAAGAAGTCAAGGCATACTCTAGGATAGAGGCCCGAGGGAACATAGTGCAGTGGGAGAAGGATTTGGGATGGACGAAAGGAGGAGCACTGGTCCCTATCATGCCCTTCGCTGGCCTTGGGGACTGAAGATGAATGGAGAAGCAGGAGTGATGCCTCCTGCAAGGAAATCTATGGGCTTACACCAAGGTCGCTGCCCTTCCCCCACGGACAAATTCCCCTCCAATAAAGAGGATATCATCTAATGTGAGGGGTGATCCCTTCCCCGTTGAGATGATTGTGTATGGAGAATGTCCCAGGTGGGGGACCCAAAGTGCGGGGAATGGGGCCCGGTTACAGTTTAATGTCATGTGTTAAGGATGAGGGTGCTTGTCAGTTTAACGTCCTGCAGCTTGGATGAGGTGGGTTTGATCCGCACCACTAGAACTTACTTAACCGGTACCCTCTGCTCCTTGTGGGGGGGAAGGCATCGTCAATGCCGTAGCTAGGGGTGTCATGGAGTGAACCATCGAGGGGGCCACGTTAGCATGGATATGAAAAGAAGCAATAGCCGTTAGCATGCCTATGCGATTAAGCATGAGGCAAAGCAACGCAATGGGAGGTATCGTCCAAGGGACTTTGAAGTTACTTCGTACGAACCTAGATGTTTGCATGGGAAAATGGTGTATGATGTGGGTACACAGGGCGCAAAAGGAACCTATGAATGGCACCTATCCGAAAAACATCAGGTACTCGCACAAAGGTACGCCTGGGGAGCACCGAGGTGAGGGGTCCCATGGAATTGGACGCATCCTTTAGGCTTGCGCGCGAAATAAGCTTCCCTACATGAAAAACACTGGGCTGGTGCGAAATATATGATGATTGTGTGTAATTGGTGTCGAGGCTTTGTGCGCAAGTAGGAAGGATTGCGCGCATGGGGTCTGAATTGCACGCAAGTGGGATAGGTTGCGCGCAATGACTGGGGCTGCCCACAATAGGAGGGGATTGCGCGCAATACCTGCGGTGTGCACAATGGAAAAGGATTGCGCGCAATTGGCAGGAGTGCGCGCAATAAAAGGGGATTGCGTGCAATTGGCCAGCCTGTGCGCAATGGAAGGGATTTTGTGTAAGGGGTGGACCCTGAAGGGCTTGGAATTTAGTCTAAACCATGGGGATCTCGCACAAAGGAAGACACCGGGGCGACGTTGTGAGAAATGAACCGTACCTGAAATCCATCATTGCACGCACGGATGGAGAATTTCACGCACAAGAGCTGGTTCGGATTCTTCTTCCTCGAAGTGGAATGGGGTCACCTACAGTTTATAGATGTCTGAGGGCATGAAAAATAGGCAGGCATGATAGAATTGCATGCCAAGGGAGGTGGAGAGAAATTTTGACCATAGGGGTCCGGGTGCGAAATATTTTGTGCCCACGCCAAAGGATTTTCCCGAATCATGGAACATTCCACACAGGGCATAATTTTTCACGCAATAATGAATCTTTTTCATGGGATCCCTCTTAGCCCTTTGTACAGGGTCCCCAGATTCAAATATGACTTCTCTTTGTCGTTTTGACACCTTATTCATCACATGAGCATTTTTCAGCGTTTACAATTTCCCCTCCTATGAATTGGATCGGTGAGGGGTTTCTACAGTCCGATTCTGACCAAAATGCAGAAATGCAAAATGTTATGGGGTCATTATGCGCAAAACACATGGAGCGGCACAAAAAACCCAAGGGGGCATGGAATTCACTTTTCGCGTGGGCATTGAATCTAGGTTTAGCATATAAAAGTAGTTGTGGGTCAAATTCTCTGTACGATTCTTCTCACGCGACAAGCATCGAGCTCTCGTGCACGAAATATTCTCTGGTCTTGCACACAAAACCACTCCAGCTGCGCGCAATTCCACCGATATCAGGAGTCTTTTACGCGAAAAACTTTTTTTCTCCGCACCGCAGTCTGATTTTTCGCGACGCCCGATGATATTTTGTGCCAACCCCCAAGATTTTGCACCCTCTACTCAAACACTTGGTCATAAGAAGATGGTCGCAAACCAAGTTGATGAGGGATAAGACACTACTCGCAAGGCTGAAATGGTCACCAACCCAGAGGTTTATTGAGCCAAAAGGATTGTCTCTAATAACTATACCCTCTTAAATATTCTAACCCCCACCCAAAACCATTATGCCTTGTCCAAAAATCTGTCGTTGTGGGACTTCTTTATTTTGGTGGAGGATCCATTACCGGGCTCTGAGGTGGATACACCACGTTTATGGGTGACTCGTGAGGAAGAGCTCCCTCGATACAACATCACCAAAAATGGTTATCATGCCAAAGAAACTATGCACATGGACGTTTACATCCTGAATCTCACGACTAGGACCATTGTTGGGAGTGACCCTGTTGCGGAGAGATCCTCAGTCCTCAATGTAAGAACTATTCATCAGTGTGTCACTCAAGAGACTAAATGATGGTAGCGGGACTAGGACCTGTGGTCTGGAGGCCACATCACCAGCGAATGGGCCTGGGCGTACTGGGTTCTCCATTCATGTGACCAATTTGGGGCTGAGCTATGACATATTGGCTTATTCGAGGGGGTGTGGACAAAACAATTTCACTTCCATCGCTAGCAGGAGCTCGGGCTAGAGCTGTTCACCCGGTGGTCCCCTAGTACCAAAATGTTCTATCTCCATCATGGGGAATTCGGTATCAGTCTCTGGGAAATTCACTACATCATGGGTATCCCTTTAGAGTTCCACCAATAATACGAATTACTTCCACTGATGAACACATGGGGAGACAGATCACAGACCCCCATACTGACGTGGCACCTGCTGGAGCTGGCCAAGGAGAAGCTGGGGGTCAAGGACTTCCTGAGAGAAATCGCATATAAGGACTGGTTTAGCCTGTTCATGGATAGGGATCCAGAATTCAATATTCCAGGGTGGGGGAAATGGTGTCCAACCGCGACATAGAGGACCAAGATCAGATCATACTGGAGGGTCATGTAGGTGGGGAAATACCAGTCATTGGGCTACAATATAAATGATATCCGGGACCTGAATGTTTGGTATGCTGGATTTCTTGCTACATTCCTGAGTGGGTGGATCTTTCCGGTGAGGGACGCAAGGATGTGAGTCTATCCAGTGACCCTGTTGATGGCTAGAATCATGGCTGCCCACACGAGTTTCAATCTGGGGGTCCCCATGCTGGCTCGGTTGTACGCCATTTTGGGATGCATCTCAAGTGGGGGATCACCTAGCAGAGTCTGTGGACCCTTCCAGATTTTCCTGGGCTGGGTTGCGACTCACTGTGGTGGGTACACCTTCATGAATGACGTTTGTCCTCTAGTAAATGGCCAGTGACCCTCTCTGTTTAATAGTTCTAGGGTCATGCCGCTAACTCTTAATGAGGAGGGAGTAAGGATCAGAATTGGTAACCCTGCCAACATCGCCTTCATCCCATTCCCCACCCCAACTGGCCAAATGAAAGAAAATCGGTAAGACTCACTAGAGCAGAAGGAGTACTTACAGAGCATCAGAGGCAGGGTGCTTGTGGCCCGGATTGATGGGAAGATCTTCTGTGAACCTTATGTGTCATCCATGTTCACCATGTAGTTTGGGTGCCTCCGTCGAATGCAGAACAAAGTATACACAGACGTTTGAGAGGAAAGGCATCCTTGTGTTCTTCGTCAACTCTGGATAATGTTCCCAACCTATGGCTCTGGCGACATCATCACCTTTCCTCCCACCGAAGTCGATGATTGTCTCATAACCGAGTATTCCGAACATTGGGCCATAGCATACCCTGAGGGGATTTTGCGTACATGAGTTCGAAAACTCAAAGTCGCCAGTGAGGAACCCAGGCGGCGAGAGAGTAGGCAGAGTGCCGCTAGACGTGGAAGATCAGGAGCGCGTCGGACAACGGGGCCCACACAGGCCAGAACCACAGTAGCGAGGTCGTCTCATAGAGTGGACACACCCTCGTCTCCTAGAGGTGGAGGGTCCCATGAAGCGGACATGGAACTTCTTGGGAAGAGAATAAGTAATATACTTCAACCCTCTATGGATGCAATATTCTTGGTGCTATGGTCGGCTTGGATAACCCTACGACAGTCAGTGACCACCAAAGACCTCTGGAAAAAGATAATGAAAGATTGAATCCAGCTACCAGAATTCAGGCTTATTATCATTGTCGACAAAGTGGACTTTAATTGTCAGCATGCATATCTGACAGCCATGTACATGTACACACATCAACGAGTTTGGTGTGTGGATCCACCTTTATTGGTGAATGTGATGCTCGGCTAGGATCATTATCCAGAAACAATGTCGCAGGGGGATGATGACAATAATGATGACTAAGAGGGTAGTGAGACAGAAGAGGAGGAGGTAGAGGGAGAAGGTAAAGATGAAGAGGAGCCTGAAGGTGAAGGGTCTCAGGGGGCATCCCACCAAGGTAGTCTCTAGGAGAGCGGCGAAATTTTCAGCTCTGATATAGATGTGACTGAGTTACTCGAGGTATGCTTCAACCCTTATGTATCCCCCTTCATTATTATACTCTCTTATAAAATCCTTAATCTACCCTCCTTATCTTACTCAGGAGCATATTGGTGTTGATCAAGAGTCACCAATCGATGGACGGGGAGAAGCCCCAATGGAACAAGTCGGGGCCCCGACGCCCATTATCGAGCTGACGAACGATGAGGGATCCACTGCTATGATAGCTCATGTAGCTTCCAGAACACTGGAGGCTGGCGCGTTGGGTGCCTATAAGTTCTCTTCTTCGATACTGGTACTTACCATCATAAAACTCAAATGATCAGGGTGCCCCTTGTCTGTATAGTGATCACGGCATTGGAGGCTCATCGGGCTGCTGAGCCAGGACCATCTGTGAGTGAACTGATGGAAAACATACTGCCCCATCCATAACATGCCTCCCAAACCATGTTGGACCAGCCAATTTTTGAGCAGAGAGTTGTGGATATAAGTGGCGCTACTGTTAGGGTCGGGCCGGTTGTTGATGAAGGCGCCACTAGGGCCGAGGCGTGAGATGAAGGTCTCTCGGATTCTAAGGAGACTATTCTTCTAGGAGGAATCTCCATGGAGGACACTGAGGTAGCATGTAGCCTATCTTTTCTGTCTATCAGCCTGCTGACCCTGATGAAATTGATGATTCAGGCTCAGAAGCAGTCGAGGAGAGACGGATGACATGCCACAAGTGGTGGAAGTGCATCTGGTGTTTTCTCAGTCAGCCTCAGGCAGAATGGCTGAAGCGTATGAGATCACTCCAAACATGGATGTGTTTCCTATGTGCTGGAGTGGAATATGCTCAACGCGTTCACTAGACAGTCTGTGATTACATAGCCGAGAAGATGCGCGAGAGCCGCCGTCGTTCCAACGTCATCCAGTGTCGGGAGGAGTCGGGGAGTACCAGAGCATTTCTGAGGGCGGATCAGGAGGTTCAATGCCTTGATGAATAGTACAATGAAAAGGAGATATTAATCAAAAACTGTTTTGAGATCGTGGATCAGTTGAGGGCCCAGCTGGAAGACGCCCAAGAGCAACTAGTGGAAGCGAGTCATCAGATGATTTTCATCCAAACTGAATAGGCGAGGGCAGGAGCTAGGGTCAGCGAACTACGCTTTGTGGCTGCTGATTAAGAGATAGTTCTCAAGGGGCGGGAGGAAGTCTCGGAGGTCACCGTCCAAAAGCTTGCGGTATTAGAAAGATCCATCCATGAAGCTGACCCCTAAGGGTCGTGTTTTAGCTGAACCCATATACTTATTTCACCATACTACTTCTTATTTTTGAACTACATTTATGGAAATTTTTTTTACTTTTCCCTTTTTTTAACATGATGAACCATAATCTTGAAATAAATAATTATCCATCTCTATGCTCACATGGACCATGCCCGATGTGAGAAACAAGGGATGATCGTACTATCAGTTCGTTTGATCGTGGGAGAATCAACCAATCTTCGGGCATTAGAAATTTGAATCCAGATTTCCAAGGTGAAGAGGGAGGCCATATCAAAATAATAGGACCTTAGACAGATCAATGTATCATCTTCTAAATGTGCTCTAGTACACAAGCAGGTAATCCCAGGGGCATTGGAATCAGTCCGAACAAAGGGGAATGAAAAATGTGAGTCAGGTTACCCAAATTCGGAACACTATGGGAGGGGTGAGGAAATAAAGGACAAATATTGACCGAGTTCGAAATACATCATCCATATTGTGTCAGCCTGAAATGGGGACAACAGATGAGGGTCGACCACTGACCATGTTTGTAACATGGGGCCTAACTCAAATATCATCAATCCGTCTTCCAGAACATTGGCCCAAGACACCAGGTGGACCATAGGTTGAGCATCTATACTATTATGGGGTCCTTTCAGACATGAAATGGAATGATGGTCTGAATAATGGGGCACGAAAATCATGGAATGTGAAGTGGTGGTTTGTTCGAACAGAATCCAACAATCCTAAAATTACACCACCGTGGTGGAAACACATTAAATTGGTGCATTAATCTGATCACGAATCATTCCTACTTTTATATAGGACTTCTCTGGTGTGGGAAATGTCACTTCCCGATGTCATTATGGGGCATCCCGAACTTGTTCAGGGAAAATTATGTGGTTACACGGCTCCCCGAAGGGTCTGGCTAAGGGACCGATGGTGGGGGAAAGGATGGGATTTGTGATTCCTAGGGCTGGACCTAAGATGAAATATCTAGGAATTCATACATATCTCATAGGGATGGGAATCAAGTCACACATAGTTCTGGGAAGGGTCTTAGTTTATGGTCTTACAACTCGGACTAGGGATTGGTATGTAATGCAGGGGAAACATGGTAAGATCAACATGAAACCCAATGTGAATGAGGGAATATGTTACGATTACCATATCTTTCATAGGGAAGTGTTTAAGTCAAGGGACCGAAGACGAAAATTTTGCTGGGATTGTGGGGAAATGCCCAGGAGTTCTTACGTATCTAATAGGGGTGATAATCAAGCCATATGTAGCTCTAGTTGGTATCATGGTAAGGTACTAGGGAAAAAGATGAAAGGGGTGTGCGGGTCTGGTCCTCACAAGAAAATAACTGGTATTTGATTTATCTTGTTTGTCCTTTAAGGTAAATGGGTTTTATTTTGTGAAGTGAGAGGACATGGATAGAAATTCCTGGCATCACCACAAGAATCATGCCCTCTACAGTCATTGACAAATGGTATGGTGGATGACCAATACACAACTTGAATACTCCTATGATGAGGTCATAACAATGCAATGCTGTTTTTTATCGTTCAGATAAGATGATACTATCATAGTTTATGGTCATGTGATTGGACCAAACATCACAGTTTTAAGACATATGGCTTGGACATTAAGGAATGCGCATGACGCGATAATCCACACCCGACGTGAATGAGGACATATGTCCATATTATCATCGTGAACAATTCCGGGAGAGGAGCCTCAGGCCAAGAGGCCAGTGAGGGTAAGAGGATAAGGGGTAAGAGAAGCTAGCCTCACATTGAGATGGACCCAGAAACACATTGTATGGGAGATCCCACATATCCCACGAGGATAGAGATAAAACCTCCATATCGCTTATAGAAGATCCCAATTATAGTCTTAGTGCTCAGATCCCGGGAGCCCTGAAAGATGCTTTATTGTAGCTTTGTCCACCTACCGTGAAGAGGTGCACTGAGGGATGGTGCCAATAGAGTTGAGATTCCACACGGACATGATGGGGTGGAACGTAATGTGAATCATGTAACCAAAATTCAAGGCCTGAAGGGATATCTTGACGACAGAGGATTACTACAGACCATGTTCGTAACACAGCATCCTGTCGCGTTACACTAAAATGGGGACAAAGAAATGATCGTCGACTATTGACCATGTTTGCAATGCGTGACTTGTATCTATTTTTTGTCTGAAACCTTTGGGGGCGTTTTCCCATAACGTTAGGAGAGCCCTTAGTCCTAGCATCCATGATTCTTTGGGGGTCCCTTCGGGTGTGAAAGATAATGGGGGCCCAAATGAAGGGGAAGATGAAGCTTGAAAAGTGGATGGAAACTTTCCCAAGTTGAATCTGACACTCTAGGTCCTAAACTAGGGTGCTCTTAGACACATCAGTGAATCATTGTTAAGGGACGAGGGGCTCGACTTGAGAGTGGATGGACCCGAAATTTAAATGTTCGGGTGGTCCTACGTATCCCATAAGGATGGGAATCAAGCCACGTGTAGTTCTTGAAGATTCAGTTTAACGTCATGTGGGACGACATACAGTTTAATGTCATGTCGAACGACATACAGTTTAACATCATGCGGGATGAAATATAGTTTATCTTCATGCGGGACAAAATACATTTTAATGTCAAGTATGACTAAATACATTTTAACATCATGGGGGAAGACATACAGTTTAACGTCATGCGGGACGACATACAGTTTAACTTCATGCGGGAGGACATAAAGTTTAACATCATGCTGGACGACATACAATGTAACATCATGCAGGATGACATATAGTTTAATGTCATGTGGGATTCAATATAGTTTAGTGTCATGCGGGATGACATACAATTTATCATCATGCGAGACAACATACAGTTTAACGTTATGCGGGACGAGCGTGTAGTTTATGGTTATGTAGGAATGATGGTTTAAGGTCGTACAAGAGCGTAATCTAGTTTATGGTCATGTAGGACCCATAAGGGTTAGGAAAAGTATTGTTTAAGGAACTTGGCATTGGAGGGAGGAGTAATAAACTCACCACCCATGGTCTCCAGCGAGTACTCACCATTTGGATAAACCTTATGAATAATGAAATTTCTTTCCCATTTGGGATCCATCTTGGGTGGTTTCCTTCCAGGTATCATTGGTTTATGGAGGGTCAGTACCCAGTCGCCCTGCAGGAAAGATAGGAGACAAACCTTCTCATTGAAAGATCAAGCCGTCATGCTCTGATGCCTTTTTAGATTGAGTAGGGCACGAAGCCTATTCTCGTCGAGGGAATCCAATTCAATTAGACAGATTTCAGCCACTCTATCTAGCACATTCTGGTCATATAATACTGTGCGCAATGAGGGAAACTGAATCATTAATGGAATGACAGCCTTAGTTATATACACCAGAGAATATGGTGTCACTTGGGTGGAATTACGAGTAGTCATCCAATAAGGCCAGAGGGCGTTGGGTAGATTTTCTAGCAAACTCTTCTTATTCTGACCAACCATATTTTAGTAGATTTTAGAGATGGAATTATTTAATGCCGAAAATATTTCCATTTTCTTGTGCATTATAGAAAGAGGTATGGTTGGAGCGGACATTGTACATGGCGTACAACATTTTCAACTAGGCTGACTGGATGTTTGTGCCATTATTAGTGAGGACAATGTGAGATGTTCCAAACTAATGGATGATATTAAAACTCATGAAGTCAACGATAAAACGGGCCTTGACTTCCTTGAGTGTAATTTCCTCGACCAACTTGGAAAAGAAATCCATGGCGGTCAATAATGAATTGGCATTGGTGATTCGTTGCTGGTGGGTATGTTCATATGCCATCTAATCCCCAGACTCCAAAGGACCAAGAGTTCTAGGTATTGTGTAGTGGATTTGGTGGCCGATTCACAAAGTTAGCATGAACATGGAATGCGTGGAACCTCTTGGAGAACGTGATGTATTCGTGGATCATGGAGGGCCAAAAATTCCTTAATCTTCGGAACTGGTGAGGCAGTTTTGGCCCAGCCTGATGGGTAGCTTAGGAACCAGCATGAACCTCCAGTAAGACCTGTGGAATATCATGCCCTTGAATTCAACGGGGGATAACACCATCAAACCTGTGCTTATAGAGGATTAGATTAAGGCTGGGACCACTCTGGAGGGTAAAATGTAGAGTGCGGCATCGCATTCACTCGTGTTCATCCCGGTCTGATGAGAGATTGGCGTGTTTGAGGTATTCAACCAAGGGTCCCTCCAATCGACAACCATTTTGATCGCTTCATCCAGACGTACCGAGACTCCTGATGTATAGGTGGCGATGGTAAGATGACTTACATGTGGGTTGTCATCTACATCCGGGGTAACAGGAGCTATTACTCTCCGATGCGCCACGTGGATAATCAGGTCATCCTATTCGGCCTCTGTATGTGATGCAGCTAAGCTGGCCGAAGCATCCTTTCGACCATTTTGTGATCGAGGGACATGGATATCCTCTGGCCAAGAAGGGAACGGGGCCATTAGCTGTAGATTGCATTCCAACAATTTTACGAGCTCTGAATTCTTGACAACATAGTCTCTATTGACCTGCTTAACTTCTAGGTCAGAGTTCCCTTTCACATGAAAATGGGTCACATTGATCTTCAGGGCCATCTCGAGACCAGTAATGAGGGCCTAATACTATGCCACGTTGTTAGTGCAGCATTCCAACAGCAGGAATGAATATGGTAGAACGACTTGCATAGGGGTAATAAAAATGATACCTAGGCCCACTCTGTTATGTCGAGGATCATTGATCCTCCTACCGATGGGGCTCTTGGAGGCACCATGAAAGTGAATTTTCCAACATGGGATGGCTTGTCGATTGAGTGGATTGTCTCATCAGGAAAATCCCAGTCCAGAGACTGGTCCACGAGGGTTGGATGGGCAAATAGAAAGTATTCCAATGTCGGTCCCTTGATAGCCTTCTGAGTCAGGAACCAAATGTCAAACTGCTGGAGGATTACTGCCCACCGCCCTAGTCGGCCAGTCAACATGGTACGGCTTCAGATGTACTTCAACGGGTCTACTCAAGACACCAGGTGTACCTTATGGTGTTAAAGGTATTTTCATAATTTATGTACGGAAAACACGATAGCAAGGAATCTCTTCTCGATGGAGGATTATCTAGTCTCCGTATTGAGGAGCATGCGGCTGAGGTAGTAGAGGTTGTTCTCTATCCCTCATTGTTCCTCTGGGTTACAAGGGCACCGAGGGACCATTCCATGTTGGTGACATAGAGGACCAGTAGCTTCCCGGAGATGGGTGGCATTAAGACCGGAGGCCGGAGCAGATACATCTTGATTTACTCAAATGTGGTCTCGCACTCTACGTCCCATTCGTAAAAGGTTCCCTTCTTCATGATCCGAGGGAAGGGCTTACTCTTTCTAACCAGATTATCAATGAATCGCCATATGTAGGTCATGTGGCCTTGAAAACCTTGAAACTCCTAAATATTACTCAGGGGAGGCATTTGGATGATGGCCCTGATCTTCTACTGGTCACTCTCGATGCCTCGATACCTAACAAAAAAGCCAAAGAAATTCCCGGAAGTGACCCCAAAGGTACACTTCATAGGGTTCATCATCAGGTGGCGGGAACAGATGAAGGAAAACACTTTCTCAAGATACTTGAGATGGTCCTAGCGTTGGCGAGATTTGACTACCAAGTCGTCCACATAGCATTCCACCAATGTTCCCACAATTGGACTAAATATGCAATTCAAGGCCCACTGATAGGTGTCACTTTCATTCTTCAGGATGAAGGGCATAACCTGGTAACAGAAAGTAACATAGGGTGCCCTAAAACTGTGGAATCCTCGCCCTTGGGGTCATATGGATCTGATTATATTCAGAGTACACATCCATGATGGAGTGGGCTTGGAACCCCACTGTAGCAACGATCAACAATTTTGTCACTGGAAGGGGAAAATCATCCTTCAGACAATGGAGATAGAGATCTTGGAAGTCGATACAAACTCTGATCTGCTCGTTCTTCTTCCTAATCGGTACAATGTTGGCCAGCCACTTGGGGTACTAGACCTCCATAAAGATGTTGGTCCTGATGAGATTTTTGACTTCGGCCTTGACCATGGCGCTGTGAGAAGAGTGCATCTTTCTGGGAGGCTACTTAAATCCTCAATGATTTGCCGGAAAGCCGAGGCGGTGGATGGATACCTGAGGATCTCGTCCTGGAATCTTTTTTTAACTCTAGGAAAACACGTCACGGTGTTGTCTAATAAAGCCTATGTTCCGCTGGTCCACCTTATGGGATATATCGGTGATGATCATTGTGGGTCTCGGGTCCGCCTCACTTCC
The DNA here is from genome assembly GCA_963277665.1 of Viscum album. Classification (NCBI taxonomy): domain Eukaryota; kingdom Viridiplantae; phylum Streptophyta; class Magnoliopsida; order Santalales; family Viscaceae; genus Viscum; species Viscum album. Next base: position 624,330,553 of record OY728165.1, read on the forward strand.
GAGGTTCACCTGTACAAACTCGTCGACCATGGAGTAGATGCCTTCTTCAAAGTCAGGGGGTGTCCTTGAAATCCTCTTCTCCACTTATGGAGAGATCCTCCACAGGGAAATTTTCTTCTGTGTTACCAGGCCCTGATGGGAGGCTAGTACCAACTTGTGCGGCAATGGTTATTGCATTGGGGAACTCCGGCGCTGCAGATACCATAATGACAAAAATTGTACACTCGATCCCATCTGGTCTCCAGCCCAAGGGGACACTCTTGACAATATCAAAGCAGTAGTGGAGTGTTGGCCAGAGCCGACTTATACAAGCATAGTGAAATAGACAAGTATGGCATACCTTCATTGCCATGAGCCGGACATCCCGATACTTGATGGGAGTTGGAGGCTCTGGGATCACTAAATCCTGGTCCATATAAGAATATGAAGTGATCTTACGACGTCTCAGAGATTGGGGAGCATGTATCCCCCTTGTCCTAGAAATGACTAAACATTACCCCATATCAGGGGTCGTGGCCTCCTACCGATGGATTGGGAAGACGTAGGCATCATTCAGGCCCACCCAAGGGTCGGTTGTAGCGGTAACGGGCTCAACATCACTTTCCAGGACTTGTTTACCCTTTCTCTTATAATACTCAGTGTCTAGGTAGCGTGCTTTACAAGAGGTGAAAGGAGATGCATCACCATGGAGTATGCCCAGTCGACCATTTAGGGAGTACTTGAGGACTTGGTTATATGATGAGGGGACCACTGCATGCAGGTGGAGCCATGGCCTACCCATCAATGCCTTATACGCATTGTCCTGGGAGAGAACCGTGAATTCGATGCTGGCCACTAGACCGCTGAACTAAGTCTTCAAAAGGATCTTGCCAACCATGGTTTGCTCGGTCCTATCATATACCTAAATTATTAAATCTAAGGGATTCATGTCATCTTCAGTTAACCCTGATTTAGTAGCTTCCACATCGGGATAAGGTTTGTCCCGGAGCCAGTGTCAACGAGACAACAGTGAACCTCCACGCCGTTGAATTATCCGGTGATATACAGTGGGTGGATGTGCCCCTGTATAGGGGAGACTTCATTTTCTCCAGATAATGAAATGTTATCCTGTAAGTCAGCATCCTCAACGGTTTCATCATGGAATGATTCTGCAGTTTCTATCTCCGTCTCAAACTGGAGGGGGCTCCTTAAAGCCTCGGTGAGTGTGTCATGCATATCTGGTGAAAGGAGAAGGGATTAAAGGATGGAAAGACTCACTGGGATGTCGGTGAGGTGATTGATAATGTCTTACTTCTTGGTCATGCATGAACTTCTTCTTGTAGGGAACCGCTCTGTGACGAAATGGATGGCGGGCTCTACAGGCCGGACATGTAGCTTACTGGTATTGGGAATATCCCACTGCTCAATTGTCGAATCCCGGAGAGTAGATATCAGATGAGGACCAGACTACTGAGATTGGTCTATAGCAGGGAGAATCTGGATGTGGCATGGTCGATGTGGTTCTGCCCTATCCAGTAGCTGAAATGATGGTAGAGGAGGCCCTGTTGACATAGGATTAAGAGGCTTCACGTGATGAGTTCTGTGCTGGTCCTACTGTCTGGTCTCAGCAGCATGCACGGACTGGTTGGAGGTTCCAACTGATGTGCCCCGACGACCCATATGGTTGTGGATCTGCTGACGTTGGCATCAACTGCGGACATTGGGGAGTTTTTCCTGCTTCTCCCCCTCTTCGGGAGTCATACAGGGGTTTACCAACTCAATGATATTGACCGTAGCGTACCATTGAGTGGAATTTGATGAATCATCCACTACCGGGTGGTTTTTGGGTGGAATCCCCATCCCTGAGGCCATAAAGTCTCCGAGAGTGCAGAACGGTGACGACATTGGTGGGGTGCATTGTTTTTTCTTGCACCGCTGATGCTTGCTCTTCTAGGAGGAGGTTGGATGAGATGATGATACATAAGTCATGGTCATAGCTTCCGAAGGCCACGTCTGATTCAGACGTGCCAGGATGATTCCATGGGAATGAGAGACCATCTTGCGAGCCATCTACTCATTATACTTCTGAGACCCACAGTCAAAAACCTGTTGCCACTCGCCTTCACAGTCTCCACTACTATCTGGCCTCACAAAGACACCTGCCACTTATGTTGGGGTCGGGCCCAACCTGACTATGTTGTTGTCAATATGGTCATGGAACCAGCCCTTGAACACATAGGATTTCTTGATGGTGTGCCACAGGATCCGGTGATAAGGGCAGTAGTTGGGGTGATCAGTGAGATTCACCTCTTCTGGCATTTGACACTCTGGTAGGCGTACAATTCCTTGCTCTAATGTGCTACATCAGTAATCGGGGACCTAGGCCTCGTTGAACGAGTAGGTCTGATTTCATCTGTCTGGAAAGGGGGCTCTAGGAGGCTGACCCGGACGGGGGGTTGTAGAAGCTTGCCGAGGAGGCGGGACATGATTATCTCGCATAGGCGGTGGTGGTGCCTTATGCGGAGGCAGCTGCAAATTCTAAGGCGGTCGCTGCTAGGCTGGAAAATGCACCCGTGGTGGTGGACCACTGCTGGGCTACAGAGCTGGCTCCACTGGAAGCAATTCTAGCTGCTGAGGGGCCTCTATCTGGGCCATCGCGGCAGGCTCAACTGTGGTAACCCTCCGTGATGGGATTACAGGGGGCAGCGGACATGCCTGGATAGCCTATTGGAGGGATTCTTCGAGGCACTGGGACTTATCTGAGAAGTCTTGGAACCTTCCAGGGTAGTTCTATGTGATCAGGGTGGGAACCAGATCCATCTTGACGATATCTATTCACATCATCAATAATGTATTTTGAGTCAATGGAATGTCAATGGAGTATGTGAGCCCCTTCCACCGGGCAATAAAGTCTGCGACTCACTCATCATGCCTTTGTTTGAACTATTAGTGGTCTACGATGCTCGTTTTCTGTGTGGTAGATCTGAACTGGTAAAGGAACTTCCTGCAGAGGTCCTCCCAGCTAGTCACGGATCCAACAGGGGGGTTGGCTATACCAGACGAGTGTCGGCCCCTCCAATGTCTGAACAAAATAGCGGATCTTTGCAGCCTCCTGTTGCGCTGGGGTCCCTAACATAGGCTCACCCCTTGATTTTAAGTGGTTCAGATGCTACGTTGGGTCCCCCATCCCATTAAAGGGGGAGAAGGTGGGGTTTCCGAATCCCGGAAGTACTGGCATATCATCCAACCATGACGGGTATGGCTATCCATCCAGTTGGATGGTCACCTGTCACGTCTCCAATGCCTCTAGGCAGGCGATGAGTGCCGTCATTGGATCATCTGGACGGGGGTCCCTATAATGATGGAGATCCCTAAAAATGACCACCTTGTCGGGTTCTTCAATGTGGTAGACAAGATCAGAGGCTCTTGGAGTGGCTGATGGAGAGACCCTTGGGGATGGCGGAGGAGACCGAGCAGGGTTCCTTGGATTTCCATGCTATTTGGGTGGGTTTGGTGAGACATAACATTCCCTCTTGCCGTGAGCTCCAGTTTCTACCCTGTCACCGAATACAGCATGATCAGGGTTGCCTCAGGGCAGCTCACCAAGGAGTAGTTTTTCCTGCCCCTACTGACCTAGCCTAGAATCACCATAGTCAGGTCGTCGCTCTGCCTTACATTCATCTAGATGTTCATCAACCAACTTCTTCTACTCAACAAGCTACTGGCGCAGTGTAACGAGCAGTATCATCCAAGGGATTTTGATTTGACTTCGTACGATCCTAGAAGGTCGCACATGAAAATGGTGTATGATGTTGGTACCCAAGTTAAAGAAGAAACCTGTGATCGGCACCCATAAGAAGAACATCGGGCACTCACACAAAGGAACACCCAGGGAGCACCGAGGTGAGGGGTCCCGGGGAATTGCGCGCAAGCAATGAGGCTTGTGCGCGAAATAAGCATCCCTGCCCGAAAAACACCTGGCTGTTGTGAAATCGGTGATGATTGCATGTAATTGGAGTTGAGGATTTGCAAGAAAGTAAGAAGGATTGCACGCAAGGAGTAAGAGTTGTGATCAAGTGGGAGAGGTTGCGCGCAATGACTAGGGGGTGTGCGCTATTGGAGGGGATTTCGTGCAATACCTGGTGATCACACAATTGAACGAGATTTCGCACAATTCCTAGGAGTGCGCATAATGGATGGGGATTGCATGAAAGGGGCGGACCCCGAAGGGCTTTGAATTCAATCTAAACCATGGGGATCTTTCACGAAGACGGACATTGGGGCGACATTCCATGAAAAGAACCTTACCGAAAATCCATCATTGTGTGCGCAGAAGGAGAATTTTGCGCATGGGATATGGTTTGTATTTTTCATCCTTTATGTGGAAGGGGTTCGCCTCATATTTATAGATGTCCGTGAGTGCAGAAAATAGGTCGTCATGACAGAATTTCACCCAATGGGCGGCGGCACGAAATGTCCACCGCGCGGGTCGGGGCGTGAAATATTTCATGCCAACGCCAAAGTATTTTCACGAATCCCATAACATTCCATGCGGGGCATAATGTTTTCGCGCACCAATGAATTTTTTTCTTTTGACACCTCCATGCCCCTCAGATGGGATCCCCGGATTTGAATATGACATCGCTTTGTCGTTTTTACCCCTTATCCATCACGTGAGCATTTTTCAGTGTCTACAGTCATAAAAATAGTATTCTCATTAAAAGAACATTCTTTACATTTATTTTGGTATTATTTTAATTTCTAATTAATTAATAGTCAAATAATTAATTTTATAAACATTTATAAAACATTTTTTCATAATTTAGTTAATATCATTAATATTTTCCCATTTAATTTATTGTTGTAAACAAAATACTATTTCAATAATAATATCAATAGTATATTTTAGTTCAGTAATTCTTGGTCTTTCATGTATCAAAATTTATTGAATGGACCTAGTATTATGTGAAACACATGAAAAACATAGTGTTTAATCTACTAAAAACTAATTTGTATGTCATGATTTTTTCATGAATAACTAAATGTCTCTTATAATGAAATACATTCATATTTATTTCATATAATAATCTAGAGAATTATTTGTTTGAAATGAAAAATATCAAAAGATAAAAAATATTTCACTAAATTTCTGAATGACACTATTCCTATTAGATATTTTTATGAGCCTAATTATGAAATACAAGGTAATATATCACTATTTCTATTCTGATATTGGTAATGGATGTAAAAACAATTTATAAATCAATCTATTATCCCTAACATTATGAAAATATATCTAATTGAGTTAATTCTATGCAATGTCCATTTTTTGTTATCCTAAAAAACACTTTTAGATTTCTATAAATAATTGTATATACATGATGAGTAGATAATGATGAATTATCATCATCATCCAAAAAATCCTTCATTACCTATATTAATGATAGGAAACGTAACTCGTTTCCAAGAAATATCATTCCACCATGAATATTTGATCTCATTCAATTTGTATGATGCGTAGTCTGGAATATTCTATATAACTAAGAGCATCATCCACCTTATATTACTTCCTATGGTGGCAGTGTATTGAGAATTCATAGTATTTCGTTAACTCCAATCATATAATTTTGATAATAATCATCTATATTTATGATAATATATAATTAATTCCTTTATAATCAATATATAAATATAGAATTTCACCAAAATGGTAATGCCTCCATAATTTTAGTGAATAATTCATTACTATAAACACTAAATCACAATTTGTGTAATTATTTTAATGAATTATTAATTGGTGTGAGGAATAATCCATCAATATATAATTATGAATCATAACGAAACACTAAATATATCATAACCTTCTCCTATATTGGGTAGTGTAATCATAGGTGTAGTGAAGTACCTTTTTTTGTTCCTTGAAAATTTCTACATATTCATTAGTTTAATGTAACATGGATCCCTTCCAATTAAAAAATGTTATTTCATTATATATCCATCAGAAATATGTATAAATTAATTATTATTATATTTTAAAGAAAATACAAATATGAATCTTGACAATCATAGTTAGTATGTTCCATTGATCAACAATATCCTTGTTTTAAGGATTCATCTATATACCCTCACAGGATATTTTATGGCCCATGAATGTGATATTTTGTATCAATAAATCACACTTTGAAAATTTTGAATTAGAATTCTCATTCCATTTATTCTTCAGCATAATCATAAAATTTTATTCATACTCTCCATTATTCATTAAATATATATTAATATCATATATAAATACAGCAAAAATTTAATCAAGGTAACCGATAATGATTCTATTCCAGAAATCCGAAAATATATAAGAATAATTGGTGAGTATAAATGGCCCCACTATAAATTCATAATGATCATAGAACATATGGATAGTTTTCTTGGGTAAATCCTTCCTCTCAACCCTAAATTTATAGTATCCATAATAAATATTAAATAGGTAAAATATTATGCTCCTATTAATTGATCAAATATACCATTTATATAACATACTGGGTACCTTTTCTTTTTCATTTATCTTGTAATTTTATTAATAATAAATTAAAATATTAAATGACCCATATTTGTTTATAAAAAAATAGAATAGGTTTACCCCATGATGATTTACTAGGTAATATGAACCCATTACCAAAATTCACTTCCAGTTACTTCTTTAATTACTATAACTCAATTAGATCCACTATATTTAGAACTTTTATAAAAGGGGTAGTCCAAAGAATGAGTTCTATTGAAAAATATACTTCTTCATTAGGGGGATAACAAGGTGTATATTAATGAAATACCTCAGGGTTATCTTAATCAATATGAATTTATTTAATGTGGACTTCCCACATAACCATTGAGATAAATATTTCTCCTGAATTGGTTGTAAGACCCATAAAACAGAAGTAACTTCCATTGGATATTTATATTAATCAACATATTGAAACACTATTATAGATTAATTCTAATTATCAAACAGGATTTCCCATCCATGGAAATTAATTTACGATCTATATAAATATATAATATCACTGACTTAAATTACCTCATATTCAACAGTAGAGATAATTACATGATCTGAGAAAAGTTCCATCCCAATTTGTTAAATTGGATAGTATTAATTGAAGTGAGATGTCATAATCACTCCATTAGGATAGTTTTAATTACAGTACAAAATCTATTCATCGAGTTGGTGAATTCATACCCATATAAAATTCATCATATTTTAAAGTATGTCTATATCTATAGTCAATTAATACATTTATAGTTCTAGAGTGGATTGTATGTTTTCCTTTAATAACTTCATACATGTGACCCCCATCAGAAGTTGGGGTAACATGAGATTTTACTTTGTATGTAGGGTTATGAATTTACTAAATTTGGTTTTTTCCATTAGACCAAAAATACATCAACTGATTGATGTAATTTTATTAGTCCTTAAAATAATAGCACTGGAGTATGGGAAAAACATTCTATTGATATTTTTTACTATTAAATTAACTGACTAGCCACATCAAATAAAATATACCATATTTTTTTATAATGTACTTATCTTCTGCACATGAATAATTTTCCAATCCCCATAATGAAATTTTCTCAATTCATCATTCAAATATTCTGATATAAGGGAAGATTAATTTTCATTTCATTATGTGTTTCACTATATAAATTTCCATGAAATTAAATATCCATATTTTTATACACAAAACCATTATAATATTTAGATTTTTTATTTTCTATTCAAATACTATTAGAACCCCAAAATATTTCATCACAATTATCAATGTATCTTAAAAAATGATTTTCAGATACATGGTCTCCATCCATGAATCAACTTGTAAACATTTATATCATTATAAATGATAAACCATAAACATACATTGAAACTATGCTTAAATTAAACTCATATTTTCTATTGGATTCTTCCTCATTCAATTTTAGTTCCACGGATTCACTTTCCATCTTCAAGGGATTATTTTTCATGAAATACACACTAAAAAATACCTTCTCAAACTCATATATTCTCATATAGATTATTTCCTCGATGTGCCTCATATTATTGATTAGATTCTAACATTTCTCTATCTAAACATAAAAAACATATTGCTTATAACAATTATACATATACTAATCACTAGATAATAAAAAATACATTCTCAATAGTAATGATACATTTCACAAATATTAGTGGAATATTGGATGTTTCTGATGATTTTGTCACTCGGATAAACCACCTACATGTGTTATCATTTACTGATAGTGCATTTTACCCCTCGTACTTTTTTTACAATGGTAGGTGGATTACATCACTCCTTTATATATGTCATATCCATGATCAAAATGGGGTGATGGGGTGTAGGACCCTTATTCCATGTATTACTCCTTGGAACTCATCACCTGCTAAGGGTATCCCTCATAGATTATGAATTTTTTTGTGAAACTAATTCCAGATTCCATCTCTTTGTGGAAACTATTTAATTACAATTCTTCACTCTAGACATTCCAAAGGGACATGTCCGTGTAGCAACCTCTAGTTAAGGGATTAGTCACGAAGAGAATAAGTGGAATGTCTAGACGGTGGAACATTAGAACACCTATATTATATCACAAAAATGATATTCTCAAGGTTTTTTAAACCCAAGGAATTCCACCCCGATAATGTGGTATCATTTTCCAGGGTCATGTATTCAACGGTTTTCCTAAGGCATCACTTGTTTAAATGGGGTATGTCTTGAGTTTAATGTCATGAATGGATAGAATGGGATGGTCAGAATTCTTGTAAAGGTGGATCAAAAAATACATACCTAGTATGGATCATGTGGAATATTATTGGAATGATGGATTTGAATGACCTATGAGGACGGACCAAAGAGTGGTGTTACCCATAAAAGGAATGTTTCACACTGTGATGGCTAATCTAGACACCATTGAGTGTGGATATGGAGGGTGAACCCCAATGATGGGGGAAATCAAGTGTTACCTTTGACTGGTATTGAACCTCAGGGAAGCATCCTACATAGCTTATTTAGATGATAGGGAATAAAAAATAAGTTGTTTTCTAGATTGAATTTTCCTTTAGCATTGAGACTGCCCATCATAAAAAGTTTTATCTTGGTTGGGTTTGGTGGTGCTTCATATTTACACTTACCAGATGCTACTAGGAGTAGAGATGATGTGCATGAATGGGGATTATGAAATGAGATGACCTGTAAGGATGAAGTAACCCTACCATGACAAGGGTGAGGTGATGAAGCAGATGACTGGGTATTGTGCGTAAAAGTTTCCCAAATGAATGGAATGACCCCACAAGAATGTGGGGGCCCTGGTAAGAATCTATATTGATCTTAATATAGTAGCTATAATGGATGAGTTGTTGAGGATGTTTGGATTGAATATCAGGGAGGTTTCTTATATATCAATGTTATTTATGTATCAAATTCTATGTTGTTCTTGTGTCAAATGATGTTCAAGATCGTACAGTAAGGATGATTTTGGACCGATGTAATGATTTTGGTGTTGGGCATGAAACTCGGGGAGGTTTTCTGTGTATAAAAATTATTTGGTAATAAAGTTACTTGTAGTTATCAATGAGGATTTTGGGGAATACACATGAAGAGGTGGCACAAATATCATGTTTTTGGCATACACATAGGATCATTCCATGTGAAACTGAATGAGATGTGACCTCTAGGAAGGGCATTACCCTCCCAAGATATAGTGGCTCCAGGTAAATAAAATGATGGGAAAGGATTATGGTTGATTTTATGATACATGATGTATTACCCTAGGAGCATGGATCCATGTTTTACTAATAATTTAGATTGTACCTTGTGGATGTTTTCTACGTTCCCTATTTAGAAGGCATGAATCAAGACCAACATATTTTGGGAACATGGGGAAAAACATGGGTAGTTGACCATGATAGTGTAATATGGGGCTTACTCGGGTATGGTTTCCTGAAAGAAGGTTATCATTATAACTTATAACCTCAAATCATGTGTGAATCATGATTAGTTTGATAGAAAATATGAACTAGTCGACCAAACATTCACATAATGAAATATGAAACAACTAGGAATGTAGTGGGTCTTACTCATAAGAGTGTCCCAGGTCCCAGAGCTCACATTTATGGAGATGTGGTTTTTAGGTTCTTCGATGTTTGTACCCTCTCTATTCTTTTAATTTGAGGTGGGAAAGGAATAGAAGGTGTTTTATATCCAACATCGAAGGCAGGGGGATTATTCCAGGATGGTTTCCCTTCCCCGTGGGAAGAAGTCATTCCAGAAAAGGAGGATCTCATTCCATGTTACAAAGATCTATCTCATGTAGAGATGAGTGGTAATGGAAAATTCCTGAGGCATGACCCCCCTTATGAAATTAATTGTATGAGGTTTCATTTTAATGTCATGTGATAAAGATGATGGTTGTTGGAAGATTAACATCATTCAGCTCGGATGGGGTGGACTCAATACTCACCCCATGGACTTAAATAACTGATACCCACCTATACATGGGGGATAGAAGAAACCTTCAATTACAGAATTCATTGGGGTGGAGGATCAATTAGACTTGGGGCCCACATTAGCATGGCTATGCCAAAAAAAATAAGATCCATTAGTATACTTATGAAAAAACAAAGGTAGGGAAGCACAACAAGGATAACGACATGAGGGACCAAGAAGTCACTATGTATAATCCTATAGGGACACAAAAAAAGAATATTTCTTGTAATTGGGGTCATAACTGAGAAGTGCTTCATGATTCTCAGTTGCATCACAAGGCTCAGTGGTGTTTCGAATAAAATAGCTTGGCGATGTAGTGTTTCCTTGCGATGTAATTTATCCAGGAATTAGATGGGGATTGATTTCAGATGTCATAGTACTTAATGAATCCTCAAGTACCCTAGATTTCCTTCATCCTCCATGATAGTCATATGCCTATTCCAAGGTAATCCCTGCCATTGGAAGTGTTAAATAGGAACAAGGGATTGTTGGTTTTGTGATTCTCTGGTACATTGGGTGATCTATTTGCTTTTTATTTTGTGGTTCTCATGGGGCTACATGAAATCAGAGCATGATAGGTGAATGGGCATGAAACAATTCTTTTGAGGTGGGTTGAGCCATCTATTTAGAGGAAATAGAGTTTGGCAATGATTAGAGGTGTACTGTGAAGAAACTGTAATATTCATGACGAGGTAAGGATCCATAAGACTCATGGAGATATCCATTAACTACCTTAGTCTTGTAGCATTGCTCATCGGACTCATTGGACCATCCATGTACTACATTGACATTGATCATGGGGTTCATCGGACATTCAAAAGCATCCATCAACATCTTTTACGGTGACATGAAGGTCATTAGTCTTACAAATCATTCTATTAATACCTCATTTATTCATGAGGGCACAGGGATACGTGAAATATATTCACAAAGAAGAACCTCTAAGGGTTTTTTGGAGACATTTATCTTGGATTTCATCTTAACAAACTTTGGTCTTCATCAACATGTACCATGTCATGTATTTTTGTGGAAAAAAAATTCTCTATATAGAATGGGAGTCGATGAAAAAATGAAGGGAAAATTAATATTTTTTTCGCTAAAACAGGGTGATCGCGAAGTAAGATCAGGATAAAGGACACTCAATGTGTGCTACGTGAGGTCACAATGATTCTCGGGGGTGCGAGGTCTACCACAATGTTCATTCAGTTGTTGCCTTTAAATAGGGAGTAAGGGGTCCATTATTCGTAATGGATCTCCATGAATGAATGTTATTGATATCTCTATTTTCAAATCCATACTCACCTCTAAGGATATGTGCGAAACATGTTCCTCAAATCATTGCTCTACAAGGGTTGTGTAGTGAATCAGGCCCTTGGGATCATCAGTTGTGCTGTGAAGATTGTATCATCCATAGTCGCTCTATGACACATATATCCATGATTTTTTTTTAATGGAAACCCATTTTTAATTGGTTTGAGATATTCCATCTTGTCCCAAATCAATGTCTACTCAGGGAGCTGCTCAAGACATCATGTTGGATGTCGCCTAAAGGGATTATATGATGAAAAATATCATTATTGGGGAGTATGTCTGAAGCCATTAAAATCAGAAATCACTACATGAGTTTCTTTCAGAATTGTAGAAGGAAAACCCATGTGTAATAGGTTTCCATTGTATGGATTCATTATGTGCGTTGAAAACATCATCTTAGAGGAATGCAGGGATGAACCAGCATATTGGTTCAAATGTACGCCGTTGAAATACAAATGGCATAGGGTAGCTAACAGAAAATCCAAGAATGATCATTCCCCTATCATAGCATACTGTCACTACAACCATCTCAACCACATTGATGTAAGATTATTAGATCTAGAGTATATCCACAAAAATACAAAAAAATCATAAATTTATGGTTAGGGAACACAAAAACACTATGGTATGTGGATTGAGACCTATGCTAGAGAGGAAACATCAAATAAGAATGGACCTAGGCCTACTAGGTACATTCATCATGTATGGAATTTAGTGTAGATCCGATGCAAGTAGGACTATATGAAGTGACATGAGATTTAAATTCAATGTTATTCAACTAAAGGAAATAATTCCAGAACTATTTTTTATATGGTCAATGAGGACCAACACATTCCATCTGCATAATGGGGTGGTCAATATCATCTTCTAAGTTATCTATAATATTATTCAAATCCATATATAAGGGGCCATGTATGATTAGTTTCTTCCAGTGGATACCACCAAAAATTATTTGGATTAGATGCCACACCTAGAGAAGTCACTAATAGACTCAGTTAATGGTGTAAGTAATGATAAAAGGATGATAAGGGAAGTCACTTTTCAGCAGTGGTTTAGTCATTTCCTAAACATCCCTATGGAGAGTCCCAATAAGGGTGAAGAGGTACCTATGAAACTACCCCTGAAGCTCAACACCTTCTCAAAAATGGATTAGTGATGCATGTAAGGTTCTTACCGGTGGATCCTAGATGATATCCAATGTCAGATTTAGGGATACAACATAAACACTGAGAATAAAAGGATTTGAGGATGGATGGGATCATATCAGTGCTCATTTGGGGTGTGAAAGTTGTTGGTCGTAGATTCACACATGGGTTCTTGGAAAAACAAGTTCATCGTGGATGTTATACTGGTGTAACGTCCCGGTTCCGGAAGCTACCTAATGTATCCCCGTACCCAGTTGGTCACAAGGCCTCAAGCGCATTTCCCCGAACGCCAGAGGCTACCGACTAGAAGCAGGGGCCTTGATTGTGATAGTGGGGAAACATTTCCCTCGTTGGTAGAGTACACAACTGAAGTAAAAAAATAAATACAAGAACAGAAGAAAAAACAATATCATATAAAAATAAACAGCGGAAAACTGATAGAACAAGCAAGTGATCATATATAAAATGATGCACGTTACATTTGTCAATAAAATAAGTGAAACCAAGAACAATGCTGGAATACATTACTAAACCATGTACCAAAGAAAAATAGTAATAATCACTATAGCATCACAAGCCTAATCATGTTCTCGTGCTCTCCAGCTCCATAGAAAGTCATGTACCTGACTTAGAAGGGAACTTTCCCTTGTCTATACCTGCAATAATATAATTTGTTTGGGCCCAAAAGCATGGCCTAAATAGGTTGTGAGACTAAATCCCAGCTGGAAACCACCATGATATCTGTTCTGAACATTCAATGATTAAATGGTAGGTAAAATTACAAGAAACAGTAAACAAGAAATCACTCAACAGTAAACAATCCACAGTTTCAATATCAAGAAACAACTAACCAAGCAGATAAACACAAACAGGTAACCCTCTGTGAAGTACCCACAGTCTATCCCCTCTGGTCCTATATAATAAAAAAAAGCATGCAGCTAACACAAAGGTAACCCTCTGGGAAGTACCCACAACCTATCCCATATGGTCATACCAGATAATTTCAAGCAGCTCTTTGGGCAGTACACTCAGTCTATCCTCTCTAATTCTTCTTAAGCGTAGTCTCTATAAGGAAGCAGTCACCGTTAATTGCCCCTATAGTCTCATATCGTAACTAAAGGCACTCTAGGGAAGAACATACGTCACATTCCATCTGTGGCCTTCATCAAGGAACTACAGACACTCTACGGAAGAAATCAATATCAATTAACCAAATGGTCTCTCATTGTAAATAGGAAATAAACTCTAGAGAAGCCCTTACGTCCATTCTCCCTACGGTCTATACACCAAGTTACCACGACCCTATGTAAGTCAAGAAAGTGTAGAAGTGCATATCGTCCAAGGTAAACCTCAATAACAACTTTCTTAGCATTCAGCATCATAACAGCAGAATGAAACAGTAGTCACACGATCCTAAAATACTAGGCATGGGGTGGTAAATAGTAGCCTAATAGGCAACTAGACCCAAAGGTCAAAATAAAAAAAACATGCATGTGTAACACATCCAAATCCCAGAAAATCACCCTAATTACAATCAATATCATCTACTCAAGCATACAAGCATAGAATACAAACAATAGTGCTGAAATGGTAAACGCGCGATACACTGTCATGGGTGTTGGAAAACATTTCACATTAAACTCAAATACTTCCTATAGAAAGGAACAAACCACCTACCTCAATGTGAGGAGATTGCTATATGTGAACCTCGAGGCTTGAATCACCTTATAATGTCGATGATCTACCAAAAAGTCTAACACGTTCAACAGAGGATAACTAGAGAATGAAGAAGAGTCATAAAATGAGGATCAACTAGAAGAGAGAGCTTATTGAGGCACTCCCAATGCAATTTACGGTGGTAGAATCGGAGATCAAACGGATGCTCAGGGGCTCGGAGAAGAATCGCCACCATACAGGTTCTCTCAGAAAACGAAAACCTAGGAGAAGACGATTTTGAACAATAGAAACAACCTCGATGCGTTTAATGAAAAAAAATAATGTACAGAACGTTTTATTTTGAAGTACATTGTGTATACTCTCCATTTACATACTCCACTTTAGGATTCCTCCAAGTCACCCCCACATGGTCGTGTGCATGGCCGCTACATGGCCAGCACAGGACTACCCCTGGAAACCGAGTACACGACATGTATTTAAATAATTTTTAGAAATTCCTCTGTTTCTAAAAAATGACCATAAACAGAAAAAATAGCTAAAATGAAGTTGTAGGTTCTTAAAATAACCCCTCTTAATGAAATTCATCTTCGAATTTCCCTAGAAAACCGATGTAGAAGATGAAACCTCGAACATCTCCAGCCACTACGATCGTATGTCTGCCTCCCTCTCCCACGTCTCGCCATGTACTCGAACGTGCTGCCAAAGCACCCATACCAAAAAAAACAGACTAGCTATGGAGAACCATCGTACTTCGATCCACAATTTGGATAGGATTCTCCTCAATGGAGGCATCCACTTCCAACTCATCCTCCTTGGGTTTGGAGACATGTGATGGGTCTAAAAAGTAATGTCAAAGCTCAGAAACATGGAAGACATTATGCATAGCTATGTACCTCTGAGGTAACTGCAACCGATAGGCAACCGGCCCAACTCTCTCCAACACCTCAAATAGCCTGACGTACCGCAGAGAAAGCTTACCCTATCTTTTGATCCTCTAGTGTCCCAACCATGGTGTGACATGCAAGAAAACCTGGTCCTTGACCTCGAACTCCAGAGGTCTTCTCCGTTGATCAGTATAAGACTTTTGACAAGACTGTGGAGTATCCATCCTCTTATAAATAAACTCTATATGCTCTGTGGTCTCCTAAATAAGTTAAGGTCCAAGAAAAGCTACCTATACTACCTCCAGCCAACTTACAGGTGATCGGCATGGCCTACCGTACAAAGCTTCACAAGGTGCTGTATGAACAGTTGTTTGAAAACTATAGTTGTACGAAAACTCCACATGAGATATATTATTCTCCCAAGAAACTCTAAAATCCAGAATACAAGCTCAAAGAATTTACAAAAGCACCTGAATTATACGCTCGTACTAGACATCCGTATGTGGGTGGTAGGCTTTACTGAAAAGCACATACGTAACCAAAGCGTTCTGTAACCACTTCCATTCTCGAGAAGGAAAACGTACATCCCTATCTAAAACTATGGAGTGTGGAACACCATGCAGATGTAAAATCACAAGTATGTACAAACGTCCCTGCTCATCAATACTAAAGGTCTCATTTATCAGCATGAAGTGAGTGACCTTCATGAGTATATCAATGAAAACCCATATTGCATCATTCCCTCGAGGCGACCTCAGTAAACCAATCACGAAATCCATTGCAACATAATTCCACATCAACATGGGAATGGGTAACTCCTGCAAATGACCGGCTAGTTGTTGATTCTCCTCCTTCACCTACTGATTGGTGTAACACTTCATGAAAAAAATTGAAACATCCCTCTTCATACCTAGCCAACAATATTGACAGTGTAGATTCTAATACATGTTGGTGGCACCATGATGAACTTCCCAAATGGAGGAATGACAGTTCGGCATCAGATCCTCATGTATGTCTATTAGAACCCATACACGCTCCTGGAAATTCAAGATCTCAACCTCACTTATGGTCCATCTAGGAATAGGGTCCTTTCCTGACACGCATTCCTGTAGGACTATTCTTTCTGAATCAGATAGCTACCGCATTCTCACTTGATCATGAATAATAGAGGTAACATCTACAGAAGATAGAAACGTCTTCCCCTGTCTATCATGGACCTCCAAATGCATCTTAGAGAATATAGCCATAAGCTGCCTTTCACTGCTGGCCTCCTAAACTGCCTGTATTTCAGTCCTCCTAGTCAAGACATCAGCTCCCACGTTGCCATTACCAAGCATGTATGAAATCTTAATGTCAAAATACTAAAGTTAGTCCACCCACCGCTGCTACCTCAATTTCAAATCATGTTGATTGAAGATGTATTTGAGACTTTTTTGGTTGGTAAAAACCACAAAATTTTCTCCAAGAAGATAATGTCTCTAATAGCGTAAGGCATGAACAACTATTGCTAACTCGAGATCGTGTGTTGGGTAGTTCCTCTCATGTGGTCACAAATTCTGAGACTCATATGCAACAACTCCATATCCCTACATAAGCATATCTCCTAGCCAGATACCTGACGCATCATAATAAAGAGTATAGCTCTTTCCTGGCTCTGGAAAGACTAGTATCGGTGTTGAATTCAACCTCCCTTTCATCTCATGAAAGGCTGACTCACAGAAATATTACCACAAGACCCTCACACCCTTCTTAGTCAGGCCTGTCAGAGGTGCTGCTAAACGTGAAAAGTTGTGTATGAAACCTGTGTAGTATCCATCAAGCCCTAACAAATCTGCACCTCAAAGAATATCTTTGGATGCTCCATGGAATCTACTACTTTCACGTTCTCTAGGTCTATTGACACTAATGTCTCTAAGATAACATGACCTAAGAAGTGAATCCGATTCATACAAAATTGTCATTTTGAGAACATACAATTTAACTGATGATCTTTCAGTGTAATTAGAATGATCTCAAGATGGGTATCATGGTCGTTTCGAGTGTGAGAGTACACCAAGATATAGTCTATGATGAAAACCATGAAATAATCCAAGTGCGCATGGAACACTCATTTAATCAGTTCCATGAACATCTTAGGTGCAATCGTGAGACTGAACAGAATAACCATATACTCTTATAGGACATACCTGCTTTGGAAGGTTGTGAGAGGTATATCAGATTGTCTAATGTGCAACTGATGATAAATAGACCACAAGTCAATCTTTGAGACCACTCGAGCTCTTCGAAGCTGATCAAAAAGATCATCAATCCTTGGTAAATGATATCGGTTCTTGACCGTCAACTAGTTCAACATCCGATAATCAACACACAGCCTGAGGGTGTTGTCTACCTTCTTGCCAGACAGAAAAGGCGAACCCCAAAGAGAAGTATTGTGTCGAATGAAACCCTTTGACTGGAACTCCTCCAACTTCTTCTTGAGATCATGAAACTTTGGTGTAGCCATTCTATATGGAGGAATATAAACGGGTGCTTCTCCTAGAACATGCTCAATCGAAAATTATACCTCACACTCCACAGTCAAACCTGAAAGGTTCTTTGGAAAGACATCCCTAAAACGATCCACCACTGGAGGAAAGTCTAACTGTGATGTCCCATGATCATCTAGATATTAACTAGAAATCTGGGTTGTAAATCCTCATAACCCAGGAAGCTCTGGATACGGTTTTCTCACATGGACATCCCACTCGCCCTTATGAAGAAACGATATGCCCTCAGGTGATGTGAAACTCACCCTGCGATGATAATAGTTGATGACTACCAGGAAAAAAATAACCAATCCATTCCATGAATGACATCATATCCTGTCATCTCTAGGAAATATAGATCTATTAAAAAGTGACACCCACCAACCTCCAGAGGGCACTCCTTGCACTGATGTAAACTGACCGTTCTAGTCCCCAACATAGTGTCTAGTGTCAAAATATCAGCAGAAGAAAAGATACAGAGCCCAAGGCTGTCGACAACAGCCACATATATAATGCTAGGGGAATCCCCTGTATCGAAAAGAGTTGAAGATAAAACAGAGGCAACTATGATCTTACACCGAACTGTAGAAGGACTAGGAACCTACTCTTGCCGGGTCTGCTCCATTGCAAAGGTCTGGCCTTCCCAACGGCCCTGTGACCCTACCTGCCCACTCTAAGCTGATCCACTCCATTGTTGCTGAATGACCGGCGACTGACCACCATGGACATGACCTCCCCCTCATCCTGAACGACGAAAAGAACTCGGGATCCCATACTGGGGAGAACATGTCGGTGTTACTCCTGAACACAGAGTCATAGAAGATCCCCTACCACCAGCTACTGGTGAGAATATCTGACAGAAGCTCTGAAGATGACCCATATTGCTGCAAGATCAGCACTCCACTAGGTCTCTCTAGTACTGCGGCCTCGTATGAACATCCATCCCGCATTGGTAGCATACTGTCAAGATACCAGAGGATCTCTCTCGCCTCATTGGATCACCGTGCTAAGACTCCATGTTTTCTTTTTCTACTATCAGTTGGAGGGATGCTAACTCAAGATGAAGAGCCTCCTTGGTTCACATCTCTGGAATACATTAGATTTCATTCCATGATTAGTGCCTGGTTGACGATATAAGTGATGGAATTCAACCTGAAGATGATAAACTTTGAACACTTGTCATGCCTTATACCACCATTGACCGTTCATTCCAGGAACCACAAATGACGACCTAGAATAATCGTGAAGCGTTGAAGCTCAATAAAGCATGAGGAATACTCCATAACAGAATGAGTACCCTATCCCAGACTCATATACTCCTTGACTTGATCGACCCCCAAGGTCTTTGGATAGAAGTAATCATAGAATATGTGATGAAACTCATCTCACGCCATAACCTGTTGGCATCCCTCTTGTGACATCACATCCCACAACCTCTAGACGGAGTCCTGAAGCATATCAGTAGTGAGCTTCACCCTCCTCTCTGGAGGCATATCCAGATGCTCAATGATCATCATCCTGGATTCTATCCATGACTCTCCAGCCTGAGGTCCTCCTACCACAGAGAAAGTGGGAGGATGCTGCTATTGGAATACCCACATCAAATCTTCCATTGATAGGGTAGGAGGTGGTGCTCCATGAAATTTATGCATTATCCTCATGAATCCTTCCCTATACTTTTTATCAGCACTGGTATCAGGTATAACTGTTGGTTCCAGGACTGGCACAATAGGATGATCTATGGGAATTCCCTATCCAGCCATATCCGGTGTCTGATCACCACCTGGAAACTGGCGTACAGCTGGAGGACGTCTCAGTGGAATGACTCTGCAATGTCAAATGCACACTTTAGATCGAGAATAACAGGGACTGAAACATAGAAGTGTAAGAAGGGAACATGGCGAAGAAAAAATTCATGGTTTACAAAACATGACTACACAGCGTGTATAAAACCTACACGGCGTGTTCCCTTAATTCATTATCATGGGCATGTACTTTTTCCAACCTAGTTCATGTATCACCCCAAACACACGGTGTGTTGTCTTAACATGCGGTATGTACTTGAATTCTCTTTCTCTTACCAAGTACTTCTACACAGTGAAGCCACAACGTTCTCCTAAGACAATACTATATGGAGTGCTCACAGTAGCCACGTTGTGTACTTGACATGCTTCACCATTCCCGTGTTGTTAGTGACATGGCCTGACACACATCTCACTCTTCACGGCGTGTTCAAGGAGGAGAAGATATGTATGTGAAACGATAACACCGGCTGGTGTTGTTAGTGACACGGCTAGGTACCTGGGTCCTACTACATGGCGTGTTCAACTGGTACACGGTGTGTTCCCACCAGACCATCCCCATCCAATGTCTTTTCACACACAGCCTATGACACGGTTATGGATTCACTGCGTGTATATAAGAAAAATAGTTTCTTCTAGAACAGAAGAACACATAGTGTGTACTGAACATTACACGGCATGTATTCTGGGTTTTTCTAGATAGTATGCCTCAGAAACTACTATATAACCTAGAAAAACACTGAATAGAACCCTAAAAGTGCCAAATTCTGATCCGTGAGGTCCATACTCCCCGCGAATCAATGTTTGACTTCATATACATGTTATAACACGGTAAACAAGTCAATGATCCCCATGTTCTAGTCAATGAGGGCCCATAACACCTCAAGAACAAAAGTTTGAAATTCATTAAGACAGAACCTTCCACAAACGATGCCCTATCAAACAAAAAGTATTTTATGAATGCATTTGTCACAATATCATGAATATTCTACAAAACATCTATCACACTAACATTAAACTTATAATTCACCCTAAATGGCATGGCAAGAATATATGACATGCGATTTCTAGTAAGAGCCTATATGATACATGAGATGGAATACCCTCATCTCATCGTGTTGTGATAGAAATCGAACGTCAATAACATCAACGGTAACAACAAAAAACATGTGAATCACCCAACGGTGAAATAAAATCAAATGTAAAATTAAAAAACCATAAAATTTAAAATAAACAAGGAAGATTGGATTTTACATGTACATGGGTTAGCTACTCCCAGGAACAACTAATTACCAAGTACATATTCCCTCCAATCACTGACTATATGCTCCATACAGTAAGTCAAGAGAAAAAAATACCCTCTGGTACCACTTTGTAACATCCCAGTTCCGGAAGCCACCTATAGGTGCCCCGTACCCAGTTGGTCACATGGCCTTAAGTGCATTTCACCGAATGGTAGAGGCTGCTGACTTGTAGCGAGGGCCTTCAGTGTTATAGTGGGGAAACTATGCCCCCATTATATGATTACTCAGAGGAAGTTAACAAATACATACAAGAGTGGAAGAAATAATAATATCATTAAAAAATAATTAGTGGAATACTGATAGATTAAACTAGAGCACATATATAAAATGATGCAAGATACATATTTCTACGAAAGCAGCGAAACAAAGCACAATGCTGAAATATAATACTAAACCATGTATAAAAGAAAAATAGTTATCATATATACAGTATCGCAAGCCTAATCTTGGTCACCTTCTCTCCAGCTCCACGTCACGTCATGTACATGACATAGAAGGGCACTTGACCTTGCCTATACCTGCAACAATATAATCAGTTTGGGACCAAAAACATGGCCCAAACAGGGTGTGAGACTACATACCAGTAGGAAAAAACCACGAGATTTGTGCCTAAAATTCAATGAGTACATGGCTGGTAAAAGTACAAGAAATAGAAAAAAGGAAAGTAATCAATAGTTAACAATCCACAATTTCAATATCCATAAAGAACTAACCATGACGATAAACACAAATAGGTAACCCTTTGGGATGTACCCATATCCTATCCCCTCTTGTCCTATCTAGCATAAACAAGAAAGCATCTAACTCAATGGTAACCCTCTGGAAATTACCAACAGCCTATCCCCTCTGGTCCTACCTAAAAACTACAAGCAACCCTCTGGGCAGTCCGCTCAGTCTTACCCCTCTAGTTTGGCTTGAATAAGCACACGCTGTCACTCCCTTGTATAGTCTCGTATCATAGCAAAAGGTACTCTAGGGAAGCACTTACATACCATTCCCTCTATGGCCCACATCAAGGAACTACAGACACTCTGAGAAGCACTCAACATCAATTCCCCCTATGTTCTTGCATCGTAACTAAGAAAGACACTCTAGAGAGGCCCTTACATCCATTCTCCCTATGACATATACACTTGGTTCTTAGGGTCCGGTGTAAGTCAAGAAAGTGAAGTAGCATGTAAATGCCAATTTAAACCTCAAGGACTACTTGGCTGTAATTCTACAACATAACATCATAACAGACCAATAGTCTCACCATCCTACAATACTAGGCATGGGGAGGTAAACAGTAGCCTAAAAGGAAACTAGACCCAATGGTCCAAACAAGTAGAACATGCATGGGTAACACATCCAAACCACATTAATTCACCCAAATTACAATCAATATCATATACACATGCATACAAACATAGAAGACAAATAATAGGGCTAAAATGGTAAACCTTCTATACCCCGTCATGGGTATTCAAAAAATCTACACATAAACTCAAAGACATCCTACAGAAAGGCACAATCCACCTACCTCGAAATGAGGATATCACTATATGTGAACCTCGAACCATGAATCACCTTATAACACTGAAGAACATCAAAAACGTCTAAAATTTTCAATAGATGATAACTTGAGAAAGAAGAGGAATAATGAAACGAGGCTCAAGTAGAAGAGAGAGGTTACCGTGGTGATCCCAACGCAATCGACGACAGTCGAATCAGAGATAAAATTGAGGCACGGGGGCTTGTAGAAGAATTGTGGTTGTACGCGTTCTCTTAGACAAAGAAAACCTAGGAGAATATGGTTCTGGAAGTTAGACGCAATCCCAGGGCATTTAATGTAAAAAAATAAAGCACACGATGTGTACTTTTGAAGTACACGACGAGTACTCTCCGTTTATGTACTCCTCTTTAAGAGGCCTCCATGTTACCCCCACATAGCCATGTGCAGGGCCTCTACATGGCCAGCACATGGATACCCGTGGTAACCAAGTACACGGTGTGTACACAGAAATTACACGACATGTACTTCAAAAATATCATGAAATTCCACTATTTATCAAAAACAACCAGAAAAGGAAACATACATGAAAAGAAGATCCAAGTTCATACAACTGTCAACGTGGAAACAAGTCAACCTAGTGGTCCAAATGTTGGAAAATATATTTAAGGGTTTCTAGAATATCAGTGAGGGGATGAATCTACTAATGGTGTGTGGAATACACCACATTTTTTATAGTTGGGTGATAGTGAACATGGTTAGATATGAATACTTGAATTCAATTTATCCTCATAAGGGAATATTTAGACTTGAAATAATAAACATTTAGGAAGATCCCCATCCAATATAAATGTGATGATGTTGTTGGGAATTATTTGGATGGATGATTAATTCAACATCAATCCATTTCCTTTTTTATGGCATAATTCTCTGATAATGAGATGGTAACAGATGACTAGTGGTCATATATTCAGGTTATTCAAGGTAGAGTACTCGTGGCATAGGTGGATTACAAGATGATCTGTAAACTGTACACCCTATACCATTTCACTATATATTTTAGATGACTATATTGGCTAACATAAATGGTGTACCCGGGGGTATGTCATTAAGATAACCCATATGTGATGATGCATCCATAGATCATGTTCACAAGGAAATATACAATGATATGGAACGTGTTTTCTCCATCCACACCTACCTATGGGCTAGTTGAGAGGTACATAAAGATCATGATGGATTCATACCTAGAAGAAATGAGGAAATAATGAACCATTCGATTCAATGAGATGGTGTCCCTCTACATAAAGGTCAAGGATAAATGGTGGGAATTGTATATCATGGTGGTAGTGCTGATGAAAATTTTCGTGGTGTTGTTTTGGAAGTAGAGCCAATAGTTCCAAAACCTACACCATCTAGAATATTAAGAAGAGAAGCTGCACCAGGTCTAGTGCTCCCAGTATATTGAAACTGATATGTTGGGGATCCATGGTGGCGGTTCCACTGGATTTACACACAAGCTCCTGGGAAACAATTATATAGTCTGGATATTTCTAATGACACCATATATCCTTAGGATTGGATAGCCTGGGATTCCTATAGAAAATTACTTAACACTGATAATCAGGGGAATTATATGATCATGTATAGGATGTAACTGGTCAGGATCAAGTATTCCATGGGAGGTTTCCTTCTGCCCCATGCATGGGGGAGTGGTACGTGGCCGAGCTGGAGGGATTTGTGCATTCTCATGGAACTATCTGTCCCATTATGGATTGATTAAATGTATTTTTGGATCTAACATCTCCACCAAAACTGGCATCATATGAGATTGGGTACCCTTTCCCCAATCTAAGGAATAAAATGTGTCCAAGGGTGAAGATTCTAACAAAGGGATCCCTCTTGAGGAAGTTGATTTTTCATCCTTGAAGGAAACATCCTTGTGAGGAATTGTTGAACCACTTAAAGTAATATCTAACACATCCCTCGATGATATTACTTTTATTATGTTATATCTAGAACATAAATATTTTTTATTAAGGGGAATCTTACCCAAGATACCCATATTGGACAAGGATGATTGCCTATATGCTGGCATAGATCACTAATCCATGGATCCTAATAATGGGAATAATGTATCAAAAAGGCTAATCGCAATCGAGGATGGTAGGGTGGATATCCTAGAATCCCTAAATATAACAATCATATATGGGGGATACATCCCAACATTCATATGGTAACAAACTAGGAAAATGAGAATCCATCACTTGATCTCTGTATGTATCCTGCTTCACAGATTCATACATGTTTCTTAAATGAATAGATTGATAGATGTTATCCATGTATGGATAGTCCCTATAGTAGAATGTTGTTTACTAATGAGGATGGATGGGGGACCTAGGGATTCTTTCCGGACATGGTTGGAATTCCATATGGGAAAGGCATCCGAGCTGACCAGGCCAAAAACCACTGGTGATGGGTCAATTGTGGCTACTGGTGATGCTACTAGTGCGACAATACATTGGGATGACAGGTAAAATGTCATCAAGGTGGAGTCATGTGATTATGACCATCCTCACCACATGTATCCCAGACCATATGACATGATGCTATAGGAAGATCTTTCTATTGAATTCCTGGACAGAATTCTAGAGTACAAACCCGCAGACCCATAATAGATAAATGAATCTGATTCTGATGTAGTCGAAGAATGTTGTGCAACCCGATGCTGATCATGTATGTTGATAAATAATTTCATTGTAAATACCCCATATTCACAATAAATTATATGAATGGGGTCACTAAAAACATGGATGAACTATTTATTCCTTAGAGGGGTGGATGCTCAATGTTTACACACACTTGTCAAAGATTGTCATTCTAAATAGTTCTAGGGAAGAATTCATTATTTGAATTCCTCATGGTCATTGGATAAATATGAAACAATCCCGATATACCATGTAGTCACACATGAGATCCATATTGTGGACAAACATATGAAGGATAATAACTCCATTGATACCTACAAATCAAAAAATATTTCATGATTGAGGGTCTAGTTGGTGGAGGCCCATGACCAACTGTAGTAGGGAAATCACCAAGTGGTTGATCTAAAATATGAGTGATCTCGGGTGAATATTAGGTTTAAGGAGCTTCATCCAGAAGGAGATGATGATGAAAGGTAACTCATGCGATGATAACAGATCCTGTAGGTCACACGCCAAAGATTGGTGGGTTTAAAGTGCACCATTGAATGGGTGGATCCATAGGGGCTGATAATTTTTGAAATGAAGAAATATATTGTAATTAATTTTGATACACCTGAATCCATGAACACATCATTGGTTTCCTTAATTATTTCTTCTTAATCACATCTTCGAAATAACCAATGACTAATCCCTATGATCACATAGGTCATTCATAGTGTGAGAAAAATGGAGGAACAATGATTACTTCACCTTGTAAGAGTGTTTCAAATAACCATATAATAATTGGGTTCTTATATTATTGATTGACCATTAAGAAAAATAGAGTAAAAAGTTCCAATGTCTAGAGAACGTGGCTCATAGAATAGCCAATGTGCTTCTTCTAATATACGCTAGTGCACAAACGGTATAACTCCAGGGGTGTTGGAATCAATATGAACAAAGGGGAGTGATATTTATCAATCACAATACCTAGAATTTATAACACAATGGGAGTAGCATCATGATATAGAATTAATGTTCACCTTGTTTGACCACGTGACATTCATGTTGGTTTTCTTGAAATGGAGATAAAAAACAAGGGTCGACTTTTTACTGTGTTTGGTACACCTGAATTGCCTGGAATTATTGAGAACATTGGCCTAAGACAATAGGTGAGGTATAAAGGCATGAGACCCAGACATTAGGGGGTCCCTTCATACATGAATGATGAGGATGATCTGAGTAAATGGACACAAAAACATAGAAATGGTGTGATGAAATGTTATATTGGTATCTAAAATTCTTGTGGTTACACCACAATGGATTAAAACACGATTTTCTAAAAAATGATCAATCATTTTTCCCAAGGGAGTGACATCTTGGATGTCCAGAGACATTTAGAGATGTGAAAAATGCAGCAGATGACCAACATTGAAGGAGATGGCTACTCAAATGAGGGTCTGAGATTCTTTTATGTTTCATGTCATGAATGTAAGGATGATGAACATGTACTTTAACATTGTATGGTTTAGATGATTCATAGTTTAGTTTAACATTCTGCATTCAGGATCTGTACCTTAGCTTATGTCATGGGATTTGGACGTTGCACATAGTTTTCGGTTGTACTTCCTGGACCCCAAAAAATTATTTAACATATTGTTTCATAGAATATATAATGTTCCAAATTATTTTTGCAGTATAATGGGAACAAAACCAATATGAATGATCTAAAAGGGTATTATATAATATAATAATTATAAGGAAATGGATGGTAAAAGGCTAATGGGATGTGGTAGGATTCAAACACAACATGAAGGCGGTCGAGGCGGCCCAACACTACACTATAGAATGCAGAAAATACAATCATGCAGTTGGAATTCATTATTATTAGACTAGAATAAGGCCAAATGGTTGGAATTTGTAATGGATCTGTGGATGGGTCCAATGAAATTGTGTTTTTATGTCTTTATGTATCATGTGAGTGTAGGAATCAAGGCAAACATAGTTCAATGATTCAATCTAGGTAAATGTCATGTGGCGAGGGAGAATTTGTTCTAAAATGAATGGATGTAAATGTCATGGTTGTTACCAATGATTGAAACCAGGCATCAATATGTATCCTATGAGATCATTAATCAATTGAAACATATTTCTTTTACCTGGAATGACAAATGAACAGTTTCATGGGTGAATTTATCTTAGGAGGGAACACCATGCTGCAGAACCACTTTTCATATTGTGTCCAGGATGATAATGTAAATGTATTTTTACATTGTGTGACAAAGACATGTATGTTTTCCATTTTAGGTCATCAGTAATGGACCATAAATACTACACAATTTGGGTCATTTTGCTATATGGTGATTGATATGTAGTTTATTATCATAAGGAAATGATGTTGAAATTGTGGTTTATAGTCATGTGGTAGTACCAGTCTATGAATTTTAATGTTGTGTGGTACAGATGCAAGTATCTATGTAAATTATTGTCATGCGTTAAGGACATTGGGGGATAGGTATCTAGAAATAAATGTTTCTGGTGTGTCAAAGTAGGTTGACTTGAATGCTCACTAAGGAGGTCCCACAAAACAAAATATATTCCAGATAGAACCATAGAAATGATCTTATTTTAAGGTCATAGAGGTTAGACCATATGGATTGTGCAGTTATTCGATTCAGGTAGAAACCCCTAAAAACCCTAAAAACCCCTCATTATAAATATTTTCAATGGAATACAAGGATAGATGTTTGGTCTTCCATATCTCACATAGTATTGTACAGCTAGGGTAATGAAATTTTATATTGGGAACATCCCAGTGATATTGAGAGTTCCACTCAACATACAAAAATACACAGAGGGGTAACACTAAAGATGCAATAGTTTCATTAGAACATTGGTATGGGAAATATTTAAATTGAAGGTTTTGGGATTTTGATTATGGAAGGGGTGACTGATGGGAAGGACCACTATTGACCATGTTTGAAATAGTTTGTTGGCCACTTCACCAGTCAAGGATTGGTCATGAAACTGATGAATCATATTTTGAAAATTGTTTAAACAAGTTACTCGATATTTTTCATCCAAAATACATTAGGGTTTTGCCCTAGGATTGGAGGTGAGCCAACGAGGCGTGTGACTGTTACCATTAGGGATCTTTCTGGATTTAATATATAGTGGAAACTTGATCCTAGAAGTAAAAATAGTTTATTGTCGTATTACATGGACCAAATTCTCTTAGTTCATATTCATTGAGTTTGGACAATAGGGATGGGAATCCAAAACCAGAAATATGTGGTGTTGTTTCAAGGATCTAATTTACTAGAATGAGGACCAAGGATTCCCACAAAATACAAAAAAATTACCAAATATGCATGCATAAAATTTAGAGTCATTATCTTTTGACATAAAATCCTATTTTAAGGTCTCAGAGTTCAGACCATAGAATTGGCCAATGGATAGAAATGGTTAGTGACTTAGGGTAGGACATGAAGAAATAATGTCTGTCTGTTACTATGTGTCCATTAAATATGGGAATCAAGCCACACTAAGTTCTTTAGAGATGGTATGGTGAGTGACCAGTGCCAAAGTTGATATCCTCATTGGTGATAACACCGCGATGTTTTCCATTTTTAGTCATGCACCCAGGATGTTAATACCATAGTTTACGATCATGTGACAGAAGTAGTCCATGCAGTTAAACATAGTGTGATGAGGATGTTGGTCGAAGTGGCATTCTTTATGGGGTGTATGGCATAGATAAATAACCCAATGTGAATGGGGATCAAGAATTTCAACACCACATAATACACTTCAAAGGGATGAAACATGAAATGGGTATGAAATGATGAATATACCACTAGGACCAATGTTGAAACATTGGGGACTTCCTATGTATCCCATTAATTTGATAATCAATCCATTCAAAGTTCTTAACCCTGAAAAGGTAAAAGACCAATGCAAAAATTTATCCCCTATTAGCAGGGAACATCATGTAGGTGTTATAGAGTTTAGATTCATGTAGTATGGACTATAGGGTTCTTAGTGTAGGGATACATAATTCAATCCATTGTTTCCATGTTTAAAATGATTTTCATAGGATTCACTATTGTTTATTGATTCCATGTAGTTAGGATGACACATTATAATTTGATGTTTTAGTTTTTGTAAGGGAAGGTGTTCTTAGGGGAATCTGTGTTATATGGTAGTTATAACCTGACATTAATGAGGACCTAAGAGGTCCTATCCACACAACACAATTCACATGGAATAAAAACATAGTTTAAAGTCATTATGTTTGTTCATGGACTCCTATTTTATGGACAGAGATATTGGAACTGGGTGACTAGTTTGATTTCATGAAACACGGATGAAATCTCTAATTTAAGATCAATGAGTTTGAACCATGAGATTCTGAAAATCGTCCATTAGGGAATAAACAATACAAAAACCATTATGCCCTCATGTGCGATGCATGGTGTGGGAAACAAGGTGTCATGTTTGGTTTTCCATCTCCCATATAGAATCTTATAATAGGGGAATGGAGAGGTCCAGTTAAGGATGTCCCAATGATGCTGATCTTCTTTCTCAATGTGCAAAGGAGCACAAGGAGGTAACACCGAGGGTTTTTGAGTTCCTAAACATCATAAGTAAGTAGATAAAAGTGTATAAAATAAATAGATATCTGGGAAAAATGATGGTGGTGTTACGTTGGAGGATAATTTCTAACAATGTTTGAATCACATAAAATATATCATGTTACATGGGATGTGAATAGATAGATGATGGTCAACCACATGACATTTTTGACAATACAAAAATTTTCTCAAAAGTAATTCCAAAGTCTTACAGTGTGTTGGTCCTTGATAATATGTGAGAAATTATTCTAGGAACCATGTTGTGATGGGTTTTTGTAAGACATTTAATATTTCGGGGACCTAAATAAAGGGTTATTAGAAGAATGGAGTCAGAATGAGAGAAATTTTTAGAAGAATCAAACACACTAGGTTCTACTTCACATTGAATCTAAGAACATCATGATTGTATACTATTCCAGGGTATTAAAAACTATTCTCAAGGAATGTGTCATTGAGATATCTCTAGGATATGCAATGGTAGTGGATCATTTTAAAATTAATAGGATGTCAAGGAGGGGTAAAAAGGATTATGGTCAAGGGGACATAGACAAGGAAAAATTGTTTTGTTGTTTAAATGTATCCCATACATATGGTAATCAATCCACATGTAGTTGTTGATGGGTTTCATGGTGAATGAAAAGTGAGAAAGAGAATTTATTATTAGGTGAGAACACCATGATGTTGTACGATTTTTCTTAATGGATCCAGGATGATAGTGCCACAATTTAATGTTTTCATAGAAGGACTGGTTCGTTCAGTTTCATTTTGGGTGATGAAGAAGATAATGTAACATATTTTATTTTCATGCGACTAAAACATTTGGCACATTCCTTTTAAGGTCATGATGGTTGGACCATCAATATTCTGTAGTTTATCATCATCAATCTTGGAAGACTAACCATTCCCCCAAATTTTTTTCATGGTTAATGGATGTATGAAGATAGTATAAAGTCATTTTTTTGAAACCATACACTCTTAGTTTATGGTTATAGAGTTTGGAAAAAAGATCAATATAGTTTAATGACACATAACATGGATTAGGGTGGCGGGATGTTTTACGATCACTATCTCAAACATAGATGTAGTTTGACTTCATAATGGATGAGAGAATAGTACATATGCAATGCACTACTTGAGGAACTTGGAATTAGTTGAAGGAGTGATTTGATCACCATCCATGCTGATCAAAGAGAATGAAGCATTAGGGTAAATCAAATGAATAATCTAAGGTCCTTCCCATTTGGGTTCCAACATTGGTGGCTTCTTTCTAGGTATCATCGACACTAAGATGACCAATATTTTATCACCTTGAATGAAAGAGGAAGGGTGAACATTCATGTTGAAATATCTTCCTATCATGTTTTGGTTCCTCTCTATATTATGAAAGGCTCAAACCATGTTCTCATCAAGGGATTATAGTTTAGCTATGTGGACATCATCAATCTGTTTGTAGGTATAGTGGTCATCGAAAGCTATTCAAGGATATGGAAATAGAATCTTGTAGCGAAACACTACATCTATTATGTATACCAAGGAGTATCAGGTCACCTATTTTAAATTTTGATATGTCATTGGATAATCCATGAGATGGTTGGTAATCTATTTTGAAAATCATTTATTATTCTGGCCCAACATCCTCTAGAGAATGTTGGATAGGGTCATCTTGGATTCCTTGGTCATTCCATTTTCATACACATGATTTCAAGATGTATGGTTAGACCAGATGTTATAATTGGATTAAAATATATTCAACTCAGTTGCCTGGAATTTGGTGCTGTTATCAGTGAGAATAGCGTTATGTAATCCTAGTCGATGGAAGATGTTGGAGGACATAAAATCAACGATATAATGATATTTGACTTCCTTGTGTGGAATCTCATCTTCATAATTGGGAAAAAATATGTCTCTATTATGATGAACCTGCACCTGTGATATATCGCTGGTTGATAAGTTCCTATAATATTGAGTCCCTAGAACAAAATATTCCAAGAGTACTTGGTAAAATGGAGGATTTATCGGGTTTGATGCACAATGTTAGCTTGGATCTGACACACATGAAATATTTTATCGAACTCGATTCTGTTATGAACAATAGAGAGTTATAAGTAACCTAGCCATCAAATTTGGTATCGGAGATTCCAACCTACCTGATATGCTCCACAAGAATTAGAAGGAACATCTTTCAAAACCTGGGGAATATCTCATCCATTGATTCATTGGAGTAGAATCTAATTGAACCCACTTTTGTTGAGATTTTTCCCAATACTAGGATAACTTTACATGGTAATTTGTATTGCACCACAATGGATTCTCTCATATTCGGGCATGTCTAGCAGGATATTACCATACTAGAGATACTCAATGAAATGAGTTTTCCAATCAGATGTCTCTTCAGCTATAGTGGGATCTGGAGAACCGGAGTTGGAAGAACCTGTAGTATGGTTGGATGCCTACTGATTGTCCACATATTATGAACTGATAGGGGTGATGACTATTTGATTCATCGAGTGTATGTTTATCCTAATAAAGCTCTATGAGATATGTATATAGGATAGCGAAGGTATCGTCTCGACCATTATATGATCGAGGATCATGAGTGACCTCTAGCCAAGAAGGGAACATGGACATCATCATGTATGTGTTCTCTAATAGGGGGAAACACACTTTATTCCTGATGATGTTGTCACCATTGATCTTATAGATGACATTATTATAGTCTCCCTTCACATATCGGTATATAATGTCAATCTCAAGAGCTATATCATGACCATATATGAGAACATGGTACTCTGCATCATGGTGGGTTCCGCCTTCTAATTGAAGGAATGAATATAGAAAGACAACCTATATAGGTGTGATTAAACTGATTCCAAGAACTACTACATTGATTGTAGGATCATTGTGCATTCTTCCAGTGGGGATTCATTTAGATGGATTTAAATTATTATGATAAAATGTAATAGAAATATCTATTTATATTATAGACATTATTAGAAAATAAAATCTAGGAACTGGTTTGTGGGGGCTGGATGGGAGACCAGAATGTCGGCCAATTATTGAAATTTGAAATACTTTTAATGGATGATCCTGATGAAAAACTATTGCTGTATTAGTTCCCAATGATCTATATTTCTTGTCATCATGGTGTGTTTCAAAATATACATTTGATAATCTACATGTGTCCCCAACTGTATTTCATTTTGTGGAAGATAGTGTGATACTTCAATACTGCATATACCAACATCTAGTAGCTCTTCTCTATTGGATAGTATTGAGACTCTATGATGAGTGACATGTGATTGAGATAAAAAAAATTGTTTTTTGTCCTTTATTTTTTCTTCTGTGTCAGTAGGTCACCAAGGGATCATTCTAGTGATGTCATATAGGGGACTTGATGCTTCTATGATATAGGTGGCATCAGAACTGGATGTTGTGGCCGATGATGCTTGATCTCCTTTAATGAGATATGAAATTATTTATCCCACTAGTAGAGGGTCCCGTTCATCATATGTATTTAAATGGGATTACAGATTCCATCCAAGTTCATGATTTATCGAAATATATTAGATATGAGTCATTGAAAGCATTGGGATCATCTAGAGGATTTTTAGGTGAGGCACTTGAATGATTCCCTTGATCTTCTCTAGGTAGATCTCAATTCCACTTTATCTAATGATGAAGCTGATAAAAACTCTTCAGGTGACACCATCTGTTCACATCAAGGGATTCATCCTTAGATGGAGGGAATGGTGGAATCAAAAAAGATTTCATGTTCTCTGAGATAGTATTGACATTAGATTTATTTGACCACCAATTCATCCACAAAAAATTCTAATAGTGTCCCAAGAATCAGCAAGAATATGTGTTTCTTTGCATACTTATAGTCAACACTTTCATTCTTCAAACAAATTGGAATTACTGGATATCACCCTGAAGTCTATGTAATCCCCATATTCATGGGCCATTAATTGTTTTTATACACAAAATACCTATCTCAGAAGGGGAGATCCTATAATCTAGTGGCGTAATCAATCAATAACTCTATCATAGGATAGAGAAAATCGTCCGTCGAGAGGTGGCTTTTTAGATCTCAGAAGTTGATGTAGACTCTAATCTTTCTGTTCATCATCTTGAAGGGAGTGATGTGGGATAAACATATAGGGTACTAGACTTCTTTGATTATGTTGAAAATTATGAGCTTTTTAACTTTTTCCTTGATCATGGAACCATGATATGGGTGCATCTTCTAGGGAGGATGTTTGAACCCATGATGACTCGATAAGAGACCACGGTGATGGATGGTAACATGATGATATTGTCCTAGAAACTGATCCTAAATCCATGGAAATAAATGACGATGTCACTTCTTGAAATTCACATACCACTATAGTTCCTCTATATGCATAGCTTCACTAATCATTGTTGGCCTTATGTCTACCTCAATAACAATATTCACTTATACCAACTCATCGATTGTGGTTTAGAAAACCACTTCAAATGCAGGAGGATAATCCTACAAATATTATTAATTATATGTGAGTGGTTTCAATGGGAACATATTATTAATCTAATACAAAAAAAATCTAGGGGAACACAGGTGCCAACTTGGGCAGATGTGGAATCATCAGTAGGAGAATAATGGACTATAGAAATAATTTTAACAATGGTTGTTGACCAGATTCCATCATGCCTTTGATTAAGGGTTCTATGAATGATGATTCCAATGTATTGATGGTTGGTTGTATTTTGTCAGTTAAATCTAGCTCAGTGGAACAAGCTGTTTTGAGAGACAGTTTTATCCATAGGGAAAACGTCTCGATAACTAATAGGGATAGGTGGTTATGGTATCACTTGAGCCGGACTCGTGTATCTGTAAAAAATAATAATATGTCATTCCTTTTACCTGAGAATGGTTCTTCCCATTATTTCAAAAATTACAATGTAGACTCCCAAATCTTGGGTTTTTTCCTCCAACTGGTGAATCTTAAGGATGAAGGCATCTTCCAATTTTATCCAGGGATCGTCCACAATGGAATTGTGCGCAACCTCATTATTTTGAACACTTTTCTCTCTGATACTTTGTTATTCAGCATCCAGGTATAAAATTTAACGAGAGTAAAGAAAGATTAATCATCATTGAGATCACAAACTCGACCATTGAGGGAGAAAATGAAACATTGGTGATACGAGGTGGTAATTGTTACATGGAGGTGTAGCCAGGGTCAACCCATCAATGCATAGTATGTAATATCCTATAAGAATTCCCTGATATCGATGCTATAAATTGGGACAAAAATCATGTTCTTTAGGGGAATCTTTTAACAATTCCTCTAGCTAGTCATTCCATAACCCTACATATTTATGTCTGAGGGACTTAGATCTGCATCAATCAGACCTAACTTGTGGATCATCTTAGTTGGTATGAGATTTATCCAAGTACCTATGTCAACTATACTATGGTGGACCTCTACACCATTGAACATTCTATTCATATACATAAGATGAATATTCCTCATTTTGGGTTAGCCTACATCTTCACTTGAGAATTTGATGATATCTTTGAATTTTTCTCGCTCGACTTCCTCAGCATGGAAGGATTCTGCAGATACTACCTCTTTTTTGAACTATATGGATCATTTCAAGGCATCTTCAATGGATTCATGAGTAGTGTTTGATTTTCGTATAACCTTTAGAGTAAATAGAATTGTTTTAATTTTGGAAATATTCTTATTCAAATCATACATACACTCTACACATACATTTCTAGTGGTATGAGGTAGTTCCATGGAATGGGGAATGATATGCATTACAAATCGAAACCGGAATATTCTGGCTGGTGCTGGGTATGTAACATTTCTCTATAGGTGAACTACAAAAAATTTCTACCATCATATTGTCGTATGACTGATGTCTTGTTATATATAGATGTGGATAATATTTTTTCAGTTGTGACAACTCTTCCAAGTCGAGTAGCATGAATAGTGGGTGTAGAGAATATGACAAGATGTGATGATAGGACTATGCATGTTGATCTCTGTGATGATCTTACTTATTTTTCTTAATAGCATGCACGACTTAGCTAGAAGTGTTTTCATGTGAATTCTGATGATTCTCATATACATGGAATCCCAAATAATGGCATCGACTTAGAATATTAGGTGGACTATCCTAACACTCATCGTCATTTGTGACCATATAAGGATCCACCACCTCAATAGTATTCACTAAGGAATACTTTTGATCATCACCATAGGAATCATCCAATACTGGGAGAATCCTTGCGGTGATTCACATTTCTAATGGAATGATGTCTCAGAGAGTGTTAGATGACATTAATAGCTGTGTGGGGGTTTCTTTCCCTTTCACCATTGGTGAATTTTTTTCTAAAAATTATAAGGATGATATGTGGATGCATAAACATCAATAAGGGTAGGTGTATAAAAATCAGGAGACTTAGGCTGATTCAAATGAGCACGGATGATATAGTGTGCACGAGTGACTGCTTGGTGGTCCAATCCATCATACTTATGAGGCCCATGGCTTGAGACCTGCATCTATTCACCATCTTTATCACATTCAATCAATTCAGATATAAATCCCAGTTGTACCTTACCAGGACCTAATCTGGCTACATTATTTTCAATATAGTCCTCTATCCAGTCTATAAACAAATAGAATCACTTGATTTTATGTACAATGATTGTACAATGAGGGAAAAAGTTGGGGAGATCAGTGAGATCATCCTCTTAGGGTTTCTTGAATAATGGAAAATGCACAATCCTTTGATCGAAGGAAATCATAAACAAACGGGAACATGAGTTTCATCGAATGAGTTGGTTAGGATTCTCCTCTCCAGGAAAGTAAATTCGGGATCCTATAACTAACGATGGGATACTTCCTATAGAAGGGCTAGAACATGAATGTCTCACATTGGCGGTAGCGCTTGACAGGGTGGTTCATACTAATTTTGTGGTGGGTGATTCTAGGACTAAGGCTAGGCTTATGGCTATTTCCCTCAGTGAGGCTTAGAATGAGCTACTGATGGAAACAAATCTAGCGTACGCGGGTCATGTATATATGTGAAAATAGTAGTCTCTCCCTTTGAAGCTCTTCTTCCATGAAATGGGGGAAGAAACTAATGTTCCTACTTACCTATAAATAAGGATTACTCAAAGGGATGATCCTTGTTAGTGAAATATCAGAATCCACCTGTGAAATTCTGAGTGATGAGGGTGAAAAATCTGTATTTACATTACACACACACATTATCAGCAATTGTTCTTTAGTTAGGGGAATGTCAAATAAATATGTGTTTCCCCAGCACATAATGTAAAATTAAGTGAATCAATCATCTGGAAATTATTTACACATTATGTTGATAGAAATACTTTACTTCTGATTGGATGAGAAGAACTAATAATGACATTTTCAAATATTGTCTTCCCAACTACTAATATACATGATAAGAAACTGGCAGTACATATATAATAAAGGACATTCCAATGATTGTACGAAACACCATATCTTATAGGATTCCATCTATCATAGAGTTCCTAGTGTGTGTCCATTTTGTGAAATATATAGTTCTAGATGCTGCTATGGGTCATAAATCCCATTTATGGTGGCGGAAGTAGGATTCCTAAAATATGGGTGTTCTTGTATCTCATCCACTAACACTAGATATGAAATTCAGTCAGGAAGGATTTTATAGCTATATTGTATCAAGTGAATCGATGAGGGAAGTGAGAGTATGCATTGGATCATACTAACATGGATTCCTTTCATACATAGGATTTTTCACAGCCAATGCGTTAAAAAGATGATCAATATGATAGAAGAGATTGGAGGCTCAAGGAGAAAATATAGCAACATGTGGAGATAAAGGATGAACAACCAAAGCCAGTTCACAAGGAGGGTTCTCACACAGCTCTGGGGGATTTGGCCATGAATATAGTGGACATTTTCTATAGGTCCAGGTATCTAATGTTTTGGGATGCATGAAATTTCCATGAATAATGTGAGGAAACTGGTAAAAGAGGATTTATTGCTTCCCCTACTACCCCAATAGTGGAAAGAAATTATTTTATCGTGGATCACCATAATGATGATGTTTCTTTATAGGGAACACATCAAGGTGAATTTCAATGAAAATTTTCTATTCTATACGATGTTGGATTAAAACTACCTTAGTAGGATCAACCTCCAATTTGTACTGAACTAGATGCATAAGAAGGATTATAACTATCAGTCAATCTTTTTCCCATTTTGGGGCCCCGATCCAATGGAAATGAATCTGAGTGTTCTTCAATGCCATGTATCATCCATTTCTGGCAAGTAATGATGCTCGTATGAGTGTCTACTTGGTATCTTACTACCCCAAGTGGAATGTACTCTTCATTAATCCCTTCCTTGATGTCTTTTTCCTTGAGTGGATTATGTTCATCCATATTCACCAAGACTATACTAAGAAGAATATCCTCGATATCACCTGAAATGTCTGGTTGGGATAGGATGCGACTGATGTGAAGAGAAAAATACTTACCCCATCCGTAGAATTGAACATGTGTGGTTTCAACTTCAATAATTTTGAGAATAATAGTGAGCCATTGAGTGAATCATTAGTGAAGGGTCTGTTGATAGATATGTGATTATGGGGGATGATCCATTGGAATTATTACTAACTAATCCTTGTGAAACTATTGGCCGATGTTGTCTCAATGCTACGGGATCATATGATAAGAAAAGTATTTACCACAAGGATGGAAATGCATATCCCAGTATGTCCCGTGGAAACAGATGACCACATCTTGGGTGACATACTCTTATATATTGATGTCAGGAGTAATAGTTTGAAAAAAAATCTAATACAACTAACTAGCGGCTAGAGTTTCGCACACACTACTCTACTAAAAAGTAAGATTTGACTCATGATTACTACATTCTATGGTCACAGATGGCAAAGGAAATTATAGTGGCACTGATATGTACCATTTCAATAGTGGAACTTCTGTTGGAAAAAATGAAGCGTGAGCTGACTAACCACCCCTTGAAAGGTCATAACCCGGAGGTAGTACCAACTGCACCATCAAGTCCCTATAGAAAGGGATATTGAGAACTGCTTCATATGTGAATATGGTGACTATTGGTGGTGAATATGGTGGGTTTCCATCATCCAAATGCCTCTAATTAACTCTACATGATCTCATATCAAGGTAGAGAATGAAAATGGTGATGATGGAGATGGATTCCCTATGAGACTCTAAAAGGAAGACAAATCATTCTCTACTAGATAATACTGACAAATGGATTCAGGGATCGTGGGAATCTCACCTTAAGGGATGATGAATCTGACATTCTGATCTCCATACATATAATTTAAGGTAGATGGTCAAGGGGAGGGTTCTATAATTTAATTACATTCTTACATATAATACCAAAAAAATAATGTATTTATAATGACATGGTGCATCTCAGAGTTATTCATTTGGCCACATTGTTCATCCCAACTACCTCTGGATGGGTATTCAGGGAAAACTAACAATTTGGAATGGTGGGGACCTTTGTGAAGGATATTGATGTAGTTGGGAGGAATTTCACATGGGTTGGCTTGAATATTGGGTGGGGGACCTCCATATTGGTTGTCATCGATGTGGGGGGGACCTCCAATGGTTCTATTTTGAGAGTGGGGAGGACCTCCGCTGGAGATGTTGAGAACATGGGGAGGACGATAGGTTTGTTATGATAGGTGGGAGGACCTCATCATCTATGAGCTCACGTGAAAGGAGGACATGTGATTATACCAAACAAGAAATGGGGATGACCTCTGTATTAGTAGGCCTGAGTATAGGTATTACCTTCATATTTGTTAATATTCGTGCGAGGACGACCACCACTGTGATGAATACTAGAGTGGGGAGGACCACTACTGGAGCTGGTGAGAACATGGGGAGGACGTTAATGTTGGTGGGTGGCAGAATGAGGTGTATTTGTTCTGTAGTCATTATTGTCATGGGGTGGACCTCCGCTTGAGCTGAGAATGGTTTGAGGAGGACCTTCACATAGATAATCTTAGAAATAGGGAGGAATCTATATTTGGAATAATAGCCACATTGAGGTCCTCCATACTATGTGTCAAAAAGATTGGGTGGACCTTAAACTTTATAGATTCTGGTTACATGAGGAGGACCTCCACACTAGGTGTGAGAGCAGGGATGAACTCCATTCTGGCTTGTGATTTTATTAGGAGGACCTCCATAAAATATCTCATCATCATGGGTTATCCCGCAATATATATTGATTATGAAGGTGGTCGAAAGTCTCAATCGACACCGACCATGGGGTGGATGAGGTCTCGATTCAAATCAAGCATAGGTGGATCCATGTTCTGCTGTTGTAGGGACATGGTGGAATGCACCAGGTTTGGTATGGCCCACAAAATATGAGGAAGAGGAAGTCCACAAATGGGTGTCTCCGTGAGCAGGAACCAAATGATGGTGTTTTCTTATTCAGATGGGGGTCAAGGGATTAGGGGTGTAGACATCTTGTTCTTCGGTCCGAGTTACTGATAGTTGGTGGTGTTGACATGGCCTAGTGGGAGCCCTCCTTGGTAGCTACCGATTAGTATTCGGGGCCAAAATATCATGGATATCCCTTAACTAATCGTTGAAGGGGAGGGAGTCATATTAACATTCTGAGGAGAGACGCCCTAAGCGGTTTTATGTCTGTTTTGGTAGTATTGGATCTCTATGCGGCCCTTGGTGTGGTAATGAATGTGAGGAATAGAAACCTATAGGTCCTGGAGGGACATGTCCCTTTTGGGAATAACACCTCTAGATCACACCATCATACAAGAGTTTCGATCACACATCTCTGCAGAATATCGAAATGTGACAAAGGGAATTTGTACCAGATAAGCAGGGTCAAGGATTAAGTCATTATAGAGGTGGAATCATGTGGGATTCAAACAGTAATATTCCTACTACCAATGCATCTGGGGGTAGAGTGAGATTTATTTCATTTGGATTGGGTCCTGTGAAGAGGGAATATTCAGCCATTAGTTCACATAATAGGAACGAAATCCCAAATTTCTTAATGCCATTAATTTATCCACGGATGGAGAGAGATATCCACACTGACGGTTCCACATATCTGAATCCACAATGATTAACTGAACCCATTTCTAGTGAATTCCATTATAAGAACATTATTTTCATAGCGAAAACTAGGGCCAAATAGTTGGATCTAGTGACACGTTTATCTACTAATTTCTAAAGCTCTATAAATCTGATGATGGGGAGTAGAGTTCACATCAAGTTCACCATTTCTATTTTCGATGCTTTCACAATCGAGGTACGATGTAATGACCCAAACATTTAACAGATGAATTTTCCCTTCATATATTCATATCACACTGTAAAAATCACATTAAATCACTTATACATCATGAAATAATGTTTACAAATAATTAATTAATTAACTAGTAAATATTTATAGAGTATAAACAACTGGAACTAATGAAATAATAACATGACCTTATGAATAGTAAATTGGCCAAATGAATAGTTAACTCACCCATTAATGTACAAATAAATTTTTTTCATCTTAGAAGTGATAAAATGATATAATCATAGCAAAATATATAAAATTTAATATTTTAAATACTATGAGTTATATATTAGAATTTTTATAAGTCATAAATAATGAATTAAAATTTTATGAATAATTTAATAATTTAAAGAAAGAATATTTTAATAAAGTGTGTTCATAAATTAATATTTTTATGTCTTTTGATTTTATGAAAAATTTATGGGACCTTGGATAAGTTTTAAATGTGTTATGAAATCAATTATAATTTATAAATCAAAATTTACAAAGTAAATGATGATTTTAATTAAATATTAAATTACTAATATTTATAATATTATTTTCATATAAAGTAGTTCATTTTTGAATTCTACATGTCAAAAAAAGGATAAGGTGGATTTTTATATTTTTTGGAAATATTTTTTTGGTGAATAGTAAAATACAAAAATTTCCTTTATATATACATTATAAGCTAAATGAACTATTCATAGAGTCATATCTGATGTATGAACCCATATATAGAACTCTCTGTCATTATTTTTATATATTTGTGGATAAATATCAACTATTCATAGTCAAAAATCTAAGGATTAAAATATTGAGGACATAACCCTCTCTTCCATTATAAATACCACACCTCACACACTCTTCTCTTTACACCTCTAATGTTTTTATCCTAGCCCAAATTCTTCCCAATATTCATCCCTATCCCCTCTCCCACGTCTATGATCTCTTGGTCTCATAAAAAACCATGCTTATAGTTTCTTTGAGAAGGATCTCAATGGGATATTTCAAGATGCAAATCCTCGCTATTTTCTTTTATTTTCCTTTCAATCTTTATTTATTTTCTTATTCTCTCTTCATATCCCATCACCCAATTGGCATGATAACTCTAGTAAATTAAATATAATGGTAATGGATTATTCAATTTCATATCCCCAACCTGGAATCTAAAAAAATGGTTCCCCAAGTAGAGCCATCACATGACCTCAAGCGCGCCTCCGCGTATGCCAGAGTTTGATGACTAGCGGCGAGGGTCTTATGAGTCATGTGGGGAAAAATACCCTCATTTCTGTACTATGAAACAGTATGACACAATATAAATAGTGTAATTAATATTAAAAACCAATAAACATACAAGATAAACATATCCCATCATGGTACAAACCATAACTCAACATTACCAATGTCATGACATAGTAGTAGTGAAAGTGAATAAAACCCAAAAATTTGGAAAATATCCGATCTCCAAAGGAGTCCGGACACCATGTCCAGATGCTCCTCCATGTACATTCTGAGCCCAACTAAATATCCTATGGTAGGGACTTTTCCATTGTCCTGACGTACGACCATGAAATCACCTTGGGTACCCCATGGTGGCCCGAGCAGTGTGTGGTTACAAAACATAGTAAGCCACCACCAATGGTGTCTACAAATATTCATTTTAAAAGATATTGCATGCAATTCCAAAAAAATTATAAGTAAAATGGGATTGTTTGGGTGCCATTTTTTAACAATGTTCATTTAATTAATGACTATTATTTACCCCAATTCCATTTATTATACTTTTTTACTTTATAGTCCATTCTTATCACAAGTTATTTGGGTTATGAACATATATCATCTCTACATGGGTCCAATTAAATAAATCATTATGCACACGACAAATAAAACAAGTCCCGATCTCACTAGGGATACACATATCACATGTACACATTAACCTCAACTCGAAGACTCATTTCAGGTTGAATGAAACAGTTTGGGGAATAGAGACTTTGACCCCTTCCCTAACCCATGTATTTGTGGGGTGGATTTTAGAGCCTCATTATAACAGGACCTATGGGTGTATAACCTCATGTAAATTCTCCACTCTACCAAGACATGTTCACATGCTTCCTTATCATGTCCCCACAACTATTCCATAAAACAACCAATCATTACCAATTCCATTAGAATTCACATGATATTATAACAAAATGTAAAATTAAAATATACCACAACCCATAAATACATTTACCAATTGAAAATCATTATCATTATGCCAAATTTCCATTTTAATTTCATAACATCTTAAGTTTATTCAAAAAACCCATACATTAGATAATATTAATCAATTACCATATATTATCCCACATTACACTCTTATCATTTCACACTCATTTTCCCCTTATGCACTCAATTGCAATTCTTATATCACATAACACAAACACTTTATTACATACAATCATAAATGTGTACAACATAATTCCAATGTATTATCCCTATCCACATATTCATCCATTTCCATATTATATACCATTATCATATTCACCATTTCCCATTGTATTACCCAATTACATGTTCACTATTTAATATGAAATAATCCCATTAGGAATTTCTAACAAAAATTCTTTAAACAATCGTTGTAATATATTTTAAACAAATTTCCCATTTTCATTTCAATACAACAACAAAAATATTACCTTATAACCCTAGGAACATATATCATCACTCCATTTATAACTTAATCAACCATTGAAATATGTTTTACACGGTCTGAACATTTTACTCATCAGTCCATCACTTAACCCTATGACACTATAGGTCTGGGATTTTCGGCGCACCCCATGGGTGTCCCTAAAATGGTCAAGTACTCTAGTAAAAATCCCACTATGATCATGAGGAGTTTAATTGTTCAATTATACACACCCTTTTATCAATCACTCCAACATAATTAAGAACACAATTAGGTAAAAGGAAGAACCAATGATTCCATGCACCAATCCTAAATAAATCAATGGGATAATACTTATAGACTGCCTACGAACAATTTTAAAAGGAATACACTCTTGATCAAGCGATTGGATTCGAATTAAATCATCCCTTGAGTCTCCATCCTATTTTCCACCAGAAAATGAGGGTTTTAGGTCTTCGGATGGTGACTGAAGAAACTAAATACACTTATCCAAAAAAGAGAAGCCAGAGGAGCTTCAGACATACCCATGGCTTCAATCCTCGTTCAATGATGCTCCAAATATCCATGAATTAACGTAGAACCACTCT
Organism: Viscum album; assembly: GCA_963277665.1. Lineage (NCBI taxonomy): Eukaryota > Viridiplantae > Streptophyta > Magnoliopsida > Santalales > Viscaceae > Viscum > Viscum album. The sequence goes on from OY728165.1 coordinate 624,375,144, forward strand.
TGGGATGCTTGGTTCTTCTGAGATCATTCTTAGGGTTTTCGAGGGTGGAATGGAGGATAATCTTGAGTTGGGGTGTAAATTAATGGGATGACATTTTTGTACTTCTATAAAAAATACTGGGATGCACGGCATACCCGAAGGGTTTTCCAAAGAGTGCGAAAATTGTGCATGAGACACTATTTGAAAAACACCACATCGCATGGTTTCATGTGGATTCCACACGGCTTAAATAACCATGCACCAACCATGCACCAACCATGAATATGCCTCTGTCCATGGATACACAGTTACCAGGTTTTCCTGTAGGGTTTTCAATAATCGTGCGCAATCCGTGAAACATGCAGATGAACTCACTTTTCTTCTACTTTCATGTTCCCATCACTTGGAACAACCCCAAGCCTTCACATAAACATGGAGAAACACTTACCTATCCAAAAATATGGGGTCAAAACAAAACCTAAACTAAATCCTACCTTAAGAAAATCTATGATCTTACAACCTCCAAACCTTATAACGACTCATCCTCGAGCTACTCTTCCATGTATCACTATGCTTATGTAACATGAGATCATTACACTATGCCTAACTATCCATTCTCATCTTCCATGTTTCTAGATTCTCATCTCAATTACCACCGATCATGGATCAAGGGCACATACATTCCCAAGAAGTCTTCCTCACCACAACCCCAACATCAACCAAATACTCCTCATAGATACATCAACATTAACCATACCCAACCACTAGAACATAATAGGGATAAAATAGGCATTATTTCATGACACACTAAAAATAGAAACATCACTCATATAGAATCACATCATCATGGATTTACCAATCGACACCCCTTCGATCTGATCATCTGCACAACGTAAGATCCAAATCACTTGGCGTCAATTTCCCCAGTGTTTTCCCAACTCTAACGGTGACGAAACCCAATATCTCCAAAAACACAATGCATGGTCCATTAAACCACATTTCCCAATATACGTCTATTCACCACTATCCTAGAAATATCACCCAAAATCTATTTAGATATCAAATCACAAGACATGTTCCAACTCACCATGCCCAATCATTCATAGGGGAATTACCATGAATTGTCATCCAACCGCATTGTCGAAACCATTCAAGAAGAAATTACAACAAAATACATTCAATGACTAAGATCAACTTTACCAAACCCAGGTACAACATCATTTTAATAAGGCACATACTACTATAACATGAACCCAATGGTGGGTCACTGTCACAACACCCATTCATGTTTACCATCTCAGGTCAGACCACACAAGATCATATTTTCGCAGAACACCCACCTTCCACTGATGGTGCGCTACCCCTTTCTCCCCTTCAAAATGTGAATACTAACTTGAATCCTATGATTATCATCCTACATTCCCACTTATGTTGTTCCTTATATTAACATAGTAATCCATTATCACAACATTACCACCAAATAGACTATCATCAAGCTTCACCATTGGCTTGACACCACATCACATGGCCAAGGTTCCCTTAACTTCAAGATATTCTAAAACAACCCGAAGAGAAATTAAGTGAGTCTAACCCCAATAATTGTTGGAGTTACATAACCCAACCTCTATTTCCACAACAAATTTTTATATTCCACCAGACACTTCTATGACTTCAGCATCGACATAACAAAATTCACATGGAACCACCCTACGATAGAGCCAACCCTGGGCTCATTAGTCACCACATCAAAGTCCCACATTACCTCTCTATGTAACCTAACATGAACCTCACAGGTTTCTCATTGGAATCCCTATGACATTACATGAACTAGATGTTCTCCTCTCTATATCCAAGACTAACTTATCACTCCCCGACTTAGGATTTTCATTACCGTTGTTCTATATGAGGGATTCCAACCCTCTCATCTTACACTTGACCACAAGCTGATCCCCAAAACATAGACATGTTCATCTATATTTTTTCCAAATTAAGCAAAAAAAACATCACCCAATGCCTGTTCCTGGCTTCCATGAATGACACACATGTTGTTTTTTGACATTCGGTCCATCTTGAGGGCCTCACTCAAAGCCATAGATGGTGTACATCCTATGATAATGATCTAAACATAACATTTATATGTGAGTAATCTCCATGATGTCCCTAATCCAACCAAACACCTTCAAGAATCATAGGTACAATCTAGAACTTCTAAATGTACCTGGGAAAATATAAATATATTGGGAAGGATATCACTAGCAGTAGTAGCTAATATGATTTCCAATAATACCACCACCCACATATCCATTTATGCTGTCAAAATGTTTAACACCATGAACTTCTATGGATCTCAGTCTCCCATGCCAAATTCGTCTCAACAGAACATTACCAACCCCACTCAACTATGATTTCCAACCAAGTCCAACCATCGCTCCATGACCAAATAACTAGGCAGTCGTGAAACAATGATTCTTGTGTCAATAATTCCACCACAATGCTGGAGTTCTTTTGATGCATTCATGGAAGATAAAAACCGAACCACAATGGTCTACCACAACAATCAAACCAATAGTATCTCACAAATCAACCTTTATCTATGTTTATCCCATCACCGGCTTACATACCGAACCATGTATCTTTGTTATTCAGCCTCATCACACCTAGGCAGCATCTGCATCTCACACAACCACAGATACGAACAACATCATCAACGTGACCGCCCTCACCTCAGGTGTCACCATCGAGCAGATGAATATAATGGAACTTCAGTCACCCTTGTCTCCTCTACTAAAAAACAAATTCGACACCTCCTTTAATCATAATTCAACCAGGTGAGTCCAGAATCCATACGCTATAACCCTTAAAAACAAACCTTACATTATATCACAAACACGACGGTGCCCTTATGAAAGAACCAGACATAACTATTCCATTTAATAAAACATGGTGGTACTTAGTATGCAATGACACCACCTATGAATCATTTATCATTATTTATATTCCATGTCACATGCACCACTGGCCTATCCTCCCACGATGTCACCCTTGATTTTATGAAATGATCATCGCGTAACCATAACTCGAGTAGCACCACAAACCATCAACCATCTAACATAGTTCTCTAAGATATTTATTCACCATACAACACTATGAGTCCAACTATCTGTGTCCAAAAAATCCACATGTGAGACACCCCCCCCCCAAATCACTAGAAACCTTGTCCGACCTCGCACATAGGAAAACTTGAAGGTTGACTAATACAAACTGTAACACCCCAGGTAAATATAGAATATGACATTTTCACATTTATACATATTTGTGAATAAAATATTAATGTGACTTTAAAGGGGACGCTATGCTCGATGGCATACCCAATATGCAACAACGAGTTTCTTGGAAATCTTACGTTTCACTCTAATAATAAAATAATATTATTTTAAATTGTAGTTAACACCTAGCTGTTGTAATGGCGGAAATGAACAGAACTAACTAAAAAATGATTATATATGTTTGTCAAATTTTTTTACTTTTTAAAATAAATGTTAGAGGATTAAAAATGTGAATGAATCCAATTTTAAGCGTAAACATTCTAATATTCTTCAAAAGGTCGATTAACCGCCTTTTGATGACGAACCTCTTTTAAATCCACTTTTTGAAAATTTTAGTTGTTATATTTGACCAAATAAAATTCTTCTTTAGAATCGGGACATCAAAATTTACTTTGTGTAAATTTTTGGTATTTTTCCGATAATGTTCATTTTGTAATGAATAGTGAAAAATGTTGTATTTTAATTCAAACCCTCTTTTTAATCTAATTTTTTTATATGAATAGATTATCATTTGAATTGGTTTCAACGTGAAATTAGAATATATTTTTACCATTTAATCCAATAGTGGTCATTGGAATTAATTTCATCTTTAAATTGGACATAAACTAGTGTCAATCTTTTAATACTTATTATTTTATAAAAACACGCTATTTGCTCTGACAACGGGAATTAATTATTAAATTAATTAATGTAACATATATGTTTTGAATTTTGTAAAATAGAAATCATTTTTTAATTCAGAATATCAAATATATCCTAGGGTAAATTTTTGGTGATTTTTTGAAAAACTTCAATTTTTGATGAATAGTGAAACCACAAAGTGGTAGTTAATGAAACTGATTTTTCGTTTAAATGAAACCTTACCACTTCTGTGATTTGAATTTCAAAAATCCGACATACATGGTTGTCATTAAGAAGTAAAATTTGGTTCAATGGGATTAAAATAATTTTTTGGCGAATAGTAACTTTTATGTTTATTAATCGCGATTAGAGGTAATTAGTGTAATTTAAGGTAAAAATAATGTTTTAAATAATGAAATGACCTAGACACAGGTACTAACCTCATTGGATGTGTTATGGCCGACCAGGACAATCCATGGGTCAACATGGGGACCCCATTGAGCCACTTTGGTAGGAAAATGACATTAATACCTTTTTATTTAATGTTAAAATTAAAATGTCACAAACATGTGTTGTTTTATTAAAACAATTTTTATATGGGGTTATACAAGTCAAATATTTGACTATAAATATAAATTGGAAAGATAAAACGATTTCCTACATCATAGTTGTTTTTTTATAATTTTTATACATTACCTAAATTAAATTATTTATGTCACCATGATGATGCAACGATTACCTCATTATTTAATGATTTAAATAAAATGGAATGATAATGTAACATCTAAGACCTAAACATGTCAAAAACCTATTGGATGAGTGGATTTCTAACCCTTATCACCTTATCCTAGAAACACATAAATGTGGGACCTTTAAAATCCGAAACTCATTCTAAAATAACGTAACATTTCCTTACTTTTCAAGAGTTCCCCTCCTCTCGTCTTATAAAAGGCCCCCACCTCTACCTCCTTACCCACACCTCTCAAGCCTTTAGCTCGGCCAAACCCTGCCCATTTTGTCTCTACACATCCCTCTATTACTCCTAGAAGCCTCACTTTGGGTAGAAGTCTTCCCAAGAAAGCCTTTGAGCTCAAATCAAAAACAGTTACCCGATTTAAAGGTAGTGTCTTCTCTTGTGTTCTTTTGTTTTATTTTGCTTCTCCAACCCCATTAGCTCTTTTTATTATTTCCGTATGCAAAAAATACAGTATCTTAAATATACTAGGATTTTTTTATAAGAAGAATTCGAGCTACACTTACACACACCTACATCTAAGGGTTAAAGAACATACTATTTCTGTGGATGGAGAATTTCTTCCTCATAAAACGATGATTGTTCAACACTCATATAACACCTTCAAAGGTGTCCATTAAGATGTCACTATAATTATATATGATATATAATATGTTTATGTTTTACTTAATCTTATGTATTTTTATTTATTGGCATACCTTTATGGTTTTCCATTGTCAGTAAAACACGATAATTTCTTTTTAGGAAGTGCGGACTACTGCCCCTTCAAAGTGATTTGATTCGTTCATGCCATATGTGGGATGTATAAAGGATGGATTTGAAGTTATTATATATGATTTATGTTAAATATAAATGATGAATATAAATATGGAATTAAAATATACATACCTAATATTTGGTGTTACTTCCATTAATATGACATAGAAATGAATGTAGCGTTCATGCGTACGTACGGCTTACCGTCTCCATGAACGGTGCATTTCATTTCTTACCTCTAAATGAATATGTAATATTATAAATACTTTTATATTCTGGATATATATGATATATATGATATCCAAATCATGAATATCATTCTGGATATAATGAACGTTTGACCACACGAACAACATGTAATTGTAAGAAGTCCACTTTCGACTTAAGAACCAAATATCGACAAAACAAACATTTTTAACTTAAATGATTACATAATTATTATAACATGGCAATAAGTTATATAAAAGGAATAATGAACTTGAAAATGGTTCTTAAGCAAGCTTAAATTAACTCAAGTTTATTATTCGGGACGTTAAAGAACGATTGAGTCAAGTCGGACCCAAGGTAAGGGATCCTACCCCTCTCTTTCTTTTTAAGTACACTCTTTTATGTCATTTATTTTAATCTCATATTTATTTTGTTTGGGGATGTTATTTTATATTACTAATACTGTAATTTTTATGTTCATATTATGATACACCCTATTTGATCTCGTAAATCCATTTTTTGATGTTTTAAGTGGTGCTGTTAGGCTGCCGAGTTTCCATAAGGTATTTTTCATCTCACTTATATTCTCGTGACATTTATGCTACGTTTTCCACTATTACCTTTGAGTGGTGTATGTACTGCACATTATTATACACTTTGTGTAGTATAATTTCATTTATGGGTATTTACATCTTCATTGTATGACCCTTCTTCCATGGGGTGTTCATTTCGAAAGTTACCCAACTCGGTAAGGGGATCTTTCACCCTCCTCTTTTTAAAATACTTCTTTTGTTATGTCTTTTAACTATCATAGTATTATTTTGGGATAAGTTCTTATATATGCTTATTTATGTAAATTTTATTTCCAAGTGATGAGATACCATTTTCTCTCTCATCAACTCATTTTCTGAATTTTAATGTGATGTTATTAGGCTGTCATATTTCTGTAAGGGAACTTCTTAACCCACTTTCAATTATTTGCGTAAAACCTCTACTTCATGATTTTATTTTGCCAAAATTATGTGTGTAATATCTATGTTGTAATTTCCACAAACCTTTTTTTGGATATATTATTTCTACACATAATCATCTCATTGATAAATTCTTACGAACTTTTATGTGAAATCATAACTCAATCTCATTTCATTGAGTTAAATATCTATGTCATTGGTTTTGTTTTTATAAGACTATGTGTGAATGTCCTCTGATTGTTTCACACTTAATATCCACTTATATTGGGTGTATTTATATTTCTCACACATAATTATGTGATAGTTTTATCCTTAATTTAAGGATACCATCTTTATAATGGATTTCATCTCAATTTACTTTTCCATTGAGACTTCATTGTTGTTATGCGCCAATTAACTCTTATATGGTGTGTATACTATCCTTTGACATATTATATCATGAATCCCTTTATTCTCATGATATTATAAAGCTCGGATTACATGTTATTCTACAATTATTTGTATTCAAGAGTCTCTCATTTTGTTAAAAACTCTTTAACAAAAATATCGTATTAAATGTTTTAAAGATTCATTATTCTACATCATTATCTTTAATGCCCATTTTTTCAAAATGGTTTTCAGTATTTATTTATATGGACATTAAAGTTTTAAAATTAGAATACAATTAAAATCTTCAAAGTGGTATGGGATACTTTGAATCAAAAATCACTTTTAAATGGTTTTTGAAAATGGATTGCTTAATTCTATATCATGGAATTACTTATTGTGATTGAAAATGAAATGTTGTTATTGAAATGTTTATATTTTCCATATTTTATGTGTAATGATGGTACTTGGACATTTTACAGGTGGTTACGTGATAAACCATATGACGGGTGGTTCTGTAAATACTAGGACGGGTGGTTACGTTATAACCTCTAATGCATTGGGTATGGAAGTCGGTCGTATGTCTATTCCATTAAGTATGTGTGGAAGTTGACCGTATGGTTATTCCATTTAAGTATGTTTATGTCCCAAGTTACCTTTAAATGTTATGTGTTCTTTATATGGGTTTTATGGTAATAATTTGGTTACAAAAGGGTATGTAATGATCTTTTATTCAGTGAAGAGTTTCTACTACTTCATAAAGGTGAAACGTATTACTTTGGTAAAGTACTCATGGTTTACTTGTCATTTTTGGAAAAATAACAGTTTTCCTTTTTTGTGTATCCTTTACTGGGATTTTTATGCTCATCCCAAGTTTTTGAAATGTTTTACACATGACTTAAAGATGAATAGGGTCAAGGATGGGATCAAGGAAAGACATGCTATCTAAAACATGGAACTAAACATGTTTATTTTTTAGTGTTTTTTTTATTTTATGGAAACTTAGTAGAAGTGTCTTCTATGTAATATTTTAAGATGTAATAGTTATGACCTAATTCTCTAAAAATCTAAAACTGAAAAGATCCTCAGTGTGAATTATTCATTAAATTCAATATTAAGTAAGGTTTAAGGCTAGGGCCTTATAGTTGGTATTAGAGGTCGGTTTAGAAAACTTTAGAGGTTAGGGTATTCTTTAAGCATAAGTGACATTACCATAATGGTTAGGATTTCAGAAAGAGTCCAAGTTTTAGATAAAGTGAATGAGTAAGTATATCTTAGTGTTTATCTTCCTCATTAGTACATGATGGTTTTGTTGATATACTCACACTGATATTTCGGTTTTTAGTGAATGGATGGATCTAGTAGGCACCAAAGTGACAATAGGATTGAAGGAAACTGTGGTGGTTCTCTGATTAAGAAACTAGATGAAATGGGAGATTGAATAAGGAAACTTGTGGTTGTTATAAAACAACTATCAAGGAGTCATGATCAACCACTTTTACCTTGGTATGTTCTGTAATGCATCATGTACGAGATGACCAATCGATGTGGAAAATCTGGTAACAATTATAAAGGTAACCATTATGGTTTATATGATCCTTACTTTTGAGGTAATTATGGGTTGTTATATATTATGATGGAAAATGAAAGGCATGAGATAAAATTGAGGTTAAAATATGTTATGATTATTTTGGAAGATTTTATCTCGTTTTGGGGAATGATTTAAGAATATACAGTTTTGGAAAAAGTAAAACACGCAGACCGTGTGACAACCCATCGCGTCGGACAAAGCTGCGGGAATCGAACCCACAACCAAAGTGAGACTGATATTTATCGCCTACCACTGGACTATGTGATGTCCCTGGTTAGTTTGACTAATTATTTTTAGTTATATGATTTTAGGAATCAAGAGTATGTTTATTTTGGGTTATCTATGAACATGATTAACCTATCATGGAGGATATGTGATTAGGTTAATTACTTTTCAATATGATAATTTAAGAGCAACTGATGTTATTTGGAGATAAAAGTTAATTTGTACCTTGGAAGACTATGTGATAAAATCTTTCAAATATTTGGGTTTCAATCTTAGTTTGGTTTACTTTGAGGAATTTAATGGACAATTGTTTATCGAATGGTCTTCGTTGAACTTTGGGTTTTTTTGGACAAATTTTGAAGATTAAGAATGGATTTTCTTTTTATAAAGGATTATACTTTTGTGGATTATCTGATCTCATTCTAACAATTTTGTTTTTGGATTTTGTCTAAAGACATGGGAAATATATAGTTCTCTTTTGTGGATTAGGTGATTCTCGGGAAGTTGATTATAATAATCTTAATGCATAAAAGTCTACGTAAATACTCATCTTTTGGAGAAAATATGAGTTTGATTAAGGAATCTAGTAAAAGGTGAATGTCTACGTGACAAGTAAGTATGTTTCATTATGAATTAGTTAAGCCCAAAAATAAATTCCTCAATGAAGAGTAACTTAAAACAAAAATGTTTTTTGTTCTATTTTCCTACCGGGGAATCAAATACCATTAAACCCATCACAAGTTAGTGATTTTCTTATGGTTAACTTTCTCCTAGACATGTTTACTATCACTCTCCCTCAGAAAATCACCCTTTGTTTTTTCCTCCATGTCCATATTTTCATACTTGGAATCCTAGTAAGGGTTAACTCGGGTGACCTTTGTACTTCACATTCTTTATTTTAAAGTTATTGTTTTATTGACTCTTGTTCCGATGTGGGATTTTTAATGAAGTTTCCAAGCCCAATTTTAAAATTGCAAGGACACAATTCCCAAAAGGGGGGGAGGATGTAACACCCCAGGTAAATAATGAATATGAAATTTTCACATTTATCCATATTTGTGAATAAAATATTAATATAACTTTAAATGGGACGCTATGCTCGATGGCGTACCCAATACGCAATAATGAGTTTCTTGGGAATCTTACGTTGCACTCACTACCACAAAAATAGTTTTTCGCAGCGCCCCCCCCTTTATCAGCGCTTTTTTTATCGCTGATAAAGCGACCCCCCTTTATCAGCGCTTTGGTTAGCACTGATAAAGGGCCCCCCTTTATCAGCGCTTGTTTAGTAGCGCTGATTAAGGGTCGGCTTCAAAAAAAAATTAAAAATATATTAATATATAAACATAGTTATATTGTTATATAAATATAATGTATAATTTTTAAATATATTTTAGATAAGTATAAATGTACACTTACACTTATTATACTTAATATATAAGATATTTAGTGAAAATGACTTCTTAAAAAATTAAAAAAATATTTTTAATTAATAATTTTATAATCATTATGGAGTAATAGTCATTTAATAACAATTTGAAGACTAAAAATTAAAAAAATTAAAAAAAGATCCAAAATATGTTGAAAACGCAACTAAAACTTAAAACGGCCATAACATTTGATCCGGGTGTCCGTTTGAGCTCTACCACATATCAAATCGAAGCCTGCGACGAGCTGTACGTTTTTGGGACCGGAAGCGCCCAGGTCAAGCGTTTTTCAAGGCCAAAAAAGGCCTAGAAGGGCTCCATAACTGAGTTTTTTGTCGGGGGTACCCAGATTTTTTAACATTTTGTGCCTTTTCAAACTCGTTTAAGGGGGTATTATTGGCTTTTGTTGGAGGGGACTGAATTTATTCCAAGGTATTACATTCATATTGATATTATGCCTTTGAAATTTCATCCTTTTTTATAATGAACTGCTATTTATAATCAAATATATAACTATATGTACATATTTTTTATATATTCGCACCTAAAAATTAAATTTTTTTAATAAATAATTAAACATATTTACATATAAAATATATTAGCATTATCTAAATAATAACTAATATCCATTTTATTTAAAATACCAATATATGAATATTTATATACCTATATATTAATCTAACTATATAGATATATTAATCTAACTATATATATATACATTAATCTAATAACTATATATATATTAATATAACTACATATATATATATTAGTATTACTATATATATATATATTCATATCACCATAAATATATATATTAATATCACTATATATATATATATTAATATAACTATATAACTATATAAATATATATTCATATAACTATATATATGTAAATAAAACTATATATATGTTAATATAACTATATATATATATATATATTAATATAAATATATATTACTATACGAATAAATATAACTAAATATATATATATAGATATAGATATATATTAATTCCACTATATATATATATTAATATTACTATATATATTATAATATAATTATATATATATATATATTATAATATAACTATATATATATATATATTAACATAAATATATATTACTATACGAATAAATATAACTAAATATATAAATATACATATATAAATATATCATGAATTGGAAAGCAAATCAAAATAGAGTAGTGGTAAGAGCTTAGGCGCGCAGGGGGGAGGTCTCGAGTTCAAATCCGGGTGAAGGCAGGGGTGCGCGCGCATGGGGAATATTTGAGCAAGCGTAGAGGGGGGGTGCGTGGGGTGCTGTATAAAGGCTGAAAAGCGCTGTAAAGGGGGGGGGGATTCAAGCGCTATAAAAGCCCCCCCGATTGGCAGTCGTTTTTATTTTTTTAAAATTTTATTAAATATTTTTAAATTTTTTTAAAATTTTATTAATTTTTTTTAACTTTTATCAGCGCTTTTTTCAAAGCGCTGATAAAAGGGTCCTTTATCAGCGTTAAAACAAAAGCGCTGATAAAGGGGACCTCCCCTTTATCTACGCTGGTTTTATCAGCGCTTTTCTAGCACTGATAAAGGCCATTTTTTGCGCTGATAAAGGCCGTGTTTGTAGTAGTGACTCCAATAATAAAATAATATTATTTTAAATTACAGTTAACGCCTAGCCATTGTAATGGCGGGAATGAATAGAACTAACTACAAAATGACTATATATGTTTGTCAAATATTTTTACTTTTTACAATAAATGTTAGAGGATTAAAAATGGGAATGAATCCAATTTTATGCGTAAACATTATAATATTCGTTAAAGGTCGATTAACCGCCTTTTGATGAAGAACAAATTTTAAATCCACTTTTTGAAAATTTTATGTGTTATATTTGACAAAATAAAATTCTTATTTATAATCGGGACATCAAAATTTTCTTTTTGTAAATTTTTGGTATTTTTCCGATAATTTTCATTTTTTTAATGAATAGTGAAAAATGTTGTATTTTAATTCAAACCCACTTTTTAAAATAATTTATTTATATTATTATAATATCTTTTGAATTAGTTTCAAAGTGAAATTAGAATATATTTTTACCATTTAATCCAATAGTGGTCGTTGGAATTAATTTCATCTTGAAATTGGTCTTAAACTAGTGTCAATATTTTAATACTTATTATTTTATAAAAACACGCTATTTTCTCTGACCGTGGGAATTAATTATTAAAATCTTTAATGTAACTTATATGTTTTGAATTTTTTAAAATAGAGATCATTGTTGAATTCAGAATATCAAATATATCCTAGGGTAAATTTTTGGTAATTTTCTGAAAAACATCAATTTTTGATGAATAGTGAAACCAAAAAGTGGTAGTTAATGAAACTGATTTTTCTTTTAAGTGAAACTTTACCACTTATGTGATTTGAATTTCAAAAATCCGAGATACATGGTTTTCACTAAGAAGTAAAATGTGGTTCAATGGGATTAAAATATTTTTTGGTGAATAGTAACTTTTAAGTTTATTAATCGCGATTAGAGGTAATTAGTGTAATTTACGGTAAAAATAATATTTTAATAATATTAAATGACCTAGACACATGTCCTACCCTCATTGGATGTGTCATGGCTGACCAAGAAAATCCATGGGTCAACTTGGGGACCCCAGGGAGCCACTTTGGTAGGAAAATGACATTAATACCTTTTTATTTAATGTTAAAATTGAAATGTCACAAACATGTGTTGTTTTACTAATACAATTTTATATGGGGTTATAAAAGTCCTATTTTTTACTATAAATATTAATTGGAAAGATAAAAAGATTTCTTACATCATAGTAGTTTTTTTATAATTTTTAGACATTACCTAAATTAAATTATTTTTGACACCATGATGATGCAGCGATTACCTCATTATTTAACGATTAAAATAAAATGGAATGATAATGTAAAATCTAAGACCTACACATGTCCAAAACCTATTGTATGAGTGGATTTCGAACCCTTATCACCTTATACTCGAAACACATAAATGTGGGACCTTTAAAATCCGAAACTCATTCTAAAATAAAGTAATATTTCCTTACTTTCCAAGAATTCCCCTCCTCTCGTCTTATAAAAGGCCCCCACCTCTACCTCCTTACCCACACCTCTCAAACCTTTGTCTCGGCCAAAAACTGCCCATTTTGTCTCTACACATCCCTCTATTACTCCTAGGATCCTCACATTGGGCATAAGTCCTCCCATGGAAGCCTTTGAGCTCAAATCAAAAAGAGTTACCCGATTTAAAGGTAGTGTATTCTCTTGTGTTCTTTTGTTTTATTTTGATTCTCCAACTCCATAAACTCTTTTTATTATTTTCTTATGTAACAACTCCAGTATCTTAACTATACTAGGATTTTTTTATAAGAATAATTTGAGCTACACTTACACACACCTACATCTAATGGTTAAGGAACATACTGTTTCTGTGGATGGAGAATTTCTGCCTCACGAAACGATGATTGTTCAACACTCATATAAAACCTTCAAAGGTGGCCATTAAGATGTCACTGTATTTATATATGATATATAATACGTTTATGTTTTACTTAAGCTTCTGTATTTTTCTTTTGTGTCATACCTTTATGGTTTCCAGTGAGGGTAAAACATGATAATTTCATTTTAGGAAGTGCGGACTACCGCCCCCTCAAAGTGATTTGATTCGTTAATGCCATATGTGGGATGTATAAAGTATGGATTTAAAGTTATTATATATTATTTATGTTACATAAATATGATGAATATAATTCTGGAATTAAAATATACATCCTATCATTTGGTTTTAATCCCATTAATATGACAAAGAAATGAATGTTGCGTTCATGCGTACGTACGGCTTACCGTCTCCACGAACGGTGCATTTGATTTCTTACCTCTAAATGATTATGTAATATTATAAATACTTGTATATTCTGGATATATATGATATATATGATATCCAAATCATGAATATCATTCTGGATATAATGATCCTTTGACCACACGAACAACATGTAATTATAAGAAGTCCACTTTCGTCTTAAGAACCAAGTATCAACAAAACAAACATTATTAACTTAAATGATTAAATAATGATTATAACATGGAAATAAGTGATATAAAAGTAATAATGAACTTGAAAATTGTTCTTAATCAAGTTTAAATTAACTCAAGTTTATTATTCAGTATGTTAAAGAATGATCGAGTCAAGTCGGACTCGAGGTAAGGGATCATACCCCTCTCTTTCTTTTTAAGTACACTCTTTTATGTAATTTATTTTAAGCTCATCTTTATTATGTTTTGGGACGTTATTTTATATTCAAAATACTTTAATTTTTATGTTCATATTATGAGAGACCCTATTTGATCTCATAAATCCATTTTTGGAGGTTTTAAGTGGCGTTGTTAGGCTGCCGAGTTTCCGTAAGGGATTTTTCATCTCACTTATATTCCCATGACATTTATGCTATGTTTGCCACTACTTCCTTTGAGTGGTGTATGTACTTCCCATTATTATAAACATTGTGTAGTATAATTTCATTTATGGGTATTTACATCTTCATTGTATGACCCTTCTTCCATGGGGTGTACATTTCGAAAGTTACGTAACTCGGTAAGGGGATCTTTCAACCTCCTCTTTTTAAAAGACTTCTTTTGTTATTTCTTTTAATTAACATACTATTATGTTGGGATATGATATTATATATAATTATTTATGTAAATTTTATTTCCAAGTGATGAGATACCATTTTCTATCTCAGCAACTCATTTTCTGAATTTTAAAGTGACGTCGTTAGGCTGTCAGATTTCTGTAAAGGAACTTCATAACCCACATTCAATTCTTTGGGTTAAACCTCTACTTATTGATTTTATTATTCCAAGATTATGTGTGGAATCTCTATGTTGTAATTTCAAAAAACCTTTTTGTGGATATATTATTTCTACACATAATTATCTCATTGATAAATTCTTACGAACTTGTATGGGAAATCATAACTCAATCTCATTTCATTGAGTTAAATATCTATGTCATTTGTTTTTTTTCCAAGATTATGTGTGAATGACCTTTGATTGTTTCACACTTAATATTCACATAAATTGGGTGTATTTATATTTCTGACACATAATTATGTGATAGATGTATCCTTATTTTAATGATACCATCTTTATAATGGATTTCATCTCAATTTACTTTTCCATTGAGACTTCATTGTTGTTATAGAACAATTCACTCTTATATGGTGTGTATACTATCTTTTGACATATTATATCATGAATCCCTTGATTATCATGATATTATAAAGCTCGGATTACATGTTATTCCACAATTATTTGTATTCAAGAGTTTCTCATTCTGTTAAAAACTCTTTAACAAAAATATCGTTTTAAATGTTTTAAAGATTCATTATTCTACATATTTATCTTTAATGTCCATGTTTTCAAAATGGTTTTCAGTATTTATTTATATGGACATTAAAGTTTTAAAATTATAAAACCATTAAAAGCTTCAAAGTGGTATGGGACACTTTGATTCAAAAATTTCTTTTAAATGGTCTTTGAAAATGGATTCCTTAATTCAATATCTTGGAATTACTTATTGTGATTGAAAATGAAATTTCGTTATTGAAATGTTTATATTTTCAATATTTTATGTGTAATGATGGTACTTGGACATTTTACGGGTGGTTACGTGATAAACCATATGACGGGTAGTGCCGTGAATACTAGGACGGGTGGTTACGTTATAACCTCCAATACATTGGGTATGGAAGATGGCCGTATGGATATTCCATTAAGTATGTGTGGAAGTCGACCGTATGGTTATTCCATTTAAGTATGTTTATATCTCAAGTTACCTTTATATGTTATTTGTTCTTTATATGGATTTTATGGTAATCTTTTGGTTACAAAAGGGTAAGTAATGATATTTTATTCAGTGAACTGTTTCTACTACTTCATAAAGGTGAAAAGTATTACATTGGTAAAGTAATCATGGTTTACTTGATGTTTTTTAAAAACTAACAATTTTCCTTTTTTATGTATCCTTTACTGGGATTTTTATGCTCATACCAAGTTTTTGAAATGTTTTCCACAGGACTTAAAGATTAATAGGGTCAAGGATGGGATCAAGGAAAGACATGCTATCTAAAACATGGAACTAGACATGATTATTTTTAAGTGTTTTTTTTATTTTATGGAAACTTAGTAGAAGTGTCTTCTATGTAATCTGTTGATATTTAATAGTTATGACCTAATTCTCTAAAACGTAAAACCCGAAAAGATCTTCAATGTGAATTATTCACTTAATTCAATATTAAGTAAGGTTTAAGGCCATGGCCTTATACAAACTCCCTAGTATAGAGTCGTAACCAGGAAAATACATTGGTCCTCTCTCCAAACCAAACATATCATGACAAGATCAAATCAATTCATGTTAAGGGTACTCTCACCCTTGTTTCGCTGCACACTGCTTCTGGCTCACCAAACAACCATTTACACTAGGTCCCATACCAATGGAAGTGTCCTTGAATTTCCCTTGGGACCTCCTCAAGGACTTCATTTTTCAACATTCAATCTCATCAATGACATTGATACTATGAAAGATATAAGGGAATGTATTCCTCTTGAAATCACATTGAACATGCCCAAGAAATTTATATCTCTATAAAATAATTGTAATCTTTTATGAAATTTTTATAGGTTGATCATGTCCACATATTCATTAAGTATAAAATCATGAATCCATGTGTTTGACATATATTAACCTTTATACATCACTATGGTAATATTATTCCCTTTATGTCTCACTATCAATTTCATTTGGGGTACCCAAAGGAGAGTCATTACCGGAAAAAATTCATTGGAAAAAATAATACCATTTGAGTCCATTTAACCTAATCCAGATATGTGCATGAGTGTTACTCAAATTATCTAGATCAAAATTGACATCTTAATCCTTGATATTAATAATTATAATCTTATAAGATAAATTTACGAACACCTAGGTCATCACCTTAAGATCATCATATGTAAAAATAACATTACAGAAATGTCATATATGAGATATCTTTTGTAATCAAAGAACCCATATATCTTATGTAAATACATGCCCCTTGTTTCCTAGAGTTGGCTGATTATTTTATAATATTAGAATATTAAAATATAAGACATATCCCGAAGGACAAAATTGTTTTGTAGTTTTGGAAAACAAGATACATAAAAAAATTGAAAAATACCACATGAAATTAATTAAAACCTATAAATTCCATTGGATTCATTTTCAACTGAAACATTATACATTCTTTTAATTAATATTATACTAATTAAAATCCTTGGGAAAAAGTATTAAAGGGGTGAGATCATATGCTCTGTAAAGGTCCAGAATCCAGATAGGCTCTTAACAATAATATACGTCAGGTTCTAATTCTATTCCTCTAGAATTGAGGACAACTATTGGGTCTCACATGTAATTTCTCAATAATGAGACATGAAACACATTATATACCATGAAAATGAAAGGTGACATCACTAAATATTAATCCATAGATCTAATTTCTCTATAACTTCAAAAGAACCAAGATACATGGGGCTTGGTTTCCCTGTCATTACAAATCGTATAACACCCTTTCATGGATATAATTTTAAGAAAATGTGATCTCCCAATTGATATTCCAATTACTTCCTTGGATTCACAAAGATGATCTTTTAATTACATGAGTTTCTTTGATATGGATTTGAATATTCATTACCTTCACAGTTGTTTCAGCCACAAGCTCTGGGCCCACATGATTCCTTTCACAAACTTCATTGCAACATGTCGGTGTATGTCATCGATTTTGGTAAAATGATTCATATGGTTCCACTTGAGTACTATAATGGAAAATATTATATTAGAAAAAATCCCTCCAAGTAAATTACAAATCCTACATACCTTTAATAGAAAGTGATCAAAACCTCATCATGTCTACTTATGTTTGGGATGTTCTTTCTCAATTCCCTTCAGTTTGATGATGATAACAAGTACTCAATTAAAGCTCAGTATCTAAATAATTTTTAATTCATTTATAGAATTTTATTCTAACATTTGGATCACAATTATATAATTTTGAGAGAGGTAATCCATGAAGTCTTGAAACATCCTTAATATAGACTCATGAGAGACACTCTAGTTGAAAATCCTCCCTTTAGCAATATAATTTTCAAATTTGGTATGTTGATCAACAATCACTCATATTGATTCATTATTTCATTGTGTTTTGGTTAATCTAATGAAAATATCTGTGGTGATGACATCCCGTTTCCATATAAGAATGGGAATATATTTCATGAATCCACTTGGATGTTGTCTTTCAGTCATCACATAATGACAGACAAAGCATCTTGATGCTAAATAATAAATTCCCCTCTTCATATTAACCCACTAGAAATGTTCTTTAAAATATATATACATCATAGTACTACCATTATTTATATAGAAATGGGAACTATGGAAATTATCCAATAACTCCCTTTTTTAGGTCTGGTATAGCGGGAATACAAAGCCTCTTCCAAATTTCAGAATTCTATCCTCATACAGGATGTCTGCCAACATCCCATCATTCACATCGTTAAATTTCTTTCGAAGAATATCTTCATCAAGCCAATAACTTTTAATCATTTCCATTAAATATGGTTGGGATACCAATTGAAAAATATAGAATGATTAACCATCATTTATAATTTGTGTATCCATAATTATTACCTCCCTGAACTCATGGTCCCTTTCAACAGTAATTTTTAGGGCTCTATCATCCTCCCTTCTTAAGGCATCTGTAACCTTATTTTCATTATTTGGGTAGTAGTGTATGGAACGAAAATAATCTTTATGATACTTGAGACATTTCCACTACCTCATGTTGATTCATTCAGTGAGAATATATATTTAAAAATATTTTGATATGTCTATATCTCGCATAATTCGCCATATATATAGTGTCTCCATATATTTAGGGAAAATATTATAGCTAGTAACTCAAGATCATGAGTTGGAAAGTTCTCTTCATGATTTTTTAACATGGATAATTAATTAACTAATCAATTGATGTTATACATGAAACACTGATAATAACTAGAAAAAATAATAAAACTAAGTAACTCAGTTATGTTTGTTAGTGTAGGTCAATCCGAAACTGCCTTTTTTCTTTGTAGGATCAACTATGATTCAAACCTTAGAGACAATGTTGTCAAATAAAGAAACAAACTGAAAAAAATAATACATTATAGGCCTCCCATATAATTAAATTTTTATAAGAGTATTCATAATAATCCACAAGTGATTCTCATGGACTTTATAGTATTCTGAGTATACCAAGATATCATCAAAAAATACCACAAAAAAATCATCAAGATATTCCTTGAAAACGTTTTTCAATAATACATGAAAATTGAGGGTCCATTAGTTAGTCCAAAAGGCATTACTATAAAATCATAATTATTATACCTGGTTCAAAATGATGTATTTGGAATATCTTATTTACCCACACACAACTGGTGATATCCAAATTGACGGTGAATCATAAAAAAAATACTAGGTTCTGCTATGTTGATCAAATAAATCATCGACGGGAAGAAGATGATACATGTTCTTTATCGTAAGAGCATTGATCTCCCTGTAGTCAATGCATTGAATCATATATACTTCATTTTTTTATAAATTTAACAAAGGATCCCATGGTAGTAACATTTTGTTGGATAAATCATTTATCACTCAATTCCTCTAGTTGTTTCTTCAGCTCTACTAATTATAATTTTTCCATCATATAAAGAGTAATTAATATTGGACATGAACCATAAAATAAATCAATAGAGAACTCAGTTTCCTACCCTATAGGTTTTCTAGGTAAAGCCTCTATAAATACAACAAATTTTTTCTTTCAAAATAGGTTCAATCTTAATTTGAACATTTATTTCAATACCTACAGATATTTCATTATATTCATCCCAATGAATTGAATTCTTTATTTCTACTGGGGGTGGATCTAAATAAGAATCGGATGGCGATGTTTCTACACTAATTATATGGGATTCTATATCATTCTCAAAAAATTTAACTTCTTTCTTCTTGAAATAGATCTTCGTATCATAATTTGAAATAAAATTTATACAATGAGTTATCAATATCAATCATGAGTATGACGATAATGTTAGAAACTAACCTACATTTTTGTGTCAGAACAAGGACTTATAGACCCATATTTGTTACAATGATACTTCCCTTAAGAGTTTTGATTGAAAACTCCTTTATTAAATCAATTTGTAAATGTCTAATTTTCCTAGAAAATATGGGTGATATGAAATAATGCGATGATCCAAAATCAAATAAATCATTTTCTAATTCTGAGGATTTAATTGAAGTACCTTCTACCAAATTTTTAGGAACTAAAACCATATTAGTTATGACAACATAAGCATAGCCCTGCTCCCCATGACTTTATTAGCGGATGTTTTGTTGATTCACAGGACAATCATGTGAATAATGTTCCATCTCATTAATATTATAGAATTGTTCCACGACATATTATTTATTTCCCTTAAAATCACGAGATTAGTGGAATTTTTCTCCACACATGTAACAAACACCCATTCCCTCTATGTAAGTAATATGGTGTTTATACCACAATTACTAGAAGGTGAAATGTGAACTCTTCCCTTCATCCCCATTTCATTATTTTTTTTCAGAATTTTTAGTTGTCCTCATAACGTCTTTCAAAAAATTGATTTCATATGACTTATATAATTCCATATATGAATTGATAACACATGAGACTGTATCATTATATGATGAGAAATTATGATAGACTAGTTCCCTTAATATGAACTGTTTTAAGTAATAAATGAATAAATAAATATTGCTCTTTGGATTATGTTTATAGTATGTGATATTACATTAAATACATGGAAAGAAGTATTCATTCATTGAAACACTTTAATCCTTATTTTTCCCCAGATTCAATAATTTTATTTCCATATCTGCTCTTTATTCATGTTGAATCTACATTCATGCAGATTTTCCATAAAACCCCACCATTCCATATTTTCAATATCTTTCCCCCATATTTGTTCTGAATCAATGACCACCATTTATCAACATATCCCAAGAGATGATTCACTAACTTGACAACCTTCAATCATTTGTTACTTCCCCAAGAGAGAAATGACTTATCTAAGGAGCATATCCACTACTCTACTTTGAATGGGTTTGTATTTATACTAAATGATGGTGGTTGTTGTCACGTAAATAGGTAAAACATAACTCTTCTACACTATGGATTAGGATGCTCTATACATGTATGATTATTGTTCACAACCCGAGTCAGTTGTCCTAGTATAGTTATATGTTTATCAACGCCAGTTGCAACATTATTATCCTATATAGGATAGAAATCCCTACATGAGATACATGTGTTATAGTGGTCCACATTCTGTCCATGAGGATCCATTTCTAAATAATGGAATAAATTAAATTATACTATGAATCATAATGTATAATATTAAGTAAAAAAATAAATAACATAAATTGAAATCCGATCAATAGATAATCGAATAATCACTAATATTTGTATCAAAGTAAAAATTTACATTTAAATCCTTCATAATGGATTTTAAATAAAATATAAATCATCCTAATTATATCACCCAGGTGTGTCAGACCAGGTGAACATTATTTCCCTTTTTCACGTACTCGTTTACCATGAGTAAATCCTGGAACACCTTGTTGGAGTTGTTACTCCTAGGTAAATATGTACCAGAACCACGTCTACCTATAGTATCCAGACAATGATCTATTTCTAGGAATAATGATATAATATCTTCCTTACCATGATTATTTGATGTTTTTGTATTCTCATCCTCAATGTATATTGTATGTGTTCATTCCGTGATCTATGTTTTATATTTCTATTTTCTAGGTTTTCCAAAAAACTTCTATTGATACCATCTGTAAAAACTTGAACCAAGTTTAAAAGAGTTGTTGTCTTATTATCTTACATTGCAATATTTAAATGGAAGGAAAATCTAAAAAAACCATATATTTTTCTAGTTTGGGAGAACATGATATATAAAAAAGTTCAACATTACAACTTCATATTGAATACAACATAGAAATTCCATTGGAATCATCCCAAACTCATAGATTATCTTTTCAGGTCATTCATAATATTCCTCGTCACATCCTAGTGAAATATAAAACATAAGAAAGGGTGAGAACAGATTCTCAAAAAGGATGACTAATAATATAGTATTAATCATAAACACAAACACTTATCATGTTGATACACTAAAAACACTTGCCTTTAAAAATATATATGAGCATAATATGGAAGCTATAAAATCAAAATGAATAATTCCATAATAAAACATAACCATGGATTTTCTACTAGTCAAATAGTCACTTGTATTAACACTTATTTGTTTCATATTGAGGGAATTTATAATGTAGGACATCATAACAATTATTTTAGGGCCTCATGCCTTTACCATATATAAACGAGTAAAAACTCAAACTAGTTTGTCTCATGAGACCTATCGATACACCAAGGGATGGTAGAGAGCCCCACCCTTCAATTAATAAGCCCTATTAATTCATCATATGATTTGGGTGAATCATAACCAACATACACATTCATATTTAAAATAACATATGAAATGTAAATCACATTCCACAATCATAAAACATAACTCTAACCATTCATAATAATATATGGGATTGTTTCAAGATATCACATACATAGTCTAAATAGACATAAAAAACTCAATAAAATATGTTAGATAATATTATTAAATTTTATTCTCAATTAAATATGACAATGAGGAAGAATATTGAAATAAATGAAAAAACACTTATTAAATTATAGTGTGACTCTTGATTGAAGTAATCATTTACATTGACAAGAAGAGTACTTTTGAAAAAATTATTATATAAAAAAGAAGTTAATTAATGGAATTTTATCATAAAAAATTCAATGATTTTGGAATTTTATTTTCCATAATTTAAATTATATAGTGCATTTGAAAATAGTTAAGAATTCAAGAAGTTCATCTGAAATGGGCTAGTTTATCGAGATGATTTTTTTTGAAATATCATTTGAAAACATGTAAATACCCATAAGAAAAATATGGGATATGATTAGTACATATATGTTGAACATACCCATAGAATATATGATAATTAAATAATAAAAAGTAAGAATATAATTGATTTAATTATAGAATAAGTGTAACCCGAATAAAACTGGAGTCTTGGGTAGAAAACTCTTACCTTATGTATGAATGTGTTCTGCACTTGACATTAAGGTCCTAGAATATAAAATTAGACACATTAATAATTTAATTTATAACATATTGGACATTTATAATTTTTTTTTAAATTTTTTTAATTTTTTTAAGTTTGTTTATTTCCTTTTGATAAGTTATAAGATTGAATTTCATCATTCCAGAGTGTTCGTTTATTGATATTCTTCATCAGTTTACTTAATTATAAGTATTGCAGATTATGTGAAATTGATATAATTTTTAGGGATTGAATTTATACACATATAATGAACATAAATAATAATAAATGGGTTTATATATATTTTTGTTACATTTTATTGGGACGAATCATTAGATAAGTGAATTAGTGATAATCGTTTTTATTTTTACTGTGGCTTTTCGATCACGACGAACTAGTTTTCTTCTATTATTTAGTATAATATAAAAATAATGGTTCCAAAATCCTTAAATAAGATATAATATATATTATAGAATATGGTTTAGTCATAAAAATTGTTCATGGCAGACTTTGATGGATTAATTGACGAATGATATTTGGTTGTCCTCAAAGGTTGTAAATTTGCACCTCGTAGACGATGATTTCCTTTTTTGAAATAAAATAGAGATAATAATGAGTATGAGGAAATATCATCCATTTACATGATATAATTATAGTATATAGATTATACAAGTGTTATAATGATAATTTCTAATTTTTGGGTGATGAGATAATAAAAAATAAAAAGGAACTTGGAATGAAAATAAATTGAAATGGATAAGGATTTTACCTCTTAGATACTTCTCCTTGAGATTCTCTTTAATGGGAATGATTTTGATATTTTGGATGGAACAAGAGCTAATAGATGTGGGCTGAGTTTAGAGAGGAGTATTTGGGCATAACATTGACAAGATTCAAGTCCTCGTGATGTGAGGATAATAGGTAGTGAGAGGTTGTTTTCATAGTGGAGGAGAAAAGTGATTTTGGAATATCTTATACATTATTTTATTGTTTTTCTCAAGGCAAGAAATAGTGTTTCATATTTTTACAATAAAAATGTAATAAGTGAGTTTTATTTCTAACTAATGTTTTCTTATATCTTCCATGGATCCAGGTATATTGTATTTATCTTATAATGTATTTATACAGTAAATTATCGTATTTTACCATTCACATACAATTCAAGTATTTCAGAAAAATCACAAAATCTCACCATTAACATTTTTCAATGTTTCTTATTCAAAAATAGACTCAATATAATCAAAATAATTTTCTATATATTTCAACATTAATTTTTTAAAAAAATCATCTTTTACCTAAAAAATGTAGCTTCTAACAGTAAAAAGGATTTTATAACACCCTAAAATTTTAACTAATATCTTATTAAATTATCCAAAAATCACAGAAAAAAATATATTTATATAGTAATAAATTTTCTAAAAATAAACATTAATTTAAATTTAAATATTAATTTAAAATTGTAATTAACTATTCATTACTCAAAATAATACTAAAAAATAATTATAATTTTTTTAAATGTTCGATCACAATTATAAGGTGCCTAAATTTTATTTATACTTACATGGGTGTGGGTATGGTTCATATTAATATTCATAAGGGTAAATTATTATTCATATTATACAATTTAAAATTCAACAATAAAATTAATTTGATCCTATTCCACTCTAAATATCATACCGATCAAAACCATGTTTGTGTGTTTGTCAAAATTAAAAAAATAGAAGTGGGAAAATTATGTTTAATGGAAACTTTGAGACTATTTCCTATAACAAAGTGTTTTTTTTAGAGAGGCTCAGTGATTTATGAAATCTATATGAAATTTATTTTTAAATACTTTATGTGTTATCTCTTGGTGATTCTTAAGACTACATCCAAAATTTTCCACGGGTCCTCCTCATTAAGAAGAATCAATTTGAAAATTATTGAGTATGTAAAAAATTTGATTCATTCCTTGATGGAATTTTGGTGTATATTATTGTGGGAATAATATTTTAGGTAATAATTTTAGGTGATGAGCCCAAATATATATAGGAATCCTAGTGGTTCAAGATCAATAGGGAAAGAGCTGACTTTCATAGGCTTGAAGGCCTTTGTTTCTTAGTGTAATGAGTAGACAATTTATAAATGAAATTTCATGTTTAAATGAATAAATACCTTATTAAATAATTTATATTATATATCACATATTCATCATTGTAAATCATTCAAAATTATAAAATATACCTGATAAGATATAGAATATTGTAATGATTTATAATTATTGATAATATTTCCTTGTAATGTTTTTTCTAATATTGATATATATATATATATATATATCGGTATGATAAAAAATAATTTTCACAAACTAAAATGAGATGGCCTCGAATAGTAGGTTCATACCCAATGAATTCCATATAGAAAATCATTTGAGTAATATGGAAGTCCTAGATTTTTCCCTCTACTATGACAAAGAATATATTCAAAAAATATTGTTTGACAGAAAGTATTTATGAGAATAGTTCAAGAATAGAAGGATCATAACCCAAACCATGTTCATCGAACAATCCCATTAAAGAACTACTATTTCACACCCAACCCTTATGGTGTAATATGGTGTTATAATGTGTAATTTATCTTCAAATTAGTGAAATAAATTATTAACTTTTTTAATACTTTTATTTTTACATTTAATAAATTTTTATTATTACTTTATCAATGATAATATAATGCATTTTATTAAATTTAATTTTGACATGAATAAATCTAAATTGTATTTTATGAGGAATATATAGTTTCTATTAAGACAATGTTTGGATAAAGGAATGGATTTTTATAATATTTGATATTTTAGTATAATCTTATGATTATATTATAATTTTATAAATGTAAATTATAAAATAATTCAATGATGTCTATTTTAATTTTTACATGTATTATAAAGTTGTTAATGTCATAAAAACTAGTATTTTCCAATTAATATTCATTTTTATTCAAAATTAAAAGTATTGATAGTGGAAATTATTTATATGAAATGAATATTAATTTATAAATTATTAAATTAATATAATTAAATTGTGGTATTTTTATAATTTTCTAATTGTAACGAATTGTTTGGTTGAAATTTATGTATTCTATAAATATACTATCAAAATTATGACATCATAATATTTGAAAACAAATTTTCCAAATTCTCTAAAAAGTATCCTTGACCAAAATTTTGGTTTAAGTTTAAAATAATATTTTTTGATATCATTTCAATTTTTTAATCCTTTAATAAATCATCCATAACTTATATTATATTTCATGGTTTTAAAATAAGTTCATTATCAACATGACTCTCCTTAACAACACCGATGGTAGTATTTAATTATATTTTTTTATAAGAATTATGAAATAAAAAACCCATCGAATTTCATTGAAACCATTCGAAATGCCAAGGGTTGCATTGTGGTTTTCATAATTTATGTCATTTATATTCCAAAACGATTTTTTTGTAATTAAATTTAAATTCACATCCATATTTCTAAAAAATATGATGACTGGGATAATAGATACATCTCCTATTAATTATTTATCTATTATAGAATATTTATTTTTTGTAAATATGATATGTGAAATAGTTATCATGTTTTATCAAAACTTTCTTTATTCGTGTGATATTCTAGGATTATAATATTTCTAATGTTAAGAGAACATATTTAGAATAGGAAATTATGATGTATTAAACCCATATACACATAAAAAATGGAGAAGTTTTAAATAATATTACTATTGAATGATATTCATAGATATTACGAAGAAAATGAGACAGTATAAACTAGACAAATACATGAAATCACATGTAATGGACTCATATCAGATGTAGATAGCTTTTAAGATCCAATACGAAATGTGTGAAATTCTTGATTTGAGAGTAAAAAAGATGGGATGAAAATAAGAAGAATATGACATCTTAAAATACATAGATATATGTACTATGTAGATATATTATAGCCATTAAATTATTGTTATGATAATTTCAAATTTAATTCTATCATGCATCACTTAATAAAACATCTAATCATTAAGAAAGTCATAATTTTAATCCAATATCTTCAAAATAAAATCTGAATCCATGATTCTAATCATCATTTCAGATAAAATCATCAAACAATGTTTAAATTCAAATAGGTATGAAAACATAAGATGATGGATAAAAATTTATACCATTATTAAGTCAATAACCTTGTTGTAAGGCTAATATTTCTTTTCATTCAAAATATTAAGTTTTGAAAGACCCTTACATGAGAGTAGCTTAAATGACACATAGCCAATAAAAATAAAAATTCACCCTTATATGAAACAAAATGACATATAACTACACTTATAGAGTGAAAAATTACCCATAGTTAATGTTAACAATATATCACCTACCCTTAGTAAGAAACAAAATGGCTATATTACCTCTTAAAGACTATAATGATTTTACAAATTCCATTTCATATAGATTTGAAAACTCAACTGAAATTTAGGAAATTTCTTAAATTAGAAGTAACCATTATTTTAAAAAATAAAACTCATAATAACCTTATGGTTAAAGAACAAACTCCATGAACTACCCTTATAATTTAGTAACCAACTGATTAATATTAAAAAGAACATAAATAATTTTTATGTACTATTGAATTAAATAAGTAATTATTAAGAAATGTATTTATTCTGACCTAAAACAATTTATAAAATCATTTTAAAATAATTAAATAACCTTTTATCATTCGGATAATTTCCCAAAATAATTTGAAAACATTAAAATTGCCTTTATAAATCATCAAACCTTTTAAAAAATATTAATAATTTAAGAACACATTTTCTATCCACCAAAGATCAATGAATTACAATGAAATTATTAGGAAAATTATTAGACTCTTAAATATGATCCCTCCTAAAAAATTATAATCCACGTTTTTTAAACAATATTGTTAAGGAGAAAGGATTGATGTGTAATTAATAAACCACTTCTAGATATATGTTTTACAGATCACATTATATCAGTAACATGACCATCACACTAGAGAAAAAAACTATAGAGCCATAAAATATCAAAAAACACTATCTATGGGGAGATAACTCTCAAAAAGTTAATTTTTGTAAACGAATCATTACACCATGGAATAGAATCTATATAACATATATAATGAAGACCAAATAAATCATCAAAATAAAAACCAAAAAATATATTTTTTTAATAAAGTTAGTGCACACCCATGACTCTCATTCAAAATTAATGATACAAAAAAAACAAAGCCTAAAAAATATCTATAGAAAACTAAAAATGTAATTTTTGTTAATAAAATAGTCATAATAACAATTAGCAGAACATGTAATCAATGTACAAAAAAAAACAGAACAATAACTTCAAATTGATTTATCAAGGAACCATAACTTCATTTAGGATACAAGATTATTTTACGTAGTCTGTTAATGTATCATTACGCTCTTAATTAATATCATAGTTTCTATATGTAAAATTTTATTGCATTACACTTTATAAAAAATAGAATAATATATCAAGAAACATTTTTATTGATAACATATTTAACTTATCACTCTCAACATGTAATGAATAATTTAATTTATATTTCTAACATAACCACTAAATTATTCATTCATATCGGACATAATGAAAAGGTAACATCGATCAAATTATAGCATTCACACATAAAGATTAACTAAAAAATATAATATGTACTAATCATATCCATTTTCCATACATACAACATAACTGTAACATATACACTTCTAAATATCAATTTCCATTAATTACATTAAAGCAATAAATTACTATAATTCATATAGTACAAGATAGTTTGTAAATAAATTTAATAATAATGTTTCATTATGACTTTTAAAATTTTAAATAAATCTATATTTTGGGAAATAGAATAATTGAAAAAAATTCAACCATTCTTCTTAACAAGTTTTCATCAAAACCATGATTGTAAAAACATCTGTAATTCATTTTCAAAAACAACTTAAAATAATTAATATAATTTTATGGAAATAAATTTTGTGGTTTATTTTAAAAAACATTACTAAAAAAAATTATCCACACAATAGATTTATTTAATAATTCCACTACCAATATGAAAAATTAATTAATCAATTTAATTTATAATGGATCATATAAATATATTAATCCACACAATCTGGAAATTTATATCTTACTAATGTATCATGTCGAACTAAATTAAAATTTTGAGGTATTAAAATATTATAATCAAGACACCAATAATTTCATTTTTATCATTGTTTCTAGAAAAATTATATATATTGAGTTGTTTTTTACTTTCACCAAATTCATTTTATTGAACAAACATTGGTCTACCATTATCTTTACAATGACACTATCAATACACTTATCTTCAAAAATCGTGGATTTATATAGACTTAATCATAGATAATGGGTAAGAGACAATCTTATTTATTCATCTATAAATTATTCCATGATTTATAACAATTATTCATTTACCATGAACATGGTCATGAAAATACTACAAAAAATTTCTAAAAACATTTACCTATCCCTGCATGTGATTTGTAACACAATAAAAATAATTCAATAAAATCCTCATATTATTCATTGACTAATACAAGAATATTAATCAATATATTGTGAGTTTTCATGAGAATTCAAATAAAGATTACTCATCCACCACATCATCACATTTTTTATTTGGGTAGAGCAAACATACCTCTATGGATTTAAAATAAATCACATAAAATAATGTACCAGTATAGGAATGCACCACATTATTTATATGTTTGAGGAAATACATTCATTACTTGTACAATAAATATCCATCTTAAAATGAATAAAATTACATAAAATTTACATGACATAACAAACAATTTCATTATTATATCACACGAAGTAATCAATTTTAACACCTTACATATAGTATAAAAATCTAATATTAAAAAGAAAATAATAATAATATAAAAAATAAAATATCTGATTTCACTAAATTAAGGATCATATCGCCAATTCTGGGAGAATTTTATATTTAATAAAAAATTATGTCATAAAAATACCCCAGCCCTCAAACCAAATCTCCCCCAAAACTGAACCAGATAGAAAAGTATAAGATGAATATGATGGTACTGTCCCCTAACCGAAGATTGTATAATCAAAAATTGATCCTACAGAGAGAGTTATAGAGGTATATTAGTACGTTTTGGGGAAACCCATTTACCATACCATATCACTATCACGACAATCGATATGAGAAATAAGTTATTAATATCCTTTTTAAAGGGCATTTGATATAGGTTCGAAATAAAAGTTTAATGATTAACGAAAAATTATGGCTCCATTATTACGTATGTAGGTTAGAAGAAAATAAATGAGGAGGTTTCTATAATTTATTCTATAGGTCTAATGATAAAATAATGAAGATAATCCACCTGATTTACTACTTTGGGATTATAATTTAATGGGTTTAATAATATTAAGTAAATTATATGGTCTCACAACACATCAGAGATAAAAAATTGAATCCAAATGTGGATGGAAAACATAAAAGGATGATATGATTCATTTTCAATAAAATAATGTAACTCAATATGAAACTAAGTCTCAAACATCGCGTGATTTGTTTTAAAAAAAACTCATAAACCCTGAGAAACAACAACAAAAACTTATAATCTACTCCATGTAACATCATCAAAACCAATGTATCCCACTTCTCACTCCAATCAAGAATTTAATAGAAATAAATACCCTCCTCCTTAAAAAAAATACATATCTCATGATTATAAATAGAACCATTATAATTTAGTTGTTTTTAGTGATAGAAATTTTGGATAGTCCACCTCAAAGTATAATTTCCATTGAACCCCATCTAGTGTATATTTATTTCATGTAATTATAATGGGGTTGTTGACCACAAGCCACACATACTAATGAAAAAATACAAGGGACTCCCAACTCAAGAAAAATTATATTATTAATGTTAATTATTTATTTATTTCTAATTAAATCCCTATTATATTAAAAATTGAATCATAAGAACATACATGAATTATTTTAGACATCCTCTTATTTCAAAACCCCACATGTAACATAAATTTTCATTGAATGTTTAGTAAACATGATGGTCCTCACATAAAATCAGTTGGTTGGCTCTAATATCTATTCTTATTTATTATCCGTCATTAAAATCATTTAGTAATACTTGTGTGTAGTGTTACTACATAAAACCATTAATTCTAACTTGTTCTTAACTCCAAACAACATACTATCTAAAACCATTAACATTGACACCTATTTTTCTTGACTATTCCTTCTAATGGTAAAACTATTTGGGAGAAAATTATAGAAGAGATATAGTAACACTTGAATGACACCTACAATAGACGACAGGTCGAATACTAGTCACACACATGATAGGAATTACCTATATAAATATTTTAGAATCAATATATAGACGAGAAAGTGTTGATCCAAAATTTTTGAGTTTTATTTTTAATCGTATTTTCTTATTGAATATAAATTTCTTTTTTTTAAATGTTAGATATATAATAATGTATAAGTATCATAGATAATTGGATGAAATATCAAATCAGTTTGAATATTTTTTATAATATACAATGTATTGGGGTACATGGTATTGTGTTTTATGATTTCAACACACATATCCTATATTAATGACCCTAATATTGTAAATAAATCTCATTTCATATAAATAAAGGAAATATAAGATGTAAAATATGTTTAATGACTGGATGAAAAAATAAAAACATTGTTTTTGATGTTTTTTGATTTTATTTCCATATATGTACTTTTTACATTGGTGTAAAATGTTTTTGGAATACTAGATGTTCTATGTAGTTTGAATATTCTTAATGGAGGACTCTATCCTTATGATGAGTCTTTATTTGTAGAAGGTAAATCCATTAGGAATTTTTGAAATTTTTATGGTGTGTAGAGATTATTTTATATTACTACAAACTGTTTTCAATGTGATTTATACCATGAGAATTTATCATGATGTTAAAAAATAAAGGATTCATTATAAGGGGTAACACAACACAAAATAGGTTTCTTTGCAATAGAACTTGGTTAATTAAGAATACATTCACTATAATATGAGTATTAAACCAAGGACATAAAATTGAATGGTGGATCTTGATTAATTATAAAGTATATACATTGTAGGTTCTAAATTATGAAATTATATTAAGAATGTTATTTTTGACCACACATTATAATAAACCTAGTCATGTTGTAAGAAGAAGAGAAAGGATGTTCTCATTCCATATAAGTGGATACCATGTTATAAGGGAATATAGGTTAATATATGGATTACAGAGAGAATCAAAGATCTAAATTTATATAGTGAGTGGCCACACCACTTGTGATGATCAATCTGATCGATGCATTCCATAGTGATGTTTAATGTCATAATATAACAGAATCATGATTTATATAGTTCATAGAGAATTTAGGACCATCACACACTACTCCTATTGAACTTTTATTTAGATGAATATTTATAGGATTGTTCAGCAGTTTTTTGATCATTCTGCAGATTATAATGGTATAACTCTTACAATCACTGTATATTTTGATTCCTTATCACCGTATTTTGTATCATAAACCATAATATGTTCATGTTTTTTAATAATTACTAATTAAAACACTCTGTAATGAGGAAATAGATATTCCCATTACATTATTTTTGAAATCTGGTAAAATTCCAAGAATATAGTTTACATAGATTCTGCCAAGTGATTTAGTCATTTTTTCAGACTATAAATCCACTTAATTTAATTGGATAATAAAGATATACATTGATAAGATGAGTATGGGATGTAATTTTTTGAATGTTAATAAATTTATTTTTAAATTGAAATTAAAATAAGATAATTGGTTAATTTAATGAATTACTATATAAGCATTACCGTGTATAATAAAGATGTATAAGATGATTTTTTGTGTTCAACTCTATTATTATAGATATATTTTTTTTCTTCTAAGAGTGAAAATATTGGTTACTAAATTCTCTCAGAGAAACACTATGGTAAAAACGCTGATGGAGATGAAAAATTATATCATTTTTAAATATGAATTATAGGAATAATCAATTAAAAATATAGAGTAATATGATTTTTCACTAACGTTGGAAGATGAAAGTATAGGAAGAGAGAAGATGAATTATCACACAATGGGCATATGAATGGTATCCATTACATGATGTAGTGAAGTAAAAGTGTGTGAATAGAATCTAGAGGTTCTGTGAATTAATACAGTATATACAAAAGAGATATGTCATTGAATGTTTTTATGATGGTTAAATATGAAATGGAATAAGTATGAAAGGTTGCACATCCGCATCTTGAAGATATCTAAAGTGTTGATAATATCTTATTGTTAACAAAATTAAATTATCATTGTTTGCTCTAGGATGTACCTCTATATGATTTTATGTGAATCATTTTCTAAAGACATGAAAACATGAGTCTCAATGTTATACCCTGATAATTATAACTCACACTATAAATATTGTTGGTTTTGTGGTCCGGGAAGAATCCAGATCACAACGAGGAAGAGTTATTTCAGAACAAGTATTTATCATTGTATATATTTTTTATTACCTGAATGTGTCTATTTAGTTGTGTTTTATAAAATAATGATGGAGGGATAAAACAATACTTGTATAATCAATATCACATGTGATTTAGTTAATTTAGATGATGGATAAAATATATCTATTTAAATTCATCATTATGGATTCACCCCACTCTCGGTGTGATTTATGTCACAATCAAGACCCTTCAAGTGACATTAATGGGAGTAATAGCTCTATTATTCTTGATGTGTATTTTTTCACCCTCAAAATTTGATTTTTCTTTACTCATTTGTAATAAATTTTAGATTTGGAAAATACATTTTTATTTTAGTTCAATTTTTTTTCCATGAAGACCATGATAATAAGTAGGAGAATGAGAAAAAGATATTGGGGATTATTTCGCACATATTTAAAGAGGAAACAATTTTATTCCATATAATAAAAAATGAATCTATATATCACATTATAATACATATAAAAATTATTGCTTTCTCAACCATTTATTTTTGTTATATTTCAATAAAAATGGATCAAGGGATTCAAATAAATATAACATATGTGAAAATTATTATTTTAACAGTCTATAATAAGATGTTTCAAGTGGATTTGATCATATGTCAATAGATTTATCTATATAATATGTAATTGATATGATGGATTATATTCCCAATGTTTTAGTTTCTTTTTTTGTCAATTTTTTTAAAGGAATATTGAAGGGGAAACTATACTAGATTGTGAGGTAGATAACAAGGATATGGATTTCATATAAAGAGTTTTTTGCATGTATTAATATTACCACACAATTTAACGTGATAGAATATATCAATAAGCATCATGATGAGTGATTATCTATGGTTAAAGAGTATTTTCCAAATATACTCTAAGTGAGTAATAATTCAAGTAAAAGAGTATGAAAATGGGACCAACACATTAGAATAAAAATCATTAAACATCGTTGATGTGAATAATTCACAATGGGAAATTTAATCACTATGTATCATGGTTCTTTACACTGTTCTAAAATAGAAAATCAAAATGAAATATAAAGAATAATTATGTATGAGGAATTTTTCTAATCAGAAACTTTTTTATTATATATTAGAATAATATACCATATATTAATTCTCATTAATAGTATATTAAACTGGATAACATTGAATTAACACATATGTAATATTATCAATTAAATGAAGAAATAGTTATTATCAAAAAAGTTTTTAAGGGTATATCTCTATTCAAATATTTTTTTAAATTATGATTATTAAATCTTTTAAGGATATTTCTTGAGAATATATAATGTATAAGATACCATCTATATCTCTATGTAATTATTATCCTAAATCTCATTCTATAAAGAGTGCATGGTTGAATGAAAAATTGATACATGTATAGATAATAAGGACTGGTGATGAGTTTATCACAATGTATGTGGTGTATATAAGAATAAATATTAGAATTGGTTCCCCTTGTGAATCTTTGACAGTGATGATAAACATCCAATATTAGTATGATACAGAATTTATAAAATATCGATAACAAGTTCTAAATATGATAAGAATAATGTCTGTTGGAAAAATCAAGTGGAGTAATCATTTTTTAAATTTACCATTGTATAATTGGTACAATGAATTATTAAAAAAACTATATTGTATTTCAATTTATTGGTGTATAAATTAATAGATTACTAAACATCAATAAAATAAACAAAATATTGGTATATCAAATATATTTGAAATGTCTTATAATATATGTGATGCTTCAAGTAATATTTCTCTGGAGATAGGTTCATCCTCATATCTACATGTAAAAAATATGATCAAAATTCCATAATAGAAGTTAAGTAGTGAATTATCATTACCGAGGAATTTGTTCGATAATTATTCCAATCAGAATACTTAAAATTAAATCCAATGAAAGGGAGATAATCTATTCCTAGGTGACAATCTCATGAATAAAAAGAGCAGTGTCACATAAAATTGGTTTAATGACATGAACAATACTGGAAATTTTCTATTTGGAGGTTTCATTAAGGCTAAAACTATTCATATTGATTTATTTTTATTTGGGAGAAGAGATTTATAACATGAAATTAAATTAAAGGAATTACCAGAAAGGAATATTGAATAAGTAAAATAGATTATTTCATATAAATATGATAAATGTAATGAGATATTTTCAACAAATGAGAACACATGTATTATAGATGTTATCTTTGGGATATGTAATATGAATAGACACAATTCCAATGTTTTTTTAGATATTTCCAACACAAGAGGGTCATTTGGAATGATTTAATGATATAATTGGAATTAAGGATAGTATCTTACATTAGTATGAAATGGATTTCATGTGATCCAAATACAAGTCATATTTAGGAATCAAATGTGTGATAATGAAGGGTAGAGTATCTTCGTTGAGAAAACCATATCAAAATTTCCATTCTCATTGAGGAATAGATAATATCCAACATATGTTCATTACATTTTTATTGTATTTTAATTTCAAGTGTAGGTAATTGAAGGGGAATAATGTTTATAAGGTATGAACCTAATACAGAGGTCACATTATCAAATTTGTATAGAAGATATAATGAAATTATTATTATAGAATGATTTCTATATTAGTATACTTTAAAATTAATTGGAAATTAATCAATAATCATGTTGGATTGTGTGATACCAATTCTAAAAAAGAAAGTTAATTTTAGTAATATACTTAAATGATATATAAATAGGAATTAAAATGAAAATACATTAAAGAGTAACCTTTGATAATGTTGTATTAGGTTTTTTCAGAATTGTACAATAAGAAGATAATGATCCAATATTGGACTCATCTTGCATTTTTATTTTGTACATCATATATAGAAGTGGTTATCCATGTGGAGGATGTGCATGTTTTAAAATAATGATATCGACTTGAATAATTATGCGTTGGTGTACCCTCAATATAGAAAGTATGAGGCTTATATATTGAAGTAATTAACCATTCTAAATATCATGAAATATATCTCCTTGAGGTGGAAGAAAAATAAATAATTATTATACATCTCCAAAAATTGTCATCTCACAAAAATATGAATATATTCGGATGTTATTATAGATGATTTCATTATGTAGGTATGTAATTATTTATCTCTCCTCCTTGATAACAACAATAATATTTTTTAAAAAAGTGGTATTATTTTGTTTATATCAATGATATCAATGGAGTTGTATAAGAAGGTCCAATGATATAGTATATCATCATTTATATATAATTTTTAGCATATTTATTGAAACAAGTAAAAGGAACACATGTTTATATTCAGGATAATTTTTTATATTAGTCATTATTATGAAATTATTCCACTAAGATATTGTTTATACATATCCTAATAATATGTCTGTGATTTGTCTCATTTATTTTGGTAACATTTAAAATTTTTGAGGGATTTTATTTTTTTTCTATGTGAACCCATCTGCATTTATAATCTAAGCATGAATCAATTGACATAAAGTGTAATGTTTAATAATATTTTTCTATGTATGTATTTAAACCTTTTCCTATGTAAATATTATTTCTCTTCAAATAGGTGGAGATGAATTATTTTTTTTCTGATAATGCAGGTAGTTAATAAGATGAATGTTTACAAGTCTTAAGGTGTGAAAGATATTATTGAATTAGGAGAAACTATATCATGTTCATGTGTTATTCTATATGGACATATCCAATAAATACAAAGAGAGATATTGATGATCCAATTTTTTATATGTTGTATTTATTATGAAGTTTATTAGTGAATAAGTATTTTTTTTAATATGATAGCGATGTATTACTATTGATGTATCCTAGATGATTAGATGATAGTTACTTGATTTTTAAGTAATTCTAAAAATATTCTATGGATTGTAATAAATATTATCGTGTGTTATTATTTACACACACATGTCATTGATAACTCCCTTTGAAGCTATAAATGATTTTATTTCCACCAATGTAATTTTATATTTTCTGAAAATGTTTTTTAAAATTATATTCCAACCCAGGTAAGTTCTTATTTGATGTTTTTTCAAAGTAATTTTGTTTGATGTACTCTATATATTCATGTGAATTATTGTTTTAAGACTTGAAGTTGAAGAGAGATTAAAGATCCTCATTGACAGTCACAATCTATACGATGAATGAGTAATGTATAGATGGTTCCTGCATGAAATTATTATAATGATTTAAAAGTTTTAGAAATTAATTTATATGATTCGTGATATGGTTTAATTAGATAACTTATTTTTATAATATTTTTGTATTCTTGAATAATGAATGATGCAGCTGGATGGGTTAGAACTAGTAAAATACTTATTATTGCTCATAGAAGAATATTTGTTCCATAACATAAGTATTAGTAAATGTAAAAAATATATTTTATTATCATTAAACAAACTGATAGTCTAAACATTGGAGATGTAGAACTTGGTCTTGGGATAAAAAATAGTATACGTGACCTGAATGTTTTATGAAATAAAGTTCAAAACAAGTATAAGAGAATTTTTGTTCATGCATAATAGAAGTAGATGCCACACCACATGGAATTATAATCCAAGGTTTTCAGTACCTAAAATGTAAATTATCTCACATCATATAGTGATTGAACACACATGATGAGAGCCTCAATAAGAGTTATCTTTCATATATGAAGTTCAACTTGATAGTTCACAGAATGCTGTATTTTATGTGGTCAAATAGAATTTAGGACATCAACACCATTACTCAAAATACACACTAAAATCGGAATACAATATGGAGGACCATGAAATAATACAATTATTTCAGCATAGATATGGATATATAACTTTTTATAGAAACTATAGATTTTTATTGATCCAATCCAATTACAGTAACATACATCATAATATGTCTTAGAAGATAAAAAAATTGTTTAAACAATTTTCCTACACCTTAGTGGAGCTTCCCATGAAATGAATTCATAATTCAAGGAAAATTTGAAAAAAATAGTTGACTTGAATTCATTTTTTTTTGGGATTTTAGTCAATAATATTTACTAATTTGAAGTACTTATTGAGGATAAATTTTGAAAATAATTCAATGGAAGAATCCGAAAAAGTTTTAGACAAGATAAATTTTAATTCGAAATAATAATTTAATAAAAAAAAAGGTTGTTTGGTAAAACAATAATATACACAATATAGGTGAGAAGAAGGATGCTTGGTAGATTGTCTTGGTTTATCACTATTATTTTTAGAGAATTTATATGTTCCATGTCTAAAAAATATAATATTAATATCAATCTATGAAATTCATGGTATCAAAAAAGATAAATAAGAACTATTATGTATTTGTTTGTATACTGAAGTTGAATATTGAAGAAGAGGAAAAAAATGTATTCGTTTTGGGCATTGAATTTATAAAAACAATGTATATGTAATTAAATGAATAAGTGTCAAGCTATAAGTGAAATAATATAAATCACAATTAAATATTTTTATGAGATATATTTGGAATATAATGCATAGATATTTTTCATTAATATTTTTTTATTGATGATAAAATAAAAGTAATGTTGTTTTGAAAGGGATTGATGAAAACGAAGAAGAGAAGGTATCGAATCAACATCTTGAAGAGAGATAATGTGGGGATACACTCTTTTTAATACCCAAAACCGATGAACATTAGAGGGTGTAAAATTAAAAATTGTATATGATGACCCAAAAGATAGTCTAGAGATGATGAAACATGACTCTTCATTTTTTGCCATACTCTCTGTAGCACACAAGATAATTTTAGTGGATTTTTATCTTGGAAGAAACATTTTCACACCAAGGAAAATCCATACCAAATTGAGTGGAGAACCTTATAAATTGATATATTATTTATATACATGTGTTCATTTTCATATAGGATATAAAGAAGGAAATATTGATGTAGAGTTATCAGTTAATATTAACATGTAATATAGGTAATTAAAAATTAAATAAATCTTCTAGAATTAAAGTCACCAATAATGACTCATCCCCTTTCTTAGTGTAGTTCATATCTCACTATGGTTCACTTAGAAAGCCACCAATAAATAAATTAGATTAAATATATAAGAAATCAAAACACATTATTAATATCACATATAACTAGATATAGATAATAATGAAAACAATACAAATGAATACTCCTTATAAAATACCATTAAGATCCAATAGCTCATGAATAAATCCTCATACTATTAAAATCTACTACAATCACAAAAAAAGCTCATATTGAATTAAAAAACACTCTATATACATATATTTCATGTGAGAATAAAATGTAATGTTAGAATGATCCAATTATAAATTTCCCATGAAAATATTGAATGATATGTAATAAAGCCTCATGAATAAACAAATTATACTAATTTATCACCTCAAATGGTAATATTAGTTATGAAATCCTCACTTGGGATCACGCACCCAATAATCATAAAATTAAATAATTCTATATCTAAGAAATATTTAATTGTCGTTCTCCACTTCCACATTCCCAGTAGTTATTTTCTCTTTCACCCTAGTGGTTACATATTATGATCATAATTGTAATATGTCATCGTGCACCTCCTAAAATTGTATCCCTCCAGTTACATCATTTCATAAATGAAGACATATCATGATCATCTTCATCATAATACCCATGTTTTATCCATTTTTATGATAATAATGCTAAAAAATATGTGTACATTTATTATACAATAATTCATCAAAACTCATGCATGTACACCTATGGGAATGAAAAACCACGACGTTCAGGTACATCAATGTGATATACCTATACCCATTATTGTCCAAACAATATTAAATAGTAAAAATGTGAGCCATTAATTTCCTAGTAGTAAATGACCTTATATTATATGAAATAATAAACTTGGATATTCTTACTCACCTAAATGTAGAGTTAGGTTGGTGGAGAGGATGAGTTATCCATCAATTACCGTTCCATTTGATATTTAGATAAAAGTCATTCCCCTAAAAAATTGGATTATTATTTCTTAATTGAAATGGATGGGGTATAATGTGAAATTATAAATATTAAATTATCTCATTATAAACCCACCCAAATGTCAACAACCTAGACTCCAATAACTATACCATCTCAGATAACCCATGACATCCAGTGCTAAGCTCTAGATATCAAATATGAATTCACGAAATGATATCAATATTAATTAATTCATAAACATAAATAATATTTTCCCATTTTCATTCAAAAGAAAAACATTTTAATATTATATTATTAGGGGCTTGTGGACATTAAAATATCTTTATATATTCTAATGTTTTTCATCAATGTCTATGAATTCCATGAAGCAGCCTCATTATACTTTTAGAGTAATTACTACTTAAACACCATCCATGTACTATGAAAATCAACCAAGTATACTACCTAGAAAATTCCCTCAAAGATCATAGATAAACACTACATATCATTGTTGGATACTAGTCAAAATATAACATTTGACCATCATGAATCAATAAATCATTTGAAATTGAAAGATACATTGATGAGAAAGCCCTACTTTAAACATATACTAGCTTCGTATTGTCATTACCACACAATTTCAAATATTATATTATGTCCCTATATTACTAACATTGACCATCAATGCATCCATGACCTCCCAGTCCATTACTCTATGTACAATCAACCAGCAATTCAGACCCAGACCTCTAATAATTTTCTCTAACAAATATAACCCAAAATTGTTATCAATTAATCACAAATAAATTATAATTCCAATGAGCATAAAAATATATCAAATTTATTTTTCACATACAATAATGATGTTAATAACATGACATTGAAACACTCATGCCGCTAATAATCATTGATGGACTTCTTTAACAATAATAATTTATTCTTAAATAAACTATTTAAATTTCATCTTTAATTAAGTAGTTTATTTTGATATGTGTTTTCCAAACAAGAAACCCACAAAAAGTATCTAGTAATGTCTATATATCAATATAACATTATTTAAAAATTAATCTCACATTTAACTAATTCCATAAAGTGTATTAATTATTTATCTAATGGCTTAAAATTAATATATATCTTCCACTTAATTTATCTATTTAATCGTCTCAAATAGTTAACAATGCAAAAAATAAATAAAAATAATACAAGGAATATATTACATTCAATAGTAAATCATGAGTAAAATTTCAAAATAATTAAATCACATACATTCCCAATATGTCATCCAATTTTTTAATCTCCAAAACATGAAACATTAATTACATAAACATGTTATAGTACATATATCAATTCCCTAATATCTTAAATTAATCTTAAGATTTTGATATATTTTTAATAAATATAATTTAAGAGGGATAATATAACATTTACACAACATAATTTATATTTGAGTATTTGAGGTGTGATTCTTTCTCCAATTATTCATATATAATTACATAATAATAGTACAATTCCATAGGATACGCGGTTTTCAAAAATTAAAATATAATAGTATAGAATTCTAATAATAATAGTCAAATAATATAGATAGACAATTGCATATTATTTCAATATTGAAACATCCAAATTATAATTATAGATTCCTATAGAAATTATATTCCACTGCA
Source organism: Viscum album (assembly GCA_963277665.1). Taxonomy (NCBI): domain Eukaryota; kingdom Viridiplantae; phylum Streptophyta; class Magnoliopsida; order Santalales; family Viscaceae; genus Viscum; species Viscum album. The sequence continues at coordinate 624,417,886 of OY728165.1, forward strand.
TGTTATTTATTGATTCGGAAATTATATTTATCTATATATGAAATCATTAATTTCAATAATTTAAATTATTATCATCAACAATAATAATATATTTAAATATTTTATTTCCAAATTTAATATATTAATATAATTATCTACAACATGTCAGAATATTTTTAATTTGATTATAGATAGAATAATGTTACATTTTCAACAATTAATTGTATGATTTTTATCATCTTATAATATTAAGTACTATAAATTATAAAAAAATATATAATCATTGAACATCGTGTGATAATTTTAATAAACAACTATTATATCATGAGATTTCTAAACCATCCATACGATTTTAAATTAAAAAATATATTATTCTTATTTACTCATGTTTAATATTCATTATTATGAATATGATATAAAATTTTCTACAATTAATTATATTATGATCATTATATAGACATTTTTCATAGTACTTTCCTGAAAAGTATATTTATAGTTTCATCAAAACCATTTGTGTTCAAGTGAAATAAATAGATTATCATCCTTTTTATGATAATAAAACATATTTAGAAAAATATACTTATGCATGATTAAAACACAAATTCCCTTTAAAATGGGGATGTATTATATGTCCAACCTCTCGAAATATTTTCACATAGAGGAAAAAATAGAAATTAGATGATAAAGAAGATACGACTTGTTAATAACACAGAATGGACTCTGATCAGTTACAAATCACACAAAATAATCAATGTGTGAGTTTGGACCATCTTGGATTGGATAAAATTTTAAAATTATCAAAATTTGTGAAATTTGGTTCATTAAAATATTTTTCTTCTGTTTATACTTTTATATTAAATATTTATTAAATTCATGTTGAATATCTCTTGAAGATGTTTTATGAGAAGGTTTGTATATGTTTTAAATATATAAGAAGGAATCCAAAGTCAATCTATGATGAAGTAAATAATTATTATTGATTAATAATGGAATTAGAAAGTTTTAAATACTATCACATATATTTATGAATCATGGTGATGATTCTTGGAGAATTATTATTGATAAAAGTTATGTCATTTGGTATGAAATTTATCCCTGATTGGTGATGATTCTGTGAAAATATTTATGGATTCATCTAATATAATTGTATGATATGTTTATAAAATGATCCTTGTAACCCTAAATATTATTTTATGTGGTCCTATATATTTTTGACATGTGATAATGAGTTTTTTTATTGTTTAATACAGGAGAAGACCATGGAAATGTTCATTTTCCTGATGATATGTAGTGCTTTAATTTTTTTTTAAAGTCCACACAATTTAAATACTGTTTAATATTTACTTGAAGATGGAACTAATGATGAAATTATTTTTTCATGAAAATTGAAATTATATATTTCTTAAGGAAGATAAATGAAGGCCACCCAATAATAATGGTCCAACATATAAATTTTTTAAATGATTAAGACCATGAAAATATTAATTTTCATTTCGAATATATTGAGAGAAGAAATTTAACGGTGCTTGTAATTTTGGGATGTTATAAAATTATCTAAAGGTCGGATTTATATTTGATACTTAGTATTTACTAAGTATATAATTTGGTCTTTTATTAAAAATGTGTCCATCCCACTGAGTTTGGCACATCATGCTCAATACTTGACACATGTGGGACCCTTATGAAAACTATGGATTAGGAATCCAACCTGGGAAAACTCTTGAATGGGGGATGCGTGTGTGTGCGTAGGGCTTACAAGAGAATGTGTGTATTGGTGATTCTATCTTGTGGGGAGGAATTACTGCAAGAGAAACTAGTATGGGATGGTACTAGTGGGGTTCAAGATTTATATCCACTCAATGTGAGTAGTTTCTTCTATATAATGTACCAAATGCATGAAACGTATCATGTGGGGATCCTATATGAACAATAAAATGCATCTTTCTCCAAAAAAATATTCTCATTTTATGACCCATTCGATGAAACCGATCTCAGCCTTCTGATCACTCGGTAATCCCATCTATATTTATTCTTCCCTCGGGATCTCTAGTTCATCATTGATAAATACTATCATCCATTGGTTTGAAACCAACTTCAATTTAAAACATTTCCATCATAATGAGTGTCATTAGATCAAATTTTATACATACATGAAATCTAACATCTTACATGCATCCATAGAGTTCAAGGAATTCCATATGGATGAACTAAAAATGTATTTGTAGGAGGCTATTCAAAAAAGTGATGACCTTCAAACATAGATAATATATGAAGTCTGAGATACAGATTTTATACACAATAGGAACTAACCACAATAGGGATATATATAGAAAACACATTTATGTCACACTTCTGAAAATACACGAATGGATCGAGATTACCATCCAAAACATACAAATTTGAACATTGAATGATTCATCAATGAATCATGAAATTATGATCAATGGATGTGTGAGGCACTATCCCTATCTCATATAAATAAAATACATTAACTAAAAATGGTTTTATCGATCCTATGGTACTCCAAATTTCGATAAAATAGACAATCTATGAAACCTTGTTTCATGAGATTCAGTTTCCTCATAGCTCTACTTGTGAGAAGGATAAGGGACGTTTCTATTGTTTCGACATGTGTTTCAATCAATCAAGGTATTTCTAAATAATTTATTATGTGAAGCCACATGAGGAAGTGCAATACAGTACACGTTTATGTCAAAGTTTTCCTCAAGAAATGAGAACATGCACCATACTATCAAATTTGAAAAATGTCGATACACTGAGACAATGTCACCTACAATATTTCATGAAGGGTTTTATACAATTGGAATATATTGTATACATAAACTATGTTTCATGAAGAAGTGTTTTTCTCATCAAGAGGTGACACCATTTCATGTTATCATATATGAATCAGAGTGGCATTGAATTTACCCATGCATTACACGTGTACATTAAAATAAAATAGAGGAAATATGTGGGAAATGACCATGAAAGTATGCGTGTGTGATGAAACTAAGATGGCTATGTTTTTTATACCATGGACATTCATCCATATGTAATGATAAAATTTTATGCATTTTATTATCATAATACATTCAATGCTATATATATTTAATGTATAAAATCGAAATACCCAATAAAATCAATGTTAGAAAATAAAATAACAGATGAATAATATAAATGAATGTGTTAGGGATTCATAATCCCTTACCTTTGTCACACATGCATTATTTTTTTGAATTCAAGAAGAAAATATGAGTTGAAATTGTGCAATATATTTCTTGTATAATATATTATTGAATTTTATTTATATTCCATAGGCTAATATTTCATTTAGGTTGGGAAACTCCTCAAAAAAGAGTATCTACCTAGGATCTGATAATGTTGGAATAAACTCAATAGGTAGTGTAATGATAAATTCATAGGTTTTTCATTTACAATGATAAGTGAGTTGATGTGGTTGTTTCATCTTCTACTTATTGAATATTAGTGGGCTAACATGAATACATTATAATTAATACTATATAAATTGAATTATTATAGTTATGATAGTAGGTTATTAATTTAACAAAATCAATCCTGTGAAATAGAGAAGATATTTTGAAAAGATTTTGTTGAATATATCAAATATAATTGGTGGTTTCAATATAAAAAACTCCATTGAATAATTGTAGAACCACTCTAAAGAACACCCTTAACTCAGGAATAATTTTCACTTCCTGTATATGAATTATGATCCAATTATAGGAATATATATTCAATACAATTTATAGTGATAATATAATCCATGATACAAATATAGTTTGATTACAACAATTAGTAGGTCATAGTATCAAAAATTTAAAAATTCTTTTTTTTCTTTTCCATTTTATTATCTACATTTCAATTTTGTATAAGATAGTCACTAGAACCAAATAGATCCACTCCAATTATACAATCTGCTGAAACGTTAAACATTATATATGCTAATTGTCATAATGTAATAATTTGGGTACTCTTAATCACCCCCTCTTAGTATCCTTGGATGATCCATCTGGGCATTACTAGTTGTATTAGAGAACAGATCTACCTATCATTGGATCAATGTTTTTGTCCAATATTTTTACAAGGTTTATATAAAATCTATATTGAGTGTTGATTCTAAATTTCCATGTGTTGAAAATTTATTCTCCACTCCTATAAAAGAAAAAATGTGGGTTTCTAATAATTCACTACGAAATAAGTAGAAGAGTGTAGAAAAGCAATTGAGAAAAATCTCAATGAAATAAGAGAAGTTTCAATTATCTATAATCAAATTAGTTGAAAATGATTATTATACTGGATCTAGTTAAAGTTGTGGAGAGTATGAGTAATTTGAGTCTATAAAAATTACTGAAGGATTATACAATCTATTTAAACAATATTTGAATAATTTTTATGAATATATGATTTCAAATATATTATTTTCATTCATGAATTTTTTTATGAATAAGAAAATCTTGAAGAATAAATCCATAATCTTAAAGATTCATTTGAAAGAAATTTTAAAAAGTGAATGGATCTTTCAAACCTCATTTAATAAATACATTGAGTGACTCTTTTCAATAAAAACATTTCCATAATTGATGAATAATTTCAATGGAATAGTTATGATAGCACTGTTAGTAAAAATAATCGGGGACGTAGACAATACATATGAATCATTATTCAATGTTTCTAAAAAATTCATAGATTCTCAAATTTATGAAAAAACATTTAAGATAGAAGATAATGAAATTTTAGTGGGAGAAAATAGCATGTTTCATGAATATTATATATATAATGTAAATTATCTTAATGACTCATATATATTTACCATCAGTTTCATGGAAGCCTAAATGGATGTTAAATCTAAATGAATATATTCCCTCGACAACACTATGAATGCAAGTATTTGACAACATGATTAATATATCAGTATATTTAATATTTAATGGGATTTGAGGATTAAATATTTTAAAAATTATATTGTTTCAATTATAATGTCGTGTCTTGACCCTGATGTTAATGAAAAAAATTTGAAGGAGATTCATGGTGATGATTTCCATATTGCTGATTAGATGAATCCTTCCACCCAAAAAATTAAATGAATCATGGTCTAAGAAGGGATGCTTTAACAGAAAATATTTTTGAGACCCATGTATGTAAAGAGAATCATATCTGAGGAAATAACGGTGCATGACCATATATTTACCAACCTTATAGAATTTCCAAGAAGTAGGTAACCCAAAAACCATTAATTCTGTTTCTACTAATGTATTCTCATCTTCTTATGTAGGCAAAAATCCAAGATATTTGAAAATTTGGGTTGGTATAAATGATTATAAATCCAAAAAAGCATATAGGGTAGATATTTTTATCATGAATAAATATTAATAAAAAACAATTGCTCCAAATAAGATATGGAAACTCAATAAACAACAAGACACTCAATTTTAAAGATTAGTACTACAAGTAAATGAAAATTATTTTTTTTATTGTTGTTTCTTCTAGAAATTTGGCCATAATAAAATTGACTTTTCGAACAATGCTTATTAATATTAAAATTTTAGATTTCCAACATTCAGGGGGTGTAGATGTGAATAATAAATAAACCATCAAAATAGAATAAAAATATACACATAAAAGAAATTTTTTCTGTCAAGAATACCAATGGTTATCTTAAAGACTTATAAGTTTATTTATAAAAAATTTTAATATTTATGTTGAGAGATTATATATTCCTTAAATGAACTATATATATTTTTATGAGAAAAAAATACAACAAAAAAATAAAACAATATAAAATAAGTAGAAAAGTGCTCCTTGGAGAATAAATAGAATAAAGATGTCAAAAAAACTGTGAAAAAATATACTCCCACGAAAAATGATAATATGGATTCCTATAATTTCATATACACAAATACAAAATGCTTATACTCTGAAGAGAGAGTTTTCAATTTGGACCATTACAAAAATTTCATGGAAATTAATGAATGTAATATGAAATTATGAAGAAATACATTCATAAGAGAAACTATAATATAATATTGATTAAATGATTTCTTGATGCTAATTTTAATATGTAACCCTAGAAAGGAAACACAAAATCACTAACAAACCTTATGATAGCTACAAAATATTTAATGATGAGAAGTATTTCTTCGTCATTTTTCTTGATCAATTGAAAATTATTAGATAAAATAAATAAGCTAAAGATGAAAAAATGGCTATAGAAAAGGTTATTGGATGTTAGAATATTCCACATAAAGAAGAATTTGAGTTTCATGAGAAGTTTTGAAAACATGAAAACTCAAGTGTCTCATAAATATAGTGTAGGGGTTTAAAAATTATGAAAATGATTCAAATAATTTGATAAATATAATATTTACATAGAGGAATACATTGAAGGAAAAACAAACTATAGGGGACGGTTATTCACTACTAAAATAACTGAGGATAAAAAATCCACAAATGATAATATTGAATGTAAGTTATGTTTCCATGATTTCAAAGAAGTATTGAAATGTTAAATGTAAATGATACATACCCATGATGAATAAAATCCCGGTTATGCATACATGGAAAGGATTATTTTGGTTGAGGGTAAATTATCGTCCCAATTGCACCTATTATGAAACTTATATGTGTTATAGCTTATTAAATTTTTCTTGTGTTGTGTTTTTTGTTTAAACTGTATGTAATTTATGTTGGATTTCATTATCAAAATGTGAAATGATTTAATAAAATGGAATATAGAATGATAAAATTCATAATGAAGATCTGATAAAAAATAATTGTTTCACAATGGTCGATCATCATTATGTCATCTTGATGACTAACTGATACAATTTTCCACCAGGTTAAATGGATGCCAGTTCACCCCTTTAGGGAGGTCCAAAAAAAACAAAATTAAATCAAGGATTATTTAGTTGGAATAACCATACTTTCTTGTTCCACCACTGGATAACCAGATGCATTAGAGTGATCTGTTTCCACACCAATTAAATTTTATATAACGAGATCACCAAAAATATAAAATGGGGATCAACGATTTTTATAAAATATAAAATGAAAATATTATGAATAAAAACATTGAAAAATATTTTAATCCACTGTTCGAATCACATTCAAAAATTAAAATACTCTTTTCTTTTAAAATTCACATAAAAAGCTATAAAAATTCAAATAATAAATAATCCTTCTAAATTGAAAATAACCATTTTAAATTATAATGGGAACTTAAAATTATTAATGTATCATGACAGTGGGAAAATAATCTCATTCTATATAATATTAAATAAAATATTCTGTTTAACTTTTGTAAAAACAATTGAAAGATAAACAATAAAACTATTTTTAAAAGAATGTCCCTAATCTAGAGTTAGACACATCATACACATTTTTCATCATCATTAATAATAAATTAACATTGAATTATACTTTCATAATAACCATTATAAATTTATATATTCAAAATTTTATTTAATCTCATATTATATGAAATTACTCAATTAAATAAGTTCACATATGATATTTTGATGGTATTCATTTCGTAAGTCCAAAACGAATAAGGTATACAAACTATGGTAAACGTGTTCCTTATTTAACCCTATATAGAATAAAAATCATGAAATATTTATCATTTGTATACATTAATTATACTTTAAACACTTTTATAAAATATGGATAGGAAAAATTAAATAAGTTAAAATCATGGAGATGATATGTTGTATGTACAGTTGTATAATGTTTCCATATTTCAAAGAACATTATGAATAAATGAGTAGTATTATTTTATCCTTATTTAATGATAATAATATCATATATATCTGTTTACACCTAAAAATATATACATATATATATATATATCTTCCATGTTATATGGTGATGAAAAATGAATCACATTGCTTCATAGAGGTAGAAGACCACATGTATGCACAAACAACGTTATTATTTTGTAACGCCCCGACCCCAGCTACCCAGAGTCGGTGCATTACTTCGTAACATTGGCATGATCACAAGAAAGATCAAATCCCGAAAGACCGATTGGTTTAGTAGCCTTGGAAACACTAGATATAATCATAAAGTTTTACATTACATTTCAAAGTGAAAAACTACTACAACAACAAAGTCTTCATATCCACACTATTAACCCCTCATAATATCCCTGCAAGTCATTCATAATTTACTTCTCCACTACCTGGGAAAAATAAAACATAGAAAAGGGGTGAGCTCAAATGCCCAGTAAGGATAACAATATAGCGGAACATTCAAAATAATCATAAACATTTAAGGCAATGAATTACTAAAACAAAAGCCTTTTAAAATTGAACTTCAACATAGTATGGCAAAAGTAAAATGAAATAATGCCATTTACTTATTCACATGGATATTCTACTAATCGAATAATCACATGCAATATCAATAACCACTTTCATAATGTTGGAATGCATAATGCCAGACTATCATAACCACATCGCCAAGGCCTCGTGCCAAGACTACAAATAAGATTTTTTCAAGGCCTTGTGCCAAGACACTAGTTTGTCTCATGAGACCTACCGATACATCGAGGAGCTATAGCGGGCTCCACCCGTCACTTATTAAGTCCAATGCATTCCCATATGAAAAGGTTTAAACATAACATAAACATTCGTATTAAAAATAGCATACGAAATGTCAATAATTTCACCATAAACTATGAATGGTATAAAAATAGCACATCCATAGTCAAACATATCACAAAACCTTCAATACAATATAGAAGTTTTGTATCATAATAAATCAACTTCAAATAATCTTAAAATCCATCAAAGGATGTTGACATAGATGAAATCAAAATTCTTTTTAAAGAAATATATCCTTTTATTTTGAAATCATTTAAGATCCATATAAAATAAAACATTTTCTTTTAAAATATTCTTATAAGCTTGTAAGGAAAGCTTTGAAGATTTTATAACGGCGTAAAATAACCGCACCCGCCGTATAAGTTAAAAAAACATTCTTACCTCAATTCTGTCGAAAAGGTTAAAAAGGACCTTGTTTTGAAAACGACGGAAAGATTCCTTTATAAACCTCTTATAAAAATTCAAACAAGGGTATAAATGACTTTAACCCATATTCTTGTAAATATTAAAAATGTTTTGAAATACATTTTTAAGAAACATGGATGTGGATGATAAAGATATCCCAGTAGATTATTACGTATAAAAAACCTCAGATAATGAAGATATTGTGAAATAAACCCTCACCTTGTACTTTTCCTTGGTTGGGGTAGGTTAACCTCCTTTATAATAGTGAAATAATTGTTACTAAATTATAAAAGAATCATATACATTAATATGATATCATATATGATCTTTTAATATTGATTTGATAATAATATCTTAGTATTATCGTCGTTTCGGGTGTTAACTTACTCATTTTCTTTATATGTTTTGTTACATAAATCATGTTTGTTGTATCTTATTCATATCCAGAATGATATCAAGTCCTTAAACATCATTTTTAAATCATTAAATGATAATTATACTTGAATGGATACGATGGAGAATGAATCTCATCGCGTTCGTGGAGACGGTAGTCCGTACGTACGCACGAACACTATTTCCATTTAATTTTTATTTTAAAAGAATCGAACCCAAATGATACATAGGTATATTACTATTCCAATATAATATAATATTTTATATATGTTACTTAAGTTCATTAACACCATCCTTTATACGTTCCATGTGTGGTATGAACGAGTCATATCATTTTAAGGGGGCGGTAGTCCGCACTTCCTCAAATGAAATTATCGTATGTATATACAACATGAAACGAATAATGGTATTAAATAAAATGGAATTACAGAAGCTTATATATAAAATATATATCATTAATATCATATTTAATTACAGTGCCATCATAATGGCCACCATGAGAGGCGGTAAGATGTATTTGAACAATCATCGTTTCGTGAGGCGTTAGTTTGCCATCCACAGAAACATTATGTTCATCATCCATTAGATGGAGTTGTGTGTATGTGTAGTTTGAATCCTTCTTATAACAACATCCTAGTATATTGAGGATACTGGTGTTGTTACAAAAGAAAGGAAATAAAAAGAGTTTGGGGTTTGAAGAAGCAAAATAAATGAAAATAATTTAAGAGAAATCGTTACCTTTAATTTAGGTAACTCACTTTGGTTGGAACCAAAGGACTTGTTGAAATGCTTTCTTCCTAAGGGGAAACTTCAAGGAGGAGGAGAGGGATGTGGGGAGCTTAGATGGGCAGAGTTTGGACGAGCCAAGTGGCTTGAGAGGTGTGAGGAATGAGTAGAAGTGGTCTCCTTTTATAAGGGAGAGGAGGGGCTCTTTAGGAAAGAGTGAAAGTATTACTTTATAATATATTTATATTCGGTTTATAATGGTCCAAAAATCATTGAGGTCGAATATAAGATGACTAATATTCTAAAGCACATCAACCAATAAGAATTGGACAGGTTTTAGATAATATTTTAATCATTATAATATTATTTATTTCAATGATTTATTAATGAGGTAAACATTGCATCATTATTGTGTCATTAATAATTTAACTTATTTGATGTCTAAAAATTATAAATAAAATATCATCATGTAGTAAATATTTTTATATTTCTAATGAATATTTATAATCGAAAATCCAACATGTATAACCCTATGTAAAAATTGTTCTTCTAAAAGATGTAAGCTTATGCCATTTTTATTTTTATTTTAACTTTGTTAATATAAAGTGTCCCTACCACATACAAGTGTCTCCAAGGGGTCCCCAAATTGACCCAAGGATGCTCATGGTCGGTTATGTGTCCACCAATAAGGTTAGGACACGTTTTAGGGTAATTTTGTATTATTATAATATTATTTTTTAACCCTTATTTACCGGATTTACCCTTTAACCATGGTAAATAAAATATTTACCACAGTAACTATTCAAAATGTCTAAAAATAAAAGTTACCTATTCACACAATTTGAACATCATGATTCCAAATATGGAATCCATTTTCCTAAATTCAAAACACAGAATGGTAGAAATTAATTTAAAATTAATTCCCGCTGTCAAAACAAAAAGCGTGTTTTTAAGAGGTAATAACTATCAAAAGATTGACACTTGTTTATGTTCGGTTTAATTGTAAAATTATGTCCAATGACAAAAATTAAATTAAATGGTAAAAATATATTCTAAATATACTTTAAAAACACTCAAATTAATAATTTATCAATATTAATTATTTTGATTAAAAAAGTTGTTTTTAATTAAAATTTAGTAATTTTCACTATTCATCAAAATATAAAAGTTATCCGAAAAGTACCAAAATTTCACCCTAGGCTAATTTCGATATTCCGAATCCAAAAATGAAGTCCATTTTGAAATATAAAATATATATGATTTCAAAAAGTATGTATTACTATTCACAACGGCTAGTTTAATTAGTTGTGGTGTGTGTTAGAACTCGAGGTTGCGTACAACACACGCTATCACATTATTCAAAGAGAAGCGTACCGTAGAATCTTGGGGTGTTAAATTCTCCCCTCCTTCAAATAATTGCGTCCTCGCAATTTCTAGGGTATTACTATATAAAAAGACTCGGGTGGTTCTTCATCATAAGTTCCTCGGGTTCCCACGTTGCCTCTTCCATCTTATGGTTTCTCCACAAAACTTTTACCAGACGCGTCGTCCAGTTTCTCAGCACTTGTTCTCTCGTATCAAGAATCTTGATGGGCTCTTCGCAATAAGACAGATCGGGTTCCAGTTCTAATTCCTCATAGGTGAGTACATGCGTCGGATCAGGCATGTATTTCCTCAATAGAGATACGTGGAACACATCGTGAACTTTGGAGAGACTTGGCGGCATTGCCAATCGGTAAGCTACAACCCCAATTCGTTCTAGAATTTCGAAAGGTCCGATGTACCTGGGACTCAATTTACCTTTCTTACCAAAACGTATGACTCCCTTCCACGGAGATACCTTCAGAAAAACATGATCACCGACTTGAAATTCCAAATCCTTCCTTCGATTATCGGCATAGCTCTTCTGCCTACTTTGAGCTGCTTTGATGTGATTTTGGATTACTTTTACCTTTTCCACCGTTTCCTCCACCAGTTCTGGGCCTACAAGTTTTCTTTCACCAACGTCATCCCAACAGGTTGGTGTACGACATCTCTTTCCGTATAACGCTTCATATGGTGCCATCTGAATACTCGAATGGAAGCTATTGTTATAGGAAAATTCTACCAAAGGTAAATATTGATCCCACATACCCTGAAAGTCAAGTGAGCAAGATCTCAACATGTCTTCTAAGGTTTGAATAGTCCGTTCTGATTGTCCGTCTGTCTGAGGGTGGTAAGCAGTGCTCAAATGATGTTCAGTATCCAGGGATTTCTGAAGACTTTTCCAGAATCTTGAAGTAAAACGGGGATCACGATCAGAAATAATTGATTGGGGTACTCCATGAAGTCTCACAACTTCATTAATATATAGTCTTGCTAGACGTTCCAGGGGTAGATCGTCTCTTATAGCAAGAAAATGTGCTGTCTTGGTAAGACGATCAACAATAACCCATATTGCATCGTTCCTTCTAGGAGTCTTTGGTAGCCCCATGACAAAGTCCATTGTAACATTGTCCCATTTCCACTCCGGTATGGGAAGAGGTTGCATGACTCCTCCAGGCTGTTGCCTTCCAGCTTTCACTTGTTGACAAACCATACATCTTGACACAAAATCAGCAATCTCCCTCTTCATGTTGTCCCACCAAAAATGTTCCTTCAAATCTATATACATTTTGGTGCTCCCAGAGTGTATAGAGAAATTGGAACTATGAGCATCATCCAGCAATTCCCTTTTTAGATCAGGTATATTGGGAACACAAAGTCTCTTCCCGAATTTCAAAATTCCATCTTCATACACAAAGTCTCTCAATCTCCCATCATTCACAGCTTTAATATTCTTTTGGAATTCTTCATCATCGGTCTGAGAACTCTTAATCCTTTCTAGTAAAGATGGTTTGGCAACCATTTGAAAAAGCATTAATGTTTCACCTTCCCTGGTTATTCCCATGTCCATCTTCACTAGATCCATGAAAATTGGATCCCTTTCAATTCTCATATTGTTCAAAACTCCATGGTCTTTTCTACTCAAAGCATCTGCCACCTTGTTTGCCTTCCCCGGGTGGTAGTGTATCGTACAATCATAATCCTTGAGTAATTCAAGCCATCTCCTTTGCCTCATGTTGAGTTCTTTTTGTGATAAAATATACTTCAAACTCTTGTGATCAGTATAAATCTCACATTTTTCACCATAGAGGTAGTGCCTCCATATCTTCAAAGCAAAGATCACAGCTTCTAACTCAAGATCATGAGTAGGATAGTTTTGTTCTTGAATTTTCAACTGTCGTGATGCATAGGCAATAACTCTATCATTCTGCATAAGGACACAACCAAGTCCTTTCTTCGATGCATCACTATAAATAACGAACCCATCATTCCCCGATGGTAGAGTCAATATAGGAGCATTGACTAATCTTCTCTTCAGTTCTTCAAAACATTCTTCATACTCTTTTGTCCAAACAAATTTAACCCCTTTACGTGTGAGCTTCGTTAATGGGTTAGCCAATCGGGCAAAATTCTGGACGAAACGTCGATAATAACCTGCCAGACCAATAAAACTGCGTACCTCAGTTATACTCGTAGGTGCTGGCCATTCTTGGATTGCCATGGTCTTAGAAGGATCAACAGAGATTCCATCTTTTGAGACAATATGGCCAAGAAAAGAAATCCCCTGAAGCCAGAATTCACACTTGCTAAACTTCCCTTATAATTCATGCCTCCTCAGAGTCTTCAAGATAATGCGTAAGTGATTTTCATGATCTTCGTAGGTTTTTGAGTATACCAAGATATCATCAATAAATACCACCACAAATTCATCGAGATACTCCTTGAAAACTCTATTCATCAAATCCATGAATACAGATGGTGCATTAGTCAATCCAAACGGCATTACGGTAAACTCGTAATGCCCGTACCTGGTTCGAAATGCTGTCTTCGGAATGTCTTCCTTCTTCACACACAACTGATGGTATCCAGATCGAAGGTCAATCTTTGAAAAGTATTGAGCTCCATGCAGTTGGTCAAATAAATCATCAATACGAGGTAGGGGATACTTGTTCTTTATCGTTATAGCATTGATCTCCCTGTATTCGATACATAACCTCATAGATCCATCTTTCTTTTTAACAAAAAGAACAGGGGCTCCCCATGGAGAAACACTAGGGCGAATAAATCCCATATTACTAAATTCCTCTAGTTGTTTCTTTAGTTCGACTAACTCTACAGTGGCCATTCTGTAAGGGGTCTTCGATATAGGCCTTGATCCAGGAATCAAATCAATGGAAAACTCAACTTCTCGTTCTGGAGGATGTCCAGGTAAATCTTCTGGAAATACATCTACAAATTCTTTCACAACAGGTACATCCTCTATTTGAACATTCCATTCCTCACCGACAGTTATTTCATTCTCTTCCTCCCCAATAATTGAATTAAGTTGAGCTACTGGGGGTGGATCTAAATAAGAATTAGGTGGTGACGATTCTGCTCTAAAAATAAGGTGCTCCTTATCATTATCATCAAGAATCGTAACCTCTTTCTTCTTACAATAAATCTTCGCATCATAGTCCGAAAGCCAGTCCATACCGAGGATTATATCAAACTCAATCATAGGTATGACGATGAAATCAGCAGATAAAGAAAATTTATGTGCTCTAATGGGGACTGATTCACAAAACTTTGTTGCAACGATACTTCCCTTAGGAGTTTTAACTGACAACTCCCTTATTAAATCAAATTGGAAATATCTAATTTTCTTAGCAAACTGGGAAGATATGAAACAATGCGATGATCCAGAATCAAATAATGCATTTGCTAAACTTGAGGAAACCATTAAATTACCTGCCACCATGTCTTTCGGAGCTTCTACCTCAGCAGTAGTGATAGCATAAGCCTGGCCTTGATCCCTTGGCCTTTTCTGAGGTAAGTTCTCCTGACGCTTAGGACATGCATTTGCATAATGCCCCATCTCCCTGCAATTGTAGCACTGAACGTTGGTAGCTTCCTTCTTCACCTTGCAATCATGAGCTTGGTGGCCTTTTTCACCACACTTGTAACAGACTCCCATTCCCTTTAACCAAGTACCAGGATGTTTCTTCCCGCATTTACCACAAGATGGATATTCATCCTTTCCCTTCTTCCCCTTATTTCCATTCCTAGATTGATCAGCAGGTCTCTTCTTCTCTTGCTTTTCTTTAAAGTCATAAGACTTAGAGAATTCCTTTTCAGTCTTGATAGCACATGAGACAATGTCTTCGTACGATGAAAAGGATTGTGAGACTAACGCTCGACGGAGAAATGGTTTTAACCCATCAAATAAACGATCAATCTTACTTCTTGGGTTGCGAATATAATCTCCAGCATACCTCGCTAACCTTGTAAAGTTAGCCTCATACTTTGTGACATTCTCATCCTCCTTTTGTCTCAGACTCAGAAATTGTCTCTCCATATCTGCTCGATGGTCGCGAGGAAAGTATTTTTCTAAAAACAGATCTTTGAACTCCATCCATTCCATATTTGATACTTCATCATCTTCCTTCATGTTCTGAATCAATGACCACCATTGATCAGCATCTCCAGTGAGGCGGTAAACTGCCATGATAACTTTTTCCCTTTCACTGCTCCCCAAAGCCTGAAATATTTTCTCTAGGGAAAATATCCATTGTTCAGCTACTAAGGGATTTTTACTCCCATTGAACGTTGGTGGTTGTTGCCTCATGAATCGATCTAACATTGATCCTCCACGCTGTGGATCAGGGTGCTCCATACGGGTAAGTTTATTATTCATAACATGAGTAAGTTGTCCCAGTATGGTGATTAGTTGATCGGCACCAGTTGCATCACCAGCCCCACTATAATTATCTTGAGCAGGAGGGCAATCCCTACATGGAGTGCGTGCATTGTTACGGTTTCCATTTCTTCCACTAGGCGCCATTTCTAAACAATGGCATAAACTAGATCAATTTATGAATCAAAATACATAATCCCATACTTATAAAACACTTATCATAAATTGAACTATTTATGGATATAATCCATAATCATAAAAATGTTTTCTTTGAGGAAGTATATACTCATAAACCCTTCATAATTATTTGTAAAGATAGTGAGAGTTATCCTACGCATATCCCCCGGGAGTGTCGTAACCAAGAGTGCAGTAAGGCCCGTTGCCGTGCACCAGTTCCCGTTCGAGTCTAGCTCAAAGCGGTGTTTTCGGGTTTTACCCCTAGGTACATCTGTGCCAGAGCCGCCTCTACCTGCTCGTATCCAGACAGGGATGTATTGCTCGGAAAACTCACAAAATCTCTACAATACCAAAATTCTAGGAAGTTCTTCTATACTAATCCTCGAAGTTCATCTTAGGTCTACATGCTCTAATCAGAGTTTATCTTAATCTAGTTTCAAAGGTTTGTACTAAACTTCCTCTGATACCAAATGTAACGCCCCGACCCCAGCTACCCAGAGTCAGTGCATTACTTCGTAACATTGGCATGATCACAAGAAAGATCATATCCCTAAAGACTGATTGGTTTAGTAGCCTTAGAAACACTAGATATAATCATAAAGTTTTACATTACATTTCAAAGTGAAAAACTACTACAACAACAAAGTCTTCATATCCACACTATTAACCCCTCATAATATCTCTGCAAGTCATTCATAATTTACTTCTTCACTACCTGGGAAAAATAAAACATAGAAAAGGGGTGAGCTCAAATGCCCAGTAAGGATAACAATATAGCGGAACATTCAAAATAATCATAAACATTTAAGGCAATGAATTACTAAAACAAAAGCCTTTTAAAATTGAACTTCAACATAGTATGGCAAAAGTAAAATGAAATAATGCCATTTACTTATTCACATGGATATTCTACTAATCGAATAATCACATGCAATATCAACAACCACTTTCATAATGTTGGAATGCATAATGCCAGACTATCATAACCACATCGCCAAGGCCTCGTGCCAAGACTACAAATAAGATTTTTTCAAGGCCTTGTGCCAAGACACTAGTTTGTCTCATGAGACCTACCGATGCATCGAGGAGCTATAGCGGGCTCCACCCGTCACTTATTAAGTCCAATGCATTCCCATATGAAAAGGTTTAAACATAACATAAACATTCGTATTAAAACTAGCATACGAAATGTCAATAATTTCACCATAAACTATGAATGGTATAAAAATAGAACATCCATAGTCAAACATATCACAAAACCTTCAATACAATATAGAAGTTTTGTATCATAATAAATCAACTTCAAATAATCTTAAAATCCATCAAAGGATGTTGACATAGATGAAATCAAAATTCTTTTTAAAGAAATATCTCCTTTTATTTTGAAATCATTTAAGATCCATATAAAATAAAACATTTTCTTTGAAAATATTCTTATAAGCTTGTAAGGAAAGCTTTGAAGATTTTATAACGGCGTAAAATAACCGCACCCGCCGTATAAGTTAAAAAAACATTCTTACCTCAATTCTGTCGAAAAGGTTAAAAAGGACCTTGTTTTGAAAATGACGGAAAGATTCCTTTATAAACCTCTTATAAAAAGTCAAACAAGGGTATAAATGACTTTAACCCATATTCTTGTAAATAGTAAAAATGTTTTGAAATACATTTTTAAGAAACATGGATGTGGATGATAAAGATATCCCAGTATATTATTACGTATAAACAACCTCAGATAATGAAGAGATTGTGAAATAAACCCTCACATTGTACTTTTCCTTGTTTGGGGTAGGTTAACCTCCTGTATAATAGTGAAATAATTGTTACTAAATTATAAAAGAATCATATACATTAATATGATATCATATATGATCTTTTAATATTTATTTGATAATAATATCTTAGTATTATCGTCGTTTCGGGTGTTAACTTACTCATTTTCTTTATATGATTTGTTACATAAGTCATGTTTGTTGTATCTTATTCATATCCAGAATGATATAAAGTCCTTAAACATCATTTTTAAATCATTAAATGATAATTATACTTGAATGGATACGATGGAGAATGAATCTCATCACGTTCGTGGAGACGGTAGTCCGTACGTACGCACGAACGCTATTTCCATTTAATTTTTATTTTAAAAGAATCGAATCCAAATGATACATAGGTCTATTACTATTCCAGTATAATATAATATTTTATATATGTTACTTAAGTTCATTAACACCATCCTTTATACGTTCCATGTGTGGTATGAACGAGTCATATCATTTTAAGGGGGCGGTAGTCCACACTTCCTCAAATGAAATTATTGTATGTATATACAACATGAAACGAATAATGGTATGAAATAAAATGGAATTACAGAAGCTTATATATAAAATATATATCATTAATATCATATTTAATTACAGTTCCATCATAATGGCCACCATGAGAGGCGGTAAGATGTATTTGAACAATCATCGTTTCGTGAGGCGTTAGTTTGCCATCCACAGAAACATTATGTTCATCATCCATTAGATGGAGTTGTGTGTATGTGTAGTTTGAATCCTTCTTATAACAACATCCTAGTATATTGAGGATACTGGTGTTGTTACAAAAGAAAGGAAATAAAAAGAGTTTGGGGTTTGAAGAAGCAAAATAAATGAAAATAATTTAAGAGAAATCGTTACCTTTAATTTAGGTAACTCACTTTGGTTGGAACCAAAGGACTTGTTGAAATGCTTTCTGCCTAAGGGGAAACTTCAAGGAGGAGGAGAGGGATGTGGGGAGCTTAGTTGGGCAGAGTTTGGACTAGCCAAGTGGCTTGAGAGGTGTGAGGAATGAGTATAAGTGGTCTCCTTTTATAAGGGAGAGGAGGGGCTCTTTAGGAAAGAGTGAAAGTATTACTTTAAGATATAATTATATTCGGTTTATAATGGTCCAAAAATCATTGAGGTCGAAGATAAGATGACTAATATTCTAAATAACATCAACCAATAAGAATTGGACAGGTTTTAGATAATATTTTAATCATTATAATATTATTTATTTCAATGATTTATTAATGAGGTAAACATTGCATCATTATTGTGTCATTAATAATTTAACTTATTTGATGTCTAAAAATTATAAATAAAATATCATCATGTAGGAAATCTTTTTAGCTTTCTAATGAATATTTATAATCGAAAATCCAACATGTATAACCCTATGTAATAATTGTTCTTCTAAAAGATGTAAGCTTATTCCATTTTTATTTTTATTTTAACTTTGTTAATATAAAGTGTCCCTACCACATACAAGTCGCTCCAAGGGGTCCCCAAATTGACCCAAGGATGCTAATGGTCGGGTATGTGTCCACCAATAAGGTTAGGACACGTTTTACGGTAATTTTGTATTATTATAATATTATTTTTTAACCCTTATTTACCGGATTTACCCTTTAACCATGGTAAATAAAATATTTACCACAGTAACTATTCAAAATGTCTAAAAATAAAAGTTACCTATTTACACAATTTGAACATCCTGATTCCAAATATGGAATCCATTTTCCTAAATTCAAAACACAGAAGTGGCAGAAATTAATTTAAAATTAATTCCCGCTGTCAAAACAAAAAGCGTGTTTTTAAGAGGTAATAACTATCAAAAGATTGACATTTGTTTATGTTCGGTTTAATTGTAAAATTATGTCCAATGACAAAAATTAAATTAAATGGTAAAAATATATTCTAAATATACTTTAAAAACACTCAAATTAATAATTTATCAATATTAATTATTTTGATTAAAAAAGTTGTTTTTAATTAAAATTTAGTAATTTTCACTATTCATCAAAATATAAAAGTTATCCGAAATGTAACAAAATTTCACTCTAGGCTAATTTCGATATTCTGAATCCAAAAATGAAGTCCATTTTGAAATATAAAATATATATGATTTCAAAAAGTAGGTATTACTATTCACAACGGCTAGTTTAATTAGTTGTGGTGTGTGTTAGAACTCGAGGTTGCGTACAACACGCGCTATCACATTATTCAAAGAGAAGCGTACCATAGAATCTTGGGGTGTTACATATTTTCTAGTGTGTGGAATGATAAAGTGTTAAATAAAATATTATATTTTTAAAATGATAAATATGTCATTAATATAATTTTTAATCATTATTTTCAACATTATGACAAATATTGATTGAATGTGACGGAAAATGATTTACATCGATTCATGAAGCTGTAGTCAATTATACGCCTAAATGATGTATTTTTTTCCAAATTCGATGGAAAAGGATATATATATAGATAATTCCTTGGGAAAAAATATAGTAAAATTTATTATAATTTAATTATTATTTTATCATGGTTGAAGATGTTCTGAGCTATTTGGGTGAAGAACTAACAGAAACATTCAGATTAAAACTATACATCTTCTTTTGAAAACCTCCACGATTAACATCATAATGCCTATATTATTGTTATTAATCCTAAACCAATACATCAACAGTTGGTAAAGGGATTATATGAATGAATTTATAATTTTATATTGCAATACAAGTAGGGTTTTTTGTGTGATGGTATGTGAGTAATTAGATCCCTTTTATATGAGATAGGATGAAACACTTGGGATTTCTCAAAATATTAAATATATAAGATATAATTTTTAGTTAAAATTGTATCCAAAGTGGGATAATTATAATATGACATGATTATGGGTATAATTACCCCCCATTAAATTAATAATTAGAAACTATTTTCAATATTTAAACCCTTATCTTTTAGTTTCAACCCTTATTTAACCACATTCCCACTTACAGTGAGAACCTGTATTTTTTTCTCTTTTAGGGTTAGTATATTAACTGTAAATTGAAATATTACTCATAAACAAACCATGTTTGTTATTTAAAACATGATGATAATAATTGTGATTAATATAATATGTTTCATTACAATCTTATATCATTTAATTAAATAATACTTATTATAAACTATGAGTATTTTCAATTTAAGAACTATTCATCACAATAAATTTTTTAATATCAGCAGGAAACAATTAATTTGAACCATTTATTTTATCATATCCATAACAGGTAATTTTAATCTATAAAATTATTTTATCTTATTAATTATCACATATTATATTTATTTTAATATTTTAAATATTATTTATTATATTTTACCAATGATTGAATAAATAATCCCTCATTGTCCAACAATAATATATAAAAATTATTTATTCCCTAAAAATAAAAACAAATTACTATGATGAAGAAAAGTATTATTTATTTAAAAATATTCATTATAGTCAAACATATCCTTTTTTTAACACCATATTGAAGATATTACACTTTTTAAAAACAATAGTGTCTCGTTTTCTATTATATCATTAACTAAAATAATATAAAGGTAATTATATTAATAAAGTGGCTTAAAAAGGAAATAAATGCAACAATCAGATGATTGGGATCTATATATACTCATCTAAATAAAATTATTCATTTTTATGGTGAATTTTTTTATCATTTTATTTTAAACCATTAGTTAGACAACTTACCCTTTACATTGTTGAAAAAAATTACTGTGTTAACTTTTCATATTTCCCAAAAACAAAAGAGACAAACCTACTAATTATATAACTCATTATTCAAAATATGTTATTTATATTTCCAAAATAAAATAATTTAAATTTGCTAATTTAATTTAAAATTAAACAACCCAAACATAGAGAAAAAAATATTATTTGAAAAAAAAATATATGTAAAATATTTTTATTCTAAATTACACTATAATATACATTTGAGCAAAAAATATGTATTATCATAAATAAATTTTAAAAATTAAAAATTAAAAAATAATCAAAACAATAAATTTTATATTGTAAATAATTAATCATTAAATACCTTTTTTAAAAAATAGTATTTTTCAGTATTCATGAAAAGATGAATATTTTCATAAAAAAATAAAAACATTATCATATGATAATCTTAACGTAATTAATTTAAAAATCATTTTTTTCATATACATATTATATAAAATTAATAAATTATAATATTCACTCACTAACAAGAGGGGACATTGTATTTAAAAGAAACATATTTTTTAAAGAATAAAATGACTTGAATAAATATTTTGTGATTCTTTTATAAGATCTACGGATACATTAAGATTCAATTGGATAATTATAATTTTTTTTAATATCACATAATCAAATTAATTATAGAAAATTTAACCTATTGGTTATAGTGGGAACTTTCAAAATAATATTTAGTCTATCATTTAATCTTAATGGGGGATGTCTTATAAACTATCCAACATAGGGATTCCTTTCAAAATATCATGATGTTAAATTATCCCCACACCCATTTTTAAACTTCATTGTAAAAAGTATTATCTATTCCTTGGTTAAAATGGTTTTAAATCATAAAATACCTTTCATAAAATCCCATATCATAAAGGGATTTATAATGAGTCCACTTGATAAGTGACAAAGGAACGTATGAAGGTCATCTAGGATTACGCATACAAGGTTTCCATGTAGTATTAAATTAATGGGAAAAGAAAAATTGGATATGGTAGTTAATAAATACTATCAATAACTACATTTTTTTGATGAATAATATGTTGAGGAGAATGTTAGCTATTAAAAATGAAATCATTGATGTGTTATAAGGCCCATGATATCTCGATAATTTTTTTTAAAAAAAATAACAATTTTTAAATCCTTCTAATAATGAATAGGAATTATTTTAATACATATACTAATAAAATTTGAAAATATAATTACATAATAATTATAATTTTAACCATTAATCATTTTTCACCCAAATATCATCCTATTCTCTAGAAATTGTGTATTGAAAATGAGTTTTTCATGCCATAATAATAAGAATATACAACTATGGATAAAAAAAATCAAAAAAAATATAACAATATATACTCATGTTCACCCATCCAATGTATCAATTTTTATCTAATAGTATATTAATTAAATGAATATTATATTCAAGAAATGTGAGAAACATATTAAAAAACATTCTTATATTCAACAACAATGAAAATTTTAACCATAAGGGCATCTCATACATTTACTTTTTCATCACAAAATTATGTAATACATAATTAAATAAAAATAATGGATCATATAAACTATTAATTACTCCAATACCATGATAAATATTTCAATTAAAGTTAAATGAATTATTCATAAAAAATGTACATAAAATATCATTAGTTACCTTAACATTTCATAATGTAATTCCTAAAAGGGGGTTTCTAAGTAATTTATCTTATGATCAATAATAGAATTAAAAAATAATGATGGTATCCATAACACTTAAGTTAACCTCATCTAAAAAAATCCTCATACACATAGTCATCTAAATCATCCTTTAATACCAATAGTAAGAACCTGACCTGGATCATTATATATTCTAGCATCATTGACCTAGAATCTGTTTCTTACAATATTTTGGATATATTCAGTCAATAATTATAGATAAAAAGGTTAAAATCAAACATATTACATCCATATATTAGTAGTGAAAAATTATATTCATTATCCATTTTACATACCAATCTTTTTCGATATAAAACATTGTTTCTTTTAATGATAAATTAGTATTCTTTTAATCCTAACCATATAAATGACCTTAATCTACCTTAAAACAAATAAAAAACATATTAAAAATGTGGGATGATAAAAAAGAACATATTATGGGTTGTAAAAGAAGAAAAATGTTATTTTTATAAAAAAATTGAACACGCATTTAAAAACTATTATTAAAGACAATTATCTTTTCGTTAAAATTGTATAATCTTTTTTTGAAACAACAGAAATTTATGTTGCCATTTAAAATCAATTATATCCATCAAAACATAGAATAAAACATATGAAACTCATTTTGGTGACTTTTGACATCATTTCCATATCACTCTTAAAAATCACACATATAATCACTCTTACAAATGAAATAACGATATAGCCAACTTCCATATAGTAAGAACCTAATGCATTGGATTTCTTTTAGGGTGAAACCATCATATAAGCTATAACAGTGTCATAGAAGAGATATAATGTGGGTGAGTACGTTTTAAACAATTTACAAGGACCATACAAGGAATAAAATCCTTGAAATATATTTTAAACCCCATTTCGAAATACTTTTGGAAGTCCAACTAATATTTTATTATAAAAATATAATTTAAAGTCCTAAAATAGCACACCGAATAAAGAGGTAATTTTATTTGAAAACAAATAAAATAAAATTTAATTGAAACAAAAAATCATTAATATTTACTGATGAATGGAAAATCCGCCAATGATGTATAACATCGAAAAAACATTCAATTAGACAATTGTAAAAATTGTTGACTGAAAAATTTTAATTGATTGTTTTCAAAATAAATAACTTACCATTAGTTTCAAATATCAAAAATGTTATTATATTCTTGAATATAAATATTATGTTAATTTATAATTTCTAAATAACATTTTAAATTTAATTATTCTATTTTTTTAATCTTCTGTTATATACAATTACACAAATAATGATGTTTACATTGAATATTATGATGAAATTCAGTTCATAAGTCTAAAATGATTTAGGTATGTAGACTATATTCAAATATCACATTATTACATATTATAAAGAATAAAATTTATTATTTATTTATCATTATTATACGTCAATTATGATTTTTAAATCCACACATTAAATATTTTTTTTAATATAAACTATGTTAGAATCATACAAACGGTGGGACATACAAACATATAAACAACGCATCGATTCTTCCATAATCACTATTTAAAGAATACAATTATTATTATATCATTAAATAATCATCATAATAAAATATATATAATATTTAATCATTAATAGTACATATATGTATCATATATGTGATATAGTGGTGAAAAAATAATATCACTTCATGGCGGTAGTAGACCACATATACACATGAATGACGTTATCATTTTATACTGTATGGAAATTTATGAAGTTAAATGATATATTATATTTTAGTAATTATTAATTTCTCAATAATATAATTTATACACTATATTTCCATCATTGTAACCAATCTTGAGATACGGTGATTGAAAAAGAAATAAATCAGTACCTGAGGCGATAATCTGATGTACACACTTATAGTGAATTGTCTTCTCATTTAATGAAGAATTGATGGATATGAGTCATTTAAAAAAATAATAACATATCATTATAGGAATGATATGTTATATTATATTTAATCAACTAGGAAAAATGTTTTAGGGATGTAGAACCAGAATCATAATGGAAACATGCATATAAAAAATAAACCTGTTCTTAGAAAATCTTCATTTTCTTAACACCTTAACTTCTATAATATCGATATTATTCAAAATAGACATGAACCTGGGTAGGGATTGTAGAAATAGGTTTAGGAATTTATTTTTTGAGAAAAATATATTTTTATGAATGAATTAGTATGAAGATTATGTCTTCCATTATAAGATATCGGAGGGAAATCATAGAATTTTTCAAAACATTTAATTAACATTAATTAATTTCCTACTCCAATTAGATCTGAAGTGAGTTATTTTGAATATAATATTATTATGGTTCAAAATATCCACATAAAATTAAAAATATACATGTATTGACTATATATACCCATATATTTTATTTTTAGCCCTTATTTGACCCCCTTAACTCTTATTGGGAAAACAATTATTTTTAAAATGTTGATGGTTAATACAGTTACTATAAAATGAAAAACCTCAAAAATGTGTCATGGATGATATTTTAAACCATATCGTAATCATGTTTTCTAATTTATAATTTTTTTAAAATTTTATATCTTTTAATATGATTTTATTTATTATAAATTATCAACAATATCAATTTTTTAAACTATTAATTACAATAACATTATTAATATTATGAAAAAAAATTATAATTTTACCACTAATTATAAGACATCCCAATCATGTCTATATAATCTATATAAATATTTTCTTTCCTTAAACACCTCTAATTATATATTTTTATATTTTTAATATATATTTTCTCCATCATTTATACAATTATTTCACCAAGATTGTCGAAACATTTATGAAAATTGTATCAGAAAATACAGATAAATATAAATTGAAATGATGAATATATGTATTTTATATTTCAAAATACTATTTATAGTCTAACATATCTATTATATAAAATCATATTAAAAATATTACACATCTTAAAAATAAGAGTGTTTCTTGTTTTAAATTTCTTAACATAAAATACTATAATGGTCATAATATCATCTATGTAAACTAAAATAGGAAATATATTTTACCATATAATTTTTATGGTCTATATATACTAATTATATAAAATTTAATCAACTATTAATGAAATTTTATAGTCATTATCATTTTATTTTTGACCTTTAATTACATGATTAATCCCTTTCCATGGAAAAAATCATTACTTAGCTTACTATTAATATCTTTCACAAATATAGGGGTACTAATTACCAAACAATAATCACATTATGTGAAATTTTGAATTCATTTTTTAAAAATCAAATCACAAAATAATATTAATTTTATTTAAAATTAAATCTCTAACATGAAATGTAAACTTATTTTCCAAAAAAATTCCCTTTTTAAATATAAAATGTCTTTTATAACTAATTCATGTATAAAATAGATTTCAAAATACATAATTTTATTAATTTAAACGACAATTAATTAATGAAAATTTAAAAATACGGAAAACCATTATTTGTCCTTAAAAAATAAATAAAAATCAAATATTATTTTAAATAAAAATTATCATTTTTAACTATTCAATGAAAAAGAAAGAATTTTCTAAAAAATATAAAAAATTCATCAGAAAATAATTTTTGCACGATTAATTTTAAAAAGGTATGGATTTTTAAAATTATTTCTCTCTTAATTCAAGAAAATATAATATTTAATCCTTTAAAGTAGAAAAATTCATTTTTAAATAATATATATTTTTTGATGAATAAAATGACTTTAATAAAAATTGTTGGATTTTTTTATAAGTACATTCCAATTAAATTAATATTGAGAAGTACATTTATATTTATTTTGTAATTTATTTATTATTATTTATACCCACAAATTTAAAAAAAATGTTTTAACTTTCAAGCTTAAAATAATATCTAGTTGTTCATTTATGCATGAGATGGAATATATTGTATGTTATTGAAAATAGTTATTCCTTTTAAAATATATAGATGTTACACAATTGAATTGACCGCAGTAAATAATAAGGGGGTTATATTTATTCAAATAAATAAAAACAATCTTATATTCCCTTAAAAATAATAAATTTCAAGATTTACCCTTACATATAAGTAATGACAAGTTGTTGTGTAATTTTAACATTTAAATAAATAAAAATATATTCAATTGAAAAATTAATATGCTAAGGAAATGATTTATTTAAGTAACTAATAATTTTAAATTAATTATAAAGTTAACTAACTCACATTATAAATTTGCTTAAATGTCCAAAATAGTATTTAAATCATCAATATTACAATTACAAAATATGAAATGATTTAAAATGAATACCTAAATTAATTATTATTCTTTAAAATCACCAGAAAATACAGAATAACAAGGGATTTCTTGAGAAACATTATGGACTCTAATATAGATGGGTTGTGTAGATCATTTAGAACATTTATTATATCTTATTAAAATGATGATTGTACAATGTCACATTTCAAATAACTATGGAATTATTATTTTCATTTGCCCTTATTAATTAGTCCAACCATTACATTTAATATTATATTATTACCATTAAATTAATGGATCCAAATATTATGAAGCAAGAATATTAAAATCATGTTATTTCCTTTGTAACAATCCCTTGGAATTTTTTGTCATATTCATTAGATTGATTATGGGTGAGTGGTTGTATATACATAAAATGGATATTTCAAGTTAAAGAGAATAAGATTCGGGGAATCAATCGATGTCGGGGGATGATTCATGAGATATCGTTCATCATGTTTGATTTATTACTGCCACTATATAGGATAAAAATAATTGAGAATAAAAAATGGAAAAAATAATCATTTTTAAAAATTTAGATTATGATGCCTGACTACAGAATATACCATTGTTAAAAAAGTATGGACTCCTTAATTATATTTTATATTCTTATTCATGATCATATGATTGAAATTCAGATTTGTGGGGTGTTTTTATTTTAGGAGTTCACCATTGAGCATGATTTTAGTCATGCATAATGCATTATAGGTTACCTTATTTTTATGTTTAATTTTTTTTCTAATTCATTACCTACATACAAAAAGCCTCGATGTAATTTGATCCATAATGTATTTTCCACATGTTTAAATGTTGTCATTTTTTCATTATTTGTAATAGATTATAGATCCTTTTCTTGTATATGGCTTAAGATCATTTAATTGTTGTATATGAAATAATATATTTACAGTTACATCCATGAGTGATTATTTAAAAAAATTCAGGGCAGGTCGAACAAAATATTCATGGCTCTAATTATGGATTAAGATTATTGAGAATAAGTAAGTCGAAGAATCATTAATTTTAATGGGATAAAGACTAATATAAACAAAGTTTACATAATTTATTAAAAAATGAGTCTTTGAAGCTATATCTTATATTTTATGGATGAAAATTCGTCCCCCATTATATTATTATTATATTTTTATATTAATATAATATAAATATTAGTGGGATCAGTTTCTAATTTGTTTAATTAGAAAATAATTTCTTAATGATAAGAAATGTATCTGTGTAAGAAGTTTTGTATCTAGATCATTATATATAATTTTTTATGATTAATTTTTTAATGATCGGGTTTATCTGAATATTCATGGTTAATTTAACTATTTCTAATATCATTAAGAAATAGTTTCCAATAATAATAAATTTTGTAAATTAAAATAGATATATAATTAAAATGGGATTAACTAAAGAATTTTCTTGGAGAATAATTATGGAAATTTTTTTAAAGGATTACCAAAAAAAGATTCTAACCATAATGGAAATGAATGATAAATCATGCTATAATGAAGTATCCATCTAGTCAATAATCCAATTCGGAAAGGAGGATTGGATTAGTAGAGCATGAAAATGTACCATACTTTCTAGTAACCTATGATATAATTAAATGAGGTCTCCTAACACATATAGGTGATGGAAAAAAGAACAATTATGGTTAGAAATTATTTTTTCTAGTTGATTAGTGTTCTCTACATTCAGGGTAATGTATGAAGGGCCTCCTTTTGAAATTTTTTATTTTGGATTGTTTCATGTGTGGACATGATTCATTTTTTAGATACATGACTTTACTATCTCATTTTTCCAACTTATTCCTTGAAAATATATTTCACCATTTAAAATACCAATATGTCATAGAATATCCATTGGTGTTTAATAATGAGATTTTTCTAGATTATGAGAAGTTCCTCCATCATCTGAGTTCACCATCCAAGATCATGTTACACCACAATAATGAAGATAAGAACTATATCGTGGAATTCATGAATCACATGTAGGATTTAAAAGTCTCTAAAAGTATTGTAGAATCACCTACATGGGTATGAATAAGTCTTGTATATTGATAGAACTTTAGCTACTTTCATCACAGACCACCAATTTAATGATTTTGTGCCTACTTGTGGGAAAAAATATGAAACTAAAGGAATATTTTATTCCACAGAAACATGTACTATGATGAATAAAGTGTTATTATATACCAATAGGGTTATAAATTAAAACAACATAAGGTTTTCATGAACTATAATGATACATGTGATGACAATGTCTTGATTATTTTCTGGGATAAGGTGTATTCCCCAAGATATAAGTATTCAATATATGATGAGTAAAATACATCGATTATGGAAATGATTATGAAATTATTTTTTCTATAACACATTGGATTAGTGTTAATTAAGTTGATTAATTTTTTGAAGAATTAAAATATTTCACGGTCTTGTACTACATCATGACAGATCATGATATGGTGATGACTTGAGTTTTTGGATGAAGATTATTGTTTCATAAACACTACTCAACATTGTATCCTTGTCTCTGATGTATCCATGTTAAAATATAAATTATTTTCAATGAGTCAATATTCCATTGGTTGTGGGATGTAATGGTGATTCATGGAATATTGTAATGAAATAATATGTTATCATTGGATTTCATTCATGATAATGAATCTACATCTATATTTTTAGTGATATTATGTTCTTATGAAACGATAAGGGTGTTTTATTGTATAATGTGAATAAATAATTTTAATATGTTAAAAAAGGTGTTAATTATTTTTAATGATTATTATAGTATATTCAATATTTATATGACTTTTATTTATGGGGATATTATTATATCATATGTGTTTTATTGTAGATTGAATGGATTTATGAATGAATAGATCATAGGGGAAGAGATTAAAATATTGTTTCTATTTTGATGGTTAAAGGGAACCATATAACGAAAGATAAAATGGATTTTTTGCGTTTATATGTTTAAATAGAATTAGATGAATAATTAATGTGTTATATATTCTCTATAGTTTTATTTAATTGTTTCAGGTGTTATGAAAGTGTCATCTAGATTAATAAGAATATATGTGATTGTTATATTAGAATAACATGCACTAAATAAGGTAAATGAAAATAGAATTTCATGTGACAAGGTATGTTTGGAACTACACATTCCTTGTAAATGTAATCCAAGACCTATGTAAGGGTAATTCTAGATTCAATTCATAATGTAAAGGTTATTTTGAGATTGTATTACCTATGTAAAGTTTAGCCAGTAGCTATGTTATATTAAATCAGAAATATTTAAGGATATGTTAACATATCTGTAATGAACCTAGTCCCATATAAGTATAATTGGAACGTTCAAAATATTGTTAAATACGTAATATACATTTTTTTAGAATGACTGTTTTGCCAAAATACATTTCTAGTTAATGTTTAATTTAGATGATCCATTTTTATTTATATATCATTCATACGAGAATAAAAATCATGCAAGAGAATTATAATTTTACATTTTTTGGGTAAAGAACCATCCGAGATAAAGGATCTGAAACAAAAAAATAGTACTACAACATATTAGAGGAATGGCCCATAATACAGTCCATTCATCATAACCTTTATTTAGAATATTATGATCAATATAATCTGATCATATGAAATGAGGACAATCATATGAATTTAGATGAAATGAATGATCAGGTAACATTAGGATCAATTTCAAACTTAAATATGGATTTTATGAATTTACATTTTATTGTGTGAGTCTGTGACTTTTCATCCTATTACATTATCTCATATCTCTATATTATAAAATTTATTTATAAAAATTTATTTTAACGCTTGTATTCCAAGAATATAAATTTCATAATGTCGTCTAAAAATTCATATGTTGCAGGATTTTTCAGAAATTATTGATAAAAAAATAAAAAATGAAATTCTCTCTGGTAGATTGCTTCAAATATGTATCAAACATTATAAAATTAAAGCAGCAATAAATAAGTATAAATAAATTCATATATTTAATGGTTTAAATGTATTTTTATTTTTGGAATATAAGCTTAGGTTATTTTGAATATCAAATGATGATATAATCTTGAATTTTTTAAAATATATATAATAACTATTAGAGTAACATAAAATGAGTTTTACATATATTGAAATATTCTAATTTCACAATTTGAAGAAGGAATTGATATTAACTTGTCCAGTGAATATTAATGAGGTGTGTAATACTGAACAATTATAATTAAATAATGATATTTTAAGAAAATCTTATGTATGTAAAATAAAATTAGTGAGTGAATTGTCGTGGATTTTATGGTATATCTTATGAATCCAAAAGTGAGTTTTGAAATTAGATATCCGTTG
Organism: Viscum album; assembly: GCA_963277665.1. Lineage (NCBI taxonomy): Eukaryota > Viridiplantae > Streptophyta > Magnoliopsida > Santalales > Viscaceae > Viscum > Viscum album. The sequence continues at coordinate 624,449,859 of OY728165.1, forward strand.
AAGGTAGTCTTACAAGTAAGAAAGTATAGTATTTAATGATGACAGAGAAGAAGAGATTCAACTCCATTATAGTTTCCTTATTTTGTGATTTGATGGAATGATGAGTGTTTCATTTCATATTCATATATTTTAGGAGGTGGCAAGTGTTTTTTTTAGGGGATAATGAAATTTGTATGGTTTAGTATCATATTACCTGAACCCCCCATGGTTATTGAGGATGTGATAATGTATAAATGTTTTCATGCATTAATATATCATTCTAATGATCTTGAGGATGGGTAGATGTGCAGTAAATAATTTAAATAATATCCAGTATTTGAAATTTATTGCAACCTTATCCTTTTACAGAGATTATTTCATGATTGGAGGCATAATTACCCTTTAAATAAAAATAGAGGATTGAAAAGACTATTGTCTTTATAAAAATAGGAACATAATTAAAGAACATTTAAATATAATAAAACATATGTATTTTTTATCATTAGTAATATCCTGACATCCATTGAGATACTATAACTACATACGATTTCATGGGGAATAAATACAAAAAAACAGATGATCTAAAAATACAATAAATGGAATAAACATGGAACCAAACCAAAAAACTAGAGTATGATAGAATAACATGATAACATAAAAGGAATTATTTTTAAATAAACATATGGAGTCATAATATGTAAAACCGTTAATCATATGATCATGGAAATATAAAAATGTTTTAGAAACACATAACATGACATAAACATCTATAGGCTAATTTCCAATATGATATCACTAGGTAAAAATGTCCATAATGTAATTTTTTTCCTCACCAATCCCATGCATAATGTCTCATGAGAAAAAAATCATAACCAATTCATTTGGGATCTATCTCAACACACACATCAGAACACATAAATTCATATGTGTTCGACATAATGTAATCAATCATAAGGAATAAACATGAGGGTTCCCCATAGATTGAAAATGGGTTTCATAATCATTTCACATGGCATAACCAATAATTGTATAAAAATGGTATCTATTAAAGAAGGGTTTAAATAATTCAGTGAAAATTGTAAAGTGGACATAAAAATATATCAATAGTAATGTTGTCTATATAAATTGAAAACATGGAAGACTGTATTTCAGGAAACATTAGAAATGTGACACTTTAGTGTGATTTTAAGGAAAATAATATATAACCTATAGAGGGTAGATGAATAATTGAATCCATAAAATCAAAAATTAACTAATTATCTATTTACTGATTAGATATTTGATTTTATAAAAAAATATTCTTATAAAACATTATTTAGTGTAATTTCAATTGGGTTTGAAATAAAGAAGATCCCTTTAATCACATTTTCTTATCGAGAGGAATTGAGAAGTAATACATTTAAAGAAAGTATTTCCCCTAAATGAAATATGAATTTACATAGATACATGTGTGTTGAATATATATCCAAAATATATGAGATTTATATAATAATGATGTAGATATAATTTTTGGAATGTATATATAACGTGTTACCTCATGGAATAAAATATATATTTTTAGAGATCCCATAACTTATATGCTAATCCATTCTGCACATGAACATAATATAGAAGTATATGAAGCTTTATAGATTATTTACATAATTCAGATCCAATTCAATATATATTTTATTTGTTATAAATTTATAATTACATGTATAGCTATTTTGAAGGGTTGTAATCAATTTTTCCATTCTGGGAGCATTGTTTAACTTGGGTATAATTATGCATTTTCATTGAAAATAAAAAAACCCCTAAATTAATATAAAATAATATTAATGAAAATAAATATGTTTATATTTTCCCATATATCATTATTTATGACGTGATGTTGATTAGTCTGAAAAAACATTACTGATAAATGTTTTGTTTATTTTTTATGTTTTTTGTGACCGTCAAGAATTGTATTCATTTTAATTATAATATATATATATATATATATATTACATCCAAAAAAAATAAATAAACTATAATATAGATTAATATATATTTCTTCCACATTAATAGTTTACTTACCATCATCAAATGTAGAAATGAATAATAAAAACTCATTACCCATGGATATGATTAACGAAAATAATTTGAAAAATGATTTCACTTCTTTGGATAAGAGGATATGATAAAATGGATGGATAGAAGATATTAAATTATAAATATTAAATTAAAACATAAAAATGATACATGATTAATTATTTTTTATATAGTAATTCTGATTAGAGAATGTAGAAAAATAAAATAAATTAAAATATGTGGTTTGGGAATGATACCACTTGAATATCAACCCCTTGAATAACCACTTATGAATCATGGAATTTGTATTTTTATTGAACTAGTAGAACATGGAAAATATTATATTCGGAAGAATATGTTGGTTTATATATTTGAAAAGTTTTTAGGCTTATAGGTTCTGAGAGAATGGGTTGTGAGGGGTGGTGTTTATAAGGGGATGAAAGAGGTGCTTATAATTATTATATTCAATTGTTTGTTATTTGGGATCAATAATAACAATATTTTAAATATATATTTTAATATAAAAAGTTAATTGTTCTTTTCAGTTTGAGATAATGAGTTCTTATATCATCTAGATCTCAAAGAATCATATATTTTCCATATAATGTAAAATACCATAAAATACCAAATATCACTATTCCCTAAAGAAATAACTAGTTTAGAAAAATATAAAAAAGTAAAAATAATCATTTTATGATGTTTATATTTAAATAATGGAATCCATTTTATAAATATAATTTTCTAAATTTTATAAATTTAATTTTTATTTTAAATAAACATTTATTCGAAAATATTGATTTTAATATTTAAATAAATTTTATGACCCTTCAAAAAATAATTTATGGTATCATAATTTTTTTATTTGATTATAATATGACATATTATTAACTTATCAGTCCATTTTATGAAAATAAAATTCATTTTCCATCATTATAATCTTTATAAATTTGAAAATTAAGAATTTATGATTTACTAAATTACCAACAATTTATTTATTAATTTTTAATACATTTACTTAATTATATACGAAAATTTTTTTTTCATGTTATAATATTACTAAATATAATTTTACTATTCCATAGGTTATTTTAATATTTTAATGGTAATATAACAATTCCCAACATGTCTGATTACTATTCCAACAAAAAACATATTTTTCTTATGGTCAGAAAACTATTCCAAAGGTCATAATTCTAATATTCATATTGGTTCAATAAATGTTATAGATACATCTTATTATATTCATTTTTTATTCACATATATTTTATCTCATGTGTATAAATATACTTTTATAATTTAAATTAATATTTTATTATTACTATTATGTTTTATTTATTCGTCTTCTTTCATGAGTGTAGTCATTCTAGTGGATCAAGCATATCAAAATGTTTCTTTTCTCCCTTGTTTTATATTTATTGTCTTCTTGTAGAAATTGAAATTATAATTGGTTTCATTGATTAATAATATATCATTATTCACTTATGATAATAATGTTTTGATGGTATCTCTACGTGATGTGTGCGCTTTATGATACGTGACATAATGATAATATGGCTGACCTTAAACCTTAATTAATATTGAATTAAATGAATAATTCACATTGAGGATCTTTTCAGGTATAGAGTTTTAGAGCATTATGAAATAACTATTACATCTCACAAGATTACAAAGTAGACACTTCTACTAAGTTTCCATAAATAAAAAAAATCTTAAAAGAAACATGTCTAGTTCCATGTTTTAGATAGCATGTATTTCCTTGATCCTATCCTTGACCCTACTCATTTTTAAGTCCTGTGTAAAACATTTCAAAAACATGGGATGAGCATAAAAAGCTCAGTAAGGGATATAAAAATATGGAAAGGAAACATGAGTACATGTATAAATATGAATCAATGAAATCATACTTTACTCATAAAACATAAGTACTTTAACATACCTCATCAAATCATGAATAAAACATAGAAATCATAAGTCATAAAGGTAACTTGATGCATTCATAACATTCTTATGTAGGGTATAACCCTCTTGGTTACGTTTGGAATACCCATCACAGTATATTCCATAAATCTCTTTGGAGAAACATTAACGTTTAACCCCTTCGTGTTACCCAATGCATTGGAGAGCTATAACGGGCTCACCCACCCTTAGTTTTTCATGGAACCACCCGTCTTCATAATAATTCCCAAGAACCATTTCATAATCGTATGACATAAAACATGCATAAAGGAAACATAACATTTCCACTTTTCAATCGCAATATATCAATACAACACATCGATATAAAAACATTATGAAAACCATTTTCAATACCAAAATAAAAGAAATGTAAAACATGGAATTTATTTTTCATTTAAAAAAAGGTATGGCTTGTAGAGGAAACCGAAACTCAAATAATGGTCACGGCGGCGGAGAAGTCGTTGTCGCCACATACGTACGAAAAAAACATTCCCTTTTTTTGTTTAGTAAAATGCTTCGTATAAAAAAGATTCCTTTTGGATAAACATAAAAGTTAAAGGGGTTTATACGCCGTATAAAATAATGTTGTGTATAAAACAAAAATATGCCTCAATGAAAGTAGATTGAGACGAAGTCCCATATAAAGACGGTATCCTTGGATTAAGGATAAATCAATTACCTAATTATGTGTGACAAACAAATAAACCAAATATAAGTGGATATTAAGTGTAAAAAAATCATAGGTTATTCACACATATTCATAGAATGACATATTCAAGGAGTACATGTTTATCCCAAAGAATCAAAATTGGGATAAGAAGTTCCCTTGCAAAAATTCGACAGCCTAACGGCGTCACTTCAAAATTCAGAAAATGAGTCGATGAGAGATAAAGAGGGTATATCATCACTTGGACATAATATTTACATCAATAAGGATATATAATAACAAATAACAACATAATAGTATGTGAATTAAAAGACATAACAAAATAAGTCTTTTAAAAAGAGGAGGGTGAATGGTTCCCTTACCGACTTGGGTAACTTTCGAAACGTACACCCCATTGAAGAAGGGTCATACAATGAATATGTAAATACAAATAAATGAAATTATATTACACAAACTGTATAATAATGGGCAGTACATACATAACTGAAAGGAAATGGTGGAAAATGTAGCATAAATCTCACGGGAATTAAAGTGAGATGAAAAATCCCTTTCGAAAACTCGGCAGCCTAACGACGCCACTTAAAACTTCTAAAAATGGATTGATGAGATCAAATAGGGTCTCTCATCATATTTAATTAAAATTTACAGCAAGAGAAATATAAAATAACATCCCCTAACATAACAAATAGGAGCTTAAAAGAAGTTACATAAAGGAGAGTACTTAAAAAGAAAGAGAGAGGTGGGATCTCTTAAAAAAATTCGGCTGCATAACGGTGCCACTCAAAACTTCCAAAATGGATTGATGAGAGAAAATAGGGTCTCTCATTATATGAACATAAAAATTACAGTAGTATTAATATAAAAGATCATCCCAATCATAAGAAATATGTGCTTGAAAGGGATGACATAAAAGAGTGTACTTGAAAAGAAAGAGAGGGGTAGGATCCCTTGCCTCGTGTCGGACATGACTCGATCGTTCTTTAATCTCCTGAATAATAAAATTTGGCCAATTTACAATTTCTTAAGTACCTCCTCTAAATATTATTATTCAGTTCATATCATATATTATAATGTTATAATAATTGGTTAATAAAGTGAGTTCATATCAGACGTTTTTGTCGATGTTCGGTACATGAGTAAAAATTGAACTTGTTGGAAAAGAATTTTCCATGTAGTTATAGGTACATCATATACAGAATAGTATTGATGTTTTAAATATCATATATATCTAGTATATATTCATTTTATACTATTCCATAACATTTGGAGATAAAATATTAAAAGCACCGTTCATGGAGACGGTAGGTCGTACGTACGCATGAAAGCTACATTCATTTTTTGTCATATTAATGGAATTAAAACAAAATGAGAGAGAGATATATTATAATTCCAGAATTATATCCTTCATTTTTATGTAATATATTACATATATATCCATTATATATATGTAATAATAATAGTACATAACATTTGGAGATAAGAAATGAAATGTACCGTTCATTGAGACGGTAAGTCGTACGTACGCATGAACACTATATTCATTTATTTTTTTTGGTATTAAATGGAATGAAATAATAATGATATAAAAGTATATTATAATTACAGTTGTATATCATATGTAATAGCATTAATTCCATCCTTTATACATCCCACATATGGAATTAACGAATCAAATCACTTTGAGGGGGCGGTAGTCCGCATTTCCTAAAATGAATATATCGCGTTTACCCATAATGGAAACCATAAAGGTATTCCATAAATGAAAAAAACAGAAGATTAAGGTAAACATAAACATATTATATATCATATATAAATATAGTTACATCTTAATGGCCACCTTTGAATGTGTTAAAATAATATTGAACAACCATCATTTCGTGAGGCAGTAATTCACCATCCACAGAAACAGTATGTTAATTAACCATTAGACGGAGATGTGATAAAGTGTAGCTAGAATAATTCTTATATCAACTTCCTATTATATTTAATATACTGGTTTTGTTACGAAAAAAACTAATAAAAAGTGTTTAGGGGGTTGGAGAAGCAAAATAAAACAAAAGAACACAAGGGAAGACTTTACCATTAAATCGGGTAACTCTTTTTGATTTGAGCTCAAAGGCTTCCTTGGAAAGGATTATCCTCAAAGGTGAGGCTTCAATGATGAATACAGGGATGTGGAGAGATGAAATGGGTAGGGTTTGGCCGATCCAAATGCTTGAGAGGTGTGTGTAAGGTGGTGGAGGTGGGGGCCTTTTATAAAAGGAGAGGAGGGGCACTCTTGGAAAGTTATAAAATATTACTTTATTATATAATGATTTTTGGATTTTAAAGGTCCCAAAAGGATATATTTCGATGATATGGTGATAAGGTTTCGAAATCCACACATCCAATATGTTTGTGACAGGTGTAGGTCTTAGATATTACATTATCTATTCATTTTATTTAAATCGTTAAATAAAGAGGTAATCGGTCCATCATCATAGTGTTATAAATAATTTAATTTATTTCGTGTCTAAAAATAATAAAAAAATTATCATAATGTAGGAAATACATTTATATTTATAATAAATATTTATAGTCAAAAATATGAATTGTATAACCCCATGTAAATATTTTTTTAGTAAAACAACACATGTTGGTGACATTTTAATTATAAATTTAAATAAAAAGGTATTAATGTTATTTTCCTACCAAACTGGCTCCATGGGGTCCCCAAGTTTACCAATAGATTGTCTTGGTCGGATAGGACTCATCCAATAAGGTTAGGACATGTGTCATGGTCATTTCATACTATTAAAACATTATTTTTACCTTAAACTACACTAATTACCTCTAATCGCGATTAAAACTTAAAAGTTACTATTCACCAAAAAATTATTTTAATCTCATTGAACCACATTTTACTTTCTAATGACAACCATGTTTGTCAGATTTTTGAAAATAAAATCACAGAAGTGGTAAAGTATCATTTAAATGAAAAATCAGTTTTTTTAATTACCACTTAGTGGTTTCACTATTCATCAAAAAATAAAGTTATTCAGAAAAATACCAAAAATTTACCCTAAGCTATATTTGATATTCTAAATTCAAAAATGATGTCTATTTTACAAAATTCAAAACATATAGGTTGCATTAATTAATTTAATAATTAATTCACACTGTCAAAACAAATAGCGTGTTTTTAAGGAACAAAATCTATTAAAAGATTGACACTAGTTATGTCCAATTTCAAATTGAAATTAATTCCAACGACCACTATTGGATTAAATGGTAAAAATATATTATAATTGGACTTTAAAACCAATTCAAAAGATAATCTAATCATAAAAATAAATTAGATTAAAAGGAGGTTTTGAATTAAAATACAACATTTTTCACTATTCATTAAAAAATGAACTTTATCAGAAAAATACCAAAAATTTAAAAAAAGAAAATTTTGATGTCTCGATTCTAAAGAAAAATTTTATAACACATAATATTGTCAAAATGTGGATTTAAAAGAGGTTCGCCAACAAAAAGGCAGTTAATCGACCTTTTAAAGAATATTAGATTGTATACGCTTAAAATTGGATTCATTCACATTTTAGGCCTCTAACATTTATTGGATAAAAGTAAAAATATTTGACAATCATATATAATAATTTTGTAGTTAGTTCTATTCATTCCCGCCATTACAACGGCTAGGCATTAACTACCATTGAAAATAATATTATTTTATTATTAGAGTGCAACATAAGATTCCCAAGGAACTCATTGTTGCGTATTGGGTACGCCATCGAGCATAAAATCCCCTTTAAAGTAACATTAATATTTTATTCACAAATATGTATAAATATTATAATCTCATATTTTTTATTTACCTGGGGAGTTACAGTAAATATCAAGGAAATTTTTTTCATGTTTTATTTTCCAACATATGAAATTTCTCTCATGAAATTTAATTTTAGATTGTATTCTGATTGTAATTTAAGGAACATATCCATCAATGATTCCCTTATAAATCATGTCACCTCATTATATTTATGGATTCTCTATTTTAATTTTACCAGGGGAGTATGCATGTTGAGTAGAACATTATCTCTACAGTCCAAGATCTTTACAAGATGCTACTCATAAATGTGATAATTTTCCAGATGTAACACCTCTGAATTAAATATATGTGAGATATTTGGTATGTAATTCCCTAATTGGGATACATTAAATGCATCATGTACTTGAGATAAGGATGTTGGAAGTTCCAGTATGTAGGCTACAACTCTAATGTAATCAAGAATCTCGAAGGGGATGATATAACTGGGACATAGAATTTCCTTCTTCCTAATTTTCATGAATAACTTCCTGGGAAATATGAATTGGAATTACATATATCCAACCTCAAACACTATTTCATGTTGATGATTATATTCATATATTTTGTGTCCAAATCCATTAGTTATGATTTGTTGTTGAATATTCTTCAACTTTTCTACCATTTCCACATCCATTTGCATCCCCACAATCTTCTGTTCACCAAATTCATCCCATAATAGAAGTTTTATAAATCGTTTCCTATCAATGGATTCATATGGAGGCATTTGGATACCTGAGTGGAAACTAATTTTGGAGAGAATGTGACTAGACGAATCTACTGGTCCCATTCCCCTTTGATGTTCATCTTGTATTCTCCCAACAATTATTCTAATGTTTGAATAGACCTGTCAGACTGGCCATCAGTTTGAGGGAGATGTGTCATACAGAAATTCATTTTAGTGTTTTCAACATATTTTAGACTCGTTTAAAACATCATGTCAAGGCTCATATATCGATTGGATACATTTGATCATGGTACCCCATGAATGGTCAACACTTCTCTGATGTATAGAGATGATTTTTTTTAGATAATAAGTCATATCAAATTTCAATATAGTGAGAATTATTTAATTTTTATCCATATAAACACATATAGAATTATTTCCTTTAAAATTATTTGGATGTCTAGTGAAATAGACCCTAGTGATGTTTTCCCATTTCTATGTTCATATGGGTAATGGTTTCATCAACCACTTTTTCTTTTTCAATTAAAACATCACTTGCTGGAATATTTGGAACATTGATGTATATTCATTGATCACCATCTTCATACTGTCACAAAAATAAATTTCTATAGATAATGATACATAGTTGTGATCCCTAGGTTGATGGATAAGGGTAATAAATGCTGATCAATCATAGCTTCCATTTTTATCTCATGATTTGATTATACACATAGTTAGGACCTAAAAATTACATATCCTTCCTAAAAATTTCTAAACTATAGATTTCCCATTTCTGAGAGATTACACCTTATTTTAAATATCCACATAATCACTTTTATAATCATATATCTTCCCTAAAATGTTTTATTCTCTTATAATTTGATAAAATAATTATTATGTTCCTCACATTATGATTCCTATGTCTATATTCCAAAAGTCTAAGAAGATTATATCCTTCTTCATTATTGTTATGCATAATGTGTTAGGATCCACTCTACTTACTACAACTTCCACTAAATTTGATTTTCCAGGATTGTATTAAATTGATTTGTCATAATATTTGATGAGATCTAACCATTTTTGTTGTAAACTATAATTACCCTTCTAAGTAAATATATATTTGTGACTCTTATGATCTGTATATATCTCATAATTGTACTTTGAAGACAATGTCAACATATTTTAAATTTGAAGATCTTGAACGTCTAATCTGGATCATGTGTTGAATATTTTCTTTCATGAACATTCAACTTACTTGAGGTATAGGCTATCACTTTATTATTTTCCATCCATAAAATACCTACTCTCTTTTTAGAGACATCACTTTATACCACAAGGAGTTCCCAAAATGTGGGTATTATAAGATATTTTATCATAAAAAGTCTTTTTTTCAACTCCATGAATCATTATCCACATTCATTGGTCTGAAAAAACATTACTCCCTTGTGAATAATCATGGTTAATGGGTTGTACAACCATGATAAGATCCTCCCAAAGCATCAATAATAGCTAGATGGACCCACAATACTATAGATATCTTATATAGATGCATTTCTTGGCCACTCCTCAATGTCATTTTCATTCTAATGGTCCATATATATACCTTTTCTGGTGATAACATTCCTTACAAATGATATGTAATCCATCAAGAAAACATATTTATGATACTTTTCATGCAGTTTCCCCCATTTAAAATCATTCAAACAAGTATTATAATTCTCTTCATTCTCATTCTTGGTAATGTATTATATCATAATATCAAACTACAAATACATCTAATTTTTTTCATGTATTATCTAAATACAGTATTCATGAATTCCATAAAAATTTATCGGTCAATATTGAGTTTTAAGGGTGTCACTAAGAACTCATGGATTCTATAACTTTTTCAAAAGGATATCATGGGAATATCTTCATTCTTCACCTTTAATTGGTAATATCCAAAAAAAGATCCACCATAGTGACATACATGGACACACATAGTTGATCGAAGACATCAATTACTCAAGGAAGGGGATACTTGATATTTATCATGTTTTTATAATATAATGATAATAAATGCATATGATATTTGATTCTTCTTTTATCTTGGTGAAGAGAACTATTAAACCCCCATGCTGGAGCAATTTGGTATATAAAACCATTATCCAAATTCAGTTTTTGCTGGGTCTTTATATTTTATAACTCAGTGATGGAAATACTATAAATAGCATTTTATATGGGAATGTATCTAGGTATATAATCAATTGGGAACTAGACCTCACATTCTGGTGGATGGTCAAGAAATTTCCCAGTGAACACTTTAGTTTAGTCCCTAAAAATTAGATTTTCTTCAAGCATGGACCTCCCATTTTTCTCAATCATCTGAGATATATATGATTTCATGTTAAGAAAATTGTATATATTCTTAAACAGGATAATCCAAAGGATTTTTATCCTCTAAATTAAATTAGTAATTACTTAGATGATGTCCCATCACCTAAAAAGTTATCTCCATCTCCCAATAGTCAATATTGGGTTAATATAAAGATAGGCATTCTATGGCCTAGATAGCATCAAAATCTACCAAAATAAGTAAGAATATATTTTTAGGGAGGATTATTCCCAAAACATAGCCTGAGGGTTATATAATTTATAACGTATATTTTCCCCATTCGTTTTTTCTCGTGGATAACCCAACCAACATATTTTGATATATATTTTTATCAAACTAATAAACATGAATGATGTGAAAGAAAGTAAATAATTTGAATAAAATTGTACGTTTTCTATTATTGGAGGAATATCCAACATACCTATCTCCACATAATATTTATGACCCACCTTAGTTTTAGTGATATAATATTCCCTTTTATTCTACCTTGTTGGTTATTGTCCGTTATTTTCACTTACATCCCTTGTACTGAGGAATTGGCTCTCAGAATGGTCATGTTATTTATAATAGAAACATTGTTCTATATACAATATATAGTTATAATCCTTCAATTATTCTTCCACATTTCATTACTTCTTCACATCCCTTCATTAATTATTATCCGGATGTCAATCTTTACCACATTTTAAACATCTCTAAGTTCACAAAATACAGTTCTTGAGATTCTTTTTCCCAAACTATTGGCATGTGGGATGTCAGGTTTTATATCCTTCTATGGGTTTTTCTTTTTATTCCAAAAAATTAAACATTATTTTCATTGTACTCATATTTTGTGTCATCTTTCTTTATATTTAGTCGAAGGAATGCACTCACCATCATAATATAGAGAGTTTGGGAAAAATATGTATTGAACTTTATTTTCTTTATTATTACTCATTAAAGGGAATCCAAGTCCTTTTTAGGCTTCATGTTAATGATTAGTATCCACCACTAATCAGAAAACCCATCCAAACGATAGTTCTCCATCAGAACTATGTCATCTTTTGAGTACTAGAGGACATAGAATATCTTCTCAATGGGGTGAATACAGTTATCTACAATGAGGGGACTTGGATATTAGTTGAAGTAAGGAGGACATTATCTTATATAGGATCCATCCAAAATATGATATTTATTATGAGAAGTGGTTATTCCACATTAATCATGTTATTTTACGCAACATAAACTTGTTTAGAAAGTGCTATGATTTAATTTCGAGCCCCTATTCCCATCAGGTACGGTATCTCATTAGGGAAATAATCACATTTCCTACAATAGTACTATTTTGAATAGGTTATTATATTTCCATATACTATAATAAAAATGAATAAAGGTAATTATGGGGGGTTGAATACATATCTAATGAAAACATTAAAATTTCATATATAAGCCTAGAAGGATATACAAATGAATGAAAAGGAATACCTGAATATTAAATTCCCAAAGCTTCAATCGAGGATATCAAAGGTGAATGAATTATACCTAGGTTTCATAATATTGTTTTCCAGTCCAAATTAGAAAAAGTAGCTAGATTTCCCATTGATACAAATTATAGAGACCCTAAACTTTTGCACATAATATTACCTGATTACGAGTATAAATATTTAATAAAAACAAATCAGGTATTGATAATCAATGTGTCTTTAGAAAACACTTTTCAAAATTAGAAAAAATGAAACTATAATAAATAAATATATTTATATTCTAAATTATGAGATTAAAAATCACTTTATGATACTAAATATACATAGGATATCCTAGTGAATGCATAGATAAAAGAGGTGAACTAAAATGACCAATAAGGGACTGAACATGTTATGGAATCATAAAACATGAGTAAAAAAGAAATAACATGATAACACATAAGGAATGTCTCATGAATAAAAATATAGATCCATATTATATAGAACACGGAATTATATGATTGTTGAAATATAGGAATGTGGAAGAAACACCTTACATGACACAAACATGATTCATGGATATCTACAAAGATGATATCACATGGTGGGAAAAGTCCTGTATTGGATTAGGTTTACACTATAATCCCAAAAATAATCCCTTATGAAACAATACATTAATCAATTCATTGGAGTGCTATCTAAGTGGACCTATCATAGCATGTACATGCATATGTGTTCCACAAAATATAATCAAACATAAAGAACGAACATGTGGGTAACTCATGGAATGAAATGTATTTCAAAATCATATTATATGAAATAAAAAAATATTTTTCATAATTTTATACAGGAAATAATTTTTTAATTTATTCTTAGATAATGATAACGTTAAAAATGAATAAATCAATAAGGGTGTCTAACTAAATTGAAAACATGATAAAGAGTATTTAGGTGACTTTAGAAATTTTCAACTGTAGTTATAGAAATTAATAAATATTCCATAATGATGATAAATGCATAATTATTTCCATATGACTAAAAATTAACTAAAATTAATTTTCATCATAATAAATGTTTTATATAAAAATATTTGGGTATTATAAATGTTTATTGAGTGTACATGAATATGGGTAATAAAACGTGATGTTCCCTTTATTCAGCTTATATTATCAATATGAATTGATAAGGGAACCCATCAAAAGGATTTCACTATCATATACATATTAATATTTCTAGATAAATATTTTTTACACTTATATAGAATATATGAGGATTATAAAAGTTGAATAAAGATATAAATTATAATAGCCTTTATAATGATTTAAAAAGACATTTGATATTAATTAATATTTAATAATTATATAGTAATTTTTATTTTAAAATAGATGTTAATTACAATAGTATATATGACATGAAACAACAAGTTTCTTTGAAATCATGTATTTAATACAAGACTTAGTTTTTCTAAACAATAATATACAATAAAATTTTTTATTTGAAAGGGAACATAACACCTTTTTGTTATATTGAATGTTTGTAATAGGGTAAACTATATTAGGTACACTTATGTTCATAATTTATTTTATATATTCATAAAATATATTTGATTGGAATTAATTAATAATAAATCTTGTTTAATGCATAAAACTTTATATTTCAAATGAGCACGCATACCCACATTTAATGGAGTACCTATGTTAAAACAAAATTTTGAAACATTTTATAATTATTATTAGAAAAAATAAACATTATTTTTAAAATTAAAATATAATATTTTACTAAAGGTTTATTCATTGGTATTTTTAAGAGAATATTTATTTTTTAAATAATAGTTAAAAACAATTAATTTTAATTGAAAACTTATTTTTCATATAATTTATTTCAATAGTAATATTATTTCTGTAATTGGTTTTAAATTAAAATTAGTTAAAATTTAAATATATTAATCTAATTTAGATCATTGTAATCATATTAAAATTGAATTTATATAAAAAAATAGCGAACATTTGAACAAATTTACCTTAAAAACACTTTTTATCATCCCATCTCTAGGTATAAATTTAAATAAATTTTTCTACTTTTGTGATTTTAATTTAAAAATATTTATTTAATATTTCTAATCATCATAAATTTTAATTTATAGTAATTTTATCATATATTTTTACCAAAAATTTCACTCTATGTAGTTAATATTTATTACAACTATTATGGTAAACACTAGTTTACATATTGGTTAAACATTAATCTTAAGAAGTATAATGACCTGGATATAATTTTAAAACCCATTTAATTCCAATTTCTGAACCACTAAATTTCTATTATCAACTTTTTTGTGTAATTTATTCCGATATTTATGTAAAAACATTGGTAGACTTAACATTATTTTTAAAAATAACAATTGTATCCTCCTGCTCATTTATAAAATACCATCACCTCTTCCCCTTTTTTCACAACACTGACGATTTTTTACATTTTCAAATCCTATGAAAATAAATTCCAAATATAACTCCACTAATCCTAGATTCCTAAAATTTTGATTAAACCCATCCATGGAATTCATATGGTGAAGACCAACAAGAGTGACTCGAAAAAGAGGTAAATTTATTCAACATACATTTATACATTACTTATTTCTCCAAACCATAAATTATTCTTATTACATTATTATATAATATCATCAATATCCAAAATATACTGTTAGTTTTTAAGGGTACTTCCTACATATTAACACATTTATATCAAATTGGATATACAGTAATTATTTTCATGTATGGTGGACTACAGCCTCACGAACCGATGTCATTCGTTCATCCATTACCACCACTAATGTGTTTTCAAAATGATGTAAATAATATTTTTATATGATCTATATGATATTAATGATTTATTTCTACTTCTGGAATTATTATATAATACAATCCTTCCTGATTTCAGTTTTCTGGAAATATGATAACATCGATTGTAGACATGTGGACTACTGCAACATCAATGGTATGTGACTGATTCACACTTTACATGGAATTAATTAGGGATGTGTTTAATATGAATATGATAGATAAATTACATAATTATTGTTTTCATGACATTATTTACTTTGTTTATATATTATATATCAATATTTATTATCACATTTTCTCTCACTGAAAACATGATAGGATCATTCCTGGACATGTGGACTATCAACCTCATCAAAGAGATGTGATTACATTTATATGAAAAGTAATATATATATATATACATATATAATTAAAAAACATTTCATTTTCTAGAAAATGATCATTCTGGAGAGATAAATTTCACTTACCTAATTTCCATCATGATCATTTGAAAATGGGAACGTTAATCATGCGTATGTATCGATTACCGTCTCCACGATTGTTATATTGTTTCAAATTAAATAACCATATTCATTGATTGGTTTTAAATTTAATATTTATGGATAATTATGATCATTAATTTGTCATTATTTTTGTGGACATTTTTAAATAATTACCACTTTTTTCTAAAGTCTACTTACTAATGTCATTTTGACACATAAACAGAATATTGTCAAAACATCTGACATAAAATTGATTGACTATAAATTTTTTTTAAACTTCATAATAAGTGATTTAATATCCATAATAAAAATGAAAAAGTTTCTAAATCGAGTCAATAATTAACATATGATTATTATTTAGGATGATAATGAAACATGGGACCAATCCAACTCAAGATAAGGGATTTTGTCTCAATCTCCTTTCATTGATGCATATTTTAATGTTATACACCCACCTTGTTTTAGGAGGTGTATATACATCCATGTTTAAATATCATATCATGAATGGATTTATTCTCATGTTATTTAATGTTTTGGTTAAATGTTATTCCAACATGGCGCTTATGATTTATGTATTTCAAAATGGTATTAGAAATTTTAATTTAAAAATATCGTTAATTCACTCCATGTCAATATTACTAATATTATGTTAAATATTATTTTACTTGGATATAAAATTATTATAATATAACTTTAATTTAGATTTCCATATTTTGATTACTCTATAGAAAATGATTTTTTTAAATAAAATGAAACCCCTCTTTTCCTTTTCTATGTATTTTGTTACATAAAATGGGTTTTGAAGATATATTGAATATTTCAATAACATTAAATATTTTCTTATGATTGAAAATGAAATTTCATGAGTTTCATGATGAAAATTTAAATATTCTATGTTTAATGATTATATATATGTAATTATAAATTTTACAGGTGATTATATGATAAACCAATGAGGCATGGTCACGTGATAATCCAATCATGGTTTGTTCCATGATAAACTAACGAGCGTTGGGTTAATGATATCCCTCCAATGAATTAGTTATAGAAATAAACTGTATTGTTATTACATTTTAAGATTAACTTGTATATAATTTGAACTCATATTTATTCCATTTATAATAATAAATAGTATAATATTTTCCAATATACTTTTATTGGTTATATATGATTTCTATTTCATTTATGGTAATATTGTGATTATATAAGGGGTAAATAATGAGTTTATTTAAAATGGTAGACATTTAATACATCAAAAGGGTGAAAAGAATATCTTTGTGATAATGTATTCATGAATTATAATAACTTCATAGGACTAATAGATTTATTACTTTCTTTATCCCATACATATCCTTTTATACTCGTCCAACATTTTTGAAATGTTTTTCACATTATTTAAGGATGGGTAATGGAATGGCAGGATTCATGTTGGAATTTGTTTAAATTTCCCATGAAAAGAAATCATGATTTATTTTAAAAAATTAATATTATGGATATTTCGAACTAATCGGGGTTTTTTAAATTTAATTTGTTTGTTTTATTTTTATGTATGGGATATGTCATAATTATTCAAAAGTCTAAACATAAAATGTTCTTCAAAGTGAATGAAATAATATTTTTGAATAAAACTATAGAATATGTAATTTTGAAGGCCAGGTCCCCATATATGGTATCAAATGAATGGTTTAGATATCATTAGAGTTTATTATAGTGTTAATAGAATTCTTCTAAAATATTTTAATTTGTGTATAAGATAAAATAGTTATGATTTCACAAATTTTCAAGTTACTTCATCTAAATAATATTTTTCAGAAAAAAACCTAGAGAGGAAACATGGGAACTATAATGGTAAGGATGTGGGAAAAAATATCCATCCAAATCAACATCCATAGAGGGATGAAATTTGACGTGAGTAGTAATATATAGTGATTAATTTGTTTAAATAGTCTATAAATGGTGGTGGGTACATTCATGAGAGTAACCTCATACACTATAAAAGGACATGATGATAATATATAATACTATGAGAAAACATCCCCCATAATTTAGTAGATCATATGACTCCATTATAGATGAAGGATTGATTAAATCACTTGACAATATATTCAATTTTATAGAGTCTTTGAATCCGGAAAATGTAAAACATCAAATTTTTCATTTTGAATGTGATGTCGATCAGTAGTGGTCAGTGGTTAAGAATACTTAATAATGTGAATAGATTTATTCATTGTAATGGGATGGATTTCATAATATTGTATATATAAAATATTTTCCTAGGTATTTTCAACATAGGATATAAAAACATTCATGGAATTGTGACAAATGGAAGAAACTTCAATGGTTCTATATAAAGGAATGTTCAATAATTTGGCACGATATCTCCAAAATTTTATCTAGGATCTTTATGTTAAGAAAAATATATTTACATAGTATTGAAGCTATTAAATGAAAAGGAAATTGCTACCCATTAATTAAAAATATATGAGAAACATGTTTGAAGTGATGAGAAGGTAGAAATAGATTTTTATGATGATAGTTTTTTCTATAAAAATAAGAAAATTAAGAGGTCTTCTTAGTAGTCTATGGTAAATAATTCATTAATGATATTTTGAGGAAAAATAAAATAAAATATCATCTTGTGAGATGTGTTGTAAAAATAATCATGCATAATTTCATTTATTATTCTGATGTGATCCTTATGTGGTAATATTGGTAATATTCTCATTATTTTAAGTAAGATGATTAGGAAGGTAGTTAAAATTTAGTTGTATGATGTTTTAGTTGCAATGTGTTAGGAGAATTATTCGATGGTGTGTAAAAAGTTGACTACTTATAGAGGAAACCATAACATTAAAATAAAATGGATAAGGAAAAATATTTTTTCTATAAATTAATTTAATGATGAGTAATCATATTAAGTGGTGAAAAACATGTTAGTGGTTTATTCAAAATATTTCATTTCACTATTTGTCATTGGATCCTCACATTATTTCATTTCTGTGAAATTGTATACAAAATTGGGAATATCACCTAAGAAATTATGTGATAATTGGGTAAAAACATTGGGTGGGAGAATTTGATAATCCATTATTTATATGAACCATACTATTGTCGGTAGTGGGAATATATTTACTAAAAATATTATTGAACATCATATTTTGGAGTTTGATATCATTTTTGGTATGTATTGGGTTTCATTTAATAAAATATCAGTAGATTTCTGATCCAAGAATGTTCTATTCTAGGATTTCAAACCATTGAAATCATGAAATGAAGATGAGAGATTGATTAATTAAATAATTTAAAGTTATATATTTCATGTATTTTAAAACAAAGAAACTATTCTGATGTGTGAAACCCCAATAGCGAATGTATTTATGGTTGTTTGTCATTTTGAAATAAATTTTGTTTTTTCCAACATGGAAATTTCAATTTACCATTTATTTAGTTCCTTATGTTAATACTTTTTCAAAACCACCTTATTGAATGGATAACATATAACTTGTCATATTGAAAACCCATTTTCAGTAATTTATATATTAATACTCCATTCAACAATGAACATAATAATGGGGTGATCAATTTTTATTTGTGAACAATAAATAAGGTTTCTAAAAACATTTCATTCATTATAGATCCTTTAAGAACATAATAATTTTTATCAAATATTATTTGCCTCATATCGTTTATTTGATACATCAGCACCAGGGAGATCAATATTTTTTTTGGATTGATATGAGGTTTGAATACCATTAGTATAAGGTTATTGAGGTTGTGATTCTGAAGAAACTTTTTTAGAAAATATATGGGAATATTGGGTGTGTGGTTACGATATTTGGGTTGATGATTATTGATTAAATGTATATTGAAATTTATTAACCATTTAAGATACAATGTATTTAAATCATATTTCACATCTTTATGTAAAGGACATATATAGGTTACTAGGAGCTACCCACTCCATATTACTAAAATTTAATCCTATCTTGACATCTACTTTTTGGAATGGAATTCAGAAGTCAATAGGATATAAATTTAATTTTATTATATCATTCCATCATTATTCTGATGGTTATTCTACGGGAAATATTTAAATATTGGAATATATGGTTCATTCATTTACAATGTATTAACAGGGATGTTGTGATCGTCATCATTGATTGGTTGGGTTTTCATAAAATAATACTTTTCATTACAATATAAGAATGGGACCTTTATAGGAATTATATAAAAATATGTTGAAACATTCCATTGATGGAATATGTATTAGAACGGAAGGTGGTGGTCCAAAATTGGTAGAGTGAATGGAAGTGAAACTTTTGTTGATTCAAAAAAACATGAGGACAACTCAATGTATGTAGAAAATTTATGTTCATAATAAAAGGAAATATCATTCTTCCAAGTATAGTGATCATGTCATTTTCAATGTTTCTCCCTGGAAATGTGTGATGCATTTTGGTAAAAATTTGAAGATGAGTCATGGTTTACTAAAAAACCTTAAATCAAATATAATTTTTTTATTTTTTCCTACCATGTGGATTTACATACAAAATTATCCTAGGTATAAAATAGATTTCATGTTTTATTATTAAGGCTGATTTATAGGATTCATCTCATATTTTGACCCCTAAAGTTGTTTAATTGGAATAGAATATTTCTTATAATGGAACATCTATTTTAGATTATTGATCATAGAGGGTAATATAGGAGAAATAGGGTAATTACCATGTAATTGTTTTATAGAAATACCATATGATTGAATAAAAAATGGGGGGTCTAAAAATTCATTAACAAAATGATACAACCACTTGTTTAAGTGAATAAATTATTGAGAATGCAATATAAAAAAGTGGGGGAAATAGTAGAACCTAAGTAATGGTGTATTTTTTTTCATATTTATTGATTTTTTTGAATTGCATAGTAATTTTATATAAAATGGAATTATATATCTAAACGAATTCATGAAACGAAACAATTAGATTCATAGAAATCTTATGTTGCATGCAAGATTAGTTATAAAATGCAATAATATTATATTAATATTTTTAGTTTAAATGGAATTTATCACCATGATATTAAATTAGACTTTGTGAAGGGGAATAACTATATTATGTCTAAACACATTTATAATTTTTTTTACCCAATAGACTTGATTGGCATAAGATAACATTAATTCCATTTTTATTCTTACAGAATGTATTTTTCAAAAAAAAACAGCCTCACCACCTTTTAATGGTGAAAATATTTTAGAATAAACATATAAAATGATTAAAAAAATTATCTAGAAAATTTATTTTTAAAATGAGAATATAAATATTTACTTTGGGTGAATTTTTTCATTTTTCAGAGTAGTATAATTTTTGGATTAATAGTAAAAATTGCTCAATTAAAATTTTAAAATTAATTTTGTTATAATTTAAGTATATAGTTAAATTTTGTTTTCAATTGTATTAAAATTATAATTATTGAAAATTTTCATATATAAGTCTTATATGTGTCATAGTGAAATTTTTTGTTGAACATATACATAAAAACTAAAAAACTATTTGAACACATTCACATTAAAAACCTACTTTGTCATCATATCTGTTAGATAAATTTTAAATTATTTTCTTCTACGTTAGTTATTGGTATTTGGAAAAAATTATTCCATAATTTTAATAAAAATAATTTATTATTTATATTAATATCAAATTATTTTTTTCCAAAATGATTAGTTAATATAATTAAAAATAATTACATCAAATAATGAAAAAATGATTTTACTTAGTGGTAAAACAGTTGTCTTATGGGGCCAAATAAACAAAAAACACATCTAAAGACCACATTAAAGAAAATTTTCTACCATTATTCCTCTAATATCTATTTTTTTGTGTTATGGAATCCAATTTTTATCAAAATATATGGGTCAACCTAACATTATGTTTATAATTACCGACTGCTACCTCTCCCTCACTTGTAAATGAAAGCAACCTCTCCCCCTTTTTATCAATGCACATGCCATTTTTTCATTCAAGACATACCCAGATTTCTTAAAAAAATCTATACCCACATCCCAAAATCCAAAATTTTTGCATAAATACAACAAATAATTCTCTTTTGATCAATCCAAAATGAGTTATTCGAAAATAGAGTTAATGTTATTCAACATCGATTTATATTTTATTTGTTTATTCCCATCATAAAATATTCTTATTATATTATTAAATAATATTATAAATATATTAACTATAATGAGGTGTTTTTACATTATTTATATGACCTAATCCTTCAAAATGTCCATAAAATTTAATACACAATCATCGTTTGTGTGTACAACAGACTATCACCTAGCAAACTGATTTCATTAATTATTCCATTACCCCCTATAAAAGATGAAAATAATTATGTAAGTATTATTTTCAAATAATATATGTTAATTTTTTTATGTATTTATGGTTATATAATTTTTATATAATACAAACCTTCTAGATTTTATTTTTTCATAATACAATAACATCATTGGGGATGTGTGGACTAACGAATCCTAAAAGAGATGAGATTCATTCAAAAATTACATGGAATTTATAAAACAATATTATTATAAAAATATTTGATATACATGAAATATATATGATATTAATAACATTATTTTTTTGTAGAAATATAATATATCATTTCTCTTTATTACCATTTCACACACTATGAAAATTGTATCATCATTCATGGATGTGTGGAGTACCATGTCCCTGAAGAAATGTGAGTCCAATTACATAAAAATAATTATATATGTAATTAATATGATTAATTTTATGGTGTTTATGATATATTTATAATTATCAAAATTTAAATTTTACATTCCTTCCTTCCAAAATGATCACTGAAGTATGGAATGTTATACAACCTACGTATTGCATACCATCACCATGAGTGCAATATAGGTTCGCCTTTCTTAACCATAATACATGGTTTGTTTTATAAGTGTAATTTATGTTTAAATAAGTTAATTATTTCAATATGATTATTATTTATAGGATTAAATAATTTCCACTTTAACCATATTCGAGCTAAAAAAGGTTTTTTGACACATAAACTGAATATGGTCAAAACACCCGACAGAAACTAAATAGATATTGTAATTTTATAAAATTTTATAATAAGTTATATTAAAGAAATAATAATTATAAAAGGGTTATAAATAACTTAAATAGTTAGCATAAGTTTATTATTCAAGTAGATAAATACAGAAATGAAAAGTCAGACTCAAGGTAAGTGATTTTTCCTCAATATTGATTCATTGAGGAAAATTATGATGTTATACAGCTACCTACTTTTTTGAGGTGTATTTCAAACCCCTTTTACATATCATATTATTTATTTATTTATTATTATGTTATTTAATTTCTGGGTTAAATTTTATTCATTGATGGGTCTTTTGATACAAATATTTAAAAGTGGCATGGAGCACGTTGATTTAAGAGTATCGGTTTTCATCCATAAAAATACTCTTTATATTAGTTTACATATTTATTTATATGGATATAATTATTTTATAGAAGAAATTTTATATCCATTTTGATAACTTTATTCGTCTATAATTCATTATTTTTTAAACGGATAAGAACCCACACCTTTCCATTTTTTGGTATTTTGTTAATTAAAATTGGTTTTGAATGTAAATTTATTATTTCCGTAACGTCAAATTTTTTCTTATGAGTGAAAGTAGAATTTTATGAGTGAAATGTGTATAATTGAATTATTTTAAGTGTTATGATTATAGAATGGTACTTTGACATTTGATGGGTGGTTAAGTGATAAGCAAAATAATGGTGGTTCTAAGATATACCAATTACAGGTGGTTCCATGACAAAAAAACAATTGGTGTGTCCGTGATAACCCTCCGATGTAACGGTTATGGAAGTTGGCCTTATTTTTTCATTTTTTTTATGAGTAACATGTATGGAATTCCACCATAATTTTATTCCATTTATATGAATACAAAATATAACAATTTCCCAATATACATTAATGTATTATCTATGATTTCTATGGAACTTAATGAAATAATATGATTAGAAAAATAGTATTAAATGACATTATTTTCAAAGGAAATAATTTACTAGTTCTTAATGGTAAAATGTATAAATTCATTATAATGTTTTAATGAATTTTCATGATTTCAAAAGACAGATAGTTTTCCTTCATTGTATATCCCATTATAATATTTTTTTTCTCATCCAACATTATCAAATTTCCTTTAAATGATTTAATAATGGGTTAGGGAAATAAAAGAGGCACATTAAAAGTAGTGGATATTTTCTATTAAAAAATATTATTAGTTATTTTAAATGTTTTATATTATGGTAAAAACATATGCTAATTTGATGTTTCTTATTTTTATTTTTTGGGTGTTTTATTATGTATGTGTTATAACCAAATTATTTAAAAATACAAACCTAAAAAGATTCTCAAGGTGAAAGAGAGTAAATTCATGAATAAAACCCAAGATTATATAATTTTTAAGGCCATATCCCTATTGTTGATATCAAATGAATGTTTTAGATTACATTATAGTTTAGGATAGTGTTTCTAGAACTACCATAGAAGAATTTCCTTTTCGGTTTTGTTAAATTGATATAGTATTTAAATATTACTACATTAATTTATCAAAGGGACAGTTGTTTGGAATGGTTCTCCATATAGAAAACATGGAAGTTGTAGTAGGGAGGAACTGAGAGAATAATATCCTTCTGAATCAACATCCCAAGAATGTTGTAATTTGAAATAATATTTTTTTTGTGATGGATCAATTGCCGCTGGGTATAAATAGTGGTGGTGTCCATGTAAGAGATTAACCAGATCATCTATAGAATAACATGATGATATTGAATCATTTTATGTGACAAAATCATCCATCATTCAATGGATCATCATAACCCCTTAAAGATTAAGGATGGATGAATTCCTTAAAAACATATTTTATCCCATGGGTTGTTCATATCAACTAATGGTAACTAATATAGTTGTTTATTTTAATAGTGAATCTAATCAGTGGTGGTAAATTTTAAATAACATCATAGAATCTAAAAGGATTTATTCTATAGAATGTATTGAATTTGATAATATATTCCTTAAGAAATATTTTCCCATGTTATCTCAACTTTTAGACATAAACATAGTTCCTGAAATTTACCCAAATAGTGGAAGATACAAAGGATACATATGAAGAAAATGTCACCAGTTTGGAAAGGTATGTCCATAATTATGTTCATGATATTGATAGTAAGATAAATCAGTTTTAACAAGGATTCATGTCATGATATTGAAGGGCATTGTCCTATGATAATTTCGAAACCTATGTGGAACTTCTTATAAGTGATGAGATGGTAGAGATGTCTTTTACTAATGATCATGTGTCCCATGAAAAAAAAGCAAATTTAGTTCTATGATTTGAAGGATTGGGGAAAATCATCAAAGATGAATATAGGTAAGAAAACAAAATTTCATATTGGGAGAGGTCTAGTAAGAAAAACATGGATATTTTATTTCTTAGTTTCAGATGTTTTTAAGATGAGGTATGATTATTCATATGGCTCCTAACAACATGGAAGATGATCTGGAAGAAAGGAAAAGCCAAAAATAATATGTTTTAGTTTTATTTAGTTAGGGAATTAGTCCAATTTGTTTCCAAATATTATTACCCAGGAATGAAACAATCGTGATCAAAATAAAAATGGTGTGAAAAATATTGTCATACTATCTAGGTTAGTTTTTTGGAAATAAAATGAAGTTTGTAATGGTATTTTATTAGTTAATTCATGTTATTCACATGTAATGACCTCGTCCAGGTGCTACGCAACAGTGCCCCGAGCCGGTCCGCCACATGACCTCAGGTGCGCCTCCTCGTATGCCAGAGGCTGCCGACTAGTAGCGAGGGTCTGGTAAGTCACTCGTGGATAGAATATACCTTATTTTATTAGATTACACACTAGTAGTAATAATAAACAATAGCGGAAGCATATATAAAGTCAAAAGAAACCAATATCTAAAGATTATGAAGTAATAAAATACAATATTAAACTAAAATAGAAAACATGTCATGTTGAAGAACATTTTAGGTGCCAATAATGAAAACAGAAAAGTAAAGACACCGATGACAACCAAAAAGGTCCAAAACCACGTCTGGTCCCCTTACCATGCTCCATACCAATTCAACCATATAACTCAGGGACTTTTCCCTTAACCTATCTAGAAAAACAAAAAAAGTCTACTCGCATACCGATCAGGAAACCCGAGTAGGGTGTGAGTACAACTTAGAAGGCCACCACCTATGGCATCTAAAACAAATCCAGTCAATAATAGTGTTTGAAGTTCTATAAAAAACAAGTAATAAAGTAAACATATTACATTTATTCAATCATCCCTTATTTAACTGCATAAACCACTGAGTTACCATGGACACCTATATCTCAATACATTCTTCGGTCGTGCTGGTATCTGAACCATTTTAAGTATCAATTCAAATTTCATTGAAACCAATGTGATTTTATTGTCCATTTCAATTCAATTAATATAACCTTTAATTGAAACAATATTCCAATATCAATTAATGGGTGTAGAATGTCATGTCTAGCACCATTGTGAGTATTTGGAGAATTAGTATCTGTCTCACAACCCATGGGTATTTGGAGCATCAGTCCATGTCCTATAAAATACCATTTTTATACATAATGGGTGTAGAACACCATGTTTATCAGCTCATGAGTATTTGGAGAATTAGTCCCTATCTCACAACCTGTTTCACAATACAGAACATATATCACATACAACACATTAATCAAGATTAATCAAGATTAATAATTTATCACAATTTTACATGTCACATGTATCACAACATCACATTAATTAATTCATAAAATAATTAATCACAAAATCACAGTAATTAATTCCACAATTAATTAATCACATTGTCCCGTTTTATTATCCATTAATTAATTAACCATTTCACAACATTTATTAATTCAATAATTAATTAATTATATAGTCCCATTAATTAAATAAACAAATAATTAATCACCTATACCATTAATTAATTTAAAAATTAATTATTCACATTGTCCCATTAACTATTTTTACAATTCATTAGTAATTTAATCAAAATAATTAATTTATCAATTAATTAATAAATATCCAAAACTCGAAATATCGTAATTAATTATACAATTAATTATCCCATTCAAAATATCAATAACTTATAATTAGTTATACAATTAATTATCTCAAATCATCTATTTCAATATCACATAATTAAATAAAAAAATAATAACTCCACATACAAATCCCATTGCCTCATAATTAATTCAACAATTAATTATTCAATCAAATCAATTCAATATCTCAACCATATATATTAATTAACTTATCTGTTAATTAATCTAATTCATTCAATTGCATCTCATAACAATACTCATTAATTAATTCACCATTTAATTAATTTAATACATTATGTTTTTTTAACATAATAATCTCTATTAGTTCATTAATCAATTAATTAATCTAACTCATCCATCTCTAATAACGCAACAATCCCCATTAATTAATTTGATAATTAATTAACATAACTCATTCAATTGTATCTACCCAACAATTCTCATTAATAAATTCTCCAATTAATTAATGTAACTCAAAAATCATACCATTACATCCATTAATTAATTGACCAATTAATTAATTCAAATTATTACCATTAACAAATTCCTCATCCAATTAATCTTATGTATGCCTTAAATTAATTCACAGATTAATTTCCCCTGTCATTTAATTAATTCGCAATTAATTAATTCACATTCAACCCCCTCTTCAATTAATCCACCAATTAATTATTTTCGTACATTCCATTATTTCGTTCAAAAATAAAATAATTATGATAAATTAATTAATTAATTCATCAATTAATTGTTTCAGCCAATCAAATTGGTTAATCATATCATGACTGTTAATTCATTGATAATTAATTAAAAAATTCAACCATCACAAAATCCTCATAATTATTCTATCAATTAATTATTCAATCCAACCAAATTAATTAATCACATCATGACTATTAATTACATCCAAAATTAATTAACCAAATCAATTATCACAAAATCCGTATAATTAATCTATCAATTATTTATTTAATGAAATCAAATTTATTAATCAAATCATGACCATTAATTAATTCCATAATTAATAAACCAAATCCACCATCACAAAATCCTCACAATTAATCTATCAATTAATTATTTAAAACAACCAATTCTATTGAAAATTTCAATATTCCACCAAATTAATTAATTTACTCAATTAACTAATTGGGTAGGTAAAAAAAATTAAATTGTTAATTATATTGTAAAATTTCTACAATTACATACGCATAAATGAATCAAAACTACATGATTGAAATTTAGACCATGTACATCATATATGATGAACACACGATATGAATCTATGACTGTTGATGACGTGTTATTCTAGCGACAATCGAATGAGAAATTAAATAAATAAGCATGTTCAGTTTAAGAAAAATCTACTCAAAATACTTTATTTTCTATGAAAAAAATATTGATACACACTGTCCTCTTATAAATATAAATCCAATGCAATAGACAGCAAATCAATCTGATCAATATCGAAAAAGATATTGGTTATTGATGTTTGTCTTGAGCAGAAATGGAGAACATACGAACTCTCTAAAAAACACATGGTATTCACTAATAAATATTTTAGGATAATATCATATATATTTATCATGTAATTATTCTATATTATTTATTTATAAATATACTTGATATTATTATGTGAAGATAACAAAATGATAATTGTATAAAGATTTTTTTATCAAATCATACATTGATAATTTTCTTTTTAAAAATCCATGAAATCACCATTTGAAAAAAAAAATTATTTATAAAACAATCCTCCTTTTCCCATTTTCCCATCAATGTTGGTTTAAAAAAATATTATTATAAAAGGATAGTAATATTGAGGGAATAAAATAAATAAAAATAATAATAAAATAAAAATAAGATGCATGTGGTTGTCGCACAAGGTTTTGGCGCATATCAATGTAGTGATTCAAGGGGGTAGCACACCTAGTTTCTGCAGAGGAAGAGGGCGAGTCCCAGCATACCCAAGTAATGTTGTGCAAAATGATTTTCAGGTTTAATTGGATTCTAATGGAATAATCCAACAAGAACAAATGTAGTTCATGCCTATTTATAAATCCCACTGCACATGCCTTCGCTCAATAAGTGAAAGCCTCATTAGTCAACTCCGTAAATTGAAACAAATAATTAAGAGTGTTTAATTTCATCTAATTAAGTCATTTCTATTTTTAAAACGTAAAAAAGGGTTATAATTTCTTGGTTTAGAATTCATCTGGGGTTAAAAATTTTGGAAACGTGTTAAATGTAGAAGATGAATAGATACTGTCTATTTTTAATAAAATTTATAATTTAATTATTTAACATGAAAATAAAATAATCTCAAAATTCTGTTAAGCATAAAAATTATACCCATACTAGGGTAAAAACCTCCTTCTTGACCCAATGGGGGTCTCGGATTTCTCAACCGAAGAACAGTTTCGAAGAGATTGATGATATAATACTTAAAAAATTGAATAAAAAATTAATTAAAAATTAAAATGATATTTTTGCGAACATGGCGTCAAAACGCTCGTCACATTCCAATGTTATACCTCATCTAGGGTAAACCCCCCATTCGGGACACATCTATGGTTTCAGATATCTCAACTGATGCACAGTTTGTGAGTTATTAATGATTTATTCATTAAAAAATGGAATAAAAAATTAATTAAAATAATAAGGTTATTTCTTGCGGGCGAGACATCCAAATTATTGTCAGATACAAATGTTATAATTTTTCTAGGAAAAACCCCTCATTCTGGAATCATTGGTGGTCTCTAATTTCTCAAAGGATATAAAATTTGATAGATAATTATTTATTTCAATGAAAATAATATATAAAATATTATTTAATAAATTTAACTTATGAACGAGTCATCAAAACATCTAATGCCGACATATGTCATACCCTTCCTATAGTAAAAACCATGTTTTGGATCTAATAGTAGTCTAAGATTTTATATATGACGACCTGTTTTAGAGTTATTAAATTATTTTGAATAAATTTTCTACACTTACTATAATCTAATTAATATTTTTATTTCACCTTTATCGAGGCATTACTTGTATCAGAATCTCACACTATCTAATGTCTGATTCTAAATACGTTCCAACAAAAAATTTGCAATGTCTTATCATAGAGTTATTACTTATATATTCCTTTAAACATATATGAAGTTTTTTTACCAATAATTTATATTTTCCCATAAAAGCATTTATAATTTATAAAAACTAATTACTCAAAGGAAAACATATTTGGTAAAATGATGGAATTTTATAATATTCCCACCTTATAACAGATCGTCATCGAGCTGTACTCCCAAGTAATTTTATAAGAAACCCATTTTTTACAATCTACACACCATTGAAGTTTCGTTAACGCTTCTTGTTATGTAGAAAAACCAACTATAGTTATTATCAACCTTCGGTCATATCTGAGAACCTCATATGTAAATGAACGATGATGTACCTCAAACTATCATTCTCCATATACATATTAATTCATAAGAACAATCTCGAAGGGGCCCATATCTAACCAAAATACATTAATTTAGCTAAGCGTTAAGACAATGTTTTCTTAGTGTACCTTGGACGATGTCCAGATATAGGACATGATCATCACTAATTAAAAGTACACTAAGATGTCGTCTCTAAATAAAACCCCAAATCTTTCATCATCGTTGTTACCTCCCACTATGGAAACACAATAACTAGTTTGAATGTCATAGCTCCCCTGGCCTCCAACATCTCACAACACAAATTCAAAATTATATGATCATTTACATAACCCATAACAGAGTTCTAAAAATATGGAATTCTCTCTACCCAAACTATTTGCATCTAGTGTCAAACAAATAAATGAAGGATTTTTTTCACAACAATTACCATAGTAAATAAGATGGATTTACATAAAAAGCATATCATGTACTACCCCTATATCCTGGAAGACAGTCAAAACTAACACACTATCTCTACCATTAACCATCTTACACACATATCCTCCTTAACAAGGGTATACACATTATCATTTTTATTTTATTTTATCACTTACACACTGATTTGGACACATCTATAATAATTTCACAATATTTCTCAATTTCAAATTAGGCACCATTTTCAATGAAAGTCCACAAGCAATGAAAAATAGTTTATGTTCAACAACTTACCCAAAACCCATTTTCCAGTGCATACCTACAATGATGTATATCAAAAAAAATCCTGAGTGCCTAGAATGATGAAAAAAGACTCAAACCTCATTCCATTCTGGGCCACGAGACAATCTAAATTTGTTTTAAAAAAATAGTCACATAACACAACAAGTGTGTCACCCAAGGTAAAATAATATTCAAATGTAATAGCAAATAATAATAAAAATAATCCCACCCTGGGTACTTAGGTTCTCTCCTATACATGGGGTAGCTACTCCCATGCACGAGCTCATAACCAATCTCTATCTCTTCTCAGTCTCATGTCTACCTTTCCCAACTAGTAAGACAAATGAATAAGAATGAAATCCATATTTGATACCACTTTGTAACTTCCCGTCTCGGGTGCCACGCAATAGTTCATTAAGTCGGTCAACCACATGACATCTGGGACGCCTCCCCGTACAACAGAGGCTTCCGACTAGTAGTGATGTTCTAGTAAGTCCTTCATGGGGAGAATATACCCCCTTTTATCAAAGTAGACACTAGCATAAATAATAAAAAGTAGGTGAAGTATATATAAAGACAAACAAACCAATATATGAAGATTTTGAAGCAAGAAAATTGAATATTAAAATGATATAGAAAACATGTCCCATTAAAGTACGTGTTATGTGCTTAAAATTCCACCCAAAAAGATAAGACACTGATGAAACCCAAGTGGGTCCCGAACCATGTTGGGTCCCCTCACAATGCTACATCCCAATTTATCCTTCTAACTAAGGGACTTTTCCCTAAAACTGTCCTGAAAAAAAAATTCTACTCAGTTACAGATCAGGCAGCCCAAGTAGGGCGTGAGTACAACTCAGTAGGCCACCACTAACGGAATCTAAAACAAATATAGTCAATAATAGTGTATGAAGATTTATAAAAACAAGTAATAAAGTAAATAGTATAAATTTATTTAATTATCCATTATTTAACTGCCTAAACCACCGAGTTTCCATGGGCACCCGTATCTCAATACCAGCTTTGGTCGTGCCGGTGTCTAAACCATTTTAAAGTATGAATTCAATTTTCATTTAAAATAATATGATTTCATTGTCCATTTCAATTCATGTAATATCACTTCTAATAGGAACCATAGTGCAATGTAAATTAATGGGTGTAGAATTCCATGTGTAGAACCCTTATAAATATTTGTAGCATCTGTCCCTATCTCACAACCCATGGGAATTTGGTGCAACAGTTTTTGTCCCATAAAAAATTATTGTTCATAATTGGTGTAAAACGCTATGTCTATCACCCCGTATGTATTTGGATCATAAGTCCCTGTCTCACAACCCATTTCTCAATAAAAAATATATATAACATACATCACATTAATCATGAATAATCAACATTAATCATTTATTAAAATTTTACATGTCACATGTATCACAACATCACATTAATTAATTCAACAAATAATTAATCACAACATCACATTAAATAATTCAAGAATTAATTAATCACATAGTTTCCTTAATTAATTCAATAATTAATTAACCATATCACCATGTTAATTAATTCAACAATAACTTAATCACATAGTGCATTTAATTAATTCAATAATTAATTAATCACATATTCCAATAATTATTTTAAAAATTAATTAATCACATTGCCCCAATAACTTATTTAACAATCAAACAGTAATTCCATCACATTAATAAATTTATCAATTAATTGATCAATACACACAACTCAAAATCTTGTAATTAATAATAAATTTAATTATCACATTCACAATATCAATAACATAAAATTTATATTAAAATTAATTATCTTGAATCTTCTATTTTAATATCACATAATTAAATCAACAATTAATTACTCAACTTACAAATCTCTTGGGAACATAATTAATTAAACCATTAATTATTCAATTGTATCAATTAAATATCTCAACCATCAACATTAATTAATATATCAACTAATTAATCAAATTAATTAAATTACATCTCATAAAAATACACATGATTTAATTCACCAATTAATTAATTTAATAGATTATATTTTTTTAATGCAATAATATCCGTTAGTTAACTCTTAAATTAATTAATCTAACTCATCCAACCCTAATAACGCTAAAATCCAAATTAATTAATTTTTTTAATTAATTAACATAACTCATTCAATTGTATCAACCTAACAATTACCATTAATTAATTCAACAATAAATAAATGTTACTGAACAACCAGAACATTACATACATTAATTAACTTACAAATTAATTAATTCAAATTATTCCCATTAACTAATTGCTCAACAAATTAATCTGACTATAGCCTTCAATTAATTCACAAATTAATTGTGCATGTCATTTAATTAGTTCATAATTAATTAATTCACATTCAACCCCCTCTTTAATTAATATACTAATAATTTTTTCCATAAATTCTATAATTTAGTTAAACAATTAAATAATTATATTACATAAATTAATTTATTCATCAATTAATTATTTAAACCAACCAAATTAATTAAGCATATCATAACCATTAATTAATTCCAAATTAATTAAACAATTCAACCATTATAAGATCACTATAATTAATCTATCTATTAATTTTTTAATCCAACTAAATCAATTAATCACACAGTGGTTGTTAATTAATTACTAAATTAATTAACCAAATCCACCGTCACAAAATCCTCATAATTAATCTATCAATTAATTATTTAAACCAACCCAATTATTTAATCATATCATGACTGTTAATTAATTCCTAAATTAATTTACAAATCCACCATCAAAAAATCCCCATAATTAATCTGCAGATTAATTATTTAAACCAACTTATTCAATTCCAAATTTCACAGTTCCTCCAAATTAAATAATTCAACAAAATTAATTAAATTACCCAAATAATTAATTAGTTATAGAAAAAAAAATTTAATTATATCATAAAATTTCTACAATTTCATACACATAAATGAATCATGACTATGATATTGAAATTTATACCACCTACATCAAATATTATGAACACATGATATGAATCTAACATCGCTGACGGTGTGTTATTCCAACAACTATCGAATGAGAAATTAAATAAATTAGAATATTTGGTTTAATAAAAATCTTCTTAAAATACATCATTTCCATTGAATGAAATATTGATATGACCCATAATTTTATCAATATGAATCCAATGCAACTAAAGGCACATCAATCCGATCAATATCGAAAAAGATATAGATTATTGAATTTTGGTTTGAGTAGAAACGGAGAACGGAAAAACCCTCTAAAAACACATGTTATTGACTTATATATATTTTATGATAATACCATATTTATTTACCTTGTGATAATTCCATATTATTTGTTTATAAATATACATTATATTATTACGCGAAGACAAAAAAAATGATAATTGTTGAAAGATTCATTTATCAAATCATACATAGACAAATTCATTAAAAAAAATCCCTGAAATCGCCATTTGAAAAAAAAATATTATATATAAAACAATCCTCTTTTTCCATTTTATCCATACATATTTGTTTAAAAAGGAATTAATATAAAAGGATAGTTATATATAGGGAATAAATGAAATTAAAATGAATAAGAATATATAAATATGACACACCTGGTTTCCAAACCAGGTTTTGGCAGACATTAAGGCAGTGCTTCAAGGGGGTGGCACACCAGGATTCCATGGAGGAAGAGGGGGAGTCCTGACCTACCAATGTAAGGTTGTGTGAAAAGAGTTTCAGGTTTAACTGGATTCTAAATTACTAATCCCACAAGGGAAAATGAAGTTCATGCCTATTGATAAACCTAATGTGCATGGCTCCACTGAAGGATTGAAAGCCTCATTAATACCCACCTTAACCTGAAACAATTCATTTAGAGTGTTTAATTTCACATCATTAAGACATTTCCATTTTTAAAACATCAAAAAAAATTAAATTTCATGGTTTTGTATTTATTCGGTGTTTAAAATGGTAGAAACTCGTTAAATGTAGAAGATGAACAGTTTCTGTCAATTTTTAATTAAATAGATAATTTAATTATTTATCATGAAAATCAAATAATCTCAAACATCTGTGAAGAAAAAAAAATTCCCCGAATAGGGTAAACAACTCATTATGGGCCTAACGGTGGTCCCATATTTCTCATCCGATAAACCGTTTGACAGATATTGGTGATTCAATACATAAAAAAATAAAAAAATAATTAATAAAAAATAAAAACAATATTTTTCCCCACAAGGCATCAAAACGCTCGTTGTTTACCAATATTATACCTCATCTAGGGTAAACCCAACATTCTGGACACATCGGTGGTCTCATATTTCTCAACAGATGAACAATTTGTGAGTTATTAATTATTTATATATTCAAAAAGGGAATAAATAAAAACTTAAAATAAATTGGTTATCTATTGAGGTTGATGCATCCAAATGTTCAATGCATATAAATTTTATACCATGTCTTGGATAAACCCCTCATTCCGGGCCTATTGGTGGTCTTGAATTTCCCATAGGATGGACCAATTGAAATTTATTTAGTTATTTTTATAAAAATAATATTTAAAATATTTTTTAATAGCTTTCACATAGAAGCGAGACATCAAAACATCTGATGCCATCATATTTCATACTCTAAAATGGGTAAACACTACATTTCGGAACTGATAGTTGTCTCATATTTTTCATACCACAAAACGTTTTAGTGTTGTTTAATTATTTTGAATAAATTTTCCGCCCTTACTATAATATAATAATTATTTTTATTTCGCCTATGTCGAGGCTTTTCATGTCCCGGAAACTCACACTATCCAATGTCTGAATTTGAAAATGTTCCTATAAAAAATTGCAATGTCTTAACTATGCATTATTTCTTATATAAGACTTTAATCATTTATTAAGTTATTTTACAATAAAATATTTTTTCCCACATAAAGTATTTATAATTTATAAAAATTAATAAATCAAAACAAAACATACTTCATAAAAGAATGGAATCTTACAATATTCCCACCTTATAATAGCTCGTCCTCGGGAAGAACTCCCAAGCACCTTTATAAAAAACCCATGTTTTTACAATCTAGCTACTTTTGAAATTTCGTTAACCCCTCTTGTTATGTAGCTCAACAACTATAGTTTTTATCGACCTTCGGTCAGTCGTGAGAACCTCATATTTAAATTAATGACGATGTACCTCACACTATCATCCTCTAAATATATATTTCTTCCTCTGAAATACCTCCATGGGGCCCCATATCTAACCAAAATACATTCATTTAGCTATGATTCAAGCGAGAGCTTTCTCAGTGTACCTGAAACAATTTCAAGATAGGGGACATGATGATCACTAATTAAATGTACACTAACAATTCATCTATAAATACCACCACAAATCGTTCATCGTAGTATTTACCACCCACTAGGGAAACACCTTAACTGGTTCAAATGTCTCAGCTCCCCTGCCCACCAACATCACACCACACTAATTCAAAACTATTCGATCGTTTACAAAACCCATACCTAAATTCAATAACTAGGGAATTTTCTCAACCCAAACTATTCGAATCTAGGGTCAAACAGAAAAATTAAAGGATTTTTCCCCAAAAATTAGCATAGTAAAAAAGAGGTAATTAAACAAAACCATATCAAGTATTTTCCCAATATCCCACCACACTATTAAAAAAAGGCACTATCTCTACCATTAACCATCCTACACCTAGATCCACATTAAAAGGGTATACACACTATCATTTTTTCAATTTTATCACTTAGATGCCAATTTAAACACATCTTGAATCATTTCACAATCTCTCCCAATTCTACATTATGTAGCGTTTTCCTTTCAATTCCACAAGCTTCGAAAAATAGTTTAAGATCAACAACATACGAAAAACCAATTACCTGTGTCTGCCCATGATGTTGTATGTCAAAAATAATAATCTTTAGTGCATTGATTGATGAATGAAGTCTCACCCCTCATGCAATACCAGGCCATGAGTCAATCTCAACAAATCACAAAAACAATAATCACATCACACAACAAGTGTTTCACCTAAGGTGAAATAATATTCAAATGTAATAACAAACAACAATAACAATAATCACACCCTGGGTACTTGGGTTCTCCCCCGTACATGAGGTACTCACGCCAATACACGAGCACATAACCAATCCCCGACTCTTCCCAGTCCCATGTCTGCCGTTCCCAAATAGTAATACAATAAAATAAGAATGAAATCCTCCTTCAATACCACTTTTTAATGTCCCGCCCCGGGTGCCACGCTATAGTGGCCTGAGCCAATCCTCCACATGTCCCCAGGCACGCCTCCCAGTACGCCAAAGGCGGTGAACTAGCAATGAGGTAATGGTAAATTAGTCATGGGGATACTATCCCATTTTCATCATAGTAGACACTAGCATAAATAATAAACAACAGGGGAAGAATATATAATGGAAAAAAACCAATATCTAATGATTATGAAGTAGGAAAATACAATATCAAACTGAAACTGAAAACATGTCTTGTTGAAGTACGTGTTAGGTGACTAAAATGAAAACTGAAAAGTAAAGACAATAAGGACACCCAAGCGGGTCCCAAACCATTTCTGGTCCCCTCACCATGATCCATCATAATTAAACTATCTAACTCAGGGAATTTTCCTATATCCTGTGAAAAACAAAAAAACGTCTACTCGGGTACCGATCAGGAAGCCCGAGTAAGGTTGAGTATAACTCAATAATCCACCACCAAAGGTGTCAAAAACAAATCTAGTCAATAATAGTTTATGAAATTTTATAACAACATTTAATAAACTAAAAAATTTACATTTATTAAATTTAATTATTATTTAACTGCATAAACCATCGAGTTCCCATGGAAACACATATCTGAATACCTGCTTAGGTCATGCTGGTGTTTGAACCATTTTAAAGGATCAATTAAATTTTTTTAAACCAATGTTATTCCATTGTCCATTTCCATACAATTAATATCACCTATAATTGGAACCATTTTCTGTTGAAAATTAATGGTTCTAGAATGCCATATCTAGCACCCTAGTGTGTATTTGGAGGATTAGTCCATGTCTCACAACCCATCGTTATTTGGAGAATCAGTCCATGTCCCATTAAATAACATGTTTTTGGATAATGGGTATAGAACACCATGTTTCTCACCCCATGAGTATTTGGAGCATCAGTCTCAGTCTCACAACCCATTTCTCAATAAAGAACATATATCACATACATCATGTTAATCACGATTAGTCAACATTAATCTTTTATCACAATTTTACATGTCACGTGTATCACAACATCACATTAATTAATTCAACAAATAATTAATCACAACTTCACATTAATTAATTCAATAATTAATTAATCACATAGTCCCGTTAATTAATCAATCAGTTGATTAACCATATCACCATATTAATTAATTCAACAATTAATTTATCACAAAGTCCAATTACTTACTTCAAATATTAATTAATCTCATATTCCATTATATAATTTAACAAATATTTAATCACATTTTTCCATTAACTAATTTAAAAATTCATTAGTAATGTCATCACATTAATTAATTTTTCAATTCATTAATCAATATCCATAACTTGAAATCAATTAATTAATTCTACAATTAATTATCTCATTAACAAGATCAATAAATTATAATTATTTATATAATTATTTCTCTCGAATCATCAATTTCAATATCACAAAATAAATTCAACAATTAATTACTCAACTTACAAATCATTTTGCCTCATAATTAATTCAATCATTAATGATTCAATCATATCAATTCAATATCTAAACCATCTATAATAATTAACTTATCAATTAATTAAGAAAATTAATTCAACTGCATCTCATAACAATACTCATTAATTAATTCACAAATAAATTAATCTAACACTTTCAATTTTTTATCATAATAATCTTCATTATTTAATTCTTCCATTTATTAAATCTGAATCACCCCACTCTAATAACAAAAATATCCCAATTAATTAATTTTCCAATTTATTAACATAACTCATTCAATTTTATCAACCCAACAATTCCCATCAATTAATTCTCCAATTAATTCATGTAACTCAAAAATAAAAACATTTCATCCATTAATTAATCAACCACTTAATTAATTCAAATTATTCCCATTAACTAATTCCTCAGCCAAATAATCTAACTAGAGACTTCAATTGATTCAGAAATTAATTTTACATGTCATTTAATTAATTCACTATTAGTTAATTCATATTTCACCCCTCTTCAATTAATCCACCAATTAATTTTTTCCATCAATTCCATTATTTAGTTCAACAATTAGATAATTATGTTGCATCAATTAATTATTTCAATAAACTAAATTAATTAATCAAATCATGACGCTTAATTAATTACAAATTAATTAAACAATTACACCATCACAAAATCCTCATAATTAATCTATAGATTAATTATTTAATCAATCAAAATTAATTAATCACATCATGACTATTAATTAATTCCAAAATTAATTAACCAAATCCACCATATCAAAATCGTCATAATTATTCCATTTATTAATCATTTAAACCAACCAAATTAATTAATCACATCATGACCGTTAATTAATTTCAAAATTAATTAACCAAACCCACCATTAGAAATTACTCATAATTAATGTATCAATTAATTATTTAATCTAACTAATTCAATTAAAAATTTCACAATTCATCCAAATTAATAAATTTACCAAATTAATTAATTGATTACAGAAAAAAAAATTAATTGTTTATTATTTCATAACATTTCTAAAACTACATACACATAAATGAATCTAGACCCTAGGATCAAAATTTGAACCATATAACTCAAATATGATGAACACGTGATATGGTTCTCAAATCCCTGACGGTGCGTTATTCCAACGACTATCGAATAAGAAATTAAATAAATAAGCATATTCGGTTTAATAAAAATCAGCTCAAAATATTTCTTTTTCTACGAATTAAATATTGATACGCATCATCCTCTAATCAATATGAATCTAATGAAACTGATGGCACATCCATTTGATCAATATCGAAAATGATATTAGTTATTAATGTTTGGTTTTAGCAGAAATGGAGAAGTGACGAACTCTCTAAAAAACACATGTTATTCACTTATAATTATTTTATAATAATATCATTTTTATTTACCATGTAATAATTCCATAGTATTTCTTTATATATGTATACTATATATTATTATGCATAGAAAACAAAATGATAATTGTTTAATAATTATTTTATCAAACCTTACACTGATAATTTCATTTAAAAAAATCCATGAAATCACCATTTGAAAGACAATATTATTATTTATAAAACAATCCTCCTTTCTCCAACGAGCCTGTAACCAAGTGGTACAAGCTCCTACTTGGCATCCAAAAGACCCAGGTTCAAATCCGGGCAGGGATGAATTTCTAGGGTACTGTAGCATGGTACTATAGCAGGGCACTGTAGCGAGGCATGATAGCGGACATTGTAGCAGCATTGGAACTATAGCAGTGACATCACTTTAGTGGCGGAGGAACTGTTGTCAGATACTGTCGTGGCGGTGGGAATTGTAGGAGGTACTGTTGCTGCGCGGGGTACTTTAGCAGTACTATTCACAGAGGGTCCTTTGGGCCAAAAATATGGGATTTCAAGCCATGTTTTTAGGCCAGTTGGCCTTGGGCCTTTGGGCTATGTATTGGGTCTACCTTTACCCTCTAAAAAAGTCTTTTCTTTAATAATAAAGTGAGTCTTCAGGGCCAAAAAAAACAATCCTCCTTTTCCGCTTTTTTCTATCCATTTTTTTAAAAAAATATTAAAAAAATATAGAAATATAGAGGGGAAAAAATAAATTTTAGAAAATAATAAAATCAAAATAAGACACACCTAGTTGGTGCCCCAGGTTTGGGAAAACAACAAGGTAGGTCTTCTAGGGGGTAGCACACAGGGTTTCCAAGGAGGAAGGGGGGGTCATGGCCTCCCCATGTAAGGTTTCGTGAAGAGAGATTCAGGTTTACCTGGATTCAAAAGGACTAATCCCGAATGAATAAATGAAGTTCAAGCCTATTTATAAACCCCATGTGCATGTATCTACTCAAGAACTGAATGCCTCATTAATCCAATCCTTAAACTGAAGCAATTAATTAATAGTTTCTAATTTCATCTCATTACGTCATTTAGGTTTTTAAAAAATTAAAAAATGGTTGAAATTTCACGGTTTAGAAGTCATCCATTGTTAGAAATGCTGGAAACCTGTTAAATGTATAAGATGAACATTTTCTGTCAATTTTTAATTAAATAGATAATTTAATTATTTAACATGAAAATCAAAAAATCTCAAACGTCCATTAATCATAAAAGTTATTCCCCAACTAGGGTAATCACCTCACTCCAGACCCAAAAGTGGTCTTGGATTTCTTAATTGATAAACCATTTGAGAGTTTTTGATGATTTAATACTTTAAAAATGGAATAAATAATTAATAAAAATAAATAATGATAATTTTACGAGTGAGGCATCAAAACGCTTGTCTATTATCAATGTTATGCCTCAGCTAGGGTAAACCCCCCATTCCGGACACATCGGTTGTATCATATTGCTCAACCAATTCACAATTTGTGAGTTATTAATGATTTATTTTTTTAAAAATGGAATAAATAATTAAATAAAATAAAAGGATTATTTCTTGCGGGTGAGACATCCAAATGATCAACACATACAAATGTTATACCATTTCTAAAGTAAACCCCTCATTCTAGACTCATCGGTGGTCTCAGATTTCCTGTTGGATGTACTGTTTGAGATATATTAAATTATTTTGAAAAAAATAATATCTAAAATATTATTTAATAATTTTAACTTATGAGAGAGGCATCAAAATGTCTGACGCCAACATATTTCATACTCTACCTAGGGTAAACACCACTTTTTAGATCTAACAGTGATCTCATATTTTTCAAACAAAAAACTGTTTCAGAGTTATTTAATTATTTTTAATAAATTTTTTTCACATACTAAAATATAATTAATATTTTTATTTCACCTTTGTCGAGGCATTACATGTCTCAGAATCTCACACTATCAAATGTCTGACTCTAAAAACGTTCCAATAAAAAAATTAGAATGTCTCAACTGTGCATTACTTATTATGTAAACCTTCAAAAATTTATTATGTTGTTTCACAAATAAAATATTTCTTTCCACATAATGTATTTATAATTTATAAATTATGTGTGTAATGGTATTTTATTAGTTTATTACAGTTATTCAAGTACTCCATTTTACTCTATATCTTCACATTCATTCATTTTTGAGAAATGTTATAAAAAATTCAAAATACAAACTCACCAATAT
Source organism: Viscum album (assembly GCA_963277665.1). Lineage (NCBI taxonomy): Eukaryota > Viridiplantae > Streptophyta > Magnoliopsida > Santalales > Viscaceae > Viscum > Viscum album. The sequence goes on from OY728165.1 coordinate 624,492,868, forward strand.
AAGATAAAACTTTCTCTAAAAACTCTTAGTGGTAGTATTGGAGAATCCATGATTTGTTAAAATGTTCATATTTTCATTAATGGGATGTTCATTCCTGAAAATTGTGTTGAAGATCCCATATTGGTTTTTGTTATCATTTTTGGAATGGATTATCATTTAGTGAATCATGAATAAAAGAGATTCAAATTCATTAATGTTGTATTCAATGATTTTATACCAATGATAACATACCAAGAAGTTGATTAATTAATTAAATATGGATTTGAAAATTATATAGACCATGTTGTTGAAAACATTATACAGTTCTGATTAGTGACATCCTGTTATTAAATACATTTTCGGATTACCTTCCTAATGAATTACCTGGTTTTATCTATAATCAAGAATAAGAATTTTATATTGATTAAGATAATGATTAAAAGCCTATTTTAAAACCATCTAATCAAATATATCATGAAGAATATGTCAAATTAAATACCCAGTTTTATGAATTTATTGATAATGGTTACATTCCACCTAGAACATCATCATGGGGTTCCCCTAGTTTACTTTGGAAATATAGAGATTCTTCCATTAGAAATTTAATTTATTATGGAGTCTTGAATAACATCACAACTAATAAAAATAATCCATTTCCTCATATATATTATATTTTTGATCATCTCCTGGGAGGTCATTATTTTTTAAATATTTATTTGTGGTCACGGTACCATTAACTGAAGTTAAAGGAGGATGATATTCTGAAGACAATGTTTCTAACAAGATTTGGTCAATATATGTTTGTAGTTATGAGATGTGGGTTATTGATGATTGATTAACTAAATATTCATATATATTTTTATTCTAGATACATTGATTTTAGGGGATATTTATTGAATTTATCTGAATGGTATTGTTTGGTTATATGGAGTTCCTATATCCATTGTATCAAACTATAATCACTGGTTCACATTAAATTTTTGGAAAGGAGATCAAAAGTCAATGTTTATAAAATTAATTCTTACTAAATCTTTTCATAATTAATATGAGGGAGTTTCTAAGTAGATTATCCATACCGAAGAAGATATTCTTCATTCATTATTTCTAGATTACCAGTAAATTTGGGATATTCATATTTCTTCAGTTGATTTTTCCGATAAAAAACTATTTTCAATCTAGTATACATAAGGAAGCATTGGAGAATGGGTATTGGAAAGTATGGATTCATGTTTAAATCCAATAAAGTATCCAAAAAATGAAATAATTCATCACTTTAATGGATTTATATTATGGGAAAAAGTGACACTAATCAAAAGTTCCCACTTCATATTTTGTGTTTTTACGAGTTATGGTCAAATTCATTAAAAATAAAAAATTAAAAAGATCCTAAAAGTGAAAGATAGTAATTCAAGACTAAAAATATATAAATTATGATTTTTAATGTTTCTTCCATAAATAAATTTATGAAAGGACATATAATAAATTTATCAATAGAAAAATTGATGTTCGTAGATATCTCTTACCTTATATCTGAATGTGTTCAACACTTGCACTTGAAATCATGTATAACAAAATAATTTTCATAAAATAATTTTCTAAATCTATTCCACATTAAATTTATTTATTACAATTTTATTAAAATCATATATGGACACTTGTATATATTATAAATATAAATTTCATTGTTCCAGGAGTGTCTATTTTGTGGTTTCATGGTCGGTTCACTTATATATAATTATGGATTTTCATGTAATATGGAAATAAAACATCCTATGTGAAATGAAATTGTATTAACGAAATTGAATATTTTTATTTGGTCGCATATATCATTTTTAAAAATAATCATGATAAATCTAATTAAATGATAATGAATTCTTTTTTGTTTATTTTAGTGGGTTTTTCCCACCATCACTAATTTGTTTCAATTTAATTACTATTATGTACATATATTTTTTAAAGAACATGAAAGAAGATATAATATACTAATTAAATTTTTATATAACCATAATAATTGTCTAATTACCATCCATGAATGTGTTAATGGAAAAAACTCATTTTAACTGGAGTTGGCTAACCGCATTAATTTTGACAATGGATTCATTTCATGGAATAAATGGATCTGAGAAAATGAATGGATTTATGATATTCCATTATAAATTTATCATTATATTATATAACTTAACAAGGATTTATTATTCATTGATTATTGAATTCGGTGAGGAGAATGGTGAGGAAGAAAATAAAATCAAAGAGGAAATTTAAATTGTTACCTTTCAAAAATCACATCTTTGAATGGCCTCTTAAAGGACATGGATTTGGTATTTTGGTGAGACCATAGTATCATAAGGGTGGGTAGAGTAGTAAGGAGGTTTATTTCTAGTTATTTATAATGACTAATATAATATAAGGTGTGAGTGAAAGGGATGTCATTGGTGATATTTATTAGGGGATGAGAGTGGTTTTTTGGATTATTATGCCTATTATTTTATAATTAGTCTCTAATAATATTAATTGTATTGTTTTTTATGAATGTATATAGTAAATTATTCGTGTGAGTTCTAGATAATGTGTTATTATATCATTATTGAATAAAAAATACATGTATTTGGATTTTAATGTTAAATAATTGAAATTATGGTATTTCATTATTCACTAAAAATTCATTAATTTTAAAAAAACCAACAAATTCTCGCTAACCATTTGTTAATGTGAAGACTTAAAAAATGGAATCAATTATATGAATATAGGTTTCTATATATGATAAATTAATTTTTATTAATAAAATCATTATTTATTTAAAAAATATAGATTTCATTATTATATTATATTTTATAACCATATGAAAAATTATTTATTATCTCATGATATTATTATATCATTATAATTAAAATTATTATATACTTATAAATCCATATAGTGAAAATAAATTTTATTTTAAGACATTATTTTAATTATAAAATTGAATTTTAAACATTAATGTTTCAGAGAAATACTAACACATATGTTATCATTTTTAAAAAAGAATTTTACATGCAATATAAATATTTCACTTTTTTATTTTATAAGATTAATAAATATAAATTAAAAATAACATTGGTGAGTAAAATATTATAATGGTTAGATTACTATTAAAAATGGTAATATTACTATTCTAACGGCCAAGATACTATTCGAATGGTCAAATACCTATTCCGAATTGTCATATTTTTAAAGGTCGTATGGGTTAAGTAATTTATATAAATAAATATTTTTAATTTCATTATTAATGAACATCAATTTTATCTCAAGTTTATATGTAAATTAATATCCAAAAATCTTATTTCAATATTGAAATTATGTTTTATTTCTATTTCATTCTTCATTGTTGAAGTCATTCTAGTGGATTTATAATATAAAAAATATCCTCTTCTTAATATATTATTTTCAATTTATTTTATTTTTTTAATAATTGGAATTCATATTGGTCTATTTTCTAACAAATTCGTCATTATTTATTAATTAGAATAATTATTTTATATTTTCTCTATGTGATGTTTGTGATTTAAACTACATGACATATATTTATAAGAAGGGAAATATCATTTATAAAATTACCGGTCATTAAAAAATTACATTAAAATGTTATCTTGTTTATGATTTTTTAATTTAGAAGTTTTTTTAGATTTCATTCATTCAGTAGTAATTGTGGCGCAATCAATAATAGGGGGTTCTTCACAAAATAACTATATTTAAGAAATGGTTTTCCCAATATAAATAACTCAATAAATTTATACAGTTATTTATTACAACCTTTCAAGATTTTTATTATACCATCTAAATAGTTATGTGTGACATAGGACTTAACCTATAATCACTACAATTCTATATTGATAATACCGTCTTTATTATTTTGAAAATTCATTCACTATAAAATGTTGGTTCTAACATTGTGGTAAAACCATATAAATATTTTGTGCTACTATTCTTTTTTATATATTTCATTTCATGGTATGGAGAGGTCGAAGATCACATATATAGGTATATTCATCCTAATCAGGGTAAACTATCATTTTTCAATGGGGTTATGAAAAATTAATTGAAAAATAAAGATATCAGTGCACTAGTCCACTCCACCTCTCAGTTTCCCTATATGATCCAGCTAGGATATGATAATTGATTCAGAGTATTGGTTTTCCTATTATTGGATCCACTATTACAGCTCCAATTGTTTAACCCAGTATAACAAAGTGTAATGTTTTCGAATATTTAGAAGTTATTTTATAAGTACAATGGATAGAGATATAGGTCTCCATTTATACTAAAAATAATATGACAGTTTCTATTAATTCTCTAGGTAAAAAATTTCAAATAGAGGCGATGAAGTTATGAAAAAGAGGAATGAACAATAAATATCGACAACTTCATAAAACCAATCATATTTGTATAATTTACTCTATCATATATGTATATGTTTATAATTTTTATGAGACTAGTTCAAACTATAAATATTTTAAAGATGATGAGCATATCTAGAGAGCTGAAATTATATACAATACCCTTTAAGGGTATGTTATTGATATTCCAATTAATTTAGTAAAATATATAGAAGAATTTTTTAATGGAAATGTTGAATACAAGGAATTCAAATAGGATGAATGTTTGGTCACCTAGGTCAAATACACCGAGTGGGGGTGAAACTTGGTGTAAAAGATTAATAGAACATCCCCTTTTGATTCTGTTTCATTGTTAAAAAAATACATCTTCTCTCTATTTCACATAGTATGTAATGAACATAAATTAAATCATGCATGAGAAATAAAAAAATTTTATTTCATTCAACCTCATAGAGCTACATCAAAATAGAATAAAAAAAAATTGTGTCGACGTACGAAATCCACTAAAAAAATATTATTTTCAATTCTTGAATTGAAAATATTGTAAATCCTGGTTCAAAAACAATCACAATTTTAAATCTCACTACTCTCTCACCTAAATTGCACTCACTGGTTCTTCAAATTATCCACTCACTCTTTATAGACTTGTATCTCCCTTCATTATCTCTAATGAGTGAATCCTACACTATATGTAGATGCTATATTGATGTCCCACATTCATCCACCGATTAATACCTCTTTACCACTGATGTAATGGTAAGCTGAATGTTTTTTACACAACCCTTATTACATTTTTCATGCAACATTAATTCATTTTGTGCAACATCAATCTTATGAACAACTCAAATACTACGCATAACAATCTTAGTTTGTGAAAACTCAAAATAATTCATGTGAGTCCCTTTTATTAAAATTCTAACATGATTCAGAGCTCAGATATAGTATAAGACATTAGCTGCTATGAATAATGGTGTTCATCGCTTATTTATACACATCCTCATCCCCTATGAAAAAGATTCAATGCATCAGGAAAGAACCCCAATATTCTAAAAAAACCAAATTTGATGATACATTGGGCATGTAAGTCTCTATTAGAAAACCTCATTATTGACACACAATTCCAAATATTTCATGTTCTTCATGCATTTTCCATATTTTGATGTTCTGTTCCTAAAACATTTGTTTCCTAAAAGTTTCCATATATCTGTTCTTTTTTTACCACCTCCATGTCATCCATTAATTTGTCATGGTTCCTTGTCAACATAGGTTGTCAAAAATATCTCTGGAACACCACAACTAACCATAGAAGCCCACTTTTTTAACAAACAAAATCAACCAAAAATGCTTCAATGGTACATTGAGGGATTTTTCCCCAAATCATAATCCAAATAAATGGATTATTGCATATGATAGAAATAAAAAAGTTATAGTACTCCCATAGATCATATTGATGAAAAGGAAAAATAGGTGTTACATCACAATGAAATGATTTACTTTACGGAAGATAAATTGAAAAGAATTATTTTTAAGAATGTTAATTTCATTGTTTTTCATGAAGAAAGGAATAAATTATTAAAAAAATCACAACTCCTATATGAATGTTAAGTATTCCTAATGTGATGTTAACAGATGAAAAAAGAAAGAGCAAGATACTACACTACATAATTTAGGAAAAATGCCTAGTGAATAAATTCAAAAGCTCCAAACAGACTAAAGAGTGATGTTGAGATCTGTTGAGAATGAAAAATACTTCCCTAACATGAATTTTCTTCATCTTATTTTAAAAATGAGAGCTATTTAATTCAAAAATGGTTAAACATCCCATATTATTGATAAATGGGAGTCTACCACAAATAGTTTCATGGAAAATTATGACTCTAATATTAGAATTTTCAGTCGAAATATGATCTTGACGAAATATCTTGATCCACCCTTATCATGCTCTTAGAGTGATGCACCATCCATCATTAAATTTTCTAATTTTACAAAAAAAAAATATTTAAATTTTCTTGTATAAAATAAAAATATCAATAAAAAGTAGAAAGTGAAAATGTTTATTAATTTTCCACCATTTGAAGGGTGGATTGAATAATTTATTTAAGTGTTAGTTCGATAGATGAATACCAGTTATCTGAGAAGTACAAAAAAATAATAAATAACTAAAAGATCTATAAAATATAAATAGAATATAAAAAAATTTAGAAAAATATTTTTCTTAGTTATTATTAGTATTGTGACATGTTTGTGCATAGGTAACTAAACTGTTAATATAGTCTATATAGTTCCTCGATTAAAATAAATATTAAATTGATGAGGTGAATCTATATAAAAATAAAAATTCAATAATTATAAAAAAATCCTCAAACTAAAATAATTTTATATAATTAGATATATTTGTGATGGTGGAAATTTGTGTTGTTGTTGGGATGGTTCATTTAATGAACAAAATTTAACTATGATTTCTCATGAAAATAATAAAAATTAAATTGATTATTCTATAAGTAAAAAAAATAATTTGAAACCAATATATATTAATATTATATTTGTCAAATATAGTAAATCCATTATTTTAGTGGGATTAAAATGATGTTTTTTTATTATAAAATTTATGTGGATAAAATTAACGAAATAATCACTTTTCATTGAACTCTCCCTTCTAAAGATTATTTTCTTAATATAGGATGGTATGTTAGTTTTTTAGGGTTTTATATAAGTTAATACAAAGGAAAACTGAATAAGTTACCATATGAGAGTAATCATATGCTTTATAAATTTAAGCTCTTTGAAATTTCTATTAGAATAATACTAACAAGATCAACACCCTTGACTTCGGAATGAACTTACCTTTTGTATAAATATTAAATGGGTATTTTAAAATTTTACTTAAATATAGATTAAAAATATTTCATTACTAATCTTACAATTCATTTATCACATGTATTTTACATATATCTCATTTTGACATTTAATGAATAAAAAAGATTCTTTTTCTATATAAAGTACTTTGTGTAATATATTACATTTTTAGAAGATAAATTTATAAAACTATTTATATTAATTTCAGGAAATTTTTATATATTTAAAAATATTCATGTTGATATTTTATATTTTTTAAATTATCGATTTTTTTAAAATAACTTATTTTCTACTTAATAGTGAATTTTTTTTAAATAATAATTTTTATCATTATATGAGATAAAATAAATGTATAAATAGCATAGTAAATGATCAATGTATTTTTTATGAATTAAAACAACAAATTTTAAAAATAAAATTTGGAATTTTTAATAACTATGATTAGTATTTTTAGGACATGAGTAATGTATTCCAATAAAAATTATTTTAGCAGTTTTGTTTTAATTATATAATATTTAGGTAGCATTTAGTTTTTTATTTCACTGAAGGAAACTCCAAAAAAATTTATGATAACATTTCTATTTATTTCATTAAAATAATGTTCACAAATAATTTTAAATTAATAAAAAAATTATTCGTTTAGATACTTTTTCCCCTCAAATCATTTTTTTTACCTTTTACATGTGTTATTTATAACTTTTATTTATCTTTCACCTAGAAATTTCACCGTATAAAATTGAATTTTAAATTTAAATTTTTCTATCAAAAATATGTAATTACTTCCATTTTATTTATATAAATTAATCTCCAATAAGGTAAAACCTAGTTACCCTAGAAAAAACAATAGTGTTAAAAGTGAAAATGATAAAGGAAATGAATAAAACACTAAAAAATTAAAACATGATTTTTAAAAATTATAACACATTTATCAACATCTAGTATGTTATATTCCGATTTAGTGTCTTCTTGAAATATGTAAAATGTAATATTTTTATATATAGTTGAAATATTTACAAATATGTCATTCTCACCACTTATAAATGGGACCTCTCAACACCCTTTTATAAACACCATAAAAATTTTGATTCCTCAAGAATGTATTATATATTTTACTATAACCTAGATTCAAATTCATTTTCCTCATGCCTCTAAAAATGTTTCATATAGATAATTCATATGATTATCAAGAAAAACAATTAAATTTTAATTCATTTTCTCTCATTTACCAAGAAATTAATTCATTAACTATTAGTTTTTTTTACTTCTACATCATCAATATAGAGAATATTATTTTAAAAATATATTTATTATTATATATTTTAAAATATAAAAAAATGATAAAATAAATTATTAATATATTAATGATATCATTAACCTTCTATGATATCAATGTTATACCAAAATAAACTAATTTCATAATTATATTCATCTATTTATTTTGGAATGTTCATGTTTAGTTGGATCTAACAAAATATTTGAAAAAAAAACTAAAAAATAATAAAATAGATCTCTATGAAAACATAATATTAAAAAATTATTATTTAAAATATTTAAATAATGATTTCATTTTAATTTTAGAATTGTACCATTTATATTAATCATGGTAATTTATGAACATTTTTTTTTCTCAAAAATCCACCGAAAAATTCCCCCACTAGTTTCATCATTAATGGTCATAAAGAAAACACAAATGGAATGATATAAAAAATTATAAACAATTATAAAAAATGAATTGAATTATATTGTATTATCATGTTGTTTTGATATTTGTTGTAAGAATGAGGAACAATACTACTGTTATTAATCTAGTTCAAAAAGATCAAGATTACTCAACACAGATATTGAAAATTTAAATCAAGTGACTAATATATGTATTAAAAATAATTATAAATTAATCCTAAAAAAGGACATATATATATGAATAAATTTATAAAAAATATTATTTACATAGTTATTTTTTTTAAAATGATATTCAACTACGTTATTGGAATTTGGGAATTATTGAAATGGTTTCATATATCTATTTGAAACTCTTTACAAATACATATTATTTCACACATTTTTTTGAAAATTTTATATTATAAAAAATATTATTTGGTATCATTATTCCCATAAATTTAATTATTTCAAATTATATAATCCATTTTGTTTCTTTGATGGGTTATTGGCTCAAAAATTTTAAATGTTGTATGGGGTTGATTTTCTCAAATTTTAATACTTTATACATCATTATTATTGGGAATCATGAAACATTTCATAGTTAAATTTTATTTACTTAAAAGGGTTTTTTACCATATTCATGAGGGATTTAAGAGCCATATAAGATTATCTTCTAAATGGATTTCAATTCACAAATACGAAATTTGAATGGAGTTTTTGATTAAAATGTCATATAAAATGTATGGGTTTCATTTCCAATATTATGATCAAATAAATAATATATTTCAATGATAATACATCTTTGGAACATTTTCAATTTTAAATCAATCGTTAATTTTCATTTTATATTCATGGGTTATCTTGTGTGCCCTTGAAATTTTATTTCACAAATACTCATATTTTACCCAACGTGTTTCACATAATTGAAATATACCTCATCCCTTATTCATTTTCATGAACCTCCATGTACCCTTTTATGTATTCATTGGATTCTTTTTAAAATATCCATATATATTTCTTTAAAATGTATATGTTCATTTTATAAAACATTATATATTTAAAAAAAATTAAATAAATATTTAATTTTCTCTGTATCTATCATTTTCATCAAAGTGTTGAAAGAATCTATTTTTTTCTTTTTATATATGAACATAGGTTTTTATCACATTTTTTATTTTTATGTTACATTCTCTCATTTTTTTATTTTTTATAATAGAATTTTTTCATCCTAGTTTTATAAATTTTTACATTGAAAATATCTAATGGTTTAGGTATAATTCTTATTTATAATGTGATTATTTTAATAATATTAAAAAAAATTCCATAAATGAAATATTTTTTGAACATATATTATACATGATTAAGTATATCCTATATAAACAACCATACATATTATTTTTCTATATGGATACACTAATTTCACTAAATTCTTTGGATTGATATATCACTCTTTTTTTCCATCATAATAATCCTTGATGTATAAATATAAATTTTGCTCCAATAACATTCATGGAATAAACCCATATTTTATATGTGAAATTCCCATTCAATAAACAATAAATTCATTATTATTTATTATGATATATAAATAATTCTCCTAATTTGGTTATTTTAGAACATTATAAAATATATTCGGTTGAATTCAAAATCCAATTAAGCTTCTTAACCTTTAATTATATAGTGATTATATGGTGACCATTAAGATAAAAAGTTACAATATTATCAAATTCTCATAGCCTAATGAAGAAGAGACTTTAAAATGTTGGATTTTACTATATGAAGACCAATAATTCGAGATTCTAAGGGAGGTGGAATCATAAAGATTTTCCCATGGCTAATCCAAAAATGAAATCAATCAATTAAAATATGAACGAAGAAATTTATGTTATAAGATCAAGCATATTGAGATCACCTCCCAAACCATTTTCATCAACCCACCCCTAAAAAATATACACCACACACCTTACCCATATAGAAGACTCTTATGTAATAATGGGTTTTCTGTGTAGACCCTAATAGTAATATGATTAATTATTTTTTATATTGCAATAAATAAAATATTGGTTTTCAATTTCATATGTGATTTATATAGAAAATTATAAATGATTTGGTGATGAATATATTTTCATAAGAAGAAACCAAAACATCAAATTTAAGAAATATATGGTTTTAACACTTATGTAACAAATTTGGGAATTTTAAAATAAATATTTAATAAATATTATATTATTAATAATTATTTTTTATATTCAAATTATAATATAATTTAATGTATTCTAATGTAATCTCTATAATTCTCAAGAAATTTATTATTTTTGACGAAAATGTTTTTTCCTTTAAATAATTATTTTTATATAAATGTGTGACATATAATATCTTGACAATTATTTTGATAAAATAAATATTACTCTTAATATCAGAACAAAATATCCCAATGGTTATTTTTCTGAATTTGGTAAGGTAGTTTAATTTCTGGGTAAAGATTACATAGAATGTTAATATAAGGTTTGTATACTGAAATAATAATGGCCAAAAGGTGGTATAATAAATTTTATCAAAATCCAAAATTATTGAATATATATATCCCCTTTAATATAATGTGTTTTTAATATTATTATATTAATTTTAAAAACCTTTCAAAATCATCCCAAAACAATAGTTTATTTAATGGTTTAAAAATCAAATCATTATAAAGATGACTCAATTTCATTTCACTATTGATACTATTGTATTATTATCACTTCATATCATGGTAAAATATTTAAATCCTTTACTTTTATTCACGAAACTTGAAATACCCATTGGAAGGATTTTGGTCTTTATTATTTCATCATATATAGTCCATAACCGACTTATAAAAATTTAAAAATAATTCACCTCTCTTCTGATATAAATACCATCCCATCCATAAATCCAAAACACCAGAAATAAATTTATTATTAATTTCATCTCGTTGTCAATCTCTAAACACCTCTAAATGGGTTCCCAATATCTTAAGAAGCTCATCCCAATCATTTTGTTGTTCTCTCTCTAGGTAAATGGTTCCTCCCCTCCTCTACATTATTTAAATGTATTCTGTATGTCATGCATTTTTATTTCCAATTTTTCATTTGGAATATGTTTTCAAAAATCCCTTTACTATCCATATTATTCCTAAATATTACGTGGCCACAATTCTCTCTCATTAAATGAATCCATAAAAATTAATTTATACCAGTTTTGATGCTAAAATTATAATGTGATTTTCCATGAAATACATTTATGATGTGTATACCCATTCCCATTTCAAGACAAGGAAATTAATATAGATGTATGTATAATTCATTGATTATATAATACCATGTATTTAACCCATACAGAATTGTAGGGTTTATATTAGATAAAATACATCCTTATGTTGAAGGATTTACTTGGAAAACAAATCCATGTACATGAGATGATTGTGATGGGTGGGCCAAGAATTATATACCCTCCAATATAATTGGAAATGATTTTATCTCATGAGATACCATGAAATGTTAAATATAGGTTATTATCATCATACTACATTATAATGTACTGTTGAATATCCTTAATTTATTCTTTTTGTGTAATGTTTTATTTTGTTTACATGTTCCTATGTATCCCTGATGTTATAATATTATCATTCGATCTGATATTTATGTTTAGGATTCTGACTCCTCTAATGTCACATTTATAAGAATATTGGTCCACATATATTTATTTCATCATGTTATTTTGGTATTATTCAGTTACTACGATTTATATATCACCCATATTGTTATGTAGATTTTTTTTATCATGGGATGTATTTTAAAATTAATTTAATATAATGGATACTTTTAGTTTTTAAATAATTATATTGTACCAAATATTTATGATTTTTTATTATTTATCAAATTACCTAATAAAATCATGAATAATGTTCTTTGGGGTATATATTAAGTGTTTCATTCTGTAATAAATCATTAATTAAGGTGTATTATAGATATGAGTTTTCATATTTGGCATTAGATAAATGTCTAATAATTTTTCCGGTTTGGGATTTGAAAATTTTCATAAAAAACATATGGGTAAGAAAAAACAATAGCAAAAATAAATATATTGTTTCAATGTATTTTGTATGATGTTTTTGATAATCAAACTCCTTGACTGATTTTTATAGGTGGGCATGGCTCTGGCATAGCTGAACAATGGGGTAAAAACCATTAATAGAAATAATTGGTTATTAAATCGATCATCAGTTGCTATAAAAATCAGTCATTGATAGAATCAGTGTTTTAAAATCATAGGGGGAATACTTTAATAAATTTATAGGATCCATATGAACCATAATACTGTTAAAAATTCAAAAACAAATATTAGGTTAGTAAATAGGCCACGAATAAAATAGATTAAAAAATAGAAAATAATAGGTTATGTAATAAATGTCATTTATTGTTTACCCCTTAAATATCTATAGATTGAATTTTATATGTTTAAAAGTTAAATTAATCTCATCCCTAATTCTCCCATTTTCAATTCAGTGTCTATGGAAAGGATGAACTAAGTTAACAACCCATGATATCAGAAATGTAATGAATTCAAAAATGGCATGCTCAACCTTATAGGGGAATGAATTTGGAACATCATGAAAATGCATTCCTAGTTAACTCATTTTATGAATAGAATCTTGAATCAGGGGTAATTACACATCCACTTAAGAATTATTAGGTTGTAATGTATACCCTTATATGTAAAAGGCCTCCAAATTTTAGTGGATCTTATGATTCTTTTATCATGGAAAAATGGACCAACTGTATTGAAAAGATAATATATATCCATTAAATATTTTAGAAATACATTTTCGTAGTATATATTTTTCATATAGATGGGGAAACTAATCATTGGTGGATGTTGATCGAAAATAAGAACCTGAGGAGGCTATTGAAATAATGGAGAGAAATTATTCATCCAAACTTATTGGATAATTATTTTCCCTACACACATTGAATCAAAATAGAGAAGGAATTTCATTTTGTATAAAATGTTGAATAATTAATCAGGGAAATAAAGAATAACCTCATAATAATTCCATGATATTCCCCCTTCTAGTTCATTGAAATAAAAAATTATTTTTTAACACATCATTGGTGGGAAAATTTCCGGTATTGAAAAATCTTTATTGATTTTGGACATTGTTATCCATGAAGAAATTATATGATGTTCTACCAAATTAGAAATTGAGGTAATCAAAAATCAAGGGCGTCATAGGTCTAGATATTGGAAGTAGAGAATTTAGTATAGTAATAGGTTTTCTATGGAGAAATGTAATGGTGGGAGGAATACCAAAATCCCACTTGTCAGAACTACTGGAAGAAGATGATGGGAAATTAATTAAAGGAAATAAGGTAATTCTTTTATAATCGGAATTATTGACACATTTCTAGAGAATTTCGATGGTAGAAACCCTAAAATATAAATGAAGGACGGAATTATATAGTCAACCAACAACCAACAATCAAACTTTTCTTCTATAATGATCATGTGCATTGTGTGAATTGATTAACAATTCAAAGGGGTTTCAATGATAACTGAAAACAAAAACCTCTAATATTTAAAGTGGAATGAGAATCTTTTTACAACCATAAATATAATGTAAATGTATACTACAATGTCGTGACAATTATTATGGTTATTCAATTATGAATAGAAAAGATAAAAATTGATTTGATTGGTTGTAAATCATTCATATCATGTTAGTTTAGTAGAACTATTAAAACACCACATCACAATATGGATTTAGGGATATTGGTGAATAGATAAAATTTGTAAATTATTTAATATCATGTATAGGGCACTTGAATTATATATATATATATATATATTTATACGGATAAATATAACATAAAACTCTACAATCCTATATTTCATGGAATTTGACTAAATTATATGTATTGATTAGATTTTATTGTATAAAACAATCATAAATTTTTGATAGAAGGATATCGCCCTCTATATCAATATTCTCCCTCTAATTATACTCAATATAAAGGAATAGTATGAATCTCCTTCAGAATAATAATCTCATTCATGGATATTATTGACTTATGAGAAATTATTTCACGATTAAATGACCAAGACTAAATAAATGATCATCCCTTATTATTTAATAATATTAAGGTAATATGTAGACATCGTCCCTAATTAATTACACTTTATTACTCAAATTGGTGAGGTTTATTTATCAATAATTATCTAACATATAACACTAATAACATACATGATTGAAAATAGAATGGAAACTATTGAACTCACAAGGCTGAATAAGAAACAACATGAGAATATATATAAATGGTGTATGAGCACATGTTCATCACTACGTAGCGAGCCCATCCTCTTCATCATGAAGACTAATGTGTCAATGTTCCTTGAAATTTATTAGCATTAGCTAAACAAGATCATGATGAAGAAAAATATCATATACCATGGATTTATGACATGTTCAATATATTACATAGATCCTACAATTTATCTATGGTTGATCATCGATCAGTATAATATATTGTAATGTTAGAAACATAGGATATCACCATGAATAATGTTCTTATTATAATCATATATTAATTGAATAGAGTGTTTGGAGAATACCTTTGTAAATTTGTAGTATCATTTATAGGAAATATTCTTATCTATCCCAACTGAAAGGAGAAACATGGGGATTGACTAAATTTTTTAATGATTTAATTATCAATAAATTTATTAATATAATTTATATTATTATAATTTGGTCATATTTTGTTATATAATATGATATAATGAGCATGCACCACGTGATAAAATAAAATATATTTCAGTATATTATTTCAAATTTTAAATTTTAGTATTAAATATGAAAACAATAAATGAATGTATTATAATGGGATAAAAAATATAATGTAAGATAAAAAAAGTTGGAAAATTTGGATAATCGGGATCCCTATGAATAATATCACTCAAAAACAACATTGTAGAGATGAAGATGAAAATTAGTAATTCAACATGAATATTTGAAATGATAATATATATAACCTTTATTGGTAATATATTTTAATGAATAATGATTGAAATAATGGTATTTTTATGAAGTGGTGAACATATATGGTTGTTAGAAATCTGACATTCGGAGAAATAATGAGGTCATTTGATTGGTAAACTGAATGTCAGAATAGTAATTTAAAAGTTAAGATTATAAAACTATCCATTAGAAATATATATCCACCTATTAAAGTTTGAAATATGATTTTCATATCTTATAAAATAGAAATTTTTCATTTCTATATCCTCAATCAGGTAAAGAAATGTTTTAAAATGATGAATTAGGTATTTGTGTATATTTCACAAATATGTAATTTAATTTCCATTTTATAATATATATAATGATATAAAGAAAATTTTATATTCAATAAATGGATTTTTAAAATTATATAATGTTTTATTATTATGAAAAGATAACATTATGAGGGAATAGTAAATTTTTTAAATAGTCTTATAATTGATCATAATAAGAAAATTGATAATTTTCAAATAATATATTATTTTATTTAAAAATTGATTTTAAAATATTTAGAATTTTTTTTTCATAAAATGGATTTCATTTTTGGAAACTATAATTCAAACACTGAAAGGGTGATTTTTTTTAATTTTTCAAAATAGTGGGGTTTTTGGGGAATAGTAAAATAAAGTAAAATATAGTATTTAACATTAAAATTATTATACATTAATTTTTAATTAAAGGATATTATACTTTTCCATTTTTAAAAAATAAAATTCAAAATTTACATATATAGTGGACAGAATCACTATTATTGATTGTATTGAACAAAAATATAAAACTAATGCATAAAATCGTTAAAAACCCCCTCCACTCCCCAAAAAAATACCACCCTTCACCACCCTTACCCTTACAACATATAAGACTTTTAGCTTGAATATTTCTACCAAATTACTTTTCCAAATTCCTCCCTCATTTAATAGTGATACTAGTCTCACTAAAAGATCATTTCACATATCCTTATGGGGTATCCTAAGAGGAGTAAATCAATGAAATATGTAGAATTATCAACTAATTCCTATTAATTTCATTAATTTCATACAACCAAAAAATTATCCCCAAACACATATACATAGTAAAATAAGATTCCTAAAATAATCATATATTATTAATATATTGTAATATCCATCTTATACCGTGATGCCTTTTTTACCCAAAGAAATTTGGTTTACAATATTATTAAATCAATGCATCCATGAACAATGTACTTCATTTTATTACAATGACTTTTATGCTTGTCATTATATATATTATAATAGTTAATAAGATGATAATTAGAGTATTATAACTTATTCTAAGTTATATAATGATTATATATACATAATATAAAAAAAATGTTCACGAAGTTTTCTAAAAACATATAAATGAACTATCTGTATAAGAATAAACATTTTAAATAAATGAAACATTCCTATTTCTGAATACGGAAGGATATTTTATATCATTTAATTTTTTGGAAGGAAATGAATACAATTTTATTCCACTATTAGATTTTAAGTCTCTTTTTAAAAAAATACTAAGAATTATCCAAAAGGGATCCGACCATGGATCTATGAAATGAACACCCTCTAATCAATAAAATTGAACTTTATATCTCATTTAATTGGTTATTAATTAAGGTTATGAAGTTATAAAAAATATAATATAGATATATAAGGTTAGTTATTATTAAATTAACTAATTTTAATTTATTATTCATGAAATTACTTTTAACTGTAGATTTCCTCGAGAACTATAGGTATGGGGTCTCTCTAAAATAAACATATTCATTGGGTTATTACCCTTATCTCTCTAACTCACTATCAATCACAATTTTATGTGATTCCATGATTCTAAATTCTACATATATGTCTTTGGAATATTTTAATAGCTTATTATTCCATAATATTAGGTGCTAATACATTCCTTAAGTTGTCTTCTCAAATTCCTTCTTTAAAGTCATAATATGTTAACATGCACTTTTTTCTCCTTTAATACTTATATTTAAGAATCATTTATATTTTTTATATTCAAATAAACACTATATTCTCATGCTTATGATTATGTACACATATATGAATTTATATAATATTTAATTCATTTTTCTCTTTAGAATATCTATGAAATTTCCTTTGATTATGTTATAAGGAAATATTATGAATTTTTTTTTATTCTATGATTTATTCCTGTATTTTTTCCTCTATGATAGATCCTCAATTTTGGTACTCATAATAATGTTCATGTTTTTATGGGTTCTCCAAGATAGTGCTTCAATTAATTTGGTATTTTTTTTCTAATGTGATGCTATTAATGGGATTTGGGTGTAAACATAGTCAATGGTGGGATTTTATACACCATTTAATGTAGTCTTCATAGCTATCCATTACTTATTCCTATGTATTGTTATTTTTTACTGTTGGGATTATATGATTAAATGATCATAAATTTCAATGATGATTATAATGTCTACCTGTATCATTATTCCTTATTCTTTTGTTTTATGATATCTGGTGATGCCTTCCGACACATATGAAATGCATTGCTATCAGGTTCATTCCTTTAATAGGATTTTTATCTTAATGGTTTTTTATTTGTATTACCTAGGTTATCCTATATTATTCTCAGAGTTAAAAGTGATTTAGAATCTGATAATGGATATTAAAATAAATATTTTATATTTTAGTTTCATGTTTACAGTTTATGTACCTTATCATACAATAAAACTAGCCATCTCAATCCTTTTGGTGTATTTTATAAGAAATTGGTAAAAAATGATGAATCCGTATAAGTGAATAGGATATCTCTCTATAGTTTGTTTAAAATCAATGACTAGTTATTTTAATTGATTAGTACAAGAATATTTTAGTGAAATCCTTAGTGTTATGTCTATATAATGTAATGTATCCTTGAATTTTAGTAATGTATGGAGTAACAAGTTTCCATGAAATTACATCCCTATTTGGATACTTCATGTCAATACAATTTTGGTATAGTTGAAGCTAGGGTAATAACCCCAGAAAGGTTTCATTGGATATTATCATTATTATCACCTAATAAATAATAAAGATTCCTTTTCATAGACCTATTTGAACACATCTAAGTAGTATGAACTGGGAAATTATTGACCTGTTTATGAACCATTATGTAGGACATGAATGGAATATTATGTTAGAAAACCTAGGAAAATAAGAATTTATGACTATATTATAATTAAGTGACTAAAAAATTAGTATATAATTTTAATTTCTAATTTATTCCTTCTATTTTCACTGTTTCTAATTTTTTTCCCAATTTTGTGTTATATAATTCTCATAGAAATGATTATTTTTCATATAATAAATGAATGAAACCAAAATAAAATATTTAATTCTTCACTCAATATGAATTCTGGATATTTATTTTCAAGAATGTTTTCAACACATTCCATAGTATCTTAAATGTTAAATATAACTATTAAAACAGCACAACAAAACTTGGATATTGGTCAATATTTAATAATTAAGAAATTTGAAATTATTGCTTCCAAATTATATAACTCTACCTTAATAAATTTTTTCTTACTTATCATCCCTAGAAAAATAATCTTTTTTTATTTAATAAAATTTGATTCTATATTCAGTTTTTATTAGATGATGTAATTTGATTCCCAAAAAAGGTTGGGAGAGAGAAATCACTCTTCACATCATGAGTGATCCTCCTATTTTATAAAATTATAGTGAGGATGATGAATATACTTTATAATTTCCATCTCATTAATGGGTATTACTTCATTATAAGAAACCATATCTTTCTCAAATTATTGAGACAATGGAAAAATTCATTCTTGAAAACATTCCCATTATTACGTATTAATCTAATGTTTTTTCTAGAAGAATTGGTTGGTCTTCCTCCAGACTATTATGATGTGTTATCAATAAAATTTATGATTGGATCTCTTCCTATATCCATGAATACATAAAAATTGGCCACTTTTAAGTTTGAAGAACTAATGTTGAAGTTTTAAGAATATGTTTTAAAGGGTTTTATTTTCTCAGGTGATTCACTAGGGGGAGTTTTAGTCCTCTTCATCAAAAACAATGATGTGTAAATTATCCTCTATATTTGTTGTCATGAACTAGAAAAATATGGATGAATAAAAAATTTATCTAATCATAGATAGGTGATTTTTATGATAATATATGGATACAAAGTATTTCTCAAAAGATTACCATCAATGAGGATATCACCAATTAGAGGGGTAGAAGGAAGATATTCCTAAGATATCCATTCTATCAATGATTGAAAACTATGAGTTCATTTTGGTACTCATGGAACTCAAAAATTCACAAACAATGATTATAGATTAATGAATTAATTATTTATATATTCAACCAACATATTATAGTAGGGTTTATAGATGATATCATGATATACTCCCAAATGGAGGAAGATCGTGGGGAGAATTTTTATATTGTTCTAAAGACAATTCAAAAATGGATTCTATATAAATATTTAAGTAAATATGAGTTTTTTGATGGAAAATGTATAAATACTCTTTTATGTTATTACCATAAATGTTATGTATATGGATCCTTCTATGATATTGTATATTTAGGAGTTTCCAAGACCAATATATTTAATGGTGATATGTAGTTTCACTGGAGGTATTACAGATGATTTTCCAAAAACATTGAACAATTTTCAAACCAGCTCACCAAGATGGATTATAAGAGAGTAATATTTTTTAGGACTAATTAATATGAAAGGATCTTGAATAAATAAAAAAAGAGTCTTGTCATTACAGTACTATGCATACTTATAATGAATATAAAAATATTATTGGTATATAGTGATAATTCAATGAATGTTTTTAGTTGCGTACTATTGAAATATAATAAAGTGATATCTTACACTTCAAGGAAGATTATATTTCATGATTATAGAAAACATATAAATGATCTAGAGTGGTCTATAGTGATCGTCATGAAAAAAAACTAGCAACATTATTATAATATGGAGAAGTGTGAAAGATATATTAACCACTAGATCGACAAATATGTATTCAAATAGAAGAATATTATTTTGATCCAAATAACATGGGTATAGATTATCAAAGACTATTCCTTCAAAATAGACTATCATACAATGAATGAATATATAGTCAGGAAAATCTCTAATTAAAAATTATCTTGAAAAATTATACATGATGTGATTTTAAAAGAATAAAATCTTCTTATTCATGTAGAGAATGGCTTTCAGAATCATAATAAAAGGAATATCATCATTCCTTTCTCCAATTATTTCTAAATCTTTCTTACTATATAATATAAATGATACATAAAGGGATTATTTGAAAATTCATAAGATGGTGGAAGGTAGAAGATATGGTAAATACATAGTATTTAAAATTTATCAAGAAGGAATTGTAAGATTTGGGTCAACACTATGTGAATCATCAAATCCATGGATGATGTTGGATTTCATGAAAACTGAAATAACTCATCCTTCTATATCCAAGAATGATTCATGAATATATATCAACATATATGTGAATACTATTGGTAGAAAAATATGAAGATGGTGATTTTTAGGTATTCATGAAAATTCCTTGTATATCTATCAGTGAAGTATTAAAATAAAATCTATATGGGGATGATGAAACCATTACCCATAAAAACATAGAGATGGGATAACATCCTAATAGACTATTTCACTCATCTTTCAATGATATCAATATGAAATAATTATAAATGGTTTGTGGGGGATCATCCTGTAACACCCCAAGATTTCATAGTGTGTTATTTCTTCAAAATAATTCAATAACTTGCACTACAGGAAACACTGAGTTCAAACACACCATGACATACCAAACAAGCCGTTAAAAAGAGGTTATGAATAGTATTAACTAAATTTTAATCTTTATAGAATCCTTATAACTTTAGAATCCATATTATGAGTTTCATAGACATAATGTCCGAACAAATTCATTTTCAGTATTGCACTTTTACAAACATTTAATAGTGAACCCTTTTTAAATCCAATATTTTAAAATTTTATATATTCAATTTGACTAAATAAATTTACTTTTTATAATTGGGACATCAAAAATATTTACAATGAAACATCCCAAGCTTCGACAGTACGTTTCCCTTTGAATAATGCAATGGCGTGCATTGTACGCAACTTCAATATTTTAACACACCACAACCAATCAAACTACCCGTTATGAATAGTAATACCTAATTTTTGAAATTTTATAAATTTTATCTTTCTAAATGGAATTCATTTTTGGATTCTTAATATCGAAATTATCTTAGGGTGAAATTTTGGTACCTTTCGGATAACTTTCATATTTTGATGAATAGTGAAAATTACTAAATTTTAATTTAAAACAACTTTTTTAATCATATTAATTAATAGTGATAAATTATTAATTGGAGTGGTTTTAAAGTATATTTAGATTATATTTTTAACATTTAATAAAATTTTGGTCATTGGATGTAATTTCACATTTAAACCAGACATAAACAAGTGTTAATCTTTTGATAGTTATTATCTCTTAAAAACACGCTATTTGTTTTGACGACGAGAATTAACTTTTAAATTAATTAATGCAAATGATATGTTCTGAATTTGGTAAAATAGACATCATTTTTGAATTCATAATATCAAATATTTCTTAGGCCTATTTTTTGGTATTTTTCTGGAAACATTCATTTTTTGATGAATAGTGAAACCACTAAGTGGTAGTTAAAAAACTGAATTTTTCATAAAACATAATTTTACCACTTCTATGAGTGGAATTTATAAAATCCGAGAGATAGGGTTAATATCAAGGAGTAAATTGTGGTTCAATGAGATGAAAATAATTTTTGGTGAATAGTAACTTTTTAATTTTATTTACCACGGTTAAAAGTAAATAGGGTAATTAAGGGTAAAATGATATTAATATTACCCTAACACATGTCCTAATTCTATTGGAAAAGTGTATCTCGAGAAAAAACAATATTAGGAGTAAAATATTATCATTTAGGACTACTTGTATTAGATTAGGACATTTATTATTATTTAATTCAAAGAAGAGTTGAAAGAGTTAAAATCAATGTTTATTTACTAAAAAAAGATTAATATAGGGTTATACAGAATATAAATTCGATTTTAAATATTCATTAGAACGATAATAATATTTACTACATAATGGTATTTTATTTATAATTTTTAGACATTATATAATTTAATTTATTTATGACACAATGTTGATGCAGTAATTACCTAATTAATGAAAAATTAGAATAATTGATATTAAAAATACTCGAATAAATGTAATTTGAGACTTTTTATAAATAAAAATAATTTTCTAGGTTAATATGACATTTTAGGATTGACTTAATTAACTTTTTTTGATGTAATCACTCTGTATGATTTTTACAAAAAATCAATTATTGAATAGTGTTAAAATTGACATAAAAGAGTATTTAAAACAAATATTATATTATTAATTGATATTAAGTACCTAATTATATAAGGTTCGGCCAAAAGACTAATATCATGATAGGTGTATCATTACTGGACCACTTTGGGGTCTCTTGAATGTATATAGTATGTATATTAACCATATAATACAAAAATACAAAGAGACATTGTAAAAGTGATACTATTTAACTAAGAGTTAATACGTAAAGATAAGGTTAATATAATCACCCAAACCTGTCTAACTTCTACTGGTTGAGTGATTTTCGACCCATATCCACTTTAACCTTTAAATAATACACTTTTGAGCTATTATAAACCGAATATGAATTTATTATAAAATAATATTTTTAGCTTTTCCAAAGGTTCCCCTCACCCCTCTTATAAAAGGGAACTCCCCCTTATCACTAATTCACACATTCAATGCCTTTTGGCTCGGAAAAACCCAGAACAAATACTCTTTAAACTTCTCTCACTACAACATAGAGGCCTTTTTCTTATCATAAAGCCATCCAAAGGAGCCCTTTTGATCAAATCAAACGGAAGAACCCGAAGAAGAGGTAATGTTTTCACCACCCTCTTTCAAGTTCCTTTCTTCGTCAACTTCTTCTTTCTTTGTTATTTCTATTCAAAAATAATAACTCCAGTATATTCTATATACTTTGATGTTATTATAAATATGGTACAACCATATTCAGTATTTTATCCATCCTTTGAATTGCATTTCACCAAACATGCGTACGTACGGATTACCGTCTCCATGTCGTGGTGCAATTGTCATTTAATAAATTATTATTTGGATGATTATGATAATGACGTGTAATTCATTTAAATAATAAATATAACATGATAATGATTCTGTATATATTATATACCATCTAATTATATATTATTTTAATATCAAAAAAATTATATTGTCGCTTGTGCATACGTACGGACTACCGTCTCCACCAACGCGATGAGATTCATTTTCCATTGTATCCATTCAAGTATAATTATAATTTGATGATTAATAATAGTATCTAAGGACTTTATATCATTCTTGATATGATTAAGATACAACCTATCCATGATAAACATGGCTTACGTGACAAAACATATAATAGAAAACGAGTAAGTTAACACCCTAAACAACGATAATACTAAGATATTATTAACAAATCATTGTTAAAAGATCATATATGATATCATATTAATGTATATGATTCTTCTATAATTTAATAACAATTATTTCACCATTATATATGAGGTTAACCTACCCCCAACAAAGGAAAAGTACAAGGTAAGGGTTATTTCACAATCTCTTCATTATCCGAGGTTGTTTATACGTAATAATCTACTGGGATCTCTTTATCATCCACATCCATGTTTCATGAAAGTGTATTTCAAAACATTTTTACTATTTTACAGAATATGGGTTAAAGTCATTTATACCCTTGTTTGACTTTTTATAAGATATTTATAAAGTAATATTTCCGTCGTTTTCCAAACAATGTCCTTTTTAACCTTTTTGATAGAATTAAGGTAAGAATGACTTTTTTTAACATAAACGGCGGGTGCGGTTATTTTCTGCAGTTATAAAATCTTCGATGCTTCCCTTACAAGTTTATAAGAAAATTTTCAAAGTAAATATTTTTTTATAATTATGTTACTTTTAAATGATTAAAAAAAAGGGATATTTCTCTCAAATAGTTTTGATTTCATCAATGTCAACATCTTTTGATGGATTTTATTCTTATTTAAGGTTGATTTATTATGATACAAAACTTCCATATTGAATTGATAGTTTTGTGATATGTTTGACTGTGGTTGTGTTATTTTTTTACCATTAATGGTTTATAAAGAAATTATTGACATTTCGTATGCTAGTTCTAATACGAATTTTTATGTTATGATTAAACCTGTTCATATGAGGAATGCATTGGACTTACTATGTGACTGGTGGAGCTCGTTATAGATCCTCAATGCATCGGTAGGTCTCATGAGACAAAATAGTGTCTTGTAACAAGGCCTTGGAAAAATATTATTTGTAGTCTTGGCACGAGGCCTTGGATATGTGGTTATGATAGTTTGGCATTATGCATTCCATCATTATGAAAGTGGTTATTGATATTGCATGTGATTATTCGATTAATAGAATATCCATGTGAATAAGTAAATGGAATTATTTCATTTTATTTTTGTCATATTATGTTGAAGTTCAATTTTAAAAAGATTTTGTTTTAGTTCTACATTTACTTAAATTTTTATTATTATTTATGAAAGTTTCTGCTATATTGTTATCCTTACTGGGCATTTGAGCTCACCCCTTTTCTATGTTTTATTTTTCCCAGGATGTGAAGAAGTAATTTATGAATGACCTACATGAATAGTATGAGGGGATAATAGTATGAAGTACGGTGACTATTTTGTTGTAGTTTTCTTTTTATGATGTTATGTAAACTTTATGAATATATCTAGTGTTTCCAAGGATTATAAACTAATCGGTCTTTCGAGACTTGATATTTCTTGTGATCATACCAATGTTATGTAATAATGCACTGACTCTGGGTATCAGGGGTCGGGGAGTTATAGTTGGTATTATAGGAAGTTTAGTACAAATCTTGGAAGCTATATTTAGATAAACACTGATTAGAGCACGTAGACCTAAGTTGAACTTTTAGGATTAGTATATAATAACATTCTAGAATTTTGGTATTGTAGAGATTTTGCGAGTTTTCTGAGCAATACATCCCTGTCTGGATATAAGCTGATAGGGGTAGCTCTGGCACAGATGTATCTAGGGGTAAAACATTAAAACACCGCTTTGAGCTAGACTCGAACAAGAACTAGTGCACGACAACGGGCCTTCCTGCACTCTTGGTTACGACACTCCCAGGGGATATGCTTAGGATAATTCTCATTTTCTGTACAAA
Organism: Viscum album; assembly: GCA_963277665.1. NCBI lineage: Eukaryota > Viridiplantae > Streptophyta > Magnoliopsida > Santalales > Viscaceae > Viscum > Viscum album. The sequence continues at coordinate 624,519,150 of OY728165.1, forward strand.
CCATTATGGAGGGTTTATGAGTATATACTTCATCAAAGGAGACATTTTTATCATTATGGATTATATCCATAAACTATTTAATTTATGTTATGTGTTTTACAAGGTTGGGTTTAGGTATTGTTATTCATTAACTAATCTAGTGTATGTCATTGTCTAGAAATGGCTCCCAGTATAAGGAATTAGAACTCTAGAAAAGCACATTATCCAAATAGAAAGAAGGATCATATCTTTCATGGTGTTAAGCCAGAATTTATAAGAGAAATAGTCTCCCATTTATTATCATCATATGAAAAAATAATATCATGTGTTCATAAGATAAGTAAAGAGTTTACTGAGTCCTATGGCTTTGAAGGGAAGAACGAGAATAAAAGGATGGAAGAGGGAAAGATGGATAAAGGGAAAAGGGAAAAGAAGAATTTTCCCATATGTGATAAATGTAGGAATAAACACCATGGAACTTTCCTGAAAGGAATGGGAGTTTTTTATAAGTGTGGAGGAAAAGGGCACAAAGTACATGACTGCAAGGGTACGAAAATGGTTTCAAATGTACAATGCTTCATTTTCAAGGAGTTTGGACACTACGCGAACCTATGTCCCAGTCATCATAATATGCTGCAAATGATGCTATTGGATAATAATCAAGTTATGATACTACCACAAATGAATAGGAATGAATAGAGTTCTTATATTGATTATGCCATTTGAGTGTTTTATCAACAATGTACTTGTTATAATAATTATGGAGTATAAAGGGATTATAGTACAATACTATTTCATTAAGGACTTTAGATTGTGTGGAACAAAGAAAAGTGACTCAATAGCAGGTTAAAATTTTGGAAAATATATAGTTGAGAGAATGATAAACCATAATATGGTTCTCATACCGAGGTAGTGATTTTATAATAATACATGATTGATTTGGATAAATTATATTGGATATTTTTGACTACCTTGAAACTGATTAATGATTTTTATATTCCATCATTATTGTGGTTTACAACATTTTTTGGATTGAAGGAGTATATCTATTATTCTTTAAGGAATAATGGATCATGAATGTAATCAATAAGGTTTTATGGTAATTCAGGATGTTGCAGTGTTTTAAAAGAATACATGATGAAGGTGTTCACATGTTATTACACGGAAAAAATGATCTTCATTGTGTTTACCTTCCTTATAAATTTTGGACTGAAGTATTTTGGATATTTCTAGTTTGGATTATTTTGGATTTCCATAAAGGGACAACCCGGAGGTCGGGCGGCAACCCGTCGCGTCCAGCAAGGCCGCGAGACTTGAACCCACAACTGAAGGGCGACAAGGGTGTATCACCTACCACTGACCCACGTGATGTCCTGGATTGAATAATGTCGTTTTTTAATGGTTCTCCTAGATGAATTATAAATTCATTTTTTAACCCTATACGAATAGGATAAATAGAATATTATTTTTACGTTCTATTATCTTTTAGAGTGAAAGATGATTTTGTGGTAGAACTTAGTTAAAGAATGATACTCTACATTTAGAGTATATATTATTCTACTTCTCTTATTTAATGAAGAAATTAATTCTTATACTGTACTGAAGGGATCTTAAAACAAAAAAATGTGTTATCCTAATACCATATGTTTTGTTGAACTGATGGTATTTTAAATCATCATAGATTGATTAATTTAAGGTCCTCAATTTTACACTTGTTTGTGATTGATGGCCTCAATCACTACCTATAAATATATACATTTTTCCTCCAATTATATGTCTCAAATAGCAACCAATGTTCTCCGAATAGAGATCGTAATTCGGTGGTGACCCTTTCATTTCTTTTTTCCTCTTATTAAGACTAAATTTTATCAACCCAATTTCTGGTGTGGGGTTTACCAAAAAGATATTTTCTATATTCAACCTTTTATTTTTGAAGAACACTTTCAAATTGCGAGGACGCAATTTATTGAAGGAGGGGAGAATGTAACACCCCAATATTTCAAAGTGTGTTATTTCTGCAAAATAATTCAATAACTTTCTCTACAAACAACACCGAGTTCAAGCACACCATGACATACCAAACAAGTCATTTAAAAGAGGTTATGAATAGTATTAACTAAATTTTAAACTTTATATAATCCTTATAATTTTAGAATCCATATTATGAGTTTCTTAGACATAATGTAAGAACAAATTCATTTTCAGTATTGCACTTTTACAAACTTTTAATTGTGAACCCTTTTTAAATCCAATATTTTAAACATTTATATATTCAATTTGACTAAATAAAATTGATTTTTAGAATGGGTACATCAAAAAAAATTACAATGAAACATCCCAATCATCGACGGTACGTTTCCCTTTGAATAATGCAATGGCGTGCATTGTACAGAACTTCGAGATTCTAACACACCACAACAAATCAAATTAGCCGTTATGAATAGTAATACCTACTTTTTGAAATTTTAGAAATTTTATCTTTAGAAATAGACTTCATTTTTGGATTGTTAATTTCGAAATTAGCTTAGGGGAAAATTTTGGTACCTTTCAAAATAACTTTTATATTTTGATGAATAGTGAAAATTACTAAATTTTAATTAAAAAAAACATTTTTATGGAAATAATTGTTAGTGATAAATTATTAATTTGAGCAGTTTTAAACTATATTTAGAATATATATTTACCATTTAATACAATTTTGGTAATTAGATGTAATTTCACATTTAAACCAGACATAAACAAGTGTCAATCTTTTGATAGTTATTATCTCTTAAAAACACGCTATTTGTTTTGACGACGGGAATTAATTTTTAAATTAATTAATGCAACTGATATGTTATGAATTTGGTAAAATAGTCATATTTGTGAATTAATAATATCAAATATATATTTGGCCTAATTTTTGGTATTTTTCTGGAAACATTCATTTTTTTATGAATAGTGAAACCACTAAGTGGTAGTTAAAAAACTAAATTCTTCATAAAACATAATTTTACCACTTCTTTGAGTGGAATATAGAAAATCCGAGAGACACAGTTAATATCAAGGAGTAAAATGTGGTTCAATGAGATTAAAATAATTTTTGGTGAGTAGTAACTTTTTACTTTTATTTACCACGATTAAAAGTAAATAGGGTAATTAAGGGTAAAAATGATATTAATATTACCCTAACACATGTATGAATTCTATTGGACAAGTGTATATCGAGAAAAAACAATATTAGGAGTAAAATATTATCATTTAGGTCCACTTTTATTAGATTAGGACATTTATTATTATTTAATTAAAAGAAGAGTAAAAGCAGTTAAAATCGATGTTTATTTACTAAAACATTTTTAATATAGGGTTATACATAAGATAAATTCGATTGTAAATATTCATTAGAAAGACAAAAATATTTCCTACATAATTGTATTTTATTTATAATTTTAAACATTAAATAATATAATTTATTTATGACACAATGGTGATGCAGTAATTACCTAATTAATGCAAAATTAGAATAATTGATATTAAAAATAACCAAATAAATGTAATTTGAGACTTTTTATAAATAAAAATAATTTTATAGGTTATATTGACATGTTATAATTGATTTAATTGAGTTTTTGGAAGTAATAAATCTTTTTACATTTTTACAAAAATCAATTAATGAATAATGTCAAAATTGACATAAAGATGTTTTTAAAACAAATATTATATTATTAATTGATATTAAATTCCTAAAAATATTAGGTTAGTAAAAGAGACTTATATCATGATATTTGTGTCATTAATGTACCACGTGGGGTCGCTTGGATGTATATAGTAAGATTATTAACCATATAATACAAAAATACAAACAGACATTGTAAAAGTGAAACTAATTAACTAAGAGTTAATACATAATGATAAGGTTAATATAATGACCCAAACCTATCTAAAATCTATTGGTTGAGTTGTTTTCGCCCCATACCCACCTTAAAATTTAAATAATCTACTTTCGAGCCATTAGAAACTGAATATGAATTTATTATAAAAATAATATTTTTAGTCTTTCCAAAGGTGCCCCTCACCCCTCTTATAAAAGGGCAGTCCCCCTTCTCACTAATTCACACATTCAAATCCATTTGGCTTGGCAAAACCGTGACCAAATACACTACCAACATCCCTCACTACAACATAGAGGCCTTAGTTTGTTCAGAAATCCAACCTATGGAGACCTTTTGATCAAATCAAAAGGAAGAACCCGAAGAAGAGGTAATGTTTTTACCACCCTTTTTCAAGTTCCTTTCTTCTTCAACTTCTTCTTTATTTGTTATTTCTATTCATAAATAATAACTCCAGTATCTTCTATATACTGTGATGTTATTATTAATATGTTACAACCATATTCAATATTCTATCCATCCATTGAATGGAATTTCACCATACGTGCGTACGTACGGCTTACCGTCCCCACGGCGTGGTGTAATTGTCATTCAATAAATTATTATTTGGATGGGTATAATAATGATGTGTAATTCATGTAATTAATAAATATAACATGATAATGATTCGGTATATATGATATACCATCCAATTATATATTATTTTAATATCAAAAGAATGATATTGTCGCTCGTGCATACATACGGACTACCGTCTCCACGAACGCGATGAGATTCATTCTCCATCGTATCCATTCAAGTCTAATTATCATTTGATGACTAATAATAGTATCTAAGGACTTGATATCATTATTTATATGATTAAGATACAACCTATCTATGATAAACACGGATTACATGACAAAACATATAAAATAAAATGAGTAAGTTAACACTGAAACAACGATAATACTAAGATATTATAAACAAATCAATATTGAAAGATCATATATGATATCATATTAATGTATATGATTCTTGTATAATATAATAACAATTATTTCACCATTATATAGGAGTTTAACCTACCCCCAACCAAAGAAAAGTACAAGGTGAGGGTTATTTCACAATCTCTTCATTATCTGAGGTTGTTTATACGTAATAATCTACTGGGATCTCTTTATCATCCAAATCCATGTTTCTTGAAAGTGTATTTGAAAACATTCTTACTATTTTACAGAATATGGGTTAAATTCATTTATACCCTTGTTTGACTTTTTATAAGATATTTATAAAGAAATATTTTAGTCGGTTTCCAAATAAGTTCCTTTTTAACCTTTTTGACAGATTTATGGTAAGAATGTCTTTTTTTAACTTATACGGCGGGAGCAGTTATTTTTCGCCATTATAAAATCTTCAAAGCTTCCCTTACAAGCTTATAAGAAAATTTTCAAAGTAAATATTTTATTTTATAATTATGTGACTTTTAAAAGATTAAAAAAGGGTATATTTCACTCAAATAGTTTTGATTTCATCCATGTCAACATCCTTTGATGGATTTTAAGCTTATTTGAAGTTGATTTATTATGATACAAAACTTCCATATTGTATTGATAGTTTTGTGATATGTTTGACTATGGATGTGTTATTTTTATACCATTCATGGTTTATGAATAAAGTACTGACATTTCGTATGCTACTTTTAATATAAATGTTTATGTTATGTTTAAACCTGTTCATATGAGGAATGCATTGGAATTACTAAGTGACAGGTGGAGCCCGCTATAGCTCCTCGATGCATCGGTAGGTCTAATGAGACAAACTAGTGTCTTGGCATAAGGCCTTGGAAAAATATTAGTTGTAGTCTTGGCACGAGGCCTTGGCTACGTGGTTATGATATTCTGGAATTATGCATTCCATCATTATGAAAGTTGTTATTGATATTGCATGTGATTATTCGATTAGTAGAATATCCATGTGAATAAATAAATGGAATTATTTCATTTTATTTTTTCCATACTATGTTGAAGTTCATGTTTAAAAGGCTTTTGTTTTAGTTTTTCATTGCCTGAAATGTTTATTCTTATTTATGAAATTTTCCTCTTTATTGTTATCCTTACTGGGCATTTGAGCTCACCTCTTTTCTATGTTTTCTTTTTCCCAGGATGTGAAGAAGTAATTTATGAATGACCTACATGGACAGTATGGGGGGATAGTAGTGTGGACTATGGAGACTATATTGTTGTAGATTTCATTTTATGATGTAATGTAAACTTTATGAATATATCTAGTGTTTCCAAGGCTACTAAACAAATCATTCTTTTGAGACATGATCATTCTTGTGATCATGCCAATGTTATGTAATAATGCACTAACTCTAGGTATTTAGGGTCGGGGCATTACACATCTTATAAATAATTCTCACATAATTTAAATTTGATAGGAATTATCATTTGTTCAACTTGTAAGGTTATAGATTAGATAATTGTTGACCGTTAATAGCACTATCGATTATATCCGAATGTGATCTGGTATTTACCTACAGGTTCTTTAAAAGTATCCAACATGATATAAATAGTGATTTGATCTCTATCTCGACTTCTGAAACCCTAACTAATTTTAACTCTAGTGTAACTATCCAAGAACATGAGTAAATGTTGAAGGAATGTTAGATAGACATTAAAGGACTATGGGATCAACATTTTACTCAGGTTGAGTTTTCAGAAAATATAATTAGTCACTAAAGACTCCAAATGGATATATATATATATATATATATTATTGAATTTATGTGAATAGATATAGAAAAACAATGTTTTGGGATGATGTTAGTTAATATAAGCTATTAGGACATTAAGTGGTCAAAGAAATGGTAGGAAGGTTAAAGAACATTCATTGTCACATCAGTGTTTCTCCAAGATGATAGAAGAGATATGATGATAATAATTGATGATACATAATGTTTTAGGTAGGATATAAAGTGTTCCTCAATATATCATGAAGAAATAAAGTAACCATATTTAAGATGAAGTGAATGTTGTGTCCTTGGTACATCATTCTCTGGGATATTCTTGACTGCATCTGAGTGGTGACATATTGATTAGTACTCCCACTGACACTATCTTGATTACATGACTTCTTCCATGTTTCCTAATATATGAATTATAAACTACATCCCTAATGTATCCAGAATTCAAAGGTGGTAAATATAGAAAATAAACTATCTTTTTTGAAATATTTGGTGATGATCTTGGATCATATATATAATGTTCAAAAAACCAAGATCAATCACCTAGTCCAAGTACTATAGAGAAACTATAAATATGATTATGTTAATCCTGAACTAGAGGAATTAATTATGTTTAAGTAACCTCACATGTTTTCACCATCTTTTATTAAATGATGCTTCAAGGGTGCATTTTTTTATGGGGGAAATAAAGTGAGGACCTTTTATTTTCTCAAGGGAATTTCTATTCTTGTAATTGGTTTATACTTTTACAATATATTTTTATATATTTCAAACAAACTAAATGATGAAATAAACTACATTTTATTTTATTAATATAAAAGGTAAATTTGGGAATAAATATGGTCATAAAAACTATATATATTACAATGGTATAAATAATAGAAAATAAAAGGAAATTTTGGATTTCATTGATCCCCTAGAATAATCGCACTCACAAACAACACTATATAAATGAAGCATAATATTAGTAATCAATAGAATTTTTTAAAATAATAATATATATAACATAATATAATATATTTGGGAATTTTGAATGAATAAAATTTGAGGTATATATTGCATGTGGGGAACCCATATGACCATTACAAATCCTACTATTAGAATAGTAATATTAACATTAAAATAATAATTTGACTATTTGGTATAGTTACATTACCATTATAATATTATCCTCACCTATGGAAGCATAGAATAATATTTACATATCTTATAAAATAAAAATATAATATACTTCTGAGATGAAATAAGTAAATAAATGTTTAAAAAATGTTAAATTACATGTTTTTATTTCTATAAAATATAATTTTAACAAAACATTTTTAATAAATATATTAATTAAATATAAATATTATGTTACAAATATATTTATAAATTCTCATTATTTTTTATTATAATGAATAAAAATATGAGACCATAAATAATTTTTTCAATGGTCAAAAAATATATAATAATATTATAAATTGATATTTTTTAAATAAATGATAAATTTTTAAAGTAAATTTTCATATATAAAAAATTATTTTTATAAAATTGATTTCATTTTTTGAATCTACACATTTGAAAATGAGCAGGATGATTTTTTTTATTTTTCTTAAATACATGAATTTTTAATGAATAGTGAGACGTAATAATATATGGTATTTGTAATGTGTACGGGTCAGAAGACACTATAACCTGTGCCCTGAGCTAGGTCTCCACATGATCTCAAGCTTACCTCCCCATATACTAGTTTTTTCTGACAAGAAGAGTGGTTCTAAAGGTAAAACATGGGGATACAATACCGTCTTTTCATAGTGAAACAAAAACCGAAATAACATCAACAGATAAAATAACCAATATGAACAATAAATAGATAGCATGGAAAAATAATCAATATTTAACAAAGTACACAAGATGTAATAGAATCTAGTTATTACTCTATATTCCAAGTAGTAATATAATATAAACCAAGACCATAACTATTAAAATACTATGATCCCGAACCCGAGTCCCAACCTGGTCTTAAACACTCATGCTCTGACCCATCATCCCGTGCACAACCAACCACTCGGTCCCTATATCGAACCAATAAATGAAAAAAAGTTTCACCTTCATGGGTTTGAAAGTTCAATTCCATCCTGATCAAGGTGTGAGTAGAACTCAGAAGGCCACCACCAATGATTTATAATGTAATATCCAGTCTTTCCAAAAGACTATGTTGGTAGCATGCACAATAAATAAAAATGGAAACATGGAAAACATATAAGTAGTAATATAATATTGATTTAACCTATTATGACTTCATGAATCAACTGAACAACAAACTAACTCAGGTCACAGTGGGAGTCCAAACTAACGAACAAGGGGTTACAAACACTGTTATCCACTAGTGGTTTTCACTAATAAAAAACCATCACATGCCCACTAGTTAAACATATTAACATGGTCACTTTCAAAAATATTTCCATGTATTTGGAATTTACATAATTTTCACTATGGCATAAGACAACAAATTTACATACATAATGGGGTAAGAAATGATTCCTAAATCACAAGGGAAAACATTAAACAAATAACTTTTTTCACTTACCATAGAGCATCAGTTCAGGTAATCATAACCATGTTTTTTGTACATACTTTGGTGTGTCATTATAGTAAATCATCCAATGAATATGTAGGGTCATAAATAATTATTATATAACACTATCTCATACATTCTAGGGTGTTTATAGAGCATTAGTCCAACTTAAAGCACAAGAGGATCCTCAGTCCTTTATCATCCACCAACAAGCCATGTGCACATTCTTATACAACCATTTACGGCATATACCATTTCACATCCATAGTCAATAAATATAATTTCAATAACAATCCAAAATATATTAAAATATATATCACTCTCATTATATGACCCATTAAAACATTTCCCACTTATATTTTACAACCCATTATGCCACATTCCTTATAATAATGTTTCCTTTTTAAAAGTTGTCGATTAAAAACAATTACTATTATACCCATTTACATTCATTTCACATTTAAAGACACAAAAAATAACTGCTTAACACATATATCATTATGCATACCCCCACCCCATCATGAAATGCCATCAACTATTCACATTCATCATGTAATTATTATTAAAACCATGTTAATATGCCAACATAATTATTTTGGGTCTTATCAGACTATCTAGTAGACCAATTCAATAACTATGGTCACAATGGTCCTTCAATACAACATATTGATATAAAACATAAATCAAAATAATTATTCTAAATCATGTTGAATCATCCCTATAAAACATGGTTCCACTTATTTTAAAATTGAAACACAACCAAAGGCCTTAATTTATATTTCAACCATTTAAAAAAAACCATTAAACTTTTTCCAAATTAGTTTTCCTTTCCTTTATTTCAAAATTATTTCGAAAACCCTTTAAAAATCCTTTTTTGATCCACATTCAATTCAAATACACCTTTCAAAATATTACATTCTTTTAAACATCATATTCTATCAATAAATATAAAATCGGGTCAAAGAACCTAACATACCATCAAAATCATTTTGAAACCTTTCAATCGATTACAAATTCTATCTTATAAAGTGTTCCAATCAATCTATTAACCTTACCCATGCATCAATGACATTTTATCTACCCATTCTCTCCCATAATACCCATATCATTGCGTTCAGTAAATTTTTCACCAATTACAAGGGGTCAAAATATCCCATGGGTAGCCTTGGGTTCGATCTCCCATCATTAATGCAGCAAAAAATGTCCATGAAGGGTCTCAATCCTCTATCTACAGTCCAAATCACCTTCCATAATCAAAGAAAAAAAATTTCAACAATGAAACACATTGGCACAACCACATTCATATATAAAAAGATCATACTATGGGATAAATATTAAAGACCACCAACCTCATGCTCGATGATGATTCTTTGCCCAAACACATCCCTTTATTTGAATTCAACCATACTTTAAATCTCCAATATAATATCTACATGAAAATTGAAGGTTTTTAGGCTTAAGAAATAGATAATAGATTCTACAAGACCTAATCCAAAATATATATATCAATTTGGAGATCTAGACTCACCCAAACCATCTATTTTCACCAAAAACATGTTCCATACTACCCATTATTGAAGGATAATCACCCCTAGAGGAGGAGGGGGTGATGGTTCTCCACCTAGGCTAGATTGGGTCAAATGGGAGGATAAATAGGGGATAAATAAGTAACATTAGAATCGAAAAATCGGAAATTCAAAATTATTAAAGGGACGCATGGTATTGATGCATGGTTAGCCAACCCATTCACCAACCATGTATCTCACACTATCTATGAGGGAATAAGCCGTACAGTTTCCTGGATACATCTGTACCATTTGGAAAACTATGTGATAACAATGTGTTATACCTCTATCTAAAATAGTTCCCATTTTGAAAAGTTCTCTAAGCCAGGAACATGGTTAACAGTAACCATGATCCAAATGTGTGATATGCACTACTTGGTGGCTTTTTATCACCTTCCATATAGTTTCCCCTAGGACACTCCCAAAACTCCTAAAGAACACAAAATTCACTTCATCAACCCTAAAAGAGGGTCTATCCAAAAACATTAATCATGGACATACCTTGAAGAATTTTTATGATCTTACAACCTCCCCAGCATATAACATATCATATTGAATTAGCACTTCTAAGAATTCACGAGTCTTAAAGATTAAAATGTTAGACCGCAGCCCATCAATCGATGTTAACCTCCCAATTTTCTCTCTGAACATGTTCATGTCATAACAATGATCAGACCAAGGAAATTGTCTTTCACAAAAATATGATCTCCCACCATAACCCACAATCTTTACTGGATTCCCAATGAGGGAAGATCTACTTCAACCCACAATTAACACCACTAAAAAACAAGATAATGTAACTGTTTACACCACTAGAAAACCACACATAAGGATATAGATAATGTACAACATTATCTTGAGAGAACCAATAGGGACAATATCAGTCTGATCCACTTCACATGTAATTTCCCAAATCACTTGGCCCCATCTCTCCAATATTTCTTCAATGCTCTAACATTGATTCCATCATAGCTTCACTAGAAGAAACATCCCAATTTTAACAATATCTCACAACTTACCCAAGTCTGCAACTCGAATCCCAATATCCCTAAGTAATTCTTGATCATATGAAAATATCAACCCAAATGTACTGATAACATCAACGAACATAATCGATAAACCTTCGAGCCATCACTCGTCACTAACACTATGTTACCAAGAAGGACCCTTCCTGAGACCCTCCATCTAGATCCACCGGTCATATCACTGTCTGATCACTTTCCAGCCATGGTTCTTCACACCATATGCTTTAGCATATATACGTACATTTTTCTAGTTTTGAGCAATTACATAAAAAAAAGGAGACCAAAGAACCTTGACACATATTTTAGGACATACACATAGTTTTTTCCAACTCACCGCACCGAAATATCCACCCCAACACCATCTAATATTATAATTCATCCCTTCCATAAAATCAACCTAGATTAGACACCCCTAATGACCATAATCCTTTTTGGGTAACTTGGTTCTTCATCCAAACCCATTCCCATTGCCGAAACATGCTTATCCTACCAATGTTAACCAAAGGTGGCTTAGAAAGCACCACATCCATTCCATTTTTCCTATTTGGGTTGGGACATCCCCGGCCATATCATTATGATTATTCCCATCATTCACCATTAAAATGTTTCCAAATTACCTGTCTACAATTACACGTTAACTAAAGGCATACTACCAACATCCACACACACCTGCTGAAGTCATCCCCAATGTTTGGTAAAATAGAGCCATCACAGTATTCACTATTATTGAATCCATTGTCAAGATGTACAACAACCCTCAACACATCTCTAACATTACCAATCTGATTACCTATTGAGCACGCCAGATTTTGAAGAAATCTCTTAGCCCGATAAACCATCACAACCAAGGAAAAGCATTTTTTTTCAAGGAACCCAAACATTCATTGCATATGTTTCTCAATGGTATCACGATGCCACAACATCCACATAATAGCTTTCTCCACCCAACTAAGACAAACATGATGTTACATGCCTTATGATTGTCATTTTAATACATTACTCATGAATGTTCGACCTCCTCATCCCACATTGAAACATTGTATGAGCCCCAAAAATTGGATGTATCCATACATCATCGGCTAAATGAACAAAACAAACATCACCATTTAATCAGTATTGACTATCAAAAATGACACCCTTGATATTCATCAACATCCATCCCATCCAGAGGGTTTCTCTTGTACCCGATTGATGGTTTACAGCCTCACCATGAAACTCCCTCACACACATCTCTCCATTATAGTATCCTCCAAGAGGATCTATTCCCATTCAAAACACATTTTAGTAGCTAGGTGTAAATCTAGATCCTTATTAGCATAACAGAGATGATTTCCTGGTATTGGGAATGATAATCATTGGTTCAATGTACACCAAGAATTCATAGATGATGAACTCCACAAACCATCCACCACCACCATCACATCTTACCAAGAGGACACCTCAATCAACTGAAGGTCTTCGTCTTCCCTACCCACTGATTTCATATCAACACTAAAACACCACAAGTCGAATGAAATTCAAAACAAACTCACCACCACCTCTCGACCCTCTGCCATGTGGTTGGGACCCATAATTTCTTTTGGCACCATTGTCATCACCTCATTGAATTTCTTCTCACATGGTCCAACTGATTTCTTAAGATAAGTAATGACTCATTATACCAACCCAAAACCAACCAATTTCTCAAAAACTAGGGACTCTCCATTTTTATTCCAATAAAAACATGTACTCTTACACCCAACCCACATGTGATCCACATTCCATCGAATATGAAACCTCGAGTTGACCTCCCTTAAGGATACCCTTGATATCTCATGATTTCCAACTCATTTCCATAACTCATTCCACATCTTCGAAATCTTTTAAATTTTTTAATTTTCTATCTTTTTTAATCCCTCGCAATGGAATACCATCTTTGATCCATTACCACGGTCTATCACATCTATATATACCACAAGAATCTAAAAGCATTGACACCCCAACTATCCTCTGTCATGGGTCATCCTCAAAAGCTATATGATATTTACTCCCCAAATGGAGACACATAAAGAGATTGTCACTAAATCTAATCCAATAACACAAAACCTCAAACAACAAGCTACTATGAACGGTCAACTAAAACTGTTCTGAATTCCCTATATCTAAATCAAAATACATCCATTTAATAATGGTCCCACATAATAGGGATTTTGAAAAATATATTTTCACCACAAAATGAACATCCACCTTAGGGTTAACAACACAACTAAAAATGTCTCATCTGTAGGATTCACCACATTCACATTAAAATATTCCATTTAAAAATATCATGGTCACAACTTAACCATGGACATAAGAATCAACATTCCATTAACCAATACATCCAAACATGAGATACCAATATATGGTACTCTCACTGCCCAAACAACCCATACATTGGGTCAAAACACGTCATAGGGGGTACACAACATCAGTGTCCCCAAGCCCCATAATTTTCATGTTTCATTACACATAATTAACCATAACATTTAAACTAACATTTTCAGTTCTTCAAACCATTCATTTTGAAAAGTAAGAAGGAAATATTTCAAAATCCCATTCACAAACCCATCATATAAAAAAATCTAAAATTTATTCAAAATCGCATTTCAAAACATTTACATTTTTCCAAAGTAAAGGAATCACTTTTGTAAATAACCATTTTTTACCTCATTTCAACAACCATATATTCATTTAATTCCACTTTTTATACTCATTATATATACTATCATCTCATTCATAAGTCAATCACAGTCAACATAAGTGTGACCTATCTATCCAATGTGCCTATAATGAGGCATAAACTCACACACCATCTAATGCCACAGTGGGACAAAAGATAACACCTCATAAATCAATGACATCACATCCAGATGAACCACTCAAGATGGAAATAATAATAAACTGTAAAATAAACAAATCTTACAAAAAATCACACCCCCAAAAACATGGATTTTACCCCGTACATGGGGCTCCATGAACCTTGGAACGAGATGATTACCATGACCCAACAACATCGTAGTATTTTTTCTACAATACCCGAAATAGTATGACAAAAGAAAACCTCCTATGACACCACTTTGTAATGTCCTCGACCCTAAATCCACTATTACTGGGTCCCCAAGATGGATTTTCACATGACATCAAGTGTGTCTCCCTTTATAGAAGAGGTTTTTGATTAGTAGCATGGGTGTGATGGAAAAACATTGTATGATTATTCCCTCTTATGAGGGTACGCCCACAATATATGTGAAATTGAAAGATAAAACAACCAACAAGAACAATAAATGGACACCATGAAACAATAATCAATAAGTTACAGGTACACATGATATAAAAATATAATAAATACTTTACATTCCATGAAGAAATATAATATAAACCAAGACAAAAACAATTAAAAGACTATGATCTAGAACCTGTGTCCTAAACTTTTACAGAACTCTCATACTCCAAACCGCCATCCCATGCACAACCAACAATAATGTCCCTACCTAGGACCAATACCTCATGACAAGTAGAATATTATAAGGTACCCATGTGCCATAGGGGCTCGAGTAGGTTTTGAGTACAATTCAATATTACACCATAAATAGTGTGTAAAATATAAAATGCTTGATCTAATGTATATGCGGGTAACATGTGCAATAAATAAAGAAGTAAATAAGGAAAACATTTCAGTAATTATCTTATATTCATTTTACTAACTATCTTTTCTAGAATCAACCAAACAACGAACTAACTCAGGTCACACTGGGAGTATAAACCCAGGAAAAAGGGGGTTACAAACACTCGTAACCACAAGGAGTGTTCACTAATAACAAACTATGACATGTCCATTCAAAAAACATATGCACTCAGTCATTCTCATCAATTTTTCCATGGGTTGGGAATTTAAATAATTTTTATTATAGCCTAACCCATTCAATTTCCATGAATAAGGGAGTATTTCATGTTCCTGAACACTCTAGGTAATGAATCACACAAATAACGTGTTGGAAACACCTTGATAGTCATTCCAGGTAATCTCAATCACTTTTACAATACATCCAATTGAGTCTCTATCAAGGTAATCATCTAATGCATCTGTAGGGGCTTAGAGAATCAGTTAGGAACCCTAATACTTTCATTATATGGTGGTTTTAGAGCATCATTTCAAACCAAACCATGGGAGGATCCATAATCTTTTATCCCACACCCCCAATCCATGTGAACAATATTATTCAACCATTTATCACATAACCATTTCACATCCATAATAAAGAAATAAAATTACATGAACAATCCAGAATTATTCAATACAAAAATCATTCTCATTATATAACCTAGTAAAACATTTACCACATAAATTTCATAACCCATTAGGCCCCTTATATTATACCAACACTACCTTTTTCCATGTTTTCAATTAAGAAAAATTAACATTGTTATCACTTATATTCATTTTTCACTTACCAACAAAAACCATAATTCTATAACACACATATCATTATTACTAACTCCCACTTTTTTTAATGTTATCATCCCAGAACATTAATCATGTAACTCAAATAAAAATCATGTTAACAAGATATCATAATTATTATGGGTCATATCTCACTAGACCATAGAAAAATTCAATGACAATAGTCCCAACAGACCATTAAGAACAAATAATGATATAAAACATAAATCAAAATTCTAATTTAAATAATTTTGTTGAAAAACACTAAAACATGTGTCATCCTATTTTTAAAATGAATCATGCCCAAAGAATTCCATTTCCATTTCAACCATTAAAATCAAATAATAATGCATTTTCAAAAAAATGAACCTTTCAGTTATTTAAAAAATCATTTCATCTCCCATTTGAAAAGTTTTTCTTGAACCACATTTATTTCAAAAAAACATTTCAAAACGTTTCTGACTTTAAAATGTCATTTTCCATAAAAAAAATCAAACGTTATGTCAAAGCCCCAAATATACCAACAAAAAAATTTCAAAACATTTCAAATATTTAAAAAATAAAACTTACAAATTCTCCCAAAAAATGATTAACATAAACACACCTCAATTACATTTTTACAACCAAATCAATATCATAATACCCATATCCTGGTTTTATAATTTAATACACCATTTACTCGGGTCTGACTAACCCCACGTGTAGCCCTAGGTTCAGTCTCACATCGGTGAAGTACCCTACGGGGTCTATTAGGGATCTTTCAACTCATTATTGAATCCAAATAACCGTCCATTATCAATGAAAATAAACACATCATGGTAACACATTAGAACAACCACATAATCATATAAAATGATGGTAATATGGTTTAATCATTAAATATTTCCTAACTCATTCTCGTGGATGATTCTTACACCTAGCAAATCCATAATTCAAACTCAATTATACATTAAAAAACCCAATATATGATTTAATGGAAATGTGTGGGTTTTAGGAACATGAAATGAATGATGAGATTCTCTAAGACCAAATATAGAAAATTGAGGGAAGATAATATTCTGAATCACCTGGATCTTCAGCATACAACAAAACAAACTCCAAACTCCAAAAAATATAAGGAGAATCACCCATGGAGGAGGGGGATACTAATTTTTCACTTAGTCTAGTGGGGGTCGAATGGGAGAATACTTCAAGGGAAAAATTAATAAGATTAAAATGTAAAAATGGGAAATTGTGATATTTTAAAGGGTCACATGATTTAGTAACATGGTTATCTAAATCCAAAACTAACCCCCTTTGCTCCCTATATCAAACAAGGGCCAAGATGCACTATTTCATGGGTTCCCCCACATGGTTTGTTAAAATGTGTGGTAACCATGTGGTATCCCTCTACAAAAAGTGGTTCCAATGCCACAAGGTTTTCTAGGCTAGGTGTAGGGTTTAGAATAATCATCTGCCAAATGTGCACTATTCAATGCATGGCCCCTTTTTTACTCCAGTCTGTTCACACTCCCATAGGACACTCCCAAAACTATTCAAGAACTAGATAACCACTTCATAGTCACTAAAAAATATATTTCAACAAAAAATTTAAATAATTATGTAACTTTAAAAATTTTAAACAGCTTACATTATTTAACATTACAAGATTAATACATGGTTTTCTTAGTCATGAATGGAATAAGAAGCCAGTAGTTCAAACTTATGTCCACTATTTAATATGTATAATAATAATAATCAAAATTTTCAATTATCTTGACCCCAAATAATTAAATGGAGAATATAATAATAAAAAACATGCCTATCATGCCCTTAAAAATATAACCCCTTCCCCTCAAAACCTTTTATAATTTGAACATTAAAATTTTAAAATAAATTACTATCCAAATCCTATCCCCCATGTCCTTGAACTGTTTCTTTCGCCAAATTTCCATTTCATTGAGCCTTAATGTGTATCCATAGAGGTAACATGAAAGATTCTCAACTCTTCTCATTCAACTTTATTCATATTATATCTTCCCCATAATATTCCAATCCTTCAAAAATTAGTACCATAAATATCATAAATATACATATATGTTATTATTATGGTGTAATATCTATCATATACTGTCCCTTTATATGTTCCTGAAATTGAAACATTCTTTAAAATATGGTTTGTCAAATGCATGCATTAACAACGTAAATTGTTTTTCTCAAACACCTTCTAGGATGGTCACTTTAATATTATTATAGACAAATATTATTATTACATACATAATATAACTTATAACGTCTTATAGAATGACTCTATAGAATTTATATAAAATTAGATAAACCTATTTTTTGGTGGATCAAATAATTTTCTAAATGAGCTAACCATATAACTATATTCATTTTACTAAATAAACAATCCCTATATTCATACAATAAATGATATTTTGGAAAATTTATATTTCTATTAGAAATTTTATACCATTTTATTTAACATAAAACGTTTTAGTCTTGATTAATAAGAAAAAAATATATTAGCCCTAGTTAAATGTCCTTTGATCTATGAATTGAATTCCTTGGGAAAAACAAAATAAAAATATATATTTAATTGAAACAAATATAAATATAAATAATATTGTTATAATACATAAAATATATATGTAAAAGATTCAGAATCATGTATTTAATGAATTATTATTATATATTATGGTAATTTAGTACATGTGAATAATGATTTTGTAACCTATGGAAATGGATATCTTTGAACCAACCTTTTCTTTTGATTTTGACATTTCTCTCCCTAGATCATTTTTAGGTATATTGGATGTTGTAAAATTATTATAAATTAATTATACATGTCTCTTTCATATTTATCTTTCTTATTCACCCTTCATTTTATGGGTAATACATGCCTTAAGTTCATTTATCAAATTCCTTCTTCAAAATATTATATAAAGAAGAACAGTATTTCTATCCAATGATCCTATTATTTAACACTCATTAAATATATTATTCAAAAATTAAAATCATATAATGCTAAATATGATTATTTAATAATATATTAATATCAATTATATTTTATTCTCTATTCTCATTAGAATATGTATGAAATTTACATCATTATGATATAAGGAAAAACTATACCACACATTTTTCTCCAGGGGTAATTCATATGCTTTCACATTATTATTAATTGTATTTTTTCGAACACATAAGTATTTACATGTTATGATGGGTTTCCCTAGATATTTATCTAATGCATTGGGTAATTATTTTGTCTAATGATATGATATGAATGGCATTAAGAAGTAAACCTCATCTCTGACGGGACTCTATCTACCTTTTGATGTTGTCTTGGAAGTTATCCTTGAAGTATTTTTATGTGACGTTATTTTTTGTGGAAAAATTCCTATGATTCCATGATATTATTGTTCCATTATCTTTTTATCATGATACCATGTTCTAATTAATCAACCTTATCCTTTTTATATCATGTTATTTCTTTTGAAATCTTCAAAATATTAATTATCACGTTATTCCCTTAATTTAATTTTTAGCACAATCCATTAGCCTATGTATTCCTTAGGATATCCTATAATGTTTTAATATATCAAATGTATTTATGCGAACATTATATGAATAAAATAAATATTTTTTATTTTATTTTCATGTTGCGCTTTTATAAACCTTGCTTTTCATCAAAAATAGGTGTCTCTAACCTTTTATTCTGTTTATTGGATTATTATGTTAAACAATATGTCACAATATATGTTAATGTATTGGGTTTTCATCATTTAAAGCATTAAAAATAAGTGATAAATGAAAATTATAGTAAATGTGAGGTTTTAACTGATCAAGTAACATTCAAGTTGAATTTTATCAAATAAAAAATCATTGTTTTGGGATTATTTAGAGGAATGAAAAATTGAAGGATAAATCATATCAATATATATGTTGGAGATCTACAGTTTACATGGATTTTATAAGTAATGTCATAAATATTTTAGAAGATTCTCACAAATCCCAGTCTAACTATCCAATATAACTCTTAAGTGAGTGATGTTTTTAATAAAATGATTAATATGAGTAGATATATAATAAGTTAAATAAGATGTTAATCACTGCATCAGTTCTCAGTTTACCCACTATTGGGGAAGGTTTTATTTTTTTAAAATGTTTCATATAATATTTGAATGTGTTTAGTACTCCTGAAAATGAAAAATTGACAGATTATTCCTCCAATAAATTAATTATCAACAAAATAAAATACTTAATGAAATACCTAAATTTTTTAAAGTGATCATTGCATTGAATATTTAGTGACATTATCTCTATTAAGAGTTTTTTTAAAAATTATATTAACCAATAAACCGTAATGTATAAATTTACCCAGAAGGAGATAAATATAGGAAAAAAATGTGTTTAGATATGAACAGTGATTATAATTATTTGATCTATTATCATTTATGGAAGGAGAACAGAATAGAAGATTCTTTGAGTATAAAGGATTCAACAACCATTTTAAAAATTAGTATCTATGGAGATCTAATATTCATGGTCATTAAAATTATGGAAATAGTAATAAGAGAAGGATCTTCACCTAACCATAAAAATGTAACTACTCAACCCTTATATCATGAGAGGGTCAATGGGGTCTGAAAAGATGATGAGGATCTATTATCAATTTTGAAAATATTATGGAGTTAAACATTCCCAAAGATAGTATTATAAAATTTGGATACTGGATATGTGTTTCATCAAAACCCGAAATAAAAAAGGAAGCTTTTGAATAGTTTTTATGTACCATTATTTTCGATCCATCTAGGAATCACTAAAATGTACAAATACCTAAAGAATAAATTAAAGTAGGAAAACATAAAGAGTGATATTACATTATTTGTATCTCCATTCATGATATTAAAACATGTTTATGTTGAAAGATAAATTTAATGATGGTGTGATCCATCCATTTCATTTTCCTATATGTAAATGAGATAACTTGACTGTGGATTCAATTTTAGGACACCCTAAGATAGATAAAGGGAGTGACACCATCTGGGTGGGATTCAATCATATTATAATGAAAATTTAAAAAATTATTATCAAACGATATTTATCTCTGGGACAACCGACCTAGATATATATAAAGAAAGTGGTAAAGACTAAATTTATTATAGCTCAAATTATATCTAATTGATATCTTCAGATTATATTAAGGCTTAGTATATAATTTCAGTAATAATTTGATACATACTTGAGTTTTTTTACTCTTTATCACCCTTAGGTGTATGTTAAATATAATAGAACCATTAAACTGTACCAGATATTATGAGATATTTTTCAATGGATATTCAAGGATATTTGTATCAACCCCTTCCCATAGTGGTGTTGTCCAACAATAATGGTTTTATTTATAGCTTTCAAATAGAACATTATGATGATCTATATGCGTAAAGTTTCAAAAACAAATATTTTTTGATGATTCTATAGAGATTAATATTATGAGACCTAATATTTTCTAAGATATAATAGATATGGTTCAAACCAGTGAACATGATATCAAATCCTCAGAAAGTTGACATAAAATATATAAATACAATCGCCAATGAGACCTATAGTTTGAGGTCATAGATAAGGTGTTCTTTTATATATCACCATTTAATAATTCCATGATGTTTGGGAAGAATGAAAATCTTAATCCAATATAAATCATCCCCTTTGTGATCCTTGATCCCATAAAAGCTATGGAAAATCAATAATCACTGCCACATTTAATCAAAACCAAATACATTATGTATTCTTCTTGAGGGAGTACATACTATACCACACATATATATTGATTCTAGATGTGGTACCCTTGAATAATGTTCATATACACAATTATAATCAAATAAATAACTGTGATTATAATTTTAAAGATCTATGAAACAATATACCATACATTGTTATGGTTTTTTTTGTTGAACAACATGTTTGAGGATGAAATATGGGAAATAGGATAGATGATAAAATAGAACTACTCTCATTAGTTTTAGTATATGAAATAGAATTTTGAGGGAAACAATTATATGTCGAGGAAGAATATAAATACCTAACCAAGTCCAAATGACTTTTCTTTGAATTTTTAAAGGAATTTTTTATTAATGTAGTTATAGAAAACACAAGAACAACATTAGTTATTTTGTACCACTATAAAACATAGTATTTCCAATTTAAGAAACCATTACAAATATTAAACATGGATAATATAGTATCTGTATGGTGAACAATATGATTAGTTAATGATTAGGGTAATGATAAATCCAAATTGATATAGATGGAAAAAGAGATGTCCTTGACAAGTAGGATAATAACCTATGAATCCAAATTATCTGAGTTTCCATATAAAGATTGTAACACTGAGATTTTCCCATAACCAAGCACAAGATAATATTAAATAACTCAATCATGAATTAAACCATTTACAATCAAATTCGATGCATATTAGGATCATAATGAAAACTATGTTTGCTGAAACATCCCAATAATGTACCACCATTGCACAACTTACCCATTCTGTTTACAATGATATATTAATGGGTTATGTATCATGACCATAATACTAGAAATTTTTTATTTTATATATGAAATGAAATAATAAATATTTTTATATCTTCTCATTAATATTTGATAAATAAAATTATATATGAGTTTTTGTATATTATATTTTTAAATGCAGAAACAAAAATTTTGTTTTTTTAAAATATATGATATTATGACACATATTGATAATTTCAAGAATTTTGAAATCAATATTAAATAAATACAATATTTTTAATAAATAATATTTATTTATATAATAATTTAAATATAATTTATTGAAGTCCTTTTTTATTCTTTATAACAGAAAAAAATAGTCTCGAAAAAGGAAGTATTTTACAATAAATAAAGAATGTATATAAAATTCTAAATTGTCATATTTATATAATTATTTTAAGGAAATAAATATTAATTTTTAAATAATCATTTAAAATTATGAAATGGTTAGTTTTTCATAACTATCTAATACAGTTGAATTTTTTGGTGATTAATAAAAACGATCCAAATATAATGTGTGTTTTATGACATCGTAATGGACCAAATGTGATGTAATAAATTCTATAAAATATATATATGACCAAATAATATTCACCATAGGAAATAATATGTTTTTTAGGTTATTTTGAAAATTTAAAAACCTTTATTGCTTCCTCTTTAATTTATATAATATATTATAGTTTTAAAATCAATTTTGAATGATCTTGAATAACATGAAAATCAACAATTATTTTTTTCCATAGGTTTCGTTCTTAGGCTCATTAAATAATGAAAACCAACCACCTTGTAAATTACCATTGGAAACCCCATTATATGGTTTTTTTATTTAATCATATAGTTTCCATACTATATAATTAGAAATTAATAAAAAAAATCCCCCTCACATTTTCTATATGTACCCACAAAACCACCAACTCATATTCACTCAAAACCCACCGATCATGATATTACTCTCTGTATAACTCTAAAATTTCATACCAATGTTTTCCTAATTCCTAATAATATCCACCAAATTTTTCCAAACTGTCATTTTTTTGTAACATGATCCACTCTACCTTCTATTTATTCTATAACATTATTTTAGTTATGCCGTGGAAATTCACATATTTCATGTTATAATTTTTTTTACTTATCCCATTACTATATTTATGATGGAAAATTAATTAAATACATCCTTTCACTATAACAATACCCTTTCCTAGTACTTTTTATTCACTTGTAATTCTACTGAAACAATCGCATGATTTTAAAGGGAAATAGTTTTTTTAATACCCATGCCCATTTTCGATCAAGGATATTCATCTATATCTATATATACTTCAACTATTGGATAATCCTATGTATATTACCCAGACTCCTTAATGACAGGGTTAATAGTGAGTAATTTCATCATTATATTGTATGATCTATGTAGGAAAAAATCATTTACATGATATGAATGTTACTAGTGACCTAAGAATTATATATCCTTCCTATGAATTGGGAAATATTGTATTGTCATGCGATTAATTGAATACATAATGGGATGTATTCTTAAGAGTATAATTTTATGATTTCTTTATGGTTAACCAAGAATTATACATATGATTCCAGGTCTTATTGTATTTTCACACCCCCAATGTGGTACTGTTGTTATCATATTATATCACAATTCAATCCCGGTGTTTATGATTCTCACACAATTTGTTTCACCTTTGTAGTTAATCAACCCATATATACCATAGTTGATGCTTTCTTTGGTATAATAATTTTATAAATATCATATATACACATTATATCAATCATAATAACCAATCATGATAGATGGTAATAGAAAAAATGAACATCATCAATTTAAAAGGAGGTATTCTATTCTACATAGGATCGATGATTTTTTATCCATTTAATGGTATATGGGATGTATATAAGTCATTACCAAATTAAAAAAACATCCTAGTAAAATTATTTTTTTGGGGGAATATGTAAATAATATTAAGATCCTCCTTGAATAATGTTACCCCGTCTCTACATATGCTCCTAAGGTTTTCACTAATGCATTCATATGATGACATTCTTCTGAAACTATGTATTCTAGAGTGGGAGGTGCAAAGTGGTTTCATGACCCACATTCCTCATGATTATGGAAGGGGAAACAATGTGAAATTACCTTCATCCAGATGAAGGAGTGATAATGACCCCCGAGGCCTGCCTTTAATTGGTCCTAGAGTTGTGACTAACAGAAAAGGTATATAATCTCACAGAAAAATGGATGGAATTACCCATTGTAATGAAAACAAGTTTGGGATATAAGACGATAATATCCCAAAAAACAACAATAATTTATAAAATGGAATTAGAAATCCATCTCATTCCTGATTTAAATGTAAACTGTGAAAAAGTACTTTTAAAGCACCAACGAAAGTACCAAAAGAATGAAACTAAGAAACAAAATAGTAACTATCCTGACACCCATGATAGTAATGTCTGATATGGACCTTAGATTCCTACTAGAAAAGTCAATATAGCTTTACAAATTATGTGAGTGTATATAAGTATATCTAGTAAGAAAACTAAAGCGACCCATGCACATGGTGCGGAAACATACTAATTCCCCTGTGAGAATATAGTAGAACCTCAAAGAACCTACCATGAAATACTAACCGTCCCCACTTCACCAAGGCACACTCACCAAAAAACACAAGTCAAGTAGTGAAGTAGTGCTAGAACATTGATATTTGGTACCCTGCACCACATTCCAACATGTTCAATATTATTTCTTATCGATAAGGTCTAGACAATACTGCTCTTCCAAACTGTATTCCCACTACAAAAAACACACCTGCACACACCTATGCCACAACCATACCACACATCTTTCATGCGGACACCTAGGACACAAAAACCACACCCCTTTCCCAAATACACCTATCCCTCTTCCCAAAGACACTTGGGAAAACAATCCAAGATTGCAAACATCTTGGTCCCTCGTTTATAAAAATCCTTCCCAAAATAACATGGATTACGGTAAGCCTGATTCCATTACAACGTAATAGGATATGCTCGACTGGTATAAATTTAAAATAGGGTGTGAGGAATAACGTCAATAGCTAGCCATCCATCCTCTCACCGGGATGTTGGGAAAGACTCTGTCCCCATGAAATAGGGGTGTTTTGAACATGGTGATCAACAAGGGTGGGTTGTATATAGATATCATAATGAAGAAAAAATTATATATATAAGTAAATATACTCTCATCCCAAAAAATAGTTCCCAAAACCAACAACCATCCCACCATGACCAAATTTGGTGCAACTCCCATTTGTGAAACCACTCAAAAGACACTAGAAATGAACAAATCAAACCCATACTCCATTTAACATCTTTACAATTTTTTATTTAGGGCTTCACTTTAATTTATTCCACAACAACCTGAGGAAAATATCAACGTAAAGCATTTCCATTTTAACACCAATTCGTAAAACAACT
This sequence comes from Viscum album, assembly GCA_963277665.1. Classification (NCBI taxonomy): domain Eukaryota; kingdom Viridiplantae; phylum Streptophyta; class Magnoliopsida; order Santalales; family Viscaceae; genus Viscum; species Viscum album. The sequence goes on from OY728165.1 coordinate 624,545,349, forward strand.
GAGAATGACCCACCTGAATTCCCACTACACACTCCCATTTTCCCCAAAGACTTGTTCAACCACTACCTACTATAAAATGTCAATGTTATAATGAAAAATCGTTCCCTTGTAACCAAAATCAAGAGCCCCACTACACTACAACACCATCGATGCAGTACCACTAAATAACAATCCCATAACCACATTGAAGTCTAACTGACCAACATTTCCTGACATCCAAAACACAAAAAAAGGTATTTACACTACATATAGGTCCATCCATTTCACAATCAAACAGTCTCTCAAACTGGGATACCAAAACACCATCCATACCACCCCACACCCAAATCCCATATATACTATCCTTAAACCATTGCCCTAGGTCACACATATACCTCTCCCTTAATACATAAATAACTCCCATGCTCACTTCTATACTCATAGCCATTATACAAAAAGCAGCACCGCCCAACTCATAGAATAATCGATCTAAACACAGCAGTCATCCACACCTATCAACAAGATATTTTTAGATTTCGTAAAAATGCTATTTATTACGCATGATCAACATGGGTGATCATACAACGGATTTCATTATGGGACATCCATTTCATTTAACAAAGTATATGATATTATGGAGTCTTCATGCTACAACTATTTATCAAGTATCTTGATCAAACAGAACATCATTGGTGCGCAGGTAAAGACCACCAACTATCATGATTTTCAAAAGGAATACATTCCCAATAAACTATAAAAAGGATCAAAGATAAAAATTTAAAAATTTCGTCAAGATCAAACCACTCCCAACCCATTATTCCATTAACCAGTTTATATTTTGATCATACCCCTTCCTATTTATTTCTAATTTTAAGAAAATTAATCATCCTTTTTCAAAAGAATTAATTTTTACACCCACCCCGCATGATGAAAAATTTAATGTGGGAAGATGAAATCCCTACATGGAACAACAGTTCACCAAAGCTCATCATTATTCCATGAATAGGGGATCGCATGAGCAGTAGGAATCCCGGAGAAATTTTTTTTGGAGGGGCTCTAGCACATGCACATGACTCCTCGGGAGATAAACACTTTGGGCGCACCGAGAGGGAACAAAAAACACACTGGGAAGAGGAGATACTGAGATTGAAGAGCAAGATCATATTTTAATAGAAGAATGATTTCAAATGACATTAACATGGGATTGTGGTCAAGACCACACTATTTTTGTATCTCAAAAAACACAGAACGTTAGAATTTTATAGGTATACCTAATATCCATTGAAACACCTCTAAAATTATCAAACAAGGCATTGACCATGGTTTGCCTCAAATAAGATGTATGAGGGGTGAATCTGGAAAACTAAGAAAATGTGGAAAATTTTTAAATGAATTGTTGATATATGAGTCACTGAAGCTGGGACACAAATGGATGAGCTACTGATGTGACCTACCAACACTGACCCAACGACGTTGAGATACTAATGCAATGACTCACTGACACCATGACTCACCGTCGACATAACTCACTAATGCCATGGAACCAATGCCCAGAGACTAACGCCCTGGCGACGACACCTTGGAATCTAATTTGATGCCCCCTACGCACCGATGCGGACACCCCTAACTCACAAACATCAACGCCTCAAGTCACCGATACCAACTCCCCTGATTCACTGATACAGATTCCCTGATCCACCGACACCGATGCCCCAGACTCTCTGGTGTTGATGTCCAGAGTAACCTATATTGACGACTTAGACTCATAGATGAGAGAGCTAAAAAAACTCACAAATTCTTGAAACGAGATATTATTGCCTCTCTGAACACCCTGAACACTGGATTTTCAAAATGGAATGATCTTGGAATATCCAGGTCACTACATCATATACCTCTCAAACTATTCCCACCCTTTAGAATTAAAAACCAATCTAGTAAAAGAGATTTCCAACCAACCACCCCATAAGATACCTCTCCACGATGAACTACCTTGTGTTTTTCAAAATCGGGAGTGAAAACCCTAACATCCAAGAACACCTCCTTGATATTTGTGTCTTGAGAAAATGAGGAAACACTATGGCCCAACTACATTAAATATCCAGGAAAACACCAATGATTACACTTCCCAGACACATGGATTAGGGGGATCCTTCATCCAAATCAAGATACTATATGATTTGGGTGGCACTGACTCACCTACATGAGTTTAATCGCATCCACATTATTCCATCTCTATTAAAGAACATGTCCTCCCCATCCCAAAATCTATAATTTTCACACACATTCAATGAATAGAATAAAAAGTCTTCTAATTATGAAATATGTCAGGCAATACATCATAAAATAGAGTTCCAAACTAAAAAACAAGAGTAAAACTCATAGTAACACTAGGTACTAGGCACACATCTATGACTCCCACACCCAAGAGATCTCCTTTAGGCAACCATGTCTTCCTAACAAATGAAATAATGTAATTGTCTATCCACAAAGCATCAATTTTTCATGATCCAAGATTCTTACTGGTCTCTCCATGAACGTTGCAACATCCTCGATCTCCAACTATCCCTAGGAAATGATGTTGCAGTCATTGTTTAGATACCGATAGAGATGAGAGATATTGAAGATTTCATGGATCCTCTCCAACCATGGTGGAAACACAAGCTAGTTTTCCACATCTCCAACTCATCCCAACACCTCAAAATGTCTCATGAATTGGGGTGAAATCATTCTTCATATTATAAACCTCTTCTATCCACATCAAGGTGAAACCTTCAAAAATACATGTTACCAAACCTTGAACTCCATGGGCCTCCTCGGATGATCGATAAATGAATTTGGTCGATCATTTCATGGACAAGCTACACCTTCTTCATCTTACTCTACACCAGGTCTGGACCAAGAATTATTTCCACCTCAAATTCCATCAAGAACAATAGTGAACAACATGACATCCCATATATAGCTTCAAAAAGGGATATACCAATGGAACAGTGAAATATTTTATTGTATGAAAATTATAACAAGGGAAAATGTCACTCCCAAGACCCACTATAGTCCACAACAAAAGCACGTAACATGTCCTACATCATCTGGATTTACCTCTCTATCTACTCATCTATCTATGGGTTGAAAGAAGTACTGAGGCATAACTGAGTTCCAAAGACATGATTCATTCCCCTCCAAACTCTCGATATAAAAAATTTATCATGATCCAAGACAATGGATAATGGATCTCTCTCTATCTTCACCACCTCATCCACAAACCTCCTCACTAAGGCATCCACTAGTCTCAACTCATTGATCACCAAGAAGTAATCCTATTTCATCAACTGATCCACTACTACCCAAAGATCATCAAATCTTCCATGATTCATGGGTTATGTAGTGCGGAGATAAATCATGATTTTATCACAATTCCCCTCTAGAATGTCTAAGGGATACAACAGACCACCGGGAACATGGTGATCACCCTTCAACTACTAACACAATATTCACCTTTCCACAACCTCCACCACTTCTTTCTTCAGACTGGGACACCAAAACTATTTCCTCAAGCCACAATACTTCATAGAGACTACTAGATGAACCTACAAGGGTAATATGTAGAACTCATTAATAACAGCCTCATACAACACTAATGGGACAAACAATTTCCCATATAACTACATTGAATTCTAACTATCCTCTAACCATCCCTCTAGTGCATTACCCTGGATAGCTCAATCATGAATCACTTTAGTCTCTAAGTCTCCTTTCTAAGACTCTTACACATGATTCATCATGGATTAATGGAATAACATCTAAAACAGACACCCCTTGTTGTTATCAACTATTGAATCCAGCTATGAAGTTTCCATCTCCTCTATTTCCATCCAACTGTTCATGGATTCCAAAGCAACCTCCCACAATAATTTTTTGCTTAAGGTATCGACCACCACATTCCCCATTCCTAGGGTGTAAGATATTTAGAAGTTCTAGTCTTGGAGAAACTCTATCCTACTTACTTTCCAGAAGATCATGTCTCTCTAGGAGAAGATATTCCTAATTCTCTTATGGCCAATGAAGTCCACGAAGTGCTCCTCGATGAGGTAATGTCTCCACAACTCAACATGAACACAACCACTCCAAGCCCCAGATAATTGGTGGAATAGTTACATCCATCTGGTCATAACAGCCTATACAAATAAGAGATCACTAACCACTGCTACATCAACACACATCCCAAGACTAGACTAGAACCACCACAAAACTCATCCACAATCACCACTTCCTCATGAAACCTAATAATTGGGGAACTGACTAGTTTCCCATTATGGTTGCTGAAAGCTGCCAGACACTGCTCACTCCACACAATGGCCTGGTCCTTTCTAGTCAAAGCTATTAACAGAGCAACAACATGAGATATGCTGAGTACCAACCTACGATAATAGAACAAAATTCCTAGGAAGATACGAACATCTGCCGCATTCATAGGTGTTGTCCATGAAAAACTACATCAACCATTGATTGTTCAAATAAAATACCATGATGATACACCAACTTTCCAATGATGTTCACCTCTATCCTCCATATATATTGAACTTGGACAACTTCCAATGGAGCTGGTGGGGTCATAAGACCTCCAAGAAAGTCCTCAGATTCTTGGTGTGACCCTCCTATAGAATTTATTAGATCCGGATTTCATCAATTAAAACGATGATGAACCAGTACAGAATCTTATGGAAGATGGATTTCTTATGCCACATGAACATGACTATTGTATTTGTAATGTCGATGGGAATGACCACGAACTCGATGTGCTCATACCTGTATCCAATGGTAGTCTTCAGGATGTCACCCTCTTTCACACTCAACTAGTGACACCTAGACCACATATCAATCATATAGAACTATCATTCTCCAATTAAATGGTTGAAAAAATAATTGATCTTTGATAGAGGGTAACATTTCTGGATTGTCAACTAATTCAGCCTCCGGTAACCTATACGCAGTCTTTGACAATCGTCTACCTCCATCGTGAACAAGACTAGCACACCCCATGATGACACACTTAGTCGGATGAAACCCTTCTTCATTAGGTCATCAACCTAAATTCGCAACTCCCACAACTCATAATGCACCATTTGATTGGGAGCCATCGAAATCAGATGGGAACTTGGATGAAATTCTATTATGATATCAACATAATGTCGATGGGGTAGGGTCACAACCTCTTCTAGGAAGACATATAGGGACACTATGACAACCCATGGAACCTCTTCCATCTATGTGTCAGTTGATCCCTATGATAGATCAACAGACGAGGAGATAAGAGGCTCCACACACAGACTTCCCTCCTGATAGCTCTACTCACCAATGAAAAGTACACGATACCTATCCACACCTGAACACATGAATATTATTCTGATGCATTCGATAACATCATCCATAGAAAATAGAAAGTTGATTCATAGGATGACATCGTACCACTACATATGAAGTAGAAGAATATCCCCACTAGATTGATGCGGCCCAAACATTAGCCTACATCCCTGGAAAACATCATACAAACTGGTCTAAACTCCAACTGGCATACTCAAAACTAGGGGCATGGGAAGCTTATTGACATCTAGTTCTAGATAATGGGCTAGAATATGTTCAATATACAAGTGAAAGGCTTCTAAATCAATCAATGTGCAATCATGAATGAAAAACAAACTGATTGTTCGTTGAACAACCTCTGGCCCCACTAGAACTGCTACATCGTCAACATCACCTTACCCACACCTAGATTATCTACCACTCTACAATTAATTGCCTTTACGATCATGCCTTGATTGAAGACCCTGAGGAGATCCCTGAGGTCAGCCTCCTCCAACATCACCGACCCTCAGTGGAGTGGGAGCTTACTTTCCCTGTAGCTGGAAGGGCATGATCGGTAACTATTGTTGTAGGGGTGGGCACCGAACCTACCTACCCACATCATACTATGATAGAACTGAACACTAGTACATAAGATATACACATCCTCCAGATACAAAACACTTCAGTCTCAGGCCCATGGGGAAAGGTATAAGACCATGTGATTGGAAATAGAACTGCAGAGGCCTACTACTTGCTTGCCGAAAGCTGGAAGGTCCTGATTCCCATGACCTGATGTTGACTAGGTTACCCTTCAATGAACATCATTAGATGCCCTCCCATGGTACACTCCCTACTAGTTCATCCTCTCCACTACATTATCCTTCTTTTGATCATATATGTATGTCGGTAGAGTCAAGGTAGTGACGACATACTGAAGAGAAGGTCAGAGTGCCTTCTCCAAGTGGCTCACTCGCAAATCCTTTTTCGGAAGGAGATCATGTGTGAAGCATAAGAGATCCTTGAACATGATCCCTAGATCCCTTGACAACTTACTTCCTGGTTGGAGGGAGTGTAGCTCTTTCCTATTCTCACCCAACATCATGGAAGAAAGGAATTCTTCCAAGAACTCATCAAAGTCATCCCACAAAAAAATTGATTCCTTCTTCTCCTGTGGTAATGTGTCCACCACTAACGTGATGCTACCCTTATATAGTTCTCTACTAGAGGATCCCAGTACACTTTTGGAGCCCGAATCGGGCTGAAATTGATAACTAGCTCCTCGATCCAACACTACGACTCCATGTATGGGACACTCCACTTGTACTTTCACAGAGTCTACTACTAGAAGTCATGAAGCATATTCTAACAATGGTCATCCTACTTCTCTGAATCATCCCTCGGATGATCAACATAGTTGACCCGATGGGCGTCAACTACTTTTACAACACATTGGATACATCTGAATTCTATATCTAAAAAATGGTGAACAAGGAACTCATAATCCTGGTTAGTATGGAATCATTAATTTAAGATTTATTATAATTATTTATTTAAACTAAATTCCAAAAACGTCCATGATACATAATAACACAAGTAATTATGATTCACGAACCTTCTTAATGGTCTATACACTCCAATCAGTGTAGTATCACATGGTGGGTCAGTAGGTCTTGAGTCCTTGTATCATATCATTGGGGCCCTAATATCTAGTGTCATAGTCATTCATCCCAATCCCATTTTATGCACCAAGAATACCTAAAACCATTTACCTATCATTCCATTCAATACTCATTGTTTATAACTTTGATCTCCATCCTATCCTTCAACCATCTTCCTTTGATACAAATTGTCTACAAGAATCCTTCCTCAAGATGGGGGACGGGGAAGAAAAGTGACACACCCTTCCTTCTTCGAGATGAAGGAGATAATAACCCTCTGAGTCCAACCTAATAAATTCCTTTAAGTGGTAACTAGTACCAAGGGTATATAATATCACCCTAAAAATTAAGGCCTGATTCATTTTACTGAAATAGAATTGGGGTATCAGATGATAAAGTCCCAAACAACACCAAACATTTATATAAGAGAAACCAAAATCCAACCCATGCATGATTTAAACATAAACTAAAAAAAGAACAACTGAAGCACCAATGAAATTACCTAAAGAATTGAAATTAGTAGCAACATAATAACTCTCCCAACATATGAGCTAGTGATGCCTCGCATGGTCATCAATTTCCACCTAGAAACTTGAATATAGTTTTACAAACATAGGGTGAGTATACAAGTATACCCAATAGGAAATCTAAATCCACCCAAGCACATATGGAAAAAACATACTAATGCCCCCCATGAGAAAACAATAGTACCACAAAGATCCTACCAATGAATAATAACAAACACAGCCTCACCAAGGAACACTCACCAAATATGAATGTCAAGTAAACTAGAAGTATAAGCACATCATATTAGGGTACCCTGCACAACTTTCCCACTAGTTAACTTATATTCTGAAAGATAAACATCTTGACCCTACCACTATTCCAAAACAATGTCCCACTCCCAAAACCTTCCCACACACTACTTGCTCTCATCTATAGCACACATCTCACTGATAGAAACTTGGGCCACAACAACCACAACCATCGCCCGATGTCACCTTGGATTTATCACGAAGACACTCATGAAAACAATCATGGCTGGCAAACACCTACTCCCCTTATCTACAACAAACAATCCTGAAGGGTGTTGGAATATAATAAGACTCAAGCCATTATAGCCTTCCCAGATAAACTCTAGAGGTAAGAACCAATAAGAGGGTTCAAGGAAGAAAGTTAATATCTAGACATCCATCCTCCAACTAGGATGTTGGGAAACACACCCACCCCCTTGAAATGGGGGTGTTCAACACATGGTTCTCAATAAGGGTGTGGTGCATATAGAAATAAAAAGAAACTAAAATTTATAAAAATAAATAAACAAAAACTCATCAAAACCTATGGTTCCCCTAACAAACAACCATCCCACCCGGAACACATATGCTTCTACTTCTATATGCAAAACCACACAAAATTCATTTTTGAAGCATAACTCCAACCCCCTTTCCATCTAACAACTTTTCATTTATTTATTTAGGCTTTCAATTTAATTATTAAAAAACTACCAAGGAAAACAAGGAAGTTAAAGTATTTCTATTTTAACACCAATTCATAAATCAACAGAGAACTACCAACCTACAGTCCCATGTTACCGTACATTTTTCCCTAGACACCTTTTAAACCACATACAACTTTGACACTTCAATGTTACACCACACAATCCTTCCCTCGCAAAAAAATCAGCATTCCCACAACACAACCATATAACAAATGAAGTCTCATTTAATAACAATCCCATAACCACATTGTAGTCCCACTTCCCATCATTTCTCAATTGAAAAACACAAAAAAATAGTTCCACTACCTAGAAGTCCATCCATTCCACAGTCAATCAGTCTCTCAAACTGGGATACCAACACACCACCAGTACCGCCCAAACACAAATCCCACATTAACTAAATTTAATCCACAACATCACATCACATGAATACCACCCCCTTCTTACAGAACCACCCCCTGCTCACGTCAGTACCCATAACAGTGTTTCCAAGAGCAGCACCTCATGAATCACACAAAAAAACATCACTCATCCCCAACTATTAACTGGATATATTCATATTTGGTAAACATTGTTCCTTAATCCACCTAATAAACATGGATGACTATACAAGGTTTTTAATCCTAGAGAATCCATATCATTTAATCATGATTAATTGATTACATATATTTAGTGATACTTCCATTTATTATGTATCATGATAAAATAGAACATCATCGATGTGCAATAAAATACCACCAATGGCCATAATTTTTAAAGGGCATAAAACCAAAAAAATATTAAAAGGATCAAATATAACAATTAAAACAAAATATCATCATCATACTACTCCCAGTCTTTTATTCCATTAACCCAATTATCTTTGGATTATACCCTTTGATATTTATTTCTCTTTTTTAAAAAATTATTCACCTGTTCTTCACATGGAATTATTATTACATCTACACCCACAATTTTCACAATATAAAGGGGGAAGATGAAATCCCTACTTGGAACAATGTGCGACCAAACCTCCTCTTTGCACCAAGAACATGGGATCAAATGAGCAGTAAAAAACTCCGATAAAACCGAGAAATTGGGGGATCTAGCACATGATCATGACTCATCTATATAGGGACACATTAGTCACACCAATAGGGAATAAAAACAAAATGGGAAGGTAAGATACCATCTTTGAAGAGACAAATATTATATTAAGGAAACAATGATTTCAATAGACATTAATGTGGGATCATAGTCAAGATCACACAATTCAAGTATATTAAATCCCCCAGAATGATAGGATATTAAATATATACTTAATATCCTTTGAAATTCCCAAAAAATTCCCAAACAAGGATATAACCTCAGATTACGTCAAATAAGATATTATAGGGGTGAAATTGAAAAACTGGGAAAAACAAGAAAAACTAGAAATGAGTCACAGATGGGTGAGTAACTGATAATAAGCAACTGACATGACCTAATGAATCTGATCCACTAACGTTGAGCTATCAATGAAATGAATCACCGACACCATGACTTACCAAATCCTGGCACTATCACCCTAACACTGATGCCCTAGAACCGACGCTGATTCCCCTAACTCAACGATGCTAACACCCCGAATAACTGATGCTAACACACAAAGTCACCAATGACAATTCCCAAGACTTAATAATGAAGATCCCCTAAGTCACCAATGCCAACACCCCTGACTCGGCATTATAAAAACTGGAAAAACAAGAAAACTCTTGAATCGAGCTACAATTTCCTCCCAAAACACTCTAAACATAGGATTTTGACAAAAAATGGCTTGGGAAAACACAGGTCATTACAAGTGGATATGTGAATATGGTATCTATGGGCTAAAAAGTTGGTTTATGGATTGAATAACATATTATATGGGATATCCTTTTATCGATGGTTGGGGGAAAACGTTTGTATTTTTGAATCAAATTCAGTGCTCCCACATGTTTCATATTTCAAAATTTTATATCATGGAATATTATAAAAAATATTTAGTATAACCAAGAAAATTTGTCCAAGAAATTATTTTAGGAAAAAATTTTAGGTCATTTTTTTCTTATATTATTTTAGTTTAACCCCTAGTAAATCAGTTCTTACCTTAACTATATTAAATATTATTTCCATTTTTCACTATTCATTTTTGGTAAAAATATTATTTAAAAATATTATAAATTAAATATTATTATGATTAAAAAATTAAACATTTTTTTTCAAAATGAAATTCAAATTAGTGGGAAAATTTTATCAAGAATTAATATTTTAAACGTGATGAGAAGTGAGATTTTGAATTAATAAGGTTCAAAGGATTCCAAAATATTTATTTATAAATTCAATATAAATATTATTCAAATGAACTTAATTGAATTAATTGATATAAAATTAAAATAAATTTAATTTATAAAAAATTAAAACGAATTATTTTACAATGTAAATTATTTAATTGAAAAATAAGTTTTCAATTAAAATATATAAGTTTTAGCTATTCCTCAAAAAATTAATCCATTTAGAAAAATATAAATTATTCACACTGAGTAATTTATTTAATTCTATCTCAAAAATGGATTTTATTTTTTTATATAATTTTTCTATATGTGGTAAAATATAGTTATAAATTATTTGTGCAATGTGTAACCAATCCATCCTTGTAAAAAAAATTATTTAGAAATCATTTCTCATTCTTAAAATATTTATTATTTTATTACTAATCAATAGATAACAATATTACTGACAATTTAGATATTTGTATTCATACATTCCAATTAAAATTCTAGGTTTTAAAAACTATAATAAAATTGTAATTATATTTCAAATTTCATTTAGACATGTTGTTTTATGTAATTTAAGTTCAATTTATTTTTGTGTGTAACACTAGATAAACGTAGTGTTGTGTGATACAAAAGATATAATTAGTTCTTTATGTAATGAAATTTATTGATGAGATTTATTTTTTTTAATATAAATAAATATATCCTAAAGTCTCAGTGTGTTATATCTTCTTCTATGAATTCTTTTTCATGTCACATACTTTATAAAAACAATGAAATTATTTTACTATTTTGGGGTGTTGAAACCTTGATACATATCTTGAATAACATGTATTGATTTTTTCATCATATTATTTTAATATTTCATTAGTTGGAATTATATATCACCCATTTCATAGGCACATCTTTAGGTTATCTCTTAAATTATGAGAAGTTCAATGGAATATAAGGGAACATTTTGGAGTTTTAAAATAATTTTTATTTTCCCATATGTCATGTTTTTGTGTTATGTACCTAGTTACAAAAATATATAAGGCATGATGATATTTTAGGATTGTATTATTATTCTAGTTAGGTAATAAATAATGAATTATGGTGTATTAAATATATTGGTTATCATATTTTCTCTATGAATATAGGCTTTTCTATTCCATTAATTGATGGTTGTTTACCTAGATTCCACACATCGATTAAATGGGGAAATTATTATCTTAATTATTTATGTTTTCCTTTTTTTGTGTGAATGAAATATTTTTATTTATCTTGATTGAAACGAATTTACCTATATTTTTTTTAAATATATTTGGATATCTATTTATTTTCCACAGGTATATAATGTTATTTTTATTAATGGAATTGTTAATTATTTATTTATATAATTCCATTATGAAGGGATATTGAAGTAATTTGATATCTATAGTTAATTTTTGATGAATGAAAACCATTATATATATATGGATTCATAGTAATATTAGGAATGAATCCTATTTTTCATCTAATGGGTTCTTTATGAAATGATGAAATATTTTTTTAATTTGGCACATGTAAGTTTAGATGAATGATTAGTGAGGCCCTATATCAGCCTCCAAAGAATTTTTTAAATATTTTTATATAATTAGATAAGTATTAATTATTATTTTTTAGTCTCTTGTATTCTAGGGTATTGATTTTGTGTTCCAAGAATGTTATATATCTATATATTAATGATTTTTTCATACTTAACAGATTTTTTAGTTTTTTATTTTTCTCATGTCTAAAATATGATCTCATTGAACAAGATTTTTGAATCACATATTCACACAATTTTTTATTCCTATTAATTTAAATACTAATGAAGTGATTATTGTTCTATGACTTTTTGGGTATTAATTATATTATTTATATAAGTCATACACATATGATCATCTTATACTCACCTGTGATATTCAAATTTTATCACCTATGATTAACCATATAGAAAATATTATCTCCCATATTCCATTCATTCCTTTCCCTACATTATACTTATGATTAAAACATATGAAAGGTCCATAAAAATTGTTGTCAAAATCAATTATGGAAAAATGTTCACAATATTATAAAATAAATTTTTTATATAAATATTCTTCAATTACACTAAATGCTTCATCATTTCAAATGTGTGGTTATTTTGTGAGATGTAATGTTCAAATTCTGGATTTTGATAAAAATGATAATATGAATATCTTAGTTATATTTAGTTTGAATCAAAGAAAGGAATTGTTTTTTTCTGAAGTTTAGTTCATTTATTTATTTAGATTAGAAAATTGTTGTACTAATCCGAAAAATGACTATAAGTGTGTGAAAATAAATTTATGGATTGTTAATGATTGTATATTATAGTTTTCCTTGAAATTAAAATAATGAATTAATTCTAAAAATTATAAATTTTTGGGGAATATATGAAATTGTGAGAATTCACCCTAAAAAGTATGGCTTGGTATCAACTCAATCTTCACCCCGGTGTACACCAAGTGTTACTAAGACTCTACCACTAGCTCAAAGCTCCTCATAGATATGATTCAATAAATAACATTTCCATTATTATCAGTTATGAAGTTTTCTTTGTTAAATTATTAGGATAATGAATATGAGATAAAAAACCCTAAAGAAACAATGTTTAGATATAGAGTTACTTGTGTTCAATTAAAAGGAATAATTTCAAGGATTAAGATATTTTTATTATCCTTTTTACTTGATTATTCAATAATTATCTTATGTTGTAAATTTTTCATCACTCATGATTAAAACCTTTTATAGTAATGGATTAATCATCAAGTAATCATGTTAACAATAGATACCATAGAAATGGTTGATATTTACCAAGAAAACAGTCTAATTGTATATGATCAAAAGTTTGAAATCTTGTGATTATTCAATACTAACTATCATGGTTCTTGACTATAAAATTTAACTTAGTTGAGTTTCAAAAATCACCAAATAATTGAGGGAAGGATTATCATTGATGTCTTGGTGAAAAAATGATCATGGGAAAAAAATTTAACTTCCTTCATGTAATGAATGTTTCTTATAATCACCCTGGGAAATGTCTTCAGGGCTGAGGGAGATGTTTATATATGGTAAATAACGAAAAAGATAACTAATTTATGTGTAAACTCAAAGAGCTCAGTGGGAACAATGAATGCAAAATGTGTTCATCTTATGTTACCCCTAAAAATTCAATTCATCAAATATTATATACATTGGAATTACCAAAATCAATTTCATAAACCAAGACCTAACATGTTCGATCGACATCATAAATTTCCAACGCTGAGGGAACAAGAGAGAATGTATGAAACAAAAATTAATAACTGTGTTCCATGAATTATTTATAGTGAGGAATAATAATAACCCACTAAATATATAAGACTGTTGAATTTTATATTTTCCTACAACTCCATTGTACATAAAATGTTTTAAAAAACATTAAAATATATCCTTGATGAATTGATGTTGAATTATTTATGAAAACATCTAATGGTATTATATTTTGAATCCCATGTATATATGTAACGTCTCGGTTCTGAAAGCTGCCAGAGGTGCCCCATCACCCGTTGGTAACATGGCCTCAAGTGAACTTTCCCTATTAGAAGAGGCTATCGACTAGCAGTGAGGGACCTTAGTGTGAAAGTGGGGAAACTTTCCCTCATTGGCAGAGTAACACAACAAAAGAGAAACTGATTACAATTCCGAAAGAAATAATAATTGCATACGACAATAAATAGTGGATGATTGAAAGTAATAATCAGATGGATAAAATATATAATGATTCATTATACATATGTCTAGAAAAGAATCGAAACACGTAACAATGCTAAAATATAGTACTAAACCAATGTTCAAAATAAAATAGTAAACAACTCCTCAGCATCGCAAGAGTCATCCTGGTCCCATGCTCTCTACCTACCAAGAAGTCAAGTACCTAACATTCAATGGAACTTTCCCAAATCTATACCTGCAACAATATAATCTGTTTGGGAAAAAAAGCATGACCCAAATAGGGTGTGAGACTAAATATCAGTATGAAACCACCAATAGATCTATTCCTAAAAGTCAGTGAATATATATTATAGTTAATAGGAAAAAGAAGATGTAAATAAGGATGTAATTAAAAGTAAACATTCTTACAGTTTCAAAGCATTAAAACACCACATATCAAGTAAGTTGATAATTCCAAAAAGGTAACCCTCTAGGATGTTCTCACAGCTTAATCTCTTTTGGTACATCCTAGAAAACAGAAGAAACCCTTTGGGAAGTATACATAGTCTAACCCCTCTGGTTTAGCTTTAACACAGACTCTCTGAGGGATCACTCATAGTCTATTCCCACTATAGTCATGAATCTGTAACTAAAAGGTGCTCTAGGGAAGCTCTTACGTCTCATTCCCCTTGTGGCCCACATAGAATAACTATAGAAACTTTGAGGAAGAACTTACGTCAAATCCCCCTATGGTATCACATCATAACAGTTAAAACAGATCCTCTGGAGAATCCCACTTGTTCATTCTCCCTATAGTCTGCAACACCAGGTTCTCATAGCTGTGTGTTAGTAAAATAGCTCATCAGTACATGGTAGCCAATATAAACCTCAAGAACTACTTGGATGACAATCTACATCATAAAATCATGTTAGATAAAACACTTCGTCCTAAAAATACTCGGCATGGGAAACAAAGCAGCATCTTAAAAAGAAAAACTAGAACAAATGGTCAAAACAAGAAAACATCGGGAAAACCACCATAGCATGGAAAAATAAACCCTATTCAAAAAATATAACCTCTATCCATTCAACCAAGGCATAGAAGGAAAACATAAGGGCTAAAACACTAACACAGAATACCCCGTAGTAGGGTATTGGGAACTTGGGCACATATAACAAAAATATTAACTATGGAAAGGAACAAACAATATACCTCGGTGTTGTAGGATCATTATACGTGAACCTCAATCCTTGAATCTCCCTAAAATTCTGAAGATCTAGAAAAATTTCTAAAATGTTCAACCCACGATTTCTCATGAGAGATAATGAATTAGAAGAAGGTGTTCAAGAAGAATAAATAACTTGTTGAAGCGATCCCAACACAACCGACAGAGTTCGATTCAGAGAACGGATGCTTGATCGAGGGCTCGGGGAATATCTGCACCATACGGGTGATCTCAGATGAACTAGTTTGATAAGTGATGTGTTTTTTTCGTCAGATGTGACCCCGTTACATTTAATTAAAAAAAAGAATGTACACGGTGTGTACTTTTGAAGTACACGACATGTACTCTCCTTATTCGGCCCCCGCACAAGGCGGTCTCCTGGTCACCAGACACAGCTGTGTGCCCAGCCGTTACACTGCCCGAACACCACTACATGTGGAAAAAGAGTACATGGCATGAACATATAAGTACACAGCGCGTACTTCAAAAATTTCTAGAAACTCCTATTTTCCTCTAAAACACCAAAAAAAGAAAAAACACACATGAAAAAAAGATCTGGGATCTTACAAACTTCCCCCCTTAATGAAATTTTTCCCTGAATATCCCTAGCAAGGCGGTATAGAAGAAGAAACATCAAACAGCTTCGGCCACTGTGATCATACATCGACCTCCCTCTCCCAAGTCTTGTCATGTACTTTCACGTGATGTTATAGCACTTGTACCAAAGGAATAGATAGGACACGAAGAACCTTCGCACTACAATCAAAAATCCATATAGGATGCTCCTCAAATGAGTCATTCACCCTTAACATAACCTCCTCGGGTTAAAAAACATGAGATGGATCTAATAAGTAATATCAAAGCTGAGAAACGTGGAAGACGTCATACATAGCCTGATACCTCTAAACTAACTGGAACCGATAGGTAACCAACCCAACTCTCTCCAAAACCTCAAATGGCCCGACATACCTCAATAAAAACTTACCCTACCTCTTAATCCTCTTATGCCCCAAACTCAGTGTGACATGCAGGAAAAACTAATCACCGAACTCGAACTACAGAGGTCGCCTCTGAAGATCACCATAAGACTTTTTTCGAGAATGTGTAGTAGCCATTCTCTACTGAATCAACTTTATCTTCTCTATGGTATCCTAGATATGACGTGGTCCCATCATAGCTGTCTCTCCTGCATACAACCAATATAAGGGAGACCGATATGGCCTACCATACAAAGCCTCAAATGGTGCCATCTTGATAGTTTTTTGAAAACCATTGTTGTAAGAAAACTCAACAAGAGGTATATGTTTCTCCCAAGAACATCCAAAATACAGGATGCATTCTCGAATCATATCCTCAATCACCTGAATGGTAGGCTTAGATTAGCCATCTGTCAGGGGATGGTAAGCTGTACTCATAAGTACATGGGTACCCAAATCATTTTATATCCCCAACAAGAGCCGAGAAGTAATACATGCATCCCTATATGAAATAATTGAGTGTCGAACACCTTGTAAAAGTACAATATATCGGATGTATAGTCTTCCCATATCATCAACATTGAAGGTATACTTGATAGGAATGAAGTGAGAAACCTTCATTAGTCTGTTAATGAAAACCCACACTGAATCGTTCACTCAAGGAGACCTCGATAAACTTATCAGAAAATCCATCGTGACATCGTTCCACTTTCACTCAGGAATGGTTAATTTATGCAAAAGTCATGTTTTCCATTTGTGCTCCGCCTTCACCAGCTGGTAGATGGAACTCATCATGAAAAGACTAGAAACATATCTCTTCATACATGGCCACCAATTCTTATGGTGTAGATCACGATACATCTTAGTGACGCTAGGATGAACTGCCCAAACTGAGGAGTGAAAGTCATGCATCAGCTCATCAAGTATGTCTGCTAACTCCAATACATGCCAATGAAAATTCAAGATCTCTTCCTTGCCTATGGTCCATCCTGTAATAGGTTCCTCTCCTACGACAGTTTCTTAGAGGACTAGGCCTTTAGAATCTGATAGCCACCTCATTCTCATTCGGTCATGAAGAGTAGAGTTAACAACTACATAAGAATGAAATGTCTTCCCATGTATGTCATGAACCTCAAAATACATCTCATAGAACATATCTATAAGCTTCCACTCATTTCTGGCCTCCTGAAATTTTGGTATCTGAGTACTCCTACTAAGTGCATCAGCCACAACATTTCCTTTCCCAGGATTGTAGGAAACCTCAAAGTCAAAGGACTGAAGGTACTGAAACCACCTTCTCTCCCTCATATTCTGATCGTGCTGAGTAATGATATACTTGATACTTTTTTGGTTGTGGAAAACAACAAAATACTCTCCCAGAAGATAATGTCTCCAATAGCGTAACTAATGAACAACTACATCCAACTCAATATCGTGTGCCACGTAATTCCTCTCATGTGGCATAAAATGTGAAGGACCCCAGGACACCCTGAGAGGGGAGGGGTGAATCAGGGTGACAAATTTTTCTTTTAATGTGATGGATATTGTTCCCATGTTGGTAGGAACTAGTTGAACCTGTATGATGAATATGATCAGAATGAAAACATTCACATGCACAGAGAAGACACAACACTCATTACTTGGTTCACCACTAAGGGCTACGTACAAGGAGCATATGATGACAGGTTGTCGGTCATACCTAATTCCACTAATCTTAAGTAGTTGTGGATTACAATGTTTCAGGAACAATAACTCTGTCCCAGGCTCACTGCCTTTACAAAAAGGTTCAGGGATAGCACACTGCGTCGCTCGGGTCACTCCCGTTGACTCCCCCTGGCTCACTGCCGTTGGTGAAGTCACGATCAGTTTATAGACGTGAACGTCTCATCATAATTTCATAAGAATGCATCCTATGTCTTATGTAGATTCTCTGTTGAAGTCCAACTCTCACCAGAAGACGAATATCACTTTGCGCTGAAGGTACGGGGCGATCTTCCAGCTTTCGTGTAGCTCTAAAAGGAAAGATGAACTTTAACAACCCTGTCACGCTTATCAAAGCCCGGCGCGCAAGTCAAAATCCCGGCGCGCAAGTCACTTGAACGGTAAAAAATCGGCGCGCAGGTGACACCAAACAACTTGTGTGACACTTCCTCCTTCAACACAAAACATGCTTGACGTTCCTCCTTTAACTCCCCAACTGCATTGGTCACGCAGCCAACAATTGGCGCGCAGCCTCTACTTGCGCGACCCAACAACCACTTGTACGACTCAACCACTTGCACGAAGAGAGCTTGAAAAATCTATAAGTCTTGAACATCGTTGCAAATTAGGAGGGGAGTCCTTTATTTATAGGCAAGTTGGACCCTCTACGCGGTGGCGCACAAGTCTTCCCTCGGTGAGTAGGTTCCGGCATGCAACTCATCCTCCCTAGCCTCTATCACGCTAATCACTTGCGTGACCACACAAATACTTGCGCGAACTTATTTCATTTGCCGTATTTTGATGATATAATCTTGAGAAACAATAGACGCGCAATATTCGAATCCTCCTGGGCATCAGCGCGCAAGTCTCTTCACGGCGCGCAGGTCACTTGCGTGACCAGCCGAAAACTTGCGTGGCGCTTATCCCTTTTAATTTTCCCATGTTCTGATATTGAAAAACATATTGCACGCAAGTTTCTACTCCTTCAAGCACACAGCGCAGATGTCTCTTTTCCAAAAACACTTTTCTCCATTTGTCGATTATTAGGCCCAAAAATTTGGAAAACACTAGGAAACGGCGCCACCTTCAATATTGTTGTCTGCTTGAACTGTATGATCTTTTTGCTAGTACACATTATAAAAATCCACTAAGGATTAACAAAAAAACACAAACCATACTCCAAATCATGCATATAAGGCCATGGTTCCAACAATATCCCCCTTTGGGTTTGTTGGAAATGAGAGAATAAATTCAATAGATCTCCATCCATGTGCAAACCGAAAATGCAAGAATCAATTCAGCCAACACTCTAAGTCTACGTGAGCAATGCTCGGTGTAGAAAACAAGAGGGGAAGCTTGAATTGGGTTCCATAGTTTTGGAATTCTCAATGATTCTCATCACAGAAGCATTACATCTAGTGTTTTCCTTCTCATTCTTCTCATCACAGATGCATTACTTGCCTGAATTTATTCATTTCTCCCCCATTGACTATAAATCCCAAGACCAGTAATTTGTTCAACGTTCAGCTCAAACCATACTCCCCCTGGAGAGTATCTCCCCCACAAACCTGCATCATAGCCATAAACAGATAAAAACAGTTATCACAAATGGGGAGAGGGGTATTGCGTAACCTCCTTATGCACTGGGAGGTGGCTGAACACCGAGGATTAACCGATGCTTCTCAAACACAGCTGCGGATTGTGGTTTGGTCAAGATATCAGCCACTTCCTCATCAGTTCCCACATGATCCATTCTAATCACCCCTTATTCAACTTTTTCTTTGATAAAGTGATACCTAATTTCAATATGTTTCGTACGGGAATGTTGAATAGGATTATTCGTAAGATCAATTGCGCTCTTGTTATCGCAGTAAATCACCATAGGATGATTTACCTCATCACCAATATCTGTTAATTGTTGTTTCATCCATAGCAGTTGAGTGCATGCCTTTGTGGAAGAGTTATACTCAGCTTCAGCAGTACTAAGAGAAGTACTTTCTTGTTTCTTGCTCAACCAGCCAACACATTTCTGCCCAATATAGAAAGCTCCACCACTAGTATACTTTTTTCTACTACATCACTAGCCCAGTCAGCATCAGAAAACGCTGATAATTCATTGTCCCTGCCTGTATCAAGAAATAGCCCGAAGTTATGTGTACCTTGAATGTGCCTCATGATTCTTTTTACTGTCGCCATATGTTCCTCCTTTGGATTACTCTGAAAGCGGGCCGCAAGGCATGTGGCAAAGAGAATATCTGGCCATGTCGCTGTTAGGTACAGTAGGCTTCCAATGATCCTCATGTACATGGTGGGATCAATAGAGTCCCCATCCTCATGCTTTCTAAGTTTAGTTCCAACTGCGATCAAAGTTTATATTGGCTTGGAGTCCTGCATATTAAACTTCTTCAATAGCTCTCTTTCATATTTTTCCTGAGAAATGAAAGTGTATTCCTTCTTTTGAATCACCTGAAGCCCTAAGAAATATGTGAGCTCCCCAATCATAGACATTTGAAATTTTGATTTCGTGTGGTTGGAAAATTAATCCACTGATTTCTGCCTACTACCACAAAATATAATATCATCAATGTATACTAGAACCATGAATTGATCTTTTGGAGAATTCTTCACATAGAGATTGTGATCAACTCCTCCTCTTTTGAATTCCAACTTCTTGAGATATGAATGCAGCTGTGAGTACCATGCCCGTGGTGCCTGCTTCAAACCATAGAGAGCTTTCTTCAGTTTGCAGACCTTTGTTTCATTAGTACCCAAAACAAACCCCACTGGTTGTTCAATGTAGACTTCTTCTTTGAGTACGCCATTCAAGAATGTTGTCTTGACATCCATTTGATATACATTATATCCTCATTGGAGTGTCATGGCAAGGAAAAGCCCGATTGACTCCCGTCTAGCCATGGGAGCAAAGGCTTCTTCAACATCAATACCTTCAATCTGGGAGTATCCTTTACATACCAGTCGTTCCTTTTTTCTGATGACACTTCCATGCTCAACAAATTTATTTTTGAAGATCCATTTGGTACCAATCATATTGTGACCTTCGGGTCTCTGGACAAGATCCCATGTGTGATTCATGGCAATTTGATGCAATTCATCATTCAGGGCATTCACCCAAGATTCATCATTTGTAGCTTCTTCGAATGAGGATGGATCTACGACTGATTGAAATGTAGATTGGGTGTTATTCCTCATCCTTCTTGTTTGAGTGGGTGCACTCCCGTCCCCAATTATGTTGGATGGATCAACATCAGCTCTTCGATTTCTCCTGCAAGGTTCAGTAGAATTCTCTTCAGCCATAATTTCTTCTTCATATTCTTCTTCTGAGTCAACATCTTGATGTGACTGCTGAGTGTTTTGAACAACTTACTCTATTTCTGCATTTGTATTTTCTTCACGTTCACTTGCTTCCTGACTTTCTATCAAATCAGCATATGACGTCCTTGAAGAATTTTTTGATTTCTCTTTAATTATCTTAACATCACTGCTTTAAAAAATCCTTCCAAAATGCTTGTTGAAACATTTTTAAGCTTTTCTGGTCATTGAGTAACCGAGGAAAATTCCTTCATCTGCATTGTCGCCATATTTCCCATGATTTCCTTCTTTGTTCATGATGAAGCATTTACTTCCAAAAACACGAAATTATTTTAAAGAAGGCTTCCGTCCATGCCACAATTCATATGGTGTCTTCATCTCACCCATATAAATTCCTTTTCGATTCTGAATGTACACTACAGCTTGAACAGCCTCTTTCCAATAATGTCATGGAATACGACTCTCAATCAGCATAGTGCGTTCCATGTTGTTCACCTATCGGTTCCTACATTCAAACACTCCATTTTGTTGTGGAGTTCTCACAGAAGCTACCTCATGTTGTATCCCATGCTTCTCCAGATAATTTTCAAATTCAATGGACTTGTATTCTCCTCCATTGTCAGATCACAACACATTGATTGTTCGTCCACTATCATTCTCAGCGATTCGCCGATATGTTTTCATGCAGTCAAGGACTTGTCGTTTCCTGTGAATGACCATCACACATGCCATTATACTGTAATCATCTATGAAAAGGACAAAGTACATTTCTCCATGAGTTCCGGAAAAATTTATCGGCCCACATACATCTGTATGAATAAGATCAAGAAGGTGAGATTCCCTTTTCTTCTTTGGCCGATATGAACTGCATATCAGCTTCCCACGAATGCATGCATCACAAGATTTTTCACACTCACGCTTCAGGTTGGGAACGTCCATGACAATTCTCAATATTGATATTTTCTCCATGTCTTGTTGATTGATGTGTCCTAGTATCCTATGCGACAAATTGTTTTCTTCTTCTAGAGTCATGTAAAATACATTTTCTTCACTATCAACCTGACACAAGTTGCCTTCTGTTCTGCATCCCTTCATAAGTGAATTGCATGTCTTTCCCTTGATAGTGTAGCCTTTCTAATTAAAAGTAACTATATGTCCCGAGTCATAGAGCTGACTCATGCTGAGGAGATTATGACGTAGGCCATCTGCGTAAAGGACATCGGTCTTCTTTAGTTCTCCATTAGCTAATTCGGTACTTCCACTCCCTTTGATTTTCAGAGCCCCATCATTACCAAATATTACTGTACCATCAACCTTTTTTATGATATTTGTTAGCATGCCAGAATTACCTATCATATGAGATGAACAACCGCTATCCAAAATACAGGTACTATTGTTCTTTGTAGCTTTGAGGGCCACCTCTGTAAGGTTGGATTTCCCAATATTCTTCCTTTCCTTCCATGAGACATTTTATTGAGTATATAGAACTGATGACCTTTCAATTATCTCGTCCTCATACCCAGGTTCTTCATAGTCGAAATCTTCTTTTAGAGGAGAAAACCTGTTTGAAAGAGCAACATTGTCTTGCTGACGAGACATGACTTGTCTTGAACTCTGGTATGATGTGTCCATGTCCCTTCTCTGCCTACAATTAGCGGCCTTATGACCATTGTTAAAACAACGATAACAATATCCATAGAAATTGTTTCTTATATAAGAATAAGGATATGAAATTGTTCTCCTTTGTTGAACTTCTATATCTTCTCCATTCAGATAGCTTCTTTCCTCTTCGCAATAAGACCTGGTATGGCCCAGATAGCCACAGAACTGACACTTCATGAGAAGAAATGTCTTCTCACTTGAATTTATCCTCATACCTTCTTCCTTGGGAGAATAGTTAGACTGTCTGTCATTTCTGAATGTTTGAGGATAATTTTCAGTTCTCCTTTTAGTTTGGATTGAGGGTTCCCTTTTCGGCACTTTAGGTAACGTTTCAACATGTTCAACTTTCATCTTATCTTTCTTTTGGATCTTTTCATATCCAGTAGTTGATGTCTCAGCCTCACAGCCAATTCCACTCTTTCCCATGCAAGCGGGTCTTTGATCACTCAAGATTTTTCCAACCCCATCTGAACCACACTTGGATCTTGCAAGTAATTATGCATCTGAGAATCTTCCAAACTATATTTTCTTCCTCGATTCTTTTGGAATTGATTCAGTCTCCAGTTTACTCCATAGATTAACAACTTCCTCCTCAAGACCCTCAACAACCTTAGATTTTTCATCATGTTTGGAGGTGAGGTCATTGATGACCTTTGCCTGCTCTTCAATTCTCAGCTTCAGATCTACTACATCATCACTGCTTTCAATAATTTTAGACTGTACCTTCACAAATTCTTTCAGTCATTCAATTATAGCTTCAAGTTGATCAAAATATTCAGTTGATTCTTCTACAATTGATTTCCACTTATTTTAACTTTTACATTTAACCTTAATCTTACTAACCGCATCCTTAAGTTGCATATCGGGATTTACACAAGTTATCAGTTGTTTTTCTCCACCAGTATCTTCTGACTTTTCAACAGTGGCCATCATAGAATCATGGTTCCCAGTTTTAATTTCTGGTTCTTCTTCATCACATAATTCATCATCATCTTCTTCCTCTTCACAGACAAAATGCATCTTTTTCATTTTCATTCCAGATTTGAAGTCTCCCTTTTTGAAGAACATTCTATGAGGCTTCTCGAAGCTTTAATATTCACTATCTTCATCATTGATCTTTATTAATCACTGAGAGGCAATGTGCCCAAATTTTCAGCAACGGAAACATGCGAGAGGTAACTTCCCTTTGAATTTCCCTTTCCCCTTCTGGAACATCATTGCAATGAGAGAATGAATTTTCTTTTCTTCATCATCATCACTGCTATGATCTTTTGAGATTTTTAGTTTATCCATGGCTTTGAATTCCATTTCCTTGCTCACACGAGTCGTAGCATCTTCAGGTTTGACTCTCATTTCATATGCTACCAAGCTGCTCAGGAAATCATCGAGAGAAAGTTTGGAAAGATCTCTTTCTTCAAGAGATGACATCCTGCATTGTACAGAGGTGGAAGTCTTCTTAATATTTTCTTTACAATATCAATGTCTTTGATTTCTTCTCCTAGACCCCTAATTTCTCCAACCACTTCAGTAATTCGATTGAAGAAAGAGTCAGCATTCTCGTCTGGATGCATCTTCAGATCCTTAAACCGATTGTGAAGCACTTTCAGTTTCGCCTCCCTCACTTTGCTATCTCCTTCATAAATATTCTCGAGTTTATCCCACAAGGATTTTTCTAAGGTGAAATTCATCACTTTTAGGTAGATCTGATCATAAAGGGCTTCAGTGAGTGCATTTTGTGCATTAGCATCTGCATCAAGAATTTTCCTGTCTGTTTCAGTCATAGCCAGGCATGTTGGATCAGTGACTTGTATTCCATGCACAGTATAAAAGAGAACTTCCATTCCAAGAGATCATAGTTGAGATCTCATTTTGTTCTTCCAGATCTGGAAATTACTTCCATCGAAGTGAGGTAATCCCCTGACATTGACTTCATTCTCCATGACAATAAAGGAAAGATTCAACACCAGCAACCTTTACCCTCTGATACCAATTGAAGGTCCACGGGACACCCTGAGAGGGGAGGGGTGAATTTGGGTGACAAATTTTTCTTTTAATGTGATGGATCTTGTTCCCATGTTGGTAGGAACTGGTTGAACCTGTATGATCAATATGATCAGAAAGCAAACATTCCCATGCACAGAGAAGACACAACACTTTTTACTTGGTTCACCACTAAGGGCTACATCCAAGGAGCATACGCCGACATGTTTCCGGTCGTACCTAATTCCACTAATCTTCAGTAGTTGTGGAATACAATGTTTCAGGAATAGTTACTCTGTCTCAGGCTCACAGCCTTTACAAAAAGGTTCAGGGATAGCACATTGCGTCCCTCGGGTCACTCCCATTGACTCCCCCTGGCTCACTGCCATTGGTGAAGTCACGATCAGTGTATAGATGTGAAGGTCTTGTCATCATTGCATAAGAATACATCCTCTGTCGTATGTAGATACTCTGTTGAAGTCCAACTCTCACCAAAAGATGAATCTCACTTTGCGCTGAGGGTACTGGGCGAAATTCCAGCTTTCTTGTAGCTCCAAAAGGACAGATGAACTTTAACAACCCCGACATCCTTATCCAAGACCAGCGTGCAAGTCACTTGGGTGGTACAAAATCAGCGCATAGGTGACACCAAACAACTTACGCGACACTGCCTCCTTCAACACAAAACGTGCTTGGCGTTCCTCCTTTAACTCCCCAACTGCCTTAGTAACGCAGCGAACAGTTGGCGCGCAACCTCTACTTGCGCGACCCAACAACCAATTGCACGACTCAACCACTTGCATGACGAGAGATCGAAAAATATCTAAGTCTTGAACATCGTTTCAAATGAGGAGGGGGAGACATTTATTTATAGACAAGTTGGACCCCCTGCGCGGTGGCGCGAAAGTCTTCCCTCGGCGAGCAGGTTCCGGCGCGTAGTTCTCCTTCCTATCCTCTATCGTGCTAATCACTTGTGTGACCACACAAATACTTGCACGACCTTCTTTCGATTTCCATGTTTTGAAGTTATAATCTTGAAAAACAATAGACATGCAAGATTCCAATCCTCCTTGGCATCGGCGGGCAAGTCTCTTCACGGCGCGCAGGTCACTTGCGCGACCAGACCAAAACTTGCAAGGACCTTATCCCTTGGCCATTTTCCCATGTTCTGATCTTGAAAAACATATGGCACACAAATTTCTTCTACTTCAAGCACACGACGCACAAGTCTCTTTTCCAAAAACACTTTTCTCCATTTGTCGATTTTTAGGCCCAAAAATTTGGAAAACACTGGGAAACAGCGCCACCTTCAATACTGTTGTCTGCTTGAACTGTATGATCTCTTTGCTGGTACACATTTTGAACTTCCACTGAGGATTGAAAACAAACACAAACCACACTCCAAATCATGCATAGAAGACCATGGTTCCAACAAAATGCTGATACCCGTACACAATGAATCGTTACCACTACATAAGGACAACTCCAAAATCAATAAATGAAGCATCAAAATAAGTAGTGAAGCTCTTACCTAGCTCTAGAATAACTAGTATCGGTGAAGAATCCAACCACCTTTTCAGCTTCTGAAAGGCTGACTCATAAGAATCTGACCATAAGAAAATTTCACCCTTTTTAGTCAAGACCATGAGTTGCACTACTAAGCTTGAAAAGTCATGTATGAAACGTCGGTATTATCTAGAAATCCCTTGAAAACATCATTCATCAAATACATTCTTCGGTTTCTCCTAGGAAACTACTTCTATCACATTCATTGGGTCAATTGATAGTTTGTTCTCTGAGATAACATGACCCAAGAAGTGAATCGGGTCCATCCAAAAGTGGTATTTTGAGATATTTCCATGTAATTAATGCTCTCATAGTGTACTAAAAACGATCTCAAGATGATTAGCATGGTCATGTCTAGTATGAGAGTACACCAATATTTAATCCACAAAGACCACCACGAAGGAATCCAAGTATGGATGGAACACTCGCTTCATCAGTCCCCTGAAAACTGTAGGAATGTTCATGAGACCGAATGGTATAACAACATACTCGTATAGACCATACCTGCTCTACAAGGCTGTAAGAGGTATATCAGATGGTCTAACAAGAAACTTATTGTAACCAGATATCAATTCAATCTTTGAGAACACTCGGGCTCCTCAAAGAGGATCAAAGTGATCATCAATCCTCGGCAAGGGATATCGGTTCTTAACTGTAAAATGGTTCAACTTCTAATAATCCACGCAAAGCCAGAGGGTACAATCTGTCTTCTTCAAAAAAAGGATAGGTGAACCCCAAGGGGAGTTACTGGGTCAGGTGAATCCCTTTTCCTTCAACTCCTCCAACTGCTTCTTGAGCTCCTGCAACTCTGAAATAGCCATTTTATAAGGATGAATGGACACTGATTCCACTCATGAAACAAGCTTGATAGAAAATTCTACCTCTCAATCTAGAGGAAAACCTAAAAATTCTTATGGAAAGACATCCCTGAAATGATCCACCACTAGAGGAAACTACAACTGTGAATTCCCCTAGTCATCTCGATATAGACTAGCAATCTGGGTTGTAAATCCTCCCTACCCATGATTCTCGGGTCCAACTCTGCTTGCATAGACATTCCATTCATCATTATAAAGAAACGATCTGCCTTCTGGTGATGTAAAACTCACCCTATGGTGATAATAGTCTATAATATCTTGGAAGGAAACTAACCATACCATTCCAAGAATGACATCATCACCTATCATCTATAAGACATAGAGGTCCCAAAAGAAGTGACACCCAACAACCTCAAGAGGGCACATCTTGCATTGATGTACTCCAGCCGTTCTAGCTCCCAACAGAGTGTTTAACATCAGGATATCAGCAAAAGAAATGATTCCAAACTTAAGGCTATCTATAATAATAACTGATATAAATCTATGGGAAGCCCCTTAATCGAAAACAGCTAAAACTAAAATGGAGGCAACTAGGATCGTACCTCAAACTATAGAGGGTTTGGGATTCTGCTCCTCCTAGGTCTACTCCACTGCAAAATTCTGACCTACACCGTGGTTTTGTGACCCTTCCTGAGCACTCTACGCTGATCTACCCTAATGTAATTGAAAGACTAGTGACAGACTACCATAGCTGCGACCTCCACCGCATCCTGAACGGCCAAAATAACTCATGTTGCAAGATGGATTAGAAACTGGTGGGGCTGCTCATGTATGAGGAGTCATAGAAGAACCTCTATCACCAGCTTTTGGTGAGAAGATCTGATAGAAATACTATTGATGACCCATCTTGCCACAAGATTGGCTCTCCAGTGAGTCTCTCGGGAAATGTGGCCTCGTATGGCCGCTCGTCCCACACTTGTAGCACACCACCTGGCAACCAGAAGAAGTGTCTCTCCTACTTGGATCATTGCGTGAAGACCCCATGCAGTGCTTCATACTGTCATTAGGAGGGATACAAACTTTGGATGTCAAACCACCATATCCCACAACTCGTAAATCCCTCCAATTGTGCTCCATGATCAACGCCCGATTGACTATAGATGTGATGGAATTCAACCAGAAGAAGTTCACCGGCGATCGGATTTTGTGCCTCAGAACATCCTCAATATTCCATGCTAGGAATAACTCATCACCTCCTGGAATAGGCATGAATCTCTGTAGCTCAGTGAAGCAAGAAGAATACTCTATAATGGAAAGAGTACCCTACTCCAAAATCATGAAATCTTGGGATCGATCGGCCCTCAAGGTTTCTGAATTGCAGTAATCATAAAAGAAACACTGAAACTCATCCCATGACATATCCTGCCGGTGTCCCGCCTATGAGATCACATCCCACCATCTCTTAGAGGAGTCCTGAAGAATGTACATATAGAGATTGACCCTCCTCTCTAAGGGATTCTCTAGATGCCTAAAGATGGAAATCATGTCTTCTAACCATGACTCTGCAGGTTGAGGTCCTCCTTCTTAGGTGAAAGAGAGAGGATGATGCTACTGAAAGACCCACATCAACTCTGCCATAGAAGTGGAAGGATACGGTACTCCTCAGAAGGTCTTCTAGAACCTCATAAATCCCTCTCGGAACTGTGCATCAGCACATGTGTCTGGAATGACGACTGGTGCCAAGACTGACACAACTAGAGGATCTACTAGAAGTCCTTGATTAGCCATTTCTATTGTCTGATCGTTACCCGATAACTGGCGTACAACTGGAGGACTTCTCAGCGGAATGTCTCTATATGGTCAAGTGCACACCATATATCCATATTAATAGGGGCTGAATCATAGAATTTTGAGAATGGAACACGAGAAATAAAGAATTAATGTTTTTCCAAAACATTCATACACTACGTCTATAATGACTACACGACATGTTTTTAAGCCCTGACATGGGCATGTACTTTTGCCAACCCACGTCGTGTAACACCCCATACACACATCGTGTTGTCCTAGAACACAGCATGTACTTGAATCCTCATTCCCTTCATGAGTTCTTCTACATGGTTAAGACACACAGTTCTCCTACAACAAGACTACATGGCATGTTAGTGCCAGACATAACGTCTACTAGATGAACATCACCAACCGGTGTGGCTAGTCACACGACTAGTTACACAGATCACTATACACTGTGTGTTTGTGCCAGATATAGTGTGTACTAGAAAGGTTTCACCATCCTGTGTTATTTTCTACATGAATAGATACATGTTCTACACTACACGGAATGTTCTAACATGACACTGTGTGTATAACATAAGCTTTCATCCATAGGTTTTGTTAGTAAAATGGGTGGACACAAGTTCTATACAACAGAATGTGTAAAACCAGTAAACAGCGTGTTCCCCCATATATTTATCAACCCCGGGTATCTTCCTACACATTCAGTGACACAGTAATAGACTACATGGAGTGTACATATAGTACACGGCATGTACTAAAGAAAAACAATTCCTTCTCGAACAGAAGGACACATGGCATGTATTCTCCATTTCATGCCATATATTCTAGGTTCTTCTGGACAGTAAGCCTCAAAAACTACTCTAGAACCTAGAAAAACCCTGAAACGAACATTCAAGTGTCAAATTCTGATTAGCGAGTTCCCATACTCTCCATGAATCAATGTTTGGAATCTCATACTTGTCATACACAGGGTTAACGGTGCAATGATCAACAAAATTCTGGTCCATGTTGGCCCATAACACCTTAAGAACCAAATTTTGTCGTTCATTCAATCGAAAACATAAAAAATTCAATACCCTATCAAAAGTAGGTATTCAATCAAGGCATCCATCACAACAACATGCATATCTAGCAAAACATATATCACAACAACATGAAATTACTAATGCACCCTAAATGGAATGGAAGGAATGCATGACATGCGATTTTCAATAAGTGTCTATATGATGCATGAGATGTCATAACCTCATATCATTAGGTATTTACAGAAATAGAACCTTAATAATATCAACAATAATGGCAGAAAACATGTAAATCAACCAAATGGTGAAATCAAATCATCTTTATTAATTGAAAAACCAGTAAAATTTCAATAACGAGGTAAATTGGCTTTTCCCTGTACACAGGTTAGACACTCTCGGGCATAGCTTATTACCAAGTACCTATTCCATCCTATTCCTGACTATTGGCTCTAAATAGTAAATCAATAAGAAGATAATTTCTCTGATACCAATTTGTAATGTCCTGATTCTGGAAGCCATCCCGAGGCGCCCCGTACACAGTTGGTCACATGGACCCAAGCACATTTCCCTTAACTCCAGAGGCTGCCGACTAACAGCGGGGCCTTGGGTGAGATAGTGTGGAAACTAGGCCCTCATTGGCAGAGTAACAGAGCATAAAAGAAACTGATAACAATAGTGAAAGTAGTAATAATGGCATACAAGAGTAAACAGTGGAATATTGAAAGTAATAAGCAGCTAGATCACATATATAATGATGCATGATACATATGTCTAGAGAAGCAACCAAAGATGTCACAATGTTGAAATACAGTACTATGAAAATGTACAAAAGAAATTAGTTAACAACTACTCACCATATCAAGCCTCAGCTTGGTCCCATGCTCCCCTTCCCCCATGTAGTCAAGTACCTGAAGTAGAAGGACGCTTTCCCTTATCTATACCTGCTACAATATAATCATTTTTCCCCAAAAGAATGACCCAAACAGGATGTGAGACTAAATACCAGAAGGCCACCACCAAGTGATATGTTCCTAGTATTCATTGAATATATATGGAAGGTAATAATCAAAAGATACAGTAAACAAAGAGGTACTCAGTAGTAAACATTCCTACATTTTGAAAGCTTTCAAAAACCACATATAACGTAAGCAGATAATCAAAAATAGGTTACCCTTTGAGATGTTGTCACCGCTTAATCTCCTCTAGTCCTTACTAGAAAACATAGGCAACCCTCTGTGAATTACACATAGTATAAACCCTCTGGTTCAGCTTTACAACAGATTCTCTAAGGAAGCACTCACTAACAATTTCCCCTATAGTCTCATATCAGTTACTAAAAAGCGCTCTAGGGAAGCACTTATGTCTCATTCCCCTTGTGGCCAGTATCTAGGAAATACAAACACTCTGAGTAAGTACTTACATCAATTCCCCTGTGGTCTCACAACGTAACAGTAAAAAACAGACCCTCTAGAGAAGCCCTCATGTCCATTCTCCAAATGGTCTACTACAGAAGGTTCTCACGGCCCTGGGTAAGTCAAACAAGCACATCAATACATGGAATCCAATGTAATCCTCAAGATATACATGGCTAAAAATCGATAACAAAACTTCATGTCAGATAAAACACTCTACCATAACAATACTAGGCATGGAAAACAAAGTTTCAGCCTTATAGAAAAAATTAGACCAAATGGTCCAAACAAGAAAACATGGGGAAAACCAACATATCATGGAAAAATAAACCCTATTCACAAAATATAACATATATCCATTCAACCAATGCATAACAAAAAAACATAAGGGAAAAAAACACGCAATACCTCGTTCAAGGGTATTGGACACTTTTGCACATATAAATCAAAGACTAACTATGAAAAGGAAAAAAAACCCTACCTCGGTGTTGTAAGATCATTATACATGAACCTCAGGCCTTGAATTTCTCTAGAACACCGAAGACCTAAAAAATGGCTGAAATTTTCAACCCATTATATATCACGAGAGAGAAGGAATAAGAAGTAGGTGTATAGGAAGAAGAGAGAACTCACCGATGTGATTCCCATACAACAAGTAGAGTTCGATTCAGATAAAGGATGCTCAATTGGGGGCTTGGGGAAGATGTGTGCTATATCGATTCTCTCAGACGAACTAGGTCGAGAAGAGATTTGTTATTTACTTCATACGTGACCACGATACATTTATTGAAAAAAAGTACACGGTGTGTACTTTCGAAGTACACGGTGTGTACTCGCCTTATTCGCCCCTCGTATAAGGTGGTCTCCTGGTCACCAAACATGGATTTGTGCTCAGTCATTACATTTCCATCAGATAGATACATGTAGAAAACGAGTACACAAAGTGTATATATAAGTACATGTTGTGTACTTCTAAAATTTCCAAAAACTCCTCTATTACTCAAAAACACCAAAAATGGGAAAACATGCCTGAAAAGAATATACCGTTTCTTACAATATAACTCCTCTATAATATATTTTTATAAGAATCTGATTCCAAGAATATCATTTTACACTTATTCTAGTAAAATTTGATGTGATATTATGTAAGTATTATCTTTCTTGACATAAAGTCCGCAAGAAATTTCTTGAGGGTAAAATAATATCTAAAATTAAATCAAGGAACATGTATTAATACAAGGATAACTAAAAAATACCTATGAAGAATTACAATAATTATATTTTAGTATTTAAAATCAATTGTAAAATAATAACTCAATATAATTTATATTACTATTAAAAATGAAATGATGAGTTCACTATTCATAACATGGGCTGTAAGGATGAAACCTCATTATAGATTTAATCTGTATTCATTAATTTATTATGGAAATAATTAAACAATTCATTATTTTGGAATAATTAATATTACAACGACATAATGTTTTTATAGGGTGTGAATGTAATGTCCACAATTTTACTGTTTTTTCTCTTGAATAAATATTATATTAAAAAAAATCAACAGAAAAAACCGAAATAATATGAAACCATGATAACATAAAATGGAATTTGAACATTATAATATATTAGTTATGTTAGTGAGTATAAAAGAATGGGACATTTTCCTGATAATTATGACGAAAAAAATGAAATGGCATCTGGTAGTAGAAATATAGATTTTGATGACCATTTATTTAATCCTTGAATTGATGTAGTTTATCTACGACATTGCTTATACATAACCCAATATGAACTTTACCAATTTCATTATTATTTAAATCTCTTGGGAGAAAAATTCACTCTTATGGAAAATGAAAATAGATATCCATTAATGAAATCACCACATTAGACTACCCCCAGAACATAACTAATTATTTGATATTACATGAAGAAAATAAGGAAAATGCTACTTGAAAATAGGATAATTTAATTATTTATATAAATTTTTAATTGTTAAATATATTGTTCACACTTCATATGTAAATTTTTAATGAAACAAGTAGTTTTATTTCTCTGTAAATTTTTACATGATATTTTGGATTTAAACGATACATTTATAAATATATGAATTTTTTTTTTAAATTAAATTTATTATATTATTAATCATGTCTATATTTGTTTAGTGTGAATATTTGTTATTTTTCTAATATAGTTTTTTAGGTGGAAAATGAATAATATAATTTTTTCCAAATTTGTAATTTTTATCATCATAAAAGAATGAATTAGAAGATTATCAATAACTTAATTAGTCATATTAAAATTTAATAATTAAAACTATACATTTTAAAAATAATATGTTGAATTGGGAAACCCGATGATGATCCTTTTAGGGACTAAAGTAATATAATCCCATAGAAACCAGTGTTGATCTTTTCTTTATATTAAATATTATATTAATAAATTATAGTTCTATATTTTATTGAAAAGAGATTATTAATTATATTTATATAATATAATTTATAAAATTATAATTAAAAGGATTTATAATTTTTCCATATACAAAAATTTTAATCCTAATGATTCATTTTTCCAAAAAAATTGTTTACACACATTTCATGTGCAGATGAAAAAATTTATTTCTATTACTCATTTAAATTAAATATGATAAAATGAAATTTATATTTAGAATCATTAGGTAACAATTATGTAAAAATATATATTTTATTATTATTAAATATAAATAAATTACTTCATTAAAAATTAGTTACCAAATTAAAACCAAAAATGCTAAAAGAGAAAATATTAAGATTAATAGACATAAAAATATATCAATAAAAAGGTTTAAAATAAATTTTTGAGGAATGATAGAGTTCATATCATCCAAAAATCTATTATTTTTATTTTTTAGTCGTTTAGAATTTTGAAAAATTATCTCTATTTATAAAAATTTTAAATATTACAAAAAAATTTCATTCTCACCCTTATAAACAGGTCATCTAACCACCCCTTTATGGACACCCCATAAATTTCATTTAAACTTGAAAATATTCCCATATAAATATCTTATAAAATTTTCTTGATCCTATTGTTATAATATATTATCTTTTAAATTTAATATCTAATGATTCTTCTATGTGAAATCCTTTTTCCTCAACTTGAGAACTTTTTTGTTAATTTTTTTCTTTTCTATCTTATTTTTCAAAATATAAATTTAAAATTACAATTTTATGAAATCATTATTATTTGTATGAAAAATTATATTATTCTATGTGAATAAATATTAATCACATTTAACTTATTCCATTGACATAAATCAATAATTTTATTTGTGGGTTGTGCGGACTACGACCACCATGAAGCGACAAATCTATTTTATTCAACTATATCTCTTCAGAAGATATAAGGATAGAATTTTGAAAAAAAATTATTTAAATTATGTGATTATTATTATAAAGATAAAATATTATAATTTTCATTCATTACCTCTTACATATCATTAAATTTCAACATTATCCACACATTGTGAGAACTAACACCTCAATGAAGTAACATATTTCATTTACATAAACATTCATTATTACTTATTAAAATATATGATGATATGATATAATAAATTAAAAATATATACATAAATTAATAATTATTATCTAATGGTGATATAATTCCAAAATTAACTACTTCCATCATAATGTTCAACCATTAATTTTGGTATTTTCATGTATGGGTAGCTCAATCCACATACTGGAACAATATATTAAAATAAAACAATTGATGATTGTTGAGTCATAAATAATATTAATATATAAAATTAATAATTACATAATTATATTATACTCTTTTTCAATGGTTAAATTTATATTAAACTCTTAAATTAAGATACCAAAATTTATTCATTAAAATCCACTGAAATATGTTTATCGTAGATTTTATATTTAAGGATAAAATCCAAAAACCCCTTAGAATAAAATTATAAAATTATAATAATATATAAAATACCAATTACATGATATTGTAGTATGTAGGAATGATGAAATTTTTTAAAATAATGTATAACTACAACATTATAACGAAACTAGCTCAAAACAATCAACATTACCAAAACCAAATATTTAAAAATGAAAATAACAAAATAGTATATAGGTAGAGAATAATTATAAATTATTTATATAATATTAAATTAACATGAATATTTTTCTAAAATATATGATTAATATTTTCATTTATATATGTTATTCAAGATCATTAGTGAATGTTAGGAATTAAGGTAATGTATTTTTGTCTCACTTTTCTATACCATAAGACATAATTCATATTATACACCATGTTTTGTCAAAAATGGTGCATCTATTCCCTTTAATATTATTTAAGAATTATTCAATTACAAATAATAATGTTAAATTTTCTACTCCATGTTCCTTAACATATTGATGTTTAACACCCAAATTAAAATGTTGGGGGGGTTCTTAGTCTCAAATTTATCATCTTAGAGAAATATTATGATTATCCCCCATGATATCATTAAAATGGATTGATTATTTCATAGTGAATTTATTATACCATATTCATGGGGTTTTTAATATTGATATCATTTTATCATATAAATGTATTTGGATTAAATTATTCAACATTTAAATCATTGTTATTAATATACTTGTTCTCAAACCATATGGGATTAATTTCTAGTGATACATTCAAATTATGATTATTTATAAAAGATAATACATATTAAAAAAATTTGTTCATTCGAAACCCCTAATAATTTTCAATTTATATTCATTTAATTTTACATATCCCCTCTAAATTTCATTAACCCTTTATTCATATTTTAAAACAACTATTTCACATTTGTTATATTGTCCATGTGTCGAATTATATGTTTTGAACCTCCCATTTTACATGCCGGTATTCATTTGATCCTTTAGTAAATATCATTATATTTTCCTTAATAAATATTTTTTTTCATTTTATATTAATTTTTATTCATGAAGTGTTTTAATGAAATTTTTAATGTTTTCAACATGGTGTATTTTTTTTCAAAATGTGAAAGGAATCTATTTTTTCGTTTTCCAAGTGAACACATATATTTAACACCTTTTTCATTTTCTAGGAAATTTTTTCTCTAAATTTTCAAGGAATAAAAATAATAATTATTATTATCCTTGTTTTATAATGTTTTTCATAAAATATGTTTTCAAATGAGTGATTATACTTCATATTTACAAAGTGATTTTTCTAAAATACCTAAAAAAGTTTTCTTCTAAACCATTTATCTTCGAAATATCATATAATCGATTGGGTATATTCACTAATTAATACCATCCAATTTATTTTTCTATATGTATTATAAAATTTACCCCTGTTTTTTATGACTTATACGATAGTGCATTTTATTAAATAATCTTATTTTTGGTATAAACCAATTTTCTTTACACTACCTTACATCTATGAATACAAAATTTATATTCTATTGATTGAATGGTGTTCATCTCTCTTCTCTATATCGATTGATTTTGAAAATTAATGACTTAATAATAATCTATTTATCAACTTGCGGTATACACTATATGATGTATTATCAGGAAGGATGGTTATTGAATTAAAAAGTTATTAATTGGATTTTGATAACCTTCTCATTTACATTGGTAAATCAAGTTACAATTATTGATTTATTTATATGTTTTTACCTTATATGATTCAATCTATAATAATATGAAACCCATTATAATTTCAATGGATATTTATGTTGAATTAAACAAATTTTGTTTCATTTGGTTCTTTGTCGTATGAGGAATGAAACCCATTTTTATTCTCAGGGATTCATTACAGTATGATGAATGGTTATTTTCATGTGGTGTATGTAAATATTGATTAAAAATGGGAAGGGTCATATACCACCCTCCAAATTACATGTTAAACGTATATATCTGCCTAGATAAATATTCACGAAGAAATTTATTTATATTTTATAAGCGGTGAGTGATGGTTTTCCTCATTAAAAGAAATATTCATTACACTAATGTTTTTTACACATTTAAAAGATGTAATATCTCTATTATTACAGTAATGGATTTTTATTCTCTCATGGTTCATGTTTATTATCCCATAATTCCACTGTCTATTGATTCATATCATAATGATAATCCTTATTCCATTATTTTATATCAATGTATTTTTGGGAATGAAGTTTCTTATATGTCATGATTTTAAGTATATTCCCATCTTATTATCACATAATATATTCGATTGTTATTGAATTTGTTAATAGTTATTATGAATATGATCTCACCCCATTCATATCTTTTCATTCACCAATATATGAAGATGAGTGAAACTAGTGAGAAGTCATGGATGAGTCTATTATGGATCAATTATTAGGAAATGGTCACTGGAACTATACAATAAATGTCTTATATATCTAGTAATATGAAACCATAAACCATTTTTTATTGGGTTTTGAGATTTTTTTCAATACCTAATTTATAAATTATTTATATGATGTAATATATTTATTTATTTATCTTGAGTATCTTCAATTCATTCCCATATAATCATTTACCAAAATAAAAAGTTAATGGAACCCAAAATTCAAGTTCATAATGAGGTTATATCCGCCATGAGTAAGATAATCACTGTTTTACAACATATTACTCATAGGAAGAAAAATTATATGAATTGGATATTCTAAAAAAATAAATTGAATTTTAATGTTCATTTATAATCCAATATATTTATAATTACTATTATATAATGTGGTAAGTCCTTTTTATATTTAGTAAGTAAAAGGAACACTATGAACACATTTAAAAAAATCCATGGATGTATGAGATGAAATCATGTAAATAAAAAATGTAGAATTTTCCATAAAAATAATGGAGATAATGAGTTAAATAAGGTTACGCAAATTATTAATTCATTTAGAGACTCCATGAAAGATAAACAGGTTTATAAACAATGCTTACTTATATGTCTATTATATTTGGATATGAAAAAATTATATTATAAGAACAACAAATGTGTAGTGATAATATAAAAGTTAATATTTTCCATGAATATACCAAATTTCATGATATTTATTTAACAAATAATAGCCCAATATTTTCAAAAGATTTCTCGGGTAGGTGACATATGGCTGGAATGACTTCCAAAAAATTCCTAACCAAGATGCCATCCTATAAAGATATGTTATAGAAGATAATAATAACCCATGAGGAATCATGTTCCATATTTTTATATGGAAATTAGAACATCCTAGAAAATGTATAGTTTTCCATTAATATTTCCATTGTACATAAATTATGAATGCATAAGGAATAAATATTCAAATTTTAACGATGGTGTAAAAGGATAAAATTTATTCAAAAAACATTGTAAACCATATTTTTAACAATAAAGAACTATTATTTTGACATTATTACCACAATCATGTATTTTATACAATTTTATTTTAATATATGATATTGACGGTTAAGTGAACATGTGTGTAATATTACATGAAATGATAGTTATATGGAATGACACAATATGGAATCACTATTATATATTGGGAGAAAGGTTGATGGTTTCATTATTCTTGTTGTTTAAACATATGTATCTTTAAGACTATTAGAGGGGGTAATACATCATGACATATTATAATTTAGTGCATCAATTGTGTGAGAGAAATTGTTAAGGAATATATTCTAAAACCCAAAAAAATTAAAATTTAAAATTTTAAATAACTCCATTTATAATGGAATTTAATGAAATCCAGTCACACGTTCCAACCATGATAAATAATATATTAAATATACTTTAAATGGGAGTAATAGTTTATGATTAATTGATTTTCAAGTGGAAGATAAATAGTTTTACATGAAAATTTAAAATGAATTTATTTAGTTTTAAATTTTATATTTGTTTCATGAAACATTTATTATTATAAACCCATCTAGAAAACTGTGTTGAATGATATCACATGTATAGTTGTTAATGTATATTATTGAAAATATTTTTTATATCTATTTTGTTTTATACACTCATCCAGTACAAGTGGGAAAAAGGTTTATGAACAAAATTCTCTCAACTAAGAATATTCAGGTCTTATTATCCATACGTAATTATTTGATTATGGTTGATAAGAAGATTTTATAAATTGATTTTGATAATATGCAATAACATAACTCATATATTTTCATTTTTTCTTATTTCAATCAAGAGAATATGATTAAATCTATATAGATACAAAAATTTAAATTTTTTAATATTATTATTTTCGACATATTCCAAGGGGGGTATTGAATTTATAGAGTCATAATTTCATCAGTTTCCAATATATCAAAAGGAGTATATAAATGGAATGTAATTGTGATTATTAATGTATTGTTATGAGTTAATTAGTTTAGGGTTATTTTTTATTGAAATTTTTGAAGATTCATGATTAATGAAATGTTTCTACAAAATATCATAAAGGAAAATATTATTATGTCATGTTATAATGTTTCAATTTGTTTTACGATGTTTGGATGTTGTGGTAGTGTGATGTTCATGTTCATTATTTTAGATTTTTGGTGAAAAATAAAAATATATAATAGAAAAAAAGAAAATATGGTTAATAATATCATCTAAGAATGGCCAATTTTTTTGATTTTTAAATTGGGTGATAAAAAATTAGATAAATTCATTAGGGAAATTCTATCCCCAAAAATCTTCATATAATGTCCACTGGAAATACTTAATCAATGTTATAATCTCGATGTTGTTACATGATGATCTGATGATATTTTGGTTATAAACATCATTTGATTGAGGTTGGAATAAAAAATCAATAGAAAATAATACTTTATGAAAGGAATTATATAGAGTAATGGTTCGGAGTATATTTTTTGATATGTTCATATGAATTTTTGACAACAAAAATTGGTCTTATATTCACTTTGAATAGAACTATTTTTACAATGTTTTATAGGAAAAATAATCAGTTTTATATTTTTTTAATCATATTTATTTCTAAATAATTCATATAGATAAAAAATATGATAATTTTTTTCTAATCATTAAATTTTCCAAATATTATGGTATTAAGATCTGTGATTATAACTCAATAATAAGAATTTTTTCAACATGAGTTGGTACCTTGGTTTAAGATACACTTTAAGGATTCTTTAGAACTTATTAGAATTATGCATGTGAATTTTACTATTTTGTATATTTTAATTTAATGTTATTTAATTGAGAGGGAAATAAAATTAGAAATACCACTTTCTACATTGATCACAAATTAGTAATTATAACGAAAAACACATTTCATGATTATGTTTTCTGTTTATTCATAAAAATTTATAAATTTATAGAGAATATTATTCATATAGAGATACTAAATAAAATTATGAGAGATAATGTTAGAGTAGGATGTATGAAATCAAGGAATATATTGGTTAAAAAATAATATGTTTTTAATGTGTAGTGAAGATTGGATAAGATACTATTTAAAAAAATCAGTTAAAATATATTAAGTTCAGGTGAAATCATAATAACAAAGTGGGAGAAAGTTATTTTGATTATCAGAATGAATCACATGAGCATTCTAGACATACTTTTTAGATAGAATAAATTAATAGAAAAACATCCCAATGTAATCATATGATATTTTATTTGGAATGAGTTTTATATTGATTTCCAATAAGGATTATCTTTCCTAATGTAAGGTGAAAAGTAAATAACATGTATTTGAAATGACTGAAACTGTAAATAATTACATGTTTTATAGTGAAATTATTCTAAGCATGATGGTGATGGAAAAAAAAATTTATTTAAAAATTATATTATATCTTATCAATGAGAAAATAACATGACCATTAGTTTTGATAATTGTTCCACACAATTTTGAGGGTATTTGTTTCTTAATATATACTTATAAAAATGATTATTTTCTAATGGGTGGTATGGTACTGTATTATTTCAAAACCCATAAAATGACTATATATTTTCTGTGAGTGAGTATTGAATCTTGTATATTATTTTTTTCTAATGGAATTTTCGTGATCACATTTTTTCCATTAATCTATAATTCATTAGCATGAGGCGAAGGTCTCTTCATAAGAAACAAATTGTACAGAAATCATTGATTATCCCTCCACCCCAACAAATGATCACATGAATACTATTCGGTATATTTACACTCTCTACCATATAATATACAATCTCTATTACTTATTAATTTATCTTCTGAAGAGTGTGACTTCCTATAATTAATTTTTTTTGGGTATTTTCAAAACAGTTCATCTCACTTTACTTATAATATAGGTTCTCCTATTTTATCATGCCCTATAATAAAATTCACTTAGTTTATCAAAAACTATAGTAAAAACCTATCATAAACATTCCTTTGTAGAATCATGATGGAATTTCCATCTCATAATACCATCCCTAAAAGCCTTAAATCCCATTTTAGAAGAGATAATCTGAAAAATGAGATATGAATTTATAACAACGTCGTTCTTATTTGTATTTGTTTGGGACAAAAAAATTTATATAATATTATTTTAAATAATATTACAAACATTACATATATATCAATAATAAAATTTTATTTTATTATAATGATAGTATAATTATTAACCATCATTCACTTTTCATATAATATAAATGAAACCTTCAATC
This sequence comes from Viscum album, assembly GCA_963277665.1. NCBI lineage: Eukaryota > Viridiplantae > Streptophyta > Magnoliopsida > Santalales > Viscaceae > Viscum > Viscum album. The sequence goes on from OY728165.1 coordinate 624,587,928, forward strand.
ATGCATTGTATAGACTACCGCATCCACACTACAATGTATTTTGTTTTATTTCCTCACATTATATGTATTATATTAAAAGGGGAATTAATATAAAATAAAAATATTTATTAAATATTTTTCTTCTTTAAATGATTAACCATATTATACCATTTACTCATTCTTTAGAAAACGAAATAACAATTGTTGTGTATGTGTGGATCACCGGCTCCATGGAATGCTTGATTTCAATTTTTATTTTACTCATCAATATACATAGATGGTATTGAAAAAAGGTTTATTGGATAAATGTTATTTTTATAAAGACAATATGGTTCTATAAATACAAATTGGAAAACCAAAAAATTAGATGAACAATAAACAAATTTGGAAAATACCACCATCCAAAAGATCATTCAAAAAGAAAAAATTATTTATTTATTATATGAAAAAATTAAAATAAGTTATATTATTCATATAAATCATTATAATTTTAATAGAAGTTACTAATAAAAACGAAATAATACCAATATTATTTTAGTTTATTGATATTATTACTAAATTACATTATAATCATCAATCAATTATGGTACATTCTTATTTGGGTTAGTATGAGCACCTATATGAACAATGATATGAATTTATATAATGGATGAATAGGGAATTTAATATATATTAATATATGATATAAATATGTAAAATATGAGTTTAATTATGGAATATTAATATAATAACATCACTCACTATTTAATAAAATTTTCTTATTTCATTATGAATTGTAATAAATTTTCCATCACGAAACTCGTCATTAAATATCACAACCAAAACACCCAGAGAATTAAATTATAAAAAATTAAATAATATTAAAACACCATTTCTAGAACAATTTATTATCTACTAATTATGATATTCAGTAGATGATTGAGTAACAACACAATTATAACAAATATTATTAAAAATGATCATGAATACCGACTACAAATATAAAAAAAGATAATAAATAAAAAAATTTAATATATTGAATTATTATAAAATAAATATATCAACATTTAGATATATGAAAATGGTTCTAAAATTGGTGAAAAATATTTTCAATTCTCTTATAAGATAGGTTATAATGTACTTTGACTAATAAAGAAATCCGCTAAGGGTTTTTTAATGTCAAAATTGAATTTTACGAGACACGTTTATATCATACACCATATTATACATTTCATAGTCAAAATAAATAAAAGTATTTATTTTTTATTAATATATTATATTTCGATATATCAATTTTTATATTAATTTTTCAACCACTCATGGGGTTTTAATTCAAATGTTATAAAGGATAGAATTGCTTTTATTGCCTCATTTTATATTATTTGAGACACATTACATCTCCAAGACCATGATATCATTATATGGTGTTATATTGAATTACTATCCCTTAAATTTTTTATTTTATACTAATCCTTGGGCTATAATAATGAAAATAATATTTCATTCTTAAAATGGATCATTACTCATGTGTTACCCCAGTCGTATGTGTTTTGGGAAACTCAGTTTTCATTCACTGAGTTATGATCATTCTCTTGAACTTATACTAGATAAGTTTATTATATTCTTTACATATATTATATTATTTCAAATCTTATAGTCCTATATCAAATTACCACATAAACCCCTACTCAAATATTTTATTATTCTCGTATTATGTTTCATGCATGTTATATGGATAACACAAGTTTCCTTCTCTTGAGTTATAATGTTTTATCATGAATATTGTTCTTGCATGCTTGGGTTTTCCCACCCTAAAAATTTTTCATATATTTTTATAAATTTATGGTAAAAAAATTCAATAATATAAATTAGGATTTATTACATTTTTTACAATCTGGGGATTTACAAATAGTATTTTAGGGTATTAAAAATGATATATTTAATTCATTATTAAATGTTTTTTCTTTGTATATAAGTTTCCTATAGAAAATATTATGTAATATTAAGAGAAATGTTATTAGGTATTTTTTAAAAAGTATATTCTTCAAAATATTTCAGTCCACCATTTAAAAAAATTCATTTCAAAGTCACATGTATGTCTATATTTTTCGTTAATTTTTAAAATATTTTATAAAATCTCTTTTTTGTTTTCCCCCAATAGTCAATTTTCATAATCAAAAGTATTTACACTAATGGTATTTTGGTTACATTATATAAATTTATATATATAATTTTTGAGATTAAACCCATGGAGTGAAACAATCTGATTCTTCATCACTACTTATATGATATTGTTTAAAGCATTCTTTTACAGTTTTGTTTTCCATATATATCAACATCGTCATCTGATTCAATTGATATAATTGGAATTTGTTCTACTATAACCATCCAAATTATTTATCAAGCTATCTTATGTTGCATTATTCTCTATGAAATATATCATCCATCGTTTCCTTTTTATTCTATAACCATCCTTTGGGTGTAGATGTCACTTTAATTCAATTTTCATTACACTATGAAACCCTTATTTTTAATTTCATTGATAGAAGGATTTTCATCTAAGTTCAATACATCAATTTAATGGGTAAATTATAGTCTTAACCGAATACTGTTTATCTATATAATGTAAATACCATATGATATATTATTTTCAATGAATGATATTTACAGAGAATTTTATTTCATTTTATACACATTTGTTTTCCTTAGGTTATATTATATTGAATTTTGAGTAATAATTAATTAATTACTTCTATGAATCCATTTAAATTGTATATGAAACACATTTCATTTTCATAGGTTATTTATGATGTATTGAATGAAACCGATTTTCATTCAATGGGTACTTTATGCTATCAAAATTGAATGATATTCATTTGAATGTTTTATAAAATCCACTTTATTTCAATGGTTATTAATGGTGTGAAATTTGAATGATTTAATTTATAACACATTATTGTAAATTAATGACGGGGGGCATATATAGCATTACAAGGCACTAGTTAAATGTTTATATCTCCAAATATATTTATTTATGATTAATTTTTTATTTTTAATAATCATAAGAATTGATGGGGTGGCTAATGAATGGAATGTTACACTATACTAATGTTTCTACTATATTTTTATGACTCCATGTTCATATGATCTTTATTATGGTTACGTTATGCTCTAATGGCTTAATTTTATTGAATTATTGTTTCAAAAATCTTTTAATAAATTAAATGGGTTATTAGAAGACTTAACCAATGATATATAGTCAATAACTTGTGAGTATATGTTTATTATATTTCAATATTATATCAATATTATACCAATATACTCAATTTTGATATTTCTTATATCTTCCATTACTAAAAATAAAGTCTCTCTTATTTATAATTTATTAATTACAAGGGATATGAATATAGTTATTAATTATTATTGGTTTTTAAGGGTGTGTTAGCCATTATATGTTATGAATAATTTTTGATGAGTGTTTTAAAATAGGTTGTCTATGTAGACAAAAATCCAAGACACAAAACCTTTGGTTATCCAATTTGTGTGACTGTTTTTTAAATGGAATCTTTATTATATTAAAATATTGAAATAAATGTTTTTAGTTTCCAAGAATTACTAATGTTGGTGTAAGATGTGGTTTGAATTATTTTGGAGATTATTCTAGAGGTTGTTAGTAAAAACCCTATTAATATTTCTATGATATAAGTGTATTTATATGATAAAGTCTTGATGTTTAGGTAAATTAGAGATTTTGTTGTATTCATATAAATATCATCTCTTTCTAGATACTACATGGGATTTTATTATATGAAAAAGAATTAACCTGGGGTAATGACCCAGAAAACAAAATTTCTGGAATTCACTAAATTAGAACATAGATCACAAAAAGAGGGCTAACATCGCCCCTTGTTTGACACTCCCGGGAGAGATGCTATTTTTAATTCAAATTATCTGAAATAAACCATTAAGAAATATTTGAGTATGATGTCAAATAATTAAGATAAAAACTCTAAAAATTAATGACTATGGTTAAATTTCTAAAAATTACTAGATTGATATTTTCATGTAGATAATAATTGATATGTTCTTTTTTGAGTAAAGGGTTAGTCATAATTTGATAGAATATATTTCACTAATGTTTGAGTTTTTAATATTACTAGGATTTTCAAGATAATTTTGGGAAATTAATTTTTAATATTAGGGTATGAAGTCCCAAAACAACCTATTATAAAACAAATTGTGTGGAACAAAAATTAACCTAGGATGAAATAAAGGTTTCATTAAAATGAATTATTTTGAATGATGATTTTATTTTCATAAGTTGTGCATTATCATACCCCTTTTGGTTTTAGTATTTAATTTATAAAAATTATATAAATGATGTTCATATATGTATTTTTATAAAAAAAACTGGATTTGGTATATCTAAATATGTTACCATACATAAAAAGATGATAATTTTATTCCCTACTTATGATTATATAACATTTTATTCTCCTTATCATACCTAAGGTAGTGTGATTGATATCATAATAAAAGATTAATCTTTATATTTTATTCTCTTTTCAGTGATGATTGATATTTATAAATGATAACAAGATATATTATAATTTTTTTGAGAATTATTCGATACATCAAAGGATTATTATTATGTATCCTTGATTAATGGTTAGAAACATATGATAAATGGATTTAATAACCTTTAAACCCGATATTAATACATGGTTAATGTTTTTGAGATAAATTTTTGGGAACACATGATTGAGGTATATATAACTATTAGATTAAATACATTCATGATGTTGGGGTAATAATTGTATCTTTTATTCTAAAAATCCTAATTATTGATAGACATCAAATTAACTATTTATTTATTAAAAACAGACATTAATATTATTTTGTGAGTTTTTTCTCAATTTTTGTCTATGATAATGATAAATACATTGCATGTTAAAAATGTAGTTTTTTAGAATAATATTTAATTTTAATATGGATTAATTTCATAGATACTCAAATGGTTTTTGGGAGTTTTTTAGAATATATGTTTAGAGTATATGCATACTTGAGTACCTAATTTTATGAACGAAGAATATTTCTTGGGAAAACATTACTATATTTATATAGCCTAAGAGAGGAATTTATATTTCCTATTTTATTTTTTATCTAAACTTATGAATATTCAAAAAGTACCCTCATCAACTTCATTAATTTTGAATAATTAAAAATTATAATGTTGGAATTTATTTATGAATGATAATTTAACAAACTGTTATTTTAATATATGTTATCTCTAATTAACATAATTTTCATAGATTACATGATCCATAAAAACATCAAACTAAATTAAATGGGAAATATATATATATATATATATATATATTACAAATAACATATTTGAAATAAATATTTTTTGAACTAGTATATTTGAATAGGAGTAACAAAATTGTGAAAATTATAAATATTTCTATATAATGGTTATTTCAATGAATTTTCTTTTTTATTACTAAGTTGTAGAATAAATTTTTTTTTTGTACTAATTTTAATTAAATAGAAAATATGAATATTTTGGTTAAAACATGGTGTTAAAAAAATATATAATTTATTGATTACATTATATTTACTAGTGTTTTATATAAATTAAGAATATGAAATAATGGTATTTTAAAAAGTTACCACCCAATATAAAATGTTTTGTGTTAGGATTTATAATTTATTTTAAATATAAAAATATAAATAATTAATAGAATGTAACTAAGAAAATATAATTAATTTTTTAATTAAAATAACAATATTTTATTAACAAGTGGTTTTTTTAATTTTTTTTTAAAAAAAATCTAGTTGAATAGTAAAAAAATTCATACAAAAATAACATGACATTTGTGACATTATTATTATATAATAATTAATTAAAAATTAAATACCTTTCTTCTAAAACAAAATACAAATTTTTTATGTTAATTTAGAATTTTGAAATGAAAATCTTAATTTTACAAATCCATCTTTGATATTTTAGATATTAAGATATTTAAAAAACCAATTTTCTTACATTATTCATTTAACATATTTAATTTTATTTTCCACGCATTAAAAAATAGATATTATAAAAAAAATTAAAATTTGGAGTCATTGGGTCCAAATTATGAAATGAGAAACAATTTATTATCAATTATCAAAGATAAATTTCGTTGGTATAAACTTGATAGCTCAGTAAATAATTAAAGGGGTAACAAGTCTTTAACCAATAGGGAAAAACCACAAGAATGTATGAAACATGCATAGGAATTGGTTTTCAACAACTTTCTTGATAGTAACCCCTCCCATTTCCATTATTTCCAAATTTTGGGTCTAAATTTCTCGTAAGCTACGCCCAATTGTTAAAAAATATTGAATATATACAAATATTTCAACCTTTTCACTTATAGAAGGTCTTGAGTCATTATTTTCCCTAATTAATTTTTCATTCCTTTATGTTTTGAATATAAAAAACACATTTTCGTAGGGAAAACTATATTTCTACATGAAAAATTCTCCTAAAAAAGTTTTTTCTTTCTCTATGAATGTGTCTTCCTTAACCTATATTTTTCAATGTTGTATCCAGTGTTTTTATGAACCTTGAATAACCATATTTTTCTTAAATAAAAAATTGGATCCTTATATCACATAGAATCTTATAGTTCTTTAGAACTTCATTTCCCCAAAATATTGAATATGATTTTATATGAGATCTGACTATAATTTTTTTTAATATAACTCTAATTTCTTCTGAAATCACTGTATTATTTATTTTAAAATAAGACTCCAATTTATCCACATGATAAACCCTAATTTAATCTAAAATCAGACTCTGATTTCTTCTGAAATAATTCTATGATTTAATTTAAAATAAAACACCGATTTTTTCTCAAATTAGAATCCAATTTCTCATGAAATAAAACTCAGATTTCTCCTAAAATCAGACTCTGATTACCCTGAAATAAGACTCCAATTTTTTCTCACATCTGACTCAAATTTTTTTCGGAAATCAGATTCTTGTTTTTCTTCAAATGAGACTTCGATTACTCTAGAAATTAGACATCTATTACACCTCAAATCTGACTCTGATTTCTTCTGAAATCTGACTCTGATTTCTTCTGAAATCAGGCTTTGATTTCTCCTGAAACTATGCTCTGATTTCATCTGAAATCAGACTCCAATTTCTTCTGAAATCAAACTCTGATTTCTTCTGAAATATAATTCTGAATTCATCAAAAATCAGATTCTGAATTCATCATGAATAACATTCCAAATTCATCACAATTCAGACTCCATTTTTCAATATCATAATTATCTAATTAAAATTTTTTATTACAGTTCCCTCATTTCCATATGGTAAAGTTTCATTTTATCAAATCCTAAACTGGTTATTGGTTTATAAACATGTACATATTTCTAAAGCATGATAATGTTTCTTAAGCATGGAAATAATTCCCATGTTTTCTTACATGAATTGATTATGTTTAATATATCTTTTAACACAGCATTGGATGAGTAACACATGTGAAATTCCCTCTGAAATTTAAGGGAAAATGTGAGAGTTGGAGGTGGAATTCGATTATTGGAATCCATGCCTATAAATACCATAACATTTGAATGATCTCAGATCTGGAGTTTTCATTGAGATCTGTTGATATATAGAATGAAATGATACTCTGCGAGAGCTCTGCTCAAATTTGACTTGTGTGAATATTGTGAACATGATGTTTAGATGTTAACATCTTGTTCAACCAACTAGTGTAAATATTATTGTTTCTATGGTCAAACTTGGGCTTCCAAATATAGGAATACAGATGTATCAGTAACCATAGCGATTGAGTTATAATTAGGATAATAATAAAGATTATGATCTTTGTATCGAGGTATTACCCTGGGGTGGGAAAGATAGACTATCATGAATGTATAAATCTAGGGACCTTTATCCAAGGTTGTTGGATACCCTTATCTTTGGGATAAAATATTTTTTATACTTGTTTAATTTTTTACATGTTTTAATTTCATTGTATATTAATATAGAAATAAATTATATCATTCTAATACTTTATTATACTTGTATACTCCAATAAATTAGATTCTATATGCCTTAAGGTAGAATATTTCCCTATGTATGTCATCTTACATTTTTTTATCAGATCCATCTTATCTTATCATATGTATGTTAGTTTCTTAGTTATGAATGAGAGTGGGTTAGTGAATCCATATTGTTTAACATTGTTAATGATATATTTTCTAACAGATAAAAAATATTGTTTTTAAACATACAATTCACCCCCCACAATATGCAATTGAGTAATCTATATCTACATTTTGATCCAATAATTTGAATTAGAGGAGGTCTCTAAAATACTTATACACACAAGTACTTTTTTTCTCATGATTTCAGTTTAAACATCAATTGTTAAATTTTTTCATGAAAATTTTCATTGTTTATAAATATTTACTACTAATCTTTTTTATTGAAATTTACTTTTTTATATTTTCTTATAGAATTGCAGAAATGAACATTAGTTCTATAAGAAACTTCAATTCTACCAAATGCCCAATTTTTTATGGAAATGACTATGAATACTAGAGAGATATGATAATGACATGTGTTATTAACACCAGTGTTGATAACACTGTTATTTTAACTGGAAACTACAAGATTCTAGATAAGGAAATATGACTATATACCAATCAAGAAAAGAAGGAGTATATTCTTAACATTAAGGTATGAAATGCATTATTAATCTCTATGATCAGGAATATCAATAAGATGATTTCATTATGTGAAGCTATAAATATTATATAGATGAAATTAGATGTTACACTTTTTGGCACATGCAAGGTTATTGAAACAAGAAGAGTTGTGCATAGAGATGAATATCATGGTTTTATGTTTACTTTTGGAGAACCTTTTTGAATTGACCAACAAATGTCTATGACTATCACCAATATCCTTCACACTATAGGTGATAAAGGACACGATGTTGAGATTCTTGTGGATTCGAAAATACATATTCTGAATAATGGGTGGGAATCCAAAAGAAAATCTATTGATGAGAATTATAAAGTTTCAATCATCACATTGGATGAGTTATTTGGGACTCTTCTACAACATGAAAATAGAATTATGAGAGATACTAAGATCAATAAGAAAAAAATGGTAATTGAAGTGATGGATTCACTACTACTTCTAATCATACAAAATTCAATACACTTAAAGGAGTTACCAGTTCAAAAACCGAGAAATATATTGTCATATCTAAATCAAGTAAGGGAGATCATTATGAGAATGAACCTGAAAATCATGTTTGATGAATGAAAAATATTGTTGGAAAAAATGAATTTCCTTATAGGTAAATGAAGAAACATATAATTGTTAATAATAATTCCAAAGTATCTTATTATGTATGTAAGGGGGTATTTCATATAAAAATATATTTTCATATGACCAATGGAAATAAAGAAATGGTAGGAATTCAGAAATAAACAATAAGAATTACTACAAGTCTATGTTTAGTAAAATATTGATATTTAATGACACTTGTTTTTCCATTGGTGGTGATTTTTTTATGAGTCTTCTGATATTGAATCCTCTGGAAAGAATAATATAGGAATTATATGAAAAATTATTACTAAAACAATGACTTATGGATAAGTTAAACACTGTTAAATTGTTAACCAATTATTAATTAAATGAAAATTTTCCAAATGAAGAATATTGTGAATCTTTGGATGAAGAATATTCCCCATTAGAATATATTGATTTACATTTATTTAATGAATTTTCTAGGTTTTCCATGTTACATGAGAATGAAAATAGTATGATCAATAAGAAACCTAACATGGAAAATTCATGAATATCTATTTTAACAAAATAACTATTAGATAATTCAAAATATCTTGATTACAAAATCATTGTTTGTGAAGATATTTCAATAAACCTTATGAAAGTTAATTCTGAGAAGGACAAACATTTTAAGTATCATGAAAATTTTATTTCTAAGAAAATGTTTTAGTGACTAACAATTATTATATGACTAATGACTATGAGGATTAGAATTTAGTCATCCGACTGAAATTTGAAATATTTTCCTTAATAAATTTTGTTTCAATCCTTACCCATGCTGAGGATTGTTTTGAAAAAAATTATTCAGAAATTCTTCCTCCAAGGAATAGTAATGTATTTGTTTATTCTCATTAAATCCCAATTTTTAGTCACAAATATTTTTACCCAATTTGATTTTTTTTGTTCTACTATGTTTAAATGTGGTGGATATTGGGAGAAAAATTGTTCTTCAAATAAACAGTCCTCAGGTTTTCATAAATATTAAATTTCTATGAAAATGAAGATTCCGGTATTTTTACTTTCTAAAATACCTGGATAGAAACAATTTTTGATTAAGAAAGTCAAAAAGAATTTATATTCCCAAAAATTAAGGAATTACCAACCAAAATAAATGGTACATAGAGAGTTAATGTTCATGACCGATTACTGATAACAAAAACTTCATTGAAAATATTATCAAGATGAAAGGAGGAAAATTATCATTCAGAGATAATACTCATGGAAATTTTTTTTGTTAGAAGTAATATTTTTCTACTTGGAAATGCTTAATTTAAAATTTTTTGTTTGGTAAAGTTCGTAAGCACAACCTTATAAGAATTAGCTAGTTATGTGATGAAGGGTACCTTGTGAATTTTAGTAATTATAAATTCCTAGTACATAATTCCATGGAAGTGTTTATTCTATCTTTTGATAGGCAGTAGGATGTTCAGACACTTAACATTGATGAGTACAGGAGCCAATACCAGCCTTGTCTTAGTGCAATGGAAGATCAATATGGGTTAAGAAATTGAAGGCCAGGAAATTGTAACCTTTAGAACCTATGAATACTCTCCATGAAAATCTTTTTTATGATCAACTAGAGCTTAGATTATATTCTTCAAATTTTTTAGATCCTTTTCAGTATAGAAACAGAGATAAGTCATGATTTAAATCAATTAGTGATGTCTCAACTTCTGATGCAATATAGAGAGTGAATATAAAATTTTTGGTCCAACAAAAACTGGATATATTGGAGGAAAATATTATGTATATTTTTTAGTTGATGATTATATTAGATTTACATGTGTATATTTTCAATTAAAGAAATCAAAATCATTTTCATATCTTAAATCATTTTCAACCTCATCTAAAAATTAGAAAGCCCTTCCATTGATAACTATTCACAGTGATCATAGAGAAGAATTTGAAAATTCATATTTTAGTACTTTTTTAGTAAGAATGGAATTTCTCATAACTTCTCCGCTCCCTGAACTCTTCAATATAATGGTTTTTTTAAAGAAGAAACAGAATTCTTCAATAGATAATAAGAACCATGTTTAGTGAATATTCTATTTCTAAACACTTTTTGTATAATGTTGTTAGTACTAATTGCTATTATAAATCGAGTTTTAATTAGAAATTTTCTTAATAAAACATCTTCTGAGTTATGGACTGGTTGAAAAAATATTTTTTCTTAGTTCAATGTATTTGGATGGGAAGTATTCATCCTAAATAATAAAGATAAATTACATTAATTCTCACCCAAATTTGATGAAGGAATTTTCTTAAGCAACTCCACTACTTCTAAGGCTTGTATAGTTTTTAACAAAAATTTATATATTGTTTATGAAATTGAACATGTTAAATTCGATGAAACTGATCCTTTAATTTTTGAGTAATCCAAAACTAAATCATCGAATGTGTTTTCAAAAGATGATTATCAACCTTTGATGGAAGACTATTTTAATAAGAAAAATACTAAAAACAAAATTTCTGATGTATTTACCCTAGAATATTTTTATCTTATGTTGATGAACATGATTTAAAAAACCGAAATCACTTCATTCATAAGAATCATCCCATTGATAGTATCATTTGTGATTTAAATCAACCTGTAAGGACTAGAAGTTATCTATGAAATGGAGTAGAGATTCTCACATTTCATTCTAAATTAGAACCTAATAAAATCAATGATCTCACTGTAGGAGATTATTATTTGATTAATGGTATGAAATATGAACTAAATAAACTTGAAAGGAACAATGTCTAGACCTTTGTTGAAAGAGCTAAAGAAACTTCTGTAATTGGAGTAAAGTGGATCTTCAAAAATATGTCTGATGAAAATGCAATCATTGTAATAAATAAGGCAATATTATTTCATAAATATATATTCAACAAGTATGAATATACTATGATGAAAATAATGCTTCAGTAGCTAGACTTGAATCTATTCGTATTCTACTATTATTTTTAGCATTTTTTTAATTCGAAACATTTTCAAGTGTATGTGACATGTGATTTTATTTAAAAATTTGACAAATATAATGTTTATGTTGAAAATTCTACTGGTTTTGAAGACAAAATACATCATAAACATGTTTACAAACCCACCAATTCTTTATAAGGACTTAAAAAATCCCCTAGAGTCAAGTATGATATGATTACATGATTTTTTTAAAAACAATTATGTTAAGGGAACTTATGATCCAACTTCATTAATAATGAAAGATATGAAAAATGTTTTTATTGTCCAAATTTATGTTTATGACATTATATTCGGACCAACTTGGCAATATTTAACTGATTCTTTTGAGAATCTCATGAAATATGAGTTTTAAATTAGCATGATGAGTCAGTTAACACATTTCCGCATTTTTCAAATTTCTAATAAATGATGTGTACATATATATCTCAACATAATTATAATAAAAATATTCATAATAAATATAGATATGAAAATACTAAAATTATAAGAACTTTAACTCATACCACATACACACTTTTGATTCATGAAGTTGGGAAACTAGTAGATCAAAATACTTTTAGATGTATGATCCAATGTTTATTATACATAATATCTATTCTTCCAAACTTAATGTTTTCATTATTACTATCTTCATGATATCAATATCACCCAAAATAACCCCATTTAAAACTTTTAAAAAGTATATTTTGTAATTTAATGGGAACTATGGATTTAGGACTTCTCTATTCTTCTTGAAATGATTTTATTTTAAAAATATTTTCATTTTCTGATTTTGGTGGATGTATAATGGATATGAGAAGTAAATATAGAACTTTTCATTTATTATGAGATTCATTAGTTTCTTGGTCTTGCAAGAAACAACACTCAGTAGCACTTTCCACTACTGAAGCTAACTATGTAGCAGTTGGAAGTTGTAGTGATCAAGTGTTGTGGATGAAACAGACACTCACAAACTATGGAATATTTTTCACCAAAACAAAGATAATTCTTGAGATTACTATATCCATTACTCAAAGAAAAAAATATTCACATCACAATCTTCCAAAACACATTGACATTTGGTGTCACTTTCTTATGGATTACACACTTAAAGAAAATATTATTTTACACTTTATGAGAATGCAAGGTCAACTTGCTGACATATTTACAAAATCCATACCCTTTGATAGATTTTAATACATTAAACAAAAGTGATAATTCATTACTATATTTTAATCATCCATAATACTTTTTGGTTAAAACCCATCTCCATAAATTGTGATACACATTTTCATTGGGGTAGCACATTTTTTTATTTTTTTATATTTCATTTTCCGAAAAATATAAGAACCTAATATTTTAAGAAGATAAAAATATTTCTTTTAATACTAAATTTTTTTGGATCATAATAGGAACATTATATATACTTATAAATCTTTATGATAAATCCATAAGGTTTGTTTCCTTATCTATATCATCACAATTGAATTTTTTTCTTATTGGTATTAGAGAAAATTCTAGTTATTTTGGGATGAGGATTATCAATCTTTAGAAAAATAATTAAGGATAAAAATAAAAATAATAAAATAATAGTAATTTTTGAAATATTATATATTATGTTGTTTCCAATAAAATGGATCCATTTGTAGATACTAAAAGGGGATGTGTCTTTGATAAAATGGTACATTGGTGTAATAACTTCAAAGAAGGTTCATTGATTTGGAATCGATCATCACCTGATGCAAGAAAATTGGCAATATTAAACATCTATTTTGATAATGCAAGATTATATTCCTTGGTAAATTCAAAATATCCTTAAAAACAATTTTTGTGGGAAAAAAAGTACTATAATATTTTACGTTCGAAAATAGATCATGGATATCATATATTGAAACCCAAAAATTCATAGGGTAAAGATTACATGAAATTTATGAGTTATCCCTTTAATGTTTTTGGTTTCTCATTTAAGTGTTTAATTATTTAAATATAATCATCTGTGATGTTCATTTTCTTTCCAGTCAATTGTTGGGAATATGAGGAATCAAATCAATAACCAATCTTAAAACAATATAATGACTCTATAAATGAAATGCCCAACCCGATGTATGTAGGAATCAAGAACATAATGAAATATTTTTCTAAATTGACTGATGTTTTAAATTGTATATTAAATCAATGGGAATTCCCAACTCCCCCTAAAAATAGAATTTTTCCATTGGTACCATTATTTGATAAAGGGATCCAAAATTCAGTCGATCATCTAATCCTTTCCTTTTAGAATAATTGATCAACTACATTGAGTAGATCACCTCCATATTTCAATTATCTAGGAGCGACAATGTCATACTGAAAATTTATAATATATAACGAGAATCTTATAAATATTACGTATTTTATAATAAATTTTTAACTCAAGGTATATATTGAGTTATTGATGTAAAAGGAATTATGAAATCTGTTTTTGTTAAAATATTTTCCATTAACCCTTTGAATTAATATTGTGTGGGAAATTATTTACCTCAAGAAAAATAATGATGAAGCCATTAGGGTTTGTGAAGAAAATATTAAATGGAATTCACATTATTCCTTTATCTTTTTTATTACCCTGAAATTAGTATTGACCACTAATTTGGTGGGATAAAGTCAAGTCGATGATAACCATGGAAATTTAGGAGTTTGATAGTTATGAGGAAATTGGAAATTATTCTCTCAATGTTGAAATGGATATTAGTGAATATCAATGTAATCACATGGTAAATATTTATAATATATAGTTCCATTCTATTAGTATGTCCGAGAAATATAATATTTTAATGAAATTTCGGCATCTCAGTTGTCAATATTTTCCTGAAGAAGAATATTTTAAATTTCTTATATAGGATTAGAAAGTGCTTCTGGTTGGTGAAGGAAGGGAACCTTGATATATATTTTAGTTGGAAGAAATCCACGCATGTGATATAAGAATGAAAATATTTAGTAAACCATTATGTAGTAGTACAATGTTTAAATATCAAGGAACATGGTAATTATGAAATACCATACATCAAACCAAGAGTTTTTAGAGATAACCAATTTAAAATACCTCCAAGGTATGAAGGGAGATCTTATTCCATAAAAACTATAGAGTAGGATCCCAATAATTATGTGGTGATAGGTACAAGAGTTGTTCATTCAATGATATAGAACATACTTTTGGATTCTGATTCCACGCATTCTTTTTTATCAGGTAATCATAATAGATCTATTCAAACCTACCACAAATCATGGAATTATAACAACATTGGAAAATAAAAAAGGCCAATTATTAAATCCCAGGTATATAACACCTCCCCCATAAAAACATTTTGGACGAACATCACATGGATCTTTGTTTTACTCTTATTAGTGTAATTTGATGTAATTTTGTTTGTGGATTGGAATATGTCATACAAATCTAATAGAAATTTCCAAGAAAATTATATAACCATCCATATCATTAATCATCGTCCAATTATATATAAGTGAAAGGAAAAAAAGATGAATCTTCATTATTATATTCATCTAAATAATAGATATTATCTCCCTATGAAAAAAAATATCATTATTAAATGATTAAGTCTAATGAAAGAAACATAATGGATGTTTTTTCTATTGTAAATTAATTTTCATACTTGTTTCCTAAAACAATTCTGGTCTTCCTCCTAGCCGATTACATGAATTATCAGTCAATATTATAACTTCATCATTAATAATATCAACATAACTATCTATTATTAATATTTTTTCCATTTAGGATCTGTAGAATAAACTATAGGAGAATATGGTAATGATTAAATATGATTATGTTATATACCATGGTGTGAACTATTCCTATTTATAAGAAAGATGGTTGTGGAAATTCACATGTTTTATTTTATTATCAATGCATGATAAAGAACATGTATCATCTACCATGTATTGATGATTTGTTCAATTAGCTATGTGGAGCCCAGTAATATTTTATGGTGGATCATAATCAGGATTCTATCAAGTAATGGTGATGAGGGAGGATTTCCCTATAATTGTTTTTTATACGAATAATGAACACTGTGAGTTCATAGTGATTCTATTTGGACTCAATAATGATCCACAAATCTTCAGGGACATGATGAAAAATGTTTGTTGATATTACGTTGGAAAAAAAAGTTAATCATTATAGACGATATTCTAATGATCTCTGAAATCATGGTGGAACATGATGAGATTTTAAAATGGTATTAAATACCATGAAGAATGAAAATATATAGGTGAAGTACTATAAATATTACTTATATTATGGGGAATGTACCATTCATTTCACATGATATCAGAAGAATGGGGATATCATTTAAACCATCAAAAATAGAGAAATTTATAGATAGTTCAGACCATCCTCAATAATGGATATTTGTATATTCTTTTGAGTAGGTGGGTATTAACATCAATTTGTGAGGAAGTTATCATGATTTCCAAGACCATTAAACCAGATAAATCAGAAGTGGGTAATATTTTTCTTGAAAAAACAATGTGAGGATATTTTTAATGAATGTATGAAATGTCGAAGCACTGCACATGTTGTTATATTACCGACTTGTTGGGATGGTGTTTTGATCTACAATGAAGTATCAAAAATAGGATTGGGTTTTGTAATCAATAAATATTGAGAAATTATATCATATGACCTATCCAACTAAATTTCAATAATAATAACTACTATACTCATGATCTATAATTTTCTATAGTGATCATAGTAGTAACTATTTGTTGGAATTATCTCTACAGGGAGAAATATGACCAATATACGAACCATAAAATCCATAAAATTATATTCACATAAAAGGATCTTAATATTCAAATACTATTGTTGTTATATTTGTTCAATGATTATGATTTTGTAATCCATTTCCATCCTAGTAAGGGAGAAAAGTGTAATATGCTCTTATTTTAAAGGAAAATGCAACCATATCCATGAAGTGGATTTCATGTTATCCAATCTTCTTAGAAATAAATATGATTATATTGTAGAAATAAAATTATATTTAACCTACAATTTTCATATAACTAATCTACCATATATTTTTGTAAGGATCAAGGATGATCAATAAAATTTTAGGTGGTACAGAATATGGTAGTCAATATTCTGGAGTTCAACGTTTCCGTTGGGTCATTTATAAATTTTGGAATTCGGATTTCTATCCCATCTGAATCATAACTAAAGAATGACCTTTTGGATTATGTACATAACTCATCTTTATATTTTCAATATTCAGAAACCAAGATGTGTTGATATTTTAATAAAAATATCTAATTGGATAACATGAAGAGATATATTGTCTTATTGGTATCTCAATGCTTGGTATGACTGCAATTTAAGGATTAATTATACAAGTATGAGGGTATTACACAACCATTTCAATACTATAATGGAAATGGAAAAACATAAAAATGGATTCCATCATAGTACTCCCCAAGACATCTATAGGTAATAATTCCATTTGGTTGGTTGTTGATCACCAAAAAAATTTAGCACTTCTGATTACTATTTTGGAATATTTCTCTTTTTACCAACATGAAATGACATATATAAAGGATGTGGAAATAATATATTTATTTCCATCCCCTATTTTTTTTGATTGATAATTGTGGTTTTCTTTTGTGTTATTGAGAACCCAAATGTATGATTTGAGAATAGAAATTATCTTTAGTACTTCTAATCACCCTCATATGGATTTTAAATCTTAATGGGCCATTATAACACTGTAATATATGTCTATATTATTTTCAATGGATTTAATATGATTTTATTATCAACACATACCCCAAGAGGTGTTTTCATATAACTACGGTTTCGATTATAGATTCGAAATGGATATTTAAGAGGGTTTATACAAGAAGAGGAGTCGAAAATTGAAATGATCTGATGATGTCAAATGGTATAATATAATGGGAACTAATATTATCATATAAATTACAAGGAATGTTAAAAAAAATTAACAACATATGAAGTCTTCACAACGTTGATATAAATGATTTTTGGATATCATCAATGAGGCATGTATTTTAAGGATATAGATATTTTGTTCCTTATTATATGACAATATAATAAAGTTATAATGTTTGGGAAGAAGGTAAGGGTAGTCCCATTATACAATATTCCATTTGATATCCTTGATCTTATTGGAGCGGTTTCCTATTGTCTTGCACCAAACATAATATAACTAAATTACATGATGTGTTCTATGTATCACTCTCAAGGATGTTCACACCAGACTGCTCACATGTAATGAATACAGACGTTTTAACTTTGGAAATTGACCTTTCATAATGGAAATAACAAATATGATCATTGATCATATAGAAAAATTTCTATAAAACAATATAACACACATGAAAGATGTGTTTTGGTAGAACCACATGTTTGAGGAAGCGGCATGGTTACCGAAATACAGGATGAATGGAAATTAATCTCATTTATTTTAGTGTATGAAATGAATGTTTTGCGGGTTATATTTATGAAGTGGGAATAATGAAATTACCTGAACATTTATAAATGGAATCCCCACTTTCAATGAGTAATTACATAAATATGAAATAATGTTATATAAAAAACATAAAATACTTTGATTATTTTGAATAGCTATATGGGAAAACAAATTTAAAAAACCATTTAGAATCCTAACCATTTAATATGGATATTGAAAAATGATCATTTGACTAGTATATATATCGGGTTGGGACACGTACTATTGACATGGACATAGGAAGTGATGGCCTCAACCTGTATGATCATACCCTATGAATCTAGATTATTGGGGATTATGAGGGAGAGAGCCACAATGGGATTTATCCTTGACCAATACCAAGTTGGAATTAAAAAAAGAAACATATACTAAATCATTTATGGGATAAGTTCATGATATTCATGATCATAGAAAAAGTCATTTTCATCGATCCATCTTATGAAAATCACACAAATTCACATTACCCTTATGATATTTTCTAGTGAAATAAATGGATTCATATATAAACTCTAATTTTATAAATTTTTATATTTTCTATTTTTTGTGAAAAGGATCATATTTTTCATTAATAATAATACTTTTTATATTATTAAAAATTATACATATAATATAGATTAAGATATGATGGAAAAAGTTCCTTTTGGAAAATATATAGCTTCAATCAAGACACTCATTTTAGAAAATTCAATAGAATTAAAAAAATGATATTTTAAGAAATAATTACAATTAAATAATATTTCTTAAATATAAATGATAAAATATTAATACAATTTTGATGATAATTTTTATAATTGTTAGTATATTGTAATTAAAAAATTAATATTTTTTAATAAATATTCAGTTTTTATTTAAATGTGTAAATTCACATGTGTAGAGAGTTATTTGGATAAAATAATTATTATTTTTGAAATCATCATTTGGAAATTATAAACTATATATTTTTTCATAATTATTTGGAGATAAATTAATTTTTTGTCAAAAATTAAATAATGTATAAATATATGTTCTTTATTATGACATCATAATGACCCAACTATGTTGTAATATTTTTTTAAAAATGTATAAAAGACAAAATATATTTTTTCGCATTAATATATAGTATTTTAAGTTATTTTATTAAATTTATAAACTCTATATGAATCCTCAAAACCCGGTATTATATTTTATTATTTTAAAATAAGAGTTTTTGTAAACATCACTAACTTCCACATCATGGGGGTATTATTTTAACGATATTTGATCATAAAAAAGTAAAATAATTAAAACATATATACATTGTTAAAATACATGGGAAACCCCTATGACGGTTAGTGTTTTTTAATAATATATCACACATATTCCAAAACATATGTTTGGAAATTAATAAATATTTGTCCTCTCTTTTTATATGGTAACCCATTGAACATCAAATTTATTTTTACATAAAATTAATGTAGATCAATATTAATCATCCCTTACCTCCCTATATCCCTCCCATGGTAGCCCAATCTCTCATAAATATCATCCTATTATTTTATAACCACCCTCTCAATGTATGGGATGTTTTTGTTCTACTCATTATTCATGAACCTCCATTATGATATGTCATTTTCATTCTTTTCAGGTTGGGATAAATCTTCAAAAATCCATATTACATGGATTAATATTTACAATTTATGGGAGACCCCTTTCTTGTTCATTAATACTTCCTATGAATCATTATGTATCCCCATTTTGAGGAAAATAATATCCTACAATGAGTTTCCATGAAAATCATTTGTAATTTAAAAACCTTTCATAATGTCCACTCAAGGGTATTCACTGAAATATACATATTATGTGATGATTTGGGAAATCTATTTATGTTTCACAATAACCTTGATCATGATATTAATTGTGATTAAATTTTTCCATATGTTGAATTTTCTATGTGGTTCACATGATCATTTACATATTATCATAGGTGCCCCTAGATAGCACCAGAATACATTCAGTAATGTTCTTGTATGATAAGATGTAATATATTGTTTTAGTGAGTAAACCTAAACCATTATGGAATTATATCCTTGATATGATTTTTTATTAGAATATATCCTTGACATATGTTTTGGTCATTATTTATGTTGTATCCACATTTCCATGTTTCCTTTATTCAGTCATGTTATTCCATGCATCACTATTCAACATTATGATTCTCACCCCTCTGGTGTTACTTTTATATTCCTCTTGGATCACATATACTACTCTACATTATTCAATACTATGATTATTCACATATTGGTCTTTATCAACAAACCCTTTCTAGTATTCATCCCTAGGTTATCTTGTATTTTTTTGGAAGAATGTTGGAATTTTATGGGAATGTTATAGATGTTTTCAGTATTGTTTTTGTATACATATTTCAGTCGGATGTTCTATGTAGGTAGTTTTTAGAAGACTATATACTTCATCATCTTATGGTACTATTTAATGTTTTCCAATAGATAATAATTAATTAAATAAAATGTCATAAATATGGTTTGTAATAAATTTATCGGTAAATTCTTATGAAATCGGCTTTCAGTTTTTTTAATCAATAAATACATCATGAATATGTTTCATCCAAAAATGGTTTTTATTTATTTAGATAAGGGAATATTAAAATTAATTTATACCACCATTAATTTTTTAAAAACAAATCATCATATCAATATTATCTTATGGTGATGTTTCGATAATTTTCTATAAATATTTATTTTCAGTGAATAGTGGAAAATTTACTAAATTTATAAAAAATAGTTATTTCAATTCATGTGTTTAGAGATCCCAGTTTTTCTAATTTATTTCAAAACTACGTTATAACCTTTTTTAGCAACAATGTAATTATTTTCAAATGTATATAAATTATTAATAATTTTCATATAATTTTTTTTATAAATAAATGCATTTATCATGAAAACACATCTTTCATCATGGTTTGGAGGTTTATTTAAAAATAAATTTCTTCCATGTAATGAAAAATTATTTTATAAATAATTATTCCATATTAGGTACAAATTTGTTAAAATTTGTTAAATAGGTAACTGTATGTTTTTACCATTAGAAATAGTAATCACAGTAAATATTTCTCACCTTGGAAATGATATATTTGGTAATTTATGATAAAAATAATGGGACAAGACATTAAAAAACAATATTAAAGGTGATATATAATGATTTAAAGAGTTTAGTTTGACCATACTCATATAATATTTAATTATATGGCTATATAGTTCCATTTTTATTAAATAATGATGATAACGTTAACTTAGGTAAAGAGTAATTTTAAAATGTCACACTTGTTTTTTAAAATATCTATAATATATTTCTATTGAGATAAACATATAAAATTATCAATTATAAATGGTTATTTTTCAAATGAATAATTTTTTATCATGGTAAATTATTTATATTATTAATTACTTAAATAATTACTTTAAATTCTTATGAAATGTCTACACTGAGATTGTGAAAGAAGTTAAAATATCATCAAAATTATTTTTAAAGTATTCCACATAATAATATATTTTTTGGAGAATTTATTAAATTAATATATAATATCCATTATGTTATAAAATTTTAAAATTTAATTCATTTACTATATTAATATCATTATGATTAAACTATGTGGATAGTCCCAATAATAAGTTCATAGTATTTTATGTTAAATATAATTTTATTAAATGATTTTAAAACCATAAAAACTTTTCATTGACTAATTTAATGTTATATAGTATAGAATATAATCTATTTTCTTTTTATGGGTCACTTTTCCATTTATAGTTACCATATTGACCCATGAGGTGTAAAAACAATTATTTTCATAGTAGTCATATAATGGATTAATGGGGGTTAAAACTAAGTGATATGAGATAAAAAACCCGTTATTATTTTAATTTTATTGAATTAGATGATTTAGATTCGTTCTCATCCTATGTTATATCTATATCAATTAGGTTACACTTTTCTCAAATATTTATTTATAATAATTTAATATATTAATTTTATTCAAGAGTTTCCTTGTTATATATTTTTCTAATACTCCACCCATCTTCCTTACTAAAAATTATTAAGTCACATAACATGAAAAACCCCTGTGACAAATATTTCTGACAAAATCACATGAATTCAATATGTGTTTTTCGTTTTACCAACCCTTCACTGATTCCCTTAAGGAATGTTCCAATTGATGTTGTTCAAGTAAGAGGTAATCAACATAATTATGTATTTTCTTCTCACATCTAATTATAAATAATTAAATTATTTCTTAAACTAAATATATAATAACATATGTATATAACATATACTAATAATTTATTATGTTAATATAATACAATTATTTATCCTCATATTCCATAAAATGTGAATCAAAACCATCATTCATGTCTACATTTACACTACCGCCAAAACAACCTATGTATTTCTTTTCTATTCACTTTCCATGATGGAAGTATATTATGATGGATTTAAATTACATATATTTTATTCATAACATTATTCTATTTCTAGAAAAATAATAAATCACATTACTCCATACTATAATAATTGATAAAAATAGAATACTTTTACATGCATACATATGGACTTCCATCTATAAATAATGGTGCACTTCCCTTTCAATAACAACCTCTCTTGTCTAGTCATGATGAAAGATTTATTGAATTTATTTGAGTTCTATATATGATTACCGATTCATTATAAATAATATAATTGTTTATTTCTTCATTTTCAATCCACTGAACAATAAATACATTGACCATCTGTGAATGTTGTCGAACACCTATTAAGTTGATGTATTTTGTTTTTCATAGTCAGTATTCATTGTTAGATGAAAAATTGAATTTTATTTATAACATTGAAAATTATTTTATGGTTAATATTTTAGAGATTATGGAACAATAACTTCTTTTACGATTATCAATATAAAAAAAATTCTTTAATTTTACCTAAATGTCCCCAAAACACCAGATGTGAAACTGACTGATTGAGTGAATAAATATATTCTTGAAACTGTAAAATCACAATGGAAATCACTCGATACAAGCTGAAATTTTTTATGACCTCAAGCGTGCCTCCATGTAATCTAGAGGATAATAATTATAAGTGAGGTTATAAGGAGAAATATAGAGGAGAATATACCCAGAATCATTGTAAACAAGAAAATAAAATAACCAACCATGTAAAATTTTACAATTTCAGTACGAAAAAACCAAACACATACCAACTATATGAATGGATACGGAAACAACAAATTCAATTTTCACATTCCAACAAGATAAAAATAACCACAAATCATTACACATGAATGAAAGAAAATAAAATAAGTACTAGATTATTTTCAACATCAAGGATCAAATAATACTAGTCCCTATACTCATAGTGATCTATAATGCATTTTGAATAATTATGGGACTCCACCCATAGATTACCTGAAATATTTTTGGGCTTCATGGTTACCTAAGTGTCATAGACACCAAATAATGTTGTGTGTATAACATAGTTGGACACCACCAACATGGTATTATACATAACTATAAAAGAGAAAATTGATCATGTGATAAGAGAAGACAATTTTAAATAGAAATTCACAACTACACAAGAATGTAGCTTAATAACCAATTTACAAATAGGAAAAAACCCAAGTGTTCATGTCCATACCAAGAATACATAAACCCCTACATATACTTGTTCAGGATCCATGACATACTAATTAACATAATGGATATTAGGAGTAATTAACAGAAATACACGGGGTTTATCCACCATGTATTGAGACATTATTAATCCATCGGCCATAATGCATCAAGATGACATATTGTATAGTATCAATTGTCGATTAAGTGAACACATCACTTGGCATCATCATGTTCTTATATGAAAAAACTACACATATAATGTAGTCATCATGTGAACATGCCACTCACCATCCACTGGGCATTATGTGAAATCACTACATATAATCATATAGGCATATAGTGAACATGAAACATGACATATGACAACCTATATTTTAATAAACCTTAATTCATAGTTTATTACATAATGGTGACTATAATAAAATCTATGATTATTGTAATGCATGGTTTATTCTGAAATTTATGTATATACAATAATAATTTGAAACATGGATACAAAAAACCATATATAAAAACACCACAACATGCACATAATAACTTGTTTCAATTTTAAAACTCAATTTGAAAAGTTGGGGTCATATATAAGAAAGTACTGAGATATAGAGTGCAATAATTGAGTTTTAAAAGAATACTTTTATAAGTACCAAGCCTTAAAACATTACATAACCTAGATTTAAATTATGAATAAACATTGAGTATCTTTTTAGGTTTAACGTTTTTGAAAATTAATCCATAATTGTTTAATTGCATATCAAATATTAAAATATAGACACTTCTACTTTGTAACAAATTGTTTTCATAAAATAATAACTCATACAAGAAAACCAGAATTATTTTCATGATATAAATCTTCTTGAATTCCTCATTTCCCATACCATTCCTTATACCCAGTGAAAAAAATTACAAAAATGTGGGATGAGCATAAAAACCTCAATAAGTATTATAAAATAAAGAATAAAAACATTAGTCCATCAATACATACAAAACATAATCTCTTTAAATTTCCTCATAAAATATAATGATTTATGAATAACACATATAAATCACAAATCATAATGTTAACTTGTGGAATCCATATCATACTTAAATTGTATCTTTCACAGCTACACGTGGAGTTACATTCAGAATACCCATCACAATATATTCCCTAAAACTATTAGGAGAAATATTGATGTCTAACTCAATCACATTACCCATTACATTAGAGAACTCTCTTAGGGTCACCAGCCCTAGGATTTTCATATAACTACTCATATATGTAAACAAATCCCCAGAACCATAATATATTCATAACACAAAAAACAAGAATAATGGAAAGATAACATTCCCACATTCCAATCACAATATAACATTTAAAGAATATTTCCATAATAAATGATTTATATAAACCATTTTAAATAAAAAAACAAACAAAACGGGTATATGGTATTATTTACCTTATAAAAACACTCTAACTTTTAGAAAAAATCCAAATATCAAATAATGATTGCGGCGGATGAAAGGTTGTTGTCGTCATGTACGTTTAAAAGAAACATTTGCTTTATCATTTAGTAAAAAACTTCACAAAACAAATATTCTTTTTCAAAACCATTGAATGCAATTAAAAAACGATATAATTATACATCATATAGAATAATTTTTTGTATAAACCAATATATGCCTCAATGAAATGAGATTGAGATGAAGTCCCTTATAAAAATTCGGCAACCTAACGTTGTCACAATTTTTTTTAAAATGAGTTTATGAGAGGAAAATGAGTCTCGCATCCCTTGGAAATAAAATTTACAACAATAATAATATATAATTACATATCCCTACATTATCATATGTAAATTAAAATACATAATATAAAATATGTATTTGACTAAAAGAGGATGGTGAAAGGTTCCCATACCTTGTGTTTTACTTGTATTGTTCATTCTTTATCTCCCTAAATAATAAATTTAAGTATGTTATACATTACTCAGAACCTTTTTCATGTTTATTATTCCCTTTATATCACTTATTACCTTGATATAACAATCATGTAATTATTCATGCTCATATCGGTCTTTTGGTTGATGTTCGGTACTTGAGTCAAAATGAACTTGTTATAGATACAATTTGTCCATGTGGTCAAAATTACTTTATCTGCAGAATGATATTCATGATTTATATATCATATATATCATATATATCATATATATCCAGTATATATGTAATTTTAATAGTCCATATCATTTGTATATATGAATATGAAATTCATTGTTTATGGAGACGGTAAGCCATACGTACGCCTGAACGCTACTTTCATTTATTTTTTTTCAATTTTAAAGGAATGAAAACCAAATGATACATAGGTATATTATAATTCATGTATAATAACATGTTTTATATATTTTACATAACTTCATTAACAACATATTTTATATGTTTCATGGATGGAATAAATGAGTTATAATACATTGAGGGGGCGGTAGTTCACACATCCTCAAATGAAATTATCCTATTTACCCATTTTGGAAACTATAAATGTTTGGTATAAATGGAAAATATAGAATAATAGATACAATATAAGTATACTATATATCATATATAATTATAATTCCATCATAATTTTCACCATGATAGTTGGTAAAAAAACGTACAATCATTGTATCTTGAGGTAGTAGTTCGTTGTCCACTGAAACAGTATGTTCTAAATTTATTTGATGGTGGTCTCTATATGTGTAGTAGGAATACTTCTCATTATAACATGCTAGTATGTTTAGGATATTGTTTTTGTTATATATCCAAAGAAAAATAATATAATAAGGAGTGAAGAAGTAGAATAATGGAATTGAATTTTAGAGAAGGCGCTACCTCTTAAAACATGTAACTCTCTTTGAATTGAGCCAAAATGCATTCATGAATTTCCATATTCTATGGGTCAATATTCTAAGAGGAATAAGGGGATGCTTCTAGATTATTGGATCAGATTTTGGATGAACCGTGGCGCATGAGAGGTGTGTGTAATGGGTTAGAGGTGGGGTCCTTTTATAAGAGGGAGCATGGGCTCTTTAGGAATGTTTGAATGTATTATCTTATTAAAAAAATTCAGTTTCAAAATTTCCAATACTAAATTAATTCAATGATAACATGTATATAAGTAGAAATAAAATTATCCAATAATAATATAAATGGTTTTGGATATTTTCTAATCCTTATCTTTTTTATTTATCCCTTTTTTACTCATATTTTTTTATCAAGCATTTAACACTTTGAGAATCAAAATAGTTACCAAAACATGAAAAATATCTAATTAAAGAGTAAATCATAAATTTTTAGACATATTATTACTATTTATAAGAATATT
The DNA here is from genome assembly GCA_963277665.1 of Viscum album. Taxonomy (NCBI): domain Eukaryota; kingdom Viridiplantae; phylum Streptophyta; class Magnoliopsida; order Santalales; family Viscaceae; genus Viscum; species Viscum album. The sequence goes on from OY728165.1 coordinate 624,615,679, forward strand.
AGATTTTTTGGAATTATATAATATTTAATAAAATATTTTATATTTTTAAATATGAATTATGTAAATTTTGAGACTATTCATATCATTACTTTTTTAAAATTCTATATCAAATTGATTGATTAAAAGAAACATAATTGATAAAATGATAACATTAATATAGAATCCATAAATTCCTGTATGACATCTAAATAACCCAATTACATTTATTTTAACATTTTTAATCTTATTAATTTCAATCCTTTATTAATAAAGTAGTCATTGCATGATCATTGTGTCATAATTAAATTTATTTATTTAACCTGAAAAAACTATAAATAAAATACCTTGATTTGTGGAAATATTTTAATATTTCTATTTTATATTTATTTTTGAATATATCTCTTATATAACCCCATATAATTTTTTTTATTAAAATATATATGTTAAAGTTATATTTTCCTTAAATTTAAATTAAATGTAATTAAATTCCTTTTTCAGACAGAAGTAGATCCATGGGGTCCTAAAATCGATCCAATGATGACCATGGTCTGAAAGATTTACCAAAATAGGGTTAGGACATGTATAGGGTAATTTAAATTTATTATAATATTAATTTTTACCCGTATTTACAAGATTTATCTTTTAACCATGAGAAATGAAATATTTACTTAAGGTACTATTCATATTGTCTAAAAATAAAAGTTACCCATTTAAAAACTTTTGACCTCATGATTCAGAAAAATTTATTCCATTTTATCATATTAAAAATACATAAGTTTAATAAATTAATTTAAAATTAATTCTCTTTTTCCAAACCAAAAAAGTGTGTTTTTAAGAAATAATAACTATCAAAATATTGACATGTGTTTATATCTAATTAAAAAGTTAAATTACATCCAATGACCAAAATTAGATTAAATGGTAAATATATAATCCAATTACACTTTAAAAATAATAAAATGAACAACCTAACTATATAAGTAAATTAGATTAACTGGAAAATTTGAATTAAAATATTGTATTTTTCAATATTAATTATAAAATGAACTTTATCAAAAAAATTACAAAATTTCATCCAATGTAAATATTGTAGTCCCACTTCTAAAAAAGAATATTACATTGTAAAATAGAACATATAAAAGTAATAAAACTATATTTAAAAAGGTTTCTCCATCAATATGCGGTTAAATGACATTTTAAAATTTTTTGAGTATTTATGCTTAAAATATTATTCATTATCATATTGGGTCTCTAAATTTTAATGGATAAATGTAAAGATATTTAAAAATGTGATTAATCATAATATTGTTAGTTCTTTTCATTCCCTCCAATAAAATTAATAGATGTTAACTACCATTTAAAATAATAATATTATATTATTATTATTTTTCTCAGTATGAGTCAGTATTGTGTGAAACAAAAAATTTCAGAAAAACCAATTGTTTCATGTCAGGTATGACATAGAACATAAAATCCCCTTTAATGTAAAAATAATATTAAATTCACAAATATATATAAATATGAAAATTTTAAATTCTTTATTTACCATGGACGTTAAAACTATATGGTAAAGCAATTCATGTGAGCCGATAGGCATATCAAGGTGACAAAAGAGTGGGGATAATCATAAACAGGAACATAAAATCATGACATAAAATGATAAAATAAAGGAATCAAGGGAATTTAGAAACAACGTAGATCATGACCTTGTAAACATGTTTCAAGGAAATATGATAAGAGATCATAAAATAGTATGATTAGGAAAACCTTATATTCACCATGCATTGTATGTCATTATGAAAATTCATTGCAGTGCTATATAAATTTCAGGCCCACCAGTTATGCTATTATTGTGCACATGCATAAGTGTGCCACATAGATCCTACGAGTAAAGGATTTATTTCATAAATTCTAGTCTCTCGATTAAGGAGCATTCTTTTTTTACATATATTTCCAAAATTAATTATAGATAAGTATATCTTGGTTAATACTGTTGAGTGGAAATGTTGATGGGTAATCCCAACACAAATGTTGTGCATGGAAAATTGTAGTAGAATTTTACCAACCTAATGGGTGGAATTTATGATTAATTGAAGGTATTAATGAGATAATAATTTTTATCTTATCACTTGGATTTCAGAAGGAATTTAAGATATATGTGTAAAACCAAATCATAACATGAAAAGTTAGAAAAAAACATATTAATATAAATAATGTCATTGAATACAGAGGAGGATTACAGAATCCCTTTCCATTAAAGTGAACATAAAAATCATTGGAGGAAATTATTAATAGATTTGGGGATCCTTGGCTGGGACATAGAGAGGGAATAACATATTTACATTCTACTTCAGGTGTTTTTATTGAGGAAAATGTGAGTTTGGCCAGGTGTTTATTGTAATATATGGGAATTAGTTATTTACTTCAGAGCATAGTTTTTTAGTCAATATAATAAAATATTTAAATCCACAAACCACCCCTTTGTTTTCTCAAATGATTTCTAATAAAGAGAAGTATTTTTCAGTTTTTTTAATGATATTGACTGAACTCATTAAAATAATCCCCTTGGTGATGTTTAAGTGAGTCATCATCACAACGAACTAATTTTAAAACATTAAAATATAATATATATTTTGGAGGATTCATTGTGGGTATATAAATTTTATCAAATAACATTAGAAAAAAAATTATTAAATAGGAAACCATATTTTGGTCATGGATACTCTTTATAGTATTTACTACATGAATTTTTCAATATTGTGATTACTTGATATTGACATAATATTTATACCTTCTTTTATTTTAACCCACAAATTAAAATATCATAGGAAAATATAAAAGTTAACTATTATATACTTATGAAATGCTCATTTTAAAAATAATAATTATTTAATAAAATAAATTTCTGAAATATGTTAATTATAACATTAAATTAAAAATCCATATTTATCAAAGAATATGATTTCTATGACAAAAAACGTTTTTTGAGATTTATAAAAATTATTTGGACATAAAAAATAAAAAATAAGTTATATTAAATTTAATATTATTTAAAAATATTTTTTTATTAGAGTATCGTTTATTTCAAAAAATTCTTGAATTCATCAAAAATAGGGTATTGTGTAAATCTATATATTTTAAAAAATTAATTTTTTTGTAGAATCATAATTATATTTTTTATCAAAATATGTAATAATTATTTTTAAAGTAATAATAAAAAGTTTAAATAAAATCATTATATTGTTTAGAATAATATTATATGAGTTCATTCATTTTGGCTGTAAACATATAAAAACACATTACATTAGTGTATTCCCAATATGTAAGGTGTGCAATGGTGATACATTCTTGTGGTTGTTTAGAAAACATAGATTTTGATGTGATATTGAAAAGATTGTGTTTCTCATATAAATAGTTTTTTTCATTAATTAATTATTGAATCATTCCTTGGAATTGCACAAGGGAAAATCCCAATGATTACATCTCCCTTAGAAGCTATGATAAATGGGATTCGTTATGTACGATTATACTAGTTGAGGCCATCACGTATTCATTCTCTGTCATAACATATTCATTCTAACTATATGAATGATCTATATCCTATGATGCAACCATTAGAATAAGTGCATCTGATGGTTTTTGTATTTATTTCATATATATTGATCCATGGAACTCATTATGGAATATAGATAGTTTAGGTGGGAGTGAAAATAGATAAGCCATATCTCTAATGGAATCATAGATCTCAAATAGTCCTATGTTTCATAGAATATTCTTTCAATTATTCCAGAACATCCTGAAATTATTTTAGGTATATATATGAAGAATAACTTTAACTATAACCTCATACTCTAGATCACCTTAATGGTTGTAATTATATATTTTATATAAAATTTTTGTGAGTTTTATTTGAAATTTAACGGTTTGAACCTTCTCTGTCATCTCATGGAATAAGTCATGTCTCAAGTTGTTTTGTAATCTATCATCATCTAGTAATATATTATTCCAACAAACCATACAATAAATACCCTCAGAAGATGAAATTTGACTAATAGAATAATATATATATATATATATATATATACATATATTATCTCTATTAGGGTAATATATTGATCGCAATACAATTTTTACACCACTAAACATTTTTTCATCATATCCTAAATAGTGTGACCAGTTCTATCAGACTGAACTTCTGTCTGACTGTGATTTTTAGTAATAAAACTCATATTAATGTACAACTCCCTCTAAATGCTTATCTAGATACGTGAGTTGATCCTCATAACTCAATAAAATACAATAGATAGCAGAACTCTAGGAGTCTTAACACTTACCTTATGCATATATTTTCACATTGGTCAACAAAGAAATATTAATTAACATAAATGAAATGGGATAAATTTATACATTTATCAACTACCACCTGGATATCTTTATTGACATTATAAGTCATGGGGTGTCCTATGATGAAATCAATAGTTTTCCAAATTTTAATAATTTTAGGGGAAATTGTTTCATCATAACCTTAGACTCCATTTATTCAACATGAAATTTTTGGCATACCAGGAAACGAACTATAAATAATATTGTCTCCCCCATCATGTTGTCCCACAATAATATTTTATTTAGATCTACATACATATTATTGTTCCTATAAGAACAGATAATGATGAGCTGTGTGAATTATCCATAATTTCCCTTTTCATCTATGATTTTAATAGTTGAATATATAGGAGTACCAATCTATGGAACCCGACTAGAGAATAGATAAACACAAGAATATTGCCTAAATTTTTCTATTGAAAAAAATTATTCTTTTGTGATTCTTTTAACATCTAAAAATTGGGGTTTTAAGAATCTATTTGAGGGTGTTTTCATAATGATAATATTATTATTCCAATTTCTATCGATTTAATTATAGAGAACATTGGACAGACTAAAATTATTATCACATATATGGTTACACGATCATATAAACTTATAGAGTATTCCACTTTTTAAAGTCCCTGGAATATAATGTATTGTACAGTCCTAATCCATTATTAACTCTAATCACCTCCATTAGTTCATACTGAGAAATATTTTGTTGAATATATACATGAATTCCTTATTACTTGGGTATATGTCACACTTCTCCCACATAGAATTAATGTCACAAAATATTCAAAGTGAATATCACTACATCTAATTCTATATCATGAGTTGGGTAGGTATGTTCATGAATAATTATATGATGGGTAGAATAGGGTATCCCTTTATCACCATGCCCAAGTAAAAAAATCTCTTTTGATTCAACATTATTGACCACAAATCATTCCCTACTGGTTGGACTCTTAATTAACTCTCTAAATACCTCGTCCCTCTCATCAGTTGAGACCAACATGACTCCAATCTGAGTGATCATATTTAATGGGTTTGATAATCATGTGAAAATTCTCACATGTCCATTATTGTACCCTACTAAACTAATAATCATACATATTTTTATCACCAATGTTCGTTGGGTCAATCATTATATTTCCTCTTCTTCTGAAGGATCTAGATACATTCCAATGTCGGTGATAAATTTCCACTAGAATTTTTCTTTCTCCATTGTAAACTAGCTTATATAATACTACAGATGAATCATTCTTTTCCACAAACTCCTTAGTACAGCCTTAAAATTCTCCTCATATACCTACTTTCTTTTGGAGTTGATATTATTATCATCTATATGGTCTATCACAAAAAAAATTATGTAATCCCAAAATATGGTATCAATTATGTCCATGACAATAGCTATAGAATTATTTAGAAAAAATGAAATCACTATGAAACCAAAGTGCCCATAACATGTATGAAAAGTAATATTAAAAATATTCTCCTTCTATTCCTTTACTGGAAATATTCCCATCCAAATATCAACCATGGGAAAGTATTGGAATACATGCATCCTGTCAAACAAGTCATAAATTGGTGGAAGTGGATATTAATTCGTTATCATGCTATTGTTTATCTGATGAAAATCAATTTAGAGGTTGATTAACTAATCCATATTCTAAGTAAAATGAATATCCACAATCTATAGTTAATCACAAGGGTGTAGAATTATTTTATCTAATATTTTTGTTATTTAATATTCAACTCTGTATGCTTATAAATTTTCATTTTATATTGGGTCCATTATTTGTAAATATTATTGTATCATTTTGATGGATAACTCAACCTCATGTCCTAGAGGAAGACTGAGAAATAATTCATCAAATAATTTATCAAATTCTTTTATAATGGGAATGTCATCAAGTATGATTTCTTCCATATTCGTGATCATTTGAGATATAAATTCTTTCTCACTATGAAATAATATCCACGCATGTGATGATGTATCCAAAATAAGTTTTTCATCCTCCATGAACTTTTATATAGTCAAAGTGAAATTTTTGATATGGTGGATGAGTTCCTTATCATGAAAAAATATTTTGGATTTATTCACGAAAATATAATCCATGTATATAATATTATTTAATAACACTATAAATATTTTCACATCATTTTTTGTGAAATTCAACACAAAACTTTTTACAGTGGGTGAGTTATATGTTCGAGACACAACAATTGACCCTTTCTCATCTTTCCTAGTGGATTCACTACCTTTTTTTGGTGTCATGTTTAAATATTTCTAGAAAACAACAAGGAGAAGAATGAATACTGAGAACCATAACAAAATAGTATGTTCACTATCATTGAACAAATATCTAGTGCACTTTTGACCAAATCATTTCTTGGATCCATCATAGAATATTTTATAAAATAAGTATTCCCTTAGTATCTAGACATTGGAGGATAAAGTCATTCATTTTCATCAATAACACATTGATTAGTGCATTGATTTACCTAGTTTCTTTGTTCCTTATAGTTGAAACATTGGAAAAACGGATTAGGTTTTATAGAGAATTTATTTTTTATATCAAATTTATGGGATTATCTTTTGATGAATCGATATCTAGGTTCCCTCCCTTCCTGCATGTAATTCATTTCCTTCTCCACTTCATGAAGTTTTTTTGAATTCTTCTTCGCACAATGTTTATAAGTGATATGTTTGAATTTTTTCCCCATATGTATTTTGGTCACACCCATATAAATAAACCCATCATACATTTCCTATCTCTAGACCCATGAGACCCTTGATATTAAAATTTAAATATTAATAAATTTCATGAACATCTGATTATTTTTAATAAATTTCAACATCTTGAATTTTCAATTATTTTTGTCGACTCATTGTTAGCTCACTAAAGAAGCATTCAACAATATATGTTGGGTAAATGAAAAAAGTTGATGGCATATCATTAATGTCTTCTGATTTTAACAACATTATCCATGATTGATTGGTCATTATTTTCCTTCAAACTAATGAAATCCATCTCTAATATTTGTTAGATAGTTCAAGGAAAAAAATTATTAAGAAATATTTTCTATAATAATTTACACTCTATCACATAAATCTCTTCCTCGAGATTCATATTTTTGACCATTATCCCCCATTGCTTATATTATCCTTCTATAAAAAAATAGTATCATGATCTAATTTTTTCCACGAATTTTATGGTCGAAAGTATTTTTTCAATGGAATTGATCCATTATTCTATGATTAAGGGATCATATGATCCACAGAATATCGAAGGCCTTTATTTAATATTGGTTTCAATTTTAATTTGAACATTCTTATGGGGTTGTGGGTGTTTATATTGTTTTTTGTTTCTATTGTAAACATGTGTTAATTGATAATGTATTGTATTGATGTTCTTGAAACCTACACCCATTGGGTTTGGTATCCCATTTAAGAATTCATCACAATTCCACTCACATTTTTTATTGACTGAGTTCTTATAATTTCCTGACATTGACAAAATTAAATGTAAAATTTTGGATGATAATTTTTAAAATACTAAAAAAGTAATTGAGAAACCATAGAATTATATGAATAACCCAAAAATGAAATATATTACTTAACACGTGAATGTTTATGTTTCAGTATTTGTTATTAATGGTATGTTTTTTAAAATAAAATATTTATTGAATATATATTCCCATAATAATGGATCATTATTATCTTGTAAATTTACAAAATCATATATATTAGGAGTATCAGACAAGATATACAATAGTGTTGTTTGATTTTATGGAATGTGGTCTTTTATGTGGTTGGTGGTTCTTAGTGAAATGGACTCAGTGACTTTCTAGTGGCATTCTTGTTTGAATCTCACTTATCCTTAGCGTGATTTAATATGAAATTATAAACATATAATCATAGTAACATGAACCAGGTGGCAATCATGTCAAGCATAATGCACATTAATGGGGTTATTAGAACTAGGTTCAACCTTATCAATGACATGTCGTCTTTTAGTATACCAAAGTGATATATTTTCTCTGAAACCACGAAAATAATACTTTACCCAAATTTAAGGATTGTTTTCTATGTTTATTCTTATCCCTACTACATTAACTAGGAATTTCTAGTCCCATGCCACCAAAATTACTTGAATATCCATTAATACCAACTATGAATCTCCATATAATAATACACCATAATTCATGATTTATTACATAAATCTAAAAATAAACAAATCATAGGAGCCTAAATGGATTAGTGTCTATAAGAAATTAGATACATAGAGTTTTATATTTAATCATATGTTCAACAACATTAATTAAAAAATACACAACATTTCCTTAATCATCCATTTCGGTTCTAAAACTGCATTGGTTATCATGTGGACGTACATAAGAAAGGGGAAGACTGTAAATACAATTTAGGGTATAATAAATAATTTAATAATTAAACATTGTACATTTGTATAAATAGTAATATTATAGAAACATAAAAGTGGTTAAAAACATATACTTGGTCATAGAATCAGTATACAATATGATAGCATAAAGGTATCATTATAATGTTTCAACAACAAAAAACATGAAGTAATGATCATAAGACATGGATAACCATTGATAATTCATAAAATAATGTTAATTGGATAACCACTATTCATTTAAATAGTATTTAATGAAATAACCAATATTATATATTTTATGGGAGGGAAATATAATTTGGATCCCACCTATGAGATTCATATCACATACATTCATTTGTGTGACATAATGATCATACATCATTAGGATTTCATTCATTAATTTTAATCCCATGATTAAAGGTTTTGGGGTATCTACAAGGAATTCATACATTATTTAATATTATTAACCTCTTGTTGAATACACTAGAGTATAAATTGGGATGGTATTCACTGCACAAATGTTGGGAACGAAGAATCATCAGATAATTTTAGCATCATAATGGGGGTGCATAAAGATTTTTAGAATAGTTTAATGAGGGTAAAAATGGTCTGAAATCACTAGAAATTACAAATTACACTAATTTGGATTTATAAGAACATATTCAAAAATGAACCATTCAAATTAAAAAGTCATAATATGATGAAGGTTCTTGAATAGTGTAGAGATTTATAGGATCACATAACCTGATATAAAACTTATAAATGACTCATAGAAGATTATAAGAGCATAGGGAACCTTGGGAGGGATTTAAAGAATGGGGGGTAGAGTAAATAATTTTCTAGGGGTTTCTACTAAAGTGGAATGAGATTTTGGGTGAGTTTTTTATAAAAAAAGAGAGGATAATACATTATTAATTTCTAATCAATGGTTTTGTACATGGTATATTTAAATAATCATAATCAAAATGATTCTCATGGATTTTCCCATGGTTTTTCCTAATAGGAGTGGAATTCCATATTATATGTCGATAATAACTAATATATTTAAATTAATTTACATTACCCGACACAATTGGGATCATGCCACAACGTCTCCATCAATGACTGCATAGGATACGGGTGGATACAATAACTGAAACACATACCTAATATGGAATGTTGTTGACTAATGTACCCATACTAAAACACAATACCATCTTAAAGAAAACTATAGAGTAATAATAATAATAATAATCAATGAAATATCTATAGTGTAACCATGCATTTGAAAACCTCGATGGTGTACAAGAGTATGTCAGTGTACGCAAAAAAATATAGGGAAAAGATATATTCCAAACCAGAAAGATGTCCCAACCAGAAAAAACTAAAAAATTAATATTGTGAGAGAGACCAAATTCATATCTACAAGTGTCGACCACCGTATATAGTCAAATGCATGATGTATCCCAACGATCCTATGTAATCACCACCGATCTACGTATAATCTTTATAAGACAAAATAGATGTGGGAATTTCCCTTGTATGTAACACCCCATGATTTTATGAGAAATAATATTTTTAATTACATTGATGTATTATGTTGTACGATACACCAAGATTAGCTTGCGCTCTAAGAAACACTGTATTAGCTTGCAGTATACGAAAAACTATTCTTGGATCGTGTTACACAAAATTTCAAGTTCGTTTGATAGAAGTTATTCTATGAAACATTGAGTGTATTTATCTATATATATTCAATGTATAATTGAAATATGGTTGGATTATATTATAAACAACAACAAAGGAATCATTCACTACACGCAACCCTGACTTGGCCTGCTTTACACGCAATCGCGACCTTCCACGATAGCATGTATTGTACGCAATACCGAGTTTCACTAAACCACGATATGTTATTAAAATATTATATAAACTAGACGTTATGAATTGTAATAACCACTTTTTAAAATTTTATAAATTTAATCTTTCAAAATGGACTTCATTTTTGGATTCGGAATATCGAAATTAGCCAAGGGTGAATTTTTGGTATTTTTCTGAAAACTTTCATTTTTTTATGAATAGTGAAAACACTAGGTTACTATTTAAAAACTTATCTTTTATTTAAATAATTATTTATTTTATATAAATTTATGTTAGGTAAAAATTTATACACAATACCTATATATGTTTAATATAATTAATTCGTGTCATTTTATAATAATTTTATATATATAAAAATTTTATTGATCTTTTCACCGTATTTTACCCACCTCCTAGGAAAATTTGAAAATTTACATAAAACATAATTTTACCACTTTTATGAGTGGAATTTATAAAATCTAAGAGATACGGTTAATATCATTGAGTAAAATGTGGTTCAATAAGATAAAAATAATTTTTGGTGAATAGTACGTTTTTACTTTTATTTACCACGGTTAAAAGTAAATAAGGTAATTAAGGGTATAAATGATATTATTATTACCCTAACACATGTCCTAATTATATTGTATAAGTCTAATTCGACCAAAAACAACCTTAAGATTAAAATATGACCATTTTGGTCCACTTGGATTAGAATAGTACATTTATTATTATTTTATTTAAAGATTAATTAAAAGAGTTAAAATCAATGTTTAATAATTAAAACATTTTTAATATAGGTTTATACAAAAGATAAATTAGACTATAAATATTTAGTAGAAAGATAAAAATATTTACTACGTAATGGTATTATATTAATAATTATTAGACATTAAATAATTTAATTTATTTATGGCACAATGATGATGCAGTATTTAACTTATTAATGAAATATTAACATAATTGATATTAAAAATACCAAAATAAATGTAATTTGAGACTTTTTATGAATTAAAATAATTTTATTCGTTAACATGACATGTTATTATTGATTTAATAAACATTTTTTGAGCTAATCAGGCTGTTATGATTTTCGTAAAAATCAATTACCAAATAGTGTCAAAATTGACAAAAAATAATTTTTAAAACATATATTATATTATTAATTGTTATTTTATTAATAAAAATCTATGGTTTGGCCAAATGACTTTTATAAGATTATATATATTAATAATGAACCACTTAGGGTTCGTGTGGCTTGTTATAGTATGTTTATTAACCATATAGTGTATGAAAAAAAGAAGACACGGTAAAAGTTAAATTATTTAACTTAGAGTTAAATATAAATGATAAGGTTAAAATAGTAACCTAAAATTCTCTAAAACCTATTGGTTGAGAGGATTTAGACCCATCCTCACTTTATCTTCTAAATAAGTCACTTTGGATTCATTATAAACTAAATATGACTTTATTATAAAATAATATTTTATGTTTTTTCCTAAAGTGCCCCTCTCCTCCCTTATAAAAGGGAACCTCCTCCCTCTTCTCTTTACAAAATTTTGAGCCTTCACTCTCTGCCAAAACATGACCATTTCCCTTCTAAACTTCTCTAGAAACATTATAGAGGTTCTGGACTACTCAAAACACCAACTCTAGTGTCGTAAGATGAGGTTAAGAGGAGGCACGTCTAAGAAGAGGTAATATCCTTTACCGATTCTTTCCAATTTATTTCCTCTTCTACTTCTTCTTCATTATTTGTTTTATAATAAATTAAGAACATCAATATCACTAATATACTGATATGTTATTATAAATATGAAACAACCCTATTTCATGTTCTATCTATCCTGCGGAAAACGAAATCACCGCGCGTGCGTACGTACGGAATACCGTCTCCACGCTGTGGTGTAATCTGTTTTCCACCACCACCTTACTTGGATGGGTATAATGTTTTATATAAATAACTATATGATATTATTGTAAATTGATATTTATTCTGAAATATTATACATACAGTTCAATACAATTCCACGATCATGGAAATGATATCGTCGCTCGTGCGTACGTACGGACTACCGTCGCCACAAACGCGATGAGATTCATTTTCCATGATTAACCATTAATGTATGATAACAAAGTATATATAATAAATAATAATGAAATATATTACATAATAATGATACTGGATTTATGTACATATATTTCTCATTTACGTAATTCCATTTAATTCAATATGGAAACAAAAACAGCGTTCATGTGTACGTACGGCCTACCATCTCCATGAACGGTGTATTTCATTCCATTTATCGATCTGTCATATATATTAAATGATGAAAATATATTATATATTAATCCTTATTTACATTCTGTAATTATTTAAATCAATATATAAGTTATAATATCAAGACCAACATGTCGAAACACGTTCGATAAATGAAACGATTTTACCCAAAACACTGCTTTAACATGGAATTTAAAAAATAACAGGTAATATAAAGTCATAAGAGAACCATAAATGATATCATAAAAATGAATATGATTATGTAATAAGTCAATGACATTATTTAAATCATTATACAGGAGGTTCGGATATATACGAATGATATCAGACATAAGGTAAGGGATAACTTTTCCAATCTCGTTATTATCCGAGATTGTTGATTCGTAAGTATTTACTGGGATTATATTTATCATACTTGTACATGTTTTCTAAAAAAGGTTTCATGTATGTTTAATGACCTTTTTCCCAATTTTGTCTTTTAATACATGGTATGTAGGTAATATTTATTTTTTTTATGTTACGAGGTACGTTTTTGACTTTTCCGACAAAAGTACAAGAGGAATGTTTTTTTAACTTATACGGCATGAACAGATTTTTGCGGTTTCATAATGCCTTATTATCATGAAGATTAATCTACAATATTTTATTACTATTTTAAAAAAAAATCCTTTTCGTTTAAAATTTCATGGAATTTTGTGAAAAGAAAATGATTTTGAAGGTGAAATTATATTTTCCTCAAGAATTCATTTCAAGTGTTTTATCAAAACCATTTTCCATATAATATGGAATTATTTCATATGTGTATGTTTCAAGTATAATGTCTCTATGATTTACATGGTTCACTTTTCTTATGATAAAATGTGATCCATTTTTTTTATATAGATTATGATACCATGGGATGATGTTTACGAAACCCATTTTATTCGTTGGGTTATTATGAATGATGTATGTTTATTTTGTGGAACAAGTAAGAATGATTTCATAATGAGATGGGTGATACCTATATCTCCCTACAATAAATTGGGTAAATATTTATATCTCATGAGATAGACATGGCTGGAACAGTATGTTAATCCGGTTCAGTGTTACAGGACTGGAACGAGGAGTGAACTCGATTCAGAAAAGGAAATTGTCCAGTAAGATGGTCTTGGCAGCAATGCCTTGGCTACTATCGAAATCATATCATGTGCGTAATGATTTTCCACAATTACAAGTTTTATTTCCAAGATATTTTATCATGATTGATGTTCGATTATGATATATTCCTTACGTACTTCCATGACTTATCCCTTTGCTCAAGATTTTGATTTTTAGATTTTATGTTCAACTTTTTGCATTCAAATGTTTATGGATTGTTGTATAATCCCTATGTTTACCCTTAATGATCATTTGATCTCACTATTTTTATTGATTATTTTCCCCAGGATATTAATAAAGGTTTTAGGTAAGAAAAAAAGGGGGGATCATTATGGGTGATGTTGAAGATCTTTCACCATGATTGGAAGATTATATTCTGAGTTTCCAAAGACACTAAACAATTACAGCCCTTTGGTGTTAGTTGTTTTTGTATTAGATATTCCGAAAATTTAATGTAATTCCCATGTATGTCAAGATTTGGGTCTCTACAGTTTGTATCAGAGGAAATGTTTTGTTAACCTTTGGAAACTAGGATTCGAAAAAATTAGTGAGATCCCTAGAGATATTTCTAAGGTACGTCTAGAGATGTCCCTAAGGTTAAGTATACATATAGGTAATAGTAATAGAATTATTGTAAAAATCATAGAATTAAACATAAGATGTTATATATTGAAGGTACACTCCCTTTATTATGTTTTATCCCTATCTTGATTTTTTCCTCTCACTATTCTTTTAGGGTTTTAGAATAAGGCTGGAAAAAAAGAAGATTCAGGATAATGGAGGATATGATGGACAATGGAATGTTATTCGTCATGAGAAACCAAATGAAATTGGATATGGAAGTCCACATAACGTTATTATGCCTAATCAGTAATCTCATAATATGATCAATAATCTCAACTTCGGTAAGTTTCCTAACTCAGCTAATATGAGAATGATGTAGTTTCATGATGATCATAGTGGAAATAAGGTTCAATTTCCATCATGTAAATCATGTGGTAAGAGGCATCAGGGAGAATGTTTGAAAGATGTTTTGGGTGTGGAAATGAAGAACACAAAACAAGTAATTGCAAAGGAAAAGTATCAGTTAATACCATGGACAAGGATAATGGTACTGCTAAGACATCAACAATGGTTAAATGTTTTAAATGTGGAACGTACAGGCATTATGAAAACAAATTCCCTAAGGGAATATTTCACAAAGAGAATTAGCATGGTCGTATGGGTAGTATTTATGATGATTATGATGAAGAGACTACAAATGATATATGAGATAAAAGAAGTGATGTGGAATAAAATTAGGAAGCTCGGTAAATGGTTTAGGAAGGTAGTGGAATGATTGTATGTTTATCAAGTTTTATGTTGTATAGGTAATTTAATAGTACTATGGAATAAAGAAATATCTAAGGATTGTAACACTATTTTTTCATAATGTATTTGAAAGTATATTATGAATGGTACCGGTAACCATGAAAGGTTATTCAGATATTTTTTGAAAGTAGATGATATGCGCATAATGAAGAGATAAAGAGAAAATAATATGTTGGATACAATTAACGATCTCATGACTGATATAAGGACAAAGTTATATCATGGTTTGAGTATATCGAAATGTTGGGATTTTGGTATATGGAATGTGTTGAATTTTGACAGCATTCATGTTTTCACTAAGGTTCAATTGGTATTAATTTTTCAAGAGAATACATGATTAAGGTATTCACATGTTTTTAATTTGACCAACAAGATATATCGTATGATATATGGTGGATAAATGATGGTATTCACATGCTCGCCAAATGACATTTATAGTAATTGTTTTCTTTATAATATGAGCTTGGATAGAAGTATTTTGGATATGCCTAATGATTGGAATGGATTATGTTGGAAATAAGTTAGTATTGTTTAAGATTGTAACTTTTTTTGATATTATTGATGGAATGTTATAATAATGTAGTTCTAGAAAAAACACAACCTATAGGATGGGAAACAACCCGTCACGTCGGACAAGGCTGTGGGAATTGAACGCACAACCAATGTGCAACAGGCCTTTATCACTTTCCACTGGCCTACAGGAAGTCCCTAGTTAGTATAAACTAGTTTTATTTTATTAAATGGTATGACAGATGAAGTATAATTCCATTTTTGGAAACATATACGATTAATCGCACCATAGATGGACTTATGTATATAACGTTTTCTAACATTATGTCTGAGACAGATTGAATGACCTATCATTCTATCGCATGATTTGCTAACATTTTCCAAATGACAAATTCAACTTCATTTCATTATGAGGTGAAGTGGAAATTGGTCAAGGCACGAGCAACAGTAAGATTGTACCAAAATCAAGTAAGTATTTCTTTTATTCCAAAAATTATTCAACATTTGGGAAATGATCTTGAAAACCAAAAATGTTTTCCTACTGCCCTCATATCTGATGAATCAGATGGTACCTTAGATCATCACAAATTTATGGCTTTGTGATTGTTTTCTTTTTCATAGCCATGTTCTCTACCACTCTTTTTCAAAAACATGATGGTTAGTTTTCTCTTCCATATCCATATTATCACCTATGTTTCTAATGTGGAAACCCAGTACTGAGTTACTTTGGGTGACCGTTATGATTCTTACATTCCTTTTAAAATGAAGTTTTAGTATTCTTTTTTACGATGTGGGTTTCATTGAAATAAACTTTCAAGTATTAAACCATTTATAAGCCTGAAGAATTTCATGGGAGAAATTCATTTTAAGGGGGGTAGAATGTAACACCCTGAGATTTAATGAGAAATATTCTTTTTAATTACATTGATGTCTTGTGTTGTACGCTACACCAATATTAGTTTTCACTATACACAACACCATATTAGCTTGCAGTATACGCAACACTATTCTTGGATCGTGTTACACAAAATTCCAAGTTCGTTTGATAGAAGTTATTCTATGCAACATTGAGTGTGTATGTGTATATATATTCAATGTATAAATGAAATATTGTTTTAATATTTTATACAAAACAACAAAATAATATTTCACTCCACGCAAACCTGACTTGGCTTTCTTTACACGCAATCGCGACCTTCCACGATAGAGTGTGTTCTACCAAATACTGAGTTTCACTAAACCATGATATGTTTTTAAAATATTATATAAACATACAGTTATGAATAGTAATATCCACTTTTTGAAATTTTATAAATTTAATAATTCAAAATGGACTTCACTTTTAGATTCCGAATATCGAAATTATCCTACGGCGAATTTTTGGTATTTTTCTGAAAACTTTCAATTTTTGATGAATAGTGAAAACACCAGGTTACTATTTAAAAACCGACTATTTATTTTAATAATTATTTGTTTAATTTAAATTTCTTTTAGGTAAAAATTGATACATAATAACTATATAAGTTCAATGTAATTAATTTGAGTCATTTTATAATAATTTTAGATATATAAATATTTTATTGAACTTTTCACCGTCTTTTACCCACCTCCTAGGAGAATTTGAAAATTTACATCAAACATAATTTTACCACTTCTGTGAGTGTAATTTTGAAAATATGAGAGACATGGTTAATATAAAGGATTAAAATGTGGTTTAATAAGAAAAATAATAATTTCTGGCGAATAGTAACATTTAATTTTATCTCCCACGGTTAAAAGTAAATAGAGTAATTAAGGTAAAAATGATATTATTATTACCCTAACACAGGTCCTAATTCAATTTTATAAGTTTAATTCGGCCAAAAACAACCTTAGTATTATGATATGACCATTTAGGTCCACATGGATTAGATTAGGACATTTATTATTATTTTATTTAAAGAAGAATTAAAAGAGTTTAAGTAAAAGTTTAATAACTAAAACATTTTTAAAATAGGGTTATACATAAGATAAATTCGACTATAATTTTTTATTAGAAAGATAAAAAAATTAATACATAATGGTAATTTATTTAAAATTTTTAGACATTAAATAATTTAATTTATTTATGACACAATGATGATGCAGTAATTACCTTATTAATGAAATATTAACATAATTGATATTTTAAATTCCAAAATAAATGTAATTTTACACTTTTAATGAATTACACTAATTTTATAGGTTCATATGACATGTTATTATTGAATTAAATAACTATTTTCGAACTAATCATGATGTTATGAGTTTCAAAAAAATAAATCACCGAATAGTGTCAAAATCGACATAAAATAGTTTTTAAAACAAATATTATATTATTAATTGTTATTTTATTCCTAAAAATCTATGGTTCGGAATGATTACTTATATAAAGTTGTATATATTAATAATTAACCCCTTTGGGTTCGTTTGGCTTGTTATAGTAAGATTATTAACCATATAGTGTATGAAAACAAGAAGACACAGTAAAAGTTAAATTATTTAACTTAGAGCTAAATAAAAATGATAAGGTTAAAATAGTAAACTAAACTTGTATAAAACCTATTGGGTTAGAGGTTTTAGACTCATCTGCACTTTAGCTTCTAAATAAGTCACTTTGGAGCCATTATAAACCAAATATGACTTTCTTATAAAATAATATTTTTTTTTCCAAAAGTCCCCCTCTCCTCCCTTATAAAAGGGAACCTCCTCCATCTTCTCTTTACACATTTTTGAGCCTTCATGTTCAGACAAACCCTGACCATTTCTCTTATAAACTTCTCTATAAAATTTATAGAGGTTCAAGTCTACTCAGAAGTTGAACTCTAGTGCCTTAAGAGGAGGTTAAGAAGAGGCGCATCAAAGAAGAGGTAATATCCTTTACCGATTCTTTTGAATTTATTTTTTTCTTATACTTATTCTTCATTATTTGGTTCATCATAAATTAAAAAAATCAGTATCACTCATATAATTATATCTTATTATAAATATGAAACAACCCTATTTCATCTTCTATCCATCCTACGGAAAACGAAATCATCGCACGCGCGTACGTATGGAATACTGTCTCCACATCGTGGTGTAATCTGTTTTCCACCACCACCTTACTTGGATGGGTATAATGGTGTAAATAAAAAACTATATATTATTATTTTAAAGTGATATTGATTCTAAAATATTATACATAAACTTCAATAGAATTACACAATCATGGAAATGATATCATCGCTCGTGCGTACGTACGGACTACCATCTCCACGAACGTGATGAGATTCATTTTCCATGATTAAACATTCAAGTATGATTATAAAGTATATATAATAAATAATCATGTAATATATTACATAATAATGATACTGGATTTCTGTACATATATGTTTCATTTACTTAGTTCCATTTAATTCAATAAAGAAACGAAAACAGTGTTCATGCGTACCTACAACCTACCGTCTCCATGAATAGTTTATTTCATTCAATTTATCGATCTATCATATATATTTATATTGTGAATATATATTATATATAAATCATTTTTTACATTGTTTAATTATGTAAATCAAGATATAAGTAATAATATCAAAAACAACATGTCGAAACATGTACGATAAATGAAACGATTTTACCCAAAACACTGTGTTAACAAAGAATTTACAAAAGGACAGGTAATATAAAGTCATAAGTGAACCATATATGATATCATAACAATGAATATTATTCCGTAATAAGTCAAAGACATTATTTAAATCATTATACAGGAGGTTCGGATACATACAAAGCATATCATACATAAGGTAAGGGATAACTTTTCCAATCTCGTTTTTATCCGAGATTGTTTATTCGTATATATTTACTACGATTATATTTATCATTGATGACCCTATTTTATAAAAATGGTTTCATTTATTTTTAAAGTCCTTTTTACCCATTTTTGACTTTTACTATATGGTATGCAAGGAATCATTCTTTTGTTTACGTTATGCGGTACTTTTTTGACTTTTCTGGAAAAAGTATGAGGAGAATGTTTTTTTAAACTTATACGAAATGAACGGATTTTTATGGTTTCATAAAACCTTAATTTAATGAAAACTATTCTACAATATTTAATGACTATTTTCAAAAAAATCCTTTTCTTTTAAAATTTCATGGGATTTTGTGAAAAAAAAATGATTTTTAAGAAGAAAGCATATTTTCCTCAAGAATTTATTTCACGTGTTTTATCAAAACCATTTCCATATAAGATGGAATTATTTTATATGTGTATGTTTCAGGTATAATGCCTCTATGATTTACATGTTTTCACTTTTCTTCTGATAAAATGAGATCCATTTGTTTTATATGAATTATGTTAACATGGGGAGATGTTTATGAAACCCATTTTATTTGTTGGGTTATTATGAATGATGTATGTTTATTTTGTGGCACATGTAAAAATTATTTAATTATGAGATAGGTGGGACATATATCTCCCTCCAATTAATTTGGTAAAGATTTATATATCATGAGATAGACATGGCTTGAATGGTATGTTAATCTAGTTCAGTGTTACATGACTGGAAGTAGGAGTGTACTTGATTCAGAAAGGGGCTTTGTCCACTAAGATTGTCTTGGAAGCAATGTCTTGGCTAATATGGAAATCATATCATGTGATTAATGTTTTTCTACAATTACAAGTTTAATTTCCAATCTATTTTATCATGATTGATGTTCCATTATGATCTATTCCTAACGTACTCCCTAGATTTATGTCTTTGATCGAGATTTAGATGTTTAGATTTTATGTTCATGTTTTTTCATTCAAATGTTTATTGATTGTTTTATGTTTTCTATGTTTACCCTTACTGAGAATTTGAGCTCACCCTTTTTTTGTTTTCTTTTCCATAAGATATTAATAATGGTTTTAGGTAAGAAAACAAAAGGGTAAGATCTTTATGGGTGATTTTGAAGATCTTTCACCAAGATTAGATGATTATATTCCGAGTTTCCAAAGACACTAAACTATTATAGTCCCTTGGTGTCAGTTTTTGTTATATATTAGATATTATGAAAAAGTAATGTAATGTCCACGTACGCCAAGATTTGGGTCTCAACATTGTAGGGGTGATTATATACATATATGGTGGGATGCCATAAATACTGAAGGGGGAGAAGGAATATACCTGAATGGAATAGAAACCAGATAAACCCAAATAATGAGAGTAAATATAATCTTGAAATATGGATATAGATATATATGCTAAAACCAAATAATCCCAAAACAAAGAGAAAGAGTATCTATATTTCACATCCCTGTATAGGAAAGAGTTATGATAGTTCTAAGAGACCATTTATAATGACCATCCTCCCAAACAACGTTTCATCAATTTAAATCAACTCCATGGCACTATGTCACACAATTGAGGGTGAAGAACTCTAGATTGAGGACGCATTCATGGGTACAACAGGTTTATTCCACCTTGGTAGTTGATAGAGGACCCATGCTCTTATAATAAATAGGGTTCCACTCTGATTTCTAAGGACCCATGCCAAGACACTCCATTTGTTTTCCACTAAATAGTTAATAATAGAGGACCCCTATCATGTATCAACATGAGGGTGATGCTCTAGTCATCGGTAGATGACTCATTCCAAGTCAGTCTAGATGGATCCACTCTACTGATTGAGGACATAAGCCCCCATATTAAATGGTAGTTTTCACTCAGATAATAGATAGTGGGCCCACGTCCTACCCAACAAAAGGGTGTCATTATAGTGGTCAAGGACCCATTACTTGGCTTCATATGAGGTTGAAACATAGTGGATCGATAGAGGACCCATGACCTATCCTAATTGGAGGGTTCCACTCTAATATTAATTAGAT
The DNA here is from genome assembly GCA_963277665.1 of Viscum album. Classification (NCBI taxonomy): domain Eukaryota; kingdom Viridiplantae; phylum Streptophyta; class Magnoliopsida; order Santalales; family Viscaceae; genus Viscum; species Viscum album. Next base: position 624,637,445 of record OY728165.1, read on the forward strand.
TACCCATGAAATCCCTAATATAAAAATTACAATATAATAGTTAATCGTTGACCAATTCTTTACCAAGTACAATAATTCCATTCTATTATCTCTTGTGATCACCACAGATCACTGTCGATGTTGAGAATCACTTATGTTTTTGTAATGCCCAAAAAATCATTCATCATATATAAAAAACCAACATATAGTCTACCACCATGTTCTATGAGAAAAAAGTGTAAGGATAAGTTAATTTCTATCCAAAATAAGAGTTCAAATGATGGAGATATTAGAGACTGTGGGTTCCTAAAAAGGAAGAAGGGGAATAGGTCGTGTATAGGGACCTACATGGTTTGTGGTCATGCACCATAGATTTTCTTTTCCACTTCCACTATATGCCATAGTAACTATGTAGCATTACATGTTATGTAGTTAAGACTACATGGAATTCCTCAACAACATGGGGTATGCGTCGTACTCATTACCATGTCCTAGTATATCATGCCATGTCTATGTACATTTTTACAAAACATGGGGAAATACTTTTCTGCTTTCCTAGAATCCTTAACATATTCTCCACCACATATTTTCACAAATCAGAGTGGGATACACCATGTGTGGACTAGGACAGTGGTGTTTTACCCTTTTCATTTTCAATACCATGGATCCATAACCAAAGGGTATCTACATGGTGAGTTTTCATCACAATACATACAATGGTTCCTATTTTTTTCTAAATCATAAATCTAAAACCAATATTATATATATGGCCTCAACTCTGGGTATTTCCTTCCATGCCTACAAAAATTAGTGGAAAAGGCATCCATTGATCTGTTATGGCCCTCCTATGTCTGAAAATAAAATACCAATTTGTTCTTCTAACCCCCATGTGAACCACGCATGTCTACTATAACCCAAAATAACTCAGTGGTATTAATATACTCAGTGGAATCACCAAAATATTGAAAATAATCATAATCCAACCTTGATTTTTCATTTCATTTATCACACGTGAATCCAATGTTCTAATTGGTGTCTTTCCTACCCTGTAATGTCAAACTGAGACAATGTAGGATAATCAGTGATGGTCATAATGAATCCTCGGTAGAAGAGAACCGTAAATAATGGTGTATTATTGTTTTTTAAGTGTTATTATCCAACAAACATAGTTGGTCATATCCATGGTCAGAAACAAATAAATAAACAAATAAAAAACATGTGCATTTGTGCATCCGAAGGATTCATTTAACACAAATTATGAAATAGATTCGATCATTCTCAAGTAGTATAATTAATAGGGGTATGATCCATAATATTTATGAGTCCATCTCAAAATCAGATCATTCAATGATAAAGAACATGCTCTCTAATGAAGAATAAGAGTTGTTGTGTTTGAAACATCTCGATCTTTCTTGATTGTAAGTTTCATTCCTGGACCGTGATTTGCAAAGGTTATTTGGAAATAAATATTCTCAAATATCCAATGTTTTTTCCTCTAAAGCTCGAGAATAATCATAATGGTAAATTAATAAATTAATTTATTTTATTTGAATTAAGAAATTAAATAAATTAATTATAAAATTTTAAATATGAACGTAATTACCATGGATGCTCTATCAGAATGTCTAGTGCTGATCTATTTTGGGTTATGCATAGATTATACCTCACATTCTAGATCCAGCATCAGTCTCAGATATTTGATCTATAAATATTTTTAGTATTTATCATTTTTTAATAAGTACAATACATAAATAATAAAATATATTTAATATTTTTATAAAATTATTTATGGGCACACCATGCCTCTGAATTGTACTCCAGCATAGCACCAAGATCTGAAAGTATTTCTAGATAGAATTAAATGTCTTCTATTGAAAAATTGTGTTTATACTTCATTTCCTCCATTATTATCTCTATCCCTAAAAATAAAAACTAAATAGTGATCATGGGATACAATGCCCGCATCTAAATCTCCCACTTAGAGGAACTCTCATGAATTCTCTCATGCTTATACATCACATGAAACCAAAGGGATGGTTCATCCATGTATTCTCCTATCATTCCATTCCATGATCTAAAAAAGGAGCTCCAAAAAAGTTTCTCTATCATCTAGGTCCATTGTGCCTAGTGAAAAACATATGTGGGTTCATGCAATTGTCTCCTTAGGTGTGACACATGGAAGAAATTGGGAATCCACACTAACTGTGTGGGTAGGGTGTGGTAGTTGGAAACCTCACTAACCCTATGAAATATATTAAACATCATGATGATCTTAGATAATAGCATTAAACCATGGTCAAATATCTAAAATCCTTATCATGGGAAATATAGTAGGAAAATTTAGTATTACTGCTCAAACTAAAATGACGTACAACATAGATATATGTATGATTTTTTTATTTTATGGTCTTTCCTCATCTGCTTGTTGATGACCAAGACCTTATCTTTTATTTCCTACAACATCTCTAGCCAAATTGGAAAGTATATCTTATCTCGGTCAAGCATAAGGTTAACTTGAGGGGGCTCTTGTATAGGGAATTAAATTGTGTAACACCCCAAGATTATACGGTACGCTTCTCTTTGAATAATGTGATAGCGTGTGTTGTACGCAACCTCGAGTTCTAACACACACCACAACTAATTAAACTAGCCGTTGTGAATAGTAATACCTACTTTTTGAAATCATATATATTTTATATTTCAAAATGGACTTCATTTTTGGATTCGGAATATCGAAATTAGCCTAGGGTGAAATTTTGGTACTTTTCGGATAACTTTTATATTTTGATGAATAGTGAAAATTACTAAATTTTAATTAAAAACTACTTTTTTAATCAAAATAATTAATATTGATAAATTATTAATTTTAGTGTTTTTAAAGTATATTTAGAATAAATTTTTACCATTTAGTTTAATTTTTGTCATTGGACATAATTTTACAATTAAACCGAACATAAACAAGTGTCAATCTTTTGATAGTTATTACCTCTTAAAAACACGCTTTTTGTTTTGACAGCGGGAATTAATTTTAAATTAATTTCTGCCACTTCTGTGTTTTGAATTTAGGAAAATGGATTCCATATTTGGAATCAGGATGTTCAAATTGTGTAAATAGGTAACTTTTATTTTTAGACATTTTGAATAGTTACTGTGGTAAATATTTTATTTACCATGGTTAAAGAGTAAATCCGGTAAATAAGGGTTAAAAAATAATATTATAATAATACAAAATTACCCTAAAACGTGTCCTAACCTTATTGGTGGACACATACCCGACCATGAGCATCCTTGGGTCAATTTGGGGACCCCTTGGAGCCACTTGTATGTGGTAGGGACACTTTATATTAACAAAGTTAAAATAAAAATAAAAATGGCATAAGCTTACATCTTTTAGAAGAACAATTTTTACATAGGGTTATACATGTTGGATTTTCGATTATAAATATTCATTAGAAATCTAAAAAGATTTCCTACATGACGATATTTTATTTATAATTTTTAGACATCAAATAAGTTAAATTATTAATGACACAATAATGATGCAATGTTTACCTCATTAATAAATCATTGAAATAAATAATATTATAATGATTAAAATATTATCTAAAACCTGTCCAATTCTTATTGGTTGATGTTATCTAGAATATTAGTCATCTTATCTTCTACCTCAATGATTTTTGGACCATTATAAACCGAATATAATTATATTATAAAGTAATACTTTCACTCTTTCCTAAAGAGCCCCTCCTCTCCCTTATAAAAGGAGACCACTTCTACTCATTCCTCACACCTCTCAAGCCACTTGGATCGTCCAAACTCTGCCCAACTAAGCTCCCCACATCCCTATTCTCCTCCTTGAAGTTTCCCCTTAGGCATAAAGCATTTCAACAAGTCCTTTGGTTCCATCCAAAGTGAGTTACCTAAATTAAAGGTAACGATTTCTCTTAAATTATTTTCATTTATTTTGCTTCTTCAAACCCCAAACTCTTTTTATTTCCTTTCTTTTGTAACAAAATCAGTATCCTCAATATACTAGGATGTTGTTATAATAAGTATTCAAACTACACATACACACAACTCCATCTAATGGATGATGAACATAATGTTTCTGTGGATGGCAAACTAACGCCTCACGAAACGATGATTGTTCAAATACATCTTACCGCCTCTCATGGTGGCCATTATGATGGAACTGTAATTAAATATGATATTAATGATATATATTTTATATATAAGCTTCTGTAATTCCATTTTATTTCATACCATTATTCGTTTCATGTTGTATATACATACGATAATTTCATTTGAGGAAGTGCGGACTACCGCCCCCTTAAAATGATATGACTCGTTCATACCACACATGGAACGTATAAAGGATGGTGTTAATGAACTTAAGTAACATATATAAAATATTATATTATACTGGAATAGTAATATACCAATGTATCATTTGGATTCGATTCTTTTAAAATAAAAATTAAATGGAAATAGCGTTCGTGCGTACGTACGGACTACCGTCTCCACGAACGCGATGAGATTCATTCTCCATCGTATCCATTCAAGTATAATTATCATTTAATGATTTAAAAATTATGTTTAAGGACTTGATATCATTCTGGATATGAATAAGATACAACAAACATGGCTTATGTAACAAAACATATAAAGAAAATGAGTAAGTTAACACCCGAAATGACGATAATACTAAGATATTATTATCAAATCAATATTAAAAGATCATATATGATATCATATTAATGTATATGATTCTTGTATAATTTAGTAACAATTATTTCACTATTATACAGGAGGTTAACCTACCCCAACCAAGGAAAAGTACAAGGTGAGGGTTTATTTCACAATCTCTTCATTATCTGAGGTTGTTTATACGTAATAATCTACTGGGGTATCTTTATCATCCACATCCATGTTTCTTAAAAATGTATTTCAAAACAATTTTACTATTTACAAGAATATGGGTTAAAGTCATTTATACCCTTGTTTGACTTTTTATACGAGGTTTATAAAGGAATCTTTCCGTCGTTTTCAAAACAAGGTCCTTTTTAACCTTTTCGACAGAATTGAGGTAAGAATGTTTTTTTAACTTATACGGCGGGTGCGGTTATTTTACGCCGTTATAAAATCTTCAAAGCTTTCCTTACAAGCTTATAAGAATATTTTCAAAGAAAATGTTTTATTTTATATGGATCTTAAATGATTTCAAAATAAAAGGAGATATTTCTTTAAAAAGAATTTTGATTTCATCTATGTCAACATCCTTTGATGGATTTTAAGATTATTTGAAGTTGATTTATTATGATACAAAACTTCTATATTGTATTGAAGGTTTTGTGATATGTTTGACTATGGATGTGCTATTTTTATACCATTCATAGTTTATGGTGAAATTATTGACATTTCGTATGCTAGTTTTAATACGAATGTTTATGTTATGTTTAAACCTTTTCATATGGGAATGCATTGGACTTAATAAGTGACGGGTGGAGCCCGCTATAGCTCCTCGATGCATCGGTAGGTCTCATGAGACAATCTAGTGTCTTGGCACAAGGCCTTGACAAAATCTTATTTGTAGTCTTGGCACGAGGCCTTGGCGATGTGGTTATGATAGTCTGGCATTATGCATTCCAACATTATGAAAGTGGTTATTGATATTGCATGTGATTATTCGATTAGTAGAATATCCATGTGAATAAGTAAATGGCATTATTTCATTTTACTTTTTCCATACTATGTTGAAGTTCAATTTTAAAAGGCTTTTGTTTTAGTAATTCATTGCCTTAAATGTTTATGATTATTTTGAATGTTCCGCTATATTGTTATCCTTACTGGGCATTTGAGCTCACCCCATTTCTATGTTTTATTTTTCCCAGGTAGTGAAGAAGTAAATTATGAATGACTTGCAGGGATATTATGAGGGTTTAATAGTGTGGATATGAAGACTTTGTTGTTGTAGTAGTTTTTCACTTTGAAATGTAATGTAAAACTTTATGATTATATCTAGTGTTTCCAAGGCTACTAAACCAATCGGTCTTTCGGGATTTGATCTTTCTTGTGATCATGACAATGTTATGAAGTAATGCACCGACTCTGGGTAGCTGGGGTCGGGGCGTTACAGTTGGTATCAGAGGAAGTTTAGTACAAACCTTGGAAACTAGATTAAGATAAACTCTGATTAGAGCACGTAGACCTAAGATGAACTTTGAGGATTAGTATAGAAGAACGTCCTAGAATTTTGGTATTGTAGAGATTTTGTGAGTTTTCCGAGCAATACATCCCTGTCTGGATACGAGCAGGTAGAGGCGGCTCTGGCACAGATGTACCTAGGGGTAAAACCCAAAAACACCGCTTTGAGCTAGACTCGAACGGGAACTGGTGCACGACAACGGGCCTTGCTGCACTCTTGGTTACGACACTCCCGGGGGATAAGCTTAGGATAACTCTCACTATCTTTACAAATCATTATGAAGGGTTTATGAGTATATACTTCCTCAAAGAAAACTTTTTTATGATTATGGATTATATCCATAAATAGTTCAATTTATGATAAGTGTTTTATAAGTATGGGATTATGTATTTTGATTCATAAACTGATCTAGTTTATGCCATTGTTTAGAAATGGCGCCTAGTGGAAGAAATGGAAACTGTATCAATGCACGCACTCCATGTAGGGATTGCCCTCCTGCTCAAGATAATTATAGTGGGGCTGGTGATGCAACTGGTGCCGATCAGCTAATCACCATATTGGGACAACTTACTCAGGTTATGAATAATAACCTTACCCGTATGGAGCACCCTGATCCGCAGCGTGGAGGATCAATGTTAGATCGATTCATGAGGCAACAACCACCAACGTTCAATGGGAGTACAAATCCCTTAGTAGCTGAGCAATGGATATTTTCCCTAGAGAAAATATTTCAGGCTTTGGGGAGCAGTGAAAGGGAAAAAGTTATCATGGCAGTTTACCGCCTCACTGGAGATGCTGATCAATGGTGGTCATTGATTCAGAACATGAAGGAAGATGATGAAGTATCAAATATGGAATGGATGGAGTTCAAAGATCTGTTTTTAGAAAAATACTTTCCTCGCGACCATCGAGCAGATATGGAAAGACAATTTCTGAGTCTGAGACAAAAGGAGGATGAGAATGTCACAAAGTATGAGGCTAACTTTACAAGGTTAGCGAGGTATGCTGGAGATTATATTCGCAACCCAAGAAGTAAGATTGATCGTTTCTTTGATGGGTTAAAACCATTTCTCCGTCGAGCGTTAGTCTCACAATCCTTTTCATCGTACGAAGACATTGTCTCATGTGCTATCAAGACCGAAAAGGAATTCTTTAAGTCTTATGACTTTAAAGCAAAGCAAGAGAAGAAGAGACCTGCTGATCAATCTGGGAATGGAAATAAGGGGAAGAAGGGAAAGGTTGAATATCCATCTTGTGGTAAATGCGGGAAGAAACATCCTGGTACTTGCTTAAAGGGAATGGGAGTCTGTTACAAGTGTGGTGAAAAAGGCCACCAAGCTCATGATTTCAAGGGGAAGAAGGAAGCTACCAACGTTCAGTGCTACAATTGCAGGGAGATGGGGCATTATGAAAATGCATGTCCTAAGCGTCAGGAGAACTTACCTCAGAAAAGGCCAAGGGATCAAGGCCATGCTTATGCTATCACTACTGCTGAGGTAGAAGCTCCGAAAGACGTGGTGGCAGGTAATTTAATGGTTTCCTCAAGTTTAGCAAATGCATTATTTGATTCTGGATCATCGCATTGTTTCATATCTTCCCAGTTTGCTAAGAAAATTAGATATTTCCAATTTGATTTAATAAGGGAGTTTTCAGTTAAAACTCCTAAGGGAAGTATCGTTGCAAAAAAGTTTTGTGAATCAGTCCCCATTAGAGCACATAAATTTTCTTTATCTGCTGATTTCATCGTCATACCTATGATTGAGTTTGATATAATCCTCGGTATGGACTGGCTTTCGGACTATGATGCGAAGATTTATTGTAAGAAGAAAGAGGTTACGATTCTTGATGATAATGATAAGGAGCACCTTATTTTTAGAGCAGAATCGTCACCACCTAATTATTATTTAGATCCACCCCCAGTAGCTCAACTTAATTCAATTATTGGGGAGGAAGAGAATGAAATAACTATCGGTGAGGAAAGGAATGTTCAAATAGAAGATGTACATGTTGTGAAAGAATTTGTAGATGTATTTCCAGAAGATTTACCTGGACATCCTCCAGAACGAGAAGTTGAGTTTTCCATTGATTTGATTCCTGGATCAAGGCCTATATCGAAGACCCCTTACAGAATGGCCACTGTAGAGTTAGTCGAACTAAAGAAACAACTAGAGGAATTGAGTAATAAGGGATTTATTTGCCCTAGGGTTTCTCCATGGGGAGCCCCTGTTCTTTTTGTTAAAAAGAAAGATGGATCTATGAGGTTATGTATCGACTACAGGGAGATCAATGCTATAACGATAAAGAACAAGTATCCCCTACCTCGTATTGATGATTTATTTGACCAACTGCATGGAGCTAAATACTTTTCAAAGATTGACCTTCGATCTGGATACCATCAGTTGTGTGTGAAGAAGGAAGACATTCCGAAGACAGCATTTCGAACCAGGTACGGGCATTACGAGTTTACCGTAATGCCGTTTGGATTGACTAATGCACCATCTGTATTCATGGATTTTATGAATAGAGTTTTCAAGGAGTACCTCGATGAATTTGTGGTGGTATTTATTGATGATATCTTGGTATACTCCAAAACCTACGAAGTTCATGAAAATCACTTGCGCATTATCTTGAAGACTCTGAGGAGGCATGAATTATATGGGAAGTTTAGCAAGTGTGAATTCTGGCTTCTGGAGATTTCTTTTCTTGGCCATATTGTCTCAAAAGATGGAATCTATGTTGATCCTTCTAAGACCAAGGCAATCCAAGAATGGCCAGCACCTACGAGTATAACTGAGGTACGCAGTTTTATTGGTCTGGCAGGTTATTATCGACGTTTCGTCCAGAATTTTTCCCGATTGGCTAACCCATTAACGAAGCTCACACGTAAAGGGGTTAAATTTGTTTGGACAAAAGAGTGTGAAGAATGTTTTGAAGAACTGAAGAGAAGATTAGTCAATGCTCCTATATTGACTCTACCATCGGGGAATGATGGGTTCGTTATTTATAGTGATGCATCGAAGAAAGGACTTGGCTGTGTCCTTATGCAGAATGATAGAGTTATTGCCTATGCATCACGACAGTTGAAAATTCATGAACAAAACTATCCTACTCATGATCTTGAGTTAGCAGCTGTGATCTTTGCTTTGAAGATATGGAGGCACTACCTCTATGGTGAAAAATGTGAGATTTATACTGATCACAAGAGTTTGAAGTATATTTTCTCACAAAAAGAACTCAACATGAGGCAAAGGAGATGGCTTGAATTACTCAAGGATTATGATTGTACGATACACTACCACCCGGGGAAGGCAAACAAGGTGGCAGATGCTTTGAGTAGAAAAGACCATGGAGTTTTGAACAATATGAGAATTGGAAGGGATCCAATTTTCATGGATCTAGTGAAGATGGACATGGGAATAACCAGGGAAGGTGAAACATTAATGCTTTTTCAAATGGTTGCCAAACCATCTTTACTAGAAAGGATTAAGAGTTCTCAGACCGATGATGAATAATTCCAAAAGAAGATTAAAGCTGTGAATGATGGGAGATTGAGAGACTTTGTGTATGAAGATGGAATTTTGAATTTCGGGAAGAGACATTGTGTTCCCAATATACCTGATCTAAAAAGGGAATTGCTGGATGATGCTCATAGTTCTAATTTCTCTATACACCCTGGGAGCACCAAAATGTATAGAGATTTGAAGGAACATTTTTGGTGGGACAACATGAAGAGGGAGATTGCTGATTTTATGTCAAGATGTATGGTTTGTCAACAAGTGAAAGCTGGAAGGCAACAGTCTGGAGGAGTCATGCAACCTCTTCCCATACCGGAGTGGAAATGGGAAAATGTTACAATGGACTTTGTCATGGGGCTACCAAAGACTCCTAGAAGGAACGATGCAATATGGGTTATTGTTGATCGTCTTACCAAGACAGCACATTTTCTTGCTATAAGAGAAGATCTACCCCTGGAACGTCTAGCAAGACTATATATTAATGAAGTTGTGAGACTTCATGGAGTACCCCAATCAATTATTTCTGATCGTGATCCCCGTTTTACTTCAAGATTCTGGAAAAGTCTTCAGAAATCCCTGGATACTGAACTTCATTTGAGCACTGCTTACCTCCCTCAGACAGACGGACAATCAGAACGGACTATTCAAACCTTAGAAGACATGTTGAGATCTTGCTCACTTGACTTTCAGGGTATGTGGGATCAATATTTACCTTTGGTAGAATTTTCCTATGACAATAGCTTCCATTCGAGTATTCAGATGGCACCATATGAAGCGTTATACGGAAAGAGATGTCGTACACCAACCTGTTGGGATGACGTTGGTGAAAGAAAACTTGTAGGCCCAGAACTGGTGGAGGAAACGGTGGAAAAGGTGAAAGTAATCCAAAATCACATCAAAGCAGCTCAAAGTATGCAGAAGAGCTATGCCGATAATCGAAGGAAGGATTTGGAATTTCAAGTCGGTGATCATGTTTTTCTTAAGTTATCTCCGTGGAAGGGAGTCATACATTTTGGTAAGAAAGGTAAATTGAGTCCCAGGTACATCGGACCTTTCGAAATTCTAGAACGAATTGGGGTTGTAGCTTACCGATTGGCAATGCCGCCAAGTCTATCCAAAGATCACGATGTGTTCCACGTATCTCTATTGAGGAAATACATGCCTGATCCGACGCATGTACTCACCTATGAGGAATTAGAACTGGAACCCGATATGTCTTATTGCGAAGAGCCCGTCAAGATTCTTGATACGAGAGAACAAGTGCTGAGAAACCGGACGACGCGTCTGGTAAAAGTTTTGTGGAGAAACCATAAGATGGAAGAGGCAACGTGGGAACCCGAGGAACTTATGATGAAGAACCACCCGAGTCTTTTTATACAGTAATACCCTAGAAATTGCGAGGACGCAATTATTTGAAGGAGGGGAGAATGTAACACCCCAAGATTCTACGGTACGCTTCTCTTTGAATAATGTGATAGCGTGTGTTGTACGCAACCTCGAGTTCTAACACACACCACAACTAATTAAACTAGCCGTTGTGAATAGTAATACCTACTTTTTGAAATCATATATATTTTATATTTCAAAATGGACTTCATTTTTGGATTCGGAATATCGAAATTAGCCTAGGGTGAAATTTTGGTACTTTTCGGATAACTTTTATATTTTGATGAATAGTGAAAATTACTAAATTTTAATTAAAAACAACTTTTTTAATCAAAATAATTAATATTGATAAATTATTAATTTGAGTGTTTTTAAAGTATATTTAGAATATATTTTTACCATTTAATTTAATTTTTGTCATTGGACATAATTTTACAATTAAACCGAACATAAACAAGTGTCAATCTTTTGATAGTTATTACCTCTTAAAAACACGCTTTTTGTTTTGACAGCGGGAATTAATTTTAAATTAATTTCTGCCACTTCTTTGTTTTGAATTTAGGAAAATGGATTCCATATTTGGAATCAGGATGTTCAAATTGTGTAAATAGGTAACTTTTATTTTTAGACATTTTGAATAGTTACTGTGGTAAATATTTTATTTACCATGGTTAAAGGGTAAATCCGGTAAATAAGGGTTAAAAAATAATATTATAATAATACAAAATTACCCTAAAACGTGTCCTAACCTTATTGGTGGACACGTACCCTACCATGAGAATCCTTGGGTCAATTTGGGGACCCCTTGGAGCCATTTGTATGTGGTAGGGACACTTTATATTAACAAAGTTAAAATAAAAATAAAAATGGCATAAGCTTACATCTTTTAGAAAAACAATTTTTACATAGGGTTATACATGTTTGATTTTCGATTATAAATATTCATTAGAAAGCTAAAACGATTTCCTACATGATGATATTTTATTTATAATTTTTAGACATCATATAAGTTAAATTATTAATGACACAATAATGATGCAATGTTTACCTCATTAATAAATCATTGAAATAAATAATATTATAATGATTAAAATATTATCTAAAACCTGTCCAATTCTTATTGGATGATGTTATTTAGAATATTAGTCATCTTATCTTCGACCTCAATTATTTTTGGACCATTATAAACCGAATATAATTATATTATAAAGTAATACATTCACTCTTTCCTAAAGAGCCCCTCCTCTCCCTTATAAAATGAGACCACTTCTACTCATTCCTCACACCTCTCAAGCCACTTGGCTCGTCCAAACTCTGCCCAACTAAGCTCCCCACATCCCTCTCCTCCTCCTTGAAGTTTCCCCTTAGGCAGAAAGAATTTCAACAAGTCCTTTGGTTCCAACCAAAGTGAGTTACCTAAATTAAAGGTAACGATTTCTCTTAAATTATTTTCATTTATTTTGCTTCTTCAAACCCCAAACTCTTTTTATTTCCTTTCTTTTGTAAAAAAACCAGTATCCTCAATATACTAGGATGTTTTTATAAGAAGGATTCAAACTACACATACACACAACTCCATCTAATGGATGATGAACATAATGTTTCTGTGGATGGCAAACTAACGCCTCACGAAACGATGATTGTTCAAATACATCTTACCGCCTCTCATGGTGGCCATTATGATGGCACTGTAATTAAATATGATATTAATGATATATATTTTATATATAAGCTTCTGTAATTCCGTTTTATTTCATACCATTATTCGTTTCATGTTGTATATACATACGATAATTTCATTTGAGGAAGTGCGGACTACCGCCCCCTTAAAATGATATGACTCGTTCATACCACACATGGAACGTATAAAGGATGGTGTTAATGAACTTAAGTAACATATATAAAATATTATATTATACTGGAATATTAATATACCTATGTATCATTTGGATTCGATTCTTTTAAAATAAAAATTAAATGGAAATAGCGTTCGTGCGTACGTACGGACTACCGTCTCCACGAACGCGATGAGATTCATTCTCCATCGTATCCATTCAAGTATAATTATCATTTAATGATTTAAAAATGATGTTTAAGGACTTGATATCATTCTGGATATGAATAAGATACAACAAACATGACTTATGTAACAAAACATATAAAGAAAATGAGTAAGTTAACACCCGAAACGACGATAATACTAAGTGTTGGGCAAAAATCCCTCAAGGTAACATTGCAGCATTTTTGGGTTGATTGTGTTTGTTGACAAAGCAGGTTTCCATGGAGAATTGTCAAGTTCCCGAGAAGTTGTTGACATTCCATGTTGACAAAGAACTTTGACAAAGGAAAGGACGATCTGGAGGCGGTACAAAAGAGCAGTACAAGGTGGCGCCGTTTTCCAGTGTTTGCCAAATTTTTGGGCCTGAAAATCGCCAATGGAAAATGGAGTGATATGTTGTTGGCAAAGGTTGAGGAGAGATAAATGAAGGAGGTGTGCGGAAAAATCAAGCGTGGCGCGCAAAACTAGCGGGTTGCGCGAAATCTTGAAGTGTGGCGCGCAAAACAGCGGGTTGCGCGAAATTGTATTTCGCGCAAAAGATGTTTCAAGGCCGAAAGCTTGAAAATCGGTAAAGGCATGAGGCGCGCGAAATTTTGGAGGCGTGCGCGGAAAATTGAAGTGTCGCGCGAAATAGCGGATGAAGTATTTCGCGCAAGAGGTGTTACGAGGTCCGAAGCTCGTAAAATGGCAAAGGCATGAGGTGCGCGAAATTATGGAGCAGTGTGCGGAAAATGGTTGTGCGCGGAAGGTTTGCCTTTCGCGATCAACGCGGATTGCGCGCTCAAGGAGGGTTTTTCGCGCGGGGTCAATTTTGCCTATATATATGAAGTGACCCTCATCCATTCAGTAGAGTTCAAGACATAGAAAATACCCGAGCTCTGGTTCGCGAAATTGAAGTTAGAAAGTGTGTTGCGCGAAAACTTAAAGTTTGCGCGTAAAGTCAGATTGCGCGAAAAGCAAAGGCTACGCAGAAAGTTGGTGTTGGCGCGTAAAAGGAAGATTGCGCGAAAAGTGAATTTCGCGCAAAATCAGTGAATTGCGCGCAAGGCAGTTTCGAGGCTGCGCTTAATATTTGGAGGTTGCGCGAAAAAGGAATTTCGCGCAAATCATAGAAATTGCGCGCAAGGCACCGTAAGGGTTGCGCGTAAAAATTGAGGTTGCCCGGTACATCCGGTGCAAAGTGAGATTCATCTGCGGGTGAAAGTTGGACTTCAACAGAGCATCTATATACAGAGGAAGATGCATTCCTTCATGAAAATGAAGAGACCTACAGGTCTATAAACTGTGATTGGATTCCCTTCCCAGAGCAGTGAGCTTAGGAAGAGGAAGAAGGTGATCCTCTCCACCGGTAGTGAGCCAGAGAGAGAGAAACAGGGAGTGACATTTGGGAAAGCAGTGAGCTGACCCTAAAAATTGTAAAGGCAGTGAGCCTGGGCATATAAGTGATCTAGCCCGAACCTTGTAATCCACAGCTAGTGAAGTTTAGTGGACTTGGTACGACCAGCAACCTGTCGGCGTATGCTCCTTGGACGTAGCCCTTAGCGGTGAACCAAGTAAAATTGTTGTGTCCTGTTCTTGCATTACTTTCTGTTTATATTGTGCAGCAGGAAAGAGAGAGAAGAGTGTTTTGCTTAACAGCAAAACAAGATCAGAAAGGGATTTAATTTTTAATTAGTCATACCCTGATTCACCCCCCCCCCCCCTCTCAGGGTATTCAGCCTAGTGGACCTAACAAGTGGTATCAGAGGAAAGGTTAACAGTTGGTCTTCTCTCAATGGAGGTCACTAATCATAGAGGGATTCCGATCTTCGACGGATGTAATTTTCAGATATGGAAGAATCTAATGCAACACTATTTCCGATCTCTGGGAATGGATGTGTTTTCAGCAGCTATGCATGGTATCACAGCTGATATTACTAGTGGTGCATTATCAGAAGCTTAGCACAAAGAGTTGGATGCTGATTCCCAAGCAATAAACGCCATAGGTGGAGCCCTCTCTAATCCCATTTATACAAAGGTGATGTCATGCAAAACGTCACATGCCATGTGGGAAAAACTTTTGAATATTTATGAAGGGGATACAAAAGTCAGAGAGGCAAAGCTGCAAGTGTTGTGGAACAAGTATGAAGATCTCAAAATGATCCCGAATGAGTCCGTTGATGCATTCTTTGACAGGGTAAATGCTGTGGTAGAAGACATGCGGGGTCTTGGAGAAATTATCGAAGACATTAAAATCGTAAAGCGCATCTTGATAAAGCTTCCACCTCGGTTCAGTCCGAATGTTTCTGTGTTGGAAGATAAAGATCCGAAAGAGCTAACATTGGATAACCTACACAGCACTCTTGTTGCATATGAAATGAGAAATGATGACAACGATGCTGTGGAAAAGGGGAAATCCAAAGAGGTGGCATTTAAGGCCATGAAGAGGCTCACTATTGAAGATTCTCAGGAGGAAGAAGAGTCAGATGAGGTGATGTCGTTCCTTTCTTCAAATCTGCAAAGAGGAAAAGGAAAGTTTAAAGGGAAACTTCCACTAGCATGCTTCTGATGCGGAAAGGTTGGTCATCATGCTGCAAGATGCCCCAAAAAGTTTCAAGAAGAAAGCGATGAAGATGAAGTTAAGACTCCCATAAAAAATCTTCATCCTATGTGAAAGGGAAGAAGCAGTTCAAGAGAAATTTCTTTAAGAAGAAGAATCTTCTTTCCCAAGAAATTGACAGTTCAGCTGAGTCTGAGGGTGAAGAAGTTGAAGAGATAGAAAACTGCAAAGATCATGGTCAAAATGCGATGGTGGCTGTTGCTAGTAGTGCTCTAGGAAAGAAAGAAACCGAAACTGATGAAGAAGAAGAAAAAATTTAAGGGAGAGTTGACATGGAAGCTGAATTAGAAGCAGCTTTTGAAGAGATAGATGTTTGGCGAGCAAAAACAAAGAAAGCCAACAAGATAGTACGTGATGCCAAACTCTACATGCAACAACAAGAAGAAGAGAAGTCTGAGCTTGAGAAAGAAATTGAGAATCTTAAGTCTTCCAGGCCAGAGCGCACAGAAAAGGTTGATGAGCATAAGCTCAAGATTAAAGAGCAGAAAAGGGAGATCGATTGCTTGAGTCGAAAAGTGAAGGATCATGTCAAGCGTATTGAAGAGCTTGAAGAGGAAGTTGTCGGTCTGCGAAAAAAAGTTAAAGACCAGGAAAAACCTTTGAATCCCGACACATTCTTGGGAAATCAGGTCGTTACGAAGACGGAAAAGAAGAAAGAAGAGCCTAGTAGTTCAGCAGGAAAGAATCAGCAATTGAACTCATATGTTAAGGCTGATTCACGACTTAATCAGAAACAAAAATCTGCGGCAGTTGAAGTTAGACCGCAAGCACCTGTCCCGAGATTGAAAGTGGATTTGAGCACAAAGAAGGATCAAAATACTCAGAGATCCAAAGGGGAAACTCGTAGTGCTGAAGTAACACGAAGGAATGCACCTTATATCAGGTGTTATTGTTGTGGAAAGATGGGACATTCACAGTATGTGTGTTCCATAGCCAAAAGATATCGAATGGAACAAGAACAGAGATGGCAGCCAAACAGAGAACCGTTTTCCAGAACATTTTTTGAAGGACACTGTTTTTGGTGCGGAGGATTTGGACACATGGCTAGGTACTGCACTCCGACCATTCAGAAAAATGTGCTAAAACAGAATCAAAATGCTCGCAAGCAGCAGATCAGTAAACCGACAAATGAGGTAAAAGTTCAGAACAGATTTGCAGTTTTGCAAGATGAAGCTGGTCCATCATACTCTGAGAAAGAACAGAAGCCTCAATCCATGCCGAGTATGAAAGAAAAAGTATGGACTAGGAAGAAGAAAACTGAGAAGGCCGTAGTTGCTGAAATTGCCCTTAAAGCATCAGATCGTTCTGGTGTTTGGATCCTTGACAGTGGTTGCACATCCCACATGACGGGTAATAAGGATCTGGTTACAGGCATAAAATATGAAAAAGAAGGAGTTGTCAAGTTTGGAAATGATGAAGGCCTTAAGATTGTTGGCTCAGGAAAAGCCAAGTTTGGGGGCAATGAAATGAGACATGCTGATGTCTTGGTGGTAGAGGGTCTCAGTCATAATTTGCTTAGCGTCAGTCAACTATGTGACTCTGGGCACTCTATACTTTTTACCAAGAATATGGGTATTGTTAAAGGAAAAGATGGAATAGTCATTCTTTAGGGAAAATGAACAAAGGGGACTCTTTACCTGGTAGGTGGGGAAGAAGATTCATGCCTTTTATCCAGAGAAGAAGAAAATCAGCTGTGGCATAAGCGACTTGGTCATCTATGTCAACCATCTATGGAAGATCTGGTAAAGTGTGATGCTGCTAGAGACCTTCCCAATCTATCACGTGATCACACTCATACGTGTGATGCTTGTCAACAAGGGAAGATCATCAGGAAGACATACAGGACAAAGGAACAAAAAGTAACTCGAGTGCTCGAATTGGTGCATGCTGATGTATGTGGACCGATCTCACCACGAGCTATAGATGGGAAAAGGTACTATGTTCTTTTCATTGATGACTACAGCAGAATGGCCTGGGTATTCATCATTACCCATAAGACAGAGGTGTTCAGTTGCATAAAGCAGTACAGGAGGGAATCAGAAAAGATGCTTGGGCAGAAAATTCTGAAGTTTCGTACTGATAACGGTACAGAATTTACAAACAGTCAGGTTGAAAACTATCTCGAGAAACATGGGATAAGACATCAAGTTTCATCAGTAAGAACTCCCCAACAAAATGGAGTGGTAGAAAGGAGGAATCAGATCATTAACAACATGGCCAGAACAATGCTTATTGATAAGGACCTACCAGAGAAATTTTGGAAGGAAGCAGTTTTGACATCGGTCTTTGTTTCAAACAGGTCCCTGTTATGTCCGAAGCAAGGGAAGACTCCGTATGAACTGTGGTACGGAAAGAATCCAACGTTGAAATACTTTCGAATCTTTGGAAGTAAGTGTTTCATTCTCAACAAAGAACATCATAGGAAGTTTGAGGCACGAGGAGATGAAGGGATATTCCTTGGCTATTCAGGGAAAAGCAAAGCATATAAATGCTTCAACAAGAGGCTGGGAAAAATTGTTGAGAGTAATGATGTCACTATAGTCGAAAATGAACAGACTGCTCAACGACCCAGTGAACAGTTCCTGGATGAAAGTGATGATGAGGTAAGCAACCCAGGGGGAGTAGAAGTGGCAGAAGCTGACTCAGAAGAAGATACTGATGATGAAGAGGAAAGTGTCAAGTCGGTGTCTGCGAGGAAGACAAAGAGTCGAGCTGAGATTGATAGGCAGAATATCATTGGTGATCAAACAGCTCCAGTTCAGACTCGAAGAAAGAAATCATCACAGCAAGCATCGTTTTTGTCTCAAGTGGAGCCGAAATGTTTTTCTGATGCAGCTGAAGATGAAAACTGGGTTCAGGCCATGAATGAAGAGCTTGATCAGATTGAGAAGAACCAGACATGGGAGATTGTTTCGAGGCCAGCGGACAAGAATGTCATTGGGACCAAATGGGTCTATCGCAACAAGATGAATGAAGATGGCACAGTGATTCGGAACAAAGCACGACTAGTGTGCAAGGGGTACTCCCAAATCGAGGGAATTGATGTTGATGAGACATTTGCACCGGTTGCAAGGCTGGAGACAATAAGATTATTCCTAGCCATCGCAGTGCAAAGGAAGTTAAAAGTGTTCCAGATGGATGTCAAATCCGCATTCTTGAATGGGGTTCTGGAAGAGGAGGTGTATATTGAGCAGCCAGATGGTTTTCTCATTCATGAGGATGAGAACAAAGTTTGCAGGCTGAAGAAGGCATTGTATGGGCTGAAACAAGCACCAAGGGCATGGTACTCAAGGCTTGATCAGTACTTGAAGAAGCTTGGTTTTCAGCGTGGAGGAGTTGATTACAATCTCTATTTCAGTAATGACAGTAATCAAAGGATGATGGTGTTTGTTTATGTCGATGACATAATATTTGGTGGATCAGATGAAGCTCAGTGCAGACAGTTTTCCGAATTCATGAAAAATGAGTTTGAAATGTCAATGATTGGAGAGCTAACGTTTTTCCTTGGTCTACAGGTCACACAAGGAAGGAATGGAACATTCATTTCTCAATCTAAATATGCCAAGGAGGTCCTGAGAAGGTTTGGAATGGAAAATTCCAAGGAGATGAAGACTCCGGTGGCTACCCGGATGAAATTATCAAAAGATGAGGATGGAAAGACAGTTAATATCACAGAATACAGGCAAATCATTGGAAGTCTGTTGTACTTAACCGCAACAAGGCCTGATATTGTTTTCGCCACATGCCAAGCAGCGAGATATCAAAGTAATCCCAAGGAAAGTCACATGCTCGCAGTGAAAAGAATACTTCGGTATATTAAGGGCACGGTGGACTTCGGCTTGACATACAATGACAAATATCAGACAGAGTTATTGGGGTACACTGATGCAGACTGGGCCGGTTCAGCCGATGATAGAAAATCAACGTCAGGTGGTGCATTCTATCTTGGTGGATTGTGTATTTCTTGGCTAAGCAAGAAACAAGATTGCATTTCATTGAGCACCGTAGAAGCTGAGTATATTGCAGCCACTCAAGCATGCACACAGTTATTGTGGATGAAGCAGCAGCTTGAAGATATGGGAGTTGAAGTGAAGTCTCCGATCGGAATCCAGTGTGACAACTCAAGTGCTATAAATCTTAGCAAAAATCCCGTCCATCATTCAAGGACAAAGCACATTGAGATTAAGTATCATTTTATCAAGGAGAAGGTTGAGCAGGGAATTGTAAAGTTGGAGTACGTGCCTACAGAACTACAGGTTGCAGACATTCTGACAAAGGCCTTACCCAAGGAAGCTTTTGAGAGGCATCGACTGGCTCTGGGAGTTCAGTCGATTCCCCACACTTGAAATAGAGTGGATGTGGGACCCCCCCCTCTCCCCGAGGTATGGTGTGTTTTTCCCTAATGCGCTGATATGTGTTCTCTACTATGTTACAGACTACAAAGGCGTGACCTTTGGGTTCATTGACAAAGGGGGAGAAAAGTGCTTGACAAGTGCTTGACAAAGGGGGAGAAAAGTGTTAGTTCAAGAGAGAAAATAGTGCGGAGATTTGATAAATCATAATTGATACGGGGAGAAGCTGACAGGTGGAGCAGCCAGAAAGGGGGAGCAATGAGAAAGGGGGAGAGATTTTTAAATCTGACGATGCTAGACGTGATCGATCAAATCATAGAAATCACGACAGCTAATGATCGTGATAAAAGCAGAACAGTGGTGTTGGAATGGTGTGAGACGGTGTCCAGCTATCAACAATTGGTATCAACTTAAGAATTCACCAATTGGTATCAGTGTGGTTCAACAACTGGTTTTATTTTAAGAATTGGTATCAGGGTGGAATCGACAATTGGGGTCTGACATGACGTGATTCATTGATGAACTTTTCATACTACTCTTTTTTCTCACGCCGAGCATTGCTCATGTGGGCTTAGAGTACATGTTAAGTGAATCCTTGAACGCTATCATAATCGCAAGAGGCGAATGGTGGTAGAAGCTGAAAGAAGACTCAGTGAGGTATCAAAGTGCAGAAAATATTTCTGAGCAGAGTTGTGAAGAGTTGTCAACAAACCCAAAGGGGGAGATTGTTGGGAAAAAATCCCTCAAGGTAACATTGCAGCATTTTTGGGTTGATTGTGTTTGTTGACAAAGCAGGTTTCCATGGAGAATTGTCGAGTTCCCGAGAAGTTGTTGACATTCCATGTTGACAAAGAACTTTGACAAAGGAAAGGACGATCTGGAGGCGGTACAAAAGAGCAGTACAAGGTGGCGCCGTTTTCCAGTGTTTGCCAAATTTTTGGGCCTGAAAATCGCCAATGGAAAATGGATTGATATGTTGTTGGCAAAGGTTGAGGAGAGATAAATGAAGGAGGTGTGCGGAAAAATCAAGCGTGGCGCGCAAAACTAGCGGGTTGCGCGAAATCTTGAAGTGTGGCGCGCAAAACAGCGGGTTGCGCGAAATTGTATTTCGCGCAAAAGATGTTTCAAGGCCGAAAGCTTGAAAATCGGTAAAGGCATGAGGCGCGCGAAATTTTGGAGGCGTGCGCGGAAAATTGAAGTGGCGCGCGAAATAGCGGATGAAGTATTTCATGCAAGAGGTGTTACGAGGTCCGAAGCTCGTAAAATGGCAAAGGCATGAGGTGCGCGAAATTATGGAGCAGTGCGCGGAAAATGGTTGTGCGCGGAAGGTTTGCCTTTCGCGATCAACGCGGATTGCGCGCTCAACGAGGGTTTTTCGCGCGGGGTCGATTTTGCCTATATATATGAAGTGACCCTCCTCCATTCAGTAGAGTTCAAGACATAGAAAATACCAGAGCTCTGGTTCGCGAAATTGAAGTTAGAAAGTGTGTTGCGCGAAAACTTAAAGTTTGCACGTAAAGTCAGATTGCGCGAAAAGCAAAGGCTGCGCAGAAAGTTGGTGTTGGCGCGTAAAAGGAAGATTGCGCGAAAAGTGAATTTTCGCGCAAAATCAGTGAATTGCGCGCAAGGCAGTTTCGAGGCTGCGCGTAATATTTGGAGGTTGCGCGAAAAAGGAATTTCGCGCAAATCATAGAAATTGCGCGCAAGGCACCGTAAGGGTTGCGCGTAAAAATTGAGGTTGCCCGGTACATCCGGTGCAAAGTGAGATTCATCTGCGGGTGAAAGTTGGACTTCAACAGAGCATCTACATACAGAGGAAGATGCATTCCTTCATGAAAATAAAGAGACCTACAGGTCTATAAACTGTGATTGGATTCCCTTCCCAGAGCAGTGAGCTTAGGAAGAGGAAGAAGGTGATCCTCTCCACCGGCAGTGAGCCAGAGAGAGAGAAACAGGGAGTGACCCTTGGTAAAGCAGTGAGCTGACCCTAAACATTGTAAAGGCAGTGAGCTTGGGCATAGAAGTGATCTAGCCCGAACCTTCTAATCCACAGCTAGTGAAGTTTAGTGGACTTGGTACGACCGGCAACCTGTCGGCGTATGCTCCTTGGACGTAGCCCTTAGCGGTGAACCAAGTAAAATTTTTGTGTCCTGTTCTTGCTTTACTTTCTGTTTATATTGTGCAGCAGGAAAGAGAGAGAAGAGTGTTTTTCTTAACAGCGAAACAAGATCAGAAAGGGCTTTAATTTTTAATTAGTCATACCCTGATTCACCCCCCCTCTCAGGGTATTCAGCCTAGTGGACCTAACACTAAGATATTATTATCAAATCAATATTAAAAGATCATATATGATATCATATTAATGTATATGATTCTTGTATAATTTAGTAACAATTATTTCACTATTATACAGGAGGTTAACCTACCCCAACCAAGGAAAAGTACAAGGTGAGGGTTTATTTCACAATCTCTTCATTATCTGAGGTTGTTTATACGTAATAATCTACTGGGATATCTTTATCATCCACATCCATGTTTCTTAAAAATGTATTTCAAAACATTTTTACTATTTACAAGAATATGGGTTAAAGTCATTTATACCCTTGTTTGACTTTTTATAAGAGGTTTATAAAGGAATCTTTCCGTCGTTTTCAAAACAAGGTCCTTTTTAACCTTTTCGACAGAATTGAGGTAAGAATGTTTTTTTAACTTATACGGCGGGTGCGGTTATTTTACGCCGTTATAAAATCTTCAAAGCTTTACTTACAAGCTTATGAGAATATTTTCAAAGAAAATGTTTTATTTTATATGGATCTTAAATGATTTCAAAATAAAAGGAGATATTTCTTTAAAAAGAATTTTGATTTCATCTATGTCAACATCCTTTGATGGATTTTAAGATTATTTGAAGTTGATTTATTATGATACAAAACTTCTATATTGTATTGAAGGTTTTTTGATATGTTTGACTATGGATGTGCTATTTTTATACCATTCATAGTTTATGGTGAAATTATTGACATTTCGTATGCTAGTTTTAATACGAATGTTTATGTTATGTTTAAACCTTTTCATATGGGAATGCATTGGACTTAATAAGTGACGGGTGGAGCCCGCTATAGCTCCTCGATGCATCGGTAGGTCTCATGAGACAAACTAGTGTCTTGGCACAAGGCCTTGACAAAATCTTATTTGTAGTCTTGGCACGAGGCCTTGGCGATGTGGTTATGATAGTCTGGCATTATGCATTCCAACATTATGAAAGTGGTTATTGATATTGCATGTGATTATTCGATTAGTAGAATATCCATGTGAATAAGTAAATGGCATTATTTCATTTTACTTTTTCCATACTATGTTGAAGTTCAATTTTAAACGTCTTTTGTTTTAGTAATTCATTGCCTTAAATGTTTATGATTATTTTGAATGTTCCGCTATATTGTTATCCTTACTGGGCATTTGAGCTCACCCCTTTTCTATGTTTTATTTTTCCCAGGTAGTGAAGAAGTAAATTATGAATGACTTGCAGGGATATTATGAGGGGTTAATAGTGTGGATATGAAGACTTTGTTGTTGTAGTAGTTTTTCACTTTGAAATGTAATGTAAAACTTTATGATTATATCTAGTGTTCCCAAGGCTACTAAACCAATCGGTCTTTCGGGATTTGATCTTTCTTGTGATCATGCCAATGTTACGAAGTAATGCACCGACTTTGGGTAGCTGGGGTTGGGGCGTTACAAATTGTCCCATGATGATAGTAGAGTTGTAAATACTTGTGTATGCAGAATTTATAGAATTTATTTGATCATATTAAATCTGAACAATGTCTAACACACAAACCCTCAGCGTATCCTCCAATAGTTGGATTGTGTGCTCAAACTACTCATATTTCATGGTGTGGAAGGCAGTACTGATCTACATTTCGTTCCCTAATGCCTCTTGTAATCCTATCCATAACCATGACATGAAATTTTCCTCAATATCAGTGATAATTGTCATGGGCACTCCAGTAATGATAAAAATCCCAAACATGTACATCAACCACAAACATTCCACCTAACTCTGCTATCAGATAGGAAGGAAATGCACGAACATCCTGAGTCAATCAACGATCGCCTAGATGGCTTCATGACCTCCCATTATTAGTAGAATCAATATCACAAAAATCCATGAATATTACATCCCATTTCCAATAGAATATCTAAATAGGCTACAATAAACCTTCTGGAACATAGTGGTCATTCATCACCAGATTAAATGTGAATCATCGACAGTCAAACTCAACCATTATCCATCTCAAGTGTTCCCACAAAATATCTACTAATTGTCTCAATACTTCTATCACACATATGGATGTAAAACCAAATGAGATGTTTGAAACTCTCTCATCGCATCCTCACACATCATGACTGGGACCACCGTCCATCTCGGGAAAAGGATAAAGTAGTTATCTCTTTTAGAATATACATCGGTTGAATCCACTATGCATATTTATCCATGTAGTACCCCATAGATGATTTCTCAAAACTTTTAATCTCCCACGTGATGAAGGAGTGGACTATTCAAAACCATCAACTAATGAAAATATACAACTTCATGATCAACCATGACTTGCTGAATGAAATCCCACTACTCAAATTCCCCTAACACCAAATGATCATGTGACATCCTACTAGGGGAATACCCAACCACATTTAAATTCCTCATAGTATAGAATATCTCACTGTCATGTTCATGTAGGAACTCCAACCCTGATAATTGTCCCATGTTAGAGTCTCTTTGAATGAATGCATTCCTGATACTCTGATGGTCTTTATAAACTATAAAGAACTCTCCCCGAAGATAAATCCTCTACATCCACCATACATAGACTAATATTGAAACCTCTATTTCAGGAGTCACATAGTTATTCTCATGTGGTCTCAACTACCTTGACCCATATGTGATAACATCCTTCTGTTACATCAACACACATGTGATCCCATCTCATTAGGAATCACAATACACCACGTACTCTATGACTATCTACGGTTATCTCAAAACTTTGTCACTTTTCATCCTTAGACTCAAAGAATCAATAGCCCTATTATACTACTGAATCCGTATGAAAGGTTTAAATTTCATCATCATGGTGGTAAATGGATATAAAATACTAGCACAAGCTATCACAAACCTCTAGTAGTAATCTTCCTTGTCAAGAAAACACTAAATATATTATCTGCACTTGGGTGGATCCCAATCAATCATTGTATTGGTATTCAGTGGATATATAGGTAATCTATATGTAGAAATTACATTTCAAAAAAAGTAAACCTCATGAATCCATAACATGCACTTAAATATCATGCAATAAACCTGGTTCTCCATAAACTAATCGATGTCCATCGCCATGTGATATACATAATACTCCTCTAAAACTAATAATATAAGAATATCATAAATGATGATGATCAAAAACTAGTCCATGTACATCTCAAAAATATAGTTCATAAATCCATAAAAGTTTGGTGGGATTATTCACACCAAATGGAATCACTAATAACTCGTATTGTTTGTAGAAACATTAACATTCCATATTCTAAATATCATCATCATAAACTCTCAACTAGTGGTATCCAGACCTGAGAACAATCTTAGATAACCATATCACACCTATAATGTTTTTAAAGAGAACAAATGTCCTTAGAAAGGGTTATTAATCCCTATCTGGTCTAGGTTTAGGCCATGATAATACATAGAGAGATGTAAGATCCCATCTGAATTTTTCACCAACAACACTATCGCTTCCTAGGGAGGTGCACTAGGTCTCATAAAACCCTTCTATCAAAGGTCCTCCAACTGGATCCATAGCTCCCCAAAAATGGTAGGGGCCATAAAATATTACTCAGAAGATATCAGAGCAGACACAAAATCAGACTCGATACTTGAATCCATCTCCCACTTCATAAGTAGTATTAGAACATCATCAGGGAATACATCTATAAAATCCTCAATGAATAATGGAATCCAGATTCCTTATGTTCCAGCTACACTAAATGAGACAGTCAACCAATTATGGGTGATGGGATAAAGTCTTATTCAGAAAAACTCCAATCATCCTACCAAGATATATTTATCATCCATAAAGAATTTTTTCCATCAATGTGAATGAATCAGTCTCATATGTGGTGATAGAAAATCTGGGATTGTACTATGGACAACAAATACTAACCCATTATGAAATTATAGGGTTTTATCATGATTACTGGAATACCCCATGAGAAACTCACTCTACCAGTTGATTTCTTGCATAGTCGTTAGATAAATGATATAAAATTTGGGTTCCCTAGAAGAACCCACCGACAAAGATGTTGGGATAAACCCTCAACTAGGATCTTCATCTCTGACACAAGAAGTAAATAAATGATGTAATGACTCACACCTATTTATATAAATAGTAAATAAATTATTTAATAAATATATATCATACCAAATAACATATTTTGTGTTGCAGGGTCATATTCCTCTACAGTATGTAGTTCTCAATAGCTAAAACATCCACATCCCATATCTTAATGTGGGATTCCTGGTGGTGGTGGTGTAAGAACCTAATATAATACCCCACTACCCACAACCCTTTCGTTTAGAACTTCACCTGATCCTCTTCCAGATCCACCTTCCTGCCCCCCCCCCTTCTATCACCTGGGATATGCAATATCAGAGTGTTTCCCCTTACATTTTTGTTTGTCCACTATCTTCTTATACTCGACAACATGTTGGGTGGGGAAATCACATGTCGTGTGAACTTTATAGACAAATTCTACGAATATCCCACCTCTAGGGTACCTTAGTCCTATGTGCTTCCCATATCCGCATTCCTAAAGTATATCCTGGTAATATAGCCTATGTCAAGATCATGCATACTCGAACCTACAAGCTGATTCTTGCCACTCATTACTAAAACACCCACTAGTGTTTCCAACTTCGTGTCATACCTCTGAATGAAAATCCTTTGTCACTAGTTCCAGTTACAACACCGTATCAGTTTTAGGAATTCACAAGGATTCCAAACTACCATTGATATCTCTAATGAGTATTTTATTAGACTTTTATACATTGATATAACCTTATTAGATCATACACTGGGAGTACTATATATTTTATTTGAAACCACTAAAATAATACTTTACCAAAATTTAAGGATTTTCTTCTATGTTTATTCTTATCCCTACTACATTAACAAGGGATTTATAGTCCCAAGCCCCAAAAATTACTTGAATATCCATTAATACCAACTATGAATCTCTATATTTTAATACACCATAATTCATGATTTATTACATAAATGTAAAAATAAAAAAATCATAGAAGTCTATATCAATTAGTGTCTATAAGAAATTTGATACATATATTTTTAAATTTAATCATATGTTCAACAAAATTAATTAAAAAATACACAACATTTCCTTAATCATCAATTTTGGTTCAAAAACTGCATGGTTTATCCTGTGGACGTACATAAGAAAGGAGAAGACTGTAAATATAATTTAGGGAATATTAATAATTGAATAATTTAACATGGAACATTTGTTTTAATAGTTTCATCAAGGAAACATAAGGGTGGTTAAAAACATAAACATGGTCATAGAATCAGTATAAAATATGATAGCATAAATGTATCATTATAATGTTCCAACAACATACAACATGAAGTAATAATCATAAGACATGGATAACCATTGATAATTCATAAAATAATTTTAATTGAATAACCACCATTCATTATAAATAGTATATAAGGAAATAAAAAATATTACATAATTTATTGGAGGGGAATATAATTCTGATCCCACCTATCATATTCATATCACATACATGAATTTGGATGAAATAATGATCATGCATCATATAGATTTAATTCATTACTTTTAATCCCATGATTAAAGAGTTTGGGGTATCTACGAGGAATTAATACATTATTTAATAATTGTAACCTCTTGTTGAATACCCTAGAGTATAAATTGGGATGGTATTCACTGCACAAATGTTGGGAACGAAGAATCATCGGGTAATTTTAGCATCATAATGGGGGGTGCATAAAGATTTTTGGAATAGTTCAATGAGGGTAAAAAGGTCTTAAATCACTTGTAAATAAAAATTACACTAATTTGGATTTATAAGAAATTATTCAAAAATGAACCATTCAAATATAAAAGTCATAATATAATGAAGGTTCTTGAATAATGTAGATACTTATAGGATCTCATAGCCTCATATAGAACATATAAATGATTCATAAGATATTATAAGAGAATAGGTAACCTTGGGAGATATTTAAATAATGGAGGGTAGTGTAAATCATTCTATAGCGGTTTTTACCAAAGTGGGATGAGAGGTTGGGTGTGTTTTTAATGAAAAAAGATAAGATAATACATTATTAATTTCTAATCATTGGTTTTGTTCAGGGTATAATAAAATAATCATAATCAAAACGATTTTCATGGATTTTCCCATGTAATTTTCCTATTAGGAGTGGAATTCCATATTGTATATGCATAATAACGAAAATATTTAAATTAATTTACATGACCCGACACAATTGGGCTCAAGCCACAACTGCCCCATCAATGACTCCATAGGCTACGGGTGGAGACAATAACTAAAAGACATAACTAATATGGAAAGTTTTGACTAATGTACCACTAAGAACACACCATGCCATCTTAAATAAAACTATAGAGTAATAGCAATAATAATAATAATAATAATAAAAGAAATATCTATAGAGTAACGATGCATTGGAAAAACTCGATGGTGTACAAGAGTATGTAAGTGTACACAAAAAAAGTATAGGGAAAAAATACATGCCAAACCAGAAAGATGTCCCAACCTGAAAAAACAAAAAAAAAATTGTGAGATAGAACAAATTCATATCTACAAGCGTCGACCGCCATTTATGGTCCAAGGCATGATGTATCCCAAAGATCCAATGTAATCACCACCGACCTATCTATCATCTTTATAAGACAAAATAGATGTGATAATATCCCTTGTAGGGATGAGTATATATATATATAGTGGGATTCCATAAATACTGAAGGGGGAGAAGCAAGAGACATGAATGGAATAGAAACCAGATAAACCCAAATCAAGAGAGTAAATATAATATTGAAATATGGATATAGGTATATATGCTAAAACAAAATAAGCCAAAAAGAGAGAGAAAGGGTATCTAAATTTCACATCCCTAGTTCCAAAAGATCATTTATGATTCCCATCCTCCCAAACAATGTGTCATCAATTTAAATAAATTCCACGACACTATGTCACACATTTGAGGGAGAAAAAATCTTGGTTGAGGACCCATTACTGGGTACAACAGGTTGGTTCCACTTAGGTAGTTGATAGAGGACCCATTCTGTTCTAATAAATATGGTTCCACTCTGATTTCTAAGGACCCATGCCAAGAATCTGCATTTGTTTAACACTAAATAGTCAATAGTAGAGGACCCCTATCATGTCTCAATATGAGGGTGATGCTCTAGTCATCGGTAGAGGACCTATTCGAAGTCATTCTAGGGGGTTCCACTCTATTGATTGAGGACACATTCCCCCATATTAACTGGGGGATTCACTCAGATAATGGATAGCGGGCCCATGACCTACCCAACAAAAGGGTGTCATTCTTGTGGTCAAGGACCCATGACTTGGCTTCGTATGAGGTTGAAACATAGTGGATCGATAGAGGACGCATGACCTATCCTAATAGGATAGTTCTAATATAATATTATTTAGATTACCCATGACATCCCTAATATAATATTTACAATATAATAGTTAATCATTGACTAGTTCCTTACCATGTAATATAATTCCATTCTATTATATCTTGTGATCTCTACTGATCACTACTGACGTTGTGAATCACCTGTGTATTTGTAATGCCCAAAAATTCATTCATCATATATAAAAAACCAATATATAGTCCACCATAATGTTCTATGAGAAAAAAGGGTAATGATAAGTTACTTTATATCCAAAATAAGAATTCAAACAATGGAGATATGAGAGACTGTGGGTTCTTAAAAAGGAGGAAGGGGAACATGTGGTGTATAGGGACCAACATGGTCTTTGGTCATGCACCACAGATTTGCTTTTCCAATTCCACTATATTTCATAGTCACCATGTAGCATTACATGTCATGTAGTTAGACTACATGGAATGCCTCAACAGCATGGGGTATGTGTCGTACTCATTGTCAAGTCCTTGTATATCATCCCATGTCTATGTAAATTTTTACAAAACACAGGGAAATACTTTTCTGCTTGCGTAGAATCCTTCACATATTCTCCACCACATATTTTCACTAATCAGTGTGGGATGCACCACGTGTGGACTAGGCCAGTGGTGTTTCACCCATTACATTTTCAATACAAGAGTTCCATAACCAAAGGGTATCAACATGGTGCGTTTTCAGCACAATACATGAAATGGGTCCTACTTTTTTCGAATTCATAAATCTAAAACCAATATTATATATATGGACTCAACTATGGAGATTTCCCTCCGTGCCTACGAAAATTAGTGGAAAAGGCTTCCATTTATCTATTATGGACCTCATATGTCTGAAAATCAAATACCAATTTGTTCTTCCAACACCCACATGAACCATGCATGTCTACTATAACCCAAAATAACTAAGTGGTATTCATAACCTTAGTGGAATCACCAAACTATTGAAAATAATCAGAATCCAGCCTTGATTTTTCATTTCATTTATCACACGTGAATCTAATTGTCTAATTAGTGTCTTTCCTACCCTGTAATGTAAAACTGAGACCATGTAGGTTAATCGGTGATGATAATAATGAATCATTGGGAGAAGAGAACCATAAATAATGGTGTATAATTATTTTTTAAGTGTTATTATCCAACAAACATAGTTGCTAATATCCATGGTCATAAACAAATGAATAAAAAAACAAAGAAACATGTGCATTTGTGCATGAAAAGGCATCATTTAACACAGATTAAGAAATAGATTTGATCATGCTCAAATAGTATAATTAATAGTGGTATGATCCACAATATTTATGAGTCTATCTTGAAATCAGATAATTCAATGATAATGAACATGATCTCTATTGAAGAATAAGAGTTGTTGTGTTTGAAACATCACAATATTTCTTGATTGTAAATTTCATCATTGGACCTTGATTTGAAAAGGTTATTTGGAAGTAAATCTTCTCAAATATCCCATGTTTTTCCTCTAAAGCTTTTGAATAATCATAATGGTAAATTAATAAATGAATTTAAGTTATCTTAATTAATACATTAAATAAATTAATTATTAAATTTAAAAAATTAACGTACTTTCTATGGATTCTCTATCAGAATGCCCAGTGCTGATCTATTTTGGGTCATGCATAGGATAAACCTCACATTCTTGATTCAGTAACAGTCTTAGATATTTGATCAATGAATATTTTTAATATTTATCATTTTTTAAGAAATATAATGCATAAATAATAAAATATATTTAATATTTTTATGAAATTAATTATGGGCACACCATGCCTCTGAATTGTACTCTATCATAGCACCATAATCTGAATATATTTCTAGATATAACTAAATGTCTTAAAATGAAAAATAGTTTTTATACATCATTTCCTCCATTATGATTTCTATCCCTAAAAATAAAAACTAAATAGTAATCATGGGATTCAAAGCCAACATCTAAATCTCCCACTCAGAGGAACTCTCATGAATGATCTCATGCTTCCACATCACATGAAACCAGGGGGATAGTTTATCAATTTATTTTCCTCTCATTCCATTCCATGATCTACACAAAGATATCCACAAAAGTTTCTCCATCATATAGGTCCATCGTGCCTAGTCAAAAACATATGTGGGGTCATTCACATCTCTCCTTAGTTGTGAAACATGGAAGAAATTGGGAATCCACACTAACTAGGTGGGTAGGGTGTGGTAGTTATAAACCTCACCAACCCTCTGAAATATATTAAATAGCCTGATGATCATAGATAATAGCTTTACACCCTGGTCAAATATCTACAATCCTAATAATGGGGAGGCTACTTGGAAAATTTAGTATTACAGCTCAAACTAAAATGACGTAAAACATAGATCTATGTATGATTTTTTCCTTTTATGGCCTTTCCTCATCTTCTTGTGGATGACCTAGACCTTATCTTTTATTTCTTACAACATCTCTGGCCAAATTGGAATGTATATCTTATCTCTTTCGAGCACAATGCTAGCTTGAGGGGGCTCCTGTATACGGAATTAAAATGTCCCATGATGATAGTAGTGTTTTAGAACTTGTGTATGAAGAATTTATAAAATTAATTTGATACTATTAAATGTGACTAATGACTAACACACAAACCCTCAGTGTATCCTACAATAGTTGGATTGTGTGCTCAAACTACCCATATTTCATGGTGCGGAAGGAGGTACTCATCTACACATCGATCTCTAGTGCCTCTTGTACTCCTATCCATAACCATGACATGAAATTTTCCTCAATATCAGTGATAATTGTCATGGGCACTCCAGGAATGATAACAATCTCACATACGTACATCAACAACAAACATCTCACCTAACTCTACTACCAGATAGCAAGGAAATGCACGAAACTCCTGAGTTAGTGAACGATCACCCAGATTGCTTCATGAACTACCACTATCAGTAGAATCAATATCACAAAATCCATGTATATGACATCCCATTTCAAATAAAATATCTAAATAGGCTACAATAAACCTTCTGAAACATATTGGTCATTCATCACTAGTAGACATGTGAGTCATTCACAGTCGAACTCAACCATTATCCATCTCATGTGTTCCCACCAAATATCTACTAATTGTCATAATACTTCTTCCACACATATGGATGTAAAACCAAATTAGAAGTATGAAAATCTCTCATCGCATCCTCACACATCATGACTGGGACCACCGTCCATCCCAGGAAAAGGATAAAACCGTTATCTCATTTAGAATATTCATCAGGTGAATCCACTAATCATATCTATTCATGTAGTACCCCATAGATTATTTCTCATAACTATGAATCTCCCACGTGATGAATGAGTGGACAATTCAAAAACATAAACTAATGAAAATATACACCCTCATGATCAACCATGACTAGTTGAAAGGAAGCCCACTACTCAAATTCCCTTAACACCAAATGATCATGTGACATCCTACTTGGGGAATATCTGACCACATTTCAATTCCTCACCATATATAATATCTCAAAGTCATGTTCATGTAGGAACTCTAACCATGATAACTGCCCCGTGTTAGAGTCTCTTTGAATGAATGCATTCCTGATACACTGATGGTCTTTTTAAACTACAAAGAACCATCCCCAAAGATAAAGCCTCTACATCCTCCAAACATTGACTAATATTGAGACCTCTAGTTCATGAGTCACATAGTTATTCTCATGTGGTCTTAAATACCTTGACCCATATGTGATAACATCCTTCTGTTACATCAACACACATGTTAGCCCATCTCATTAGGAATCATAATACACAACGTACTCTATTACTATCTACAGTTATCTCAAAACATGGTCACTTTTTATCCTTAGACTCAACAAATCAATACACCTATTGTACTACTCAATCCATATAAAAGGATTAAATTTCTTTATCAGGGTGGTAAATGGATATGAAATCCTAGCACAAGCTATCACAAACCTCTAATAGTACACTTCCTTGTCAAGATAACACTAAATCTATTACGTGAACTTGGGTGGATCCCAATCAATCATTATGTTGATATTCACTAGCTATATAGCTAATCAATATGTAGAAATGACATTTCAAAATAAGTAAACCTCATGAATCAAAAACATGCACTTAAATATCATTCAATAATCATGGTTCTCCATAAACAAATCTTGGACCATCCTCAAGTGATGTACATAATACTCCTCTAAAATCGATAATATGAGAATGTCATCAATGATGAAAATCACAAAATAGTCCATGTACAACTCAAAATTTTAGATTATAAAATCCATAATATTTTAGTGGAATTATTCACACCAAATGGAATCACCAATAACTCATATTATTTATAGAAACATTTGCATTCCATATTCTAAATATCATCATCATAAACACTCAACTAGTGGAATCCATACCTAACAACAATCATAGATAACCATATCACACCTAGAAAGCTATTAAAGAGGACAAAAATACTTAGAAAGTGTTCTTAATCCCTATTCGGTATAGGTTTATTCCATGAAAGTACACACAGAGTTGTAAGATCCAATCTGAATTTTTCACAAACAACAATATCGCTTCCTAGGGCGGTGCAATAGGTCTGATAAAACCCTTCTATAAAAGGTCCTCCAACTGAATCCATTACTCCCCAAGAATGGTATGGACTATAAAATATTACTCAGAAAATATCAGAGCAGACACAAAATCATACTCGATACTTTAATACATCTCCCACTTAATAAGTAGTATCTGAAAATCGGCAGGGAATACATCTATAAAATCCTAAATGAATAAAAGAATCTAGATCCCCTATGAACCTACTACACTAAAAGTCACAGTAAACAAATTATGGGTGATGGGCTAATGTCTTATTCAGAAAAAATCCAATCATCCTACCATAATATATTTATCATCCGTAAGGAATTTTTTTTCGTCAATGTGAATGAATTAGTCTCGTATGTGGTGATAGAAAATCTAGAATTGTACAATTAACAACAAATCCAAACCCCTTATGACATAATAAGGTTTTATCATGATTACCAGAATACCCCGTGAGAACCTCACTCTACCATATGACTTCTTGCATATCCATTAGATAAATGATTTAAAATTTGGGTTCCCTAGAAGAACCTATTGACAAAGATGTTGGGCTAAACCCTCAACTAGGATCCTCATCTCTGACACAAGAAGTAAATAAATGATGTAATGACTCACACCTATGTATATAAATAGTAAATAAATTATTTAATAAATATATATCATACCAAATATCATCTTGTGTGTTGTGGGGTCATATTCCTCAACAGTATGTAGTTTTCCATAGCTAAAACATCCATATCGCATAGCCTAATGTGGGATTTCTGGTGGTGGTGGTGTAAGAACCTAATATATTCCTATACTACCCACAACTCCTTATTTTAGAGCTCCACCTAATCCTCTTCCAGATCCACCTCCCTGGGCCCCCCCTACCATTACATGGGATATGCCTTGTCAGAGTGTTTCCCCTTCCATTGTTGTTTGTCCTCTATCTTCTTACACTCGACAACATGTTGGGTGGAGAAATCACACGTCGTGTGAACTTTATAGGAAAATGCTATGAACATCCCACCTCTAGGGTAACTTAGTCCTATGTGCTTCCCATATCCGCATTCCCAATGTATATCCTGGTAATATAGCCTATATCAAGATCTTGTATACTAGAACCTACAAGCTTATTCATGCCACTCATCACGAAAACACTCACTAGTATCTCCAAATTCTTGTCAAACCTTTGAATGAAAAATCTTTGTCACTAGTTCCAGTTCCAACACCGTATCATATGTTGGAATTCACAAGGATACCAGACTACCATGGATATCTCTAAAGATTCTTTTCTTAGACTTTTATACTTAGAAATAACCTTTTGTAATCATAAAAAGGGAGTACCATATATTTTCTTTGAACCTATCAACATACTCTTCAATTATCATCCCTCCATAAATCAATTCTATAATCCCATGATTATGAATAATGTGGACAAATGAAGAGATGTTCTCTTCAGGAAAAATTAGTTGGAAGCCATCCCATGATATTATTGACTGACCATGCATATGGGTTGATCGACTCCACCACCATCCACCTGCTTCATGGAAAATGATAGATGGTAGTATAGTTAACTGATTAGTATTTGTTTGGATATTCCAGAGGATATATATTACTGATTATATCTAAGAATCCACTACATGGGTATATAGCCCACCGATGAACCTCATCAGCCTCTGGGGTTGGAACACACAAAGCGTTCTAATCCTATACGCATCCTCATAAAAAATTTAGTGAATGATCTAGTTCATTATAGGTGGGGGTGCTACTACCAATTCACCTATATGAAATATCTCAGGGGATTAACCCAGATATGACACCTCATCACTCATCAAATCACTATCACAATTTAGAAAAGGTAACCTGGCAGGTCGTTTTAATGGGGGAAATATGAAAAATTAATAATGACATACAATTTTTAGATGACCATATATATATAATGGGGATATTACATGAAAAGCACCATCGAAAAAAATAAATATTATATGATTCATGGACCACGGATCTCACTAACCAATGCCTTGACATGAAAAATTATAAATCAGCTGGTCAAGGTCATATTGAATGGATATGATAGCTTTCAAGATGGTATTAGGACCCCTAGCAAGATATCTACACTCAAAACACTTTGATATGTTTCCCCTATTTCCCAACCAATTATTTTTAAAGGGAATCTTCCAAATACACTCCTATGTAATTAACTACTCTCTTACCAATCTGTCACTATCAGACCCCATGTTGATCAAGCCTCATGAATTCAAACCCATCTATATAGGTTAGGGGTGGAGATAAGAACTGAATGGAATAACTATTATGGGAGGTCTTTTCCTGATGTAACTCTATGCACACACTATACCGTCTAGATGAAAAATTCTAGAAGAATAATAATGAAAATATGAATATAATTATAATATCCATGCTTGTGAAAACCTCTATGGTATAAAATAGAATGATAATTAAATCAAATCAGTAATGGGAAAAAATAATAACCCAACACAAAATATGTCCCAACCTAACAAAATTTGAAACATTAACATGTTGAAAGAGTATGGAACTAGATCTATAATCTCAAACAAGTATGTGTGGTCCAATGTACCAGGTATACCTAATCTCATATGTAATGGTAGTCGACATTCCTTAATATCCATAGGATTTGGAACATATGAAAAAACTCCATATATGCATGACTATATACATACCTTGTAGGATACCCAAAAATCTACATCGCATGTAGTAAGAGACGTGATAGGATTTGATATAATCTCATTCCAAATAATTAAATTAAATATTATCCAAAAATATATATGGATATAATGTCTAAAACCAAAGAATCCAAAAATAGAGAGATAAATGGGATCTCCATCTCACATTCTAGCCAATGAGATAGTGTAAGAACCCGGTTTTTTCTATAAAATACTATAAAATATTCTTGATGTTATTTCAGAGCAGTGCCTTTAGATGGTGTGTGATTCTGAGCCCCGGTGTGGCTGGAATTAAATTTTTAGTGTGTTTACAATGGACACACCAAATAAATGGGATAACTCCTAAACGGTAATTTGGATCCTAAATCTGAGAGTGCAGATGGGGCTGAAATGGGTTGTTTACCCCAATAACGACATAAATCATGTTGGTGCAGCACATTGGGAACCCTCTCCCATTAACGGAATGTTAAACTGATAAATAAAACAATTAAATTATTCATTTAATGGTTAAAATCATGTATCCCTTATACTGTAGCTCGTATTGGAAAACTGAGGGCACCATTGAGTCCGGAGCCAGACGTTTACCCGAGGAGGGGTGTATGTTTTGCTGGTGCGGGCCTTCTGTGGATAACGCCACCATGGAGATTTTAGTAATTTAGCAGCTCCGGACGTTAAATTTTATAACTTTTGAACGGGGCCTCAGATTAAAATTATGAGACCTCTGTTGTGCTCAGGAGGTGGTTTTTACTCAATGGGAGCATTAATCTTGAACGCGTCGGGGTTTTTGGACGCAGTTGTTTTTAGGGGTCGAGTTTTTAATTAAAAAGAGTTTAATTACATAAACTCTCCTCTCCCTCTCCCCCAAACACATTCCCCCCTAACAAAACCCACGTTCTCCCTCAACCCTTCCCTCTCTACCTCCTCCTCCTCTTCCTTTGATCAAGACGAGGAGAAAACGGCGAGGTGCGGATCGACCGTGAAGCGTCGCGCTATGCCCATGAACATAGGAGATTTAGTTTTGTGTTCTAATTTCTGAACCCTTATTTCATGATTAGTTATAGCGTTGAAATGATATTTCATCTTCAAGCGAAGCCCATATTTTCATAGTACTTGTTCTGATCTTTTTGATGCTTGTTTCGGATTGGAATTCCAAATCTCGAGGAGTCTACATTGGTCCAGAAAATTTTTGAAGTGGTTTGATGGTTTCAAGAGGGTTACCGGCGGGTTTCAGTCCGGTCTGGAAGCTTCGCATGGCGGCCCAGCGGTCCAGGACGTGCAGCGCGGAGGGTCTTCAATGGAGGCAGCCGGGGTCGAGCGGCCAGGCGAGGCGGCTTCGGCGGTCGACTGGAGGCACCAGCAAGGGGCGGCCGGGCGGCGGCGCAAGCGGGGAGCGGCAGGAGGCCCTGGGCATCGGTCGGCGAGGTAGAGGTAGGCCTGGCATGCGGGTGACGGTGAGGCGGACTGCGCAGCATGGTGCTCTAGTGGGGCGCGATGACGTGGAAGACTGGGGTTAGCGACCTCGGCCAACGGACAGCAGACCCGCACTTTGCAGGTCCCCACGTGGAAGGAAGACCGGCCTCCGGGCCGGTCCAGTTCGGTGGACCGTCGTCCGCACAGGCGAACCGCAGGCCACGGCAGCTCAGCCGGCTGAGCCGTGGGCCGGCCAGCATGGGCCGGTCCAGGGGGAGTGGACCGGCCAGACTGGTCCGGTCCACCCCATTTCGGACCATTAATGTTTAAAAATTCCCTAAAATGAAAACTGTGTATCATATTTACGAGCCGTCTGCGGCAACGCATTCCTTGGATCGAGAAAAACGTTTTGGGATAGTCTCGAAATTTTTTATTTTCTAGGAAGAGGGACTCAGTGGAACGATACACCCATCATGTTGTTTGGTTTTTTCCAGGAGTTTTTGTTTTGGGAGGCGCAGACACATCCGGAGTCCATTTTGAGTGTCGTCAGCGGCATTGAGACCCTGGTGTCGAGGCAGAGTTTTCCAGGGTAGTTTCAAGCGTTGCAACCTGAGTTGAGTCCTGGAACCCACAGCCCGTCCTTTATGCTGCGAGCAGCGTTTAAAAACTTTTTCATTGGACGTCTGTTCGGGGTGTGCAAGAAGTCGATTTTGGGATTTTTTTCCGAGGGCATTGCAATGACACAATCTGCACACTTTAATTCTGCACAATAGTGTGGGCCCCATGAGGGCCGTTCTGGGAGTTCGTGTGATTTCAATCTTTATCACCGGGTGTCCGTTTCGGACAAATGGATAGACAGTCTTGCGTACTTTTTCGAGATGATCTCAATGGTGTGATCCATTCATTGCGCTTCGGGACCGAAATGCGGGTCCCACGAAGCACCGCTCATGTGCGGTACAGTGAAATACTTGTTTTTCTCTGGATATCTGTCACACTCAAGTGAGCAGTCAAGTTGATGTGTCTTTCCAAGGAGATCACAATGGTGTGATGAAACCGACTATTTTCAGAGCCGAGGCTCGGGACCATGGGACAACGTTCGGGCATAAAATGGTGTTAGAGAACTTTTACGTCGGATATCCGTTGGAGGAGATTAAGCAGTCTATCTCGCATATTCTTCCACGAGGATTACAACGGTACTATACATTTGGATTCGTAGAGTTTCATTCAAGATCTCATTAAATGTGGAAGCATGAAAGGTGATCTTGTGGTGGTTATTCTCATGTGTTTGGATGAGAACCCTTGGCATGTGATTGTGTTCACTCCCATGTGAGTGAAGTTGACATTTGAAGATATGAGGTTGGCCATTCTAGGGACGTGGAGGAAGAAGGTTAGATAAATTGTGCATATGCCTTTTGCATTGACTTTGTGTGTCGTTTGCACGCTATCCCTTGGACTAGAAATGTGACATACTCTGGGAGTATACGGGAATTCTTAAAGGTACATGTTGTAGTTTGTACCTGAGAATTTTTGTGCACTTTGTTTGGAGACGAGTGAGGGCCAAATGTTGTGTGGGACACATGTGCACGCCGTGTTCTACTTTATGTACCTTTGACCTCTCGCATTGTAGAAAGCCCTTATGTTAGTAGCATTTAGACCAGACGGGTTGAGTGGGTCCGCCTGGTCTTGTTCTCGATGGTTTCGACCAGCAGGGTTGAGTGGGACCCCTGGTTTTGTTCTCTATGGTTTGACTGGACGAGTTGTTTTGGATCCACTGTTCATTCCACTAAGAGGGGGTTCAGTGTTGTGTCCCTTTCACTAGACTGGGACATCATTTACAGCCACGTGTGTTTGTACAGTGTGGGTGTGATCCCATGTTCTGGAGTGAGTTTTCTCGGACTGCTTCGACAATAGACTCAGTGGATTGGAGCATGTATCACCCCAAGAGGCCCGGGGAGATCCTCACATCCCTTCGTGTTCCCTGGTAGGATTCTATGGGTATCGGTGTGACCAACACATTACGCAGGCACCGATCCTCTACCCAGGTGGTTGTTTCTAGAAGGGTACGGAGCCCCTAGTGAGCCCTGGGCGTAGACTCCCTAGCTGTGTATCGAGATCATATTTTGCTTCCGTGATCTATTGTGACGTGTTCTCCACTACGTGTTCTGGTTACCAGTGGTGTACCATCCAGTAGGGATGGCCAATGAGGTACCATCCAGCAAGGATGGCCAGTGAGGTACCATCCAGCAGGGATGACCAGTTGTGTACCATCCAGTAGGGATAGCCTGTGTGGTACCATCCAGTAGGGATGGCCAGAGCAGATCTATGTCTCCATTTAGCTGATTACCCTATTGCGTGGATGGGCAGTAGGCACCGATCTAATTTGAGAAGTCATTTCTATTGAGTGACAGTGACGAGGTGTGGCTTAACGCTCCCCCCGAACTCTCAAGTAAGAAGGGTGATTTCCCCACCATGACGCGTCCTTGTGACATAACATAAAACCGTGCATGCAAGTAATTATCGCCCAAAACGGATAGTGTCAAGGTGTGGTGATTTGAGCCCCCTGACTTGCAGTTCGGAGCAGACATACACATACTGGCCATCGATGGTGTTTACTTCTGGGACTTTTGGACACTCACTTTCTGGGGCTGAGCTACACTATGGAGATCCCCTTATGATCTTGTTCGGGTTTCTTGTTTGAGCATATGGATATGTATATACCTGGTCCAAGTACCCACTCCTTGGGGGTTTGGTTACTCTCCTTCCGGGAGAGGCGAAGACACGCGGGGTATGCCACAGGCTTTCCGTGTCTCGTTTCGTGTGGTTGGATGAGCCTACTCTCCTACTATGGGTAGAGAATACTTGAAGAGATGTTCATCTTCTCACCACTTCTAGCTCCTTGTGTTTGGATGAGTCTTCATCCTTCCTCTTGTTGGGTAGATTTGTACTCTTTACTACACTATATATTGTACTCTTTTACTTTTCCATGTTTGATCTACGAACTACCTCTTTAGTACCTCCATTATTTCTCCCTTGAGCCTTCAGGGCATCCTACTGAATAGTTTTATACTCACCCCTATTTGGGCTTTTCCTCCATTTGGTGTGCCCTTGCGGATGACGGATAGGTTGGTCATGACTTCAGTGGAGCTTATGATTTTGGGAGCTTGGATAGTGTGTGGTGGTCATAGTCGAGTTACAGGTGTGGTACTCTCCCAGCTGTTTACTTTTGTTTACCTGTTGTCGGGTTGGGGCACTTTTGGGTTGGGCACGTGTTTTTCTCTTTTTCTTTTCAGTTTACCCTCAGCATTTACTTTGTAATGATTAGAGTTTGATGCACTCATTGTGGTTTATTAATAGCAGTTGGTACATTAATTTTCCTTTTACTCTTAACTTCTACATTGAGTGGGTTGCATGTGTGCGTATAGGTACTCAGGAAAAGGCATCCCTGAGTTGTTTAGCTTTTGGCACTTCTCGCCAGCCCCAGACCAATGGAAGCGGGCTAGGTGTAGTTGCGTCTTGAGACCAGGTAGGGTCGGGTCGTGAAAAATTGGTATCAAAGTTGGTTCGTTCCTTGGGAATTTGTTCGGACGGCCCTAAAAAGGAATTTTTTGGGATCTAGGGAAACAATGTCAATGTGTCTGGAGAGCGGCTCTCAGGCCAGAGAGTCCAGCGATGGTGCGGCAGCCGACATATCAATTCACCGGGACCCTGATAATCATCTTGTCGACTCAGCATGCTGAGACACCCGTTGTAGGGAAAATTGGTTTGTGCATCACATAGGATTGAGTCTTTGACTATCCTTCTTGAGTCAACTCTCCATTGTTGTTATATTCCTATATGATCATATGACTGCAGAACTCTTTGATAATATTTAGGATGTCCTT
Organism: Viscum album; assembly: GCA_963277665.1. NCBI lineage: Eukaryota > Viridiplantae > Streptophyta > Magnoliopsida > Santalales > Viscaceae > Viscum > Viscum album. The sequence goes on from OY728165.1 coordinate 624,679,876, forward strand.
GCGAAGACAGCTAGCCAGGATACCATATTTGGTTCGTAACGACAACCCTGTGAGCTATGAGGCCTCAATCCAGGACCCATCATGTGAGTCCCTTTCTTTCGGTGTGCTGGTAGTAGCACCCCCACCTGGTGAGTAGAAGACAGATCCAGTAGAGTAGGCGGAGCTTGAGCGCAGGTTGAGCATCCTCCGTGAGATCCTGCGACAGAGACCGCTGATGTTCAGTGGTGAGCCAGAACCTGAGGCAGTAGTGGTTTGGCTAGAGATAGTGGTTCTCCTCATTAATCTTGTCCAGAGGCCGGAATATCTTATGGTGGCTTTGGCCGCCATCCTTTTCCACGGAGTATCTGGGAGTTGGTGATGTCTGGTGACTCAGTTACTCGATGAGTCTTCACTTTCATGGGATGGCATTCAGCTGTTGTTCCATGAGGTATTTTACCCCTCCTGATTACTCTCTATTCGAATCTCGGAGCCCCTTCGGTTTCAGCAGGGAGGGATGACGATGACTGATTATTCAACTAGTTTCGCAGACCATGCACTCTTTTACCCGGACTTGGTCCATGATGGAAAATTCCGAGCACGGAATTTCAAGAAGGGTATCCAAAGTGAGATTCGTGTTGTCATAGTACCCTTGGGAATTTCTACTTTTTTCGGGGTTCTAGAGAAGGAGCTAGTGACAGAGAGCTTTCTGTCACGTACTACAGCTGATGGTTGTAGCAGGCTTGACATAGCCGAGACGTCTGTCACTGCTAGCAGGCATTGGCTGACAGAACCTCGACGTAGGTGGATTTCCAATAACCGGACTCAGGGGCGTGTTCGTACACGGCAGTGGTGCCGGAGGGCACCAGTGTGGCCCGTAGAGAGTCGGTATTATGCTTGCGATTAGCGAGGTCACTTGGCACGAGAATGCCTGACCAGGAACGCTGAGAATATCGGGCAGGCAGTCGGTTCACCACCATGGCTGAGGTAGCGCCATGATCGGAGTAGTGGCAAGAGAGGTGGTTCTATCAGAGGATCGGGAGGAGCTAGTAGTGGGGGACGACATTACAAGGTCTTCCCATCACCAAAAGATGGTCCACGTCAGGCTCCGGAAGCAGACAGTTGGGACCATGGACAACCAGGAGCTTTGGATGTATACGATCCTACATAGCATGAGGTGATAAGAGGTAAGCTCTACAGCTCTTCTACTTTTTGCAGTAGAATTTCTGGACTCTTTATGTGAAATGATTTTATCCCTACTCATTTCTCGAGTTGTTACCAGGGTGATATAGGGCGTTGGTGTTACACTGTGTTGGAATGGTAGAAGGTGTCGGACCTTTTTCATAAATCAATGGTGTCGACTCCTTCGCTCTTCAAGCATGTCAGAGAGTCTTGTTCATGGGACATCGAATGTGATACCTTGCGTGACCAGATATCCTTGGGTGTTTCACCATATGTATATTCGAAAGGGGGTAATCACCAGGATTTTCCCAGGGCCAAATGGTGATTCCAGTCGTGGCGTACGTCATAAGGGTACGGTCGGGGAGGTGAGCTACCCCAAGAGTCTTCGGTCCATTTGAGACTGTGCGAAGGGATGGAGGGGTTCCCTAGCACCTTTCCCTAACCCCAAATATGGGAGTGGGTGCACGACGTATCCCACGTGACACACTCGAGAAGAAGTGTGTGTGCTCTTATGCACGACATCGTCAAGGGAAAACCTCACGTGAACAGATAAAATCCTTTGGTCTGTGTGTGGTGACACGGGACTGTGCAAAAGTATTTCTGGGTATGGGAGAGCCACGTGTGGTCATAGTATCCTAAGTTGTTCCCTAGTCTTGCTTTTTAGGGATGAAAATCTTGATGGAGAGAATGATGTAAGAACCCGGTTTTTGCTATAAAATACTTCGGAATATTCTTGATGTTATTCCAGAGTAGTGCCTTCAGACAACATGCGATTCTGATCCCCAGTGTGGCCGGAATTAAATTTTCAGTGCATTTACACTAGACACGCCAAATAAGTTGGATAACTCCTAAACTGTAATTCAGATCCTAATTCAGAGAGTTTTTATGGGTTTGAAATGATGTGTTTTCCCCAGGAACGACATAAATGATGTCGGCACAGGATGTTTGTACCCCTCGGTCATTAACGGAATGTTAAACGGATAAATAAAATAATTAATTTATTCATTTAATGGATAAACTCAATTATCTCTTAAACAGTATCTCAGATTTGAAAAACAAGAGCACCGTTGAGTCTAGAGTGTTCCTTTTACCCTAGGAGGGGTGTATGTTTTGCTGGCATGGGCCGTTTTTGGAAACCGCCACTAGGGGCATTTTTATAATTTAGTGGCTTCATACGTTAAATTTTATAACCTTTCATAGTGGCCTCAGATTAAATTTTTGAGACATCGGTTGTGCTCAGGAGGTGGTGTTTACTCTAGGAGAGGTTTAATCTTGACCGTGTTGGGGGTTTTGGACACTGGTGTTTTCAGGGGACTAGTTTTTAATTAAAAAGAGTTTAATTACTTAAACTCTCCTCTCCCTCTCCCCCAAACTCATTCCACCCCCGTACGAAACCGACCTTCTCCCTCAACCCTTCCCTCTCAACCTCCTCCTCCTCTTCCTCTAATCAAGACAGGGGGTGACAACACTGAGGTGAAGATCGACCGTGAAGTGTCGAGGAAAGCCCCTAAAGGTAAGAGATTTTGTTTTGCATTTTAATTTACAAACCCTTCTTTCAAGTTGAATTATATCATCAAAATGATGTTTGTTCTTTGAGGAATTCCCATATTTGTGTAGTACTTGTTCTGAGATTTCCATTGCTCGTTTCAGATTGGAATTCTGAGTCCCGAGGTGTCTACAACAGTTCAAAAATGTTTGGAAGTGGTTTGGTGGTTTTCGGCGGGTTTCAGGCCGGCCAGGCAGCTTCGCATGGTGGCTCTGGGGTCCAGGATGTGTGGCGCGACGAGTCTTCAGCGGAGGCAGCCGGGGTCGAGCGGTTGGGCGAGGCGGCTTCGGCGGTCAAGCGGAGGTGCCAGAGAGGGGCGGTCGGGCATCGACATGAGTGGGGAGCGGCTGGCGGCCGCGAGTGTCGGTCGGTGAGGCGGCGGTAGGCTTGGAAAGCGGGCGACGACGAGGTGGACCGGGCAGCACTGGGAGCCAGCAGGGTATGACGACGCGGAAGACCAGGGTCAGCGACCCTGGCCAGCAGATAGCGGACCCGCACTTTCTGGGTCCCTGCATGGAAGGAAGACTGGCCTCAGGGCTGGTCTTGTTCGGGGGATAGTGATCTGCGCGGGCGCACCGCGTGCCGCGACAGCTCAAGCGGCTGAGCCACTGGCCGGTTGTTTTGGGCTGGTCTAGGGTTTGTGGATAGGCAGGACTGGTCCTGTCTACCACGTTTTGGACCATTAATGTTTAAAATGCCCAAAAACATAAACCGTGTATCGGAATTATGAGGCGTCTGCGGAAAATCATTCCTTGGATCGAGATGAACTTTTTCATATGGTCGTGGGAATTTTTAATTCCCGGGATAAGGGGCTCAGTGGTGTGATACACCCATCAAGTGGTTTGGTGTTTTTCAGGGAGTTCTTGTTTTGGGCGGCGCAGACACATCTGGGGTCCGTTTTATGCTCTGTCAGTGGCGTTGAGAGCCTGGCGTCGAGGTAGAGTTTTCCAGGGTGGTTTTAGGCATTTAAACTAGAGTTGAGGCACTGGCCCCATGGTCCTTCCTTTAAGCTGCGAGCAGCATTTATCAACTTTTTCATGGGACGTCCATTCGGGGCATGGGGCAGTTGATTTTGGGTGTTTTTATAAGGGCATTGCAACGGCACAATCCGCCTGCTTTAATTCTGCATGATAGTGTGGGCCTCACAAGGGTCATTCTGGGAGTTGGTGGTGATTTATATATCTATCACCGGGTGTCTGTTTCAGATAAATGGATAGTCAATATTTTTTACTTTTTTGAGAGAATCACAATGGTGTGATCCGTTTGTTGTGCTTTGGGACCAAAATGTGGGTCCCACGAAGCACCGCACGTGTGTGCTACGAAAAATACATCTTTTTCTCTGGATATCTGTTACACTCAAGTGAGCAGTCTATTTAACGTGTCTTTCCGAGGAGATCATAATGGTGCGATGCACCCAACTATTTTCAGGGTTGTGGCTTAGGACCACGGGACGTCCTTTAGACATAAATCGGTGTTAGAAGACTTTTACGTTGGATATCTGTTGGAGGCGAGTAAGTATTCTATCTCACATGTTTCTTCGTGAGGTTTACAAAGGTATGATTTGTTTGGATGTGCGGAGATTCATTCAAGATCTCATTAAATGGGGAAGGATGAAAGGTGATCCGGTGGCGGCTCTTCTTGCTGTGTTTGGATGCGATCCCTTAGCATGTGATCGCATTCACTCCCGTGTGAGTGATGTTATTGTTTGAAGAGATGAGGTTGGCCATGTTCGGGCCATGGAGGATGCAGGTCGGCAAAATTGCATTTACGCCTTTTTGCGTTGACTTTTGGTATCGTGTGCATGATTTCCCATAGGCTATAAATGCAGCATACTCTCGGAGTATATGGGAATTATTGGAGGTATGTGTTGTAGTTTGTACCTGAGAACGTTTGTGCGCTTGGTTTGGAGACAAGTGAGGGCCAAATGTTGTGTGGGCCCCATGTGCACACTGTGTTCTACATTACGTACCATTTGACCTCCCGCAAGGCCAAGAGCCCTTCTGTTATCAGTGTTTAGACCAGAAGGGTTGAGTGGGTCCCCCTAGTCATGTTCTAGATGGTCTCAACCAGCAGGGTTGAGTGGGTCCCCTGGTTCGGTTCTCGATGGTTTGACGGGCAGAGTTGTTTTGGATCCCTTGTTCTTTCAGCTGAGAGGGGTTTCAGTGTTGTGTCCCATTTACCAGACTGCGCCATCGTTTACGACTATGTGCATTCGTATAGTGTGGGTTTGATCCCACATTCTCCAGTGAGTTGTCTCGGTCTTCTTAGACAGAAGACTCAGCGGATTAGAGGTTTTATCACCCCGAGAGACCTAGGGAGATCATTATGTCTCTTGGTGTTCCCTGGTAGGGTTCTTTAGGTGTCAGTGTGACAAACACATTACATGGGCACTGATCCTCTACCCAAGAGGTTGTTTCCAGTAGGGTACGGTGCCCCTAGTGAGCCCTGGGTACAGACTCCCTAGCTGTGTATCAAGATCATATCTTCCTTCCGCGATCTATCTGGACGTGTTGCCCACTACATGTTCTGGTTACGAGAGGTGTACCATCCAGTAGGGATGGCCAATGAGGTACCATCCCACAGGGATGGCCAGTGAGGTACCATCCAACAGGGATGGCCAGTGGTGTACCATCCGGCAGAGATGGCCACTGCGGTACCATCCAGTAGGGATGGCCAGAGAAGATCTGGGTCTCCCTCCAGTGAATTACCCTTTTTCGGGGCTGGGCAGTGGGAACCCGTCGACTTTTAGGTGACCTCTCGCATGTGTGACAGTGACAAGGTGTGTCTTGACGCTCCCCCAGAACTCTCAAGTACAAGGCGTGATTTCCCAACTAAGACTCATCCTTGTGACGCGACCTAAACCCGTGTGGGTGAGTCAGTGCCACCCAAAGTGGATAGTGTCAAGGTACAGTGATTTGAGCCCCTTGACTTGCAGTTCGGGGCATACGTACAAATACTGGGCATCAATGGTGTTTACTTTTGGGACTATTGGCTACTCAATTTCTTGGGCTGATCTACGGGACGGAGATTCCCGTGCGATCTTGTTTGGGATTCTTGTTTGAGCATATGGATATGTATATACCTTTTTCCAATACCCACGATTTGGGTTTGGTGACTCTCCTGTAAGGAGAGGTGAAGATGCGTGGGGTATGCCACATTATTTCCTCGTCTAGTTTCTCATGGTTGGATGAGTCTACTCTCCTACAATATGTAGCGGTGACTCTACAAGAATTTCATCATCTCACCACTTCTAGCTCCTTGTGTTTGGACGAATCTACTTCCTTCCTCTTCTTGGGTTGATATGTACTCTTTACCACACTCTCTGTTTTCCTTATTTAATTTTCCCTATTTGATCTACTGCGCACCTCTTTATTACCTCGTTTGTTTCTCCCTTGAGCCTTCAGGGCATCCTACTGAGTATTTTTATACTCACCATTGCTTGGGCTTTTCCCACACTTGGTGTGTCCTCGCATATGACTGGCAGGTTGGTCATGACTTTAGTGGAGATTAGGAGTTCGAGAGCATGGACCACGTGCAGTGGTCGTAGTCGGGTTCCATGTGTGGATCTCTCCCAGCTGTTGACTTTTTTTTACCTATTTCCAGGTTGTGGAACCTTTCTGGTTTGGCGCGTGTTTATCAATTTTTATTTTCAGTTCACCATCAGCATTTACATTGTATTGTTTAGAGGTTGATGCACTCTTTGTGGTTTATTTATAGCAGTTGGTACTTTACTTTTCCTTTTACTCTGCACTTCTGCATTGAGTGGGTTGTGTTTGTATGTATAGGTAATCAGGAAAAGGCATCCTCGATTTGTTTAGCCTTCGACGCTTGTCGTTAGCTCCTGGCCTATGGAGGCGGGCTTGGGGTAGTCGCGGCTCGAGCCCGGGTAGGGTCACGTCATGACAGATAGTATCATCGGTTCCAAAATCCCATGAAGGATTCCAAGAATCTCACATGATGTTTCACCCAAGTCAATCCAGGTCTTTCCAATATGTTACAAATTCTATGGGATCAATCTCTAGGTAGAGGAGCTATTTCTGAGTACCAATAATGGATTCCACATTGTTAGTTGATAGATGACCCATTTTCATCATAGTGAGTGGGTTCGACTTCAATAGATAAGGATCTATTCCCTGACTTTTCCAGAGGGTTCCACTCAATAGTAAACAATAGAGGACCCAATCCCTATCCAAGAAGGATGGTGACAATATTGTAGTCAGTGGAGGACCCATGCCCAACATTAATGGAGGGTTCCACTCGAGTAGTCAGTGACCATTTCTGTGATACTGCAAAAGGGAGTCACCTAAATATTAGATATTGTACCCACACCTTTCCAAGATGGGGGGTGTCAACCTAGTGGAAAAGGGCCCAAGCACTAACCCCATAAGATGACAACGATTAGGGGATAGGTAGAGGACTCGTCAAATATCCAAGTTGGAGGGTTCCAATCAAATAGTCAGTTGGTGAACAATGCCCAGCCTAGAAAAAGGGCCCCACTCTAATTGTCGATTGAGACTTCAAGACCTACATAGCAGGACGATTACGCTGTGATCTCTCTATTGATCATTCCCAGTCATTTTGATCATCGAGCATCACCAAAATAATTGTCACACTAAAAAGTATATTTATAGTACCTCAATACCAACAACGAAGGCCACTATCAATTTTTATAGGGAAAACACTCAAAATAAGATATTTGAAAGAAATAATCCATGTTCAAATGATAGATATATAATACAATGTTGGTTTTGTAAAAAAAATGAAGTATTTCATGGCATGTATGGGTCGTCACACATTGTGTGGTCCAACACCTCTTCATGGTCATGTATTTACTGGTACATGGATCACTAACTGTGTAGCATAATATGACATGTATGTGGACTAAACAGAATTCATCATACACCTAGTGTCCTTTCTGTGCTCTAATCCATGTCTCTATAAATCATCACATGTCTAGGTACTTTGGTACATGGCTTGTATCTAGTTGTGTCCTCTTGTACGGGGTCCGACCTGTGTTCTCCTCAACAAATCATGACTACTAGAGAAAGCATACATGTTAGGTGGCCTAGACTCATGGAATATCATTCTTACTTTTTTGAAAACATTTTTGCATATCCAGATTTGCTCGGCATGTTGTGTTTTCATCACAATACATGTCATGTTGTCTGGATTCTCACAGAAAAAATGATCTACTTCTAACATTCTAGATCCCGACTCACTACTCGAATCTTTCCACCATGCCTCTTGAAATTGTTGTAAATGTCCTTCATTCATCATTTATAGACAAAAATGGTCTTAAATAAAATACCAAATGGTTTATTAATCTCTTTAATGCACCAATTATACTGTTTTTCATGAAATGCCTCAATGACATAATGATCCATAGTGAATTCACCCATATTCCTCAAATACACCAAATCCAACCCTATTTCATTGTTCCGTTCATCATAGGTGAATCCATTGTGAATCTGGTGGTCCAATTGATCTATGTCACACCTGAAAATGTCGAGATAAGACCCCATAGGCCAATAAATGACGAATTCAAATAATTATTAGGATGAAAACACCAAATCAATTGTGTATGATCACTATCCAAGAGATCTTAATTATCTCACACAATCGTGGATATCTAGGGCGACAATAAAATGAATAATACAGTTAAAAACACTTGTATTGGTGCATACAAAGGCTTAAAATAAATCATATCATGACATATAATTGATCACAATCAAATAGTTAAATCAATATATGAAGAATAAAATAGTGAATATCCCTATCAAAAATTGGATCGTTCATCTACAATGAATGTAATAGAAAATAAATAAGAGGATTCAATGTGTTCACAACTTCTCAATCTTCCTAGATCTGGTGTTTTTTCATCGGACTTTTATTCACTCAAGATATGTTTAAGGAAATCTTCTCAATTATCCATGGGTTTTGGTGGCTAAACTAGGACAATCATCATAATGAAATACTTATATAATAATTCTTTTTAGATTAAATAATTATTTCATTAACCCACTTATTGTACATCCAACAACCAAATTATCCAAACACCCATATAGAAATATGTTTGGTCATGCCAAGGGTAAAACTCACATTCCAAATTCAACCATGGACTCTGATTTTCAATCCCAGACTCCATTTAATATATATCGAATTTTCTATAATAAATCAAGTATATGTAAATTAAAATATATTTTAAAAATCAGACTTTCCTGCGATGACAGACAGTATATTTGAAAGTCTCATATGGAAAAAATAGGTTATCTATAAAAATATCCTTACTTATGTGATTTTTAATGAAGTTCATTATAAATTATTTTTAAAATCATAAAATATAATACAAGTTTTGGTGGATTTTAAAATGGTATAGAAAATTAATACATCAATTTTAAAACAATATATTTTAAAGGGGTAAAAAAAATTTGGTCAGCGGTACACTTTATTGTATTTATTAAATCTCATTTGGGCTATACTGATGTCATTATACTGACTTTGTATTAACTCCATGTTTAATTTTCACAAAAAATTCATATATCTCAAAACATTATGGAGAAAATATTATTGGATAATTTAAAAAAAGTAATTAAAAAATAATATTTATATGATCTAAATATTTCCTTAAATATGATATTTTTATCATTTAAATAATAATCGTTATTTTAGGAATATTTGTGTTTTTTTGAATGTAACAGTTCTCAGAGACTTGTAAAAATTTCATTTGACATTATTATATTATATTATAATTTATAATTAAATTAATACTATTTAATATGTTTATTTTATTAACATAAAAATTATTTAAAAAATTTATTGAATTAATCCAAAATAGTTACATAATTGAAACTAAGTATTTCAAAAAATTGAAACTTATTTCTCATCATATAAAAATTAATTTTTATCCAACTCATTTTATTATCACTTATAAGCTAATAACAAAAAAGGAAAATAAAAAATTTATTTTATTAAATATAATAATTTTTAAGTAAATATATTTAGGTTTTATATATATAACCCCTTATTAATCTAGTTTTTTTTCCCAAGGGTATGGTGTATGATTTTCACTCATTCTTAGGGTGTTTTAAGGAACTTGGTTTGGTCCATCATATTGAAATTATGAAAACCTCCAATAAATGGCTTTCATCATGCATTATTTGTTAAATCTATAATTGGTCATGGTCAAAAGAAAATTAAAATGACATAATCTCCCTCAAAATCTTTAAAAAATGGAATTCATAGTGTAATCCTTCCAATTGAGGGAATTAAAATTTTCACTATCAATTGTTTTTATCACAACCCTTAATATATACAAATGATTAATTTAATTATAAAATGTTTATATTATCAATAGTTAAAAAATTTATGAGTACTTTATATCTAGTAAGATAAATTTTATAATGGTCAAGAATAATGAAATTACGTTATCTGTTTTCTATAATTTCATTTATTAATAATGAATTTATTTTTTAGACACATAATTTCATTTACAAAACATCAGGTTAATAAAATATGTTCGATGGACTTTATGGGAATAGGGTACAAGAAATTCATTAGGTACATCCATGACCATGTATCCGCTTCCATGGGTTAGGCCTCATGTCATAATGCACCTCTTTTCTGGTCGTGTCCAAAGACATTGTTCCCGCCAGCCCTGCATACCTCCCCCTTACTTGGAATATCCACATCATGATGAGCCACCTATGTTGAGTTCTAATGAAATGTATGTAAAGGAAAATAAGACACACATGACGGGGCAATACACTCAAGGTAGAGTATAGGATGTCATCATGTGGTATAAGTAGTACTAAAAACTACTTGTGATCATCATGAAAAATGGAATGACAAGCATCATAAGTATACTCATCAAACAAGATTCATATATATGGGTCTCAATGATAAACATGCACCCAAATGTGATCACTATTGGACAAGGTTAACTGGTATATATCTAAAAAATTATCATATCGAGGAAACTATAGTTTATGTATTACAGACCATGGAATGAAATCAGGAATCAATGAAGACAAACTTATCATCACTATCAATCATGGACAACTATGAAACCTAATAATAATCATAAAAAATCATAATTATTAATATCATAAGATTCAATTACACATATATTATAAAGCCTTCTCAATCAGTCATTGACATCATGTCAGTGTAAGAGGGACCATCGTGATCCTTGGTTCATTGCCCATTTTAGTAGCTATGTTCCTTTTAATTATTTATGCCTTTAGGAACATTAATTATTTCACCTTTAATTTTTATCCTTAACAAATCCTTTATTTAATTATTATTCACTCATTTGGAAGAACATAATACCACATCCCAATATTCTTCAATACTACTATATGGAAGAGTTTATGGGGCCACCTACCTCAAATGGAGTCAACTCCCAACCAATTTTCACCAATATTATTTTTATAAGCTATTCCTGTCTATTGGCACCCAATAAATATCCATGGGATGATACACATTACCAATAATTCAAAATTTATTAATTAAAATTAAATTATAATTTATTAATTTTTAACATGAAATGTCCCATTCAAAGGAGAAAGGAACACATTACAAAATACATAACATATTTTACCACATAGTTAGAACCATGTATATCCATCCTTGGTCAGTCCATGTGTTTCTTCCAATATCATCTTAGAAATTAAATACCTATCACATTAATACAACACATGTGAAATTAAATATAATTAAATTGTATACATTGAAATAAGCTAATCAAGAAATTGATTTTATTTTAATCATCCATCGACATAATTTAATTATCATCCGACGATATCCTCTACCCATAATGATCCTAAATTCAAAATTCTTGGAAATTTCCATCAAGGACCGAAGGAATGTTCCTCCATTATCTAATTGTGATCACACCAAGAATTAATAGATGAATATGGTGATCATTATGGAAGAATATTTGAGTATAATTGAGACATATAATGAAATTATAATTTTGTCCTACTGATTGGATTCATACATGACAAATGACACAATGATCCAATGCCTCTTAGGGATGAAGGATATCAAGATCGATAATGAATAAAGGATCTCACTTATATTCACCAATGAAGATAGATATAGTGAGAATAATAATACATTATGAGAACAACCAATCAGATTTGACCACTACATCCCTATTCTAAGTATCCATTCTAATGATTAAGAGGATATATGACAAGGACAATAAGAATGAGAGATAAACAATAAATAATTTAGAGTTTCCATGATCTAATCTCTCTGGGACAACCATGAACTCACAAAAAAGGGTGGTTAATTCAACTTTGAATCCAGTAGTGTCTATATGTTCAAGAGGAATGATGAATAAGAAGATGGAACACTAAATATTTAAGGATTAAAGGATATTTAATGAATATTTGTAGTATTAAAATAATATGTGTGTTGTTGGTAATATGGTTTTACAAAATGTACCCTAATCATATCAGTCTATTATCTATCCAAGGTAACCAATATTTTTTTGTTCGTGGTTTTTTAAAAAAACTTCCAAGCGTTTTTCCACTTTAAGTCCGTTTATGATTTTTAGATAATTGGTTATGGTTTGTTAATTTGTGACCCTTTACCATGTGCCATCATGGTTCTTCTACCTCAATCCATGCATGTTTTCTTTCTAAGAACCAGATAGTTTACCCTAACATTTAAAAAATAGTTAACTCATTTAAAATCCCTATTAATTACACAAAAATAGACTATATTTTCCTAAAAAACCTCCCAAACTACCAAGCCTAAAACAAAGTAAAATAATCAAATTTCATAGGAATTTCCTCATGTAATGACATGGATAATTACATTCTTCCATCCATTTTTCTTATCCTCTTAAAGAAGATATATAAACACAAAAAATGTATACAATTATATATGTATCCTCATCCACCATGAGTATCCTACTTTCCATTCTTATGCACCAACAAAACACCTCATGGATTGTCTAATTTAGAAAATCACATAGTGATTCTGTTATGAAACTCCAATAACATATTTATATTCCAATCCAAAATGTTGTTGACATCATATATAAAGACTATGATCATCATATCCTTCTAACGTAACCCACCATGTTGTATTCAAAAATATCTTACTAAATCATTAATTTTCTACCCTCTGTAGGAATTCCTTTATAGAATATGAATCCCATAGTCCAATGACACACCCAATGTGACTCAATTATATCTCACTTAATCAAACAGAAGACATTTTTTAATGTTAATTCCCACATATCATTCATAATTCCATACAAATGAAAAGGGTCTCCATCAAAAAATGTATAATGATAATGATGGAATTTCAAGAGAGGTAATGGATGATACATAAACACCTTAGTCTTACTCAATACTAACATATTTATGTGATTCTAACACACCACAATTAAGATTTTATAGAAACACCATTTATCCCACTTCTAGATGTTTTATTATAATGGATACCATCTATAATTAGTAATTCACTAAAAAATAACCACAATTACTTAATACATAGTTATATCATATAGTTTATTAAATATCATTACCTACATTGAAGAGAACATCAAATAAATTTCTTCCATTTTGGTTCAACAACTAGTACCACCAAACACCTAGATTTCAAACATGCAACAAGGAACCATTAGTCTAACTCCACCTCATTTAATAGTGATTTAATTATGAGTCTTAATCCCATATTTTTTCTCCATGTTTTTCTATATCTAAATCAAACATTATTAATTCAATTTTAAACTAGATACTGTCACATCCATTACACATCTGTGTTCGGAATTCATTTCAATCTTTCAAGAGCCTGTTTTACACAAGGCCACAACACTTACTAAAGGAGGATATATTCCACATATGACTTGTCAATTTATTCCACTGTATAATTATCCAAATTATCACTATGAATTTATTACAATACTCTATTGATCAGCTCACTAGTCTATGGGTACATTATTATATATTCTCTTTATAATAAAATGTTCTCAAAATCATTCACTTCACCTTTTCAAAAGTTAATTTTGAATGTGATATGTAATTTTTTATTTTACATTAATGATAAAAACGTTTTCTAAAAGATCATTTATTTTTTTAGATCCATTTAAAATTTAATAATTCAAAGTATTTAAACTCATAGATTTATATAACATTATATATAAATCTATAGTATGCTAGATAGAACTCATGTCATAAAATAATTTGATTATTGGTCACTCCACATGTGACACAATATGAATAATTCTTCTACAGATTCATTTTTCACCCATGTCAACATCAGTTTGAGTTTGATTTTATAAACCAGATGTGTTTTATTTTTTCTCCAATTTTTTTTTTCTATTTCGGTATATTTTAACAATATTCCCTATCAAATATCTCTTATATTAGATAATTTTCTCTTTCCTAACCATCCAACTAACCATATTTTTCATCACATTCCTTTTCATTCTCAAAACCCAATTCTCAATTTCATTGATATAATGGTTTTCACCAAGATTGATTCCAAGATTCAATGGGGGTATTATTATATTAACCATAAACAATTAATCTATATATTTTGAATACAACATTATTTATTGTCCTGATTGAAGTTTATTTAACTAAAATGTTATATAAGATACTAATTGGTATGCTATGTGTTATCATGTTATAATTATTTATGGCTATTTTAAATATTTACTTACAAGAATCCATTATAAATAGATATCGAGAAAAATATATTTTTCATGGGTTTTATCTAATGCGTTAAAAAGAAAAAATTCCCCTAGGATATTGATTTGAAAAAAATTATTGGATTTTATTTAATTTTTTTATAAATCCCATTTTACTTCTATAGGTTCTTCATGTTGTGTTAAGAAAATTATTATCATATAGTACATGTATATATGGATTTTGGCCAGGTCTAATCCTATATCAATATTTGTATGGCCTTAAACATTACATAATCTAGTAAATTTATATCTAACTCACTTCATTACATTAACAAAGATTATTTTGGTTTATAGTTAAATAATGATAGGACATGATTCATACATATCAACCCATAAGAATAAAAAGTGGGTACTACTAAAATATTATCCAATTCTTCAATAATACAAATTTTATATAAAAACTAAGATATTCTCATGAAATGTCTTCACAACCTTAATCTTGGATTCTTTATTTCACATAACCATCTTTCAACCTGAAGAAAAACGTTTTCAAACGTTATATGAGCACAAAAAGCTCAGTAAGGTATATAAAAAGAAGGATTGACACTTTTGGTACATGAATAATTATACACATATGAAATCATTTTAATAAATACATAATTCTCCCCCAGTATGTATCATATAATATCAATATGGAAATATAATATTTCTTTAAAACATACAAAATATAAATAATAATATCTAGGTAACTTGGAAAATTCATATGTAAGATTGTAACCCTCATGACTGCTATATAATTTATAACCACCAAGTATACCGTACAATTTAACCATAATTGAAACCATATGATATATCCCTCATGGATAACTTATGGTGTATCCACTGTAGTCATACAAGAGGTAAGAATATGGTCGACCTCCAACATAAACATACTCATTGCATTGGAGTGATATATAGGTTCCACCCTTCATTTAAAACAATTCCCAAGAACCATAACATATTTATAAAGTAAGAACAAATACATAAAATATTCCTTTTCAATTTTGTAAAAATAAAATAAAAAGTGGATTTTTAAAGAAAAGACCCACAAAATATCTTATAATTTAAGAGGTAAATGATAAAAATGATTGGAATATGTGTATTCCCTTTAAATACACATAATAAGACATTATATGATCAAAATTTATATTAGAATATATTCTTAGTATCAAATAGTAAATAAAGTCAAAGGATATCCCAATGAATGAATATTTGGTTAAGAATTCATGTACCTTAGGTTCATCATACTTCAAACATGTTCAAAAAATATCGAGAATTCTCCTCCCTGAGAACCCCTTGGTTTTGGAATTTTGGCGATACTATAAGGTCTTGGACATGGGGAATAGTTTTTTGTAATGTAATTGGGTATAAATTAAAATGATAATAGGATTTTTGGATTGAGTAGATGATTCTGTGAGGGTTGGTATTTATAGTGGAGGATAAGGTATTTTCTCATTATTATTTTCATTAGTTTATTATCCTGGCTCAATACAATGAATACATTGAGAATAGTTACCAAATATATTAAAATAATGTAAGAGAGTTGGTGATTTTTAGTCTTACATTATCCTTACATCATCTATTACTAAATAATTCACATATTTAGCTTCTCTAGTAAATTACCAAATTTTACTATTCACCATAAAACCATGTTTTTCAGAAATATACGAAAAATTCACTATAACCATTTTTTTGATTTTTTATAATTCAAAAATGAACCCTGTTTTTTGAAAATTATTTCCTAACTATTATAAATATAAATTCTAATTAAATATATAATTTATTAAAAAATACCAATTTTAAAACTATATCTGAATTTTTTACTAAGACAAAATAATTATTGTAAAATAGAATAATATTATAATAACAAGATAATAAAATATTAATTTATAAATCTATTTTATGGAACAATATTTTATTTTAAATCATTACATTAATTATAAAATTATAAAAAAACATTTCTGTGATAGAAAAATACCAACACATAATTTATTACTTTCAAAAAAATTATATAAATATTCAATGATAAAAATATATCATATTTTCAATTTAATGTTATAGTAATTTTATTTATAGTTTAAACAATTTGGTTACTATTTTAATAGGACGTTTACTATTCAAAAGCTCAAGTTACTATTTCCTAAGTGTAAATTCTATAATTTATATAAACACCACTTATTTCATTATACATTTATTATAAATTTAAATATTAAATTTTATAGTGAAAATGAAATTATGTTTTAACTATTTGGGTTGTTACATTCACCCCACCTTCTAGATATTGTGTCCTCGTCAATTTTATTTAATTAATAAACATGTGGGGGTACCTTTCCCTCATATCATTTTCAGATTCCCTTTATGCCTCTTCAAAAAAACATTTCTCTAAAAATAATTGGATTTGTTAATTAACAAATTCCACAATACTTTCTCCCTAAGATAAAAAATCTCAACCGGTTTCCCTTTATATGAAAATTTCCCTTCTAGCTAAACTACTAATGTACTCATAATATGAGATGAATTGGTCCCAACCTTTCTCAATATTAGATCATAAGTAACATTGTGTACCTGAGATAATATCTAAGTAAAGGCTACTGAAAAGGATAATTCTCCAACATTATTCAAGATTTCATAAGGTTGAATGAAACATGTGACAGTCTTTCCTTTCTTACCAAAACACATAATATTTTTCCATGGTGATATTCTATAAAAACCATGATCACCTACGTCAAAAGAAAATTATTTCCTCTTGTAATCTTCCTAACTTTTCTTCATTATTTGAGATATCATTATGGGCTACATTATCATCTTTACATTATTATCCACTTACATGTCTAATTCTGATCCAATCAACTTCTATTCCAAAACATCATCCCAAAAAGTTGAATTTTTACACAGATTTACATATAATTACTCAAGAGGTGCCATCTCTATACTCGACTGAATGATTTCATTATAATAAAACTAAATTAGAGAAATATATTGATCCCAATGTCCCTTTTATTCCATTGAATATGCTCGAATTATATCCACCAATGTAAGAATTTTTTTCTTGGTCTATTCAACACATTGAGGATGAAAAGAAGTACTAAAATTTAATTTTATTACCAATAAATTTTCTATTCTTTTCTAAAAGTTTGAGGTGAACATGGGATCATGATCATATACAATGGAAGGAGGAACTCAATGTGAGGTGACAGTCTATTTTAGGTGCAGTAGATAAATCTTATCCAAATGAATTATTTCCTCAATAGAAAAGAAATGTAAAGATTTAGTTAGTCATTATACAATAACCTCAGTAGTATTGTTACCTCATGAGGACTTGGGTAGTCTCACCATGAAGTCTATGGATATAATTTCACATTTCCACTTTGTAACTAGAAATGAATCAAGAACCCTATTTGGTAATTTTTTCTAATATTAATCTTTTTCACCATTCAATAATTTCATGGTAAAATATTCTAAATCTATTATCATTATATCCCACATTAGTAAACCTAAATGTCTCTGAACATCATTGTGCCTCCAAGATTAGCTGAAAAAGAGAAACTATGATCTCCACTTAAGAACACTTTCTTCAATTGTCAATCATAAGGAACACATAATATCTTCTAAAATGTCAAAACACTATATTTATCAACATTAAATTCTAGAAACATACCCTTATTAACTTATTCTACAGCTTCCTATAACTCATAAACTTCCATCAATTGTTTCTTAATTCTATTTGATAGAGAGGACTTGTACCAAAATGCTCCAAGTCACAATTCATCAAATCATTAAGATGTGGGACCTATTGCAAATGTAACATGGTTAATGATTCATGAGGTTTTCAACTCAATGAATCTTACACATTTTTCCTTTTCTAGTATGGTAAATGATTATGCTATCACATTCCTTTATTAGTTCAAGACATATTATTTTCCTAAAGTTTAATTATTTGAGAGTGAATATATACTATAAACATTTATTTTCAATATATATTTCACATTTAGATATCTATAAATGATTCCTCTATATTTTCAAATGGAAAACCAAAACTACAAATTAAAAATCATGTTCACCATAATTTAAATCCTGAGGTTTAAATTTTTTTGAAATATAAGTAATTACCTAAAAATACTACATCTGAACAAAATCAAGTACTTTCAATAAACCATCATTATAGATGAGAAGTTCAACATTTCTGGAAGGTCGGTCCAAAACTAGGGCATTCACCAATCTGTTCTTCAGTTCCTGAAAAAAACATCAATGTCTTATATGCAAATAAATTTAACTCATTTTCAGTTTAACATAGTTAGTGGTCTATATATACATTCATGGTTATTAAAAAGACATCAGTAATAACCTCCAAATAGAATAAAACTATATATATTCATAACTTTTTCGGTATTTTTCATTCATCAACATCTTTTGTTTTGGAAGGATCAACTATAATTCCAACCTTATTTACAATTTTCCAAATAAAATAAATAAATTTCAACTGAAAAAAAAAATCTAAATATTCTATATAACATATTTTCTTTTAGAGTTATTAAGATAATTCATAAATTTATTTCATTAGCCTCATAACTCTTCAAAATGGAAACAATATTATAAAGAAAAGAATAAAAATTATATCCAAATATTCACAAAATATTCTATTCATATGATCCATGAATTTAGAAGATGTATTTTTCAAACCAAAGGGCATAACAACAAACTCATAATGCCCATATCTAATATGACAAGAAATTTTTTGTATTTCACCCCCCTTCACCATTTGCTTATAGTTAAAAGATAACAATTCATTCTTTGAAAAATACAGAGCTCCCAAGAGCTGATCAAACAAGTCATCTATATGACAAAAGTATACTTACTTTTAACAGTAATGTCATTCAATGATCTATAATCAATGAAAAGCCTTTGGGAACCATATTTCTTTTTTATAATCAAAATAGTATCACCTATGGTGATGTTCTAGGAATAATGCAGTCATATTCAAGAAACTCATGCAAATGATTTTCAATTCAAAATGATTTACTTGAGTCATTTGATAAGGTGGTTTTGAAATTGGCCTAGAATCAGGAGCAAATTCAACAGTAAGTTAAACATCTTGGTCGTGTATAACACTAGGCAACTCATCTGAAAAAACATCCAGGTATTAATTTATCTTTGGATCTTCTAAAAAAATTTATGTACTGATTTTTCAAAAATGATGCAAAATGAATTTGAAATGAGTTTAATGGGTGAACTTAAATTATTTCTTGCTTTTCAAATTTTTCAAAATGATGATGGAATTATTTTAACTCAAAGTAAATATACTAGAGATCTTTTAAAACGTTTTGGATTGGATAGCAAAAAAAGTAGTGACACTCCCATGAGTACCACCTGTAAGATGGATCTTGATGAAAATGGTAAATTTGTTGATCAAACCACTTATAGAGGAATGATTGGAAGTCTACTCTACCTAACTACTAGTCGTCCTGATATTATGTTTAGTGTTTGTATGTGTGCTCGTTTTCAAGAAAACCCTAAACAGTCACATTTAAATGTTGTAAAGAGAATTTTCAAATACCTCAAGAATACTCCCAATTTAGGATTGTTCTATCCCAATGGAAAATCATTTGAACTAGCTAGTTATTCTGATGCTGACATTGCTGGATGTAAGCTAGATAGAAAAAGCACCTCTGGAACATGTCATCTTTTAGGCAAGTCACTAGTATCATGGTGTTGTAAGAAACAAAATTCGGTTTCATTGTCAACTGAAGAAGCGGAATACATAGCTACTGGAAGTTGTTGTGCACAAATTTTGTGGATGAAACACACATTACTAGACTATGGATATCAATTCAGTCATGTATCAATAAATTGTGACAACACAAGTGCTATTAATATTTCTAAGAATCTTGTTTCTCAATCTAGGAGAATATATATTGATGTAAGACATCACTTTTTGAGGGATCATTATCAAAAAAGTTATATCACTTTGGAATTCATTGGTACTGAATATCAACTTGCTGAAATAATCACTAAACCATTAAATTCTAAAAGATTAGACTACATAATACATGATCTTGGTATGATTAATCACAAATGAATATCTTAATGATCTTAACGTTTAAAACTTTATTGTACTTTACTTTACGGTTTTATACATACTGTTTCTAAGTTACTGTTTTATGCTCACGGTCTGACAACTCACTGTCTCACCGTGACTATATAAACTGCTCACTATTTCACCATGATAACTATAAACTGTCTCACTGTGTTGGCTTGTTTTCTTTCTCACCGTGAGAAGTATGATAATTTTTTTAATTTTTACCCGTATCGTGGTAATTTTTATTTCACCACTATTTGATTTCCTTCATTTGTGTTTTTATGACGTTTGACATTCCCAAATGATAAAACTTAAGGGTTTCATTCGACTCCTTACCCGAATTCTCTCTTGAACCTTCTATTCCCTCTCACCTGAACCTTTAGTGAATTCCAAGGATGAAGCGTCCATCTTCAATCTCGTCTGAGAAGCGCCGCTCTAAGAAACAAAGGAGGATACCGATGATAGCTCTCGAAGTACCTCTAAACCCAAAGCTGGTAAGCCGTACCGTTGTACCTAAAAAAGAGGTTTTCCCTGAATGGTTTTTGTCTAGTAGATTTATATTTTTGACATTTCTTAAGAACACGGATGGCTTGAATGGTTCACTGGACAGAATAGACTGATTTACCCAAGGCTTGTATCTCAATTCTATCAGTATGTGAACTTCTCTTTTGAGTTTGGAGAAAGGTTTTTGGGGATCAGCTGGATCAATGTTTAGAAGTTCTCTTTCTCTCCAATGTTGTGGTCTGCATGCCTAAGAATTCCACATGAAGGAGTGTGTGAAGATTACCAGATAGACCCTGCCCCAGCAACTGGCATCTTTGACCTAGAAACCGCTTTGGAAAATCTAACTGGAAATGGAACCAAGAGAAGGGCCATAGCTTCTGAATTGAATGGGGAGACAAGACTTTTGTTCAGGTTTGTTCAGAATTTGGTTAGTCCATGAAAAGGAGATTTTTCTGTGATGAAGTGTCAGGATGTGTTCCTGATTCACCTGTTGAAGAATGGCCAAAAGATCAATCTGTGTAAGTATATTATCAACCATATCTATGAGCTGATCAAAGTAACTTCCAAATCCACCTCCCTATTTTATTCAAGGATGATTTTAGCCATGTTAGTCTCAAAAGGAGTGGTTTGACCGAATGAAGAAAAATTAGAGGACTTTGATTTGTGCATATCCATGCCTATCATCAGAAGGATGAAGATTAGCAGGAATCCCTAGAAAAAGCAATGGGTTGAGGATAGTGATCAACTCTATAAAAAGTTTAATCCTGTTGACTATCCAAGAAGGCCTAAGAACCTAGCTGATCCTGGTTTGGAACCAGATGAAGTGGCTGAGTACTCAGAAGAAGAAGAACAAGAAGAAGTAACAAATGAAGTTCCATCTAGAGATGAATCGGTAATACCTTCAATGGAAATAGTTCCCGTTGAAGAGGAAAGGGGTGTTATCCCTGCTGAAATACCTCAAGGATAGGAATTTTTTGTTGAAGATACTCTTTCTGTTGAGAACGAAGAAAGTGTGGAAGCTTATCTAGTAGAACAATCGATTCTTGAGATTATTCCATCTGCTAAAGAAATAATGGACATTGCCTTTCAGCTGGAAAGTCAAGATTTTGCTGAAGAGATTAGGGATCATCCTGTGGATATTATCCATTTTCATGAACCTCAAGAATATAAAAGGGAAGCACAAGTTGAGGGAGAGGAAACTCGAAATCTTGATATTGTGGAAGCTGAATCTGGTGAAGCTTCTCAACCTTCTGTCACTTTCTCTGTACACTCTCGGTATGAGTTCCCAAGTTTTTATGATGTGAATGACTCACAACAAGTGACTGTAACTGGAATGGATCTTTCTTCTTTGTTTCAACTGAATTCCTTAGCTCATTCAGAACCAGAACCAGAGCCCTAACCTCAATCTGGATCAGAATCTGTGTCTGAAGATGTCTCTGATCCTCAACCAGAATCTGAACCTCTACCTTTACCTGCATCCCTACCTGAGATTCATTCCTTTGTAACCAAAGATGATCTGAAAGTTTTTGGTGAGACTTTGTTAGCTGGTTTTGAAAAAATTTTCTCCACTCAACCTCGCCCAGTGACTCAATTAAGTCAAGAAGATGAATCAATTCTCTTGGAAAATATTATCTTGCATAATCAACCAAGTATGATCCGAGAAATTCAAGAAGTCCGAGTAGAGAATAAGCTTCTGAGTGCTGATGTTGCAAATCTGAAAAGTATGGTCGCAAGTATACAGAATGAGCTATCTGTGAGATCTGAGCCTGCTCCTATTTCTGCCCCTGCACTTGCTGTTGTTTTACCTGAGTCTTCTGATTCCCTCCTTGCTAGTGAGATTGTGTCTTAAGTTCATCCTTACTTACTATATTTTTACGAAAAGATTGGAAAAAGGCACATGAAGATGCTGGAACGCATGAGTGAGCTTGTGGAAACGTTGAATAGGCTTATAGATGAAGACACTGGATGTCTGCAAAAAGTTCTGAAATAGCTCAACGTTATAACCGAAGTTGTCAAGGCGTCACCTGCTTCTGGTCAGACCTCCACACCTGCTTTGGATGATTCTCTACTGAGATCCATAATTAAGGAAGAATTACAGAATGCCTTCAGTGGCTTGGATCTATCTTCTTTGTCAGAAGTGATTAAGAACAGTGATAGATCATTGGACTTGGTTAGGATCCATTCAAAGATATCCAATGATTCTCAATAAGAGATCTCCAAGAAAATAGATTTGTATCTTTCCCGGATTTTTTCTAAAAGTGTCATGACAGATCACTTTAGATATCTTGTTGAAAATCTGATAATCCCTCCAGTGACTGAAGCTTTTAAAGCTCATGTTCAGAAACTTTCAGAGCTCACCATATTGTTGGACAGATTTTTGGAGAATAAAGATGATTCAAAAAATTCCAGGCAGTCTGGTGGTGAAATAATTATTGATTTCATCAATCTTTTGAATCTGTATCTTCATGTGCAGAGTACTTCTATAGTTGCTCCAGCTGCTGCACCCCTTAGACCTGGACTTTCTGCCTTAGCATTAACTAACATGTCAGTTAGCCAAGCCCTTTCTCAGATCCGGCCAGTCATTCTTGACCTACGTAAGCCTAGATCTTCTACTGCTCCTACTTTGGCTCCATCTGTTTTTGAAGGTCTACACTTACCCTCATTGTCTACCTCTTCTATGCCTTCTTCTACTTCAGCACCAGCTCCTGCTGCTGATAAAGGCAAGACAAAAATGGATCCCTAAAGAGTTTACTGACTATTTTTCTTTTTGATCGGATGTCATTTCTTATTTACAGTTTTTACTTATCATGTACTTTGTATTATGAATCCTTTTTTTAATGACAACTGCCGAGTTTCATTTTCTTTTTCTCTACTTTTTGATAATCCCAAAAGGGGGAGAAAAACCTACGGGTATCAGTTCTATAATAGTATAACTGGGGGAGAAAAAATTCAAGTATCTGTTCGGAAAAACTGAAAGGATCTGTTCTATAATGTTTTTTCTATGCTAGTATCTTTAATATTACATGTCTTTTATATTCTGCCTATAAATGATTTTTGATCATCAAAAAGGGGGATATTTTTTGACTCCTCATGTGTAAATCATTTTTTAATGATCACAAATCTCATTACTGTTAATTAATCTTGATCTTTAGTGCACATCTTGCTAATGCTCTTCAAACTCAACAATATGTGCATATCATGTTTTTATAACAACAAATCTTATTGATGTTAATTACTCTTTACAAGTTTTATCCATAATCACAATTCTCCCATATATTATCTCTTATGATTAACCTTAACCAATATTCTTCATATCACTGTCTTAGTCCGAATACAGTTTTTTTTGTCTAAGTATGAAGACACCGTGAAGGACTCACCATGACTAGACACCATGACCGGACACCGTGACCTGACACCGTGACCAGACACCTTGACCAGACACTGTGACCAGACACCGTTTCCATGATCACTGTGACACCGTTTCTTAAGCTTTTGTAAATATTATTTTAAATAATGATAAAGGTCATATTTGTTGTTTTTAATGCAATTAATGTTAATTAATGTTAGTTGTTGGATTGAATGGAAACTGTATCTCGTACCTATGAAAAAAGAATCATTCCTACTACCAGAGCTAGTGGAATATAAAGAAGATTGAGCTGCATTAGAGAATCAATAGAGCCATTTGTAAACTCCACATCTCTGCTCTGTGATTCATTATTTACTTTCCGAGCAGTGTGTGTCATCTGTTGTATTTTTACTCACACTCTGCCTCTTGAACATTAACTGGAGGATCTATAAATCCTCAATCAAACTCTTAAATCTTTTATTTTCCAATGTGATAGTGGTAGAGGTCGTGTGTGACCTGAACAGGTGGTTTGCTGTTGTTTTGTTTCCCACAATTAACAGTGGTAGAGGTCTTGGACCTGGACAGTTTTTGTAAAACTGTTGTTAACCCTGATCCATTGTGTGGATCAAATTATTATATATATTTGAGAGGACTAAGTCTCAGCTTGAGACTGAACCTCTTGTTATATCTGTTTTTCATCTTTTATTTAAGTTTAATGTATACGACATATATTATATTTATTCCGCTGCTATTACTTTAAAATACAAAATTATTTTGAAGCTACTTCGATAGTTAGATTAGCAAGTGTTTACACTTATTGTAAGTCAGTATATTAGTTTCAAAAGTTAGTTTAATATTGTGGTTAAACTAACTGAGACATAATCAGTCATTGAGAAGAAAAGTGAACATTTACAATCTGTATAAATTCACTACAGTTTAACTTATTTTTTTAAATCGGGGGATTTTAACAAGACAATATTTTAACAGAAATATTAATTGGAACTCAATTCACCCCCCTCTTGAGTTTCCACTCCGAACAACAAATGATATAAATGAATTTAACCCATATTCTGTAAAATAGTAATAATGTTTTGAAATATATATTTAAGAAACATGGATTTGGATGATAAAGAGGTCCCAGTAGATAATTACGTACAAACAACCTCGGATAATGAAGAGATTGTGAAATAAACCCTTAACTTGTAATTTTCCTTTGTTGATGTTAGGTTAACCTCTTGTATAATGGTGAAATAATTGTTATTAAATTATACAATAATAAAATATATTAATATGATATCATATATGATATTTTAAAATTGATTTGTTAATAAAATATTATTATTATCATCATTTTGGGTGTTAACTTACTCGTTTTTCTTTTATATGTTTTGTGAGATAAGTGATATTTATTATGGATAGGTTGTATCTTATTCATATCCAGATTGATATCAAGTCCTTAAAAATTATTTTTAATCATAAAATGAGAATTATAATTGCATGGATACGATGGGGAATGAATCTCATCGCGTTCGTGGAGACGGTAATCTGTACGTACGCACGAGTGACAATATCATTATTTTGATATTAAAATAATATATAATTGGATGGTATATCATATAGAAAGAATCATTATCATGTTATAATTATTATTTACATGAATTATACATCATTATTATACCCATCTAAATAATAATATATTGAATAACAATTACACCACAACGTGGAGATGGTAGGCCGTACGTTCGCACTTATGGTGACATGTCATTCAAGGGATGAATTGGATAATGAATTTTTTTGTTCCATAATTATAATAACATCACAATATATATAAGATAATGGATTTATTATTTTCTAATGGAAATATCATGGAAATAAGAAGTTGAATAAGAAAGGAACTTGAAAGAGGGTGGTGAAAACATTACCTCTTCTTCGGGTTCTTCCTTTTGATTTGATCAAAAGGGCTCCTTATGTTTGATTTTTGAACAAACTAAGGCATATAGGTTGAATTCAGAGAATTTGAGAGAGTATTTGGGCAGGTTTTGGCTGAACCAAAAGGCTTTGAAGGTGTGAAGAAATGGTTAGAACTTGTGTCCTTTTATAAAGGGGAGGAGGGGCTCTTTAGAAAAAACATAATGTATTTATTTATATTAAAATCATATTCGTTTTATAATGGCTCCAAAGTGGATTATTATAAGTATATGGTGGGTATGGGTAGAAATACATTCAAAAAATATATTTTATATAGGTTTGGGTCATTATATTAATATTATCTTTTAGTTTTAACTCTTTGTTAATTAGTTTAACAATTAGCATGTCACTTTGTATTTTTATAATATATAGTTAATAAACGTACTATATACATCCAATCAACCCCCAAGAGGTCCATTAATTATAAAAAAATAATGATACAAGTCCTTTGGCCGAGCCGTAGATTTTTAGGAATATAATATAAATTAATAATATAATATTTGTTTTCAAAACTCATTTATGTCAATTTTGACACTACTCAATAATTGTTTTTTGTAAGTCTTAAAAACATTATTAATTCAAAAAAAATCATTTCATAAATCCTAACATGTCATATTAACCAATAAAATTCTTTTATATCATCAAAACTGTCAAATTATATTTATTTTAACATTTATAATACCAATTATTTGATTCTTTCATTAATAAAAAAATATTGCATCATTATTGTGTCATTTTTATTTTTACTTTTTCAATGTCTAAAAATTACAAATAAAATATAATTATGTTGGAAATCTTTTTATATTTCTAATGAATAATTATAATCGAAAATATAACATATATAACCCTATGTAAAAATTGTTTTTCTAAAAGATATAAGCTCATGTAATTTTTGTATTTACTTTAACTTAATTAAAATAAAGTGTCCCTATCACCTACAAGTTGCTCCATGGGGTCCCAAAATCCACCCAAAGATGCCCATATTCGGAATGTTATCCACCAATAAGGTTAGGACATGTTTTAGGGTAATTTATTATTATAATAATATTATTTTGTTACCCTTATTTATCGGATTTACCCTTTAACCATGGTAAATAAGATATTTACCGAAGTAATTATTCAAAATGTATAAAAATAAAAGGTACCTATTTACAAAATTTGGAAATACTGATTCCAAATATGAAATACATTTTTCTAAATTCAAAACACAGAAGTGGCTGAAATTAATTTAAAATTAATTCCCTCTGTCAAAACAAAAAAATGTTTTTTTAGATATAATAACTATCAAAATATTGGCACTTGTTTATTTCCGGTTTAATTGTGAAATTATGTCCAATGACCAAAATTTTATTAAATGGTAAAAATATATTCTAAATATACATTAAAACAACTCAAATTCATAATTTATCGCTATTAATTATTTTGATTAAAAAAGTTGTTTTAATTATAATTTAGTAATTTTCACTATTCATCAAAATATAAAAGTTATCCAAAAAGTACAAAAATTTCACCCTAGACTAAATTTGATATTACGAATCCACAAATGAAGTCCATTTTGAGAGATAAATTTTGTAAAATTTTTAAAATTAGTTATTAATATCCATAACGGTTTGTTTGATTGGTTGTGGTGTCTATTAGAACTCGAAGTTGAGTACAACACACACTTACTGTATTATTCAAAGAGAAGTGTACCGTGGAAGCTTGGGGTGTTACATTTTAAATTTTTGATGTCAAAATTCCAATGAATAAATTTATTTAGTCAAATTGAATATATAAAAGTTTAAAATATTGGATTTAAAAAGGGTTCACTATTAAAAGTTGGTAAAAGTGAAATTTTGAAAAATACTTCTTTTATTTGGAAAATTAATTTGTTCTTACTTTATGTCTAAGAAACACATAATATGGATTCTAAAATTATACGGATTATATAAAGTTCAAAATTCAGTTAAAACTATTCATAACCGCTTTTGGACGGCTAGTTTTGTAAGTCGTGGTGCATTTGAACTTGGTGTTATGTGTAGTGCAAGTAATTGAATTATTTTTGAAGAAATAACGCACTCTGAAATTGTGGGGTGTTACATAAATACCCATGTAACTTTTTGGGAATTTATTGAATAATACATTTTTATTACAATTAAAATTTATTAATAATATATTAATTTTACATTAAAGGGTATGATTTTTTAGATAGCGTACTCAACACGCAACAATGGGTCTTTTCGAAATCTTTTGTTGCACACAACATTGAGTTATACCAAAAAATAATAAAATATTATTATTATTATTTAAAATGGTAGTTAATGCCAATTCGTTGGAATGGAGGGAATGAATAGTATCAACTGAATTTAGAAATATGTTTTACACAAGTTTAAATAATTATTCATTTTTTTACCAAATTTATTGTAAATGTAAATAAAAACCAATTGAATATAAGGGATGTATTATTATGAAAACCTATTTAAAAGTGAATAATTGTGTTTATAAAATCATATCACTATTTAAGGAATTTTATTTAAAGTAAAATATATTTTATATATTCAATTTAATGTTTCGAATTCATCTTATATGTTTTCCAGATATTATATAAGAACAAATTCAATTTTTTGGATTAAAGAATTATTTTTCTTAAAATGCAATTTTATTTCCTTATGATAGAGAACCCTTTATAAATCTAGTTATTGTCACTTTTATATATTTTATTTGAAAAAATAAACATATTTTATATAATAAGAAAATAAAAATTTATTTTCGTTAATTATTTGGTAATTTTCTGATAAAGATCACTTTTTAATGAATAGTGAAAAAATATTGCATTTTAATCCAAAACTGCCTTTTAATATAATATATTTTTATATTTAGATTGCCATTTTAATTTTTTAAAAGTGTAATTGGATTATTTTTTTATCACTTATTCTAATTTTTTCCATTAGAAGTAATTTCACTTTTGAATAGTATATAAACATATGTCAATCTTTTGAAAGATTTTACTTCTAAAAACGTTCTTTTTGTTTTGGCCAACATGAATTAATTTGAAATTAATTATTGAAACATCTGGGTTTTGAATTTGAAAAACTGTACTCCATATTTTGAATCATAGGGTCCAAATTTTGTGAATAGTTACCTTTTATTTTTGGATATTAGGAATAATAACTTAAGTAATTATTTTATTTGTCATTGTTAAAGGGTAAATCTGGTAAATAAGGGAAAAAATTATATTATAATAATATTAAACTACCCTATGATGTGTCTTAATCATTTTTGATGAGATATGTCCAACCATGTAAATCCTTGGGTATATTTTGGAACCCCATGGAACCACATGTTTGTAAAAATAACATTTTATAATAATTAATTTAATTTAAAGAAAAATATAAAATAAAGATGTATTTTTTAGTAAAATAATTTTTATATAGAGTTATATAATTTATATATTTGACTATTAATATAAATTATAAATATAAAAATATTTCATACATCGTGATATTTTATTTATAATTTATGGACATTAAATAAGTAATATTAATTATGACACCGTGATGATATAGTGATAGATTAATAAATAAAGGATTCGGAAAAATGATATTATAAAAAATAAAACAAATATAACATAATTATTATGATTCCATAAATTAATTTTATAGAATTTATTGACATATTATATTTGAGTTAGTAACTTTTGTTCGAATGAATCATGCTTTTTTTAATTTGTAAAAAGGTTAAGTACGGATAGTGTTGAAAATTAAGATAATTTATAACATAAAACATAAAATACTCTATTAAATGATAATATAGTTCTAAAAAATATAACATTCATAAAAATGGTTAATAAATGTTCAAATATGTCATAAATGATATTTTTTGTGGGACATATGATATTATATGATAATTACATTAACCAACAATGGTTAAATAACAAGATATCACAATAAGATTAAAAAAGTTAAAATAAGGGTTAAACAAAAAAGATAAGGATAAAAAAATATTCAAAACATGAATAAAATTTATTGGATTATGGGTATTAGATATGAAATCGTATTATCTTGAAATAAATTACATTTGGTCCATTTTTAATCAAAATTGTATTTATAATAACTTAATATTTTTATACATTCCTAAAATGCCCCTCCTTTCTTTTATAAAAGGCCACCACGTATACCCCTCTAAATAAAACCACTCAAGCCCCTTATATCATTAAAGTCCTTCCCTAATAAGCTTCAAAAATCCCTCAGTTAATCATAAAAACCATACATTGGGAATAATTAAAATTAAAAAATTCTTTTTCCCCAAATCCAATGAAGTTTCCTGATTTAGAAGTAACTTCTTCTCTCAAGTTCTTTTCCTTTATTTTCCTTATCCACTCACTATGATATTGTTATTATTTGATTACATAAAAACACCATTATCCTCAATATAATAATATTTTATTATGTTAAGGATTCAAAATAAATATACACACACATCTATCTAATAGATATGAATATACTGTTTCTATGTACGGCGAACTACTGCCTCACAAAACGATGATTGTTCAATTTTCTCCTACCACATCACTTGGTGGACATTATGATGTAAATGTATTTATAAATGATATATATTATATTTATAATATCTCTATGCTTATGAATTTTTTGTTTACATATTTCCTTTCTTCCTTCCATAATGTGTAAATATGACAATCTCATTTGAATAAATACTAAATACCGCCCCTCCAAGTTATATGACTCATTGATGACATAAATGGAATGTATACATGATTGAATTAAAAAACATATTTTAAATATATGACATATTATGTTATACTTAAATTACAATAAACCTATGAATTATTTAGTTTCCATTCTTTTAATATGATAACGAAATGAAAGTAGCGTTAATGCCTATGTACGACATACCGTCTCCAGGAACGGTGGATTTCTTTTATTTTATCCAAATTTTATGTAATATTATAATTAAATATATATATATATTTATATATGTGTGTGATATTTAAATCAGGAATACTATTCTGTAGATCATTTAATTTTGACCACACGGACAATTCCAAATTATAATGAATTCATTTTTTGCCTCAAGTATCAAACATCGACAAAATGACCCATATGAACGTGAATAATTTATGATTGTTAAAAAAGGTAATAAGTGATATAAAAGGAATAAAAAAATAAAAATGTTCTGAAGAAATTATAAAATAACTTATTATTATTATTCATGAATAAAAAGGGATATATGTGACGAGTCAGACTCAAGGTAAGGGACTATGTCTCATTCACCTCTCAATGAGGAATATTTCGATAATATACACCTCATTATTTTATATGGTCTAATTAAAACCCTATGAAATTTAATTTCAATCAATGGAAACATTTTTCTATGAATAATTTTACTAAGCTACAAAAAACATTGTTTTTAACATATATGGCGACAACGACCTCTCCGTTGTCGTAACTGTTATTTGATATTTAGCATAATCTATAATACATAATGTTTTTAAAATGAAAAGAATCCCTTACTCCATTTTTGGGTGTTTTGGTATTGAAAATGGTTTTTGAAATGGATTGTGTATTTAAATATATTGAAATTATTTCTTGTTATTTCAAATGAAATGTTTTTAGTGAAATGTTGATATATTAAATATTTTATGTGTTATGATTATATAATGGAACTTAAAAACTTGACGGGTGGGCACATGATAATAGAATGCTGAGTGGTTATGTGATAATCCAAATTATGGGTGGTTCCGTTATAAACCAAGGATGGGTGGGTACTTTATAACCTCCAATGCAATGGGTATGGATGTCGTTCGTATAGTTATTACGTTTAGTGACATGTGTGGAAGTCAACTGGATGGTTATTCCATTTAAGAATGTTTATATCACATGTTACCTTTATATGTTTTATGTTACTTTTTATGGGATTTAGGATAATATTTTGGTTTCAAAAAGGATAATCAATGAGATTATATTTATTGATGAGTTTTTTCTACCACTTAACGGTGAAAATTATTACTTTATGATAATGTTTTCATGGTTTACATGTCTTCCCAAGTCAAATAGTTTTCATTAATTATGTATCCCATTCTGATATTTTTATGCTCATCGAACATTTTGAAATGTCATCCACAAGACTTATTGAATAATATTTTCAAGAATGGTTTTGACGAAATGTCATGCTATTTAAAACCTGAAGCAAAACATGTTTCCTTTTAAAGAGTTATTGTATTATGAAAAAACACATATAGTGAGTAGAAGTGTCTAATTGTAATATTTCAGTTGTTATGTATATATTATGACCTAATTCTATAAATATATAAACTTGAAAATATCCTCAATGTAAACTAAATTCAAATTATTAACATAACTCATTATTAAGTAATTTTTATGGTTAAGTACTTATAGATGGTATCAGAGGCCAGTTCAGACACCTTTAGAGGTTATGGTGTTATTTAATCATATGTGACATCACCATAAAAGTTAGTATAATAGAGGAGTCAGAGATTTTTATGATAAATAGATTGAGTTTAAGATAACATGAATAAATATATTTAGTGTTTACCCTCTTCATAAGATAGTATAGGATGATTTTAAGGACATACTCACACTGACCTTTTTTGGTATTATTAAATGGATGGATCTAGCATGAACCAAAGTAAAAAAATTTGTGAATGAAACTAGTGTGGTTTTATGTATAAGAAAAAAAATTAAATGGGAGATACAATGATAACTCATGTGGATATTCTTAACCAACAATATAGAGTCATTATTGACCACTCAAACATTTGTTATTTTTCTAAGGCATCATATATGCTAGAAACTAATCCCTAAGGAAGTTCATGTAATAATTATAAAAGTATGTATATTAAAAAACCTATGTGTCATGGATGTGGAAAGAAACTCAAAGAAAAAAATTTCGATGGTATGGTAAGATGTTATAGATGTGGTAATGATGGTCATAAATCAATAACCTACCCTAAAAAAATCAAGAGTACATTTGACTCTAGGAAATGGAATGAAGATATTTCTGAGGGATCAATCGAAAATTTTAAATTTGGGACGCATGGCCATTATTGTATTAGATTTTTTTCAATGAAAGTTTGGGAATGGGATTAGTAGGACCTGAAAAATATATGTTTACCAATACATTATTCCATTCCAATTGAAGATGAGGAACCTGAAAATGACCTATAAAAGGAATGGATTATTTCATAGCTCATGTTTTGACATTATTGAATTTTAGGACATTATGAATGATTGTTTTGTAGGAAAGAAGTATAAAAAATTGGAAATCGTGGATAAAGGATCATCAATAATTTTCGATGATAAAGATATCTACATTTTAGGAATTGAATATTTATGTTTTATCTATGGATGATGACATGGTTAAAAGTATTAATGATGCCATTACTTTAGAAGACATCTAGTATTTATAACCATTCTGTTTGTTTTATTAAAACGTTAATTTATGAATAATTACCTTTTATATTTTGGATATAGTTATCAAGAACAATTAGGGTTCATATGATAATATAATTTGAGGCAATTTCAGGTTATTACTTTTTAGGATGCAAAATATGAGGTATGAGATACACTTTGAGGTTAAAAAAGGTTATATTTATTTTTTATAGAATTTATCTCATTTTTGGGAATTTTATAAAATCATATAGTTTTTTAAAAATGAAATCACACAGACTATCTGAAAACCCATCACTTCGGACAATAATGCTTGAATCAAACACACTACGAAAGTGCGACTAGGATTTCTCACAAACCATTGGACAACATCATGTCCTTGGTTAGTATGACTTATAATTTTTAGTTAAATGATTTTACGGATCAAGAATAAGTTTATTTTGGTATCATATGTTTTATTAAATGGACATCCTTAGTATATGAGTTTTTTTTGGTGATTATGTGATAAATTTTATTTTGGAAGACGTTATCTATTTTGGGATCACTGTATGCTTAAGGAAAATATAATGTTATGGGATTTCATTTGAGGGGTAATGATCAAATTTTATTTTTTTGGAATCTATTTTTTTTATTGCAGACATATGGTGATTTGAGTTATTTATCAAAATGATTAACCTATCATAGATAATTTGTGATTAGTATAATTACACTTCAGTATGATCTATTAACTGTAGTCGATGTTATTTGGAGAGAAATGTTAATATTTATCATGGAGGACTATGTGATCAAATCAGTCACAATTTTGGGATTCAATATTCGATTAGATAATTTTGAATAATTTTAAGTATAATTTTTTATTGAATTTTCCTTTTTTAACATTGAGTAATGTTTGTTGAATTCTGGCGATTAAGAGTAGTATTTATTTCTATAAAATATTATCCTTTTCGGGGATTATCTGATCTTGTACTCACCATATTGATTTTTTAGTTTCAAAAGATATGGATAATAAAAAGATAATCTTTTTTAGATTATGTTATCCTATATAGTTTATTCTATTTCTTCAGATGTGTCAAATTCATAATGAATACTCAAGGTTTGGAGAAAAGACATGTTTATGGTTGAAATTTATTTTTAAGTATGATATCCTTCAGGAAAAGAAAGTATGTTTCCTTATGTCCTTAGTCAATTTCATAAATAAATTCTTCAACATTATGAAAAGTAACATAAAACAAAAAAAAATCTATCTACTTTTCCTACCCAGAAATCAAATACCATTTAACCAATCACAAGTTTCTGGTTATTTTGTTTTTAACTTTTTTCTGATCATGTTTTCTATCACTCTCCATCAGAACATGACACATTGTTTTTCCTCCATAGCCATGTTTTCAAACATTTAACCCTATTATTAGTTATCTTGGGTGACCTTTTTATGGTAATTTCTTTATTCTAAAGTGATATTTTTATTGAATATTTTTTTGATGTGGGATTTTCAATGAATTTTCCGATCCCAATTTTAAAATTACAAGGAAACAATTTCCAAAAGAGTGGAATGATGTAAATTACCATGAATTTATAGAATAATAATTTTTTATTTCTATTAATATTTATAAATAATATATTAATTTTAAATTAAAGGGTATTCTTTTTCTGATACCATAATCAACACGTAACAATGGGTTCCTTTGAAACCTTACGTTTCACACAACATTGAGTTATAAAATAAATAATACAATAATGTTATTATTTGATTAAATGGTAGTTAATGCTTAGACGTTGGAATTGAGGGAATGGATTATATCAAATTTATTTTGAAACATGGTTTACAAATGTTTAAATAATGATTCAATTGGATACCAAATTTATTAGAATTGGAAATAAAAACCAATTCAATATAAAGGATGTGTTTTTATGAAAACATTTTAAAAGGGAATAATTGTGCTTATAAAATCATATAACTCTTTATGGATTTCTATTTAATAAAAAATAAATGTTATATATTAAATGTAATATTTTAAATAAATCTTCCAAGATTTCTAGATATGATATTGGAACAAATTCCATTTTCCTGATAAATGAAGTATTTTTCTAAAAATGCAGTTTTACTACATTATGATGGTGAACCATTTTTAAATCTAGTTATTAAACTTTTATATGTTATATAGGAAAAAATAAATATCTTTTATATAATCGGGGAAAACAAATTACATTTGTTAAATTTTTGGTAATATTATGATAAATTCATTTTTTAATGAATAGTGAAAAATACTGCATTTGTATTCAAAATTTCATTTTCATATAATTTATTTGTATATTTATAGTTTATTTTTAATTGGTTTTAAAATGTTATTGGATTATTTTTTATAATTTATTCCAATATGGATCATTGTAAGTACTTTCACTTTTATATTTGATATAAACACATGTCAATCTTTTGATAGATTTTACTTCTTAAAACCCTCTTTTTGGTTTGGACAATAAGATTTAATTTTTAATTAACTATTAAAACTTCTATGTTTTGAATTTGTAAAAATATATTCCATATTTTGAATCATAACGTCTAAATTATGTGAATAGTTGCCTTTTATTTTTGGATATTATTAATAGTAACTTCAATAATAATTTCATTTGCCATGGTTAAATGGTAAATCTTGTAACTAAGTGTAAAAAATAATACTATAACAATATTAAACTACAATAACACATTCCCTAAAACTTTTTAATGAGATATTTCAAACCATGGGAATCCTTGGGTCGATTTTGGAACCCCCTTGGAGCCACTTGGGTGTGAAAATGACATTTTTTTAGAATTAATTTAATGTAAACAAAAATATAACCTAAACAAGTATCTTTTAAAAAAATATCTGAGGTTATTAATTTGATATCATAGACTATAAATAGTAATTATAAACCTAAAATAATTTAATACATCATGATAATTTATTTAATGTTCAGACATTAAATAAAAAATTTAATTATGACATAATGATGATGCAGTAATTGATTTATTAATAAATAATTCAAAAAAATGATATAATATATATTAAAATCATTTTAATTTGATTTTTTAAGGACATAAATGAATTTTTTTGATGATATTGACATATTAACATTGAGTTTATGCTCTTGGATCAATGTAATTATGTTTTTATGATTTTTTTACAAAATGTCAAGTATGAATAGTGTCCAAAATTTACATAATTCATAAACTAAAACATAAAATAGATTATTAAATTATATAAAATTCCTAAAGATCTTATATTCAGATAAACGGTAAATAAATGAACGAATATAACATAAATGACTTTTTTTGGGATGTTTGAGATTATATTGTAATTATATTAACCAATAATGTGTAAATAACATGATATCACTGTAAGATTAAAATGTGTTAAATAAGGGTTAAACCAAAAATATAAAGATAAAAAATATTAAAAAATGGTATAAATTTTTTTTATGATGGGTATTAAAAAAACATATTATCTTAGAATTAGATAAGTTTCTGACCATTTTCAATTGAAATTTATTTTATAATAAGTTAATATTTTAGGACATTTATAAAGTGTCCATATTCTCTCTTATAAAAGGACACCACCTCTACCCACATTAATAACACCTTTCAAGACAATTGGCTCATCCAAATTATAATAAATAAGATCCCAACATCTCTCCCTTCCTCCTAGGATCCTTTTCTAGGAAATAAGGAAATTCAATAATGCCTTTTGGATCAAATCAAAAGAAGTTACCCGATTTAGAGGGTTGGTCTTCTCTCATGCTCCTTTCCATTATTTTCCCTATATACTCCCTATAATATTTTTATTATTTAATTACATAACAACACTAGTATAATAAATATATGATTATTATTTTATGATAAGGATTATAACTAGACTTACACAAACCCACATATAATGGATATTAATATACTGTTTCTGTGTACGCCAAACTACTCCCTCACGAAATGATGATTGTTCAATTTTCTCCTACCAACTCTCCTGGTGGACATTATTATGGAACTATAATGATAGGTTATATATATTATATTTATATATTCTCTATTCATATTTTTTTTACGTCATACCTTTATTCATTTCATAATTTGTAAAAATGATAATCTCACTTGAGGAAGCACAGACTACCACCCCCTCAGATTGATAAGACTCATTCATTCGATACCTTGAACGTATAAATGCTAGAGCTAATGAACTTATGTAACATATATAACATGTGATATTATACATAAATTATAAAAAACCGATGAATTATTTATTTTTCATTTTTTCAATATGACAAGGAAATGAAAGAAGCATTCAAGCGTACGTACGGCCTACCGTATCCATGAACGGTGCATTTCTTTTATTATATCCAAATGTTATATAAAAATATAAATAAGTATATATACTATATGTATATGATATTTATATCCCTATTACTATTCTGTAGATAATAGAATATTTTCCACCTGGATAATTTGTAACTATAACACCTTCATTTTTTACTCAAGTACTGAACATCGACAAAACGACCAAAATGAACTTGAATAATTATATGATTAATATTAAAAGGTAATACGTGATATAAAAGAAATAAGAAAATGAAATAGGTTTTCAAGAAAATATAGATTAACTTATGTTCATTATTCATGATGAAAAATTAACTTACATGATGAGTTGGACTCAAGGTAACAGTCCTCATCTCAATCACTTTTCATTAAGGCATATTTAGATAATATAAACCTTTTTATTTTATAATGTATATGATAAAACCCTTTGAAATTTAGTTTCATTCAAAAGTAATTTTTTGCTTTGCTATGTGTTACTAAACGAAAAAAGTAATGGTTTTAATATATATAGTGATAGTGACCTCTCCTCTGCTGTAACCATTATTTAATATTGGGATTTCTTTATAAGAAATAATGTTTTTAAAAGGAAAATATAACCATTACTCCATTTTTGGGTGATTTGGTATTGAAAATGGTTTTTGATAGGTATTCTGTATTTCTATATAATGAAATTATTTCTTGTTAATGAAAATGAAATGTTATTTGTGAAATGTTGATATTTAAAATATTTTTTGTGTTATGATAATATAATGGTAGTTGGACATTTTACATGTGGTTATGTGATAAACCAATTATTGGTGGTTATTTGATAATCTAAATGATTGGTGGTTCTGTGATAAACCAAGGACAGGTGGTTACGTTATAAACTCCATTGCATTGGGTATGGATGTCGGCTGTTTGGTTATTCCATTTAGTGATATGTGTGGAATTTGGTTGTTTGGTTATTCCATTTAAGTATGTTTATATCCCAAGATACATTTATATGATATATGTTGCTTTCTATGGTCTTTATAGTAGTCTTTTGGTTACAAAAAATGTAAGCAATGAGATTATATTCAGTGAAGTGTATTTTCTACTTCTTAAAGGGAAAAATTAAGACTTTATGATAATGTTTTCATGGTTTATATGTTTTCGCAAGACTAACAGTTTTCATTAATTATGTATACCTTATTGTTCTTTTTTTATAATCATCACAGTTTTTAATTGTTTTTTTACATGACATGAAGAACAATATAGTCATGAATTGGATCTAGGAAAAGTAATTTTATTTAAAACATGAAACAAACCATGTTTTTTACATGTTTTTTATTATTATAATGGGTAGTGAGTATAATTGTCTACTTGTAATATTTAAGTTGTTTTGTATATGTTATGACCTAATTCTATAAATAAATAAACATAAAAAGATAATTGATGTGAATTAAAGTCAAATTATTAACATAATTCGAGATTATGTAATGTTTATGTTTGGGGACAGATAACCCATGATTATGATTTATTATAGAATTATTTATTCAAATATTATTCCTGTCATAATGTGTCCAAGTTCATTTTTAATGGCATGAGTTTTTTTTTTCACCATGGATAATGTTTATGTTATTGATGTTTTCCCCTATATTGCTTACCCGTAGTGAGATTTTGAGCTCACCCCTTTCTTATGATTCATTTTCCAAGTACATGAATTTGTATATTATGAATGACACGTAGAAATAACCTAGGAGTTATAGAGGTTGTCAATGGAGTTTCTAAATTATTTTCTCATTCAAGTTATATTGTTGAAATTTGTATGTATATTTTTTCCAAAGCTATGAAACTAATGTGTCCTTGGGTATTTATATTCCTTAATGATATGAAAATATAATAAAATAAGGCACTTGCTCTGGGAAACTGGGGTTGGGTTCTTACACATGTGATTCAAGAATTATAGGGCTACTAGTGTCTGGTTTTACTAATGATGAAGTTCAATTGTTTAATGCTTAAAAACAAAATGGTGTTTTCCAGTATTCGTTTTTGTTTTCATTATTCTCAATCGGTCGTACATGAATATATAACCTTCTAATGATAGGCTATGTGGATCTATGTTGAGATGTTTGATTGTGAGGCTAAGGACTCAATTCTCTTGTATGGGATGTATCACCTTGAATTGTAATTGAAGAACATTATATATGATACTGTACGAGATATGGAACGACATGATTATAAGAAAATATAACATCCCAAAACCTTATCATAAATTTATTTATAAATAAATTCAATCTATGCAATATCTTATATTACACTGATGCCTGATTTTAATATATTTTGCACTCAAGATAGAGTTTTATCGATTACTATTAATATTTCACTTTAATGAAACAGTTACGACCATTCCATTAAATTTAGTGTTTAAATATTAATAATTAAATTATGAAAATATATAATCTAATTTTATTAATTATTTCACTATTTATTAGAAATAAAATAAGGATCATCAAAAACAAAAATATATGTTTCATGGAAAACATTATATTTTTAATATTATTTTTTCATGTATTGTGAACATAATGTAAAATTAATTTGTACGAAATTTAAAAAATTATATGAAAAATAAAATTTAATTTTTTCAAATCATAACACCAAAATTTTCTTATGGTGAATATTTGGTATTTCTTTGAGAATTTTATGTTTTTTTAATTAAAAATTCATGAATTTGATTTGAAAATATCCTTATTGATTAAATTATTTATAACGTAAACATATATTTTGAATTGGATCCATTGTAAAATAACATAAACTTGATATAAATTAATAAAATTTACGTAATGGGAATGATTTTTAAATTTTATATTGTTATAAAAACAATGTAAATGTTTGCTGATTTTTACTTTAAAACCCATCATTATCATCACATCTGTGGGATAAATTTTTACATAATGTTATCAAATTGGGTGAATTGAATTTAGAAAAATGAATTCAATATTTTTAATAATCATAATTTATAATGTCTAATATGTTAAAATTATGTTTTTAAAAAAATTAATTTTGAAAAACTAGCCAATATTTACTATATTTAATGTATATGTTAGATTTAAGGGGTTGAACAAAAAATGATAGCAGTAGATATGAGATATACACTTATATGAAAACTATATTATTGTAATATTTAGAAATTTTTACTAAATATTTTCTAAAATGGTCAATTTTTAACCTTACCTCATATAAAAAACATGGAAACACTACATTCATTTCAAAGACACTAAATGTTTCCTCTACCCCACTTATAAATTGCCAACCCCTGTCATTCATTATTCACACCTTAAAAAACCTTGTTTTTTAAAATAAATGACAAAATCACTTCTTAAAATCCATCCCCTCATCCCATTATCTTTATTCTAGGAAACAATATAACATGTTATGTAATTGGTTCAAATCACATGAAGATAGTCGAAGAAGAGGTAACATTCTCTAACAATCGCCTTTATTTTACTTATTTATCAACCTAAAATGATTTTTATTGGAATATGATAATATAATAACCATATTATCGTCATATATACTAGTATATTTTAATAAATATTTAATGATATAATACCATCTCCACTTTCATCAAATTTGTTATGAAATCATCATTCATGTGTACGGCGGAATACCTCCACACAAACCAATATCATTCATTTTTTCCTTACCTCTTATTGAGATTAGTTATTATGATGAATCTATAGTATATATATGATATATATACCATAATTAAGAATATGGAGTCATTATATCATATATAACCCTTTACCATCCATGTTTTATTAGATATTATAATTTTTCTAGTGTGTACAATTGACTACCACCTCACAGACTAATGTCATTTATCTTTCAATAATGTGTTACATGGAACGTCATAAGTGTAATTTAATGGATTATTTTTAATATAAATGAAATAACAATGATAATCATGAAATATTTCTCATTATATAATTATAACATAAAAATATTTATTTATTGCCTTTTCACTCCATGAAAGATGACAATGATGTTCGTGTTCGTGGGGAGTTCCACCTTTATAAAACAATGTGAATATATTCACATCACAACACATCATGAATGATATATATAATATTTATTCATTATATAATATTTTATTTATTTTTTATGATCATTCTATAAGGATAAAATACTATATACCCAATTTCAATAAAGATCATTGAAAAATGAAAATGTTACTCATTTGTACGTATGGCATATCGTCTATATGATCATAACATACATCATTTATATTTTAATATTCCATGACTATTATTAAAAGTAATAATTATGATTAAATATGATATTTTTTCATGATATTTATAATGGAGATGATAACAATATATTATATGTGTAAGAACATGATCATTCGTTACAATGTACGCTTTAGAAAATGAGGAAATTAACACATGAAAAGCACAACAATTATGATTGTGTACTAAAAAAAACGTGATAATATGTTATAAAATTTTATGTAAATAATATATTAAATATTTATATGTTTCTTTTAAATTTATATTACATGTTTAACAACACTATTACCAAAGTTAAAGCATGTATAACCAAGATTATGTTTAAGGTAAGGGATTTGGCCTAAATTTCATTTTATTGAGGAATATTGTAATGTTATGCACCTAGTTTTTTATATAGAGTATATAATTCCCATTTAACATGTAATATTATGAATACTTAATTGTTTAATTGTATTTATGTTTAAATTTTACTTATTTAGTCTTTTTGGATTTTATTTAGAGTTTACCAAGTTGTAAATAATTTCATAACGTAATTTTATTGCATTTCGTTGTTTTAATTATTTTTTGTCAACGATTTTATATTATTATGTATATAATAAATTTTTAATAGAAATATCTTTACTTAGACAAGTTTTATTTAGATTTATAGTAGATATAAAAAATTTATTCATTGAAATTAGGATCATTGTAAGGGTCTAATAGAAAATATCATTCTAATAGATATTTTATACAATTATAGTAGCATTAAAGGATATTATTTGATCATTTTATAATGACCACATTTAAGTTTCTACACCTATGGCTATCCATTATATTTTCACATGATAGAAACTTTTTTCTAATCATTGGTACTTGAAATTAGTAAGAAAATATTTTCATAAAATCTTACATAAATTATCTATTCGGTCAAAACATTTTTCATCAAAAACAATGTTTTATAAAAATGTTGTAAAAAATGATTTCATTAACATTAATAAAAAATTTTAAACCAATTTTTACTCATTTACTTTTTTTATATATTTTTTTAAGATAGATATTATTTTCTTTTTCTATTCAATGCACATTAATAATGTTTTTACAATCAAAAAATAATTTTCTTTTTTACCTTATATAGAATCTATGGAATTACCCATCATAATTTCATTTTTGATTTAATTTTATATTTAAGAGGTTTTCATAAAATATTTTTTTTTATTTTTAGAAAATTTCAATTTAAAAAAAACGTTTCAAGTAAAATGATTTTCAATATTTTTTATGTTTTAAAAAGTGAATTCCAAAATGAAATGTATATTTTCTGGAATAAATTTTTTTATGATGTTTTTATGTTACTTATATTCATCAATGTAAACAACCCGTTATTTTATGTATACTCAAATAGGGTATATTTCATATTCATACCATCCTAATTCAAATTTTTGATTTTTTATGATGACTTTGACTATAAAAAGTATTGAAATTCACTTCCTTTTTGTTCATTTTATAGTAAAAATATTTCTATTGAAATTTATTCTTTTGTAAGATCATTGGACATTACATTTTCCCAATATATCAATATTATAAATCCTGGATATTATTATTTCTTAATAAGTATATAATTTCTACATAGGACCTATAACATTGATTTTTATTTTTTATCTGAGGAAATATTGAAAAATCTGTATCCTTTACTCAATATGTATACATTAATATAAGAATAATTTTTAATGAATTAAACTGGTTGTCTGATATATGGGGAATTTCCTAAACTTGTATAACATGGTTGCGGCCCAATTATGTATAGGAGCTCAAGGCATTAGTTGTCTCATGGGACGAATCATTTGGATAACCTATGATTATTGATTTTCTACCAAGTATGATTTAAACCATCTTGTAAAAGGTCTTGACTGTAATGGTATCGTGTTCCTAGGAATCATGTAATCCAATAAATAATAATTTCATTTATATACAATTCAGTTATTATTATACAAGATATTTTCATATTGATATTATATCTAGATACATTTTATTCTTAGTTATGGATTACATTTCCTAATTTTCTGTTATTTACATTTCAATATAGATTCAGCCATATATCACCGTGATAGTCAAGTTATTTAAAAGGTCTGTTTTTTTCTATTATTTACCATTCCATATTGATTGTCTTAATCAATTTATTTAAATTGAATGTGTGTTTAATTATTTACCTTTCCATATTTATCATGAAAATTTAGTCATTATTTCTTCCACTATACATAACCCGTATTGAGTATTTGAGAACACCTCTATTTTTTTCTTCTATCAAGATTCCATGAAGTGTACTATGAACGATATATAATAATATTTTACAAGGAATAATTTTATTATAAAAAATATATATTTTATAATTTTTGTATTAATATTATATATGTATGTCATGTTCGTATGTAGTTAATAAATACTATTGAAAAATTCCATCCTTTAGGACGTTACTCCATATATGTTATGTCAATGTAATACGGAAGGCACTAGCTCCAGACAATGGGGGATGGGGTCACAATAATTGGTATCATACCTTTTTACTAAATAAAAGTAGACATGGATCTAGTATAGATGTACTTTGTGGTAATAACATTAAATAATGAATGTCGGTCTTGCCTCGATAATTACTTGGTGCATGAAAAAGAGCACTACTACATACCTAATTTAAATCATCTAAGGTATATATATAGGATAATTACCATATTCA
Source organism: Viscum album (assembly GCA_963277665.1). NCBI lineage: Eukaryota > Viridiplantae > Streptophyta > Magnoliopsida > Santalales > Viscaceae > Viscum > Viscum album. Next base: position 624,724,859 of record OY728165.1, read on the forward strand.
TTACAAAATATTACCAATAATATATCATAATAAATGACCTTGGTTAAACCTATTGTATCTTAGATTAAAAATAATATGTCAGGATTCAGACACCCAAAAATAGATTATATGTAATTACAACTATGATTATTTTTTATCATAATATTCTATTTGTTCTAGTCAATGGTTGCAACCTAGATATGGTCTGATAATATAAAATATGAAGAAAAAGGTGGTGGTTATGAGAATCCAAATGAGATGAAGAGTAGAGTGAAAAAATATTGTGATTATTTCTAACTATTTATTCATAAATACGAATAAAAAACTACCATAACCAACTCATAGTCTCACCAAAATAATAAAAGGATGGAGTTTGTTATCATCATGAGTGATGGATACTACTAACGGTAAAAGGATTTATTATGATGATGTAAGATTTTTGGAAGGATACATCTGTGAATGTGTCTCAATTGAATGGGGAAATGATTTATATGTGAAAATTAATGGAACAAATCAATGAATTTCCATTAAAAAAATGAAGAGTGTGATAGATTGAAATAAATACCATCCTATGGATCCATATATGGATGGTTGTATTATGTGTGGAGAACATAAGAATAATATAAGTCAATTACATCTTCTAAATGGTAAACCCTAGTCCAAGGAAGAACCTATGCTGAATTAAAATGGACGAATTCATTATGTAGAAGTATTGTACTATTGAAATTTGATTATATGAATTATAAATCATATATATATTGAGTTAAATTTTATAATAATATATCACTTTATTAAATTAAATGTTATGAACACCATCATGGTTATGCTTTTATGATAAATCCTATGTTTAAATTCTTAAATGACCCTTTTTATGGTTTATATTATACAAATTTTACAATATTAAATATATTTTAGAGAAAATTGTATAGAGTATAGGTTTAAGTTTAAAAGTTATTTGACGAATGATTCATTTTCATTTTATAAACATAATTTAAGATGTATTTAAAACCAATATGGGTAATATAATTACCTTATAATTTTAAGGACCCAGCCATAAACATTACATAATATTGAATTAAATGATTAATTCACATTGAGGATCTTTTCAGGTTTAGAGTTTTGGAGAATAAGGACATAACTGTTACATCTCAAAAGAGTACAAAGTAGACACTTCTATACAGTTTCCATTTTTTCATAAAATAAAAACTCTAAAAAGAGACATGTCTAGTTCCATGTTTTAGATAGCATGACTTTTCCATGATCTCATCTTTGACCCTATTCATCTTTAAGCCCTATGAAAAAAAATTCAAAACATGGGATGAGCATTAAAAGCTCAGTAAAAGATACAAAAAGAAGGAAAACTACTAGTTTTTCAAAACAATAAGTAAAGCACTAATACTTTATCATAAGTAATACTTTTCACCATTAAGAAGTATAAAATAGTATTCATTGAATAAAAGATCAATACTTACCATTTTGTAGTCCAAAGAATACCATAAAACCCATAAAAAGATCACATAACAAATAAAGGTTACGTGGGACATAAACATACTTAAATGGAATAACCATATAGTTGACTTCCACACATATCACTAAATGGAATATCCATACGGCCGACTTCCATATCCAATGCATTGGAGGTTATAACGTAACCACCCATCCTGGTTTTCACGGCACCACCCGTCATATGGTTTATCACGTAACCACCCATCAAATTTACAAGTACCATCATAGTAACTAAAATATTGAAAATATAAACATTTCACTAATAACATTTCATTTTAAATCACACGAAGTAATTTCCAGATATTGAAATAATAAATCCATTTTCATAAACCATTTAAAAAGAGATTTTTTAATCAAAGTGTCCCAAACTACTTTGAAGATTTTAATGGAATTATAATTTTAATAAAAAATTATTTCCATATAAATAAATACTCAACACTATTTTTAAAACATGGAAATAAAAGATAATGATTTAGAATAATAAATCATTAAAACATTTAAAATGATATTTTAGTTAAAGAGTTTTTAAAAAAATGAGAGACTCTTGAATACAAATAATTGAAGAATAACATTTAATCAGAACATTATAATATCATAAGAATAAATGGAATCATGATATAATATGACAAAGGATAGTATATACACCCTATAAGAGTGAATTGGTGCATAAAAAGAATAATGTCTCAATGGAAATGTAGATTGTGATGAAACCCATTATAAAGACAATATCATTAAGTTAAGTATAAATGAATTACATAATAATGTGTGACAAATATATATACACTCTATATGATTGGATATTAAGTGTAAATAAATCATAGTAAATTAACACATGTTCTTTTTAATACAAATCCAATGACTAGGATGTTTAACTTAATGAATGGAAATTGAGTTAAAATTACTCTTATCAAGTTCATATCGATGACATGAGAATTTATCAACGGTGTGATAATGTGTAACAAAACAATATCCACAAAAAGGGGATTGGAAATTACAACATAAATAAATAAATAGTGATTCCTCACATAATCATATCATGACATAATTAATAATTATAAGATTATCCCAAGGAATAGAAATTAGGTTCAAAGGTTCCCTTAGTGATTTGGTAACATACAAAACATACAACCCATGAAAGAAGTATCATTAAGTGAAGATGTAAATACCTATAAATTATAGTATATTACACAATGAATATAATCAGGGATAGTAAATATGCCACAAAAATGGAAATAGTTTCCAATATAACATGATTCTCACTGGAATAAAAAGTGAGATGAAAAACCCTTACTTCTTTGTAATCAATCGAGTCATATAAACAAAAGTTAATAACCACAAAATAAATCACAGAATACCAAAAATATAAAGAGAATCCCGATAATATATATCTAGTAGCCGCACACAATACCCCACATGCAATAAATAAGTGGCGAAAAATGGAAATCCCATGAAATTAAGACTGAGATAAGAAACCCCCTTACCTCGTTGTCCGACATGACCCGTTCGTTCTTCAATATCCTGAATAATAAAATAAAGATAATTTATTCTTTCCTAAGAAAATTTATAAAGTTTATTATTCCTTTTATTTCACTTATTTCCATGTAATAAACATTATGTAATCATTTAAGTTATTAACGTCTATTTTTTCGATATTTGGTACTTGAGAAAAAAATGAACACCTTATATTTACAATTATTCTATGTTGTCAATAGTCCATTATATCGAGAATGATATTAATATTTAGATATAAAATATATCATATATATATAGATATATATTTATAATATTACATATCATTTGGAGATAAGAAATGAAATGCACCGTTCATGGAGACGCTAAGTCGTACGTACGCATGAACGCTACTTTCATTTCTATTTCATAATTTAATGGAATTAAAACATAACGATATATTTTTATATTAAAATTAATGTATAATATCATATATAATATCATTAACTCTATCCTTTATACATCCCACATAAGGAACTAACGAGTCATATCACTTTGAGGGGGCAGTAGTCCGCACTTCCTCATATTAAATTATCACGTTAACCTGTAATGGAAACAATAAACGTATGATATAAATAGAAAATACAGAAGAATTAAGATGACATAAACATAATATATATCATATAAAATAAATTTCCATCATAATGGCCACCATGATAGGCGGTAGGAGGTAATTGAACAATCATCGTTTCGTGAGGCGTTAGTTTTCCATCCCCTGAAACAATATGTTCTTCAATCATTAGATGGAGGTTTCTGTAAGTGTATTTAGAATAATTCTCAAAACAAAATCCTAGTATATTGCGGATACTGGTTTTGTTATAAAATAAGGTAATAAAAATATTTTATGGGTTGGAGAAGTAAAATTAAATAAAAGAAGTTAAGAGAAACCATTACCTTGATTTTGTGTAACTCCCTTTGGTTTGAACTAAAATGTTTGTTAAAGTGTCTTCTACATAAGTTAAGGCTTCTAGGAGAAAGATAGGGATGTTGGGAGCTTTTTTGGTCATAGGTTGGATGATCCAAATGTATTGGTAGGTGTGAGGAATTTGATAGAAATGGTTTTCTTTTATAAGGGGGTGAAGGGGCTCTTTAGGAAAGTGTAAAAATATTATTTTCTTATATAATGATATTTGGTTTCTAAAGGTTCAAAAATCATTATAGTCGAATTTAAGATGACTCATGGTAGATATAAAATCTTACAATAAGAATTTTACAGGTTTTGAATATTGTTTTAATATTTATAATCTTATTTATTTAAATAATTTATTGATGAGGTAAATACTGCATCATTATTGTGTTATATATATTTTAATTTATATGAAGTCTAAAAATTATAATAAAAATATAATGATGTATTAAATATTTTTAGATTTAAAAATAATATTTATAGTCAAAATATTACTTATATAACACCATATAAAAAATAATTTACTAAAAGATATGTGTTTGTGTCATTTTGGCCTTTACTTTAAATTAATTAATCTAAGGTGTCATTACCATTCATAAGTGGCTCCATGGGGACCTCAAATCGACCCAAGGATGACCATGGTCGTCCATTAATCATCCAATAAGGTTAGGACAAGTGTTAAGGTAATTTTTAATAATTATAATATCCTTTTTACCTTTAATTAACCTATTTACCTTTAATCGCAGTAAATAAAAGTCAAAAGTTACTATTCATAAAATATTATTTTCATCTTATTGAACAACGTTTTACTTACTAATAACAACCATTAATGTATTATTTTTGAAATTCCATTCACATATGTGGTAAAATTATATTTAAATGAAAAATTCAGTTTTTTAACTAGTACTAAGTGGTTTCACTATTCATCAAAAATTGAAGTTTTTCAGAAAAAGACCAAAAATTCACTCTAGGCTAAATTTCATATTCCGAATTCAAAAATGATGTCTAATTAAAAAAATTAAATACATAGAAGTTCTATTAATTAATTTTATAATTAATTCCCACTGTTAAAACAAATAGCGTGTTTTTAAGAAACAAAAACTATCAAAAGATTGACATTCGTTTATGTCCAAATTTAAAGTAAAATTAATTCCAATGACAAAAATTGGATTAAATGTTAAAAATATATTTTAATTACAATTTAATCCCAATTAAAAATATAATCTAACCATATAAATAAATTAGATTAATATGCAGTTTTGAATTAAAATACAATATTTTTCACTATTCATAAGAAATGAACTTTATCGGAAAAAATTACAAAAAATTATACAAAGTAAATTTTGATGTCCCAATTATAAAAAAGGATTTTTTTTTCTCGTCAAATAGAATGTATTAATGTGTACAAAACTAGATTTAAAGAGGGTTCACCATTAAAAGGTGGTATATCGACCTTTTAATGTAAATTATTCTTAAAATTAGTTTCATTCACATTTTAAGCCTCTAACTTTTATTGGATAAATGTAAATACATTTAACAACCATGTATAATCATATTGTAGTTAGTTTTGTTCATTATCACCAATACAACGGCTAAGAGTTAACATCAATTTAAAATAATTATATTATATTATTATTGTGAAACATAAGATTTCAAAGAAACCCATTGTTGTGTATCAGGTATGTCATTGAACATAGAATACCCTTTATAGTAGAATTAATATTTAAATCACAAATATTAATAAATATGAAAATTTTCATGTTGTTTATTTACCTGGGATGTTACATCCTTCCCCCCTTTTGGGAATTTCATCCTCATAATTTTAAAACAAGTCTTGGAAACTTCATTAAAAGTCCAACATTGGAAAAGAGTCAGTAAAACTATCACATTAAAAGAAAGAAATAGAATTACAAAGGTCACCCGAGATAACCCATAAAAGGATTCCATGTATGAAAACCTAGATATGGAAGAAAGAAAAACCGGTCATGTTTTGATGCATATTGATAGAAAACATGATTAGTAGAAATATAGCCATCAGAAAATCACAGACATGTGATGGGTTAAACAGTCTTGGATTCCCCAATAGGAAAAGCTAACAAACAACGATTTTGTTTTAAGTTAGTTTTCATAAAGTTGAGGAATTTATTTATGAGCTTAACTAAAAACATAAGGAAACATACTTACTTGCCATGTAGAATTTCATCTGTTACTAAATTTCTACCACAAATGTATCTTTTCTCCCAACGATGAGTATTCAAACTGACTTGGTCACATCAAATGCACAAGAATATAATTGTAGAGAATCACATAATCCATGAAAAAGCTATAAATTTACCCTGTCTTTATAAATTAACCAAAACCAAAAATGGTTTGTATGAGATCATATAATCCTCAAAAAGGATAATCCTTTATAAAGAGAAATTCTACTCGTAATCTCAAAAATTCAACAAAAAGTACCCATAGTTCAAATAATACCATTCAATATACCATTTCCCTTAAAATTCATCAAAATAAAACAATCTAATATTGTGACCCAAAACTCAGAAGGATTTAGTCACATAGTCTTCCACTGTAAATATTAACATTTATCTCCAAATAAAAATCAACTATTCTTAAAGTCTCATACTAATGTGTAATTAACCAAATCATGTATTCTCTATGATAGGTTATTCATTTTCATAAAAAACCAAATCACCATATGTCCATAATAAAAACATAGATTCTCCAAAAATAAAATTCCACCATTACTCATCAAAATAAAAGATAATTATTCCTTGAATAACATTTTCATATATAAATCTTTAGGGTTACACATACTATAAAAAGTCTTCCAATATAATCCCATCAACAAAAAAGCCTTAATACTGTGTTTTATTTCATCATCTTAAAATCTAACATAATACTTGAATCTCGTATATGTTGACTTCTTACTCATTCAACGTTCTTCATGATCAATTAACCATTACATTCCAACTTATTCTGAAATACTTTTTTCTTTCAAACAAAATAATGAATCATATCCTACAATTCAATAGTGTCAAAAATATGTTAAGAATTAATCCATACCTTTCATTGGTCATTTTCAGTTTCTTCATCCTCAATTGGAATGGAATTAGGTATTGGTAATAATATATTTGTATGATCTTTGTAATCCCATTATCAAAACATCTTCGTAGGACATGTGTCTGTATAATGACCATGCACACCACATTTAAAACATTCAATTGATCCCTCATAAATAACTACTTTCTTTTTCCTAGAGTCAACCAGATGATTTCTTTTTTACATGTAAGGTTCTTGCTTTATGACCTTCATTCCCACATCAATAGCATCTTCTTGTCCCATTAAAGCATTTTCCGAGGGGTTTCCTTCCACATCCTAGAAACATAAGTTTTTAAACATACATACCCTTATGATTATTACCTGAACATATGTAGGGATTTGTTTCTCGTATAGACAATGCCTTATAAAAATAAAAAAGGGTCAGGGGTCAATCATGACTCCAAATAGTTGGTTTAGAAGAACCACAAGATTCCTCATTGCAACTCCCATTTCATTCAACTGCTCGTTCAGAAAACCGTCACAGTTTTCTTCACATCCACTGTTAATTTTGTGCCTACTAGATCGAGCCATTTACTAAAACCAAAAGGCTCAGTGTGAGTATATAAGTAAAATCATCATTTAATATTTTAAGAGTAGGGTAAATATTAAGATATACTTATTAATGTTATCTTAAACTCATTCACATTATCTAAAATAACATTGTCTCTTTCTAAAATCTTAACCATTATGGTAATGTAACTAGTTCTTAAAGAACACCCTAACCTCTAATGTTATTTAAACTGAGCCCTGATACCAACTATAAGGACCCATCCTTAAACATTACATAATATTGAATTAAATTATTAATTTACATTGAGGATATTTTCAGGTTTAGATTTTTAGAGAATTTGGACCTAACTATTACATATCAAATAATTACAATGTAGACACTTCTACATAGTTCTCAATTTTTCATAAAATAAAAAATCTAAAAAAAGAGACATGTCTAGTTCCATGTTTTAGACAACCTAACTTTTCCTTGATCTCATCCTTGACCCTATTCATCTTTAAGTCATGTGAAAAACATTTAAAAACTTGGGATGAGCATAAAAATCATAATAAGGGATACACAATGAAGGAAAATTGTTAGTTTTTCAAAACAACAAGTAAACCACTAATACATTATCATAAGTAATACTTTTCACCTTTAAGATGTAGTAAATACTCTTCGTTGAATAAAAGATCAATGCTTACCATCTTGTAACCAAAAGATTACCACAAAACCCATATAAAGAACAAATTTCATATAAAGGTAATTTGTGACAAAAACATACTTAAATGGAATAACCATACGGTCTACTTCCACACATATCACTGAATAGACTAGCCATACGACCAACTTCCAAACCTAATGCATTGGAGCTTATAAGGTAACCACCCATCCTGGTTTTCATGGAACCACCCATCATATGGTTTATCATGTAACCACCCATAAAATGTCCAAGTACCATCATACCACATAAAATATTGCAAATATTAACATTTTACTAATACCATTTCATTTGAAATCACAACAAGTAATTTTAAGATATTGAAATAATCAATCCATTTTCACAAACCATTTAAAAAGAGATATTTGAATCAAATTGTCTCAAACCACTTTGATGGTTTTAATGGAATTATAATTTCAAAACATTAATGTCCATATAAATAAATACTCAAAACCATTTTTAAAAAATGGACATTAAAGATAAAGATTTAGAATAATAAATCATTAAAACATTTAAAATGATATTTTAGTTAAAGGGTTTTTAACAAAATGAGAGAATCTTGAATAGAAATAATTGAGGAATAAAATTTAATCAGAATATTATAATATCATGAGAATAAAGGGATTCATGATATAATATGAAAAAGGATAGTACATACACCCTATAAGAGTGAATTGGTTCATAACAACAATGACGCCTCAATGGAAATGTTAATTGAGATGAAATACATTATAAAGATGGTATCCTTAGATTAAGGATAAATCAATTATATAATAATGTGTGAAAAATATATATATAATAAATATGATTGGATATTCAGTGTAAATCAGTCATAGTAAATTCACACATGTTCTTTTTAACACAAAACAAATTACTTGGATGTTTAACTCAAAGAATGGAAATTGAGTTAAAATTACTCTTATCAAGTTCATATTGATGACTTGAGAATTTATCAATGGAATTATTATGTATATGAAAACAATATACACACAATGAGGAGTGGAAATTACAAAATAAATAATTAAATAGTGATTCCACACATAATCATATCATGACATAATTAATAATTAGAAGATTAACCCAAGGAATAGAAATTGGGTTAAAAGGTTCCCTTATGGATTTGGTGACTTGAAAACATACAACCCATGAAAGAAGGATCATAAAATGAAGATGTAAATACCCATAAATTATAGTATATTATATATTGAATACAATCATGGATAGTACATACGCCACACAAAAGTAAATAGTGGCCAATATAGCATTAATCTCACGGGGATAAAATGTGAGATGAAAAACTCTTACTCCATTGTTATGAATCGAGTCGTATGACAAAAAGTTAATAACCACCAAATAAATCATATAATACCAATAATATAAAGATAATAATTATAATATATATCTAATGGTGGAATAAAATACCCCACTTTTAATAAATAAGTGGTGATCAATGGAAATCTCATGAAATTAAGAGTGAGAGAAGAAACCCCCTTACCTTATTGTCCGACTTGACCCGTTCGTTCTTTAATCTCTTGAATAATAAACTAAAGTTAATTTATAAATTATTAATATCCATTTTAATTTTTATTATTAATTTTATATCACTTATTACCATGATATAAACATTACGTAAACATTTAAGTTAATAACGTCTTATTTGTCGATATTTGGTACTTGAGTCAAAATTGAACACCTTATATTTACAAGTTGTCCATGTTTTCAATAGTCCTTTAAATATAGAATGATATTTATATTTAGATATCATATATATAATATATATCCAGTATATATATATATATATTTATAACAGTACATATCATTTCGTGGTAAGAAATAAAATGCACCGTTCATGGAGACGATAAGTCGTATGTACGCATGAATTCAACTTCCGTTTCTATTTATTATTTTAATGGAATTATGAAATAATTATACATAGGTATACTATAAATATAGTATAATAAAATATATAATATCATTAACTCTATCCTTTATACATCCCATATAAGATATTAACGAGTCATATCACTTGGAGAGGGCGGTAGTCCGCACTTCCTCAAATGGAATTATCACGTTTACCCATAATGGAAATCATAATGATATGATATAAATGAAAAATACAGAATAATAAAGAATATATAAACATAATATATAACATATATAAATAATGTTCCATTATAATGGCCACCATGATATTTGGTAGGAGATAATTGAACAATCATCGTTTCGTGATGCGTTAGTTTCCATCCAGAGAAACATTATGTTCTTCACCCATTTGACGGAGGTGTGTGTATGTTTAGGTTTAATCATTCTCATAACAACATACTAGTATATTCAGAATACTATTTTTGTTATAAAATAATGGAATAAAAAGTTTTTAGGGTTTGGAGAATTAAAATAAAATAAAAGAAGTTATGAGAAACCATTACCTTTAATTTTGGTAACTCCCTTTGGTTTGAACCAAAATGGTTTGTTGAAGTGCCTTCTGCCAAAGGTAAGGCTTCTAGGTGGAATATATGGATTTAGGGAGATTAATTGGGTAGATTTTGGGCGAGGCAAAATGCTTGGGAGGTGTGAGGAATTGGATAGAAATGATCTTCTTTTATAAGGGGGGGAGGGGCTCTTTAGGAATGTGTGAAAAAAATATTTTATTATATAATTATATTCGGTTTCTAAAAGTCCAAAAATTATTAAAGTAGAAGATAAGATGACTCATGGTCGAAATAAAATCATCCAATTAGAATTGGACGGGTTTTGGATATTATTTTAATATATATAATCTTATTTATTAAAATCATTTATTAATGAGGTAAATACTGCATCATTATTGTGTCAAATATAATTTACTTTATTTGATTTCTAAAAATTATAATACAAATATAATAATGTCTTAAATCTTTTTATAATTCCAATGAATAATTATAGTCCAAATAACGACTTATATAACACCATATAAAAATTAATTTACTAAAAGATGTTTGTTTATGTCATTTTGGACTTTACTTTAAATTAATTAATCTAAAGTGTCATTATCATTCATAAGTGGCTTTATGGGGTCCCAAAATCGACCTAAGGATGTTCATGGTCGTCCATTACTCATCAAATAAGGTTAATACAAGTGTTAAGGTAATTTTGAATAATTATAATATCCTTTTTACCTTGAATTAACCTATTTACCTTTAACTGCGATAAATAAATGTCAAAAGTTACTATTCACCAAAAAAATTTCCATCATATTGAAACACATGTTATTTATTAATAACAACCATGTGTGTCTGATTTTTGAAATTCAATTCAATGAAGTGGTAAATTTTCATTTAAATGAAAAATTCAGTTTTTTTAACTTCTACTAAGTGGTTTCACCATTCATGAAAAATTACAGTTTTTCAGAAAAATACCAAACATTTTCCCTAAGATAAATTTGATTATATGAATTCAAAAATGATCTCTATTTTTTCAAATTAAAAAAAAAGATGTTGTATTAACTAAATTTATAATTAATTCCCATTGTTAAAACAAATAGCGTGTTATTTAAAAACAATAATTCTCAAAAGATTGACACTTTTTATGTCCAAATTTAAAGTGAAATTAATTCCAATGACCAAAATAGGATTAAATGTTAAAAATATATTCTAATTAAACATTAAAAACAATTAAAAAACAATATATCCGTATAAATAAATTAGATTAAAATACAGTTCTGAATTAAAATACAATGTTATTTACTATTCATTAAAAAATGAACTTTATCGGAAAAAATTGCAGAAGTTTACAAATAGTAAATTCTGATCTCCCTATTATAAAAAAAAGATTTTTTTGGTCAAATAGTATGTATTAAGGTGAAAAAAACTAGATTAAAATAGGTTTTCCATTAAAAGGTGGTAAATCGACATTTTAATGTACATTATGCTTAAAATTAGTATCATTCACATTTTACAGCTCTAACTTTTATTGGATAAATGTAAATACATTTAACAAAAATTTATAATCATATTATAGTTATTTTTGTTCATTCCTGTCGATACAACGTCCATGATTTTACTACCATTTAAAATAATAATATTATAATATTGTGCAACGTAAGATTTCAAAGAAACCCATTGTTGTGTATCAGGTACACCCTTGAACATAACATCCCATTTAAATTAGAATTAATATTTAATTCACAAATATTAATAAATAAGAAAAATATCAGGTTCTTTATTTACCAGGGATGTTACAATAATATTATTCCATTATAATTATTTTAATTTGTTTTAAAAAATGTTTTATAGAAAACCTTTTCTAAATTGTATTTTATGATTAATTTTATTTATAGGATTTCCTTCGTATTAATTTTGGAACTATATAAGAATTATATTAATATATATATATAACCTATATTTCTAGTGAAAACCCATCATGTCCGAAAAGGCATTAGGACTCAATCCCATGCCAAAAAAAATGATAAGGATTTAGTGCCTACCATTTTCCTATGTGATTTCTAGGTTAATATTTCATTACGAAATAATTTTAAAACTAAATATTAATAAAAAACCAACAGTGATTCTTTTTTGTTTTAGAGATTAATTCATTTTTATATACCATGTTATAAAAATATTTTATTGGGAAAATAGTTAGATATAGACATTATGACTTTTCATTCATTTATTGATCTTATTAACAATTTGAAGAGAGCTTTAGTGATTTAGGAAAAAAATTCAATTTTAGTTACAAATTTCGTGGACTATGAAATGAATTGGAACTTGATCAAAGGACAATAAAAGTAGTAAATGGTTCTTATGAAATAGAAACATGTCAAGTATTTATTATTAATTATATTATTATATATAAAAATAATTATTAATCATTAGGAATCAAATCTCAAACCAAAAATTTTATTCTATTACATTCACATCTGATGAATCATATGGCCTTTTAAATCATCATAGAAATATATTTTTTGATTTCCTTAACATTCCTTTCATCACTAATATTTTCCTGATCTATTACCTCTATCACTCTCTAGAGTTATTTTTTCTTTTCATTCTTGTAAATATTTTCTTTTCCAATATATTTTTTATTACTTGGGAACCTAGTAACATGATTTTCATACATAAATTTTTCTCTTATTAGGTGGATATTTTATTATAATATTTTTATGTGTATTTTCTTCAAAAAAATAATCTATAAAAATATAAATAAAAATTCTATGATCAATTTTAAATTATGAGGAATTAAATTTTTTAATGTTCATAGATTATATCTCCCTGAAATTTTAAAAGAAGAACATTTTATTTATAGCATATGTGACACATAATGCCACTATTAGAAAAAAATATAACTCCATCAGAATTTAATATTTTTATATATAAACAAATTCAATATCATTTATATCGTATATTATATGAAACTCTGAATTTAGATTACATTTCATGCAAGACTATGTTTTACAGAATACTATTAATTTTATTATTTAATATAATAGTTATCACATATTTGTTGGAATGATGAGGATGAAAATAAAAATCTATCATATTTAAATATATATTTTTCCATTTTTATTATTCATATATTATTTATAAATTAATTACATATCATTTAAAGTAAAATAGAAATTGTTTCTTAAAAATAAGTATTTTTTGAAAAGATAGAATAATCGTGCTTTGAACAAATAACTGAAATTTAAATTTTACAACTATTATTAAATTTATTTGAAAACATAAAATTAATTTTTAATGTTGGAATACCATAATTATATAAATGTTAATTTTGGTGATTTTCTATGAAGTTTCTTTTTTTTCGATAAATAGTTATAAATGCTGTTTTTTAATTGAAAAATGTCATTTCAATTAAATTATTTATATTCATAAATTTTATTTTGATTTTCTAAAAGTGAAATTAGATCAATACGATATCAATTATTCCAATTTATATCATTTTAGTTATTTTTATATTGTATTTATATATAAAAACATTATAATCTATTGAATATATTCACCTTAAAACCTCACATTCCCTCCACGTATGGGGGATTAATTTTTATTTAAATTTTTTCACTTTTGAAAATAATTTTTCAAAAAATTGATTAAAAATATGAATTAGAATAATTAATTATTTTTAATATTTTCAAATTAATTTATGACAAAAATTAATACTGAAAACATTAAAAATTATTTTACATCGTTAAGGATAAAATTGGATTACTAGGCGTTATACTAAAATGGTATTAGTAAAAATAACATATAAACATGAATAAAACTATTTTCTGGTAATATTTCAACCATTTCACTAATAATGATTGATAATAGTTCATGTTTTACCCTTTTGGAATAATAAAAACATGGGCACAATCAATTCACTTCAAAAATACATACTATGTCATCTCCCCCACTTGAAAAAGGAAACCTCCTATCCTGCATTATTCACACTTTCAAACCACTTTTTTTTAAACAAATTCCCCAACCACATAAAAACATATATTACCTCATCTTATTAGCCTTATCTTGGGAAACATGACATCATTATAGTGCTTGGTGTAAACCAATAGAGATACCTAATGAAGACGTATTGTTCTCCCACGAGAATCTTTATTTTCATCTTTCTCCTCCTCTTTCTATTTTTTTAATACAAGAACATATAATGACCATGTTATCTCTCATTTATGGGGAGTTTTTTATAATAATCTAATTTAAGAAAACTATATCATCTTCCATCAAATGGGGAATGAATTCACCATTCGTGTGTTTGGTATACTACCTCCTCATGATGCAAAACTATTTATTTTGACATTACCACCTCTATTGGTTGGGTATAGTTCTGTAAGAATAGTATATATATGAAATTAATAAAAAAATTATACCTCTATAGAAATTATATCAGATGTAAAATTTTAATTTACATTACATAATCAATATAAAAATGTCGCTAGTTTAAACAGAGGACTACTACCTCGGGATGCAATGTGATTCGTCTTTCACTAACGCTTTATATAGAAGGTGATAAGGGTAAGGTTCATAACTATATTTCATATAATTTACAAAATCAATATATTTATTTAATTTTTATCATTAGGTAAATATAATATATCAAATTTTATTTCTTACCTTTTTTGCCAATTAATGATGAAAACTTTATTTAGGTATGTGTGGACTACAACCCTCTGGAAATGATGTGTATCTGTTTTCATCACCTCCCAACAAGAATGATATATATATATAAGTATTATTGAAGTTATCATATGATATGTGTAGTACCCCCGGTTTGAGGTATGTGGCCTTTTTTTATGGATTTTTATGTGTTTAAAGTGAATGGGATGAGTTGGGAAGAGCACGGGAGAGTTTGGAATGGTTTTGGATGAGATTGGAGGATTTTTTATGGGTTAATGGTTTGAGAACGGTTAGTGGAAACCGTGTGGATTCTCCAGGAAACCGTCACTACAGGAACAATCACTATTTGTGACGGGTTATTTGCGAAAAGATTTCTTCCCGTCGCATATAACCCGTCCAAGGAAGCTATTTGTGACGGGACAATTTCATCGTCACGAATATCCAATTATTTACGACGGGTTTTTGTCTCCCGTTGCAAATAGTTTGGCGTGACTTGCGTACCAAACCGCGCGAATATTATTTGTAACGGGGAGTTGTCTCCCGTTGCAAATAGTTTGGAGAGGCTTTCGTGCCAAACCGCGCAGGCGTATTTGCGACGGGATCCCGTCGCAAATACCCGACGGTGGTTAATAACTTTTTGTGACGGGATGTCGTCCTATCGCAAAAAGACTATGGGCAGGAACTATTTGCGACGGGACCCGTCACAAATAACCTTTTAACCGCCGACTATAATTAATGTGGGCGAGGGTATTTACGATGGGCTCCGTCGCAAATACCACCATTTGCGACGGGAAACACGTCGCTAATAACCTCATCGCAACAAATCTAACCTATATATACCCCCATCGGTTTTTCCCAAATCATTCAGATCTTGCACTTTCTCTCTTTTCATTCATTAGTTTTAAAGAAAATTTTTCGTTTAGTTGAAATTTTTTATACGAGAGCAATCGAAGGGCATCAATATCTTCATAATATCAAAGTTTAAGGTATTTATATTTTTTTTATATTTATTTTATTTTTTCATGTTAATTTAAATTGATGTTTATTAGTTTTAATTTAATTAGATTTCAATTGATTTTTATTTATATTTATTTTTACTAAGAAATTGATTTTGTTAATGATAATTATAAATAATTAGTCATAATTAATATTAATTAGATATAATTAGATATAATTAGAAATTATTATATATAATTTGCAATAAATAGATATAATTAGAAATAAATAGATATAATTAGCAATAAAGAGATATAATTAGAAATAAATAGATATAATTAGCAATAAATAGATATAATTACCAATAAATAGATATAATTAGTAATATATAGATATGATTTATTATAAATAGTAATAAATATATATAATTAGTAATAATTAGTAATAAATAGATATAATTAGTAATAAATAGATATATTTAGTAATAAACTGATATAATTAGAAATAAATAGATATAATAAGAAATAATTAGATATAATTAGTAACAAGTAGATATAATTAGTAATTATTAGATATAATTAGTAATAATTAGATATAATTTGTAATAATTAGATATAATTAGTAATAATTAGATATAATTAGAAATAATTAGATATAATTTGAAATAATTATATATAATTAGTAATAAATAGATATAATTAGTAATAATTAGATATAATTAGTAATAAATAAATATAATTAGTAATAATTAGTAATAATTAGATATAATTAGTAATAATTAGTAATTATTAGTAATACATAGTAATAATTAGTAATAATTAGTATCAACTCTTATGTGACTCCTGCTTCTTATTATGGTACTGTTGCGATGTCGGTGTCCAGCTCGAGAGGAGCTCGTGGAGAGGCATCATCTTTTGGCTCACAATATCGAGAGCAGTTATGAGCTCAGTCTGAGCTTATATAGACTTTTTTAGAAGCACCAAGAAGAGATGTGTCGGCAGTATCAGTAGCAGGAGTAGCATTACGAGGGGCAGATGCGTCGATGGCAGGAGTAACAACATGAGGAGGAGACGCTTTGATGGCAGTAGTAGTATCATGACCAGATGAAGTACATGTGTCGTCTGACTCGTAGTTTACGGATGGAGTTTCCTCCAGCAGCTCTTTTAGCTCCTCCACCTCCTCCAGAAGACGACCCCTAGTGATTTTTTTGTTACAATCATTTTAATTTAACATTGTAATATGAATTATTTCTATTTTCTTTCTTCTATATCGGTGAAAATATTACATAATTTAATTTTTAATATTTTTTTATTTTTTTATTTATTTTTGTGAATATTGAAAATTTTGATTTTTTTAATTTTTATTATTATTTTAATAATAGTAATATTATTTTTTCCATTAATCATAATTCTATTAAATTTTATTTCTTATAAAATTAATTTATTATTTGCGACGGGACCATTTTAAATGGGGTCCCGTCGCAAATAGTCTAACTAAATATTTTTAAAAACATATTTGCGACTACACTACTTGCACGTCGCAAATACATTGTTGGGACGGGCCCGTCGCAAAAACATTTATTTATATGTAGTACATATAATCAGTGGCTTATTTGCGACAACGATGTTTCCCATCGCAAATAAGATTTTTTGCAACGGGCCCGTCGCAAATAATTGTATTTGCGACATCGTTTACTGCAACGGGCTATTTTCGACGGGGCCCCATCGCAAAATCCTATTTGTGACGGGATCTCGTCGCAAATAGGTTGTCGCTATTACCAAGAATTCCAGTATTGCCTGTAGTGGGAGACAGTGGGCTTCGCACGTATTTTGCACGGTTTTGCAAACCTTGCGAGGAAACTGGGCGTACCCTTGCTCTCGAGGTAGTAGCGTGTGCACGGTTAGCACACGGTTTTCCAAACCGTGTGGACTAACCCTGCGACCACATAAAAATATGATTATAAGTTCTGGGCTCCCTCATGCATAACCTTTTTCACTCCAAACATCCTCCCACTCATGGCTAACTTGGTATTTTCAGTTCTCCAGGATTGGAGGGGCTCTCCCACTTGTTTTAGAAGAAAATCGAAGGGTTTTCAAGGTAGTTTGAAGGTGATTTCTACTAGGTAAGTATTCTCTCATGGTTCCATTTGGTTTTCTCTAGATCATTTCTTCTCTCCTTATAGGTTTTCTAGATCTACACATATTGTGTGTAGATATATGGTTTTGGTTTCCTTGTATGATGATTTTAATCCTTATGGATGCTAGGGAAATCGATCAAGAGATATTTCAGTGGTGCGTTCGCCGAATTTGAGGTTGAGTGGCTTTGGGATGAGTTATCGAGAACCCTAAAGGTAGGTGTCTTCTCTCTCAACTCAACAAGGTTAGAGCTAGTGGTTTTTGGTTACAAGAAATTTGGTTTTCTTGAAATTAATTGTGTTTTTATGTGAAATGTTGGTTGAAAATCCATTTGGGGATTTTTGTAGAAAATGGGGTTTTATGGTGAACTCTTATTGTTGTGGATTTTAAAATGGAGATTTTAAAATGGGTTGTTGATATTGGTTTGGGAAAATGGTTAATGGAAAATGGTTTTCAATAATGTTGTTTTTTATTGAAGGGTTTTTTGGAATGATGAAAATGGGTTTCAATAAATGGGTTATTTAATAAAGTGGATTGATATGCAATGGAATTTGATAATTGCATGAAGTTGTTAACATGGTAGGTTATATGATTGGTTGTGATTGATTGGAATGTTGGGTGGAAGTGGCGAGAAGTACCACTATGAAAAGGGTATGGATAGTGGACAAAAGGGCCACCTTCAAGGATAAGTGGACGGGAAGTGCTTCTTGGTGTGAATGGGAGAACGGGTTGGACGGAAGCTCCACTGTTTTGTTGTTATGGATTTTTTGTTGTTATGGTTATTTTGTTGTGCATTACATTTCAAGTTGGAAATTATTGTTCTAGTGTGTAAATGATGAAATGGATTGAGGCATTTTTGTCTGGATTTTCCTTGGTATCTTGGATTTGGTGTGATGTCTTTGTAAGGGCATGGTTGGCATATGGAAAATGGTTATACTTGTGATTATTTTATATAAACTTTTTTTATATAAATGTGATAACTGTTTTATCCTAGTGGCGTGTGTAGGGATGTCATTTGGGGAAAACCTACCTAGTATTAGTACTCACCTCCTTCATTGGCACTGTGGTGTCTTTGCAGATGTCGTGTACTGTGATGTGGGTAAAGGTAATGCATCTCCCTCCTTTAGTGGAGCATTGTGATGTCATGGTGGATCTTGGAGCGTGGATCTTTGTGTGGAGGTGTGGTGGTGTCATGGCTTGTGGGGTTTGGTTTTTTAGTTTCCGCATTGTACTCTGATGTTGTTGGAAATGTCTAGTTGTATTGGTTTTGGGATGTATTTTGGAACAACTTGTTTTCCTTTGAGAATACATGATTGAATGTTTTATTGACATGCATCATATAGTGTATGTTGGTGGATTGTTTGTTTGGTTTTTTCTTAAGGGAAAATTGTTCCCCAATTTGTTCTCGGATCCCTCGGCATGTATTTCCAACCTTTAGCACCTAGGGAACGTCTCTTAAGGACAAGTAACCCTCACTGCCTCCTCAAGCCAATGAGGTATGGGAGGGGTGGTATAAGTGGTATCAGCTTGTTCGATCCTTTGGAGTTGACATTCGTTGTGTTATATTCCTTGAGTTGGGATGGTATCAAGGCATAGGATTTTCAGAACTTGGAATTTATAGTATAAAAGGACGTAGATAACCCTTTTATAATTAAATTCAAGTTACTGGGGAGTTAGGTACATGAGTGTTTTGGTGACACTTATAGCCATTGGATATCTCACCGTCGTGGGTGTAGCCAATGAGATGAGCATGACCTGCATGGTAGAAATGACTTCCCACTAGGATGCATATTTCATTGTGGTGTATTGATTTATGATGTGATATGAATGTGGGAAATTGTGATGTGAATAAAATTGGTATTTGGAAAATGGTTTGGTTTTCATAATGGTGAAACATGGCACATGTGGAAAAGATGGAATGCCTTGTTGTGATAGTGTTGTGTAATTTTATTTGAAATGGGATTTTGTGATGTCTATAAAAGCTAGACTCATGGTTGTTTGTTTTATATTTATAGAAATGGCATGGGGTAGGCGTTGTAGAGACCAACCGGAGGAGGGTGCTGAGAATGTGGTAGCACCTGAGCCTCAGGTGAACCAATAGCTAGTACAAATCATAGTGCAAGATTTCGAAGATGTGGAAAGTGGAAATAAAATGGATGAACCAAGGCATGTGGATCTTGAGGTTCAGTTTCAAAAGTAGAACCTGACCAAATTAAGCGGTGATTTAGAGTCGGAGAGGACAGAAGAATGGTTTAATAGAATGAACAATATCTTTGAGTTCTTGGGAACACATGTAGAGATGAAAGTGAAGTTTCCCATGTACATGTTGGAAGATCTTTCCCTTCAGTGGTGGGAGTTGGTAGTTAATGCTGGAACGGACCAGGGTATGACGTGGGAAGGCTTTGAGGGATTGTTTTATAAAAAATTCTACCCACATACATTTAGAATCCAGCGCACAACTGATTTCTTCTGTTTCAATCAAGAGCTTATGTTTGTGACGGAGTATGCAGCTATGTTTATGAGCATAGTGCGGTTTCCAACTGAGTTGGTGGGTAGAACATCGTTGAAGGAAAGGATCTTTAATGTAGGTCTAAGGAAATAAATACATTCAAATATAGCAGTACTGGTTATAGATGATTACCCAGAGATGGTGAATAGATCCTCGGTGGCTATGCGGGGTTTGTTGGGAGCATCAGGCGGAGGAAGCATGGTGGTACCCATGTGTAATAGTGAAAACTCTAACACTGGGTTCAAGAGGAGGAGGGACACTTATTGTCATGGTGGGAATATGGCATATAATCCGATGATAGGATAGGTAAATCTTCATCCGAATCCCCAGAGCTAGACGGGATGTTTTCAGTGTGGTTCTACAAGACACATCAAGCGGGATTGTATGGCACAACCTCGAGAATGTCATAATTTTAAGCAGATGGGGAATCTTTAGAGTTATTGTAAGAATTACCTAAGGTCAGGTGCATGTGACACTCCTTAGAGATCACAGACGTCGTATTCTTCAACTGGACAAGGACAACATCACACCCCTCATTAGCAGAGTAAAGTGGGTCATGGTGATTCTCGGAATACCACAACGCCTCTACAAAGCAATAAAGAGAAGAGTATGGCGACAAAAGAATTTTTTAGAGCTAAGACGGTTGTGGTGGATTATCAGTTGGGACCATCAACGATGTGAGGTACTATTCATATAAATTCTACTTTTATGAAAGTGATATTTGATACGGGTGCTTCATACTCTTTTATTGTTGCACGTTTGGTTGATTTGATGGGTTTAAGGGTAGAAATGACTCCCTCGGTTTTGAAACTTCAAACTCCTCTGGTTTAAGAGTGTTTCGAGCCTTCTTCTGTAGAGAATGTTATATCGTTGTGGGTGAGGTTGAGATAATGTGGAATTTCTCAATGTTAGAGATGGATGGGTATGATGTAATCCTGGGAATGGATTGGTTGGTGGCGTTTAAGGCCCCCAGCGATTTTAATACATGAACAATGGATTTTACGACACACGATGGCATTAGACATATCTTTAGATGTGAGCGGCGTGAAAGGCTGGGTGCAACGAGTTTGTTGGCACCAGAAGTGGGCACATTATCATATCAGTTGGTAGTGTTGTCGTTAGAATCAGTAATGGGTGTTGAAAAAATTATTCTTCCGGCAGTGGTGGATCAGTTCATGGATATTTTTCCTGAAGAATTCCTTGGGTCACCTCACATAAGAGAAGTGGAATTTACAATTGATATCTTTCCGAGGATAAGACTTATCTCACTTCCATATTATTGGATCGAACCAACTGAATTGCATGAATTGAAGTCGAGTTGGAAGAGTTAGAAAACAAAGGTTTTATCCATCCTAGCACCTCTCCATGGGCAGCTCCGGTGTTGTTTGTGAAAAAGGCAAATGGATCTTTGAGGATCTGTGTTGATTATCATAGAATTAAACAAGTTACAATAAAGAACAGATATCCACTTCCATGAATTGATGATTTGTTCAAGCAGTTGAGGGGAGCCCAGTTGTTCTCCATGATGGACCTGAGGTCGGGATATCATCAATTGCGGGTGAGGAATGACGATATTCCTAAAACAGCTTTTCGATGAAGATATGGCCATTATAAATATGTGGTTATGCCCTTTTGTCTAACGAATGCGCCAGTGATGTTCATGGCATTGATGAATCAAGTATTTTATAGATATCTGGAATCATTAGTGGTGGTGTTTTTAGACAATATTCTGGTGTATTGAAAGACAATGGAGGATCATGAGAAACACTTGGAAGTAGTGTTGGGGATCTTGAGGGATCATCTGTTGTATGCCAAATTGTCAAAGTGTGACTTTTGGATATAGGAAGTTCATTTTCTTGGCCATGAGATTTCTGAAAGAGGTGTTTTAGTGGATCCAAAAATGATATAGGTTGTTATCTCATGTCAACCGCCAAAAATTTTTTTTGAGATACAGATTTTTTTGGTGTAGCTGGGTATTATCGACGTCCGGTTCATGATTTTTCACATTTGGCTTCCCCGATGACAGCTTTGACATGAAATAATGTTCCATTCCAGTGGAATGAAAATTGTCAGCAGTGTTTTAATGAGCTAAACGGTCGCCTTACATCATCACCAATCTTGGTCTTTCCAGAACCGGGAAAAGGGTATGTGGTGTATTGTGAGTCATCGGGATTAGGGTTGCGGTGCGTTCTCATGAAAGGGAATCATGTGCTTGTGTATGGCTCATGACTGTTGAGAGTGCATGAGAAGAACTACCAAACTTATGTTTTCAGTTGGCAGTAATGGTCCATGCTTTGAATGTATGGTGTCATTATCTTTTTGGTGAGAAATTCACGGTATATACTGATCATAAGAGCTTGAAGAACATTTTCTCACAAAGGGATTTGAACTTGAGGCAAAGGAGATGGATGGAATATCTCCATATGTTTGATTTTGACTTGATGTACACAACGGGTATTGTTAATTCAATGGAGGATGCATTATGTATAAAATCATATGCTCAAGTGGTGAAATAGTCATCAGACTAGTGGCATTTGATGTCGGTTATAGCGGACATGCGGTTGGAATATGAGGACCAGGGTGATAGATCGGTCCTCTTTCCATTTTTGTTGATTCGTGACTTGGTTAGCATGGTTAAATATATACAGATATCTGATGTTGAGGGTGTGACCATGGGGCAAGACTCAACGATGGGGAGACCATTGAGTGTTGGCAACTGATTGGAGATTCAGTTTTGTGTTTTCGGAATTGGATGGTTGTACCAGTTTATTTTCAGGAGGATCTTATCAGGGCATATCATCATTCCTAGGGGGTTGTTCATCCTAGAATTTAGAAAATGTATAAAGCATTGAAAGAATAGTTCTGGTGGGCTGGTATTAAAATAAGAGTCGTTGAGTTTGTTTCGAGATGCTTGACTTGTTAGCAGGTCAAGGCAGAGCATCAGAAGCCAGCAGGAATGTTGCAGTCATTACC
This sequence comes from Viscum album, assembly GCA_963277665.1. Classification (NCBI taxonomy): domain Eukaryota; kingdom Viridiplantae; phylum Streptophyta; class Magnoliopsida; order Santalales; family Viscaceae; genus Viscum; species Viscum album. Next base: position 624,748,711 of record OY728165.1, read on the forward strand.
AATCCCTGTCTGGAAATGGGAGAAAATAGTTATTTATTTTATCAAAGGTCTCCAAAAAGAAGTTGGAAAGCATGATTCCATTTGGGTGATAGTGGATCGGATAATGAAGTCGGCCCATTTCATTCCAATTCGTGAATCTAATATGGTGGAGGATCTGTCCAAAATCTATATCCGGGAGTTGGTAAAGTGTCATGGTGTTCCAATTTCGATTATATCAGATAGAGATCCAAGGTTTACATCTCGTTTCTAGAAATCATTGTTTCAATCCCTTGGGACATAGTTGACAATGATTACGACATATAACCCTCAGACAGATGGTCAATCTGAGAGGACGATACACACTCTGGAAGATATGTTTTGGGCTTATGTCATGGATTTTGTTTGCTTGTGAGAGGAGCACTTGACGTTTGTTGAGTTCTCGTACAATAATAGTTATCAGGAATCTGTATAGGTGGCTCTTTTTGAAGCGTTGTATGGGTGTCCATGTTGTTCTCCACTATGTTGGGTGGAAACAGGGGAGTCCTCGATGGTTGGACTGAGCCTCATCTAGGAGACAATGGAGAAGATCATGTTGATCAGGAATAGAATGGTGATGGCTCAAAGTCATCATTCGTCATATGTGGATCATCGTCTATGGTCGTTGTCCTTCGAGGTGATTGATCATGTGTTCTTGAGGATCTCTCCTTGGATGGGACATCATCCCTTTGGGAAGCGGGGAATGTTATCTCTGAGGTATATTGGAACTTTTGAGATTCATAAGTGGGTTGGTGAGGTGGATTATTGTTTTTCTTTTCCACATTGGTTCAATGCGGTGCACAATGTGTTTCATGACTCGCGGTTGAAAAAGTATCAGCCAGATCATGACCATGTAATTCGATGTGATCATTTTGAGCTAGAACCGGATGCTTTGTTGGTGCACGGGCCCGTGCGGGTTGTGGATAGGCAAGAGAAAGTCTTGAATGGTAAAATCATCGGTTTTTTTCATTTTTTATGGAAACATGATAAGATTCAAAAGGAGACATGTGATAAATAGAATTAAATGGTCGAGCAGTAGCCCGAGATATTTCGATGAATGGTGGTTTCACTACATTATGAGGAAAAAAATTAAAATTGTGGGGAGAATTTAGTTACACCATTTTGATGTAGGTGGCCTTTTTTAAGAATTTTTTCTGTTAAAAGTTCATGGGATTAGTTGGGAAGATTTTGGGAGAGTTTAGAATGATTTTGGATGAGTTTGGAGGCTTTTTTATGGGTGCACAATTTGAGCACGATTAGTGGAAATCGTGCGGATTCTCTAGGAAACCGTGCAGCGGGAGATATTAGGCTTTGCATAGCCTGCACACGGTTTTCCAACCAATGTGAGGAAACCATTCAGACCCTTTCTCTCGAGGAAGTAGCGTGCGTACAGTTACTACACGGTTTTCCAAATCGTGCGGACAAACTATTCGACCACTGAAAAATATGGTAATAAGTTTTAGGCTCCCTCATGCTTAACCTATTTCACTCCAAACATCCTCCCACTTGTGGATCACTCAGGATTATCTTTTCTCAAGGGTACAAGGGGCTCTCCCACTCGTTTGAGAAACCAATCGAAGGGTTTTCAAGGTGGTTTGAAGGTGATTTCTCCCGGGTAAGTCTTCTCTCATGGTTCCTTTTGGTTTTCTCGAGATCCATTATTCTCTCTTTCTAGTTTTTCTAGATCTACACTTTTTATGTGTTTATCTAGGGTTTTGGTTTCCTAGGATGATTATTTTAAGTCCTATGGATGCTAAAGAAAGGGATTTAGAGAGGTTTCGGTGGTGCGTTCGCCAAATTTGAGGTGCGGTGGCTTGTGGGTCGAGTTCTCGGGAACCCTAATGGTAGGTGTCTTTTCTCTCGACTCCACCTGGTTAAAGATAGTGGTTTTTGGTTACAATTAATTCTTTGGGCTTGAAATTAATTTTGTTTTGATGTGAAAAGTTGGTTTAAAATCCATTTGGGGATTTTTGGAAAAAATGGGGTTTTATGGTGAAATGCTATTGTTGTGGATTTTAAAATGGAGATTTTAAAATGGGTTATAGAGATTGGTTTGGGAAAATGTTTGATGGAAAATGGTTTTCTATAAATATTTTGTTTGTTGAAGGGTTCTTTTTCATGAAAAAATGGTTTTCAATAAATGGGTGATTTATTGAAGTGGATTGATATGCAATGGAATTGGTTGATTGCATGATGTTGTGACCTTGGAAGGTTATATCCTGGGTTGTGATTGATTGGAATGTTTTGTGGAAGTGGAAAGAAGTACCACTATAAAAGGGGATGGATAGTGGATTAAAGGGCCACCATCAATGATAAGTGGATGGGAAGTGCTGCTTGGTGTCAATGGTTGAATGGGTTGGACGGAAGCTTCATTTTTTGGTTGTTATGGTTGTTTTGTTGTGCATTGCTTTGCAAGTTGCAAATTTTTGTGCTAGTGTGTAAATGATGAAATGGATTGAGGTGTGTTTATTTTTCTTTTCCTTGGTTGGTTGGTTTGGATGTGATGGCTTGGTAAGGGCATGGTTGGCTTATGAAAAATGGTTTTACTTGTGATGATTTTATATAAACTGTTTTATATAAATGTGCTAACAGTTTTATCCTAGTGGCATGTGTAGGGAAGTCATTTGGGGAAATCCTTCTGAGTTTTAGTAATCGCACCCTGCTTTGGCACTATGGTGTCATTGTAGATGTTGTGTACTATGACGTGGGAAAAGGTACGCCATCTCCCTCCTTTATTGGAGCATTTTGATGTCATTGTATATCTCAATGCTTAGTGTGGAGGTGTGGCGGTGTCATGGCTTGTGGGGTTTGGTTTTTTAGTTTCCTCATTGTACTCAGATGTTGTTGGAAATGTCTAGTTTTATTGGTTTTCGTATGTATTTTGGAACATCTTGGTTGTCCTTTGAGAATACATTCTTGAATGATTTATTGCAATGCATCATATTGTGTTTTTTGGTGGATTGTTTGGTTGGTTTTTTTCTTAAAAGAAAATCATTCCCCAATTTGTTCTTGGAGCCCTCGACATTTATTTCCAGCCTTTAGCACCTTGGGAACATCGCATAAGGAAAAGTAACCCTCACCGACTCCTCAATAAAATGAAGTAGGGGTGGGGTGTTATAGTATTCATTATATTATTATCATAAAATAAGGATAAAATATTACATATAAGGTTTTCTTAATGATCATTTAAAAAGGAAAAAAATACTCATGTGTATGTACAACATACCATCTATATGATCGTAATATACTTATTTTTTGATAACCAGCTTCCATAAGTGGATTAAAAATTTAAAGTGTTTTAGAAATAAGAAATTTATTTTTGGATTATTATTCTATAGATGATTACATTATTTAATATTTTCAACAACTAGGTCATTAATTTCAAAGTACACATTTGAAAACATGGAAATTAACGCTAGAATACAATGGAAATGGTGAATGATTATTAAGTAAGGAGTGATAATATATTAACAAAACTAAGATAAATGATATTATAAATATTAATATGGGTTTTTAAGTTAAAAACCTGTCTAAAAACAATATACATGGGGATTAATTAAATACAACCAAATGTATGTTTAAGGTAATTGATTTCATTTAAATTTTATATCATTCAGTCATATTGCATTTTTATACACCATGTTTCATTAATATGTTGTATATACAAATAATTTAGAATCTTATATCATGAAAAATTAATTATTAATTGTATTTTAGATTTCAATTTTAATTATTTAATCAAAGGGTATTTAAATTAGATGTTACCATGTGGTGTCTAATTTCGTAGATCAATTTATTTTCATAGCTATTTATTACTTCTCCATTGTAATTGATATTCTATGACTATTTGTATACTGAATTTTTTATTTATAATGTTTAATTTTCAATTATTATTATGATTCAAAAATTATACGCATAATTAATTCATTGAAATTATGATCAATGTAAGGGTTTGATTCACAATCTCTTTCTAATAGAGATGTTTTTACATGTATTACAATTGAAGGAAATTATGTGATCATTGTCTAAAATACCCATATAATTTTCAAAAAATATTGTTATTAATTATATTTTTAAGTAATAATACCATTTTTCATTTAATGTTTTTGTTTAAATTATTTATAAAATATTTTGATAAAATATTAAATCCTTCCTCTTTTCGGTCAAAAATATTTTTCCTTCTAGTCCCATGTATTCTAAAAAAATTAAAAAAAAAATTCATGAACTTTTAAAAAATTATTTATGAATGATATTATTACCAATTTTTACTATTTATAATTTTTTAATAGGATTATCCTTTCCTTTTTTTGAATGAGTCACATTTCTATACTTTTTACAATGAAATAGTTATATTATTTTTACCTTGTAAGGCTTGTAAATTTTTATCCAAAGTCAATTATTTAAATTTCCATTACATTTTTATTATGTTATTTTTAAATAATTTTTTCTCTTAATTTTCCTAAAATTATTATTATTTTTTAAATTTAATTTTCAGAAAAAATTAATATCAAAAATTTTTTTGTTTCTAACCATGATCCTCAAAATATAAAGAATATTTTGCATAAAATGTTTTATAATATCTTTTTATTTTATTTATATTCATCAATGACATCAAACCATTATTTTACACATACTTTACTAGAGGATATATATAATATATAATATCCTTATTCTTTCTTTGTATGCTTTATGATTATTTTGAGTAAAAAACTATTGACATTCACTTACATGATTTTTTCATTAACAAATAACATTCCCTAAAAAGTTTCAATTTCTTTTGATAATTATAAATTATATTTACCCTTAATATCCACATTTTTTATCTTTTATAGTATTATTTATTATTTTGAATATCATTTCTACAAATGGTGTACTACATTTAAAGCTATTTTGAATTTGGGAATATATTCATAAATATTTATTATTTAATTAATATAGATTCTTTTCGATATGTAACAATCTTTATTAGTTAAAACAGTTCTATGATATATTTGTTCTGCTTTTTATAGGTATGATACAGTTGGGTCTTAATTGTTGATATCACCTCAATGAAACATTAGTCTAATGGGATAAATCTGTTTTCTAACTAGAGTTATGTTGGTTTTTACCTAATATTTTTAAATCGTATTCATAATGGTTTGGATGGTAAAGGTATATTTGTCATGGGAAACATGGCATCCAATTAATAATAATAATTTTTATTTAGAATTTAGTTATTATTATCCATTATATAATAATAATGATATTATTTATATATTAAATTTATTCTACATTATTGATTAAATGGATTTATTTTTAGTTATTTATGATTCCATATTGATTCCTACATATCTCGCCAAAAGAGTGATGTTATTTAAATGGAATGTGTCTTCAGTTATTTACCAAGCCGTATTCATTGTTTTAGTCCAGTTGTTTAAATTGATTTATTTATTTATTTACCATCATATATTGATCGTTATCATGGAGTCATTATTTATTCAGAGGTAGATAACCCTTACACAGAATTTAGGCCCACCAATTTTTTGATTCACTTCCCCAAGAATCTATAAAGTCTTATACTAAGACCTGAAAAAAATGCTAGATATAATAATGATATTCACATAAATAAATTATGTGGTTGGTTTTGTATTCGAATGAAATATGTAAATCATGTATGTATATTAGATAAAAAATACTACTCAACTATTTAGTCCCTTAGGATACAATTTCATGTATCTCATGATAATGTAAGAAATAAGGCATCGCCTCTATGGTATAGGGTCAATGTCTCTACCTGGGAGTTACAGTGAACATAGTAGTTCAATACGTTCCATGACGCTCTTGTATTTGAACCATTATATGGCATTGTTTTTCATGTTCTATTATTTATTCTGTTGTTAACAATCTATACATTATTTTCATACAAAGGGCGGAATGAAATTTTATTTATCCAACATTATTTTGTGGTCATCTAGTTGGATAACTGAGTATGATTCCAATTTGTTTTGGGACAATATCATGAACTATACCTTCAATGTTTATTACCATATACGAATTCCCGATGAGTGTGAGTTCAATATTTATTCTACATTCTTATGATAACCACCACTAAATAGTTATTTTGGATAATTATCAATGATTATCAGGTCCCTAGTTATATTATTCTTGATAGTATTGACCCTAATAGGTTTGTGTTTCTTTAACCTCCCTTGGAGAGTGTTGACATTTGGGATTTGTGGTTAGATCTAGTGACCTAGTTAAGAGATATCATATGTAGTGCTAGGTCGGAGACCATGTGTCCCAATGTTTTTACTCAAAAAAATTTATGTTGTTATTCCATTTTTTAGGGAAACCTATGAGATAGGTTGACCAATGTTTATGGATTCTTTATGAGGTTGCGAGAACAATAATACAATTTTTTATATTGGTGATTCACAAGTGATAACTGTTTTCAATATAATAATGTTGATGACTTTAGATATTGATGAACCAATTTCATTGTTTGGGTATCATGATTGAATTCGGATGGCGTAACTATTCTGGTGCATGTCACAATTGACCATTGTTCCTTTTACCGGAAACATAGTGATACCATAGCTATATTCTCATGGTTGGAATGAAAACATGTAACGGGTGGTTTTGGAATATATCCTGGAATAAGTGAGGTACATAATATTGAATACTAGTTCCAATGGAGATTCCGGATTTTTTTAATAATGTTCCATGTAGAAGGGTCATATTAAACTTGTGATGGCCAACTCATGGGTGTGTGAGTCATGAGATAATGGTACACAACCATTGTGCATGGTACCATTAAAATCATAAATTGGGGAGTGGATGTTTGTGAGCTCCAAACTGATGGATTCAATGACTATACATTGGAGTGGTTTAATAATGTTGTGGTTAAATAAAAAATATCCCTCTATGTAAGGGTAGAAATTGAAAATAAATCTGGTACCACATGATGGTTGAATTTTTTTATACCTCGACACTATTTTTTGGGAGACATGGAGTCATGTGTTGCATAAAGGCATCTGCATTTTTTGGTATGATCCTGGATCTGGAGATCTATACACCCCCATTTTATGGAATCCTAGTGTAATTTTATTTATAGAGGATCATGCTCTATCTTGACATCATCTTGAGAAAGCTGAGAGGGCATAAAAACTATATAGATATTCTTTTATTTTTAATGTATTTCTTGCTTTGATGATAAATCCTACCAAGGTTTTTATTAAGGGGCAATATAAGGTAATCCATTTGGTGGGGATAATTCCATTAGCCTATTAAGGGTATTTACCCACAAGTTTAATTTAAATACATCATTTTATATGCAATTTTGTGTTTGTAAATTGATCATGAGGTGACAATAAGGGTATTACTATGGTGGTGAGTACTACTTTGGTCGTAGTCAAAATGTATCCCATATAAGAGACTTTTGTTGATGTTGTGAGAATAGACATTGGATAGTTGAGCTAGGGTATTTTCATAGATTCTAAATATGAGATCATTGATGAAATTTTTACAACCAAGTATTTTCATGGATGAGATGGTTTAGCGTTGGGAGGATTTAATGAACAGTTTTTCCTCATACTAGAAATTTGACAAAAAATTGAATTTATGTTATTGGATTCCTATAAGGGATAAAATGATCATTTTCCTCTAGAATATTGTCTCCAATAATTTTTAAAACTTATCTATTGGTCCCAAAATAGGCTTTTTACCCTAGTAATTTATTTTGGTGGATTTCCCATCCATTCAATATTTTAGGGAATATTTAATTTTAAATTAAACAAATAATAATTTATTCAAAAAATTTATTTTGTCAACATATATAGCACAAATATTAAGATTAATATTTTCACTCTACCATTGAGTCCATCACAGGGTTGTTTCATATGCGTGGTGTAAAATCATGTAGGTTAATGGGCCTAGGGGTGGTCACCTTTTTCTTTTTCATTCCATTGATCCCCTATTTTTTTTCTCTTTTATTTTTTATCCTCTCACTTTATTCTCATGTGTGTCCCTATGGGATTAACCTTAACATAATCAATAGATAAAAATGGAGAGGAAGAGAGGAATAGAGGGAGAGAGAGGGAGGTAGAATAAGGGAGGTACTATAGCAGATCTCAGGAGCAGCTAGATCATTGTCAGACAACTATGGATCATCAAAAATAGTGAATCTTCTAAAGATTTGTTTTATTGGTAGGATGTCTTATATATTTCTATAAATACATGTTGATTGATTACTTACTAATTTTAAACCACTAAAATCACTTCATATTACCCCTTAAGGGTCGATATATATCTTTTGGGGAGAAATGGTGTCTCAGTATGATTTGAGGGGTTTCCCATTCCCAAATGCCAATCACACACTGTGTAGTACCTAGATTCATTTTATGTGATAAAAACATTTTTGAAAGGTGAATATCAATATTTACACACCATGTATGGGGTATAAAACCATGTATAAATTTTATGGCATGTAATTATATACCCATTTGAATAGCTTGTGTAGGGGAACATGTCTTTGTAGAGTAACCATCCAAACCTAGTGTGGGTTGCACCCTAGCTAGTGGTACATGTCCAAGAAATCATTGTGCCCAATCCATGTGATGTATATATATAAGTACCCTATTTAGGGTACAGAACATATTTATTTAATACAATCCAGGAACATGTTATCTTACCCACCATGTTTGACTATAGTATATTCACTAGTGGATCCTTCGGAGTACACATGTGTACATGAAATACACATTCTATACTTCCCCTAATACCCTTTTGATGGGTTTTCATATCTTTAAACTCGGGAGTCAGATTTTCCTACATGAGTTTTCCATTATATGTATTTTTCCATGGTACTACTATTGAAATTCATTCATGACACTTGGGAAGGGTTTCATTATTTTTTACAAAGGGATAGGTTCTTCCTCTGGTAATCAAAACCAATTATCTTCTGATAGTGAGACCTTTGATATGAGATGATCAATGAGATATCTCTCCTAACAGATTTATGTAGGATGAATAATTATAATTAAAGTATTTTGGGTACCATATGGTATTTCATATATTATCATATGACTTAGTATATCTTATAGAGGATGCAACTTCCTATTTATCATTCAAATTATCCCATGTATGATGCCTCTATTTACTTGTAGTTAGATGATTCCTTGTAGTATTCATCCCTCTTACTTTGTATCTGAGTATACCATGTAACAAGCCTTAGATTATGTGAAGAAAACATGGATCCCAACTAGAATTCATACTCAGTGTTATGATGCCAGTGACTAAGTGGGGTCCCCAATATTTGACAGACCTAGAGAAAATACATCATGTTTTCATAGATATGGTAGAGACTGTCACCTTATAATCTGTATCTAACATATAGCCATCTAAATCTATGGTAGTGTAATTGGTTTTAGGTTATCATTTACCGTAGATCATATTAATTATCTTACAAGGTTAATTATGGAGTGCCTAAGATTTCCATAGTTTTTTCACATCTCTCGACCAAAGATCCTGGTGTGGTTCATTGGTTGTCCTTGGGATTCAGAAATGCACATCATATGATAAGTTATTTTTTAAAATTCATTTATTGGGGTCCCCTTATGTACTCTATATGACCCAAATTCGGAGTCCTTTTATTATTATCTTTGGGAAACCCAGATATAATCCCTCACAACCATCTTTTAAAGAAATTTATTATATAGTAATTCTTGTCGGGATACCCATTACATTCTTCCTGTGATTCTTATTTTGAGCCTTATATGTTGAGAATTCCATAAAATCCATCTTGAGATTGTAGCGACCCGGGTTTTGGCCCTGTCAGACTTTGGAATATTTCTACGAATAATTCCAGAGCTAGAAGCGAAGACGACCTGCGATTCTGAGGCCCAGTGTGCCCGGAATTAATTTTATAAAAATATTAAGTTCTTTTATACTATGCACGTGGAGGGGGTGTGATATCTCTTAAACGGTAGCTTGGAACGGGAATATGAGGGCACAATTGTGTCCGGAATGTGTTGTTTACCCTAGGCGATGTATAAACATTGCGGGCACGGGCATGCGGTGAGAAACGCCGCCAGGGGCGTTTTCGTAAATAAATGGAGAAGTTAGTGTGCGAGAATCGGCTCGAATAACTTCTGAATGGAGCCTCAAATCGTGAATCCGAGTCTGCCGTTGCGTCCAGAACGACATGTTTACCCTAGGGGTGACCTTAACTTTGTTCACATCGGAAGTGGAGTCGGGGGCCTTCTTTAACTGGAGGTTTTAAATAAAAAAAAGAGAAAAAAACCATCTCTCTCCCCTCCCACCTCCTACGTGCGGCGTCGGATGAACCCCACCCACCTCCTTCTTTTATTCGCCAGATCGAGCCAGAATCGTCCATTTTCTATGCCGTTCATCAGCGGATCTGGCTTCAGGGCGTCGCCGTCGTCGATCTGCACCCGAAGCTTCGGCGTTTCGCCCGTGAGGTGGGTGGTTTTAGTCTTGAAATCCCGGAACCCGTTTATTTGTTGTTTTTCTTCAAATCGTTATATGGGTTGTATAGTTTGGGTCCCGAGGTTTCCGAAACATGTTTCGGATATGATTTTGGAGCACCGGGTGCTCTCAGGGGTCCCCGGAAGTTTTCCGGCGGAAATCCCGGATTCCGGCGGTGGCCAAGGCGAAATCCGGCGAGGCAGGGCGGCAGCGCGGCGGCGGCGCGGTGGTTTCCGGCGATGGCGGGGGCGGCGTGGCGGAATCCGGCGGTGGCGCAGTGGTTTCCGGCGAGGCTGTCGGTGGTCCGGCTAGGATTTTCCGGGGGTTCTGTAAACCCACGTAACTCGCAAACCGTAACTCCGATTTGCAAGCCGTTTGCGGCGACACGCTCCTTGCGTCGAGACGGACCTTTTGAACTCTCTTTGAGGGTTTAAGGGTTCAGGATCTTGGCCCGGGAGTCAGAAACGTCGTATAAAATAATATTATTTTATTATTTTACGACTTCGGGTCGTTGTAACTTCTACCAGGAGCGTCCGATTGACGTGTCGTCAGTGGCGTTGAGACCCTGATGGTATGAAGGAATTTTTGAGATGTTTTCCAGGTGTTGGGTCTTTGAACGGGGTGTGGGCCCCACGAGGCCGGGTTTTGGCATTTGCGGAGAAACACAGCTTTTTCACCAGGAGTCCGATTTTGGCAGATGAATAGTCGATCCTGTGTGTTTTTCCGAGGGGATCGCAATGGTGCGATCCGTTCGATGAGTTTCGGAATCCAGGCGTGGGCCTCACCCGAGCTGGCCTTCGGTGAATAGTACCTTTTTCACCGGGTGTCAGTTTTGGACGAGTGAGTAGTCGATTCCGCTTGTTTTTCCGAGGGGATCGCCGTGGTATGGTCTGCTAGATGAGTTTTGGGATCTTTGTGTGGGCCCCGCACGGGCTAGCTACAGTGAATAGTGTCTTTTTCACCGGTGCTCTATTTTGGGCGAGTAAACAGCCTATGTTGCGTGTTTTTTCGCTTGGAATGCGATGGTGGCCTCGGTTTTGGCCTAGGAGATGCGCAGTGTGGCGTTGTGGCGGGTCACTCGGGTTAGCGACGTTTGGACCAGCAGTGGTTGAGGGCTCTCCCTTGGTTCGTTCATACGAGGGTTCGTGTGGCATCACAACCTTCGTATGGGTTTGTGATCCTCTCGATGGGATGTTTTAAACTGTAAGAGTTGTGGTAACCCTCCGTTGGTACCGGAGTGGATCCTCTAGCATCTTTACCCTAGATCGGGTTCTTGGTATCACTGTGACCGCTTATTTACGGGTGGCGATCCCCTATCTAGCAGGTTTACCCCGTAGGGTTTGTGGCATCATCGGAAATATGATCCCCTACGCGGTGGGCCATGCTCAGTAGGGTTGTGGCATCGTTGGGTATACGATCCCCTACTCAGCATGTGGTTTATAGTAGGGTTATGGTATTGTTGGTTATGTGATCCCCTACTCAGTGCGTGGTTTCGGTAGGGTTGCAGCATCGTCGGTTCGATCCCCTACATCGTGAGTTATACCAGATAGTGTTCTGTTATCGTCGTGACCATCTTTATATGGACGATGATCCTCTATCTGAGTGTGGAGTTTCTGTCGAGTGCCACATCGGGTTGAGGTATCCCCCAGCAGATCCTGGTTGTGATCCCCTATTTGTGAGAACTACGTATGCCATATCGGGTCGTGGTATCCCCCAGCGGACCCTGGAAGTGATCCCCTCTCTGTGAGCTACGTATACCGGAGTGGGTCTTGGTATCCCCTAGCGGACCCTAGCGGCAATCCCCTATCCGATTAGTTTAGAGGTTTTGTTGTTTCAGCGCTGTTTCCTCAGTGATGTTATCTGACGATCGTGGTCTCTCGGGTGAGCGTTTGAGATGTTTGTTTGGGACCTGATGGAGTGTATCTCTCGGATGAGTGTCATATGGTATGACAATGATCATGGGGTTTACTCTCCTGGTTGGGACAGTTTCTAGTGATGAGGTCGGTACCTCTTGTGGCTTGTGGCCTGAGCTGAGTATATCTGGATTGTTCAAGGTGTATGTATGGGCATACACCTGAGCTGAGATGAGCTGACTAGTTGTGTTTATCCGAGGATGGTCACGAGATGGAGTTTCTCTCTCGTCTGGGTTCCCTCTGGCTGGGATGAGCAGACTGTTGCCTTTCAGTTGCTCCCTTGGGTTTTGGGTTTTTGGGGTGCCTACTGAGTATGTTTATACTCACCCCTGCACGGGCTTTTCCCGCACATGCTTGTGTCTTGTGTAGACCACAGGACTTTTGACGGAGTCCCAGGAGGACCCGGAGCAGGCGGAGCTTAGTGAGCGAGTTAACCGGGGTGTCTACCGGAGCTGTGCCGAGGGATCTTTCCAGCGGGTGTTTGTGGCAGCGTTCCCCTTCTTCAGAGCAGGTTGGACGTGATTTGTAGTTTTCTTTGGTGGGCCCTGTTATGCCCTTTGTACTTTTTTTGTTGCACTCTGGTTTGGGATAGATTGTATGCATTCATTTACTTTTCAGTTTCTATATCTCTGCACTGTTGCATGGAGGTGTTTGTGTGTGCATGTGTACAGGTACCTTAGGCTAATGCCTCCCATGTGTGTGATAGCCTACTCGCCGCTGGTCTCCAGCCCCTGGCCTATTGGAGGTGGGCTTGGGGAGTCACGGCTCGAGCCCCGTTGGGTCGGGTTGTGACAGAGTGGTTTCAGAGGAGGTTCCACCTTTGGGATCTCAGAGCGTAGCTGGTCTAGCTGTGAGCTTGGTTCGGGTTGCATAGCGGCAGTGTTAGGATGTTTCGAGTTCGGCTTTCAGGCCAGGGACTCCAGTGTTGGTGCGGCGGCCGACGTATCCATACACCAGGACTCTGATAACCTGCCTTTCGACTCGTGACATTCGTACACTGGTCGCAGGGACATAACAGTACATGCATCATATAGGACTGGGTTTTGGGGTTTTTCCTTGTCCTTCTTGAGTCAGCTCTCCAGATGTACTCATTGATTGTGGTGTGTCTTGAATGTATTTCAGGATGTCGTCACGATGACTACCGGCGAGAGATCCGCAGCAGGATTATGGTTACGATCCGCCCCGTGTAGAGGTTATGGACCAGGGCGCAGGTTCTGAGGCTAGGCCTCTAGGTGGTCCGCCAGTTGAGCCACCACCTGTCGAGCAGCTGGTTGTGTCGGCAGTGCAGGATGAGGTTGCGTGCAGGCTGAGTGCGCTGCATGAGTTCCAGAGGCAGCGACCTCTGAGATTCTGGGGTGATCCAGACCCCCAGGCAGCTGATGACTGGCTTGAGGCAGTCACCCGAGTTTTCCGCCTAGTGACGACACCTCCAGATCAGATGGTGGTCCTAGCGGCGAGCCTTCTGCATGGTTCTGCCGAGAAATGGTGGAGTTTGGTGACGCAGTCCCATGACGAGGAGCCGCTCACGTGGGCAGAGTTTGAGCAGATCTTCAGGGAAGAGTTCTATCCAGTGACGCTGAGGTTAGTGCGGATCCAGGAGATTCTGCAGCTTCGAAAAGGGAGCATGACTGTGTCGGAGTACTCAGTGAGGTTTACAGACCTGTCGCGCTACTCCCTTTATATGGTTCGAGACCCGTTCTTTAGGGCTCGGACCTTCAAGCAGGGCTTACGCAGGGACATCTGAGCAGGTGTGGTTTCCTTGTGCCTGCCCACCTATGCTAGAGTGCTGGAGTGAGCGTTGGTGGTGGAGAGTTTTTTGGCTGAGAAGATCCCCCCTGTTAGTGCTGGGCACGTGAGAGCTGAGACTTTTTCAGTCGGATCGGCATCTGGTAGTCGATGAAAGACTCAGGGGTCAGGACGTGGTCGACGTTTCAGGAGGCGACCCCAGGATGGAGGATCTGATCCTCAGGGCTCACAGGGCTCGCAGGCTAGTTTTGGTCAGCCGCACAAGAGGCGGTGTTACGCTTGCGACGACTGGGGACATCTTGCTAGAGATTGTCCGACCCGACGTGTTTCTGAGAGGGAGGTGGTCAATGGACCGCCTTGGCAGAGGCAACGTCTCGAGCAAGGAGGTCTGCAGGGCGGCAGACGTGGCGGCGGAGCTGGTGCAGCGGGAGGTAGTGGTAGGCAGTACTAGTTGCCACCATCCCCACCCCCAGGTGGTCCATGCCAATCTCAGGGAGCTGGTGGTCGAGGGAGAGGACAGTTGCATGCACTAGAGGCAGTCGACCCAGAGGCACCGCGGATGGATAGAGGTACGCCTTTTGTCTTTTCTACTTACTGCAGTAGTTTTTCAGACACTGTTTAGCGGTACTCTTTATTTTTTTTGCTTGCTCGAGTTTTGTTCAGGGCGTTGGTAAGACCATCTATGTGAGTTGTTCCGCATGCTTCGAATGTGTGAGGTAGATGGATCCTTCCCCCACCGAGACGCATTTATGTGACGCGATTAATAATCGTGCGGACGAGTCAGTGCTGCCCAAAGAGGATAGTATTGGGGTGTAGAGGATGAGTTCTTCAGAATTATACGTTCGGGCATGGGTGTTTTTTGGTGATCTCGCTAGTGTGTGAGACCCAGTTGATAGTCAAGTCGCTTACCTTATGCTTAGGTCTTTTTGGGAACGAAAATTTCTAAGGGGGTGGGGAGGATGTAGCGACCCGATTTTTGGCCCTGTTAGTCTTTGGAATATTTCTACGAATAATTCCAGAGCTAGGCGGAAAGACGGCGTGCGATTCCGAGGCTCGGTGTGCCCAGAATTAATTTTATAAAAATATTAAATTTTTTTATACTATGCATGTGGCGGGGGTGTGATATCTCCTAAACGGTAGCTCAGAACGAGTATATGAGGGAACGGTTGCGTCCGGAATGTGCTGTTTACCCAATGCGAGGTATAAACTTTGCGGGCACGGGCCTGCGGTGAGAAACGCCACCAGGGGCGTTTTCATAAATAAATGGAGAAGTTAGTGTGCGAGCGTCGGCTCGAATAACTTCTGAACGGAGCCTCGAATCATGAATCCGAGTCCGCCGTTGCGTCCAGAACGACACGTTTACCCTAGGTGTGACCTTAACTTTGTTCGCATCGGACGTGGAGTCGGGGGTCTTCTTTAACTGGAGGTTTTAAATAAAAGAGAAAAAAACCATCTCTCTACCCTCCCACCTCCTATGTGTGGCGTCGGACGAACCCCACCCACCTCCTCTGTTTCTTCGCCAGATCGAGCCAGAATCGTCCATTTTCTGGGCCGTTCATCAGCGGATCTTGCTTCAGGGCGTCGTCAGCGTCGATCTGCACCCGAAGCTTCGGCGTTTCGCCTGCGAGGTAGGAAGTTTGAGTTTTGAAATCCCGGACCCCGTTTATTTGTTGTTTTTCTTCAAATCGTTATAAGAGTTGTATAGTTTGGGTCCCATGGTTACCGAAACATGTTTCAGATATGATTTTGGAGCACCGGGGTGCTCTCGGGGGTCCCCGGAAGTTTTCCGGTGGAAATCTCAGATTCCGGCGGCGGCCATGGCGGAATCCGGCAAGGCAGGACGGCGGCGCGGCGGAATCTGGCGGCGGCGCAGTGGTTTCCGGTGAGGCTGGTGGGGGTCCAGTCATGATTTTCCAGGGGTTCCTTAAACCCCCGTAACTCGCAAACCGTAACTCCGATTTGCGAGCTGTTTGCGGCGACGTGCTCCTTGCGTCGAGACGGACCTTTTGAACACACTTTGAGGGTTTAAGGGTTCGGGATCATGGACCGGGAGTTAGAAACGTTGTATAAAATAATATTATTTTATTATTTTACGACTTCGGGCGGTTGTAACTTCTACCCGGATCGTCTGATTGACGTGCCGTCAGTGGCGTTGAGACCCTGATGGTACGACGGACTTTTTGAGATGGTTTCTGGGTGTTGTGTCTCTGAACGGGGTGCGGGCCCCATGAGGCCGGGTTTTGGCATTTGCATAGAAACACAGCTTTTGCACCAGGAGTCCGATTTTGGCAGATGAATAGTCGATCCGGTGTGTTTTTCCAAGGGGATCGCAATGGTGCGATCCGTTCGATGAGTTTAGGAATCCAGGCATGGGCCCCACCCGAGCTGGCCTTCGGTGAATAATACCTTTTTCACCGGGTGTCCATTTTGGACGAGCGAGTAGTCGATTCCGCTTGTTTTTCCGAGGGAATCGTTGTGGTATGGTCCGCTCGATGAGTTTTGGGATCATTTTGTGGGCCCCGCATGGGCTAGATACGGTGAATAGTTTCTTTTTCACCGGTGCTCCGTTTTGGGTGAGTAAACAGCCTATGATGCGTGTTTTTCCGCGTGGAACACGATGGTGGCCTTGGTTTTGGCCTAGGAGATGTTCAGTGTGGCGTTGTGGCGGGTCGCTCGGGTTAGCGACGTTTGGACCAACAGTGGTTGAGGGTTCTCCCTTGGTTCGTTCCTACGAGGGTTCGTCTAGCATCACAACCTTCGTATGGGTTTGTGATCCTTTCGATGGGATGTTTTAAACTGTTAGTGTTGTTGTATCCCTCCGGTGGACCCGGAGTGGATCCTCTAGCATCTTTACCCTAGATCGGGTTCTTGGTATCGCTGTGACCGCTTATTTACGGGCGGCGATGCCCTATCTAGCGGGTTAACCCCGTAGGGTTTGTGGCATCATCGGAAATATGATCCCCTACGCGGTGGGCCGTGCTCAGTAGGGTTGTGGCATCATCGGGTATATGATCCCCTACTCAGCATGTGGTTTATAATAGGGTTACGGTATCATTGGTTATGCGATCCCCTACTCAGCGCGTGGTTTCGGAAGGGTTGTGGCATCGCCGGTTCGATCCCCTACATCGTGAGTTATACCAGATAGGATTCCGGTATCGTCGTGACCATCTTTATATGGACGATGATCCTCTATCTGAGTGTGGAGTTTCTGTCGAGTGCCAGATCGGGTTGTGGTATCCCCCAGCGGATCCTGGGTGTGATCCCCTATCTGTGAGAACTACATATGCCAGATCGGGTCATGGTATCCCCCAGCGGACCCTGGGAGTGATCCCCTATCTGTGAGCTACGTATACCGGAGTGGGTCTTGGTATCCCCTAGAGGACTCTAGTGGCGATCCCCTATCCGGGGAGTTTGTAGGTTTTGTTGTTTCAACGTTGTTTCCTCAGTGATGTTATCCAACGAGCGTGGTCTCTCGGGTGAGCGTCTGAGATGTTTATTTGGGACCCGATGGAGTTTATCTCTCGGATGAGTGTCATCTGGTATGACAGTGATCATAGGGTGTACTCTCCTGGTTGGGACAGTTGCTGGTGATGAGGTCAGTACCTCTTGTGGCTTTGTGGCCTGAGCTGAGTATATCTGGATTGTTCAAGGTGTATGTAGGGGCATACACCTAAGCTGAGCTGAGATGACTAGTAGTGTTTAGCCGAGGATGGTCACGAGATGGAGTTTCTCTCTCGTCTTGCTTCCCTCTGGCTGGGTTGAGCGGAATGTTTCCTTTCAGTTTCTCCCTTGGGTTTTGGGTTTTTGGGGTGCCTGCTGAGTATGATTATACTCACCCCTGCACGGGCTTTTCCCGCACATGTTTTTGTCTTGTGCAGACCACAAGCATTTTGACGGAGTCCCAGGAGGTCCCGGAGCAGGCGGAGCTTAGTGAGCGAGTTGACCGGGGTGTCTACCGGAGTTGTGCCGAGGGATCTTTCCAGTGGGTGTTTGTGGCAGCGTTCCCCTTCTTCAGAGAAGGTTGGACGTGCTTTGTAGTTTTCTTTGGTGGGCCCTGTTATTCCCTTTGTACTTTTGTTGTTGCACTCTGGTTTGGGATAGATTGTATGCATTCATTTACTTTTCAGTTTCTATATCTCTGCACTGTTGCATGGAGGTGTTTGTGTGTGCATCTGTACATGTACCTTAGGCAAATGCCTCCCATGTGTGTGATAGCCTACTCGGTGCTGGTCGCCAGCCCCTGGCCTATTGGAGGCGGGCTTGGGGAGTCGCGGATCGAGCCCCGTTAGGTCGGGTCGTGACAGAGATACATGATTATGATGATTCTTGTCTCCAATATTTGTTTCCTTCTGATGTTGATTCTTCTCACCTTGATTTATCGTATGACGAGGATGATTCTTCTATCCTAAATCTATTTTATAATTAGGAGTATTCCACTCACCTCTATTTTTTTGGGTGATTGGGATGATTTTTCTCCACTATATTTGTTGTGGGACTAGAATGATTCTTTTCTAATCAATTTTAATGTGATAGGGATTATTATTCAATCCTTTATTTGAAACATGATGGGGATTCCTATATGTATATCCTTTGATATGCTTGATGAGTCTTAAATGATGAGATATTGGACAAGATTCTCTGCATTTCATGATATAATAATGGATGAATACACACTCTCTCAAGATTCATTGGATACCCCCTAGGTTCTGGTGGAAACACAAATGATACTCTTCTAATTAAGGTATGTCGATTATGTACATAGTCATAGATGACATTCCATTTTCAGATCTACTATGTGTGATCCGCTTCGGTATTTATCTGAGTTGTAATGTCGGGACCGCCTATGGATAGGGACATATGGATCATGCATTAGACTAGAATGACCTAGATATCATAGAATGATGTCCAAATCAATACCATATTTATAGTATTTTCCATCTGAATATGGAATCCTTTTTTATTTTAACTAGAGTATAATATGTGTGACCCAATTGACATAAAACATATCCCATTATGGTGACGTAGCTTTATTAGAAATCATTATAGGGATAGAGGAGGTAGTTGTTTTTGACAAGGACTGTGGAACTATTGATAAACATAATCATACATGGCCTTAGTGGCATGAGATCCATATCAATTCCCATTTTACAAGATGTCTAGAAGGTCAATATTATGGACCCATGTATTAAGTTCGGTTGTTTATGTTATTATTAAGTTAATTCATGAATATTAACATTTATATATATATATATATATATTGATTTGAATATATATATATATATACACAAATATTAATATAAATGATTGAACCTTGACCAGTTGACCAAGAATATGGACCCATGAATCGACAATGGTTTCATATTTTTTTATCTTTTCTAGTTGTGAGATATAAAGGAAAAGAAAAGTGCATGGGGATGAAGTTATGAAAATGGATTTATGGGTTCATAATTGGGGAGTCCTATTTATATTTTTTGTTACCTCTATAAAAACAACTTAGACTTCATGAAAACCATATGTATGCATTTCAGGATGAGCATAAGTACATGATGGTTAGGGTAAAGTCCTAAGGATTTACGATCGATCGTAATATCTTGTGTGGATTTCCTTTGCTAATGCGGGAACAACACAGTAATGTATGGGAGATATGTTATGTATATTAGCATGGAGTTAGTAGTAGATCTTGGTACATTATTTTATTTTATTTTATATACACATGCATGTTTGGTTGGCCTAGTGGATTACTAGTGAGGTATGTATGACAAGGTCATTCCAGATTTTCATTAATTTCATTTATTATTATAGTATGAATCTATTTCAGTTGTTTAAATATTATATATTCAATTTATTTTTCTTCTTGTGTACTCTAATAAGTGGGCATAACCAATCCATGGATACTTTCTAGGAGCACTGTATGATCTCGAAAATTTTGAATTTGAATCATGCTTGAATATAGGTAACGTTTTGTACATATTTGAGTAAATATTGTTAGTATTATGACATGGGCTATGTTTTGGGAGAATTTTTAGAAAATTTTAAATTATTGGGTTGCGGATTGTTTCTCTATAGTTTCCCCTAATCATGCACCCCAAACCATCTAGTTGTGCATACCCATGCAAAGTGGATTCAGATTGTGGATGAAAAGTTGGATAAATTATGGTCCCTATTAAGAGTAACAATTCACCCTTAAAATAATAAGCACATAGTTTAGGAACCTGTTTTGGGAAAACCATTCCCCTCCCTAGAAAATAGTGCAAAGTTTTAATTACCATTCTCTTTTAATTTTTAAAATACATCGAGGCCCTGAAAATCACCTATTTCACCCACCCCCCATTTTACCCTTGTAGGTGTTTCATGTATTATGAGCTATATGGAGTAATTCAAGTCCCTACTGACCTCCGTTCCTAATGATTTGAATCCCATATAGAATGTATTCTCCTA
Organism: Viscum album; assembly: GCA_963277665.1. Taxonomy (NCBI): domain Eukaryota; kingdom Viridiplantae; phylum Streptophyta; class Magnoliopsida; order Santalales; family Viscaceae; genus Viscum; species Viscum album. The sequence continues at coordinate 624,769,287 of OY728165.1, forward strand.
TCCTAGTATGTGAATCTTATATCAGTTCTTCTCTCATTCTTCTCCCATTATTCTTAATTTCTTTCAGTGATGTAATTTTATTTTATCAATAGATATAAATCAATTTGGTGACATCAAGATCTATGATTCTATATATTGATTTATATTTATAAGATCATGATTTTATTTAATATTTATTTTTTGTTTTGAGATTCATATCTATATCTACATCGTTGTGCCACACAATTTTTTCCGAATTACATTGGGAAGTTATTCTTGAATGATTTGTGGTAGGTGGTATAATATTTAATTCCAATAGTATTGATTTTGAAATTTATATGAATATTTTATAATTTCTAGTGTTATTTATCAAATAAAATTACCAAATTATGTTAACTAATGTTCCCTATTGATTAATTGACCTATTAAGGAAATAAATAATTGATTTTAGAATTAATTAAGAGATTTAGGGGTTTTCAAATTAGTTAAAGAATTGGGAGATTAATTATGATATATATTTAGTGATTTAGACAATTAATTGTGGAATTACATATGGGATGTTGAATTGTTGTATTAAGATAATTAATTGTGGGATTCAATATGTTCATTTGATGTCATTAAATTAAGTAATTAATTATGGGATTATTTATGTGATATTGATATCAAATATTGAGATAGTTAATTATTGAAATAATTATGAAGAATTTAAATCGTGAATGAGATAGTTAATTCTGAAATTACATATGGGATTTTTTTTGTGAATATTAATTAACTAAGTGTTAAATTAATTAATAGATTTCACATTATGAATTAATAGGGATATTAATTAAGGGTAACTAATTTATAACTTAATTTAGGAATAAGTAATGGAATTTATGTGGATAATTAATTTCTAAATTAATATTTTGTTTATGAATTGTAACATAGTCATCCATGTATAAATTAAGTAATGTGAACATGGTCACTCTAAGTAATTTTTAGGAATGGTATCATGATAATTCAAGTATGAATTAAATATTGGGAACATGGTAATTATAATGTGTGTTTATGAATGGTAACATGGACATTCAAGTATGAATATGAAAATGGGAACATGGTCATTATTATGTTTTTTTATAAATGATAAAAAGAACATTAAATTATGATTTATTTAATGGGAGAATGGTCATTATGATGTGTGGAAATTAATAACGGAAAAATGTATTTGTGGGACAGGATATCCCTTAGACATACATCTGGATTTGGTAGGGGAAAAATTAATTATTTATGTATGAGTGTCTATTGGAACCTGACGTGATTATGTGGTTAAATAAAGAATAGTATGATAATGTGATAAATTTTAATTTATTCATCGTACTTATTTTGTTAAATAACTACATATGATATTACTGAATAGATTTTGTTAGAAACCATTTGTTGTGGCCTACTGAGTTTTACTCAGACCCTATCCAGTATTCCTAATTGATAACTAAATAAACATAATTCGTGTATAGTAGGTTAAGGGAAAAGTCTTTGGGATTCATGGATAATATGGGATTAAGCTTGGATGAGGGAACAGGATGTGGATCAAGGCCCTATTGGGAGTCATCAGTGTCTTCATTTTTAGTTTCCATTTTATAAACATTACACATACATTATCCTTAACGATTTTCTACTTTATATGGATATTGGGTTTTCATGCGTTGATTATCTTGAGACATTGTCATTGTTTATTGTATATTATTTATGTAGTGTATTACTATTATAAAATAGGGTATATTCTATCCATGGTCAACTTATAAGTCCCTTACTACTAGTTAGAAGAATATGTCATATGGGGAGGTGTTGTTTATGTCTTGTGACCCACTGACTTGGGGAACCAGTGTGTGGAACCTAGGTCATGATGTTTCCTACTTTTTATCTGATGAGTTTTCTTTTATTTTTATTTTTATTACTATATGGGAAAGGTATACATGAGACTACAAAGAGTAGAGTATTGTACACGATTTCATCTATGGGAGTGAAAACACCATTTATAGGGGAAACCACATGTGCCTATGGGGGGTTGTTGTTATTGTTGATTTCTGGAACAGTTGAATATTATTTCACCTTAGGTGACATCTTTTTTTTTGAAGTGATTTTGTTTAAAATAATCTGAGAATTGAATCATGGATGAGATTGGCATGAGATTTCAGTCTGCATGCATCATTATAATAACTCGTCATTATTTTTTGAACTGCATCATTTTTGGAATTCATGGGAAAAATGTTTCTTGGTAATTGTTGAACATGAACCATTTTTCATTACTTGTGAAAATCAAATGTAAAACGGTGACTAGTATGGAATTAAATGTTGTAAAATGATGAAATGGTTTGAATAATTTTGTGTCCAAATGAGAAACATCAATATTGGAATTCATTTACCATAGATAACAAATACATATGAGTAGGATGGATAAGGACATGATAACGCCTCATTTTTAATGTGTGGTGACATTTGGGGCAAAGACATGTTTTGAATTGTAGTGATTATTACACATATGTAAATGTGCTAAATATTTGTAATGTGTCCTATGTTTTGTGTATGGAATTTTTGAGAAATGGATCTACGATGACGCATGTTGAAAAGATGACTGAAGATATTGTACTAGTTGTGAAACATGATGAACCTATAGTTCCATTCGAGGAAGTTTGGAATAGGTTCATAGATAACATAGCTAATATTATGAAATTTATGGAACGATACCCATGGTGGGATCTAAAGAGTATGTCTGACCTAACAATGGAGTATCAGTTGTAGCATCCCCTAACATTAACTGAAGAGGGTGGACCTAAGGGAGCTCTGTTCTGGGTTAATTCCATCAAGATAATACATGACTATTTTCAGAATCCTTCTAAAAAGTGGGAAAAAGTGTATACTTATATTACATGAGGATCGGTGAAGTGTTGGGGGGAAGTTCAATCATGGACTGGATAGATTGAATTAATGTTTTGGAAGGATGTCTAGAGAGGTTCTAAGATAAATTATAAATAGATTTTCTAGGGCATGAGAGAGTAGTGGAGTTCTTATGGGTTAATCATGAGAGCATGTTCATGATGTATTATGTTGGACACTTTACTGACCTACAACACCTTCCTCTAGATTTGGAAAATATGGGAAAACTATGATGAGACACATTCAAGATGGACTTATGTTCAAGATTATGTCCCATGTTAACAAATTTCAGTTAAGTATGTTGAGGTGATGGTTCATGTTCTCATAGAGGAGGAAACCCTAAAAGAGGCTTCTAGTAAAGGTTATATATTTTCTACAGAATTTGAAGGAGCTATGGAATATAATATAATGAAGTACAGTAACGAGAACATTACCTAGAGTCATGGGAATAGGGGTGCATGGATTGAGGGATAAGATACACATGGCATTACTGTAGTGATCTTCCATTAGTGTGGTAGTCCATTCTAATATCCTCGACATTATCCCAAATCACCAGGGGTGTTTAGGGCATGTAACAAGAACGGACTTCAATATATGTTTTGTAGGACATAGCGACATATGATCAGTGATGTGGGAGAAATACATAACCATGGTGTGGGTAAGGGATCTTCTTCACCATTTCATCATGGCATATGGAGTTCTACTGGCCAATGCAATATAGGTGGAATACATTGTAATTTTTGGGCATGAGATCCCAAATCAAGAGAGTGGTGAAACTCTGAGGACTCAAACTACATCACTTCGAAGAGTGGAGGAAATCTATATGAATTTAAATCTACACCTATGGACAGCAAGGTAGATCCTTTGGCAATGATAATTAATATTCTTATAGAATATAAATTTGCTAGGGCTGTATTTGATTTTAATGCCTCACATTCATTTATATATGTATATCATTTCAATGGTTTTATCCAATAATTTGAGTATATGAATATAAAAATAATGATAGATGCACCATTGGATGTATAGTCTAGAGGAATCTCTTTGTACATAGGTTGTTCTCTCTATATTATAGAGTATCATTTTTTGTGGGATATCTATGTCCTTGAAATGTTATGTTTTAACCAAATTATGTGCATGGAGTAGATATTCTCATACCCATACCACACTGATTTTACCATAGGAGAATTAAATGTACATATCCTAAGGGTAAAAACTATATTCACTATATAGATTGGGGTATACAGAGAGGATGAGAATGGCCAATTACTCTGCAACTACGGGGGATCATAGTTGGGGATTTAAGTTTATTACTGTATGTTAGAGGGATAAAGCAAGATATCTTTCTACTAGTGGTCAAAAATCTCATGATGTTTTTCCTACTACGTTCTTTGGACTTCCATCCAAGAGAGACATGGAATTCACTATTGTGATCATTTTGGGAGGTAATACTTTTTATATTCCACCAAAAAATGTCATTGAAAAAGATTCAAGTTCTCATGACTCGGTTGGAGGAATTGGAGGATAAGGTATTTATCAATACGATTACATCACATTGTGGTTCTCCAGTACTATTTTCTAAGAAGGCTGGAGAGACTCTACATTTTTTTATTAATGGAATATGAACCCCATTACTGTGAATTAATAATATCCTCTTCCACGTATCTATGATATATTTTACTAGTTCAGATGATCTTGTGTTTTTTAAAATATCAACATGAGACTAGGGTATCATCAACTAAGAGTTAGTACTTATGATATAATGAGGACTTCTTTCAGAAGTAGGTATGCACTATATGAGTTTTTCCTAATTCTGTTTGGGTTGAAAAGAAAACACCATCAATATTTATGGACTAGATGGAGATAATCTTCCACTGGTTCTGGGATAATGTTTTTTAGTGTTTGTGGATGATATATTATTTTACTCCAAGGCTCATGACAATCATGTCCAAAACTTTAACATCATCTTGGGTATAGCGAGATGGAATTTTCTATATGGTAAGGTATCTAAGTGGTATTTTTGACAACATTAGGTTCTCTTATTGGGACACATCGGCTCATAGGATGGTGTGTCGATAGACCTAGATATGGTTCAGGTAGTGAATTTTTTATGATCAAACAATGAATATATTTGATATCTATTTAATTTTGGTGTTAACTAGATATTTTCCAAGATTGATCTAGGACTCTCCCTAATTTATAGTCTCCAATAAGGGATTGAAAAAAAGGGATACAATTTGATTGGTAAGAGGAATTCTAGAAGGCCTTACAATAGTGTAAGAATCATTTGATATCAACCCAGATCTTGATCCTACCCGTGCTATGTGAGTATTACATAGTGTGTTGGAATGATTCTAGGGTCGGACTCGGATGAGTGTTAATTCAGGGAGACTATGTCATGGCATATGGGTCTTAACTATTGATGCCACATGACCAAAAATACTCCACACATGACCTCAATTGAGCTGTAGTGGTCTATGATTTGAAGTGTTTATGGCACTATTTTTTGGTTCAGAGGTTTAAAGTGTTCACCGATCACAAGATATTAAAGATTATATTTATGAATAATGATTTGGATCTTCTGTAGTGGATATGAGTTGTGTATATATAGACATTTTATTTTGAGAAAGTATATATTCCTGAGAAAAGAAACTGTGTGGATAATGCTTTGAGAAGGAAAACTCATACTCCTATTATTCTGGAGTCTAATGTTTTGTGGATGATAGAAACCTTGGTGGTTGAGATTCCTGTGGGGGTTCGAGAGTGTCAAGATCCAATTACCCTCATGTCAATTTCAGTGGAGTCTATAAATTTTGGCTGGATTAGAGGAAGGTAGTATGTGGATCAGGAATGTTTGACCTTGAGGGAAATCATTAAAGAGGATATTCGCCTTTTTTAGCATAGATGAGTATGAGATAATCTATATAGATAATTGTGTTATTGTGCCTATGAGTATATTTCACGATATGATGTAGTAATTTCATTCCTCGAAGTGGGTAATATATCTAGGTGTAACCAAAATGTACCCTGGCTGATGATGGAATTTTTTGTGGCCATTCCTGAAAAATAGATTGATGTTTTTGTGATAAGATGCTTCACCATCTAGCAGGTGAAAGAAGAGAATCAATGACCAAGAAGATTGTTGTATCCATTTACCACTAAAAAATGGAAGTGGGACCATCTTAATATGGATTTTTTTGGATGTATTCTAAAGAGAAAAATGATGAATGAGGAAATATAATATATTGTTGACTGACCAAAAAAGTAGCACATTTATTGCCTATATAAAATATATTATCAGTTGAGAAACTAGGAGATTTGTATATTCATGAGATACTCTTCCTATATAGGGTGTGACATACTATTGTTTAATCTTGTGAATATTTTTTCACATTAAATTTATGGAAGGGATTCATGAAGGTTCTCGACACATTGGTATTCTTGAGCATGAATTTTCACCCATAGAAAAATGGGAAGTCTGATCCTACTATACAGGTTCTTGAGGATATGTTACATGTGTTTATTCTTGTCTTCAATGTGTATTGTGAGAAACACATAAATTTATTTGTGTTTTCCTATAAAAACATATATGAGAAAACTATATTGATGGAATTCTATGGGGCCCTTCAGGGCGGGCCTTTCAAATCTCCGTTATGTTAGATAGAGGAAGATGTTTCTATGAGACTTTAGAACAAGTACATATAATTAAATAACATTTTTTTACAAATAAAAGTTAAAATAATTCATATGTTGATAGACATAGAAGACCCATAGGGATTACAGAGGGTGATTATGTATTCCTTTGGGTGTCTCCTAGTCTGGTATATTGCTGGATACGTTGATAGGGAATGTTGGCAGCCACATTATTGGACCATTTGAGGTTGTGGAGTGAATCAGGATGGTTGTGTACTAATTGGATCTCCCAAATAAATTCAGTTCTACACATGATGTTTTCTATGTATAACAAATATGGTAGTATCACCCCAATCCATCTCATTTGATGAATGTGGATGACGTTGATATTGAGGTAGATGTGTCCATTCAAGAGCATCTAATACGTGTGTTGGATCATTGTGAGAAAATATTTTGGTGGAAATACAATGATTATATTTCATGTGTTGTGGAAACATCAGCATGTATAGCTAGATACATGGGAAATGGAAAAGGATATTTGGGCTCACTTGCCCAAAATATTTTCTCGCATAATCATAGGGGAGCTTGGGAGTGAAGATCAAGTATGAGCTGTTATAAGGTGGTGAGATTGTAAGATCCTGAGATTTTCTAGAATTGTCTTATGATTGAATTCAAGTACTCTTTTTCCTTATTTGAGTACTTTTTTAATTTCTGTCATGGGTTTTTGTGTCATTTTGAGAGAATTTGATATTATAGGGTTGTGCAGGGTAGACGCATAGTTTTCTCTAACCGTTCACCCTATCCCAACTAATTGTGTGATCCTAGGTAGAGGGGATTCACATGGATGGAACATGGATTGGAAAACCATGTTCCTTATTATGATAAACCATTCACCCCTAAAATTATAAGCATATGGTTTAGGTGCATGGTTAAGGAAAATCATGTTCTCCATCCGAAAAAAATTGTGTGATTTTAAATGCCATGCGATTTTATTTTGTAAAATAATATAATCCCACAAAACACACATATTTTGACCCTCATTTGACAATAGAAGTTATTTCATGTTTTTGGAGGTCCCCTTATGTGTTCCAATCCCTTATGACCTCTATTATCCAGGATTCGAACTTTGGATCAAAGGTCTTCTCCTCTACCAGAACGTTAATCCTATCGTGGTTCGCCTCTCAGTATTCAATCATTCTATAAGTGATGTAATCATCTATTAAGGATTGGAATAAATCAATTTTTTCATCTACATATCTATTAGACAATATCTAGATTTATATTTATATGGCCTTCATTTTAATTATTTTCGATTTAGTATTTTCTGATTCAGATCTAGATCTACCTCCTTATACCTCTCAATTTTTGGGTATTTTTATTAGGTGCTTATTTATTTATGATTTTTGGTTGGTGTATTAATATTAAATTCCCATGGTCATAATTTTGATACATGTATGAAAGTTTTATAATTGGTTGAATTATTTGGAAATTTAAATTCCTAAATTATGTTAATTATTGTTTCTAAATGATTAATTGAATTATTGTAGAAATAAATAATTAATTTGGGAATTAATTATGAGATTTAGGGGTTCCTGAATTAGATAATTTAATGTGGGATTAAAGATTACATTTTGGGATTGTGATTTAGTTAATTACCTATTTAATTAATAATGATATATTGAATTATTGAATTAAGAGAATTAACTGTGTGATTAATTATTCTATATTGATATCATAGATTGAGATAATTAATCATGGAATTAATTCAGAAGAATTGAGATCATGAATGAGATTATTAATTCCAGAATTCATTAATGTATGTAGAGTTTTTGGAATATCAATTAGTTAATTGTTAAATTAATTAATGTGATTGACATTCTTAATTAATTGGGGAATTAATTATTGCTAATTATGTGATAAGGTAATATCTGAAGTAGTAATGGTGTTTTTGAGGATAAATATTTACTAAATTAATTATGTGATTATGAATGGTAACAAGGTCATTCAATATTAAATTAAATAATTGTAATGTTATCATTCTAATAATTGTTTATGAATGGAAACATGGTCATTTAGTTTTGAATTAATGAACCAGAACGTGGTCATTCTAATGTGTGTTTATGAATGGTAACATGGGCCTTCAAGTGCAAATTAATGAATGGAACATAGTAATTATAATTTTTATTTTTGAATGGTAACATTTCAATTCAAGTGTGAATTATACAATGAGAACAAGGAAATTCTAAGGTGAAAAAAATGAAAAAAATGGAATTCTGAGACATGATATCCCTCAGACATACATCGGGCTCCAGCAAGAGTTGAAGATAATATTGAGGTACAAATGTCTACGGGAAGCTAACATATATATGTGGTTAAATAAATAACAGTTTTATAACATGATAAATATTTATTTATAAATTTTAATTATTTCGTTATATTATTACATACACTATTATTTATTGGATTTGTTTTTGAAAAAACATGGTGGTGGCCTACTAATTTTTACTCACACCTTACTTAGGCTTCCTGATCGGTACCCAAATAGATTTTATTATGGAATTATGGGTAAAGAGAAAATTCCTTGTATTAAATGGATTATTTGTTATTGATATTGGAAGAGGGAACCAAACTTGGGTATGTACCCTCTAGGGAGTCATCGTTTCATTTATTTTCAATTTTTATTTTTGACACTTGACTTGTACATTATCATTGAATGTTTTCTTGTTTTGTTTGGTTTTAAATTTTCTTGCATTGATTTTCGTCCTATATTGGCATTTTTTATAGTAATATATGCACCATATAGTTTTTATTATTTCCAGTTGTTTATTAATGTGATAAAAATGTTATAGTCTCTCGATGATCGACTTATCATACCCTTGTTGTTAGTCAATTTCCTCTAGCGTATGGGGAGGTGGGCTTGAGGTAATATGATCGACCATCACGGGGCACCGATGTGTTGCACCCAGGATGGGAATGTATAACATCTGTGAATTTCAGAAGAATATTCCTTGTGGAGAGTTATTGTTGGGAACATTTCGGGAACCAACTCAGAGAACGAGTTTAGTGGCATCCGAGTTAGGACGGAACACTTACAACATGCCTCACATTTTCAGTTCTTATATTGTTTGATGTTTAAATTACATACGTAGTTAATCAATGTAATTAATGATTCTTTGGACATGGATAGATGACTATTTTTATGGTGTGGGTACATAATTAAATGAAATTTATTTTGATAATTTCTTATTGGAAAATTCAATGTTTCCACATGTTTAAATTCGTTTTTTATTTTTTAGCACCCATTTTTGTTAAATTAGGTCCCCCAAAGTTAATGTTGATATTCTAAATAATTTATGAAACACGATATTTTCTTTTATTAAAAAGGTATTATGATTAAAATTTAAAATTTTATAAGATATTAAGGAAAAAATTTCATTGTCATTGAATGATAAATATGGTTTTCACTTTGGGAAGGAGATTTTATTTTTTTGGGGATTTATATAAATTTATTGTTTTTGTGGATAAATTTTAATAAAAAATTATATACAAAATAAATTTATTATTATGACATAATTATATCATATAGAAAACTATATTTTTAATATTCATGTGATTTTTAAGCATGACGAAGATTAATCATTTAGAAAACACATGAAATTAGAATAAAAATCGATTCATATAAAAGGTTTCTTCAAAGTTGATAATTTCTTAATCCAAAATATATTCATTATATTTAGGGGTCATAAAATAATTTTCTATTTAATAGAATAATATATTTTACTACTACAGGACAATAACTGTATATTAATATAATGTTTATAATTTTATGATTTTTCTCAAATGTGATGGTTATGATAGAATTATTGATATCATTTTTAATAATTTTTCTATTAACATATATCTTTGGAGAATAAAATTTCTAATAAAATTTCATTTTTTATAGATTTAGATTAAATTTACATTCTATGTATAATTATATTATAACCCTTGAATATTGATGAATCTAATGATGTGTGGTTTTCACTGATTCAATCGATGTATTTTCATTAAAAAATTACCAATACACCAAACAAACACACTTTGACAACAAAAATCATTAAAACCATTGACGGTTATGTCACGAACCGTCCCTCAAGGCCCGTGTCGTGACTACTCCAAACCCGACATCCATAGCTCAGGGGCCGATGACTAGCACCGGAATGGCATAAACCTAAAACCGGGAAGGCATTGCCTTTTTAACCTACAAATCACACAATCCAAGAACACAACAATATAAAAGCACAATGTAAACAATATAGTAAATATATTTTGTATAGTAAGTAAAGTTGTCGGAATACAAGTCCAACAGGAATGTACAAGTAAAACTAAAAATAGATCATGTGATCACCTGCCAAGGATCCCACCTGATGGGTTGGTACAACTACCGAATGGTCGTCTCTGAGGTACGCCTCTTCAAAGGTCCACCTCCGAGCATCCTCATGTCCTGGTACCCTCGACCTCGAACATCATTATCCATCGTCTACACAAGACACAACAAGGTGCAGGTGTAGCCCGTGCTGGGGTGAGTATAACGACACTTAGTCGGCACCCCGAGACCCCTGATGGTCTCTCAGAATCCACAAAGGATAAACCTCAAAGTAATACTGTAATCACTAGAATTAAAACATTAGTCAACACTACATAGGTATATTCCAATACATATACCTATGGAATCATAAATACATATCTCATTCATGAGTAAACACAAGGCCCAACTCTTTAACAAAAAGTACAATTGTTCTGTGAAAAAAGAATACCATTAATGTAACAACACAAAGGTAAGCACCAAAAATGTAATTCCACATAGTAGAATACTATAGAGGTATCACCATGAAGGTATGTACCACAAAGGTAACACCACACAAAAGAACACCACAATGGTATCACAACATATGATTGTACCACAAAGGTAAAGACTCAGCTCAAACTGGGTATAACTTAAGTACTAATGTATAGATGATTATCTGTATTGCTAGATCATCTTACTGCTTCGAGATGCTCTACTATTGACCCACACATAATTGAGAATAACCCACATAATATCCAAATATGACCCACACAGGATCTGGACATGACCCAAACCTGATCTAAAGATAACCCACACATGATACGTAGATGCTGACCCACAGGGGATCTAGAGAGGACCCACAGAGGATCTGAAGACTCCTCAAGTACATCCATCCATAGGGTTCTCGCACTAAGAACACATGATTCCGAGAGGATCCACTTCTCAATCAATCGTTGAATACATCAACTACCATGAGGTCCCATGAAAAAGAATCTTGAAAGTCCACCACGTCTTAAGTGACCCAACGCGACTGACGACATGTCAATCGGACGCACAGTATGTAAGTTAATAGCATTTCTGTTCTGATGGATCATTTGGATTCAGTTTCGATCCATCCCAGTCATATCCCAACTATATTTAGAGCTCAAGTAAAGTATTCCAAAAAGACTATCTTGATCCAAAGATCCCAATGCCACAGATTGTTTGTCAAACGGGACATCAAGTTCTCAAGGTATACCCCTTTATGCATATTTGGGCCCCAGAGGGTCCGGGTCCGACCCAGCCTGCCCCAGCTAGCATGATCTGCATGGAGGTCATGTGTTCTACCTCCCGAATGGCTCAAAGAGACATTAAACTCTTTAAATAATGTTTTTGGGTCTGGTTGGGCCCGGGTCCGGACCTACCCGACCCGACCAGGCATGGGCCGACACGACCGGGTTCGGGTCGCCCGGCCCTAACCCAGGTTCAACCCAGATGGGTTGGGCCATGGTGTCCCCGTCCCGCTGGGTCGTGGTCCGACCCAGGCCACTGGGCATGGCCAGCTCAATGTGGACCACTTAGCTTAGACTACTCACCACAGACCACTCGGCTGGTTAAAGTCTTCCATGGCGGGGTCAGCCCTAGCCTCTACCTAGGGGGAGGCGCCCCATCAGAATTCTAAATGGCCCATGAGATATTCGGTCATCGCCTGCTGGCACACGGGACCCACCAGATCATCTCCTGCTCGGTGTGACGCAGCCAGCCCGATGTCCGACTGGCATCCCCCTTCCTGCGGCGTGACGGCACCGCTGTCCTTCCCCGGTCGGCCGGGTTCCGGCCGCCCTACGAGTTCGCCATCATGGCTAAGCAACCGCAGCCTCCTCCTCTACCGGTGGCACAAACGTCCGCCGCCTTGCCTCCACGTGGCTGGCCATTGTGTCTGCCGCCACCCTCTTCCACCACGGCCGAATGACCGCGGCCTCCTTTGGCAGTGTGGTTGCGTCGCCACCGCCATCGCGACCAACTGGTGTGTTGGCCGCCACATAAACCCTGCCGGTGCTGGTCGCCGTCAACATGGTTGGGTTGCTCTTAAACTTTCAATCATCCCACGAAGAACATGTCGACAAAAATGTTGCGGAGGGATCAAGCCATGTTTGTTTGGCCCACATCCTCAGCGTTAGACCGGTAGCATGTGGGTCGAGAAGATTGATTCAATGTAAAACCATGAAGAAAAATCATAAACACATGCATACCTATTCGTTCATTGGAGACAGGAAGATAATAAGATGAAGAAGAAGAAGTTCATTGCTCATGTAACACACTCCTGACCTGATCTCGAGTTTCCTCCTTGTTGGAGGTTCGTTCTTCGTTGGAGGATGTTTATCCAATGGATCTCCCATGTTCACTCATTTTCCAACGGTTTCCCCCACAAGAGGTGAGCATCCAACTTAATTAATTTTATGTTAATTAATGTTGGGGCCTAAATTGGGGGAATTCCAAGAGTTACCTCCCATTAAAAGAAGAGTTCAAGTGGTCCCCACCCCCAAGATTCAAATGAGAGGTTTCAAGAAATAAAAAAATTATTATTTTATTTTTTTCATTTCTCCAAAGAAAATCCAAAATCCAACTTCTATACTTGACCTACTGCGATCGAGGTGAAGTTTTAGTTAAATAAATCTTGGTGCTGCAAGTTCAACGGTGTCCTCAAATTTCAATTCCAATAACCAATTCAAAAGTTACAAAACTCCGCACTTGCATTTACTAAATGTACCTTAAAATGTTCATAAATTCATTCCAGGAACACATGGACTTAGAATCACACGTCGTCAATTTTCATGGACTTTTAATAATTCTATATAATTAAAATAATTACATGGAAAATCCAAGTTTTTAAATTCTCCCCAACTCAGGGCTCTACATCCCCGAAAGCCACAACCCAAACTAGGGAAAAAAGTGGGGGTATTGAGCATGAATCTGAGCATCTCTCTCCCATGTGATCTCTTGGAAGTTCATGTGCTACAAACATACACACACCAGAGGTATCGATCACCCATGTAGGAATATCTCCTGTCGATCATCAATCTCTTCTTGAACCCTTGAAAATGTCACCCCATCGTCGATGTCCAGTTCTCCCCAGTCAATGATATGCAGAGGGTCATGTATGTATCTCCTCAGCTGGGATACGTGGAAAACGTCCTGCACCTGGTGCAACTGAGGGAGAAGAACTAAGAGGTATTCCACCTCAAGAACTCAGTTGAGGACGTGAAAGGGTCGGATGAACCTTGAAGATTACTTTCTGCCCCGACCAAATCTCCGCAAACCTCATCGAGGTGATACCCATAAAAAGACATGGTCACCATCCTCGAACACCAGAGGTCTTAATCTCTTGTCATTATATGATTTATTCTTATACGGTGTAGTCTTCATGCACTCCTGGATGATCTGAACCTTCTCCGTGGCAGCCTGTACCATCTCTATTCCCATGAGTACTGACTCCCATGGGTCAATCCAACCCATAGGTAATCTGGAAGGTCAAATGTATATATCCTCGAATGGTTCCATACCGATGGTGGAGGGATAATTGTTTTTGTACATGAACTCTACCAAAGGAAAAGTGATCCTTGAAGCTACATCTGAAATCAAGGATGCAAGCACGCAACATGTCCTCAAGGGTCTGAACTGTCTGCTTTGTCTGACCATCCATCTTATGATGAAAGGCGGTGATCAATCGAAACTGAGTTCTGAATGCCTCATGCAACCTCTTCCATAGCTGGGAAGTAAAACGTGCATCATGATCAGAGAAAATCATCAAGGGGACTTGATGAAGCCGCTAGATCTCTTCCATGTAGTGGCATCCTAATTCCTCTACTGAACCCCGCTCCCTGATAGGTAGAAAATGGGCCGACATGGTGAGTCGGTCAATGATCACCCAGATGGAATCACATCCCTTAGATGTGCATGGAAGTCATGTCATTAAGTCCATGTAAATTCCATCCCACTTCCCCTCTGACACCTTTAGTGGATGAACTAAGACTGTTATAACCTGATTCTCTACCTTCACTTGCTGACAAATGAGGCACCGTGAGACCATCTCTGCTTCAAATTTCATTATTCCTGACCACCAATGCTGACACCGAAGGTCCTTGAACATCTTCACCACTCTTGGATGTACCGCCAGAGTGGATGTATGGAACTTCATCAACACTACCTCTCATAGTACCACCAGTACCATAGTACGTTGTCTGAATAGGATGAAGTGCTCCCCAATTTAAGAAAATCCATCAAGTGACTGTCCTGGGGATATCTGAGCACATCGAGCCTCGCAGTTAGTGTCCCCAAGCTACACCACTTTGACTCGTAGAAAGAGTGGGGAGTGACTGTTAGAGACTAAAGACATTCTGCTCCATCTCAATCCAGGTAGGATTTCCAAAATGCGGCTAGCTTCTTGTTCCCCTCACTCAGCAACAGTATACCATATCTCCTGCTGAGAGAATATGTTTCTATGTTCCCCTTCCTAGGAATATAGACTATCTCAAATTCATAGTCCTAGAGGTACTAAAAAAATTCCACTATCTCAGGTTCTGGTCCTTCTTAGAGAAGATATACCTGATACACTTTTGATCAGAGTCGACTGTAAAACATTCTCCCATCAAGTAATGTATCCACATAATCAAGGTGAAGACCAGTACTGCAAACTCCAGGTCATTGGTAGAAAATTTTTGTTCTTTCATTCTCAGTTGTCAAGAAACATACGCAATCACTGCTCGCTCCTACATCAGGACATATCCAAGACTAATCCCGGATGTGATGCGATGGACTACATACCCAACACCCACCTCTGGAAGCCTCTAGATGGGGGAACTCGTCAGTCTCTGCCTCATCTCCTAGAAACTCCACTGGCATCTCCCCAACCACACAAAGGGTTTCCCTTTCTTCTTCAAGGATAATAAGGGTGCCAAAACTTAGGAAAACTCAGGCATAAACCTCTAGTAGTAACTTCCCAAACCCAAGAAACATCACACCTCCATCACACTTCTGGGTGAATCCCATTCATGCATAGCCTCAATCATCACAGGATGCACTGCAACTCCAGCCTCTGAGATGACGTGTCTGATGATGTGCACCTCTAGGATCCAAAACTATCACTTTGAGAGCATACCATAAAGAGGGTCCTCTTGGAGTGTGTCTATAACCATCTATAGATGATATGAAAGCTCCTCCCTTATACATGAGTATATCAGGATGTCATCTATGAAGAATACCACCAAGAGATCGATGTATGGCTGGAATATCTTTCTCTTGATTCCCATGAAAACTAATGGGGAATTGGTCACACTGAATGGCATAACCAACAACTAATAATGTCCATACTGACATCTGATGGACAAATTATGGACATCCTCATCTCATACCCTGAGCTGGTGATAACCTGATTTGAGGTCTATCTCTAAAAACCACCGTGCTACTATTAGTTGATCAAAGTGATTGTAAATCCTTGTGATTGGGTACCTATTCTTCATGGTCTCCTGATTTAGGGACTAATAGTCCACACAGTGTCTCAAAATCACTTCTACCTTCTTTTTGAACAAAATCGAGGCCGCCCAAGGAGAAACACTGTGCCTAATGACCCCCTTTTTATGAAATTCCTCAAACTGTACTCGCATCTCTTGAAACTCCGCTAGAGCCATCCAATAAGCGGGTGTGGATATCGGTGCCATCATAGGGTACATGATGATGTAAAAGTACACCTCTTTATGAGGAGGTATACCCCAATCATCATGAGGGAAAACATTAGTATACTGGTCCACCACTACAGGATATATCAAACACTCAAAATCATTGGGTCCGAGGGTATGGATCGCCATCTAATTTGTGATCTGCTACACCCTACTCTACGTAAGTCCATCATGTGCTACAAAGGTTCCCTTCTTGCCAGTGAAGGAAAAACTAGTCCCATCTTTGTGGACACACCACACATTGAACCTAATACAGTTGATCTGAGCATGGATTATAGATAACCAATCCAGGCCCAATATGACATCGTAAGGCCTCATTGTCACTACTAGAGGATCCCAAACAATTCTATCACCTCCTTGAGTAAGCTCACACCTCTGGAACCAGTGTGTAATTGTCGAACCCTCTCCCATTAGATTCTCTAGCCATAATGATCAAGCCAACGACTCTAATCGAATCTCCGAGCTCCGAACTTGGGTCATGGCAGTAAAAAAGTGACTAGAACATGTTTCTATAATTACTACAAAAATGGTGGTATATACACAAATTGTACCGCAAATAAACTCTAGAGCATTGTGATCGTAGGTCTTAGATACCTGGAGCTGAGCTCGTCCTTGTCCACCTGCTCCAAGTGGTCGATGTGGAACACCTGGTGGTGGTGGCAGTAGAACTTCAAATTGCCACCCAACACCTGCTACATGGCCATATCCTCTATCACGTCCACCTCCAGCCTATGGAAGTCATCCATCAAATCTTCTCCTCTTCCAAAGTGTTCCTTCGACCATCTTCTGGTCATCCGTATGACGGGTTGGGCAGTCACAAGTCCTGTGACCCTACTTGCTGCATGAGTAAAACTTCCATCTCCTCACTTGTCCTCATCTGTCTTGATAGCCCCACACACCAGACCTTGCATCCTCTGGTATTCCACTTGTCTGTCTGGTTCTCTTGGACCTCTGCGTCATCTGTTTGCTACCATCAGTAGATGAATCTACTACGTGACATCTGGTGGTGGGTCTCGCTGCTGGTGAATTCTCAGAAAGGAATCTCTCCACTAACATTGCTCTATCTAACACCCCTGCCTACATCGGGATGCTGAGAGAAATCATGGAAGCGCTAATCTCCTGTGTGATCCCCTGATCGAAGGTCTGGTCACTAAAGAAAGTGTTCAGCACCTTGTCAGTGGAGTATCATGATAGGTCAGTGAACCTCACTTAATACAGATCCACAGTCATGTTGCCGGACTACATGTGGAGAAGATCATGTATATGCACTGATAATAAGGTTGTTGGGACTAACTCTACCAAGAAACAACTCTTGATGTCAGCCAAGATGAGAGTCACCTCTTCATCAACTGGGATTATCAATATCCACCATCTGCCTGCTACTGCGTGAAGAAAACTGGTGACGAGGATCAACATGAGATCAGTAGGTGTCCCTACCAGTCAGAAAACTCTAACCACAGCCTCCAGCCAGTCCTCAGCTACCTATGGATCTATCTCTCTCTGAACCCTCGGTGACCTCCAATGCTGAAACTAGTGCAGCGCGCTCTCTGCTACTACAACGGGTGGAATCGGCTACCCAACGGGTAGTGGTGCTTCTAGTACACCACTCGATGGTACGACTTCCATAAGGGGGACCTGAACTGAAGCCTCGTCGCTCGATGGGCTGTCATCACGTACTCTACCTGAAACCCTAGCTGGCTGTCTGCGTGGAGGCATCCTGAAAATAAATAGGTGTGCCAGTATCAAAAATTTATACATGGTGAGCAGACTCAAAGTGATTACAACAAAAACATTTCAAAATTACAGACGTAATTAATGTTTTCATGCACTGAGTCAGAAATAAAATGTCAGGGTCCAGGTGTATGGATACGTCGGCTGCCATACCAACACCAAATTCCCTAAACTAAAAACCACAATCATTACACTTAACACTATCTCTGAATCAAAAGTTCAGAGTCGATGTTCTCTGGTACAACCGACTCTTTTGATACCAATTTGTCACAATTCATCCCCTGGGGCCTGTGCCATGACTACCCCAAACCCACCTTCCATAGGATAGGGGATGGTGACATGCACCGGAAAGACATATACCTAAAACCAAGAAGGAATTGCCTTTTTAACCTACAACACACACAATCCAAACACACATCAAGATACAAGCACAAGGTAACCTATATAGTAAATAAAAAGAGTACAGTATATAAAGGGACTAGAATACTTGCCCAACTAGAAGGTACATGTAAAACTGAAAATAGATCCTATGATCAACTGCCATGTATCCTACCTGAAGGGTAGGTACAACTCTCGAATGGTCGTCTCTACGGTATGCCTCATCAATGGTCCAACTCCGAGCAGCCTAAAGTCCTGGTACCCTCGTCTTTTATCCGCATTGTCTATCATCATCACAAGACACAGTAAGGGGTGGGTATATCCCATGATGGCGTAAGTATAACAACTCTTAGTAGGGACCCCGAGACCCCTGCAGGTCTCTCAGAATCCACAAAGGATAAACCACAAAGCAATGCCATAATCAAAAGTATGAAAACATCAGTATACCCTTCATAGGTATATTCCCATACATATACCTATATTATCAAGTATACCAATATCATTCAAGAGGAAACACAAGTCCCAACTCATTATCCAAAATTACAACTGTTCCATGAAGAATAGAATACAATGAAGGTAACACCACAAAGGTAAGCACCCAAAATGTAACCCCACACAGTAGATTAACAAAAAGAAATCAACACGATGGTAAGTACCACAAAGGTAACACCACACAGAATAATGACACAAATATATCACCACACATGAGTGTACCACAAATTTATGGACACAACTCACACCTAGTATAACTTATGTACAAATGTATAAATGATTAGCTGTATTGCTAAATCATCTTACTTCATCGAGAAGATCAACTGTTGACCCAGACAGGATCTGGATATGACCCACATATGATCTGAAGATAACCCACAAAGGATCCGTAGATGCTGACCCACATAGGATCCGAAGAGGACCCACACAGGATCTGTAGACTCCTCAAGTACAGCCATCCATAGGGTTCCCTCACTAAGCACACTTGATTCCAGGAGGATCCACTCCTCAAGCCGTTAGATGATACATCAACTTCCATGAAGTACCACAAATAATTATCCCAATGGTCTATCACGTCATAATAGACCCGAAGCGACAGACGACGCACCAATTGGGTTACCGGTCTGTATGTTATTAACGTTTCGATTCTAAGGGCCCAGTTGGATTCGGTTTCGATGCAACCCGGTCATACTCCATCTATATACCAAACTCAAGTGGTGTATACGAAAGGGACCATATCGATCCAAGGATCCCAATGCCACAGATGGTTCATCCAACAGACATTTGGTTCTCAAGATATGGCTTTTTAAGAGTATTTGTGCCTGAGAGGGTCCAGGTCCAGTCAGACTGACCCGGCCTTACTCGGCTAGGGCCGGCTGACCCAGTTCTGGTCTTTTCCATATAGTGCAACCCGCGCGGGGGTCGCATAGTCCGCCTCCTGAATGGATCAAAGAGCGGTTTGGATATATAAATGGCATTTCTGGGTCTGGATGGGTTGTGCCGCGGTGTGCCCGCCCCACTGGGTCGCAATCCGGCCCGGGCAGAAAATGTGCATCCCGACCCTCTGGGTGCGGCCCGCTCGGCTGGGTACAGTATGTTGTGGCGGGGTCTGCCCTAACTGCTACTCGGGGTTAGTCGCCCCACGGAATTCCCCATAGCCCAAGGGCCATTCGGTCGCCACCTGCTAGAAAGCGGGACCCACCAATGTGGGTCCTTCTCTGTGTGACATGGCCAGCTGGAAGTCTAGTCGTCTTCCCCCTTCAAGTGGTGTGAAGAAGCCACTATCCTCCCTTAGCCAGCCGGGTGCTAGCAGCCGTCCTCATGTGCCGCCAAGGCTTAGCAGCAACGACCTCCTCCTATACCGACAGTGTGGACAGGTGCTTCCCTACCTCCACACATCCTGCTAGCGTGCCAACCGCAACACTCATCCACTGCGGCCGACGGGCCGTGGCCTCCTTCGGTGGTGCGGTTGCACCACCGCCGCCTGAACCCTTCCAACGTCGGTCACCGGTGACGTGGCCAGCTTCCGCTCAACCTGTCACTACACCCATGAAGAACATGTTAACAACAATGTTGCAGAGGGATCAGTGCCATGTTTGTTTGGTCGACACCCTCCCTGTTAGACCGATATCATATAGGTTGAGAAGAATTATTCAACGTAAAACCACAAAGAAAAATCATAAACACACCCTTATCTCGTTCATTAGTTGGAGACGGCATGAGGAAGAAGATGAAGATGCTGACATTCATCACTCCCGCAACAACCTTCCGATCCGAGCTCGAGCATTTTCCCCTTTGGAGGTTAGTTCTTCTTTCTAGGATGTTCTTTGTTAGAGGATGTTTCTTCAATGGCCCTCCCAAGATCTCTCCTTTGCCAACGGTTTCCCCCACGAGAGGTGAGGAGCCAACATAATTAAGTTTATGTTAATTAAAATTGTCACATCAATTTAGGGAATTCCAAGAGTTATCTCCCATTAAAAGAGTAGTTTGGGTGGTCCGCACCACAATGATACAAATGAGAGGATTCATGAAATTAAATAAACATTTTTATTTCAATTCTCCCATGAAAAATAACAAATTCAACTTCCACCCTTGACCTATTGTGGTAAAGGTGACAGTCTCTTTAAGAGAATATCAGTGCTGCGAGTTCAATGGTGTCCTCATATTTTAATTCAGAGCTTCGGTTCAAATGTTACAAAACGCCACTCGTGCGTTTATTGAATGTACCTAAAAAAGTTTATAAATTTATTCCAGGCACACTAGGCCTCCGAATCATGCGCTATCAATTTTTGGCAGACTCGTGATAATTCCATATAATTAAAAAATATTACATGGAAATCTGGGTCCTTACAAGTTAGGATATATTACTAAATATAAATGTTTTTCTCATCCCATGTCAAGTCAAACCAATTTATTTTCATTCCATAGGGTATTAATGTTTTCTAATATTTAATAATATAGTAAAATAATAATAAAAAATTCATACTAATCGGTTCTATATAATATATATAGTAGTGGAAATAATGTGACCAATGCCAATATGTGTAAAATGAAAAGAACAATATTTTATTAAATAAATGATATTGTATTGATATTTTTAATTTTTTTATCTACAATTTTTTTATAATTTATTGTAACATCTTTATATAATATTTTATAAAATTATATATATTATTCTACAAATAAAATAATAATAATAAATACAAAAAATAAAACATAACCCACAATAAAATCATAAACGTATCATCATTTTTATTATTACATCATCCTTCATCCATATTTATTTTATGGTTTTTGAACATGATTTATTCATTGATAACGAAATTGTAATCATTAAATTGTGATAAATATTTCATAGCCAATATCATGTCTGATCCAAAGTGTCTTCCCCATGCTTTCCATGAAACCCTCTTTCAACATGTTTATAATAAATTTAAAACTTTCACATAGTATCCATTTCTGATTAAATGAATATTTTATTTTAAATGTCATTCAACAAAGGTCGAGATATTGATATGTTATTTCCATTGCAATGTGTCTAATTGATATGTTTATTGAAATTAATATTTAGAGTTAATAACACAATAATGATGATAAACAAGTAAAATATTATTTTTTAAATTATCTAAAATTTTAAACAGCAATATTGTTTAGTATTATTGTGAAATTATTTCAACTACGATATTTATGAAATAACTATGACATAAAATAGTTTATTTTTATTATATGGGATACTAAAAATGGTTTTAGATTTATTACGTTGACAATATCACATTAATTTTTATTTGAAAATACTAATAATGTAATATTTGAATATTTTACAAGAACTAAAATAAATAATTTTAATTAGATTTTAGGGAACATTAATTATAATATGGGGCTAAACATTATAATTTTGAATTAATCAAGAAGAATGATAATTATTCATGTAAAATATTATAAATGATCTGTTAGTAATTTTATAATTATTAAATAAATTATGAGCCATTAAATTATTTATGTTTTTGTGGTGATTATATATATTAAATGGAAAGTATATAAATAATTATTTTTCAAATTAAATAGGTTACGTATATTATTTGGTGGAATAGAGTGATTTATTGAAATCATTGAAATTTTAATTAACTGAATGGTTATTAAATTAATAATCAATATAAATAATGATATTTTGAGGGTAAATAATTTTTTCATCAATGTGTTTTCTAGTAATATTAATTAAAGATATGGGGATAAAAATTTACCCACGGAATAATGTAAATCTTTATGGAATTTAATATTATCCTTAATGTAATTTTTTGAATAATAGTTTATTTTAAAAGATTATCATTAATTTTATATTAATCATTGAATGTAAAATATCAGTTACACGACTGATTGTTTTTTCATTGATAGTTATTAATGCAGCATGTGTTAATATTGTGGGATTTTTTTTTAAATTATTACATTAATTATTTACTAAAATGGAATTAAATATATTATAACGTAGGATACACTATATTTTGAATGGAAATAATATAGTATTTTTATGGGGATGGTTAAATGGGAAATATAAATTTTTCTATAATGTTAGTTATGAAAACTAATGTCAGCAAAAATGAAAAATTCTATAATTTGTCTATTTAAATATAATGAAATGAACTATTAAATTCAATTTATAATAATATTATTAAGAAAACTAAATAATTATGAGATGCAGTTATTAATATCAAAAGTAATATTGATTTTTAAATTATTGTATCTTAGAGGCATAAATAATACAATAATTGACATTGAAATGAGATTTGATTGCATAGAGATAAGGATGAGGATGATCCTGGAGAATTATATGATAGTATTATTGATTTTCTTGATTCCTTTTTAAAAAATTGTATGGGTCTTTTTGAGTGGTATGAATAATCTGTTGTATATTAAGGTTGTAAATGATGTATCATACATTCTAATGGATATTTATTGTGATGGTGATCTAAAATAGTCATTTAATCCAAACAATATAAATAAATAAAATTATATCATTATTTTACATTAATAATGTTTTTATCTCATAAATAGTGCCACAAACTATATAACTAACGGTTTTTTATCTTGTATGATTAACCCCATAAAAAATATATTCAACAACACTCATCATTCTTTCTTAATAACTAATGAAAAATAAATCCTTGTATAGAAACATCATGTATAATACACCTCTTTGTATATAGTGGAAATGAAACATTAAAATGGGTCGATCTCATATGCTCAATAATGGTAAACATAAAAAATAACAAATGATAAGAATATTGGTCTAATCCGAATAAATAAGAAACTTACACCCAATAAAGAATAAATCATAAATCATGGAAAAATATTTTAATAACCTAAAACAAAAATTAAATGAGTGAGTAAACAATAATTCATTAAACATTATCCATAATAGATTCAAATAGTATTGATAAAAATCATAACTTTTCAGAATAGGTAAAATATATAAAAAACAAAATATTGGGATAAATTATTTTCATGATCCACACCATCAGTTCCCACACATATGACAAACAAAAATTTACTCATAAATACATATCACTTAAGATTTAAACTTATAACAATGGATTCGAGGGTGATATATGACCTAGACCTATCAATATTCTATAAATTCATGTGAAACTCATAATTAAATCTTATCACACCATAAAATACACATAGAAATAAAATGAGTTTCAAAAAACATTCAAATGAAAATCATTAACATTTTATATCATAATGAACCCATTTAATTAAAAAGCGTCTCATTATGTATGTTATAAAGAACCCATGGAAATAAAAGTGGTTTTAATACCCCTTTCATATGGATTCGCTTAAGAAGATCATTTATAATTCCATAAATAATCATAAAATGATGACCCAAGGAAGTTAAATGGATATATAATTAACTAATGTATCTTTCTAGGTAATTATTTCCACGTAATGAAAATGGGATTCATTTAGTACATCATAAATAACCCACGAAGATAAAACACGTCTCATATCATTTTCATATGGATACAAATAGGCCAATCATTAACAATTATATAAATAATCATAACATGATATCCAATAAAAGATAAATGGGTATCAAATGAAATCAAGTAACTCTATAGATATATAATATTCCATTAAGATAATATATCACATATTAGTCACACCATATACAGAATTAGAATATAGTTAATATAATATTTTCCCCATTCAATTGATGAATAGAACCCATGTGAACAACATTCAATCGAATATGTGGAAAACAAGGTATTCAAAATTTATTGGAATTAGATGAAATGTTATGAATATTAAGTTTGGATCGTATGAAAATACCAACATATTGATGTATCACATATTTGAGAGTGAATAGTGATACATAATCTATCCCGATAAAGGAGGTCAAGGTTGAAAATAGAATATCAATAGATAATTAATGGAAACTCATAATCATGTTGACATTGATTAAAATAATCCTTATAAAAAATGATTTTAATAGTATCACACATGAAAAGGTAAATAATAAAATTGTTTTATACTATGAGATCTTTCCCATTAATTGAAAATATAGATATCTTATAACATTAATAATATTTCTTTAAACACTAAAATATAAAATTATAAATGTAAAACTAATTTATTTTGAAAAAAAATTACTTATAAAATTAATTTCTAATAATTAATCCTTGAAAATGGCGTATATTTTCCAATAAGATATGATAATTAAAATATAAAACATTAGATAATATAATTAAAATAACATTTCTCATACTTTAAAAATACCAAATTTGAGAACCCACATTATAGAAAGATAAATGAATACTTATTTTTATTAAAACATCAATATACCAAATAGGATTATAAAATAAAAAACGATGATATATTATCTTTGTAGATATCATAATGGAAGAATAACATCAATATAAATCATCAAAACTCAATGAAATGAAAATTGGCTAATTAAAATCCTTTATCATAAACAAACTCCACGAGGTATATAATATTTGAATATGAGTTTTCTAGAAAAAACATAAATAACAATACAATATTACATAATGTTATAAAATTTAATAATGTACTCAAATTTCATGAGATAATTTCCAGTGGATTAACATAGTTTTGTGAATAAAAACTGAGATACCAAAAACTATTACGACTTCAAAATTAATTGATTTAGATGACATTTAGTAAAAATGATTGGATTAAAATTATTATATCCAATGAGTTAAAAGGAAATGAAATATTAATTGTATTATAATTAAGTAAAGATACATGATTCATAACATGTAACATGTCTCAAATAATAATAATTGACACTAAGAAAACCATTATAGTCTCTGTAACTTTCGCATCACATCATCATGAGAGGTAGGTCACAAAATTTATCATTGAACTTCATGAAATATAATATAATCAGGAAAAAAATTATATAAGGTATTATTAATTTATATTAAATATAAAATATATTGTATAACAAAAGAAGGTTTAGCAGAATTCAAATTTGAGACAAAGAACCCTTAACCCATTTCCTATTTAGTTGAAATGTTCTCTAACATCATGTATAAAAAATGTATCTACATTAATCACCCATTTAATAAATTTTTTAATATATATACCATTATATAATTGTAAAACCCTAAAAATTTATTATCTTACTCATTTAAATTTTATCTCATCAATTTCTTGTGTTGCACACAATAGAGACTTCGAGCGCACTATGATCTATCAAATTACCAGTTTTTAAAAGGGATAATGAATAGTGTTAATCACATCATGAAATTAAAATTATTCAAAATAGTGTTCATTTTTGAATTCAGAATATCAAAATTTTCTTAGAGTGAATTTTTGGTGATTTTGCGAAAACATTAATTTCTTGATGAATAGTAAAATAATACTACATTGTAGTTAAAAACTGGAATTTTCTTCAAAATAATAATTATATATTAAATTGATTTTATAATTCAAAATATATCAAGAATAAATATATTAATCCATGGTAGGCTATTTAAAAAATATCTGAATTGAAATTAGATATAAAAACTTGTTGAATTTTTGAACGTCTCTTTTAACTTTATTCTAGCCACATCTTCTGGATTAGAATTAAATGTAATTTAACAGCATTAGTGAAATGAATTTTGAAATTTTTACATAAATGGTTATAATTATCATTAAATTTATGGTCAAATTGGATCAATGTAATTTCTTTGAATTTTAACTTCTGTAATGTTTTATTTATTTACCATGGTTAATGGTATATCAGTTAATCAAAGATTAAAAAAAATTATAAAATAATAAAATTACCCAAAATCATGTCCTAATTTAATTGGATATGTAGGTTTCAACCAAAATCAACCTAAGGAAAAAATTATTATATCTTTAAAACACATGGGTAAGAATAATACATTAATTATATTTTATTTAATGATAAGATTAAATTATCATACTAAAACTTTTAATAACTGAACCATTTTTAATTTGGTGTTATAAATTGAATAAATTTGACTATAAAAAGTAATTTGAAATATAAAATGTTTATCTATATCATGATAATTTATTTATAATTTTTAGACATAAAATAAAGAGAATTAAGGATGAAAAAATGATGATGAAGTATTAAAATTATTAATGGAAGAATAGAATAAATGATATTAATAATATTCATAAATATAATTTAAAATATTTGATGTCATACAAATTTTTTTTTGAAAGACTTTGATATGTTAGGGATTAGGTAATGTAATTTTTCAAAGGAATCATGTTTTTATGATTTTTTTTAAAAAAAATCATTTAATAAATAGTGTCAAAATTTTCAATAATGAGATTTAAAAATAAATTATATTTTATTAAATTATATAAAATTCATAAAATTAAATAAATCAGAAAAATAACTACTAAAATGTTAGAAATTTCATTTATTATCCAATTGGGGTTCTTTTGGAAATTTATTAAAACTATATCAACCCAATAGTTCAATAAGAAAAGTTTCCATGGTTAAAGGTATATTGTTTAACTAAGGGTTAATGTCAAATTATAGGGTTTGTTTTGTGCCCTAAAATGTATAAAATTAATTTTTTGAGAGGATATAGAACCATACTAGTGTTATCCGTCAAATAAATTAATTTTTATCAATAGTAAATATTAATAAAATATATATTAAATAAATAGTTTGGGAATTCCCAAATTTTCCCTCCCCCCTCATATAAATGGGAGCCTCTACTTATCCTTTATTCACAACTATAAACACCTTTAGATAGGTTTATCCCTATAAATATATCCTAAAAACATCCCTCAATTCTTCATAGATTCCATACTTTGTGAATAAATACATAATAATGATTACTTTTGTGAAAATCAGAAGAAGACACTCGAAGTAGAGGATGTTGCTTTACCAACTCTTTCAAAGTTATTTTCTATTTATACATCCAATTTCATTATATTTTCCATAATAAAGTAATAATTCCATCAAATAATTTATGATGATGTGTTATTATGATTATGTT
The DNA here is from genome assembly GCA_963277665.1 of Viscum album. Lineage (NCBI taxonomy): Eukaryota > Viridiplantae > Streptophyta > Magnoliopsida > Santalales > Viscaceae > Viscum > Viscum album. The sequence goes on from OY728165.1 coordinate 624,797,444, forward strand.
ACAACCATATTTCTCCTTTTACCCATCCTATGAAAAACAATATCACCATGCGTGTGTACATACCTCTTACCATCTCTACGTCAGGGTGTAAACTGTTTTTCATATATACATTATTTTTATGGGTATAATGTTGAATATAAAGTATTTAAATAATAAATACAACATGAAATTTATTCTTTATAATTCCTATTCCATCTGATTCCTTACTCTTTACCATTTCAGAATGATACCATCGCTCGTGCTTGAGTACGGCCAACTATAACCACAACGCAATTAGATTTATTCTCTATGGTAACCATTCAAGAATAATTATAAAAACATATATAATGAATCAATATGAAAAAAGTTATATAATAATCATACCTGGATAATATATATATATATATATATCATTTATTTTCATCCATTCAATGTGATATTGAAATAGAAATAACATTCTTTCTTACGTATGACCTAAAATCTCAATGAACAGTGTATTCCTTTTGAAATATACATCTATTATATATATTATTATAATAAATATATATGATATATGATATATATATAATTTTTTACATCCATGAATAAATAAAACATTGATCTAAGTAATATAATCCATAATAACATGTGAAAACACATACTATAAAAAATGTTATTATTACCCGTAACATTACTTTCACATGGAATTATTATTAAATGTGTAATATAATGTCATAAATGAATCATATATGATTACATAAAAATTATTATGATTTCGGTAAAAGTTAATAATATTTTTAAAACCACTTTATAAAATTTTATGACATGTACAGAGGGATTCAGACCTATGTTAATGGTTAATTTTGTAATCTCATTATAATCCAAAATTATTTATATGTAAGTATTTAATGAGACATTTTTATCATCCATGTCAATGTTTCATTAAAATTATTTCAAAAGGAATATTATTAAGTTTCTATATAAGGTACTCATTAAATAAAACATTCTTTTAAAAAAATTAATGATTTATTCTTCTAAATCTCCTTAATTAATTACCATGTTTAAAAAATGGTTTTAATGATTTATTTATTTGGACCAGAATGTTTTAAAATTTTAATTCATTTCAAATTATTCAATGTTGTATGAGACACTTTTACCTAAATATATCTCTTTATATTTTTTCTTTAATAATTGTGAAACTTTTGAATAAATGAATTAATTGAAAAATGTGTATTTGTATCAAGATAATTTTATTGATTTTATTAGAGTATTTTCATATTTGTTAACATCCATTTTTGGAGTTTTTTTTTAATTGAGGTTAATTTTTTATTATATAATCTACCATTTTTTTTGAATTTTTTATGATAAGTTTGACTATGGATGTTCTATTTTGATACCATTCATGGTTTATTGTTAACGTATTAACATTTCAGGTTTAATTTTTAATATGAATTTTTATTTTGTCCACGATTCACCATTTTCCTAAGATGAATGTACATTGTATGTAACATGAGGGGCCCATTATAGCCCCTCGATTCATTGTTAGGACTCATGAGATAAACATATTTGGGTTTTTACTCATTTATATATGTTTTTGGCATGAGTCATTGACAGTATGGTTCTGATGTCATGAATTATAGATTCTAACATTGTGATATTTATTTATTGATATTACATGTGATTACTGGACTAGTTGAATATCCATGTGCATTTTAAAATCTAATTATTGGATTTATTATTTCCATATTATTCTCAATTTTATGTTTAAATGTCATGTGATTCAGTTTTATACTTTCCATAAATGTTTAGGCTTATTTTTTAAAGTTACTATCATATTATTTACCCACACATAGTATCTAACCTCACCACTTTTTTTATTTTTCCTAGGATTCCATGGTGTGTATTATGATTGATATACATGGTTATGATAAGATAATAATAGAACTATAAAATCATTATCAATATTTTATTTTATGTTATTAATTATAATTGAATGTTCATGGATGTAATGTATTTTTCATGAATTCTAAATTGATCAGCCCTTTGGGATTTTATTTCATGTAATCTTTCCCATGAATTAATATAATTTAGTATCTCCACATTTCTGGGGTAAGGGTTTTATAGTTGGTATCAGATGAATATTATAAATAATCATTGAATTTTTTTTAGAAAAATTATATTAGGGAATATGACCATAAAACGGACTTTGAGGATAAGTATAGAAGGAAGTCCAATATTTTATTGACAAGGTAAATGTTATGTGTGTATTACTAGTAATACATTCCTGTCTGGATACTAAAAGCGGATGTGGTTTTGGAAGAGATTTACCAAGTAGTTAAAACTCTGATAAGGTTCCCCAAGCTTGATTTAGGGTAACCTAGTACTCAGCAACTAACATACAGTGCACCTAGTATTTCACTCCAATTTTGGCGTCCTGGTACTTGACAGTGGGCCATGTTGTGCACCTAGTTTGTCACTCCGGGGGGATATGCTTAGGATAATTCAAATTTTTCATAAAAAATGTAATGAAAGATTTATGAGTAAATATTCCCCCAAAGAAACCATGTTCATGATTATGAAATTTTATGTGCATAAATTTTTTTAATTTATGTTAATATTTTTCATAGTTTATTTATTATAAATTACGATATGATCAAACCCAGTGTATATCATCATTTTGAAATGGAATTAAATGTATGTAATGGAAACTATATCAATGCATGTAATCCATGTAGGGATTTACATCATATGTAAGATAATTGTGTTTGATATGGAGCTGCTACAGGTGACCATCAACTTAAAACTATATAGGGACTATTTACTACAGTTAATACCAATAACCATTCTCGTATGGAACATCCTCATCCACAACCTACAGGAATAATGATATACCACTTCAATAGACAACAACATCTAAAATTCAATGGGAATATATAACTAATTGTAGCTAAACAATTGATACGTTCATTTGGGAAGATATTTCATGCATTAGGATGCAATGAAAGGGGGAGGTTGTCATGATAGTTTATAATCTCTTTAGAGATGTGTATCCATGGTGGAAACTAATTCAAAAAAAGAGGAGGATGAAATTTAATTTATGGTATGGAAGTATTTTAAGGATATTTTCATGGAAATATATTTCCTTCATGAACAATGACCCGATATGGAGAGATAATTCATGAATCTGAGACAAAACAAAGACAAAAATGTTGCTAAATATGAAGCCAACATTAGTAGATTAAAAAGGAATGCTATAGACAACATATGTTACCCTTGGAGTATGATTGATCATTTATTAGATGGATTTTAGCCATTTATTTAATTCCTTTTTTCTTCCAAACTTTATCATCATATGAATATATAGTCTCATGTTAAATCAAGAATGAGAAATAATTTTCTAAGTCTCATGACATTAGGGGAAACAACAGAAGAAGAGAATGGTTAAGCAAGAGTTGGATAAATGGAAAACAAAAAGAAAAGATTTACTATATTTGATAATTGTGTGAAGAAACACCTCAGTTCATGTAGGAAAGAAATATGAGTTTGTCACAAGAGTAGAGAGAAAGTTCACTAGGCTCGTGAATGTAAGGGAAATAATTGATCAATAAATGTGCAATGATATGTTTAAATGTGAATGTGACATTATGAAAACAACTGACCAATTAATCAAGAAAATATATATTTGAAGAAGAAAATGGATCAAGGTCAAACATGGGATGTTAATAAAATGTAAGTGGAATGATTAACGTATTTTTATATTAAATAAATATGTTATTATAATCTGGTTATGATAATAATGAGATATATAAGGATTATACTATAGTACATATTCATTAAATATTTTAAAGCATGAATGTTTTCATATGGTTTTAATATGATAAATGTATTCATATATTTTCCATGTGAAAATAATAGAAACATTATTTTTGAGTAAAATAAGATGTTTCAATTGATTTTGAAAATATATAGTCCTTTTAGACTATGAATTTTGATAAAAGTATTTTGGAAAAGTCTTAAGGTTGGAATGGATTAAGTTTAACATGAGATATTTTTTTTTGTGGTTAAAATATTTATTAGGTTTATTTTTGGAATGTTATAATAATATAGTTTTAGAAAAAGTACAACCTGTAGGTCAGGTAAGAACCCATCACATCAAACAAGGCTGTGAGAATTGAACTGCAACTGTTGGTTGGAAAGGGTGCATCAACTACCACTGAACATTGTGATGTACTTGTTATTATAATACAATTTTATTTATTTAAATGTTATCATATATTAATTATAATGTTCATTTTTGGAACAACATACTTTTAATTAAAATAAGAACAATTTTAAATATTATTATCTATTGGAGAGAAAGATGGGTCTGTTGCAGATTTTTGTTATAAGAACCAGAATATTTTTTTCCAGGTATTTGTTTCTCTTCTATAATGTTTTTGGGAAAAATAGGAGTTTTTAGATATTTCTTAAGCACACATTGGGTACTTATATGTACAGGTCATGTACTCCTTTTCTATATGTAGTCGTGTGTTGGTCATGTAACGGCCGATCACACAGTAGTGTGTGGTGACATGGAGACCGCCTTACGTGGGGGCCGGTAAGGGAATGTACACATCGTGTACTTCTAAAGTACCCACAATGTAATTTTTTTCATTAAACAGACTGAGGTCGGGTCAAATTGGAAGAAGTATCTTCTTTCTTCGCATTTTTTAACCAAGAGCATTCGTACGACATTGATCCTTCCTCGATACCCTGATCGAACATCGATTCTATGATTTGACTTCCGTCTATTGCATTGGGATCTCCACGGTAAGGTCTTCCTTCTTCTAGAGCTTCATCTCTTGAGTTCTCCTCTTTCTCAAGTTAACATCATTTGAACGTTTTTTTTTGTTTTTGTAGATCTACGAAGTTCAAGGTCTATTCAAGGCCTGAGGTTCACATATATTGATCTAATGACAATGAGATAGGTGGTTTCTTTCATTATGTATATAGTCTTGAATTTATATATGAAAAAGTTCCCAATACCCTTGATCAGGGTATTTCTTGTTTAGGGTTCTAACCTAGTTATTGCCTGTGGTGGTTTATTTGCTTGATTAGAGGTCAATTTAATCTTAATAGGGTTAATTTCTATCCTATGGATGTATTTCCCATTCTTGTATTGTTTATGACCATTTGGTATTTCTTATCATGTTAGGCTGCTTGCTTTCCATTCCTATTGTTGATAGGATGGAATGATATTGTTTATCTGACATGCTGTTTTTCTATAGACTATTTAGAAAATTATTCCATCAAATATACATTGGTTGTTATATATTGCTATACTTATCTGAATTACATAGGTTTGTGAGAACCTGGTGTAGTAGACCATATGGAGAATGGATGTTGAGGGCTTCTCCAGAGTGTCTTTTTACTGTTACGATGTGATACAATATGGGGAATGAATGTAAGTACTTCCTCAGAGTGTATGTAGTTCCACAATTCGGGCCATGGGGGGAAATGAATGTTGGGTGCTTCCCCATAGATCCTTTTACTTACCGATACAATAGTATAGGGGGAATTGATGGTGAGTTCTTCCTCACAGAGTCTTTGAAAAAGGTGAACCATAGTGGTTAGACTGTGTGTACTTCCTAGAGGTTTTCTTTTGTTTGTTCTGGATAGAACAAATGGATTATGTTGTGAGTACTTACCAGAGGGATGCCTGCTTAGGATTTTCTGCTTACATGATATAAAATAATTGAATGCATTTGAAACTATTGGTTCGTTTATTTTTGAGTACTTCCTTGTTTACTACTTCATTTTGATTATAGCCTAAAATATATATTCAATGACTATAGGCATAGATATTTGGGTGGTCTCCTAGTGGTATTGAGTCTCACACCCTATTTGGGTCATTCTTTTGTGCCCAAATAGATTATATTACTGCAGGTATAGATATGGGAAATCACCCTTCTACTTCAAGTACACGATTGTTTTGGAGTTGAGGATAATAAGAACAAGAGAGGTTTGCGATCATGTGGAGCTGTTTACTGCTTTTCCTTTGAACTTTGGTTTAGTAATGTCTTCCAGCATTGTGAATTGTTTGGATTCTTTCATAGAAAAATGTATCATGCAACATATATATATATATATATATATGAGTGCTCCAGTTTTTTATTTCTTTTGCCTTCCCATGTATACTTATTGCATGATTTTACTGCTTCCTCAATTGTATATCTGGTTTACTTCCACTGTGTTACTCATCCAATGAATTAATAGTTTCTCCCCTATCACACCCAATGCCCTCACTGCAAGTTGGTAGCCTCAGGTGTCTGGGGAAATGCACATGAGGCCATGTGACCAACCAGGCACGTGCACCTCTGGGTGACTTCCGGAACCAGTATGTTACAAGTGGTGTTAGAGGAATTATTTTCTTCTTGATTTACTGTTTAGAGACAATATCTAGGGTTAGGATGGAATATGTACTTGGTAATAAGTTATGTCCAAGAGTAGCTAACCTCTGTATAGGGAAATACCAATTTACCTTGTTATTGAAATTTTTATGGATTTTTAATTATTATAGTTGATTTTATTTCACCGTTGGGTGATTCACATGTATTGTGTTGTTATTGTTGATGTTATTGAGGTTCTATCTTTTGTTTCAACCTGATGAGATGAGGTATAAAATATCATGCATCATATAAGAACTTAGTAAAAATCACATGTCATGCATTCCTACCATGCCATTTAGGGTTCATTAGTTATTGCATCTTGTTGTGAAAGATTTTGTGCTAGATATGCATGTTGTTGAATTACATGACTTGATAGAATAACTAATTTTGATAGGGTATTGAATTGTGTATGTTTTTGTTTGAATGAACACCAAACATTGGTTCTTGAGGTGTTATGGGCCCTCATTGAGTGGAATTTGGTGGATCATTGCACTGTTATACTTTTTAAGACCTGTATGAGATTCCAAGCATTGATTTGTGGGGAGTATGGGCCCACACGGATCAGAATTCGGAACCTGACTGTTCGTTTCAGTATTTTCCTGGGTTGGAGAGTAGTTTTTGAGGCATACTATCTAGAAGAACCTAGAATACATGGCATGCAATGATGAATTAATTTCATGTATACTTCTATTCAGGAATGAATTTCTTTTTCTTGAGTACACGCCATATACTATATGTAAACTCCTTGTACACTCTAACCGTGTCATGGACTGTGTTGGCAGAGACACCGGGATGAAAAATATTTGGGGGAACACGTCATGTACTGGTTTTATAGGTCGTCTTGTGTTGATCTTGTGTCCACATGTGTGACTAATGACCCAGATGTATGAAAGCTTAATTAATACATGTCGTGTCAAGTTTGAACACTCTATGTAGTGTAACCCATGTATCCGACCATGTAGCGAACAACATAGATTAGTGAAAACATTCTAGTACACACAATGTCTGGAACTAACATGTCATGTAGTCTTGTTCTAGGAGAACCATGTGGCATTACTGTGTAGAAGAACACAGGCAGTGGAAGAGCATTCATGTACACACTATGTGTTAGGACTACACTCCATTTGTTTGGGGTGTTACATGACCTGGGTTGGCAGAAGTACACACCCATGTAAAGGCTTAAGGGAACGTGATGTGTAGTCATTATATATGTCGTGTATCCATGTTTTGAAAAAAAAATGAATGATTTCTTTCTCTTGTTCCCTTATCACACTTCTAGGTTTTTGGAAATTGTTAATCTTGATCTGAGGTATGTTCTTGACCTTGCAGAGTCCTGCCACCGAGACATTCTCCAGTTTTCCTCCAGGTAAAAGGTAGTGATCAGACACCGAATATGGATGATCAGGGACTACCAGCAGATCCTCTAGTTGTGCCAGTATTGGAACCAACTGTTATCCCATATACAGGTTCCAGTGCACTATTCCGAGAGGGTTTCATGAGGTTTATGAATACCTTCCAAGGTTTACCACATCTTGCCCCGTCTATGGCAGAGTTGACGCAGGTTTTCCAGCACCATCATCCTCCCACCTTCGTAGGGGAATGAGGACCTTAGGATACAGATTCATGGTTAGAAGACATGATATCTATCTTTGAGAATTTAGAGATGCCTACATATAGGAGTGGGGTGATTCTTGTAACGTATTTGCTTCGAGATTCTGCGAAGAGATGGTGGGATGTGATCTCACAGGCGGGATGCCATCATGTTATGGCATGGGATGAGTTCCATTGTGCCTTCTATGACTACTTCTACCTGGTGTCCTTGAGGGCTGATCGAGCCTAAAAGTTCATGAGTCTAGAACATGATACTATTTCAATTATGAAGAATTCTTCTCTCTTTACAGAGATTCAATGCTTCACGCCAGTTCCATGAGGTGATGAGTTATTTCTGGAAAGGAAGTTTGAGGATGGTCTTAGACATGGCATCTGATCTCAGGTGAACAACTTCAGGTTGAATTCCATCACTTTTATTATCAAATAGGTTCTAATCACAGAGTGAAATCTGAGGGATTATGGAGTTGTGAGCAAGGGCGGATCAACATCCGGAGTTGGTATCCCTCCTACATACTATAGGAAGCACTGCAGGGAGTCCACGCGTGGAGACCCGAGGAGGCGGGACACTTCTTTTGGTAGCCAGGTGGTGTGCTACTAGTGCAGGAAGAGTGGGCATACCAGGCCACCATTACCGAGAGGCCTAGTGGAGTGCCAATCATGTGGAAATATGGCTCATCTTCAACGCTTCTATCAAATATTTTCTCCAGCAACTGGTGACAAAGGTTCCTCTACGACTCCTCGTTCAGGAGAAGCACCACAAGTTTCTCACCAGTCTAAGAACTGGAGTTCTTTCAGCCATTCAGGACATGGTAGAGGTCGTGGACATGGCATCCAGTCACCAAGATTTCAGCGAAAATAGGGTGTATCATCTCTAAGTGGTCAGGTAGGGTCATATGGTCGGGGTTCAGGTCATGCTTTTGTAGTGGAGGAGACCTAGTAGGAGAAGGATCCCAGACCTTGTACCGTTCTAGATGGGATCCTAGTTCATTTTGTTTTAGCTTCTATTATATTTGATACAAAGAATTCCCATATCTTTATATCTGTTGATTTTGTGGAGATCCTTGGGCTCTGTTACATTTCTTCTCCTGTTATCTTTTTGTTAGACACTGTGTTGGAAAAAACGGATTGTGTACAATAGTGCAAGGGGTTCCATCTAAAGGTTAGCGTGGGTTACTTCTTATGGGACCCTTATGTATTAGAGATGACATAATATGATGTCATTCTCGAAATGGACTAGTTAGTTCCCTTCCAAGCAGTTTTTGATATCTATCGTTGTAAGGTGGGTTTCACATCACCATAGGGATGATCATTTCTTCACAAGGGAAAATGGGTTGTCCAAGCGAGCAGAGTGGGACTCGAGCATCATGGGTTGGGAGGAGTTACATCACAAATTGATAGTCTTTTTATGGATGACTAGTGGACTTCACAAATTCACTCTCCACTAGTGGTACATCGTTTCAGGGATTTCCTTCTAGAGGAATTTTCTAGTTTGCCTCTAGAGTGAGAGGTTGACTTTTCTATTAAGCTTGTTCCAAGAGAAGCACTAATGTTCATTACTCTTTATAGGATGGCTAAACCAGTGTTGAAGATGCTCAAGATTTAGTTGGAGGAGTTATAGGAAAAGGGTTTAATCTGACCCAGTACATCTCCTTGGGGATCGCATGACATGTTTGCAAAGAAGTCAGACGATACCCTCAAACATTTTTTTGATTATCGAAAGATGAACTGGTTGATGATCAAGAACTGATATCCCTTACTGAGAATTGATGATCTCTTTGATCAACTTCGTGGATCCCAGTTGTTCGTGAAGATTGAATTGAGATCCAGTTACCATCAGTTGTGTGTTAGACCATCATATGTACGTCTTATAGCCTTTTCAAGGAGGTATGGTCTATATGAGTATGTGGTTATGATGTTCGGTCTCACAAACACACCTGTAGTTTTCATGGAACTGATGAACCAAGTGTTCCATCCATACTTGGATTCTTTCTTGGTAGTCTTTGTGGACAATATCTTGGTGTAATATGACACTTGGCACGACCATGAAATGCATCTTTATATCGTTTTGTGTTCACTCAGAGAGCATGAGTTATATGCTAAGCTCTTGAAATTACACTTTTGGATAGACCTGATTCGCTTTTTTGGTCATGTTATCTCAAAGGCCGAAGTATCAGTAGACCCATAGAATGAAAGAACTGTAGTCTCCTGGCAGTAACCAAAACATTTCTTTGAGGTACGAAGTTTTATAGGGCTGGCTAGTTACTATAAACGTTTTATACAGGACTTTTCATGCTTAGCAATGCCACTGATGGGGTTGACTAATAAGGGTGCGAAGTACTTGTGGTCAGATTCTTGTGAGTCATCCATTCAGGAGTTGAACGAGAGGTTTATTTCAGCACCATTACTAGTATTGTCAGAACCGGGAAAGAGATATAATATTTACTATGATGCGTTAGGCATCGTGCTGGGATCAGTGCTTATTCATGGGGAAGGGGTTGTTGTATACGGGTCTCGGCATGTGAGGCCTAATGAGAGGAGCTACGGGACACACGATCTAGAGTATGCTGTAGTGGTTCATGATTTACGATGTTGGAGACATTATCTTATGGGATATAATTTTTTGGTTTTCACCATCCACAAGAGTCACAAATATATCTCCATTCAGCATGATCTGAATTTAAGATGGCGAAGGTGGGTTGAGTACCTTCAGTCCATTGACTTTGAGCTTGCCTATATGCCTGGGAAGGGAAATGTTGTGGAAAATGTGTTGACCAGGAGAAATTAGATACAGACAGTTTTGGAGGATTGGAGTGAGTGGAAGATTATGGCTCTGTTCTCTGAGATGCATCTGGATGTGCACGACAGGAAGGGGAAGACATTTCATTCTTCTGTAGTTGTTACATCGACTCTACATGATCGAGTGCGAATGAGGAAGCTGTAAGATTCTGAAGGCCCAGTCCTTTGAGAGAGTGTGTTTGGAGAGGACCTTATTCCTATATGGAACATATGCAAGGATAATATCTAGCATCTTCATGGGCGCATATGAGTGCCATCGGATATACATGAGAAGCTGATGCGAGAATTTCGTTCTTTAGTTAGGGCAGATCAACCTGGTGTCACGATGATGTATCGTGATCTACAACATTTGTATTGATGGAAATGCATGAAGTGAGATGTTTCCAGTTTCATCATGAGGTGTTCCACATTTCAGCTGGTGATTGTGGAACATCAGCTACTAGTAGGGCTTTTGTAGATGTTACCCATTCCTGAGTGGAAGTGGAATGATGTCGCAATGGATTTTGTGACTAGTTTATTGAGGTCACTATGAGTGAAAGATGTAGTGTGGGTTGTCATTGATAGACTCATGAAGGTTTCTCACTTCTTTCCAATCATGAATACCTTCAGTGTTGATCAGCTGTGAAGGTTTTACATCAGAGAGATTGTATGTTTACATGGAGTTCCACACTCCATGTTTTCTGAGAGAGCTACATGTTTTACATCCCATGTCTGGTAGGGATTAAAGAAGGCTTTATGTACACATGTACTTCTCAGTACGACATACCATCCCAGGACACATGGCCAGTGCTAGTGTACGATCCTGGTTCTTGAAGACCTGCTTCGAGCTTGCATCTTCGATTTTGGAGGTTCATGGGATAATCACGCACTTCTTGTGGAGTTTCACTACCAGAAAAATGACCTGTAGCCCTGGACCTATACCCACAGTTTAATAAGTCTATGGCTATAGGTTAATATATATCCACTTGTAACTTAAAACGTGTGGCAATTAAGGTTTAATGATTAGGCGTTTCCTTTCTTCGTGTGAACCCCTCACATTTCCCTCACATCTGCGTAACCCTCCTTCCACGATGGTTCCCCTCGCGATCTGTCTTCTCCCCCAAACCTGCTCCCCCGACAATGCCCGTGTGACGGTGCTTGCACGACGCTGCCATCGTGACGCTGCCCTCGTGACACTGCCCCTCGCTACAACGCCACCACCACTAGCTCTCATCCTTGACCCTCCTCCTCAGACACTGCCACTGAACTCAGACACCTCACCTCCACCCTCTGACAATGCTCCTTGGTGTCCACCCCACCTCCTCCTCTGATACACCTCTCACGCAGCCACACCCCCTCCCAGAGATCATCCACCTCCTTGCGGATATTTTCCTGTCATATATTTTGAATTCACATACCCACAAAGGTATTTAGGGTTCTATCTACTATTTTTGGGTGCCTCAGATATCATTATATCTTTTTATTTATCTTCTCACAAGTCTTACTCGTGTAAATAAAGAATGAAGGGTCATCTTAGAGAACCCTTCATTTTGGGGAAGATACATCTTATCAATTTACATGATGGAATAATGAAACCGAATAAGGAATATGTTTAATAACAGACTGAATGAGATGTGTAAAACACATGATAGAGATTAAAAAATGTAATGCAGCAGCATGAGGATATTTGTGTGATGATATGATTATGTGACCTCATGATAAAACAATTTTCCAACAACAGATGATGCAAGTATAATTTGAATGCGTAATTATCATGCATATATGATCACACTGACTTGTCCTGTTGGATTATATCATGTGTATGTATCTTGTCTAATTTCATTACAATGTAATTTTCATATAGTATTTATTATCTATCGTATGTTATGATTGAAAAAAAATTATAACATATTAAAAATAAAAATATTTAGTTGATTTGAAGACATCGCTTCACATGATTACATAAATTAGCCAATGTTTTTAAATGTTGATCATTATGGAAGACTTGAATGATAATCTGGGTGATAATTGCTGATTTGTAACTACAATTTTTTTCTATGCAAATATGCTATTTTTTCCAGGTTTTTTATAATTGGGCTATAACAACATATGATCGAGAAAAAAATTCATGTCCATATTAATGAGGTTGAAGAGTTGTGGAAACAGGGTGGATGTTTTAACCATTTTGTGCTTTGGATTCAATTAACATAAATGTTATATAATTGATATTCATTTCTATAATAACACAATCATTCCATGTTTTCGAATTGTTTTTTTATAAAATTTATTCTTTGTGTACCAGGGGTTGTGTACAAGCACATCCAAAGAAAGAAATGAATACTTTAGTGAGCTCCAAAAGCACAAGAAATAATTTCTGTGGGTCGACGATGAAGATGAAAATTTAATTCAGCTTTCATTCAGAAAGAAAAAGATAGAAGCAAGAAAGAATTGGATTCGACAGATTGAGGTTTGGAATTGAATTTGACAGGTGATTTCTGGGGTTGAATATGTCTTACTTTATTAAATTATCTGTTTCTACATGCTGACACTTACCTTGATCATAAGTAGAAGCATATCAAGTATAATGACATTGCAAACAAAGATCTAATAATTTTTTCAATGGTGTACCTTTAACGATAAATTCGTTTGATAAATTGAAGCCGAGCAATGGGATATTCTCTTATTATTTTTCAATAGAAATTTTTTAATGGAGGTGATGGTTGCTGAATTATCTCGTTATGTATCTAAACACTCATCTTATCACTATGGGGAGACCATCCTTTCTGGTACCATAATTGGAATGGAAAAAGTTTTTTTTTGGAGTAATAACATTAACCTCCTTTAACCAAATGATAAATTTGGTACGAGGCACAAGGTAAAGATTATTGCAATTTTACTTCATTTGAGCACAAATTCTTCCCAAAATATCACTTTATGAGATGTGTGTTTTAACCAGGGAGGCAATGACCATACCAATGCATGATACATATACGGTATATTATCTCTGATTACCTGTTTCGTATTCACGAAGGATAGGGATATTCTCCTCAACTACTTGAATTAAGATGGACAATCTATTAAACCCACTTGGTAAGTGTCTCATTACAGCTTTGTTATGAAGATTGTTCCTAACATTCTTGTGGTTCTTAAAAAGCATATACCGGTGATACCAATTGTTATGGATAATGGGAGTGAAGGGATTAGTACCGAGTGGAGATCCTATATCCCAAATTATGATCCCATAGACATTTTAAGAAATATGAGATTCCTTTTAGATGGAAAAATAGTGGACCACATGGATCCATGGTACACGAGATTTAAGGGGACAATTGAGAAAATAGATACCAAGGAAGGTGGGGCAACCTACAATGTCACTGGAAATATAGAAGTGGATGAAACGGCACTGAGGATTATTGAGCTTCCCATCCGAAAGTAGACTCAGGATTAAAAGGTGTTTTTGGAATCCATCATGATGTGGAATGAAAAAATCAAAGATCCCTTAATTATGGTGGGAATGTCCAAACATAGGTAGCTGCGTTACATCTCCACAGTGTCCTTAACAAATGTTTTTTTCATAAAAATATAGGATTCCAAGGAGAAAAATGATGACACAACTATTCATTTTGAGGCCATCATGTGCTAAGAGAACCTCTGCATGGGAAGGTAGGAGGGTTTGTTAAAAAAGTTTTAACTCACAAAATTTATCAACACAATCAATTTTCACATGTTTCATTCAAATTGAATTGTTAGGAAATATGATAAACCAAAGAAAATTATGCTCACCATCGAATCCCATTTTTCATTTTTCAATGATGAATTTTATGTACTTACGCTGTTGTTTTTCATGGAGTTCTTAATGATTTATTTCACTTGTGACATGAATTCTATGAGAAATGAAAAGTAAGCTCGAATCCTCTGAAGTCTGGTTTATATATAATGGACATTTTTTACTAAAATATCTTACTCATGATACTATATACAGATTGCTCTGGGATAATCTTGAACTATATCTATTGAAATTGGATAACAAGGTTCGGTTTATTCTTGGGGTGGTGAATAGGGAAATCATTGTGAGTAACAGGAAGTGGGAAGAAAATGGGTAACAAAATAGTGAATCATAACTGTATGTCCTGTATTTTATTATTTCATTCGATTTTTGTTTTGTGTTTTGAGGTTTTAATCATGTTTATCATGAATAATATACGGCCTATCAGCTTATAATATGTTGGCCACATGTGGAATCTTTTCACTAGTTGAAGGACTGGGTGACCTATAAAATTTATGGATACAAAGAGAAACTTTTATCCAAAGAGGGAATAGAATTATAATCTACACAGTGTAATTGTATCTTATTTTTTTATTATAAGATGAATTCATATTTTATTAAATCCATTTGTGGTTTTTCTAATTATTTTATTTCTATCTATTGGTGGGGTGGTGATCCTGGTATACGACCTCTATACTAGGTTATGTGGAGGTTATGTGTCATGAGCGGTATTGTGGTAGACATGGGTTGAAAGATTTTAATGAATTAAATCAAGTTATTTGTGATTATCAAGGGTGATGTCTTCTGTATGAACCAAAATACATTTGTTGTAGAGTTTTTATGGGAATTTACATTCCCTGGACTAATTTTATTTTTGTACATCTTAGTTTGAGACCATCATATGTTTGGATGTGGTTGATATAGGCTCAGGTGATCCATAAAAATGTTTCATGATGGAGGTGGCGTATTGAAGGAGTATTCATGTTTATAATGACAAATAACTTCCCTTTCCAACTATTTTGGGTGACTTTTCCTAGGGGGTCTAATAGTGACATAAGGGTTTTAGACCTCCTCTACAAAAATGAGCACTATGTTTTTTTCTCAATTATATGTATCATGTTAGTCCTATTTAAGGATAATTTGATTATAAATATTATTTTTTTATTATTAAAACCACTTAGACTTTGATTTCGGATCCTTATTACATAGTTTTTTTAGTTATTCCTTCTTACTCAATGGCTTGGAAAGTGTCGCATCCAACCGATCCAACTTCAAAATTCTACTTGGGATTGGGAGAAGAAAACAGATAGAATGTAGGGTAGGTACACTACTATTACAAGGAAAATTAGGTCAAAATAATATTTTATTAATTAATTAAACTTATTAATTGACATTTAAAAAACTGGATATGAAGTACATTTTGGTGTGACTCATAGGGTTCACGACACGATGCCTCTGCAAAACCCACATTGTTATAGGGCCCATCGAGTCATGTCGTGACACATATCCCCTTGTGCTAATCCAAGAACCTAACTCCACTACCTAAGACCATGTTATGACATGATCCTTCCATTCACAGTGCAACCACCCTTTGTGGATAGGGCATTATGGAGAAACATTATGGGTCATGGAGTGATCCACCTTCAGATTAACAATGCAACCTTACTTAAGAGGAATTTATTCTTATGAAAACAATCACAATTGTGAAAGGTATTTGGATGTAACATAGTTCTTCACCATCTATAAAAAATCTATTATTACGAAACAACACATCATGTCATGGTTCCCTTGGCTGTGGTGTTACCATTTAATTCATATATAAAATTATCCTTGAACCCTATCAAAATTATTAAAACACTACTCATGATCTATGCCAGCACATATAAAACATCAATATTGATCAAATACATCTCGAAAAAATTAAAAATGTACAGGTACACATGTTTAGTTTAATATTAGGCTTTAATTACCTCACATGAGTACCTGAACCATTATAAACTCCCCACTATATGATAGCTCTCTCCTGAGTGGTTTCTAGATATGCCACCGACTAACCTCAACTGAAAACCAAATATCTTCTAAAAAACACTCCAAAAATATTAAGATGAGTTTGAATGAATCTATATATCCCTAGTCACCTTGAAATATTGACATAAAAATCCCAATTCCAACCACAAGGACTCCCAACAGGCTTAATGGTGAGATTCAATTTCGATTTACAGATTGCTAACTACATGATCAAGAATGATATTCCCTTAAAATGTTTTGCTGAGATGCTAGAAAAGATGAATTCAAATGCCTTTATGATGTTAGACTCCGCTAACTGATCTGGAATCCCTTTCTATGTGACTATTAATCTGATCTGGTGATCTATTTGATGGAACTTCACCTGAATCTGAGGTTTTTGAGAGTTGTTCATGAGGCTTTCTCTAAGGTGATGGTAGATATAGGCTAAAAGCCTTCTATTCAATGAATAATGTGCACATATCTAATATCCCAGCATCAAAGGTAAATATTTTAATGAATTTGTTTGATTCGATGCTGGTTATAATGAAAGAAAAAATCTTCTATTTTTAGTTCTTGGTGGATTGTGATATTATTTATTTTAGCCTGTCTTTAAGTGTTAAAAATTTGTATATTGCATTGATTCAAAGACATGATTCTCTTGATCCAGAATACATTTAGAGCCTTGTGGTTTTTAAAAAAATATTCATGCAATCCTTCCTATTAACAATAATGGTTTGTTTTTATAACATGCTGGCATAGTGGGGTGAACACCATCCATTTTAATTTCATAGTGGTTTATTTATTGAATGAATTAATAGTTTAAATCCACATATTAGGGAACTCTAAAACTTAACTGTATCTATGACGGCGACTGAATCATTCATCTCATCACATGTGAGGTTTAATGTTAACAAGATCATAACAATCAGATCAATTTATTAGATCCCCAATAATAAGGGAATGAGTTCACTCACTCTTCACTAGTGTGTTGATTTATTGTCTCGTTACCAATATAGGTAAGACCTCACTATCTCACCAATAGTGAGTTCACTTATTAAATCATCACAAACATGTGTGTGTGCTTACATTTATCTCAAAAGTATGTTGCTTTATTTCTTAATAACAAATAAGGGTACGAGCTTATTGTCTTGTCACTTGTGGGTTGATATTTTATATTGTCACCAATAATGGTTTTGATCTTACATTCATTTAACCACTGCATAATATAACACTGAACGCCATTTGATAAGATTCATATTTCTTCCTTTTAATGGGTTACATAGATGACTAATGGTGTTCCACTATCGGTTATATAATCATTGGAACATTGTCCCTATAGTTTATGGTACTTTTGTTGATTTTGAGAGTAATTGTTAGGATTAGAACACGACTGTCGTGTTTTAGTGTATTTTCCCCTCCCCACTCGATTATATTTATAATTTGTGGCCAAAGAATCATGAAATTACACGGCCTCCAGTTCTGAATCTTTCTTGGAGATGCTCATTGAGGAAGCCAGTGAATGGTGAACCTAGATAGGGAAATTCAATTATTCTCCATCTGTATACATGATAGGCTTGTTTCATCCCACATAATTCTTTAAATATCCCCATAGATTGTAGATCGCCTTTTGAGTTGATGCTAAGGGGAACTATTAATGCTTTTAACTGAAGAAGCTGAGAGAGAAACAATATTTGTTACACTCGTTGCATGCCAAATTTGAGACTTGTAGCTTCTATAAAAAACACTACACTCATTGCCAATTTGAAAATATTTTGTGGTAGATCCGAGCTCAATTTATGAAACTCTATATGTCCTTGCATCTCTTTCCTCCTATGTTATAAACCTTTATGAGCCGATTATCATAAGGAAGATGATTGCCACCTCACTACATTCTTCATGTCTTTTTCATAGAATGGTGAAGCCTTCTACATGGTCGTAGTTAATAGTAGGCGAGATGTCTTCCTCTAATACCTGAAAATCATGTACAGTGGAAAGAATTTTTGGACTCGCCACTTCTCTAGAAATCAGTTCTATGTTCTAATCTAGACCCAACTCCTACATTACTCGACATTGATAAGATAACTCAGTGAGATACCATTATGATTCCCGCATGTTCTTCTACTGACCATGGTACTATTCATTCATTCTAGAAAGGGATTTAACAAATGTTAGTAGTTATTGAATCTTCACCACCTATTCACAGAACAACTTCTCTAACAATGACTACTCTGTAGAAACTCTAGTAACCATTCATGTAGGAATAAATAAAAAATCAGAGGTAATCATTTTGAACTGCTACATTACAGTAATGAATTTTTTTTATAGTCATACAACAAATAATATCAGCTCCTCAGGCTCTTTCTATGCAATACAACAATCACCAAAAGTTATCAATAATTCTACTCAATATTTGGAAGTCAAGATACATCACACATCAAAAAAATTTATGTTATGATTTTATTCCAACATTTGGACAATATAGAATATGTTTGGTAGAGAAGATAAAACTTTTTGTAAGTTGGAACTGACATGGATGTCTAACAATGATGTCTCTGATAATTTCATGTAGTAGAATGCAGAGCTAAATCTATTTTTTTCAGAAATGATCATGTGTTATCCAATAGAAAAAATGGCCCTCCACATCATTATTCTAGAATGAACTTTATAATTATGATCGCATGCACTCAAAAAACCCACATCTTAGCTATGATTGATCTTTCACATTGATTTCTTCATCCAAGCAGAGGAGTACATCCTCTATGATCTCAATTAAAGAACCAAATTGTTATGACTCTATCTAAAAATGGACACATAATAGAAATAGTGTAAATGGAAAGGTTTTTTTTTTGGTATTCAAAATAATGACAACCTTTTCAGCAGATTATTGTATCCAAATGTCTATTATCAACGAGACTTCAGAATTTTATAATTGTTATACATTATACCATGTTTATATTAATTATTTGTTTTTTCGTTAAATGGTTATTGATCAATGATATGATTTAAATATATGTTAGCTTCAATATGGAATAGCTAACATTATAATTATTTCAATAAATTTTTATGCTTCAAATTATATCAGGTATATTCTACACCACTAAATTATTCCGACCTCATAAATTTTGAATAGTTAACATCTTTATGTTTGACTATTTCTCATGTTCACTATTTTATGATTTTAATTTTCCAATATCCAAATAGATTTGTGTTAATTTTGACATTTTATATTGCAATTACATGCACTATGGAATAATTAATATCATAATGTATGCATAAGTCTACAATGTTTTGATGATATCCAAGAGGAAAACTTATCTTGTTTTGTGATATATGAATTTGAGTTTATGTAGGGAGCATGGACTATATTTTTTTCCAGCTGTTTTTTCTGTTTTCGTAGGGAGAAGGAGGCAGGGAGTAGGGACCATGGAGTAGGGATCAGGGAGCAGAGCACTGAGGTTAGGGGAAAGGGGCAGGGGGCAGGGGGTAGGGGGAAGGGGGGCAGGGGGCAGGGGGCGCGGGGGAGGGGGCAGAGGGTGGGGGTAGGGGGCAGGGGGCAGGGGGCCGAGCGCTGGGACCAGGGGGTAGGGAGAAGCGGTTGAGACAGGGAGGTCAGGAGGCATGGATCAAGAGGCAAGGGTCATGGGGTAGGAGGCAGGAGAGACTGAGGAAGGGAGGCAAGGAGGTAGGGAGCAACGTTGAGGGAGGGTGTTGGGGGCAGGGAGCAGCGGTTGAGCAGGGATCAACGTATAGGCATTGAGGTTGGGTAGAATAAGGCACAGAGGGAGTGGGGTGAATGAGCGGTTTTTATCTAGAAAGACAGTTTTTGGAGGGCTGATTTTTGTTGTACATTGGATTTTTGTGTGGCAGTACTGGATTTTTTTCTGTATACTCCATGATATATCTATAGTTGTGAAGCGTGGTAATAGGGTTATTGCCACTGTTATAAACCGTATCAATAGTATTATGGCCATGGTTATAAACTGTGGTGATAAATCTACGTGGAATAGTGTATAACGATGGTTTGAAACCATGGCTATAGGTCTATTTCCACAGTTGGAATAGTGGTTATAGGTCTATTGCAACAGTTCGAACCGTGGATATATGTCTATATCCATAGTTTGGAATTGTGGATATAGTTTTTTTCCTATATCCATGACAATAGGAACCATGGTTAGTGAAACCATGACTATTACATATATCCATAGTTTCGGTGTCTATATCCATGGTTTTAAACTGTGGCTATATCCTTGTTTTCTAGTAGTGGTTTCCAACAAAAATTGTTTTCAAGAAACTATCCAGATGGAACCATATGAGGCTTTGTATGGTAGGCCATGCTGAACACCTTTATGCTGGCTAGAGGTAGGAGAGGAAACTATGCTAGGACCTCGTCTTGTCCAGGAGACCACAGTGCAGACATAGTTGTTCGGAAGAGGATCCGTAATACACACTCTCGACAGAAGTCTTATGATGATCGATGGAGACGACCTCTTGAGTTCGAGGTCAGGGATCAGGTTTTCATAAGTTCAACAATGATGTTGGGACATAGAAGTATTAGGATATAGGGTATTCATTCACCGAGGTATGTTGGGCCATTTGAGGTGTTGGAGAGATTCGGGCCGGTTTCCTATCGATTGTAGTTACCTTAGAGGTATCAGGATATGCATGCCATCTTCCACGTTTCTCATCTCCGAAGTTACTTCTTAGACCCATCTCAGGTTTTTCAACCCGAGGAGTTTTAGTTAGAGGTGGATTCCTCATTTGAGGAGCATGTTATCCATATTGTTGATCGAAGTATGAATGTTCTCTGTGGTCGGTCTCTTCCTCTAGTACGAGTGCTATGGCAGCACAGACGAGTATATGATGATATATGGGAGAGGTAGGCTTATGTATGATCATAGTGACTAGAGATTTTCGAGGATTCTACTTCTACGCCGCCTTTCTAGAGAAATTCAAGGACAAATATCATTAAGGGGTAGTTTGTTGAAACAAAGATCTTCATTTCAGGTATGTTTTTCTATTCTCAGGTGTTTTTGAGAACAAGATGAGATTTTGGAAATTTTTTAAGTAAACATCGTGTACTTATATATACATGTCGTGTACAATTTTTCCGCATGTAGCCGTGTGCTGGCTGTGTAACGGCCGAGCACACAGTCATGTGGGGTAACCTGGAGACCACCATATGCGTGGGATGGTAAGGGCATGTATACATCATTTTCTTCTAAAGTGCATGTCGTGTAATTTTTATTTTTTCAATAAATAGACCGGGGTCGCGTCTAATTGGAAAAAATATCTTCATTTTTTCCTTCTTCTACTGAGAGCATCCATACGATTCTGATCCATCCCTGAGCCCCAATCAAGCATCAGTTATCTGATTCGACTGTTGTCGATTGCATTGGGATCGCCACGAATGCTATTCCTTCTTCTAGAGCATTGTCTCTTGATTTCTCATCTTTCTCATGTTATCCTCGGTTTAACGTTTTAGATGTTTCTATAGAAATATAGAGTTCTAGGTCTATTAAAGGCATGTGGTTCATGTATATCTATCTCACGATGCTGAGGTAGGTGGTTTGTGTCTCTCCGTAGATAGTCTTTGAGTTATATGTGAAAAAGTGCCAAATACCCTTGATCGGGGTATTTTGTGATTATAGTTTTAACCCTGTTATTGCCTTCTATGATATATATGACTAAGTAGAGGTCAATTGAATGTGAATACGGTATGTTTACATGCTATAGATTTCCTACTCATGCATGTATTGTTTATGACGTTGGGTCTTTCTTAGCCTGTAAGGCTGTTTTCTTTACATTCCTAGTGTTGATAGGATGGAGTGATATTGTTTATTTGACATGATGTATTGCTGTGGACTATTTAGCCAAGTAGTTCTTGAGGTATAATTTGGCCGTTATATATCACTGTGTTCTATTGACTTACACAGGGCTGTAAGAACCTGGTGTAGTAGACCATAGGGAGAATGAGCATTGAGGGATTCTCCAGAGTGTCTGTTTAATGTTACAATGTGATTCCATAGGGGGAATGTACGTAATTGCTTCCTCGGAGAGTCTTTGGTTCCACGATAAGGTCCAGAGGGGGGAATTGGACATTGAGTGCTTCCCCATAGTTCCTTTTAGTTACCGATACTAGAGTATAGGGGGAATTGACTGTGAGTGCGTCCTCAGAGAGTCTATAAAAAAGATGAACCATAGGGGTTAAACTGTGTGTACCCCCAAAGTGTTGCTTGTGTTTTTTTGGTTGAACCAGAGTGGTTAAGTTGTGAGTACTTACCAGAGGGTTCCCTACTTATGATTAGATACTTACTTGATATCTGATAATTGAATGCATTTGAAGCATTAAAATTGTTTATTTTTAAGTACTTTTTTGTTTATTGCTTCATTTTGATTATAGCCTTCCATAAATATTCACAGACCTTTAGGAAAAAATCATTGGCTGGCATCCTACTGGTACTTTGTCTCGCACCCTATTTGGGTTATGTTTTTGGTCCCAAAAAAATTATATTGCTGCAGGTGTAGATAAGGGAATGTACCCTTCTATATTAGGTACATGATTTCTATAATGCTGGGGAGCATGGGACCATGATAAAGCTTGCGATGTTGTTGAGTTGTTTACTACTTTTTCTTTTAAATTTGGTTTCGTATTGTATTCCAACATTGTGATTTATTTGGCTTCTTTCCTAGACATATGTATCACGCATTATATATATATATATATATATATATATGAGTTCTCTAGTTGTTTATTTCTTCAGCATTCCATTTTTTACTTATTTCATGCTTTTACTGCTTTCGCTATTGTATATCTGTTATACTTCAGCTGTGTTACTCAACCAATGAGGAAATATTTTCCCCACTATCACACCCAAGGCCCTCAGTACTGTTCTGTAGCCTCTAGAATTCAGGGAAATGTGCTTGAAGCGATGTGACCAACTAGGTACGGGGCTCCTCTGGGCAGATTTCAGAACTGGGACGTTACATTTATTATCAGATGAAACTCTACATGACAAAAAAGTTTGATTCATTGTATTTTTAGTCTATGAAGTAAAGAAATTTTAAAAATATAGTGAAAGGATATTGAAATAAAAAATTTTATCCTATTACTTTTTATGATGAATCAAATGGTCCCTTAGATCATAACACATTTACAGATTTGGGATTGTTAGCTTTCTCCTAATCAAATTCACTATAACACTGAATCTGAACATGGTGGTTAACTTTTTCTTTAATTTCTATGTTTTATACATGGAACCCTTGTATGTTATATCTCTGGTAAACTTATTACTTCCCTATAATTATATTAAATTAAACCTGTTATTGACCCATCTTGCGATGTGGGATTTAAGAAAATTATTTTTGAATAGTCACCCTAGTTACCATGCTATAATTAGAAAATTATGAGGATGGAATTTATTGAAGTATGGGAGAATGTAACACCCCTATATTTTTTAGTATTTCACGTTAAAATTAAATCTCTTCAACAACTTGTGTGTCACGCAACACCAAGATCGAGTGCTCTAGGACATCTCAAATTAGTCGTTTAATAAGTGATTAGAAATAGTATTGATCACATTATGAAAATTATATTTTTTAAAATATAATTAATTTTTGAATTTTGAATATAAAATTTTAATTAGGGTGGGTTTTTGGTAATTTTCTTAGAATATTCTTTCTTTTGATGGATAGTGAAAAATAATATATTGTAGTTAAAAACAGACATTTTTTAAATAATTGTTATATATTAAATTGATTTTGAATGTAAAAATATATCAATAATAGATATATTAATTAAATTAATGTTATTGGAATCATTTTTATATTGAAATTAGATATAATAAATATTTATCTTTCAAAAGTCTCTTTTATCAGCCTTCTATCAATATCTATGGGTTCCGCATTAAACGTAATTTTATTTATTCTATGAATTGAATTTATAAAAAAGAAAAAATGGTTCTAAATATTATGATTTTTTTTGGGATTAAATTAAATTTTCTAGTAACAGTAACGTTTGTAAATATTTATTTTTTTACAAAAGTTAATGGTAAATCATTTAATCAATGAAAAAAATACAATAAAATTATAAAATTACCAAAACACATGTTCTAATTTCATTGTATAACTGGGTTTCAACCAAAATCAACATTATTATAAAATTATGTTCCTTTTAATCCACTTTGGTAAGAATAATAATTTTATTATATTTTACTTAAAGATAAGAGAAAAATTCCATACATAATATTTTAAAAAATAAATTTATTTTAATATTTGTATATACATTAGATAAATACAACTATAAATAGTAATTTGAATTTTAAAATTTTTATCTACATAATGATAATTTATTTATATTTGTTATACCTTAAATAATTAAATTTAATTATTACACAATGCTGATGTAGTAATATATTTATTAAAGGAAGGACCAAATAAATGATATTAATAATATTAACATAAATATAATTTAGAAATTATGATTATATCAATGAATGTTTTTGATGAATTTTTTAATTTATGTTTAGCTAATGTTGTTTTTTTAGGAATCTAGTTTATATGATTTAAAAAAATCAATTAATAAATAGTGTCAAAATTGACATAAATGAGATTTTATAATAAATATATTTTTATTAAATGTTATAAAATTCATAAAAATATATAATCCCTAAAAATAACTATGGTAATGTTTAATATTTCATAAATGATCCAATTTAGGTTCTTTTGGCCTTTTATTGCAACTACATTAACACTTTACTGTAACAAGATAAGTTGTCACGAAAAAAAAAGACAAATTGTTTAACTGAGGGTGAAAGCCAAACAATAAGGGTTATATTTTGACATAAACATGTATAAAATTCATTAGTTGAGGGTATTTATTCCCATCTTTATATTATCCTCAAAATAACTCCCTTTCGGGCAATTTTTTTAACAACCTAGGAATTTATTGAATAATAATTTTTTATTTCTTTTTATACTTATGAATAAGATATTAATTTTACGTTAAAGGGGACGCTTCGTACAATAGCATACTCAACATGCAACAAAAGTTTTTCACCAATATATTAGGTTGCACACAACATTGAGTTATACCAAAAAATAATATAATATTATTATTATTTTAAATGGTAGTTAAAGAATAGTCTTTGTGTTGCCTGGAATGAACATAACAAACTATATTGTGATTTTACATGTTTATAAAATGTTTTTACAATTATCCAAGTAATACTATAGGATTCAAATAGGAATTAATCTCATTTTAAGCATGAAATATAGTAATGTATTTTTAAAATGGTCATTTTACCAACTTTTGATGGAGAACTATTTTAAATATAGATTTTTTCAATTTTATATGTTATATTTGACAAAATAAAATTTTTATTTAGAAGAGGAACATAAAAATTATCTTTGGATGAAATTTTGGTATTTTTCTGATAAAATTGATATTTTTATGAATAGTGAAAATACAGCATTTTAATTCCAAACTGCATTTTCATTTAAATTATTTATATAGTTATATTATTCATTTAATTGGTTTTAAGGTTTAATTGCATTATATTTTTATCATTTAATCCAATTTTGGTCATTGTGAGTAATTTCACATTTAAATTGGACATACATACATGTCAATATTTTGATAGTTATTACTTCTTAAAAACATGATTTTTGTTTTGACAATAGGAATTAATTTTAAATTAATTACTTTAACTTATTTTTTTTTGAATTTTGAAAAATGGATTCCTTATTTTGAAGCAGGATTTAGATGTTGTGTAAATAGGTACTTTTTAATTTTGGACATTATGAATAGTAACTATAGATATTATTTTATTTACCATGGTTAAAGGGTAAATCTATTAAATAATGGTAAAAAAGTGATAGTATAATAATATTAAACTAGCCAAACATGTTTTCATATCCCATTGGATGATACATTACAAACCATGGGCATCATTGGGTCGATTTTGTGACCCCATAGAGCCACTTGGATTTGGAAATTAAAATTTTTAAGAATTAATTTAATGTAAAAAATATGTAACATAAACTTGTATATTTTAGTAAAACAATTTTTATGTAGTGATTACATGTTTATGAAGGATTTAAATAAATGAGATTATAAATATTAAAATAAATTTATTATGAAAATATTTTTTCCATACATGAATTTTACGGAATGTTATTACTTGAATTCATTGAATTAATGATGTTTTTTCAAAATAATAAAGTTATTATGGTTTTTTAAAATAGTCATGATATGAATAGTATAAAATTTAATATAAACAATTTTTTTTAAAAAATATTTATCTTATTAAATAATATAATCATACAAAAAATATATGATTTGGCCAAATGACTTAGATAATTCTGAACATGTCATTAATAGCCCAATTTAGATTCAATTGTAATTTTATAGTAACTATATTTACCATATAGAATGATTATCAATGAAGACATGGTAAAAGATAAATTATTTAAATAAGGGTTAAATCTAAAAGATAAGGTTAAATTTCTGACCTAGACTTGTCTAAAACATATTGGTTGAAATGATTTTAGACAATCCTCACCTTAACATAGAATAAAATGAGTTGGGGACCTTTGAAATCCAAATTTAGTTTATAAAAAATAACCATTGAAGACATTCCTAATG
Organism: Viscum album; assembly: GCA_963277665.1. NCBI lineage: Eukaryota > Viridiplantae > Streptophyta > Magnoliopsida > Santalales > Viscaceae > Viscum > Viscum album. The sequence goes on from OY728165.1 coordinate 624,824,631, forward strand.
TGCACCTCCCACCTCTTACAATAGGGAACCACCTATAACCCTTACTCCCACATCTCCCGCCCTATTGGATCATCCAACACCTTCCAAAATAAGCTCTAAACATCCATATCTTCCCACTAATAGCCTTAAATTTGGGTGAAGGAAACTTAAGAGGATCTTTTAGCTTAAATAAAAAAGAGTTAACCGATTTTAGGAAGAACAAGGAACATATGTGATGAATTAGACTCAAGGGAAGGGAACCTTTCACCCTCCTCTTTTAATCCAATAATTATTTAACTTTAAGTATTTTAATTACCATTTTATTATGTTGGGATAGGTTCTTATATATCCTTATTGTTGTACATTATATTTCCAAGTGATGAGATACCCTTTTCTCTCACATAAACTCATTTTCTGAATTTTTATGTGACGTCGTTGGGATGAAATTTTTTTGTAAGAGAATTTCTAAACACAGTTTCCCCTCATTAGGTTTTACACATACTTAATCAATTATATTATGCTATATTATTTGTGTAATCACTATTTATTTATTTATGTTGTAATTTCCACTTCCCATTATGTGGATATACTATTGCTAGATATAATCACCCTATTGATAAAATCTTACATCATTAATACGAATTTTTTAAAGGTCTTTATCTCAATATCCTTTCATTGAAGAATGTATTGATAATATACGCCTCCTTCTTTTACAATGTGTATAATAAAACCCTTTGAATTTTACTTTCATTCAAAGGGAATATTTTTTCTATAAATCATTTTATTAAAATACATATGGAATGCTTTAAAATTATGCGATGAAAATAACCTCTCAACCACTAAAATAATTATTTTGATTCCTATATAAGTATTATTTTTTAAGGGAAAATAAACCCCTTATTACATTTTTTTGTGTTTTTGTTTTGAAAATTGTTTTTGAAATGGACTTATTATTTAAATATATTGAATTTATGTCTTGTGATTTAAAATGAAATTTTATTAGTGAAATATTGATATTTTCAATATTCTTTGTTTTATGATTTAATAATGGTACATGGAAATTTTTTGGTGGTTATATGATAAAAATATGATGGGTGGTTTCTTGATAAACCATGTACGAGTGGTTACATTATATCCTCTAATGAATTGGGTATGAATTTCGGTCGTATATCAATTCCATTTAGTGATATGTGTGGAATTCGACTGTATAGTTATTCCATTTAAGTATACGTATTTCCCAAGTAACTATTATATGTTATATGTTTCTTTTTATGGGAATTATTTTTATAATTTGGTTACAAAAAGGGTAATCAATGATCTTATATTCAATTAAGTGTTTTTTCTTACTTATTATGGTGAATATAATTACATTTTATAATTTTTTCATGGTTTACATGTTTTTGAAAAACTAACAGTTTTCTTTCATTATGTATCCCTTAGTGATCGTTTTATGCTCATACCATGTGTTTAATTTTTTAATACGACATAAATAAGTATATATTCAAGGATGAGATCAATGAAAAGTTATTCTGTTAAAACATGTAATGATGTCATGTTTCATTTTAAAGTCTATTTTTATTCAAAAATGGATAGTGAGAATAATGGTCTACTTGTAATATCCATGTTGTTGCGTATAAGTTATGTCCTATTATATAAATCATTAAACCTGAATAGATTATCGATGAGATTTAATGTCAAATTATCGACTTATCTTTAGATTAAGTAATGTTTTAGGTTGGGGCCTTATAGTTTCTATCGGAGGATAGTTTAGACAACTTTATAGGTTAGGGTGTTATTTAAGAATAAGTGACATAACCATAATGTTTATCATATTAGACATATTCATAGTTATTTTAGATAAATTTAATGAGTTTAAGATAACATGAATAATCATATCATTGTATTTACCCTCTTTATAAAATAGTATTTGATGATTTTACTGATATACTTACAACGTCCTTTTTGGTTTTAGTTAATGGATGGATCTTGCAGGAAACAAAGTAATAATGTATTTGAAGGAAACTGTGGTGGTTTTCTAAATAAGAAACCAAATGAAATGGGTGATGTTGTGAGAAATCTTGAGGTTAATCCCAACCAACTATTTAGTGTAATGATTTACCACTTAAACCAAGGTGATTTCTCTAAGGCATCATATATGTGAGAAACGAGTCCCTATGACTGTTTTGGTAATAATTATAAAGGTATGTATATTAAAAAACCAATGTGTCAAGGATATGGAAAGAAACACCAAGGAATATGATTCAAAGGGATGAGTATATGTTATATATGGGGTAATAAGGGTCATAAACCAATAACTTACCTTAGAAAAAGGATGTGTTACATTTACTCCATGAAAGGGAATGAAGTTATTAACAAGGGACTAATTGAATGTTTTAAATGTGTTGTGCATGGTCATTATGCAAATAGATGTCATACGAAGAAGGATCAAGAATGTGATCATCAAGACCATACAAATATATGTTTAATAATACCTGATTCCATTCCAATTGAAGATGAAGAAACTGAAAATTAACTATGAAAGGTATGGATTTTTTTTCTTAAGTATTGATATTATTGTAATCTATGGACATTATGTGTGATTTTTTTGTATGAAATAATTATAAAATAATAATATGGAAAAAATAGAAAAAGTGTCATGGTGAATGGTCGATGATTAATAAGTCTATAATTTAGGAATTGAATAGTTATGTTGGATCTATGGTAGATAATATGATAAACTATATTAATGATGGGATTACTTTGGAAGAGTCTAATGTGTGTAAAAAATAATTGTTTTTATAAAAATATTAATTGAAGGATAATTTTATTTTGTTTTACGGATATAGTTACAAATAACCATTAGGGATTATATGATCCTCTAATTTGAGGAATTTAAGGGTTATTACTTTTTGGGATGAAAATTAAGGAATATAAGATAACCTTTGATGTTAATATATGATATAGTTATTTTTGAGGAATTTATCTCATTTTTGGGAATGTTATAAAATTATTTTGTTTTTTAAAAAGGAAAAAGCATAGACTGAGTGACAACCTATCACGTTAGATAAATCTGCATGAATCGAACCCACAACCAATGTGAGACTGAGATTTATCGCCTACCACTAGACTATATGATTTTCCTGGTTAGTATAACTTATTCTTTTTAGTTATATGATTTTATGGATCTAGAATAAATGGATTTTTGGGATCTTATGTTTTCTCAAATGGATATCTGTAGTATTGTAAAATGATATGGTTATTATGTGATAAATGTTATTTTGGAAGACGTTCGATATTTTGGGAACACTATATGCCTAAGGAAAATAGATTACAATGGGATTTCAATTGTGGAGTAATGGTTGAAATATAATTTATTATGATTTTATGTTGTTATTTTCGACATATAGCGATTTTTTATTTATTTATGGAATTGATCAACATATCATAGAAAATATATGAATAGGTTAATTAAATATTATTATGATACTTTAAGAGTAGTCGATGTTATTTGGAGATAAATGTTAAGTTTTACCATGTAAGACTACGTGATCCAATAATTATGAGTTTTGGGATTCAATATTAGTTTGGATTATATTGAATAAAATTAAGAACAATTGTTTATTTAATAGTCTTTTTTGAATAAGGATTGTTGATTTTTAAATTTTTTAGATTAAGAGTAGTATATATTTTTATAAAGGATTATCCTTTTTAGAGATTATCTGGTCTTGAACTAACCATTTTGGTTTTGGATGATTTCTAATGAAAGGGGAAATATATATTTCACATTTTTTGGGTTATGTGTTTCTCTGGAAGCGTATTCATGTGCTTTAGGCGTTACCAACTCATTGTGAATACACATTTGGATAAAATATGAGTTTGTGGTAGAAATATTTTAAAGGATGAAAATCTACATGAAAGGTAAGTATATTTCTTTATGTTCTCATATAATATCCCAAATAAATTCCTCAACATTATGAACAGTATATTAAAACAAAAAAATATCTTTTACTTATCCTACTACAAAATCAATGATTGTTTAACCCATCAAATGTTTGTGGGTTTCTGGTGGTTAAGTATCTCCTGATCATGTTTTCTACCATTATCCATCTGAACTGGATCGTTAGTTTTCTCTTCCATATCCATGTATCAATGAAGTCATAGTATGTTTTATCATGGGTGACATTATTACTTCTCTTTATTTATTTTAATGTGATAGTTTTATTGACACTTTTTATGAGGTGGGATTTTCAATTAAATTTCGGAGCCGAATTTTAAAGTTGTGAGGGCACAACAGTGAAGGATGTAACGACTCAGGTATTTATAGAATAATAATTTTTTAGTTCAATTTATACATATGAATATGTTATTAATTATATGTTAAAGGTTACACTTCATCTAATAGTCTACTCAACACGCAACACCAAATTTCTCTGAATCATACATTGCAAAAATGTTTGAGTATTACTGAAAAATAATATAATAATAATAATATTTTAAATGGTAGTTAACAAATAGCTGTTGTTTTTCAGGGAATAAACATAATTATATATATTATGATTTTACATATTTATTAAAAGAATTTACCTTTATCCAAAGAGTATTAGAGGCTTCAAATAATAATGAATCTGATTATAAGTATAGAATACACTAATATTTTTTGAAAAGGTTGTTTTACTTCCTTTTAATGGTGAACCATTTTTAAATATAGTGTTTTCACTTTTATATGTTATATTTTAAAATATAAGACTCTTATTTTGATGTCGAACATCAAAATTTACATGGGATGAAATTTTGGTCTTTTTCTCATAAAATTCATATTTTTCTGAATAGTGAAAAATACTACATTTTAATTTAGAACTTCATCTTCATCTAATTTATTTGTACAGTTAGATTTTACTTTTAATTTTTTTAATAGTGTAATTTGATTATATGATTATCATTTAATACAAATTTTTTCATTAAGAGTCGTTTCACATTTAAATTTTGCATAAACACATGTAAATATTTTTATAGTAATTACTTCTTATAAACCCACTTTTTAGTTTTGAAAATGAGAATTAATATAAAATTAATTATTTCAAATTCTGTGTTTTGAATTTGAAAAATTGGATTCCATATTTGGAATCATAAGTTTCAAATTTTGTAAATTGGTAACTTTTATTTTTAGTCATTATGAATAGTAACTACATTAATTATTTTTTATACCATGGTTAAAGGGAAAATCTTGTAAATAAAGGTAACAAAAATAAAATCATAATAATATTAAACTAACCTAACATGTGTTCTAATCCTATTGTATGATATATTTCCAACCATGGTCATCCTTGGGTCGATTTTGTGACCCCATGGAGCCACATGAATGTGAAAATGAAAATTTTTAAGTATTAATTTACTGTAAAGAATAATGTAACATGAAAATGTATCTTTTAGTAATCAAATATTTATATGGAGTTATATAAGTAATCATTTAGACTATAAATATTCATTATAAACCAAATAATATTTCTTACATCATGGTATTTCTTTCACATTGAATTCTTAATGAATGGGTAATATACAGTCATAAATGAATCATATTTGAAATAATATTTATTATCATGATTCGGGTATAGGTTAATAATATGTTTAAAACCACTATGAATTTTTTTAGACACATGTGGATTTAATTAGACCTACGATAAGGGTTAAATTCACAATCTCAGTATTATATGATATTTTTTATACATAAGTTTTTAAAGAGAAATATTTATCATCCATGTCCATATTTCTTAAAAATATTTTCCAAAATAATTTTTTTATTTTTTTTAAGGAAATATTTATCTAAATAAATATTTTAAATTTTTTATAAGTTAATTATTTTAAATATTTCTCAATAATGTCTATGTTTTCACGATGGTTTTAAGGATTTAATTATATATAAATTAATGTCTTAATATGTTAATTCAATAAAAAAGATTAATAGTGGTATTAGACACTTTCATTCAAAAATAACTTTTTTAATGCTTTATTTTATATGTTTCCTGCTTTTTATTAAATGATTTCAAAGAAAAATTGGCGTTTTCCTCAAGATATTTTTAATGATTCTATTAGAGTATTTTCATCTATGTTGTCAAACATTGTTGGATATTATTCGTAATTAATGAGGATCTTTATAATACAATTTACAATATTGTGTTGAAGGTTTTATGATATTTCTTTACTGTGTGTGCACTATTTTAATACCATTCATGGTTTATGGTTAATGTTTTATCCTATTGTGTGATAGTTTTAATAAGGATGTTTAGGTTGTTTATGTTGTACTATTTTTATATAATGAATGTACTGGACATAGTATGTGATCTGTATGGCCTGATACAACATCTCGATGCATTTGTATGTCTCATGAAACAAACTAGTTTTGGTTAATACTCATTTATGTATGGTCTTGTCATGAGGAATTAACTGTACTGTTATGATGAACAATATTATGCATTCCATATTATGAGATTTAGTTATTGATATTACATGTGATTACTAGAGTAGTATATTATCCATTTGTATGTTTAAATTGGACTATATGATTTATTTTTTCATTAATATATACAAGATTAGGTTTAAAAATATTTTCATTTTTTTTATAATTTCTATAAAGGTTTTTGCTTATTTATTAAACTTTCCACTTTATTATTTACCCTTACTGAGTATCCGAGCTCACCCCTTTCTTATGGATTAATTTCACAGGATTTCAAGATATGTATTAAAATTGATATGCTCGGTTATTCTAGGATAATATGTGTGTTCCAAAATAAGTATCTTTTTTTTATTTTGTGTTATGAATTGTAATATAAAGACCACATATGTAATCTATATTCCAAGACTACTAAACTGATCGGTCCTTCGGGATTATATTACATGTAATCATGAAAATTTATTAAAATAATAAACCGTCTTCCATTTTCTAGGGTTAGGGATTTATAATAACATTAATTTTGAATTGATATCCATATAGATATGTGTGTGTGTGTGTTATTTATTTATTAACTAATTTTTAAATCATGATTAAGAAATAATGATCATTTTGAACACGTTTTATAATGGAGGTATTATTTATCATTCTCCAACTACATTTAATCATTTCCAGATCACAAAATGTAATGGTGTTAATTATATATAATAATTTCAAATTTAATAATGTCATTCAATATGATATTTGGATATAATTTTTAATGATGAGTTTGGCGATGAGCATTATTTAATGATTCATAGTGAATGATGATTGGTCCCTATTATAATGAGTAAAATGTAAGCATTATAATTATAGACCCAAAAAATAATTATGTACTTATTTTAATAATATATTACTATAAATTAAATTCCCACATTTATACTTGATATAATGTTATATAAATTTTCAATTTTGTGGTCAAACCTAACCAAATAAACCTATACAATAATTGAAGAATGATTATGTTCTAATTTAGTGCTAATATCCATATTCAAGAAGAAAAATGATCATTAATAGTTCTTAATAGTGTTTTATATCAGAATTTGTAAGAATTATAATAAGAATATAGCCTATATGATGTTATATAATATTATAAGGAAAAAAAATTTGTGTTATAAAACTCCTTTGGAAGGTTGAATTTACCATTTTTTCTTATTGTTCATATTTATAACATCATTTTAAATTATATTAAGAACTACATGAATATTTATTGTACATCTCTCTATTTATGTGGGTTTATTTGAATTTTTTTGGATTACTTTATTTTTTTAGCTAAAATGATATAGTGGTCGAAGATGTATATATTTCATATTTAATAGAGTTTAGTTATAAATTTGATGACATTGAAATATTTCATGGTTTAGGGGATATATTGTTGACAGTACTAGATGAGTCATAGATAATCTAGTTGTGGTGTAGGGTGGTATGCAGCTATTTTTCATGGACTCTACCAATTGTATAATAGTTGTTTCATGGAGGGCATGTTGCAGCATAAAGACATGATTAGTACATTTTGGAACTACATCCTATTTGGGAATTTTTACGAAATGGTTATAGTGATGCTTATAGTTATCAACCCATGTTTAGAGGATCTAGGAAAGGTGTGTCTTTTTTTCTAGATTATGGTTGACTGGGGGTTGTTGGGCCCTGGTCTGAGGAGGTTTCATCATGGTCTACAGTTTCCAACCATTCTGTTTTATGGAAATTGGTGTGTCGAAGTGGTATGTGTTTTTATAGAATTGAATTTTTTGTGCCCCATTTCAAATTTTTTCACTTATTCAAGACATTCATTAGAATTCATGTATCCGGAATGATCCCAAGATGTGTTTTGACTCCTCCTAACACCTTTCTTCAAGGAATGATATTGTAGTGACTGTTTAATATCTTCTTTTGGTGAGTAAATCACTAGTCATGTGTTTTATTTTGGTTCCCCTTATATCCTCCTTATAATGTGGTATATCATAATGATATGTATGAATATAAATGCTATTTTATATACCATGATTCCATGTTTGTTTCCTTGAATTCCACTTCCTTCAGTCTTAATTGGTGGTTGCCATTACAGGTGTTGGGTTGGTTTAATCACTAACTAAACTAAATGTTTCTTCCAAGAAATTTAAATCTTTTTCTCCGTATTCTTACAAAGTGAATATTAATCTTTGGTTCACTAATTATAATTATATTTAATTTGTTGAAATATTTAAAATGAATGGTTTTCTGAACTAAAAGTCTATTTTCTATGGTTTGAGATATAGAATGATTTGAGAAAAGATGTCATGCAATTGAAAATTTTTAGTGAAATTATTTTCCATAATTGAAGGAAAAAAATCAATTGAAAGGAAAGTTGATTTTTAAAGGGTTTAATTTGGTAAAATAATACTATTTGGTTTGGAAATGAAATGAAATTTAGAAAACCAAAATTGAGAAATTAAAATGTGAATGATGAAATGATTTGAAATGATTGATTAACCATGTTTTATTGATTGTTTGACATGAATAACATGTATCCAATGTTGGTAGATGGTAATTAGGATATGAACACATGGATATAACCCCCAATTAATGTAATATTGATTACAATATTCACATAGACATACATTGGCATGATTGTTTCCTAGATGGAGAGTTGAGTCAAATCATCCAACATCAAGGGATGTGTACATGTATTGGGCCATGATCACCGATTATTATTTAAAGTATTCTATTTGTATAAAAAAATTTACCATAGTTATTTTTACATGGAACTATGAGTTATTTGATTGTTTTCTTATATTCCATTGATCATCAAACTCGTTTTTTCTTGGTAACTACTTTATGTAAAAATTTTATATTAAATATTCATTAATTCTTGTTTTGATATATCTTCAATCGTCGGATTATGAAAGCATGTTTTGTTGGAAATTTATAAATTCTATTAAATTCCATTTTTTTCAATTCAATTAATACTTAGTTTTATTATTTTGGAATTTATTTTGAATCAACTAGGGATACCCTATTTGTTTATTTATATCACATCATACCTCTACCATTAGATGTTTTTAGATTTTCTTACTTTAGAACCAACAAAAGGGAAAGTACCACTTTGAGGTGCTAGATGTTCAGGATCATTCAGACATAGTTGATACAGGTGGCTAGTGGAGATTCCATCAAAAAACATTAAATAATATATCATATTTTTTATCTTATCATATGTTGTGTCAAATGATGATGTACTTTTTAGGTTTTGTTTTACTATTTTTTCTAATATTATCTCCCATAAGGGTGTTGTGCATACTAACTAGTACCTTTCAACATTTTTTGTTTTTTGAAAGAATAATTTCTTCAAGTTCCACGTATGATTTTTAGTGCTAGTTTCTATCCCTTGTTGATCAGGAATTCCCAATGTTGCATGTCAATTCTATCTTAGAAATTATATTACCAATGTATTTGGGATAGTTCATGAAAAATTTGTATTGAATGTGCATGTTTTTCATAATTCCTTGATTTTAGTTTTCATTTTGGTTGTATTGGTCAATAGATAGTTGGAGTTCATTGGACATAGAATGTACATGACACTGATCGGTTGGAAAACTCTCATCCTAATGAGCCTCATGTCGCCATGGGTTTTTGGGAAAAGTTCCATAGGTAAATTATTTTTTTTTGGTTTGAATAAATATCCCTCTCCATCTAATATAAGTTTAATAAAAACAAAATATTGAACTATCTTTTATTGAATTTATATTCTTGTTACCCATGTTGGAGATGTTTATATGTGTATCCTTGCAGATTCATTTATTATATTCTTTTAGTTGTTTTTATCATCTTTCATCTTAATAGAAGTTTGAATAAAATGTATGATGAAGCTAATTTTGAACCCCATTATGAAAAAAATCTAGTTTACTATAATCTATTTATGATTGTGCTTTATGTTTTCCAAACATTAGGGTAGACACCAAAAACTAATCTCATTCATGATCAAATTATGGATCCTTGAAGGGATGAATCAAGATATTTTTTTCAAGAGTCTCTTCTAATAAAGACACCACTGTTCCAAGGATCGAATTTCCTCAAGAAGTTTAGAATTTGATTAAATATATCAAGCTAATTTATGAGTTATTGAAAATTCCTAACTCAATAATGTTATTGTTTTACACCATTATATTGGAAGGTCATATATGGAGATCATGAGATTCAATGGGTAATAGAAAAGAAGCACGAGTGATTTGAGTGTAAATACTTTTGATTCCTTTTCACTAATCATTTTTAAAAATATTCAATGGTCTTGGATAATCCAATAGAGTTTCTCAACCTCCCTCCAGGTGATAGGAACATGAATCAATAAGATAACTATTTTTTGGGCTTGTTCATTATTCTCTTGAGGTTGTTATGAATTAGAAACTGAATGTATTATTGTTTGAACTAGGTTAATGACCAGATCTAAGATCACATTTTTATTTTTGAATGTAACTTCATATTTTTATTAGGTGGATAGGGTTTTTATGGTTGACAATGACCTCACTGGTATGTTAGGGTTAATAGTAGTTACCTTTTCCTATAGTATAATTTCTATTAGTTATATTAATGTAAAGATTAAATTTGAGGTTTCACATGACAGTTCTCGATATGAGAAATCATCTAGACCAATGTACTTCTTGGTAAAGGCCCTTTGACTTGATTACATTGTGCCATGGTTGGTTATTTTTTATCAGTATTCACTAAGGAACCCATGATTTATAGTTCTACGGGGTCTCCCACTACCGTAAACTAATCGTATAATGAACTTTTTTTATCTAGTGACGGTTTAAACCACTACTAAAATTGGTGTCGGCAATCAACACATGGTAGTTTCTTCCATTTAGCAGCTGTTTCAAGAAAGTTTTATGGAATAAAAATTTCAAGAAGGTTTTATTTGTTTTAGAGGTGTTTTTTTCTTACAAAAATAACTTGGTTCTAGCAGTGGTTTTCAACTACCACTAATGCTTGGCCTTTTTTTACTAAAAATACTACCACTAATATGGAAAAAATAGCTTCTAATTAATAGTTTGTCATATTTAACTGCATTTTTAACCTCCACCCATAAAAATCCATAATGTAGTTGAGGTTTAAACCTCTATGAAAAAAAATCTATCTCTAGTGGTTGTATAAACCACCACTATATCATGAATTAAAAAAACAAGTTGCAGGTTCTGCAGTCCCAGAACCTCCAGCCAGAACTAAAAAAATAGTGACACTGAAAATTTTACCCTATCATCAAATATATCATCAATGTACAATGAAAATATCATGTAAAAACTAATGAATCAACATAAATTGCTTTACACCAAAACATAAATAATTAACAAATTGACCAAGGGAAACAACACATTGAATGAAATAATGCATTTCTCAATAAATTGAAAGAATTAAACAAAAAAACACATTAAAAGATTCAACCTATATGTAAAAGAGATATAATAATCTAGCCATCACATATGATCATATAGAAATTTCAATCTCTAATTCATTTTGAAATACATCATATAGACACATGGTTATACAAAACATACATAGGAAAACCATTGTCCCAATTCCATCTAAAATATAATAAAAATATAAAAAATTCCAACATTGGATGTACTGATACATGAAAAACACTCTCCATTAGTCATTTTACAATGATGATCTCTGCTCATCACCCACATAATGTCCATCTATACTTCCATGTACCGTCACAAATAAGACAATTATATGGAAAAATAAACAAAGTTGTATATTTATATTTAAAATTAAAATAAATAAATGATTTTGAACTAAATGATTTTAATGTTTTTTTATTTACCTTCTGACCACTAATTATCACCTTCAATCCCCATTTTTCTTCTAAAGTCCTCAGATGGTAATAGTCCCAAACCCATCTGCATAGTCGGCCAAGATGCTCTTTCCCAAGGACATTACCAACTAGGTCATCCGAGGATACTGAGTAGGACATTGTAGGATTGGAAACCCATAGTTCTTTAATTTTTACCTATAAATCATATATCGGTCATATTAGAACAAATATATTAACATAGTGACAACTGGTTATATGTTATTATAAGGAAAATTGAATTCATACCCCCAAATTCATTGTCACTCTCATTAAAAAAACTCCCATCAGATTATTTATGAATATTCAACCAAACTTCTATTTAGGATGATTGGTTCCCTAAACTCGGTGACATCATTAAACAATGAAAAGTAAAAAATTTAACATTTTAAATAAATAACATTGTACAATATATATTTAAACTATTGGAAACATTACCAGATTTAATTGAAATCTAGAAAAACTCTTTGACCCCACATTGTGAGTATAACAGTTCCTAGATATTCCCATCATTTGATGAAATAAAATTTAGTTCAGAACAAATATTTCAATAAATTCATGTAGGCTACCAAATAGAAATGATAACATATACACAATAATATCAAACAAAATAACCATAACAATTATAATGATTGACTACACAAATGACATAAGTGGTTGATAAATTAATGGATAACTGCACCCAAAATCATTTTCTCCTTCAATCATTTATGTTTCCTACTCCATCATTACTTCATCGACTTTAGCCACTCTTTCATGAAAAATATTTTTAGTATCATGATGGACAAATATGTCCACCTCTTTCTGTTGAGGGGATACAATGTCAACGGTCAAATCTTCAACTTTACAATCCATAATAAACACGTCTCTCTGTTTTATGTGATAAACTACACTCTACTGTTCATCCATGATAACATTCATATAATATATCGTTTTTTCTTATGATGATACGATATACGGATCATGAAGTTCATAGTCACCAACATCAATTAAGCGAGAAAAGTTCACAAAACTAAATTTCAAGGAATCATTTTTAATGCCCCTAATAATATCCACCAAATATAATTTGTATAATATCCCTGAAAATTGTTTTTTAGCTTAATTTGATAATATCAATCTACTTTCCATAGTATTAAACTTCATAAAATGTTAATATTTCAATATTTTGAGTTTTCAAACCCTCTTCTTGATAAGTTGTATATAATATAAATCCATTCATATTGTAATGTTCAAACCTTGTATCTTGTTTTAGAGGACCTCGAGCACAAAACATCAAATATTATGAATGTAGGATCGAAATAGATATATAGATGCTCAATTACAAGAGGGGTGAATTGTATGTCTACAAAAATTCTCATTTAAATCCTAAAAGGAAATCTCTTTTTAACCAAGTGAAATAAGGTATATTCAAAAACACTCTCTGGTTCATAAACAATGGATTAATTGGAAGGTCCCAGGTCTAATTATAAAAAACATATTATTATACAAGTTAAAATAACAGAAACATAATTAAGTTTTACTTAGAGAAATTTCTACCATAATGTGTATAGAATCTTATTTATATCAGAGTTAAACATATATAAGAAACTATAAGAAAATTATACTTTATTCATTTCATAAAATAAAATAGAAATAAAACTATTAAAGGAAAAAAAGTAAACAAAAAATTAGTCTTTTAACCCAATGATAAGGTTATCCAACAACCTTTGATAATGGTCCCTTGATTTATACATTCATGAAAGTCTATCTAAACCACACTAGGGTAGTCCCACGATATGAATACCAGAATCTGTCTTGTTATCCCCGTAAGATCTCAAATATTAAGGTAAGAAGCACCTCCAATCATTTTATTCTTATAAGTCCACAAACATTAAGGTACTCAAAACCTCTGTCTTCCAATCACTAGAATCCCTCGGTTTTAGTCTGTGTCTGTAGGATTCAATCAAGGTTGGATGAAAATTTTGTTCATGGTTGAACATGTTTTAAACTGTTCACATAAAGCATGAGAGTATCTCTGTCTAGATATTACTTCACGGGAACACAAAATTTGTGTTTGTGAATATATATATTGAGATCATTTAAATGAGCTTCTATTTACGGGTAAAAACATCAACTATTAACACCTCCTCCATCTCTCATGTTTTTAATTGAATTTAGGAGTGACCAAGATAGGTGTCACTAAGCTGATGGTTAGTTTAAAATAGATCACACAACATCATTTGGTATGAGAAAATTTGATAGACTATGTTAAGTGTAAGAAACAAAAATATACTTAAAGAAATTAACAAGATTAGGATCCTATAAAATAAAACATTAATTTATGTAAATGAGGTAACTGTAGGGAAACCATTAAAATGGATTCTTACAGAAGTGATAAATTGATTCTAAAAAGAAATGACGATTGGATTCTGATTTATATAGAATTAAAAATCTATATTCTGAAGAATTCAGAATATAAATTTCAGGGAATATGGAGTTTAAATATTATAGAATTCAAAGTATGAACTTTTGAGAATTTGGAGTCTAAATATCAGTGAATTCAAATTCTGAATTTCAGAAAATTAAAAGTATCAATTTCATAGAATTCAAAGTCTAAATTTTAAAGAATTTGTATTCTGAATTTTAGAGAATTCATATTTGGAATTTCAAATCCTATCAGATTCATAATTATGATGAATTCAGATTCTGAATTCTGATGAATTTGGACTCTCAAATCATATGAATTTGGATTCTTAATTCTAATCAATTCAGAGTTTGAATTCAGATGATTTAGGAGTCTGAATTCTAATGAATTCACAGTCTGAATTCTGATTAATTCATAGTCTGAATTCTACTAAATTTATAGTATTATTTCTCATGAATTTGGAATCTAATTTCATGGGACATCATTTTTAATGAAACTTTAGGGTTCTAATTTATTTAAGGATGTAATTTTTATCTTAAAGAAAAAAATAGTTTGACATAGGTTAAGAAAACATTAAATAAGACATTGGAAACTAATGATAAAGAATAAAATGTCATAGATAAAAATAATTTCCTTCATAAAATAAATCTTAGAGAAATATTTTTTTCATTAAATAATTGTGTTTGGGGTTTTAATCCAATATTAGTGGACACCCTCATATTACATGATCAATTGATCTTGTCTAAGATTATTCTTCTCGAGATCTTTAATTCATTCTTCTTGAGACATAAGAAATTGAGCATGAGACATTACCACCTCTTCTTATTGATTGAATTATTCTCCCAAATCTTCCTTGAGTTATCTTTCCCTTTTCTGATTTAGAGAAATTATATTCTGATTTACATCGAGGTATTCATCTTCTAGAATATGGGAATCATGCTCTTTAATCATATTTTCTCAAATAATTTATGTATCTTTCTTAAGGGTTTCATCTGATTGATCAAATTAATCCTTTACTAAATCATGGAAATCATTCATGCCTTTTAGATGACATATTACTGACTTATACCATTTAGTTATTTCCTTGAATGATCTCATATGAGCATTATAACCAATGTGAAAATATTTTTATTCTACTTCGAGATTGATATACATGTCCATGAACATGACTATTGAATTGGACTTCTGATTGATAGTATTTTGAAACATCTAGCATATTGAATCAACACTTCAAAATTAGGGAAGGTGTTAACTAGATCTTTTAAGTATTGAACAAAAAAATATTGTCCCCAGGATTATATTGATTTGGAAGAAGATTCCTTTTTTGGTGAGGAAATATTATATTCCTATTTAACATTCCTATTAGATATTCGGAAAACATCATTCCAAGATTTCACAACCCCAACATTATTCGAAAAATCAACAACCACTTTTTTCCTTTTCAATCTCTAGATATTTCCCTCTTAACTTTCATAGTCTCATGCTCTCTATCAAAGACATGAATTATTTTATCATCAAAAAAATCATCTTTATCAATAACTTTATTAACATATTTAGGAAAAATAAAATCATGATTGCAGTATTCATCATCATTAGGTTTATTAACCCCTTCTTCACCATCTTCGCTTTTCCCATATGAGATTATTTTGGTTGATTATACTTTGGATGTCCTAATCTAAAACTTGTCAGAAGGACTTTCCTTCTCATGGTATTCCTCTACCATTTTGATTACATCTTAACTTTAATCTTCATATTCTTCTTATTGTTATTGTACCTTTTCTTCATCAATGGAATCCATAATAGAAATGTTCATTCCCGAAGATTCTATTGGAACATATTCTTGTCAGAAAGATTTTGGTGCTGATATTTTTTCAAAATAATTTTCTATATCTTTATCCATGGCTTGGATGATTTCGGCAACTGATATATTCTTATTCATTTTTCTTCTATTTAGCTTGCTTCTCACGCTCTTATACTTTATGAATCATCATGGCCTTAGCCTTATTAGGGTCTAAACCATAACTTTCATCCCCATCCTTCTTCTTCTACCTATGCTCACTCAACATGGATTCCACTTCATTAGGAAAGGTCTTTTTTTTGTCTTCGGTGGAGTTGACTGATTTTTTGGAATAAGTTATTTTTCTTTTGATTCTTGGTCATTCTCTTTTCACTTATTCGGTGTTTTCTTGGATGTTTGACCAACTTTCACTACCATTCTACCAGCAAGGACTTAAATTTCAAGAAGATCATAGAATTATCCTATCTTAATACTAAAACTAATTTTCATTCTCTTTATAGTATCATCACTCGACAACATAATCATAATGATTATGAGTTTTCCACTTCATGGGATTTTAAGGGATTCTAAACAATGAACAATGATCTTCGAAAAGATCACAGGATACGTATTTATTTGATACATGAGCTTCCATTAATGATATTGTTTATTAATAGGAGAATATACTTGATATGGTTTAAAATTAATTGATTCACCAAGAAATCCATCAATAAAATATCATAATTCATATAGGAAACTTTATGTCCATTTCTCAGAATGAGAAAACCTTGCATCTGAAGATCAAACAATCGATGGTTGGTTGTAAGTTAATTGATCATGGGTGACTTAATTCCTTATAGTCCAAGAAATTATTTTTTTAACCTTATCAAAACATACATCATTTTTTAGAAACTTGTGATAGAACAATATAGCCTCTCCTTCGTAGGGAATATCCAAAATTCATGTAACTTTGTTGAAATTTAAGGATTAATTCTTCCCCTAACTCTTGAATGAAAATAATTCTCCACAACATTTTTCATAAAACCTAACTGCATCATATAATTCTATAAAGATATTAGGATAAACTGGATCCTAATTTTTCAGTTTTCATATAAAAAGGATTTTCCAAATATTGTTCTTTATAAATTTTGAAATTTAGGAATCATAATTCAAAAATAAAATCTGGTCGACCAAACATTCATAGTAAATTTCCAATTCATTTATTTCCTTGTTTGAGGATATTTTAGTTTTCATGGAATATTCACGATACATCAATAACGAAAGGAAAATGAGATAACTGTTTGACTAATTTGAAAAGATGCAATGCTTTAGTGCAAATTCACTTGAAAACATGTTTGGGGACACAAATATGGGGAATATTTTTATAGGATTTATGGTGACAGTTTCAATTCTCGAATCAATTCCATGATCAGTATAATCTTGATTTGATATGTTTGTTGATATCAATGATGAATAATGATTTTAATGTTTTATCATTTGAGGTTTTAAGGGAAAAATTTATTTATAGAAATTTAATATGATAGAGTTTACTCAAAATAAGATATAAATACCAAAAAGTAAAAAAATATAATTATGAATATTTTTGTAAACAAACATACCTTCCCGATTTCTTAGAAATAATGGTCAATATTGATGATGTTCCTCTTGAAGAACATAGAATCTAGAAATTTTTATTACGGAAAAAAATTTAGGTTCTAAAAAAATTTATTACGGAAATAAAAAATTTTCTCTTCAAAAATATTTATTAAAAACATTAGGTTTGGGGAAAGAATTAGTCATCGAAATTTTTGAAATAATAAAAATTATACTCCCCATATGAAAGGGAGTTTCATAATTAAGGAGATAGGTTTCAAAAAATGTTAATATGGATGATTACCATAAGGTTATCATTCCTAACATTTTTTTAATATATTCAAATCAATTCGAGAGTAAATATTTTAAAAAAAAATTAGCATGTTGATCTTACATTCTGATAAATTAAAGAATGATATTTCCTTTAAGTGTGTGATCCCTAAAAATTGATTCCTAATGAGTATGTGCTTTGCATTAGATTAATGTATAGAGTTTTCTCTTATGTAAATGTCACTAGTATTATCACATAAAATCATTATTTTAGTAAAACTCATTCCATAGTCTCTGAGTGTGTGTTCCATCCACAACACTTGAGCACAACAATTTATAGCTACTACAAATTCATCATTAGCAGGGGAAAGTGCTACTGAGTGTTGCATATTTAATAACAAGAAATCAATATATCTCATAAGAAATGAAAATTTCTATATGTACTTTCCTTATAAATTCTAAATCCACCAAAATTAGTATCCAATAAAATTTAAAAAAACCATTTCCCAAAGAAAAGAAAATTCCTAAATCTATAGTTCTTTTTAAGTAGTGGAAAATTATATTATCTTTTCTTAAATGAGATTCATTTGGATTATATTGATATCTTTCACATAATCATCTTGAAAACATTAAACCTAGATGACTAGAAGTTGAGTTTAATAAACTTCCTGTCATACCTCAAATTATGTTAGATCTACTGGTTTCCTAGCATCATAAATATAAAAGGAGTTTGAGGTGTCGATTGGAGTACATATAATATAAGACTTGTCATATCCACACATCATAACAAGATATTTAAAATTGTTATGTTGGGATATATAGGTTCAATCTAGTTTTTGAGAAATTTGATAACCGAGGAGAAATGATAGCTCACCCATCATACTCATTTCAAACACGTATTTTATAAAATTCATAAATGAATCAGTTAACGATTACTGAGTTGATCTAATATAATTACTTCAACATAATTTTGAAAAATCAAAACACTTTTCTTATCTTTATTTATAAGAATATTTTCATTAGTAGTTCCCTTAACATAATCATTTTGTTACAAAAAATCATGTTTGTCTATCATGCTAGTCTTCGTGGGCTTGTTTATCTACATATAAAGCTTTGGTATGTTTAAATACATGTTTATGATGGTTTGTGTCTTAAACCACAGTAGGTTATTCAACAAAAACATCCTCTTGAACATATCCTTTAAGGTAATAACACTTCACATTCATTTGGAAAATATTGATATTTAATAATGCTGCAAAGACTAGTAGAATACGAATAGATTCATGTCTAGATTCGAGAGTGTTGGTTTATTCATAATCTATTCTTTTTTTTTATTTTTCCCTCTACAAACAAATGTTTTTTTTCTTGTAATGATTTCATTTTCATCACATTTATTTTCGGAGAACCATTTTATTACAATTATAGAAGTTTCCATAGGTCTTTCATCCATTGTCTAGACTTTTTCCATTCGAATTAATTTAGTTAATCTTGCATGGCTATAGTCCAATCATCATCAACTAAATCATCATCAGTTCATTTAGGTTCTAATTGGGAAATATATTCTAGATGTTCTACTTCATTCTTAAATAATTTCAAATCCTTATAGGTTGATTTACATCACAATGACACAATCATTTGGATGATTCTTAAGAAACAAATAATTTTGGTTTTGTAAAACTTTTTCATAAAAATTAAGGTAAAAAATCTTCTATGGTAAATACTTCAGAAAATTTTTCTTCAATATTTTACTTATTATAAGAATTTTTCATCAATGGTTGATAAATAGGTTTTAAAAAAACATACGAAGATCATGTTTGGGGTTGTTTTGAAAAAAGGAACTATTTCAAAAAATTTAACATGTAATGTTTCTTAAACAATACATTAATTTTTTTCAAAAATTCTATAAGCCTTAGAAGTAGTAGAATTGGATATGAAAATTTCTTCATCACATTTGGGTGAAAAATTATGTGAGATATATTTAGTATTCAATATGAATAATGTGCAAACAAATATTTTAAGTACAATACATTCGGTTTCGAACCATTCCATCATTAATAAGTTGTTTCATTATGAAAACATCAGATTAAAATTCTATTTATAGTATAACAAGTAGTACATATAGATTCAACCAAAAAAAAATTAGCAATTGAATATTCACTCAACATGGTTCTAGTAATCTCTTGAATGATTCTATTTCTTCTTATAACAACACTATTTTTATGAGGATATATTCAAGCTGAGAAGTTATGAGTAAATCCTTTCTTACTATAAAAAGTTTCAAAAACTAAATTTTTCAATTATTCCCCATGATCACTATAAATAGTTATCAGTGGAAGGTTTTTCTTGTTTATAAATTTGGCAGAAAAAAATTTTCATATATGAAAAGGATTCATATTTATTTTCATGAAAATAAACCCATGTAAAAATAGTGTAATCATCAACTAAAATAAATTGATAGTATTTTCATCCCATAATTCTTGTTTGTGTGGGACTAAAATTATCTATATGAACTTTTTGTAATTAATAAGAAGTCTACACATCACTAATTGATTTAAATATTGACTTATGTTCCTTTTAATAATGTAAAGGATCAAAAACATTTGGAGAATCAAATCTATGCTATTGTAGAACCTTAATAAGTCTTTTACTTGTGTTTTTTCATAGGTTCATATGGTTATAGTATCCAAGTCATTTGTTCCATAACTATGATTGATCATACATTTCACTAATTCAAGGTTGGTATTATCTCCTAATGTATTATACAATTAGCATAAAACCATTCTAATTCTTATGTGCAGTGAGAATAAACTCTTCCTTGGAATTGTGTACAGAGCATTTAACATTCGTAAAATTCCAAAGGTATCCTTCATTACATAATTGTCTTATTCTTATAATATTGTGCTTAATACTTTTAACAAATAAAAAATTTAAATTAATGATTTTCCAAGAAGAACAATGTTACATATATCAACTTTTATCCCTCATCTTTATCTCTAAAAGTAATATTTCCTCATTTCGCCTTGATAATCTTTTCAAAGAAGATTTTGTTACCATTCATGTGCAGGGAACATCCACTATCCATGTACCATGTATTCTTTTTGGCACAGTCTTTATTTTTCTGAAAATAAAAAATTTAGACTTTCAAATCCAAAAATTGTATGATCTAGAATAGATAAAAGGTAATATCTTTGGTATGCACATTTTCGTAGAAATATAAGAATTATTAAAATCTGGGGATTGGGTTTTATTTTGAGAACTATTTTTCTCCCAATTTCTACCAAATTGACTCTTATAATAAAATGGATCTCTTTGGGGAACAAAATAGTTATGACTAAAAACAATTTTTGATTGAATATAACCAAATACAAAACTATTCCTATGAGGAAGAAGTTGTGAATATATTTTATCAAATCATTTTACTCTCGAAGTAAAATTTGATAAAAGTTTCTTAAAGGAAAATATTTCTGATTTTAGCTTGACGATTGAATTCTTATCCTCGTAGTAATTAGTATTATAGTTTGAGATATTCCTTAAATTGTTTTCATAGAAATTACATTTTCAAGATCCTCAGAAAATTTATCCTTCTAATAATTATCTTCCTTAAGGATATTGGAAATATATTGAAAATGAAGAGTTTTTTGATCAAGATATATAGAATGATCTAATAAATGTTTTCTTAATATAGAAATTCAAGAATTTTTTTTCACTAACTTAATTTTTCTTATACTTCTAAATTTCAAGTAATTTAGAAAATATAGAAACTTTTTCAAATGATGGTAAGGTATTATCTTCTAATGAGGATGATTCATCATCTGAAGATTTATAATAATCTTCATTTGGAAAATTTTCATTTAAATAAATGTTTGTTAAAGATTCATCATTGTATACCTTACCCAAAATAAAATTATTTTCAATATGTAATATGGCCGTAAGACCAATATTCTGCTGACTAGAAGATTCGTATTTTGAAGATTCTTCTAACGAGTCCCCACCACAGGAACTCTAGGTTTCATTATCTTTTAGTAAATTCTTAGCCTTATATTTATTGCACTTCTTTATGTTCCTTTCAAAAATCTTATCTTCTCAATATTTTCTCTTGAGCATAGGGCATTTATGTCTGATATGTCTAATCCTTTTGCATTCCTAAAAAAGTTTTATCAAAATATTTTTAGTCCTTTCTATCTTTCTTCTTTTATATGTATGAAAAATATTTCTTTCCCACATTATTGTTCATCATTCAAGAATGACTGGCTAATTTATTCTCAAACAGATCATAGTAACTTGATTCAGATACTTCAATAGTTTTTTATCTTTATATCTACTTACCCTTTCTAGTGTCTCAGCTTTTGATGTAGTGATAAAAGCAACACTTCCAGTACCATTTTTTTTTGTAGAAATCGACATCTATATTCATTCATGTTTTATGCTGAAGAATATTTCCAAATACCTCATCTTGGGTAATGTTAGATACTTTCCTATTATCAACAATAGTTGTCCGTTTCGATTCCCACTCATTTGGAATAATTTCAATTATCTTGTCCACAATAACATCATCATCAAAACCATTTTCTACAATATATTAAATACTGTTGAAAATAGTCATAAATCATTGTTGTACTTTTTAAATAGTTTCCCCACAAGAAAATACACATCCCTGATATTCAGCTCCTAACATATGTCTCTTTATTTCTATCACTTATGTTGTTCTAATGCATTTAACGTCATGTTTCATCTAAATAATATTAGCATCATCAGAAGAGGATATTTTACTATAGATATTCCTTGTCATAGAACCCAAAAGACTATTGTGTACCATGTAATTTAGTTGATATTCATGTTTTACCTGATTTATGAATGCTTTGATTTCTTATTCATGAATCTTTTATTCACAAATAATCATAAAAAAGCTATCCACTCTAGTGTTAATAACAAAATCATTCATCATATCTCTCAAGTACTAATAATAATTACCCTAACAAATTGGGGGTCTATTAGGATTTAGGTTGTTTATAGATCCAACATTCATTCCATCATTTAAAAAAAATTATTTTATACAAAAATGATTCGTGGAAAATGTTTATAAAGAAAATATTTAGGAATAAAGTTTTTAAGAAAAGAATGTATTTAAATATATAAAAGTTGATCAAGAATTAGTTTTGTAAGAAAAAGCTGTGCAAGATAAATTAGATCTAGAAAGATTATATGAATGTATAATTATTTCATATATCTCCTCTGATACTAATTGTATGATCAAAATATAAATATAGATGCTCAATTACAAGAGGATGTGAATTTTATGTTTAAAAAATTCCATTTTTATGATAATGATGAAATCTATGATTAACAAAGTTCAACAATGTAAATTCACAAACCCTATAAGGTTTATAAACAATGGAATAATTGGAAGGGACTAGGTCCAATTATAAGAAACCTAATCATATATAGGTTAAATTTATAGAAACATATGATGGATTTACTTAGAGGAGGATTCTATCATTAAGTGTATGGAATCTTATTGATAGTTGAGATAGAATATTATAAGAATGTATAAGAAAATTATATGTTCTTTCCTTATATACATACAACAGATATATAAAACATGTAACAACAACAAGGAAACAAGTTGTAAATATTTTAACCCAAAGATAAGGGTATCCAACAACCATGGATAACGGTCCCATGATTTATACATTCAAGAAAGTCTGTCTTACCCACATCAGGGTAAACCCTAGACAAGAATATCGAAATCTTTCATGTTATCCATGCAACCCCCGAACATTAAGGTAGTTTTCACCATTTATATTCATATTCCTGGATGTCATTGAACATTAAGTTAGTCGACACTTATTTCTTTTTATCCCTTGAATCCATTGATTTTACCCAGCAACAATCGGATTCTCCCAAGGCAGGATGAAAAAGTAATCCATGGTTGAAAACATTATTCATGATTCTCACAAAGCTTGAGAGTCTCTCTCTCTATATAATTTACTTCATAGCATCACAGAATTCTTGTTATTGAATTTATATGGAGGTCTTTCATATGAGATCTTATTTGTAGCGAATGAAATCAAATATTGACTCCTCCTCCAATGATTATATTTTTCCTTGAATTACAATGGGACATGGATATGTGTCACTCATCCAACTGTTAGTTAAAATATATTAAAAGACATTATTTTGTATAAAAAATACGATAGACTATGTTTAATACAGAAAATAAAAATATGATTAAGAAAAACTCACAAGCATAGGATCTAGTAAAATGAAATGATACATTAAGAAAATGGTGTAACAATGGGAAAAAATTGAATTAGATTCTTAAAGAAGGGATAAACTGAGTGAAAAAGAATGAAAATTAGATACTAAATTACATAGAATACAGAATCTAAATTTTGATGAATTAAGAACTTTAATTTTAGAGAATTCAGAGTCTAAATTTTATTGAATTCAGAGTCTGAATTTCATAGAATTCAAATTCTATATTTAATAGAATTCAAATTCTGAATTTTAGAGAATTCATTTTTTGAATTTCATAGAATTTGGATTCTGAATTTTAGATAATTTAGAGTTTCAATTTCATAAAATTTGGAGTCTGAATTTCAGAGAATTTTTATTATGAATCTGAAATGAATTCAGAGTTTGAATTCTGATGAATTCAGAGTTTGAATTTCGATGAAATCAAAGTTTTAATTTTGATGAATTAATTTTATGAATTTTGATAAATTTGGTGCTTTAATTTTGAAAAATGTGGAGTCTTAATTCTGATAAATTAGGTGTTTAATTTTAGATGAATTCGAAGTCTGATTAATGTAGAAATCAGAGTCAACGAAACTATAGGGTTCTAAGTTACGTATGGATCCAAATTTTAGGCTTAATAAAAAATACATTTAGACATAGTTTAATAAATCAATAAATAATACATTGAAAACCAATTATAAGGGAAAAACATTTCTTTTTGAATGTATATTTTTTTAAGAAATTAATTCTTATAGAAAAGTGAATTTCCTCAATGAAATATGTTTGTGATTTTGAAAACAAAACAGAATGGAAAAAGTAATAAAGAAACAAATTGACTCAACACTAAAAACACTGCTCGAGTATATATATTCATGATTTGAATAAATTAATACACATTATTAGATTTGAAAAATACATGAATCCACATAATATCCATATTGATTGAAATATTTTTGAAGTTACTTATCGTGAAAACCATTTTACAAGTTCTTTATTAATAAAATTTGTTATATATTTTTCATTTCAGGTTCATCATATCATTATTTACTTTTTTTTGTATTATCAACTCTTCAAAAAATGGATCTGAAATTTCACTATTCATCAGCACATATTTATGTGCCTGTAATTATTCAATTTCTGTTAGTGTAAAATTAGAACTCCTCCCAAATGATAGGCAAATAATAGGAAATAGTTTTTATTTATCATGTATTTCAGATTGATTTTATGGGTCATCAACACATCCTACTCGATTGAATCTCGTCTCAATATAATCCAAGTATCAAGAAAAAAACATATGGCATTCCTCTGGTAAATAGCCTCAGAAATAGAGCCTTGAGGTTGATCTTTATTTTTGACATATGATTTCAAATGCCCGTGATATCTGTGAAATAAAATAAAATAACAAAATTATGTATTTAATAAAGTGAAAATAATTTTTTACTGAAATGAAAAACATATAAATAATTTACCTCTAAATTTCATAGATCCATTAATAATTTACAAGGCCTTCTAATATAACTTCCTCAACCAAATGCGCACTTAAATGCATCATGACAGTAAAAAACAACAAAGGAAAGATCTTCCCCCTTGCACAAAGTGTCAGTAAAAATATATCCAAAAGGTTTTCAAGATAAAATGGATGTATATTTTTTGACATTGTTGTCTAAAAAATTTTCATAATTGTAGTGCAATAGTAGTAACCTTTTGAGGTAATAATGTAAGCATTTCCAATGGAACTAACTACTGTAAAAAATATGTGAATCATGGATTTTAAATCCATGTATCATTTGATTATTTATGTCAAAACACCTTAATATGTCACTTGAATAGCCATGAAATACCTTCACATGTTTTAAAATTTGATGAAAATTATCTGTATCCCTATTTGTAATTGAAAATTTTTTCGATGCATAATTCCCATTCTCATTTGGCCAGATATCATAATTTTTGTTCATTTCATGTAAGTCAGTCAGAGCATTGAGATGATACGTCAATTATCCACACTCATTAAGCAATATAAAGGTCAAATTATCACAAAAATTCATTTCATTATGCAACTCATCATGATTATGTAACAAAAAATTAAATTCCAAATACAAAATTTTTAAGAGTATACTTTTTTTCATCCATTGTTGTGTATAAATTTCACTAGATGATGCAAGTTGAACTCATTTTCCACTATGATTCAAATGATTTACCTTCCCAAATTAGGTATCAACATTTCCATGTTGTGTCAATATTTTAGAATAGGTTTACAAGTTTGGAGGTTTTCTACAATCAAGGAAACCATTAAATTTTGACTTGGTAATCCGAAATCTATGAGATGCATCGAAAATTCATTGATGACAGAAGAAGGACCATTTTCTACTATGAGGCAGTGGATTGAGATCAAAATAAAATTAGCAAATCGAATAATCTAGTCCCATGTAAGTATTCCAACTAGATAAATTCCTATGTTTAGAAAAGTCACTAATGGTCCACATTAGAGCAGCTTTCCTACTGAACATTTTTCTAGAAGAATACCCATATTTATCAACACCATTGCACCATAACTCCTATAATTTTTCATGTAATGGAAACATATATACATCAATATCATTTCCAGGAATATTTTTCAAAGAATAATCATCAGAATGGTAAAATATTTTTTATATCATAAATAACCACAGAGGAAAATTGTAAGGGAATAGAACAACTAGCCAAATGTTATAACTGTTACTCAATGTCCCAAATGGGTTGAATCCATTGGAATCCAATCCCAATCAAAATTTCCTAGGATCAGATGAAAATTAGGATGTAATGAATCAAATGTCTTCCAAGATTGTTAATATCAAAGATGTCTCATTACCCTATCATTGTTATTATCTATACAATGCCACTTCATGTGTTCGGCAATTTTTGATGACTTGAATAATATTTACAATCAATGCTTTAAAGGATAATAACATAAAACCTTTATAGGTATTTTCATTTTCTTATTCTTCAAGGTAGTATGTTGATGTAGGATTTAAGCATCACCCATATACTTCCATCTAGAGGATGAACATTTCATACAATCATGAGTACATGAATCCTCTACACAATAAATCATACAATAATTGGGACACATATTATTTTTTATATAATTCCAACCATGCATGTTAACAAATTTTTTCATATCATAAAAGGACTCAGGGATCATTTCATTAGGAAATGCGTCATGCAATAATTCCAATATCATGGAAATCACCTTATTTGTAATTCTATATAGGAATTTGATATGGAACTACTTCAGCAGAAAAATAATTTTTTTTATATTTCAATCATCCACTACACTACCCTTGATTTCCAACATCAACAAATCCATGAAACACACCTCTCTTCTCAGGGATGTTTTATCCTACAATAGTATCTACAGAATCAATAGGAGTATCCAATGATATGTAACAATAATGATCATGTTGTCCTACAGTCTTAAAAACATCTTTGTCACGTTTAAATATATATGACCCAAAAATAGTTGTTCTGGTATAGTTTGTTGTTGATGTTTCTGTCTTGCTATTCCAAATACATCATTTATAAGGTTTTGTATTTCATTTTCTATTGTCAATGATGTTTGGAGATCATTCTATGGATTGACATCAATTATGAACTTTTATGTAATGTTCGATTCTCTATTCCAAAACCAACACAAATATAGAGCTTGGAATTTCATTAATATCAAGTGTCCATAAATTTCATCTCTCTTCAACCATCATCTAAATTTACATTCCGGACATCCAAATCTTATTCTCCCATCAATAGATTGATTGGTAATTAAAAATCTAAAATATCATCTTTACCCTTAGAATACTGAGGTGTGTTCCTCATTAATGTGATCTATCTTTTATCCATATATATCACAATGTTCATAAACATTATGAAAAAAATTAAAACACATAAATATTACTTAATATGAAAGGAGATTCATAATTACTTATTGAAAAAAGTATGCATATGATGAATAACGACACACTATCATTTAAATGTATGTAAAACCAAATATGAAATAATATATTCATACACTTCTAGAATATAATAAAACTATTTATACTATTAGAATATATCGATGAGGAAATTGGTGTAGATTAGCGAACATCAACCATTATTTATTTGATAACGAACAAGAAAATATAACGAATCTAGAAATGCCTCAACAAATCAGTATAATGAATCCATGAAGTTCTAAATATCATTCTTATTGTTTATCCACATCTTTCTGTAGTTTCTATTTATCTAAAAAACAATAATGGATAACATTATTTATAAATCCATTGATTCTTTTACACATTGGTGTTTCTGAATTCTTCATCATAAATTTAGATCCCAAAAGATAGAAATAAAAATAAAAATATATTAATGTTTAATGTATCATGGTGAAATTCAAAAATACTCAATCTATTTCAGCCCTGGTATTGTATTCTATGGACATAGGCTTTATTCCATTAAAACAGATGAGATATAATACTACTTAATTATAATAGGAAGATTTTATACCTATATAGCCCACATAATGGAAAAATAATTTCTCCATTAGGGTACCTCATATTTTTTATAATTAGAGTAAAGGTATCCTTTAAAATATACATCTAGTATAATGATAAGATGCATTTCACACATATTTTATATAGGTAAATTATGATGCTATGTAAGGGTAAAAAAAATAAGCATTGTATAATGGTAACCTGTAATGTTGTTTAATGGTAAGAATTTACTTAAACTGGTCTTGTAAAGGTAACTATAATAACTGTATAAAGGCCCTTAAAATTTACATAAGGGTAACAAGAATTTTCTAATTCATGTGTAAAGGTAAACATAAAATCCATACACTATTTAAAGGAATATAGTTCACTACACAAGGTTAACTTACTTTTTTCATATTTCTTACAGTTTTTTTATAACTTGGGTAGATGTAAAAAATAGTTGTGTAAATGTAAGAAGAACTTGTGGGAAGTTAATAATCACTTTCATAAAGGTAAAAATTTAATTGATTCCAATACTATAAATTACGTACATGTTTTTCCTATCATACAATCACATTAAAATTTCCAACTAATTTATTTTACCGTATTCATGATATACAATATTCATTGCATCATCCATCATTTTTTACTCTCTCAACATCATTATTTTCATTAATTGTATCATTTATAATCATCCCATTATCTTCTTTTTGTGTTAAATTTTCATTCTTGTTAGGATGGATGAATATAAACCAATCAAGTATCAAATTCTTCATTCCACTCCGTTAATTTTAATCAAGGATATATTAAGACAAATTTCTATCAATTTTATCCCTAAAAATTATTCTTTATCTAGAAAAAAAATTATAAGGTAAATCAATTTATTAAAAATTAACCATGGTATTCCAATGAAACTATTACAAGGGAATTGTACTAATCATCCAATTGAAGAATTATTTATTAAAAATTTAAAAAATACCTAATTTGAAACTCATTTGAGATACAATCAGTATCATACATCCAGATTCTCTCTATTCTGATAAAAAATATTTTTAAAAAATTTAAATTATAGATAATTATAAAACAATTCATGAAAAAATAAATATTTCTAATTAATATTAGGATAAAAAACAATTCAAAAACTAAATAAATTTGTTTTTGTCATGGAAAACATTTATTAAAGATGAAAATTGTTCCAAACTACATGAATTATCCTATCATTTATAAAAATGTTTTTATCAGGGAAATCATTTATAATATGAGTATGAAATCATCCAATATCACATATCTAAAGAAAAAATCTAATAAGATAATCTATGTACACATTTTATTTTTAAATTCATCAAATCATGCTAGTATCTATGTAAATAAACTATATGATATGGAATATGATATAATTAATGCTTGTTAGGAGTGACCCAATGAATGTATAAGACATGGAATAAGAAAAAACTAATAAATACTAGCAACATGCCAATAAAATAACATGTCTTGGGTTTAGTTACAAGAAATAAATTCTAAATAAAAAAATATATGTTCTTCATCCAAATAATTTTTCAATGGTTTAAAACAAAATTTTTGTGAAAAATTTATTTATAAAAATAGGTTGTATCCAAGGAAAAAAGATTTTACACATTGAAACCATTAAATATAATAACTGTCCCATTTAAACAAAATATGTTTATATATTAAGACATTAAAAATGAATTTAGTATGCGTGAAAATTTATAAATGTGATTGAATTACAAAAGATAATAAAAACCCCAAAAGGATACGTTTAAAAAATAATATCTTATATAATTAATGTGTGGTTCATGAACTAACACATTCCAGCAAATTTTTATAAATAGAGTGAAAATGTTTTTATTCAATTTAATATTTGGTTTAGATAAAATCAAACACAATAATGTTTCAAAATAAATAAAACCAGTGTTTATAAAATTGAATTTTTTTATAAACCACAATTTTATACTCTACACTTTTTCAAAGTAAATAAAACTAATATTAATATATTTACTGTTTTTATTAAAACCCCAATTTATGGTTACATAATTTATTAATGATGGCATACCATAATGGCAACATCTTTACCTTCATTCCTAACCTAAAACCAAAATAAAAAAATTTTCATTATACACTATCTAAGTAACAACATAACATAAAAATCAACACACCTATTTTTATGACATCACCATGTAGAAATTTATTTAATAAGCCCAATAATGTAATAATGAAGAGGAGTCACATAATTTTAGTTTAATATTACATAATATGTTGAAATTTTTTTAATTATTTAAAGCATGTTTCCATGTCATTTGTATATTACCACTAAATTAATAACCAACATGATAATATTTCATGTTATGTGTAAAAAAATAGATAAAATTATTTAACATGCTTAATAACAATTACATGATTCTATAATGATAAAATTAATAAATTATTATTGTAAGGATAAAACAGTATTTAATACAGATTAAAAATATCATGATAACACATCAATTGGTATAACAAAAAATACATAATCAAAATAATAGGGAAAACAGGAAGAATAAGATTCATTGATTAATGAGTATATGTTTTTTGATGATACAAGAGTTTAGAAGACCCAACAGAGGGGTGGTGAGGCTTAGTACTGGTAGAGAAAAGCAACGAGCGGCGGTGAGGCGCGACGAGGGGCGGTGAGCCTTGGGACCGGTGGCATGGTGCAGCGGTAAGTCGTGGCGGTGAGGCGAGGCACCACAGAGAGACACGATAGTGAGGAATGTTACGGGTAGGGCTACAAGTGATCAGGGGTGTGGGGGTTTGTGGGAGATGTTTTGGGTTTATGAAAAAAAACTTACTTTTTTAGTGACGGTTTTTAACAAACCGGCGCTATATTATTAAAAAAATCATGGTGGCTTATTAAACTGCCGGTAAACAATGTTTTGGGGTAGTATTCTTATACACCTATAGAATATTTTCCATTTGTTTTATTATACTCATATTTTAATGGGATCATTAGAACCAAAAACTACTATAATAAAATGTTATTCTATAACAACTAAGGGGATGCAACAAAAAGAATCTTGAAAAAATATTCGTCATATAGTGGAATAGTCTCCATATGAAGTTGAGGCATGTCCCATAGCTATGAGATGTATCATCACTATATATTCATATCCTTTGAAATCCATATATTATATTGTCTCATAAAACTAATATATATCAACATTAGTTGTGAGTTTTCTAAATCTTCTTATGGATATTTTATCTTATGTGATGGATATCACAACACCCCTCAAAATGAAGAGAGAGTTGGGTCATCAGTGCCTTACTTTTTTTTCTATACTTATCTGAGATTTTTCTTATCTAATGATTATGGTTTTCAATATGAAACCACATGACATCATATCCATGATAGATTTTATGATTTATCCTAAGGTTTGGATTGATGGTTATCTTCAACAGGTATCCTATACTGCACCCGATGGGGTGGGATATGTTTTTCAAGGATAATGGGACACATGGTTGAGTATATATAGTCCTTCTATTCTAGAATAAATAATGTTAAATTTTTTTTGACATGCAATGAATATATTTTAGTAATGATATCCCCCAGTTTTGGTTATGATTCCCAAATATTATTGTTCTGATTTCTTAATATTTCCCCCTATAATAACGGTGGAATTTTTTATTAATTTGTTACATTGTACTCAACCAGTTTCTATTAATTTTCACCATATGGGACAAGTATAGATTAAAGTGGTAAATTATTAGTTGGATGGTTTTTTAGAGACTGGTTTTATACACCTTAGTGTGTTACCCATTGAGGAACATGTTCTCTTTATGAGGCTGGACGATAGGAAACATATCCTTTATATTGATTATTTTAAATTCAATCAAGTCATGGAATATAATATGTATTGATTAATATTGATTAATATTATTTATGATTAGTTGAATTGTGTGAAGCAATTCTCAAAAAAAATTCCCCAATCTAGTAATTACTGGGTTAGAATAATTGAATATAACATTAAGAAACCATCTTTTAAATGTAGGGATTCCCATTATTAGTAACATTTTATTCTATTTGTATGAACCAGTGCCCCAATAAGTTTCATGAATTTGATGAAAACGATATAACATGACTATGTTGACTAATTATTGGTGGTATTTGGGGATGAAATCATACCATAGTCTCAGACCGAGGATGAACATGTGCACCATTTGAGAGATTTTATGGGAACCTGCATAAATAATTGGATTTATGTGAATCTTAAAAAACGTAATCTTTAGATTTGGGAAGCGATATTATTGGAAAACATGGTCTAAAAACATAATATATCAGTTGATCCTATGATTTTGAAAATTATCATTACATGGGAACAACAATATAATGATTTCATAATTTAAATCTTCTTTGGTTTGTCACAATATTACCATACATTTTTCTGATATATCATGGAGTTGGATTTTATGATGTCCACTATCACTCCACAATAATTATTTTTTAGGGATTTTAAATTTCAGAGTTTGTTTATTATGATTATATGTTTTTCTAATTTTTAACATGTTTTGAATTTTCCAAATTATTGAAAGGGACATATGGCCTTATATGATGAATCATGTTTACGTTTGGGTCATTTCATTATGTAGGGTGATCATGATGAATCCTATGGTAATTGAAATAATTGAAAAAATGATATGAATTATTCATCTGCTTATATTTATCTCAGAGTTTCGATTCATACTCTTATGAGTTAGCATAATTACAATTTGGGGGAGGGAATTTCCATTTTTCAAGCCAAAAATGATTGAGTAATATTTTTCCTAAAAAATATTTGATCCTTCAACATAGGCTTTAGGTACAGTACATATAGTAATTTGATTTCAAAATTACATACAGCCTTGGTAATGTGAATTTCATTAATCACACATTATGATTGAAACATCCAACATTTTGTATGATAGAATCTTCACAAGAGTGTACTATTATGGTTCACATTTATCAGTTTCATTTAGGAGTCTAGGATAATTAATCTACTTTGGTCTTGGTAATTTTATAGCTAACCACCCCACTTATCAATATGATTCTTCTAGTGTGGTAGCTTGGTGATGAATTAATTTTCATTAGGGACTCTCTTTTTGGTGGGTAGATAAATAGTGGTAGTTCATTCTTTAATGAGGGTATCATATGTTTCCAGAACAAGTTTTTTTTCCATTTTCATATGATAAATGAACTGATGTGGGACATCCATAAATCCAATTTAGTGATAAACCTTTGATTTGAAAATATGTTTGATCATATAAGGTGATGATTATTGTGGTAAGGTTTCAGATGAGGCATTTCAAAAAAAATCCTTTATTGTTATACCTACCCATAGGTCAAATCCAAGCACTATAGAACATTATTTCTCTCAGTCACTTCCTATGCTAACATGGATGTGAGGTGATATTTCTATGAACTATTTGGTTGGGTTTCCACATAACCATCAATGGAAGAATTTGATATGGGTTTATATATATATGATGAAAATATAATATCAGTTTATACTCATTAAATATACATCCCACATTTAATTCATGGGATGTATCGACATGTATGATATTATCAGATTTCATAGAGGTTTATCTGCAATAGTCACTGAAAGGGATTCATGCTTCACTTCTCACTTTTGGTGGGGCCTTTAGGAGTCCATGGGATCCCATAAATGTTTAATCACGGTATATCATCTTGTGATGTATAACTAGACATTGGGATCTATACATATTATATTTAAGATCCTACAAGATTATTTTCTTGAATTTGGTGGATCCTAGGATAAACATATGGGACACGATGAGTTTTCCTATAGAAATAGTAACTACCCCACTATCAAAATGTATCATTTTTATAAATTTTATGTTTTTCATTCGTATCTCTATTATGTTGGTCATATATTAGTGAATGTTCCTTATTTTTGATGAGTGTGCTCAAATAGGTGACAGTAGAGACTCAGTTGACCCATCAAAGAATGTTGACGGCACAAAATTGGTATATGTCTTATTCATATCATCTTCTAAAAAATTTAGAGTTATCTATTAGTTAACCTGTGTTTTTTAGAGTTTTAAATATATACGATCAATGATCACTTATGAAACAAGGAAAGTGAGGGACAATGATTGTGTGACCTTTCTATGTTATTTTTCCAATGGGAAAACTATCCTATAATATATAACATCTACCATAGATGTATTATATCAACATCATGATTCATGTATCGCAGATTTAAAAGATTCTTTTTTGTCTATTCTATGTTTCTAATTGGGGAGGATCTTTATGTAGAGTGTGATTTATCCTTGATTAAAAATCCACTAAGGATTTTTCATTTGTAGGAAACAGTTATTCATTGGGTGATGATACCATATTTCTGTGTTCTGCAGAATATTTGTTCCGATTCACATGAGATGTTTTACATTTAAGCACAAATTGAGAGGAAGTGTCATAATTTATTTAATATGTTATCTTCGTGATAAGATTTCTGGGGATATAAAGTGTTCATGGAGGAAAGGTTGTAACATATCATTATATTATTCTATGTACTAATTGAATTTTACTTTGATTTCAATTTTTTTCTACATGCATTGAGGGAGTACTGAGGATGGATTTCTCTTATCAGGGAATATTACCTAAACTTTTGGGATGTATTTTTGTTTGAATTAGTATCTTCTGGTTAGATTTTTTTTATTATACAGACACACTATGATGTCGGGGATACAATGTAGAGAGTAACATCTACATCATTTACCATTATGCTACAGTTTTGAGGAACTTGAGCCATGTTTTCAAGGATAATTCCAATTTATAAATGTCTTCTTTGTGGAGGGTATTTTGTGTTTTTGATATTTTGTTGGTGAATTTATGTTATAATTCTTATTTGGAAATATCTGTAAAATATTTCTTGTGTTGTTTCATGGATTTACAATGAGTAATGAAAATCTTCGTGAGGTTTGTAGGCTATTTTTAAGAGGTAAGTTGACTGGGGGTGGATTCTTATGGGTCTTAATAGGTTGCAATGTGGTCTAGATATTTCTATGATTTTTTTATTTTTTTCATGCAAGTTGTGGTGTGGTGTATGTTTTTACAGACATAACTTCCCTGATACTATTTTTTCTATATATCCTGCTCAAATCTTATTAAAATTCTTTTCTCCTAAAGACTCCCAAGAGGTTTTTCGACTCCTCTAAACTCTCTTCTTCTTAGATCAAATAACTAGTGACTAGGTGAGATTTTATTACAATTATTATACCATATATCTATTTTTTCTCTTTATCTCCCCTGATATATTTTTTATATAGTGATAGATCATCATATTATTGATGGATCTAATTTATATTTTTATGTACCTTCATTCCTATTTTTTTATTATTGTCTTTTTCCATCATTCATTGTTGGATGTTCCTAAT
Organism: Viscum album; assembly: GCA_963277665.1. Lineage (NCBI taxonomy): Eukaryota > Viridiplantae > Streptophyta > Magnoliopsida > Santalales > Viscaceae > Viscum > Viscum album. The sequence goes on from OY728165.1 coordinate 624,861,108, forward strand.
GTTGGAGTTGAGCTGGTTTGATATATAATTGAATTATTTTGGTTTCATATATTATTTTTCATAATTGAACCATTTTTTTATAATTCTTTCAACGTTAATTTAAAACTATTCTTCTAATTTTAGAATTAAATTAGATTTAACGTACATCTTTAACGGAATTATTTTTAGAAATTGAACCCTATTTTTGGTTTCTTAAAGAGATTGAATGAATTAAAAAAACAAAAATTTTACTATATATCATTTATTAAAATAATATTCCTTGATTTGAGAAAAATATTTCTTAATCTCAAATATGATTCTAATGGAATGATTTTTATGAAAACCTCTGATTTTGTTTAGAAATGAAAAGGAATGTTGAAAACTAAATTTGGGAATTTAAAATATAAAATTCAAACTGATTTGATATTATTATTTTTCCATGTTTGATTGATTGTTTTATTTGATGAACATAGAACATGGTTAGATAGTATGTAATTATGAAACGAAAACATTGAGATGAAGTCCTATAACTATATTGATGATGAATTCATTTCCATAAACATATTATGGCATGATTTTTGCCTTGATGGGGAGTTGAGTCCCGATATCCTATGTCGTGGGATGTATGAACACATTAATCTGAGATAATAGAGGAGTCATGTGAGGGTCGTATTACAAGAATAGTTGTTACCGTATAACCAATTACATGTTTCTAGAAGATGTTTATTTGGATCATATATTCCACTGATTATTGATTTTTTTATTCATGCTAACATCATTATATAAATGTTTTATATTAAATGTCCATTTATGCATATTATGAAATATCTTCAATATTTTGATCATGAAATAATGGTTTTATGGAAATGTTTGTATTACATTCCATACCATGTTTTATTTGTGATTAATGGAAAATAATATTAATTGTTATTTTATTTTCTATCGAATAATTGGTGAGACACTATATGGTTGTTTAGATCATACCCTACCTCTTCCTTCAGGAATTTGTAGATTATATATTGCTGGGTCCATGAAATGGGAATGCGATTCATAGAGGTGGAGGTTGTTTTTTATCCTTTGTACCCAGAGTGATAGAGGTGACCCGTTGAGACATGATCAAGCTATTATATGAGCTAAAACTGATTTCATATCTTGGATGATATTGTGTCACATGATGATAGACTATTAGAGTTTTATTTTGAAGTTTATTTTGGGTACATTGTACCTTTAAAGTGTTGAGAATATAAAATTTTATCTTTGTTCTTCAACGTTTTTGTGGAAAAAATCATTCCCTCGTGATTTATTTTTGATATCAGGAGCTATTCTACATCCTGTGGGGATCGAGAATTCCTTTTGGGCCATGTCGATGCTACCTCAAGTATTAGGGTTCCAGGGTATCTGGCCTTGTTCATAAATATATTTCCAATAGTCTGACCAATTGTTTTCATATAAAACATCAAATTTTCCTATTAAATTCATTTTCATGATAATCCATGTATGGAGGTAATTAATTTAAAAAGATAAATCAATCATTCCCTAGAGGCGGTAGTGCACATATATACATGTATAACGATTTAATTTTCTAAAAAATAGGGATATGGAGTAATATGGATTAGAATTTTAGGATATAAAATATTTCATAAATATCATACTTAGTGAAATAATTTACATTTATTATATAATGGTAACATTATGAAGTAAAATGAAACACATTTCATCGTAGAGACTATAGTATGCACAATGCACGAATTAAAATTTCATTCTTATTAAAGGAAACATGGTTAATGCATATACAATAATTATAATAAAAAATATATATATTAATGATTCTTATCTTATAATTGATGTATTGTTTAATATAATTTTGTTGAGAATAGTTTCAAATAAATAAATTTAAATGACAATGATCGATTATAAATTTATACTTCTTTTCTTGTAATATCTCATTTTAAATGAGGGCTAAGACATTGAGGCGTGGACTATTGAGAATACCATAACCTCTTAAAGGGGAATATTATTGTTGAAGATATGGTTTTTCAATGTTGGGGATAAACTAAATGGGTTTTGGTGTGAGGGGAATTTATAGGAGGATTTTTTCTTTTATATGTAAAAAAATATAGGAATTTTTATAAATACCCAATTATAATTATTAATGGGAAGTAACCTTCAATGAAATTATCTCATAAATTGTGACATAATAGTAATAGAATGGTTTAAGTTAAAAGATGACATCATCAACCGTATCCCACACATTCATTAAGAATATTTTTTGGTATTTCATTCTTTTCTAGACCATTTTTACTAGTTTTCATTTTTACTGAGTTAACTAGTTTTTTTCAGATTAATTGGTTCTTTATAACAGAAAATAAATTTGTCCTTATTAATAAATTTGAACCCAATAATTCCAAGTGATAAATATATTTTATTATTTTAAGTAACTAGAAGTAAAAAAAATTCACTATTAAATACTAAATGTATAATGTACTAAAAATAATATTTTTGAAAAATATAACGTCAGTTTTAGAAACTCAAATATTGGATTGAAAATTAAAACTATAATTTTTAAAAGTATAATGTTACACATAAAATAGAAATTTTTTCTTAATTTTTTTTCATTAATTTCTAGGTTATTCTTATAAAAAATTAATTTCATTTAAGGCATGTCATTAATAAAAATTGTGTACTTCCATATTCACATAAAAACCCATCTTTGTAGAAAAATATAAAAAAATTATCCTAATATTATATTGTTATTATGAATAAAAAATTGAATTTCATTTGGAAAATGTAATATTATATAATATTTAAATTTTACTTTTACACTAAAATTATAAATTATAGCTATAAATTATTTTTTTATTGGAATATAAGTTTTTATAATACTAGTTTTTATTATTATAATTTTCTAAAAATCATTAATAAAGCAATAATAAACCAATTAATATTTTGTTTTATTTAAATCATGACCAAATATTAATAAAAATAGTTTCTTTGACCAATATTATAGCTCATGAAAAGATAAATTATTAAATACAGTGTCGAAATAACTAAATTTTTAAAACGTAACCTATGTATATAAATATTAATATATTTAAAAATTTGAGTAATCCAAATCATAAATAAAAATTCAATTTTTAATTTTATCATACATATTTAATTTTTCGAAATATATATATATATATATATATATATATATATATATATATATTTGTAATGATTCCATTATACTTCTGTATTGCATTTGGATCATTCTATCGTACAAATGTTTCTCAGCTAGAAGAAAATAGATGATAAATTCTCAACTTATTACATTATCCCCCTTAAATAAATTGCATCATCATAATTTGTTATTATTCTATACTAAATAATGAGGGTGAGGCTACTTTAAAAATATTCATAAATTACTTCATAACATCTTATATGACATCTACATAACTTTATTTATCAAAATAAAGATACATATCTTTACTAAAAACATTTTCAATTAATAAAACCATGTTCCCATATATTTATATAGCATAATAATATAAACTTTATAATATAACACTCATAAAATAAATTGATTCTCTATAATATAATCCCATCGTGAGAATATATAGTCCTAAAAAAATCAAGTCAATATTTAATCCTCAAATGTGTTAATCCCTATCATAAAACTACAAATGAGATAAACCTCAAAAAAAAATTACGGGTGATTTTGTTTATTAAATTAATAAATAATTCCAAATATAAAAATAATATTTTTTGAAAAAACATTCCAACATCTATTAGATAAACAAAAAGTAGATATTAAACCAAAGAGTTATTCATACATGAATTATATGTTCTCTAATAATTATACCAAAACATAATCTTCTTATAAATTTAGTTTTCAAGGTTATTTATCTAATATAATATATCTTTTGAAACCATTAAAATAAAACATTTGATGAAAAATTTATAGATTTCCAAAAAATCCTCATAAATTATAGAATATACAAAAATATCAATGATAAATTTGAAGCATTAATAAATATAATAATAAGTATCATAATTTTATTTAAATTAAGATATTTTTCTCACTACCATTTGTATGACTAAGAAACTCGACTTTTCCATCTTAAAATGAATATTATAAAATCCTCAACCATTTTTTATGCTCCCTTATTCGGTAATAAGAAAAAGTAATTCCAAGATATATTTCTTTCTCAACATCATTTCTATGATCCTATTTTTCCAAAATACTAGCACCATAATTGTAAGGATGTTATCCAAAATATAAATTTGAAAATAATAATCGGATGATGTATTCGGTAATGAAAAGAATATTTCATACTTTGATACATTACAAATAATATATTTTACCTTTAGTTAGGTTCTCTTGTACATATTTCCCTAAGAATAAAATGAAATATCCCAAAATTATCATGAACATTCGTATAATTTTCTAAACTTCATAATCATTGAAATTGATATGATCGTTTTTTATGTTACCCATTATCCATAATGGTGTATATCAACTAATATGTTTCATTACATTTGAATCTCTATATTTTATTTAATATTATCCATAGTCATTCAATAATTATTTTTCTAACTGATATTGTTAGAATCATATTAAAATCCTTCACAATGGTTGATTAGAGATAATGTGAATTGGTCAGAGCATCTCCCCCCAAACTATCAATCCTTATACGATGTTGGGCCTATTTTTCATTCACTGTGTGTCTATTGAGTTAATACCTACCACACATTATTTTAGAATATTAACCCTTGGAAAATCTATTCCAGAGCATGAATCCACATGTAATATCAATAAATAAATGTTATTTTGGGTAAAACTGAAAAAAAGTAATCATTTCTAAAAATTCATGATGTTTTCATTTTCTTAGAGTTATCTCATGGTCAAATCCATGGGTTCTTCCAGAACATTATCTTGAATAATCCCCAAAATAACAAATCTATCCTTTGATACCAACTATAGATACACAAACTAATTAAACACATTTTTTTAATTATTATTCATAAATATTATATAAGTCTCACAAATAGTTTTACAACTAGAGAACTGTGGTTTTTAGTGTCTTGGATGTTTATCCACATTAAAGACTTATTTTTTCAAAAATATACAACAATTATTTATAACTTCCAACCTTAAACACCATTCTAAACATCTCACATGTAATACACTTCATCACACCCTCGGTAAAGGTAATATTTTAAGGGAGTGTTCTTAGGCACCTACTAAGCGTAAACACAAGTGGAGACAAAAAATGACCAAATTATTATATCCAGGTTACATACGAAACATGTAGCCAAAAACACATAGATAAAAACTAATATAATTAGGAATTAAATAACATAATACATGATTTAAATATGTTTAAACAAATATTTATTAAATATGATCTACGATATAATAAAAAAGTAATAATAAAACCCACAAAATTGTGGAATAATTCAAATATAGAACATATATTAGTATAGGGAAACATTAAATTCAAAAAAGACAAAATAAATACTCATTGAATTGATGAACAATAATATAATAAAAAGTGAAAAATCCGATATGATTCTTCTGAAGAATGCACCCCACACAGCCGTAGTTTTCCAAATCCTTTCGTTTATTCATTCTTTAGGTTCATCTCCGATTAAGATTCCAACATCGGTAACCTTTGATCTTGGCCCTTTACAGGCACCAATATTTGGATCCTTCTATGCAGATTGGCATGGACCAACATCATTCAAGGAAGCCCTCTGTGGCACATTATAGTGTCTGAGGGCTTCTGGATTTCCTAAAATCTGACTGTTTCCCCGTTGATCTGTAGGGGTGATTCTGGTCTAACAGTGGATATCTCATCACTGATGTCTGAAAAAGTGGTTGATTGTCTCAAATAGACACTTTTTGCGAGATTTGGATAAACAAATCCATATTTATCCATTTTCAAGATGTTTGTGTATTTTTTGGGATTTCTTCTAGGATAATGATTTATTTAGTTCATCGGGTTTCATTATGATTAATATTTTATTCGATGTTGGATTCCATTCATTCATGGATAAATGCGACCCACAAAGATAATATCCCTGATGTGAATGACTAGTTTCAAACTTTCAGTATCCCATTTTCAGATGGGTTGTCTATGGACAACTAGGGTGAATGGTTTATCTATTTTGTATATAAATGATCAAGGTGTCATGTTTTCATGGACAGGATTGGAAAATCAGTATGTGGTTGGTACTTTGTTGTCTCAATTTCCTCTAGTGTTGAGTGTGTCTATAACAGAGGCTATCTAAGTTAGAGATGATGTTAGAACATTTACTGGTGGCTATAGAGAGTCATGTAAATTACTGTTAAAGGACAATGAATCCTGGTCTTCATTTAAAAAAACAAGAGGATAGTAGGGAAAGTGTTATTTTTCCCCTATCTGTGAAATCTATGGAAATTATTCTCCTCTGATAAATGAGGGAGGGAGATCTCGATGGATCCAATCCTTTTTGGCTTTACCTGGGAAACTTCTTTGGCCCTATAAAATGGATTGTGCACAAGAACAAATCTATGGTATATTAAATAGTTTTTATCTTCCCATTCTAATACGACCAATATGCATGGGGTCAAATCAAGGCACCACATGCTCCAATGATTTCATTCTTAATATTGTACACATGTCGTATTCGGGCTCAGTTGAAGATGGATTTTCTGGCCATGGAAATAAAAAAACAAGGTATGCATTTCTGCTATTATAGAGCAAAAGGAGAACCCATATTGAGTGAATGAGTTTTCATATTGACTCAGGATGCATACAAGTTTACATGCAGAACTAGATAATCACCATATATGGATTTTTTGGAAGAAGGAAATGAAGGGAGATCTGATTGAATATGGTGACTAGTATATTATGATAAAAGTCAAAATGGGTGTGGATTATCTATATATATCTTTTTTGTATGAGAGTTATGATGCACAAAGACGTGAGCATTTGTGGTATGATTTTTATAGCTTTGATCTGAAGGAATACCTGGATTTTTTTTTGTGGGATTTTAATATTATTTCTGAACCAGATAAGAAGAATGGTTGGAGTACCATTCCTTGCGTGGCTATCATGAGTTTTTCTAGTGTATTTCTAGAATAGGTCTTATAAACATGGGTTGTTCTAGTGACAATTTTATATGTTGAAACAAATAGAAAGGTGGTCATAGATGTTGGAGATGGCAGGATAGGTGTTTGGAAAATATACATGCTATTGAAAGGCTTCCAAATTCTATGGTGGAACACCATGTTCATGGTATGTCAGACCATTCTCTAGTTCTTATCTCTTTTCTTCATAACTAGGATGGTAATGAGTGGTTTGGATTCTGTAACCGTTGGGCTCGTGTGAAGGGGTATCAGTAGTTGGTTAATTATGGTTGGGGTAAAGATATTCAAGGAAATTCATGGTTATCTTTACACAACAAGATGATACATTTGAAAAATAAACTTCAGTTTAGGGGGAAAGAAATTTCTCCTTTTCACTAGGAAGTGGTAAATCTAACCCATGATGTTTACAGCATAAAAAGATCCCTTAGATATACATGGAATAATAAAAATTATTAAGAGATGTATATTGAGAAATTGTTTTTCGATGTAATGGCTTTAAAATAAATGATTGTATCCAATGAAGGATTGAGAGTGAAATGGCTTTGAGATTGAGATAAAAACAAGTCTTACTTGCATGCATGTTTTAAATAAATGAGAAGTCTATTTAAACTGAATATTCTACTTGAACATGAAAAATCTTAGGATGATAGATATGTGATTGGAAATATGGATTTCTTGTTTTTTTAAAATTTTCTTGTAGGCCCCAATCCGAATATGTCAAATGGGTATCCTAGAGGGAATTTTGAACTATTATAGGTGATTTCCAACCTACTATATGATAATTATAATGACTTGCTGGAAGCTATACCAGATGAAGGTGATATTTATAATGTTATGATGGGTATTTACCTTGAAAGTTCTCTAATATCAAATTGTATTCCAGGATCATTTTATGGGGGTAATGGGAGATTTTAATATCAGATATTATCATGACCATTTAATATATATTTCTAGGTGGTTATTTACCAATAGTAGAGGTGGATAATAATTTGGTTATGATCCCTAAAATTAAAAATCCATTTTCTATACTTGAATATAGGCCAGTAAGTATGTGTAATTTTCCATATATGATTCTATCTAGTATTTTCAAAAGGCGGATATCTATGTATGTGCCTCAGTGGGTCTCCATCGAACAACATGGTATTGTAAAAGGCTGATCTTGTAAGTTTGCAGGTGCATTGGCCCAGTAAATGATTCAGGGTATTAAATTCAAAACTAATGGTCAAATACTACATTGAATCTTGATAAGAAAAAATCATATGATATAATGGAATGGGTCTTTTTCAACATGGTGCTTAAAGGTATAGTCCTTTCATCTTGGACTTTGGATATTATTTGTAGATGTATTAACTGATCTTGTATGGAGGATTCTTTTATGGGGAGAACTTATGGTTTCTTCAAGTCATCCTGTGGACTTAGACAAGGGGACCTAATATCTATGTCTTTGATTATACGTATGCAAGATACATTGTGTCACCTTTTTAACAAAAATATGTCCATGGTAAGAATCCTTCGGTATCATAGAAAATGAATCAACCCTTGATATCTCACCTGATGATTATAGCTTATACATTAATTATTGGTAATACTGGTAGAATATTGGTTTGTGGGTTATCTAGGATATTGGATGATTTTTTAGAGTGGTTTGATGATTAATAAGTCCAAGAGTAGTATTTTTATCTCCAAGAAGTGTGGTGACTGGTAGCTCTCAATCTTGTTTGTTAGAGTGGATATACAGAGGGGATGTTTCCCGATGGATTATCTTGGATATCTTATTGTATCTTTCCATCTATGAATTCAGGACATTGAATATTTTATGAATAGGATTGTGAACCACGTGCTAGACTAGAAAATTATTTTTTATCCTTCACAGGCTATATAAATATAATCAAAACTGTGTTAAATTCTATCCATATACATGCTCTCTCAGCCTGTAGTATTCCCAGAAGATTCATCTCTTCCATTGATAAAGTTATGGTAGAGTTCATATGGGATGCCTTATCTGAGGGGAAACACCATTGGGCTTCATGGTCCAGGATGGCTAGAACTATTCAGGAAGGTGGGATTGGAGTGAGAATCCTGGATAATACTATTCATTGCATGCGTGAAAATATTTCTTGGGTTGTGGTGGAGGAGCGTAATCTTTGGGAGGAGATGATGTCCTATAAAAGGGTTGGTTATGCAGAAAATACTATTTCAAAGGGTTCTCCATTTTGATACGTAATCCAGGATATTATTCTAGTCATTGGGCATCATTCAAGGTGGATTATAGAGAAGGGGGAGTTATCTTTTTTGGTTTCATAACTAGGAAGGTTCAATATTGGGATTTGTGGGCTACCCTAGCCCTATGAATTTCTTCAAGAGGCCAGTGAACAAACCAGGTTCATAAATATTGTTATGGATGAGGGTCGAAGGGATGATTTTGATGATATTATCTTAAACTCTGAAATGGATAGGTGAATGTTTATTGTATCTAATATAAATTATTTTTCTATAAAGAACTTTATACATATCACAACTCCTCAAGGGTATAATGATACATGGAATAAAGAGTTTTGGTGTAGTTATAGTCCTATGATGTTGAAATTTCTTGTATGGAAGATAAGAAACCAGGCTATTCTTACATATTGGAATGTGAGGATGATAACGATTATCTTGGATTCTAAATGTAATTATTGCGAGTCACACAAGGAGGAATATGTTAATCATATTTTCTTTGAGAGTGATTGGGCCATAGAAGTATGTGTAAAGACCCCGAAATTCTGTGGAAATTTTTTCTTAAATAATGGGAATTTTATGTGTCCGTGAAAAATGACGGCACGTGATCCTGAGGCCCGGTGTGCCTGAAATAAATTTTTGACGTTTTTTTAGGGTATGTTCAGTAAAAATTCTAGTGGGTTTTTATAAAATTTGAACCGATGTTGAAATCTGAGGGCACCGTTGAACTCACAGCGCCAGTATTCGCTTAAGGGGACTTTCACGTTAACGGCAGTGGGTCGGGTTTAAAATATAGTTTTTGGGTTTTCGTGGAAAATAATAAAATGAAGTGAGCTTCACTTTATTTTTATTTGAGTCTTCATGTGGGTGTTTTGTGGTTAAAACATTCTCATGGAAGTTGAAGGGTGGACCCCCACACCTTAACCTCCCATGAGAGGTTATGGTTTTGGGGCCCACCTGAAACTAACATCCTGTGAGAGGTTATAATGTGGGGACCACACGGTGCTAAACCCCCTATTGATGGAGTGGAGTAAATCATCTCAACTCTCCCTCATTAATGAGGGAGAGCCTCATGACCTCCCCTTTAATTAATTTGTGCCAACTCCCCTAATTAATTTGGGCCAACACTCATGAATTAATTAGGGGATCCAAGTTATTAATTAACCAATTTGAATTTTGTGTCAGAAAATAAATAATAGACAAACTCAATCTATTATTATTTTTCATGGCATTTCCCATTTGGTGGAGCTTGGGAATAGTGGAGATTTGGAGAAAAGTTCATCAAACGAAGAACACTCCACCGACGAAGAACGCTCCACCGATGATGAATTCCGACCTTCTTCATCTTCGTCCCTCAGATCCTACCTACATGGAGATTCTTCAACCTATCTAACCTCTACATCGTCATCAACGAGCCGACGCAGCTCGGGATTGGGAGTGCATGGCGGACATGATGAACGATGAACTCCTTCATCTTCTTCCCGCGACTTCAACATTGACGACCGACAATCAAAGGTAGTGGGTTTGTTTTTGTGTCACATTTATTATCTTTTTCTCTTATTTGGATTGGAAATGAATCTTTTCGTTGTTGTAAAACAATTGTTGTTCATCTTTCTTACTCTTTGAAGTGCCAAGTGTTACCACCCTAAAATGGGAGGGTGCGTGTAACACCCTGATATTTTATGAGACGTATTTTTTTTATGTATTATGTTATACGCAACGGAATCCTTCACTGCTCACAACACTATCTTGGCTTGCGTTACATGCAATCACGACCTTCCTCGATAGCGTCTGTAGTACGCAATACCGAGTTTCATTAAACAATGATATATTATTATAATATTATAAATTAGCCGTTATAAAGAGTATTAGCTGAATTTTAAATTTTATAACATTATAATTCAGCTTACACATTTTCTAGAATGAGGTATGAAAACAAAATCAGTTCTACGGATAAAAGAAGTATTTTTCAAAAAATGCAGTTTTGCCGCCTTTTGATAGAGCAGACATTTTAAATCTAATTTTTGACATGTTTATAAGTTCAATTTGACAAAATAAAATTCTTCCTTGAAATAAATAAATAAAAATTTAATTTGGATAAATTTTTCATATTATTCTGATATCTTTCATATTTTGATGAATAGTAACAACATGCTATATTTTAATTAAAAACATATTTTTTCACCGTAATAATTTATATGACTAGATTATCTTTTTAATTGTTTTTAAAGTATAATTAGAATATATTTTTAACCTTTAATCCAATGTTGGTCATTGGAATTAATTTCACAATGGAATTGGACATAAACAACTGATGATCTTTTGATATTTATTGTTTCTTAAAAACACGCTATTTGTTTTGATAATGGGAATTAATTTTAAAATTAATTAATGCCACTTATATGTTTTTAATTTGAAAAAATAGACAACATTTTTGAATTCGGAATATCAAATATATCTTAGGCTAAATTTTTGGTATTTTTCTGAAAAACTTCAATTTTTTATGAATAGTGAAAACACTGAGTTTTTGGTTAAAAACGACTTTTTATTTAAATAATAATTTATTTGATTTAAAGTTTTTTTAGGTAAAAATAGATACATAATACTTATATAAGTTCAATTAAATTCATTGGAATCATTTTATAATAATTTTATATTTATAAAAAATTGTATTAAACTTTCACCGTCTTTTACCCACCTCCTAGGAGCTTTTACAATTGTTCATAAAACATAATTTTACCACTTATGTGAGTTTAATTTAGAAAATCAGGGAGACACAGTTAATATCAAGGATTAAAATGTGGTTCAATTAGATAAATATAATTTTGGTGAATAGTAACTTTTTTACTTTTATGGACCACATTTAAAAGTAAATAGGGTCATTCAAGGTTAAAAGAAAATTATAATATTTCAAAATTACCTTAACACTTGTCAAAACCTTATTGGATGAGTAATGGCCGACCATGGGAATCCTTGAGTCGATTTTTGGACCCCATGGAGCCACTTATGAAAGACAATGACACGTTAGATTAATTAATTTAATGTAAAGACAAAATTGGCATTAACAAAACAATCCTTTAGTAATTAATTTTTATAAGGGGATATATAAATTATATTTTCGACTATAAATATTCATTGTAAATAAAAAATATTTTCCTACATGTTGGTATTTTTTTATAATTGTTAGACATCATATAAATTAGATTATTTATGACACAATAATGATGCAGTATTTACCTCATTAATAAATGATTTAAATAAATATGAATATAGTGATTAAAATATTTTCCAAAACATGTCCAATTCTGATTGGATGATTTTATTTGGACCATGATTCACCTTATCTTCATCTTTAATGATTTTTTGACCCATTGAAACCGAAGATAAGTTTATAATAAAATTATATTTTCACACTTTCCAAAGGTGCCCCTCTCCTCCCTTATAAAAGGGCACCTCCTCCCTACCCTCATCACACCACTTTCAGCCTTCATGATCGGCCAACCCCTACCCATTTCACTTCCCCACTTACTTTGAATCTTACTAGAGGTACTGGTCTTCTCAAAAGTCCAACTCTAGTGCCCTAAGAGAAATTTTAAAGGAGGCACTTCGAAGAAGAGGTAATACCTTCTACCATTTTGTTCAAGTTCTATTATTCTTCTACTACATATTAATTAGTTGTTTCATTATGAGGTAATAACATAAGTATCCCTAATATACTTATATTTTATTATAAATATGAAATAACCCCATTTCACCTCTTATCCATCCTATGTAAACAAAATCAACGCGCGTGTGTACGTACGGAATACCGTCTCCACGCTGTGCTGTAATATGTTTTCCACCACCACCTTACTTGGATGGGTATAATGGTGTAAATAAATAACTATATATGATTATTGTAATGTGGTATTAATTCATAAATATTATACATACACTTCAATACAATTCCACGATCATGGGAACAATATCATCGCTCGTGCGTACGTACGGCCTACCGTTTCCACGATGTGATGCGACTCGTTCTATATGATATTCATTGAATAATGGTTATATAAATGAATTGAATGAATGTATATGATATATATTACACTAATACCATTCTATTAATGATGTATCTATATCCTATAATGAGGAATAATAATTTATTCGACAAAACACGCATACAAACATAAAGTAATAAACACCCAAATAACAAGTACCAATGAAATATTACTACTAAAAAGATACAAATATGACCATATATGATATCATAAAAATGAACATGATTCTTTAATAAGTCAATTAACATTATTTAAACCATATTATAGGTGGTTCAGATTCATACGAAGCATATCGGACCTAAGGTAAGGGAAAATCTCACAATCTCATTTTTATCCGAGATTATTTATACTTTGGTATTTACTGGGGTGTATTTTATCATCCACATCCATGTTTCCTCAATATGTAATAATATTTCTATCCTCCTACAATTGTTAAAATCCAATTTTACCCTTCTGGGAGTATTTAGTAAAAGATATGAAATGAATATTTTGTCGTTTTTCGTACGAGGTACTTTTTGACTTTTCAGCCAAAGTACGAGAAGAATGTTTTATTTAACTTATACGGCATGAATGGATTTTTAGAACAATATTTCCAAGAAGATTCCTTTACAAGTTTCAAGTTTAATTTTAATCAACTTCTTTTAGTTTAAAATTGTATGACATGTTAAGAAAGGAAAATGTTCTTGAAGTAGAAAGGATATTTTCCTCATGAATGGAGTTCAAGTGTTTTGTCAAAATTATTTTCCATCTAAGATAATATAGGGTTCTATTTATATCTCTATTTTTACGTTGATTTGATTGTTTTATGATGGAATTAATTTTATGATGTCCTTTTATCATGTATGTGTTATGTTATGATGTCATGATGTTTAAGAATCTCATTTTTATTACATGGGTTATGCTATGATGTATGATTTATGATTTTGTGTCACACATAAGAATGGTTTCATTATGAGATGGGTGGGACCAATATCTCCCTCCAATGCATTGGGTAGTGATTTATATCTCATGAGATAGACCTGGCTGGAACGACAAGTTAAACTGATTCAGTGATACAGGACTAGAATGAGGAGTGAACTCGGTTCAGTAATTGACTTTGTCCTCTATGATGGTCTTGGGAATGAGCCTTGACTAATATGAAATGATTTTCTATGATTATGTGTGTATGAAACAAATATTCTGGTTTAATGTTATGATTATTTGGGATTAATTTTCATCACTATGATTTATCCCATGACATCATATTATGATCTCCTTTGCAGGTTAAGATTTTCAAAATGTTATGTTCTTATGAATATGATATGACTAATATTTCTTTTTTTCCTTTACTGAGCATTTGAGCTCACCCTTTTGTATGTTTTATTTTCCCCATCTCAGGAAGAAGGATATTAAGTTGGATATGCCAAAAAGGGACTCTAGATATGATGAAATAAATGGGAGACAATTTAGTTGAATTTATGAACCAGTTGTTTATGTTTCCCAGTTTCTAAAGACACTATACCTATACGGTCCTTTCATGGTTTTGTTATATGTTGTAATAAGTATGCTTCAACTCTGAAGTAATAACAATGTATGTAAAGTATGGGTCATTATAGTTCAGGACACACCAACATGGTCCATCCCCTCCATCGTTATTGTTTGTGTTGTTTCTCTGCAGGGCGACGAAGAAGCATTGAAGGCTATGAAGGCACCGGAAAAGGTCATGCTTTCCACAGCCTCCTCAAACCACGCCACCCCCGCAGCGTTCCGGTGCCCCAAACCCCATCGGCCCGCGCCTCTCGGCTACCCGACCGCCTGCCAGCATGGTCGCGCCCTACCCGGCCGCCCGCCGGCCCACCTAGCGCCTTGCGCGGCCACCCGCCGGCCCACCTGGCGCCCTACCCAGCTGCCTCCCGGCCCACCCACGCCCTGCCCTGCCGCCCGCGGGCCCGCCGGGCACCCTGGCTGGCCGCGTGCCCGCGTGCCCATGCCCTTCCCGGTTGCCCGCCGGCCCGCCTGGCCTCACCGTTCCCAGTCTCCTCCCGGATGCCCGACCTCTTGAACCGACTTGCAGCTCCCCTAGAAGTGCTCTTGCCGAACAGGCTCGTTCGTGCCCTCCTGGCCGAGCAGAGTCGGGTCGCACCCTCGCGACGCTCCGGGCCTAACCACCCTCACGGCCCATTGGGCGGGGCCCAGCGGGCCGGGCCGAACCAAACATGATGGCCCACCCAATGGGATGGTCCAGATCCAATACGTCTCACAGTGTCTACCGAGACCAGGTTGGCCCAGACTGGGTTGGGCCGCGTCGGTCCGGCCGTGTCTGACCGGACCCGGGCCCACTGCTCACCCTTTACTTTCTTTGGTAATATCTTTGGAACCAGACGACCCATTGAAAACCCGTCAGTAGCGGTGGAATTCTTGGATCTTGACAGTTTCTTTGAGTATACCCCACTAGAGTTCGGGGTAAAGGTGAGATACAGTTAGGTGGGATCGTACACGAATCCAACCGGGCCCCCGGGACTAGAAGGCAAATAACTCACAGACTGGGTGTCCGATTAACACGTCATCTATTGTGTTGAGACATCTATGACGTGGCAGACCTTTGAGATACTTCTACATGGGACTTTGTGGTAGGTGGATCATCGACCAGTAGCTGGTGGTGCGGATCTACTAGGGATTAGCGAGCATTTTTTGTGGGAACCTAGTAACTTGGTGAGACCTGACAACTACTGACCGTTTGACTCGGAGTGACTCTACTGTCCAAGTAGGGAGCACCTTGGTGTCACGGAAGATCCACTTTGGGGATCGTCTTGGTAACGCAATAGACACACGGTACTCAACAGGAGGATTACCTCAGCAGGATATGAGGGGGAGCACCTCTTTGTGATGCGGTAGACCCACGATGGGGAGCACCATTGTGTGACACGGCAGACCCAAGGTACTTGATAGGAGGAGTACCTATGGAGTCCATGGTTAGTGGGAAGCGCCTCTGTGTGACATGGCAGGCCCACTATACTCAATCGAGGGGTAATTCCCTAGCAACTGAGGGTTCAAATTGATACTACTCCTAGAATAAAATTCTGGATGAACTGAGTCAGAATCATTTGTGTTCACCTAATGATTTATATGGATTACTTGATAACTTAGGTATATGTATGGGAATATTACAAAGTGGTGTTATCTGTTGATTTCATACTTTTTGGTTTATATTTTTTGGTTTTTTGAGACCTTGAGGGTCTCGAGTTCCCTACTGAGTATCGTTGTACTCACCCCTACACGGGTTATGCTCGCACCTCGATGTGTTGGTTGTAGACGACGGACCACGATGACTGAGGTCGAGGGTACCCGGACTAGACGGTACCCGGAGGTGGACCATAAGAACTGTCGGTACGCAGAAGAGACTGACAAACATGGAGTGATGAGGAGGCTATTTGTATCTACCCTTCAGTTAGGATCTGTGGTGGACGATCTAGGAGCTTCTCTTTTCCTTAAAGTTGTTTCTCCTTTTGTGTTGTACTTGTTTTTCGGTTGTACATGTTCTTTCCTATAGGTCTTGTATTCCAGATCCACTACATTCAACACTCTTTTGTATACATTTTTACATAGTGTTTTGCTTCCAGTTGATACTCTGCTTTGTGTGTTTTAATGTTTTAAAGGAAATGCCTTCCCGGTTTATGGATTTACACCTTTTGGTGATAGTCGTCAGTCGTTGGCCTATGGGAGGCAGTCTTGGGGTAGTCACAACATAGGCCCCAGGGGACGGGTCGTGAAAAATTGGTATCAATGTAGTTGGTTCTATTGGAGAACTTTGGAATCTAATTTTTCATTTCAGTGAAGCAATAGTTTTACGGGTATTGAGTGTGGTTTTTAGTTAAGGGAGTCTAGTGTTGGTCTGACGACCGACGTATCCATACACCAGGACCCCGGATACTGATATCTTACTCAATGCACGAAAACACTAATTGTGTGTGTGTTTTCAAATTTTTTTCTTTAATTCAGCTCAAGCAGGTCTGCTCACCAGGTATAAAATTTTGACCCTGTCGCATCTGATTCATTGAGGATGTCTCCCCGCGGATGACCAGCTAGAGCCCTGAGAGTTGTATGAACGGATATCCCACCGAGCAACGAGGCCTCAGTGATGGGCCCTTTTCAAGAAAAGGAACCAGCGGTACCACTCCCCATTGTGCCACCAGCCCCAGTGGCACACAATGCATGCAGCTTGAGTGCATTGCACGAGTTCCAATTCGAGAGGCCTCCCAGGTTCTAGGGAGAGACAGACCCGTAGGCAGTTGAGGAATGGGTGGAGTCTGTGGTGAGAGTCTTCAGACTTGTAGGGACACTAGCAGACCTTATGGTGATCCTTGTCGCGAGTCTCATTTAGGAAGCAGCAGGTAGATGGTGGAGCTAGATACTCCAGGTGCATGATAAGGTGACGCTACTCTGGATAGACGTCGAGAGCTTGTTTCAGGTGGAGTGTGTTCCAGCGACCCTATGTGCAGTGTGCATACAAATGCTACTTCATCTACAGCAGGGCAGCATTATGGTGGCACAATACTCAGTGAGGTTCTCTGACCTCTCACGCTACTCCACAGATATTGTATAGGACCCATTCTTCAGGTCCCAAACCATCGACCAGGGGATCAGGAGAGAGATCAGGTCTTCGATGATCTCCCACATCATCCCGAAATAGGCAGGGGTATTGGAGCAAGCCCTCCTAGCAGAGAGTTTCCCTGCTGAAAAATCTCCAACAATAAGACCCACCTATACACGACATGCAGCGGAGTCTTCTACAGTTGGCAGTAGACATATGTCTCAGAGGTACAAGAGGACTAGACCCACGGGTGGAAGACCGCATGAACCAAGATCGATTGTACAGGGAACCCAGGGCAGAGACATGGAAGACAGGATTGGGAGGTGTTATTCATGCAGTGGGCATGGTCACATGGCTCGTGACTGTCGACATACAGTTCAGATGATCAACTGACGGTCGATGGACTGCCCAAGCAGAGGCCGAGATTCAATCGAGGCGGTCCGTAGGGAGCAGGAGAATGTGCCAGAGGAGCTGGTCGTGCAGCTTGTAGTGGACGATGTTTCGACGTGTTATCTCCACCCCCATCAAAAGGTTCACTCTGACCATAGGGAGCAGGTGAATAGGGGAGAGCTCAGCTCCATGCAGGGGAGGCCTACAATCACGGAACACCGGAGATGATTCGTGGTACGATCTATGTCTACTCCACATTAGTTGCAGTTATTATAGACAGAGGTTCCAAGAAAACATTAATTGCCACTTCCCTCGTTCGAATCTCGGAGATTCCGATGGAGCTGTTGGCTCGATCCTTACGACTTGAGACTCCTACGGAAGCAGACTCGATGATTACACACTGGTTCTGGTAGTGTGAGCTTACTCTAGGAGGCGAGGGATTTGGCTGGGATCTCTTATTAGGGGCGTTGAGGCCTTATGATATCATCTTCGGTATGGAATAGTTATCTATAGTCCATGCTTAGATCGATTGTATTAGGGGAAAAGTACGGTGTGTTCGCATGGATGGGACAAGGTTTGCCTTCACCGGTGAGAAGGGAATCTTTGCAGCCCAGGAAGGACTTACTTGGAGGAGGGTGTAGCCGATCACTCATCAGTTGTCCTACCATACCCTAAGATCAGTTGATGTGTACTGTATGAAATTTCATGTAGTGGTGGAACAGTACACAGATGTTTTCCCAAAAGATGTTCCAGGACTACCTCCTCGTAGAGAGGTGGACTTCTACATTGACCTGTACCCCAGGATGACATTGATATCTGCACCAGCATATCGGATGGATCCTGCTGAGCTTTGTGAGATGTGGGTACATCTAGAGGACTTGCAGAAGAAGGGATTCATCCAGCCTAGTGCTTCTCTATGGGCAGCCCCGATTCTGTTCACCAAGAAGGCGGATGGGTGCTTGAGGCTTTGTGTTGACTACTGTCACCAGAACCAGGTGACCGTGAAGAACATGTACCCACTCATGAGGATTGATGACCTCTTTGATCAGCTGAAGGGAGCACAGTGGTTCTGAAACATAGAACTCGGATCAGGATTTCACCGGCTCCAAGTTCAAGATGAGGATGTGCAGAAGATGTACTTCAGATGTCAGTATGGCCACTAGAAGTTCTTGGTTATGCTTTTCGGCGTAACCAATGCACCATCAGTGTTCATGAGGCTCATGAACAAGATTTTTCAGCCATACCTCGATCTCTTTGTTGTAGTCTTCATCGAATTCATACTGATCTACTTGACTACTGAGGAGGACCATACCAATCACCTGCGTGTAGTACTAGACACACTCCCAGAGCACCAACTTTATGGTAACCTCTCGAAGTTCCAGTTTTGGATCCGAGATGTTCACTTCTTGGAAAACATCATCTCGGATGCTGGAGTTGCAGTAGATCCATAAAAGATTGAGGGGGATCTTTTATAGGAGCCACCATGGAGTGTGATGGAGGTACGATGTTTCTTACGTTTGGCTGGTTACTACTGGAGGTTTGTTCCAGACTTCTCCAGAGTTGCAGCACCACTATCAACCTTGATGAAGATGGGGAAACCCTTCATATGGTTGGAGAGATGCCCGAAAAGCTTTTAGGAGCTGAGTCAGAGGATGACTAGTTCCCCATCTTGAGGCTTCTAGAGGAATGAATAGGGTATATAGTCTACTGTGATGCATCAGGGACCGGACTCGGGTGTGTCCTAATGCAGGAGAAAGCAGTGATCCCGTATGGTTGTCGGCACCTAAGACAACACGAGAACAACTATGCTACCCATGACCTGGAGTTAGCAAGAGTGTTCTTTTCCTTCAAGATGTGGTGACACTATAGGATGGGTGAATGTTTTACCATGTACTCTGATCACAAAAGTCTCAAGAATATATTTACTCAGAAGGACCTGAACATGAGACAATAGTGATGGCTTGAATTTTTCCAGGGCTATGACTTTGAGATAGTCTATAATCCTGGAAAAGGGAAAATTGTAGCAGACGCACTAAGCATGAGATCTGGTATACAACTTCTTGGTGAGGCGACAGAGTAGCTGGGTACCTTACAAATATACTCTGTGGATAGAGATGAAGCGGCCTTTCTACAGTCCCTTACAGTCACTCCCCCACTTCGTCAGCAAGTCAGGATGGAAAAACATGGAGACGCTGACTACGAGACACGACATGCTCAGATATCCATAGGGCCAACACCTGATAGAGTTTCTGAAGGTGGGGAGAACATCATCCTCTTCAGAGGACGTAATATGGTACCAGTGTCACTCCAAGAGAAAGTGTTGAGGGAGTTCGACACATCCCCTCTAGTGGTACATCAATGAGTGGCGAAGATGTACACGGACCTTCGATGGCAGCACTGGTGGCCAGGTATGAATAAGGAAGTAGCATAGTTTGTCACCCGATGCCTCACCTGTCAGCAAGTGATGGAGGAGCACCAGGTTCTAGCAGGATTGGTCCAGCCTTTAGAGGTCCCATAGTGGAAGTGGTATGAGATATCCATGGACTTCGTGACCGGACTTCCATGAACATCCAGCAGTCACCAATCGATTTGGGTGATCGTTGACCGACTCACTAAGTTATCCCACTTCCTACCAATCAGATAGTAGGGTTCACTAGAGACTTTGGGATGCCACTATGTGCAGGATATTGTGCGGCTACATGGGGTACCTTCATCCATTGTCTTCTATCGGGACACACAGTTTACTTCCCAGATATGGAAGGGGTTTTAAGAGTCTTCCGGGACACAACTTCATCTGAGCACAACCTTCCATCCTCAGATGGATGGACAGACTGAGCACACCATTCATAATCTCGAGGTCTTGCTCCAGAAATGCATCCTTGACTTTGTTCATAGTTGGAAAGACCATTTACCATTGGTGGAGTTTTCATAAAACAACAGAAATCACTCCACCATATGGATGGCACCTTTTGAGGCATTACACGAGTGACCTTGCAGATCACCTGTGTGTTGGACAGACCCAGGGGAGTCATCACTGGTGGACCAGAGATGGTACGGGCTACCACAGAGAAGGTGCAGATCATCCAGGAGTGGACTAAGATTGCACAGAGCAGGAAGAATTCATATACTAACAGGAGATAGAGACCTCTAGAATTCGATGATGGAGACCATCAACTCGGAGAGG
Organism: Viscum album; assembly: GCA_963277665.1. Lineage (NCBI taxonomy): Eukaryota > Viridiplantae > Streptophyta > Magnoliopsida > Santalales > Viscaceae > Viscum > Viscum album. The sequence goes on from OY728165.1 coordinate 624,882,602, forward strand.
TCTACGAAGATTTGGATGAAGTGGAAAGTTATTTCTGAGATTAATTGGACCTTTCCAGGTCCTCAGCAGAGTAGGTGAGGTGGATTACCACATGGCTCTTCCAACTCAGTTTCACCAGGTGCATGACATCTTCCACGTATCTCAACTGAGGAGATACATGCACGACCCTTCGCACATCATCGACCATGGAGAGATGGACGTTGACGATGGGGAGACATTCAAGGAGGTTTAATTGGAGATTGAGGTTCGATAGGAGCGGGTCCTATGTGGAAGGTCGATACATCTGTTACACGTTTTCTTGCATCATAGGAACCTCCAGGAGAGCACATGGGAGCGAGAGGCTCAGATGCAGGCTCAGTATGCCCACTTGTTCCCTCAGTTCGAGTTGTAGCTTACAGGGACTTAAAGCCCTGAGGTGGGGAGAATGTAATGACCAAAAATTTCCATGAAAATTAATAAAATAAAGTGAGCTTCACTTTAATTTTATTTAAGCCGTCATGTGGGGTGTTTGGTGGTTAAAACCTCCTCATAGAAGTTGAAGGTGGAACCACCACACCTTAACCTCCCATGAGAGGTTTTGGTGGTGGGACCCACCTGAACCTAACCTCCCATGAGAGGTTATGATGTGGATACCACAGGGGGATAAACCTCCAATTAATGGAGGAGAGTAAAACCTCTCAACTCTCCATCATTAATGAGGGAGAGCCTCTTGACCACCCCTTTAATTAATTGGTGCCAACTCCCCTAATTAATTTGTGCCAACACTCATTAATTAATAAGGGGAGCCAAGTTATTATTTCAAAATTTTGAATTTTATGTCAGTAACTAAATAATAGAAAAATTTAATCATTTATTATTTTTCTTGGTATTTCTTATTTGGTGGAGCTTGGGAAGATTAGAGCTTGGGAGAAAAGTATTCCAACGAAGAATACTCCACTGACAAAGAATGCTCCCCCGATAAAGAACACCAACCTTCTTAGACATCCTCCTTTAGATCCTGCCGACATGGGGCATCTTCAACTGACCTACCATCTGCATTTTCGTCAACGAGCCGACATAGCTCGGGAGTGGGAGTGCGTGGCAGACATGATGAACACTGATCTCCTTCGACTTCTTCGCACGACTTCAACGTCGACAACTGACAATCAAAGGTAGGAGGTCTATTTTTTTGTAACTTTACATTTCTTTTTCTCTTCATTAGAATGGAAAGGAATCATCGCATGGTTGTAAAACAATTGTTGTTCATATTTCTTACTCTTGGATGAGCCATGTGTTACCATTCTAAATACAGAGGGTGCGGGCCAAACCAACATGGCCTGACCCCCCCCCCCCGTCGTTCATGTTTGTGTTGTTTCTCGGCATGAAGAAGAAGAGGAGTTGACGGAGATGAAGTAAAAAAAGCAAAGGTCGTGCTTCCTGCAGCCTCCACGAACCATCCCGCACCCGCGGATTTTCGGTGCCCCGAATCCCGCCAGCTCGTGCCGACCTGAGCCGCACCTCCCGGCCGCCCTCCAGCCTGCCTAGTGCCCTTCCTGGATGCCTCCCGGACCGGCTGTGCCCTATGCAGCTTCCCGCCGACCCACCTGGCACCCTACCCGGCCACGCCCTTCCCAACCGCCCACTAGACCACCTGGCCATGCCCTGCATGGCTGCCTCCCGGCCGTACGGCCTCCCGAACAGGCCCATGGCCCAACTAGAGGCACCCTGGTGGAACCTACCCGGCCACACCCTCTAGGACGATTCAGGTCGAGTCGTTCCCTTGGGACACTCCGGGCCGAACCGGCACTGAGCCAGTGTCGAACCTCCCTCACCGCATGCTAGGCTGGGCGTAGCGGGCCGGGCCGAACCTAACAGGCTGACCCGCCGAATGGGCCAGTCCAGACCCAAAAGGTCTGACCCGGTCAACCCAGATCGGGTCGGCCCAGACTGTGTTGGGCCGAGTCGGTCAGACCGGGTCAGACCGGAACTGGGTCCACTACTGGCCCTTTACATTCATTGGCAATATCTTTGGCACTGGAAGACCGTTTAACGAACCGTCAGCGGCGCTGGTTTTCTTGGAGCACAACTGTCCCTTTGGGTATACCCCACTAGAGTTCGAGGTAATGTTGAGATACGTTCATGTTGGATCGTACACAAATCCAACTGGTATCCCGAGAATAAAAGACTAATAACTCACTGATCGGGCATTCGATTGACCCGCCGTCTGTTTCCTTGAGACCTCTATGAAATGGAAGACCTTTGATATATTTCTTCGTGGGACTTCGTGGCATATGGAGAATTGACTAGTAGCATGTGGGGAGGATATAATCAGGATGAGTGATCATGTGTGCTCGAACCTAGTAGCTGGCTGAGACCTGATGAATGCTGCCCGTTTGACTCGGAGAGAATCTAATGGCCTAGTGGGGAGCACCTTGGTGTCACGGAAGACCCACATTGGGGAGAATCTTGCTGACGTAGAAGACCCATGGTACTCGACAAGAGGAGTAACTCAGCAAGGTATGAGGTGGAACGCCTATGTGTGACACTGCTGATCCACAGTGGGGAGCACCTCTGTGTGACGTGACTGACCCATGGTACTCAATAGAAGGAGTGCCTCAGCAATCCACAGTTAGTAGGAAGCACCCTTTTGTAACATAACAGGCCCACTGTACTCATGAAAGGAGGACTTCTCCAGTAGCCAAGGGTTCAGATTGATACTAACCTTGGAATAAAATCCTGGTTGTGCTGAGTTAGAAACTATTTTGTTTACCTCATGATTTAGATGGATTACATGAAAACATAAGTATATGTATGGGAATATGCCTAAGTGGGGTTATTTGTTGATTTAATACTTTTTGGTTTATACTTTTTGGTTTTTTAAGACCTTGAGGGTCTTGGGGTCCCAACTTAGTATTGTTATACTCACCCCTGCACGGGATATTCCCGCACCTCGTTGTGTTGGTTGCAGACGAAAGGCAGCGTTGACTGAGTCCAAGAGTACCGGGACTGGATGGTTCCCAGAGGTGAACCATACGATGTGTCGGTACGTGGATGAGACCGATAGATGTGGAATGCTGAGAATTCTATCTGTACCTACCCTTCAGGTAGGATCTGTGGTGGACGATCCATGATTTTCTCTTCACCTTTCAGTTATTTTTTCATTTTCAGTTGTACATGTTTTTCAGTTGTACTAGTTCTTTCATATTGGGATTTTATTCCGTCCCCTATACTTTCAGTACTCTTTTGTATATAGTTTTACATACTGTTTTTCTTCACTCTCGTACTCTCTTGTGTGCATTTGGATGTTTTAAAGGAAATGCCTTCCCATTTTAGTGATTTACGCCTTTGGGGCTAGTCACCAGCCCCTTCCCTATGGAAGGCGGTCTTGGGGTAGTCACGACACGGGTCCCAGGGGACGGGTTGTGACTATATGAAGATTTTTTGGAGTGTTTACTGGTATCGTTTACCTTGATCATGCTGAAAAATATTTTCTAGAAATACAGTTCCATGGTATTAAAGGTGATGAATGATAAAAAATGGATAGAGATGTAATATAAAGTGTAGTTTATTGTGCCTTTAGCAGTAAAGGAAAAAGGATGACTACTGGTTCTCTTTTTTTGGAATCATCCATTTCTATGGGGATGAAATCACTTCTGATTAATCTATTTGATGGTTTTAATAAATTGAATGATTCCCTTTCCCTATGGTCTCTGCAGGAAAATGGTTTTATGATTCAACAACCTGTTCAGGCGCTGAGAGGGAACTGTGTTCAATGGGTGGAACCAAAAAAAATGATACTAAATTTTGATGCTTCAGTCATGCTTGTTATTATGCGATGAAGCGGGGTGGTTCGTGATGCTTTGGAGAGTGTCCAACATGCCAATTATGTATACATTGGGAGAGGGAATTCAATTCAAGAAGATTCTAATGCTATAAATATGGGTCTCGACTTATGCGCCCGAAAAATATTATTCTGAGTTAGATTGAAACTAATTGATTGATTATTCATGATGAAATGAAAGGTAAAATTCTAGATCCTTTTTCAATAGCCTATTCTACTAGGATGTGCAAAGTTATCTTCAACAACAACAATAATCTGGTTATTCATGTGTGGCGGGAGGGAAACAATGTGGTTGATCATCTTTCGTCAATGGCAGTGGCTGATCTATGTAATCATGTCAATTCATTTCCATGTTCTCATTAGTTGGATTCGGAGGGGGTTAATTTAATTTTGGGGATTAATTGGTTCTTCATTATTTAAGCCCCCTATCTTTTTTTCTTGAAATTTTTTATTGTTTCATTCTTTTTATTTAACAAAAATGAAATGTTGATGACTATAATATAATAATAATTTTTTTATAAGAGATATAAAAGATTAATTAATAAATTGGATAGTGATGTAGAATACCTCCCATTTTCCATCCATACAAATGTGTTCCACTTTAAAATCATTCACTTATAACATCATAATGAACCCATGGAAAATATTGGGTTACAAATAACATTATAATTAATCTAATTAAATATTTATTACATAAATAACACTTGGATATAAATTTGGTATCATAAATTATAGAGAACACATGAATTGTAAATGGAATTTATATCCTTTTTAAATTTATTAAAATAAGGAAATAACTAACAATTCCATTAATAACAATAACATGAAATTCCATAGAAAATAAATGTTTATCTAATTAACTCATGTAATTTTCTATGAGAAAATAAATCAATAATTATAACAAATCATTATATATTTCTAGTATATAATTAAAGCGTATATGTTTTATGTAATAATTTCTCCAGTCCATCGATATGTGGAACCTATGTGAACATCATTAAAGAACATAAATGGAAAATTATGTATTCAAAATGTAATGGAATTGGAAGAAAATTTATTCCCATTGATTGTGGATTGATATGAAAAATTTAGGCTATGATATATCATATTTTATATATATATATATATATATATATCATAATCTATCCTTCAAAATAAGATATATAATTGAAAATAATAAATTAAAATTATATCAAAGGATAATAATAGGGATATTGTCGTAGAAAAAAATATTCTTGTAAAATAATGCTTTTAATGGTATCACCTAAGAAGGGATCAAAATTATAATTGTATTATACCCTAATTTGATTAACCTAAATTAAAAATATATATATTATGTAACATAAAACCCAATAGTATAAATCATTTTTATTATGAAAAGGAAAATGGATGTCCAAACACAGAAGGTAATTTCTTTGTCATTTTCAATATTGGACCAGAATAAAAACTTACAAGTAACATTCAAGTGTAGCTTTTGAAAATGTGAGGTGATATATTTTAGAAAAAAATTTCTTTTAAAATAATTATATAATTATGAAACTATGAAAATTATATAATGTTTTTATAGTAAATATGGAGCTAACGATAAAAAATTTCATAATGAACAGTTATAAAACTTTTTAGTACATTCATAATACCTAGGTTAAAAACATGCATTATAAAAAGAGTCATAAAAATTATTTTTATTAAAAATTAAATCTTCAAAATGTTGTTTACAAAATAAAACAAAATAATATATTATAGTGTGTGAATAAAACATGAATTAACAATGTACAAGATAAAACATTATAGGTTAATGAAATTAAATTCTAGTAATCAATATACCTTATGGGAAGCATACTCCGTAAATCATGAAATATTCAAATAGGGGTTTATATATTAAAAATATAAATAAATTTAAAATACCACATAATATTATCATATTATATAATATAGTAAAATTATATTTAACAATATCATAATAATGATTATAAAATAGTGGTTGAAAATTGAGTTTCAAAAACCTATTACAATTAGGGTAACACGTGATTCAAAATACATTAAATGAAAGGATCATAATTTAAATTTTTATATAAAATTAAATACAAGGAAATAAATCATTAATGTGATGTTTGATTTATATAATTACAACAACAAAATATGGTTCATAACATGTAACGTGTCTCAATGAGTCGGAATGGATAACAACATATCCCTTAATGCCTTGGTAATTTTGGATTAAAAGATCATGATAGGTTGAAAAAAAATAGAACATTGAATATCATGAAAAAAGATAGAATAATGATATAGAGTGATAACATGATATTTTTTATACATTAAACCCACTATCATAACCAAATATTTATGGTTTTATTGAAAAGGCAAATTGAAATCGTTCACTCAATGGAGGTGGTGGTCCCCACATAATCAAAGACAATGATTTCATTTTCTAAAAAATTATGAAAATGGGTAATATTGTTTATCATTTTAGAATATATAATATTCAAGAAAGATAAATCTTATATAATAAATTACCTGTTATTTCTAGCATTTTATGGTGGTTATGGAAAGTAAAACATGTTGCATCATGGAGGAAATGGTTTGTACATTGCATGAATTTCAATTTCGTTTTTCTTATGTGAAATTTAGTTAAAGTACATACCATCATTATAATAATATAGTGTTATAAAAATTATATTTATGTTATCTTATTTTCTGGTATAATGTAATTTGATTATGAATTAGTGAAAATAAATAAATAGAAACGATAATGGAGTTGTTTGAAACAAATACCTCATTTCATGGATTATTTTCATTGAGCGGGGGTTTAATCCTTTGAGGGGTGGACTTTTGAGATGACCAAAACCTTTTATAGGTGAATTGGAATGATCAATATAGGTTAGGGTAGATTTTGTGCCCAAATAGTTGGTATTTTTTATGACATTGTATGATTTTATGAATCATTTTTTCAAATAAATTGCATTTCGTTATCAGCTTTCGTTTTATACAATGTTGAGTTTTAACGGACAAAAACATAATTTTAATTTTATTATATAATCATGAATTCCATAATGTAATGAACATAACCTAGTTACCCAGATTCGGTGCATTATTATATAACATTGGCATGATCACAAATGATCAAATATCGAAAGATCGATTAGTTTAGTAGCCTTGGAAACACTAGATACATTCATAAAGTTTACATTACAACATAAAATGAAAACTAAAACAACATTGTCTCCACAGTCGACAATCATATCCCCTCATACTATCCCTGCAGGTCATTCATTAAATACTTCTTCACATCCTGGGAAAAATAAAACATAGAAAGGGGTGAGCTCAAATGCCCAGTAAGGATAACAATATATCATAAACTTTCATAAATAAGCATAAGCATTTAAGGCAATGTATAACTAAAACAAAATAATTTTAAACATGAAATTCAGCATAATATGGAAGAAATAAAATGAAATAATTCCATTTACTTATTCACATGGATATTCTACTAATCTAATAATCACATACAATATCAATAACCACTTTCATAATGATATAATGCATAATCCCATAATATCATAACCATGTAGCCAAGGCCTCGTGCCAAGACTACAAATAATATTTTGTCAAGGCCTCGTTCCAAGACACTATTTTGTCTCATGAGATCTATCGATGCATCGAGGAGCTATAGCGGGCTCCACCCATCACTTATTAAGTCCAATTCATTCCTCATATGAACAGGTTTAAACATAACATAAACATATGTATTAAAACTAGCATACGAAATGTATATACTTTCTCTATAAACAATGAATGGTATAAAAATAACACATCCACAGCCAAACATATCACAAAACCTTCAATACAATATAGAAGTTTTTTATCATAATAAATCAACATCAAAGAAACTTTAAATCCATCAAATGATGTTGACATAGATGAAATCAAAACTATTTGAGAGAAATATCTCTTTTTTTGAAATCATTTATAACTCACATAATTATAAAATAAAACATTTACATTCAAAATATTCTTATAAGCTTGTAATGGAAGGTTCAAAATTTTTATAATGGTGGAAAATAGACACACCCTCTGTATAAGTTTAAAAAACGACATTCTTACCATAATTTTGTCAAAATGGTTAAAAGGACCTTGTTTGGAAAATGGTGGAAATATTACTTTATAAACATCTTATAAAATTCAACAAGGGTATAAATTACTTTAACACATATTCTATAAAATAGTTATAATGATTTGAAATACATTTTTATGAAACATGGATGTGGATGATTAAGAGGTCCCAGTAGATAATTACCTATAAACAACCACAGATAATGAAGAGATTGTGAAATAAACCCTTAACATGTACATTTCCTTAGTGGAGGGTAGGTTAAACTCTTGTATAATAGTGAAATAATTGTTATTAAATTATACATGATTCATATACATTAATATGATATCATATATGATCTTTTAACATTTCATTATTAATTCCCAAAAGGCCCAAGAGTGAATCAGAGATCCACCCCTACCAAATTTTATTAAATAAAATAAAGTACAAAGACAAGCATCAAAAGGGGGGTTTGAAAAGAAGGGAGAACAACTTCCCACCCGCGTCATCCTCAACAAAGCGCACACAACACTCGGGAGCAACAAAGGACCATTCCGAGCATGACTCCTCAATTGCCTTCTTTGACAAAGCATCAGCGACCTGATTGGCCTCCCTGTAAGCATGAGTCACATCAATGACAATGAAGTCAAGAATACGTAGACATTCAATCCAATGAGGCATTAAGACCCAGGTAACATTCCTGGATCACTTCTTGAGAATGTCCACAGCCAGCATAGAGTCTGATTCCAGCCATAGAAATCTCCAGCCAAAATGGGCAGCATAATTAATGGCTTTGATCATCGCCCATAACTCGGCTTCTATGGCAGAGCCCTGCCCAATATAATGATAAAATAAGCCTTTGAAAAAGCCCCGATAAGTACGAAAGACGCCGCCACAACCCGAAGGTCCTGGTGACCCAGCCGCCGCACCATCAACATTGATTTTCAGCCAGGAAGGAATAGGAGGAATCCATCGGATATATTTTAGAACCAATGGTTTCCTAGGTCTGCCGCTCACACCAAAGTTCCTCAAGACAATAAAGTCATTCAAACCATTTTGCATGCACCCATTTTTTATCTTAGAGGCAGTACAAACAGCCCTGTGAATAGCTCTAACACCAGAAAAAAAAGTGGACGTGGTATCCTCAAAGAGCTGAGCGTTACGAGCCCTCCAGATGAACTCAAGAAAAGAGGAAACTCCAACCATAATAATATTTCTAACATGATCACTGCATTGGCCCGAAGCAACAGACTGGAGGAGATTATCTAGAGAGGTGACAATCAAACAACACCCAGTCATATCTTGAATATATTTCCAAAGCCTGTAAGCAAAGGAGCATGAGAAAAAAAGATGATCAAGAGATTCCATAGCCGCTCGGCAGACAGGACAAGCCGAGGCAATGTGGAAACCAGCTCTTTGAAGGGTGCAGTGGACTGGGAGTCATCGTTTCCAGATTTTCAATAAAAGCAAGTAAACAGAAGGCAGAATAAAGAAAGTCATGTATGCAAGAAGCCACCGAGGAGTAGGAGTCTGCCCATTATAGAGGAATCTGTACATATCCCGCATGGTAAGGATGCCATTGCTACTCGGTTCCCAAATAAAGGTATCATGGTCCATGTACCTATAATTGATAATTTCATATTTAAAATGAGGGGGAATGAACTCCAAAAGACCCGGACTGGCAGCCTGCAGGTATGAAATCCAAGCAGTTGACAGGTGAGAATGGATCTGGACATCCTGTTGAATAGGTCTGGAGAGCCAAGGAGTGGTCCATATATTTAGCATTGAGTCCCTGCTGTCCAACCATTTTGATGAAGCTGAAAACCCAATAAAGGAAGACCTCAAAGCAGGCCAGACATAGGATAAAAGATAGTGAGGATAATCTGCCCAAAGATGTGAGATAAACCGGCCCGCAATGAACTCCATAGAATAATCAGAAGATGTGAGGAGATTCTAGGTAAATTTGCTAATCAGGACCTCATTGAAAAGGACCAGATCCTTGATGCCAAGCTCCCCATTTCAATAGGCTTAGTGCAATCCTTCCAGGACACAACAACAATCTTCCTTTCAAACATAGAACCCGTCCAAATGAAGTTCCTAATAAGCCTTTGGAGCTCCTTCAAAAGATTCCTTGGCCAACGGTAAATAGAGAAAGCATAAAAAAACATAGAAGTGATCACAGAATTAACAAGACAGATTCGTCCAGCTTGGGTCATAGCTTTTCCTTTCCAGTGGGACATTTGAGCAGTGATACGAGAGAAAAGAGACTCAAGATAACATCTCTTAACCCTTCCCCAAAAAAGAGGAATACCAAGATAATTAAAAGGAAGTGAGCCCTTCCTAACCCCAATAGATCTTGAAATTATGAGTTGCTTTCTAGTGGAAACTCCCTTCCCAAAGACCACAAAGGACTTTTGAGGACTAATGGCCTGCCCTGCCACATCTTCATAGTGACTAAATATGGCTTTAATGGAAGTAAAAGTCTTACAATCAGCCCTTCCAAAGAGCAGGATATCATCGGCATAAAGGAGATGAGAAGGGGCATGAAGATCCTTTTCTGCTGGAATCAGATTGTACAAACAACCTTGGACCAGATTATTGAGAAAATGACTTAAATAGTCCTCAGCAATAAAAAATAAGAGACCTGATAGAGGATCCACTTGACGAAATCCCCTAAAGCATTTGAAAAAACCCCATGGGAGATCCATTCACCAAAACAGATAACCGAGCACTCCAAAGGATAGAGTGAATCAGATTTATAAATCTTGTGGAGAAACCATGCATCCTAAAAATGGATAGCAGAAAACTCCATTTCATAGTGTCAAAGGCTTTGGAGATATCCACTTTCATGGCGAAGGTCCCATGCTTAACCCTCGTTCTCATAGCATTGATACATTCAGAGGCAGTAAAAAATTCAGGTTTGAATATTTCGTCCAGGGACAAACCCAAATTGGTTCGGGGTGATGAAACCTTTGACCACTGGACCCATCCTGGTGGCAATGATTTTGCTGATTATCTTAGGTATGGTGTTCCCAGTTGCAACCGGTCTGAATTCCTTGATGTCACTTGCATTATCCTTCTTAGGAATCAAAGTAATGAAATTAGAGTTGGCACTATAATTCATGGAAGAAGAAATGAAGAACTGCCTGACAGCATTCACCACTTCCTCATGGACAACATCCTAGTTGAACATGAAAAACTTGTTTGAGAACCCATCCGGCCCTCCCACACTATCAATGTTAAGAGAAAACAATGAATCCCTAACCTCCTTCCCTCCCGGAGGATTAGCCAGATCCTCATTAGACTGATCATCAATGGAAGGCAAAATATTCTGGGAAATCAGATGAGAAAAATCAGGTCCATTATCAGAATAAAGATCAGAAAAAAAAACTCACAACCGCGTTAGAAATTTCAGATTCTGCAGTGTACAGTCTTCCATTAATCCTAATAGCAGATACACCTCTTCTAAATTTCCTTTCCTTATGAAGACGGTGGAAGAAATTAGAGTTTATGTCCCCTTCCTTCAGCCATTTGACGTTGTAAAGGGATCTGGCCAGATTCTCCTTGGTATTGAGCAGATCATCCAGCTTTGAAAGAGCCTGAGTTTCATCACTGGATGGCATGGAATTCAACTGATTAATATTCTGAAAATTCAGAAGATTCATCTCAGCATCATGGATGTCCTCATCAAGCTTAGAAAAGGTATCCTTACTCCATTCCCTAAGCCTCATCTTAGTAATCTTGAGCTTGGAAGAAAGAATATGAGAGGCAGATCCTATACACCCAGAATTCCAGGAAGCAGTGACGATCTCCCGACACCCCTGTATCACAAGCCATGCATTATTAAATTTGAACGGAATAGGGGTCGTATGTGAAACACCAACTGAAATATCTATCACTAGTGGATTATGGTCAGAATGAAGCTTAGGAAGCAGCAGCCCAGAAGCACTAATGATACCATTATTATCATCAAGTTGAATAAAACACCTATCTAACTTGCTGGCCTGCCTCCCATTGAGAGTGTAACGGCCCCACGTAAAATCAGCACCAGCCAGAGAGACTTCAATAAGGTTGCAAGAATCAATGCATTGTGAGAAGTCATTGGAAGCAACACGGTTAAAGCAGGAACCAGTTTTCTCCTCCGGTATTAAGACTGTATTAAAGTCACCAATGATGATCCAGTTAGGAGGGTGATTAGAAGATAAGGAAGACACATCATTCCATAAATCTCTCCTTTTGAAATAAGAGTTGGAAGCATAAACACAGGAAACAAAGTAAGAGAGCCCATTTAAGCATAAAGAGACAGAAACAATCTGCTTCCCCTGAATACAATAGATTAATCTTATTGAGTCATGTTTGAAGACCCAAAGACTTTCCATATTCCCTTCATTCTGACTAACAAAGGAGTATCCGAGAGATCCCCATTTGAAGGCCTTCCAATTACTAAAACTCATTCGTGGCTCAGCAATTACAAAGATAAGAGGCTTATTGGTCATGATCAAATGTCTAAGGGCCTTGACCGTGGCAGCATTCCCAAGCCCCTGACAATTCCAGAAAATAATTTTCATCTATGCAGGGCAGAAATGGCCCTGGTTTGGACCCCACCCCTAGAAATTTCTCCTTTGGCATTTCCCTTTCCTTTAGAAATACTGTCCACATGAAGAATCCCAGAAAAAGCAGCTGCATCATCAGAATTCTGAACATGGACATCCTCATCATCCTCCTCGGTAGAGTCTGACCATAACACCCCAGATAGAGGACTAAACCTATTCGTGGAGGTATCAAAACCCAAAATCAGTTCAGGTTCATTCCTCCTCTTTGCAGATTTTCCGGTTGGGACTTGAGAAAAATTCATCTCAACAGGGGCCTGAGGGGCAATATTCTGTAATGGAGGCTTATCCAGCGTAAGGAGGGAAGATCCCTGGATAGCAGCAGCTCCAGAGCCAGGAGGCAGTAATGAAAATCTATCCGGAACCCGAGGGACAGAAGCCTGCAATTGAGATTTATCCAGAAAGAGGGGAGGAGACCCCTGGGTAGCAGCAACACCAGAGTCAGGCTTCAGAGATCCTTCAGGGGAAGAAACAGAAATCCTTGAAGGAGACATATGAGAGATCAGGTGAGGAGACTCTTGGGTAGCAGCAGCTCCAGATTCAGCAGCCTTAGTAGCCTGATGAACACCAGAACCCCCTGCAATAAGCGAGGCAGGAATCACAGGAGGGGCACCATGAACAATTCCTTCATTGGCAATGTGACCACTAACACAAGGATCCACTGCGTTGCTCAGAGAGTTATCATAAGCAAGAACCTCCTTGGCAGCTTGTTCAAGCTCAAAAATTCCAATAAGAGATAAGATATCATCCTGTAAGACCTCCTGCACAGGAAGTGAACTGTGATTATCAGAAGAGGGAGGCTTCTGAGTCTCAGTTACTTTCCTACATTCAGCCACATCATGTCCCTTCACTTTGAAGAAAGCACAAAAGTTTGTCCTCCTGCATTCCTCGGGTCGATGTCCTAAAACATTAAATTCTTTGCAGAACATTGGTTTTCATTCATAGAAAATTCCCAGAGTAATACTATCATCCCTGGTGGTAAGAATCACTTCCTCCACCAGCGTGATAACCATGTCAATCTCAATCAAAACCTGGGCAAAATGGCCAAATCATGGATTGTCAGTTTGCCTATCCATGCGAATTGGATTACCTACAGAGGATGCAATATCCCAAAGGACCTGCGGATGCCAATATAGCCAATTGAGCATATAAATACGAACCCAGACCTGAACATGTGTGTTGGAGTCATTAAAAGGATCAAAATTACGATCCTATTCTTGAATTCGCAGAATTCCTGGCTTAAGGGAAATGGATCCGACACTCCACGCTCTCCTCTTGAAGTCATCATTAGGAAAAAAAATATGAAAAAAACCCATGCCCATTGCCGTCATCTTCCATTCTTCAAAACCCCATGCTGAGGTAATTTTATTGGTCAATTCCTGGAATCTCCACATCCTTTCACCTTTCGGAGTAATGTCCCTAGCAATAATCGAGAATTTTCAAAGACTAACACGTTCCTCAACGGCATTCTGGTTTGCCACAACATGAGCGACCTGTCCTTTTCTAATCACCCTACCAGGAGAGGGGGATAGGAAATCAGTGAAAGAAGTATGGACAGAGGATTTAACAGCCTCCGCAAAACTCTTATGCGAGCTGGAAGGGTCCGCAATCGAAGCCCGAGGCAAGGGCTCCCGAAGCCGAGGATCACAGAGAGAAAAGAGCTCCTTATGACCTATGCAATCTTGAGGAAGAACCGGAGAAGAAGCCCTACCAACAGGAATCAGGGGTTCCTTTTCGCCAATCTCAGAACCACGAAGAACCCACCCCTCATCAGCCATATATTCAATCATTTCTTTATTAATAATATCATAGTATTATCGTCGTTTCGAGTGTTAACTTACTCATTTTCTTTTGTATGTTTTTTTTACATAAGCCATGTTTGTTATGGATAGTTTGTATCACATTAATGTACAGAGTGATGTTAAGTCATTAAAAATTATTTTTAATCATCAATGGAAATTTAGTCTTGAATGGATACTATTGGGAATGAATCTCATCGCATTCGTGGAGACGGTAGTCCGTACGTACGCACGAGCGACAATATCATTCCTTTGATATTAAAATAATATATAATTGGATGCTATATCATATATAAATAATAATTAACATTTTATATTTATTATTTACATCAATTACATATCATTATCATACCCATCCAAATAATAATGTTTTTGAATAATAATTACACCACGACGTAGAGACGGTAAGCCGTACGTACGCACGTATGGTGACATGTCATTCAAAGGATTGATAGAATACTGAATATGGTTGTTCCATATTTATAATAACATAAAATTATATATAAGATACTGGATTTGTTATTTTAGAATGGAAATAACAAAGAAATAACAAGTGGAAGAAGAATGGAACCTGAAAGAGGGTTGTGAAAACAATACCTTTTCTTCGAGTTCTTCCTTTTGATTTGATCAAAAGGTCTTCATAGGTTGGCTTTATGATCAAAATAATTCCTGTAGGATTAAGTTAGGGAAGTTGAGAGAATATTTGTGCAGTGTTTGGTCCAGCCAAAAGGCTTTGACGATTTGAATTCCAGAGAAGGGTGAGTTCACTTTTATTAGACGGGTGAGGGGAACCTTAGAAAAAGCTAGAAATATTATTTTATAATAAATTAATATTCGGTTTCTAATGGATAAAAAGTGGATTATTTATATTTTAAGGTTGGTATGGGTATAAATCCTTTCAACCAATAGATTTTAGAAAGGTATGGGTCATTATATTAAAGTTATCTTCTAGTTTTAACTCTTAGTTAATTAGTTTGACATTTATCATGTCACTTGGATTTTTATATAATATAGAAAATAAACATACTATATACTTCAAAGATACCCCCCAAGTGGTCCATTAATGATAAAAATGTCATTATATATGTCCTTTGGTCTATAAATATATTTTTAGGAATATAATATCAATTAATAATATAGTACTTGTTTTAAAAACTCATTTATGTCAATTTTGACAATATTTAATAATTGATTTTCGTTAAAACTTAAAAATTTTATTAATTAATAGAAAATTCATTTAATAAACCCAAACATGTCATATTAAACAATAAAATTCATTTATGAAATCAAATCTTTCAAATTATATTTATTTTAACAATTATAATACTAATTATTGGATTCTTTCATTATGGAGGAAAATACTGCATCATTATTGTGTCATAAATAAATTTAATTATTCAATGTCTACAAATTATAAATAAAATACCAATATTTATTAAATCTCTTTATCTTTCTAATGAATATTTATTGATGAAACTATAACACATATAACCCTATGTAAAAATTATTTTGCTAAATGATATACGCTTATGTCATTTTTGTATTTACTTTAACTTAATTAATATAAAGTGTCCTCATCACCTACAAGTGGCTCCATAGGGTCCCAAAATTGACCCAAAGATGGACATGGCCGGACATGTGTCACCCAATAGGGTTAGGACACGTTTTAGTGTAAATTAATATTATTATAACATTATTTCTTTACCCTCATTTACCGAATTTACCCTTTAACCATGGTAAATAAAATATTTACCGAAGTAATTATTCAAAATGTATAAAAATAAGAGTTACCTTTTCTCACAATTTTTACATCCTGATTCAAAATATGGAATCCAATTTTACTAATTCAAAACACAGAAGTGGAAGAAATTAAATTAAAATTAATTCTTGTTGTCAAAACAAAAAGCTTGTTTTTAACAAATAATAACCATCAAAAGATTGACACTTTCTTATGTCCAGTTTAAATATGAAATTCTGTTAAATGAGAAATATTAGATTAAATGATAAAATTGTAATCTAATTATACTTTAAAATCACTAAAATTTATAATTTATCACTATTAATTATTTTGATTAAAAAAGTTGTTTTTAATTAATATTTAGTAATTTTCACTACTCATCAAAATATGAAAGTTATCAGAAGAGTACCAAAATTTCACCGTACGCTAATTTCGAAATTAGAAATCCAAAAATGAATTCTATTTTACCAAATACGAAACATAAATGTTTCATTTATTAATAAAAAATTAATTCCCCCTATTGAAACCAAAAGTAGTATTTTTAATAACTATCAAACGTTTGAAACATGTTTATGTCCAATTTCAATGTGAAATTAATTACAATGTTCATAACTGGATTAAATGGTAATAATATAATCTATTTATACTTCCATACCATTAAAATGTATAATTTAACAATAAAAATTATTTTGATTAAAAAATTTGTTTTCAGATAAAATATAGTATTTTTTATTATTCACCCAAATATGAAAGTTATCAAAAAACACCAAAACTTTATTGAAACTAAATTATTATGTCCCAATTCTAAAGAAGAATTTTATTTTGTCAAATTTAATATATAAAAGTTTCAAATATTGTATTTAAAAAGGCTTCTCCATTAAAAGGCGGTAAAATTGCATTTTTTGAAAAATACTTCTTTTATCTGAAAAAATGTATTTGTTCTTACATTATGTCTAATAAACTCATAATTTGGATTCTAAAATTATAAATATTATATAATGGTAAAAATTTAGTTAATACTTTTCATAACCACTTTTGAACGGCTTGTTTGTTATGTCATGGTCCGCTAGAACTCGGTGTTGCGTGTAGTGAAATTTATTGAATTACATTGAAGAAATAACGTACTATGAAATCTTGGGTGTTACATTCTTCCCTCATTAAATAAATTTCTTCCTCGCAATTTGAATTTTTTCTCGAAAATAAAAGGTTGAAAATAAAAAATACCTTTGGGAAAACCCACATCAAAAATTAGGTTAGTAAAATTTACATTTAATTTGACGAAAAGGGAAATAAAAGGGTCACCACCAAATTATGATCTCTATTAGGAGAACATTGGTGGCAATTAGAAAAATATAAATAGAGCAAAAACATAAATATTTATAGGTAGTTATTGAGTTCATCAATCACAAAAAATTGTAAAATTGAGGGCTATAAATTCATCAATCTATGATAATTTAAAATACCATCGGTTCAACAAAACATATGGTATTAGGATAAAAAAAAATTTTAAGATCCCCTTAAAAAAATTATATGAATTAATTTATTCATTGAATAAGAGAAGAAGAAAAATCTATACTTGTCATGTAGATGCCCATCATTTAACTATATTCAACCACAAACTCATCTTTCACTCTAAAAGATAATAGAACTTAAAAATATTATAATTATATTAACTGTATCGGGTTCCAAAAATAAATTTATAATTCATCTATCCGAACATAAAAAAGATACATTATACACTCCAGAGACTTCACGTAGTCTAGTAGTAGGTGATAAATCCCAATAGCACTATGTTTGTGGGTTCGATTCCCGCAGCTTCGTCCGACACGATGGGTTGTCACACAGTCTGTGTGTTGTCCTTTTTATAAATATCCAAAAATAACTTTAACAATAGTATTCAATGAAAAATATAATCCATTCCAACCTTTATACTTATCCAAAATACATCTGTAAACTCTTAGTCCAAAATTTATATGAAAGTTAAACATAATGTAGATCCTTTTTACCCCATAATAGCATGTGAATACCTTCATCATGTATTCTATTAAAACACTGAAACATCCTGAATTACCATAAAACCTTATTGATTACATTCATGATCCCTTATTCCTTATAGAATAATGGATATACTTCATCCATCCAAAAATGTTGTAAACTCCAACAAATGATGGAATATACAAATCTTTAATCAGTTTCTAGGCAGTCGAGAATATCCAATATAAATTACCCAAATCAACCATATCTTATTCCAAAATCTATACCTCAATATTTGGACCATATTAAGGTTTATCTTTCCATCCACCAGGTAATTTCCAAAAAGTTTAACTCATTGTAGAGTCACTTTTCTTAGTACCATAAAATCTGAAATCCTCAATGAAATGGTACTGCAGTACAATCCTTATTTATTTCTAGTACATCATTGATACAACACTTCAATGAAATAATTCCAAAATAAAAACATAAGAACACTAGTCATTCCTCTTAATCTGTGGTAGTTTCATAACTAGATTATTATCCAATAGCATCATTTTAGGCATAGTTTGATGACTGGGGCATTGGTTCGTTTTGTGTCCAAACTCCATGCAGATGAATAATTGTATATTTGAAACCCTTTTCATACCCTTGCAGTCACGTACTTGGTGTCCTTTTTCTTCACACTTATAACATACTCTAATTTCCTTCAAGCATTTTTCATGGTGATTCTTCCCACAGTTATCACATATGGGAAAATATTTCTTTACCTTCTTCCCTTTATCTGTCCTTCTCTCTACCATCTTTTCCTTCTATGGATTCCCTTCAAAGCCATAAGACTCCAAGAATTCTTTACTTATCTTATCAATAAATGATACTATTTCTTCATATGATGATAATACGTGGGAGACTTTTTCCCTTCTAAATTCTAGCTTAAGACAATGAAAGATATGATCTTTCTTGCTCTTTGGATCATGCATATTACTGGAGTTCTCCTTCCTTCTATTGCGCGCCATTTTTAAACAATGGAATACACTAGATTTTTTTAAGAATAGAAATACCTAATCCCAAACATGTAAAACACATAACATAAATTAAATAGTTTATAGATATAATCCATATTCATAAAAATTTGTTTTTTGAGGATTTATATACTCATAAACCGTTCATAATGGTTTATAAGGAAAATGTGATTTATCATAATCATATCCTCCGGGAGTGTCATAACCAAGAGTGCAGCAAGGCCCGTTGTCATGCACCAATTCCCGTTCGAGTCTAGCTCAAAGCGGTGTTTTCGAGTTTTACCCCTAGGTACATCTCTGCCAGATCCACCTCTACCTGCTCATATCCTGACAGGGATGTATTGCTCGGAAAACTCACAAAATCAATACAATCACAAAATTATAGGAAGTTCTTATATACTAATCCTCAAAGTCCATCTTAGGTCTATGTGCTCTAATCAGAGTTTATCTAAATCTAGCTTCCATGGTTTCTACAAAACTTCCTCTGATACCAACTGTAACACCCCGAACCCAGTTACCCAGAGTCGGTGCATTATTACATAACATTGGCATGATCACAAAAGATCAAATCTCGAAAGATATATTCGTTTTGTAGCCTTGGAAACACTAGATACGTTAATAATGTTTACATTACATCATAAAATTAAAACTAAAACAAAATAGTTTCCATGGTCCACAGTCATATCCCCTCATACTATCCCTGTAGGTCATTCATAAAATACTTCTTCAAATCCTGGGAAAAATAAAACATAGAAAGGGGTGACCTCCGATGCCTAGTAAGGATAACAATATAACGTAAACTTTCATATATAAGCATTAAAATTTAAGGCAATGTATAACTAAAAAAAGCCTTCTAAACATGAAATTCAGAATAATATGGCAGAAATAAAATGAAATAATGCCATTTATTTATTCACATGGATATTCTACTAATATGATAATCACATGCAATATCAGTAACCACTTTCATAATGATAGAATGCATAACTCCAGACTATCATAACCACATAATAAAGGCATCGTGCCAAGACTGCAAATAGGATTTTGTCAAGGCCTCATTCCAATACACTAGTTTGTCTCCTAAGACCTACCGATGCATCTAGAATCTATAGCGGGCTCCACCCGTCACTTATTAAGTCCAATGCATTCCTCATATGAACAGGTTTAAACATAACATAATCATTCGTATTAAAACTAGCATACGAAATGTAAATAATTTCTCCATAAACCATGAATGGTATAAAAATAACACATACAAAGTCAAACATATTACAAAACCATCAATAAAATATCGATGTTTTGTATCCTAAAAAAATCAACTTCAAATAAACATAAAATCAATCAGAGGATGTTGACATAGATGAAATCAAAACTATTTGAGAGAAATATCACTTTTTATTAGATCAGTTAAAAGTCCCATAATTATAAAAGGAACCATTTACTTTCAAAATATTTTTATAATCTTGTATAGGAAGCTTCGACGATTTTATAATGGCAGAAAATAGCCACACTCGTCATATAAGTTAAAAAAGACATTCTTACCATAATTTTGTCTAAAAGGTAAGAAGGACCTTGTTTGGAAAATGACGGAAAGATTCCTTTATAAACATATTATAAAATTCAACAAGGGTATAATTGAATTTATCCAATAGTATACAAAATAGTATGAATTATTTGAAATACATTTCTAAGAAACATGGATGTGGATGATAAAGAGGTCCTGGTAGATAATTACGTATAAACAACCTCAGATAATGAAGAGATTGTAAAATAAACCCTTACCATGTACATTTCCTTGGTTGAGGGTAGGTTAACCTTTGGTATAATGGTGAAATAATTTTTATTATATTATACATGAATCATATACATTAATATGATATCATATATGATCTTTTAATATTGCATTGTTAATAATATCTTAGTATTATCGTCATTTCAGGTGTTAACTTACTCGTTTTCATTTATCTGTTTTGTTACATAGGCCGTGTTTATTTTGAATAGGTTGTATGTTATTCATGTATATAGTGATATTAAGTCTTTAAACATTATTTTTAAACAACAAATGAAATTTTGTCTTGAATGGATACGATGGGGAATGAAACTCATCGGGTTCGTGGAGACGGTAATCCGTACGTACGCACGAGTGATAATAGCATTAATTTGATATCAAAACAATATATAATTGGATGTCATATCATATATACATAATAATTATCATGTTATATTTATTATTTAAATCAATTATATATCATTATCACACCCATCCAAATAATAATGTATTTGAATAACAATTACACCACGACGGGGAGATGGTAAGTCATACGTACACACGTATGGTGACATGTCAATTCAAAGGATAGATAGAATACTGAATATGGTTTTACAGTATTTATAATAACATCATAGTATATAGAAGATACTATTGTTATTATTTTAGAATGTAAATAACAATGAAAGAAGAGGTGGAAGAAGAAAGGAACTTGAAAGAGGGTGGTGAAAACATTACCTTTTCTTCGGGTTCTTCCATTATATTTGATCAAAAGTGATCATTAGGTTGGGTTTCAGATCAAAATAAGGCCAATAGGTTAAATTGAAAGAATTTTAGAGAATATTTGGGCAGGGTTTGGCCGAACCGAAAGGATTTTATGGTGTGAAATTGAGAGAAGGGTGAGTGCCCTTTTATAAGAGGGGTGAGGGGCACCTTAGGAAAAATTAGAAATATTATTTTATAATAAATTCGTATTCAGTTTATATTGGATCTAAAGTGGATTATTTAATGTTTAAGGTAAGTATGGGTGTAAAACTTTTCAACCAATAGATTTTAGACAGGTTTGGGTCATTATATTAACCTTAACTTTTAGTTTTAACTCTTAGTTAATTAGTTTGACATTTACCATGTCACTTTGTATTTTTATATTATATAGTTAATAAACATACTATATACATAAAAGAGACCCCCAATTGGTCCATTAATGAAATAAATTTCATGATATAAGTCTTTTTTCCGATCCATATGTTTTTAAGAATAGAATATCAATTAATAATATAATATTTGTTTTAAAAACTCATTTATGTCAATTTTGACAATATTTAATAATTGATTTTTGTTAAAGTCTTAACAAATTTATTAATTCTAAAAAAAATCATTTAAGAAATAATAAAATGTCATATTATTCAATAAAATTCGTTTATGAAATCAAAACATTCAAATTATATTTATTTTAACATTTATAATACTAATTATTTGATTCTTTCATTAATGAGGAAAATACTACATCATTATTATGTCATAAATAAACGTAATTATTCATTGTATAAAAATTATAAATAGAAAAAATTATGTAGGAAATATATTTATATTTATAATTAATATTTATAGTCTAAAATATAACATATATAACCCTATGTAAAAAAAATTTTGTAAAAGATATATGCTTATGTCATTTTTGTATTACTTTAACTTAATTAATATAAAGTGTCCTTATCAACTACAAGTGGCTCCATGGGGTCCCAAAATCGACCCAATGATGGCCATGGTCGGAAATGTATCAACCAATAGGGTTAGGACACGTTTTAGGGTAAATTAATATTATTATAAAATTATTTATTTACCCTTATTTACCGGATTTACCTTTTACCCATGGTAAATAAAATATTTACCGAAATAATTATTCTAAATGTATAAAAATAAGAGTTACGTATTTTCACAATTTGGAAATCTGATTCCAAATATGGAATCAATTTTTCCAAATTCAAAACACAGAAGTGGCAGAAATTAATTTAAAATTAATTCCCATTATCGAAATAAAAAAGCGTGTTTTTAACAAATAATAACTATCAAAAGATTGACACTTTCTTATGTCTAGTTTAAATATGAAATTATGTTCAATGACCAAAATTGGATTAAATGGTAAAATTATAATCTAATTATACTTTAAAATCACTCAAATTCATAATTTATCACTATTAATTATTTCGATAAAAAATTATATTTTAATTAAAATTTAGTAATTTTCACTATTCATCAAAATATGAACGTTATCAGAAAAGTAACAAAATTTTACCGTAAGATAATTTTGACATTCCAAATCCAAAAATGAAGTCTAATTTACCAAATTAAAAACATAAAAGTTGCATTTTTAATTTAAAATTAATTCCCGCTATTAAAACCAAAAGGCGTATTTTTAATAACTATCAAAAGTTTGACACTTGTTTATGTCCAATTTTAATGTGAAATTACTCACAATGACCATCATTGGATTAAATGGTAAAAATATAATATATTTATACTTCCATACCATTAAAATTTATAATTTAACAATATAAATTATTTTGATTTAAAAAGTTGTTTTCAATTAAAATATAGTATTTTCCATTATTCACCCAAATATTAACGTTATCAAAAAAACACCAAAAATATATTGAAACAGAATTATTATGTCCCAATTCTAAAGATGAAGTTATTTTTTTTCAAATTGAATATATAAAAGTTTCAAATATTGGATTTAAAAAGGCTTCACCATTAAAAGGCGGTAAAATTTCATTTTTTTAAAAATACTTCTTCTATCTGAAAATATGTATTTGTTCTTACATTATGTCTAAGAAACTCATAATATGAATTCTAAAATTATAAGGATTATATAAAGTTCAAAATTCAGTTAATACTATTTATAACCACTTTTTAACGGCTCTTTTGGTATGTCATGGTGCGCTAGAACTCGGTGTTGCTTATAGTGAAAGTTATTGAATTACATTGAAAAAATAACGTACGATGAAATTGTGGGGTGTTACACATAACCTAGAAATTATTCTTGGTTTTTTAAATATGGATAATAAATTTTAAAATTTTATGCAAAAGGGTTTTATATAAATAAGTCATGTTTATGAAAAAATACATTGTTTTTAGTAAACTAATTATATCTTTCAAAAATACAATTTTTTCAAAAAAATATTTTTCTTAAAAATAGTGAAATTAAAATTTTACTCCAATAGAAAAATTATACTAACAAGTAAACATAATTAGTTTATTATAAATTCCAAGTTATCTTTCGGTGAATTTTTGAATGATTTTAGGAGAAGTTTAATTGTTTCAAAAATAGTAAAAAAATTAATGATTTTTATTATAAAAATATTTTCTACTTAAAGAATATAAAATATCAATTTCATTATAATACGGTATAAAAATAAAAAAATTCAATAATTGATTCAATAATCCAATTTTATCATTAAAATCAGTTTCATATTGATTTTTTTACATTAAAATATTATATACTTATGAAACATTTCTCTTTCAAAAAACTGTCATTCTGTCAGGTCTATGGGTTTCGTTTTAAATTATATTATTCCACTTATATGAATTTAATTTCATAAAATAGAATAATTATTTTTAACAATAATAATTTATATTATATAATAATATTAGTTTAAATTTTTTTATAAGTATTAGTAAAAATAAAAAATTTTGTTACTGTTAAAACATCTTTTTTTTACTACATCTACATGTGTTAAAATTAAAATTCATCACAAATAAGATATTTATTTAATAAATTTTATTTCATAAATAAAATAATTTTTTCCAAATTAACTAATGTTTTTACTTATTTATTCTTACAAAAAAATTCCCTAGGTAAATAAAAAGTGGCTAGTTACCATATTGAAATTTAAAATTGTAAAAGTTAGTAAACATAGAGATTAAGGAACAAAATGATTAAAAAATGTGATGTTTTTTTATTATAGGTGTGTTTAGACTATATAAAACTTATAATATATTATTAATAAAAAATTGGGACACATATAATGAGAGTGAATTCCAATTACTAAATAGTTATTGATGTTTACAAAAATACCACTCCACATCAATTTTAAAAGTAAGACTCCTCCCCTTAATTATTTACTAATCATAAGTCTTTTGTACCAAAATAACCCTACAAATATCCATATCCATTATATATATCATCTTTTCTACAAAAAATGCTAACACTATTTTCTTTATTTTGTGATTAAAATGAGGGTTTTCTAAGAATAGTACGTGTCTTCACTAAACACTTTATTTATAGTTTTTCTCTTACAAAATTATTTCTTTTATAATAATTACAATTTAATAAAAATTGTATCTGACATATAATGATATTGTATAATTTTAATATAATTACCTATTTCCATCTCCTCTTCCATAATGTGAAAAATGAAACTATCAACCATTGTTACGGCGGACTACCACCTTGTGAATCGATGTAATTAATTTCCCATCACCCCATATCATGGCTAGATAAAATGGTGAATCACATATAATTATATGATATTTATTTTATAATTATACTTATTTTATCATAATTTATCATTCATGTTCTTAAATTCCATTCCATGTGAATTCAACAATGTAGAAAATGTGTATGATGTATAACCGCCTCGTGATGTTATGTGATTCGCTCTACACATAGGCATTACATGGGATATAATAAATTTAGTTTTATTGAAAAAGTGTGGTATAATATATATAAAAAAGATTCTCTATAATTAATAAATTATTTAACTTTATTTCCTTTCAAGCATTGAGAAAATAGAAAACAATCGTTCATGTGTACGTATGGCCTACTCTCTCCACGCATAGTGTAGTTCATTTCGAATATTTAACATGTGTGGATTACTATATATATATAATGAATATATATTATATTTAGGTAATGTTTAAAATTATATTTATTATGAAATGTTGATCAAAATAAGAGTGCTGAAAATACTAAAACAAAACAAACACACAAATTGATGCAGTTGTTACTCGAAACGTGATTTTAACAAGGAATTGTTAATGAACTGGTAATAAATTGACATTAGTAAATAATATATGATATTAATTGTAATATTATAGTTTTATAATAGATTTATAATAAACCAATATTTATTATACATGTCACTCAATTTATTATTAATGAATTCAAGACATAAGGTAGTGATTTATGTCTCACTTTTATTTTTGTGAGACACATGCCATATTCAAAAATCATTTCTTTTGTCTGCTATATATAGTTACCATGATTTTATTTTAGGGTTCATAACATAAAAATTATTTGATATAATAATCCATATACTATTATTTCTTTTATTGGCCTTATGAATCAAAATATACCAATGTGATAATTATTTTATTTTACAACATCATTATTTATGGGGATTGTTTATGATATGCTTCTAATGATAAGATATTATGATCCACCTCCAAAAAAAAGTAATGAATATTATTATCCTAATGTCATTTCAAGAAAAAACTTCTATTACATTAATTTATTCTATATTTATGATCTAAATATTTTTAAAACATTGAGATTTGGTGTAATATTATTTTTGAAATAATTTGATATTTTTAGTAATTATCAATTCACGCAACACTAAATATTTTTTTTATAAAAAGAACTATATTTCTATTGTCTAATATGAAACACAAAGTGAATATTTCAATACATTAAATACTTATATTAGATTTTGGTACACTCATCATTATGTTTGTATTTTATTACATGAAAAACTGAGTCCCTCGAATAGCTTGTGTGACACACATGGTTGAGTTTATACCTAACTACAGTACAAAATTAATAATATTATTAAAATTTTATTATAGGTTACCACCTAGTAGTTGAAATGGAAATTATGAATAATATTAACCAATTTGTAAAAATGTTATTTTCATATACTTATAAAATGAATCCTTCGGTTATAAATTATTAAAAGTGAATGAGTGAATGATTTGAAAAAAATAGATTTTTTCTAATAAAACTATTTTTTATAATCAAACACATTTTTATTTCAAAAAATTTTGAAAAATATTTTTATTAATTATTTAAATTAAAATTTTATATTTTGTTTTCAATGAATTTTTTTAAAACTAATCTAGTATATTTTATTTGTATAAGGTAAAAAATCTAATTCTATGAATAAAAAGATGTACTTTTATAAACGGTAATTTTTTACTCTTTTAATAGTGAATCCATTTTACGTCTAATTTGTGTCATTTTAATAATTTTTATTTTATAACATAAAATTAATAGTAGAATGTAAATATAAAAATTTTCATTGGGTGACTTTTTTTATTTTTCGGAGAACTATCATATTTTGATGAAAAGTGAATAATATGGAATTTTAGTTCACAACTCCATTGTTGTCCAATTTTTTTATATAGAAAAATAATTTTTAAGATGGTATAAATTATAATTAGATCAATATTTTATCATTTTAACCAATTCCGATTATTTGATATAAGTTCACACTAAATTCATATATAAAATCTCAGCAAAGTTATGAACATTTTAACTTTAAAACCTCACTTTCTCATCGCATGTGAATGATTAACATCATATTAATTTGTTACACATATATGAATAGAATTCCAAGAAATAAATTAGATATTTTTATTTTTAATAATTTAAAATTTTTAAAAAACTCAACATGGTTAGTCATAAAAAATAATAGTGAATTTACATAAAAATAATTACAGCGAATAAGCTAAAAATTAGTTTTCTTTATGATGAAACCTTAATCTTAAAGGTCGTAATACCCAAGAAATAGGTTCAAAATCCAATGGATGGAAATATTTATAATAATTAATCCATTTGATCGATTTATATCAATTATTGGAGTCCCATTATGTAATAGAGATGTCTAAATAGTGTATACCTTTTTTTACAAGAATGACACTCCTCCTCAATTATAAAATATCACTCACCCCACCTCCCCTCACATCCTCATACCTCTAAAGAAACTATTTATCCACCAAAACCATCCCAAATATCCTCCATAAATCCCTAAATTCATCCTAGAATCCCCCCTTTGGGTTGAAATACATCCAAGAAATCAATTGCATCAAACCAAGTGGAGTTACCCAAAGAATAGCTTTCATCCTTCCTTAAGTTCCATTGTACTATTTTCATTCTCTATCCTCAAATCACTTCTTATAAAAAGATTTCATAATATAATGGGAATTTATAATATATTAAAAAAGTATTATAATAATGTTTCATCGTACACTAACACACACATCTATCTAATGGGAAACAAATTTAACATTCTTATGTATGAAAATCTATTATCTTACGAAATGATGTCATTCGATTTTCTATTACCACCTATCATGGATGCGAATAATGATGGAAACTCTATTTTATATGATATTTATGATATTTATGATTCATTTATGCATCTATAATTATCATATAAACAAATACCATAATTATTTTCAATTTTATATATATAATAACTTCATTTTTGGACATATGGACTACCATCTTCTCAATGCAATGTTATTCTCCCCCACATAACCTGTAAGGTATAATGGATGGGTTTAGTGAAATAATATGATATATATGAAAGTATATTTTTATTTTAATGATATTATATATATACACACATATGTATTTTATTTTCATTCTTTTAATACAAAAATAAAATAGAAACAGTTTTCATGCGTACGTATGGCCTAACATCTCCATAAATGGTGTATTCCATTTAATATTTCTATATTTAATATATTATTATAAATAAATAAAAACTGAATATATATAATATTTATATCATTTTTTCATTCTTCAAATATTAAAATCATGATCTTAGTAAGAGGAACTATAATTAAAAAAACATATATAAAATACAACGATGACATTACTAGAAATGAAACATTAACATGGGGTTGGTAATAAATTGGTAATACAAATTTGTTTCTAATGTATTTTCCAAGGAGAGTGCATCCGTCTGTTTGAGGAGGACGAGGATGCACCGACTTTTTCCTTGCATTCCCTCTTTCCAATGGTGGGTGGTATCTGTCGCTTATTCATGGATGTTTGCTCCGTGATCGAAATGGGATGATGGGATGTCGATTCTTCCTTCCATGGATTTCTCCTTAGAACATGTTACCTAGTCCATGTCTCTCTTATATATTAATATGATGTTCATGAAACTCATCCCAATGTCATATTCTCATGGATACAGATTGGTTACACTGCTTCTGTCAGGACATTCCAAGGGGTCTAGCCCGGGTAGCAAAATTCGTCCAGGGGAGTAGTCACATTGGACATCACTAGCATGCCAAGATACTAGAACAATAACGTGTATTGGTTTCATCCCCTTATTATAGGGATTCTCAAGGGTGTGGAAGCCAGATGCATTCCACATCAAATGAGGTTAATTATATTCCATTATCATTTCTTTGAGGTTTTCCTCAGCTTCACATTTTTGACATTGGGAATTTCCTTGGTTTATAATCTATAAGGGACGGAGCAGACTGATCGGAAAACTGACTATAGTGGATCAGATGGGTGCAACCCATGGAGGGAACACTGATGCCAGGAGTTGAATTGATGTGATCTCACTGAGGTGTGGTGTCTTGGGTAAGAATCAAGAAAGACAATGGATTTTTATGTGAAGTGGATATACAATGAGGTGTATTTGACTAGAGGGATATGCTGATGTTGGGCTTGAGACTTGATGAGACCTTCTACCTATCATCGTGGTAGGGAATCAAAGTACACATTGTTCATGATGGTGTGATGAGCCGACATGAAGGGGGTCAGAGCCAATGGTTGTTGGGATTGATCCTCAGGGAGGATTAGTACTGGATGGGGGCACAATGACTTACCACTGGAAGAGGATGAACCTCAAGGAGGCTTACTACGTCCCATGTCATTGAGACAGAGATCAAAACCCATGTAGTTCTGGATAGTGTGGTAAGCCAATGTGAAGGGGGTCAGATTCAATAGTTGTTGGTCTTGAACCTTTTGGAGGCTTCCTACATACCTTGCCTTGACAAGAATCAATGCCCATGTATTTTTAGAAGGTGGGTAAAAAGATTTGAAGGATGTTGGGACCAATGGTTGTTGGGCATGAACATTAAGGAGTCTTCCTACGTACCTAGCCTTGGAAAAGATCAAAGTCCATGAATTTCAGGAGGGTTGGTGAACCGACGTGAAGGGATTCTGGACTAATGGTTTTTGTGCTTGAACCTTAGGGAGTATTCTTACATATTTTTCCATGGTAAAGATCAATGTACACGTATTTCGGGTGGGTGTTTGGGGCTTACACTCTAGTCTTCCCTGGGAAAGTTTCGTGGTCGATGCTTACTCTAAGACCACGTGAGTCATGCTCAGTGTGAGAAACAAGAGGCTACAAAGACCTGATGATCATGTCATGAAAGGTGAATCTGTGGAATGTGGAGTGGGGATGACACGTTGTTTGTGCCCCAAAATGGAAACCGGGGCTTATGTGTGGTTAGCGACCGAGGGAAATGGAGATTGGGACTTACACCAGGATTGAGGCCCGGTGCCAAAAAAGACCAATGGGATAGGGATTTGGCATAAAATAGGGGAGGGCTCTGGTGCCCATCCCCCATCTTTGGTATTTGGACAGGAAGAAGATAGGATTATCAAGGTTTCTAACTCCTGCTAGAATGCTAGGGGTTACACCAAGATGGTTTCCCATTCCCCGTAGACAGACGCCGCTCCAGCAAAGAGGATCCCATTCCATCTGGGGAAGATCTCACTCCCATGGAGACCAGTGGGCATAGAGAATCTCCGAGATGGGGGAACCTGCATATGATGCAAAGGGTGGGGTCACATTTTAACGTCATTTTCTAAGGACGATAATTGTTGGCAGTTTAACATCTTTTGTCTCAGACGAGTTGGGTTTACTCCTCACCCCAAAGACATACATAACTGATACCCACCTTCCCTTGGGTAAGGGAAGGCATCAGAAATACCATGGTGAAGGGTTCGCATCATGTGATCCATTGAGGTTCCCACAATATCGTGGCTATGTGAAGAAGCAATAGCTTTTAGCATGACTGGGTTCCATTGAGGAGCGACAATGGTGAATGGGGCTTATGCATGGATGCTACCTAGGTGCCGTAATAGAGAATAAATGGTGGATGGGGCTTATACATTGTCACCACCCATAATGTCTTCCTCATGTATAGCCATGAGGTAATCCCAGCTCGCTAGTGGGCTGAGTCATATAATTTAGGTATACAACTATGCACTAGAGAACAAGCGTGATAATGCCAAGGGTATTGGAATCGGTCCAAAAAATGGGAGATGAAAAGTGTGAATCACATTCCCTACATTCGGAACGCAATGCGGGTGGTGTGGTGATGGAGGATAACTGTTGACCGTGTTCAAAACACATCATCCATATCGCGTTAGCCTGAAATGGGGATAAACAAATGAGGGTCGACTATTGACCATGTTTGAAACATAGGACCAGACACGAAGTGTTGTCCAAAGTCTTCCAGGGTGTTGGACCAGGATGGTAGGTGAGCCGAGGCGGCATGGGACTAGGCCATTAGGGGGTCCCTTCAGAGATAAAAGAGGATGAAGATCTAAATGAAGGACACATAAAGCGTGAGATGGAGTGATGGAAGGCTCAAACGGATTCCAATGATCTTGAAATTAAGCCACTATAATCATGGAATGAGGTATCTTATACCTGTTACATAAACTATCTCTTATTTGGACAATGTGGAATCCAATAATCGAATGATTGGGCTTTCTTTAGTTTAAATTAATTTAGAGAGGACTATTAACATCTTTTTCTTGGAACATAAGGCATCTCTCATTTAAAACAAGAGGCATCCTATGTTTGGATCAAAGGGTGTACTACAGATTATAGTCTTGTAGACAGGACCACTAGCATCTTATTATTGGGGCATAAGTCATCTCTTTTTCGGAGCAAGATGCATCCTATATTTTTCATATAGTGAATACTATAGTTTAAAGACATATAGATAAAACTGTTAGCATCTTATTCTTGGTGCATAAGGCATCTCTTGTTCAGAGTAAAAGGCATCATATATTTGACATATAGGGTATACAATAGTTTATAATCATATTGATAGGACTATTAGGCATAAGGCACCTAGAAATGGTTGGTGTTGGGACTTACGCAAGGGTGGCCCTTTCTAGTTCAACCAGGCATAGAAGCTAAGTGATACTGTTTGGATGTGTTTCTTGAGGAATGGTTCAACTCAAGGTACTTAGGGAATTGATGATGAGAATCTCAACTCATGACATGAGAAAGGAACCAAGAGGAATATGTCGAATCAAGGTGTTTTATTTTGTTATGAGGATTATATCAAGTCAAGGTATTTCATAAGTGGAATCTTGGCACGCATAAGGGCACATTGGAAAATCCCGACATCCCGGCCCGAATAGTTTGTTGTGCGATTCTCCATTTTTCCAGATGGGCTGTGCGCAAGATTGGATCGAGCGGCATAGGTGAACGCAAGATTTATAACCTTGGTACTGTTTCATGCAATATTTATATCTTACACGCATGATTGTATGTTTTGCGTGCAGGATTGGAAGTTTTTTCGGGCAATCATGGAATCTTTCACGCACATACCTTAGGCAAAAGATATGTTAGGTGAGGATAAAACCATTGTTGTTTTGGGTGAATTCATATCCATATGTGACCTATCATGAAAGATCTCACATATAGGGTTCAATTTATCCATGCAGGCATGGAAGATGAGGTCTTACTCACAGTAGAGTAGCGGCCGACCTCTGAAGAGTTCCACGAAGGGGAGGGGGTGCCCTTGTTTTTATAGGCGGACCAAAGAGTGGTTGCACTTAAGATTTCAGTTGCGGAAGTGGTATTCTAGGTAGCCTATAGAGGGTGCGAACGCAAAGGGTCATTTGACGTCGCATTGGGCGCGTAAGAATCTTGCACATGGATGCTAATCATGGACGCACATCTCAAAACATGCGCACATCATCTTTAGACCTTTTTTAGGTGGCCTGGGCGGAAGATGACATTTCATTGGGCATGTCAAATGTTTGTGTGACAAGTTGCGCTTGATATTTTACTGTTGTTTGCAAGATTCAATTCTTGCAAGGACAACATCCATTCTTGTGTGCAGGATTTAGCTTCTTGTGCGTAAAACCTTACTTTCCACAAAATCGTCCTAGATGTCCATTTTGAGTAGCTTGACATCGAACGACCATAACATATGATCTGTAACTCCATTTGGGCTCCACAACCAATCAAATTTATGCTTTCAAACTGAGATATGCTCTGGGTTCACATTCGAAAGCATTATATGAATTCAATGGACATGTTTTCAGTGCTAACAAAACTCATAACCAAATAATATATAATGTTATATATTCGAATTTGGTTTTTTATATGGATAATAGTTTAATATTTATTAAACATGATGTCAGAATATGTTTCAAGAGATTTTTGATGTAAGGTAAGGTTTTTCTCGTCTCACTTATATTTTTGTGATATTTATTCCTTATTCTCCGCTCTTTTATTCTTTATTATGTATATACTTCACCTGAATATATTCAATGGTTATTTTAATTAAATTTATGGGAATTTACGAATCCATTTTATGATATCCCTTTCATAGAGTATGTTTTTAAAAAGATACAAAAATTTTAATGTATGTTTGTATTAATTTTCCTTATTTGAGGAAATTATTTTTTTATACACCAATATTTATTTACAAGGTGTATATACATTCATTTGACACATTATATCAGGAGTATCCTTCTTTTAATTAAATTTTAGGCTTCATTTATGGTAATTATCTTACATGGTTAGTACTATTAAATGTCAGCAAGTGGTAAGATATTATTTCAAGAATCTCATTATTTATCAGGATTGTTGGTGATTATTCTTTCATTGATGAAATATTTTGATCCATCATTCATGAAAACTCAAGATAATTCTTATACTCTGGTAATTAATTATATCTTCATGTAGTATTTAAATTTTTACACTCTTTGGTAGATAAGATAATTAAAAAAGTGTTTTTAAGAATATGTGACCCCATTTCTCTCTTCGGTTAGAAATATATGTTATTCCCAACCCATGTTTTCTAAAACCTAATTTAAAAAATATAATATATTATCCTATTATAATTTTAAAAAAATATACACATTTTTATCATTAAATAATTTTTTTTAAATGTTTTCTTCATTTTATTATCCACTTGAGTCACATTTCTAAAACTTTTATGGGAAAAAATGAATGTTTGAAAGAATTGATTTATATTCCGTCATAACCGACAGTTCATTAAATATTACTTTGAATGTTAAATTTTTTTTGAAGGAAAAAATTTTCCCTAATATTATGTATATGGTTTTTAAAAAAAAAATAAAAAGGTTTTAAAAAAATTGAAGCTGTTTTTATTTATTTTTACAAAATAATATTTTCAAAATGATTCCAAACATAAATTATAATCTTTTAAGTAAAAAGGTTTTCAATGTTTGTAATATTATTATATTATTTTTCAAGGAAAAATATTTCAAAATTGTATTCAATATTCTTTTATATGTTTTTAATGATACAAATTTTCAAAAAAAAATCTTCTCTATCAATTTTTAATGATAAAAAGATTTAAAAATATATTATAGATTTATTTATAAGTTATCAAATTTATTTTAGAAGAAAATGGTTTTCAATAGGATTTATGTTATAATAAAATTCAATGAATAAAAGATTATTTTCTTAAGAAATTTTTTGAAATGATATTTCAAAATTATTTTCCATCTAAGATGAAATTCGTTGGTGTAACTCATGCCTTTTCTGGGGATATGATCTAAGGGTTACATTCTTATTATATCATTGAATGGTTTATATTTAGATGGATTTTTATTATGAAAACCATTTTTTTTCATGACTTATATGTTAATGAAAACCATCTCACATTCATGGGTTATGTGATTATGAAACTTTTTTCTCTTTCACGTGTTATATGTTAATGAAAACCAAATGTTTTACTTGTTTTTTCATTGATCAAATTGTTATTAAAATGATATCATTTATACAATTAATGATATGATAACATGTTTATGGCACCCATTTCATTTTTTTGGGTTTTGATATGATTGTTTATGGTCTAGAGGAACACATATGTATGATTTCATTATGATATTGTTGGGACCTATATCTCCTTAAAATTCACTGGGTAATGATTTATATCTCATGAAATTGATGTTGCGGGAATGAGGAGAGAACTCCATTTAATAATGGAAATTTTCTACTAAGATGTTATATGGAGTGAACCATGACTCCTAATATGTTCATCAGAGTGAACCATGACTACCAAGACAGAATATAGAGTGATCCTATACTACTAATATGGTCTTTGAAGAGATTACATATATACTATAGAAATAATTTTTTATGAATATGTGTTTCCAAAAAAAATTATATATTATTTTTATAATATGATTTCATGGATTATACTATTTATTACCATAATATTATTCTCTTATAAAGTGACAATATTTATTCTATGGATCATTTATAATATCTTTGATATTTAGGGAATGATCATCAAATGTTCTTCTCATGTTCTCATACACTTATTCTCATGTTATGCTTATGTATTTTCTTTGATTACCCTTATAGAGAATCTGAGATCACCCATTCTTCATGTTAATCTTCCTCAAGTTATGAAGAATTAGTTAAATAGAAATACTAAAGGGGATGATATTTGGGAGAAACATTTCATAACTTTTACCATGTTAAAATATTTGGTTCTTTGTTTCCAAAAAAAATTAACTATCACATTCTTCGAGCATTTATTTTTGTAATGTGATGATTATTCATCAAAAACATTGAAATATACATGTATTTTTACCCTATGTCACTATTATTTTCATCAAATTAAAGGATTACATGACATTTAAATAATTAGACGAGAAATCCTTATTGAAATCCCTAGGTATATTTATAAGTATATTTCTAGGGATGTCTCTAAGGATAAGTATAAAGTTGTGTAAATGTTTAAGAATGTATTCTATAATTTTGTTAATTCATAGAGTTATTATTATCCATGTAATTAATCCATTTTGGGATTCTATAAATGGATGTGGATCTAGTATAGAGGTACATAGGAGAAACCCGAAAAAACAATATTGGTCTAGACTCAATCGAGAACGGGTGCACAATAATGGGCATTATATGACGCATGGTTTTTACTCTTGATGGATATTATTTATAAATTTATAAACTCCTTTGGAAGAAAAATGAAGGATATAAATTGAATATTACAATGAATAACTTAGGATAAAACTATTTTTCATAGGACAATGTCCTAATTTTTATTTTCTATAAGTGATTTTTATGGATTTTTTGGTATTATCTATGATAGGTGATGCTCACACTATGATTTCATGTTTTAGTCAATTAAAATAACCTGAAGTAAATGGGATAACCATGAATGTGGAATAAAATTTTTCTATGAGAAATCAAATGGGATGATCATTAGAGTGAAGGACATTATGATCATTCCAAGTCATTTTTAATGGAACATGATAAACAAAATGAGACTTAATCAACTCCATGACTCACCAATGAATAGATGGAAAGAGTTTTCTAAGATTTATGGTAATGGAGACCTCAGAAAAATAATGATTGGGTGTTCTATATGTGATGAATGTGGGAAGAAACACCCAATTGAATGTATCAAAGGAACAAAAATTGATTTTGACTCAGGAAAAGAAGAAGACAAATAATGTAACTATATAGGAAAAATGAATAGTTTGGTAAACAATCTAGATAGAAATATTTACATCCACAACAAATAATATAAGGTTAAATTCATTATGTTTGTAATGAATCTTAATTATGAAAAGATATGTTCTATGTGGAAATCTCATGACGATAATCAACAAGGTGGTATGAGTAATGGTTATACTATTAATGATGATGAGACAATAGATGAAATGTGAAAGAAATGACTTATTATGTAATGGGATGAGGAGTCTCTATAATATATTAAGGATAAAGTAGAATAATCATTGTTTATATGTATTTGGATTTTGTAATTATGAAATGTGAAATATATAAGTATTGCTTACCTTATTTGTTTTCACTAATGATTTACTAGAATATGTTGAATGGATCTGATGTAGTAGGATAGTGGTTTCATAGAAAGGTGAAATTTTTACTAATGGAAAATAACCCTTACTATGTTCCTGATAATGGGATAGTTTTGTGAGGATAAACATTCTTAGGTTATCAATATGTAAGTTGGATAGTACTGACTTCCTTGAAAAAATTAAGGTTTTTTGGAAAAGTGTTTTATGCTATCATTTATGAAGTTTACAAAATTTTCTAATTAATTAATCTATTGAAAATTGTAATCAATAAACACGCATGTTTTCAATTAGGATTTTTGGAAATATAAGTAATTATTATATTTTAAGAGAATATATTATAATGTTATTTACATGTTTGTTATTTAAAAAACATTATTTATATTAAGATATATGTATTATCAATGCTAATATATTTTTGATTAATTATTGACTTTATTTTTAATTTTTTACATTTTCAACATTTGGAATTGTTATAAGGTTAACCATTAATGTAATGTTTTATATTAATATTCTGATGAGGTATTAGAGATTAAATTATGTTCTTTCTAAATGAGTATTTATGTATATTAGATAACTTATGAAAACCATTTTGAGTGATAAGAAATTATTGATGGAATGAATTATATTTCTATGGTTGGATATAATGATATGTCAGTTCTTCAGGAACAACAAAATCACCATCATTTCCAAGAGTAATAGATGGGGTGGTATTTTATCAAGGAAAAAAAGAGGGTTAGATTAATAATATGGAATGAAATGCAATCAAGTATGTCTATATTCTTGTGAAATTTATTCAGTGATACAGAAAATGTATTTTTAATCCAAAAAAATTATCATATTACCTTCAGGATTGATGAATCAAGTGGCTCATTGGATCATCCCAGATTTTTGGATTTGTGATCATTAAATTTCAACTAACCATGTTCTGTATCACTATACATCATAGCATGATAGATTGATTATCTTCCATGTATATATTTTCACTTCCCATAAATGGTCTTTTCTATTTGTTACTTTGGGTAATTCTTATGTTTCATACATTCTTGTTTTAATAGATGATTAAGTATTCATATTTATGATGTTGTTTTCTATTAAAGGAATGTTCAAGTTTCAAAATTCTTAAAAACCTGAAGAATTTTGGGGCAGAAATTTATTTTAAAGGGCATATAATGTAACACCCTGAGATTTTTGGAATAATTGTTTTGGAAATAATATAATCTTTCTTATATTTTTAATTTCATTTAATAATGGATATATTTTTCTAACAAAATCACTACGTTTTTATTGTGTTATATGTAACACAAAGTTAATAATGCACTGAAAACCCATATATTAGAATCTGATAGACACAAAACTATGTTCATCTTCTATTTTATGAAATAACAAGTCCATTTTATTTTTTTAATTATAGGAATGGTTGATTTTTTACCAAATAGAAATAGACTGGTAATATTATTACTAAAATATTATTTTAGTTACGACCTTGCCATTGGAATGGAAGTTAATAA
Organism: Viscum album; assembly: GCA_963277665.1. Classification (NCBI taxonomy): domain Eukaryota; kingdom Viridiplantae; phylum Streptophyta; class Magnoliopsida; order Santalales; family Viscaceae; genus Viscum; species Viscum album. Next base: position 624,921,033 of record OY728165.1, read on the forward strand.
TAAAATTATCTAAATTAGGGTAATATGAGTTTCACATGAATATGATATGATTAATTTGGATATTAATTATTAAAAGTGAATGAATTATCAATTTCAAAATAAAGAAATTACATTTTTTAAAAAACTTTTTTTTTATATGTAGAAACACAATTTTATTTCAATAAATTTAAAAAAACATTTGATTAAAGTTTTTAATAGAATTTATATATTATATATTAAATTAATATTTTTAATACTCATGTATTATTTGTAAATGTTATAGTGTAAGAATAAATCCAATTTTATGAATTAAAAGATATATTTTTCTAAAAAGTAATTTTATAGCCATTTAAAAGAGAACCCATTTTAAATCAAATTTTGAAACCATTTTCATTTTTATTTGAAAACAAAATCTCCAATATGGAATGATATATATGAAAATTTAATTTTTCAATTTTTTTAAATTTTTCTAAAAATTTCTGATTTTGATGACTAGTGAATAAAATAGAATTAGAGTTCAAAACTGTTTTTTGATCCAATTTATTTATATTGTGAAATTAATTTTTAAATTTGGTTTAAAGTATAATTAGAAAAAATATATATAATTTGAACCACTTTATTTTGTTTAAATCAATTTCATATAAATTTTAGATATAAAAAACTAGAAACTATTTGTTTATTTTTACCATTAAAAGCTTCCTTGTCAGTCCTTCTAAGACTAACATTAAATTAATTTATACCCCTTATATTACAATAATTTAGATAAAATATATGTGATATTTTTAATCATAATAACTTATAATTTATAATACCATCAAATTAGTGTTTGACCAGAAATAATATTGAAAATAATTAACATTAATTATAGCGATTAAGGTAAAAATTTGTTTACATAATGATTAAACCCTAACCTTAAGGGGCCAAATACCCTAAAAAATTCACTAAAAGATATTGTATGGAAATATTTCCAAACAATTCCCCCTTGGATATAGTTTTCTCAATTATTGTATGCTCTTTGTGTATTATAGAACTCTCTATAGTGTTTACCTTTTGGTATTTACACGATTTTCACTCCACTTCCATTATAAAAGGAAACTCACATCCATAACTTCCTCACACCTCTCAAGACACATTTTAACATACAAATAATTCCAAAAATCTACTAAAATAATTCCTCTCTTCATCCCTGAATCATCCCTTTAGTCATAAATCCATCCATGGAATCCCATTGCTGCAAACCCTATGGAGTTACATAAAGAAGAGGTGGCATCCTTCCTCATCTACATCTATCTTATTATCATCATCCACCACCTCAAATTTTATTATTCCTTGATTATATAAAAATATTTTTATATTAAATATATTTATTTAGTTATTCTAATGGTTTAACATATACTTACACTTCTATCTAATTTTTAATGAACATATCGTTCTTGTGTACGATAAAATATCTCTTCACAGAATTATGTTGTTTGTTTTTTCATTACAACCTCTTATGGTTGGGAATTACATTTTTAAATATATTTATATATTAAATATATAATATTTATGATTTATTTATGCTTCTTTTATTTTCATATAACCACATACATTCATTATTTACTATTTTATAAATTTGAAAGCTTTGTTTCTGGAGGTGTAGACAAACGCATCCCCATAGTGATGTGATTCCCCAATAGTTTACATGGACATTATTACGGAATGGTTGGGTAAAATTATATTATATATTTAACATAAAAATTCCACAGTAATTATATTATATATATATATATATATAATACATTCATTCTTTTAATATGACAATAAAATAGAAACAACATTAATGGGTACATACATCCTACCCATTACATAAATGATGAATTGCATTTCATATTTACATGTTTTATTGATTATAATAAATAAATATATACTGATTATATAAAATAATATATCATGTTTTAAATTATGTAAATAATTATTTCATGATCTAGTACAAGGATCAAGAATAATATGACAAAACACATACGAAAAACAAAGCGGATACTACCTGAAACGTAACATTAGAATGGTGTTGTTACTAAATGGGAAATATAAATCCATAGAAAATTAATATATGGAATTATACATAATAATATGATTTTATAGATTTATAAAAAAACTTATATTTATTATACTTTTGTCTCTAATCTGTATGAAGAGAGTCAAGAGCTAATGTAAGGGTTTTCTCATCTCAATTTTATTTCTCTGAGATTTATTCCTTATTCAACAATAATTTTTTGTGGTGTATAAAAATAACATGAATATATTAAATGATTATTATAATTATATTTATGGGTATTAGTATATCCAGTTTTTGATATACCTTTCTTGAATAATATTTTTTAGATGTTACCAATCAGTAAAGTAATTTTGTCCCAATTTTCCTTATTTGAATAAAATTTTTTCTTAAGCACCTATATTATTTTATGTGGTGTATATACTAAAATTTGAAATATTATGATGGGAATATATGTAATTTCATGATATTTTAATTTTAATTTAGGTAATTTTTCTTGCATTGATAGTATAATTCAAGGCTACTTAGTGGAAAGAGTTCATTGTAAAAATCTCATTGTTTATGAGGATTGTTTATGATTATGCTTTCATTGATGAAATATTATAATCCATCATTCAAGAACATTCATGACTGCTCTGATAATATTTTTATTCATGATATATTCATTAATTAGTACCAATATTTTGTAATGTTTGTTATTATGATAATTAAGAATTTTTTAAAGAAAATATGACCTCACATCTCTGTTCGGTCATAATTCATTGTTCAATAGAAACTATTTTTACTTAATATTTTTTCAAAAAAAATATATTATTACCCTATGATATTTACAAGAAATGTTTACACATGTTTTATATTTTTATCAACTGTATTATTAGACAGAACTATTCATGTCAATTTCTAATAACGAAACATTTATAAACATTTTAGGATACCAAAGGAATGTTATGAAAGTACTGATTTATCCACTGTCATGACTATCATTTCATTTAATATTTTATTGAATGTTTAAAAAATTCATTTTTAGGAAAAAAAATTTCATAATATTCTGTAAATTTATTTTCATTAATGTGGTTTTCAAATATAAATCTTTTCAAAATGATTTGAATGTTCGTTTATAGTATTTCAAGGAATAATATGATAAAAATGATTTCATACTTTTTAATATGTTTTCATGGAAAATGATTTAATAATTATTCAATATAATATTATATTTTTTCAAGGAAAATGGATTTCAAAATTATTTCAAAATTATTTTATAGTTTTTCAATGAAAAATATATAAAAACAATTTCCAGTAATCCTTTAAATTTGTTTAAGGAAAAAGGGATTTGAAAATGTTTTTAGGATTCCATTATATGTTTTCTAGTAAAATGTTTTGAAAAATGTTTTATAGCTTCTTATATATGTCTTCATATTTATTTTCAATGAAAATAGTTTAACAAAGGTTTTATGATTTGGGAATAATTTTTCAAGTAATGGAGGAAATATTTCTCGAAAATTTAATTAAAATATATTTTAAAATTATTTTCCATCTAAGATTTCATCATTGGGTGTTACTAAAGCCTTTATTGGGGATATAATCCAATAGTTACATTAATATTCATTATCTGGAAAGTTTATTCTTAGATAGAATGATTTTTATAAAACATTTTTTTCATTCAAGTGTTATTTTTTATGAAACACAATTCTATTTCATAGTTAATATGTTTACAAAATCAATTTATCAAAGACAATATAAATTCCTAATAACTTCTTATTTTCAAGGGTAATGATTTCATGAAATTGTTATGAAACCTGTCTCTTTTACACAGGTTGTGATATGATAACATTTTTATGATAAACATTTCATTTCGTGGGTTATGATATAATTTTTTTGGATCTTGTGTCACATGAATTTGTGATTTAATTATGACATGTGTGGGACCTATATCCCCATCTAATTCATTTGGTAATGATATATATCTCATGAGAAAAATTTGCCTACAACTGGTAGCGAACTCAATTATGTAAATGAACTTTTCCACAAATAGAGTCATTAGAGTGAACCTTTACTACTAGGATTGTCATGGTAGTGAACCATGACTAACAATATGGTATGGGGAGTTAACCTATATTACTAATATGGCCTTAGTAGTGATTCCTACTATTGAAATAATTTTATATGCTTATGTGTTTTCCAAAAATTCTATTTCTTATTCTTATGATTTTATTTAATGAATTATGTGTTAGGTTCTCTTAGTATTAATTTCTTATGAAATTCTGATATATATTCCATGACTCATGTATATGATATTTGATATGAAGGGCATGATCTTAAAATGTTATTCTCATGTTCTTATTCTCTTATGATCATGTTATGCTTATGTATGTCATTTTTTACCATTTACTGGGCATCTGAACTCCCCCCCCCTTTGTTATATTTTCCTTCATTGGGTCATTAAGAATTGATTTAATAAGATGTTATAAAGGGAATATATTTTTGGGAAACATTTATGATCATTCCTTAAGATAGAATATTTTTATGATGGTTCCAAAGATAGTAAACTATTATGGTTCTTTGAAATTTATTTATTCTAATGTGGATAATATTCCCCTATAATTATGTAATATAAATGTATGTTATGATTTGGTTTATATAATATTTCAAAAGAATGTTTTTAATGAAAATAGACTTTATTTTACTCTTTGGTCAAAAACCCTTTTTCTTAATGGTCTGTGTTTTCCTAAAATTATTTAATGAAAATTATCTCTATAATATAATTATTAGTTAAAGACACTTTTTCTAATGTTTTCTTATTTAAAAAATGGTTTATGATCAATCGTTTTATCATTTTTTAAAAACACCTCTTTTGAATTTTAACCAAAAATGTTAAGGGATCCATTATTTTAATGAGTACAACATGAATGGAATTTTCTATCATCATGGAAACCCAATTATTTGATTCTTAATTTAGAAATTTTTAAAGTTAACTGAAATGAAAAGTTTTCATTAATTTAGGTCAAATTGTTATATTTTGAACATTTTTTTTCAAACGAGAAGTATATTTTCCTCAAAAAAATTCATTATATTTTATTTTATTTTTATTTATAATTGACAATAAACATGATTATTTCATATATTTTACTGGGGAGGTTATCCAATAGTAAAATCTTTATTCTATATTTTGATGGTGTATGTTAATTATTATGATGAAATTTGGTTTATAAAAATAGTTCATTTTATAGGGGTAATGATATGATGAATTGAAAATATTTTTATGAAACCCATTTCCTTTCGACAGGATGTGATATGATGGAATGCTTCTGAAACATATTCTATTTTTCAATGTTTAGGACATGACAAGTGTCTTATAATGTTATTTAATGTAACTTTATGGATTATGTTACTTTTGGGACAAAAATCATCCACCAATATAGTGGGTATGTTTTTATATATCATGAGATAATGATGGGAATTAATCGGAAGTGCATTATCAGCTAAAATAAACATTCCTATTTTCTTGATCCACATTCTGTAATAGGTTATGGTGTTAGATCCATTTTGAAATGGGAAACATTTGTTCTCCCTGATCCATTATGATTTTATGATCTTGTAGGGTAACCTTGACATATTTAGGGTAATCTACACTTATTATGGTTCTACACTTATATTAAATGAACTATTGGTTCATGATTTAATTATGGTGTATTTCCACTCTTATGGTTCAGATATTTTAAAACTATAATGGTATATATCAGGGTTTATTCTTACTATCCTAAAAGAATTTCATTAAAAATTGTAAGCTAATTTTATAATCTCATGCCATTATATTTATATTATTCTTTCATATGATAATTAGTTAATATCTCTCTTGTATACCCTTACATAGAATTTGAGATCACCATTTCTTATGTTTCAATTCCCCTGGTTATAAGGAAATTATTAAGCAGGTTTTGGAAAAAAATTACTAAATGGGAATACCTTTACGATAGATATTTAAGAACATTCATGAATTATTAATATTATTTTACTTATCTCCAAAGAAACAAATCATTTATGGTCGATAAGAATATATATGTGAAATAAATTATATACAATTTTATTATGATGTAATATCTATAAATGAAAACCCAAGGTCATTATACTGGTTATCAAAGTACTGTTTTTGTTATAATTGGAAACTAGAATAAGAAGACAATTGTGATATCATTAGGGATTTCTGAATTCAAATATTAATGGATATTCCTAATCATATGTATAGCGATAATACAAATGATAATTCAATTTTTTTGAAAATTTTCTAAAATTTATTAATGTATATAGTGAGTGGATTCCATGAAATAACATACATTTATTTACACTATAAGTGGTTGTGGATTGGGTATAGTTGTGCCTAAGGGTAATAACTCTGAAAAGGGTTCATTGAGTTGGACTCATTCATCACTAGGTTCCTGATAACAGGCCTTATTACACACATTATTCGAAACTCTATATGGATATTCTCTAGAAATTCAAAAATTCTATATGAATCATGAAGTATTTAAATTAATAATGTCCATGAAAGACCAAGATGAATCTTACAGTATAAAATATTGAAATTAATGTGTCAGGATTAAGTCATTATATTAGTGATTTTATTAAATATATGTGGTTTCTCACTATGATTATTGTTACTCACAATATGGTTTTTGGGTTTATTGAATGGTTGGAACATAAATGAGAAGTGTTAAAAATGATTATGAGGGAAAATTCGGTGATTTTTAGAAAACAAATATTTGATGGTTCGAGATATATATATTTTTATTATTCAAAATAAAATATAATGATATATGACTATCAATGTAAAAATAGGTGAGATTATTATCATGTAAAATAAGAGTAAGATGAATTTTTAAGAATGTTCATGTGGTAATAAAACATAAAGGAATAAAAATTATTTTTTTTCAATATCTTGCAAGTAGAAAGAATCTCATAGAATAATATTTTAGATAGATGGGAATATGTTTTCAATGTGGAATGAAAGGTCATAGGGAGATTAATTTTAACCGAATTTGGAATATTATATTTGGGGAACATGGGAATTATCTAATTAAAAGAAATAAACTATGGGTAAGAGACTATACCAAGGAAAATATGATGTTATAAAAAATCATTAAATAAAAATGGATTAAGTGTTTGTTTATTGTCATTCAATATTTTTTTGGCAGATTTATTTTTACCATTTTTATTCTAGATATAATCCTCCTAAAACATCTATGTATTGTGTTAATTTTTGTATTATATTTGACTCCATTTTTGTCCAACATAAGAGTTATTAATACCATCAAGGTTTTATGAGTGTATGGTTTTTCAAATGTTCAAACTATTAGAAACACCAATTTTGTCTATATTTGATTTTATTTTAATATGATTAATGTAATTTTGGGAGATGTTTTATTATATAAGGTATATGTATCTCTCATATTAATCATGAATTATTATTTTATGAGTAATTATCATTCTAATGATTAAAGCTATTTATAACACAAATGGTTTATATGAACATTAATAATTATTTTTTTTATATTTTATGGGATATTATAATAATTATATTAATATATTATTTTAAATTTCCATCTAGTGGAATAATGAATGGTCTCGGCAATTGAACCCCCAGCTGAAGCGTGATAAAGGTGAAACACCTACCACTATCATACGAGATGTCATGGTTGTTATGGATTTTATTAATAATGTGTCTAATAAATATTACGTTACTGTTGGGAAAATATTTTTTATCATAAAGATAACCATGATATATAAAAATTATATATTGATAGCTTACACATCAAGAAAATTGAGGGTTCATTTGTAGTATTACCTAACTCATGCATTGGAGTTAAATACGTTATTTTTTCCCTTAACGTTATGGAATAATTATATTTATTTATTATTGTTTCATATATATAATGATCATAATATTTGTATTTTTTATTCAAATAGAGTGATTTGAAAATGAGCCATAGAATATGGTTCGACTGGACTAATAACTATCACTAGTCAATACATTGCCACTCTGGGAATGTGAATAAGGTGCTTAATTATTTGAATAGTAAGGATCATGCTAGCTCATCTGTGATAAGGATCACAATAAATAAAATATTTGAGAATTTTTAATGTACAGATCTATGAATCGTGAATTAAGGGGAGAAGTATTATCTTTCTCAAATAATTTATCAACCATCTATCCTTATGATGATTGAAGTGGCATAGAACAATGTGGATATCCATAATAAGCTGTGAAATTCTCCTAAGATTAACCTTTAATGTGATGGAATGATAACGTTTTTGAACTACTTATATGTTCATTGCATAATTTATTTAAAATAGGATATGATAGAGTAATCTCATAGTTCTCAATTCTCCATTTATCCTACAATCATAAATATGTATATATATTTGAATGATTATTTTTTATAGGATTTCATTAAAAGATATATTTTAGAATATATATCTAATTACTTCAAATTTAATAATTTTAAGTTATGGATAATATTTTCTAAGGAAGAGAAACAACCATTACCATTACAATAAAAGAAATGGTAAAATATCCCTCAACCTTTTCATTAGACACCCCAAAACATATAAAGGGAATAATTCAATTTGGGTTGTAGAAAATCACCTTATAATGTCATCACAATTCATCTATACTAGATACTATTTTTCTCTATATCTGAGATATCAGATATATAATAAGGAATTGGTAATGTTTCATAGATTACCACATTCCATTGTATCTGATCACTATATGAGGCTTACATCAATGTTTTGGTGAAGTCTTTGGTAATATTGTGATAAAGAATCGAGTTTCGGCACTAGGTAACATCCTTATATAGGTTGTTAGTCTTATAGAATACTTAAAACCCTAGATGATATTTCATGATCATGATCTATGTATTTTAAAGGTGGTTGGGATTAACTCCTTCATCTAGTTAAGTTTTTTTATAATAATATCTTTACATCAAGAATTCAGATGGATCTTAATGAATTATTATACAAAAATATGTTTATAAATCCAACGTAATAGGATGAATTTTTAGAATGAAATATATTTTTACCTAATCTTGATGAAAAAATAATATATAAGGATAGATATATTCATCAACACTTTAGGGAAGCCCAAATTCTATATAAATGTATTATATATAATCACAAGCATGACACATAATTCGAGGTTAGTGATAAAGTGATTATATTAATTTCACCATGTAATAAGTTAATGAGATTTAGATAGGTGTGAAAATAATTCCCTTGGTTTATTGGTCCATTTTAAATTCTTGATCATATTTGGGGGGAAACTTATCGATTGGCACTTCAACCATACCTCTCTCATGTCCATGATGTGTTCTACATATCCCCCAAAAGGGATTCGATGCATGATACTTAACAAGGATAGAATTAATATTTCATGTAGCTATAGCCTAATATTTCTTATGAGGAACAATCAGTAAAGACTCTTGACTATATAGAGAATGTTCTATGAAACATGACCACTGACCAATTCAATGTTCTATGGTAAAACCACCAGCTTGAGGAAGCTACATGGGATCAGAAGGATGTAAAGATGTAAAAGTATCCTCAATTATTTTTAGAGAAGAGATTTATTTTCATGTGAAAATCATTTAATGTTTGGTTGAATTTCAAACCTTGGGATTTTATGATTTTTTTATAAGTTTAATTTCATTGATAGCTTACGTTACATGAAACACCGAATTTTAATGAATTGTGATATACTATTAATATTTTTATTGAAATGTAATTATTATATCCTAGCCACTAATCATTTTTCTATGAATATAAAGTTAAACTTTATAAAATTTAAATATAATGGTTTTATATAAAGAAAACATGTTGATGAAAAAAGTACATAATTCATTCTAGCTTCTTTATATGATTAAAAATTATTATTTTCTCAAATAATATGTTTTTATTTTAAAATAATAAAAATATTTTTTTATTCTTAAAAAAAATTGTAAAATAAATTTTATTTTTGACATTTACCCATAAAAATTATCATTGATTGAATTTTTGAATATTTTATTTAATGATTATTTTTTCAATGAAATTTAAAAAATACTATTTTTTATTTAAAAAATACGTTTTTAATGAATTTAAAATATTCATTTTTAAGAAATTTTTTAAAAGAAAAATTAGTTAAATTATATATTTCTTAATATAAATTAGAAAAATGGAATCAATTTCATGATGAATTTTAATATTAAAAAATTCTATACTTTCGAAAGTATTCTCTTTTGAAAATTATTTTTCAATGGATCTACTAGATATATTTTAAAATAAACTATCCCACTTTGGTTAAAAATATTTTATAAAATGGATTCCATATTTGAGATCATTAAAATTTAAATTATATAATAATTTGAAATTTAATTTCTTCCATGAATATTTCTAAAAATAATAAAAAATAATTACTATAGTTAAGGTTAAAACAGGGTTTATTTGGTTACATTATCATGTGATAAAATAAATTTTTAAAACACATATGATCCATATTTAATAATATGGATTTCTTATTTATAATAATTTTTTTCAAAATCAATTATTAATTTTATTTTTATTTTTAGTTTTAAAATTCAAATTACCAACTTAAAAAAAAGACTAGTTACCATGGTAAAAATAAAATGGTAAAAAGAAATAAAAAATATATTAAGTGGAAAAAAAATCAAAACATTATTATTTTATTGTTATAGGTATCGATAAAACATATATTCTACCCACCCGTTTATTTATAAAATTTTTAGTTGCATGGAATGAGAGTTACTTCCAATTACTGAATAGTTATGGGTATTTAAAAATAGGTCACTCATCCTCAATTAAAAAAGGGTAACTCCCCCCCTCCCTTATTCATAGCCCAAAAGAATTTTTTCCTAACTAAATCCTACTAATATATATCCTAAATATCATTATCCATGTTCCATACCTTCTAGAATTCCCAAAACAACAATATTAGGATCCTTAAAAACAGATCCAATTCAGGTATCTTTAAGAAATGGAAATTGATTTCACTAAACTCATTATTTTTAATTATTCTCATAACAACTTAATTATGAAATAATAAATCCAATATAATAACATCAGTATCAACTTTAAATATAGATGTTGTTAATTTGATGAAAAAACACATATATATCTCAGCTTTCTTTATGTGGAAAACAAAATCAGTAATCATGTGTATAGTGGACTACTACCTTTGTAACTGATGTCATTCGTTATCATTCCAAACCTATTATTACTAGATATAAAGATGGAATTTAAAGAAAATTATATTTATTATTAAACTATACTAATTTAATTATATAATCACATACACGTTTTTATATTAAATATCATTGCAATACGAAAAAATCGCTCGTGTGTACATCAGACTTCCGACTAATAAAGAGATGTGATTCATTCTTCACATACAGTTAACATGAATAAAAATAAAGATAGGATTAATAAAGATATATTATATATATGACATGATCATGATTATTTAGTTTTCATATATTATTTACATTTATTTTGGTTAATGAACTAATAGAATGGATGAAATTTTTCTGTTTACGTACGACCTACTGTCTCCATGAACATTGTAATCAATATTCTATCTTAAAATTTATGGATTACTCTAAATTCATAAATAATTAGTATACATGATATTAATATCATTTATAACAGTATGGATATTATGGAACCATGATAAATGTAATTTTCTCTAAAAAACAACAAAAAATAGATATGAAAAAATGGTTATTACATGAAATGTTATCTTAATAAATAATATTTTATCTACACTAAAGCTTATAAAAATTATTCCACATGAAATATACATAGAACCCTCCAAAAAATTTCTAACTCTCCTTAGATGTTTCTAAATGTACCCATATATGATCCCAAATTCTTCCTCGACACGTTTGATTGTACTCTACCTCCCCATCTAATTCCCCATATCCCTCCCTAACTCCCCTCTACGCCTCTTCCTCCCCCGTTCCCCTTTCTGCCACATCCACTTAGACTTTTCCTCCTCCACAAACTACTCTTTGAAATTTCCTTCTCTACCACCCCAACCTTCTCCACCACATCACATCTTTCACCTCTCTATCTACAACTCCCCCACATCCTACCAATGGTTTCGGGTTCATCCACTATATCACATCATTTCTTCATCAATGATCAGTGAATCTGAATCCTCCACCTCTTCGGCCTCTACCTCTGTTTCTGTGGATTATTATAAATTAATTTTCCTCATACATCTCACAATACATCCATACCATCCTTCCCTACAATTTACATATTATATATGTTCTTAGGTTTGGGAGGTGAATGTCCAATTCTAGATAATTTTCAGAGGATTCATCATTCCTTGAATGTTCTTTGGATGGTTCTTTTGGTTATAGTAGACCTTAAATTTATTATTTTGTTCAAAAAATTGATAATGTTTCAGATTAAAAGAGTCATTTTACTCATTTCATATGATTCCCAATTTAGATTATTTTTGGTGGTCTACAACATATTCAGTGTTATTCAAGACGGAAACCACCATTGTAAACCTAAAGATGAAATAAGAGAATGTTCTTGGAAATAATGATATGATGATAATGTGTGAAATTTTTAGTATATAGCTAATTTGGGTTATAACCTAACCATGAATGTAATTAGTTTGTTATTTTTATATACTTTTCAGATGTTTTGGAACTAGAATATAGTATTTTAGTGTTTTGGATGAGAGTTCATTTTTATTGTTTGATTATTTTTCATCAGTCCAATATAGAGGCATGTTGGGATACTATTTTGGATGTATGATTTTCATGCATTTCCCATGATGTTTTTGTATAATTATATGTTGTGGCTGAATTTGAATTGTTTTGGGAGACACAAAATTTCTAATATATAAGGATGATTAAATATTGGAAGTCGGTTTAATGGTTCTTACTAATAGAGGCATTGTATGTAATGATGAGTTGGGAAAGATGAATGATTTGATTGTGTAGCCATCTAGGAAGAAATGGAGAACCAACCCACATCCATTGGAAAACTATAGGTTTTTCAAGGGGATGTTTTTTTGAATCATTTTAGGTGATAATTTGATTTTTTTTTTGAATTATTGCATGATCCAATATTCATATGTAATAAGAAATATTTTTGTAGATCAATTTCATTGTAAAAAAATTAATAAGATCATAAATTAAAAAAATATCATATCCATCTCATATTTTATGTTTAATTTTTTTTTATTCCCCTTCTAAAATTGTACTTTATTCCCCACTCTTTGAATCACTTGGTGAAGGGATTCCCAATTATTATCATATGATTGCGATATCTTAGTCAGTTTCAAATTACACAATCCCAAAAATGGTGATCTCCCAATAATGTTGGTGTTGTTTAGTCTTCTCAATTGATAGCTTTCATGACAGATAAACTTCTTGGAGAATATGATCTATTTTAATTACCCTTTGGGCCTACATGTTTTCATATGTTTTTTTAGCGAGATCGAGGATGAATTTGTTTCCTTTTATTTTTATTATCCTGTAGGTTCTTTATTCAACAAATTTTGGGGTTTATAATTAATGTCTTCATAATTAATCTCCTAGATTTCCTGATCCAATTCACTCAGAATTAGTCCATCCAACAAGTTATGTAGTAATTTTTATGTTCACATAGATAGGAATTCATCTATAAAATAATCGCAAATCAGCAGGAAGAGTTGCAGAAAATAATCATAGCATGTATTATTCTCTTCCTATTATACAATATGAGCATTGATATATTTTGTATTCCCTAATGATAGTTCCCTTGCCTTTTTGTATATTTTTCCTTATGAACCATACCCTTCATTGTTTGGTCTCTTTTCTATGTTCAATTATATATGAAAACATATCTATTAAATATTATAATACTTTCTTCTACAAATGTGGTTGTATGCGTTCCTAGAATTAATCCATTTAACCCTACACTCATTATCCTTCATCTAATATATCATCTTCATTTACTAATTCGTAATTAACTTTATATATTTCCATTTCCAGTGTTAATTTTTTAATTTTTCAATTCCATGTATCATTTATTTTACATTTCAAAATATTAGGAATCCTTTATTACAGTGAATTTATCTCACCCCCCCCCCACACAATAAATATAATTAAACACTCTGGATTTGTTTTTCTTCATGATTTGTATTAAAATATTTGTTCCCTTTCAAATTAAGGACTTTAAAATAAATATTTCCAATATTCTTTCAAACAAATGTTTTACTTAAAAATGCAATGGTATATAAAAATTGTAAAACTTTTATCACTTCCTTTTCCAAAATAAAGTGTTTTAAAAAAATGAATTATTTTTCTTTAAAGGATATGAGAAAAATGTAGGAAATTGAATAACATGTTATCATCAAGGAACACGATATTTTAATTTTTTATTATCTTTTTCCTCTTTCCATTCTTCAATGTAATTATTTTGAACCTATTATTCATTTAATACATTATTATTTTTCAATGAAATGATTTTTCTATTTCTAGTATCAGATGCATCACATGGTCTATGATTGTTTTTGGAATCTACTATTGTAATCTCTTGAACATTTTATACATGTTTTTATTATTTTTCTTTTTCAATCCAATGTTATTTTTATGTTTTCAGTGGTACATTCAACACGTGGGCATGATGGTTTTGGGAATAATAATTAATGACAGATGATGTGTGGTTATGAGGTAATGATATAGTATATTAATTGAATTCAAAAATTTAGGTTTTCTTATATTTTATGATTTATTGGAAGGCTTCCATATGTTCCACAATGAAAATTGTTTTAGGTGTTAATTTATATGGAATGAGAATATGTGAATCATGTTTCTTTGGCTTGCAGACTATGAGAAAATATGACACATTGAATAACATGTGATCATTAAGGCATATATATTTCATTTTCAAATTATTATTTTTCTAACTATTCTTTGTATTAATTATTTCACCAATTAAAATTTGTGCGACTCTCCCATTCAAGAACAAATAATTTACGCATTCCTCACCAAATGGGATACACATATTCTAAGATACATAGGTGTAGTTAAATTAACATATAAATTTTTTCCATCTATTCCCTCAACAGTCTCTTTATCACATATCACTTCTCTATCTCAATTAATCGATGTTGTCCCATTAATCATTTAATTGGTCATCTGTGGTGTTTGAATTTCATTTTTATAAAAAATTAGACTTCTCCATTTTGTATCATATAATTTACATTCATGATCTAATGGGAATAGTTCCACTCCCTTGTGATTCATTAGTGGTACCAATATATCATCTATTCTAGGTAAACATTCGTATTACATCTTTGGATGTTGAAAATATTCACTTCTTTATAATTTTATTTCTAAAATTATCCACAAAATTAATATATATTTATAAATTTATTCACTATTAATCATAAAAAATATCACCCAGTTCATTTAAACCATAGGATTTTCACCTCATCCTAATAATGATTTTCACGTCCAATGTTTTTTATTTGCAATTGTAGATATTCTGTTTCTTATTCACTAATAGTGGTATCATCCATTGAAAATCCATACTATTCAATTTCTTTTTGAAATATTAGAAACACATCTTATACCATTTAATATCCCTTTGATGTTACGGAATAATTCCTCCATTGGTTTTTTCCATTCTAATTCGAGAACCTCATATAGAAAATGAACAATGTTTCCAATTTTCTAGATATTTTTTGAGATTTTTTTCATTTCTTTTGTATATTATATGCCTCTTACTATGATTATATTCTTCTCTATTTATTTTTTTTATATTATATACATTTCATATTTAACCATATTATTTATAAACCAATAATACTATACAATCATAATCAGTTTCAGTATTATAACAACATTTCTTATTAATTCATTTTAACTCATTATCCTACCGAATATTTTCAATTATTATTTTATATGCATTTACTTTATTAATATTTTATTTCCCTTAAATTTATAAATTTACATAATATATATTAATTACCAGTATAAAATCATTTTGAGAACTACCTGTATGAATTATCATATTCTACATATTCTAAGTGCATTTCTTGTAGGCATATTCTGTATCCAAATTCAAATTAATGAACTTTCCCTACCTAAAAAATCTATACTATAATATTACATTCCCCCCAGCCCTATCCTTGTTAAAATCCTTCATCGCACCTATTTAAAATCTACTAAATCCTTTGAAAATATATATCCAATGAAAATATTCATTCCTGAGATATATTTATTTGACTAAATAATTGTTCTAGAAGCTACTTTTTTTGTTTCAGTTAACGATGATAAGACATGTTATAAGTAGTTCCCTTATATGATTTAATCATATATGAACATATATCATGTCAATTAATTTTGGAAAAACATAAGGTTCACAATTTATAAACTATTCTATCTTGATCCATTGTCACTCTTAGTGCAATGTTGCTATCATAGTTCATCTCCCATGTGTTATTGATTTGATGTTCAAGGTTCACATTATGTTTCTAAAATTGGAATTAATGTGGATGATAATGTTTTAACTCCAATATCCACATTTTATAATAAGTAATGTGAGAATAACTGATATCAATTTTTTTTTTAGAAAATCTGGAGTCATAAGTGCATCTTAACTGAATTATGGTTATATGACAACACTTCTATGCACTAAACTACAACCATGAGTGCCCCAAATCGGGCTGTTAGTTTTACTTTGTTCCATCATTTTTTATATTTCTATTTTGATATCTTCATACTCTTAAAATATTCCAATTTTTCTATTTACATGGATTAGCGACATCAATTTTTTATCTAAGGAATGTTAATATAATTTGTGTGATGAAAGCATAATAACTAAATATATGTTTTTATTTAACATTTATTTTTTAAACTGATCCTATTATAAATCATACACAATATTCATAAAACATTACCAATGTCAGAAAACTATATATTTTTATTATTCCTTGTAAATTTAAAAAAAGAATAATATTTTTATTCTTTGTCAAGAACAAATATAAAATATTTTTTCCAACTAAACATTTTATATTCTCCTTAAATATATAGAAGACCAAGAGATGTTCAGTTGTCCATAAATCATATTTATATTGTTGCATGATAATGTTAACCATTAGTGGATTAAAAAATTGTCATTTTTTTTAATATTTACAATATATAAGGTTTTATTATAAAATATAAATATATTTACTTGTTTCGCTATAATCAACTATAATATACGTCTATATTTGGTGTTGAATATTATTATTGGCTACGTATTTTTTTATGAAATTAATTTTTTATTTCTACGTGTATATAATTTGAATCAGGTAAAAATTTAATCCTCTGTAATTTTATATTTTTTATGAAATATTCTGAAATCAATTTTATTAATGTTCAAATACATTATGCAATTATATTTTTCAAAATCCAAAAATAATGAAGATCAAGTGAAAAACAAATCATCTGTCAGTGTTTATAGAAAGTGAATTCATATTTTCTTAGTTCTCCTAGTTCTCCATCATGTTCATTATTTTCCATTTTTTATGGAAGATTCGTATTTCCATGTACCCTATTGATGGGTGACCACATAAATTGATTTACATGTGTTTTAACCCCATTGAGTCACATATGATTTTACAACATTAGAGTGTGTTTGAACTCTGATATATGTTGTAGTTCTGTATTGAATTAACATAAATGGAGTGTGTATTGTGTCATGTCGTTATATTGTGTCTTTTTTCATAATGATTTTTTGTTTCAATTAAATGAAATTTTTTCCTAATTCATTAACACGTTTTTATATAGTATTATATGTTAAATTTTTTGTTTAATTCTCTAAATGATTCTTATTTAGGGTGTAAAGGAAAAAAACAAGCACGCGTGTGATGGGTATGTTAAGAAACACCCATAACAGCCACTTCAAAAAAAAGGTTATTTACAATGCTCTTGTGAGGACCTCCAACAAAAATTCCAAAAGGTACACCATTTCATATTGGGATGTTTAGTAGGTTAGTGTACTCCCTAAAATCATTATATGTCCACTTATGACATTTTTTATCTTCTTTATGTTTTCGATCCATTTTATAATTTAATTTTTCCCTTAATTTCATTTCATAATTAATTTTCCTGTTATACATAATCATGGTAGTTACTTTCATACAAGTGAAAATAGGGATGGGATTGGATAATTCCTTATATGGCTCATCATCCATCTCAAATCGATAATTCATCAGTGAAAATTAAATTCAATGGGTATTTATCAATGGGTCGAATCATATGGAGCAACTAATTATTTCAAACTGAATTACCAACGAATATCAGTTTAGACACCAGAGGGTGGTGGTGGTTGAATTATATTTAGCAATTTTTTTTAAAAAATTCCCCATTCTATTAAAATATTTTAACCCATATTTAATTCAACTCATATTGGTATTTAGGTAATATTGATATATATTTACTATTTTTCAAAGAATTTATCTACATGTTTATTCCTCACCAAATACTTCTTCAAAATACTTCTCACTATTTTCATAGATTTTCATCAAGTTTTAAATGTAGGCCATAAGTCAAACATGATCCATGTTGTGACATAGAATCTACTTATGGCCTATTTTTTAGTTGTTTGCTGAAGCCATTCCATTTCATTAAATTTATAATCCAAATAAAAATAATAAATCTTCAGATACTCAATATAAAATTCTAAATTCGATTTATATATTTATGATAATCTTCAAGATCATGGTCCCTTTTATAGAATAGCATTAAAGAGTTCATGAAACTGTCACCATGTATTCTAACATTTAAAAATCCAAATGCATTATCAGAAAAAATAATATTAACACTTCACGTTTACATATTTTATGTTCAAAAAACACTTCAGGTGTGCATTATTTATGTTCACGCATCACTTCAGCTAATGTTCTCTTTATTAGGTGTAGAATGAAGAGTCAAGGATAAAGAACACATCACTTTAGATATGCATTATTTATGTTCATCATTCATATTTCCAAATTATAGAATCTTATAGACAGATATCCATTTTTGATTTATAAGTAAAACATTCTATAATATTTTTTAGATATTACGATGATTTTATTTTGTATTTTTTTGATCAATTTTTATCACTTGACACTAAATGGAATATATAAAATGATGCTTCAATAATGGTGAAATTGGTCATGGGAGTTTCAATTTGGACAGAGATCTAGGGTTGTGAATCATTTTCACACATTACCGGTTCTACTCTGTTCTTTTTGGGGTAGCACTGGCATTACCTTGACCTACCTCCAATGAGTAAAT
Organism: Viscum album; assembly: GCA_963277665.1. NCBI lineage: Eukaryota > Viridiplantae > Streptophyta > Magnoliopsida > Santalales > Viscaceae > Viscum > Viscum album. The sequence continues at coordinate 624,940,371 of OY728165.1, forward strand.
CTTCATACCATTAACAATATTCATATTTGGTTTTCTCATCAGCATTGATTAATGTTGTATATTTTATTTTTTTCATCAAATATGTTTTAAGAACAAACTCATGGTGAGTATACTGTCTATGGAGATATAGAAGCACATTGTATCATTATTAATTGATTTTATGTGAGTATATATAGTGTTAGGGTAGGAAAACATAGTCTTGGTCACTTCAACAGTTTGATATTTTTAGATACGTTTTATTATTTTCATTTATTCATACAAACTTCTCTAGTTAATCAATATTTATATTTCAATATACACATTTATATCATTTCACTCCTTAATTCATCACTTTTTAAATAATATATTCATACATTATATATTGAATCAGTTATAGAATTCATTAATCTACTGGTAGTTTAGTTTTCCTACCATGCCTATTTTAAATTAACCAATTCCATATATTGTCATGCATATAGTATTCTTATATTGTTTTAAATCACATACAGTTGTATGAATACTTATTTAATACTTTTTTTCTTTATACACCTGTTCACAAAAATTAAAATGTATTGTTATATAGAATGATTACACCTACATGTGTCCCAAGAATCCTTCACTGTATTTCCATGTGTCACGAGCAGCCCAAAATCATAATTTCTTGTTCCAATTTACTCACTATCTTTCTATCAGTGACAAATATTTCATAAATCATCACTATAATTTTTTTATCTTTTAAATGAATATTTGTAGTTAAATGATTGTGTCATGAAAACACCCCGGTTCAGTACTAGTTCTAAATAATATGGAAATAAAATGTTATATGTAAATAATATTTGGAATTATATATATGATTATGGATTTATAATATACCTATAATATACATATAATATTTGTGGGACAGATGCCATATACACAAGTTATTTCTTTGGCATGGGTATGTAATGCAAATGAATGTAACCTAAGATCCTTATGATGATAATTATGTTCTATGAATATACATCTAATTTTATTGATTTTATTGGGATTTTGATTAAAATTATACCAAATTTGAAATGGTTTTATGTTACAATCTCATTGTTTATAGAGATTATTTACGATCGTGATTCCAATAATAAGATATTATGATCCACTTATAAAGACAGTCATGAATTTTAATCTCATATTTTTATTTCATTAAAATAATTGTTTTCTTGTCATTTTCAACATTTTATAAATTCATTATTAAAAATTAATATTTTTAAGGAAAACCCAAATTTATTTCTCCCTATGCTCGAAAATACTTTTTTATCCTCTTCCATGTTTTCTAAATTTTTTTTAAAGAAATATTTTATTATTATTTGATGAATTTTAAATAATGTTTTCACATAGTTTAACTAATTAAAAAAAATATATGGAATATTATTATCATTTTAAAAACTACTCTGTATTTAATTTTGATAAAAAAAATGGGAAGGGTATACTATTTTCAATTTATACAGCATGAACAATATTCTTAACCATCATGGACACTCAAATATTTGATGCTTTATTTACATTTTTTCATTTTTCTGTTAAAATAAAATATTTACAATAATATTTTTTAAATATTGAAATCTTAAGGAGGTGATTTCAAATGAAAATTATATTTTTCTCCATATTTTTTTAATTATAATTTATGTAATTAATATTCATCAATGATATCAAACTTTTCTATTTCTTATTTTTTATTAGGAATGTTATCTAATGGTATACTAAATAATATTTTTTCGATATTTTATGGTTTTGATAATGATGAAATCATTTTTATGAAAAACATATCTTTTTCATGGGTTATGATATAATGAATTGATGAAATGTGTGTGAAACCCATTTTTCCCATTGGCTATGGTGTGATGAAATTTTTATATGACCCATTTAATTTTTTTGTCAATTATGAAATAATGAATGTTTTATAAATTACTGGAAGATTAATTTGATGATTTTTTGATAGGTGGGACCTATATCCACCTCAAATAAATAAGGTAGTGTTTTTTTATCCCATGACCAAATGACAGGGAAAATCATATGTGCTTGATCCACTATTGGAAATAAGCTAATATTCATGTTAGACTATGGGAAATAGGTGATGGGGCGTCATCCACTATGAACTGATAAACCATTATTTTTTACAATTATGTTTTGATTTTATGGTATCGAATGATAACCGTAATGTATGAACTGGATTCAATAATTACGATGGAACCGCAATTTTATGAAATGAAATTCAGGTTCATGATTTATTTATGATGATTTTTCACTATAATATTGCATGTATTTTTAAATAATAATATGTTATATCATGATTCATTCTTACAATTTGATATTGATTTGGTATGAAATTTTTATGTTATATTAATAATCTCATACACTTACGCTTATCTAATGCTTTCCTATGATTATCATATTGTATATTCTATGTATACCCTTACAAAGAATTGAACCTAACCCATTAAAATATTTCTTTTCCACCTGTTATGAATAAGGAATTTTTTAGAGTATTTCAATGAAGATTACTAAATAATAGATCTTTAATGGAGAATTTAGAATTTAATTCATGAAATAAGTATATTTTGTAATGAATATCCAAATATACTAAACCCCTACCATCCTCAGGTGTGTTTTTTATATATTTATTAAATATTAATATACTTAAATGTAATATATAGGTAAGAAAATATTTGGTTGTAATGTGTAGTGTGAGGGGAAGTGAGTATAAGAGTTCCCCATTTATAAGTAATAATAGATGGAATTTTTGTAAATAACCAGAGGTATTTAAAAATGGGAAGTCACTATAGAGGAAAGTAGTTTAATAATTGGGAAATTATTAAAAGGTTCATGGGTATGGTTGATAAATTCTTTGACCCTCCAATTCCATATATAGTTTAAAAATAGTTGTGTTCCTTATATATTTTTTAAACCCTTTTTAAAACTTTTGAATTTTTATGATGTAATAAGTTTTCATCAAATTAATTTATCCTTTATTATTGAGAATAAATATTTCATTATTGCATAATTTGGACCAAATGATTCCAAATTTTAAATTAATTTTATTTTATTAATATTTAAAAAATATTAAAAAAAATTCAAAAAACCAAATGCATAATATTTTATAATAATTGTCATGAAAAAGAAAGAATTAATTCCAAAATAAAAAAATATGGGTTTTTAAGTAAAAAACAATATTTTAGAATTAATAATTTCATTTATAAAATAATTATTCTTTCATATTGATATTTTTTCTGTAATTTACATTTCATAAATATATAATAATAATGTCAAAAAATTCATTTTATTTGTAAAAGTGATATTTTCCACTATTCACCATATAATCATTTTTTAGAAATATCCAAAAAACTATCCTAAGTTATAATTTTTATGATGAATATAAAAATCTTATTATTTTTAAAAAATAATATTTATAAAATTATAAATATAATTTTTATAAATAAAATTATAAAGCATTGTGAAAAAAGTTTTCATGGGAAAATAACGTTTTTAAATACTGCAAGATCTTATTCTAAATTTCTATAAAACAATAACAATAAAGGAAATAATAAATCAATGTTATATTTTATTAACATCATCATTTTACATTAATATATTTATTTTATTTTATTAATATTAAAAAAACATAAATATGTATATTTTTAAACACAATAAAGATATATATAAATTAGTATAAAAAAATATTTACATATATAGTAGTATATATCATTCTTCAGATATTTTTTTTCATACCAAATAAATAAATGGTCAATTTTTGTAGCCTTTATTTAAGTTTATTATATATATACCTTGGTTTTTTAGTTCATAGATTCATGTGTATCAATATATTGGACATATTTGACTTAATGAAAATATATATTAGAATCTCGAGTCATTACATTGACACACTTTTAAACTACTAATTTGGTTTAGTGTTAGGAAGTATAAAGTATATGTATGTTTTCATATTATCACCCATGGATCGATGTGAGAGTATGTTCATAATCTTGTTTCATATTTAAACATATTTTTACCTTCTAATATAGTCATGAGAAATACAGTCTTTCACATGACTCTTTATTCACTTTCACTCATATGGATGTGGGATTATAACATATATAGAATTTAGGAACAATTTATTTCAAATAAATTAAATTTCCTTGATTTATTTATTTATATGCTACACAAATATTAGCTTGATCTCTATGAAACATTGGTTAGGCTTATGTTTCACGCAACACTATGTTTCTACAAAACAACCTTTTATTATTATAATTATTTAAACTATATTGTTATGAAATATCCATTAAATATATTAATATTAATATAAATAAATACTATTTAAATATAATTTATAATGGATTTATATAAATAAAGAATATTTATATTGAAGTATTTATTTTTTGGTAAAGTCTATATGTTTTGAGAAACACTATTTTCTCCAATGAAAATCTTGTTATGTCCTTCTATGAAAGATAATAAAATTAATATTAAATAAAAAATTAGTTTTACCATTATAAAATAAATCACAATTTTTTAATTAATAATTTCACAGTTCTCTTACGGATTATTTTTTTTGATTTTTCAGAAATACATGATTTTTAGATGAATAGTATAAATACAAAATTTTAATTTAATATTGCTTTTTCATCTAATTTAATTATATATTTTAATTATATTTTAATTTGGTTTTAACACGTAATTAGTTTAATATTAAATATATTAATCCAATTTAGATAATGGGAACCAATTTCACATTGAAATTGTATGTAAAATCATTTCAAACGTTTAAAAAATTTTGTCTTTAAAAATCTACTTTCACAACATGTCTGTTGGATTAATTTTAAATTATTTTCTACAAAATTTTTGATTATAATTTATAAAATGTATTAAATACTTGTATTCCGAAAAAATTATTAATTTTAATTATTTAAAAATGTTTTTTTAGCAAAATTTTTTTTGAAATTAATTAACATTAATTGAATCAATTATGGTAGAAACAATATTAGTTCGTGGTTATACTTTTAGGTAAGGGTCCAAATGACCTAAAAAAATTTACAAAATAATTTTTTTGGAAATATTTGGTTTATTATTTTTCATTTTATTTAATATATACCCTTCTTTTAGGAACATTATTTAAGGGAGACCTCTCAATTTTGTTTACCTTTTTATATTTTTAAGAATGTCACTCTTCCTCTATTATAAAAAGGGAACTCAACCCCATAATTATTCAAACATATTAATCCATTTTTCACACCTTAAACCTGATAAAATATACTCCCATATTCCTTAAATTAATCCTAGGTTCATCATATTTTTAAGATAGTTAACCAAGGAATCCTTTGGTGAAATCCAGAAGAAGTTACCCAAAGAAGAGGTAACGTCCTTCAAAAAAAATATTCTATTATTTTTTATCTAGAGCTTCAACTATTGTTTTTTAATTATTATATAAAAAATTAGTATCCTAATCATATAAAAAACATTAATTGTTAGGTTATGGCCTAAATTGACACACACTTCCATAAAATAAGACATTCCACCGTCATTCATGTGTACGGTGTACTTCCTCTTTGTGATTTGATGTCATTCCTTCTTCCATTTTAACATTTAAAGAATGTAAATAATAATATAATTTATTTTTTATAAGATATATACAATATTTATGATGTATTTATGTTTTGGTAATTATAATATAACACATTCCTTCATTATTTACATTTTTTGGAATATGATTACTTCGTTTCTGGACGTGTGGACTACCAACTCCCTAGAGTGATGTGATTCGTTCACACATTACATGGAATTTATTAAGGATGAGTTTAGTAAAATTATATGATATATATTGAATAAAAATGATAATTTAACTATAATATATATATGTGTTTGTGTGTGCCATTTACTTTTATTTAATTCAGAATTAGAGGAAAATAAAAACTGCAATCATGTGTACATACCACCTACCATCTCCATGAATGGCATATTTCATTTCCTATTATGATATTTTGTAGTTTTTTATAAATACATATATAATTAATTTATATTATATTTATTTAATTTTTATCATTCAATGAATTTTCAAATCATTATATAATTAAGATCACCAAAAAATGAAAAATCAGAACACATGTGAAAGAAAAAGAGCTTATTACCATAAATGTACCTTTAACATGAAATTATTGATAAACTGGTAATAAAAATACATAATAAAATCATATATTTTATTATATAATTGACTATTTTTAATTAATAGTTTTAAAAAACATATATTTATTATTTAATAAGCTTGAATGAGTATGATAAGAGTCAGGACATAAGGTAAGTGGATTTCTAGTCTATCTTTTATTTATGTGAGACTTATGATTTATTTACAACACTTCAAATTTGTGTAGTGTGTAAAATAAACATTAATATAGTCTATGATTAATATACTTACATTTATGAGTATTTACAGATCAATTTGATGCTCTATATTTCATGTGGTTTGATGGTTAAAAAGTTACCAATTCTGTAATGTAATTTTGTCTCTATTTTCCCTCTTTAAGAAACATGTTTTAATATGCACCAATTGTAACGCCCCGACCCCAGCTACCCAGAGTCGGTGCATTACTTCGTAACATTGGCATGATCACAAGAAAGATCAAATCCCGAAAGACCGATTAGTTTAGTAGCCTTGGAAACACTAGATATAATCATAAGTTTTACATTACATCATAAAATGAAAAACTACTACAACAACATAATGTTTCCAACGTCCACACTATAAACCCCTCATAATATCCCTGCAAGTCAATCATAATTTAGTTCTTCACTACCTGGGAAAAATAAAACATAGAAAAGGGGTGAGCTCAAATGCCCAGTAAGGATAACAATAAAGTGGAAACTTTCATAAATAAGAATAAACATTTAAGGCAATGTATAACTAAAACAAAAGCCTTTTTAAATACGAACTTTCAACATGGTATGGCATAAATAAAATGAAATAATGCCATTTACTTATTCACATGGATATTCTACTAAATGAATAATCACATGCAAAAATCAATAACCACTTTCATAATGTTGGAATTCATAATGCCAGACTATCATAACCACATAGCCAAGGCCTCGTGCCAAGACTACAAATAAGATTTTGTCAAGGCCTTGTGCCAAGACACTAGTTTGTCTCATGAGACCTACCGATGCATCGAGGAGCTATAGCGGGCTCCACCCGTCACTTATTAAGTCCAATGCATTCCCATATGAAAAGGTTTAAACATAAACATTCGTATTAAAACTAGCATACGAAATGTCAATAATTTCACCATAAACTATGAATGGTATAAAAATAGCACATCCACAGTCAAACATATCACAAAACCTTCAATACAATATAGAAGTTTTGTATCATAATAAATCAACTTCAAATAATCTTAAAATCCATCAAAGGATGTTGACATAGATGAAATCAAAATTCTTTTTAAAGAAGTATCTCCTTTTATTTTGAAATCATTTAAGATCCATATAAAATAAAACATTTTCTTTGAAAATATTCTTATAAGCTTGTATGGGAAGCTTCGACGATTTTATAACGGCGGAAAATAACTGCACCCGCCGTATAAGTTAAAAAAAACATTCTTACCTCAATTCTGTCGAAAAGGTTAAAAAGGACCTTGTTTTGAAAACGACGGAAAGATTCCTTTATAAACCTCTTATAAAAAGTCAAACAAGGGTATAAATGACTTTAACCCATATTCTTGTAAATAGTAAAAATGTTTTGAAGTACATTTCGAAGAAACATGGATGTGGATGATAAAGAGATCCCAGTAGATTATTACGTATAATAAAACCTCGGATAATGAAGAGATTGTGAAATAACCCTTACCTTGTACTTTTCCTTGGTTGTGGTAGGTTAACCTCCTGTATAATGGTGAAATAATTGTTATTAAATTATACAAGAATCATATACATTAATATGATATCATATATGATCTTTTAATATTGATTTGATAATAATATCTTAGTATTATCGTTGTTTCGGGTGTTAACTTACTCATTTTCTTTTATATGTTTTGTTACATAAGCCATGTTTGTTGTATCTTATTCATATCCAGAATGATATCAAGTCCTTAAACATCATTTTTAAATCATAAAATGATAATTATACTTGAATGGATACGATGGAGAATGAATCTCATCGCGTTCGTGGAGACGGTAGTCCGTACGTACGCACGAGCGACAATATCATTCTTTTGATATTAAAATAATATATAAATGGATGGTATATCATATATACAGAATCATTAACATGTTATATTTATTATTTACATGAGTTACACATCATTATTATACCCATCCAAATAATATTATATTGAATAACAATTACACCACGACGTGGAGACGGTAAGCCGTACGTACGCACGTATGGTGACATGTTATTCAAAGGGTGGATAGAATACTGAATATGATTGTACCATATTTATAATAACATCACAGTATATGTGAGATACTGGAGTTATTATTTCAGAATGGTAAGAACAAAGGAAGAAGAAGTGGAAGAAGAAATGAACTTAGAAAAGGGTGGTGAAATCATTACCTCTTCTTCGGGTTCTTCCTTTTGATTTGATCAAAAGGGCTCCTTAGGTTGGCTTTCTGATCAAACTAAGGCCTCTAGGTTGTATTGAGGGATGTTGGGAGAGTATTTGGGCAGAGTTTGGCCGAACCAAAAGGCTTTGAAGGTGTGAAGAAATGAGAAGGAGGAGTGCCCTTTTATAAGAGGGGTGAGGGGCACCTTTGGAAAAGCTAGAAATATTAATTTATAATAAATTCATATTCGGTTTCTAAAGGCTCCAAAGTTGACTATTAAAATGATGAGGTGGGGATAGGTCGAAAACAACTCATCCAATAGAATTTAGACAGGTTTGGGTACTTATATTAACCTTATCTTTAAGTATTAACTCTAAGTTAATTAGTTTCACTTTTACAATGTCTCTTTGTATTTTTATATAATATGGTTAATAAACTTACTATATACATCTAAGCGACCCCCCAGTGGTCCAGTAATGAGGAACCTATCATAATATAAGTCTCTTGGCCGAACCTTAGATTTTTAGGAATTTAATATCAATTAATAATATAATATTTGTTTTAAGAACTCTTTTATGTCAATTTTGACACTATTCAATAGTTGATTTTTGTGAAACTCCTAACAGATTGATTACTTCGAACAAAGTCAATTAAATCAATCCTAATATATCATATTATCATAGAAAATTAGTTTAATTCATTAAAAGTTTCATATTATAATTATTTGGGTATTTATAAGATCAATTATTTTTATTTTTTACTATTTTAGTAATTACTGCATCATCATTGTGTCATAAATAAAATAAATTATATAATGTCTAAAAATTATAAATAAAAAATCATTATGTAGGAAATCTTTTTAGCTTTCTAATGAATATTTATAATCGAAAATACAACATATATAACCCTATGTAAAAATTGTTGTTCTAAAAGATATATGCTTGTGTCATTTTTGTATTCATTTTAACTAAATTAAAATAAAGTGTCATTATCACTTACAAGTGGATCCATGGGGTCCCAAAATTGACACAAAGATTCCCATGGTCGACCATCTATCAACCAATAGGGTTAAGACACGTTTTTAGGGTAATTTAGTATTATTATAATATTATTTTTTTAACCCTTATTTACCGGATTTACCCTTAACCATGGTAAATAAAATATTTACTGCAGTAATTATTCAAAATGTCTAAAAATAAAAGTTACCTATTTACACAATTTGAACATCCTGATTCCAAATATGGAATCCATTTTCCTAAATTCAAAACACAGAAGTGGAAGAAATTAATTTAAAATTAATTCCCGCTGTCAAAACAAAAAGCGTGTTTTTAAGAGATAATAACTATCAAAAGATTGACACTTGTTTATGTTCAGTTTAATTGTAAAATTATGTCCAATGACCAACATTATATTAAATAGTAAAAATATATTCTAAATATACTTTAAAACTACTAAAATTCATAATTTATCACTATTAATTATTTTGATTAAAAAAGTTGTTTTTAATTAAAATTTAGTAATTTTCACTATTCATCAAAATATAAAAGTTATCCGAAATGTACCAAAATTTCACCCTAGGCTAATTTTGATATTCCGAATCCAAAAATGAAGTCCATTTTGAAATATAGAATATATATGATTTCAAAAATTAGGTATTACTATTCACAACGGCTAGTTTAATTAGATGTGGTGTGTGTTAGAACTCGAGGTTGCGTACAACACACGCTATCGCATTATTTGAAGGGAAACGTACCGTAGAAGCTTGGGGTGTTACATTCTCCCCTCCTTCAAATAATTGCGTCCTCGCAATTTCTAGGGTATTACTGCATAAAACGACTCGGGTGGTTCTTCATCATAAGTTCCTCGGGTTCCCACGTTGCCTCTTCCATCTTATGATTCCTCCACAAAACTTTTACCAGACGCGTCGTCCGGTTTCTCAGCACTTGTTCTCTCGTATCAAGAATCCTGACGGGCTCTTCGCAATAAGACAGATCGGGTTCCAGTTCTAAATCTTCATAGGTGAGTACATGCGTTGGGTCAGGCATGTATTTCCTCAACAGAGATACGTGGAACACATCGTGAACTTTGGAGAGACTTGGCGGCATTGCCAATCGGTAAGCTACAACCCCAATTCGTTCTAGAATTTCGAAAGGTCCGATGTACCTGGGACTCAATTTACCTTTCTTACCAAAACGTATGACTCCCTTCCACGGAGATACCTTCAGGAAAACATGATCACCGACTTGAAATTCCAAATCCTTCCTTCGATTATCGGCATAGCTCTTCTGCCTACTTTGAGCTGCTTTGATGTGATTTTGGATTACCTTCACCTTTTCCACCGTTTCCTCCACCAGTTCTGGGCCTACAAGTTTTCTTTCACCAACATCATCCCAACAGGTTGGTGTACGACATCTCTTTCCGTATAACGCTTCATATGGTGCCATTTGTATACTCGAATGGAAGCTATTGTTATAGGAAAATTCTACCAGTGGTAAATATTGATCCCACATACCCTGAAAGTCAAGTGAGCAAGATCTCAACATGTCTTCTAAGGTTTGAATAGTCCGTTCTGATTGTCCGTCTGTCTGAGGGTGGTAAGCAGTGCTCAAATGAAGTTCAGTATCCAGGGATTTCTGAAGACTTTTCCAAAATCTTGAAGTAAAATGGGGATCACGATCAGAAACAATCGATAGGGGTACTCCATGAAGTCTCACAACTTCATTAATATATAGTCTTGCTAGACGTTCCAGGGGTAGATCTTCTCTTATAGCAAGAAAATGTGCTGACTTGGTAAGACGATCAACAATCACCCATATTGCATCATTCCTTCTAGGAGTCTTTGGTAGCCCCATGACAAAGTCCATCGTAACATTGTCCCATTTCCACTCCGGTATGGGAAGAGGTTGCATGACTCCTCCAGGCTGTTGCCTTCCAGCTTTCACTTGTTGACAAACCATACACCTTGACACAAAATCAGCAATCTCCCTCTTCATGTTGTCCCACCAAAAATGTTCCTTCAAATCCCTATACATTTTGGTGCTCCCAGGGTGTATAGAGAAATTGGAACTATGAGCGTCATCCAACAATTCCCTTTTTAGATCAGGTATATCGGGAACACAAAGTCTCTTCCCGAATTTCAAAATTCCATCTTCATACACAAAGTCTCTCAATCTCCCACCATTCACAGCTTTAATCTTCTTTTGGAATTCTTCATCATCGGTCTGAGAACTCTTAATCCTTTCTAGTAAAGATGGTTTGGCAACCATTTGAAAAAGCATTGATGTTTCACCTTCCCTGGTTATTCCCATGTCCATCTTCACTAGATCCATGAAAATTGGATCCCTTTCAATTCTCATCATGTTCAGAACTCCATGGTCTTTTCTGCTCAAAGCATCTGCTACTTTGTTTGCTTTCCCTGGGTGGTAGTGTATCGTGCAATCATAATCCTTGAGTAATTCAAGCCATCTCCTTTGCCTCATGTTGAGTTCTTTTTGTGAGAAAATATACTTCAAACTCTTGTGATCAGTATAAATATCACATTTTTCACCATAGAGGTAGTGCCTCCATATCTTCAAAGCAAAGATCACAGCTGCTAACTCAAGATCATGAGTAGGATAGTTTTGTTCATGAATTTTCAACTGTCGTGATGCATAGGCAATAACTCTATCATTCTGCATAAGGACACAACCAAGTCCTTTCTTTGATGCATCACTATAAATAACGAACCCATCATTCCCCGATGGTAGAGTCAATATAGGAGCATTGACTAATCTTTTCTTCAATTCTTCGAAACATTCTTCACACTCTTTTGTCCAAACAAATTTAACCCCTTTACGTGTGAGCTTCGTTAATGGGTTAGCCAATCGGGAAAAATTCTGGACGAAACGTCGATAATAACCTGCCAAACCAATAAAACTACGTACCTCAGTTATACTCGTAGGTGCTGGCCATTCTTGGATTGCCTTGGTCTTAGAAGGATCAATAGAGATTCCATCTTTAGAGACAATATGGCCAAGAAAAGAAATCTCCTGAAGCCAGAATTCACACTTGCTAAACTTTCCATATAATTCATGCCTCCTCAGAGTCTTCAAGATAATGCGCAAGTGATTTTCATGATCTTCATAGGTTTTGGAGTATACCAATATATCATCAATAAATACTACCACAAATTCATCGAGATACTCCTTGAAAACTCTATTCATCAGATCCATGAATACAGATGGTGCATTAGTCAATCCAAACGGCATTACAGTAAACTCGTAATGCCCGTACCTGGTTCGAAATGCTGTTTTCGGAATGTCTTCCTTCTTTACACACAACTGATGGTATCCAGATCGAAGGTCAATCTTTGAAAAGTATTGAGCTCCATGCAGTTGGTCAAATAAATCATCAATACGAGGTAGGGGATACTTGTTCTTTATCGTTATAGCATTGATCTCCCTGTAGTCGATACATAACCTCATAGATCCATCTTTCTTTTTAACAAAAAGAACAGGGGCTCCCCATGGAGAAACACTAGGGCGAATAAATCCCTTATTACTCAATTCCTCTAGTTGTTTCTTTAGTTCGACTAACTCTACAGTGGCCATTCTATAAGGGGTCTTCGATATAGGCCTTGATCCAGGAATCAAATCAATGGAAAACTCAACTTCTCATTCTGGAGGATGTCCAGGTAAATCTTCCGGAAATACATCTACAAATTCCTTCACAACAGGTACACCCTCTATTTGAACATTCCTTTCCTCACCGATAGTTACTTCATTCTCTTCCTCCCCAATAATTGAATTAAGTTGAGCTACTGGGGGTGGATCTAAATAAGAATTAGGTGGTGACGATTCTGCTCTAAAAATAAGGTGCTCCTTATCATTATCATCAAGAATCGTAACCTCTTTCTTCTTACAATAAATCTTCGCATCATAGTCCGAAAGCCAGTCCATACCGAGGATTATATCAAACTCAATCATAGGCATGACGATGAAATCAGCAGATAAAGAAAATTTATGTGCTCTAATGGGGACTGATTCACAAAACTTTGTTGCAACGATACTTCCCTTAGGAGTTTTAACCGACAACTCCCTTATTAAATCAAATTGGAAATATCTAATTTTCTTAGCAAACTGGGAAGATATGAAACAATGCGATGATCCAGAATCAAATAATGCATTTGCTAAACTTGAGGAAACTATTAAATTACCGGCCACCACGTCTTTCGGAGCTTCTACCTCAGCAGTAGTGATAGCATAAGCCTGGCCTTGATCCCTTGGCCTTTTCTGAGGTAAGTTCTCCTGACGCTTAGGACATGCATTTGCATAATGCCCCATCTCCCTGCAATTGTAGCACTGAACGTTGGTAGCTTCCTTCTTCCCTTTGCAATCATGAGCTTGGTGGCCTTTTTCACCACACTTGTAACAGACTCCCATTCCCTTCAAGCAAGTACCAGGATGTTTCTTCCCGCATTTACCACAAGATGGATATTCAACCTTTCCCTTCTTCCCCTTATTTCCATTCCCAGATTGATCAGCAGGTCTCTTCTTCTCTTGCTTTTCTTTAAAGTCATAAGACTTAGAGAATTCCTTTTCGGTCTTGATAGCACATGAGACAATGTCTTCGTACGATGAAAAGGATTGTGAGACTAACGCTCGACGGAGAAATGGTTTTAACCCATCAAAGAAATGATCAATCTTACTTCTTGGGTTACGAATATAATCACCAGCGTACCTCGCTAACCTTGTAAAGTTAGCCTCATATTTTGTGACATTCTCATCCTCCTTTTGTCTCAGACTCAGAAATTGCCTTTCCATATCTGCTCGATGGTCGCGAGGGAAGTATTTTTCTAAAAACAGCTCTTTGAACTCCCTCCATTCCATATTTGATACTTCATCATCTTCCTTTGTATTTTGAATCAATGACCACCATTGATCAGCATCTCCAGTGAGGCGGTAAACTGCCATGATAACTTTTTCCCTTTCACTGCTCCCCAAAGCCTGAAATATTTTCTCTAGGAAATTTATCCATTGCTCAGCTACTAAGGGATTTGTACTCCCATTGAACGTTGGTGGTTGTTGCCTCATGAATCGATCTAACATTGATCCTCCACGCTGCGGATCAGGGTGCTCCATACGGGTAAGGTTATTATTCATAACCTGAGTAAGTTGTCCCAGTATGGTGATTAGCTGATCGGCACCAGTTGCATCACCAGCCCCACTATAATTATCTTGAGCAGGAGGGCAATCCCTACATGGAGTGCGTGCATTGATACGGTTTCCATTTCTTCCACTAGGCGCCATTTCTAAACAATGGCATAAACCAGATCAGTTTATGAATCAAAATACATAATCCCATACTTATAAAACACTTGACATAAATTGAACTATTTATGGATATAATCCATAATCATAAAAATGTTTTCTTTGAGGAAGTATATACTCATAAACCCTTCATAATGATTTGTAAAGATAATGAGAGTTATCCTAAGCATATCCCCCGGGAGTGTCGTAACCAAGAGTGCAGCAAGGCCCGTTGTCGTGCACCAGTTCTCGTTCGAGTCTAGCTCAAAGCGGTGTTTTTGGGTTTTACCCCTAGGTACATCTGTGCCAGAGCCGCCTCTACCTGCTCGTATCCAGACAGGGATGTATTGCTCGGAAAACTCACAAAATCTCTACAATACCAAAATTCTAGGAAGTTCTTCTATACTAATCCTCAAAGTTCATCTTAGGTCTACGTGCTCTAATCAGAGTTTATCTAAATCTAGCTTCCAAGGTTTGTACTAAACTTCCTCTGATACCAACTGTAACGCCCCGACCCCAGCTACCCAGAGTCGGTGCATTACTTCGTAACATTGGCATGATCACAAGAAAGATCAAATCCCGAAAGACCGATTAGTTTAGTAGCTTTGGAAACACTAGATATAATCATAAGTTTTACATTACATCATAAAATGAAAAACTACTACAACAACATAATGTTTCCAACGTCCACACTATAAACCCCTCATAATATCCCTGCAAGTCAATCATAATTTACTTCTTCACTACCTGGGAAAAATAAAACATAGAAAAGGGGTGAGCTCAAATGCCCAGTAAGGATAACAATAAAGTGGAAACTTTCATAAATAAGAATAAACATTTAAGGCAATGTATAACTAAAACAAAAGCCTTTTTAAATATGAACTTTCAACATGGTATGGCATAAATAAAATGAAATAATGCCATTTACTTATTCACATGGATATTCTACTAAATGAATAATCACATGCAAAAATCAATAACCACTTTCATAATGTTGGAATGCATAATGCCAGACTATCATAACCACATAGCCAAGGCCTCGTGCCAAGACTACAAATAAGATTTTGTCAAGGCCTTGTGCCAAGACACTAGTTTGTCTCATGAGACCTACCGATGCATCGAGGAGCTATAGCGGGCTCCACCCGTCACTTATTAAGTCCAATGCATTCCCATATGAAAAGGTTTAAACATAAACATTCGTATTAAAACTAGCATACGAAATGTCAATAATTTCACCATAAACTATGAATGGTATAAAAATAGCACATCCACAGTCAAACATATCACAAAACCTTCAATACAATATAGAAGTTTTGTATCATAATAAATCAACTTCAAATAATCTTAAAATCCATCAAAGGATGTTGACATAGATGAAATCAAAATTCTTTTTAAAGAAGTATCTCCTTTTATTTTGAAATCATTTAAGATCCATATAAAATAAAACATTTTCTTTGAAAATATTCTTATAAGCTTGTATGAGAAGCTTCGACGATTTTATAACGGCGGAAAATAACCGCACCCGCCGTATAAGTTAAAAAAAACATTCTTACCTCAATTCTGTCGAAAAGGTTAAAAAGGACCTTGTTTTGAAAACGACGGAAAGATTCCTTTATAAACCTCTTATAAAAAGTCAAACAAGGGTATAAATGACTTTAACCCATATTCTTGTAAATAGTAAAAATGTTTTGAAATACATTTCGAAGAAACATGGATGTGGATGATAAAGAGATCCCAGTAGATTATTACGTATAATACAACCTCGGATAATGAAGAGATTGTGAAATAACCCTTACCTTGTACTTTTCCTTGGTTGTGGTAGGTTAACCTCCTGTATAATGGTGAAATAATTGTTATTAAATTATACAAGAATCATATACATTAATATGATATCATATATGATCTTTTAATATTGATTTGATAATAATATCTTAGTATTATCGTTGTTTCGGGTGTTAACTTACTCATTTTCTTTTATATGTTTTGTTACATAAGCCATGTTTGTTGTATCTTATTCATATCCAGAATGATATCAAGTCCTTAAACATCATTTTTAAATCATAAAATGATAATTATACTTGAATGGATACGATGGAGAATGAATCTCATCGCGTTCGTGGAGACGGTAGTCCGTACGTACGCACGAGCGACAATATCATTCTTTTGATATTAAAATAATATATAAATGGATGGTATATCATATATAAAGAATCATTAACATGTTATATTTATTATTTACATGAGTTACACATCATTATTATACCCATCCAAATAATATTATATTGAATAACAATTACACCACGACGTGGAGACGGTAAGCCGTACGTACGCACGTATGGTGACATGTTATTCAAAGGGTGTATAGAATACTGAATATGATTGTACCATATTTATAATAACATCACAGTATATGTGAGATACTGGAGTTATTATTTCAGAATGGTAAGAACAAAGGAAGAAGAAGTGGAAGAAGAAATGAACATAGAAAAGGGTGGTGAAATCATTACCTCTTCTTCGGGTTCTTCCTTTTGATTTGATCAAAAGGGCTCCTTAGGTTGGCTTTCTGATCAAACTAAGGCCTCTAGGTTGTATTGAGGGATGTTGGGAGAGTATTTGGGCAGAGTTTGGCCGAACCAAAAGGCTTTGAAGGTGTGAAGAAATGAGAAGGAGGAGTGCCCTTTTATAAGAGGGGTGAGGGGCACCTTTGGAAAAGCTACAAATATTAATTTATAATAAATTCATATTCGGTTTCTAAAGGCTCCAAAGTTGACTATTAAAATGATGAGGTGGGGATAGGTCGAAAACAACTCATCCAATAGAATTTAGACAGGTTTGGGTACTTATATTAACCTTATCTTTAAGTATTAACTCTAAGTTAATTAGTTTCACTTTTACAATGTCTCTTTGTATTTTTATATAATATGGTTAATAAACTTACTATATACATCTAAGCGACCCCCCAGTGGTCCAGTAATGAGGAACCTATTATAATATAAGTCTCTTGGCCGAACCTTAGATTTTTAGGAATTTAATATCAATTAATAATATAATATTTGTTTTAAGAACTCTTTTATGTCAATTTTGACACTATTCAATAGTTGATTTTTGTGAAACTCCTAACAGATTGATTACTTCGAACGATGTCAATTAAATCAATCCTAATATATCATATTATCATAGAAAATTAGTTTAATTCATTAAAAGTTTCATATTATAATTATTTGGGTATTTATAAGATCAATTATTTTTATTTTTTACTATTTTAGTAATTACTGCATCATCATTGTGTCATAAATAAAATAAATTATATAATGTCTAAAAATTATAAATAAAAAATCATTATGTAGGAAATCTTTTTAGCTTTCTAATGAATATTTATAATCGAAAACCCAACATATATAACCCTATGTAAAAATTGTTGTTCTAAAAGATATATGCTTGTGTCATTTTTGTATTCATTTTAACTAAATTAAAATAAAGTGTCATTATCACTTACAAGTGGATCCATGGGGTCCCAAAATTGACACAAAGATGCCCATGGTCGACCATATATCAACAAATAGGGTTAAGACACGTTTTTAGGGTAATTTAGTATTATTATAATATTATTTTTTTAACCCTTATTTACCGGATTTACCCTTAACCATGGTAAATAAAATATTTACCGCAGTAATTATTCAAAATGTCTAAAAATAAAAGTTACCTATTTACACAATTTGAACATCCTGATTCCAAATATGGAATCCATTTTCCTAAATTCAAACCACAGAAGTGGAAGAAATTAATTTAAAATTAATTCCCGCTGTCAAAACAAAAAGCGTGTTTTTAAGAGATAATAACTATCAAAAGATTGACACTTGTTTATGTTCAGTTTAATTGTAAAATTATGTCCAATGACCAACATTATATTAAATAGTAAAAATATATTCTAAATATACTTTAAAACTACTAAAATTCATAATTTATCACTATTAATTATTTTGATTAAGAAAGTTGTTTTTAATTAAAATTTAGTAATTTTCACTATTCATCAAAATATAAAAGTTATCCGAAATGTACCAAAATTTCACCCTAGGCTAATTTTGATATTCCGAATCCAAAAATGAAGTCCATTTTGAAATATAGAATATATATGATTTCAAAAAGTAGGTATTACTATTCACAACGGCTAGTTTAATTAGTTGTGGTGTGTGTTAGAACTCGAGGTTGCGTACAACACACGCTATCGCATTATTTGAAGGGAAACGTACCGTAGAAGCTTGGGGTGTTACACCAATATTCATTTTTAAAGGTTTATATACTAGAATTTCACATATTATTTCTTGAATATTATAATTTTAATTATATTTTATTCTATATGTGATTTATTTCTCTCATGGAGATTATAATTCCATGTTTTGAAAGTGGTAAGAGTTTATTCATACAATAACAATGTTTATCGGTATTGTTTATGATTATGATTCCCTTGATGAAATATTATTATCATTATCTAAATAATTCTCATGAATTTTATTATCATATAATTATTCATGATAACTGCATTTATTTTTACCATTTTAATGATTATTTATACTTATGAATTTTATGAAAAAAAATTTATGAAAATTTGACATCATTTCTCTCTATGGTCAGAAATTTGTTCTCTTCAAAAAACTGTGTTCTATAAATATGTTTTTAAAAATGTTTTTAAATGATATTTTGTTATTATTTTCATAAATAAATGATATATATTATTTTAAAATATTAAATTATATGTTTTCATGGATGTTGTGAATTAAAAGGGTTTCCAAATGATATATGTATTTAAAAACATTTTTCAGTGTGAAAACGATATTTTCCTCAAGTAATATTTTTAAATCATCTTTCAAAAATATTTAGAATATAATATTACATCCATTGGGGCTACTCATTACTTTAGGGGGGTCTAATAAAATCATACCATTCATATTAATTCTCCAAATGGTTAATCTTTTAATTGAATGATGATTATGAAACACATTTCACTTCTGTGAGATATATTTTTATGAAACTAGTTTATTTTCATGGGATATGTGTTGATGAAATGATTAGAAATTTGTCACTATTATATAGGTTATTTCATGATGAAATGTTTTTTATAAAAATTTCATTTCCTTAGTTATGATGTGATTATTATTTTTTATCTAGTCACATGCATAAGTTTTATTTCATTATGAGGTGGGTGTAACATATATGTCCCTCAAATGAATTGGTTAATGATTTATATCTCATTTAATAGATATTAAAAGAATGGGGAGTGAACACAATTTAGTAAAGGAATTTGTCTACTATGATGGTATTTGGAGTGAACATTGATGACTAAGATGGTATGGGTAGAGTACCCATTCCACTAATAAATCATTGTCAATGATTCCATTACCAATATAAATATAATTTTATATTCATATGTGTTCACCACAATTTTGTGTCTTATCCAATTTTATGATTCATGGTTTATTCTCTTTATTATCTTATGATTCATGTCTTATGAACACAAAATATTTATTCCATGACTACTAATTATTATTTATGAACTGTAATGTATAACATTATAATGTTATGATCATGTTCTCATACCCTTATTCTTAGGATTATGTTTACATTTCTACCTTATTTACCCTTACATAGCATCTAAGATCACCCGTTATTATATTTCCTTTCCCATGTTCTTAAGATATGTATTATGTATGATTTTTCTCAAAAGGATTATTTTCTTGAAGATCCTGGTGGTATATAATGTATCTCACTTATATAAGAGTGTTTATTTTTCCATGTTTCTAAAGGAACCAAACAAATACGATCATTTTGTGTGTATTTATTGTAATGTATTGAGTTTTCTTAAAAATTTATGTAATTTATATGTATGATAAGATAGGTTCTCTATTTTTGGTGTCAGATTCTTCTATTAGTTTAAATTTAGAAACTAGAATGATAAAAACCATAGTGAGATCCCTACGAACAATTATCAATGGTTAGTCGAAGTGTAGGTAATTTAATATAATGTTGGTAATGGAAAGTGTGATTGGTTTCCTATAAATATATCCCTATCTAGATACAAGAAGATGATAAATATATATTATTTATGTACATTTTGTGAATAATACCAAATAAACAATATTGACCAAGACTTGATCCTGAACTCGGTCAGGATAATAGACCATGTTCCTCACCAAGTTTGACAGTCCCAGTGGACATGGTTTGGAAATTATCAAACTATTCATAAACTATAATGAAGTCTTTAAAAGGTTGTTAGAAATTTATAATATGGGATGAACCAAAACTATCATATATTTAATTAGGGGTAATAATTAAACATCTTATAAGTGGGTTTTCATTATTATGTGGTTCCACAATATGATTATTGTTTCTTAATCTATTATTTTTTTTGTCAATGGTCGGTACCTAAATTGACAACATCAATGCTAAATATGATGATAAGTGGAATGATTTTTCCCCATAGCATACCAATATTATGGGATCCCAAATGTAAAATATCACTTTTATGCCCATAAAATATTACCAATCTATAAATCATTCTAGATTTCTAAATGAGAAAAGTAAGTAACAAAATTATGTTGATTATTTCATGAGAAATATACGCCTTCATTCATTGGTTATTCTTATCCAAATATTGATGAAAAATGGATTAGTATCACTGGAAAATAAATTCCTCCTTTTATAGTGTTCAGATGATGAGATTGTCATTCTACATGTTTATTGATTATATGTCAAAGAAGACCAACTGTTGACTCTAATCAAGAATACGAGGAAACAGGATTAAACTGAATCCACATACTGGGATGGTTTTGAGAACTTATTTTTCAATAATTACTTTCTTCATATTCTACATATGAAAACAGATAAGGAATTTATCAATTAAAAAATGGATGATAAATTGGTTGGTACATATGTGAATACTTTTACATGACTTATGAGGTATTATTATGGTATTATAATCCATCTCCAAATTAATTTTGATTTTTTAATCTATTTATTATATCCAAGTCTCAAAAGGGAGTTATCTATAAGAGACATTTGTTTATATTAAGATATTGTGCATTGTGAAATCATGGATGAAATGGAGGTCAGAGCAATATATCAATCTCATGATTTTAAAAGAAAATTAATATTGAGAACAAAGGAAAATCTAAAAACCATGGATAATAGAAGATTAACTTTCCTTTATGTTTTTAGTGTGGTAAAAACCATGATAGAAATTGTCTTATAGGGTTGAATTATTTTTTATAATGTATAAGGGAGTTCCATCATTCATTTCAGTACAAATATGATAGGAATAATATATATAATAATGTGAATGAGGAAAAGTCTACATAGAATAGACCTCCCTTACATCAGTGATACAAGTGTAAAGAGAATGGTCATTATGATAAATAGTTCATAAACCATAAGCTTAATGATAATGATCATTTTAAGAAACATATTTTGGTTAGGAA
This sequence comes from Viscum album, assembly GCA_963277665.1. NCBI lineage: Eukaryota > Viridiplantae > Streptophyta > Magnoliopsida > Santalales > Viscaceae > Viscum > Viscum album. Next base: position 624,962,677 of record OY728165.1, read on the forward strand.
GAATGGGAAATATCACGTGATCATGATTTCTAATGAGGGGTGTGATAACTACTTTATGAAAGGAAAACATAACCTCCACTCTTGAACTACTAATGTCATATTTACTTCTGGATGTACCCACTCTTTCATATATAATTTTTTTTTCAAGTGTATTATGATTCCATATAAATGATTAAATATTGAATTAAGAGTCACAATAGATAATGGTGTGGTGATTTCAACTCAAATATATGATTCATCCCTGGTTGAAATTTGTGGGAATCTTTTTCCCAAAAATAATTTCATTCCTTCTATGGTTGTATTTGATGTCATTTGAGGAATATATTGGCTTTATCTACAAAAATACTACATCTTTTTTCTTGTAATATAAGTTATTTTTGATCATAAATCCAATCATTGATTGTATATAAATGCGAGGATAAGAATAAACATTATATTGAGATTATACCATGTTTATGGGTCTTAATTCCCATTCAAAAGGCAAGTTAACCAAAAATGGATGGGGAGAAAATCAACTAATTTGTCGTCCCTATTGTTTTGGAATTTGTGTATGTCTTTATGGAAGTGTTTATTATCATTCAATAAAAACATTATGTTGTGTTCCTAATTGAACACATAACTGGTTCGACACAATTTTCAAATACTCCCTAGAGAATATTCCCAATTGATTTCTTGTAATAAACTAAAAAACCCCCGTGAACCTTGATAAGGGATTAATTTGGAAAAGTGTGTCACGTTGGGGTTCTGTTTTTATTTTTTTGAAAATAAAAGATGGATCAATGGGACACAACTTAGATTATTGAGAGTTGGATATGATTAATACTAAGAAAAAGAATAATATAGTCCATATTAATGACTTTTCTGATCAACTAAACAGAGATCAATAATTTTCCATCATGGAACATAATTCAAGATATCAGAAATTTGGCCCCTGGAAGAAGATATACCCATGACGGAATACCATACATGGTATGGACACTATGAACATATAGTGATTCCTTTCGGTATTACTATTGACCCTACTATCATTGTTGATTTAATTAATAGAGTCCTTAGAGAAACCCTTGATCAGTTTGTGGATTTATAAATGATATGATTATATATTAAAAGGAAAATGAAAATAAATAATAACACATAATAATTTTACTAATGTCTGTAAATAATGATAAACTATATGAAAATCTTAAATCCATTAATTTTGGTTTCAAAAAGAATTATTTCAGGGTCATATAATCACAAGAGAGGTTACACATATAGATCCATCAATGAAAGTTCCTATTGAATGGCAGACTATATGAACAATGGTGACTAAGATCCATAGATTACTTTGTTTATCAAGTTATTATTGATGGTTTTTTGATAATTCACCCCAACTATGTAATCATGTGACCATATTAACTCATAAGGGTGTTGAGTTTCTCAAGGAAGAATAATGTGATGAAAATTCCAAGGAATTGAGGATAAGAGTTTTAATTTCACCTATGATTTACATTACTCTATAGTGGGGAGAGGTTTGTAATATAATGTAATTCACCCATGAATATATTGAGATGTTTTATTAGGAATAATAATATGGTTATAGGTTATTCTTTAAGACAATTGAATACAAATGATAAAAATTACCAAACCCGTGATTTGGAGTGATCTATAGAAATTTTTACATTAAATATATATAAGTGTATATTCATAAAGAAAATAGTGACATATATTCCAATAATAAAGGTTTGAAGTATATATTCACATATAAATAGTTGAACATGATCGATAGGAGTTGGTTAGAGCTCATAACTAATTATAACTACTCAATACATTACCACTTTGTTAATTAGAACATTGTGGTTGATGTGGTGAGTAAATAGGATAATGAAATCATATCCATGAAAAGGATCACAAAATATCCAATATTTTGGGATTTACAAAGGATTGTTTAAGAAATATTGATGGAAGGGGGAAAATTTTATCTTCCACAATTTAATGTTCAACCATCTATCGAATAGATGACTAAATTGGTTAAAATGGAAGATGTAGAGTTAAAAAATATGTTTAGTGATGTTTTTAAGTTTATCCTTGATCATGATGGAATGATACGGTTCGTAAATCATGTATGTCTTCCATCAATACTAGATTTAAAGAAAGATTTATTAGAGGATCCTCATAGTTAATCATTCTATATTCAACTGAGAGGTATGGATATGTGTAGAGACAAGAAATACTATTTCTGGTGGGATGGTGTAAAGATAGATATCACAATGTTAGTATCGTGGTGCTTGGTGGTCCTGAAAGTTATGGTAAAAGGAAAAAGTATAAGGGGATATCAATAAATGTGATCTATAATTTTATGTTGGTGAAAATGTGCATCCACGATTCTCTCCCTACAAAATGTATCTGAGATTTATAGAGAAAGGGAATCTAAGCCCATCGAATATAAGACCTTTTGAAAATAATGATATTATCTAGATTGTAGCCTATATATTTCAAACTCATATTAATATCTCTCAATTCCATGAATTCTCCATGTATCTCTACAGAGAAAGTACATACCAGCCCCTTCAGATGAACTCAACTCAGAAGTTATACCGCTAGAGCATGACCATTATTATGAGGAACAACCAAGAGAAAGTTATATGAAACAAGACCACTCACCTTTTAAAAATTTTCTGGAGAAATCACAATATAAATTACGCTATTTATAAACATGAAGATATGATGAGGCATAAATACACTCATTTCCTGTATCAGAATGACGAATTTTGAGGGATAAATTAATTTTAATAGGGTAGAATGTAACACCCAAAGTATTTATAAACAATTTTTTAATAAATCATATTTCTTTGATGTATTTACTTATATTATACAGAAATTGAATATTTCTCTACCTTCATTGCCCACTTAGCAATAATTACGCACAATATTGGGTTTCTAAGAAACAAAAATTCATTATTATAATTATTTAGAACAACTGTTATAATATATCCATTAAACCTAGTAATATAAAATTTTTTAACAAAATTTAAAATGGTTTCATATAAAAAAATTATAATGAAATATATATTATTAAATAAAGTATATATGTTTTTTTAAATATTATTTTCTTAAAAGAACATTATTTTTAGTCCTTCTATGAACCATAATCCAATTAATTTTTGAATCTTTTATAAATATATTTTATAAAATAAACCAAAATTTTTAATCTATAATTCGATAATTATATTAGGGTGAATTTTTTTGGATTTTTCTAAATTATTTTATTTTTGGATGAATAGGGAAAATAAAGATGTTTAATTGAAAAAAAATTTCCATCTAGTATATATATAGAAAAATTACGTTTTAATTTGGGTTTTATTTATAATTAGTTCATTAGTTCATCCATTAATAAAATGTTTTCTTTTTGACTAATTTCAAATTGAAATGTTATATAAAAGCATTTCAAACGTTTAAATGTTTTCCAATTGACAACCCGCTTTCGCGACATGTATGCAAGGATAATATTAAATTAATTTCGTCTAGTTATTTGATTATAATTATGAAAATTTTCTTCCATATTTTTAATCATCATAACTTATAAGGTATAACATGGTAACTTTTTTTATCCCAAAATATTATTGAATGTAATTATAATTAATTACAATAATTAAAGTAAAAAAAGATTACCAAGATGTTAAACATTAATTAATATAGAACAATAACATACAAAAATTTCCAAAACACATTTTATGGAAATATTATACAATTTCATCCCCTGGGACAAAAATGTTCCATTATTGGAGGCATATTATGTAAGGGGGGCCTCACAAAAATGATTACATTTTTTATATTTAAAGTAATGTCACTCCTCCTCCACTATAAAAAATAAATCCCATTCCCCAAGCTTATTTACACATCTAAATCCCTTTATCTCATAAAAAACATGACCAAATTTTATAAAAAAAATTATTAAATTCATTCTAGATGCATCAATTTGGTCTAAAATCCATCCAAGGAATCCATTTAGTTGGAACTCAAATGAGTTACCAAGAGAAGAGGTAATGTCCTTCAATAAGAACTTTTATATCATTTTTTCTCCAACCACACCGTTAATCATATTACATGATTATATAATAACCTCAGTATAAATCATATACTTATATGTTGTTATTATAATAGTATTACAAACAATCACACACACTCCCATCAAATGGGATACACAATCACCATTTGTCTATAGGGAGAACTACTGCCACATGAACCCTTATCATTTGTTCATCCATTTCGACTATTAATGGTTGGAAATAATTCTGAAATTTATGTTTTATATGAAATTTATGAAATTTATGATTTATTTAATCTTCTTTAAAGAATACATAACACATACCTTCATGCTTTTAATTTTGTCTTAATATGATAACTTTATCTGTGGATGTGTGGACTATCCCTCCTCAATGTGATGTGGTTTGTTCACACAATAAATTAAATGTATTAAAGATGGGTTTAGTAAACATAAAATATAGATATACGAAATAATAATTATAATTTAATTATAATATATATATATATATGTTAATTTTCTTTCTTTTAATATGTCAATAAAATGAAAACATTGTTGATGTGTACCTACAGCATATCGTCTCCATGAACAGTGTATTTCATTTCCTATTAGTATATTTTGTTGATTATTATAATTACCTATATACTGAATATATATGATATTTATTTCATAATAAATATTATTTAAATGATTAAATCATAATATATGTAATATGACCCAAAATATAAAAAATCAGGACACATGGGAAAAACAATGTAGTAATTTTGTGAAATATAACATTAACATGGAAATGTTGATAAACAGTTAATAAAAATTCAAAAAAATTGATATATTATATGATAAAAGTCCATATAATTTTTCAAATGCTTTATAATTTTTGGACTCATAAATTATCAATCATGTTTTAATAATCAAAAATAATATATATTCTGTAATGTCTAGTAATCCTATAATCTTTCTCAAATAATATATAGTTGACTAGTATACTTATGCTTTATGTAAAGCTATCCATGATCATAATTGCCATGCATTCAGTCTGATTACTATACAATATTTTTAATTTACTTTATAATTATTTCTTTGATAAATGATTATGTATTATCCATTTTATTAATATCACTGCTTGAGTAAAAATACAGATATTTGGCTAAGTCTGAGACACCATGAGTCTGTCACCAGTTATGTTTTTCTGGAAAATTTAACCATATATCTTGACCAAACACCATGTATTAGACACCATGAAATAGAAACCGTGAACCCGACACTATGAATCAGACACCATGAACTAGACACCATGACCAGACATAGTGAACCATACACCGTGAACCAAACATTGTGAACCAGAAATTATGACCAAACACCATGACAATAAGACATTGCTTCATGGAGACATTGTTTTCTGACTAACTATGACACCATCTCTTAATATGTTTTGTTGTTATTCAATTTAATCTCTAACTGTCATATTTGAAGAGTTAAAATGCACTAACATAATTAATGAATATTTTTAGACATGTCACATGACAGTACATGGTATGAGGTGCCAAATACAAGAATCATGTCAGCTCCAACTCATGCACTTCAATAATAAAATTGAAGAGTAGCTCAAAAATAAGATATAAAGAGAGCATAATACCAAGAAGAACACACAATATTACATGAGAAAAGAACCTAAAAATGAAACTCAACATTCTGAAAGAACACACAAAACATATCTGAATTCCAGAGTCGAGGACATCTTCACATTGTTAAAAACCACGAAGAACACACACCAGATCTAGCTGACTTGTGATACATTATTTTCCAAATAATGACTCGATTTCTGCAGCAGCATCCTCTTAGACGTCCCGATCTAAATAGATAACAACTCAGAGAACTTCTAACCTTGACTCATCATTTATGTTCTATTGTGTATCATTTTATTAGCTTTAGAAAAGTGTGTGTATCTATATAAAAAGACAGTCAATATCTTGAATTTAACTGAATGATACAAGATATACTTTCTCAAATATCTTTTTACACTGGTGTATATTCATAGATAAGTGTGGAATAGGTCCCTGTGAGTCCGGGTAGTTTGTACCCTTGATGAATTTTGGAAGAGGTCGTGTGACCTGAGCAGTCCTGTGTACTATTGTTAACCTCGATCCAGGATGTGGATCATGTTTATCTATATAAACTGCTTGGTGGAAGGTGATCACCAGGTGGAGTGGATTAGGTATCTTCCTGAGATCGAACCACTTGTTTTATATCTGATGTGATGCTTAATTTAGTCTTCTATATTTACTGTATAATCCAGAAATCACTAAATTTACTTTGACAGTTGATCTTTGAAAAAAGTTATAATTGTAATGCATTATTAGAATAGCTTCAAAAGAAATTTCAATAACCCATATTATGAATACTAAGAGTTAATCAATATTATAAGAATTTGTTTAAACATTCAAACACCAATAACAGTATAACATTGACTAAATAAAATGCTTTTACCTTTATTATGGGAATAATTTTTAAACAGAAATTTTAAATAGATACTCAATTCACCCGCCATCTTGAGTACTCTACTCTGACCAATATTTTCTATCCAAGGCATGTTTTTTAATCCTATTATGACTCTATTTGTAACCATATTCAACCATGATTGTAGTTGTACTTTAAAAATCCTTAAATTTCTGTTATTTCTAAATTTTTAGCCTTTTCAATGTATTTATTTATTATTGATAATAGATTAGAAGGTGTCACAACCAAAAATACACCATTCATTAATGCCACCAATTCTTCTCAATGGATAATAAAAATGAAAATGCAATTAGAAAGTATGGGTTTTGAAATTTGGTCTTCCATTATAGACGAATATAAGATTCCTGCGATTGATTGAATCACTTGGGATGAACCTTCCAAAACTAACTACAATAAAAATTTCAAAGCATTGAATTATTTATACTTCTCCTTAAGATATGATGAATTTAAAAGAATTTCTGCTTGTAAAACTGCCCATGAAATTTCGGAAACCTTGTCTGTTTCACATGAAGGATCTTATAATTTGAAATAGATGATACATAACACTTATACTATCAAATATGATAACATTAAAATGACACATGATGAGCATATTTCTGAATTGTATCTCAAATTCCACAAAATTTTCAACACAATTATTTCTCTTGGATGAGAAGTCACTACCAAGGAACATATTATGAGAATTCTTATATTTCTACCTGACAGATGGAGAGGAACCTCTCTCTCTCTTAGAGAATCATGCGACATAACCAAGCTACTTTTAAAAGAACTCATTGGAAATCTGATGATGTATGAAGAGAAGCTGAATGTCAACAAGGAGGTGGAGGAGGATGAACCCAAATAAAAATAAGTTGCATTCGAAACCACCACCTCTAAACACAAATACAAAGGGAAATTGAATGCTTATGTAGAGAGTTACAGTAGTGAACAGTCATCACCAGAAAGTGATGAGGAGATGGCTCAATATGCCAGAAGATTCTAGTGATTTTACAATAAGAAGAACTTTTTCAGAAAGCCTAACAATAACGGAAAACGTGATCAAAAAGGAAGTTCGAATAAAGATTGGAAAAGAAGTGACAAGATTGATGAGATTGTCTACTATGAATCTAAGCGCAGAAATCATTTCAAGGCAAACTTTCCAAAGCTCAAGTACAAAAAGAAATATGTGGACTAAGACAAAATCTATAAAAAGGAAATGAAAGAAACCTAGAGGGATTTTGATTATAGTTCATGTGAATCAGAATCTTCACATGATGAACAGGAAGACAAATCCAATATGTGATTTATGACAAACACATCTAAGGTAACACTAAACTCCCCTATACATAATTCATACTATTCTAAAAATGAGAGATACCATGAAAATATATCTAATGATGAAATGTTTGAATAATTCAATATGCTTGAAGAAACAAGAAATGAACTAAAAGATAAATATAAATCTTTGAAGAAACTTCATGCTCTTTTTGTGACAATTAAATCAGAACTCAAAACTTAAAAAGTGAAAAATTCTCAATAGCTCAGGGAGAACAATGAATTAAAAAATCCTAATGATAAATTGATGAAAGACATAATTAATTTTACTAATGGATATAATACTCTTAATCAAATTATATTTAATTTTTTTTTCATAAATATACTACAGTCCTTGGCTGTCGACCAGGGAAATGAAATTTTGGAAGAAAAAACATTGTTTCTAAATCTAAAGCATACATCTGTACTCCCAGTTTTGGAAACAAATCAACTATTTCTTGATATGATACACTCTCTAATGTTTCATGTTTTTATGAACCAAATAGAGTTTATTTTTCAAATACACTACAAGATTCTTATAGGAAACCTATGAAGCAGATATGGGTTCCTAAAGCACTTATCACTTGTGTTACTGGACCCAATCATGTATGGGTACCAAAATCTATTTTTACAAGATCCTTTTGTAGGAAAGCTGAATAAAGAGTTCTTGTAAATGTTTACAGTACATGGATAGTGGATGTTCAATACACATTATAAGAGACTACTCATGCTTCAAAAACCTAATAATAGTTTATGGAAGACATGTCACCTTCGGTGACAATGCCAAAGGAAAAACCGTTAGTCGTGGCCAAATCGATAACTCTAACTCAGTTTTAATTTCCAATGTACTATTTTTTTATGGTTTGAAATATAATCTCCTAGGTATCTCACACTTATGTGATGATGTATTTCATGTTAATTTGATAATGATGCTAGAAATGTTTTTAATTCTAAATTTCAATTAGTGTATTCTGCATTAAGAAATGAAAATGTTTATTCTGTTAACTTAGATTCTTTAGCTTCTCAAAACGCTTCATGAAGAATTGTATTTCATAGAGAGTCTTGGATTTTGAATATGAGATAATGGAATTGTAATATTCACTACCTTAGAAAGATATCTAGAAAAATATTAGTCAAAGACCATCCCGAACATGAGTTTCCAAAAGGTAAAGTGTGTAATCCCTGTCCAAAGGGAATGAAACACAATATTTCCTTCAAATCAGAGAAAGAAGTGTCAACTTCTCAACCTCTCGAACCAGTTCACATGGATTTTTTTGGACCATCTAGAGTTTCTTGTTTAAATGGGAAGCACTATATTTATGTTCATATAGATGATTTTTCTAGACACACTTGGGTATACTTTCTATCTCAAAAATGAATAATATTTTTTTCATTAAATACTCCAAGTGTGTAAAAAATCGTAGTGGTCTTAGAATTAATACCATGAGAAGTGACCATGGCTAGTAGTTTGAAAACAAATAGTTTGAATCCTTTTTCTCTCAAAATGGATATTTTTAATTTCTCTTCCCCTAGAACACCTTAACAAAATGGAGTTGTAGAAAGAATAAATAGAACCCTGATAGATATTTCTATAACCATTCCTAGTGAGTATGACCTACCTATTTATTTTTGGTATGAGGCTGTAAATACAACATGATACCTAATCAATAGAGTATTGATTTGACCTATTCTAAATAAAATCCCTTATGGGTTATGGAACAATAGAAAACCCAAAGTTTGACACGTCAATTTTTTTGGTTATATTGTTTGTATCCTTAATAATAAGGACAATCTTGACAAATTTGCATCCCAGAGTGATGAAGGAATCATTTTAGGATATTCTATATCTATTAAAACCTTTAGGGTGTTGACTAAAATAACTAAATGTGTGGAAGAATATGTTCATATTAAATTTGATGAAAAAGATCTACATGAGCCTTTGACCACTCTTGAGAAACAAGAGGATGATGTATCAAATCTGGACATTAATTCAAAATCCTTTATCCATCCTATGAAGGAATCAATGAAAAAATCATGTTGTGGAAATTCTTTAGACTCAAGTCACAATGAACCTGACCCACCTGAAGAACCATAAATTACTTGTTCGTCCTTTTCTAAAGCTTTTAGAACTCTTAAGATCCATCCATTAGTTATTGTTGTAGGAGACGTAGACAACGAAACTCAAACTACAGCTACCCTTAGAAATCAGGTTGAACATCAAGTATTCTTGTCACAACATGAACACAAAAACATTAATGATGCTATCAATGATGAATTTTGGGTCATGTATATGAAAGAAGAAATTAATTAGATTGAAAGTAACAAATTTTGAAAACTTGTTAATAGACCCAAAGACTCATTCACCATAGGGACTAACTGAGTGTTTAGAAATAAATTAGATGAAGTTGATAACATAGTTTGAAAAAATGCTAGATTGGTTTCATAATGCTACAGTCAAGAAGAAGGAATTGACTATGAAGAGACTGTTGCACCAGTATCTAGACATGAATCCATATGAATTATGCATTCTTATGCTACACATCTAAATTTCAAACTATATCAAATGGATGTTAAGAGTGCATTCGAAAATGGGTATATAGATGAGGATTTATTTATTGAGTAACCCCCTAGTTTTTCGAATCCTCATTTTTTAAATCAAAATTTTAAAATATCAAAAGCATTATATGGTTTACAACAATCTCCAAGAGATTTTTATGATATAATATGTACCTTTCTTATTTCCAACGGTTTTACTAAATGAATTGCAGATCATACCCTGTTTATAAAAAGAATTTCCAATGATTTTTTTGTATTTAAAATTTATGTAGATGACATTATCATTGGATCTTAATGAAATTCTTTATGTATTGATGTTTCTAAAATGAGGCAAAATAAATTGGAAATGAGTTCAATGGCTGAACTAAAATTCTTTCCTGGGATTCAAATCATTCAAAATAATGATGTTATTATTTTAAATCAAATAAAATATACTAGAGATATTCTAAAATGTTTTGGGTTGGATAACACTAAATGTAGTGACACTAAAATGAGTACTATGTGTATGTTGAATCATGATGAAGTTGGAAAATCTATTTATCAAACTACTTACAGAGGAATTATTGGAAGCTTAGTCTACTTAACTACTTTCTAACCTAACATTATGTTAAGTGTGTGTATGTGTGCTCATTTTCATGAAAATCATAAGGAATATCATATAAATGTTGTTAAGATAATTTTCAAATATCTCAAGCATGCACCTAATCTAGGAATATTCTATCCTAGAGGACAATAATTTGAATTAGTTAGCTATTCTGTTGCTCAATTCGGTGGTTGTAACTTAGATAGGAAAAGCACCACTGAAACATGTCAATTTTTAGGCAAGTCACTAGTATCATGGTGTAGTAAGAAATAATATTCGGTTGCATTATCTATTGCACAAGCTGAGTACATAGCAACTGTAGTTGTTGTGAAAAAATTTTGTGGATGAAACACACATTACTAGATTATGGATATCAATTCAGGAATATACCTTTTAATTGTGACAATGAAAGTGCTATTAACATCCCGAAAAATCTTGTTTCAAACTGTACGATAATTTATATGGATGTAAGACATCCCTTTTTGAGATATCATTATCAAAATGGTGATATCACTTTGGAATTAATTGGAACTGAATATTAGCTTGATGACATATTCACCAAACCATTAAATTCTGAATGAATAAATTAAATCATACATAAATTGGGAATGATAAACCATATGTAGATATTGTACTATTTCATATATTACTATTTCATATCATACTGTTTCATATCTTATTGTTTCATATCTTACTGTTTCATATCTTATTGTTTCATATCTTACTGTTTCATATCATACTGTTTCATATCTTACTATTTCATATCTTACTGTTTCATTTTACTGTTTCACAATTACTATTTCTTGGTTACTGTCAGACACTCATTGTCTCAAACAATACAATCGCACAATCTAGAAATCACATTGTTATGATCCCGCCGTGAAAATTGATAACGGTCTCCCTGTGAATGCCTATTACTGTCTCACCGTGAGAGTTAGTTACTGTCTCACCATAAATATTCCATATGGTTTTATTTATAAATTAGAATCAGTATCGATGTATTTCATTATTTTTTACTTTTACTTTCCGGTGATTTTGTTTTTTCGATGATTGGTATTACTAAATGATAAAGTAAAATAAGTTTAACTTACTCTTCACTCAAGCCCTTTTCTATTCTCTTATACTGTCACCCCTCTTAAACCCTTATCTCTTTTAAACTTTAGGTGAATCCCTAGGATGAAACATCCTTATCTTCATCTCCCAAGAAACGTTGTTCAAAGAAGAAGGGGAAGATCGCGCCTAAGTTAGCACCCGGGGGTCCTCTGAATCCAAAACTGTTAAACCAAATATTATTACTTGAGAAGGAGATATGCCCTCAGTGGCATCAGTCAAGTATGTCTTTGTTGTTGAAAGTGGTAATAGATCAAGGTTTTCTAGATTTTTTAACTAATGAGGATATGCATATCTACCTAAATCTAGTTTCGTAATTTTATCAGTTTGTGCAGTATTCTTTTGATTATGAAGATGGTTATGTTGTAAGAAGTTTGACAAAAGGCCAGAGATGTACATTTTCTTCGATGTTATACACTTCATGCCTTAGGATACCTCATGATGGTATTTGCGAGGCCTGCAAGAGATGTCCTCCACCTCCAAGTGAATTCTTTGTTTTGAAAGATGCTTTGAGGATTTTAACTTAAAATTGAACCAAGAGGAGTGCCAATTCTACCGAGCTAGATGGAAAATCTAGATTTATATTCAATTTTATTACAAATTGTATTAGCCCTAGAAAATTTTATTTCACTAAACTCAAATATCATGAGGTAGTTTAGATAAATCTCATCAATAATGGACATAAGATCAATCATTTCTATTATATTATACATCATATGTGTGAGTTGATCAAACCCACCTCTATTTCTACCTCCCTATTTTATTCTAGAATTATCATAACCATGCATCATGCCAATGGATTGGTTGGACGCATTGAAAAAGTTATAAAGGTTTATGAGTTCTATATTACAAAATTTATTATAAAAAAATGAAAATAAATTAGAATCCTTGGAAATGGAATGGGTGGATGATAATGATAGAGTGTATGAATAGTTTAATCCAATGGAACACCCTTCATGACATAATGGTATTTCTGATCCTGGATTGGAGCCAGAGGATATTTTTGAATATTTTGATGAGGAAGAAGAATGAGAGGTTGTAGTACCTCTGAGGGAAATTGTTCTTGATGAGGAAGACAATACACCTGCTCCTCAAGTCGTAATTTAGAAGGAAATACCTATTCCTAAAAAGGCTGTTGATTTTCAAGAACAACCCACTATTGAATAATATTCTGTTGCTGTTGAAATTGAAATGGATGTTGTAGAATAGAATATAGAAGAAAATCTATCTCTTGTGAAAGAAAATGCTGGTGAGTAACATGCAGAGGAAGAATCTACTTCTCAGGTAACTGAATATAATGATGTGAATGAAAATATAGATGTAGATCTCCCTATTTTGCAAGAATATGCACTTGAAGAACTCCCGGATGGACAATCTATTCCTGAAGATATTATTTCTACTAAAGAGTGAATGTAGCAAGCCTTTAAATTGGATTGAAAGGAAATGTTTGAGTAAGTCAGTGACAAAATTGTGCACATAGATCAAGGATATAAATCTCTCAATCTTGAAGAAGATGCACCTGCTGAGGGGGAGTAACACCCCAGTACGGAATCTGTTGAAGTACCAAAGATGATTGATCCAAGCATAGTGGACACATAATATAAATTCCCCAGTTATTTCGATGTGAATGATTTACGGGAAGTCTCGGTCAAAATTCTTGATCTGACTGTTATGTTACAGTTAAAAATGGAGTATTATCCTAAAGCTATTTATGCCAAAGAACCTAATCCTATCTCAGATTCTATCTCTGAGCCTTTATAAGAACCTCCATTCTTGGTGAATACGGATAACCTGAAATAATTTGGAGCTACCCTTTGGGTTGGGGTTGAGAATCTCTTGAATACCCAACGGGCTCCTATAAAAAATTTGAGTGAAACAGATGCTTCAATGTATCTAGAGAAATGAATTTGGTAGATTCAACATAATATGCTCCATGAGATTCAAGAAATCAAAATTGAAAAAATAGTATTACTGATGAAGTAAAGACTCGAGGAGGTATGGTTGACAATATTAAAAAAGTGTTGAACTCGATACCAGAGCCTGATTCTCATCCAATTAAGAATATTGTTACTCAAACCCCACTGGAAGTACCCTCACTGATTTAGCTTCATCTTACCACTTTAGCTAAAAAAGTAGCTAAAAGAAATAAACTGATTGTTCAAGAGATGCATGAACTTTTTATTGGACCTAACAAGTTAACTAATGAGTATAACAGGAGACTTCAGAATGTGCTCAATAAACTGAAATCTCTTAAGTTGGTTGTCACTACTTCTCATGCGTCTAGAAAATCATCTCTACCTTCTTTAGACAGTGATATGTTTTGTACAGGGGTCAAAGGCAAACATCAGGCTATGCTTAGTGGTTTAAATAATGAATCTATATATGAAGTTATCAAGAACAGTGACCGAGTTCTTTATTTGGTAATAATGCATTCCATGATTTCTAATGATTATCAACAAGAAATTTCCAAGAAAGTGGACTTTTAATTAAACCAGATCTTCTCTATGAATGACCTGACAAATCACTTCATGTACCTTGTGGAAAATCTAAGGATTCCTCCTTTTACTCAAGCCTTAAAGACTCAAGTCCAAAAGCTCACAGAGTTCAGTTTTATGTTAGGTATTCTTTTGGAGAACAAGGATGACCTTGAAAAAGCCTTTTAGTGTGGTGGTGAAAACATTTCTGACACTATCAAGCTTCTACGACCTTATTTTCATGTTCAGAGTACTGCTATTATTGTTCTTGTAACTGCACCTCTGAGATCAGGTTTCCCTTCCTTCACCCCTACCCTAGCCTCCACATCAATGTCTGTCAGTCAAGCCCTGAGTCAAATCAGGCATGTAATCCATGATCAACCATTGACTTGGTCATATACTACCCCAACCAAGGCACCTTATGGCATTGAAGGTCCTCCTTTACCTTCTCTGTCAACAATTTCAATCCCTTCATCTTCTTCAACCTCTTCTCATATGGATTCTTCTTATGATGATGCTGCTAAGGGAAAGGAGAAGACCAGCCAGTGATGAATAATAGTGACTACTATCTATTGATAGGGATCTTGCTGAATTTTTTTACTCTTTGTAATGCCTTTTTGAATCTAATGCAGTGTGTACTTTTAATGAATATTTCTTATTCACTCTTTTGGATAATTTTAAAAGGGGGAGAAATATGCACCCCAAAGCAAGATTAGTGAAATATTTAGTTTATATTAGAGAAAAATATACACTAAATACGCATGATTTGAGATCATAAAAAAGGGGGAGATTGTTTTAATCTTCTTGTATCAATCATGTTTTAATAATCCAAAATCATATATATTCTGTAAAGTCGGGTAATCATTTAATCTATCTCAAATCATATATAGATGATTAGTATATTTATACTTTAAGTAATGTTATCCACGAACTTAATTGCTATACATTCTGTCTGATTACTATAAACTATTTTTGATTTCCTTAATAATTATTTCTTTGATAAATGATTAAGTCTAATCCATTCTATGAATATCACAAATAAATTCTTAATACAAATATTTGGCTAAGTCTGAGACACCGTCAGTTTTCCACCGGTTATGTTTTTATATAAAAGTGAACCAGACATCGTGACCAGACACCATGAACTAGACCCCAGGAACCAGACACCATGAACCATACAACTTGAACCAAACACCATGAACCAGACACCATGAAACCGACACAGTAAACCAGACACTGTGACCAGACACTCTGAACCAGACACCGTGAACAAGACATCGTTAACTAGACACCATGAACTAGACACCGTGACCATAAGACACTACTTCGTGGAGACACTATTTCCTAACTAATTGTGACACCATTTCATAATATATATTTTTTCATTTTAATCTCTAACAGTCATATTTAAAGTGATTAAATGCACTAGCATAATTAATGTTTCTTCATAGACTTGTCACCTGACAGTATGAGGGATGAGGTGCAGAATAAATGCATCATGTCATCTCCAACACATGAACTTCATGAATAAAACAGAAGAGAGGATCATAAATAAGATTTACAGAGAGCATAATCAAAATAATAACACACGATCATACCATAGAATAGAACTGACACATACAACTCAACATTCCTGAAGAACACACGAAGCATACTCGAATACAATAGTTGAGGACATATTCAAATTATCAAACACCACAAAGAACACATGACAGATCTCAATGAATTTTGATACTCTTCTTTCCACACGAGGACTCAATTTATGCATATGCTTCATCCTAGAAGTCCAGAGCTAAATAGACAACCACTCGAAGCACTTCAAACCATGTCTGGTCATTTCTGTTATATTGTGTATCATTTTATTATCTTTCAAGAAGTGTGTGTATCTGTATAAAAACAAACTTTGTCTCTTAAATTAAATTGAAGGATACAATATATCCTTTCTCATACATCTTTTTACACATGTGTATACCCACAGATAAGTGTGGAAGAGGTCCCTATGAGGCCTAGTAGTTTGTACCCACAATGAACTGTGTAAGAGGTCATGTGACCTGGATACTCCTTTGTACTGTTGTTAAACCCAACCCAGGTTGTGGATAAAGTTTATATATATAAAATTCTTGGTGTTAGGTGATAACCAAGTGGAGTTGATTAGGTCTCGGCTTGAGACTGGACCACTTTTTTATTATTTTTTATGTTGCTTAATTTAATCATCTCTGTTAACTGTATAATCCAGAAATCACTAAATTTACATTGATAGTTAATCATTGAAGGAAGTAATACTTGTATTGACTTATTAGAATAGCTTTGAAAGTATTGTTAATAACCAATAATAAGATTACTGTGAATTAATCAATCTCTTAATAAGTTATTTAAATAGTCAAACATTCATAACAGTATAACCTTGATTAGTTGGGCTGTAGTTAACTTTATTGGGGAAACCATTTAGGAATACTTTATAAACTGAAATTTTAAATAGATACTCAATTCAACCCCACCCACCTCTTGACTAATCTACTATGAACAAAAATAATAAACATATATTTTTATAAATGACTTCTAAAGTTGTACGATGAGAATCAAGACATAATGTATGGGGGGTTTTATTCTCACTTTTATTTGTATGAGAGTTCTCTTTTATTAACTAATAGTTTATTTTACAGGGTGTATATAATAACCATGAATGTATTGTATTATTACTATCCATAAATATATGTATATTTCCATATACATTTTATGATATTTATTTCAGGGGATTTTGTAGTTAAAAAGTTACCAATTAGGTAAGTTAATTTTGTCTCAATTTTCCTTCTTTGAGATATAGTTTGGTTGTACACCTATAGTAATTTTTAATGTTTATATACTACAATATGTTATTTTATATCATTAATATCGTAATGTTCATGATATTTTAGGCTTTATATGATATTTTCATCTCATAGAGATTTAGATTCAATGTTACAAAAGTGGTAACAGTCTATTGTATAAATATCATAATTTATGAGGATAATTTATGATTAGTATTCCATTAATAAAATATAGTGATCATTATATAAATAATTATCATTTATGTTGTTATCCAATATTTATTTATGATACATTCATTTATTGGTACTGATTTCCCACTTTTTAATCTTATTAATATTATTAATACGATTTTAGTACAATCTGAATTCCTTTCTCTCTTCGGTCAGAAATCTGTTTTCTTCATAAATAATGTCTTATATAAATATATTAAAAAAATGTTATAAAAATTTATTTTAATATTATTTTTATTGAAAAATTATTTTATTGATTTCAAAATATTCTCTTATAATATTTTCAAGTAATTTTTTGTGAAAATGGTTTTGTAAATTTGTTATGCGTTAAAAAAATATTTTTACATAAAAATTTATATTTTCCACAAGATATGTTTTTAAAACATATTTAAAAAATATATTAAATATACTATGAAAAACTATGGTGATACACGTGACTTTTGAGTGATACGATTCATATTAGTTTTCCATTTTTTTTATGTTTTGACGGAATAATGTTTATGAAACTCGTTTCTCTTATAGGGGTTATATGATTATCAAACCTATTTTTTAAAGGGTTATATTTTGATGAAATGATTAGAAAACCTGTATATTTTTCATAAGTTATGATATAATAAATTTTGAATGAATTTCATTTATTTTAATGGGTTACGATATGATGATTGTTTATTATCTATTGTCACACATATGTATGAGGTCATTATGATATGGGTGGGACCTATATCTCCCTGTAATGAATTTTGGAAGGATCTGTATCTCAGTATATAGATATGGTAGTAATTGAGGGTGAACTATGTTTAGTAAAGTAAATTTTAGGCTTAGATGGTCTTAAGAGTAAAAATTGAATACAAAGATGGTTTTGTTAAGTGAAACCATTCTACTAAGAAGTCCTTCAAAGTGATGCCTTACCTGTTATGGAAAAAAATGCATATGCTCACGTGTCAATGAGAATCATATTTCTTAATCCTATGTTATGATTCCTGGATTATTCTCTTTATTTATTTATGATTAATGAATTATTAACTAGTAATATTTATTCCATGCCTCTTTATTATGATCTTAGAAATTTAGTTTATGACCTTCTAATGTTAGGATCATGTTATTATTTCCTTATTATAGAGACACTCCTTTCTATTACAATATTATTACCAAATTTTAAACAAAAACAACAACAAAAATTTCACCATGAGGATCCTAAGTGTTTGTGTTAGTGGAAAATTAGGACCATACATAACATTTCCAAAATAAAACATAAATATTTATTTAATTCCTTCTTCTCTAACTTCTTATTGGATGATTAATTATCCTTAGTACAAGTTGTCACCTGGGGATATACCTCAAAAAATGATGAGATAAATGTAAATTAAGTGGATATATAATAACATGAAACAATATAACATGTGTATATCATAATCATAACATCAGCATCAAGATAGGAAACATTACATAACATCTTGGAATGTGGTAATGCATAAAAATGAAACACTGTATCTTAGTTGTAAACTACCACACATTATTGGGAACAATGATACAATCATGTTCATGAATATTTCAATTTTTCCCATGAGATATCTACTATTACCCAATGCATTGGATAACTATATAATTCTAGGTGCACCCATCACATCAAAACATTTACATTTCGCTATATAATTCTGGGTGCACCAATCACATCACAACATTTACATATATTGCATGACACTACAAACATATATCAATATTGAATGAAAAATTAACTCATAGAAACAATGGGTTTCATTTAGTAATAATACATTAAAAAACATTGGGTTCCAAAATAAAAGAGGGAATAACATACTTGAATCATCAACCATTAGTAAAGAAAAACCATCATGGTATGTAAAAGTTTTTTTACAAAAGGGTTATTTTGGATGACATTATGTTTTTCATAAACTCAAGTAGAAAATTATTATATCAAGAAAAAATAAAATATAATGATCAATAAATTAATTTTAATGAATAAAAATACAGAAAATTATGCGAAAGAGGGAAAACCCAAAGAATGATAGTCGGGTTTGAGAATTACACTTACCTTGTATCAAAATGCTTCCTTAAAATTAATGTCCTTTATAATAACATATAATTAAGTAATTAACCATTATAGAACCTTTTATAAATGAATCGGATTCATTATGTTATTTTAGGGGCCTTTAGATGACTTATTGCGTTTAATTTCATCGTTCAGGGTGTTTGTTTTCTTAGTTTTCATGACTACTTCACTTGTATTCATGAATGAATGTTACGATAAAATGTAAATAAATTTATAGAATTTTAATTATATGATATTAATGATATAACATATTTTTAAATGATATTATGAATAATTTTGTTATATGGGATTAGGATTAATCATTAGATAAAAGTTAATGTCGGTCCTTTAGGTTAATTTGGTCGATTTTCAATCACAACAAACTCGTTTACTTTTATCATTTTGTATTATGTATAAATGATAGTTAAAAAAGATAAATAGGGATTAATATTTAAAATTATAATATATTATAAACAATTTAATGGTTTTATTAATATCCATGAAGTCATTTATGTTAATTTTAATGTGCCTCGCTCATGTTATCAGTAAGTAGACACATAACAGGCAATGATTTAATTTTTATAATAAAAGACTGAGAGGGGGGATTTTAATGATGGATATAACATTAAAATTATTTAATTACATTATATTTATGGTAATGATGTTATCATGACATTTTTATTAAAGGATATTAGGAGATAATAATAATAGAATTGAAAATGAAAAGTAATTTAAAAGAAAAAGATGCATATTTTACCACTTAAATCTCTCCTCCAGGAGTTCCTCCCTTCTCAGGATTTTTTGGTATTTTGGGGAGACCAAGAGGTCATAGACATGGGGAAGGGGGAAGTAAAGTGTATTTAGATTAATTTAGGTTTGATTCTAAGCAATAGAAGTGTGAGAAGAAGAGGGTGTGAGGGGTAGTATTTATTGCGGATGAGTGGGGTATTTACCTAGTATTTTAATAATCAATTTATTATTTATCATAAGGAAAGAAATACTGCGTAATCTTTTCACTAAATATTGTAATTAGTAAAAATTATATCAAAAAAATGTCCACTTACATCATCCATGACTCATGCATTACTCAAAAAAATCCTGGTTTTTAGCATTTATCGTAAATTTTAATATTTTACTATTCACCAAAAATTAATGTATTTTAGAAACAAATCATAAAAAATCACACAATAACTTTTTATATAAGCAGAATTTAAAATAGAAATCTCTTTTAGAAATATAATTTTCAACATATGATAATTTTTATTTTTAATTAAAATCATCATTTACCTGGAAAAAAGAGTTTTTAAAATTATATCTGATTTTATAAGTCATTTAAAATTTAATCAAGGTATTATAAAATTATATTAAAATCATAATAAATCAATATATTAATTTATGAATAAATTTTATAAAAATAAACATAGTCTTAAATTATTAAATTATTCATTAAATTGTAATTAAATATTTATGAATTATAAAAATACTAACACTTAATTGATAATTTTTAAAATATTTACATTCTTATAATATGATATAATTAGATCATATTTTAACTTATAACAATAAAAAATATTATTTATACTTTCATGGATGAGGAAACTATTCATTTGGCCAATTTACTGTTCATAAGGATCATATTACTATTCTTAAGGTCAATTTAGTATTTCATTGGTATATGTTTCTTAACTTCTAGAAATACTTATTATTTAACTAATTATTTATTTATAATGTTTTATTTATGACCTATAAGTGATTTTATGATATTTATACTATATAAAATTTCTATTAGATGGGTGAAATTCCATTTCTAAATGTTTGGGTCATTACATTTATCCCCACTTTTAAAATTTTTCCCTTAGAATTTCATTTTACATAAACATGTGAGGTCGATTCCCCTTCAACGCCTCCTCTAGTTAGTAATTTTCTTCTTCATACTTATAGATCCTCAATAAAAGAATAAAATGGAGGTTTTTCTTATTTTGTAGAACTCTATTTCTCTTGTCTAAAATCATTAATGGTTTCTCCTCTTATGATAGATCATCATCCCATTATACCACCTATGAGTTAAGTACATGTGATGTATCTGGTATGTACTTACTCAAGAGTGATAGGTGTAATACATAATGAACATGATCCATAATCATAAGATAGATCTTCTTTAATATAAATAAATTACTTAGTATTTGCGAGTTAGTCTACCACAACCCATATCACGTTATTTCCTTTTGATGTCTTTAGGAGACCCGTGACGAAATCCATAGTGACATTTTCCCATTTCCATAGGGTATAGACAATGGTTTTATCAACCCTTTGGACATATATCACTCTTCTTTAAATTTATAACATATAAAGAACCTTGATATACACTCTACAATCTCCTTATTC
Source organism: Viscum album (assembly GCA_963277665.1). Taxonomy (NCBI): domain Eukaryota; kingdom Viridiplantae; phylum Streptophyta; class Magnoliopsida; order Santalales; family Viscaceae; genus Viscum; species Viscum album. The sequence goes on from OY728165.1 coordinate 624,984,704, forward strand.
ATGTTGTCCCACCAGATGTTTCCCCAGAGATCACGATACATCTTGTCACTCCTTGTATTGGTAGAGAAAGGTGATCTATATTCATGTTACAACAGATCATTCTTTATCCTAGGGGGTAATGGAACACATATCCTCTTTTCAAACCAAATCCCACCATCATCACTGTTAGGGAACTCTTTTAGCTTCCCTCCTTTAATGCATTCACCTTATTTTGTAATTTTGGGTAATCCATTTGTGCCTCATTAATCTTCTCCTGAATATATTGTTTGGGTATAATTTGGGAAAGGTAGGATTTATTACCTTACATCATTATTTCCAATTACATCAATTTTATATCTATGAATATATGGTCTTCATCAATCCACAACATTGATATAGTAGTAGGTTCTTTTTCTACTATGAACATCAACTACCTTATTTCCCTTACCAGGAAGATAGTGATTATAGTAATCATAGTCTTTAATTAGATATAACCATATACTTTGAGGCTTGTTGAGATCTATTTGTGTGAATATATACATTAGACAATAGTGATCATTATATATGTAACACTTCTCACCATATAGGTAGTGTTGCCATATTTTCTAGGAAACAATCAATGTTGATAACACTAGATCATTAGTCTGGTGGTTTTTCTCATGGATCCTCAACCTTTTTGGGGCATAGGCTATCAGATTATCATTTTTAATGACTACAAATTCCAAGCCTTTCTTGGAATCATCATTGTATGTCACAAAACATTCTCTATTTTTCGGTAATGTGAGTAAAGGTGCGGTGACAAGCCTTCTCTTTAACTCCATGGATATTTCCTTGAATTCTTTCGTCCAGACAAACATTACCTCATTCCTTGTTAACATATTTATTGGCCTTCACACTCATTATAAATTTCTAGAAAAATGTCTATTTTAACCTACAAAGCCACGAAAACTAAGGATTTTTGTGACACTAAAGTTCCTAGTTCATACCTCAATAAGATTTGTTATCATAGGGTCCACATAAATTACCCCAGATGTGATCCCATGTCCCAATAATGTGACTTGCTACATCCCGAATTAACTCTTGCAGAGCATTAGTGTAAATCTTCTCCTTCTTTAATGTCACTAACACAGTCCTTAGATGTTCTTATTTTTCCTTCTTTTACATGGAGTATATAAGAATATCGTTGTTAAATACTACTCCAAATTCGTATATGTAGGGTCTCAAGACTTTATTTTCCAAAATCATGAAGATTTTAGGGGAATTAGTATGTCTGAAGGGAATCACTAGAAACTTGTAGTTTTAATACCTTGTACAGAAGGAATAATTCTATGTATCTTCCTTATTCACCTTTAAATAATAATATCTTGATTGAAGATCCACATATGAGAAGTACTGAACACTTCATAGTTGATAAAACTAGTCATCAATCCTAGGAAGAGGACAATTTTTATTTAAAAATATCTTGTTGACTTCCCATTAACTGATACACAGCTGCATTGATCCATCCTTCTTCCTGAAAAATAGAACTGGTGCACCGAAAGTTTATCCAATATGGTGGATGAAGCATTTTTCCAAATTCTTGTGTAACTTATTATTTAACTCTTCTAGTTTGATAGGAACCAAACTATAGGGACACCTAGATATAGGAGTAGCTCCTGGAATGAGTTCTCTTTAGAACAGTACCTCATAGTCTGGGGGGAGTCCGGTTAACTATTCCAGAAATACATCATTGTACTCCCTTATGATGGTAATTTCCACTAGATTGATAGTTTCTTTTGAATCAACCTTTTTAGTGAGTTATACTTCTTCCTGGGGAATCAATACCCACACCATTGAAGGATCTTCCAATGGGTATTCATGATTATCCTTTAATTTTTAGAGTATAATGGTATGGTTTTGAATATGAAACATTATTTCCTTTTCCCAATAGTTGATATGTGATCTATATAACGATAGCTAATCCATCCTCATAATAGAGTTTAATTACACCAAGGGATGTGTTATTAGATTTTCTCTATGAATAATCCCACATAATACAATATGATAAGAGTCCAAAACATCAGCTTAAATGATTTCACCAATCAGTGTTTTTAAAGATATCTCTAATTTAGGATTTCATGGATTTAATTCAATAGTTTTATAAAGCATTCTTAGTATAATGGAATGTGTAGAACATGAATAAAATAATAACTTTTCCATTCTTGAGTGAATAGGGAGTGTACCTTGAATGAATTTGTTTTCTTCCTCCAATTCCACAATAGTGATGGAATAAGGCTTCCCATGTTCCTCTATCATTAGTGACTGATGATGTTTATTACCCTTGATAAATCTAGGTTTAGTACACTAGATTTAATACTTCCTTTTCTCCATATAGTTTTAGAATTGGACCATGGGTTGTTCTCTCCTTTCCTACACCACATTATCCCACTTCCTCATGACCTTTCCGCATTCATGTTCTTGGGGGCCTTATATCCCACAGTTGATGCATTTCCATATCCCCTTGAGGTTGTTCCCATGATGCTTCTTCCCACATTTTTGACATGTGTGTGGATGAACTTTCATTCCACCTTTATTATTAGATCCTCCATCTTGAAACTCCATATTTTATTTTTTATCATTACATCCATGGTAACATTCTCTGATCTTCATATCCAATTTTAGAGAACACCAAAAAACATCATAACAACTCCCAAAGTATCTAATTGAAAGAGACTTTCGAATTTGACCTTTTATACCTAAAAAAATATATCATTTTTTATATCATTATTGTCAAAAAAAACCAGAAGTGTACCTTGAATGCCTTTTGAAATTTTCTTTTTAAGACATGAATGAATCACCTTCTATTCACTTAATCTCTATAAATTCTCTCTCTATATCAGTATGAAGAGTACGAAGGAAATACTTGTAAAGAAACATTTTGATAAAGTCATCCCACTCCATTTATTAAATTTCATTCTTAGGTATGATTTTTAATAAAATCCCACCATTGATTGGCCTCTCCATCTAGAAGATAAACCAAAAGATTCACCTTCTCCATCTTAGAATAGTGAATAAAAAAAGATCTTCTCCATCAAAATGACTCACAATTCAATAACTAGTGGATCAGAAGATCCACCAAATGTCAGTGATCATTGCCGTATAAAACATTTTATAGATAGTTTCTCCATATTAGATTAAGGATTATGTTATGCATTATACAAGTCATTATTAATAACCTCAGACAACTGGGTAAGCATCACCATCAAAAATTGCAACTCCACCTCCGAAAAAATTTGGGATGCCGTTCGACAAATAACTACATTGTCCCATGCACAGGATGTTGGCTTGGTTTCTCCTAGTTCCCACCATTTTATAAAATAAAATAGGTTATAACAAAACATAAATCAATAAGTAACAAATAAATAAAGTATTCATTTGTGAAATTAGGTTTTATCATGTGTTATAAAAATGATTAACATTTTATAAATCAATTCTACTTGATTTCCTACTTAAACATATTATTATACTATGGGGGTTTCATTATGTTTCCCTACTCATAATTCATAAATTTACTAAACCATCTTCTGATACAATCTATAATAACCCTAATTATTCTTATAATATATTACATCATTTTTAAAAAAAATAACATATAATAATTACACCATGAGAATCCAAAAAGATTAGTGTTTTGGGAAAATTAAGACAATGGAGAACATTTACAAAATAAAACCTAATAGTTTATTTAATTTCTTCTTATCTATGTTTTTATATAACCTCAAATTCTCCTCAGTACAAGTATCCACCTGGGGATAAACATCAAAAATGGTGATCTAAAAGCCCAGAAAGAGGATTGAAAATAAAATAAAACAATATAACATGGGGAGACCATAATCATAAAAACATCATCATGATATGAATCATTAGATAACAACATGGGATGTTTCAATGCATAAAAATAAAACATCATGTCTTAGTGATAAAATACCACTCATAGTTGTGAACAAAACTAGAATCATGTTCACCCATATTTCACATTTATCATCTAATATCTCACATTAACAAATTCATAAATGCTCTATATAATTAAGTGTTCACCCGTAACATCATAACATTTACATTACACTATTTTATTCCTAGCACCCCCAGCACATCATAACATTTACATTATCATGCATGCCACATAGAATCTATATCAATTTTGAATGAAAAAATACCCCATGTAATGAACATGTTTTTTTAATAAGAATAAATTCAAAAACATTATGTTCCCAAATGGAAGTGAGAATAACATACATGAATCATCAACCATTAGTGAAGAAGAAACAATCTTGAGAAGTAAAACATGTCTTTTTTTAATAAGGGTTTTTTTGGAAAACATTGTGTTTTTCATATATCAAGTAAAAAACATTTATATCCAATAAATGTTAATATAATTGTGAAGAAATGTTCTTTGTGGAATAACCATACTTAAATTGGTGTGAAAGAGGAAAAAATAAATATAGAGAGTTTGGTTCAAGAATTCTTCTTACCATGTATCCAAAAGAATTCTTCCCTTTAACATCATTTATAATCACATTATATTGATTAATTATCAATTCCACAACCATTTAAAAATGAATATGATTCATTATGTTTCTATTTCATAATTTTATGGCCCTTTTATTGAGTTATATAGTTTAATTTCATCGCTTAGGGTGTGCATTTTCATAGTTTTCAATATTGGTATACTTGTATTCTTGAATGGATGCTCATGTAAAATGTGGATAAAATATCCAAAATTGTTATTATATCTCGTTAATGATATTATATAATTTTAAATTACCATTAAAATAAATTTTTTACATTTAATTTTTATGACTCATTAGATAAAATTTAATGTCGCCCATTTAGGTTAATTTTGGTAATTTTTGGTCACAATGAACTCGTTTTGTTTTAACATTTAGTATTATGTATAAATAATGGTTCTATAAGACGAAGAGTGTTGTCTAATAAAAATTACAATCTATTTTAAACCATTTAATGGTTTTATTAATAACATTGATTTCATTTATGAGAAAATGAAAGTTCATGTGAGTTCAGACCAATGGTCACATACATCATCCATGACTCAAGCATGAGTCAAAAAATTAGGTTTTAAGAATTTATCATAAATTATCATATTTCACTATTCATAATTATTTAAGTATTTTATAAATATCCCAACGAATCCCCATAACCATTTCTTGACTTTTATTATAAAAAATAAACCCAATTTTATGAATATAATTTTCTAAATATGGTAAATTTTAATTTTAATTAAATTCATCATTAACATTAAAAATACAGTTTTTAAAATTATAACTGAATTTGTAACACTATAAAAAATTTATTAAGTTATCATATTATTATCTTAAATTCATAAGATATAAAAATATTAATTTTTCAATACATTTTATGAATGCACATTTTATTTTAAATTATTAAATTAATCATGAAATTGTAATTAAATATTTACTATTTATAAAAATACCAACATGTAATTAATATTTTTTAAAATATTTACTTACTTATACTACAATATAATTAAGTCGTATTTTAACATATAATACAAAAAAAATTATTTATGCATTTGTGGGTGAGTCTACTATTCATTTGGCTAGTTTTTTATTCATAAGTGTCATATTACTATACTTTTGTTCATTTTATTATTTCCTCAGTATTAGTTATTTAACTTCTATAAATACATCTTATTTCAGTAATTATTTATTTATAACGTTTTTATTATGGCCTCTAAGTTATTTTATTAGATTTATACTATATGACATTACTATTAGAAGGAAAAAATTCCATTGATAAATATTTGGTCCATGATACTTATTCACATGATTATGCTAACATATCTCCCTTGTTTACCCTTATACAGAATCTTATATCACCCTTTATTGTGTATCATTTCGCCATGTTATGAAGAAATTTTTTACGTATGATGTGTATAAAAATAGATATATTAATTTCAAACCTAGTGGGATATAATGTATCTCACGTTTATACTGGTGTTTATGTTTCTATTTTTTCCAAAAAATTAACTAATACGGTCATTGGGAGATTGTTCTGGGTAATGTATTAAGTATTTTGTAGAAAATTATAATGTATATGTATGAGAAGAAAGGGTTTTTATAGGGATCATGGTGTAAGATTATGTGTAGAATAAATATTTAAATTCCCTTCATATCTCTAGTTTTTGAGGATGAAATTCATATATCCATGTGAGTAGTATTATTTTATGTATTGCATGGTTTCTCAAGTATTGTATAATAGTGTGTGATAGGTGATTCATTGGGGGAGAAAAATTTGAAGGGATATAGGATGATATTGTTTAATGACATGTTATTTTTTTTCTATAACTAGCATCCACATGAGAGCGGGTGAGTTATAACATTCATTGAGTTAGTTGTAGTAATTAGTTGTGTATCTATAGAATTATAATCATCATGAATCTTTATACAAAACATGTGGTTGATTATGGAAATGTCAGTAATTAATGCATTGGAATTATTACTCCTCTTATAAAACCATAGGATTAAAACATAGTATTGTAGTAATGGAAATTTGGTTTATATATAGATTAATAAAATCTTATTTGATGAGGTTTCATGTTATTATTATATTAAAATTATTTTTTATAAAAGCACACATTGTTATTTGAAATTTATAACATTTATGAGTGTGGTGAATGAAAACTATTATTACTATCATTTGAAATGAACATAAATATAATAAAAAATTTGGATGATGTCTTGAGGTTTTATATTTTTTAATATTACTTATTATATATTGATGTAGAAAATAGTTATTTATGTGGTTGTATTAGTAATTGAGATGACTATACTGAATATTATTACATACCCCAACATGAAAACGCAAGTTTGGTTAAATATTGTGTTCCTCGTGATCATAATATGATGATTTTATATGTTTTTAGACAATCAATATTGATAGTGTGTGATGTATCTATTGTCTTTTAGTGTCCATTGTGATTTTCAAAAAATTTCATTCATATTTATGATTAATGTTTCGAACATTCGTTTAAAATGTGTGTTATATATATAATGTTTTACTCATTTTTCAAAATATTTTATTCGTGGGAAATTAATATATATGAATGTGTCACATTTCATAGTTTATGGTCATTTATATTGGTTTTGATGATACACAATGATAGCATGTAATTGATTAAATATAATTTATCACATCCTTTCATATGAGTGAACACCTCTATATAAGTCACTATCCCATGGCCTATTGAATTTGTGATTTGGATGTTTAAATTTTTATATAACAGGGTGTTTAGTAAAAAATGTTTTATATTTTATTAGTTAATGTAACAGTCAAATTTATCAATTTGATAATGTTTTATGGGTTTTCCAAAACCATGTCTAATGAATATATTTTTTTACCTTGTACTAGGGTATATTACATAAGATTGGTTGACGAAAAAGGCCTTAGTAATTGTTATTTTTTAAAACAATGAATATAGGTTTGGAAAAAATGAAAAAGGAATGCATTTCAATATATAGTGTATAGGGATTACATAAAATAGAAAAAATTTGTATGAGAGAACTTTTATTAGAGGAAACATAAACATGATGACATGGGTATAAGGGTGTATTCCCTTATGTTTTTTTGTGATAATGTATGATCCATTAATATGATTAAAACCCCATTTCATACTCATGGAAAAAATGATATTAATTAATATTGATTTAAAGAGAATGCTGATGATGGCATGGTATAGATTAATTTTAGATTAATTTTTTTTAAATTGTTAAAATTGTCAAAATGTAGTATATATTGGGTTTTAACACACATGCTAAACATGAGAGTTTAACTACCCAGTGAAACAAAATATATGAGGATAGGTTTCACAATTTTTATGAATCGATCTCATCTAAAAATAAATCTAGCCATCTAACCCCATGGTTATACTCAACTAAAATAGATTATTTCTAAGCACACCAGATGGTATCGCCCACCATGGTCACTTATCTACAAAATTATTTTCTCAACATGCCAATAAAAATTCTTTTAGTGAGATTTTTCCTCACTCGCTCACACCCTATGAAATATATCATGTGTTCACCCATACCTACACTACACCTAGGAAATAACACATAACATTATATTTCTAATCCTATGGACCCCTGAAAATAAATATGTTATTATTTACATGGGAAGTAACATTTAGAATCATTAGTCTACCATTATTAGGGGTGTTACACTCTCTACCCATTTAATAAAAAACATACACACTCAGGATCGCATACTCAACCCCATGTATTTACACTATGTCACAATCCACTCCCAAGAGAGACACCACAATTTGGGGGAGAGATAATTACCCCTGAGTCCAACCTCCAATAGGACCCATGTTGGCGAATTGCACCAAGGGTATAAAAATCTAATGAAATTGGAGGTTGTACCCTCTATAATAATACATGATCATGGGATAATATAAATCATACACAAAGAATCAATGGAATAAAATAAAAGGAAACTAATACCATCCCACAATTTTTTTAATAAGTTAAACTGATACGTATAAAACAATCCAAGTGTAAATACCCAAAATAAAACCAATGTAGTGACACAAAATCTATTCAAATGTTAGAGCTTTTATTTCTTGGAATGGTCCACAAATACCTCCTTGAAACCTGAAATTTACTTTATATATATATGGTGATAATAAAATTACACTCAGTGGTAAAATATATTCCTCTCATGCACGTGCTAAAATAGTATACTAATGACCCTTTGAGAAGATAGTAGAACCCAAAAAACACCTATACTTGTATACTAACCAAATCATCCTCACTATATATCACTCACCAAATAACACATCCATGAATAATAATATAATTTGATTCATATCAATAAATGGTACCCCTCACCTCTTTACCACTCATTTTTCACCCTCACTACCTAACAAAGAACATATTGGAGGTCCCGCCCCTTCTATATAACATCATAGCACACCCCATCCCATCCCACCCGCAAAGACCTGATCTATCACATCAAATAAAATATCACCGGAAAACACATTCTCCGTCACATCACATTACATCTCATAACCATTGTGGTATGGTATCATAAACATGAATGACATCAATCATGATCCATCTTCCAACCATGAATGATCCCTAGTATTAGACATCTCACCACATCCCTCCGAATACACTCGGGCCATCGCAAATCAACACATCAATTCCAGATGGAACAACATTTTACTTCTTCCATTCACGTCTAATGAATAACCTTCTCATCACCTAGTAGTGGGATTAGGGAATATTGGGTAGCCATCCATCTGTCCTCCTACTGGGATGTTGGAAAAAAACACATCGTGTATGACTATACACGTGTCAGACTATAGTTTTTTATGTGGGTCGGTTGCATATTAAAAATAATTAGGATATAAAAGGTACCCATATAGAGATTCACAACACTCAAGAATCATCCTAATGTATTACAACCATGTAATAATCTATCTCACAAGATCCACCACTTCTATGTAAAAATATAAATACACAACCCCACATAATAAAAACATATTGCACAATTCATTTTTTAGTCTTTAATTCACATTAATCCATTTTCTATATTTTTCATTTCCAACTCATATCAATTAATTTAGAATGTTCAATTAACAATATTTATCCCATTAATTAATATTTAATATCCCAACATTTAAACAGACAAACAGTTATATTTTATTCCAATTTATTCTATTATTTATAGTCCATTAGGAACCTTGTTAATTATAATACTAATTATGAAAAATCATAACACCGCACAAAATATGAATCACAACTCAAGAACACAAAAAAAAAACACATCAAATTTCACCTTCCATCCAATCACAATAACATTCTCAATCCCACTACAAACCTCCACCACAACCACCACCACTACCCCACTACACATGTATAAAAACATAGTCATCACCCATGAATATCTCCATCATAACAAAGACAAGACACAAAACGTCATTTAAAAATAAATCCCACAAAAATGATATATAATTTATAAATTATTAATTGGGGATTTCATTAATTTCAACAACATTATTTGAGGGTGTTATCACTCAAGAAAAAACATCTCAGGGTATCTAATTCTGTAACCAGGTATACATGAATAAGCAATTAATTTTTTTGTTTTTTTCTATAATCACATATCATGGATCCCACAAATCACACCATATCAACATAATAAAATTAAAAAAATATCCATAACTTCAAGAATTTATTAACCCATATAGTTTCTAACATCAAAACAATAACAAAAAACTATAAGATCATGCTTCACATTCTCAAGCCCCATTGAATTTAATTCAAGCCAATTAGTTTATCCTTATTAAGCCTGATTCAACCAGAACTATTAGGATAGAAATAATAATAAAACAATACAGAATGATACACGTAAATATAAATTAGTGAAAATACTACTTCTAAAAAAGAACCATTACCCCAACATGTTACACCAAAAACAGTGAGCGATCATATAGGAAGAAACTGCATATGGGGAGAAATCAAACAAATATCAGAAATTGGGCTCCACAACCCCACAAGATAAATGATATAGAACATCACATAACCATAAAAATTAATCCCACAATAATTATGGAAATAATTATTCATTAGAAATATCAGGTCCGTAACTACCAGGATTTGATATGTTCTTAATTAGTCATTCTTGTCGGATATCATTAAATACATGTGGTTTGAACATTTACAAGGTATGAAAACATTTTCAAAACATAATATATGATTAATCACCTTTGAAAAAGAATTAAATATAATTAATTAACTATATAAAAGAATTTTTTATCATGAAAATATGTCAAAATGGAAATAGTGGACATTATGGGTAAACTAGATATATTACGAGGATCTACTTCTACACATCTACATCTGGGGATCTACTGATAGTGATCTACCACTAGGATGATCTACCATTGGTGATCTTCCACTAGGATGATCTACCTTTTGTGATCTACCATCAGAGATCTACTATTGGTAGTCCACCATTGGATTAACCATTATCCTCTAAAACAATCATTCATCCATCGAAACATCTCAAAACGCCCACTACCCCCACCAACCACCTTTGTGCATTCCCAATAAACCATAAAAACTAGATTATCAAATTCTATTAACATTCATGGTCTACATTATTACATCTGATACCTGTTAAACAATTATTTCCCTCAATGATTTAAAAACCAACATTGAAGGAAGGTGGGAAAAGGATAGAAAATGCCTAAATTAATATACCTCTCAAGGTTCTCATTATATTGGAAATACTACCACCAACCAAACATTCTAACCCAAGAACTCACAAAACAACTACAAATTCTAGTACCCTGAACATAGGAATCATTAAATTCCATCCTCCATGTCATGATATTATCTGATATGGTAGTATTTAATCACCCACATGGGTCTAACCACATTGTAGTACAATACTGATTCATTAGTGTTCAAGTCCTCCACTATTCATATTCTAGAATCCATATCACACATCTACCATCAATGAAACATCATAGATCATAAAACAACAAGGTTTCAAACATCCAAACATCGAAGAAAAACCAAAAAAATGAAAAATTGAACTCAAAATATTTCCAGCTATTTGGCATGAATCTTCGTATCTCGGTCCCCTTTATACTCCTATAAGACACAATAACTCCACAACACATGAACAAAAGGAATTATCTATCCATGAAGCACCTTCTCTCTATAATCCTAGATCTCTACTAGCCCGTCCACAAACTCATTATCTTAATTGATACCTAACTCTCCCCATTCAACAATTTGGGACTCATCATGATGATACAAAAAAAATTCAAGACACGTGGAAGATATCACGGATCATTTCCAATCATAGAGTACGTTTCAACTAGTAATCCTCTACTCCATCATTACCTAACACTTCAAAGGGTGCAATAAAAATTTGAGAAATATTACACACCCTGCCAAGAATCTATTATCGGTCTATACAGGAGAACATCATGAACATGTGGTCAGTAACCTAGAACTATAAGGGACTCATCCAAAAAACGACATAAGGCTTCTTCCAGTCCAATGATACATCCATAATCTCACAAACCATCTAAAGCGTCCCTATAATTCACTGCACCACATCAGGTCTAAGCCCTACTGACTTCCCCATCCACTATTCATCACAATAGAGAATGATATTACCTCTCATACAATGCATCAAATGGATCCACACCAATGGACGAGGGATAACTATTATCATATGAAAAAACAATATAAGGCAAGTGTCCTTACCATTATCCATTGATGTCTAAGTCACATGAGACAACATATCCCCCAGCGTCATGATAGTCCAATCATATTTCTTATCCACATATGGTATAAAAAGGTTTGAGGTGTAACTTGTTTTCAAAATCATACTCCAATACCCTCCAAACTCATGATGTAAAATGTAAATTATGATCTAAGATAATATACCTTGGAACTCCATATAGATTAACAACCTTTTAGACCTACCACTTTTCCCAAAAAAACACTACGCCTGGCTCATTGATCCCTAGTGAAACACCCGGACCCCTCTTTATCAGATTCGATGCATTAATTATTAAATTAGAATGATTAAGTGGAATGAAATCCTGAAAGAATAATTTTTTCAGTAGTATTTAAGAAACTAGATACATAGATGTAACTAAAATTACATTGGGAAAGGTAAAAAATACATTACATAACAAAAACTACAAAACTACATCAACAGAAACTGAATAAATGATTTCCACGTCATAAACCGTTAAAGGTTAAAAAATGAAAGGGGTGAGATCAAATGATTAATAAAGGTTAAAAGTAGTATAATTATGAATCAATAATGACTAAATCATAAGCAAATATGGAATGGTGAATAAATGAAAACACACACCATTAATTAACTAAGAAAGGGCCTACATCCATAGATTATTTCACAGTGAAAACCTCATGGATAGTAATAACTAAAAATTAATAAAGATAATTCCAATTAATTGGATGTCATGTATCTGTCACATGATACCATAATACCATTAAAACAGTTTAGTTCTGTGGGTAGAAACTTGTGTGAATTTTGGAAACAAACTCAAACGGTTTGTCACCAACTGAGTTGTCTCATGAGACCTGCCAATGAATCAAGGGGCTACAATGAACCCCTCTTATCACTAAAAGTATAAATAATTAATTATAAATAAATTTAATAGAAGTAATTTATGCCTTATCAATATCATTATAGATTAGATAATACATATTCATCAATGTTCTTATAGTTAAAACATCTATCCAAATTAACATCGTATGTGAAATGGTATACAACTTAAGGTAATAAACATATCCATGATACAAGAAAATACATATTTACCAGAATAATAATTTCAAATGAAAAATGTTCTCAAATGGGAGGTAGATAAACAATATAAGAATGTAGAGGTGCACAATACCATGTATGTCTCAATGAAATGGAAATTGAGACAATGTCACCTAACACATTGTAATCAATTGAATCGTATGAACAAAAATCATTTATCCAAAAATGAATCATATAATACCATGAATATAAATATAATAATGATATTTTATATCAGATTATAGTACACATATACCAAATATAAGAAATAAGAGGTGAACAATGGAAATCCCATGAAATTTAATGTGAGATGAGAAACCCCTAACACACATTTCGACACGGAAACAAGTGTTTTTGTGAGGTACTAATGAGTGTTAAATGGAATTAAAATCATTTATATATAATAAGGGAAGTATGGGTGAGGTGAAAAACATACCCCATCATTAGTAAATAGTTATAATAACAAAAAACATAGGGGGAATTCTTCAACAAAAGTGAGAGACAGGATCCCTTACCTTATGCCTAAAGGTGTTTTTGATTGATTTAATAACCCTAATAATCAAATTTAGATTCATTAATTATTAATTAAAAAACCTCATAAACATTTAATTTATTTATTTCTTTATTAATATCAATTTTTATTGGTTTAATAAGTTCAATTTTCTGTTTTTGAAGCATTTTATTCATTGGATTTCATGATATGTTTACTTGTAATTATGAATGGGATTTTGATTGAAATGTGGTAAAAAATTGAAATGTTAATATATATTATTAGTGAAATTACAAAGGTATAAATGATATTATAATGATTTTTTATTATAACCCATTTGAATGACTTGTTAGCTAAAAGATAATTACAAATGCTTGGATTAACATAGAGGTTTTGTGCATAATGAGCTTGTTTTGTATTATTATTTAATATTTTGAGTGTGTATGGATTACAAAAAAAAATGAATAAGGTAAGTAAGAAATATTATAATTTGTTTCAACTAATAAACAGGTTTTATGAAAATTATTGAATATAGAAATATAAATTGAAAAAATTTCATCCTTGAATGTGATAAATTAACACATCTTAAACGATATTTTCATTTTTAGTCTAAGCGGTGGGGAAAAACAGAGATGATGATGAAATATTCCATCATCATAATAAAATAAAATTAAATGTAAAGTACTAGAATTATCATATCATTTAGTTTTGGGGAGGTGAGGATAGAGAAAAAAATAATGGAACTTTAGAAGAATTCGAATGAAAATAGAAGAGAGGTTCACATTTTGAGTACTCCTCCTTTAAAATACCCCAAAGGCCTTTGTTTTGGACCTTTTAGGGAGACCAGAAGGGCACAAAAACGGGGGAGGATCTTAGGGAGATATTTTAGTAGAGTTTAGTAAATTATTGATTCTTGAGTGGTGTTTAAGGAAGAGGGGTGATGGGTTTTTTATATAGGGGAGGGGAGAAGGGTTTGTTTAATATTATACTAATTAATTTATTATTTAAAAACAAGAAAATAAATAGTGACGATTTCATGACCTAGTATAGTAATAAGTGCATGTGATTTCTATATTTTGGGTGCTTATATCACTCATGATTCTGAGAATAGTTAATTTTAATTATAATGTATTTATATGCTAAATTAATGTATTTGATTATTCAATAAAAATTCACGTATTTCAGAAAAATCTAAAAAATTCACCCTAACCAGTTTAAGACATGTAGAATACAAAAAATGAACTCCATTTTTCAAAAATAATTTTTTACCAATGATAAATTTAATTTTTTATAGTAACATTATTTAATCAATAAATACAAAACGTTAAAATATTATTCTTTATTTTTAAGGTGCCTAAATTTATTTATACATTCATGGGTATGGATACCATTCATAAGAGTCATATAACAATTCATAATTGTAAGTTACTATTCATAAGGGTATGTTACTACTCATAGGGGAAGGTTACTATTCACCAATAAATATGTTATTTCTATCAAACTCTAAATATCACCCTATTCACTACCGTGTATATCCATTTTTCAAAATTCAAAACACATATGTGGAAAATATAAGTTCAATGGATAGGTTATGACTATATCCTATAAATAACCAATTTATTATTCACATATAATTAGTTCTTCTTGTAAAATAGGCTATGAATTGAATGTATTTTAGAGAAACATACCATGGAATTTTTGTGATGCTATATTATTCCCTCCATTGGAAATTTTTCGTCAAAACTCTTCTTGTATATTGCTCCCCAAAAAGAAGTGGGTGGTTCCTCTTCACTAACATCCTCATGTGCCCATGTTGTTTCCTCCATATTATGGTTAATCCAAATAACCTTTAATATATGATTTGTCCAATTTCTCAATACCTTTTCCATTGTGTCAAGAATATCGATAGGCTCTTTACAGTATGAAATGTTCAGTTCTAGTTCTATTTCTTCATATGTGAGTATATGCATTGCTTCTAGCATGTATTTCATCAACAACGACACTTGGACTACATTATGATGTTTTTTGGGACATGGTGGAATTTCTAAATGGTAAGCTATTGATCTGATCCTTTCTTGAATTTCAAATGGTTTAATGTACCTAGGGCTCAGTTTCCCTTTCTTACAGAACCTAAAGACACCCTTCCCTAGACATACTTTTAGAAATACATGATCTCCTACTTGAAATTCCAAATTCTTTCTCTAGTTGTCACCCTAACAATTTTTCCTATTTTGGGATTCTTTAATATGGGATTGAATTTTCATTATTTTTCTCTTGTCTATTTAATATTTTTTGGGCCTATCATTTCCCACCCGCCATCTTCGTCCCAATAAGTTCTAGTTTGACACCTCTTACCATATAATTTGTCATATGGAACCACTTTAATGAGGGAATAGAAAATATTATTTTAGGAAAATTACACCAATGGAAACTACTAATACAAAATACATTTAAATTCAAGAGAAAATTATATCAACATATCTTCTATTGTTTGAATATTTTTTTCAGACTGTCCATCGGTTTGGGGGTGATAAGCCGTACTCAAATGATGCTCAGTTTTCAAAGCCTTCTGGAGACTTTTCCATAATTTTGACGTGAACAAGGGATCTCATGTAGATACAATCGATATAAGTTAACCATTAAGTCTTACATATTCATTAATATAAAGTCTATCTTGGCCCTCATGTGTTAAATCCTCTTTTATAGTAAAGAAATATGCTGATTTTGTGAGACGAACAAAATTTAACCATGATGCATCATTGCTTCTAGTCATGATCAGTAGTCCTATGAAAAATCCACCATAATGTCATTCCACATCCATATAGAAATATTTAGAGGTTTCATTACCACTCTAGGATGTCTTCTCTCTTCCATCACTTGTTGAAAAACTAGACACCTTGACACATAGTCAGCAATTTCTCGATTCATATTGTCCCACCAAAAATCTTTCTTCATATCTCTATACATTGTTCTGCTGCCAAGATTTGTAGAGAAATTTGAGCTATGAGCGTCATCTAATTGTTCCATTTTTTTGAACTACTGATGGAACACGTAACATCTTCCCAAATTTCAAAAATTCTTCCTCATACACGAAGTCTTCCAATCTCTCATCCTTGTCAACATTAATTTTCATGTGTAGATTCTCATTATCATATTGAGAGATTTTTATATTTTATAGTAAATATGGTTTAGTAATCATTTGAAAGTGGAATGATGTTTCCCCTTCCTTAATAATTCCCATATCCATCTTTAGTAAATCCATGAATATAGGATAACTTGCAATCCTCATTTGTGTCAGAAGTCCATGATCATTCATGCTTAATGCATATTCCACCTTATTTGGCTTTCCCGGGTGGTAGTGTATTTAAAATTCAAAATCATTGAGTAACTTGAGCAATCTCTTTTTCCTCATGTTATGTTTTTTCTATGTGCAAATGTATTTTAAACTGTTGTGATGAGCGAATATCTCACATTTTTAACCATAGATATAATGTCTCCATATTTTTAGAGAAAAGATTATGGATAAAATCTAATGATCCTTAGTTGGGTATTTTTTCTCTTGAGTTTTCAACTTCCTTGATTCATAAGCAATAACATTATCATTTTTCATAGATATGATAAATAGTCCATTCTTTGATACATCATTGTATATGAAAAATTCATCATTTCCATATGGAAGATTCAAAATTCAATCATTGAATAATATTCATTTCAATTATTCAAATAATTATGTACATTCATTCATCCACACAAACATAAACCTATTACGCGTAAGCTTGGTCAGTGGGTTATCCAGTCAGGTGAAATTCTAAACAAACTCCAAAAGTAACATACTAATCCAATAAAACGACATAACCCAGTTATGTTCATTGGCATGATCCGTTCTTTCATTGAATTTGTCTTTTCATGATCAACTGTGATTCCATCCTAAGAGACAATATGTCATGAAAATGAAATTTAATGATTCAAAAAGTCACACGTGATAAACATCCCATAGAATTCATATCATCTACGAATTTTTCAAATAATCAAAAAATGATTCTCACAGTCTTTATATGTTTTGGAGTATACCATGATATCATTGATAAATACAATAACAAATATATCAAGATATTCCTTGAAAAATTTATACATTAAATCAATGAAAACATTGGGTGCATTAGTCAATCCAAAAGAAATCAGTGTAAACTCATAAATCCTATAACTGGTTCGAAATGTTGCTTTGGGAATATCGTCCTTCTTCACAAAAAGATGATGATATCCAGATCAAAGGTAAATCTTAGAAATGTATTGTGCTCATGAAGTTTATCAAATAAATCATCAATTTGTGGAATATGATACTTATTATTTATATTAATAGCACTGATTTCCCTATAATAAATAAATAGCCTCATGGATCCATCTTTCTTCTTGACAAAGAGGACAAGGGATCCCCATAGAAAAAAACTAGGTCGAATATATCCTTTTTCATGTAATTCCTCAAGTGTTTTCTTTAACTATAATAATTACACATTTTTTATTTTATAAGGAGTCCTTAATATAGGTATTTCACTATGAATTAAATCAATATAGAACACAAATTCCCTCTCTGGAGGATTTCTAGGAAGATACTCTCAAAATACATCAGTGTATTCCTACACAATATGTACATCTTCAATTTTAAGATTTAGTTCCTCACCCAAAGATATTGGGTTCTCTTCCTCTCCAAGAATTTTATTCATTAGATCTAATGTGGTGGATCTAGATAATAATCATACGGATAGGTTTCGGATATAAAAATAAAGGATTCTACACCACTTTCAATGATTGTAAGCTCTTTCTTCTTATATTAAATTTTCATATCATAATTTGATAGCCAATTCATACTGATAATTATATCAAATTCTGTCATTGATATGATGATAAGGATATCAACTAAAGAATGTTTATGTGTCATAAGTGGAAATAATCGACATGCCATTGTTGCAATGATACATCACCATGTTTTTTTGACTGACAACAAATTTATTAAAACAAATTGGACAATTCAAATGTTCTTGGAAAACTGAGAAGATATAAATTAATGTGATGATCTAGAATCAAATAAATCATTGGATATGTTTGAGGAACCAATTTAATTACATATAACCCCATCATTAGAAACTTTAACCTCCACGATTGTAATCTCATTATATTTTCCTTTCACTTGTGGAATTTTCTAAGGCCCAAATCCATGGAACATAAGACACTCATTTTCATAGTGTCCCATCTCTCTAAAATTGTATAATTGAACATCATTGACTTGTTTCGTCCCCTTTCATTCATTATATCTATGACCCTTTTATCAACACTTATAGAATACTCCCATTCCTTTCAATCATTTCCCTGGATGATTATTTCCACAATTCTTGCATAATGAAAAATGATTCATTTCCATGTTCTTATTTGGAACTTCACCTTTTCCATGGTTATCAGAGTTCTATTTCTTATCTTAGTTTCCCTTGAACAAATTTTATCTTGAAAACACCCCCTATATTTTGATGGTACTTAACACAATTAAATCATAAGATGAAAAATTTTGAGAAGAATGTTCCCTTCAATGTCTTGTCTTAAGACCTTCAAAATTTTTACAAATATTCTCTTCTGAGTCACATAAAAAGTATCTAGAATACAAATATTGTCTTGTTAATGTAGCCTCATACTCTACAACACTATCTTCTTCCCTTTGATTTCAGCCATGTAATTTCCTCTTCATTTTGGTTCTTCTCTCATGAGGGAAATATTTTTCGTAGAATATTTTCTAAAAATTACTACATTCTATATCTTATATTTCATATTCCTATGTTGTATTTTGGATCAAGGACCAACATTGATCAATGTCTCTCCAGAGACAATATACTGCCATCACTACCTTTTCATTTTCATTATATCTTAATTCCATGAATATCTTTTCGAGGGACTTGATCCACTACTTTGCTACCATTGGATTAGTAGTCCAAATAAAAAATGGGTGCTTCTGCCACATAAAATAGTCCAAAATAGGTGTATCATGGTTATTCATCACAACCTCAGTATGTTTTCCCAAGATGGTCATGATTTGATCTGTTTCAACATTTATTATGTTGACTTTATTAGGGGGTAAATCTCTTCATTGTCCACTAGTATTGATTCCCCGTCTTCCATTAGCTTCCATTTCAAGATAATGGCATACACTAGATTATGTTATGAATCATTATTTATAATCTCAACTAGAAAATTACTTAACATAAATTTAAATTATCGGCACCGATAATCTCATAAATATGGTTTCATCGAGGAAAAATTTTCATTAAAATCCTTCGTAATGCCTTGTAATGAAAATGAGAATTATCCTAAGAATATCCCCGGAGGGTTTCAAAAAAAGTGTGAAGCATGGTCTATTTCCATTTAATAGGATACCCTTGGTCAAGCCCAAAACTCCTTGTCAGATTTCTCACTCCTAGGTACATCTGTTCTGGACCCACCTATACCTATACATATCCGGAAAGGGATGTATTTTCTAGAAATATCCACACAATATATTACTTAACAAAATTATAGTATGTTCATGTATGTTAGTCCCCAAATAATAAACTAGGGATTTATTGTGTAATCTACATTTTTTAATCTGGTTTCCACATTTTCAACTAAACGTCCTAAAATACCAACTGTAACGCCCTGAACCCCCTAGACCAGAGCTACTGCATTACTTATTACATTGGTAGGATGAAGTGAAATAAAATCTCAATGAAACAATCAATTTATTATTATTGAAGAAACTATATTCATATATTTATCTCAAATTACATTGGGAAAGGTGACAAAATTCAATACATTACAAAAAATAAAAAAAATGAATGCACAAAAACATAATAATTGATCTAGTCTTTATAAGCTATTGAAGGTAAACAAATGACAGGGGTGAGATCAAACTCTTAGTAAGGATTACATGTTGCGGAAGCATGAATAAATAATAACTGAGTCATATAAATATATGAAATGTTGAATAAATGAAAAAACATACAATTAATAAACTGAAAAAGGGGCCTTCATCCATAGATTTTGTCATAGTGGAAACCTCAAGGATAGTAATAACTAAAAAATAATAAATAGAATTATTTTTAATTGTACATCATGTATCTTGCATATCATACCATAATACCATTATAACAGTTTATTTCTGTGGGTAGAAACCCGTTTGATTTTTTGAAACAAACTCGAAGGGTTGTTCGCCAACTGATTTGTCTCATGAGACTGTCAATGCATCAAGGGGGCTATTGCGGGCCCACATCGATCACTTAATGTACAAATAATTATGTATACATAGATTTAATTCAAGTATAGTATGGATTCTCATCATCCATATAGATTATAGAATACATATTCATCCATATTCCCATAGTTAAAACAACTTTCTAAATTAACCCCACATGTGAAATGGTAAACGGCTTAAGGAAACAAACATATCCCTTCAACAAGAAAATATATGTTTACTAGAATTATAATTTAAAATGAAAAATTATATCAAATGGGTAGTAGATACACCTTATAATAAATATTTGGTGTACAATACCAGGTAGGTCTCAATTAAATGGATATTGAGACAAAGTCACTTAATAAATTGTAATTAATTGAATCGTATGACCAAAAAAATTTAATTCCAAAATTAATCACATAATATCCTGAATATAAATAGAATAATTTTATTTTATTTAAAATTACCATAAACATATTCTACATATAATAAAGAATATGTGAACAATTGAAATACCACGGAATTGAAAGTGAGATCAGAAACCCCTTACCAACATTTGGGCATGGAAACATATCTTTCTGTGAGGGATTAATGAGATATAATGAGAAAAAACCATTTATATATCATAAGGGATGTATGGGAGATGTGAGAATATATACCCCATCATTAGTAATAAAAAATAAAATGACACAGCCAAGGGGGAATTCTTGAACTAAAGTGAGAGAGAGGGTCCCTTTCTTAATGCCCGAAGGTGTTCTTGAATGAACATAACAACCTGAATAATAAAATTTGGATTCATTAATTAATAATCCAATAACCACATCAACAATTAATGGATTTATTATAACCATGTTAGGTTCATTCATCACCTTTTTTATGGGTTTATGAGGTTTAATTTTATGTTTTGGAAGCATTTTCTTCCTTGATTTTCATGATCGGTTTACTTGTATTTATTAAAGGATATTCATTTGAAATGTGGTAAACATCAAGAATTTTTAATATATACTGTTAGTGAAATTCCCTAGGTTTAAATTATATTGTAGTTATTTTGGATTATATACCACAGGGATTACTCATTAGTTAAAAGTTAATTACAAATGCTTGGATTAACAAAGAAGCTTGGTGCATACTGAACTTGTTTTGTATTGTTATTTTATATTATGGATGTGTATAGATTTTAGAATATTGAATAAGTTAAAATAAATATATTATGATATTTTTAAAAAATTAAAAAGGTTTCATGACTAGTCTTGATGATATTAATAGAAATTGAAAACATGTCGTCCTTGAATGTGATAAATTAACACATCTCAGATCGTATTTTTATTTTTAGTGTAAGAGGTGGGGAAAAGAGATATGATAATAAAATATTCCATCCACATAATGAAATTCCAGTACATGTACCTTCATGGGATTATCATAGAATTTGGATGAGGGGAGGTGAGTAGAGAGCGAAAAAAGAATGTAACATGTAAATGAACTTGAAAGAAAAGGGAAAAGAGGTCCACCTCTTGAGTACTCCTCCTTGAGAATCTCATTAAGGCCTTTGTTTTGGGTCTTTTGGTGATACCCAAAGGTCGTGGACGTGGGGGACGAGATTAGGAAGATATTTGAGCAGAATTTAGGCATGTTTGAATGCTTTAGTAGTGTGGGAGGAAGAGGGGTGAGGGGTGGTTTATATAGTGGAGGGGAGGAGGGTTTTCATAATATTATATTCATTAATTTATTATTTCCTCTCATGAAAAGAAATAGTGAGGATTCCATGACATATAATTGTAATATGTTCACGTGAGTTTGATATTTTTGGGTGCTTAAATCACTCTTGATGCTAGGAATAGTTAATTTTAATTATAATCTATTTATACAGTAAATTAATATATTTTAACGTTCAACAATAATTCATGTGTTTCAGAAAAATCACCAAAATTCAGCCTAAAAATCTTTCAATGTGTAGAATCAAAAAATGAACTCTATTTTTAAACAAACTCTAAATATGATAAATTTAAATTTAAATTAAAATTATTATTCAATCAAAAAATACAAACAGATAAAATATTCATCTTCATTTTTAAGGTGCCTAAATTTATTTATACATTAATGGGTATGGATACCATTCGTTATAGACATATTTCTATTTATAAAGGTAAGTAACAATTCATAAAGGTAGGTTACTATTCATAAGGGCAGGTTACTATTGACCAAAAATTATGTTAATTCTATCAGACTCTAAATATCACCCAGAGCATAAAAATGTATATCTATTTTTCAAAATTCAAAACACACTAGTGGAAAATTTACCTTAAATGGTTTGGTTATGAATATATCCTATAAATAAACAATTGATGTTTCACATAGACTCAGTGCTTCTGAAAATATAGGCTATTAAATTAATGTATTTAAGTGAAAGATACCATAACATATTTGGTGTGTTATACCTAGGAAGTGATCCAATTTCATCAACCAATACACAATTACCTAGATAGAATAAAAACCTTCTAGAAATTAAGGTAACCCTTGGAATAATTCCATAAATAATTCATCCCATTTCCACATAGGAATATCCAATGTCTTAATCAAACCACATGGAACATGGTGCTTTTTATTTAGCTGCAAGAAAACTAGATATTGATCCAAATGAATTACCATGTCTGTTTTCATCATGGGATATCAAAAATTCATCCTAAACTAATGTTATATATTTTAAAATCATGGGTGTACTAATGAATTTGTTCTATGAAACTCATGAAGGACTCCCTCATGCATCACAATCAGAAAAAATAGTCTCCACTAAAGCTTCATCCTGTTCGGAACATCCTCGGGCCATCCCTCAAGAGCATCTCCTTGGCCACTATGATAATGAAACACATCTACCTCTATGTCTCCCCACTGATACTCCACCACCTACCAAATCATATAATTATTCAACTTCGTCTAAAAAATTAGCATATAACATCTTCCACACTTTCATCTAAGTGTAAGGATGTCCACTCCTCCAATCCCCTCCAAACATCCCCAAACTCCTAAACCACATCCTTCCATAAATTTTGGCTTAAACCACTGAACACAATATTCCCATTTAATAAGGTATAGTGGATCTCAAAATTATATTTTGGAACAAACTAAATCCACCTCAACTACCACAGATTAAGATCAGGCATATAAATTACACACATAAAATTAATTTGATACCTAAATACCACAAAGTTATCCATAATTAGGTAATGTCACTACAATGTTATCACAACACAACTACTTTTAGCTCCAAATCATTAGTGGAATTGTTAATCTTGTGGGGGAGTAACTACTTTGACCCATAAGGTATAACTACCTTCATCTACATCAATTTTCATCCCATGCCTAGAGATGAAGCATCACAAAACCATTAAGACGTCATACCCTCCTTAGATAACTAAAACATGACATAACTAACAGACTTCCAATTCTGGTAGCCGAACCCTACTCTGAACAGATCACTAAACAAGAATTCTTGCTCCTTTCATGTCAAAATTATAAATAGGGATACAAATTGAAATTAATTATGTGGAAAACCATTGATAGTATCCAGTGAGGCCAAAAATGTTATGAACCTCTTCAACATTCTGAGGTTCCTCCATGAAATAGTTGTCTCGAACATCAATATTTATACTGCCACACCCATTGAAGATAGTATATGTGTATGGATACACCCCTCTCACATTTAGAACTCATGCATGGAAAATAGCCCATAAATCGTGTGGAATTGATGAACCAGTAGGAAAACTATGAGATGATCAACACCCCCCTACAACTTTGAATAGACCATTTTATAATCAATGTATATGAAGATGAACATATATAATAACTCATTAATGATGAAGTTTATAACCACCCTAAACATTGATGGTGTGATCATAATGCCAAATGACATGCCTAAAAACTCTATATTCCCATACCGTTATCTGATGGAAGTCTCTCGGATATCACCCACCTTCACCCTCAGTTGGTGATATCCATACCGCCAATCGATCTAAGAAAACAAACTCACCCATATTTGATGGTTGAAAAGAACATCTACCACTGGAAAATGGTAATAGTCTTTACAGTCACCCAACACAACCTCCATTAGTGTATACACAACATCATACTTCCATCATATTTCTTGGAAAACAACACCGGAGAACCCCATGGTGACACATTAGGATGGAGAAAAGAATTATATATCATATCATCCACCTACAACCTAAAATCATGAAACATGGTGGGGTCCATCGGATAAAGATCCATCGAATTCCAAGATCTTCCTAGAAAAAACCTTATTGAAAACCTAATGTTGTGTCTATGAGGTAGTTTCATAACCTTTTTCGGGAAATCTTCTAGAAAATCAAAATTAACCTTGGAAAACTAAAATTTCCTATTTTCCATATATTCAATTAACATCTCATCAATTTGAAAAACCTTCTTAGTGTAAAAAAAACATATTGTCCATCCACATCTGAGAACACAACTATACTCCGAACCGATTTGATAAAAGAATACATAGAATATAACTAGTCTATTCATAGGATTACATCATACAACTACACCCAATGTATGAATAGTTCCCCATGTAACTTGTGTTTTCCCATCATCATTCATCATCTCAAAAACAAATGAAACATGATAGTATTCCCTCGTACCAGTGTAGTCCACTCTAGAGGCATGGAGAGCCTCTCTATTTCCAAATCCAAAGTATAGACATGAGATGTTGAGAAAAAAGGAATGTAAACCTACATAATGAAAATATCATAAATCCTTTAGAATATAAACATATCATAAATCTAATGATATTTTCCCACTTTGATGATTCTGTCTCTACCACATCCAAATGATCATGCCACGATCCTATACCTCTCTGATGATGGAAACCTCCATGACGATGCTCAAGATGAGGTTACTAAGTGTGAGAAACACCATTAGGTAAGACTATAACTTCCTCATTCAATATGGATAGAGTATAAGACTTCTTCCCCTACTATTGTAAAGGCCTCTATCGTAGCTCCTACTGATACAAACATAGAACCTATCCCCCCTAACAATCTAAGATCGACTATCCAGTGGGAACTGATATCATTGATGTCCATAAAACCTACAGATAAAACACAATAGTATTCAGTCCCTAGGAAGGAAATTGAATCCTTTATCACCATATGGCCATATGGATAGCTGTTGAGGTTGACTCCCTCCTAGTCAAAACCTTGAAGGCCCTAATGTATGGGATCGACCACTGACAACTCTACTCCTCACAAAACACTACAGGATCCATTATCATTGTAAACCTTCTAATGAGTGAATACTCTCATAAAAATATTCATTACATTAAACCGAAAAATACATTAACAACATAAAATGTATAACTGCATATAGGATCGAAGGACTGAGTGCCTCCTGAAGTCATCTCACCCAAGACTCCTCATTAGAGAAATAATAATGGGAATGAAAATAAGATCTGTAAACAGGATTCCAATCAATCATATATAAGTACATCCCTATTTAAGGGAAAGTATCACATTCCTCTCTACAACCTTCATGGTTGAAGAAATGAACTCTGTTCATATCACCTTCTTGAATTTTACCAACAAAACATCTTCCTCCTTCCACCCACCAATGTAGAGTGTCCAGAACTGAGGTGCAGCTCCTCGCATCTAAAAACTGACAAAATGACCTAGTACTCTGTTGATGCGTAGATAAAATAAAAAACCATATCCAACAAATGTACCCATATATTTATCTCCGCATTAAAAATTCATTCTACATATTTCCCCAAATTCTATCATGGAAAATCTCCCAACATCCTCTTCTACTACCTATCATTCAAAATTGGATCAACCCTCGGGAGATCAACTGGGTCAACATGTTGAACCTACACTTCCTGAGCAATTCATGGGTTTTGACCATGATCCATAGATCAAAATGAAACAATATATTTCCTAATCAAGAAAGTATGTAATTATTATTTTGATTCCTTTGAATTTATTTTACTACCTAATATTTTTCATTATTTTGGGAACCACCCAATATAAACGAGCTCTCAAGTCATCATGATGGATGTACCATTCCAATGACTCTTCCCTACAATAAGGTCCATTATCCATGGAAGTTTGATACGCCTAGATTATGTGTACTAGATTACGGGGGTGCTAAAATATCTTCTTCATTCTTGTCTTCATGGCCTATTCCCCACACCATGGTTAACATGAATTATTTCCATACCAACCCATGAAATAATAAATGTTCCTAACACCAAATTCCATCTTATATCTCAACCAACACCACTGATACCACTCTTTCATTAGACCCTCTATCCAATATACTTAAATGAAATGAGAGAGATAATGACCCCTAGGTCTCAGCACTCTTAGGCTCTGGGTTGGAAACAAACACCAACTGTATAAAAATCTCATACAATGGTACGAATTACCATATATAATAATATAAGATCGAGAGACAAGATAAATCATACACAAATAATTATGGGGAATAATATAAAAACCCATAATCACCCCAAAATACATGTATAATCAAATCTCATATAGTCCAAACTGTCCTTGTGTAATGACAATAAAGAAAACTAATCAAGAGATATAAAAATATCAAAAGGTTTGATCTAGTAAAGACCATCAAAATCAAGATGTTCCCCATATTAACTAGAAAATAAGTTTATATATTCATCCATAGCATAAAATTAGACTCACTAGGAAAAAAAATGTATCTCATGTGAATGTGAAAAAAAGAAAACTAATAAACCTGTGACTAAACAGTGCAACCAAACCAAACCTGTGAGTGTATATTAGCCAACCCATCATCACCATAGACCAATCAATAATTTAAATTTCCATTTATAATAACATCATATGAATAATATATATAATGGATACCCAACACCTCTTTCCCAGTGACATTCCACTATTTTACCCCTATGACAAATGTCCTGACGCTCCCACCCATTCCTTAAAACATCATAGGACACCACATAACACCCCTCTTGTATAAATAATCACATCACATATCACATGAAGACACCTTAGGAATCACATCAAATCACATCTAATAACTGGAATGGTGGGGAATCATGAATATAAAGGACATCAACCTCTTTACCTCATAAAATGCATGACCCTCGTCATAATCCATCTCACGATATACTACAAGTATACCCATGGAAAATTACAACTCATCACATCAATTCAATCTAGTGGAACTTTTTAATTATGGCCATCATATCTAGTTCGTATCCTTATAAATTTCTAGAAGAGGTTGTGTGGAAGAGTGAGTATACAGTCACTTATCCTCTTACCAAGATGTTCATAAAAACACCCCATGCATGACTATGCAGATGTCAGAACATAGTGCTCCAGTTGGGTGTATACCTTTACATAATAAAAATAATTTAAAAGGTACTTTTATATATAGTAATAGTGAAGAAGACCCATCTAAAGAGTTTGATATCATAGAATAATATGTCTCACAATATCCTCCACATTCACTAAGAAAACTAAATGCACATCCCCATAAAAGAAATTCTTAGGCCACAATTCATATTTAGTCGTTAATTCTCAATAAGAAATTTTATGAATTTTTCATTAACAATTAATTTTTATCAGTAAAAAAAATTCATTACACAATCTTCATCACATTAATTTATATTTAATAGTCAACCATTTATACACATATTCAGTTAAAATTTTTTCCAATTCGTTCAATTAATTCCAACCCATTATAAAACCCATGTCAAATTCAATACTATTTGGGAAACTAACCTAAAACTTCACACAATAGTAATCACAAATAAACATACCAATAACAACACATACATACAGATTCAATAAAATTTTATCCAAATTCATATCCCCTTTGCAAAACCACAGCAAAACCATCGTCACATCCTCACAAAACACACATCACTACATAGACACTTCCCATACATCTCACCAACACAACCAAACCACAATAGAAAACCTACTTCCCAAAACCATCCCATACCACACATCTAGTGTCTTCCATATCCAGAATAGGGTATTTCATTAAATTCAACTTCTAAATTTAAAAGCAATATCACACAACCCATAATATCTCAGGGCATCAAATTCATTATCTAGTTAAAAAAGATTATCCAATAATTTTTTCTGTGTTTTCAAGAACTACAAAACATGCATCCCACAATTAACTTCATAACACCACAAGAGAATACACCCAATGAACCCAATATCCAATATGAATTTATCCCATATAACTCAGAACATCCAAAAATAATGGAAATTCCATAAGATCATGATTCTCATTCCCCTCCCCTTTAAATATTTTTTAAACTAATCAATTTACATTTCATAAGAAAGAAAAAATCATCACCCCTGGGATAAAATATAATAAAACCATATATCATGTTTCTTATAAATAAAAATTATCTAAAATCCTATTGGGATGAAATAATATTTAAAGCATGTTGTTGTACTAAATATAGGGGGGGTGAATACATGAGGAAACATTCTACATACAGAACTAAAACCAAAATTATAAATTGGTCTCCAGGAACCCAATAGAAAAAGGATTTGAACCCCCCCCCCCCACTTTAAAGGAGAATGCCAGATTGAATGAAATATTTAATTTACTAAACATTATAATGATCATGTCTAAAACTAGAGGATTTGATATGTTTTTAATTGCCTATTATTGTTGGATATCATTTGATCAACACGGTTTAATCATTTTAAATGTATCCAAACATTTAATAATTTTAATATATGATTAAAAATATTTTAAAGAGATTTTAATTTCATTAATTATGTAAATAAATCCATTTATAATAAAAAATATGTAAAAAAGGAAAACAATAAATTCTAGAAAACATGATATATTTCCAGGATTTGACACTAGAGATCTACCACCAAAGATATACCATCGGTGATATACTTCCACGATGATCCACTATTGGTAATATATCACAGTATATATACAATTTTTTATCCTCCCGTAGGATGATCTACCATTGGTGATCTTCCAAAAAAAATGATATACCATTAGTGATCTACTATTGGTGATCCAATACCAAAATGGTCTATAATTGGTGATCTACCACCACAGATCTAACATTAGTGATCTACTACCAAACTTATCTATGACAGGTGATCTATTTTCATAGATCTACCATTGTTGATCCACCACTAAGATGATAAACCATCGGTGATCTACCACCAGAGTTCTACCATTGAGGGTATACAAATACAACGATATACCATAGCTGATCTACTGCGAAAGATCTACCATCAGGGATCTACCTCCATAATGATCTATTGTTTCTGATCTACCATTAGAGATCCACATTTGGTTATACACTACCATGATGACCTACCATTGGTGATCCATAGACAGAGATCTACCATTGTTTATCTATAATCAGAATGATCTTTCATTGCTGATCTACCACCAGATATCCAACCTTTTTGATCTAACATTATGATCTACCATAATCCTATTTAGAACACATTTTTTTCTCTAAAACACCTCAAAACACCTCCATTACCCCCCTAAACACCTCTAGACATTCCCATGACACATAAAGCACGATATTCCTTTATGTTAATGGAAACAATGGACCGATCGTTTACACACTGAACATATGATAACATATTTTCTCAGTTACCATTTTGCATGACTCGACCTCCCCATACCATAGAACTGGTCATATGACCCCATGGGAATCCTACAAACCATGGTTTCATTCCAACCACACCACAAGTTATTAACCTCCAATGACATTTATTATATTAATGAATATCACTAAATGCCATGAAATGTTGATTTAGTGTTTATTCCTCCTCGAGACACTCCTTGAGAAATATCTATAGATAAACACTTATCTTTGTAGTTCTAATTACATTGTATTTTGGAAGGAAATGTATACCTTGTTGACAAGGGTAATAACTTTTATCCTTTTAAGACTCTTATATCAAAATGTGTAACATAATTAGTCCATCTATTCCCTAAATATATATTTCCTATTTGTAACATCTTAACCTATGGTCCACACACTAATTCCCTAATATGGTTTGTCACATAACCACAGCTGAGCCTCGCCATATACTAGAGGCTTCTGACTTTCAATGAGGGTATAATATCAATAATATGGAGAATGAACCCTCTCTATCAAATATTCACAACACCAAAAATAAATAAACAACAACCATATTATATAACCAATAACTAAGATAAATTAATACCACATGATGACTAATAAAGTAATATAATATACAAACCAAAAAAGTAGATATGTTATGCCAATTACGTTTCAAGTGTCGAATGAAAAAAAAAGAATGAACAACCAACACTCCCAAAAGTGTCTCAATTTCATTTCTAGTTCTGTCATCCATGCTCTATCCCGAATCATCTATCTAACATCGGACTCCTTCACAAACCCTATCCTACAAACCTGAAATCTATTTTGGTATAGATTTGGAAGCCTCAGTAGGGTGTGAGTACAACTCATTACCCCACAATGAATGGTGTCTAAATCAATATCCATTCATTACCAATGTATGATGTTGTATAAATAATAAAGTAATACCCATAAAATAAATAGTTTACATATTAAATTATTGTTTATTTAACCACATAAACCCTCATCCTCATAATGACACCCATACCAACAATACCTTATTCATCACATTATGAATTCTGATCTATCCCCAAGGAATAAAACAAATCCCAATACCACGGATATCATTTATCATTTCAACTAAATTAATGTCACAACCATTTGGAAACATAGTCAAATGACAATCTAATGGTCATAAAACATCGTGTCTAGCACCTCAGGGGTATTTGGAGCATCAGTCATTGTCACAGACCCCTTGGGTATTTGGGGAATTAGTCCATGTCCCAAACAATAATATTCTGAAGCATGAATTTGGTTCTATTATTTTTTGGATAGCACCTCTTGGGTATTTGGAGCCTCAGTTTATGTCCCACACACCATTTATCAATCAATCTCATATATAACATATAAACCATTTCTGATGGTTAATCAACATTAACCATCTTAGAAATACAACACAACATGGTATACAATTTCAGTTCCCAATTCTAACAAGACTATTTTATTTAATAACACTAATAATATTATCAATTCTTCCTTAAAAAAATTGTCAAAATTTATTCACATAACAAATTAATCATTCAAATATAATCCAAACAAACATTTATTCCCATTGTAAATCAATTTAATATCTAAATGATTTACCAATTTCACAATACAATTTAATTGTCAAATACCATATTTCCATTATTCCATAAATTTCTTAATCACATCATTTCATTGACTAATAAAACAACTAATTAATATAAATTAAAAAAATAAATTGTCTTGAATTCAACTCATTAAATCATCACAAATACATAGACACAATTAAATCAGACTATGGGATTTTCAATTTACCCCACCTACCTCAGGATTGTTGATGGAAGGGAATCAATAGAAATATCTAAATTGAAGTGGAACATTCAATTTCATAATAAGGAATGATATCTGGATAAATATCCTTGATTAATGATCAAATTTTGTTATATCTATAAAAAAATAGCATATCTCATTCCAAAGGATGAAAATTTTTCCCTTTTCATCGAGATAGATACAGAGAGTTAGACATAAGAGAGAGATAGAGACAGAGAGAGATATAATATTGAATAGATGGTGTATAGAAAGAGGTGTAGTTATCAGACCATCAATTTTCCAAGAACAAGTATTAAGAAGCCTTGTAATCAATTTGGGAGCCTCCAAAAATGAAAAAACCCTTCAGGGTCGATTTGGAGCCCATGTTCTCTATGTCAAGAATAAATATAAATCATTGAGTTTATGTGTAGATTATACAGAAATTATTGCTATTATAAAAAGAAACAATTATTCCCTACCTCATATGGATTATTTATTTGGTCAAATTCATTGATCTAAAAGATTGACCATTATTCTAGATATCATAAATTGCATGTGAATAAGGAATAAAATCTGATGAGATATTTTCCAGTGAGGTATGGACAATATGAATTTATTGTTATTCCATTTGGATTAACTAATCCACCTAAAGGTTTTGTGGATCTAATGAAAAGAGTATTCAAGTAATATCATGATAGTTTTTTTGTATTATTCATTGATGATACTCTAGTAACTATGAAATCATTGAATACCTTGATATTCAATTATGGATCATTCTTGAGAATCTCATATGGGATGAGTTATATAGTAAATAATGAAAGTGTTTATATTGGTTGTAAGAGATTTATTATCTTGGAGACATTTTCTCTAAAGATAGAATATATATTGATCCTCAAAAAAAAATGCAATAAAATAATGGACTATATAAATTTGCATAACTAAGGTATGCAGTTTTATTAGGTTAGGAAGTTACTATTAAAGATTCATTTAGAATTTTCCCCAATTTCTTATCCCATTAACCAATATCACACGTAAAGGGGTAAAAGTTTTATGTAAAAAATAACATGAAGAATGTTTTTGAAGAATTGATGGTAATATTATTCAATTATCCAATCATGATGTCACCTTATATAAATGATGGAATTTTTATTTATAGTATTTCATAATGGAAAGGACATGGTTTTGGACTTATGTATAATGATAGAGTTATAGAATATGAATCAATGTAGTTAAAAAATCGTGAAAAAAACTATCTAACTCGTGATCTTGAGTTAGCTGTTCTAATATGACATCTAATGATATTGATACACAATCTCTAAAGTGAAATATATGGGATAAATATATTTAATAAGAGTTTCAAATATATTTTAACATACAAAGAACTCATTACTAGGAAAAAGAGATGTCTCAAGATACTGAAGGATTATGATTTCTCAATACACTACCACTAAGTGATTGTAAATAATGTGTAATATGATTTACGTAGGAAGGGCTATATATTTATGAAAAACATTGAGATTAAAAATGGATCCAATGTTCATGGATATATTAATGTTGGATATGATATTTATTAAGGTAGGTGAAACATCACTACTTTTTCAAATGGTTTCCACACCATGTTTAATGGAAGGGGTAAAATGTTAACAGTCTGATGATGAGGATTTTCTGAAGAACATTAATGATATTAAATATGGGAAATTGATAGACTTTATATATGAATATGGAATATTAAAATTTCAAAAGATGCTTTGTGATATATATATACCCGAGATAAAAATGGAATTATTGGAAGATTTTCATAGCTCAAATATTTCCATACACCCTCATATAACTAATATGTATCGGGATTTGAAGGAACGTTTTTTGATGGATAATATGAAGTAGGAAAATTTTGATTTTGTGTCAATATGTTTGGTTTCTCAATAAGTGAAGGCTAAAAGACAACAACCTAGAGGGGTTATGAAACCTATCCCTATACCTATGTTGAAAATGGATGATATTATAATTGATTTTATCATGGAGATACCTAAGACTTCTAGAATGAATGATGTGATATGGGTTATTGTTTATTTTTTAAAAAAATTAGCATATTCTATTTCTATAATAGAAGTTTTACCTCTTGAATTATTATTAGGAATCTATATCAATGAACTTTTAAGACTTCATGGTGTACTTCTATTGATTGTGTTGGATTGTGATCCTCATTTTATATCAAAATTCTAGAAAACTCATGAAAAGTCCAGAGATTATGAGATTTATTTTAGTGCCTCCAACCACCCTAAAACATATGGAAATTAGAGAGGACTATTCCAATGTTAGAGGACTTGTTGAGATATTTTTCACATAACTTTCAAGGTATGTTGGATCATTATTTACCTTTGGTGGAATTTTCAAATAACAGTAGCTTCCATTCAAGCATTCAAATGGTACCATATAAATCGTTATATGGAAAGATATGTTGAACCACTATATTTTGGGAAGAAGTTTTTGAATGGAAAATTTTAGGGCTGGATATTTTTTTTGGAAAGAATAGAATGGTTGATGATTATTCAGACATATATCAAAGTAGTTCAATGTCAGAAAATGATATATGTTGATAAACGAAGAAAGTATTTTTAATATCAAGTGGGAGATAATGATTTAATTAACGTATCTCCATGGAAGGGTGTTATAGGATTTGGTAATAAATATAAATTAAATTCCATGTATTTCATAGCTTCTGAAATTTTGGAATGAATTATTGCTTTAGCTTAACCTTTAGGAATGCTTCCAAGTCTCTCTAATGTTCATGATGTGTACCACTTATCACTATTAAAGAAATACATGTCAGACCCAATGAATAAACTCAACTATAAAGAAATATAATTGGAACATGATATTCATTATTTTAAAGACCATATCATGATTATAGACACTAGAGAACAAGTTTTAAGGAATCAGGTGACTCGACTTGTAAATTTTATTTGGAGAAACCAAAAAATTGAAAAATACAATGTTGGAAAATGAGGAAATTAGGATAAAGTGATTCATGAATATTCTTATGAGGTGATATTCTAGATATTATGATGAAAAAATCATTTCTATGTAGGAGATTTTAACACTCCTAGAATTCACAATACATTATATTTTTTAATAAATTCATTAGCTTGGGTTGCATACAAGAATGTGTTTGAGAGAACAATGATCTATTAACCCAGCTATTTAAATAGAACTTATGAATAGTTTTAACAAAATTGTAAAAAATATGTATATTCCATTTATATTATGTGTTTCTTAGAAAATTATATAAGAAATAATCTAATTTTACTCATAAAAGCTATATTTTCTAAGTGGAATTTTACATGATTTTAATGAAGAACCTTTCTTAAAACTAAATTTTAAATTTTTTGAACTTATTTTTTTAAAATCGATTTAAATATTAGATATTAAATCTCAAAATTATCTTAGGGTTAATGTTTTATATTTTTCTGACCAGATTCATTTTTTGATGAATAGTGAAGAATACAACATTGTAGTCAAAAACCGACATTCTGTTTAAATAATTATTAAACATTAAATTGGGTTTTAATGTAAAAATAGATCAACAATACATATATTAATCTAATTTTGGTTATTGGAATAATTATTATATTAAAATTATATATAAAAACATATGGAACTATTGTATTTTTCTTTTAACTCGCCTACTAGGCACAACGGTGGGATTAGTGTTGAACATAATTTAACCAATTTTGAAATTTTAATTTAAAAAAATGGACATACACAATAGCAATCCAGCAGAAATTTAGAGTTTAATTGGATCCAATTAATTTTTTGATATTATGACCAATAACTTTATTAAATTTTTATTTACCACTATTAATTGTAAATTAAACAATTAAAGGTAAAAATAATATTATAAAATTGTAAAATTGCACCAAAACATGTCTTAAATTCATTGGATAAGTGTGTTTTGACAAAAATTACCCCCATTCTAAAATTATAACATTTTTATCCACTTTCATAAGAATATGACATTTATAATATTTTATTTAAAGATAACTTAAAAATATCATACCCATGTTTTTAATAAGTATGCAATTTTTAGTACATTGTTATAAAAAAGATAATTTCGACTATAATTAGTCATTTAAAAAATAATTAATTTATCTTCATAATTATAGTCTATTTTTATTGTTCATAGAATAAATTATTTAATTAAATTCATGTATAATAATGATATAGAAATTTAATAATTAAAAAAATGTTAAATAAATGATATTTAAAATTTTAAAATAAATAAAATTTCACATAATTAATGACATGAAATAATTTAATAGATATCATGTTAATATTAGTGATATATTATAACTATTTATTAGAAGTTATCATGCTGTTATGATATTTTAGAAAAGAAAATAATGAATAGCATCAAATTATATATGAATGATACTTTAAAATAAATAATATTTTATTAAATGATAAAAAAAATTATAAAAATAAACTATTTGGAAAAATAACTATAATAAGGTTAATTATGTAAAAAATGATCAATTTTGGGATATTTTGTCATTTTATAGTAAATATATTAACACTAAATAGTAAGAAAGACAAGTTGACGTGGTATGAGTTAAAGGACTTAATAAAGGGATAAAACCAAAAGTAAGGGATAATATTTTTACATAAAAAATGTCTAAAAATAATTGGATGATATTATTTAGGCCCATACTTATATTAGTTTATACATAACTCACTTGGGATATATTTTAAATCTAAAATCAATTTGTATTAATTTAATATCTAAAAGTATTATGAATGTGACCATTCTCTCTCTAATAAAAAGGAACCTCCTTCATCATTTCCTCACACCACATTGAGCCTTCTAGATCGACAAACTCCGATGAATTTATCCTCCCAATATTTGTTTTATCTTCTTATTCTATTTTACTTTTAAAAATACTATCCCTTCTGTACCTAGTAGGATATCCAAATGAAGTCCACCGAAGAAGAGGTAAATGCTTTACAAATTCATATAATTATATTTATTCGTATACTTCCTATTCCTATGTTGTTTCTATACTAAAGTAATAAAACCTTTATAATATATTTTCTAACATTTTATTATGATAATGTAGAACCATATTTTTTCTTTTATCCATCCTAGGAAAAAATATATCACCATGCATGCATATGTACGGCTTACCATCTCCATGTTGTGTTGTAATAATTTTTTCATCACCACATTATCTATATGGGTATAATGACTAATATAATTAATAAAATAATAAATATGACATGATATTTATTCTCTATAATTAATATTCCATCAATTTTTTTATTTACCACTTTATTGATAAGAGAATGATATAGTCGCTTTTGCATACGTACGGCCTACCATCTCCATGATGTAATGAGATTCACTCTCCATGTTATCCATTAAATAATGATAATATAAAATACATGATGAATGAATATAATATTTATCAACATAATATTATTTTTTATGTGAATAAAATATATCCTATCTATAAAGAATATGACTTTCATGACAAATAAACATAAGAAAATGAAATAGAAAACACTTGAAACAAAGTTAATAATGAATTATTATTGAAAAACGATATAATAGGATCATACATGACATAAAAAATATGTATATAGTTCTTGTATAATTTTATAACCTGATCAAACCATTTTACAAGAGTCAACTCCCCCTTGACTTTAGGAATGTACAAGGTAAGTTAAAACATCCCAATCTCATTATTATAAAAGATAGTCTACATGTATGTATTTACATGGAAATATTTATCAATCATGTCAATGTTTCATTAAAAATTATTTCAAAATATTATTACTAGTATTGTAAAAAAATGAGTAATTTTTACCCATGTTTTAATTTTTATAAAACATTAATAAATGAATCTTTTTATCATTTTCCAAATGAGGTACATTTTGAACTTTTTTAAAAAATACAGAAAGAATATTCTTTTCATAGCTTATTTGTCATGAATGAACCATTATTGACAAGATTAAAATTTTCATTTCATTGAAACTATTGTCTTTAAAAAAACACACCCCTTTTAAAAAATTTTAAAATAAAAAGGGGTATTTCTCTTAATCAATTTGTTATTATTTTATTAGATTATATTCATCTATGTAATCCTTCATTGATGTATTTTTTTTATTGATGTTCAATTTTTGGGAAAACATATACCATATTATATTGAAACATCAGGATGTGATTGAATGTGGATGTGCTATTTTTATACCATTTCTGGTTCATGGTTAATGTATTAACATTTCAAATGCTATTTTTAATGAAAATTTTTATGTTTGTTATCATTCACCCTTTTAATTTTAGTAATGAATTGGACTTAATAAGTGATGGTTGGGGCCCTCTATAGCTCATCGATGCATCATTAGGTCTCATGAGACAAAATAGTTTGATTTTTCACACCTTTATATATTGTTTCTTGGGAAAATCCATGATAGTATTTTTATGATGTATGACGTTATGAATTACCCCACTATGAGATTATGTATTGATATTAAATGTGATCATTCAAATAATATAATATCCATGTGAATATTTATTTGAGATTATTTTATTTGTTCTTTACACATTAATCTCAATATAATAAATAAGATTCTTATGTTTCATTTATAAACATTTTCTTAATGTTTAATCTTATTTACTCATAATATATTTTGATGTACGCTTACCCTTGCTAAGCATCTGAGATCATACTTTATTATGTGTTATTTTCCCAGGATACCAAGATTTGTATTATGACTAATATATAGTGTTAATGTATGATATTAATGGCATTCTTAAAGGATTATCTAGGTTTTATTTTATGCTTTGAATTGTAATGTAAGGTTTGTGTATTTAATCTATTTTCCCAGACATCTAAATTGAACGGTCCTTTTGGATTCAACACATTATCAATTCCAATGTAATAATTTAAGGAACCTGCTCAGGGATATTGGGGTTTGGGTGTTATAGTTTTTATGAAATAATGTTTAGTAGAATCATTGGAATCTAGATTTAGAAAACATAGATTATGGAATATATCACTAATATATTCTTTGAGGATAATTAAAGAAGATAATATTAAAATTTTGGTATGGTATAAATTATATGGGTATTCTTAGAAACACATTTTATCTAGAAACTACACATTGATGTGGTCATTGAATAGATATACCTAGGAGAAAGAACTTTGAAAACCTATCTCGTGCCTAACTCAGCATAACCCGGTACAGGACAATGAGCCTTACTACACAACTATTTTAACACTCTTGGGTGATATTATTATGACAATTTAGATTTTACTTACAATCCATTATACATGATTTAAGTTAAATACTTCCCCCAGGAAACCATTATTATTATTATTATATGAGATATGCCAAAATATTTCAATTTATGTTACGTATTTTACTTCTTCGAAATAATTCATTATTATTCATAAACTAATATAGTGTATTCCATTGTTTAGAAATAGTGCCTAGAGGAAGGAATGGAATCTATATCAACACACATAATCCATATAGGTTTTTACCACATGATCAAGACACTGACATTAGATTTAGACCTATAACTAGTTTTTAATGGAATATAAGTATATTGGGACAACTGCCTCATGTTATATACAATAACCTTACCCATATATAGCACTATGATCACCAATGCAGAGGAAAAATGTTATATCATTTTATGAGAAAAAACCTCCATTATTCAATTGGACTACAGATCCATTTAGAGTTGATCAATGTATAAGTTACATTGAGAATATATTTTTGGGATTCAGAAGTAATGAAAGGAAGAATGTTTTCATATAAATTTATCATTTCTCAGGATATGTGGATCAATTGTGTAAATTAATTAAAAACAAAAAGGAGGATGAATAAATAAAAAACATGTAATAGTGGTAATTTAATTATCTTTTATTTGAAAAATATTACCCTCATAAACAGTGAACAAATATGGAGAGGCAATTTCCGAGTCTAAGATAAAATAAGGATAAGATTATTGTAATGTCCGATGTTAACATGACATGGTTATCAAGGAATGATACAGATTACGTACACAATCAAACAATTAATAGTGATCAAGTATTTTATGTGATAATTTCATTCGTCTGTAGGGTTTGGGTATCCAAAACATTCTCATCATACAAGGTATAGTCTCATGTGATATTAAGTCAAAAATAATTTTCTAATTCTTATGAATTTAAAGGAAAGAAATAGAATTAAAGAGTTGATA
Source organism: Viscum album (assembly GCA_963277665.1). Classification (NCBI taxonomy): domain Eukaryota; kingdom Viridiplantae; phylum Streptophyta; class Magnoliopsida; order Santalales; family Viscaceae; genus Viscum; species Viscum album. The sequence goes on from OY728165.1 coordinate 625,025,493, forward strand.
AACACTCTAAAAAGGAAATAAGGAAAATGATAATAAAAGAAGAATTGAATTTCCATCCTGTAATTATTTTTGGAAGAAACCCCCCAACACTTTATTGAATGGAATAAGAGTTTTTTACACATAGGGATAAAAAATCCACCAAGTCTATGATTTGATTGGAAAAAGAATCTATAAATTTTCAATGTTTCAATTGTTATAAAGTATCACTTTATTCAAATGGTTTTCATATTCTTCAAAGTAATTTTCCCTATAAAAGGCCAAGGGATCAAGGAATGTCATATTCGATGTCAACAGCTAAGGTGGAAGTTCCTAGTGATGTGGTGGTAGGTACTTTAATTGTCACCTCAAACATAGTCAATTCATTATTTTATTCTGGATCATTGTTTTTTATTATATCATTATTGTTTTCCAAAAAAATTAGACATTTTCCTATTGATTTAAGCAGGTGTTTTCTGTGAAAACACTTAATGTAATTCTCATTATATTAAAAATGTATATGAATCCCATTTACAACACAAACATATTCTTTAGTTACTAACCATGTCATCATGGCTATAATTACCTTTTATATAATCCTTGGTATGTATTGGTAATCAAAATATAATGTGAAAATTTATTAAAAGAATATGGATATAATGATTTGTATTGAAAAAATAATATTCTATTATCTTCAATGTAGAAACTCTATCATGTTATTTTTATATCGATCAAATCCTGGTAGATTTAATGAATGAAGTTTTTGTTGTTGAAGAGAAAACTACATCTAGGTATTAAGAATATAGTTTTGAAATTTAGGATGTATCAATAATAAATTAAAACGTTGATATATTTTATGAGTAATTATCATGATACCCCCAGAGCATAAAGTTATGTTTTCTATTGATTTAATCCATAATTAAAGCCTAATATGAAAGACTCACTATTGAAATGATACAATATAATTAATGGATATAAATAAATAACATGAAGAGTTAGGTTAAATTGGATTTTTCCCCTTAGTGTTTCTCCACGGGGAACCCCTATTCTCTTCCTCAAGGAGAAATATTGATCCATAAGACTGTATATAGATTATAGGTAAATAAATGTGGTTGCAATAATGAAAAAGTATCATCTAGTTCGTATGCATGATTTATTTGATCTAATTCAAGGACAAAAAGTCTTTTCTAATATTTACCTTTGTTTTTATGTCATATATTGTGATGGAAGAAGGATAAAATTATAATGACATCTTTTCATATGAGTGATGATCATTATGAATTTATAGTAAATTCACTTGGATTGACTAATGAACCCCTGGTTTTTATGGATATAATGAACATAGTATTAATGGAATATCTTATTGGTTTTGTGGTGATATTCATTGATGATATTATCTTATACTCTAAATGATATTAATACCATTACAATCACTTATGGATAATTCTTGAGACTTTCAAATGGGAATAGTCATACAGTAAATTTTGAAATATTGTTTTTTGGCTTCATGAAATTTATTTTTCTATACATATTCTCTCCAAGGATGGAATATTTTTTATCCATTAAATATAATGGAAATCCATTAATCTCTTACACTAATTATATAATCAAGGTAGATAGTTTTATTGGTTTAGGATGTTACTATTGGTGTTTCGTTAATAATTTATATCAATTTTCTAACTCATTAACCAATCTCCCACGTAAAGGGGATAAATTTATATGAGAAAATTATGTGAATAATGTTTTGAATAATTGAAGAGAATATTAGTCAATTATCATATCTTGAAATTACCATCTGAAAATGATGGATTTGTGACATATAATGATTCATCAAGAAAAGGATTTATTTTTTTCTTATATAGAATGATAGAGTTATTACATCTGAATTAAGGTTGCTAAAAAACTAGTAAAACATGTATTAGGATGGTGTTAGTGAAAGGAAACTTGTAGGACCAAATATTTTTTTGTAAACAACAAAAAAATTTGATCATTATTCAAACCCATATCAATTTATCTCAATGTAGGAAAAATATCTATAGTGATAATATAAGAATGTATTTAAAATATAACGTGGTAGATCATGTGTTCTTAGAGGGATATCCCTAGAAATGTGTTATATGATTTGGTTAGAAATGAAAATTTAATCCCAGGTACATTAGAACATGGAAAATTATGGGAAAACATAGAGTTGTAGATTACGATTGAGCAATGCCACCAAGTCTATATAAAATTCATGATGTGTCACATGTATCACTATTAAGGAAATACATGACAGACCTAGTGCATGTACTCACCTATGAAGAAATATAAATGGAACCTGATATGTCTTATTGTGAAGAACTTAACAACATTCTTATCACTGGAGAACAAGATTTAAGGGATCATACACCTTGATTGGAAATGTTTCTATGGAGAAAACAAAATAAAAAAGAGGAGATATGGGAACCTAAAAAATTATGATGAAGAACTACAAGAAATATTTTATGTGGTCATATTATAAAAATATCTAGGATGAATTTTTTTGATGGATGGAATAATGTAACATGCAAATATTTTATAGTACATTTACTTTTTAAATAAAGTCAATTTCTTTCATGGCACGCAACACTATGTTCGTGAGAACGATGATCTATTAAACTATTTGATTAAATCGTGGTTATGAATAGTATTAACCACTTCCTAAAAGCTGTGTATAGTACCTTTATCTTATGTGTTTATTAGAAAATTATATATGAACAAATTTGATTTGATGCGTAAAAAAAATTTGGGGGATTTTACCACATTTTAATGGTGTACATATTTTAAAACAAAATTCAGGAAATTTTAATATTTTTTCAACATGGGCTTATTTTTTGAAATTTTAATATCAAAATTACCTTATGGTGAATTTTTTTAATATAATCTTCATTTTTTGATGAATAGTGAAAACAATTGCATTGTAGTTTACAAATTGTCTTTTTGTTTAAATAATAATTATTATCTAAAATTATTTTTAAATTCAAAATATATCAATAATAAATATATTAATCCATTTTTTGTTAAAATAATCATTTTAATATATAAATTTGATATAAGAACTTAATGAATTTTTTAACATTTCCTTTTACCTCCATACTCTCTGTATATGTAGGATTATTTTCAAACTTAATTTACCCACATATCTAAATTGAATTTGGAGAATGAAAAATTCACAGTTCTAATTAGAATGATATTTTGTGTCAAATAGGATCACTATATGTTTTTTATATTTTTAATAATGATTTTAATAAATTTTTACTTACCACAGCTAAGGGTAAATCGAGTAAATAATAGAAAAAATAATATTATATGATTATAATATTATAATAATACACTAAAACCAGTCCTAACTATATTTTATATGTTTTTTTCAACCCAAATAAACCATAAGAAAAAATTATAAATTTTTTAATCCACTTGTCTTGGAGTGTGAAATTTATAGTATTTTATTGGAAGATAATTTAAAATTTTCATACTCATGTTTTTTAATAAGTATTTTATTTTTATACATGGTTATACATAAGCTAAATTAAAATATAAATATTAATTTTAAATATCATAAAAATATATTCATTGCGATAATATATTTTTATTTTTTAGAGAATAAATAATATAATTAATGGATTCCAAAATATTGATGCAGTAATTATTTATTTAATTGAAATACCAAATAATTGATATTAAAAATAATATAGAAATTTTATTTTACAAAATTAATGAAATAAAAAGGTTAATAGTTATATTATACATGTTATGGATTTAGTCGAAGTGTTTTTAGATGTTATCATTTTTTTTGATATTAAAAAAAATGAATAGTATCAAAATTTACATAAGTGATACATTGAAATAAAAAATTATTTTTTAATTGATAAAAAATTTATAAAATATATAGAATTAGGATAACTAACTATTTATATTAAATATGATATCAATGATCCATTTGGGGTTCTTTTTGAATTTCATTATAACTATAGTAACCCTAAAGAGTAAAAAAACTATGTTGTAACGATAATAGTTAAAGGGTTTAGCTAATGGATAAAGCCAAAATATAAGGAAAATATTGTGACCTAAACATGTATAAAAACCAATTTTTTAGGGTATTTATAAACATACACATCTTATATTATAAATTACTCACTTTCCATTTTTTGAAAATAAAAAATAAATATATATTATTTTAATATTTTAATGGATTCCAAGAGCCCCTCTCCCCACTCTTAAAAAAAGGCATATTCTACCTTATTTCCTAACACCACACTGAGCCTTATAGCTCAACCAATACATGAAAATTTATCCTACCAACATTATTAGTTATGTTTTTAGGTCATCTTAATGAAACATGTCCAGCCTTATTGTCCAAAATATGAGATACAAAGGACGCCCACTAAAGAATAGGTAATTGTTTTACCAATTAATTTAAATCCATTCCTTCTTCTTCTTCTAACTCGTCATATAATGTTTCCGTACTATTTTAATAACTATTTTATAATATATATGATGAGATTTTATTTCTATTATAGGAAAACCATATTCCTCCTTTTATCCATCCTTTGAAAAACATTATCACAATGCATGCATACGTACACCTTATTAACTCCATACTCTTGTGTAAATTTTTTTTCACAGTCACATTATTCAGATGGGTATGATGATGAATATAATGGATAAAATAATAAATATGAAATTATATTGAATCTATATAATTAATATTCCATGCATTTCCTTACCGCGATACCATTATATAAATGATATTGTATCTCGTGCGTACGTATGTCCTACCATCTCCACGACGTGATAAGATTCTTTATCCATGTTAAATATTAAATAATTACAATAATATATATATCTATATATTATTTAATATTATATTTATGAACATAGTATAATTATTTATATAAGGTAAATATATCACATTTCTATGAAATATGACTTTCATGACAAAATAATCATAATAAAATGAAGCAGTTATTTTCAGAATCAATGGTATTAATGAAATATTGTTAAAAATAATATAAGAGGGACATATATGATAATAAAAATATTGATATAGTGCTTGTATAATTTAATAATATTATTTAACAAATATAAATGAGGATAAGGAACCCAAATATAATTGGAAGTATAATGTAAGGGTTAATATATCAATTTCATTATCATTCTGGATTGTTTATACATAAACATTTGTTTGGACATATTTATATTCCATTTACATGTTTCATAATAATGTATTTAAAAATATTCATACTATTATTTTAAAAAAAATTATAGTAATTTTTACCTTTGTTGTACTTTTTAATATAAAATGTTTTGAAAATAATATTTTTGTCGTTTTCAAAACGAGAATCCTTTTGACCTTTCAAAAAAATACATATTCCAATATTAACATTGACGACATGAGTAAAATATTCATTAAAAGATTACAAGATTATTTCCACTGAAAATTTTTTCTTTTAAAATTTCACACCCCTTTTAAAATAATTTCAATATTAAAATGGGTATTTCTATTAGTAAATTTTTAATGAATTTTTTGATATTTTTTTCATCAATTTCAATATCCTTTATTAAATTGTTCGATAAATTGTGGTTGATTTATTATAATACAATATACCAAATTTTATTATAGGGTTTATGGTATTTTTGAATAACGATGTTCTATTTTCATACCGTTTTTGGATTATGGTTTTTGTATTAACATTTAATATGCTAGTTTTAATATGAATTTTTATATTGGTAATGTTTCAACCTTTTCTTATGTGGAACGAATTGGACATAAGAAGTGATCAGCTATGCTCGCTATAGCCTCTTGATGCATCTGTAGGTCTCATGAGACAAACTAGTTTGGGATTTTACTTTTTTATGTATAGTTTTTGGCCTCAGTCATGATGGTATATTTATTATGTATGGAATTATGTATTCCCTCGCTATGAGATTAGTTATTGATATTACATGATATTATTCAACTTATAGAATATCCATGTGGATTTTTATATGAAACTATTTTGTTTTCTCTTTCTATATTATGCTCAATAATATGTTTAAGTGGCTTATATTTCTATTATATATATTTATATATGGTTTATGCTTATTATCTCATAATAGCTTCCAATGTACACTTATGATTACTAAGCCTCTGAGCCCACCCCTATCTTATGATTTATTTTCTGAGGAATCCTATTTGTGTATTATGGAAGATGTGTAGGGGTAGGGTATGAGATTAAGGACATTATAAATGGATTATATATGTTTAATTATATGAGTTCAATTGTTATGTAAGGTTCATTTATGAAATCTATTTTCCCTAACTACAAAACTGGTCTGAAATTTTCGACACAACACTTTTATCTATGCCAAGGTGTTAATGTAAGACACAGAATCGTATATAATGGGGTCGGGGTGTTATATTTATAATGATCATGGTATTGGTTACCTTGTGAAAGTGAAATTATTTATATAATTTTATTTATAAAAATAGAAATATTATATAAAAATGACGACATGTAGAATTCTCATTTTGTAATACAATAAATGATGATTTTATATTATGTATGAACATTTTATAGCATGTTTTCATGAAATTTGAATCGAATAATCGTTATAGTGATTATAGAAATATACATGGACTCATGTAATGATTTATATATGCATGTTTCATGATCTAAAGGAAATAATGTGTTTATAAAATGAAAAACATTATCCAAATAACTATTAATGAACTCATGTGGAAGAACAGATCATTAATGATTATTAAAAATATGATGAAAAGTAACATGTGTATCTTTTCAATGATCTATATTATCTTATACCCAATTATTATATATATATATATTCTAATATATTTTGAATCTAATTGTTATAAAAGTGGGGGAGTGGCCCTTATGAGGAAATAAGCTAAATATGATCCATTATATCGTATTTTTACTTACATAGTATTGAATCATTTAAAAATATTTCTCTCTTCTGGATGATTTAATTACATCAAAAATAAAAAAACATAGAGAAAAACCAAATATTATATAATAAAAATATTTGAGAAATTTAACAGTTATATCAAGATCTGGATTAAATAGATAATGAATATTTTTTAAATAAATTATGAAATTACAATAATCAATAGTCTCAATCACCTAAAGGTGATTATCTATTTGATAGCCTTACCAGTTTAATATTTGGTGGAAATATATATATATATATATATATATATCTGTGTGTGTATGGGTGTGATGAATTTTCATAAAATACATCATATTCCAAAAATGATAAAGGAGTTTATGTTACATGGATTATTGTATGGCATACCAATCCACTGGTTAAAAAACCGTACCAAATAAATCCATGTGAATGAAAATAATGAACATGTGAGAGAATAATGAAAAACCCAAAGTAGTCTGATAGGTCACCCTAGACCACCTAACCACTAAAATAACTCTAAAAACCAATATTTCCTAACAACACTTACATCACATCCAACATATAATTAAACATCTCTGGAAAACTTATCACATCACCCGAACTGATCTCCCATACATTTTAATAGACATTATCGATCGTCGTGAAAAGACAACCAGTACCCTATAATTATAGTAAAACCAAGGGAGAACACTTTCACCATCAAACAATAATTTATATCTATTATAAACTAACAAAAAAATATGTTTTTTCCACACATTGTACACCTATCTATATGAATTAAAAATATTAATAAAATAATTACAACAAAAATGGGTATAAATAATAATGAACCAAAAATTCCCATTTTAAATTAAATAAACAATAGCCATATAATTACATTACAAGGTCCCTATAAAATGAAATCCAATAATATAAATAATTAAACAAGTCCTTATGGCCCATGTACACTAACCACATTTACCCCAATCATCAATGGACTACATGAATGATATCAAATCTTACATCAAAACTGATGTACCTATATAAAACATAAGACCTACATATACACATAAATGTTATCATGGATGGTGTTAACTAAAAAATCCCAATATAATTTTACCAATTTTCATATGAAATTTTTTAACAAAAAATTTTATAAATAAATTTTAAAGGATCATTGGGGAAACATGTTTTACAAATGGACACTATAATGAAAAACAGGTACCAATCAATATCAATTTTCTAAATCTAAACATAATTCCTTTTTGAAAAAAAAGAATTAGCATCATCATTGAAATAAATAACATCAACATCATTGAGTGAATAAATATCTAATTTGAAAATCATTCATTAAAAATTGATCAATATTTAAATAAATATTAAGAATTAAAACTTAAAAAATGAAAAACATTAAAAAGATAATAATATGGAATACTGTGTTTATGGAAATTAATCAAAACCATTATTTATTAATTTAAAACCATAGGAAAAAATATTTTTCGTATCTAGTAGAAAAGGATACTAAACTATTAATAGTTAAGTAATTATTTCAAACAACAACCATCAAATCAATAAAGCACAAATTTAAATGAATTAGAATAAATTAAACTCTGATAATAATATATAATTATAATAAAGGGATGAAAATAAATTTTACAGTGGGAATCCCGAAGACAAACTCATAAAAAGAATAAAAACAATAGGAAAATTAGTACTCTATATATGAGATGATACTAGATATATTCAAGGTGAATCAACTTTAAGACTATGTTTTATTCCCAGATGAGATACACACAAAAGTCACACTCATAAGGGGAAAACCAGAATCTTAGGAAAAATATCAACTAGGGCTCTAACTAGAGAATTTTATAAACTAGTTGGGATAAATATATTTCCTCACATAGGTAAAAAAATGTTTCAATGACATAGCTAAAGTGAATGTGAGAAAAAAATTCAATATGATAATCATATATATGATTCATAAAACATAACAAATCAGTCTATTCTCTACCCCATCATCAATTAAAGACACAACCCCTTTCACATATACATAATTATCAACAAATATAATCATTTCACATATTATAAAAGGAAATAACTTTATTAGAGGCACCAAAAAAGGATCATGACATGGGTGTCACAATCATTATAAAATGTAATTAAAAATGTTTGAACTAAAAAATTTATACAATTTGCGAAAACAATGTTGTAGTTCATATTTGAAGACTAACAAGGATTATCACTTTTAAAATATAATTTTTTCATAAATTCATCAATTAAAAATCAAAAACATAATTAATTATAAAATTAATACTTAAAATAAAAAGGTAAATTCATTCAAAAACTGAACAGATTTAAAGTAATTCCCCATTAATATATTCATTTAAAAATATATGAATGTGAATTTTCATAAACACTTGAATGGAAAAATATATTTTCTCAAATCGAATATATGAGATCCATCAAAAAATCATTCCAAGTATATAAAAGAATAGAAATATTTTTGAAAAAAATCATGGTTATCACATAAAGTTTTAATACTGAGATAAAAGGAATTGATAACTCTAAATTATTTAATATCCTGTGAAATAAAAAAAACTTCAAAAATATATTGACCTCAATAAATAGAAAAAATATTCCCTTTATAGGGGAAGCCAAACCATGAAAAAAATAATCTACATGATCCTCAAACAAAACCATAAACATTAAATTTAATATTCTCTAATCCTTTGATAAGTCATTTTCAAAATTTGATTTCATGATACATGAAAAAAACCACATTGAAAATTATTAAAGAATCAGAAATGTGGATTCTACGGTAAAAATATTCTTGATATTAATATAACAGTTGCTTATGTGTATGGGGGATAAGAGTATATTCATCCTTGATCTCTATAATAACCATTCTGGTGAAATTGACAGTACAATAGGGTCATATAATATAAAATTGAATATTTGTATGAATGTAAATAATCAAAATAGAAATCATGGTAGTCTGCTCTATTTTCCAAATTATGAACCAATGATGTAGAATCGATATGAATCAATCTAGGCTGACCACATAGCATTCTCACATGGTTCCCCAAATTATATAGGATTTACTATAGGGAAATCCCATATATAATTTAAAATCATATTTTTCTACTAAAATACTAATTGCATTGTGGTAACCATGTTATATAGGGAAACCCAAATATATGAGAAACATGTACTATTCCCATTGACATTCATAACCCATGTAACCATGAAAGAATACAATTCATATGTATAGATATCCAAATATTATAAAAATTCTCAGATGTTAAGATAAGGTTCATGGATTCCCTTAATTTTGGAATCTATGTGCACCTAAAAATGTCCATGGACAAGGGTTTTCACAACTTTTCTTATTTATTTGAATAAAATAAACATGGATTTCCTTTAAAAAAATATAGCTTTTTTATTGGTTACTCTTAATAAAGTTAAAAGTATACATAGTGAAAATTATTAAAAAATAAATATAAATCATAATTGTATAATATTTAGTTAAATAACAACATTGGGGTGTCACAATTCCTCCCACCATGCAACTTTCAACTGCTAAAATGTATTTGGAAATGAAGAAAAGAAACCCAAATACAATGTTATTCACCTAATCAAGGGTCACATTTTACACCATTAGAATATAATAGTTTTGTAGATTCAAGTAATCTATCTCATTCAGGACCATTATTTAACATTTATATGTAAAAAATGATAAAAGTAATTATACCACACTACCACCCTCTTTATTCTGATACACAATGTTGGATGATTTGGGAAACTCAATGAGGTCTAGTTATAAAGGGGAACTAAAAAACAAAACTCGTAAAAATTAAAACAACTAAAACTAAAAAATTATTCAACATATATAGATTATCCAAATGAACCATCATGTTAAACAATGTAGATGGATGAAAGATACATTTAATAGGTCACCGAATCATTTAGAATTCATCTATAATGGTGTGATAAATAAATAGACATTATTATTAGTTAATCATTGTCAAATATGACCACATTTACTCAAATTGTAAATAGAAATTATAATTCATTACCAACCATTAAAACCACTATATTAACCTTTTAAAAACCCATAAAGGATGAAAAAACTCAAAAGGATACCCAAAAGAACACAATCAATGTCAAAAAATATATTGACACCCAAAAAATAATAATTAATGATATATTTAAATCTCACACATTCTTCATTATTATTTGAATTTGTTCTAACTTCATTTAATGATTTTTAAACAATAATTACATGGGTCCTTTATGTGGAACACAATACCCTTGTGATCAGAAATCCGATCATGGAATATTCCCTAAAATAAATAAAAACACGTGAATAATAAGAACAGGTAAAGTTCTCTTCCCCATTTAAAAATAATAAACCCAAACATAGTAATATGTACCACATCAATATCAAAATCTCATCATATGGATAACATCCCATACAATCCATAAAACAAATAATAAATAAATGGGGCCTATGCATTCAAAAAAATATTTATAATATCATGACCATGAAACTCTTTAGATTACAGAAAAAATGTTACTATAAATAAAAATAAATAATAATAACTACCTCAATTCCCATCCTTCTCTAAAAATATCTTGAATAAATCCTTAAATATTTAACCAAATAAACCTGGATATAAATTTATAGGATATGTATTCAGAGAACTATAGAAATAGGGCATATAATTTATAGGTATCCCACCCTGGAAACACACAGAATAAGTCTTATATATACAATAATTTACAATATTCTAAGAAACATAACCCTAATCCACCAAATTATGTGGAATCAAGTAATCCCCCATTATTTGTAGTGTTATTTAATTTACATAAATAAAGAATGTGATTTAAAACCACATCCTTTAAAAAAATACAAATAAAAATTAAATTGATCCAATTTATAGGTAAATACCCAAAAAATGAAATTATCTCTTGTAAATTCCTAAAATACTTGCTAAGAATTAAATATTTCCAACTCATAAAAATAATCAGAATACTCCATCACCTTTTTAATATCCTGATTATACCTCATGAATTCAATGTCCTTCAATATCATTATGTTTGGTAGAAACATAAATTAAACTAAATTGGTATATAATTAGTATCATGACATACATACATGAAACTATTAAAGGACAACAGTTGCAATTACAAATTTTGTTCCGTCCAAAAAACTAACACAAAATTTTGAATTTGATATTTCATGTGGTTTTTAGAGAATCAAAGGGTCCATTAATCAACTGAAACCACCCCATTATCTCAATTTGAACTTGATCACAACATAAATAATATTTTAAATGATAAAAAAATTCCAATATTGGGTCAAAGAAAAAAAATGTTTCATGATCTAGCACTCTATTTAGATTTTGGGTAGATTAAATGATCTGAAATGTCACCCAAAAAATGAGATGTTTTTCCATATTTATAATATATTGAGATAGAACTTACTCATTCAATCAAGTAAATTCTTAGATAAATATCGTTAAAAAATTAAACATGTACTAAAAAATTCATGCTTCAAAAGTCAACTAAAAAAGATCCATAATATTCAAGTGATCATTCCCAGAATCCTAATTCAATAAATATCAAAACACTATAAAAACTGTTTTTAAAATTAAAAATATATAATAACGATTCTTGAAATTATTCTAATTTTTTTTGTATATTTTAAAAATACTCCACCTATAACACCCAAAAACATTAAAAGATGAACATTATGTTCAATACCATATATGACATTCCATATTGATCATAAAGAAACCATGTAATATAATTATTTAAATATACCTGTTATAACTCAGCTGTTGAATTGAAAAGTCATAATATCATTAATATCATTATGAATTTTAATTTTTTTACTCAATAAAAATTTATTTATTAAATCATAGTAAATAATCACATAGTGTTTTTTAAAAAACATTTGACTCTAGAAAATATGCTTTCTCCAGTAATAGTTTTTCTAGATTTTTGTGACTGAATAATATAATTAATTTCTGTAACATTTAGAAATATTACTTCATAAATTTGATATGATTTTTTAATTATAATTTCATAACTATGTAAGAGTTAATTTTGGGATTTTTAAGGAATGATTTATTTTCTAGTGATTAATGAAAAAAAATATTTTTTATTGAATATATTATTTTTATTTCAAAAATTTAAAAACTAATATTTCTTATTGAAATATTTTCAATGTTAAAATAGTTATATTATCTTAGTAATACTCTAATTTTTTTAATTATAATAAATTTTTATGGATGAATTTGGTGTGAAAATATTTTTATACATAATGACTATTTTTTTCGAAAGACTATTTTTCATTGCCTTTTGTATTTAATTCATAAATTGAATTCTAACATATATAGAAATTTAATCATGAAAAATGGATTCCATATTTTGAATCAGTAAATCCAAATTTTTTTAATGGAATCCATTTATTTATTTAAATTATGAATAATAACGATAGATAATAATTTTATACATTGTAAGTAAACCGAGTAATTATGGTAAAAATTAATATGATATGGACATGAAAATGACCTTAACACATGGATAAGTGTAGTTAATAAACATTAATCCATGTTTCTAAATTATGTAAACATTGGGCCATAATCATTTTATTTTTAAAATTATAATATTTAAATAAAAGATAGTCAAAATGTCACTTTCATTATTTTTTATATATAATTATTTCTTCATCGGACGAAAACCCATGGTTAGTTATAAATGATAATTTTAAATATAAATTTATTTTTTATCAATGTAATTTATTTTATGTTTTGTCATTATATAATTACCTTAAATTATTATACAAAGCAGAGATGGTATTTATTCAATTAATATAAAATATAAAAAAAATATTCTGAAATTATTTAATGTAATTTATTTGAGCGAATTAATGTGGTTCATAAATTTTATAGAAAAATTTAACATTATAGGTGTGTTTGAAATTATTTCATTTTAATTTCTTTTTTTTCATGTTGTTTTAAATTTTGAATAATATTTGTAATTCCAAAAATGACATTAATGAACATTTATAATAAAAATATTTTTTTAAATGATTAAAAACTCTTCCAAGTCCTATAGTCGGCCTTGTTGTTGGGATATGGATGAAAATATTGACCATGGTCAATTAATGGCCAATTTTACTTTTATAGTTACTATATTGACCAGTCAAAAGTAAACAATATTTTTCTCATCATAATTTGAAAAGGAGATAATATATGGTTAAAAAATTGATATGGGTGCAAAAATCACCCAAAATAATCCATTTTTATTGGATGAGAATATTTAGGCTCATCGTCATATTATATAATATTTATATAAAATTATATCTATTTTAGCATAAAATTTTTGTAATCATAATAAATTCTAAGAAATTCCCTCCTTTCTATATATAATGGCAACCCCTCCCCTATTTTCTATACATTTTATGAACCATTTGGTTCTACCAAACCTTAACCAAATACCTTCCTAAAATACCTTACCATATTCAATATGTATTATTTTGGGTAGAGTATAATCTTTATTGGGATGAAGGTGTAAATAAAAGGAGGTTGTATGCTGAAAATATATCACTTTTCACCGGATGTTTTAGTGTTATTTATTTTTCTACCTCTATAAAATGATTTTCAACAATATAAAATTATAAAAACACAATATTACATTAAATATAATGTTGATTTATAAATATTCTATCCTCTATCTATCTTCACTTCCATAAAATGGTAGAACAATGTGCAATTCATGTGAATGACAGACTACTTCATCCCAAATATATGTAATTTTTTCCATCAACGCCCCTCACAAATGGTCCTAATTATAGATTTATTGTTAATATATGATATTTTTTAAATATATATTATTCTATAATGGTATTATATCTTAAAGTTTCTTAAAATTTCATCCATTGATAATTTAGGACTACCTTCATGTGTATATGTGGACTTCCACAACTAATAAGAGATGTGATTCATTTTTTAATACTACATAACTATGTTGATATATTTAAGCTTATATAAATAAATATTATGGAATTTATGATATAATGATCATTTTAGAAATATAAATTATCATTTAAATCATTTCCATCATGATCACTTGTGAAATGACCCTACGTGGCAGGTCTGGCCATTGATAAGACAAATGTGACAACCCGAATCCCAATTCTAATAGGATAGGGGTGGAAACTAATGTTGATTCGGAATATCCTTCTTATAAGTCGAAACATACATAGTACCTATTTTCACACACACACATCTCCAAACCCAATAAATGATGAAAATTAAAACAATTAATCATATACCCCTTCATTCATACATCTAAATACTTCTATATGAGTACCACATAGTCAAATATGCATAAAAACGGGCCAAATACAATCCCCAAAAATGGAAATAATGTCCATCCTCATCAAAAAAAATGGAACTTCTATAACAAGAAACGTCTTCTAAGAACAAAATCCTATCAATCCCAAAACTATTCTACAAATGATCTGGGTCCTCTGAAGACACTATCAAAATTTATATTCCCTATATAAAATAAAAAATGTGAGGGAAGATCCCATGAAATTTTGAGTATAACCATACCGCATAGGACATCCCAAAAACCCTAAACATAAATCATCCAAAGTAGTCACCACATCAATAAATAAGTATTTCAATCAAGATATGAGATATAATGATAACCAAAAATAAAACCCACATAACCTCATGAATGATAATAAGATTCATATAAATCTTAGGAAATTTTTTCAATAGGATACTATTTTAGTCATCTAGTGAACACTCTTCTAGAATATTCAGTCCACGAGCGATGTTTTAACTTATATTGCTCATCTAAGAAGTCATTCTTGTCATGTGTCAATAAAAAAAGTACAAACCGGAACTTTTATTTTCTCAATACGTAGATAGAGGTCCATTCCTAAGACTGTAGAGGGATACTACAAACCCTACTAGATCAACCTGCTAAATAGAGGATCAATTACCTATGCGTAGTGGACATGCTGATAAAATGAACCAAACATAGGATGATGAGGGAATAATAGAAGATCCTACTTTGGTCGAACATGTTCGATAAACTAAAATCAATTATGTAAAAAACCTATAGAGGGGATCATAATCCTACTCAGAGGACATGATGCTACAATATAACCTAATAAGAAGAGACAAAGGAATCACACTCCACTGATCCCCTACTACATTGTTGAAACAAAGGCCACTAAACTATATTATTAGAAGTATATGGGGTGCATTTTGGGTATACGAAATGTACCTCTAATATCAGACTTTCCTTTTTTTGTTCTCGTGTTCCTCTTATTGTTCCTAATAATACTGGTTGTCTGTATGTACATATTTGTATCTATTTATATTTCCATATCTAGGTACTATGCCTTGCCCGTGTACTCTACCTATTCCAATATTCATGGTTGCGTGTGCGTGGTTGTGTCCTCCTGGAGTTCTTAACTGGTCATCTTAATAGACTTACATGGTGTGTGACAAGTTTTAAAAGATATTTTATATTTTATTTCATGTGTAACACTAGATCAATATCCTAGGACCCCACACAGTTTGTATTCATTGGGGTTCATGTTTTGTAACATAGGATTTTACTAATTCTCGTAGTTCCTCACATTGCCATTGAATTCACCACTATCACCACCAATATAGCCACTTATCATGCCCAAGAATCCTAGACTGAGCCACAATTGAGCCACACCATCTCTAGTCACTAGAATCCATCCTTCGTTCCACATGAATCTCAAAAATCTTTTTCACCACATTACTGTCACTCATCAAAATGAAATTCAAAAATCACTAAACTGATATAAATAAACCTCTAATAATCCACCTCTATCACTTCCCCATGATTTCACCATCAAATCAGAAACCCACTACCGCAGTATCGATCTGTTGTGTCGAATAATTGTTGTACAATCATCAAATATTGGGTATTCAACGATCCATCATTCAAGGAAATACCGAAGGTTATTCCTAAAAAAATAGAGATGAATTGAGTGAAAAATAAAATGAAAAAAGAACATTTTACTTCTTGAGGTTGGAATTGATTCATTTTTATTATAATGATGAATGATGAGTAAAAAAATAAAATCAATCTCCCATAAACCAAGAAGATAAAACAGACACCCACACAACACACTCGACATGTGAATACAAATGTTAGATGAATTGATTCAAATTTATCACAGATAATATTATAGGGATAAATACTCATAAAACAACATCATACCTTGGATTATTATACAATTTTAAGGATTAAAAAAATATCATAATCATTGTTTGTGTGATATACAATCTATGATTTCAAAACAAATCACATATCCTTGATATGAGATTGTTCATTAAGAATACCACATGAACTCTCCTCTAATGGATCAACTAATTCCCTATGAGTTTAAAGGTAACCATATATCCATGATATAATAGTTTTTTTATGAAGATATTACTTGGATGTTGTGTTATAATTTTTAAAAAATACAATTAATTATTATTTTATTTGTACTCGCAACCTCACTTTTATAAAATACTAAATGCTAAAAAGATTATATCACTCCATGGGTAAACCCCACATTCCAAACCCTATGGTGGCCTCATATTTCTTATCCAAGACTCTATTTAGAAGTAATTCCAATATTTTAGGAAAAAAATTATGCATAAAGTTAATATATTTAATATTTATATTGTACAAATACTGATTCTTTCAAGGAATCAAAATCTCAAATCATCTCAGTTCCCAAATCTGAAACTATTATCAAATATATTCTAAAGAATTACAGTAAAAGAAGATATGTTAATTTCTCCCAACCTTTTGTATCTTAATCATAAAAAGTAAAAAAACTACTGAAATTGATGTTAGTATTGATCTTGTATATGGGTCTATCACTCCTGGGTTCTCTCCTAATGATTCATTTGATGTACTATACATGAAATAAGGAATCAATATTCCACAAACGATATTCTCCTACCAAACATAAATCTCAACAAGGTACTCTTCAAATTTATCTCCATACTTGATTTTTACCTTCCCCCATTCAATAACATGTGATGGTTAATGAACAAACCTCATCGCTAGTATCACATATAATAGTTCATGTACCCAGTCCAACTTCATAGGTACGTCCAAGTGGTATGCCACCTCTTCAATCCTATAAAATTTCTAGAAAGGACTAATAAATCATAGATATAACATGATACTCTATCCAAAGATCATAAATATACATTAACATGAGAACTTCAAGAATGCATGGTCTCTCTCTTATAACTCCAAAGTACTCTTATCAAATCTGCATAGGTCTTCTAATAACTATTTGTATTCCTCATCTTCTCATGGATGATTTATACCTTATCTGTCATATTTTTTACCAAATCTTGTCCCATGAGTTCTGAATCACCTTGATCTCTCCAAAATAGTGGTGACCTATATGTTCAGGTATACCAATATTTAGATGGTTCTTTACTGATGGTTGTATGGTAGTTTTTTTTATGTAAATGATAAAATGTTTAGGTGATCCTCACAACTATTTCCAAATTTTAACATGAAATCTCATAGTATGTCCTCTAGAACATAAATATTCGACTCCATATGGTCAGAAATATGGGGGTGAAATTATCTTCTAAAAATTAATTGAGTCAAAAAGAACTTTATTAATCATGAAGTGAAGTGAAAATAATGGTCTAAAAAGATCGTTGAGTTTACTATTTGGATCCAGAATATCTCCTATATATAAATTCCTACAAACCACTCTACTAAAATATGCTCCCAGTTAGCTAGAATGTTTTCTAACATGGTGAGTTGGTCAATGAGAATCATAAAAGAATAATTTTATTTATAAATTTTTGGTATCCCTGTCATAAATACAATACAGATAACATCTCACCTTCACTCTGGTGCATCAAGGAGTTCAGCTAAACCTTGTAAAAATTTGAGCTCAACCTTCACCAAGTGACATGTGATACATTGATCGAAAAAATCCTCTACACAATTATTCATCCTTGACCACCATAAATAATGATGATAATCTTAGTATATCTCCTCAACACCATGATATTACACCAATTGGGATGTATGAAACTAAATCATAAACTCCTCATTCAACTTCACTACTTACATTATCTTTCCATTGAAAGTTATGACATGATCCCAACCTTTAGAAAATCCATATGAAACATGTCTAGTAAATATTTAAGCATGTATAGTCACATAGTCAGTATATCTTTGTTCATAATTCATAACATGTTGTAAAATATCTGGTCTTAAAACCATCAACTGGATGTAACCTGCACCAGCTTCATCTACATGGTAATACTTCAAAGAGTCTATTTTCATAAAAGTATATGAAAACATGTACAAACCAAATATCTAGTTGAGGGAATCTTTCAATACATTCCCATTCATATGAGTATTGATAATATCAAATATCTAATATTAGAGAATATATAGTCGTTTCTTCTATCTCAAGTTAAGATTCATATTATAGAAAATATACCTTATGCTCTTGTAATCAAAATAGATTATAAGGCACTCACCCATAGTGTAGTGTCACCATATATTCTAGAATTAGACTACAACTACTATCTCTATATCATGGATTTGATATTTATACTCATTTGGTATTACATGTCTATACCCATAGGAAATTTCATCCTACCTCTATAAAAATACAACAATGTATAGTATTCAAAGCTTCACAGAACACTATAAAATTAATACCATCATATGTAAATCACAAGGTGGGTGTTCTTTTTGTCATCTATCTCAACTACTGAAGATCCCATTAGAACCACTCTGTATACATGGATAGTTTCCCCTTACATGACAATGATGTCAACAATGTTTATAACCTTGAGAAATAATACACAAATCCCATTCAATATCCTACAAGTCCAAGGATGTTCAACACCTCAATCGTTCTATTGGGAGGATCCCAAGCTAACACTACCTCAACCATCACTGGTTATACTATTTCACCCCTATTCATATTATATTACATATAATATATACCTCTCAAGTATTGAACTATCACTTTGATATCTTCCCATAATGTTGGTGCTCTAAAAGTATGTATAAGACCATTCAAAAGTGTCTTTTATGCTCCTCATAAGATGTCGAGTACACTAGAATGTCATCATTAAATACCGCTATGAAACAGCATATAAAAAACATAAACATCATGGTCATGAATCCAATTAACATTTATAGGGAATTAATAATGCTAAAATACATCACCAAGTACCCATACTGACTGTAACAATAACATATTTTCATATTCCATATATCTACATGTCATACATGAAGCATGTGATAACCGGATTTAAGAACTCTCTTCGATTACCATATCACCCGTATCAATTGATGAACTAATTAATATATCCTTTGTAATGGAATGTTATTAGTCTTGGTCAACAATTTTTGGCACTGATAATCCATAAACAACCTTAATCTCTCATATTCCTTCATTATGAATAACACTTTAGATGACCATTGGGAAACACTAGGCATGACAAATATATTTCTCTTCAATTCCTCTAACTACACATTCATCTCACGAAGCTCTTATGGATCCATATTATATAATATAGAAGATATCATTTTAGATCCTAGGTATATTTCAATGCATAAATCTATCTCTCCCTGGGGAGGTTACCTAGAACATCCTCCGAAAATACATTATCATACTACATTACCATTATAAGAAGTTGAAAACTCCTAGAATCCACTTCTCTAATAGTAATACTATAAATATGGTGAGTAATCATTTTTACACTCCTAATTATGATACAATCCTACTCTACCATGGTTTCCATTAAACCCTTGAAGGAAATCCTTATACCATCACTAAAGAAATGCAACATCCTCTTCGTGGAACAATTTATCTAGAAATAAACCATGGATAGCCATTATATACCTTAGTTGTCATCCTAAGGCCAAATTACTATTACAATGATATATATTATGATCATTTATCCTCTAAGAGTTAGATAAAAATTCATAAGAAGAATGTGATCACAAATTCACCACTAGTAGGAGTCTCCAATCACA
Source organism: Viscum album (assembly GCA_963277665.1). Lineage (NCBI taxonomy): Eukaryota > Viridiplantae > Streptophyta > Magnoliopsida > Santalales > Viscaceae > Viscum > Viscum album. The sequence continues at coordinate 625,046,472 of OY728165.1, forward strand.
AGAGTTGAGACAAATGTTGAAACAGAATCTATAAATCTCTAACCAAAGACATTGAGAAAAAATAGTGGTCAACACCAATATCAATAAATATTTAAATAAGTAGAGAAAATTTACATCTTACCTCCAATCATCCATAGAGAGTCGAGGTCATACGACTCCACCACCCACAATCTCCTTACTCCATGGTTTCCAGCTCCTGAGCCCAGTGTGGACCACCAAGGGGTGGTGATAGTAATTAGTCAACCCACCTACCACCTCATGTTATTGTACCCACTCCTATATTATTTATGCCACCATTACTAACTCAATACTCCTACCATTATCTTTTCCTAGGTGGTCCATTTACTTTCTCCCCATTAGTTGTATGATGGTTCGGAAAATCCATAGTGAGATGTCACTGACGATAATAAGTGAGATAGTGTCTCTCTCTAGGATATATAGAACCATAATGGATTCCCTGAATTTTTGAACCAATGTCATGAGTTTTTTTGGATGAATCTTTCATGCCTTGATTTCTTTGACATTAATTTTCACATAGATTCCAAAGTCTGACCTAATGAGTTCCCACTACCAGAGCCCACTATCGGTGACAACTCTACTAGGAATCTCTCCTTCAATAAATACCACTCAAGATCACCATAATTGGTGGAAATGAAATGAAATTTCACTAAATATATAATATATTTGTGTAGTCCCTACCTATATGTTTTTTCTTTAAATAACATATCTCAAAGAATATAGAGAGAGTATCACGAATGGTCAATGGACATCACTAAATACTCTGACACAATAATGCTACACTGCTACACCTATAGAAGCTCCAGGATGCACACTAATCATAATGTATCCAAATAGAACTCCACCGTACATAGATACCCAATGTCTTACTAGAAGAAATTAATTTCATCATGTGTTTGAGTCACCAAATTCAACCATCACCCACATATTAAATTAGAAATACACCCTTCTAAGATGACTATATGATCTGTGGGTATCTTCAAAAGGAAGAAAACATGGGTAACTGACTCTTAATATTAAATATCTACCTAGGGGGGTTTTCTCAACCTAAATCCTAGGATGTAAATGGTTCAAAATCTTTTTAATTATGCACATCCTATACACATTATAGAAAAATACAGCTAAAACAACTTTTTACTCAACGGTCTATAAAAAAAATGGAAAATTAGATGGAGGTACTACCCCTTGTACAAGCCCATATAAAAAAATCCTTATCACTCGATGACTCATCTTTATAATACTATGGTAGATTAAAGTATATTTTCATATATGGAATCTTAAAAATAAAAATACACACCACATTCAATTACTATATCTTGGGAGATGACTCAATGAAGACATGGAAACCATAAAACACCCCTATATGATTCATGTACAGATTTTTATCACTAAATAAATAGCATCATGTATCAAGTCAAAAAATAGGTTATCAGAGTCCAGATGAATGAATTTTTCATCCACTAAACAATACAGTCTCTAAGAATCATAGTCGAAAATTCTACACTTCAACACTATTTCCAATAATCCTAAACCAAACCTCACATCTAGATAATCTCCAGATACAGGTATAATGATAAACTTCTTTGACAACGATTTTTCCTAACATGACCTATTGGGGCCTTCTAGGCTAGAGATAATCCCAAAGTGATAACCTCAATCCCACATCTCATAGGCTAGGTTCTAGAGACTAATGTCGAGTAGGAATATTCCCTCAATGGGAGCCAGTAGCTTAAGTACATGTATACACACACACACACACATCTCCACACCCATAGAAGTTGATAAGTAAAACACTAGAATAGTTACCCTTCATGCATATATTTAAACCCCGCCATCATATTAACTCATGGTACATATAATAAAAATTTTCAAATATATTCCCTCCAAAAACTGGAAATAATATCCATCCTTCACAGAACTAGTGGACCTCTTTCCAAAGAAACATCTTGTAAAAACTCATTCTGTCTTGCCCAAGACTAATCTATTCTGACACCCATTCCTCCCATGTATTCTTCAAAATAAATATTTAATTTAGAATTAATTAAATTTCTTTTAAGAGCTCATTCATGTGTGAGAATAACAATACTTAATAGGGTACCCTCAAATACCTAAATTAAAATACTTAATAATATTCATCTCATTTATACATAGAAATGTATAGAAACATATGAAATGTAATGATAGAGAAAAATAAACCAAGATATTAAAAAAAATATAATCCATGTATCATGGATATCTCAACCACTACAATCCATAGTATTGCGTTTATGGAGTTAAGTTAATACTCATCTTGGAGAACTCACTCCACATGCCTTCTATCACGAATGCCACTCATCTAGTAGGTCATTCAAATTGGTTAGTGAAAAATAAGAACACATTATAACTCTAATGTTCTCAATATACATATAATGGATTAATAAAAAGACCTTTGGGTGACAACAGAAACCCTACTAGATCAAACTGTTAGATATGGTATTGATACCCTATGCATGATGGTCATTTCGATACCATAAACACTACCTATGATGAATATGTAATGATAAAGTATCCCACCCAGGTCGCACAAGGGGATATAATGAACTCTATTAAAGAAAACACCTAAGATGGGATCCCAATCTAATGATTAGGATGTAATGAAACATTTTACCCACAAAGGGATGAACCAAAAAATCACACACTACTTTACATTGTCTAAACTATTGAAATGATGGTCTACAAAAAATCTCAAAGCAAGTACGTATCATGAATATAGTTTATATGGAATGTACCTCTAAACCCAACCTACCCATAACTATTCTTGTGTCACTCTATTCATGCCCATATACAATGGTTCTTCCCATAATCCAATTTGTGTCTATGTACATAACTGTACTCGAGTACCGAGTTGTTCTTGTATCCTCTAGTTGTTCTTATATTACTAATCATTTCCATTCTCATTCAATGATGGAGTACACATGGATTCAGTATCATTGGGTCAGAAATTATTTGGAACATGTCACGAAGTGTATAAAATTTTATTTCATTTGTAACCCTTAAACTACACCCAGGGACACCACACTATGTGTGTTTTTCATGATACACTTACTTTAATTATATACCTCCTATAAACTCATGGTTCTTTTCATGGATTTAGATATCACATTCATCACCCCCGAGGAAATGTTCGATCATACCCAAAATATTGGATCAAGACTTGACTAAGCCTTTTATCAATTGTCACTAGAATCAAGTCAATAATGTAATGAAATTGTAACTATGATCCCAACATACTATAGTTGCGTGGAAATTGAAAAACATGAATCACCATAATAATACCCAACAACATCCAATAATCTGCTTTTGTAATCGTACAAGGATTGTTCCCTCAATCACAAAACCACAACCATGGTATCAAACCATTTATTCAATGAACATTCACTCCATTATTTAATAATGGGTAATTTTCAAACAGTCGGGCATAGAAATACCAGTGATGAATCATGTGAAAAAATAGGGAAGAGAATCATAGACCAATCAATGAGGAATGATCCTTGGAAAATTTTTCATGTGGGACTCAATTTTTTCCATTTGAATGAATAAAAAAGAGTAATAAAATAATATAAATTCCCAATATCCTAGTTATATAAAACCAACAACCACGCAACATAATAAACATGTGAGTCAAATATTTATAATAGTTGATTATTTTTTTCATGGGATAATTGAATTGATATAAATAAATAGAAAAAATCATCTTTATCTTAGGATCAATGGATGAAGAATTATAGAGCAGTGTAGTTATTGTTCATGAAATCCACAAGATCTAATTGGCATATCAATCATCGATCATCGATCTGTCATTTCTCATTTGATACTCCTTTAGTAAATAATGGTCTCAAATTAATGACCATAGACTCTTTTCAGGGGATGTTACTTTATTTCAATAATATTGTTTGAGCGTGATATTAATATATGTAATATTTATAAAATATCAATGGTTAGCCTCTCCAGGCCTCAGAATCTCATTTCATCATAGCTCATGGATCTAAAATTATTATTAATAATTATATATAAAAAACGTAGACATTATGTGGTTGTTGAAAAATATAAATTTTACTCTAACTTATGTGTGGCGTATCATCTCTATGATTGTAAAGTTTTTCATTTTTCAACACCATATTTAATATTTGGTTTTAAAAGTATAATTCATGTATAAAATGATAATTATTTCATAGGTATTATTCATCATTTTATTGATAAATTTTCTCTTAATCCATAGTCCACCTATTGATGTGATTTTGGAAATATGAACTGAATATCATTAACATGTACAACACAAAAAATATATATAATTTAAAAATTAAAAATTAAAAATGAATATACTAAAAGAGATAACGAAACTGAAAATGGTTATTGGGAAATTAAATATTGAACAAATGATTATTATTCTGTAAGATAAATAATGTACATAATGAGAAAAACTAGAGGTAAGAGTTTGTCATCTCACTTTTCCTTTTGTGATACATAAGTTTTATTGAAAATATTCTTCTTTCATGTGGGGTAAATACATTCCATATAAAATTATATATTAGGATTACCAATATATTAATTTTACATAATGAATCTTATTATATATTTATTTCCTACAGATTATGATTCAAAATTCACATAAGTGGTAAGAGTTTATTCCAAAAACTCGTCATTATTCGAGATTGTTTTTGTTTAACTATATAATGCAGGAATTATGAATTACTTATACCATTAGCCCAAAATACATTCATAGCTTCATATTATTTTTGAAAACTATAATTTTTCCTCACATTTAAATATTTTATGTAATCTGATGTTTGAAATAATTTATTTAAGAAAATCAATGTTTTCCATAATATAAATAATTTTTACCCTCCATGTCTATATTTACCTTAATTTTTTTAAATGTTTATTATTAATTTATAATGTTTTAAAAAATAAATATTTAACAACATTTTTATTTCTAAAAGTTGGTATCAATGGAATCTTATTATCATTTTCCAAACAGGGTACTTTATTCCTTTTAATGAAAATGTTAAATGAATAATTTTTCTATCATACTCAACATGATAATAATTTCCCAAAATCATTACCACTCAAGGCTTTGGAGCTTTGTTTAAATGTTTCCAAAAATATTTTAAAATATTTTTTCCCATAATATTTGGGTTATTTATAATTTTTAGAATTAATTTTCAAATCCAAAAAGTTTTTTATACATAAATGTATTTAACTCCCTTTTATTGTGTTTCATTTCCTAAAAAACAATACCCTATTCGTCAATTTATACTGTAATATGGACATTTTTCAATGATCATTTCCATATTATTTATATAGGTGGATTATATCTAATTTGAATGGAAAAATATTAGAATTTATTATGATCGTTTTTTAATAAAAATTATTATGTTTATTATGTTATTCAAAACTTCCATATAATGAATTTATTCAAATTAGTATATGATAGGAGGGGCATGTTATAGCTCTCCAATGAATCAGTAGGTCTCACGAGACAAACTTGTTTGGGTATTTTTTATGGACTTACCAATTTTTATATGAAATCTTGGCATGAGGACATGATAGTATGATTAAAACTTAATGGAATGAAACCATGATGGCGTGTTTAAGATAATTACAATTATTCATTCCATCACTATGAAATTATTTATTGATGACCATGTGATTATTTTTTAGTTATGATATCCAGGAATAATCTTCAAGTTTATGTGACAATTTATAAATAATTAATTGATCATTATTTATTCATACCAGATTTTCTTTTCTAATCAAGTTATTTATTAAATGGAAAGTTCTTTTAGTTATTTATCATTGTATGTTAATTATTTCTTATTAACTTATGATATATTTCACTATGCGCAACCACCTCTGAGCTTCTCTGGTCACCCTTATTTTGTTTCTATCTCACAAGATATGAAGAATGAAACATTGCATGAGTTCATGGAAATAGAATATTTAATGTCACTATGTTTGAAATAATATTTACAATATAATCTTGGAAGAATGTATGTAACTAGTTTTAATGGGATAATGAACTATTAAATCACAAGAGATGTTATTTCTGGTATCCTGTAACAATGTAATATAGTATCCACTAGCAATATGCCACTAGAACTGGTATCATTACCATTGGTGTTATAGAATGTATTTTAGATTCCTTGGAATGTATATTTTGGGGAAATAATATATTGGGGAACATTACCCTATGACTGAATTTGAAAATAATTCTAAGTATACGATAACATTATTTTGTTTTCTCAATGCATATATTATATTATTTTCCTAGAAATACATCAATTTTTGGACATCTCAAGGGGATGTGGTTTCTTAATAGATACATATAGGGGTAATAACCACAAAAAGAGTTGGTTTAGTATATATTGGCCATCATTCAGGTTTACAATGAGTGAGCCTATACTGTGAAATATTGTTGACACACATGGGGGATACGATTTAGTGACTTTTTTTTTCTTTATGAACCCTTATAAATTTTTTGAATATATGATTACAATGAATTTCACCGGTTAATCCTAAAGAATCATTGATTAAAAATAAGTTTAAATGATTTAGAAAACCTAGATATTATCTTCTTAGTTATTTTATTTCCCATTATGATCTTTGTTTCTAATACTACGATTTTTGTTTTTATTTTAGGGATGGTACTAAAAGGAATTATGTAACAACTATTTTTAATTTAAAATTTGGTAGTTCTAAGAATACAATATCATTGATAAATAAATTGGAGGATATCATTATTATCCTAATAATTTATCTCTATATTTTATTAATAACCTAAAATGCATCCAACTCTCAAACTAACTGAATCAAATGATGGAGTTTTCTCAATGATTATGTGGTGGAGACCATATATGAAAGAAGGATAAATTTATTTCATTTTAAAAATGTTGAATGAGAAAGCCAATATAATTACTCAAATTAATGGGAAAATGATTCTTGTGTTTAAAAAAGGGAAATGATCAATGAGTTGTCATGAAAAAAATGAAGAGTATTATAATATCGGGGACCTTACAGCCCATTAATGATGGAAAATTAGGTGGTTGAGGTATCTTGGGAATGTCTAGAGGTGTTAGGTGAAGGAAGGGAGGTATTTTGAGGAATTTCTGGATGAACATTTGTGTTTATTTGATGATGGTAAATATTAGAAGAAACACAGGATTGTAGTACCCAGATAGTTGCACCTGATGGTAGAATAATGATAGTAGCACCTGACCATAGAACTCTTGTAGTAGCACATAATGGTGGAAACATGGTGGTTGCACGTGATGGTAGAATCACGACAGTATAACCTTGGTGGTAGAACCTGATTGTATCACCATAGGGGTACCACCATAGTCGTGGCACCTGATGGTAGAATCCTGGACGCAACACCCACCAATAGCACATTTGAGGTATCACCTGATGGTAAAACCCTGGATGTTGAAATCGATGGTAGCACCCTAGTAGGGAAAAACATATTGCTATTAACCCATAGGTATAACCTAATTGTATCACCCTCACGATATAACATGATAGTATAACCTGATTGATAGAACCATGTCACCATAACATGGTGGTTTCAAACTACTAGTTGCAACCTGGTGTCAGCACCTGATGATATCACCCTTATGGTAGAACCTATTGGTTTCACCCATGTGGAAGAACATGATGGTAGCACCTTGTTGGGTGCACCCAATAGTAGAATCCTATAGATAGAACCCTGGAAGCATCACCTGAAGGTATCAACCTAGAAGAAGAACCTTATAGTTTGGAGATTTGGATATTGAGGAAGAAATGATGTTCTTCAAGAATCCAATTAAGAACCAAGACCAATCAAGAGAAGTTTATTCTCGGATGGACCATTACTTTTAATTTTGTTCTATTGAGGCATGGTATTCTAGAGGATATTTATTGGGGACCATGATACATAGATTTATGACTAGTTCCTAGAGTTTTTTTGAGTCGTTTCATTCTTTATCTTATATTATTATACATAAACGTGATGTTTGGACCTTGTTGTATTATTTCAAAAGTGATTCTACATATTTTATATGATGAGTGATAAAGATCCAACATATGAAATGGGGAGGACCAAATTCATAATCAATACATGTCGTACTACATTGTGATTAATCCTATGTGAGTGATTCATTGTCTCCTAGAAGGGATATTATCTTATCATGTGGGATATAATTTCATAATATGTTTTTTGGGTTGTACAATATTTTAGGATCTTATTGAGACATTCAATGGAATGATCAATTTGTAGTGGTGATTCAGATATAATGATATACTAGATAAGTATCTCGAGGGATGTTTGTTCATACATTTTCTATCTTTCCTTTGTGGTTGGTCTCATATTCAAGAGGTTGGGAATTGTTTGCGAGGTATGTTATATAATGGACCCGACTATATGGTCTATTAAATTTATTTAAATATGGTGGTTTATGTTAATGGAGAATTTATAGAGGTGTTGGGTGAAGGAAGGTGGAGTTTGATGTGTTTTATAGGAAAATGGGTGTTTTAGTGGATGATGGAAATCATTGGTTGTAGCCCAATTTAATATAAACCTATAAGTAGCGTCTAACGGTAGAACCAAAATGGTAGAACCAGATGGTAGCACCCTAGACGTGTCACCTAACCATATTACCCTGATTGTATCACCCAAGCGATAGCATGTAATGTGAGAAAACTGATGGTATCACCTGAAGGCATCACCCTTGTGGATGTACCAAAAGTTAGCACACCGGTAGTAGCACACGATGGTATCAACCTGGAAGTAGAACCTAATGACAAAACCGTGGTATTATAACTAAATTCATGAACCCTAATCATAGAACCTAATGGTATCACTTGATGGTAGCACAATAGTGGCAATATCTGAACGTATCACCATCACCGTAGAACCTGACAGTAGAACCTTGGTAGTAGACACCATGAAATATCACATTAAGTTAACTCAATTGAAGTAGTATGTTAATATAAAACATTTTATGTATGAACTAATGGTAAAACCAATACGGTAGCACCAAATGGACACACCCTTGCTGTTGTATCTGATGGAAATATCTTGACTATGATACCTAATAGAAACACCCTAACAGTACCACCCTAGTAGTAGCACCTAAGGTTTACACCCTAGAAGTTGCACCTGCCAGTAGCACCCTAGTAAAAGCACCTGATAATAGATACCTAGCGACATCACCAAATGGTTTGACATGGGTGGTAGCACTCAATGATAGATCATTCTTTAGGTAAATCTATAGGGTGTTTCCAGTTTTTCCAAATATTAATGTTTTCAACATTTTGACATTTATTTGATGGAAAATGGTTTTAATTCTATAATTAAAGTATTTTGAAGCTATATTAAAGGAGGAAAATTATAACATCTACATCATCAAGGATAAGATAATTTTCAAATGGTTTAACCATGTGATTTTGATGAGATATTCCTTTAATATCTAATTAAAACAATATCTAATCATACTAATTTCTGATCTAATCTTTTTAAATTAAAGATACATCAATACTTCACACTCTCTTTCTTGATTTCCCTTGAAACAAATGGTTTTTGAGTCTTCACCCATAGATTCATGGAGTCATATTTCATGTTTTGGTTTGATTTCATCCCTGATTGTGGTTTCCGCCAATGTGTGCACCCCATATTTCAGGTGAACCAATATAGTGTAACGATTGTGTTTTTCATAGGAAATTCTGTCCTTTTTCCATTTTGTGTATCATGTTTGGAGGGGTTCTTATTTCAATATATTTGGAAATGGATTAATCAAAATCATGAAAGATGAATAAATATTTTAAATGAGTATAATAAGGGGTAGGGGAATACAAGCATATTATTTCCTGTTGGTTTTTTTATTGAATATATAAAGGATTAAACGAAGATGAGAATCATGGATATTGGTGGTCCTTTTTTGTGAACTGGTTGATGATTTGTGTAATTCATGTTTTCATCTAGTTGAAAACACTAAATTTGAATTATTCTAATCATGTACACCTGTTTATTGAAATGGATTCCACAAGATCTTACGGATTTTGTGATAATTCCATGTAATAATGATGTGGATTGGAAGGAAAGACCATATTCATAATATTGAAAACAATATTTTTGTGGTGTAGATTGATTTTGTGGATGCAATTGTTTTTTTGTGTCTTAATGATTTGATGCATTGGAAGTGGTGATGTTGTGACAAGCGTGCAGTGGGGTTGCAATGGTGGTTGTGGTTTTGTTGTACAATAGGGATGTGAAAGTGGTAGCAATGATATAGAAGGTGGAATCAGATGTAGTTGTTGGTATATGGAAGTATTAATTCCTATTTTATGCTATGTAGTGATAGTATCCCGGGTAGTATTGGAAATAACATGGTTTTGATAATGGAAGAATAAACTGTAACAATTTGTGTGGTTTAAATGGTTGTTTTTTATGTACAAATTATTGGTTAGAATGAGTTTAATGCACACTATATGTTTAATTGAAATTTGTTGATAGATGCTAATCTGAAAAAAAAAATCTACTGAAAATGGTTGTGTCGTATGGATTGTTGTGATGGTTTTATGTATTTTCAAGTGGTAATAATGTGAGTAATAGTTTTGTGTTGGTTTGTACCTTTATTATGGATCACTGTGATGGAATTGTGGGTAGTTATCATACATAAATTTACATCCTTTTGATTTATTTACACACCACACCAATGTTGAGAACCATTTGTCTGTATCTATATATAAATTTGTGTGTGAGAGAGAGAGATATATAGAGAGGGTGTTTTCCCAAAATTCTAAAGGGAGGATGGATGCATTGCTACATACACATCCCCACTCCATCTTCTAGATGTTGGTGATATGAATGGATATGATGGCCAAATGTCGAAAAATTTATAGTCATCATGTAATGTAATTAAATTTTATGGTATACGTGAATATGGAAGATATTATAGGTGATGGATTATAGTGGGGGTCATTCATGACAAGACAAGGGAATGAGGTTGATTTCATTGTTCTTCATGATATCCAACTCTACTGGTTATGAGATGTGATAAGGTGTGATAGACCAGGTGTCTGTGAGAAAGAGGTGAAGTGATAATATGTTATTAATAAGATGTTGATTTTCTAGGAAATATGAAGTAGGGGTGTGAGACCAGAAAATATATTGAATAGAAATACGGGGAATCCTTCATCGATATAATTCATATTATGTTATTATACATGGATGTGTTATTTGGTGAGTGATCCCTGGTGAGGGTGGGTTTGGATACTTTACTTGTGTAGGTTGGGTTGGTTCTACTATTATATAATGGGATCATTAGTCTAATCTTTTCACACGAGCATTAGAGAATTTGGTTTTCCTAATGAGTAAACTACTATGGTCCCCAGACATATATAAAACGATTTTCATATTTCTAGGAGGTAATAATGTACTACCCTAGTCATTAATTCCATGGACCTTTTGTTAGTTGTTGTTTCTCTAATTTATATTTTACTTTCATTATTCTTTTGGAATCTTCTACATATATCAATATTATTTATACATGAATTCGGTATGATAATGGTTACGTTTTCTATATTATGTCTTGGAGTTGTTTTTTGATAACATATATTGTATCTAGATCCAACATTATTATTGAGGGTAACACCTCCTATTACATGATATTTTTATACCCTCAGTGCATGTCATCAACCTGGGGCATTCTGGAGGTGGGACTCAGAGGTTATTATCCCTCTCACCTCATTAAAGTATCATTAAAAGGAGGGTTTCAGGACAATTGTGATGGAAGTAAATAAACTAAATCATTTGAAAACATTTATAGTTCAATGCCCTGTGTGTGGGGAATATGGGAATTATCTATGTCAATGATATAATTCAATGGTTAACTCCAAGGATAAGGAATGACCTATGTCATAAAATTCAATGAAGTTTATGTATTGAATTATTTTTGTATTGGTATTTGAGAATTATGTTTTTAAATTATTATATCAATGAAATTATGGATATAATAATCATGATACATCAAAGAATTTTTCCATAGTATATTTTCCTTAAGGATTTCAAAAAATATGAAGAATGGTAATGATAACAAAAAAATATAGTTTTTTGGTAATGTAATAATGATTTTTGGGATAAAGAGATGATTTATGTTAATGATGTAAGTGGGATAATATTGGTGACCTTGAAATTGGTTAGTGATTTGATGAAAAATTATTTAATTAAATCATTGATAAATTTCATTATAGTATTAGACTTATAGAATTAATCAATGATTTTATTTTATGAATAAGGATTGTGTTAATTTTTTGTAATATTTCTTGTCTTCATATAAGGATAACATAACACATACTGATGCCATAAAGGGTTTAAAATTTCAATGGTTATGACAAGTTCAAAAGCATAGATAACCATTTTTAAATTTTATGTAATGAGATTTTGAGGATATTAGAAACATTACTATGCTTTATGAAGAATACCATATTACTATAGAGACCCTACTTTTTCATATATGACTATAATATCATTTTAAAGATAAATAAAATAATATCATTATAAATCCAGGATCCAATGGTATTGAGTATTCATAAAATTCTGACTATACATAAAATTTACATAATAAAACATAAAAATTATTTAATTCCTTCTTCTCTATCATATTAGTGGCACTTGCATTCTTCATGGTACAAGTAATCACTTGAGAATATATGTCTAAAAAACTGGATGAGCTATAATCCTAGTAAGTGGATAAATAAGGGACAAGAATAAACATAACATGGAAGAGAATAAACCTGATGATCATCATAAAAATATAATATGATTATCATAAACATAATGAGTGAAACAATGGATAAAGTCATGGAATGGTGTAATTCCAAAATTTAAGCATTGTGTATTAGTGCTCAAATACCGAAAATAGTTTTGAACAAATAGTGCATCATGTTCACACATAACATCTGTTCATAATCATAAAATAATAATTGTGAAAACATTTAGCAACATGTTCCAGAATATTTCACTTTATTTCATGAGGTATATCTCATTAACTAGTGTAGTGGTGGTCATTATAATTTTGGTCCCACCAATCAATTCAAAACATTTAAATAATCATGAATTACCCATAGAATGTATATCAATCAGTCTCTTGAAGTAAACCCAAGGAATTGAATGGGTTTCATAAATATTACCTAAATCGTAAATTAATGAATAATTTTTTAGATCCCAAATGTATATGGGAAATAATACATGGACATAATTCATCCATATTCTTGATTGGAAAAGAATTATTTCAAAGGGCGGTAAAATATGATGTTTCAAAAATTGAAGGCACTTAGATAAAAAGGATTTTTATTAGAATTTTTTTTCGCATGGTAGGAAAATTTATATCCATAAAGGAACTATGTATGGAAACATGAATAAGTTAATCTAAAAATTCATACCATGGAAGATCTAATAACCTAAATAATGGATTGGTTTTCGAGAATTCCCTTACCTTAATTCCCACTTAATTTCGTCTCTTTTGTTCCTCCATAATAATAAACATATATTTATTAAAAAATTGATATAGAATTTAATATCTGTCACTAATACAACTATTTATCCAATATAATAATTTAATTAAATTTATTAATTTCCATTAATTAAATTGATTCATTTTTATATCATTTTTTTCATAATAATTTCTCATTTCACATTGATTTCTATATTTTATTAAAACTAATTTATACATTTGTATAATTAATTCTAGAATAAAATTATGAATATAATTATATTTTTTATATTATATATATTATATAATATCCATCAATGTTGATAGTTATATGTGTTTTTGTGGGGTATATCTCTATAGGTGGTTAACTGTCATTTGACGGGATATTGTCTGGAGAGTTGAAGGAGAAGTATAATATATATAAATGATAGATACAGTAATTTTACATTACTAATATTATTTTATATATATCCCTAATTAGTTATTTTATATTTTAGTTATGAAATGGGTTCTAGAAGAAAAAATAATTGGAATAAAATATAAAAATAATAGAGAAGTGGTTCAGAACATATTTTATCCTCGATGTAGCTTCTCATCTATAACACTATAACTCTTTAGTGATTAGACATTTGTTTAAAAAAATATGCCTATGGATTATATATAGATTTATAGGATAGATTTTATAATATAATGGGATATTTAATGGATGGGAGGATTTGTTTTCCAAGGGTGGGGAGGGGTTATTTATACTTGAAGAGAGGGGTATTTTCAGAATTTTATATTGAATAAAATAATATATCAAAGGTAAAACACGTAAATGTTAATTCATGATATTTTAAATAAAATATTAATATAATATAATGGGTTTAATAATTTATTTCCAATTTATTATTCACATTTTTTATTTTATCAAAAAGGGAAGCGGAAAGAAATAGAAATTGTGATTTTAAAAATTCATATTTGACATTAGGTTTTGGAATGTTCATTTTATGAATGAAAGTTATGTTTAGCATATTTCAATTAATAATCTATGAAATTAAATATATCATGGACGAAAATAAAGTTATATAATGTATTATTTCAATGTTATATCAGGAATTATGTAATTTTAGATACACATGTTATGTGAAAACTATAGCTTTACTGTTCAACCAAAATATAATGTATTTTAGAAAATTATGAAAAAATAACCCTAGGAGAAACTAGATGTGATTATTTAAAAATAATATTTATTTTATCAATATAAATTTCTATAATATATAATTTCAATTTTTAATTTAAAAATAATTATTTTGAAAAAATACAATAAAATAAAGTTTATTTAAAATGTGTTTATTTTTCCATTGAGTTTCTTAATCGTGATGATTATTTTTTTGCATTATAAAATATAAACTTAAATAAATTAACCATTATAAAAATAACTTATATGAACATTTTTTATTTTTAAGGAAATTTAATATTCTGGCATTTAGTTTTCTATTCCTAATGGTCAACTTACTATTACCAATGGTTTGTTTACTATTCCCAGCAGTAAGGTTAGTATTTCAAAAGTCCCATTACCTCCTATTTATACCACTCCATTCATTCACTCAATATTCAACTCAATTTCATTCATGTTTCTATATTTCAATTTACTATATTGTTTATTGGTTTACAAATATTTTAATTCTTCTCTATAGTGTATGTAGGGCTGGAGATGGTTCTATTAGATTGGGATGATCCATAATTTCCCATTTTAGCTTTCCTATTATATATATTTTTTCTAGTTGTATAGTTTTGAATTTTAATTTCCTTCACTGCAAATTAATTTAATATAATTTATTAATGAAACATTGACTTTATTGGTTTCTTTATATTTTTTATGTAAATCATATTATATAACATAATAAAATTCAAATTTATTTGGGAAAAATATTACAAATTAACACTGGGTAACTACATTCTTCCCCCTTTAGAAATTGCAACCATAAAATTTCATCTTTTATTCTTAGTAGAGAATAGGTGAGGGTTCATTTTTTTCATTGTTTCCTCTAGTTCTCAGGATACATCTTTATACTTATTGTTCCTCCACAACACTTTGACAAGGTGAGTTTTCTTGTTTCATCGAAATTTATATCTACATTCAATTATTTTCACCGATTGTTCTTTATATGGGAGTTCATTATCCATTTTTACCACCTCCAGATTCAGAAAATGTGAGGGATCAGATATTTACATCCTCATGACAGATACACGGAATACATCACAAGATTATTCCATACATGGTTGAAGTGCAAGATGATAGGGCACCACTCTAATTCCATCAATGTACTCTAATGGGTCAATTGACCATGGTCTAATCATTACATTATTTCGAAACATCATGAATGTCATCCATGGTTATATTTGAATGAAAACATTATCTCCAACATAAAACTACAATTCCCATCGATGGTTTTCACCATAGAACTTTTTTCGACTCAGAGTAGATTTTATATATTGTTATATGTCATGAACCTTATCTCTCATATCTTTCATAAGATCAAATCAAAGTATCTTTCTATCAACAACTTTATCCCTAAAATTTAGACTTCCACATGGCTTCACATACAAAGATTCATATGGATTCATTTGAGAACTCGAGTGGATGTTTTTGGTGTTTGACAACTCAACCAACGAGAGATATTGATCTCACCCTCCATCAAATTATAATGAGAAGGCTCTCAATATGTCCTTGAGATTTTTTATACTTTTTTTAGAATGACCATATATTTGGGGTTGATATTCCATGATGAAATTTGATTCATTACTCTAAGAATGTTGAGGTCTTATCCATAATTTAGAAGTGAACATTGGATCGGGATCTGAGATAATCGAAAGTGTAACCCCCTGAAACATCACAACTTATTTAAAAAATATCATGGATTGTTTTTCAAGAATGTTATATTCTCTAATAGTGCTAAATTCGGATTTCTTGGTGAGTCTATCCACCACAACCCATATCACATTGTTTCCATTGGATTTTTTATGAGACTAATGACAAAGTCCATTGTGAGGTTATTTGTAACGTCCTAGTTCCGGAAGCCACCCAGAGGCACCCCGTACCTGGGTGGACACATGGCCTCTAGTGCATTTCCCCAAACTCCAAAGGTTGCCGACTAGAAGCGAGGGCCTTGGATGTGATAGTGGGGAAACTATGCCATCATTAGAAGAGTACATAGTTGAAGAGAAAGAAATAACAACAATATCAGAAATAGTAGACATACATAAAAGAGTGAACGATAAACATGGGAAGACTAAAAAATAAACAACCAGAGCAGAATCATATGTAAATGACGCATGATACATATATGTCTAGGAAAAAATCCAAACAGTTTACAATGCTAAACACAGTAATAAGACAAAGTACAAAAGAAAAATAAATGAGAAACTCCTCAACATCGCAAGCCTCATCTTGCTCCAATGCTCTCCAGCTCCAGTGCAATCATGAACCTGAAGTAGAAGGGCACTTGGACTTATCTATACCTGCAACCACATAATCTGTTTGGGCCCAAAAGCATGACCCAAAAACGGTGTAAGACAAAGTACCAATAGGCATCCACCCAAAGATCTACGCCTAACATTCATTGAATACATGTCAGTAAAGCAATACAGTAAGCAATAAATAGGATAAAACACAACAGTAACAATCCACAGTTTTTAGCATATAATCTACAAATGAGAAACAACCATTCAATCAAGTAGAACAAACAGGTAACCTCTGGGTAGTTCTCACAGCCTAACCCCGACGGTTCAACCTACAAGTACTAGCAACCATCTGGGAGGTACACACAGTCTCATCCCTCTGGTTCAGCTAAAATAATAGACTCCATGAGGAAGAACTCACCTTCAATTCCCCCTATCGTCTCGTAACGTACTAAAGGCTCTCTGGGGAAGCACTCAATGTCAATTCCCCATGTGGCTCGTGTCGAGGAACTATAGACTCTCTAAGGAAGCACTTAACGTCAATTCCCCCCATGGTCTCACATCGTAATAAAAGACACTCTGGAGAAGACCTTACGTCCATTCTCCATATGGTCCACTACACTAGGATCTCGCATCCATGTGTATAAAAACATGCATAACGTGCGTATTGGCCCATGTAAACCTCAATAACTACTTGTCTATCATTCTAAGTCACAACAGTATAACAATACAACAGTTCCATTATCTTACAACTAGGCATGGAAACTGTCAAAACGCCAAAAAAGAAAAACAAGCATGGAAAATCATCTAGAGTACAGTAAAACTACACTATTCACAAGAAATTACCTCTACTCAAGCAATCAATCAAAGCAGGAAACAACAAAGGAAAAATAGGAAACACACAATTCCCTGTTCAAGGGTATTGGTGGAATTTTCACAAAATACTCAAAAACTTCCAATAGAAAGGCGCAAACCACCTACCTCAAATCTAGGAGAATTATATACGTGAACCATGATGATTGATTCTCATTAGAATGTCGAGAATCTAAGAAAACGTCAAAAAACGCTCAACAAATGATATCTTGAGAAAAAGGAGAAATTGGAAAACAATGATCTAGGAGAAGGAAGAACTTACCAATGTGGTTACAACGTAATTTACGACAGCTGAAATAGAGATCAAATAGAGTCTTGGGAATCTGGAGAAGAATCGCGCCGTACGGGTCTCTCTAGGATGAAGAACTTGAAGAAGGAGTTCTTTCTGTCCGTCAGGCGCGAACCCGGTCCATTTAATGAAAAAAATGAAAATACACAGTGTGTACTTCTAGGGTACACGGCGTGTACACTCTTTTTCCGTACTCCTCTTTAAGAGGCCGCCACATCGCCTCTACACACCATGTGTGTGGCCCGAACACAGCCAGCACACGGCTTCAAGCAGCAAGGGAGTACACGACATGTAGATAGAAAGTACACGCATGTACTTCAAACATTTCCAGAAAACCTATTTTTTCAAAAAAAACTCCAGAAAAGGAAAGAAATACCTGAAACAATGATCTGGGTTCTTAAAAAATTACCCCCTTAAAGAAATCTGTCCCCTAAATTTCCCTAATGAGAAATACAAGAAGAATCCCCGAACAGCTATGGCCACTGCGATCGTACATCGGCCTCCCTTTCCCAGGTCTCATCCTGTACTCGTCCATGCTGCCATAGCACCTGTACTAGAAGAAAAAACTGCCCACTGAGAACCTTCGTACTGTGATCGAAAATCTGGATAGGATTCTCCTCAAACGATGCATCCGCTTCGAGCTCAACCTCCTCGGGCTGAAAGACATGAGACGACTCTAAAAAGTAACTTCAGAGCTGAGAGACGTGGAAGACGTCGTGCATGGTCTGGTATCTCTATGGTAACTAAAACCGATAGGCAACCATCCCAACTCTCTCCAAAACCTCAGATGGCCCGACGTACTGCAGTGAAAGCTTACCTTGTCTCCGAATCCTATTGTGTCCCAACCTTGGTGCGACACGCAGGAAAACCTGATCCCCGACCTCGATCTCCAGAGGTCATCTCTGCAGATCAGAATAATACTTCTTCTGAGACTGTGCTATAGCCATTCTCTTCCGAATCAACACAATCTACTTTGAGGTCTCCTGAACAACACGAGGTCCCAGTAAAGCTACCTCTCCTGCCTCCATCCATCATAAAGGTGATTGGAATTTCCAACTGTACAAGGCCTCGTAAGGTTCCATCTGAATAGTCATCTAAAAACTTTTCTTGAAGGAGAACTCCACCAGAAGGATATGCTTCTCCCAAGAACCACCAAAGTCTAGGATACAACCTTTGAGCATATATCCTCAAGAACTTGGATCGTACGCTTGGACTGGCCATCAGTCTGGGGATGGTATGTGGTACTCAAAAGTACCTATGTACACAAGGTCTTCTGAAGACCCTTCCAGAACCGAGAAGTAAAGCACACATCTCTGTCTAAAACAATGGATTTTAGAACTCCTTGTAGACGTAAAATCTCTCCGATTTACAGTCGTCCCAGATCATTAACACTGAAGGTCTCCATGATTGGAAAGAAGTGAGCAGCCTCCGTATGTTTGTCGATGAAAACCCAAACAAAATTTTTCCCTCAAGGTGACCATGGAAATCCGGTCATGAAGTCCATCGCGACATCGTTCCACTTACACTCTGAAATGGGGTAACTACTGTGAAAGTCTTTCTGATCGCTGGTGCTCCACCTTCACCTGCTGACAAGTAGAACACCTCAAGACAAAACCAGCAACATCCCTCCTCATACCTGGCCACCATTACTGGTGATGAAGATCCCGATACATCTTGGTGATGCCGGGATGAACTGCCCAAACCGAGGAATGAAAATCCCACATCATCTCCTCAGGTATGTCTGATGGCACCCATACGTGTACCTAGAACCGCAAGATCTCATCCTCGCACACTGTCCATCCGGGAAGAGGGTCCTCTCCTGACACACTCTACCGTAGGACTAATCCTTCTGAGTCTGATAGCTACCTCATCTGTACCAGATCATGTAGTGTATAGAAAGTAGCTACAGAAGATAGGAAGGTCTATCCCTGTCTGTCATGCACCTCCAAATGCATCTCAGAGAATAGAGCTCTATGCTTCCACTCACTTCTGTTCTCCTGAACTACCCGAAACTATGTTCTCCCTCTCAATGCATCTGCTACTGTGTTGCCCTTTCCTGGCAAATAGGCAAGCTCGAAATCAAAAGACTGAAGATATTCGACCCACATGCACTGTCTCAGATTCAGATCATGCTGAGTGAAGATGTACTTGAGACTCTTGTGGTCTCTGAAAACCACAAAGTGCTCTCCTAGAAGATAATGTCTCCAATAGTGTAAGGCATGAGCAATGGCTTCCAACTCCAGATCATGCATCGGGTAGTTCCTCTCATATGGCATCAACTATCGAGACCTGTACGCAACAACTCCATCTCCCTGCATAAGCACTTTTCCCATCCCGATACCTGAAGTATCACAATAAATAGTATAGCTCATGCCTGGCTCTAGCAAGAATAGTATCGGTGCTGGAGTCAACCATCCCTTCAGCTCATGAAAGTCTGACTCACAAAAATCTGACCATAAGAACTTCACCCCCTTCTTGGTCAGGCCTGTCAATGGTGCTGCTAGGAGTTAAAAGTCATGAATGAAGCATATGTTGTATCCAGCCATCCCTAGGAAACTCCGTACCTCAAAAAAGTTCTTCGGTTGCTTCCAGGAAACTACATCTCTCACTTTCTATGGGTCCACAGATACTTCTTCTTCTGAGATGATGTGACCCAAGAAGTGAATCGGGTCCATCCAAAAGTGGCACTTCGAGAGTTTAGCATAAAGCCGATGCTCACTCAGGGTACTCAGAAAAATCTCAAGATGGGTGGCATGGTCTTGTCGAGTGTAGAGTACACCAAGATATCATCCATGAAGACCACGACGAAGGAGTCCAAGTAATGATAGAACACTCGGTTCATCAGTGACATGAAAACTGTTGGCACTTTTGTGAGAACGAATGGAATAACCGTATAATCGTAGAGACCATACCTTCTCTTAAAGGCTGTTAAAGGTATATCTGATGGTCTAACGCGCAACTGATGATAAATGGACCTCAAATTGATCTTTGAGAACACTTATGCTCCTCGAAGTTGATCGAAGAGATCATCAACCCTTGGCATGGGATATCGGTTCTTGACCGTCAACTGGTTCAACTTCCAATAATCCACATAGAGTCTAAGGGTACCATCTACCTTCTTCGAAAACAGGATAGGCGAACCCCAAGGAGAAGTACTGGGTTGGATGAAACCCTTTGCATGTAAATCCTCCAACTGCTTCTTGAGCTCCCGCAACTCATGTGTAGCCATCCTATAGGGAGGAATGGACACTGGTTCCTCTCCTAGCATGAGCTCAATAAGGAAGTACACCTCACACTCAGGATGCAAACATGAAAATTCCTCTGTAATGAAATCCCTTAAATGATCCACCAATGGAGGAAAGTACAACTATGAAGTCCCCTCGTCATCCAGATAATGACTAGAAATCTGGGTCGTCACCCTTTCTAGCCTATGATGCTCGAGTCCTGCTCGACTCGCCTGAACGTCCCATTTGCCTCTATGAAGAAAAGGTTCACCCTATAGTGAGATGAAACTCACCTTGCAGTGGTAAAAGTTGATGAATTCTTGGAAGGGAACCAAAAAGTTCATCCCGAGAATGAAATCATAACATGTCATCTCTAAGACATAGTGATACCATAAGAAACTATACCCTGCAACCTCGAAAGTTCACTCTCTGCACTCATGTACACTATATGTCCTCGTTCCAAAAGGTGTGTCTAGTGTCAATGAGTCGGCATAAGAAATGATTCAGAGACCAAGTCTCTCCACAAAAATAATAGAGATAAAGCTATGCGTAGCACCAGTATCGAAAAGAGCTGAAGATAAAACTGAGGCTACTAAAATCGTACCTCAAATGGTAGAAGGTTCGGGATCCTGCTCCAGATAGGTCTGCTCCACTGAAAAATTATGGCTTGCCCCGCAGCCCTGTGACCCTACCTGACCACTCTGAGCTAATCCTCCCTACTGGTGCTGAAGTACTGGTGACTGACATCCACGGCCTCAACCGCCACGTCGGCCCGAATAGCCGGAAGAACTCCAGTTCCCCGATTGGTGAGAAAATTGTCATGATGCTCTTGAACGATGAGTTATGGAAGAACCCTCGTCACTAGCTACTGGTGAGAAAACCTGGAAGAAACACTGAAGGTGCCCCATATTTCCCCAAGATCGACACTCCATTGGGTCTCTCTGGCACTACGGTCTCATGTGACATACTCTTCCGCAATTGTATCATACGACCAGACTACCTGAAGATGTATCTCGCCTCCTTGGATCACCGCGCGAAGACTCACTACGACATTTCCTCCTATCAACTATGGGGACACTAACTCTGGAAGCAGAACTGTCCTAGCTCGCAGCTCCGGAGTCTCTCAGATTACGCTCCGCAATTAGTGTCTGGTTCAAGATGAATGTGATAGAGACCAACTGGATGATATTCACCTTCAGGTGGATCTCCCGCCTGAGTCTATCCTCAAACTTCCTTGCTATGAACCCCCCACGTCCATCCCGGAGGGGTGTGAAACGTTGAAGCTCAATGAAACGAGAGGAATACTCCATGACCAATAGAGTACCCTTCTCTAGACTAATAGACTCTTGAGATTGATTGGCCCTCAGGGTCTCCATCTAGAAGTAGTCATAGAACACATGCCGGAACGCGTCCCAAGCCATGACCTACTGATGACCCGCCTGTGAGATCACATCCCACCACCTCTTGGCAGAGTCTCGGAGCATGTAGGTAGCGAGATTAACCCACCTCTCTGGAGGTGTCTCTAGATGCTCAAAGATAGTTAGCATGGCTTCCATCCATGACTCTACAGCCTGTGGTCCTCCTTCCCCTGAGAAAGTAGGAGGATGCTGCTGCTGGAAAACCCATGTCAAGTCTGCCATAGTCGTGGAAGGAAGCGGTGCTCCATGAAAGGTCTGCATCATCCTCATAATTGACTGACTGGAAATTACAATTTTTTTTATGAAAAACTCTTTTAAGGAAAAGTGAGAAACCATGGAGTCCCAAACCGACCACAAAGCTGACAAAAAAAAAATAAACAAACACAGAATAGGATCCTCCCCAGCAGTTGCACCATTTCATAGCCTTCATCAAAGGATCACCCTTTGACTAGCAGTCCCGTGTGAATGCACGGGTACGACACTGATGGCGAAGCCATACCCTCTCAATGACCAAGTTCGAAAGGAAAGCTCTGGTGAAGACTTCGTGCTCTAATCCCCAACTAGATCCAGACCGCGTAAAGTGATTATTGCAGACAGAAGTTTCTAGCATAAAAAATAGAACATTACACCTAACTGAGGTACAACAGGCACAACATTCCACCAAACCATCAAAACTCAGTAACCAACCTAAAAATAATCCTAAAAGAGAAACTTAAGGTTTCCAGATCCCGCTTCCCTGAACAGTTTCCATGATAAAGATGAGACGTGAGTGTCTGGTACCTTAGTCATCCACTTTTCGACCTCAAAAGCTAGCTGGTCCCAAGACTGTATACAACCCTCCATACTGATCAGACCATTATTGAATCCCCCTACCAATAAGATATCTTGTTGATCAATCCAAGAGTATTTCTCCTCATTAAGAGGCACTTTCAGAGACCTCCCCATCATCTTTGCTACTTCCTCTTCATTTGCATTCAGAACCAATATCTGATTGAGTGCTTCCTCATTGGAAGATAAAATCAAGTACAAAGATTGATCATCTTGGTCCCCTGTTCTTTGAGGACTTTGGTTCTCACTGGTAAAATTAATTCCATTTAACTTTTTTTCCAACCGGGTCTCCAAAAAAGGAGGGATTGATGAGTAATCCTTATTACCCTTCCTTCTCCTAACACTCCTACTACTCCTGCTACTCCTCATGCTTAGAGTTTCATCTTCTGAGAGTTCTGGTTCAACCCCAATGAGTTCCTTCCCGCAGCCCTCACCTCCCTTCTCAAGTATATCTGAATCAAGTCCAAGATCCGCCTATGGGAGGCCTTCGAACCTGTTGCTCAGTTCTACTGGAGTCTGTTCCAGCAAACCCGAACCTCCAGCATCTTCTCCTCTACTAAAAGCAGTCATGCCTGTGGTAAGTGTATGCTTCCCCTTACTCACAGCTCCACTTCTCGACCCTAACTTCTCTATAGACAAAGAAGTTGAAACCGCCTGCACACCTCCTGTGGTCTAATCTAAGGCCACATCCCTCCCCTTCTTCTGAGATTCCACATAGACATCTTCATACTGTGACCTCCCCTAGACACCATAGTTGGAGGAAAACCCCCAAATCCTCCCTAATCCTTATGAAGACCTCGGATACCCGTGGGTTCAGTTGATGATCCATAGTCTTCTTCCTCACCTCGGAACCCAAAGAAATCTCAACACTCTCATCGGCTGAAGGGTTCCTGCATCGATCTTTCGCCGGCCGCAACAATTGAGGTTCCTCAACACTTTGCTCTCTACCCGCTTCCAATTTTTCCTCTCTACCCACCATCACGGCCAGCTTCTTGACACCCCGGTGATCCATACCCATGACCACCGTCTCTGCAGCCCACTGTCGACATACACCGGAAGGATGTCCCAGCCATCTACAAGCCGAGAAAAAATCAAGCCAACTCTCATAAACCACACGCTGTTTACACCTGTACTCTTCGCTGATTGTTATCCCAACATAATAAAAGGGGATTCTCGACACATCCATATCAACACACACTCGCGGATTCACCGAGTGAAAAACGACTTCTGTGCGACTATCTGAGCAGAGATATCTTCCAATGAGGTTTGCGAGCATCTTCAACACAGAGGGATTTTGGAAAGGGAGCGAGAGGTTTGGGAAGCAGACCCAAATCGCGACAGAGGGTGGGTCACGCTTAATATGAAAATCAAACGACCATCTAAATAGAAAGAACTTGAAACCATTGTAGCACCAAGGGGCCTTCGACCAGGAACGAATGAGGTCCTCCTATGATGAAAAGCAGATCATGAGGTGGTGAGTGTCGAGCAATCCGATTGTCGCTCATTCGCTGAGGTCCCAGGAGTCGAATCCAAATCTGTTGAAGGAATCCACCGAGGTCCATCGATTCTTAAACCATGCAACCAATGTTAGATTCAATAGCACAGAGGTCTCCGTGAACTCTGAGGTCGAAATCTGATGATTTGGGAAACCATCAATGAGATCTGGTACCTGAGGTCTCAGGGAAGCTTTTGGAAATGGAGGAAGGAAGGCGGGGTTAGAGAAGGGGCGAAAAGGGGAAACTTCTTTCCTGATGGTAGAGGAATATCCCTCCCCTACCGTGGGGGGAGGGACCGACACTGGAGCCTCCATCATCATCGCAAAAGAGGAGTCTCATCCTAGGGTTCCCAAGCACCACTTATAGTGTTGTGTATTGAATCAAACTCATAAAAACTTCCCTGAACTACGCATCAGTGCCTTCAACTGGTAAAAAAACCGGTGCCAAGGCTGGCCTGACCGGAGGATCAGCAGGAAGTCCTTGATCATCCATTTCTGGCATCTAATCACTACCTGACAACTGACGTACAATCGGAGGACGTCTCAGAGGCATAGATCAGAATGATCAAAAGCATACCATAGATTATAAAAAAAAAGTACAGAGAACAAAGGAGTACAAAATGGAAACAATATAAGGAAACCCTCGTGATTTACAAAACATGACTACACATCGTGTATAAACTCTACACGGTGTGTACATAACTCCACTCCCATGCACGTGTCTCCTTGAATGGCATACCCACACAGTCATCTTAAACTAAGATAGCACATCATGTTCCCTGTGGACACGACATGTAGTAGAAAAGTTTTCAATGACCCGTGTTGTTAGATACATGGTCGTCTACACGGCTGGGACTACACGGTGTGTTCCGAACAAATAAAGCGTGTACTTGAAGATCTTCCCAGCCCATGTTGTTGGCGACATGACCAAGTACATGGCGTGTTCCGAACAAACATGGCATGTATTGGGGAGATAACACTATCCCATGTTGTTAGTGACACGGAAGGGTACAGAGGACAAGGATACATGGTGTGTTCATACAAAACATGGCATGTATTATATGACTTTCCCCGACCCGTGTTATTAATTACACGGCTAGGTACACGATCACTACAACACGGCATGTACCTACCGTACACAGCGTGTTCCTATAGATTTTTTACAATTTGTGTTTCTTCTCACATAGTCATTGACACGGTTTAAAAATACATGGGGTGAATATATAAAGTAAACGTCGTCACTACAAAAAAATTATGTTTTACCAAAAGGTTTAGCGAAGGTTTTGGCGACACGACCAAGTAAACAACTGACCCTTACACGGCATGTTCCGAACAAACATGGTGTGTATTGGAGGAGATAACCCTCCATATTTTTTTTACGCTGCCAACCCTTCCACCCTACCCCGACCCCCTTGTTTCCCCGACCCCCTGTGACCCCATGCGACCCCGTGACCTCGGAGACCCCCCCGTGACCCCCGGCGACCCCGCACGACCCCGCAATGACCCCCTCTTCACATCCAAGGTGATTTTTGGGGTTTTTCCACATTTCCACCTTTCTCTCTTCCCTTTATCTATTTCTCGGTTTCCTTTTATGTCTTGGCTAGACCCTAGATGTTAGGGATGATGTTTAGTTCTTTTTTCTTTGGATCTACGGTATCTGGTTGGTATGTGGGGCCTTGTTCTCCCTCCTGTTGAAATTTCGCTTCATTCACACTCAAGCATTGGGAATTTTCTTGCCTTTTCATTCTAATTTAATCCATATGATCCTTGGGTGTTACTAAATAATTTTTTATACATGATTTAAACCATGTTAATGTACTTGGTTAAATTATTATGAAGTTTTATTAGTGATATGATTTGATAAAAATAGATTTCAAAGTGAATCTTAAATTATTCCTATGTTTGCTTATGCCTAATGTGTGTGGTTAAATGTTAATTGGACTTTAATAGTGAAATTGGATGATTTGGATGGTTCTTTACCTTATTAATGTTTTATTTAATTGATTGGATGGTGTTTGGCATTTGTTATGTGGAACATGGTGATTTTTATAGTATGGTTAAAGTGTTGTTTGGAATGCTCTCTTAGTTTTTAATGATAATCGTTTCTCCTTTTGAAATTATATGAAATGGATGAGTTTGGTTTGAAAGGAAAGTTATGATTCTAAAAATATTTTTGGGTGTCTCATGGATGTTAAAGGGTTTCATTGGATGTGGGAACATCCATGGGTTAGTAGAGGATGGTGGTGAACTTGAGGTGACATGGGGATTGCGGTAGCGGTTTGTTTTTGTTTTGGTGTGTTCAATGACATCACATTATGGTATATCTCTTATTTCATATTTTTGCATTCTGTTAAAATAATATGCACTATCATATTCAAGGAACATAAGTGTAATCTTACATATTCCTAGTGGATGGGCCTATAGGGTATACCAGGACTTTTCTAGGGTTGAGTGGTGATTTCTAGTAGGTTTATGTCATTTGAATTTATCCCCACTATTTCCCTTAGCAGTGAATTTTAAAGGACATAGGGGGAAGAAACTTTGATTTTTCATAGTTCCCCCTTTGAAAGCTTTCAACCTGAATTTTTTTTCCTTTCAAATTTTAAGATAATCAATATGATTCCCTATCTATACAAGGTAAATATCTTGTGAGTGGAGACTTGATTTTTCCAATGTCACCTATTATGGGTTTTTGATGTCGAGAGTTCCAATTTTCATTACATTAGTAGCTTATGGAATTTTAAGGTGTACCAATGTATTTTATGTCTAAGTTCCAACATTGTAGACCAATGTGTCGTTGAGGCTTAACTTTATAAAGATTTATTGAAAGTATGAGGTTTTTTCTACAGTGGTAAGTTTAAGGTAATTCCAAGTAATATTAAGAGACTAATACTAATACAAAAAGACTCAATTATGGGTACACACAGATTAAATTTATATTTCAAAGACAAAAATTTATAGGGGTTATAGTTTTATAGGTTAGACCACAGAGGTGAGGTCGTATATTCAACATAAAAGAAAAACTGTCCCTACCTAAATTGTTTTTCCCCATACCAATTCAAATTACCCCTAATAGGGGAGTATTTACCTGGTTTAAGGATTTTATACTCAGACTATGACAACCCTGCTTTTTATTACAACTTAAGCATGCTTTATTACATAAAAAATCACTTGATACAACAAAGAAGATCGAGAGGTTTAGTGTCTTTGGGGATTAGGATCATTACATAAAAACTTTAAAATTGAAATACATCATCTTTATTTAAAACTTCCTTTACATTACCACTACATTCCTTCGTACTTAGCATTGCATGGGATAACCTGAGGACATGCATAAGAAAAGGGTGAGCTATAAAGCCCAGTAAGGGAGTACACAATGAATAACATGAGGAGTACAATATATGTTAGGAAATTGGAACATCAATAGAGCATTAGAGTAACATGAACATAAAGTCATGATAAAGCATGATAACCATAACATGGAAATGTGGCAACAACACTTAACATTGAATTAGCATGAGCCAAGGCTCATTGCACATGGAGCATGAGTAAACACTCATTGCACTTGAAGCATGAGTAAACCCTCGTTTCACATGAATTATCATGAGTCAACACTCATTTCACATGACGTATCATGATACTATACTTTACCCAATGCATTGGAGCGCTATAAAGGGCGCAGCCTTCTTAAACATTTCATTTCATGCATAAGTGTGCCACATGGATCATAAAACATGGATTCATAAAACATAATCATTTATTCCACGATAAAGGAATGTGAAATTCATACATGAAACTTTATATTCAATAAGTAAATGTGCATAAAGGTGAATACCCTTGTTGGAGAAATGGGAATTTTATTCACTACACAATGATATTGGCTTAGAAAATCAGTGTGATTTTGGCAGCGTAATGGCGTGACATAAGAATTCATAAAAATGGATCATGAGAGAGAAAGGGGTTCCTCATCATATTTACATGTAATGTACAGTAAGGAGGTCATATAGATACATGTACCAACAATTGAAAAGGAATTTAGATTCACGATACAAAAGTATTTCTTGAATATAAAAGAGGAGAAAAAGGTTCCTTTCAGAATTTCGGCATAGTAACGGGTGTACATGGGAGGAATTTAATGAGAGATAAAGGGGTCTCCCATCATTCAAACAATAATAGGTCAGTATGGGAGAGGTGTGAAACCATACCCCAACATTCATAATTGAAATTAAAAGGACAATACAACTTAAAGAAAATTGACAAAAATGAGAAAGGAAGAAAAAACCCTTACTTGGGAGTGTGCTTCCAAAGGCTAGAGAGAGGCTTGTGAGAGGCTTCTTGGGAGCTTGGGCCACCTTGAGAGGATTATAGAGAGAGTAGGGCAGAGTTTGGACGAACTCCAAGGGATTTTAGTGAGGAGGAAGTGGGAGCTTGGGTGGGTTTATATAGGAAAGGTGAGGGAATTCTTTATTATTTAGGTTTGGGACCCCTTATATTAAAATAATCCAAACCACAAACCATCCCATTGTATTTGCACATGGTTTCTGGAAAAGTAAAGAGGAAAAAAATATTTTACAAGGCCAAGGTCCGAACATATTAAAAAATTAGGGTTGCTTATGTGGAGGTGATTCACACTCCCATGGAAATTAATTTAAAAAGGAAAAGTGTTGAATAAGTCTTGAGGTCTCCATTAATGTTTCGAAAAATAAGTCAAACAAACCCAAAAAACTCATTATTTTAATGATAAAACACATATTGGCCGAACATAAGGATTATGGTATTTTATTACATCACCATTGGGTCATTATGATGTCATAAAACACATTATATATTTAAATGGTATTTAATTTTTACCCAAAAATTTGACTGTCTCAGAAAATTATGAAAAATTCACCGTTGGATAATTTCGACATCCTGATTCCAAAAATAATATTTATTTTATATAAATAATTTTATAAATATGTGAATTTTCACTTTTAAAATAAAAACCGACATTTATAAAAAAATTCACTGGTTTTGACAGAAATGGCTTTCAAACCTTAATAAAAATTTTAATTGCATTCATAAAATTATAAGATCATTTATATTTAATAAAAATTAATGTAATTTTAGTAATAATATTTTATTAAAATATTATTTAATTCAAAAATAATTTAATTTAATAAAATATAATTCTTAATTAAATAATAACTAAAAACACTATTTGTACTTTAAAAACTAATTACAATGTATCAAAAATGACTAGAAATTATATTCATTATTATATACAAAAAATAATGTACATGAACATGGTGCTACTTATTTGTTACATAACCCCTTAAAATAGCCGCATAAGATCTAAGGGTAAGGTGTGTGATGGTGACAGACTCTTGGGGTGGCTCGGATAACATCGCTCGAGTTGTAATTTCAATCAACTTCCACTTTTCCCGTAGACGATCACGTTCGAGCTTGAATTGATGAAGCTCAGCTTGGGATTGGTCAAGAGAAAATCCCAAAGATGCCACCTCTTTTCCGAGCTCTGACAAATGGGCTTCGTAAGGGGAAATTTTACTGGATGAGGTCATCGCTTCCTTTGTCTGAGTAGAAATGGGTTCGTTAAAGCCTTATATTTATACTAATCAGATGATAACTGCTCAAAGTCTAAAAAGTAATGGTCACAAATCTTAACGTAAAACTAAAGAAGTTGACATCTTATAAAAAAAATTCATAAAGAAACATTTAACTGGATCAAGAGGGATTTTCTATTAATGAAACTTTGGGTCGTTACAATATTCCCCCCTTAAGAAATTTCGCCCTCAAAATTTTCCTTTTCCCGCACTAAAACAAATGTGGGTAACTTAGCTTCATCATATCCTCAGAATCCCAAGTTGCTTCTTCAAACTTGTGGTTTCTCCACAACACCTTGACGAGGGGCATTTTCTTATTTCGTAGAACTTTTTCTCTACGATCTAAGATCTTCACTGGTTTCTCCTCATAAGAAAGATCGTCTTCTAATTGTATCACCTTGGAAGAAAGTACATGTGAAGGGTGTGGTATGTACTTCCTTAAGATGGATACATGGAACACATCATGCACCTTGGCCATAGTAGGTGGAAGTGCTAGTCGATAGGCCACAGCCCCAAAACGATCAAGAATCTCGAAGGGGTCGATGTACCTTGGACTTAACTTCTCTTTCTTTCCAAACCTCATGACCTTCTTCCACGAAGATATGCGTAAAAACACCATGTCTCCGACTTTAAACTCAAGGTCTCGTCGACGATTATCTGCATAACTCTTCTATCGACTTTGGGCTGCCTTGATATGCTGCTGAATGGTTTTCACCTTCTCCACCATTTCTTCAACCATTTCTGGTCCAAGCAGCTTACGTTCACCGACCTCATCCCAACATGCTGGTGTTCTATACCTTTTCCCATACAGGTCTTCATATGGTGCCATTTGGATGCTCGAGTGGAAACTATTATTATAAGAGAACTCAACTAGAGGAAGATGTTGATCCCATCCTCCTTTAATGTCCATTGAGAACGCTCTCAACATATCCTCAATTGTTTGGATAGTCCGCTCAGATTGGCCATCATTTTGAGGATGATAGGCCGTACTGAAGTTCAGTTCAGTATTTAGAGCATGTTGAAGACTCTTCCAAAACATAGAGGTAAATCTTGGATCTCGGTCAGAAACAATAGATAGTGGTACTCCATGCAACCATACCACATCCCTGATATATATCCGTGCCAGTTGACCCAAAGAGAAATCATCTCGAATATCAATGAAGTGTGCAGTCTTTGTAAGACGATCCACAACAACCCAGATTGCATTGTTACCTTTGGATGTCCTTGGAAGTCCGGTGACAAAGTCCATGGTGATGTTCTCCCATTTCCATTCTGGTATGGGCAATGGTTGCATCATCCCCTTAGACTTCTGCCTCTCTGCCTTCACTTGCTGACACACCAGGCACTTTGATGTATATTCAGCGATCTCTTTCTTCATATTATCCCACCAAAAGTTTTCTCGGAGATCTCGATAAATCTTTGTGCTCCCTGGGTGAATAGAGAAATTTTAACTATGTGAATCATCCAAAAGTTCCTTCTTCAGCTCCAAACATGATGGAACACATAGTCTTTTCCCAAACCACACAATTCCTTCTTCATTAACATTAAACTCTGAGGATCTTCCCTTTTTGATAGCTTCCACTTTTTCTTGGATTCTCGCATCATCCTTTTGAGAATCCTTTAACCTTTCCAAAAGAGATGGTTGAGAAATCATTTGTGAAAGGATTGATGATGTTCCCTTCTTTATGATTCCCACATCCATCTTCATTAAGTCTATGAAGATTGGATCCTTCTCAATTCTCATCATTGATAGAATCGCTGGATCCTTTCTACTTAGGGCATCTGCCACCTTGTTCGCTTTCCCAGGGTGGTAATGTATTGAACAATCATAATCCTTGATGAGCTCTATCCATCTTCTCTGGCGCATATTAAGCTCTTTCTTTGTGAATATATATTTAAGACTCTTGTGGTCAGTATATATCTCACATTTCTCTCCATAGAGATAATGCCGCCAGATTTTCAAGGCAAAGATCACCGCCTCCAACTCCAGATCATGCGTTGGATAGTTTCGCTCATGGATTTTCAACTGCCTTGAGGCATAGGATATCACTTTATCATTCTGAATTAGCACACATCCTAAGCCCTTCTTCGATGCATCACTGAATACCACAAAAATCTCCCCACTTGTGGGTAAAGTGAGCACGAGTGCAGTGATAAGCCTCCTTTTCAACTCCTTGAAGCTTTCTTCGCATTCATCACTCCAAGAAAACTTTACTCCCTTTCGATTTAGCTTGGTAAGAGGGTTGGACAATCGTGAGAAATTTCTCACAAATCGTCGATAATATCCAGCTAACCCCAAGAAGCTACGGATATCAGTTACCGATGTTGGCCTCGGCCATCCCACAATTGCATCTGTTTTGGAGGGGTCCACAAATATCCCATTGCTTGTGATTATATGGCCCAAGAATGAGACCTCCTTCAACCAGAACTCACACTTGTTGTACTTGGCATAGAGCTTCTCCTTGCGCAAAGTCTCCAGTAAAGTTCTTAAATGCTCCTCATGGTCCTCCTTGGTTTTGGAGTATATTAGAATATCATCTATAAAGACTACCACAAATTTTTCTAGGTAATCTCTAAAGACTCTATTCATCAAGTCCATGAATATTTCTTGAGCATTGGTGAGTCCGAAAGGCATTAATATGAATTCATAGTGCCCATACCTTGTACGAAAAGAAGTCTTGGGGATATCTTCCTTCTTCACCCTTACTTGATAATATCCCGACCGAAAGTCCACCTTGGAGAAGTATTGTGCTCCACGAAGCTGATCAAACAAGTCATCGATTCTTGGGAGAGGATACTTGTTCTTTATCATGATTTTGTTAAGTTCATGATAATCGAAGCAAAGCCGCATTGACCCATCCTTCTTCTTGACGAAGAGGACTGGTGCACCCCATGGTGATGCACTTGGGTGTATAAACCCTTTATCCAGATTCTCCTGTAGTTGTTTCTTCAGCTCTTCAAGCTCAACAACAGCCATTCTATATGGAGTCTTGGATATTGGTAGCACCCCAGGTATAAGTTCAATTGAGAACTCAACATCTCTTCTTGGAGGAAGACCAGGAAGTTCCTCGGGAAATACTTCTGCGAATTCCCTCACAATAGGCATTTCTTCAAGGGTGGATTCTTCCTTGGACTCAATCATCTGAGCCAGATATGCATGTTCATAAGGCAGTAATATCCATGCTTGAGATGATGGAGCTAAATGAGATTCATCTTCCTCCTGACACTTGTAAAGAATCGGGGGTCGATTCTCCATATAGAGTGTGATTTCCCTCTCCCGACAATTTATGTTGGCTCTATATAAGGAAAGCCAATCCATGCCAATAATTGCATCAAATTCCACCAAAGGGAGTATGACGTGGTTTGCCGGGAAATTCAATCCACAGATTATAATAGGGGAGGACTTATATTCATGGGATGCAATGATTGCCCCATTTTCCGTACTCACCGACATCTTTACTTCCAGGATTTTTGGTGGTTCTGGGATTGTTCTACTAAACTTTCGAGATATAAAAGAATGCGTAGAACCTGAATCAAAAAGTATGTTCTCTATTCTTGAATTAATAACTAGTGTACCTATCACCACTTCGTTTTCGGGGTTCACTTCGACAGAAGTGATGGCAAAAGCTCTTCCTTGATGTCTTGGAGGTAGTTGGTTGCCTCCGATACCCCTTGGATTAGGGCACTGATTCGCAAAATGACCCGGTTCTTTGCATTTGTAGCATTGAACAACGTGTTGAGGTTCGAACGGAGTGTTCCTCTCCTCTGTCACAGTCGCGGGTCCTTCTTGCTGACTGTTAATAGCTAGGTGCCCTTCTCTTCCACACCTAAAGCATTTTCTCATCCCCTTAAGGCAATTTCCAGGGTGCTTCTTTCCGCACTTTTGGCAAGTGGGGTGCTGGAACTTCTTAGCACCGTTGGAATTATCCATTGGACCACCAGCATTGAAGTCCACCTTACGCTTCTTATCCCCATGATACCCCTGTGATTCTCCGATCTCCATTTCAACCTTGAGGGCACATCAGACAATTTCCCCATAGCTGTCGAAGTCACGGATCGCTAATGCTTTCTGCAAGCTAGGCTTTAGGCCACCAAAGAAGCGGTCAACCTTGCATTCGGGGGTAATGACAAAGCCGGAAGCGTATCGTGCAAGCCTTGTGAAGTTTTCCTCGTACGCTCCCACAGATTCTTCATCTTTCTGCTTGAGGTAATGGAAGTCCCTTTCCATTTTAAGACGGAGGGTGCGCGAAAAAAATTTATCGAAAAACATCTTCTGGAATTCCTTCCATTCCAAAGCCTCGATCTCCTCCTCAGGCTTCGTATTTTTGATCAAAGTCCACCATTGATCATCTTCACCCTCCATACGATAAGCCGCCAGGAGAACCTTGTCTTGTTCATAACATTGAAGGATAGAGAAGATTTTTTCAATGGAGTTGATGCATTGCTCAGCGATCGTGGGATCAGATGATCCACTAAAAGTAGGAGGCCTTTGTCTCATGAAGCTCTCGATAGCGACTTGTTCTTTCTTAGGGGGGGTTGAACGTTCCTCTTGACCTGTGTTTCTATTAAAAACATGAGTTAGCTGAGAGAGAAGCATGACAAAGTTCGTGATTCCCGCTCCCATTGGATTGGGCATCTCATTAGTACAATCATCACACTGATCTTCACAGCGGTTGTTAGCCCGAGTTCTCCTATTACCGGCCATTGGCTGGAATAAAAGGAAAGTTAGGGGTAACACATAAAGGGTAATCCAAAGACAAAAGTTGATGACTTATAAATAATCATTAATCTCTTTAACTCATGAGTTTATAGGATTCAATCCAGGCTTTTCATGATCTTCCTTCTAACATATATTCTTAGGGGCATTTTTCCCTTAATAAGGGTTCATACTAAGATTGTGAATTTATCAAAACATATCCCTTGGGAGTGTCGTAACCAAGAGTGCAGCAAGGCCCGTTGTCGTGCACCAGTTCACGTTCGAGTCTAGCTCAAAGTGGTGTTTTCGGGTTTTACCCCTAGGATACATCTGTGCCAGAGCCACCTCTACCTACTCGTATCCAGACAAGGATGTATTTGTTTGATAAACCACTTACATAGTATTTACCAAAACTTAGGGATGTTTTTATTATGCTTAGTCTTTTATCTAAGGCTTTACTACGGTTTCCTAATCCCAAAAATAACTAAACCTATCCTCTGATACCAACTATGACAACCCTGCTTTTTATTACAACTTAAGAATGCTTTATTACATAAAACTTCACATGATACAATAAAGAAGATCGAGAGGTTTAGTGTCTTTGGGGCTTAGGATCATTACATAAAAACTTTAAACTTTAAATACATCATCTTTATTGAAAACTTCCTTTACATGACCACTACATTCCTTCGTACTTAGCATTGCATGGGATAACCTGAGGACATTCATAAGAAAAGGGTGAGCTATAAAGCCGAGTAATATAATACACAATGAATAACATGAGGAGTAAAATACTTGTTAGTCAATAGGAAAATCAATAGATCATTAGAGTAACATGAACATAAATGCATGATAAAGCATGATAACCATAACATGGAAATGTGGCAACAACACTTAACATTGAATTAGCATGAGCCAAGGCTCATTGCACATGGAGCATGAGTAAACCCTCATTACACTTGAATCACGAGTAAACCCTCGTTGCACTTGAATTAGCATGAGTCAACACTCACTACACATGACGTATCATGATACTATACTTTACCGAATGCATTGGAGCGCTATAAAGGGCACACCCTTCTTAAACATTTCATTTCATGCATAAGTGTGCCACAAGGATCATAAAACATGGATTCATAAAACATAATCATTTATTCTACAATAAAGGAATGTGGAATTCATACATGAAACTTTATAATCAATAAGTAAATTTTCATAAAGGTGAATACCCTTGATGGAGAAATGGGTATTGTATTCACTACACAATGATATTGGCTTAGAAAATCAGTGTGATTTTGGCAGCGTAACTGCATGACATAAGAATTCATAAAAATGGTTGATGAGAGAGAAAGGGGTTCCTCATCATATTTACATGTAATGGAAAGTAAGGAGGTTATATAGATACATTTCCCAACAATTGAAAAGTAATTTAGATTCACGATACAAAAGTATTGCTTGAATATAAAAGAGGATAAAAAGGTTCCTTTCGGAATTTCGGCATATTAACGGGTGTACATGGGAGGAATTTAATGAGAGATAAAGGGGTCTCCCATCATTCAAAAAATAATAGGTCAGTATGGGAGAGGTGTGAAACCATACCCCAACATTCATAATTGAAATTAAAAGGACAATACAACTTAAAGAAAATTGCCAAAAATGAGAAAGGAAGAAAAAACCATTACTTGGAAGTGGGCTTCCAAAGGCTAGAGAGAGGCTTGTGAGAGGCTTTTTGGGAGCTTGGGGCACCTTGAGAGGATTCTAGAGAGAGTAGGGCAGAGGTTGGACGAACTCCAAGGGCTTTGAGTGAGTAGGAAGTGAGATCTTGTGTGGGTTTATATAGGAAAGGTGAGGGAATTCTTTATTATTTGGGTTTGGGACCCCTTATATTAAAATAATCCAAACCACAAACCATCCCATGGTATTTGCCCATGGTTTCTGGAAAAGGAAAGACGAAAAAAATATTTTACAAGGACAAGGTCCGAACTTA
Source organism: Viscum album (assembly GCA_963277665.1). NCBI lineage: Eukaryota > Viridiplantae > Streptophyta > Magnoliopsida > Santalales > Viscaceae > Viscum > Viscum album. The sequence continues at coordinate 625,083,852 of OY728165.1, forward strand.
TTATAAAATTAGGGTTGCTTATGTGGAGTTGAGTCACACTCCCATGGAAATTAATTTAAAAAGGTAAAGTGTTGAATAAGTCTTGAGGGCTCCATTAATGCTTTGAAAAGTAAGTCAAAAAAACCCAAAAACACATTATTTTAATGATAAAACACATATTGGCCGAACATAAGGATTATGGTATTTTATTACATCACCATTGGGTCATTATGATGTCATAAAACACATTATATAATTAAATGGTATATAATTTTTACCCAAAAAATTGACTGTCTCAGAAAATTATGAAAAATTCACCGTTGGATAATTTCGATGTCCTGATTCCAAAAATAATATTTATTTTATCTAAATTATTTTCTAAATATGTGAATTTTCACTTTTAAAATGAAAACCGACATTTACTAAAAAATTCACGGGTTTTGACAGAAATGGCTTTCAAACCTTAATAAAAATTTTAATTGCATTCATAAAATTATAAGATCATTTATATTTAATAAAAATTAATGTAATATTAAGAATAATATTTTATCAAAATATTATTTAATTCACAGATCATTTAATTTAATAAAATATAATTCTTAATTAAATAATAACTAAAAAAACCATTTGTACTTTAAAAACTAATTACAATGTATCAAAAATGACTAGAAATTATATTCATTATTATATACAAAAAATAATGTACATGAACATGGTTCTACTTATTTGTTACATAACCCCTTAAAATAGCCGCGTAAGACCTAAGGGTAAGGTGTGCGATGGTGACAGACTCTTGGGGTGGCTCGGATAACATCGCTCGAGTTTTCATTTCAATCAACTTCCACTTTTCCCGTAGACGATCACGTTCGAGCTTGACTTGATGAAGCTCAGCTTGGGCTTGGCCAAGAGCAAAGCCCAAAGACGCCACCTCTTTTCCGAGATCTAACAAATGGGCTTCGTAAGGGTAAATTCTACTAGATTAGGCCATTGCTTCCTTTGTCTAAGTAGAAATGGGTTCGTTAAAGCCTTATATTTATACTACTCAGATGATCACTGCTCAACGGATAAAAAGTAACGGTCACAAATCTTAACGTAAAACTAACGAAGTTGGCATCGTATAAAAACATTTTTCATAAAGAAACATTTAACTGGATCAAGAGGGATTTTCTATTAATGAAACTTTGGGTCGTTACACAGACCGTGAATGGTGAATTACTATATTTCATAATAAGGGAAAATCAAACATGACATGAATTTGTTAGGGGTCTAAATCAGTATAAACGACCACAAAGATAGGTGAAGAGAATTTATGGTCTTTATGCTCAGACCAAGAAGTTGAACACCAATATTTTCACCATGGGATTCTCAAATATGTCAGCAACGATCTTAGTAAGTTCCGAACTAGTGTCACTTAATAAATATTTTAAATTTATTATGATTGAGTTAAGTATAATAGATTGTGTTCAAGTCGAAAATTCATTTCTAAATAATTACTTCAAATTAACTGAGCTTAGGTCTTGAAATATACATAAATGTTTGAAGAAAAAATTGGACATGTCCTTTGTATTATATCAAATCAAAATTTTATGGTTTGCATGATTTTTTTTAATATGAGTTGTTTCAAATATTGAAGATAAATTTTTATGGTACTAAACACAAAACACATTTAAGTGAAAATAACATACATCATTCATTAGTTTTTAAATGAGATTTTAATGAGAACCCCACTATGGAAATCCAAGTGGATGAATTAAAATTTCACAACCTAATGATATAATGAATAACAAAGGTATCTCAAAATTCAAGGAAATAAGAAACATTATCAAATTCAAAGATAGAGGTAAATTAAAATAGATTATGAAAAGATTGAAAAACATAAAGAGAAATGAAACATGACCAATTTTCATGAACTGACCTAGGCTACCCATAATCCAGGTACCCAAGCTTGCCTGCGATAAGTCTCAAAGGGTGTCATATGAGGGCTAAATATTTCTAGTAATGTCGTTGTACTAATGGTATGAAAATCATGCATCTTTGGTGTGTTCAGTGAAATCAATTTCAAGGGTGTGTTGTTTGAGGCAACATAAATGTGTGATCAACAGTGTTATGAAATGTGTATAACTCGATATTCTTATTGCTCCTCAATGAAGTGTTGGTAGTGTCTCCTTGGGACCATACTTGTTCGGTTTGTCTGGGCATGCTTAGTAAGTGGTAAATGTTATCAATGTATCATCTTTGTTATATTATGCATACTTTATGATCAATGGGTCATCTTTATTATATTATGTTTCCATAATCTTACACTATCGTATATATGAATATCATTCCCTATTTAGTAGTAATAATGTGTTTTAATTTTTTTATTATTTTTTATGCACATTGTGATATATATGGATAAAATCCGGATCACATTACCAAGGAAATGAAGACGGAGAGGGTGACGATGCATCATTAGACCCTGATTAGATGTATTGTTGATGTGTTGAACAAAAATGGAAACAGTTGGTTTGTTTATGTAACATTTGTGGCACATAGTTTCCACCACACATTTTCATGTCCAAATATTTCCTTGATTTATCATGTTTCTTTTTATTCATTTTATTCATTTCTGATGTTTCTTTTCATGTCTTCATTTCTTGTTTGTGGTATATATCATTCCATTTAGGTCTTTATTTGAATTAGTAGACGAGATTTTGGATGACTATGAGTTAAACCCATTGTTGATGTGGGTGCAATAGTTTCATGTAGTAGAGTTTTATACGACAATAGTTATCACTATACCATTAGAATGCCCATTTTATGACTTTTATGGAAGGTCGTGTTGTTAAGAATTGTTCTAGATAGGCATTGGGAAGGTAGGTGTTCTTGGACCAGAGTTAGTGCAGAGCACAACAGAGAATATTGATATCATGTAAGATATGATGAATGCAGCTCTGGATAGGAAGATGTCAAATATCGATCATATGAGGAGACCATTAGAGTTCATGGTTATGGAACATGTTTTCTTGAAGGTTTCCAATAGACATGGGTATATAAGGTTTAGTAAGGTGAGAAATCTCTCTTTCACGTTCATTATAACTTTCTATGTGTTTTGGCGAGTTGGTGTGGTGGCATATCAGCTGGAATTTACAACTCATTTGGGGAGGATCCATGATCTTTTCCAAGACACCTAGATCTATCGGTATCTACATGATACATCTCATGTCTGATACATTGGAGAGCCGGATGTTGAGAATGATGCAATGTTCATTGAAAAACTATTAATAATTGAGGATCGTAAGGATAAAGTACTATGTGGATGGATGATTCATTTGGATCACGTGTTGTGGAGGAATGTTTTCCATGAGGAGAGTACTAAAGAGTGAGAAGGGAATATGTGTTCCCAGTACACTGATCTATATTGAGTTGATGTTTTGAGCATTACTTTGATGTTTTAATTTTTTAATTTTCATAGAAGTGATATCTGACCTAGTTTTGCCATAATATATGTTGTGATCCATTTTTTCTTTGAATGTGTATTAAATATCCTGACATGTGGGAAGGGAGGACCTAATTCTTAACCAAGACGCATTATTTTGGGTGTTATTAAACCTGTGTGGGTGAGTCAGTGCCTCCCCATACATGTAGTATCTTGAAATGGAGGAAGGAGATCTCTAATCCATGTGTCTAGATGGTGTGACCATTTGTGATTACATGGTTGTTAGGTGTAGTGTGGGGCCTTGGGGATTACACAATTTTTTTTCGAGAAATATAACTATTGAGGAGGGGTTCGGGGATGTCGAGGTTTTCATTCCATATTTACAACAAATCATGGTGGTTTATACCTGATAGTTATGTTACAGGGGGTTGTTCGGACCCCTCTCTTCTTGGGTAGTTTTGCATTCTATAGGGTGAGGCTGTTTTGAGAGCTATACGATGTAATGGAGTAAACCTATTAGATTAATTACATTGTGAAACTTCAGTGATTAGGGTGTTCTAGGGGATGTTTTTCACTCATTCCAGGAGTTTTTCAAAAATACAGTTTTTAACTATCCCTGAGTCAGCCAGTCAATGAGTAAGGTTTTCAGTGAATCATCCTATCAGTGACTCAGGGATTTGGTGTCGGTGAGTCCAAGGTGTCAGTGTCGATGAGTCATGGGCGTCAATATCAGTGCCTTGGTGTCGGTTCTAGGGCATCAGTACAAGGTTGTTGCTCACATGGAATCAGTTCTGAGGCATCGATGCTAGGGTGTCTGTGCCAGGGTGACAATGTCAGGGCATCAGTGATAGGGTATCAATGAGCCACCCATCAGTGAGTCATTTCATGTTTTCCCCAGACATCCCAGTCTCTCCCTTATAATTTTCTTTTAACAAAAAATATGTTACCTATTGAGTTTGGCTTTGCTTAAATCTTTTTCCACTATATTCAAGGAGAATTATGGTTTCTCTAAATCATAATCACCCTTAAATTTGAAAAAACCAAATTAACAATACATGGTGTTGACCGCAACACATTTTTCAGGTATTTTGAAGTCATCTCTCTAATTTTATTGTTATATGTCTTCCAAAAACCGAGTTTGATGCTATGTTTTGGTGTTTTTAAGAGTTTTTTGAAGGATATTTTTTATATATTTAATTTCCTAATGTCCTCAGGGATTTGAGATATTCAAATAGAATGGTCAACCCATGATCTGTTTTATCCAGCACATTGAAATTATATCCCTTGTTATTAGGATCTCACTCATTCTTAAGCCAAGATCCTCTAATTTCCAGTTGATTCTTTTCCTTCTCCCATGGTGTGGAAAGAGTCCTTCCTCCTTAGAAGAGACATTCCCCCACCCTGTTCTACTTTCATGTAGTTCCGTGGAGTTATTCCTTACTCCTCACGTGATATCATGCTCTTTATTCAAGGAGGAACTTCGATCCTTTGATCATCCACGTAAAGATTTACTTCATTTCAGTTATTATGAGCATCTTGCATGGTAGGTTTAGTAATGTTCTATGTGAATACGACTGAAATATATTATTTAACATAAGGAATAATTTATTGAGTATGATGATAAAAATTCATTGAAGGGGTTATAGTACATTTAGTATTTCTACTTGTTATCTTTTTTTATTGTTCTGACTTGTTGTGGATGTGTGCCTTATAAAAATCATGGAAATTGGTGGTCTTTTCTTACACACTATTAATATTTTTATTGATTATAATGCTGGGGAAGATGTTGTAATGTGGAAACTGATTAATCATGTACACATGGTTAATTAAATGGATGATTGTGGAATAAGAACCATTATGTGATACCCAAGTAAAACAATGTAATTCAAGAACAGTGTTGGCCAAATCTGAATTTACACCTATTTGATGGGTGTGGTCATGTAATGTGTGTTATGGTTGGGTTTTATGGTTTATGTGGAATGTTTTTGAATTTATGTGATGGTTACATCTATGTTTGTGGGATTGATTTTTGAATGGAATAACTTGTAAAATGTTGAACTACCTTTGGTTGTATTGTGTCCATCAGACAAGCTTCTGTATGGGGACTGCAAGGTGGCATTGGTGGTGTTGTGCAGTGGGACTACAAGAATGGTTTTCATTCATTTTTGAGTTGGTTAGGGATTTTATTTTTTGGTAGTAATGGAATATATAATGTGGATCCCATGAATAAATGAATATAACATGGTTAAATAATAAGTGGCTAGATTATTCTTTGGATGTATCTGTTGTGTGGGTTTGCATATAGCGGTAGAAAAAAAAGTGTTACTATTGGGTTGTTCATTGTTTGGTTGAAACCTATATGTAGGGATAGTGTTTGATTATCTATATGTATATGAACATATTGTTTTTTTATTTCTATACACACCGGACCATCATTTACCACCATGTGTTTAACACACCCATTCCATTGGATAGGGTGTCTTTTCCCACCATCTCAGCTCATCAGAATGGATAGTTATTGGATCATCTCTTCTTCACCTTCCATACCACTCGGGTTTCCGAGAAGTCTATGATGGATTGAAGTTATCTAGTGACCTGGTTAGTCGATATGATATGTTATTCCTTCTTATTGATCCCCATGTTAGGTTTTGTTTCTCAGGTCATTCTCAGTTGGTTTATATTTCTTGTTTTATTTGTTTTTCAAGGTAGTGGTGCAGCCAAAGCAAAGAATTATTTTTTTATGGGAAGATTTTCTCTGCGGTTTTAACCGCCACTACATGCATATTCGTGGAGGTTTCGTGGCGGTTTACACGGACACTAAATAGTGAAAACCACTGGTAAACGTAAATTTTATTTTAGGTTTAGCGGTTGTTATAACCACTGCTAAATAAGAGCAACATGGCTACCTCATTCAGCGGTGGTTACCGTGACTTTAGCAGTGGTTTTACGGCCACTAGAATTTGAGTTTATTCGTGGAGGTTATAACCGCCGCGAATAAAGTGATATACAGGGCTCGTAAAACCACTGTTAAATTCAGAAAAACCGCCGCGAAATGAGGAATCTATAACGCTTTCCTGAAACCACCGCTAAACGTAAATAACTGCTTCTAATAGATTGGTGATGCCCTATTTCGTGGCGGTTTCTGTAAACCGCCACCAAACAAAGTAGTGGCAGTTTAAACCACCGTTAAATGCAAAAAATTCTCCGCTAAACGGAGATTCAGTTGTAGTACATGTATTCTGTGTTTTTCTGGGTAGTAGCTCTAAAACTGCACCGAAGCCCAGAAAACACAGAAAAACGAGCATGATGGAGCCAAATTCCAATTCTTTAGGGCCCGTACTCCCCACGAATCAAAGCTTAGCATCCATTTAAGAAAAGTACGATAAAAAAAACCCTCTAACAAATAGCATATATTCTAACAAAACATCAATCACAATAGCATGCATAATCTACACAAATTATAACACAACAACATGGAATCTCTAATGCACCCTAGATGGCATGGCAAGAATGCATGGGATGTGATTTCCAACAAGTTTATATATAATGCATGAGATGGAATACCCTTATCTGATCGGGTTGAGACAGAAATTGAACCACAATAGAAACAACAATAACAACTCAAGGAATGTGGATCACTCTAGATGAAATCATATCAACTGTAAAATCGCAAAACCATAAAACTACAATAAACGAGGTAGTGTGGATTTTCCCTATACACGGGTTAGCTACTCCTGAGCACAGCTTAATACCAAGTATCGAATCCATCCTATCACTGGCTCAAGGCTCCAAACTGTAAATCAGGAGAAAAGAACCCCACTGATACCACTTTGTAACATCCCAGTTCCAGAAGCCACCCAGAGGTGCCCCGTACCTAGTTGGTCACATGGCATCAAGCGCATTTCCCCAATCACCAGAGGCTGCCGACTAGCAGTGAGGGACTTGGGTGTAATATTGGGGAATCAATGACCTCATTTGTAGAGTACACAGTGGAAGAGAAAACAAATAACAACAATAGCGAAAACTGTAGACATACATACAAGCTTAAATGAAAAACAGTGGAAGACTAACAAATAAACAGCTGGATCAGAAGCATTTGTAAATGATGCATGATACATATATGTCTAGAAAAAATAGCCAAACAAGTAACAATGCTGAACACAGTACTAATCCAAAGTAAAAAAGAAAAACAGATGTGCAACTCTTCATCATCGCAAGCCTCGGCTTGGTCCCATGCTCTCCAGCTCCAGTGAAATTAAGAACCTTGAGTAGAAGGGCGCTTGCCCTTATCTATACCTGCAACAACATAATCTATTTGGGACCAAAAGCATGACCCAAACTAGGTGTGATACAAAGTCTCAATAGGAAACCACCCAAAGATCTGTGCCTAACTGTCAGTGAATACATGGCAGTAAAGAAATAAAGTAAGCAGTAAACAGGATACAACATCGTAGTAACAATCCACAGTTTCTAACATATAATCTACATACTAGAAACAACCACTCAAACAAGTAGAACAAAAAGGTAACCTCTTTGTATTTCTCATAGCCTAACCCCTAAGGTTCAACCTAAAAGTACTAGCAACCCTCTGGGAGGCACACACAGTCTCACCCCTCTAGTTCAGCTAAAATAATAGACTCTCTGAGGAAGCACTCACCGTCAATTCCCCCTATAGTCTTGTAATGTACTAAAGGCTCTTTGGGGAAGAACTCAACGTCAATTCCACTTGTGTCCCGCATCGAGGAACTACAAACTCTATGAGGAAGAAATCAACGTCAATTCCCCATGTGGCCTCGCATCGTAATTAAAGACACTCTGGAGAAGCACTTACGTCCATTCTCTCTATGGTCCACTACACTAGGTTCTCGTTTCCCTATGTATAACAACATGAATAGCGCATGTATCGGCCCAAGTAAACCTCAAGAACTACTTGGCTATCATTCTAAGTCACAACAGCATAACAATAAAACACTTCCTCTATCCTACAACTAGGCATGGCAACTGGAAAAATGCCAAACAAGCAGAACAAGAATGGAAAAACATCCAGAATACAGTAAAACTACACTATTCACAACTAATTACCTCTACTCAAGAAATCAAGAAAAACATGCAACAACAAGGGAAAAAAAGCAAACACGCAATACCCAGTTCAAGGGTATTGGTGGAATTTGCACAAAATACTCACACACTTCCTACAGAAAGGCACAAACCTCCTACCTCAAAGCTAGGAAAATGATATACGTGATCCATGATGATTGATTCTCCTTAGAACGTCGAGGATCTGAGAAAACGTAAAAAACACTCAACCAACAATATATTGAGAAAGATAAGGAATTGGAAAACAAGGATCTAGGAGAAGGAAGAACTAACCACTACGGTTCCAACGCAACTGAGGGTGGCTGAAATGGAGATCAGACGGAGGCTCGGGAATCCAGAGAAAAATCGTGGTCATGCGGGTCACTCTCAGACGATGAACCTGAAGGAGTGTTTTCTTTTTTTCAGCCGTGACCCCAGTCCGTTTAATGAAAAAAAAGATAATACACGGTGTGTACTTCTGAGGTACACAACGTGTACTCTGTTTTTCCGTACTCGGCTTTAAGCGGCCGCTACATCCCATCTACATACCATGTGTGTGGCTCAAACATGGCCAACACACGGTTTCGAGCGCCAAGGGAGTACACGGCGTGTACTTAGAAAGTACACGACGTGTTCTTCAAAAAATTCCAGAAACCCCATTTTTTCTCAAAAACTCCAGAAAAGGAAAGACATACCTGAAACAAAGATCCATGTTCTTACATTATACCATTTACACATGGGTATAAGAAAAGGTTGCATCATCCCATTTCGATTATACTTCTCTTCTTTAACATGAATATATACCAAACACCTTCAGATGCACTGAGTAATCACCTTTTTCATGTTGTCCCACCATAATTTTTCTCACATATCATGGTACATTGTGGTGGTTCTAGGATGGATGTAGAATGATGATCTGCATGTATTATCCAATAGATAATTATTTATACCAGGTAAAGAGAGAACAAAATGCCTCATTCCAAACCGAATTAATTCATCATAAATTATTTGGAACTATTATATAATCACATCCATTACATATTTCACCCTCTTTTGTAGTTCCAAATCATCCATTTTTTCTTCTGAATCTTCTCATGGATAGTTGGTTGGGAAATAATTTGTGAAAGGTAGGATGTATTCTACAAAATTATGATTTTCAAAACCATAATTTTCCTTTCTATTAAGATAGGGTCTTTCTCTATCTGCATTATGGATAGAGTGGCAGGTTCTTTTCATATAATATCATCATTCACATTGTTCACCATTCCCATAATGTAGCGAATAAATCAATCATAGTCCTTGATTATCTCTAACCATCTTCTTTTACGCATGATGATCTGCTTATGCGATTATATATATTTATACTCTTAAGATCAGGATATATGTAACACATCACCCCATAGATATAATTCTTCAAATATCATTGGATAGAATATCATAGACGCTAAATCCATATCATGTTTTAGGTAGTTCTTGTCATTTTTCTTTAACTTTAAAAAGGCATATGATATCAAATTATCATTATTCATGAGTAGACAGCCTAATCCTTTCTTTGAATCTATTTTTAATTAAAAAATCTTCCATACTTTTTGGTAGTGTGAGTATAGGTGTATTAATTAGCCTCTTCATGAGCTCCTAGATGCTTTCCTTATATTCTCTTATCTAGAAATACTTTACCCCTTTCTATGTTAACTTATATAGTAGGCTAGACCATCATGAGAAATTTCTCACAAAACATCAGTAGTACCCAGCTAATCTAAAAAAGTATGGATATCGATGAAATTGTTGTTAATATTCAATTCCACAACTACCTTTATTTTTTATGTGTTTATAGAAATTTCATCACATGATATTATGTTCCCTAAGAATGCTACTTGCTTCATCCGAAAGTTGCACATTCTGAACATAACATACATTTTATCCATCAATAATGTCACCAAAAACCCCCTTAGATTATCTTCATGATCCTTATTCCTCTTGGTATAAATGAGAATATTTTTGATAAACACTACCACAAATTTGTTGATGTAGTATCTAAATAATCTATTCATCGCATCCATGAATATTAAAGGGGAATTAGTAATTCTGAAGGGCATTAATGTGAACTCATAGATCCCATAACATTAATAGAACATAGTCTTATGAATATCATCCTTCTTCACCTTCAGTTGATGATATCCAAAATAATGATCTACCTTACATATGTTCAAATCTCTTTATAGTTTATCAAATAATTCATCAATCCATAGAATATGATAATTTTTTTTATGGTGATCATGCTGAGAACATGGTAATTGATACACATCCACATTGATATATCATTCTTCAGGGAAAAGACCACAGGTGCACCCAAAGGTGATGTAATATGGAATATGAAACCTTTTTCTAAATTCTCTTGCATTTTGTTTGAAAACACATCAAGTTAAATTAAGGCCACCATTTAAGTGTATTATAATATAGGAGAGGATCATGTATGATCACCATTGAGAACTATACCTCATGATATTGGGATGTCTGGGAAACTTATAAGAAATTACATTTGTTTTTCCCGAAAATTGGTCATTTACTCTAGGATGATAGCTCCCATTGACTGAACCATTTACAAACGGTATGTGACTTTATAGGGTATCAAAACCCAAACCATTGAGGTATTTTATAAATGAGGATCATGATTATCATATCATTTATATTGGAGGATTGTATGGATTGGAATATGAAATGATATTTCCTTTTCCATAAATTGTTTGTATGATCTAAATAATGAGATTCAATCCATGTCATTTATATAATCGAATTCCCCCAAGGGAAAATTTAAGATATTCATTGGATGAATATTATTACATATAACAACAATATAATAGCCCAACACTTGGGTGGAAACGATTCAACCACTAGGTGTGTTTATAAATATGACCACGTCAATGTATAAAAGAATTCATTTAATAGTTATAGAAAACCTGCAAGATATAAAGAAATGTGTATAACTACAATAAAATAATAATCATTCCATTATTTCATTAATAGGATGTGTGCATTGTACAACTTCATTTTCATGCTCCACATCTGTAGTATTTATGGAATAATCATTCCCTTTATAATATTTCTTTGGTGGGTATTGGCATAGATTACTCATAATGACTCATGGTTTACTTCACTAGCTTGAATACCTCCCTTGATCCCAATATTAGAATAATTGAATCATAGGGGGTTCATTAAGAGTTTACCTCCATTACATAATCAATTTGGTAATATTATTCACGTCTCTTCTACATTCATGATCTTGGTGTCCTTCTCTCCCTTGATGGAAGAATTTCTCTATCCCTTTGAAGAAATTCCCATTATGTTTATTTCCAAATTTTTGACATGTGGGTATCTGAATCTTTTTCCTTCCTTTTTCATTTAAAACAATATATTAAAACCTAATTATTCTTTTCTTATCTCAAATGTCATGGAAATATTATTTTAAATCCATATCTATATAGAGAACACATCAATCCCCTTCTTCATAACTCCCAATGTTGTGGAATACTAGATCTTTTTGAAAGTGTGGTTTTAAATTGCTATGTAATCTATTTATCTTTATATCATTTTTTATAACAAAAACCCAAGGCATAAATTTCAATACTTGACATGATTTCCTCATAAGTCTTAATAGATTCACCATCATCTTTCATTGGATCTATGAATTCTTACTATAACTTTTTAGGATACTTCATAGGAAATACACAGTAAGAAGTATTTTCATAATGTCTTCCCACTCCATCTATCTTATTTCATCAATTCATCTTTTCATTATTAATAATAACACACCATTTATATTAATATACATCTAAATGATAAATTAATTGTTTTACCTTCAACATCTCAGAACAACATAGGACAAAAATATATTCTCTATTGAGATAACCCATTTTGTAGTGGCAAGTGGATCAGAAGTTCCAAAAAATATAGGTGGTCATTTCTTCCTATAGCAATAAATGGATTGTTGATCTTATTAAAGTCAAGGAATACATTCCAAATTATTTAGGTTATTATACATAACCTAAGTTAGCCAGGAAAGAATCACTATAATTTTTTGATGTCCATCCCCAATGGAATTGGGGATCTTGTTCGTATAATCATTATTTTTTTCCCCACATGGTTTGTTCTACTAGATTCTCCATGTTCACACAATTTAATAAAATAGAAATTGGTTAAAAAAAATTATGTCAACTAAAAATCACTAAATAATTTATTCTTTTTCATAATTAACATTAAGGTATTATATAATGGGATCCCTAATATTATCCTTTTCTAAAAATATTCTTCTAGGATGTTTATACTGTATATTTACTTATAATTATTTTTTTCAATATTTTATCTAATAATAATTCCAAAAAAAATTAAATGGTTATCTAATACATACTATAGATATCCTACTTTTTTATAGGTATATTACATAATTTTAAATATAATCTACATAATATAATTAAAAATATAGGATCCAAAAGTTTTGTGACTTAGAAAAATTGGGATTATACAATACTATTATATAATAAAACATAAAAATTATTTAGTTCACTCTTCTCTATATTCTTATTGGCCATCACATTCTATTTAGCACAATTTATCACCTGAGGATCCCATCAATGAAAGAGTGCGAGATAAAACACTAGAATGTGGATAAATAAGGTAAATGAATTAAAATAACAGGGAAAGAATAATAATAATCATCATCATTATAACATAATAATTGGTATGTAATCCAAATTTTGGGAGACAATTGATAAAGGAATGGAATGTGTAAATGTATAAAAGTTAAACATCATGTCTTAGTGGTCTAATAACAAATATAGTTATAAAAAATCCAGTATCAGGTCCACACATAACACATGTGAATAATCCTAAATTCATCATTTTGAACAAATCTAGAATCTTTTTAACACATATTTCACATTACCTCATGAGATATATCACATTAACTAATTAATTGGAGGGATATATAATTCCTAGCCCACACGTCACATCGTAATAGCTGCATAATATTACATTACACCTAAATTAGATATCATTTAATGTTATAATGTAAATCCAAGGAAGATAATGGGTTTTATAAGGATTACATAAACTATTTATTCATTAATAAACTTTTTGGACCCCAAGTGAATAAGGAAAATGATACATGTACATAATACATCAATATTCTCGAGTCGGTAAAAGTATTTCAGGAGGAGTAAAATATGATGTTTTTGAAATTAAATAAAAATTGGAAAAATTGGTTTTCATAGAATGTTTTTTAAATGGTAATAAAATGTGTATCCCAAAAGGAAATGGTTAATGAAATTTTGAGAACAATATATGAACATTAATACCATGGAAGAGAGAATAACCCAAAAAATTTAATTAGGTTTCTAAATCCCCTTACCTTAATTCTCACTTAATTTCATCTCTTTTGCACCCTCTAAATAATAATCACATATTTCATCAAATATTGATCCAATATTTAATTATAGTCATTTATACAATTATTTTTCAATTATATTTATTATATTATAATTCCTAATTTTTATTAATGAAATTGATGCATTTTGATATCTTTTTTTTCTTAACAAAATCAGTTTCTATTTGATTTCTATATTTTCTTAAAAATTATTTTTGTAATAGAATAATTAATTCCATAAGATTATAATGTATATAATTTTTTTTATATTATATATAGTTTTTAATATGCATACATGATTATGTTTATATGGGTTGGCACGAAAATTTCATTTTATGGGGTTAACTGACCATTGAGAGGATATTGTCGGGAGAACAGGAAGAAGAAAATTAAAATTTATATCTATAGTCATATGATACATATTAAAGGATAAAATTATTAATATAATGTAATATTAATTATTAATTAATTCATATAAGATTTTTTGTGAAAGTTTTGGTTGAATAAAATTTAATGATAATTAGAAGAAGAAATAAGAAAGAGACTGTAGTTGATAAGAACTTACTTATTCCTCGGTGTATCTTCACTTGTTTGACAATATAACTACTTTGTTATCGATTTTTTATTGAATGGGAATATCTATAAGGATTAAATGGGGATTTATGGATATCATTTTCTAAGAGAATTTCCTTTTTATGCATTGAAGGAATGCATTTCCAAGGGAAGGGAGAGGGGTTTTTAAACTATAGCGGAGGCGTGTTTTGAGAATATAATATTGAATAAAATTATATATTAAGGGTAAAATATTTAATAGTAAATTTTTGAAACTATAAATTATATATTAATAAAATATAATTAGTTGAAGACTTTAGATAAAATTTATAATCCTAATTAAATACTTTATTTTAAAAGAAAGTGAAAAGAAATAGGAAAAAATTATTTTAAGAAATCCTTTATGACTTTACATTTCGGAAAGTTTTTTTAGGTTTGGAACTTAATTTTATCTAATTTTAATAAATAATTTATGAAAATAAATATATCATGGCCGAACCTCAATTTCTACAAATTATTATTTCATTATTACATCATGGATTATGTCATTTGAGATGCACCGGTTATGTGGAAAACTGAATATTTACTACTCTCACGAAATTTTAAGTATTTTTTGAAAATTACCAAACAATAAAACTTGTAAAATTTTGAGTTTCTAAATTCAAATATAATATTCTTTTTATAAAAATAAATTTATAAAATATTTAATTTTAATTTTAATATAAAAAATATTTTTATAAAAAAATTAGAATATATATTATTAAAAATGTGCGTATATAATTATTTTGAGTTTCTTAATAATGATGTTTATTTAAAGAATTATAAAATTTATATTTAAATTAATTAATAATCATATATATTATTTATATGAAAATTTATTATTTTGATATAAAAATACTTTTCTAACAACAATGTCACTATTCTTAACTATTAGGTTACAATTCTTAAGAGTCAAGTTACTATTCCCAATAGTCAGGATACTATTCCAATGGTCACATTACCTCATATTTACATTACTACATTGTTTGACTCAATATTCAATTCAATTTAAATTAGGGTTTTATATATTCATTTTCAATAATGTTTCTTGGTTTAATAATATTTTATTTATTCTCTATAGTTTTTGTTAGAGTGGTGATGATTCTAGTTGATTAGGGTGATCCATATTTCCCATTTTATTTTTTTTTCATTATTAATTTTTACATTAGTAATGTTTGGAATTTTAATTGGCTAAATTTCAAATTAATTTTAATTGATTTAGTAATAAAACCATGTAATTGTTTATTTATCTATATTTTTTGTGTGTATAATATTATGAAATAGAATAAAACACACATTTGGTAGTTACTCTATTATTTACCTACCATTTTCTTCATCATGTGAATGAAGACATCAAGATTCATCAATCTATTCCTTCATAATTTTCTCTTAAATAACTACAAAAACTATAAAAAATTGAATTATATATATTCATTTAAAGGTATTTTTATTTATCTCTATTCACTATTTCATGTAAAAAGGATTCTATTTTGAAATAGTTTGAGAATCTCCACCGAATCATAGATAAAAATTTTAGAATGTGTTCACCCATAGAAATGAAACATGACCCATCCATGAATTGTACTTCCACACTAACCCTATAAAAACGACAAACACGTGTAAGAAAATAAATAATGAATATCCAGCGATGAATATAGACTATACCAAATCAACATCATATCATAAAGTATTTAACCATAAATATTGACATGGATGTCATAGGGATTTATAAAAGATATTTTATTTTTCAATTGCAGCATAATGGATGACTGGGGTCATCTCACGTAACAATCTTTGTATTGATCAATCAAAAATTCAAATTCACAATTAAAATTTTTGTGTATTTTATCATTTTATGAAAATAGTTGTTTTTGAATGGATATTTTAAAGAGAAACTAAAATGTTGATGCAGATAAACAAAATATGATGTTTGGAAAGAAAGGTATTGGTTCATTGGGTTTAGTAAGGTGGGTTCCAACATTATTCATTTTTTGTATGAATTTAATTTTATAATTCATTTATGATACCTCATTCATGAATTACTAATATTTAATTTACTGATTGTGAAATTTTAAAATTTATTAGAAAACACTTCAGAATAGAAAATACAACCTCCTCCACCAGCCAAATAATATGATTACCTTTACCAAGAGTAAAATATATTTTCAGACCTTAATCTATTGTAATTTGTTTCATCCCTTTGTGAAACCTCAACTCCACCATATGATGTTTTTACTCAAGGTAAGGGAGTTAAATAATGAAAATCAAATAATATGGATAAATTTGAGATCCAATACTGTGTGGATGACCATTATAACTATTAAACTCTCATATATCCCCCCTATAAATAGAATTAAAAAAATTTAATTCAAAGCATGATAATTTTGTAAAATCATTAAACCTCTTCTAAGGTCAAGCCTCATATAATTATCTCATCATTGCGTGTATAAGAGATCATAGAGGTAAGAGAGAAGATGAAAATATTGATATTGGAAGAAGAAATTGGGAAACACATGAATTAAAATATTAAAATGTGTTATATTGAGAACTAAAATAAATAAAAAAATAGAATAGAAACCCTAAATAACCAACCTGATTCCAAAGTGAAATATTCAATCCTTGAGATCTAATGATTTCCTAATCTCAATTATCAATCTATCTATAAGGTAAAATTCACCCAATGATCCATTATGTTTTACAATAAATGGGTTTTTCTGAACTCTGGTCATAAAGGAGTCATAAAATGGGTTACATGCATTAATTTATTCATAGGTTTTTATTTTTGGTCTCATATGGGTTTTTCAAATTGTGAATAGGGATTTATTTATAAGAATTTTGTGGGGATAGTCGTTTCATTACATTTTTTTCACATTTTTAATGATCATTGTGTGATTTCTTGATATCTCATGGTGTGTAATAATAAGTCACACTGTGAATTATTTGGACTTCATCAAAATTCTTCTTTTCATCCCATCAAGCCACTATATCTCTATTTAGTTGAAACACACATCATGAATATTGGATTCATGACATGAATTATTGTTTTCTTGATGTTTCTAAATAGTTTCTTTTTAATTATTCATTTTCAACCCTTTAACTTGTTCACACTAATATCAACATAATAATACAAGTTAAATTAATGCTGGAAATTAAATATAAAAATGGAAATGAATAAGGGATAAAAAATAGTTTCCAAGGGTGATAATTCTGAAAATAAAGTATGAATACAGATGAAAAAAAATAATACACCCGAGTGGCATGACCAGTTAGTTCTATTGATATGAGAAATGGAAAATACTCATCAAACGATGCTAGAATATCAATTAATCATGGATAAGTGAACAAAAATGACTAAGATGTATTAAAATTTGATGGAAATTATAGAATAATTGTCAAATTATGTTTTTCTGAATTGACTAAAATTATCATGTTGGGATTCATTTTATTTTGAAAACAATAGGTGAATTATTTAATAAAAACATGACATATAAGAATCACAACATTATACCAATTGAATAAAATCAACACACATTTGATGAAAAAAATAAAACTATTTGTTACACAGCCACATTAAATAATTATTCAATTCCTTATGGTTTTAGTAGATCTTTATTGGGTGATTTACAATGATGAATCATCCAAATTTTATTAAGAATAAAATATAAGTAAAGGGTTATAGAAAATAAAATATAATTACAAGTCATTATATGTTTACAAAAAAATTGAAAATTGAAATATAGAATGAAAAATATATCAATGATGAGAGGTCATTGGGTTAGAGCCCTATTTGTAACCTCTAAGTGGTCGAAAACCTTCACCTATAATGATTCCATTTCATTTGTATATAATCCATTTTTTATAATTGTAACTCCCCGATATTTTATGAGAATTATTATTTTTAATTTCTTTGATGTCTTATGTTGTACGCTTCACCAAGATTAGCTTGTGCTATACGCAACACTGTATTAGCTTAAAGTATACACAACACTACTCTTGGCTTGTGATGCACACAATTTCAGGTTCCTTTGAATAAAATTCATTTTACACAGCCCCAAGTACATTTTTTGGTCAATTTATAAAAGAACTATATATTTAGTATGTTATACGCAACACCAAAGGATGCTTTCCATACACGCATCCTTGACTTGGTGTGCATTACATGCAAGAGTGACCTTCCTCAATAGCGTGTTTTGTATGCAATACCGAGTTTCACTAAACGACAATATATTTTAATAATATTTTTATGAAATAGACTCTATGAATAGTATTAACCCCATTTTGAATTTTATAACATTATAATTCAACTTACACATTTTCAGGAATGAGGTATGAGAAAAAAATCAATTTTTCCGATAAAAGATGTATTTTTAAAAAAATGCAGGTTTGCAACCTTTTAATGGCACACCCATTTTAAATCTAATTTTTGACAATTTTAAAAGTTCAATTTTACAAAATAAACTTCTTCTTTTGAATAAGGATATAAAAATTTACATTGGATAAAGTTTTGATATTTTTCTAACAACGTTCTTATTTTGATGAATAGTAAAAACAGGTTAAATTTTACTTAAAACAACTTTTTTCATCGAGATAATTTATATGGATAAATTATAATAGTAAATTGTTCTAATGTATAAATAGAATATTTATTTACTCTTTAATATAATGTATTTCATTAGCATTAATTTTACATTGAATTCATAGATAAAAACATTTCAATCTTTGACAATGTTTTATCTTTTAAAACTCGTTTTCTTAACAATGATATTAATTTCAAATTAATTACTACAACTTCTATGTTTTTAATTTTGAAAAATGGATTACATATTTGGATTCAGTGGGTCCAAATAATGTTAATAGGTTTTTTTTGATTTTTTTAATAGTAACTACCGTAATTTTTATTTACTATTGTTAAAGGTAAATCTCGTAATTAAGGGTAAAAATAAGATTATAAAATTACCCTAAGACCTGAAAAAATTATATTGGATGAGTAAAAGTCGACCCATATCACAAAGGGTAGGAATAGATTCATTTCATGGACTTTTGACCATGAAAATGATATAATTATTATTAAAACCAATGAAAGTGACAACATGTCACTCTCTTATATATTATAAGTGTAATAATTTTAATTTAGTGATAAACCTCATAAAACCTCTAATAAAAATAGTCTCAAAAAATATAACCAAATTATCTACATCATTTGAATTTATTCTGAATTTTTATGGATTAAATAATTATTATTAATGATGACACAATAGTGATGTAGAAATTAGATTATTGATTGAAATATCAAATAAATGGTTCTAAAAATATTAAAATAAATATTATATGAACTAATTAATGTTCTCCACTAATCTTATAGTTGAATATGACAATTTATTAGTCTATTAAATATTTTGGTTCGAATATATCCTATGTGTGGATTTTATTTAAATTCTAATATTATAATAGTGTCAAAATTTACACTATTGTTATTTTATAAATATAACATATTATAAAATTGTTTAAAAAACACGAAAATATTTGAAAATTATAAATTAAAATTTATATGGTCTAAAATGTCATAAAGTATCCAATTATGGACAATTAACAACACATAAGTAATTATTTATAACAATTTATAATTTAGAATATTATTACCACAAATAAAATAAAATAGACTAAATAAGGATAAATCATGTTGATAAGTATTAAAATAATTTACCAACATTTCTAAATCCTATTGGTTGATGAGATTACTACCCTATATCGTCTAATATTCGGATTTGAGGTCTTTAAGTGGGGTTTGAGTTTATTATAAATTAATATTTTGGAGGATTCCAAAATTTCCCCTCTCCTCTCTTATAAAAGAACACCTCCTCCATCTCCCTCTCAAAAAATTTTGACACATAAATCTCAGCCAACCCCTGCCAATTTCTCTTATAAACTTTCCAAGAAACATTCTATAGGTACTGGTCTTCTTCTAAAACCGTGTTTAGTGCCCTAAGAGGAGGTTTAGAAGAGGCGTGTCGAAGAAGAGGTAATATCCTTTACCGATTCTTTCAAATTCATTTCTTCTTCTACTTCATCTTCTTTTATTTTGTCATAATAAAGTAATAAAATTAGTATCACTCATATACTATTATGTTATTATAAATAAGAAACAACCTTATTTCACGTTCTATCCATCTTGCGGAAAATGAAATCACGCGCGTGCGTACGTACGGAATATCGTCTCCATGCCGTGGTGTAATCTGCTTTTTCACCAACACCTTACATGGATAGGTATAATGGTTTAAGGAATAACTATATATATTTATTATAACATGATAATAATTCTTAGATATTATATCATCCACTCTAATTCCATTCAATAATTATTGGAACGATATCATCGCTCTTGCGTACGTACGAATTACCGTCTCCACGACACGGTGAGATTTATTCTCCAAGTTAACCTTTCAAGAATGATTATAAAGTTTATATAATAAAAAATCATGAAATATATGATATATTAATGATACTGGATTTATGTATATGTTATTTAATTACTTCCATTGAATTTAATAAGTAAACGAAAACCGCGTTCATGCGTACGTACAACCTACCGTCTCCATGAACGGGGTATTTCATTCCATTTATCGATCTATTATATATATTTATATTCTGAATATATATTATATATAAATCATTTTTTACATTATGGAAGTATGTAATCATGATATATGTAATCATATGAGTAATTATAAGTCAAAACACGGACGATAAAAGAAATGATTTTACCCAAAATGCTTCTTTGACATGGAATTGACAAAAGAACAGGTAATATAAAGTCATAAGTGAATCATATATGATATCATAAATATTTTTATGGTTCTATTACAAGTTAATAATATTTTTAAACCCACTATACAGTAGTCTCAGGCACATACAGAAGTAATTGGATATAAGGTAAGGGATAATTTTTCATATCACATTTTTATCCGAGATTTCTTGTACGTAAGTATTTACTGGGGTTATATTTTTCATCCATGTCCATAAAAGTGTTTTTCTTAAAGTGTTTAATATTCTTCCATTTATGTTTAAGGTGATGTTTACAACTATTTGAATTTTACATTTTTTTATGGAAGGAATCTTTCTTTTGGTTACTATACGATAAACTTTTTGACTTTTCTGACAAAAGTACGAAGAGAGTGTTTTTTAACTTATATTGAATGAACATATTTTTACGGTTTCACAATGCCTAATTTTTATGAAGATTATTCTACCATATTGCATGATTATTTTCATCAAAAAAAATTCTTTTAAAATTTCATTTAATTTTGTGAAAAGAAAATGATTTTGAAGAAGAAAGGGTATTTTCCTCAAGAATTCATTTCAAGTGTTTTGTCAGAACTATTTTCCTTCTAAGATGACATTATTTAGTATGATTATGTTTCCAGTATAATTTCTCTATTATTTACATGGTTTTATTCTTCTTATGATGAAATGATATCCATTTGTTTTATATGGATTATGTTATGATGGGATGATGTTTATGAAACCCATTTTATTCATTGGTTTATGATGGATGATTTATGTTTATTTTGTGGCACAAGTAATAACAATTTCATTATGAGATGGTTGGGACCTATATCTCCCTCCAATGCATTGGTTGAAGATTTATATCTCATGAGATAGACATGTCTAGAATGGAAAGTGAATCTGGTCCAATAATACAGGGCTGGAAAGGAAAGTAAACCATGTTTAGTAATGGACTTTGTCCACTATGATTGTCTTGGAAACAATGCCTTGGATAATATGGAAAGCATAACATGTGCTTAATGGTTTTCCACAATTCCATGTTTTCTCCCAATTTATTTATCATTATTGATTTTCCTTTATGATCTATTCCTTATGCACTTCCAATATTTATGTCATTACTCATGATTTTTATGTTTTTTGTTCATGTTCTTACGTTAAAATATTTAGGTATTGAATTTTGTTCTCCATGTTTACCCTTACTAAGCATTTGAGCTCACACTTTTTTTGTTTTATTTTCTCGAGGATATAAAGAATGATTTTAGGTAAGAAATTCAATGGGGAAGATATTTATGGGAGATGTTGAAGATCATTCACCATGATTTGAAGATTTTTTTCCGAGTTTCCAAAGACACTAAACAAATACGGTATTTGGCATATGTTTTTTTCAGGTATTAAGTATTCTGAAAAAGTAATGTAATGTCTATGTATGTCAATATATGGGTCTATATAGTCGGTATCAGATCGAAGGATTAATTAACCATTGGAATCTTGGATGCAAAAACTTTGGCAAAATACCTAGAGATATTTCAATGGTATGTTTAGGGATGTCTCTAAGGATAAGTATAAGTATCTGTTATAGTCCTCGAATTATAGTAAAAATATTAGAATTAAACCTAAGATGTTATATATTGAAGGTACTCCACCTTTATTATGTTGTTTTCCAAGCATGATTTTTCCCCTCACATTATTCTTTTTGGGTATTAGACGATGGCTGGAACCCGAAGGAATCATGTTGATCAATGTAATGGACAATGAAATGATTGTCCTCCTGAAAAAAACAATGTTATGGGAGATGGAGTGAAAAAATATTATTGCTATACTGACCCAAGCTATGAATCTTTCTGGACTTCCATATGAGCATAGAA
Source organism: Viscum album (assembly GCA_963277665.1). Lineage (NCBI taxonomy): Eukaryota > Viridiplantae > Streptophyta > Magnoliopsida > Santalales > Viscaceae > Viscum > Viscum album. The sequence goes on from OY728165.1 coordinate 625,106,983, forward strand.
GGGAATAATATTCTATTGAGTCCGTCATGATGAAAAGTCCACCTTATTTCAATGGGTCTTCTGATCCACATGTTGCTGAACAATGGATCAGTACCATTGAAAATATATTTTCCATACATAGCTATTCAAAACATGAAAAAGTCATTCTGGCTATTTATAGTTTAGAAGTTGAAGTATACTAGTGGTGGACTCTAATTAAGAATACGAGGCCCCAAGATGAAATTGAATCCACTGAATGGGATGAGTTCGAGAAATTATTTTTCAATAATTACATCCCTCATATTCTTTGAACAAAGATGGAAAAGGAGTTCCTTAAGCTTAAGCAAAAGGATGATGAATCTGTTTGTATATATGAGGAGAATTTTACATGGCTTTAAAGGTATGCATCTTCCTTTATAATCCAACCTGAAAGTAAAGTCGATCAATTCGTCAGTGGCTTAAAACCAAGTCTTAAAAGGGCATAGATATAAGAGACTTCATTAGCTATGAAGAAATTTTTCATTGTGCTATCAAGGTAGAACTGGAAGTTGGTGTTACGTATCCATCTCATGGTTTTGACAAAAAATGAAAAATGGAGTTCAAGGAAAAATCTCATAATAATGGTGAAAAAAGGTCAATGTTTCTCTATGCTCAAAGTGTGGAAAGAATCATGGTAAAGATTTTCTAGAGGGTACGAGAAAATTTTTCAAGTGTGGGAAAGAAGTTCATCGAGAAGCTGAGTGCCAAAGTAATGGGAAAAAGGTTTCTAATGACGTGAATAGAGAAAAGAATACAGAGAACGCTCCACCAACACTTCAATACTTCAAGTGCAAGGAAATGGGGCATTATTCTAATCAATGCCCTAATCCAAGGGTTAATGATGATTAACAACAACAACCTCATAAGGAAAAGGACAAAGGTAAGTTACATGTGATCACTATTGGTGATGTTGAGTATGACAATGATGTGGTGGAATGACTAAGTGTTTATGTAACGAGATTCCATAATAATGTTGTGGAATCTCATTTATAGTATCGTAGAATATTGGAATATCTATGTACTAGTTTATTGTGGTTTTCAATAATTATATGGTACTGGTAACCATAAAAATTGATTGAAATATTTTTGGAAATCAGATGATATGTGTATAATGAAGGGATAAAGAGATAATGAAATTTTTGATAGTATTAATGAGCTTGTTACTGATATAAGGACAACGTGAGATCATAGTTTGAGTATATAGAAATTTTGAGATTTTGGTATGCGAAAAGAGTTGACTTTTGACAGCATTCATGTTTTCACAAATATTCTATGGTAATTCATGTTTCAAAAGAATACAAGATTAATGAATTCAAATGATTGGAATGTGACCAACAAGATTTATCTTCTGATATGTGGGTGATAAAAGATGGTATTCACTTTCTTGGTTGATGACATTTCTAGTATTGGTTTTCTTTATACTGTGAGCTTAGATATAATTATTTTGGATAAGACTAACGATTTGAAATGGATAATGATGGACATTAGATGATATTTTTTAAGGATAGAACCTGTTTTCGATATTATTTCTGTAATGTTATAATAGTGTAATTTTAGAAAAAGGACAACCTGTTGGATGGGTGAAAACCTGTCACTTCGGACATGGTTGTGGAAATCAATCCCAGAACCGAAGTGCGAAAGACATTTATCTCCTACCACTGGCCTATAAAAAGTCTCTGGTTAGTAGAAACACGCTTTATTTTATTAATAGGTATGATAGAAGAAGTATATGTCCATTTTTTGAACCATATACGATTAATCTCACCATAATATGGACTTATGTATATAACATTTGCAAATCGTATGTTTGAGATAGATGGAATGACCTATTATTCTATCGCATGATTTTTTAATACTTCCTGGAAGACAAATTCAACATAATTTCTTTAAGAGATGAAGTAGAAATTGTTCAAGGCACAAACAACAGTGATATTGTGCCAAAATCATGTTAGTATTTATTTTAATTCAAAAATTATTTAACATTAGGGAAATGGTCTTGAAAACCAAAAAAATTGTCCTAGTGCCCTCATATCTGATAAATCATATTGTACCTTAGATAATTACAAATTAATTGCTTTGTGATTTTTGTCTTTTTCATAACCATGTTCTTTACCACTATTCATCCAAACATGATGGTTAGATTTCTCTTCTATATCCATATTTTCACCTCTATTCTCCTATGTGGAAACCCAGTGATGAGTTACTTTTGGAATCCATTATGTTTCTAACATTCCATTTTAAAATGATATTTTAGTATTCATTTTTATGATATGGGTTTCTGTGAAAGAAAGATTCAAGTAAAAAAACCATTTATAACCCTGACGAATTTCGAGGCTGAAATTCATTTTAAGGGGGTAGAATGTAACACCCCGAGATTTTATGATAATTATTCTTTTTAATTTATTTTATGTATTTTTTTGTATGTTTCACCATGATTAGCATTTGCTATACGCAACACTATATTAGCTTGAAGTATACGCATCACTATTCTTGGTTTATGATGCACACAATTTCAAGTTCTTTCGAATAAAATTCATTTTAAACAACACCAAGTATAGATTTTGATCAATGTATAACTGAACTATATTTTGAGTATGTTTTAGGCAACACCAAAGGAAGCTTTCCCTACACGCACCCCTGACCTGGCCTGCAATACACGCAAGAGCGACCTTCTTCAATAGCGTGTTTTGTACACAATATCGAGTTTCACTAAACTACGATATATTGTTAAAATATTACTATGAACTAGACGTTATGAATATTTTTAACCGCATTTTTAATTTTATAACACTCTAATTTATCTTACACAATTTCCGGAATGAGGTATGAGAACAAAATCATTTTTTTGGATAAAAGAAGTATTTTTCAAAAAATGTTGTTTTGTTGTCTTTTGATTGCGAACCTATTTTAAATCTATTTTTTGACAAGTTCATAAGTTCAATTTTACAAAATAAACTTTTTATTTTGATTCAGGATATAAAAATTTACTTTGGATAATGTTTGGATATTTTTCTAACAATGTTCTTATTTTGATGAATTGTAAAAACATGATAAATTTTTCTTAAAAACTTATTTTTTCATTCAGATAATTTATATGGTTAAATGTTAGTAGTAAATTGTTTTAAAGTATAAATATAATATATTTTTACAATTTAATATAATTAATGTCATTATCATTAATTTTACATCGAATTTAGAGGTAAAAACATTTCAATCTTTGATAATGTTTTAACTTTTAAAACTTGTTTTCTTAAAAACGGGATTAATTTTAAATTAATTATTTTATATTATTTGTTTTGAATTTCGAAAAATGGATTCCATATTTGGATTCAGTGGGTCCAAATTATGTTAATAGGTTACTTTTATTTTTTTTATAACTACGGTAATTCTTATTTACTAATGTTGAAGGTAAATCTGGGAATTAAGTGTAAAAATAAGATTAAAAAATTACCCTAAGACCTGCCAAAATTCTATTAGATGAATAAAAGTCGACCCATATCACACAAGGGTTGGAATAGATTTATTTTATGAAATTTTACCATGAAAATGATATAATTATTATTAAAACCAAAGAAAGTGACAACATGTCACTCTCTTATATATTATAAGTGTAATAATTTTAATTTAGTGATAATCCTCATAAAACTCAGAATATAAATAGTATCCATAAAGTTAATAAAATTTTATACATAATTGGAATATATATTGAATATTTATTGATTAAATAATTATCACTAATGATGACACAATAGTGATTTAGAAATTATTTTATTTATTGAAATATCGAATAAAAGGTTTAAAACATATTTAAATAAATATTATATGAACTAATTAATGTTCTCCACAAATTTTCTAGATGAATATGACATGTTAGGTGCCTATTAAAAAAAAAATTTCGAATATATACTCGGTTTGGATTTTATTTAAATTCAAATAAATTAAACGTATCAAAATTGACACTATTGTTATTTTTTAAAAATAACATATTATAAAATTGTTTAAAAATCACAAAAATATTTAAAAATTATAAATTCAAATATATATGGTCTAAAATGTCATAAAGTATCAAATTATGGAAAATTATAAACACATAAGTATTTATTTATAACAATTTAAAATTTACAATATTATTACCACAAATAAAATTAAATAGAATAAATAAGGATAAATAAAGTTGATAAGTTTTAAAATAAATTACCAACACGTATAAATAGTACTGGTTGATGCGATTACAACCATATATCATCTAATATTTTGATTTTATTCATTATTGAAGGTTTTTATGTGGGTTTTGAGTTTATTATAAATTAACATTTTTGAGGATTCCAAAAGTGACCCTCTCCTCTCTTATAAAAGGTCACCTCTTCCCTCTCCTCCTCACACCATTTTGAGCATTAAAGATCAAATAACCCCTGGAAATTTCTATTCTCCACTTCCCTAGAAATATACTAGAGGTCTTGTTTATCTTCAAAGACCAAATTTAGTTCCCTAAGTTGATGTTTAGAAGAGTCGCGTCGAAGAAGAGGTAATATCCTTTATCGATTCATTAAAATTTATTTCTTCTTCTACTTCCTCTTCTTTTGATGTTTGATAATAATGTAATAACATCAGTATCACTCATATACTGGTCTGTTATTATAAACATGAAACAACCCTATTTCACCTTCTATCCATCATATGGAAAACAAAATCATGTGCGTGCAAACGTACAGAATACCGTCTCCACACTGTGCTGTAATCTATTTTTCCACCACCAACTTACATGGATGGGTATAATGGTGTAAGGAATAACAATATATTGTTATTATAACACGATAATAATTCTGAGAGATTATATCATCCACTCTAATTTCATTCAATAATTATTGTAATGATATCATCGCTCGTGCGTACGTACGGATTACCGTCTCCACGATGCGATGAGATTCATTCTCCAAGATAACCATTCTATAATGATTATAATGTATAAATAATTAATAATCATGAAATATATGACATATTAATGATACTGGATTTATTTATATGTTATTTAATTACATTCATTCAACTTAATAAGGAAACAAAAATAGCATTCATGCGTACGTACGGCCTACCATCTCCATGAACGATGTATTTCTTTCCATTTATCGATCTGTTATATATATGTATATTCTCAATATATATTATATAGAAATCATTTTTTACTTTATGGAAGTATGTAATCATGATATAAGTTATCATATGAATAATTAAAAGTCAAAACACAGACGATAAATGAAACAATTTTACCCAAAACGCTTCTTTAACATGGAATTGACAAATGAACGGGTAATATAAAGTCATAAGTGAATCATATATGATATAATAAATATTATTATGGTTCTGTTACAAGTTAATAATATGTTTAAACCCACTATATAGGATTCTAGGACACATACATAAGAAATTGGATATAATATAAGGGATAATTTTTCATATCTCATTTTCATCCGAGATTTCTTATATATAAGTATTTACTGGGGTTATATTTTTCATCCATGTCCAAAAAAGTGTTTTTCATAAATTGGGTAATATTATTCCATATATGTTTAAAGTCATGTTTACCCCTATTTTACTTTTATACTCTGTTATGGAAGGAATATTTCTTTTGTTTACCATACAAGGAACTTTTTGACTTTTCCGAAAAAAGTACGAGGAGAATGTTTTTTAACTTATACTGCATGAATGGATTTTTATGATTTCATAACACCTAATTTTAATGAATATTCCTCTATAAGAATTCATGATTATTTTAAAAAAAATCCTTCTCTTTTAAAATTGCATGGCATTTTGTGAAAAGAAAATGATTTTGAAGAAGAAAGTATATTTTCTTGAAGAATTCATTTCAAGTGTTTTGTCAAAACTATTTTCCATCTAAGATGACATTATTTAGTATGATTATTTTTCAAGTATAATTTCTCTATTATTTACATGTTTTGAATCTTCTTGTGATGAAATGATATCCATTTGTTTTATATTGATTATGTTATGATGGGATGATGTTTATGAAACCTGTTTGTTTCATTGGGTTATGAAGAATGATTTATGATTAATTTGTGGAACAAGTTAGAAGGATTTCATTATGAGTTGGGTGGGACCTATATCTCCCTCTAATTAATTTGGTAAATATTTATATCTCAAGAGATAGACATTGGTAGAATGAAAAGTGAATCTGGTTCAGTAATATAGAGTTGTAATGACATGTAAACTCAGTTCTGTAATGGACTTTGTCCACTATGACGGGCTTTGAAACAATGCCTTGACTAATATGGAAATCATAACATGTGCATAATGGTTTTCCACAGTTCCATGTTTTGTTCCCATGGTATATATCATGATTAATGTTCATTTATTATCTATGCCTTATGCACGGCCATTATTTATGTCATTACTCATGATTTTGATGTATTATGTTCATGTTCTTACGTTCAAATGTTTAGGGATTGTTTTATGTTCTCCATGTTTACCCTTGATGAGAATTTAAGATCACCCTTTTTACATTTTCTTTTCCCCATTATATAAATAAAGGTATTAGGTAAGAAAATCAATGTTGAAGATCTTTATGGGAGATGTTGAAAATGTTTCACTATGATTAGAAGATTATGTTCCGAGTTTTAAAAGTCACTAAACTAATACGATCTTTGGGCATCTGTTTTTTTTCATGTATTATGTATTCCGCAAAAGTAATGTTATGTCTATGTACATCAAGCTATGGGTCTCAATAATAATCCTTCATGTCCCATTAGAATGTTTTGGGTCAAATCACCATTAAAAACCCTTAAAATAAACATGGCATTGGACTTATGTATCTATCAACAGCTAAAATTTACATCCTAAATTTCATATTCACATAATTAAATTGAAATTAAATATTTTAATTGTGTTATTTTCATAAAATGATTATTTTGAGTACTGGTTGATCTTATCATGACATGAATCATTGATTCATGTTTTGAATCCCTTCTATCCCAAAATCTTATGGTATTATTTTCTTCAAATCTACTTATTGAGTCACAAACTCATCTATTTATTCTTTAAGAATTTTAATTTCATATTCATGATTGGAATATGACTTTATAGATGAGGAATATGATGTATTATATAATTTTCAATGTATTTCTCCACAATTCTCTGTTGTTGTGACACGCTACATCACATCACATCACAATGTTTCTTTCTCTTACATTAATGTCATCCTTTCCACCATGAATTTATATATTTCACTATAATGATGGATATTCCATTATAAAAATTAAATAAATTAAACAAAAAAACAATATCATATAAATTCAATTAATATTTAATGAAAATAAATATTAAAGTAATAAAAGAATTCAAAATAGAGATATCAAATACTCCAACACTAAAATATTTTTTCATCCAAAAGAAAAATAGAAACATTAAGACACAAAAGTTCTATACATCAACAATGTAATTTTGAAATTTTGCTGCTCATAAATAAGTTATTACGTAACATTATGAAATTATATGAATCCAAAAAAATGAATTCTTAAATCATGTTCATTTATAATTTTCAATTACATAAACTTCACCTTTTCACATACTGATTTCAACCTCACATAAAAACCCATGAAATTTATAATTTACCACACAACTTTTTTAAATAATCACTCAAGGTAGCAATTTAATGGAGTTATTCACATACCTAATGTACATTATCCTGACCAGAGGTTTTCATTGAACCAAATTTATCTACCATGTATGGAAAAATATCACAATTAATCGTGAGGTATTAATGGTTAGGGTCAAATGATTATGAAGATGAGGATAGACAAGAATTGATTCCAAAACATGGAAGGATAAAAGAATAGGAAATAAAATAATGAATAATGACTTATACTCAAAATATAATCTAAATAAAATACTCCACGGAAAAATAAAATATCATCTCACACATCTTAGAGATCATAATATAAAGGATCATGAACAATATAATGATAATGAATGAATTTACTCTATTTTTATAATCCGTTCCTTTTTTCATAATTTTTATAATTTGCCCACTATTTTTTTAAAATATTTCACAAGATAAGTCTCACATCCACCACCTAACCCTATATTATTTTTAATATCATCCATATGGTAATGATAATATTTTACAAACATGATAAGTAACTTATTTAATTTTTTTCTTTATTTTTAAAAGAGGGGTAAATAATTAAAGTAAATGAATTAATAATCATGAAACAACCCTAATACTCCTAGGAACCCCTTGTTTTCTACTCTCATGAAACCGCATCCCATATCTACCATGAATAACACCTACCCCACACTAATTCAATTTAATTTTAAAAAAATATCAACTCTTGAGTTGGAATGTTAAAAATAGTATTTTAATGTTTTTCAATTCTAATAAAGAATTATATGTATTCTACAATAAAATTTAGATAAAATTAAATTTTGGTATTAAGAATAAAATATTTCATCATTAAAAAATTTCAATCATTTCAAATGTAAAATTTTTCAGTAATATATTCGACCATATATTAATGAAATATATATTTATAGGTCATTCCCCAAATATTGCTTAGAAAATATTCATAAATAATTAATAAATATATGGTTATGAATCCTCTTGGGATTGTAAAAATAAAGTGGTAAATAAATTAATTAAATTAGTATCAACAATCAATTCTATCAACTAAATAATCTATGAATCATAATTAAGTGAAGAAATTATATTAGCATTAATTTTTATGAAACTAAAAATTTAAGTACGCATGCGACTTTTAAAATTCCAATTTATAACTTTTTCAATTATTGTATTGATAAATAACATTTTCAAATATGTAAAGATAAATCTTCTAATTGTAAATTTATTTTAGATTAACATAAATGATACAAAATAATTTTATAACTTATTTTAGAATCTCATTCATTCCAGTTCACTCAATAATTTACTACATTCATTTTTTTTTCTTTTAAAAAAAATGTGTTGGAAAAATTGATTGATGTAAAAATATTAAATAGTGAAATTTTTAATCCCATTCCATAATGTTTACCAATTTTACTTTTTCTATTTTCTTATTCATATTTTTCGTCTTGGGTTTCTTTCTTTGATCATTAAAAATAAAAAACCAAATACATGAATGTATAGAATCGAACATTTATTCTATAAATATGAAGGAATCAACCACATTGGGATTTATAAAATTAATGTAATATAATAAATATATTTCCCAATTATAATTTTTAAAAATCGATTAGCCTCTCAGTAGTGATTCCTTAAGGTCTTTATGTAGACATTTTTACCTTTATCACATAATAATATTATCGTGAAATGTTACTTGATCTTCTTGTAAAATTGGCTTGAAATTTGGAAAATTATGTTTAAGTGTACTCTTCCTCCTTCACTATTATATCATGAATGCATTTTGTTTTATTCTATAATTAATGGATGGATGTCATGAAAATACTAGGAAATAAAAGTCCAACTAGATTTCAAAATTTCCCTCCACCATATATTCTTCCATCTATTATGTAATTTTATTTTCATTAATGAAAATTTGAATTAGAGATTATATGTCCTCTTATTATTATATATTTTGTAGGTGGGATTCCCATTATTCTTCTGTATCTATAATATAATATATATCGATGATGGTTTTCTCATTGTCCCCTTCCTTCACTTGATTTTCTTCCTTATTAATTATAATGTCTTCCACTACATCAACCAACTATATCACATTATTATTGATCATCAAATCAATAATCTCATCATATTTTTTATTTTTTTCTTTAATCAAAAAAGGTATTCTATTTGTTCCTCTTTGTCTTCTTATAGGTGTAGTGGGGTTTCTTATTTTTCTTCTTCTTCTTTATAATCCTCTTGATCATCTTTTTCAGAAATTCATGCCCTATGTTCTAAGAACATTTTTTCAATATCCCCATACATTTTATTAATTATGTTAACCATATTTAACTTTATTAAATTCAATAACATTCTAATATACTAACCCTGGTGCCGTTGGAATAGTTCCCAAAGCTGGTTGTCCACATTATCTCAAGTGTGACTCCCCATACACTGGGGTCTTCTGATTAGTCGTGCTGGTATAATGGTTTAATGGTGAGGAGATTATTCCTACATGATAGTAGTGGGATATAGGTATATAAAATAAAGAAATGGTTAGAACATATTAATAAAAGAGAATATAAATTTAATAATAAAATACTTCAAATCAATAATAATGGAATGAATAACTATTATTGAACAATGTGAACCATAATACAAGTATAGAAACAATACAGTAGGAGGTACAAACTGACTAGATAAATATATAATAAATAATAAAAGACTCTATATCATGAGGTCATCCCATTCATATTCTCAACCCCTAGATATATGTCAATACCGTGTCCATATAGAGTAATATAAACAAGAAATATAGGCCATGATATTGCAATAATAACTATGACGTTTCTCAATTACCAAATGGTGACCTGAACAGAGTTTAAGATAAATTTAATAGGTTACCACCAATTATTTATAATGAAATAAAATTCTTAAATATAATGTAATATGTGTGATGATATCAAAATATGATAGTACAAACATAAATGTAATCAACTCATACTCTTGTTTATCAATGGACACATGGCTGACCAAACCTTCTTCAGCCTAAGATGAAATGTGTTTGAATGAATTTCTCCTCATATATATATACAATTATATATGAATATATTAATACTATATTATTAAAATAATATATATATTAATATAGACATGTTGTATTACCCATTACTACATGCATAACTCAAGAATCCATTTATAATCATTATATTCTTACACTCAATAAGGTACATATCTCAAAACTATCAAAATAGAATAAAAATGTACAACAAATCCAACAATATAAATTTAAAAATGATATAATAAAGGGATAAAATTTTTAGTAATGGGAATAAAACCAAGAATATGAATAGTGGGTATGAGATTTCAAGACCATAAATCTCAATCATTGATTTCAAACATCATGTCCAATATCCATATAAAGAGGCCATGTGAAACATCATGTCCATAAACAAAAGTGATTTTAAATTCCCTGGAAAAAACCTTGAACAAAGGAGTGTGAAACATCACGTCCAACAACCCCAAAAAAAGGTACAATAATTTTAATCCTATATAATGTCATCTAAATTCCCTATGAGATATTAATTGAGGAATTCCATGAAGAGGAACCTGATATCACTTAGGTGCAGTATAACTTCATTTTTATGAAGAGTTTAATATTTCATCAAAAGACATGAGGTCATCCACGTCATGATATAATATAACCTAGGAAATTAGTTAATTGCATTATATGTAAATAAGAAGTCCATTAGAATCAAGCATTACATAACAAAAATCAATTAAATCTATTTAATAATCATCTTCTATTAGTCAAAAAATGAACCAAAATAGTGGTTTCATTATATAATTATGGCATTAATGGTGTACCATTTTACTAAATAAAATTTAATCTATTTTCTCGACCCCTTATAATTTAATATCATGCCACACATGATCAAGGACCATAAGGATTATCAAAACAACATAACTAATTGAGGCATTTATAGAAGTTATAATGCATTTAAAGAACACACCACAGTGGTATTTTATTGATAAGAAGAATGGTAGAGGAAAACATGTAGTGGAACCCATCATAATAGGTAGTTATGGTTGTGCTCATAATATCCCAACAATATTACAAAGTCTACGAGAATCATGGTTGTGGTACAAACAATTAAATTTAATGAATTTTTTAATTTAGGGGAAATGTGAGGACGGTAAGGCACGTAGCATAATAGAAATATTATATGAATGAAAAAAATTTATTGGAATGTAATATAAAAAATATACCTTATACGAAGGATTCTTCACTCATCTAATCTCTTGCTTGGTTTCGAGCATAAATGAGTGAAATTGTAGGATTGAAAAAATGTTCAAAAACTGGAAAAAAGATCATAAAAATTAATATGGTGAGATAAACTGAAAAATGAAGAAGTATGAGTCATATAAATACCAAGAGAATTTGAATATATTAGATAGTGATGAAATAATTACACGAATATTGGGGAAGATAAGACCAAGTGTGGGGGCCTTCCTGTGAAATGGGGGGTGAAAATGCTGTAGTAACCCTATAAATAACGGAGGGGAAAATAGTCATTTCTCCAATTAATAATGAACATGGTTTAGGAGATTTTAAAAACAATATGTAGTGCTATTATCTATAGGAACCCTCCATTCATGGATATATATATATAGTTTTACAAACCAGGTGCAACTAATGCGCTCGCCTATTTAATTTTCTTGCATATGATACACAAGGTCGTGTACCCCACCTGGAGTGGTTTATCAAACTATTATCTAAAATTTTGGGGTTGTATGGTTGATTCACATAGTTATAACTAACTATGAACCAACTTATTACCTTATCTTACAACTTCCTTCAAAGGATTTTTGAATTCCTAATTTTATGAAACTAAACCGAACACCTAAGATGCCTATGGGACCTTAAACACCATCTAAAAACATCGCATTTAATTGACCTTACTCTTATATATATATTTATAGGATTATTGTCATAGATAAATTTTTATCATAGACCTTTTATCTAGTTTATCTATTCGCCTTTGGTTTCTTTATCATGTTTCTTGTGTGAAATTTTTTAATTTTGATTTTCCGGGTGTTTTTCTATTGTTGCACGGTTAGTGGAAACCATGCGTCCAAGCATAGGAAACTATTCAAGATATGTTGTGATTCTAGTTAATGTTTAACGTACCACACATGGATAGTAAAATAGTTATAAAATAAATTTTGGATCAACATTATTGAGGAAAAAATACATCCAATTTGGTGCATGGTTTATCAACCCATGAGGCCAACCGTTCAAGCATCCCAGATATTAAACAAATCGAAATTTCATTTTCCTAATTTAGTATTCTAACCCCAAATACAACCATTTCTCTCTTAATATAGTCAATACGGCCATATTTGAGCTCCTCCTTGGTTCTCTAAGCCTTTAATTCACACCTTGGTGTAGATCTACGATTATTCTTCATGAATTGCGGGAAGATCCTCAAGGTAATCACCTATTTACTTCTCTATATTCATCCTCCTTCCTCTTTCTATTGTGATAGTGTTCTCTTATAGTCATGTGAACCTATTATTCATGTTTACGATGACATATATTGGAATTTTTTCTTGGTTAAGGTTTATATAGATTCATATTGGATATTCGAACCATTGTGGGGTGGTTTCAGGTATGTGTTGTTGAACAGTTGGGTAATTAAGGTAGGATTCCGTTTTCACTTTCCTTTATAATTTATGATTCAATTTCATCATGATTTTGGAACCTCACTAATATAATAAATAATGATTTGTGGTCTGTGGACTATTTTTTGGAGTTCTAAATTTTGGTTTCTTTCTTGTTATGATATATATTGCATTGTTTTCCTATATGTTGCAGTCCAACTATTTGATGAAATTCCCATTTGGATTTTGCAATAATTTTGTGATGTAAAACACATGGGTTATAGTTTTTTATCAAATTTTTGGCATGTAAAATTATGACATGGGTTTATTGAAGGCATTTTTATGTTGTTTTGGGTTTAAAAATAATAGTTTATTTATATTTTTAAAATGTTTTGGCGTGTGTGGATGGCACATGGCCGCTTGAAAATTTTAATGAAAGAGGCTTCCATTTTGAAGATGGGATGCAAGTGTTTAGAATGAAATTTAAAATAAATGTATGTGATTGCTAATGGGTGCCTTTTACATTTATGAACACATAGTATTGGTTCTTTGTAAAATGATTCTCGAGGATCATTTGGATCTTTTTAACGTTTTTGAAAATGATAATCATGAAAACTATCATTGGATAATTCTCTTTTCTTGTTTTAAATAAAATTTATAGGGTGTAATAATTGAGTAATCCTTGTGATCCATTTATATAAATGGGTGCGACATCCTTGTTGTGGACACCTCGCTACCCATTTACATTGAGCATAATGGGAGATCCTCAGTGTTAAATCCATATATATACATATATATATATATACATACATATATATATATATATATATTGTAATAGATTGATCCGTGGGGGACTCGGGTGATCCCTTTTGTGTGAATTATTATTATATAAATGTGCATGTGATTGGATTCTCAGTTGGCATTATTTGGATCACTTTTTTTATGAATCTTCACATGGGAACCATATATTGTGAATTATTCTTCTGTGAATTATATATGCACTAGATTTGGTTACGGGGTGACTAGTGGCCCAGGAAAGGGGGATTTATTTTGTTTTTTTATATGGGAATGTACACCTTGATATATAACAGATATGGTGTGGCAGATCATTTATGGGTATTTTCATGTCATTTAGTGAGTCAAGAGTTTTGGGATGAATAAACATGTATTAGTATGTTCTGATTTATTCATGAGATCCTGCATTCACCAATCCCTATTGTAACTTAGTTGACTATGGAAAATCATTGTGATGCACTACTAGTTAGATTCCCATTATTAATATTTTATCATTTATCATGTTGTATGATTTTTCTTCTTGATTACGGATAAACATGTAATTATCCCATGATTGATAAGATGTTTTCAGGTGTTTAGGGAAAATGGTTTGGGAAATTTCTTACACTCTTTCTCCCTTATAAATGGAATGTTACATTTTATTTTAAAATTATTATGTCTCCTCCTTGGAAAAGGTTTTGGTTTTAAATGGAAAAAGGTAAATAGAACATGTTTGATTATAAAGTGGGATGTTTTTAGAAAAAATATTGCATTCATATATTTCATGTCAAAATTGGAATTGATGTTTCTTTTATTTTAATGGAAGTGCATTGGGGATAGATTGGTTCGGGCATACCTACTGAGTTTTAAGACTCATGCCTATAGTTTCCTCTTATTTTAATCATGTGGTGTCAGTATCAGATTTTTATTAATTGGAGTGGGTTATGGTATGTCCTAGAATCATATAATTACCCTCTAGGTCGCATAAATATATTTTGGATGTTAGTTTCAAATGGTCTTTTTGTGTAGTTTTATATATTTTCAGTGTCTCTCATAGAATGATGTTCAGTTTGGATATTTTACATATATATTGGGTTGATCTAGCCTTTTAAGTTTATTTATTTCTATTTCTCAAAATCAGTCCCTCGGTTTTTTAGTTGATGCCTAGTAGTTGTTTCCATCCCATGGGGATGGAGAATTTCCATCAGGCCTTTCAACAGATCGTCTCAGGTGATGGGTTCCTAGTCAACCTATAATAGTTTGTCACAAAATGGTTTCATAGATAGGTTGGATCTATATAAGTCTTAGATTTTATAGCCTCATATGTTATTTGGGATGTGAATGTAAATGGAGTAGGACTGCAAGAGTTCTAGGTGCAAGTCCAGAAGAGTGTCTAGCCCACACTTTCCATACCAAACCTTGTGTTTTCATTGGATGTTAGGTTTCATTTGGTTTCATTGGTTCTAATAGGTTTTTTGTGCTGGGGAAAAAATGGGAGATGGGATAAAGGTCGCAGTGGGCTCACAGAGCCTATAAATCTATGTGGGGCCAGTGACATGTTCCAAAAAGACATTTTGTGGGAGTATCATGTTTGTAATATGACCGCCAAATATATGGTCAATTCACACATCAACACGATTTCCCTCTTATTATTTTATTTGGGTCATCCTTGATTCTGAAAATTGTTTTGGAGGACTTGTTTTATAATTTTTAAAATGGTATATTAGTGGTAATGTTTGGGTTCTATGAAAATGGAAAATGGGTTTTTATAATCATAATATAGGGTTTATTGAAATTGTTGGTTTGGAAAACTGAAAATTTCTAAATTTTTTTTAAATGATAATGAATGAGGTGTAATCAAATTATTTTTGATGAGCTAGTATTATTTTAACTTTTGTAAATATTTTGAATCAGATTCATTGAATTTGTATTTTGAAATTATTAGATATGTGGAGTTGGAATGTTGTTTTTTATAGAATAATTAATGGTATTTTTAAAACCAATTTGAGAATGTTGAAATGGAATGTGGATATGAAGTACGAAAAACATGGGTGGTATATTTTCTTTGGGAATGTGGGAATTTTATTTGGACCCTTGGTATTTTCATGGGTGATAACATGAAAGATATATTAGTAGATGAGTTGGAAAATAGGTGCCTAGATTGGCATGAGTCTATTAGTTATAAGGGGGAACTGTAATATGCGTGTGTGACGTTCCATGGAATACCATTTGTGAGTGTGAAAGTACCCCATGATTGTTTTTTCTAAAAGTGTTTTCATTAAAAGAAGTTTTATTTTTTTAATATCCATTGGTATTGTGGCTTGTTTTTCAATATTTTGGTAGGGTTTTTTGTGAGGTGTTTTCAGTTAGAGAACTCTTTTTGAGGTGTAGGTTCTGTTTAATCCATTGGTTTTCTTATTTATTAGGGTTCTCCATCATAATTATGTAGTAGTTTTTTTTGGTGAAGCTATTCGAGATTCCCTTTTAGCAGGATATTGAATTGATCAATGTTAGTATTTCATTTAGTAGTTTCAACAGTTGAATCAACCTCTAATCTATGGTCATGTTAATACTCTATATGTGGAATAGTGGATTTAGTAAATGGAAATTATTTTCAATATTCTTGAGTTTCTTTAGTTGTTAAAGGTAAAATTTTCCACCATCATGCTTGATGGACAAACCTAGAAGTGGTGGATGTTTTTCCCTCAAAACAAGCCTCGGTAAGAACTTTCTTCAGATTTCATCAATGATTAATTTATCTTTTATTATTCCTCTAAGCTAGTGAAGGTGTTAAAGGGAACGAAGATGTTTTGTTTATAGAATGGTTATGAATCAGTGTTGGAATACTTCCATAATTTTGTGGATATTGGTTCTTACACTCTAGAGTAGGTCGCTAATGATTCTTTAAGGGCTTTTCATTTTGAGTATGGGATTCATTCAGATCTGTAGGTGAAGGCATCATAGATTGGTTCAATATAATTTCTTCCAGTGAAAAGGTAATATGTTCATGTTGAGGCTATGTTAGAAGGAGCGCTTGAGGAAGATAGTATTCATCCAATCACTAGAAGTAGTGAATGGAATTTCAGTATGGATATGGAGAATCAACAAAAATCTATTGGTGATGGTTTCATAATTAATAGACCTCCTGATCCTTCTTCAGCTTATTATAAGTGCTTGATCAGGGGTTTTACAAAATTCAGTATGATAAATAATGAAAACTTTATTGTGTTCAAGTGTTATGAAGATCTGTTGTGCCCGTTGATTCCTAGGTATCTTGAAACTATTTTTTGATGGTGTTTCTAAGAAAAATCGTTGAGCCAGATCCAAATATTTTAAAGACACTCCAACCCATTTATAGGAGGAGTTTAATTTTCGGGATCAGTTTAGAGTCCTTCCCATTATAATGTTTTTCTATTGAAATTCATGTTTTATGTGGTGTTTTTAAATGTTTTATTTTAATTGTCAAATTGAATGTTTTTTATTTCCTTGTGAACATCGGTCGTAATGGTATAAATTTTTTATTTTGGATGTTCAAAATTTGTTCCCTCAGGAGTGGAGATACATTCTGTTGTCTGTCTCATTTCTATTGATTTTCATCTAAATCCAAAAAGGTTAATTGTTTATCTTCTAAATCCATTTTTCCAGTGTAAGGAAGGAGTATTGATCAGTGAATAGGTTCTCAAATTTTTGAGGGAGTAGATGCTTCAAAAATAAAAAATCAGACCATCATCCCTATAGTGAAGTTGGATCATATTGAGAAATCCTAAGGGTGTGAGGGACATTCTTCTAGATGTTTTTCTTCAGTGTGGTAATTGAGATAGTTTAAGGTTCCCTATTGTAGCTCTTATATTTCCCCTTTTAGGGGTTTTTTGATCAGTGTGTTGTTATTATTCCATGTTTTCTCATTTCATATTTCCCATTTTGGATAGTTTATAATGGTGGGGAGACACATCACATGTCATGTTGGGATTTCTCCTATGATAAATCAGTTCTAGATGTTATCTAATGGTGGGTAGTCCATTCCAGCCTCCAATGTTAAATGTTTAAATTGGTTGTAGATGCAATCTAGAAAACAAAATTATCATTTTTATGGTATCTAATTTTATGTTACTTTCAGTTTGGGTATACATCTGGATTTTTGGAGTGTGCCCGACAGTTTTGTTCGAAGTGTTGTAGTGGAGGTTGTAGTTTGAGTTTTATGGTATTTTTTGGAATGGTTTACCTTCCCTGATTTTTTTCAAGAAATATACATGAGTTTATTTTGGTTTTATGTCATATGTTCATAGATTATGTGGTTTGGTCACATTCTTATGGAATCATTAATCATTGATCATTCAAATAAAATATGCTCTGACTATCCGGGGGAGAAAAGTTTCAATGGTTGGGTGAATTCTCACAACCATATTTTTATCATTGACCTTTGATCTGATTTGTCTTTTAGCCTTGGGTTATTTTGTATCATTTTTTGGGTGTGATGTTTATTATTTTTGATTATTGGGGTGTTTTTCTCTTGGTACACTGTTAGAGGAATCCAGCAGCTTTGCCCAGGAAACTGGAAAGCATTGGTGTGGTTATGATCAAGGGTGCATGACTCATGCACGGTTTATCAAATAATGATTAAATAATGTGGGAGGCCACTATATCATGGTATAAAAATCATGGACGGTGTATCAAATAGTGCATCCAAACCATGAAATTTTCATTTACCATAAAATTCTTGAAATTTCATTTATACCCTTTGGGGATTTTAACCCCATGTCCACCCATTTCAACCTTCCACAAGTTCTTACGGACCTAGGGGTTCTCTTAAATTGTTATTCAAGCCTCTCATTCATCCATTTGTGTAGATATAAGGTGATTTTTCATTATTTGTGGATACATCCTCAAGCTAATGTACTCTCCACTTCTCCATCTACCTCCCCTTCCATTTTTTCTTGAGGTCGTCTTCCCTGATGGTCATGTGGACCTAGGATTTGTGTTTAAAATATTTATATTGGGTGATTTTATTGCTTAGGGATCTTCTTGGTTGTGCTTGGCTCTTGTAACCTTCATGGGGTGGTTTCAGTTGTGTGTTATTGATGTGCCGTGAGATTGAGGTGGGGTTTCTTTTTCACTGGCCTTTATAATTTAGTATTTGTTGGATTAATGCTTTCAAAACATTCAATAAATTCAAAATATTGATTTTTTTTTGTATTTGGACTTTTTTTGGTGTGGAAAATTATTTTTTATTTTTAAATGATTTATATAGAATTGTTTGTTAAATGATTGACACCAAGTCTTGATAAAATGGTTGGTTGGTTTTTGGAAGAAATTTTTAATTCATAAAGCATTTTTCGGCTTTGTTAATAAATTTGTGGAAAGAGAAATTATGACTTTTGATTATTGAAAGATTTTCCAAGTGGATATAGTTTTAAACGAAGTGTGTATTTGGTTTTTTAAAAGGGTTTGGAATGTGTTGATGATGCATGGCATGTTTGTCAACTTTTATGAAAGTGGCTTCAGTTTAAAAAATATGACGATAGTGATTGAAATAGAATTTATTACAAATGGTTGTGAATGGTAAATCATGTATTTTACCGTTATGGAATTGTAGTTTTGGTCTTTGAAAAAGGATGCTTGAGGCCTGGATGGAATGCTGTATTGTTGGTGAAAATTATTATCATGAAAACTCCATTTGGATAATTTTATTCCCCTATTTTATAAGAAATGGATGGGATGTCCTATATGTTGAATCTAAGAGATCAATTAATATGAATGGGTGGTAACTCCTCATTGTAGAATCCTCGAAACCTATTTACATTATCATAATAAGCGGTCCTCAGTGTGGAATCCTTTGATATATATATTTGTAAGACAATATATTAATTCTTGGGGTTACTTAGGTGATGCATGTGGTGTGGATTATTATTATTTATGGGTGTGAATGTGATTTGATGCACTTTTGGAATCAGTTGGATCACCCATTTTAGACATCTTGACATGGGAACCGAGCATAGTGAGTGAATTGTATATGAACAATTGTCACACTAGATCCTGTTATACACTTTCTAGTGGCCCAGAGTAGGGGGATTTTTTTTGCAAGGGGATAGTTCCCCCCATTCTTTACTAGGTAGGATATATCTGAGCATGTTTTGGTGTTTTGGATGTCATCGACTAAGGAATTCTTTCTGATATGAGCCAATATGTATTTGTATGATCAGTATTATTCACGATCACATAGGTTCACCCATGGATATGGGCATGTAGTTTTATTCAGTGAATAATTATGATTGAAAAATGGTTATTTTTCTTTTGTGATTTTTTACTATTTACTTTATTTTTTGATTTTTGTGCTAAATTCCAAACAATCATAACATTATTACAATAATGATAAAATGTCTTCATGTTTTTATGTAAAAGGATTTTGGAAATGTTTTACACTCTTTCTCCCTTATAAATAGAATGCTACCTTTTCCTATTAAAATTCACATGGTTCCTCCTCAGAAAAGAGTGTGGTTTTAATATTTTAAAATAGAAACTAATCTTGTTTAGTCTTAAAGTGTAAACATGTAGAAAAAGAATTATTTTTTATATTGTATTTCAAACATGAAGTAGATCTATTTTTTGTATTAATAGAAGTTCATTGGGAATATATTTCTTCATGAATTCATGTTCTATTTTAATAATAATTCCAATAGTTTCTTCTTGTTTTTATCTTATAGTGTATTTCTCATCTTCCTATTGAAAATAATGGGTGATGGCTAGTATTATTTTCAATGAGTGAACCTTGAGGTCACATAGAGGTATTGTGGATTTCAGGTTTAGATGGAATTTTTTGTTCAGTTTATTGTATTTTCGATTTCTCTTCTCGAATAGTGTTCAGTTTGGATATTTTACATATATATTTGGTTTCTTTTTTTCCGCAATTCAGACAAACTTTTTCTCTTTGGAGAAATTGTTCCCATTGATTTTTGGTTGATTTTTGGTACTATATTCCAACCTGTAGATATTTGGGACACCAATCGAGCCTTTCCTCAGATCAGCTCAGGTGACTAGTTTAGGGTCAACCTGAGTTGGTTCATGACAAAACGGAATCATAGGATGGTTGGTTCTATATAGGAAGAATATTTTAAAGATAACTATGTTATTGGGATGTCATTTTAGATGAAGTAGGAATTTAGATGCTTAGGGTGCATGTCAGGAGGTGTGCCTGGCCAGTACATTCTGGATCAAACCTGGAGATTCTAGGGGAAGTTGGGTATTTTTGGTTTCATTGGGTATTTTTGGTTTTTTTGTGATTTGGACATGAAATGGAAGAATGGATAATTCTTTTAGTGATATTTTTGTCTGGAAATCCATTTGGATCAAGGGACACAGCCTTCCAATACTCTCTGTGATGATGGCGTGTTTGGCATATGGATGTCAACCAAAGGTCAAGTCACCCATCAACACTAGTTCAATATTGTATGTTGTTTGTGGTATACATTGAATGTGAAAAAATATTTTGGAATCCTTTATTTGGAATTATGAAAATAGAATTTTAGTCTTAATTTTTGGGTTCTTGGTAAAAAATAAAACGCGGTTTCATAATCAAAATGTGGAGTTTAATTATTATTATTTTTCAGAAATAATATTTTTTAAAGAAGGTTTGGATGTTTCTTTTAAAGAATAAAAAATAATTTTTAATAGAATGATTTTAATGGAATGGAATTTTTTGAGATTCTGAAATTATTTTTAATGAGACTCATAATATTTATATTTTGAAATGGTTTTACGTGTGGAGTTACAAAATAGATTTTTATTGAACAATTAGTGGTTTTTTGAAACAAAATGAAATTTGAAACAAAATTTGCATTGTAAGTGTAAAAAACATGGGTGGTTTGTTTTGTTTTGTAATGTGTAAATGTTGTGTTTGGACCCTTGGTATTTTAATGTGCGACCACAGTAATGATATTTGTTTATATGAGTGGGTGGATGAGTTCTTGGATTGGCATGAGTCGATGAGTGCCTGAGGTGGCATGGGAATGTGCATGTGTGAGAGTCCATGTAATATCGTTGGTGTTTGTGAAAATACACCAAGATTGTTTTTTTATAAATGTATTTTCGAGAGGAAAATTTCTATATATTTTATAGCCAGTGGTTTTTTGGCATGTTTTTTTTATGCTTTTGAAACGTTTTTTGTGCGATGTTTTCATTTCGTGAACTCTTGTGGATGAGTTGGTTCTGATCAAGGCCTTGGTTTTTTCATTATTTGAACCCATAAAGAATCAATGGATATTCATGGTGAAGAGATGGGTGATTCAACATTATTAGTCTTTCTAGTTCATCATCCTAAGAATTTCTTTCATTATTTTCAAATCTTGAATCATTCTCTATTTTATGGTCAGGCAGATCCTCTTGATGTGGGAGACTATATGTAGAAAATAGGATGGATTCTCATTCTTCTTGATTTTTCTGAGTCATAAAAGGTGTTTTTTTTACCTTCATGCTTGAAAGACTGACCTGTATGTGGTGGAATTCAATCTCTCAAAATAATCCTCTGGAATATTTGACTTGGGAGTTCATTAAGGCTTTGTTCATCCATGAGTATTTCTCTGAGCTATTGAAGGTGATAAAATAGATTCCATTTGTGCTATTTAGTTCAAGGTGACGGATCACTATTGGAGTACATCCATCATTAATTATATCAGGTTTCATACACTCTAAAGTGGTTCATAGTTGATTCGTTAAAGGATCTAAATTTTGAGTATTCGATTTATCCTGATCTGCAGTCAAAGGTGTCATAGTTTGGTTTAATCTCTATTTCTTATGTGGAAAAGGGAAGTTCTTCATGATGAGGCTATGTTATTAGGAGTTCTTAAAGAAGATATTATTCCTCCTATATCTTGAAGTGTTTAAGGTAATTCTATTAATGGGATGAGGAAGTGTCTTGAAGCTGTTAGTGCTGGCCCTAGACTTAAAAGACCTCATGACCTTTCATCATATTCTTCTAAGAACATAAGCTTGGATTTTCATTAGCGATACAAGATTTATCATAAAATGTTACCGTTTTTGAGTTCTATGAATACCATCCATGACTATGGATATATAGTTTACTTTCAATGGTTCGATTGGGTCACCACAAGGAAGAATTTTTGAGCCAGATCCAACTCTCAAAAGATACTGTAGCCCATTTGTAAGAGTATGGTGTTCTTTGGACTCAGTTTAGTGACCCTATCATTGTAATTTGTCTTTGTTGAAATAGTTTTGTACATTGGTATTTTTTTTCTTTCAATCCTAAAAATGAATGTTATTGATTTTCTTATGAACATTAGTTTTAATGGAATGGTTTTTGTCTTTGGTTAGTTTTAAATTATTAACGTCGTGAGTTGAGATGTGCTATATTGTGTGCCTTGTTTCTGTTTTTTTCATCTGAAGTGGAAAAAGTTGAGTGAGTATCAACTGAAACCCCTATTATGGTAGAAGGAAGGAATCTTGATTAGGGATTGGAATCTCATGAATGTGAGGAAGTATATGCTTCAAACATCAGGCCTCAAGCCATATTCCACAGTGTGAAGATGGCATAGAGTGAGGAATCTTAGGGGTGTGAGGGACCATGTTCTATATTTTTTAATCTATACTAGAATGGAGATTATTAGAGGTTCCATATTTCCTCTATGGTTTTTCCCCTTGTGGTAATGGTGGTCAAACTATTCTATACTTTGATGTTTAATGTTCATTTCGATTCAGATTTGGTCCATCATAAAATTGTTTTTTATGTTGTCTAATTTAATGTTCCATTTAGATTGGGTAAACTTGGGTCTTATGGGAGTGTTTCAAATGGTTTAGTTTGTAGCGTGGCTGTGGAGGATATACCTTGAGTTTTCATGTCTTTTTTTCAAGAAATGGTCTTAGATTGTTGACCCTTTTTAGAATGATATAGAGGTTTCGTTTTATTGTGGTTGATATTTTCATGTTTTAAGAGGTTGGATCACGTGGTTATGGAATCCTTATTCATCAATCTATCAATATGAAGATGTTGTTACATTCAAGGGGAAGAATGTTTTAATGATTGGATGAATTTTCACAGAAATATTTTTATATTTTACTTGTGATCAGTTTTATATTTTTTCCATGGTTTTTTGACTCAGGTTTTAGGTGTGATAGTTTTGAATTTTGAGTTTTAGGGTGTTTTCTATAGGTGCATTTTTAGATCACGGCTAGAGGAAACCATGCAGACTTGCCCATGAAATAGTGTGAGAATTGGTGTGCTTATGGTTGAGGGTTCACTTCCAAAAAATGGTTAGAAAAACCATTCTAAAATAATGTGGTAAACCACTTTCTCCTGGAAGGACCCTATCACACAGTTGGTGCCCAATTTATCAAGTTGTGTAGCACAGCCATCTGAACTTCCCATATCTTAAAAAAATTGAAAATCTATTTCCATCCTTTCATGATTTCTTCCCCAAATCTCAACATTTCACCCTTCCTCTAGTTTTTTCGGCCCTAGGGATGATATTTCATGGTTCATCAACCCTCTCCTTCCTCCCCTAGTGTAAACCTAAGGTGATTCTTCAAGAATTTAGGCTATATACACAAGGAAATCTCCCCTCCTATTCTCCCACTTTCTCTTACTTCCATTTTCTATTGATATCATCTTCTCCCATGGTCATGTGAACCTGGGATTCATTTTTCCATTTGATTTATATTATGTATTTTTATTTTTTAGGGTTCCTCTTGGTTGTTATTGGCTCTTAGAAGCTTCATGATCTGGTTTTGGGTGTGAATTGTTGAAAAATTAGGACATTATGGTGGGTTTCTCTTTAAACATTCCTATAAAATTTATTATTCAATGGTTTCATAATTTTCACACCATCCTTATATGATAAATAATGATGTGGAAAATTTGTAATATTTTTTATGTGCTAAATGGTAGTTTTTTTTCATGTTAAGAAGTATATAGCATTGTTTTGTTACATTGTTCACACCATGTGTTTGATAAAATGTGTGACTATATTTTTGAAGCAATTTCTGTTGTATATAGCTTGGTTTGTCTTTTTTGATAATTTTTTCGTCAAGTAAAATGTTCAATTGGGTTTATGAAAAGTGATTCCATGAGGTTTTGTTTTTAAAATAAGTCTGTATTTGGATTTTTAAAATGGATTAGAATGTTTTTATGATGCATGGCTAATTTGAAATTTTTTTAATAGTGGCTTTGGTTGTGAAAATGTGATGCAAGTATTTAAAATGAAATTTCAGGTAAATGGTTGTGAATGGTAAATGGTGTTTTAAAATTTTTGTAATGGTGGTTTTGGTTCTTTGAAAAATAATTCATGAGGCTTGTTTGACACTTTCTAAAAATAGTGAAAATTTTTATCATGAAAACACTCTATGGATAATACTTTTTCCTTGTTTTATATAAAATGGATGGGATCTCCCAATTGTGGAATCCTTGTGATCCATTTATTTTAATAGGTAGCACATACTCACTATAATAACCTCATGGCCCATTTACATTGAAAAAAATGGGATATCCTCGGTGTGGACTCATTTTATATATATATATATATATATTTATTTATATATAAAGAAATTGGATGATCCTTGGGTGACTCGGGTGATGCATGTTGTGTGAATTATTATTATATATATGTGAATGTGAATAAATTCTTAGTGGGAATTAGTGTATCACCCTTTTTATATATCATTACATGGAAACTATGAATATTGAGATTTTTTCTGATGAATTGTTGATTCACAAGATTATGTTATTCCCTAGATTGTGTCCCATAGAAGGGGGTATATTTTGTTTTTATTGATATGGGATAGGACCCCCAGGCTGATACAATGTATGGTGTTTCTATGCGTGTATGGTAATTTTTGATGTCATTTGATGAGGCATGCTTTCTTGGATGAGTCAACATGTATAAGTATGTTTTAGATTATTTGTGAGCTTCTAGGTTCACCCATTTCTATTCAAAAATTGTTTTATATGGATAATTATTGGGATTCACTATTTGTTAGATTCTATTTTGTGATAGTTTACCATTTCCCTTGATGTAGGACTATAGTGCTTACTTATTGAGTAATCATGGATTTATTCAAAGAATGAAAAAAATATATGAAGTGTTTTTGGTAAAGGGTTTTTGAAATGTTTTGCACTCATTGTCCCTTATAAATTTAATTTTAGCTTTTCCTTCCTAAAATAATATGGATCCACCTTGGAAAAAAAAGTGTGATTATGAAAGATTAAAAGGGAAATGAACTGCTTTTTTTTAAAGTGGATAATGTGTAGAAAAAATATTAATTTTATATTTTCTGTTTCAAACATGAAGTTGATATTTCTTTTTATTTTAGAGGATTTGTGCTGAGAATAGATTTTTCCAGGTATGGTTTCTGAGTTTTAATACTCATGCTTATATTTTCATCTTATTTTCATATTTTATTGAATTATTTAGCTTTGTATCGGTCGTTGTGGGAGATAGTTAGTCTTGGTATCGGAAACTGGCCCTCAGGGTCACATGGATATATTTTGTTTGTTTGGTTCAGTTGGTATTTTTTTAGTTTATTGTATTTTTGGTTTCACTTTTGAAATGATATTTAGTTTGTATATTTTATATGTATATTGGGTTTTCCAATTTAGTGTACACTATTAATTATATATATTTTTATTGGGTTAAATCAATGACTTGGTTTCTCTATTGATTCCTGGGGCTATTTTCTATCCCTTGGGGATCAGGAACGTGCTTCAGCTCTTACTAAGGATTGTCTCAAGAGACCGGTTCAGACCCAACCTAGTTTGGTTCATGATAATTAAATAATTATTCAACCCATCCACCACATGAGAAATTCAAATTATCATGGACTTTTCATACCAATCCAAAACATGGTACACTAAACCCTCCCCGACATAGAAATTACAATCCCTGATAACTTGTTCAGAATAATGAAAACATCTTCTTTCCTTCATAGGTCATTAATACCCACAAAATAGCGACATTTCTTTTCCCACATCCCACGCACATATAAGTGCAACATTAAACATGCATTATTTAAACCACTAAAACTCAAACCAATGATCATATTCAATACTAAAACATCAAGGCAGCACTAGCTATATCCCCTCTAACCTAATAATTAATCACAACATCATCTCTTTATTTATCCAACCTATGGTGCTCCCCAAAAAACTCTATAACTTTTTGTATCCAATTCCAATTTACTGTACTCCCAAAATCGTAATTTCATATTGAAACATTACCCTAGTCTCCTAAAACCCATATAACATGATTCTTAACTCACAACACTCATTCTTACATAACAAATATCATAATGTTTCAAGATTATATGGAAAATGTCAAATCGTAATTGAGAAAACATTAAATGGTCAGGTCGGATTTTCCCTGAAATTTTCAGACTAACTCTTACATTCAACTCATCAACTAACTTGATGTAATTAATAATATTCCACACTAGATTCATTACACTAACCATGAAAAATCATATCAAACTCTCTTTGGCCAAGATTTCTAAAAATCACTCATTCTTGAATATTGATGTATTGTAAATCTCGGATTTTGATGCCTCTATTCCAATGTCCATTGATGTTATTTCAAGTATTCTCACTAATGTCTATAATGAACTTTTTATGAAATCACCATGTTGAACCATACCTTGTTCCATAATGCAATTGAATCATAGTTCCAAAATGACCATCTACAAGTGGCCTAAAGATCTCATGACCCTTCTCACATGATAGTAATATTCCATACTATATTTTAATATTATTTTAATTATTATACTTGGAATATAGTAAACACCTTCCTTTCATTACCATGGCAATACAATGATAGTGGATATGCTATTAATTAATATTTGAGTATGCTATGTAATTATCACGGATTACCATTGATGAGAGTGTGTATCTCTCCCAAATAAAGATCCATAAAACATATAAAACATTCCATGAATCAACCCATGAAACCATGTGACTTGATGATGTATAAACCGTTCCAACTATGGGTTAATATCCCTAAAAAATTATTCATATTACAAAATCATTAGTCAATCCACTCCATACTGACCTACTTATTTGATGTCTTGCTCAACAGTTGGTGTTTTAATACAAATTCATGATCACATATCCTTAAATCCTGATGTACCCATGACTATTCAACATAGCCACCAACGTCCAAACATTACTCTTGGAGTTCATCAACTGTTGGGTACTCGACCATCTTCCTCATTGTCATGATACCTTGGAAGATCGTTTGAAATAATGAACCATCAAACTCTCAGATCCAATTTTCTACTGAGGCCTAAATATAGCATCAATACATAGATTATGCTCTTTTCGGAGTATTACTACTCATTGAATCATCAATTAATTGAAATATCAAAATATCCATCTCACTGAATTCTAGAAGTCATTCTTACAATTTGCAACAGGTCCTTTATGGTCGATTTCCTTCTACCGTGAATTCCACACTTTAGTATTATAAAGGCAACACTCCCCACCTTAGTGGTTTCTAAATGGTCATTTATTATGAATGGTAACTCATCCTATGGAACATGAACCATACACCACCAAACACAGGTTATTGATGTGAAAACCTACATATATCATGCACATACATGAAGAGATAGTAAACCATCGGCATGTCAGTGTGATAGAACAAGTTAATTGTTAATCATAAGCATGAATCATATCCCAAGTAACATTGAAACATGTTATAAATATCTAAAATAAAATACAAACTAATCCAGATTAGTAGTTTTATTAAACCTGATCTCTTTTGAAAACATTACTGTGGGTTCAAGGATAACTCATCGTTCTGATGGTGTCTAGAGGCTACATCACTCTCAAAAATCATTCACATCC
This sequence comes from Viscum album, assembly GCA_963277665.1. Classification (NCBI taxonomy): domain Eukaryota; kingdom Viridiplantae; phylum Streptophyta; class Magnoliopsida; order Santalales; family Viscaceae; genus Viscum; species Viscum album. The sequence goes on from OY728165.1 coordinate 625,135,887, forward strand.
TGGTCACTCTAATCCAAATATGACCTTTAAATTTGGACCTATGGAATTCATGAAAATTGACTCAAGAGAATGGGAAAAAATATTATAACGTGTTATGAGACCTTATCGCTCATATAGCATGTGGTTTAATTAATCAGTTTTAACTCAACAGACATCATCTGTAACAACGCATGATACAATGATAATGAAATAGTAAAAATTAACTTTTCATTCCATGAATATGAATACATACATAAATAAAAATAATTAGAGTCGTGTTATGTATTTTACTATTAATATCCTGACTAATGATATATCAGATGCTACAATTTTATAATTGAGATCAAATGACTACCAAATAGGTTGACCATGAAGGAGGAAATTTTATCCCATTAAACCAGAACATTACACTGTGAAAAATTTCAAAAAATATAAACTAGAACATGGCCAAAAATCTTACATGAGTGGCTTTCTATAATCTTGAATTCCATCCTGACACAAAAAGTACTTGAATTGAACAACTAATCTAAAAACTGAAATCAATAATTTTACAATGATAATTTATATGATATATAAAAACCTCAATTGGGATAGCTTCTTACAAAAGAATCAGAATCAAATCTATAACTACGTCACTGGGAAAATGTCACTAGGTTTAATAGTATAACCCTTAAGCTCCCTAAAAAATAAAAATTATTTTGAGACATTTGGGATATGTCCATGTTCATTTCCAATGTAACAATTTTTAAGCTACCCTAACTTGAGGTTTGATACTAAGAACACCACATTATGGTTTTTTCTAAGCAATCCAATTGTTAAAAATTCAACATAACTTTTTAATGTGGTCTTTTATAATAAAATATAAAGAACCATTTATAAAATAAAAATGAACAAGCACTTTATTTTTCTGATTCCATATAGAATTGTAGTAAAATTATCTTATAAATTCATTATAAACATTTAATAAATATTATTTTATCCATGAAATAATTACAATTGAACAAGTTACAAACAATATATATTCAAGGTTATAGAGGAAACCACCCTTAATTTTGTAATTCTAATTTTAATTAAGATAAGCTCTATAATAATAACAATTGAAAGTAGATAAAATGTATTTTTATAAATTAATGGGGAATCAATGAAGTGTGATCCCACCATATGTCTATATATAACACTATATAAGTGGATACATACAATTTAAATAACCATCCCTCATTTGTCACAAGTATACCCCCTTAGGTTTTATGTACTATATTATAAAATATAAAGGTGACCAACAAGGGTCACTCAATTCCAACATGGATTTTTATATAGGAAAACCAATGCTAGTTATTTTATTAAATATAATAAAATTTTTAGTGGGTTTATATCATAAGAAACATGCCAAAAATTACCTATTTGGGGCTTGTTATAAATTTAGTAATTTATTTAAATGGTTAATCATGCCAAAAATGTAGAGGCACAAGCCTTTATTGTTTAAAATAACACTTCATTTTGTTGGGAACATTATTTCTATATGAATAAAAAATACACACATATATAATAATAATTTTCTAGGTAGATGACCTACCATACCATGTTATAAATGTAATTTATTTTATAATATACAATTGGCATTCATTTAACTGCCCCCAGGTATTTAGATTTGTTGTCAGAATATAGCATGTTCATAGATAATGGTTTGATTATATGGGATACCCTTCCTTTTTTATAAATGCACTTACACTTTATAAATTTTATTTAGAGCCCATTTAATCATCACTACAAATGATTCATCCCATGAAACCAATGGACTATGGATCAGACATGAAATAAATGGTTGATTATTGTTCCCCCATCAAGATATAATGGAAAAATACATCTATTTTAATGTGGAAACATTAATAGCCGGTCATATATCATAATTAGATCAAGTAATTCCATTATAGAGAAATGGATAAGATTAGGCATGAATGGATACAACGTAAGATGAAATAAAAATGTAACATTGTAAAAATCATCCAACCATGTAATATTGGAAATGATTATATATAATCACATAACAGTGTATATAAATAAGCGCGTGGATAAATAACATAAGAATTGAATATTGATCATCATGCATTTGCATGTAAAGTAATTCATTCAAATCGCATGGAATAGGAATGACATGTGAATCTTTATATGCATACAATCAATGATGTAATAATAGATCCATGTAATACTGGGCCAAGGGTAAATATCCCCAATCTATAAATCATCAACCATAATACATAAAATAATCAAATAAGGTAAAAATAATAATAATCAATAATAACATATCATTATGATCTATAGTCTCATCAATTGAAACTTCATCTTCCCCTCATGCATGGGTTTTCCGGACCAAGACACATGATATTTATAAAGTGCCGACACATTCATAGTCTCGTGTATACCATTCCAAATTAGCAACACAGAAGAAAAGAAAACTCTTATACCACTTTTTATTATCATGTACCAAGAGATACTAACATTTTCCCTGATTCATTTCACCAAATGGCCTCAAGCATGCCTACCCATACATTAGAGGTTATCGATTAGCAGTGATTGTCTCATGGTTTTATTGTTGAGATACTATACATTCATGTTTTTAGTTTCATGGATATATATAATTTAAATCAATAACTGATACATATGAATAAAAAATTATCATAATATAATAATAAAAATGGATAATCATTAATAATGGAATGAATAACCATGCATGAATAATGTGAGTCATAATACAAACATAGAAAAAATACAAGAGGAGGAACAACTACAATAGATAGATAAGGAATGTAACGCCCCGACCCCAGCTACCCAGAGTCGGTGCATTACTTCGTAACATTGGCATGATCACAAGAAAGATCAAATCTCGAAAGACCGATTGGTTTAGTAGCCTTGGAAACACTAGATATAATCATAAAGTTTTACATTACATTTCAAAGTGAAAAACTAATACAACAACATAATTTTTCCACAATCCACACTATTAACCCCTCATAAAATCCTTGCAGGTCATTCATAACTTACTTCTTCACATCCTGGGAAAAATAAAACATAGAAAAGGGGTGAGCTCAAATGCCCAGTAAGGATAACAATATAGCGGAAACTTTCATAAATAAGAATAAACATTTAAGGCAATGCATTACTAAAACAAAAGCCTTTTAAACTTTAACTTCAACATGGTATGGAAAAAGTAAAATGAAATAATGCCATTTACTTATTCACATGGATATTCTACTAATCGAATAATCACATGCAAAAAATCAATAACCACTTTCATAATGTTGGAATGCATAATGCTAAACGTTAATTTCTTTGTCTAGGCCTCATCCCAAGACCTAGGGGTTACTTCTAACCGGAACCCAACCCGGAGTGCCTCTAATAACCGGACACCAACCCGGAGTGCCTCTAATAACTGGACACCAACCCGGAGTGCCTCTAATAACCGGACACCAACCCGGAGGGAATACTTTTACAAGTCCCTAACCTGGAGGGCTTACTTTAACCAGTCCCCAACCTGGAGGGCTTACTTTTACCGGTCCCCAACCCGGAACATACTTGTTTAGCACATTCATCTGAAGAAAAGTTTGAAATATAACATAAACATTCGGATTAAAACTAGCACACGAAATGTCAATAGTTTAACCATAAACTATGAATGGTATAAAATAGCACATCCACAGTCAAACATATCACAAAACCTTCAATTCAATATAGAATTTTTGTATCATAATAAATCAACTTCAAATAATCTTAAAATCCATCAAAGGATGTTGACATAGATGAAATCAAAATTCTTTTTAAAGAAGTATCTCCTTTTATTTTGAAATCATTTAAGATCCATATAAAATAAAACATTTTCTTTGAAAATATTCTTATAAGATTGTATGGAAAGCTTCGACGATTTTATAACGGCGGAAAATAACCGCACCCGCCGTATAAGTTAAAAAAACATTCTTACCTCAATTCTGTCGAAAAGGTTAAAAAGAACATTGTTTTGAAAACGACGGAAAGATTCCTTTATAAACCTCTTATAAAAAGTCAAACAAGGGTATAAATGACTTTAACCCATATTCTTGTAAATAGTAAAAATGTTTTGAAATACATTTCGAAGAAACATGGATGTGGATGATAACGAGATCCCAGTAGATTATTACGTATAAACAACCTCTGATAAAGAAGAGATTGTGAAATAACCCTTACCTTGTACTTTTCCTTGGTTGGGGTAGGTTAACCTCCTGTATAATGGTGAAATAGTTGTTATTAAATTATACAAGAATCATATATATTAATATGATATCATATATGATCATTTAACATTGATTTGTTAATAATATCTTAGAATTATCGTCGTTTCGGGAGTTAACTTACTCATTTTCTTTTATATGTTTTGTTACATAATCCATGGTTGTTGTATCTTATTCATATCCAGAATGATATCCAGTCCTTAAACATCATTTTTAAATCATCAAATGATAATTATACTTGAATGGATACGATGGAGAATGAATCTCATCGCGTTCGTGGAGACGGTAGTCCGTACGTACGCACGAGCGACAATATCTTTATTTTGATATTAAAATAATATATAAATGGATGGTATATCATATATACAGAATCATTAACATGTTATATTTATTATTTACATGAGTTACACATCATTATTATACCCATCCAAATAATATTATATTGAATAACAATTACACCACGACGTGGAGACGGTAAGCCGTACGTACGTACGTATGGTGACATGTTATTAAAAGGGTGGATAGAATACTGAATATTATTGTACCATATTTATAATAACATCACAGTATATGTGAGATACTGGATTTATTATTTTAGAATGGTAAGAACAAAGGAAGAAGAAGTGGAAGAAGAAATGAACTTGGAGAAGGGTGGTGAAATCATTACCTCTTCTTCGGGTTCTTCCTTTTGATTTGATCAAAAGGGATCCTTAGGTTGGCTTTCTGATCAAACTAAGGCCTCTAGGTTGTAGTGAGGGATGTTGGGAGAGTATTTGGGCAGAGTTTGGCCGAACCAAAAGGCTTTAGAGGTGTGAAGAAATGAGAAGGAGGAGTGCCCTTTTATAAGAGGGGTGAGGGGCACCTTTGGAAAAGCTAGAAATATTAATTTATAATAAATTCATATTCGGTTTCTAATGGCTCCAAAGTTGACTATTCAAAGTTTATGGTGGGGATAGGTCGAAAACCACTCAACCAATAGAATTTAGACAGGTTTGGGTACTTATATTAACCTTATCTTTAAGTATTAACTCTAAGTTAATTAGTTTCACTTTTACAATGTCTCTTTGTATTTTTATATAATATGGTTAATAAACTTACTATATACATCCAAGCGACCCCCAAGTGGTCCATTAATGATTAACCTATCATAATATAAGTCTCTTGGCCGAACCTTAGATTTTTTTAGGAATTTAATATCAATTAATAATATAATATTTGTTTTAAGAACTCTTTTATGTCAATTTTGACACTATTCATTAGTTGATTTTTGTGAAACTCATAACAGATTGATTACTTCGAACAAAGTCAATTAAATCAATCCTAATATATCATATTATCCTAGAAAATTAGTTTAATTCATTAAAAGTTTCATATTATATTTATTTGGGTATTTATAATATCAATTAGTTTAATTTTTCACTATTATAGTAATTACTGCATCATCATTGTGTCATAAATAAAGTAAATTATTTAATGTCTAGAAATTATAAATAAAATATCATTATGTAGGAAATCTTTTTATCTTTCTAATGAATATTTATAATCGAAAATCCAACATGTATAACTCTATGTAAAAATTGTTCTTCTAAAAGATATATGCTTGTGTCATTTTTGTATTCATTTTAACTTAATTAAAATAAAGTGTCATTATCACTTACAAGTGGATCCATGGGGTCCCAAAATTGACACAAAGATTCCCATGGTCGACCATGTATCAACCAATAGGGTTAAGACACGTTTTAGGGTAATTTAGTATTATTATAATATTATTTTTTAACCCTTATTTACCGGATTTACCCTTTATCCATGGTAAATAAAATATTTACCGCAGTAATTATTCAAAATGTGTAAAAATAAAAGTTACCTATTTACACAATTTGAACATCCTGATTCCAAATATGGAATCCATTTTCCTAAATTCAAAACACAGAAGTGGCAGAAATTAATTTAAAATTAATTCCCGCTGTCAAAACAAAAAGCGTGTTTTTAAGAGATAATAACTATCAAAAGATTGACACTTGTTTATGTTCGGTTTAATTGTAAAATTATGTCCAATGACCAACATTATATTAAACGGTAAAAATATATTATAAATATACTTTAAAACCACTCAAATTCATAATTTATCACTATTAATTATTTTGATTAAAAAAGTTGTTTTTAATTAAAATTTAGAAATTTTCACTATTCATCAAAATATGAAAGTTATACGAAATGTACCAAAATTTCACCCTAGGCTAATTTCGATATTCCGAATCCAAAAATGAAGTCCATTTTAAAATATAAAATATATATGATTTCAAAAATTAGGTATTACTATTCACAACGGCTAGTTTAATTAGTTGTGGTGTGTGTTAGAACTCGAGGTTGCGTATAACACACGCTATCACATTATTCGAAGGGAAACGTACCGTGGAAGCTTGGGATGTTTCATTTTAAATTTTTTGATGTCTCCATTTAGTCAAAAAGTTTAAAATATTGTATTTAAAAAGGTTTCACTATCAAAAGTTGATAAAAGTGCAATACTGAAAATGAATCTGTTCTTGCATTATGACTAAGAAACTCATAATATGGATTCTAAAATTATAAGGATAATATAAAGTTTAAAATTTAGTTAATATTATTCATGAACTCTTTTAATGGATTTTTTTTGGTAAGTCATGGTGCAATTGAACTAAGTGTTGCGTGTAGTGCAAGTTATTGAATTATTTTGAAGAAATAACACACTATGAAATCTTGGGGTGTTACATTCTCCCCTCCTTCAATAAATTGCGTCCTCGCAATTTGAAATTGTTCTTAAAAAATAAAAGGTTGAAAGTAGAAAATATATTTGTGGGAAAACCCACATCGGAAATTGGGTTACTAAAATTTAGTCTTAATATGAGGAAAAGAGAAATCAAAGGGTCACCACCAAATTATGATCTCGATTAGGAGAACATTGGTGGAAATTAGAGACATATAATCGGAGGAAAAACGTAAATATTTATAGGTAGTGATTGAGGTCATCAATCACAAACAAGTGTATAATTGAGGTCCTTAAATTCATCAATCTATGATGATTTGAAATACCATCGGTTCAACAAAACATAGGGTATTAGGATAACACATTTTTGACGTTTCAAAATATCTTAGTTGAAATCCCACATCGAAAAATGAATTAATGAGTCCTCTATTTAAAATAAAGAGTGGAAAGTATGAAGATTACCGAAAATAACACATACTAGGGTTCCATGTAGGAAAATATGGATATGGAAGAGAAATCTAACCATCAATTATCTGATGGAGAGTGGTAGAGAACATGGCTATGAAAAGGCCAAAAATCCCAAAGCCATGAATTAGTGATGATTTAAGGTACCATCTAGGACAACATTTTTGTTCTAAGTTCCTTTTATTAATGTTGAGGAATATATTTATGAGATTGGATAAGATCATAAGGAGATATACTTACTTTATAATTAGAGTTTTATCCATTATTAAATTTCTACCAAAACTCATCATTCACTCGTAAAAAAAATTCTATTTATACTATTCATAGAGGGTTCCAAAATAAAAGAATTTATAATTCATCTACCAGATCTTTTAAAAAACTACTTTATTTAATCCAGGACATCTCGTGGGATAGTGGTAGGTGATACACCCTTGTCGCCCTTTGGTTGCGGGTTCAAGTCTCGCAGCCTTGCCGGACGCGACGGGTTGCCGCCCGACCTCCGGGTTGTCCTTTTATGGCAATCCAAAATAATCCAAACTAGAACTATCCAAAATACTTCTGTCCAAACTCACAGTCTAAAATTTATAAGGAAGGTAAACATAATATAGATCCTTTTTACCCCGTAATAGCATATGAATACCTTCATCATGTATTACCATATTCCTTATTGATTACATTCATGCTCCCTTATTCCATATAGAATGCTGGATATACTTCATTAATCCAAAAATGTTTTAAAACCCAACAATGATGGAATATACAAATCATTAATCAGTTCCAAGGTAGTCAAGAATATCCAATACAATTTATCCAAAACAATCACTTATTATTCCAAAATCACTACCTCAGTATCAGAACTATATTATGATTTATCATTCTCTCAACCATATATTTTCCAAAAATTTATCCTGCTATTGAGTCACTTTTCTTTGTTCCACACAATCCCAAGTCCTTAATGAAATAGTACTGCAGTACAATCCTTATATACTCCATAATTATTATAACAAGTACATTGTTGATACAACACTCAATTGACATAATCAACTTAAGAACTCTAATCATTCCTCTTCATATGTGGTAGTATCATAACTTGATTATTATCCAATAGCATCATTTGCGGCATAGTCTGATGACTGGGACATAGGTTCGCGTAGTGTCCAAACTCCTTGCAAATGAAGCATTGTACATTTGAAACCATTTTCTTACCCTTGCAGTCACGTACTTTGTGCCCTTTTCCTCCACACTTATAACAAACTCCCATTCCTTTCAGGCAAGTTCCAGGGTGTTTCTTTCCACAGTTACCACATATGGGAAAATTCTTCTTTTCCCTCTTACTTTTATCCATCTTTCTCTCTTCCATCCTTTTCTTCTCTTGCTTCCCTTCAAAGCAATAGGACTCAGTAAACTCTTTACTTATCTTATCAACACATGATATTATTTCTTCATATGATGATAATACATGGGAGACTATTTCTCTTATAAATTCTAGCTTAATACCATGAAAGATATGATCCTTCCTTCTCATTGGATCATGTGCATTTCTGGAGTTCTCATTCATTCTACTGGGCGCCATTTCTAAACAATGGCATAAACTAGATCAGTTTATGAATCAAAATACATAATCCCATACTTATAAAACACTTAACATAAATTGGACTATTTATGGATATAATCCATAATCATAAAAATATTTTCTTTGAGGAAGTATATACTCATAAACCCTTCATAATGATTTGTAAAGAAAATGAGAGTTATCCTAAGCATATCCCCCGGGAGTGTCGTAACCAAGAGTGCAGCAAGGCCCGTTGTCGTGCACCAGTTCCCGTTCGAGTCTAGCTCAAAGCGGTGTTTTCGGGTTTTACCCCTAGGTACATCTGTGCCAGAGCCGCCTCTACCTGCTCGTATCCAGACAGGGATGTATTGCTCGGAAAACTCACAAAATCTCTACAATACCAAAATTCTAGGAAGTTCTTCTATACTAATCCTCAAAGTTAATCTTAGGTCTACGTTCTCTAATCAGAGTTTATCTAAATCTAGCTTCCAAGGTTTGTACTAAACTTCCTCTGATACCAACTGTAACGCCCCGACCCCAGCTACCCAGAGTCGGTGCATTACTTCGTAACATTGGCATGATCACAAGAAAAGATCAAATCTCGAAAGACCGATTGGTTTAGTAGCCTTGGAAACAATAGATATAATCATAAAGTTTTACATTACATTTAAAAGTGAAAAACTAATACAACAACATAATTTTTCCACAATCCACACTATTAACCCCTCATAAAATCCTTGCAGGTCATTCATAACTTACTTCTTCACATCCTGGGAAAAATAAAACATAGAAAAGGGGTGAGCTCAAATGCCCAGTAAGGATAACAATATAGCGGAAACTTTCATAAATAAGAATAAACATTTAAGGCAATGCATTACTAAAACAAAAGCCTTTTAAACTTTAACTTCAACATGGTATGGCAAAAGTAAAATGAAATAATGCCATTTACTTATTCACATGGATATTCTACTAATCGAATAATCACATGCAAAAAATCAATAACCACTTTCATAATGTTGGAATGCATAATGCTAAACGTTAATTTCTTTGTCTAGGCCTCATCCCAAGACCTAGGGGTTACTTCTAACCGGAACCCAACCCGGAGTGCCTCTAATAACCGGACACCAACCCGAAGTGCCTCTAATAACCGGACACCAACCCGGAGTGCCTCTAATAACCGGACACCAACCCGGAGGGAATACTTTTACCAGTCCCTAACCTGGAGGGCTTACTTTAACCAGTCCCCAACCTGGAGGGATTACTTTTACCGGTCCCCAACCCGGAACATACTTGTTTAGCACATTCATCTGAAGAAAAGTTTGAAATATAACATAAACATTCGGATTAAAACTAGCACACGAAATGTCAATAGTTTAACCATAAACTATGAATGGTATAAAATAGCACATCCACAGTCAAACATATCACAAAACCTTCAATTCAATATAGAATTTTTGTATCATAATAAATCAACTTCAAATAATCTTAAAATCCATCAAAGGATGTTGACATAGATGAAATCAAAATTCTTTTTAAAGAAGTATCTCCTTTTATTTTGAAATCATTTAAGATCCATATAAAATAAAACATTTTCTTTGAAAATATTCTTATAAGATTGTATGGAAAGCTTCGACGATTTTATAACGGCGGAATATAACCGCACCCGCCGTATAAGTTAAAAAAACATTCTTACCTCAATTCTGTCGAAAAGGTTAAAAAGAACATTGTTTTGAAAACGACGGAAAGATTCCTTTATAAACCTCTTATAAAAAGTCAAAAAAGGGTATAAATGACTTTAACCCATATTCTTGTAAATAGTAAAAATGTTTTGAAATACATTTCGAAGAAACATGGATGTGGATGATAACGAGATCCCAGTAGATTATTACGTATAAACAACCTCGGATAAAGAAGAGATTGTGAAATAACCCTTACCTTGTACTTTTCCTTGGTTGGGGTAGGTTAAACTCCTGTATAATGGTGAAATAGTTGTTATTAAATTATACAAGAATCATATATATTAATATGATATCATATATGATCTTTTAACATTGATTTGTTAATAATATCTTAGAATTATCGTCGTTTCGGGAGTTAACTTACTCATTTTCTTTTATATGTTTTGTTACATAAGCCATGGTTGTTGTATCTTATTCATATCCAGAATGATATCCAGTCCTTAAACATCATTTTTAAATCATCAAATGATAATTATACTTGAATGGATACGATGGAGAATGAATCTCATCGCGTTCGTGGAGACGGTAGTCCGTACGTACGCACGAGCGACAATATCATTATTTTGATATTAAAATAATATATAAATGGATGGTATATCATATATACAGAATCATTAAAATTTTATATTTATTATTTACATGAGTTACACATCATTATTATACCCATCCAAATAATATTATATTGAATAACAATTACACCACGACGTGGAGACGGTAAGCCGTACGTACGTACGTATGGTGACATGTTATTAAAAGGGTGGATAGAATACTGAATATTATTGTACCATATTTATAATAACATCACAGTATATGTGAGATACTGGATTTATTATTTTATAATGGTAAGAACAAAGGAAGAAGAAGTGGAAGAAGAAATGAACTTGGAGAAGGGTGGTGAAATCATTACCTCTTCTTCGGGTTCTTCCTTTTGATTTGATCAAAAGGGATCCTTAGGTTGGCTTTCTGATCAAACTAAGGCCTCTAGGTTGTAGTGAGGGATGTTGGGAGAGTATTTGGGCAGAGTTTGGCCGAACCAAAAGGCTTTAGAGGTGTGAAGAAATGAGAAGGAGGAGTGCCCTTTTATAAGAGGGGTGAGGGGCACCTTTGGAAAAGCTAGAAATATTAATTTATAATAAATTCATATTCGGTTTCTAATGGCTCCAAAGTTGACTATTCAAAGTTTATGGTGGGGATAGGTCGAAAACCACTCAACCAATAGAATTTAGACAGGTTTGGGTACTTATATTAACCTTATCTTTAAGTATTAACTCTAAGTTAATTAGTTTCTCTTTTACAATGTCTCTTTGTATTTTTATATAATATGGTTAATAAACTTACTATATACATCCAAGCGACCCCCAAGTGGTCCATTAATGATTAACCTATCATAATATAAGTCTCTTGGCCGAACCTTAGATTTTTAGGAATTTAATATCAATTAATAATATAATATTTGTTTTAAGAACTCTTTTATGTCAATTTTGACACTATTCATTAGTTGATTTTTGTGAAACTCATAACAGATTGATTACTTCGAACAAAGTCAATTAAATCAATCCTAAGATATCATATTATCCTAGAAAATTAGTTTAATTCATTAAAAGTTTCATATTATATTTATTTGGGTATTTATAATATCAATTAGTTTAATTTTTCACTATTATAGTAATTACTGCATCATCATTGTGTCATAAATAAAGTAAATTATTTAATGTCTAGAAATTATAAATAAAATATCATTATGTAGGAAATCTTTTTATCTTTCTAATTAATATTTATAATCGAAAATCCAACATGTATAACTCTATGTAAAAATTGTTCTTCTAAAAGATATATGCTTGTGTCATTTTTGTATTCATTTTAACTTAATTAAAATAAAGTGTCATTATCACTTACAAGTGGATCCATGGGGTCCCAAAATTGACACAAAGATGCCCATGGTCGACCATGTATCAACCAATAGGGGTAAGACACGTTTTAGGGTAATTTAGTATTATTATAATATTATTTTTTAACCCTTATTTACCGGATTTACCCTTTAACCATGGTAAATAAAATATTTACCGCAGTAATTATTCAAAATGTGTAAAAATAAAAGTTACCTATTTACACAATTTGAACATCCTGATTCCAAATATGGAATCCATTTTCCTAAATTCAAAACACAGAAGTGGCAGAAATTAATTTAAAATTAATTCCCGCTGTCAAAACAAAAAGCGTGTTTTTAAGAGATAATAACTATCAAAAGATTGACACTTGTTTATGTTCGGTTTAATTGTAAAATTATGTCCAATGACCAAAATTATATTAAAAGGTAAAAATATATTCTAAATATACTTTAAAACCACTCAAATTCATAATTTATCACTATTAATTATTTTGATTAAAAAAGTTGTTTTTAATTAAAATTTAGAAATTTTCACTATTCATCAAAATATGAAAGTTATACGAAATGTACCAAAATTTCACCCTAGGCTAATTTCGATATTCCGAATCCAAAAATGAAGTCCATTTTAAAATATAAAATATATATGATTTCAAAAATTAGGTATTACTATTCACAACGGCTAGTTTAATTAGTTGTGGTGTGTGTTAGAACTCGAGGTTGCGTACGACACACGCTATCGCATTATTCGAAGGGAAACGTACCGTGGAAGCTTGGGATGTTTCATTTTAAATTTTTTGATGTCTCCATTTAGTCAAAAAGTTTAAAATATTGTATTTAAAGAGGTTTCACTATCAAAAGTTGATAAAAGTGCAATACTGAAAATGAATCTGTTCTTGCATTATGACTAAGAAACTCATAATATGGATTCTAAAATTATAAGGATAATATAAAGTTTAAAATTTAGTTAATATTATTCATGAACTCTTTTAATGGATTTTTTTTTGGTAAGTCATGGTGCCATTGAACTAAGTGTTGCGTGTAGTGCAAGTTATTGAATTATTTTGAAGAAATAACACACTATGAAATCTTGGGGTGTTACAAGGAATATATAATATAATACTATATCCCATGAGGTTATCCAAAGTATATTATCCACTCCAAAATTCATGTCATGTCCTGGTCTAAAATGAGTAACAACAAGAAAGCAAGAATAATCCATGATCTGTAACCTACAATTATGAGTTCTATCTGGTAACCCAATAGCGACCTGAATAGGAAGGGAGATATAATCTTTAGGCCACCCCCAATAGTTTCTAAATAAATATAATCTTTTAATATAATATTTTAATTTTTCATGTATAATAATAATGTAGTTCATAAAGAAATGAAATCCTTTCGTGATCAGGTACCTCAAAGGATAGATGGACGACCATACCTGCATCAGCCTCAGCTGGAATGTCTCTAAATACCTGACACATCATATATATATATATAATAGTTTTTATATCTATATATACTATATTTTTATAAACATTTATGGATATATATGTAGATATATAGTATAAGTTGGGACCTAAGGTGTGACTCAAGTGTCCTTGCATTATCATAAGATTCTCATACACAATATGGGATTCCATGACCAAGTATCCCAATAGAATAATAAGGGACCCCAAGAACATCAGTATAATGTGAATAATTATATTAAAATTAGATCAAATTTTTATTAGGGGGAATAAACCAATAATCTAAATATGGGATATGATATGTTATGCCCATCAATCTCGATCAATGATGTAAAATGTCATGAAAAACATCTATATCAAGAGGGGGTCTAAAACATCATTTCCAGCAACCTGAATGATGTGAAATTCCATTTAAAAAATCCTTAAATAAGTAGGTGTGGAACATCATGTAAAAAACCTTAACCAATTTTCTTTAGACATAATCTAGTATAATGTAATCTAATATTCCCAATCAGCCCTTAACTGAAGCATTCTGTAAAGGGGCCCCAGTATTTCACAAGATGTAGTGTAACTAAATTTTTGTATATATATTAATATTTAATGGAAATACATGAGGCAATCCATATCATGAAATAATAAAACCTTAGTAAAAATTCTATTATATTACATGTAAACAAGAAATCCATTAGAAGCACCGGTCCCTTATCCCGAATCAATTCAAACTATTTAATCATGCCTTTTCAATAGTCAGGACCATGCACCTCAATGTTGGGTTTATTATATATTTTAGGCCTTGTTATCATAAATTTTTATTCAACTAAATTTAATCTATAATATTTTTCCCTCATAATTCTCAGGAATTCCACATGTTATCAAGGACCGCTCGGCATATCCAACCCCCTTAACTAATTAATGAATTTATAAAAGTTATAAATCTATTAAAGAACACAAAATAAGGGTGTCAATTTCATAGGAATAGTTGGTACGGGAAGAAAATGTAATTGAACAGACCATAATAGATACATTGGTTTGGTTTCAATGACCTTCAACCACAAAATAAGGGTCTAAGGGAATCAAGGGTGTAGTTTAAACAATTAGATCTAAATAATTTTATAATTTATGAGAAATGCACGAACGTTTTGTTGTTAATAGAAATTAAAATAGTATATAAATGATGTAATTTAAATATAATGGTGTATAAAACACCTATATTATACCAAATAATCTTCAAATATCCAATCCCAATATTTGATTCGATCCAAAATTATTGAAATTGAAGGATTATACCAACACCGTGAAAATATGGTAAAAGTTAACCCACAAAAAATAGAATTTAAGATCGTGAGATAAAATATAAAATTGTTCAAGATGAGTATTATAATTAAAAAGGGTCTTCTAATTCATCTTATTGTGAAAATATCAGACCATGGATTGTAAAGAACCCACCATAGAAGGTGGTGAGGGGAGCATGGGCAAGGGAAATCTTGGTGAAATGGGGTGAACGTGGCATTGAAACCCTTTATGGAACGAAAGGGGAAATGGCCATTTTTTAATTTAATAACTTATGTGGTATGGATTTAGGGTTTTGAAAATGATGTGCCTATATTTCAGTGCTTCTACCTAAAGGGACACCACCTCACACCCCTAAGTGCTCAGTTTGAAAAACTGTGTGAATCTTATTCCCTTAACTCTTAAATTTTTATGGATGATATACCTAAAAATTTACCCAACATTAAATGGTTTAAGAAACCACAATCCTTCTTTTAGAGGATTTATGGATGATCCATATGAATTCTGCAAATAGTCCCCCAGCTGTGCACCTCAACTTGACACATCCTTAAAAGATGTTTTTAAGCCCACTATATCTGAAACTCTACCAAACACTAGAGACACATATTAGTACATAAAACCCATATAAAAACATAACATCAATTTCATACAAACTCAAATTTAAATTTTTATGTTTAGTTTAATATTCTTTCCATCATATTTTTTTCAAATTCTTTTATACTTTTCATTCCGATCCAAAACATGAGACGGTACTTCCTTCTACTTTTTAAAACCATATTATCCCTACATATGATATTATTAGTATGATAATAAAAAAATAAATTAATTTTAAATATAATTGGAGAATGGTGAGTGGTCAATTCATCATATTCTCTCATCTGGTCATAATTTTCATCCTTCCCCTTATCTATCAATTCAACGTACATTATGATCAATGTGGTTTTTTTTGTTTTATGAATTCCACTATAAAGGTTACTGAAATATTGGATCCTTATGACAGTATTAATCAGTCCACAATCCCCATTGGTTCTCTTGATGACTATTTTCTCCTTCATAAGGATGATAATAGTTGTCTCTATACTATTGATGTTTGAATTCATCATATTCAAAGGAATATGAATCATACCAGATCATTTATTAACATCACCATCCTTCTAAATTTAGTTTTTCCAATGTGGTTGGATACTCTTAATATTTCAGACATTCTAATGGGGGTGCGACATGAGATTTATATGACTTGTATTCCATAATATACAACACCACTAACATCAAGGAAAGTAAAATAGAAAACGAGAAATAATTTAAAGCCTAAATTAATATTAGTAAACAAAATGGGATAAAACCCCCTTTGACCTAAGAATGTCGTATCAATTCATCTACAATTCTTAAATACTCTACATCAATGGAACAAAAAGTAAACATTCGAATGGAATATCTTTAATTTCACAATATTTAGAAAACTTTATATTTATGTATTTCTCATATTACACTAACTATAAAGGTGTATAATAGTTCTTGTATGAGTTTGATCCCACAATGAACAAGGAACATAGTAAAAACTCTCAAAAAATGATGGGTCACTCAAATTTCAATTAAATTATTAAAGCTAGATTAATAATCAAAATTAAATAAATAAAATAAAATGGAAAAGAATAATTGAGATAAATTATTTTCCATAAGATTTTTTGTCTAAAATTATTTTATAAAACACATGACAAAAAAATAATAATCATTAACTATGAAATCATTATATTTAATCAATATGAGAAATGGTAAATTCCAATACAACAACCATATAATCCCAATTCATAATTGTGCCAAAATTTAAAATGAATATTATAAATGAATATTAAATTTCTGTTTTAGAATAACAATCGTATTCAGTATTCGTGAATTAATCACCTTTATCAAGTTGTTTTTTTTTGCTATTAAATGCGTTAGATTATTGATTTAACAACAAGAATGATAAATATGAATAACAACCAAATATCAATTGATAAAAATAATCCCACATGTTATGTATTAATTAAAATAATTTGGTATACAACAACATTGATTAATTCCACACTCTCATTGATGTTTATCCAATCATCATAAGGTGATCACTAGGGAAGAATAAACAAAATTTCAAAGATAAGATAATAGACTATTAGGATTCGATAAATAATAACAAAATTAAACAAAAAATAATTTTATTTTTATATAGAAATATAAAATAATAGAGCAAATAAAAACCAAACATTGATGAGTGATCTCTGAGTCAGAATACTCATTGAAGTCTCCAAGTGCTTGGTTCCCTATTTCTGGAATGATTAAATTTCTCTTTGATAGAATTTCACTATTATAGTCCTTCACATCAACAAAGTGTTTTGGAGGTGAAACCCACATCAAGAACCCTAAAAATATGCAATGTATCAGACTTCCATATCTACTTATAGTTGAAATTCAAAACATGGATTTAATATTTGCAATGTGAATTTAAAATTTTGGGATATGAATTATGGGAAGGTCAGAAATTTATAATTTTTATCACTGTTCGATCTTTTCATGGAGTGAATCTTGGATTCACACCATGAATTCATTCATCCACATATCCTAATGGTCTTCTCCTCTTCCAGGATGCTACTCAAGAAATGATCTCATCTCTTCATCAATTCATAACATCTCGTGATGTCAATATGACTTTAATTATGTTGAATATGACATGTGATATGCTTTTCATCATATTTGTACACATTTTACTAGTTTCACTATAAGATGATTCACATCGAAGAGAGAAGTGTCCACATATTCCCATAATTACATGGTTTCCTTCATAAATTTATTAATTTAACTACTCTGACTTCTCTTCCAATAAAAATCAATTATTTCAATATTATATATCATTTAGAATCAATTAATATTTAAATAAAACATATATAAAATCAATGTATCCCAATGGATGAGTAGGGTTATCTCACTTGAGGAGCTTTTAATTTAGTCAATCAAAAACTGTAATTCATTTTTCTATTTATTTTATTTTATAATTTAATAAATTTAATGGTTTTTGGATGGATATTTATATTAATATATAAAATAAAAAGTTAGAAGATAACATAATCTAGTTTAGAATAAAATTTATTAGTACTTAGGCTTATGTTTGGAGGGTTCCTTTACTATTCGTTTTTATTAAATTACAACTGTTAATTTATTTTTAAAAACTCATTAATTAATTAAAATTATATAATTTATTGACAATGAAAATGTTCCATGCCATAGAAACATATTTAGAACATAATATCTCACTTCATCCAATATCTAAATGAGATGAAAATATCAACTGAGACTATAGTATCTTATAGACCCAACTCCACCATATTTTATTTTAACCCTTTGATCAACTCAACTATGATTTATAAAGAATTAAAAAAAGTAAAGGGATTGATTTAATGTAAATAAATGAATATGGATGAATTTGATATCTATGTCACTGTGGATGACAACTATACATTTGAAATTATCATACAATAACCAAAAATAGAATTAAAAAATTCAATAATTTTGGGATGTTGTGAAAGCACTCCCAAGGCCAAGACACAACTTATTCTTTTACCATTTCACACATAAGATATCCTAGTGGATCAAATTATTATCTCATATCAATTTACTATCTAATAATATGGAAAAAATAACCCCATACACCTTCAATTTTTTCAATAAATGGGTCTTTGTGGGCTTGGGTTTGTGTCCGATAATTAAATACATCAATGGTGGGAATGTTTTTTTTTTGTGTTTCATATCATAAATAGTGATTTCATGATTCTTTTTTGAAACTACATTCTTTTCATGACCTTCTTGGGTGACTTTTCGATATGTAATGATAAAAAAAATAAGTCAAATCGTCACATTGGTTTCCTTAAAATTACCATCATTTCAAGCTATCATGGAAATATCTCAATTTTCTTGAAAAGTAACATCATAAATAGTGGATCCATGATGTAGTTTTTTGTTTTCTATTAGTTTCATCTGAGTTTCAACCCTAATTTTTCTATCATGGTATTAGGTCCTTCATCACGGGCCATCACATTCATATTGAATTCATTTCCGTTTACCTCACTTTTAGCCAATCACTATATCCTTCCAAAAATTAAAAAAACTGAAATTATAGAAATATTAATCATATAATTTTTATAAAGAACTTGTTTTTTTGTTAAAAAAACATGAAATATAGGGATCTTTCAACTCCCCCATTCTTAGATCATTATTTCTCTCAAGCAAGTAATCTTAACAACTTCCTAAAGTAATTTTATTATACCATTACATAAATCTTAAGAGAAACAAAATAAATTGTTTGTAAATGGAAAAACCATTAACATTACACACAAAATAATTCATCTATATCCCTAATCTACAAAAAAATAAAGTCAATATTTCATTTTACTTTCCCACTTTTGAAATAAAAATACACTTTCATTAATATTATTTTCTCAATTAAAAATTATTGTTCAATCCATATGAAATTAACCTCACATTTAAATATTTTTAGTCATCTATCAATGTAGTTAATATTATGGAATTGTTCTCGTACCTTAATTGCATATCACATACCATAGAGTTTCAACGAATTTAGCATCATCACCACATTAATAAATATATCAAATTTAATCATGAGGTATATACACTACGGTTGAAATGTCTCTAAGGAATAAGGTATAAGGATAAAAAATAAAATAAATTTAAAATAGTATGATTGACTCTTGCATTCTTAATTATATCAAAGGATAACGATAATGAAATATTCTTAAAAATAGGTGATCTCCCAACTTCCAAAACTCAAATTGGGTGTACAATATAAGTAAAAATAATGAATGAATCTCCCACTATAGATTTTTTCATTTCTTCATTTTTTTTCTTTTTTAATGTTACAGTCAAGGAAAAATTTCCACACAATCCAAACTAATAAGATCAAAAGATCTTTAGTAAAAAAATTATTTTTTATCTTAAAGGATATCTCCATTTTTTCCATTTTATATTTATATGTTTCTCAAAAATATAGGTGAATAACAAAAAAATATCAATCTATAAAATTGACTCTCCCAAAATCACAAGGAACAACCACTAGAAACATTCCCCAAATATATTACATCAACACCAACCATGTTAACCATCCACACATAGTTATTATATTAAATAAAATAGTATATAATTTTTATAGGGTAGGAATGAATATAATTGTCAAGTGAGATGGCTCATTTACTAATAAGGTCATTCACGCATTCAATGGGAAATTTAAGGGTTGATTTCAATGTGAGTCCAACAATAAAGAGGTAAGAAATGAAATTCCCCAATCATTTTAAATGTGATTCTATTAAGTTATATCATCGAATAGAAAATAGGAATGTTTTAGAATATAACATCTCTAAATCTATAAAGAAATATACTATAAAATGAAATGGTAAATATTCATTCAAAACATTAATAAAATTTTAGAACATATGGTTTGGGACAATAATGAATGACAAAAAAATTAAATTAATATCCATTTTAAAAATTAAAAACAACCCAAATATAAGAAAATTTTCATTTATAATTATCAACATGTCTAAAATATGAGTTTTTAAATTTATCTCCCCATGCTAAACACTAATCATTTATTTAACCTTTTCAATCGTCTAATCATGTCAACATTTGAAATTAAAAATATATTATAATGATTATCCTAAGAAACATATTTATCATATATCGATACAAGAGAACAAGAGTTCAATGGAGGCATGAAAGTTTCCATTTAATATATAAAGCATATTAAAAAAATTTAGAGTAAAATAAAACAAATAATTGAAATTCATACTCCCCATGCAATTGTTCTTCACACAAGGATTCATGATAAAGTGTGTTCTATTTTAAAGTTATTCATGACATGAATCCTTTTCATGATGTTGATTTATGTTTCATTATTGTGTTATTCATAATTTTCATAACAATAATTCTTTTCATGATGTTAATAAAATTAGTGAAGTTAGTTTTATTCTTTTATTTTGAACTATGTGCAGTCATTCTTTTCAATTTCCTCCCTCTTCTTGTGACATCATCTTGATAGACCTGCAAAAAAATCATCAATGTGTAACAACCATGTCAACTGATTTAAAAATGATATAAAAATACTTTTTTATCCTAAAAATTAATTCCAAAATATGAATTGAAATTTATATTTCAATACATTTATTAAAAAGAAAGAAAAAATTTAGTTTGATCCCCCCAAGTGGGCCCTATGTTTCTGATTGAATCAGTGTGGATAGTACCATCTATCATCTGTAGACTGTTGGTGGGTAGAGTTTCTATGATTTAAACCACTATATATATTTTTACCATCTTTTTATTCTTCTTAATTGTAATATAGGACACCATTTATATAATTCACTATATGTACCCCCTTTTCAATAAGGTATCACGTTCATGGTGGGGGTAAGGTGAATTATGGATAGTATAATTTTATGGTTGATATCTGTGTAACACATTCTTAAATGTCTAATGGTTTATATAGGTATATTATATCAATGTGATGATCAATTAGAAAGTTATAAGGTGGTTTAATTTGAGATAAATTTAATAATGAATAACTAATAGAAAATTATACATTTTCAATATAAGTAATGTGTGTATCTTCTTCTTTAGACATATTTACTTACATATCATCATGTGATTCCATTAAAAAAATTCACATATTCTAGGAGATCCATGTGTTCTTCAATATGTGTTGTTTATTTTTAATCTACTTCCTACAATGAAAAAAGGTATTTGTTGAACCTAAAGATTAAAAAAATGTGTGGGTAATAGTTAAATCATTTACAAATAAATTAAATGATATAGAGTTAAAGAGAGGATCATTTCTATAAGGTAGTTTTTCTGTAATTACTTCATTATTTTAATGTTTATATTGGTGTTAATTGTTTTATGGATTGATGGAAAAAATTACACTCTTATAGTCTTTCTTTAAATCCAACCACTTGAGTGGTTTCTTTATCTTCTATGTTTAGATATACATATAGTGGTGTTGATTCATTCAATTTTTATGGGTGAGGGAGATCATGTTCCCTTTAATCATCTTCCCAATCACTCTTATATTGATCTAGGATATTTTATCTATCATATTTTCATCATAATATGATTTTTCATCTTCACATTCCATATATTCTTAGTAGGTATTGATTTAGAACTCAAGATAGTTGGGATATAGATAGTATTCAATAATTTTCTCAACATCTTTGATTTAATTTTAAAATCTATACGATCCAGTAGTGCTTCCTCCTTGGTCCTTATTCCTTGATTGTCTACAAGGATTTGATCAAGAATTCCCAACAGTTCTTGAGGCGAAAAACTAATCCCTTGTTCATTTTACATGTTATTAACTAGTACCATAATATTATCAACACATTTAATGCGAGACTCATCCATATCTATAAATTATTATTAGTTTTATTATGTATTATTCCTCTGTGAAAATCAATAGTTATTTGGGAAGATAAAACCATTAAACATATATTTTATTTTATTTTATTATAAATATTCATATATTTATAAAAATGAAAACATAGAAAAACCAAATGAGAAACTATTTAGCTCCCTGTTAACGGTGTTAAATATTTTTATTCCTATTATAGAATGGTAAAAAATATAATTTATTTCTCAGATATTGAAAAATAGATTACTAGGGTCATCTCACTTGAGGATCTATGTGGTTTATCAATCACTAATTATAATGAACTTTTTATATTTTTTCATGTTTTATTATTTTAGGAGAACTATCCATTGGGAATAGAAATTTAGATTAAAAACTAAAATTAAAATATGTAAGTAGAAATAATAAAGTTATGAAAGAATGTAATTTATCCTTATAGATTGGTTACTAAGGTTCCTCCATTAGCCATTTATTATTTATGATGGATTTGATAATTTATTTATGAAGCTTTATTCATGAATTTATATTCTTTAATTTATTGAGGATGATACTTTTTTCATGTTTAGGAAACCATTTTGACACACCAAATCCCACCACCTCAAGTAAAAAAATAATATGGATACCTCAATCGAGGGTGTTATATCATAAAAAAATGGCCCACTATATGTCATTTTGTCCATTCAAGAAACCTAAACTACATTATATGAAGGTTTTACCCGATGCAAGGTAGATAAAAATTTTAAATTAAAGAATATGGTTGAATTTTAGATCCATATCGAGGTGGATGACTAATGAACCCATTACATTATCTCAAATAGACCAAAAAGAGAATTAAAAAATTTAATAATTTAAAGAATAATAATTTAAGAACCCCATGAAACCTCCCCAAAAGAAAATACATCGGTCATTCAATCATCATTATTAGCATAATAGATCACTATGAAAAGGGGAATGAGAGAAAGATTGATGTTGGAAGATGAATTTGGGAAACAATCAGTTACAATGTGTATACGTGTTTCATAGGAAAAGAAATTATAAACAAAAAAGAGAATAAAAATTAAATAAACATCTATATTCTACAATAAAACTGTCATTAAATAGGATCTTAAGATTTTCTCATCTCCCGTGGCCTCATTTTTAAAAGTCCAAAATCACCTTAGGTTTCATTATTCATGATAATAAATTGGTATTTACAGATCTGGGTCATAAAGGAGTAACAAAATGGGGTGTGGGTTTTAAATTCATCAAAGGATGTTTTTTGGTCCCAACTGAGGGTTTCACATCATGAATAGTTATTTTCACGATGTGAGTTTTGAAGGGTCAGGCATTGTTGGAGATGGGTTCTATAATTTAAATCTCTTTGGGTGATTTCTTGATATGTAATGGCATGAAAAATAAGTCACACCATAACATTTTTGGAATTCATCAAAAATTATTCTTTCTTATGTTAATTTATCTATATTACCATTCCTATTTAATGCGCCTCATGAATCCTATTCACAATGTGAATTGTTTTTGTAAAAGTTTTATCCATGTTTTTGATAGGTTATTCATTTTCAATCCTTGGACTTTTTCTTTCGATATTGTATATTACCTTAACAATATATTCATTTCATTGATCTTGTTTTTTGTAAATCACGGTATCCTTCCATAAACTATATAAACTTCTAAATTTTGATAAGATTAATCATTTAATGTTTAAAATAAATATTTTTTAAGTTAAATTAAACTTGAAAAAAAATATTTATGTTCCATATATATAATATATCTTATAAAAAGTAGATAATTTGTTTGAATACCTAATGTAAAATTTAAAACAAAACATCATAACCATAAAAAACAAAAAAAAAACCCTAAATGAACCAAACACGATGATACCGTGTCTAGACCAAACTATAAAAACACCAAATTCCAAAATCAATAATTCCGAACAAAATATATGGCTCATTAACATTACATATTTCCTAAAAAATGTTTTCATACACCAAATGGTATATGTAGGCTGTGAGGAATATATACTTGTTGGATAAGTCCCTGAATATATATAAAACAATTTCCGGTGAAAAAATGGATGTCTACTTTAAAAACACATTTTCAAATTGATGATACATATTTTCAAGTAACTTCACTTGAAAAAAAACATATTTGAATTTACCTTTGGGTTTTATAAAAAAAATATTACCTTCTAATGACATAATAAATCAGAAAAAATACTGAAATGATACCACCCAAAAAAAACTTTATCATAACGTCCAAAAATATAATAAACATGTCAATATGCCTAAATATAATTACAAAACCAATAATTGAAATTATGAATATAAGTAAGATTCCACAACCTAAAAAGTAACTATAATAATATATAAAACATATAAAAAAATTGGTATAAATATTATTCACCATGGGTTCTAACAAATAGGGTGTCATATGGAATGCACTATCTCAAGGTTTCTCTGGATAGCTAAGATTGTTGACACAATTTTGAAGCACTCTCGATCTTCCCTATTCCCAAAAATACTTCCATTGGCACCCACTATCTCCATGACTATGTTTTTGAATCTCCCTTGATCTTCCTATGAAATTATACCCTTGTTCTTGGGTAACACTCCAATTCTAGTCCATGTCATAGGCTATTCATTTATATTCCTATTTCAGGCACAAACACTCACACAAGGCCACCCATGTTCCACACAATGTAAAAAAAATTAACATCAGCAAGTACCCATCATATAGGTCATTGAAATTCCAATTTAATAAACCATCCATGCCTATAACAAGATAGTCATTTAAAACTATGAATGACCTCTTAAATAACCCTTTAAAAACACATTTTCAAAAAATAAAACCACATTTATCAAATTTTGAAATATATAATGTGAATTAAGGAAAATCCATGATAAAAAAGTCCCATTAAAACATAAAATTTATGACCCATTACATGATTAAAAATGATCATTTAAAAAATATAATTAGGTAATAATTTTTTTTGAATTTAACAATAATATAATTTAAATCAATAACTAATGGAATAAAATGGAAAATAACTCTTAATTAAATCCATTGTCCTCAATTCTAATCCAAAACATGATTTCATTTACAAAATCCATAACATTTTAGTTGTATAGGTCCTCAAAAAAACAATGACATTGAGAAATAACATAGAACCACCATCCACAATACTATGCTCACCTAATATATAATCTTCAGTTTCCACCATCCATGAAAAATGAATAAAATATTAACATATAGAGGAATGATGACATAATATTGATATACATTGATATACCTTTATGTAAATTACCAAAAAAATAATGGAATCCACTACAATCCATATTTAGAATACTCTGCGGCTAAGGAAGATTGTTGAACACATTTCATGGAGGATATAATGCCTAGTGGAGATAATTTCCATAAGGTAAAATGGTGTTTTCATAAGAATTTAATGATCTGTACAACCTATGTTGTTTGGATACAATGTTTAAAAGACCATGCAACAACTTTGTGGGAGTCATTTTATCTGAAATATAATCCTTTATAGTATCTAGTAACATGTGAATGATCTGAAAAACCATGAAAATCTATGAAAGGTCCCATTATCCCGTAATCTTATGATATGTATGGTTATCCATAATTTTTATTCTAATCATGCACTATTTTTTGGATTGGGCATGTTACCAAAAAAATCATCATAACATATTAATCTTGAATACACCAAGAATAAATAAATGAATTAATAAAACTACAAATAATACAAACATGTTTTCCAAAGGACGTCGCAATTAACCCCCACCCCCACCCACCTAATAACACTTTCTTTCCAAAGAAATCCATCAATGATATTTAGAATCATGAAATTATGTTTTCTAGTCACTTGAGGATAATTCCCTCTCTAAAATAAATTGGCTATGTACATCATGTTTTTGTTGTATGAAGTCAAATGGGATATCCATAGCGTGAAGGGAATTATTATGATAATCCAGGATATGAAAAGGCTACTCCACTATAGTGTGGTTAGTATGTAACTCCAAATATTCCCACTATTTCACATTATATTGGTCTCTATAGTACTTCTATAACTAGATTACATGAAAAAAATAGTGGATTATATTCATACAAGATGAAAATTACAACCAAGAAGAAACCATCCAACGATTCAACACAATCTAAAATGTTTCTACATAACAATATAAAATTGTTGTATATAAAAATATAAATAGATTATGTCCCAATTGAATGGATATCCAAAGGAACACTATATTACTAGCCTTATACTCTATTGGGAGGTGAAATTGATCAAAATATGATCTCTAGTGAATATTAGATCATACAATCTTATTTCATTTCAATTGAAGTTTCTCTTTAATATCCAAGATGAGACTCGATCCATATAAGGAATGCTTACGCAGCTTAGCCCAAAATTATATGGACTGACATGGATACCAACTCAACACCTCATTACAAGGAATATTTATTAAGTCTTTGTAACTATTATGGAATGAAAACAAAACCAAATATACATACAACTCACATGAAACCCAAATGTACTAAAATTATTCATGAATAATATCCTTGACAATATATATGGAATACTCACCCTTGGAATCTCACTATGGGTGACAATTCATGGTCAACGTTATTGGGTTTCCCATATATTAATGGAAATTATACCAAATATGATAATTAAAATTGGTTTCCTGTTATGATTTTATAACTAAAGGCACACCATGAAGCCTAGCGATCACTCAGAAATACATGCTCCCTTGATCCCTTAAATTTATCAACTCCCTAATGGGATGAATTTGAAATAACAAAGTAAAATAATCTTTAATATACCAAAAATAGACTTTCCCACAAGGAGTGTGATGTATAATAATCATTAGTTCAATAGAGTTCTCATCCCACTTCTATAAAATAATGGGAAGAGCCTAGAAAAACCTTGATGGCCTCTGATTCTCTAATTTCTTCCTCTAGATGGTAAAATGTGTGGATACAAACCTACAATTGACCATCTCATATATGGATACCAAAAAAAACTCTATAGAGTATAAAAAACTTATTGAACACTAGGTGAAAACCCCGACAACAATAATTCCCCTATAACATCACTTTGTACCTTAAGGATAAAGGAACCACAAGAAGCTTCCAAAAAAATTGGGTACCATTGCCAACGAGCCCGTACCCGATTGGTAAGTGCTCCTACTTGGTATCCAAGAGACCCAGGTTCAAAAGTGGGTGGAGGGGAATTTCTAGATTACTATAGCAGTACTGTAGCAGTATTGTAGCAGTATCTATTCAGTACTGTAGTAGCCAGAACTATTCACAAGATTTGGGCCTTCGGGCCACCGGTTTGGGACTACGGGGTCTCAAGGGCCATCGGGTCACCAATGACTTTCCAGCCATAGGGTCTTCGGGCCACGTTGACCATGGAGTAGCCTAGTTCACATAGAATATTCCCTAGAAAATGATCAGAGCAACAAGAGTAGCAGCCACTAGAACCAGAGCTACCAGGATTGGAAGAATGAGAGGGTATGGTAGCCACCATAAACACCAGGCACCGTGCAGCTTTGTATGGGAAAATGCTAGCCAATTATAAATTCAAGGTGGGGAGATAGGTGATCAATGACACAAAAGCTGGCGAGGGGCAGTTCAAGTGGGTTGGGCCTACGGGTCGTTTACAAGGCATGGTATGCCTCTAAGACTTCGGGTCATGTATTGCGGGTCAGTCGGGCCTTGTGCCTTAGGACTACGGGTCATATACGAGTTCCCATTCAACCCTTTAAAAGGGGGATTTACCATAATAAAATAAAACAGAAGTCCTTCGGGCCTTTCAGGATAATAAATATTGTACCATTAAGAGACAAAAAATTCCCTTATGCCCTCTCCACCATATAGGTCTCTAAAATTCTATTTTTAGTTATGGTTAAATTATTTTTCATAAGAAATCTAATAAAAATAGTTTGTGTGACAAAAACACTGGTAAAGGACACCAACACTCTATCCTCCAGTATGATAAGAATCATACTAGTAATTAAACCCATAAAATGATTCTTATCCACTAATCCTTTAATTGTATTGATCAATGAAATTATACATGGGGAATTGGTGAAAATATTCCCATTATCAGGGGTACAAGAGATATTGAAATTATGGGTTAGACTATAATACACATAGAGTATCTGTATGAGGTTCATGTCCATCTTGTTGAAGATAAACATCAAGATCTAATGATTCAAGTAAACTATAAAAAATTACTAGATTAGGTAATGGAGATTTGTATTCATCTCATGAATCATAGATGTATAATTATGTCATTGGTGTGGTAGATCCCCTCAGGTGGGCATGGCTAATGAGAGTCGTATTCCACCACATGATTATCCTATATCAGCACACACACAAACCTCACACCAGATCTATCATAGTACACTATATATTTCATCTAATACTCAAGAATAATCAAGACTAGACCAGAATTAAAACAAACCTGTAACTCCTGAACTGTATTATGGAATATCTCACTTTACTCAAACATAGCCTCGTTTGATAAAATGTAGTTAATGTATTTTCTATCATAGACAATTCCCAAAAAATTATTTTAAGGTAAATATTAGCATAGAAAAAATTATAATTGAAACATGTTCTTGGGTTTACCCCAAGACATATCCAATTGGATGTTCTTGAGATCCACATAATTCCATTTAGTAAAAATCACATTTCCCAACAATTGTACCCTCCAGATCAATATCTATCATATCAATGGAATAAAATAAATTTGATTCTCTTTTAGTATTCTCATAACAACACTTAGATAGTCATGATGGTCCTCCTTTGTCTTTGAGTACAATAAGATGTCAATAACAAACACAACAATGATAGATTCCATGAAGTAATGAAAAATATGGTTTATCAATGATATAAAGACAACATCAAAATGTGTAAGGGAAAATATCATAAACATATACTCAAAATTTCCGTACTAACTCGTGATTGAAGTCTTTGGAATATCTAGTTCTGGGACATTAAATTGGGTGTTCCTCTATTGTCGGTAGTTTTTTTATAACCTCAAGGATCCTAATATTTCTAAAAATAACTCTCATTTGTGATAGAATGTATTTTTTCTTCATGGTAAAATAATTTAACTTAATATTTTTGTATAAAATGTTGATTCTCTCCACCACCTTACATAAAAATTGAGCAGGTGATGCCCATAGTGGAAAGATGGGATGGTATAAACCCTTACTTTCAAGATCATTATACTAAAAAATTTATCTCATTTGACTCATATTGATCCATCCTATATGAAAGTAAAGCGATTGGGCATGTACCAAGGAGAATATTGAGATAGAAATAAACCTCTCACTAGAGAAAGAACTAAGATAATTCAACTTGAAAACCTACAATGTATTGATCCATAACCACTAGATTATGAACATCTATTCCTAGATCTACAACATCAAAGAACATCTTGGATAACTCGCCCAAAATTGATCCCACATCTAGGGAAATGGGTGCTTCCATCCATGACCTCAGATATCACTCACCCTAGAAGACATATGCACGTTAGAAGATGGAAATTGGATTATATTCCAATAATTGTCAATATGAACATCAAAATATATCATCTTTTCAATATTTTTTATGAGTAATTAAATTTACAATGAAAATATTTGGAATTCACACACCACCTATATGTCAGTGATCAAAATAAATCTATTGTAATTTAAAACATTACCCCTTTATCCTTCCTAATTGGGTTAATTGATCAATAAAAAATAGAATAAAATATTATAGAATACCTAATGACTAAATAAAATTTGATTATATAATTGGATGGGAATAAATTGTATCAAACAAGGGTACTTTCATAAAATAATTGGAAAACACCATACACCACATGTTGGTCCTCCAAGATTGAGAGTCCTGAAGTTTTGATTTCGAAACATAGTAGTATCATAACTCTAGACCACCATAAGCATACTTAACTATATTATAATAACATCTATACTAAGCGATATATTATACACCCTTAAAAGAATTTTATAAAACATAAGAACCCATAAAAAAGAATACCTAACACCAATCTGGTGAAGAAAGATCATACAAAAGAGAATATGATGAAAATAATTCCCAAATTGGTGGAAAAACCTCACCCCTATTTGTAATTAGGTTTAGTTTTTATAGAATTCAAAAAATGATAAATTTTCACTAGATTATAACTAGAATAATTCATTGATTTCAAACATGATGACTATGAAGCTCCCTTGCCTCTATTCTGGTAATTTTTTTACCCTTGTTCTCATTTGACTAGAGGAAGAACCTTAGAAACCACATAATACTAAAGAAACCCCTTTAGAGCATATTTATGATACTATTTATACCTTTTATAAGGAATAATTATCCAAAAATTAATATAATTCATTATGTGGAGGATAATAAAAATTTATATGATTTCATCCGTCATGCACATTTCAAAATGAAATTCCTTGATATAGTCATTTACGTGTCTCTCGAGAGATAAATGAAATAACCAAGGAAGAATATTAGTGTACTCCATCACTAAATGATCTCCTTGCTCTAAAATTGAGAACTCATTGTCCATAACCAAATTATGTTCATTGTTATAAAACTATATATTAAAACCCTTCTTGGATGTAGTATATGTGATATCCTAATACCTCATTTTTTACACCAATTATTACCATCATTTCCTACCTTGTACAGCTAGAATGTAAGTGTTAAAATAAATATTTGAGGTTATATAAATGTTCAAAAAATAGAAGATACCCTCAATAAATTCCTCAATCTCATGGTTACCTCTATCACTATGAAAGACAAATTGATTATGCTTAGAAAACTACAATATATTATTCACGTCAATTGTTTGTTATGTTTCAAACTTCTATCCCATGGAATTAATCATTTGTATCATATATTACACCCAAACATGTTCGATGATAGGGTTTCTATGGGTTATACTATGAAAGTACCACTTTTTCATTAAAGGGTCCATTTGGGGGGAATATTCTACTAATACATAACAGAAAACTCATTAAAAAAATTTTAATTTTAAAAATTATCAAATAAACCACAAGAATCCCTTATCATTGGTATTAAATAAATTACATCTATATAAACAACACTTTAAACTGATAATGGGGTAAAACATAAAAAAAATCTATCATTTTATATAGTGTAACAAGTTTGGCTGCCTAGTCTTGAAAACCATTCACTACTCAAGAAGAAAAGAACTAGAATATCAAAAAACTAGTCCCATTGATTATTAATTGTTATCCCTAACACAGTTCTTAATCCATGTTAATCTGATTTACAACACATTTTCTCATTGACATAATTTTTTTTGAAACCGCTCAACAAGATTCGTAGAATTGTGTTCAACATTTTTATTTCATCAGGATTTGAGGCATGGAATGGGTTTCACTCCATGGTTTGGATGAGGGGGGAGTTAT
This sequence comes from Viscum album, assembly GCA_963277665.1. Lineage (NCBI taxonomy): Eukaryota > Viridiplantae > Streptophyta > Magnoliopsida > Santalales > Viscaceae > Viscum > Viscum album. The sequence continues at coordinate 625,168,167 of OY728165.1, forward strand.
AGGGTCTTGCTCAATTTCTTGCATCGGGTTTTCCATTTTTCATGGATTTCCTAGAAACTCCCAATGGATCCCTTATCTATAGCTAGGGATAGACCTTCTTTCCAAAGGCAAGTGGTCATTAGCACTTTTAGGCCCAACGACTCTCAGGGACTCACATTAGTAGAGAGGATGGGAGGTTGGGTTCATCACACCCATTTGAAGGGAATTTTTTCCACCATCCAGACTGTCTTATATATTGAAGATTAGTTCAGGAATCCCTTTATAATCCTAATGTTGGACCAGTTACCCTTAAAAAAACTATATGTTAGTTTTCATTTATGCGTAAAAGATTGAGATTTATTTAGTGAATCCAAATGTATGTATTAAAGTTTCTCCACTATTTTTTTGTAATGAGAGGCTTCTTATATACTAAAGATGTATGAAAAAGTACTTCAGAATATAATTCCATATGAGGAGTCGGTTAATATTCCAATGAGGGTATTGATCCATTATGAGGTGTACTACATATCCTGGTTATTGTAGGAATCAAGACCCCCAAAGTTCATTAGACCCATAAATTTTAATTTCATCGTGAAAAGAGACATATGGGAGTTTTAAGACATGAAATATTCAATCAAGAGTCCTGGAGGGATGTCTTATGTATCCCAAGTATAGTAAGAATAATAGTTTTAATACTTAATTTTCTTGGGAATTATATATTGAGTTCACCGCCTCTCATTGTAGAGATCTATTGTGTTGAGGATGTGATTATAATAGATCCCTAATGTCATGTGATCTATTCTAATTATGAGAAACAAGGGAGGGAAATTATCATTCCATTTCTCATGACATGGGGCTTATGTGATGGGACTTCCTTAAGATGAGTTATCTTAGAAATCTTGTCTTAGAGAAAATTAATATGTATCCTAATTACAATTGTAATTAGAGTGATTGTGGTTTAATTTATTGGGGATTACACACTGAGGTTCTCCATACCATTGTGGGTGTTTATAGTCTAGATGTTATGATCAGTATTGTTCCCTAATACCATGTGATCCATGCTCGTTGTGAGAAACAAGGTATAGAATGTAAAAAATTTCTTTTCTTAAAATAAGTGACTTAGGTGTTGGGATATCACTAGTTGACCAATATGGAGCTTGAACCTCGATTATAGGTTTAATAAGTATCCTATATATGGAAATAATCATTGTTTTCATAGTTTTATTTATATCAGGGCTTACACAATAGGGATTCCCTATTAATCCTAGATTACACTATGATGTTTCCCTTTTGATTAGGACCAAAACACAGAGGACAGACAATGTTTTAATGACATGGGATGCTCTGGTGTTCATTTTTTGGAGGGTTCCACACAACCTAATTGACTTGTCATGGAATATATCACATGACCAAGCTAGTTAGTTCAGAAGTTATATCATGATCCAGCTAATGTTTCTTGGTGTAATTCACAATAGTTGTCATGAAATATATAGAGGGTTCCACAAAAGTTAGTACTATATGGTTTTAAGGATGCCATATATCTTGGATAACATCCCTGGAAGGCCTCGTGAGACCTAGTCTTTATGTCTAGAGGGCATCACGTGTCTCAGCTGACTTACCCATAGGGTGACACTAGACTTAGGAGACATGTCTAGAGGGAATCACTGATCTCAACTGAATTTCTCAGAGGGTTTCATTTGAGCTTGGTTGGCATGCCTATATGCAACAATAATATTTTCCTAATATATGAGAACATTGTTATAAGAGTAGGGCGATGTATCTGAAAGACGTCTCATGTATTAGTTGATAAACCCATAGGGTCTTTTAATATCAATGTTGTGTTTCCTAGAGAGGAGGGGTGGTATGATTGTCTTTGGCATGTAAGGAAGATTTCACGTGTCCCAAATGTCTTATTGAAGGGGATTAGAGAAATCTAGGTGGCATATCTGGGCTCTATTGCTCGTCTTTGGATTACTCACATGAAGCACATGAGGGTCAGTGATCATTTTTTCAATTAAGTCTTACACATTTAATCATGTTTATAAACCTTGTATTTTGATGGATTTAGGTTCATTTAGTTTCAGTTTGTTTGAGTCTCATGTGATATGGGATACTTGTGGTATGTTCTTCGTGCACCTTGTCAGTAGTCCTTCATGTGATCTATGATTGATCACATGAATTACCTTATGTATGGTGCATGATTACTATGGATTCTCAGCAGTAAATTTATGAATGAAAGATTCATCGGTCACAAGATCATATTCTCCAATAAGTCCATTAAATACCATTGTGATTCTAATTATAACATCAACGAGTGTCCCCAACCATATCTAGGCATCGTAAGGGTTTCATGTGAAGATAATAGAAATTTTGAGCATATATCTAAATGTATGCATTCAAATATATTGTTTGGTAACCCCATTTTGTATTCTTTTATTTTTGTCATTTTATGATTTCAATATTTTTTCATCCACTATTCTATGGTCTTTTATTAACTGAGGTTTGTTCAATGTATGAACCTTTGGTCAACAATTTTAGTCAATATCTATGGTCCTGTTATCAACTTAGTTTATTTTATACTTCCTTCGAGTGTAATCCAATTTTTATCTATTGCTTTCATATCTGTATTTTGTGTTGATTGTATCAAAAGAAAAATTTACTTTATTGATCTTATTTTCCTTCAATAAATTCTGTTTTTATGGACATTTTTAACATTTTTTTCTTTTTTGTGCATCAAACCTCATTTTTTTACAGAAAATGTTTTCTCTAATTGTTAGTTTCAATATATTTCTCCCTTATCAGTTATTTCCCTTCCATATCATGTCAATATCTTCATTTGTGCCTTCTTATTAGAATAAAATGTTTAAATAAATATATATTAGTATCCCAAATTGCACAAAAATTAGAGCACCAAACATATCTTAAATAAGATGATAAAAATTATATTTTTTATGTCCACCCGGGTTTCTATATAAGAATAAACCTCACTGGTCAATTTTTTTCACATTCTAAATTGATGGAGCCAGTGTCAAAGTAACTGAATGAGGAGAGAGTCCGATGATGGGAGGAACGGAGGAAAATAGTTTTATTCTGAAGTTAAAATTATGTAAGGGAGTTTATTTATTTTATATAAAAGTATTTCGAAATTTCTATTTCATTTAATTTATTTTCATAAATTTATCTTCAAATTATAATCTATTAATTTTATTTTAAATTGAAAAGGTTAATGTATAATATCAATATAATTTATTTTATCTTCTATTTTATGTAAATAAACATATATGTTATTTTTAAAGAAATCCTTATTGAGCCTTGAATTAGATTCTAGTTATATAATGGAAATTATTTGAAAATTATTTTTATAAAATATCATTGTTTTTATTTAACCACATTAAACATAAAAATTTTAGTAATTGATACATATTTTTATTTCTACAAAAAAAATTTAAGGGTTATTACTTTATGATCTTGAGTCCATATTAATGTTATTTCATTAATATAATATTTTATGTTTATATTTTGTTTTAAATAAATAAAAATTCATTTTATGTATACAAAAACATGCAGAACCATGAATGAAAAAATTTAATATAAGTTATTTCCAAAATCAATAACACATAACATATTAAGAATGCATTTTTTTATTTAATAAATAAATATATATACATATAATTATTAAAATATATATAATTAAGAACACTCTTTATAAATGGCTTTTACGAAATTAATGAATAATAGATATAATACCTAAATGAAAATTATTCTTTCATTAAAATTCTATGTATTTACGAGATATCTAAAAGTGGATAAATTCAGTTGCACCGATTTTTCATATATTTTATTAATTAAATTATATGTGAAACTTTTATTTCTAATAATATGTGAATATATCGAAAATTGGTTAAAGTATTTAACCCAATGAATAGTGAATATACATGTATAAATTCGGCTTAAATATTTTTATAAAAACTCATCACTTGAAAATTGTGAATATGGATGGGAATTGGGGAGTAAACCCATCTCTCATCAAATGGGTAGGCCCATGACAACCTTCAATGTTTCATGTGACCTCATTGTTTTTTTTCAAAATCATCCATATTATATTCATAAAAAAAATCACATGATTGCTTTTAGAGAAATTATTTTCATATGAAATTATGAAGTATTGAACTATTTTCAAGATGTAAATAATCTAAAAAATATATTCAAAAGTATTTTTTTAATGGATTTTCAATGGTATTATAAAAATAATGTTTAAAAATAGTTCTTAAAAGTAATTTTCAAAAATATATTTCATAAATGTTATTTCATTTAATTTTATAAAACCCTTATTGAGAAACTAAATTCTCATCTCATTACTTTAAAATTATTTTCACATGTATCTTAGAAGTTTGAATATAGACATCATCACTTTTGGTGTTAGTGAACATGAAGAAAATTTGTTTATTTTATTACAACTCTATTAAATTGTAAGTTCTTCACTAATTCTCCAACAACTAGACTAGAAAAATAAATGGAATTTTTTATTGTTGTGTAGTTTTTCAGTATCTTTTATAAAACAATTACAAAATCATTTTTATACACTAAATCGATAAGAATGGGTTCAGGGTGTTATAGTTCTACATGGATTAAATAAATAATAAGGGTAACTTGTGAAATTATTTATTTCTAACCTTATAGATATATATATACCCAGTTATATTATTTTCTATGAGAGCCATTTCATATATTTTTTTCTGAAAAATTAATTTTGAGAATCATATAATGACTTTGAGATCTCTCTTCTCTATGAATGATCTCATAAATGAGGAGTGATCTTCCTCTACCTCCCACTCTAAAGTAAAAAAACGATATCTAGGATAACACTTTGGAAGTAGTTCTTGAGAACCTAAATGGTGGATAACACATGAAATTGGATCCATCTTGCGGGAACCTAGAGATTCTTATGGTGTCATTCATAGATTTTTGGATCAGGTATGGATAACTACTAGAGGAAATATTCATTGATTCATATAATGAAATAACCATACAGTTCATATATAATTTTTAAATTCATCAATTAAGACATAATTTAATCAATGTAATCCTTTAATTAATTTCATTAGTTATTAATAATATGTGATGATCATATATTTGGTTTTTGTGTTCTATAAATTTTCTTTTACATGTTTTTAATTATGTTTTTCACAACATTCAACATTGTATAAAATCATAGATTGATCATCAATCATGAAAGAAATAAAGGCTAGGTGCGACCCATTAATTTATTTTGCAACACATGAAACTTACCAATGGTGTCAGATATGTCGCATACTTATTTATAATTACATAAATATCATTGACGGATTTACACATTTGTGATTTAGATTCCAATTCATGTTTAATCATTCTTGTAAAACCAATTGTGATATATCCTTCTTTCTTTTTTTATTATAGATCTAATCCATAATATTAAATTTATGAATGAAAGAAAATAAAATATCTCATCAAGATGTTCCAAGGATTCTAGACAGAAAACATCGGAGTACGCTCCATGTAACCTGAGTTTCAGGTCATGTATTTGTGTTAAATTCTTCAAGAATTAATTCTCAAACTAACTAAAACTGTGTGCATTGATGACATGAGATGCATTTATTCTAAAACCATATGTTGACCAGGCCAGGGAGGAACACGATCCTTCAGAGTACACACCATGTGTCCCATATACACAACATGTTGTCTCATTGAGTTATAGAGAGGATAAATATTTCCATACACATCCAACCTAACTGGTGACAATGTAACAAGGAGGATACATTCCGTGTAGTAATTAATACACAATGTTTACTCAAATTTTCTGATTCATATTTTACACAATTATTTGATAGGCATGTACCTTAGATACATGATGAGCGATGTACATGTCATGTTTCTCATATATATACACGTCAAGTTCTTTTACCATTTTATGAAGATTTATAATTTTTTTATTATATTATGTAAGCATTAAATACATCTTCTTTCTTGTGGTCATTAAGATGATAGGGCACACCATGTGATGAGTTTTAGTATTTATATAAATTTATATAAATGTTCAATTAACATCCGCATAATTTTCATAGCTTCCTATCATCTATGATTTGTATTAAAATTGTTGCTTTGTGTACATTGAATCATAAAACATGACTAATATATCATGTATTTCATGTAATCATTATGATGATACTACATGACATGAAACTATGTGATAATTAATGTATTCTATATGTTACAAGAGTAAAAATTATACAATTATAGTACAAGTTTTCAAGATTTGGATGAATATTCATCAGGATTTATCCATGTTAAATTTTTGTACACAATTAGTTTTAATTAAATATATTCAATTTCATTAAAATTATAATGTATGAGAATCTCAAAGAAATGTAGATAGAAAATAAAATAAAACAATTGACTAATTAAAGATGATAATTGATTGATTTGAATGCGATTTATCTTAAATAAGTGTGATTAATAATTCAATGCTAGTTTTATTAAATGTGAAATTTGATGCATGCATGTGAATGATCATGATCATATAATAGAACATTTTATATATTTGGATTCATTTAATTTTTTATTCAATTAAATATTTTTCATGCATTCCATCTCTCCACTTACTTTGTAAGGTCATTTGTTCCCATGGTTCTTTAATGTAAACCCATTTCCCCAGACCAGCATGTCAGTAAAAGAACATGTAATGTGTGAAACTCCCATACTAGTGGAGGAAATTCATGTTTGGAGTTGAGTAAAAACCACTCCAATAGATACACATAAGTGGATAGTTGGAACGATGTAACACAAACCATAATTGGTTCTAGGTTTTTCCCACTTGGTCAATAGTTAGTTTATCAACCACTAGATAAACTGACCATTAGTAAAATACCATGATCATTCCACTTTATTATTTTATTTATGTTATTTTTTATGGTTTTTTAGTTATGGATGTTTGGTTTTAATCACATGAATTAATGAAATTAATGGTCATGCAAGATAGACCTAAAATAAATTATCTTATGAGTAAAAATTATCTATGAAATGGTTAATCACTTAAGTAAATATACTTAATATTAATAATCATGTCATAAAGATATTAATTGGATGCTTATTCATAAAGAAAAATAAACCCCCCCCAATATTATATATTAAGTTGGTATATCCTTTCACTTCATCAGTTAAAATCAAACCATAGTTCAAAGTACTTGACCAGCCAATGTTGGAGTTTATTAAATTATCGGTGAATTATAACATAAGGTTTAGTGTTATCTTATCATATATCTCATCAAGGTTTGACTGCCAAAGTAGGAAATTATTTAAGTGAGAGGAAAGAGTTGAGGAAATCCAATATAAAGATTTCATGATTTTAGAGTCCACTCAGTAGATCAAGGAATTGTGAGTTAATGTAGTTGGAATTTGAAATTCCTACCTAAAACCATTTGAGTATCTTTATCAACCAAACATCGTGTAATGAGGAGGTGAATTTGGATCCAGTATACTAGAATATCCATGAAACATGATATTATGGATCTAATGGTGAGGGATTTACTGTTTTCATAAAATATTAGGAGACTAATAAATTTATAATTTTTTTATTTGCCTAAATTTTATCAGTTGAAGTACTAAAATTTAATTAATCTTATTCATAGTAAAAATGTTAAAATTATATCAAACATATCACTTCGATCCGTAATTGTGATGTATAATCATCCCACTGATACATATTTTCTGGATGGGAAAAGAAGATTAGGTGTTATCCACGTTCATGAAAGGAAATATTTTGTTCAAGAGGATCTTATTCATGTTACACCTGGTAATGAGGAATTTGAGGAAAAGATATCTCTCTGTGAGAAACATGTAAATGATGCTATAGATGTTCAAATTTTCCAGGAATTGTCTATATAAAATGATATTTTTAAGCTAAATGAGTACATTGATGGATATAGAATGATGTATCAAGTTCAGGATCTCTATCAAGATAAGGCAAGGCAAGATAGGTGTGAGATCTCCAATGATTTGTCTATAACTAGGGATAGATATTTTATTCCAATTTTTCCTCATCTAGTAAAGATTATTTGTCTACATTGAACACTTAGACATAGTAGGGATTAAATTATCAGATGTGTTGCATACATATCTCATATATTTATCACTTCCCAGGACCTTATCCAATTTTAATATTAATTATAATATGAGAAATAATAAGAAGAGACTTTAGAAAAATCATACATTTATTATCCTTGTGTATAAGGAAATGGGGAGTGATAACCACATGGTCTTTATCACGAATAAGAAAAGGAATAATAAGGAAAAGGGACCCATGACTCAATAAAGTTCTAAAGATCCTAAGAACCATTCTTCAAAGAAGTGGAAGATTTGGATTCATGGGAATGAAAAGGAGGCTGAATGTTCTTCATGTGGAAAGCCTAGACACTATATGTGGAACTACTCCCAAATGTAAGGAGAAGCTAAAGCTGTGTTTTTTATTGATTTTAATCTTTCAATATCTACACACTATGTGTTTGATAGAAATTTTGGGGCTCACATCGTTATCCAAATGGAGGAACCAATTAAATTTCGTATGATTTCTAGAGGAGAGATGGATCTATGTGATTCTAAGGGTTTGAGGTTGGATTCCTTATCCATTGGTTACTACAACCTTTCATTTCCAAAGATAATGATTTTATTTTTAAATGATTTTTATTATGTATTTATGGTAACCAAGAATAAAATTTGTGTATCATTCTGAGAAGAAGATGAGTTTATTTTCATGTTTGGAAATAAAATTTGTTTCTTATATAAGGACAACATATTTTTTGTATGGAACATTTAAATAGAATGAATTATGTATTAAATTACAAAAACCACATTTTTGTAATTGATAATGAATCATATTAACATGACTCATATAACACCCATATATGGAATCTTCATCTTGGTCATGTGAGTGAGAAGTGTTTGAAAATATATATGCCTAGATGGTTATTTAGATTCGTCTGATCTAAACCCGCTTGAAAGATGGAATGCTTGTTTATAAGGAAAAAATGACCAAACCTCTATTTGGGGACATAAGGAAAGGTCCAGAGATATTCTAGGATTGGTACACACTAATGTGTGGGGACCATTTCTAGTATAATCTGAGGTGGCTATTGTTAAATCATATCTTTTAATAATAACTTGATTATATATGGGTATGTGTAATTGATGAGGTATTAGAATAATTCCTTTGATAAATTCAAGGAATTCATGAGTGACATATGGAATTAGATTAGAATGAAGTTAAAGAATCTTTGATTGGACCAAGGTGGTTAATATCTTATACAATAGTTTATCAACATTATACTAGAGTTTGGGATTAAATATATACTCATTCAACCTTACACACCACCATGGAATGGTGTTTTTGAAATAAAGAACCATACCTAGTTAGAGAAGTTAAGGAAAATAATGATTCATGTGGATATTAAATTACCATTTTAGTTATATGAATTAAAAAATATGAAATACACATTAAACCAAGTACCAAATAAAGATGAAAATGGAATTCACCTTTGAGATATGGATTGAAAATAAACCATTTGTTTTACACACACACACATGTATGGGGTTGTGAGTTTTTTGTTAATTCCTTATTAAGAAACGAATTATCAACTCAGGTCCCAACATGTATCTTTATAGGTATCCCAATGAAAAAATGGATACTACTTATACATCCCCTTAGAAAAGAAAGTGATTGATGTCAGAGAATCCATATTTTTGAGAGGAGGAGCATCCTAAAAAATTATAGCGGGAGAAAGATTGACTTCGATGAAGTTGATTCTCAAGATACATAAGAGTTGGTATAGGGATAGATTCTAAAGGTCCCCATATAATATGTATTTCCGGACACACAAGTACTATGTAGGAGCATCAGATACGAAATAGAACCAAGGAGATGTGGTTTTCTAGTCACTGTAAATGGGGACTCATTGTTGGTTTAAAATTATTAAGCTCTCTCCTATAAGGAGGTAGTAGAGATATTAGAAGCTGTAAGATGGAATGAATCCATAAATTATGAAATGGATTCCATATATAAAAACAATTTTTTAGTTCTAGTGGATGCACTAATTGATGTAAATTATGTTGGATAAAAGTGGAAATTCAAGAGGAAAATAGACATGGAAGATAATGTGAATGCCTATAAATCAAGGATATTGTCGAAATGGTTTAAACAATTTCCAAGAATTGACTATGATGAATGTTTTTCACTAGTTTATTTGTTTAAATCCATCATAACTATACTTGATATAGTGCTTACTGGGATAGAGATTTGGAAGATGGATGTCAAAATTGAATTCCTTAATGGAAACCATCCGAAATATTTATATATCATAAAACATAAAGGGTTTGTGACTCCTAGTGATGTAAAAAATATTTTCAAGTATCATAGATCCATTTATGTATTGAAGAAATAATCCATGTAATGGAACATTCGATTCGATGAATCCATAAAATAATTTGGTTCCATTAAAAAAGAATGTGAGTTGGGCGTTTACAATAAGTTTAGTAGAAATTAGGTCATGATCCATGTAATCTATTTCAATGACATATTTCTTATTAAAAATGACATATTAGTCTAATATTCTGTCAAATACTAGTTAAACATGTTTTTCTCCATGAATGACTTAGGTGAAGTAGCCTATATACTATGGATCATGATCAATCATAATAGATCCAAGAGTCTACATGAACAAATTCAAGGTACATATATTGACCAAATACTAAAAAGATAAAATATGCAACAATCTAAGAGGGGATTGGTTTTGGTGTCACATGGTTTACATCATTCTATGAAAATGTATCATCAGAAAGAACCTGAGAAAGAGAGAATTAGTAAAATCTCAAACAATTAGATGATTGGATCAATCATGTATGTCAGGTTGTGCACTAGACATTATGTTTACAATTCATTGATAATGGTATATAGGTTTCAATAAGTTCCTAGATAATAGAATTGGTCTTATATTAATGATATCCATAAGTATCTAAGAATAACTAAGGATTTGTTCTTGGTGTACTATGGAGATGAGGAGCTGGTCCTCAGGGGTTATACTAATTACTATTTATAGATAGACCAAAATGATTGGAATTCACAATTTGGATATATTTTATCTCTCGAAAGAGTATATTTGAGCTTGATGATTTCAAAGAATTCAGTTGTTTATGATTATATAGTGGAGTCTGAGTATATAGTGACTTTTTATGTAACCAATGAAGTCAAATGTATTTGGAAAATTTTCCAAGATCTTGAGTTGGTACCTAGAAAAAAAGACCATGTCATAATGTATTTTGATAATACTATAGTAGTGGCTCCTGAAAAAGAGGCAATATCACACCTGAATACAAAGAATATACTTTTGAAATATCCCCACTTGAGGTATTTTTTTCAAATGGGTGAAGTTGTAGAAATAATACTCCCCTTGGAAGAGAATTTAGAGGGAACCTTGAATGAAGGACTATCTTATTATAACTATGAGTATAATGTGAGAGATAGGGGACTAAAGGTTGATAGGATATGGATCTACTAAAATGGGGAATCTGTTTGAGTTCGTTCCATAGAACCAACTTATGTGTACATTTTGATGACTTTTATAAATTGTTTATAATATTTATAAACTACTTATCACGTCATGATTATTATTCTACTCAACATAGTATGTTATAATGTTCTAAGAGTAGTTATCACAGTAAAAGGTCATGGAAATTTACCACTATGATGAGAACCCATAAGTGTTATGAAACTATTCTTAAATAGATGTTCTTTTGCAACATGATATCATTTTAGGGACCAAAAATATACAGTCCATCATGGGTGGGGACTCATTGGACATTAAAGAACCTTATCATGGTGTACGCCCTTCGTAATATCCACTGGGATATTTTGAGAATGAGACCCATTGATAATAAATCAACATTTACATGTTTCATTCAATATTCTTATTTGTAGACATTCATATTGATACTTATACTTTAGTATTGTTTTTTATAAGTATTATGAGATTAATAATTTTACGTATTGATAAAAAATGTGATAATATATGTTCAGGGTTTGGTATGATATGTTTGATGTGTCGCGAGTAATATTGAATTAATGAATACTGAGAGAAAGAACATATACCTTAGGTACTTTAATATAATTTGATATCTCAATCTCTTTGAAGGAAAGTATATAGCCTAAATAAATATTAGGCCATGGTTTTCTATAATAAAGTAAAATTTCTAGGAAATAAATGATAGTGTCATCGAGCACATAGGTTGATAGCACCGGCATGAAACCTTCTTGGTTAGAGATATCATGATAAAGGGATTATATTACAAAGTAAGTGTCTTTATGAAGCATTATGTCATTGCAGCATTAACCTCTTTCTCTATGGTTTCCTTGGTGGGTTTCTAAATGATAACCTTGAAATTTAGACTAAATCACCTAATTCTATTGAGAACTAGGCCTTGGGGGTTATATACTATGTGTATCAAGAATTTCAGTTATACAATAATAATATTATTTATTATTTAAAAAGTTGAATAAATAATTGTTACTGCTTGTGGTTTAATAATTATTCATGTTTGATGGATCATATTTATTCTATCCTTAGTTATTAGATAGAATATAATGTTAGCGGAATATTTAATAAAAATTTATTTTCAATTTAGTGAATGTAATATTTATTATTTTTTTTGGGAAAATAATTCAGTGGTATTTATTTAATAAATCAATATTCATTATTCATGGCCTAATAAATATTATGGAGAAATGGGGAACTGGGTTTAATGTTCCTATGAGAAATAATAAATATTGAATATTATTTATTTTATTATTATTTAATTTAACTCTCACGTAAAGAGAATATCGAGAAATAATTATAATGATATAATTATTATTTTACATGGAACATTCTTGGGATTAAATAAATAATAAGGGGAACTTGTGCGGTTATTTATTTTTATCCCTAGCTATATATAAACCAATTTATATTATTTTATCTGAGAGACAATTAATTTGTTATGGTTGTGTGCAATGAATATGGATAATCCCCTCAAGACCTATAGATCTCATTTATCCTTAAATTCTCCCAATAATAGAGAGTTATCATCATCCTACACCAATTATCAATTCAAGAGAGATGGAGGAGAACACTTTGGAAGCGGTTATCTAGGCGATCAAAGGCATATAATGAAAGCGATAGGATCTATAGTGATATCACCAAAAAATTCTTATAGTTATGTTCGAAGATTTATGAATCAAGTATGGATCATTGCTATAGGTAATCTTCTTTGATTCCGAAAACCCAAAGGTTATACAACACAGATTTGTTGTCAGATTATTCAATGAAGAAATAATTCCATCAAGGTAACTGTATAATTTTCTAAATTCATTATATTTAATATGTGATGATCCTCTATCTAGTTAAAAATTATATCCATTTTCAATTTCATTGTTTTAATTCCGTTGATCATGAAATTAAACATTGTGTAATATCTCAGATAAAACATCAATCATGGAAAAAAAGTTGGATATGACCCATCACAAGATTCTACAACACTCAGAATATGCATATGGGCCCCAAGACCTCAAGTGAATATCCCCAAATACTATAGGCAATCTACTATTAGAGAGGTCCTTGGATGTGTATATGGGGATATTATTCCCCCATAGATCAATTTATTCATGGAGATAAAAAATAACAATAAAATGGAAGAAGCATAAATACGAAACGAAATAATTTTTATAACAATAATTAAAACTATGAAAGAGATGTAAATAAATAGAGGAAGATGAATAGAAATATTAGAATAAAAAATTCTGATCATGATTTCAAATTCCCATAAAATTATGAGTATGGGATGGAGGATTCCAACATATACTTCATGTTTAAAAGACATAAAAAATTAAAAAATTACAACTACAATGTTCTCCAGCATAGGTTCGGTACTCTATCCCAGACCCCATAAAAATCTATAAATCAATCGAGTATCATAAGACACACACTCCCATTTATCCATACATGTAATAATTAAATCTACTTTGGTACCAAATGGAACCTAATCAGGGTGTGAGATATAATATGAGTAGGACAGAACCCACAAATTCTAGGCTGATCTATTTCACGCCCCAAATAAATGAAATTGGGCTAAAATAAATGAATGCAGGGAATTAAAAAATAAAAATAAACACATCATTATGTGTTCCTAAATGGACACCTGACCGAAACCACCTACATCGACATAATATGGATGTCTTAATTATATACTTGTGAATGTCTCCCAGTGTATACAAGTGATAACGTAAATAAGAAAACTAACACGGGTTGACCCCAATCTAGTGATTTGGCATGGATGTCCTAATTATATGTCATCATATAAAAATGATCAAATGTAAAGGAACAAAAAAATATGTGAAAAAGATATCAAACTATCCAACAAATTCAGTTGTGGTGCCTCGAGGCCATCCAAGGTGATCTAAACTGATTCCCAAGGGTCTCAAAAGGAAAATATGATATAACCTATCCCATTAATTCCATCCAAGGAAAATCATACAACATCCCTTATAATAATAAAGACATGGTGAACTCTGAGTTCGTTCCATGTATCTCACTTAGGGGATATAGTGTCACCCAAGTCATGGTATAACCATCTTTCTAGTGTCTCTATCCTCAGTTACACCCCTATAGATCTTGTTTCACTCACTAGTATAAGTAGAACCACCCCGATATCCCATACCTATCAAGCTAAGGTATCGCTCCGAGTGTATCAAGTGGTAACCAACTGAGCACTGTGAGTCCAACTGTGGAATCCTTAAATTGGTACCCATTTTCTCTCCCAACCTATACAAATTGAACCATATCAACCAAGACACATCCCAATGAATATTTTATATATAACCACATGTCGTCAATGTCTTGGAAAAACTCATGCAAAAAATATAACCTAGTAATAGAATTCAAACTATTGAACATAACATATGGAATTAAGGACAAATTTACACTCAAAGATCTTATGAATTATCACTATGAAACATGTAATAATTATAATCAGTGGAACACAAGAACTAGCCCAAGGAATTAGCATATAAAATAATTAAATCAAGGACATATGGAATTCGGAAAAGGAGTTAAAAAAATTACATGTTCACTTGAAATATGAGGCACATGGAATTCAATATGAATCATCAATTATAATAATTTAGATATATGTTATGAGGCATATATCTCAAAAACATATCTCACGAACAATCTTTTATTCAATTTCAAGTTAAAATAAATTAGTATTTAATCAATAGAGAAAGGAAAATGTGATAATAAACCATTTTAAGCATAAGAATATGGACATTAGAGATGGACACACCCATGGGGGTGGCTAATGACAAGAGAACAAAACACATATGTGTTTCTCCGTAAATACGGTTAACATAAGACATGATAACACCTATAATTTAATTTATTAACAATATTCAAGGAATCATTAGAACGATATGGAATGTGGTACAGCGTCATGTTATTTAGAAAGAGATGAATAGAGAATAAAGATCCTAGACACCCTACCTCAATGTAGAAGTTCTTCACTTTTCCATTATTAAGAATTGATTTCACCTATAATGGAAATAATTTAATGATTTTCAAGTCCCCCATGTAGTGAAAAAAATTTTGAAAAAAATAGCACCACATATAGAATAGGAACCTTAAAATAGAATTGTGTGGAATGAAGAAATTATAGGGGCTTTCTATTTAATCTCATGGAGAAGGATTTGGACCATAGAAGACGGATGTAGAATAAAACCCCATAGATGGGGGGAAGAGGACCCCTCACACCATGGGTGGAGGAAAATCCCGCTTGAGAAGGAAGTGGGAATGAAAAGAAATTCGTAAAACATTGTATTAAGTGTACAAGGGTAATTTTACCCTCAAATTAAATATGAAAAATTTTCCCAAACTTCGTACCATTTACTTCTATAAGGGGAACCTATCATTGGTTAGGCACACAGTTTGACTAAATTTGGGAAAACCATGTGAAACCTCTCTATCCAAAAAAGAAGGTGGTCGAATGTCCATGTGCCCTAACTCATATGGTTGTATATTAATTGTATAGTCTACAAGTGCTCTCTTAAAACTACCATATGAGTTTGGGAAACTTTGTGAATTGGACAACATGGTTTTCTCTAACCATACGTCATGGTATACTTCTTCCCATTTTAGGGATCTGAGCATTGAATGAGCCTAAGAATCACTCAAACCCTTCTTTAACCATTGGGAATCATTACTAGGGCCATTTCTAGGAATTTGAAACCAAAATTTAATTGTTTGAAGAATTTGATAATTCCAGGGAATTAAAAAATGCTACCAAAGGTAAATACAGTTCCCACAAACCCTGAAAATCAAGTGATAATGACCTCTACATGTATTCCAATGTTTGAGTATTTATTTCAAAGAATACAGGGTTTTGATAATGGTTGTAAGTTATTAAATAAATCTAATTACCAAGATCCATTAGAAAAAACTTCATGAATATTTATTTAAATACATATCACGATCAAACACAATTGAAAGATGTTCACCATTATGTCTGAAAAAATCCTTAATATATATCCTTAAAAGGTTCTCATTAGGTAAATATATTCTTATATTTGGAAAATGAAAATATTTATCATGGAGATAAACATTAACTCATATTGAACAATTCCATCATTGAGTCTTCCTTAGTCATGTTAAAAATTAAATAATATTTTCATCCAATTTATATATATAAATAGGTTTAATGAATCCACTGGGGCTTTTTCTATCTATATTTTCATGTTTTAAAACCCTGAATCGTGATATTTTATCAGCAACTTCTGTAATTATGTTATCCCAACAAAAATATTCCCTAAAACCCCTATATTTATTAGTTCTATGAGGATGTAAAGAGAGATTCAATCTGTAAACCTAATATAACAATTTCCTTTTTGACCATGTATATATAGAACACATAAATTCTTTCCAAATTTTAGGATTCAATATTCACAAAAACATTAATCCAAATTACAATTACTAATGAAATTAATTTTATTTTGAAAATTATCATCATCAGATTGAGAACATTTTACCTTTTCTAATAAGGATGGTTTCATAACCATTTGAAATAATATTTATTTATACCATTACTTAGTGATTAACATGTCCATATTTACTTCATCCATAATCAAAAGATCCATCTCAATCCACATTTGTGTCAGAACACCTAGATTCTTCTTGATAAATGTTTCAACTACAATATTTTCCTTCCATAATTGGTAGTTCATTGAGAAATAGTATTCCTTGACTAGATAAGGCTATATTATGTTCCTCATATTAAACCGTTTGTGAAAATATATATTTTTTGATCTTATGGTTGATGTAAATATTACATATTTCACCATAGATATAATTTAACAATATATTCAATGAAAAGATTATAGCTATGAACTTATGATCTTGGTTTTTATAGTTTAGTTAATGAGGCATTAACTTATTTCATGAATATGAAAAAACATTATTATTTTTCATAATGACCCAACCAATTACCTACTATGATACATCACTATATATTATAAAACCAATATTTTTTTGATGGTATAGTAAAAATTACTAAATTGAACAACATTCTCTTAGATTCTTCAAAATATTTTTCACATTCTAGTATCCAAATGTAAATAAACCCTTATTGGTTAAGAAAGTGTAATTGGATATCCAATCATGAAAAATTATTCTTGGATAACTAATAGTAACCCATAAAAACAATGTAACTATCTACTAATGTTATTTTAATTATTATAGGTCATTCTAAGACAAAAGTATTCTTCAGTGGATCAACTGAGATTCCATAATTGGGGACAATATGGACATGAAAAGAATCTTTATAATGTGAGAATTCATACTATCTAATCTACAATGAAAAATATTTTCATCATAGATTCTTAATAAAAACATCAAAAGTGATTCTCATGGTCCTCTCAATTCTAAGAATAAACCAATACATGATTAAAAAAATGAAAAAAATGAAATTATAAATATATTCCTTGATTATTGTATTCATTATATCTATTAAAATAAATGGTGTATTAGTCAATATAAATAGAATTATAGAAAAAACATAAAACCTATTCCTCATATGCAATTTTGTATAGGTAATATATTACATCATTTCTCACAATTAATGATACCAAGGGATAAGATAAATCTTTAAAAAATATTGAGCTCTTTGAAATTGATAAAATAAGTCATCAAGGAAAGGAAGAGGATATTTGTTATTTATTTTAATACCATGATTTCCCTATAATCAATACAAAACCTCATGAATCCATTTTCTTCATACTTAAGAGAACATTTGATCCCCATGGTAAAACACTAGGGAAAATAATTCCATTATCACTCAATTCCTATTGTTATTTCATAAACACCACCAATTATATAATGTTATTATATATATTTGTTCAATATTTTCTTGCATTGGGGGTCAAATCATTTTGAATAATCAACTTCATGATCTGATTGATGTCATAGAAATTCACCAGAAAATACATAAATGTATTTCTTATCCAATACATACATCTTAAATTTGAATATTACTATTTCTATCCATATATATTATTTCTTATTCATCTTAAAATATAAAATTCATAAGATCTTCTAGGGTGGAAATTAGTGTGGCCCTAATAATGATGTTTTATCTCTAATGATATTGAATTCCACATCTTTATCATGGACCACAATTTTATTCTTATTACAGTAATTTTTCTGCAATATATTTTTAAATCCTATCCATATGAAGGATTATATATAAGTCAAACATTTTTTTAATAATTCATTTATCAAATTGATCACATTTATGTGATATAATGGGAATATTTTTAAATATTATTATTTTAGTGATACTTCTACTATAAGTTTTGACGGATAAATCAACTATTAATGTTATATAGAAATACCCAATTTCCTTTAAAATAATAAAAGTTTAAACAAAGTGTGAGAATCAAGAATCAAGTATATCATTTTTTAATGTTGAGGCTTTGATTAATGTACCTTTTTAAATACCACTGGGAACTTCCACCTTAGCTGTAGGGATCACATAATTGTGGGCTTTTACCCTCAACCTCTTATGTGTGGTTTTCCCTTGATTCTTAAGGAATTTATTTTAATAATACCCCATTTATTTGCACTTGAAGAACTGGATAGCAGTGGTATTTTTATTTCCCCAAAATTCTTGATCCAAATAAACCTTATTGTTTCACCCGTAACAAATTCCCATGCCCTTAAATCATTTTCCTTGATGTTAGTTTTTTCAATTTTCACATGATGTAAATTGTTTAATCATATTCTTCTTATAAGAAAGATTACAACTTTCTTAGTATTCATATGACCTATTTTAATCATTATTCCCTTTAAATATATTGGTTCTAGTAAATTACGTCTCTCTTTTGATGGTTTATTACACCATTACATCAAATGATGAAATTTTGTGAGAAACCAATGAAATTCAGAGAGTTTTCTTAAGTCATTAAAAGAAATATCCAATCCTGAATTACGTATTGTGTGTGGAATTTATATCATACCAGGTTAATCTTGTAATGATATCCTCATAATCCACCATACTTTATCATTTTTTTCCTTAAGTTAGGGAATATTTTCTTCATTCCAATTACTTCTCATGAGGAAACCATGTGTTGAGTATTGTTTTTTTAATATCTCTATTCCATGTGTACAATTTTTTAATCATCTCCATTATTCTAGATCAATTACTACCATTTATTCCTTCAATACTATATAGTATAAGTATATCCCCTTCCTTTTAATCACAACCCATGGAAAAAATATATTATTAAGGGTCTTTATCCATTTCTTAGATACCCTGGGATTTCAAGTCCCACTAAATTATGAGGTATTTTTTTAGCTAAAGGAATACAACATATGATAATCACATTATTTCAAAAAAGTTTTATCTTTTCAAAAATTGTTATACATCATATTCTGAGTATGCTACCCAAATATATCCATGATCAACTAACATAAAATACTATCTATATTTTCTTTCTTGGTAGTGAAATTTTTATATTTATCATGACTGTATATAAAATTATTTCTTCCATGTGAAATTTCTAAACAATTTCATATACTATATTAGATCATGGAATTATATATTCTAAATTAGAATATATTGTTCTAAATCTGGGGTAACACATAACATAAATTCAAAATTTATACATTGTTAATTTCCTACTCATAAACAATTTTTTTGGGGATATCTTTATATTCAAAAACTTCTTAATGGGTTTTAGTGAAAATTAGAATTATTCTAAGTATATCAAATAATACATTCAAACTCATTATGAAGTATGTCTCATTTTTGTGAATCCGTTCATGATCAAGCAAATACCAATGTTCCCTTTTCTAATTTATTACCCCTATGTACAAATGTTGAAGAACCAATTCCCTTTGTATTATCCTTATAGTGTTTTATTTCATAAAAAAACAAACTATATTCCTTAAGAAAACATTTGAATTTATTTCTATACTTATACTCAATATCTACCATAGGATTATTTTTTTAATCTATGTTTTCATTATTATAGTTCACTCTATTTCAATTTAAATTACTCTATTGAAAACATTAAAAACCCCGAGCCCAATAAACTGGATTCTATAGCCACTTAATTACATTAGAATAGATAAAAGTTGTCAAAACTAATAGTCATGATCAATTTAGTATTTTTCTGAACAAGATACAAACATCATACCCATTATATAATGAGAAAATAATATAAAACAAAATGAAATAAAATACTCAACAACCATGAAAATCATTCAAAGATCCATATTTATATATTGGGGAAAGGATTATAAATATATAGAATATCAATTTCTCATTTAGGGTTACATAAAATGGAACCATCATGAATTAATAATGAATAATCAATATGAAATGTTAAATAAATAAACAAAGATTCTATTTAACTAATAACATGAGTATCAGGATTTTATAAGGTACAGTCAACATGGAATGGAATATAATTAAACACACATTACATATAATAAATAAATTGACTATCATGATTAGATAAGGAATAATTATTATGGAATGATAAATAACATAACACACATTTCATTTAATCAATAACATTAGGAAAAAATGCATCCATATATTTATTATCAATGCAATAGTATCATGGATAATAATAACTTAATTCTTATTATATGAAATGATTAATATTGGATTTTATGATATTATACATAATGATATCTATACCATGAATACCTTTCACTAAATATTTTTTAAAATAAGAATAAATATTGATTTAATTTGGATATTATTTTTGTCTCATTTGACCTACTAATGCATCGAGGGGCTGTATAATTTTATGCCCCACCCATCACATACATATCAAACACAAATGACAGATATCTAATGACTTATTTAATACATGTACAATACTCCCCATCAAAAAATATTCCTTTTGAAAAAATAATATTAATTTACCAATATTTCTCCCATAAATCAATTGACATTAAAAGTAAAAAAAAGTATGAAAAAATGGTATATGGTAAAGGAAATAATCATATCCAAGATATAAATAATATATATGTTTAACATAAAAATAATTTCTAATGGAAAATGATAAAGGTAATTTAAATTGTCCAATAGAATGTTAATATTAATTAAATTAATCAACAAATAAAATGTAGCCATCAGTTCATTAGTCATATTACTTTTTGAAATAAATTCAGTTCTTTTAAAAGAATAAAGGGAATGAAAGTGAAATATGAAAACAATATTTTATAAATTATTTCTCTTTGTAAAACCATTGACTTTTTTAAAAATAATATATTTTTCAAAAAATGATTTTAGTGGTGGGGTAGTAAATTATTCTTGTAAACATTAAAAACATTCCTATGGACCATTTTTCAAAAACATCAAATTCAAAAAATTGTATAAATATTCTATTAAAACAATTATTAAAGGTTAAAGACAACATAATATTTCCTTAAAAATTATTTAAGTAATTAAAAGTAATTTTTTAAAACTATTTTGAAAAAAATGTGCACTGAAGAAAAATATATATATATTGAAGAGAAATAATATGAATATTTCCATTGAAATTTTCATTGCAATATTACATTAAAAAAGAGAATTAAATTTGGAATAAAATAGGGAAACCAATTAAATATCTAGATAATAATATAATTATTTGTTCTTATGAAGTTTGAATGATATGATTCCTTTGATGAAAGTAAAGACAATCCCAAATAAAACTAAGATTGTAAAATAGCTTCTTACATCTTTGGTAACTATTAAATAAAAACCCCTTTAATGAATAAAATTGAATTAAAACATTAAAAATCATGAATAAATAGATATTCACATTAAATACATAAATTTAGAATTAAATACAAGGCATAAAAGTGAATATGTGTATATTAACAAATATTTCTCAATGATATGGATATTAAGAAGCAATCCCATACCTCAAGATTCCTTTTAGTATATCATTATTTTACCTCGTATTAATTTTTTTATGAAATTTTATTATTTTATTCTAGACTATTTTTATATTTATAATATCATATATGATCTTCTGGTAATGTAATACTACCCATTTGTTTACAATTTTTTATTATTACTATTATTTTTTGTGTTAATTTCATGGTTTTCTCAAGCATGTTATGCTGTGAAAGTTCTAGTTCTTATGTATAGAATATATTTACATCACATAAAAACAATATTAATATTATAAATATCATATTTAATCATTAAATATATTTGTAGAACCATTAATAAACGGTTTACAAGAAAAACGAATTGCATCGCTTCGTGGAGACTGTATGACATACTCATGCATAAATAAAAATATAATTTCTTTAATGGTTGAAAGGGTAGGGAGGTGGATAATATATATTAATTTTATAAATTAAATATCATATCATATATATCATATATATTTATTTTTATTAATATTCATATCCATGTGAGTCATTAATAGAAAAAATAATTAAATTGGTACACAAGTCGATAATCCACCATACGAACAAGCAATGTCTTTGTTTCCCATTTAAGGTAGCGGGAGATGGATAAATATAATGTTATCAACACAATAACATTTAATTATATGTGATATAATAAATTTAACATGTTTCTTGTCTTAAGGAATAATTTAATATGGTAAAATAATAAAGAAATCAAAAGATCATCGTTAAAAGGATTGCATTCTCTTAGAAATACCAACTTATGATATCTTCATACGGACTACAGGGTTGGTCATTTGGGAAGAAGTCTAGCTTTAGAATGTGGATTATGAGGTTGGGTGGTATTTTCTCATGGTTTGGCCCAGTCAAATGTCTTTATAAGTGTCAATAAGTTAGGGTATGGAGGACCCTTTTATACTATAAAATTAGGACATATATGTAATGAAATATTCAAATATTAATTTTAAAAAAATTAAAAAAATAATGTTCACCTAGTATAATTGGGGATTGACTGTTAAATTTTTTTTATTTACTTCTAATAGAATCTACCACTATATTATCATTTCTAGAAGTATAGACAATATCAATGTTTTAATATTATAAGAACTCCAACCCTCATCATTATCTCATGTGGAGATCTCTCTGAGTGATAATGTTCCAAGAACTCTTATTGTCAGGATTGAAAAGAATAAACTAAAAAAATAATGTATTTTTTATATGTAATTAATGTGGACACCACTGCTTCCATCTCAATGAAATGAGTGGATAGTCCATCTCAATAGTTTTTAGCTTCTTAGAACCATTTTCTATCACTACCTACCTCGAAATTAACATTAACTCAAGCGATCCTCCAGATAAATAACCTAATAATATATGTACATGAGCATCAACCTAGTTGGTGAGGTACCTCTATGTGCAACAAAAATACCCAGGTTCAAAACCAGGAAGAGGAATACTTCCGGGCACTGTAGCAGCTACTATAGCAACACTATAAAAGACTGTAGCAGGTATTGTTCGATACTGTGGCAACCGAAACTATTCACCTAGGGCCACAGGTTTGGGCTTGGAGTCTTTAAGGACTTCAGGCCACCTATGCCTGCGGGTCAGTAAGGCTTTCGGGCGACCTGATGATCTTCGGTCAACCTCAAGCCCTTTAGGGCCACCTGATTTGCAGTTGCACATACAGATTCTTCAAGGAACCCCCCCCCCCCCCTGAGAAGGATTAAAGAGTAATACACATTCAATATAGCATGGGATAAACGGATTTGGAAGAATGAGAGGGTATCGACTTTTCCATCGCTATCGTGAATGTGCACCTGCACATGGACATGTTAGCCGAACAACAATGCAATGGTGGGGAGATGATCATGATGCAGATACTAGGGAGGGACGGTGTCAAGTATTTATAGTCTGTATGATTTTCTTAATACCTACGAGTTCTATAATGTCTCCAAGCCTATAAGAAATTTAATATCTATGACTACAGGACTTTCAAAGGTTCCCCCACATCCCTTAAAAGGGGGTTTTCAAAAATCAATAAAAAAGAAGGCCTTAAAGACATTCAGGATATACTCAAACACATTTCTCTAGAGAACATAGGATGGTATCATGTTTCAAACTATAATATAACTCCTTAATGTTATTTTGGATGCTCTACATCTAGATAAAAGGTCACCACTTTCCGGATAGTGATGTCAATAGAGTAAAAATCTTAGAGAAGTTTGTGACAAATCTCTAGGAATATCCATCCACCCATATGAAGCTCTACTCCTTCATCATTCTCTTTACGGTATCCCGTGATATAACTTCTATATCCTTAATTGGAAATATACTTACTATATCCACTGAGAGTACAAGTCTTAGGAAGTTGACCCCACAAATCCAAAACAGAAATATTGAGATTCTTTTGTATAGTTGATATTGTAAAAGTATATTCAAGACCATCCTCGAATTCCCTAGATGTCTATCTTGTGATTTTTTTATAGGATGGGGTTTAAGCCTCAATTTATTATTTAAATCAACGACATATTTTGGGTGGGAAGAGAGAGACCCATTACATAGCCCGAAGGATGAAGGCCAAGTGGCCTGAAACAAGGCTTGAAAGCCCATTTTTTACCCCAAAGGACCCCTCGGTGAATAGTTCTACTACAGCACCCGCACTACTACAGTTCATGCTAAAATACTGTTGCCGCTACAGTATCATCTATAGTGCCTCCACCACTATAGTGTCACTACTACTATAGTTCTGCTGCTGCTACAGTGCCCTGCTACAGTCCCGGAATTTTTCCCCTGTCCGGATTTGATCCTAGTCCTTTTTGATGCCAAGCAGATGCATGTACCACTTGGATACAGTTTCCATCCTATGATGTTGATTTAATGATAATTCCATAAATAAAGACCATGATAATATTCTCTATGTAAGGATTTTGGATCAATTTTATGATTACCATAAACATTATTTGGGTGTTCTTCCTAAGAAAATGTATCACTAAGTTCTTATAGTGACTGTAACGAAATAAAAATTATATATTTTGTATGTTTTCTTCATGAACTCAAATCTATTGGTTAAAACCAGAGTTAGACCATTGATAACAACTTTTCCACTTTCAAATTATTTATATGGTAATATGTTTTGTTATTGTATAACTATATTTAACAGTTACCAGATTCTGAACATAATAATCCAAACACTACCATATGCTCACATCCACGTTCATATAAAATAATATTTATATATAGAAAGGAACCACCATATTGGAAATATAATTTTCTATAAATTCCTTCTGAACACACCCTCAACTCTTAAATCGTAGTGGTATCCATCTAATATTCTGTTGAAGATATCGAATTTGTCCCATGGTACAATTCAATGTAGAATATTACCTTCCAATTAAGTGGTAACTTAGGCATGTCCTTAAATAACACATTGGGGGTAATCCTCTATAGATATAGAGAATAAAACATCCACTGTTTTATGTAGCAATGGTTAATAAATCCAACTTATTAAAAATTAGATTCACTCTTCTCACATTATCCCAACCTTCCCTAACTAGAATTCATTCTCATTAGTGATAGAGAAATATTGACCGATCATCTTGGCTCCAATGTATCATATTAGAAACTATCAAATTTTTCATGTATAATAGATAACCAATACATACCAATAAATACATAATATGGTCTCATTATAGACAAAAAAATAGGTCCCATGAGATATTCTCTCCACCAAGAGCCATGAATCACTATCAATACAAGTGTTTGATTTTAGAAACCCATCGAGTATAAGTCTATAACTATAAGGGTTACTCTTGAAGATCAAATAGAATATATAATTCCCTAAAAAAGATAAGTATATATAGGAATATATCACACCTATATTTATCTGCACTGATTTATGTGAATTGAACACAAATAATGTACCTTGGATCATGTCTGGGGCATCTAGGTCCTAAGCCTCCGCATATTAGAAATTATGAATCCCTGGATGCCATCTCTTTCAGCTTGGTGAAGACCACCAATATGTTTTATAGGTAGTACCAAATCATTATTATAGAATATTTTTTCAACTCTACCAACTCCTATACTATGTTCACCTCCCTTTGTATAACCCTTCTCATGTTGTTTCCTATTCCTCGAACGCCCTTCCACAATCTTCTGATCTTCTATTAGAGGATGATTCCAGAAATACCTTATGATATGAACATGACACTCACATTTATAGAATCTCTTGTGACCTGTATGACTCGATAATATATGGGATCAATGAACTATTGATCCCTATGTTTGATCTAAACTGTGCATTCCACTCTTTTGTTGGGATCTTCCATCCCATCATATGCAAGACTCTGTTGATGAGTCATTCTAATTTCATATACCTAACTATATTTACACTTACTTGAATTCATCTATAAAGTTAATTAACACCATTAATCTATCTACCATCCTTTCATAGGTAGGGATAAAGCGGGGCACTTCTACACCATGTAAATTATATTAATGTTTCTGCTCAAACAACACCTCTAAAAATAAAAATCACCAAATTTTTCAGTCACCAACTAATATACCACCATGTTGGAGCTCAATATTCTCCTAGACTAACACTAATCATAGATTCCCTATAAAATACTCTTCCTGAAATATGTTCTCTGAATAAATCAATGATAGATTCTCTTCATCATAAATCTAGGTAATCAGGATGAACCATTGTCATAAAGAGATATTTTGAAGGTTATCAAATAGAAATAACATATGGTATGAAGGTGTCCTAATAATGAGTAAAACCTAAACCATTATATACAGCTAGTCCCCAGCCACTTACAAGTTCATCTCACCTTGAATCTTATGTGATCTTTATCTCTGGAACTCACAATGCATGCTCAGGATACATGTAGCGTCATCATGAACTATTGGAATGATGCACTACCCAATTTGAGGTTAAATATATCGTGAACTAACATAGGTAGATATACATGCTATGTGATCCATTGAATTGTTTTTCATTTTCCATGTAGATGAAATAAATCCTATGTAGGCCCTAACATAAAAGCCAAATTGCTAAGATAATCATCATCATGATCCTATCATGGAATCTTAATTAGATATCTATATGGATGAATCTTTCAATATTTATGGTATACCATGGTGAAAAGATCATATAGGGATATGATCCAACAAGTACATTGAAACCATAACCCAATCCAATATGATGCATGTACTATTATTTTCATTATTATATTTACTTATTTATACCAAGACAATAATTATCTAATCAATGTTGTTTTGAATAGATTCATTGATTATCACACTATCACAGGAGTCTCCAGACCATGATCTCCACCCGATACACTACAACATGGGTTCCCTATATACCCAAAAAAACCTCATGACTACTCTATCAACAAATTATTTCCTTCAAAAACCAAGGGCTATAACGCCACTATAAAATAAACAAAAATCCATATGCCCACAAATTTCTTTTTAAGTTACGTGTTCCACCCCAAGTCCACATTTAATAGACGAGGGTTCAGTAAATATCACCAAGTAGGAAAATGAGAAATAAGGGAGGCCTTATCCAAAATAACCTTTAGAGACACACCCACCCATCTCTAATAACAATAGAAGAATAAAAATCATTAAATATTAGGAACAAAAAATGCATTCATGACATGTAACAACCTAAAACGTTAAATAAGATAACATACTAATAATAAATTGAGAAAATAAAGGCTTAATAACAATACAGTACATCCAACCTAACAAGAAGATAGAAAACAACTTCATCAAACCACTACCATTCCAACAATACTCCTACAACAAAAGCATAGAAGAACTAATAAGAACCACTCACACAAGCACATCCAAGATATGTATAAAAAAATCTCTATAAGCAATGAAATTTATGGGAGTAACACATGAATAGGTTATTATATATATAGTATGAGTCCCCAAAATCACCCAAAATCACCATGTAAAAAAATTCATCTCAAACCATAACAAATAATTTCATAAATGGATAATAATGTAAGTATTCAGATAGATGTTACTTAACTAATAGAGTATTATTTTAATATTTATAGTCATACCAATGATTCTTAACTTCCATCCACAACACTAATTCATCTAATCTAAAAACCAAATATCCTATCTACACCTTTTGTGTATGATACTATGCCCATATTAGTGTACACAGGGATAAATAACCCTAGTACATGATCTGATTCCCTTCCCTATCAAACTTGGTAGGGGGAATAAACAAACTTTTAGTTGAAGGATATCATTACATGTGATGGTAGTGGTAATAATCAACCATATTCAACTTGTAGGTTGATATCCCCACACTCCAATCCAATAAGAAGAATTTATAATGCTACCTATGATTGGTAAAAGGATACTTCATCCTAGATCTTCAATCAGGTTGGATTTTCACTAGGTAAAATTTTCCAAATGTTAATCCTTACCTCGGATATGCTAAAGAATTTGTCCATTTTTTCTTCTTATAAATTATGTTCTCTTCTTTTGTATATGAATTCACTATCATACCCCACATGAAAACTCCTATAAAAGGGGGTATATAAAGTCACTAATCTATGAAAAAATGGAGCACACTATGTTTACCAGGGGTTCATGAAATGTAGCCTAGAAGTATGCATCTTCTTATGCATTGTTTCACCACATAGTGTGAATAAATCTGACATCATAGTCCCTCTATGATTATCATTCCATGTATTTGTGACATTCAACACATCATGTATGTATAGGTTCGACACTCTACATGTGGCTTGATGCCTGTTTTATTTTCCACTAAGTGGAACACAGGGGAAACCGATTCATAATTTTCCATTTTGGCCAATCATGCTTCTATGGGAATGTACTCCCTGTATATGACGAGTATTAAATATCGGTTAACATAGCATATTGGACTGACCACATGATTTTGATAAATTTTTTCCTAAAAAATACCCTACTAAAATTTCAATGAGACACGTGGTGTGTACTCGTTAGAACTACAATCAATGTAGTCAAGGATTTTTCCATAACTCTACATCTACCACACACCTCGCAACTGCCTCCAATTAGTCAGTAAATCACACCATAAAGATTCAAAACCACATTGATCTTCATCGATTTTCCACCATAAAATCTATTTTATCCACAATTTGTTAGAAAACAAAGTCACATCACCTTCCATGTCATCTTTATACACCATATCATGATTGAAAATTTCTAATCTCATCAGCCTATTTGGATTCATTATTTTCCATCAATATTCCTACAATCAGTATCACCACTGACAGTCTTATAAAGATATTGGAATCAAAAGATTGATCCTGATTAGAACACAATATTTTTATATCATTGTCCAATCAATGATCGTAAATGAACATGGTGTACATTGATGGGAAACTAGAAAACAAAAAATTTATTGATCCACAATAGTTATATATTAATTAACCACCAGTTTAGGGATATTAAATCATAAGAGAATCTAGGTATGAATCTTTTTTCAAGAATATTAAATATTCTATTAATAATTATATAAATAAATATAAAAACAATACCAAGATTGAAAGTGGTCGATTCCATAGTTTCTTATTAGAAACTAATTCTAAGTTACGACGATGTCAAATATTGTGATAAATCTAAAAAAATATTCCTACCTCCAAATTAGATTGATTTTCGATGAAGAATGAAATATCATTTCATTGGAATTGAATATGTGGTTGAGATTCGATGTGTTCATGATTAATCATCAGCTCTGTGCTCCATGCCAATGTTCTCCTCATCAACACTCATCTCATGATTGTCCCTATGTTTTTTTATCAATACTTAGAGGAGTTTTCAAGAGGATATTATATACATCTTTGTTTTTAATAAAAGTTTAACTGGAAAAATAAATAAATAAACAAATGTATCTTTTTTTTTAATTTCAAATAATAATTTCTTAAGACTACACATCATATCAGGATTCATTGTAATCATGTATTTTTTTCCTAGGGTAAAAAAAATGTTTTGGGTTTCACATTGGTCTCATGTTCATTATTTGAGACTCTTTTGGGAGGTAATCAATTATTTTTAGGTTTTTGTGTGTGTGGTACTATATTTAATATTTAAAATATATCAACACCGAGGCAATATGGAACCCAAAAAACTAATCCTACTCAATTATAGTTCCAAAAATATCCTTTAAACTTTACAAAGTGTCTTGTTGAAAAAACCAAAGTCATTATAATGAGTAAGTAGCTTCATAATGGGTGTTGGATTAAGTAAGTGGATAATTCATGTACAAAAATAATCATTTTTTTAGAATTTTATATTTTTAAATTGATATAAAATTGATCCTAAATAAAATCCTATAACATAGATTCTTAGATGTGATGATGGGGATTATGTGAAGGACACCAATATCGTATATAACGATGAGATTATAATTTTTTTTTTTCATTCTTTTCTTTTGGGTTTGAATATAATACATCATGGTTTTATTTAATTACATTAACCATAATAAGGCTATAAAATCAGTTATTTTTAACTAATATAGACAACATGTAATTACATTACAATATATGTATCATAATTAATCAACAATGTCATTTCAAAAGAAAAATGAATCTTTATTTTCTAACAAAATCCCAAAAAATTATTCAATAGGTATATTAACCATTAATATTTCTAAAATTTAATTTACTTCCCTAAAATTTTATCAATATTATTATATTTTTCTTCCCCAAAAAAGTTTTCAATAGTTCTTTGCTCAAATTTAAACAATAAAATAGTTAAGAAAAGTTCATTAGTCCGTAATTCAAGATATTCTCATAGGTTCATTATTTGCGATTAATGTTCATATACTACATTCATATATACATATTAATTAGGGTTATTTTAGTATATGTATTTATTCTTTATCTTATTCCTTATAATGGTGAAAATTATTGGGAGGTTCATCAATAATGTTTTCATAAATTTTTCTTATGATGTGTTTATGACTTTTACATGATCCTCGGTGAAAGGTAAATTTTTTTCAAAGGATATTAGGATGATATATATATATATATATATATATTTATATTAATATTAAATTTAACTACATTTTTATTTTTATTATTATGATGGGATGAGATCATAGTGGATGGACATTGTATACCCATTCACCTCATTCCATGGGAGAGGCATGTGCCTTTATTCTGTATACCCATTACATGATCACATTTGGCAGACTAATGTTTTGAGTCCTGTATGAAATAATAAAAATTTTGTAAGTGATTCAATATTTCCTTCCATTTAAACTGATATTAATATAGAGAAGAAAATTAATTTGGTAATTAAATATTAGGTTCCTTCTAATACAGGGAGTGGTTTATTATAGTAATAAATTCTATGAATTCAAATTTTTTAATCATATTATTTTTAATTTTCTAACTATACTCTATACACATATTTTTCATACGAGAATGGGTTGAGGACATTTTTTTAGGGGTGAAGTGGATGTTACCTACTAATTTTCATTACTCACACCCTAAACAAGACCCTATTAAACATATGCATGCCTCATTGCATACGATCTCGGTAAATGGAAACTTCATATCATATGGGATATAATTCAATTATTTATAGATGATTTATGTTACCTTTTACCTTTTTTGGTGGGAGTGTGATTTGGAAACCTATGTGATCACAATTATTTTCATCATGGGATTTACCACATGGTAATAATCACCATTTTTTATTTAGGCCTCATTGTGTTTATTAGTTTTCCATATCTATCTTTTAACCTTATTTTTTATCTTATAGTCAATTTTTAGATGTTTTTACTTTTATTGAATACTTTTTATTTTTTGGTAGTTTTATGTCATCTATTGTTAGTGTGATTCAATAAACATGTACAAGTGGTGGTTCCCAGTAATTTGTTTTGTGGAGTTTCTTAAGGCCTCAAAGGATTTCTAGAAATTTCAATATTTAATTATGTTTTTTGTAATCAAATTAAAGAGGGGAAACCATATCCCATTAGTACATTATTTGACCACAAAAATTTAAAATATACTTTCTCTATTCTAAGGGGAAATTGATATAATATGGTTACATGGCCCTATGTAATTTAACGAATATATTGAATGTAATTTTCCAATGGAATAAAATCCTAGTTTATAAGATCTTAGGGATGGGGATTGGTTGTAGACTAAACATTTGACCATTGGGATATTGGAAGTAACTAATAAATACTATATTCCAATATAATTATAATGGAACCATAAATTATATGGGGTATAGTGAAATTATTTTCTATTTTCCTTTCATTTAGTGAGTTCTCTGTACTTTATCCTCATGCATCATAATAAGCATTTATATGTATGAATAGGTATGGAAACATATCTTTTTCTACGAATCCATGTGTTTCATTAGATTATATGTGTAATTTATAAAAATATTATTTTTCATACATCACCTATGATATATAAAATGTGTGTCTCAATATATTTATTTCTAAAGATTTTTTCAATATAGGCCATTTGTTCATTCCCAAATTAGAAAAGTATTTTTTTCATTTGGATGAAAAATATTGGTATCTCATAAATAATATGTTACATGTATTTCATATATACCTTAAAATTATTTAAAATATTTTGAAATCATTTCTAATTAAAATTTAAATATTATAAAAAAATTCAAGTATGTTTTTTTAATAGGTAAATAAAAAATGGAGATATTATAAATGGATTGTTAGATATAACCTTGTTAATATAGTTATAAAAATTGTGTTATTAACCAATTTTATGAAATTTAAATTTCTTTCTACTTCACTATAAATATAACTCTAATAACACCACCACCAATCCTTATAGAAGGGGAAGATGAGCATGAATCCATAGAATCAGTTGTTTTTGGTACTTAGAGCATGGTGAGTATTTCATAAATTCATTAACTAGTCATTCAATTAGGTTACATTAAAGGAACTAATGTTTTCTAATGTAATGAATAATTTCCAATTTTATAATCCCCAGTTCTTATGGGCTGAATCCTCTTCGAAAAACATTAAAGAGTGTATTTTTGGTATAAAATGTATATTTTAGATCATAGAGACCATAGAGTAACATTGATTTTGGTTATCCTCCTCAATGATGTGAAAGGAATTAATTTCGCTGTTGGATGTCATGATCTATGTGCAAAAAAAAACCAAGGTCCTTACTTGGAATAATTTTTATAATTTTTTGTTCAAAAAATTTTACATTCACACATTGCATTTGGTGATGTAAAACATGTTATAAATAATTAACATGGTTATATGATTATGATGGAGTATTCTCTAAATTATACAGATTTCCTCATTTTTACTACATATCAATGTAGAGATGATGATTCTACAATGAGATACCTTAAAATGGGGTTAAAAGTCCATAATAGATCCATATTATAATTTTTAACATAGCTATATTATATGAAATGGTAAATAAGGATGTTTTGATTGAGTTCTAATATAAATGTGGCACATGATCTAGTATCACTCTACCATAATAAGATTCCAGTGATTTTTCTTTTAGTGGATGAATGTAATATAAGTAATAGGTGGGAAGAGTTTCTTCTATCCCTGAATGCCAAGGTAGTGGGGTACCTTCCTCACCAAGATTTATAATTCCTCCAGTTTGGTTCCACATATGTTATAGAATTTTGTATATAGAGATAAACTATCAATTTGATGGTATATAGTGTCTCTAAAATTATTTTTTTAGCTTTATCCATAGTTTTTGTTCATGTAGTGTGTCTATGAGTTTATGGAATTAACCACATGTAGCCCTATAATTTAAAAATAAGTAACCTACTCTTTGGTTTGTATTATTCATCAAATTTAAGGGTAATTAGGTTTATGAGTTTATTGATGCAGTCTAGGTTGATTACGATTTTCTTTGAAGCAACCCATTCAGGGGTTTTCACCATATGGTCAATGACAGGGTGCGTGTGAGATATATGATAAAAATAAGTACATTACAAAAAATGACATGGGCACATCCACCATTAGATGTTCAATGATTATTTATGTTACATTTGGTTCTGATTTTTTAATAATTCATCCTAATATACTATTATTTTTGAAAAATTGGTTTCCCTGTTTAGTTTGAAATTGTAGGGGTCAACTACGTAAATATGACTTAATACACTAGTAGGAAAGGGAATGGAGTCAGTAAGTAAGTGTTAATCTTGTTATTTTTTGTTCTAGCTTCATATTTCAATTTCTATGATAATATGATTCATGAAATTAACCCCTTTTATGTTATTAAATAGATATACTAGTTGAAACTTATTTGTAATTTTATTTATTGCTATTCTAGGAATGTTTCCTTTTCATCTATTAATGGTGTTCAGTGTAAACTTCCTAAATAATAAGAGTTTTAAGGAATATAAAATGGGATAGATTAGAATAATTTATGTACAATTACTTTGAAAATTTCAAGACATATCTAAGGATTATATGATGCTAATCAGTCACCAGGTTTATTAATGTAGTGGATATTTACCCATATGTGTTCCCAAGTTATTTTTTATAGATTCACTCCTTTATAGAATGTGGATTTTAATATTTATCTCCACATTTTATTAAAATTATATCAACTCTCTAATATAACATAGACATAACATTATTGGGAGAATTTTGTATAAAATTGATGGATATATAGGCTAATTTACTCATTATGATAGATAGTTCTCTGTATAGTACTCTGGTACCTTTTTTCCAAACATATGGTGGAAGTTTACACCTCTATATATACTTTTAGAACATGATCTATGTAATGATTAAAAATCATTATACTTTTCCTATAATAGATGATATGTTTGGTCAACTTAAATTGGAAAGGTGGATGTCAAAAACATACATGAAATTTAATTATCATCATCCTCTTGTCAGTATTTATGGTATTTTTAGGACTACCTTTTGACATTTGAATATGAATTTATATTACATAGTATTCTTTTTGGTTTTACTAACACTTAAACCATATTTTTCACCTTATTGAAAAATATATTTACTCATTTTCTTAACTCATTCATCAATGACTTTATGGAAGAATCCTAGTTATGATAAATCTAACTATGAACATGATCTATATTTCCACATTGAATTGGAATCATTTTCAGAATGTCAATTTTATGATTCATTATCCAAATGCTCATTCTGGATTAGTTGTGTAATATTTCATGAGAATATAATTTTAGAATAGGGAATATCTATATATCCAATGATAGTGGAACTGATATTGTATTATAATGTCCAATCTAATGTTTTCCATATCAGAAGCTTCATTAAACGTGAAGAACATTAGGTATTGTTTATTATAGATTTTTTAACATCTCAAAACCCATGAATACATTTTCAATGAAACATTATTAGTCCATATGGTCTATATAGAATGAAATTTCCTTCTTTGATCTAAAATAGGATTAATAAAGCTGTTGTTCTTATATTAAGACATCAAGGTTTGGGAATTAATGTATATTAGGATTCCTTTATTCATAGCTTTAATTATTTTACTATATAATATAATCAGACATAATTATGTGGTTCTAGGAAACTTTATCTATATCAAATGAACTAACATTACCATGATTTATTGTTTTTCATTATTTTTCATGTTTAAATTTGTTGTTTTATTTAACTATTTTTTAACTAGTGTTTGATATTTATGTGCCAGAAAGTCCTCAAATATATATTCTGTTATTGGAAATTAAATCCTAGGATGAGTCACATGGTGTAATATTTTAATAAAATAAATTTTTTACCTGTTATAATCTTGGTAAGTGAAATTTTTTGTCGAGGCTCTTAGAAAAATATTACACCTTTAATAAGTTTAGGTGTGAAATGATTATTGGTGGCTCATTTTTGTTACGGATCAGTTCTATTTGGATTTTGTGAAGAAAATAAGGGTATAATTATAAACTATATTGATCATTTATCATATATCATAGAAAAATTTATTTGATATATGATTCCAAACCATAATTGTATCATTACTCATGAGAGACTCAGTAGTTGGGAGATACTTGATGTCTCACTAAAATTTTATAATTCCATTATATACATTCATGGATGTCTCATACACACTATAATTTAATGGATTAGGTTATGGAAGAGTATCATTCATAAGGGTGGTAATTAAACCTTTGGAATAGGAAAATGTATGATCGTATCTATCACTAGTTTTGGTGGAATTTAATGAATAAATACACCTTATGGTTCATTATTAAAGGCCTCACATAATAACAGCTAAAATTTGGGAATTGAAATTACATAAGAACACATTAAAGACATACCTGACCTATATATAAGTATGATAAACTCATGATGAACATTTGAATACAATCCTATGATCTTTTAAAGGGAAATACATAATGTTGGTGAATAGATATCACATAATAATGGAGAAACACTTTTTACCATTTACTCAAGCTACCTAAATTACTAAGACTGAAAATTATATATCATATAAATTGTATACCATAAAAGTTGACCATTTAGAATCATCATAGATGGTGATTGAAATATCATCATGGTTTTTTCTACATATTTAAGGATAATTTTGTTCTCGTGTGATTTTGAGTACCGGTTTCATGTTCAAATTGATTCCCAGTCTGATTGGACTGTTTGAATAAATGAATTTATGATTTGAACATTTTTTTAATTTTTTTGGTTCATGGGAGGCTCACTAAATTATGGTAAAAGTTTCATAAAATAACATATATCTTTAATATATCTAAATGACCCTATATTAGGTGTTATGTGGGTGTTCATATATTTCGTCGATTTTTTGGACTGAGATGGAATATTAAACTATGGTTAGGCCATTTATTTTATAGAAAATGACATAATAGGTAAAATAAATTCAAATAAGTCACAAATAATTCTATATATATAAAAATTATTTTGTAGACAATTGATAAAGACCCATTAAATTATAATTTCGTGAACAATTCAACTTTTCAGTTTTACTAAAATTGGATTACATTTAAAAGGGAAAGTAAGGTATTCTACGATTGAGATGTTTTCATTATTTTTAATTATATAGAATATCTGGGAAAGTTTCAATCTAGCTAAACATGACTCTAAAATTTAAAAATATGTAAAACACCTTCCGTGTTTCTAAATTGACGATGTATTTTCTTGAAATGTTTACATGTTCTGATATGATGATGTTGAGCTAGAAGGTGATATGTTAAATCAAGAGAAACCTATTTGTGTCATTTATCAGAGCCACAATGTGTTATGAGTCCTAGTTATTCCTCTATTTTGGGTCACATGGAAATATAATAATCCTCAATAAAAAAAGTTTGAGAATGATGTGTATTTCTAGTGTGTGGAATTATTCCCTCAAGAAATTTTTTTAAATATTATCTTATTCAACAAGATCGATTATGTTGAGGTTATAAATTCCATGACCTCAATGAGATTTTAATTAAATTTTCCTAATATTTTATATATCCTTTTAGCGTATATTTAGGTTAATAGTTTTCTTAGAAGTTAACATACCACTTTTTGGGTAAAAGAGTATCAGTAGAGGAAACTTGTTTTTTAGTAGGAATTTCAATAGATAACTAGTGGAGATCACCAATTTTATGATGATAAAGGTAATAGAAGATATTCCTTCGCATCCACGGGTGTTATGGTTGCATTATTATAGTTTCTAAATATATTAAGAATTGTATTTTTGTCTTAATTAAAACAAAAAATCAATTAACATGATCGAAGAAATTTGTAGTTTTCCAGCATTTACACCTGTAAGTCACACTCTGGAGATCATCCTACCTTATCATCCTTTCTCTGTATATATCTCTGAATTATTAGGTTAGGTAAATTTAAATCCATTATGTAATCTTAATCTAGAAATTAGAAATCTTATTCTCTCATAATAACTTTTTAATCATTATCATTGTAAAAGAAGGGATAATACTTTTTCAACCTAATCCAAGGTTCCAAGAATCCACCTAATCTTTTTGATTTCTTCCATTATAGAAACTATGTGTGCTTAGCCATGGAAATTAAATGAAAAATATATTCTCTAATTTTTCTTATTATATTTCTAAATCATTGAGTAACAATTCAATAAATATTTCAAGTTTAGGCGGTGAGTTAGTCTACGTAATGAACCAAACCGAGTCTGACTAACACGTCACTCAATATGGTCCTCTATATTTCAAAGCACCGTAATAAAACCACCATGTCTCTTGAAAAAGTAGATGTAGTCACAAAAATAGAGTAAAATGTGTAAGTAAATTTATATATCCATGAATCATACAACAACTTTCCCATAGGTCTAAACCTAAAATAAAAACAAGAGAAGCCAGAGTCAGAGTCTTTATGTGACCTTATGTCACCATTAATCCTTCCCACTATGAATGTTATGAGAACCAAGAGAGTCTAGAGAACTATATGATTATATTTCATTTTCTTAACTCTTTCAAAATCACATCTTCAAATTCCCAAAGGTATATGTCAGGTTTGATCATAAATCCCAATATTATTTCACTAATGAGTTTATAAAAAGAC
Organism: Viscum album; assembly: GCA_963277665.1. NCBI lineage: Eukaryota > Viridiplantae > Streptophyta > Magnoliopsida > Santalales > Viscaceae > Viscum > Viscum album. The sequence goes on from OY728165.1 coordinate 625,207,194, forward strand.
TAATTCCATGAGAATTTTTATTATACCTTTTAAAAAACCATTTTCTAATGAATTTTAAAAAGGGGAATATTTTATAAAATATCATTCAGTTTTACTAAGATCTATTTATATTCACTCATACATTGAATATGATAATTTTATCAGAAAAAAATCAAAATACTTAGAAAAAACAGCCATGAATTGAGCATAAGATAAGCATGTGAACAACTATCCATTAAATTTACCATCATGTGTAAAAAAATATTTGATATCGCCTGTGGGAATACATTCACAATCATATAATGAAAACATAAATCCAATATTTACATGAATCCAACTGATATCATGTCCTTCTACAGTTTGTTAATATCAAACTGCTTATAGTATTACACCAACTAAAGTGAAATTCATTCATTTCTTGATTCAACCAAGGTTCCCAATTTGATATTCTTACCAAATATAATTTAAAATACATGAAAAAACTATATGATACATTTTATCATTGAATAATTTCTACTTTTGTACTTGAAAATCCATTTTGGATCCAAAACCACATTTATGTCATTTCATCAACGAAATAGAGTGAAAAAGAATTTATATATAAATCACTATTTAAAAATTTGGAACTATATAAACATAAACTTCCATAAAAATTTAATAATTTTCATAAAATAAAAATTAATTTATCATAACATTAATTAAATAATGAGTTAGAACCTTTGTATAGAGATGCCTACCTCAATAACCGAGGTAAACTAGTTTCCTTTGACAATATATATTTATAATTGGTAGATCATGTCCTTATAATCCTATATCCATAAGAAACATCATAAAATATACACTAAACCTATTATATACAGAATCTAAATCCTAATAAAGTTTCAATTGGATAAGGGGAGACGATACCAAGAGAATATCTAAGATGAATATGGGAAAACATATTAAATATAGAACCTACATTGAAGATTTATGTTAACAATGATTAAAACACATTAGTAATACAATGGTAGTACAATATTAATCATTCTAAAATGTTAATTTCATGAATAATCAAGGTTTTCGATTGGTTGTATATAAATATGACCAATGGAAAATAAGTAAATTCCCATTTTTAAAATGTTCTTATTCGGGTGAACTGTTAGGACGCATAGTCTAACAAACTGTGTTCTAACTATGCATGGAATCTATCTCTTGATAAAAAAGAAGAATATGTTTTTAATATGTTCCAAATGATATGATAAAAATATTATCTTGTATTGAGACACCCCTATAAAGACACCCTAACACCTGCATGGTCACCTTGGCGAATGATACAGTTAGATTAACGAGGTTCAAACCATGAAAAACCCAACTGGATACATATAGATTCATTATTAATGGTTAGTACTATCTATGAAATCTAATTGTGTTACTATACAATTTCCTAAAAAACAACCTTTTTACATCTACCATTTATAAACCTCTATAACAACCACAAGGATAAACCAAACTCAAAATGTGACATAAAAGTAACCTAGAGGGTGTCACAATTCTCCCCATTGTGAAATTTTTATGTACCTAAATTTTTATCAAAGTTCCAAACTACAAAAATTTAATTATAATTATACCTCATAAGAAATTATTTATCCAATGTCTCATGGTTATCCCGTTAGCACTACCATCGTACATAGACTAATGGAATTTTTTTACAACACAATACTATATCTTGTTGATCCATAATCTGAATTGGTTGCTTCAAAATGGTGATTTTAGTATCAAGATCAATAACTTACCATTAAATCACATACCTATGGTATTTTTGATATTTCATCTACTAGGAAATATGAAGCATGTCATTTATCATTGTCTAGACAAATGATAATTCCAATCGATAAGCAACATTTCCAAGAGACTCAATGATCTCAAAATGGACAATAAAATTCCATTCAAATGTGCATTTCATAACCAAATGATAGTGTCCCCATTGGGGTTGAACTCATAGAATACCTAATCACTAATCTAACAATCTATTGGGCAGCAAGGATGGTCCTCATAACATTTCTCTTGAATCTGAGTACTCTGTATCCTCTTACAAATCAACTAATATTTTTTCCTAATATCTGAATAAGTCTTGATCCAACCTAAAACCACTCTCCCAACTCTACACAACATAGGGGATATATATAGAAAATAATTAAATGATTTTAATGGTGAAATTTGAATCATATCTGAATAACAATAGTTATAGGAAAAAAATTCTAGAGTTCTATTACTTTTTTAGAAACCAAAAACATCAAGAACACAAACTTGAAAAATAACCTCATGAATATAAATATCTCATTCAGTATTCCCATCCATTTACAAATTATATTTCTTTCATAACATAAATTGGGAACTCATCGCCTCTTACAACCGTTTTCAAGACTGTGATGTGAATCTAGGATCCCCATCAGGAAAAATCATAGTGGAAACACCATGATGTCTCACAACCTCAAAGACGTACAAGCGCTTAAACCACTCAACCATCATAATCTCATTGATAAGGAAGAAATGAAATTATTTTATAAGTTGATCAATGATCGCCCAAATAACATCCCACTGAATATGAATATATGGTAAAATAGGGATCAATTTCATTGATATCTCATCTTGTTTATATACTTCAATCAAAAAGTGTGGGAATAATACATCTAGTATCTGTTGATGTACCTTATTTCTCAGATAAGTGAGGCACTAATACATGAAATCTACAATCAAACACATTTGCCCAAGACACCAATACTGACTTCTCATATCATGATTCTACTTTGTAGTTAAAGGTGTATAGACCAATAAGATTGTTGTCTATTATGCATCAAATCCTGCCTCAGAGATATAAGTCCAACCATCCTACCTTGGAGAAACAAAACAGAAGTATAAAACCAAGACCAGTCAACTAAGGTCTCCCCACCATTTATGATTTTACAAAAGCTCTATAAATTGATGTATAAAACCTTATCGAGATTAATATCATCCTAAAATGATGATTCATACTCCAATGAGTGTAAAATCACTCTCCTACCATCCTTCTCCACTCCCAAGATCTTCTCAAAAATCTAACACATAAGAGACCAACCTTCTTATAATTTATTCAAATCATGAGTTTGTAATTTTAAACACAATGAATCAAGATACACAATCCCTTACCTAGTAGTATAAGTAATATCATAGTCAAAATTCTAGATATACAAATCTCAATGCTCTATCTCATGTTCAGATCCCTTTGAGTAAAAATATATATCATGATTTGATGATCAAAATATACCATAAACCACTCCCAAAAGTTATAGGGATCCCTTGATTTAACTAAAAATATAATACCTAGAAACTAAATATTTTGGGTAGGGTATTTCTTATCAAGATGGAATAATTGTATATATCCATAGGATACAACTTGTTTTCGTTAAACTATAACATACCCTAATCCTATACCTAAATAATTGTAGCAGGTATCATAACATAATCCTGGTTCTAGAATAATCCAAATGGGATCCAAATTCAATATCTCCATCAGTTCCAAAAACATATACCTATAATTCATCATTCCCCTCTATATTATCACCCTTTCATGTTAAATCTCTAATTGGAAAAGAAATCTTGGAGAAGTCATGAAAAATGACCGATATTAACCATCCATGCCAAAGAAGCTTCAGATCGCAATGACAATTTTGGTATACTCCAACAAAATTACCACCTGAATCATATTAGGATATACTAACATACCACTCATAGATATACAATATTTTAGAAACATAACAAATTGGATCTAAAATTCTCATTTTATTTATTTCTAAACAAGTGATTCTATTTAATTGTTCATAGGATAATATCCAAATGATCCATGTGATCCTCCCCTGACATGGATTACAAAATATTATCATCTATTAATTTGTGATTGATTTATTTTATCAATTCCTTTAATACTATAAGAGCATTTTTAATAAAGAATGGCGTAACAATAAACTCAAAATGTCTATATGAACTCTTAAATGTTGTGTTGGGTATATCCTATTTTTGGACACTCAACTAGTGCTACCCTAACTTGAGTTCAATCTTTTAAAACAAAAAAACCACCACTATATTGATCAAATAGATCATCAATTCTCATAATGTGACTCATTTTCTTATTATTTAACTAATTTATCTTTTTATAATCAATGCAATGTATGCGGCTACCATCTACCATTTTTTAAAATAATAGTGGTGAAGCCCAAGGTGACTTGAAAAGATGAATAAATTAGTTCTCCCAAATTTCAATAAGATGTAAATTAAGTTCCTATAACTTATTGGGTATTATTCAATAAGTTCAATTGGCTCAAGCCCATGAAATGGAAACGATGGCATTGAGACCTGGGCCATGTGATCTGTAGCTTTGGGAAAGGGGAATGTGGATCATCGTACCACATAGAGAAAATTGATGAATGGGACTATATATATGAGTACCATATAGTAGATTAATAAGGGTCAATGTGGATTGTTGGAATATAAATTAACATCATAATAGAGTGTAGGCTAATCGTCATCTTAACCTCTCACCATAGTCTTAAACTGGAAAAATCATCATTAAATAACTCGAGGTACACACTCAACATGGTAGGAAGTGGACTACTCCAGAAAGAGTCAACGACATCAAGTAGAATCTCTAATATCTGGTATGACTTCATTCCAACAAAATAAGAAACATTCCATTATCTCCCAAATAAATAATCCCACATAGCATGAAATATTTGAGAGACTCTATCAGATGTAAGAACTGAAAGCAATGATCAAAAAATATGATCTAGGTGGTAACTCTAATCATCCAATATATGCCAAAAATAAGTAATAAGGTATCAAGATCAAGTAAGTTGAATCCCCACACCACTTAAATGTTGGTTATCATCACCCAACATGAAAGACAATTAAAACCTTGTTCGATTTTATTTCCCAATGGCATGGAAATATCCAACAAAAGTGAGTAATTTTGAGCACAATACCACCACATAAATCAAATTTGAACATATAAAATAATTATTAGAACCTATATAAAACAAATATAGTAACATTGAGGATAAAATAAATTTCATCCATCTAGAATTAGATGGCCCTGATTTAAATTCTTTTAGACATGTTCCACTACGTAAAAAAATATGTTTTCTAGTTCTCCCTTTGATTTCTTATCAGCAATACCATATCCATTGGTTGAATATATGACCCACAAACCAAGAAAAAATTAGAAATAACCTATTAGAACTTGGTAGGAGTTGATATAGCCTTACTTACTTGGGAAATAATAAGATAAAAATTTAAATGATGGACAAATTTTTTACAAGATGGAATGTTTTGCGAGATTTTATAAAATGTTATTTGGTATTAATAGGTATTCTACACTAATTGAATATAAATAGTGTATCCTATGGAAAAGATCTTGAAACATGTCCTACTAATTGACTAAACCTGGACATAATTCTCTATCCATATCAATAACTCTAACTACCACCAACCAAAACTGAGAATCCACCTAAGTATGTGGCACCAGCTATGTCAACCTCATCCACAGTGACTTTTTCCACCACCATCATGAAATAGAGTATAAGTGAATTTATATAGATAAAATATTTTCCCTCAACCCCATCAAAAACATTTGATTCTTGAGGATTTCATTTTTAATAATATTGGGTCGTATGTACATCAATTCAACCAAACGAGTGTAATACTCCAAAAATCATATTCTACCCTTTCACTGTTGTTATAAATTCCTAATTCAAAATAAAAAATATGGTTCAAAAATTTCATGAAATAGCCTAGGTAAGGCCCTCATTCCACTTAGCATACCTAATAGAGTCACGCCATCTTCTTCCTTGAACCTCACACATGTAACTAGTAAAATCCAAAATAGAATCCTTTAGAGTTTTTAGAAAATGAAAGATACATTCAATATGATCAAAATTCCCTTCATATCCCTAAGGTCATTTTTAAATATTGAATATGGGTGTATTATACATATTAAATTATGATCCATAATTCATTAATCTTTCCTCATTCCCAAAACCCATTTGACCTACAGTCTAAATAGGTTGGATTACCACATTCAACAAAGAAGGTTACACTAAAGGATTTTCATTTGGAACTTGTCTCAAAACTTCCCCACTCAGACATATAAGTGTTATTTGGGAGGTATTTTCTTATAAAAAATAACCCATCATCTTGTGGTAAATTTTATGAATCCAAGGCCAGCATCAAGAATCCAAAAAAAATAAACATTTAGACTATAAGATTTCAAATAAATTGTGGATTATATGAACAAATATGTCATATAACAAGGAATAAAATTAAATTAAATAAATCCCAAACCCATTTCCTTTAAATACATTTATTCACCATGTCTTAATCCTATAATAATTCCCCGACCACCCATTCTAAATTGTGTTCAGACATGAAAGTAATCTTGCTAGGCATCCTCTTACACATACATGCTAAATACTGATGTTCTTAACTCTTACCTAAATAGACCCTAGACCAATCTGAAAGAAAATAAAAACACATCAAGATGGGTAATCCATTGAATTATATTTTGTTATGAACCATCCCTGGTCGACCAAAACCATCATATTGTAAGATCTTCCACACAGTGATGTGAACAAAACAACTATCAAGACTCATGAAAAAATTGAATAAGTCAAACCAATAGTGTACACTAAAGAATAATGGGTACATATCTAGGAGTCACACACATTCAAGACCAAATGGATAAACCTGAATGTAATGAATGACAAACACATGACTAGTCTCTATGTGAAAAATCGTCATCACCAATTTATTCTACTATGAAAGAAATGTTAACCACGAGAATTCATAGAGCTACGTGATGTACTTTCCTTTAACTAATTCTATTAAAATGACATATATAAACAAAAAAATTTAAATATTGTATTTGAGCATAAATCCTAGTATGATTTCATCAAATATTCTATAAATAGTCCAATAGCATCAAAAAATTGTCACTTTCTATAAAAACAAATCCATTTTTGTAAAAACAATTGAAAGGGGAACATTTAGGAAAACAAATAATTTTTCTTAAAATAAATTCATTTATCACAAATTAGAAATATGAAAAGGATATGAGAGAAAATATGAGTTTATAAGAAAAACCAACCATGGATTTACCTAATTATAATCATGTTATAAACCATCCCTGAAATATACTTCAATCTATAAAACAAAACCTAAACGAAAAAGAATACGATTTGGGATATTGTATTTAGTAATAAGTTCTCCAACATATAAATAAAACACTAAAAATGAAATCATGGGATTCCAAAAATTTTAAATTATCACCACCATCTATTGATATGAAACCTCTTGGGGTATTACACCCTATAATCGTTCATACATCCATTTCTGAACAAAATCAAGTTTCCAAATGTTATAGGTCTACAAAAATCCATTTAAAAACCATGCCCCAAAATTCTAAAAATATATCATAGTGAAGAATATATATATATATATATTCATACTATAAAACCTATTATAGATTCAAACCACCTATAAATAATTTCATCGAACACATAGTCTGAATAGATTTATTTCTAAATAAATCCCCTTTAAAATTTGTAATCTTAGAAAAAATTACATGGTTGTCAAATCAATATTTTTCATAAAATAAACAAAACGACATTACAATTACTTTACCTAACGCATGGTTTTTAACCATTTTATAGTCACACATACCTCATAAAAGAGGTAAAACAACTACCTTTGTGAATGGATATGGTAAATAAGTTGTTTGAATCCTCATTTACCTAGATATATATGAAACATCATAAAATTTATACTAATACACTTAGATCTGGTATCCACATACTAATCGGTTTATAATGAGAGAAGGGGGTAGAGATCAAGAGACGATCTATGAAGAAGATAGGAAAAAAATTAAAAATGGAACATATATTGATGAGATCCATCAATAATGATAGTTAACAATCAATAATATAAAAGAAGAAGCCTCAATATCACTAGAGATGATTTAGTTAAATCTTAAATGGCCTTATGAGGATAATAGATATAAAAATCTCTATGGTAATAGTGTTAAATTAAAAATTTATATGGTTTTTATCGTGAAACATGGTTATGCCACTCTGTTAGATAAACCATGTGAAATTTCTATCTAGCCATTGTATCTTGAAAAAATGGATAACAGTTTCGTAGAGATGAGCTACACGGTTTTTAAAAACCATGTATAACTTTTGTGACACCTCTAGACCACCGCCGAGACACCTATATGATCACCATGGTGAGACACATGGTTTGAATAACCCTACTCAAAATGTTAAAATTCCATTGGATCCAAATATATCCTTATCTTATGGTTAGTATAATCCATCCACCCAAACTGTATACCTATAATGTTTCCTCTAAAAATCCTTCTTTTCAATAACTAAATATTAGAAAACTCTAGAATGGCCCCAATTATAATCCAATCTCAAACTTAGGAATGTGTTTTACCCAAAGGGTGTCACACTTTATGTGGAAGCATTCAATCCCTCCTTGAGATTAAAATAAACCTATTACAATTGAGATATTATGTGTATGTTATTCCCTCTAATAATCCTTCAGGTGAATATTGGGATCAATATTGGGAGTTTATGGTCCCCATGTATATCATTTATTCCATAAGAATTAATTTTTGACTTTATTAACACAAACAACCAATTAACTTACAAATGCATATAGAATGTTGATGTCAATTTTGATCCCAGGAATAATAATTTAAAACAAGTAGAATGATTATGTGAAATAAGTGAAAAACAATGATTTTGGTTTAGAATCAATCAACGAGAAGGAATTCCAATTTTTTAGATCATAGTTCATGTATTAGTGAAGTGGAATATGAGGACGTATTATAGATATAATCATATGTTTTTTAAACTACTCTCAATAAACTGATCTTCTATTATAATTATAATGCTTTTTTAAAAATGTACTTCAGTTAATCGACTCGATATTTCATCTAAAACCATATTTAAAAAACGAAACCACAACTCACCCACTAGACCTGGATTGAAAATAATTTTATAGTTAATGATTATAAGGGTCTAAATCACTAAACCCCTAGTGGTTATTTTAGTTAAAATAAGATAAGATATTAAAATAGATTAAAAAATGAAAAAATACATCCATAATTAGACATGATACCACACATAACTATTTATAATTTACAATGAATACATTTCATTGAACTAAAAGGTTTCCCCCTCACTCTAGTGATGAGGTATTAAGAAAATAAAAATAATACAATACCTAAGTAGAAGCACTGCATTATCTCAAAAATAGAAGAAACCCCTTCAGAATCTCTCAATAATTATAGGCAAAGAGTTCATCCTACACATTATCCCTCTTCCACAATTTAATGGAAATCCCATTTTTGTTCTATTATCTTTATTTATTCATATATACTATAATTTCATATATCATCATCTATATCAATTATTCTTAAAATTATCATTAAATCCATGAACAATCCCATACTTTTTATCCATTTGAAAACACCATTCAATTTGGTCAAGAGAGGTAGCTATATGGATATCCTATTTTGAGTTTTTCTTATCTCTATATAATCTTGAATCCCTATCGGATATAAATTTTTAGATATTTGCATTTCAGACCATATCTTCATCATTATTATTAAAATTCTATCTCAAATGTAAACTAATCATGTATTTCAGAGAACACATGTTCTAGAACATGTGTATCTCCATAGAATAGATTAAGTTATTCTGTAGGGGTGGAACCAATATGCTTTTGATATATCAATAGAAGATATGTAATATGTGGTATAGCATCATAATAGGGTCACAAACCATCTTCATCGCCACTTTAATTGCATAATAACCTAGGTACTATGGCATATGAAATATCCTAACTTTTGAAATTGAACTCTATTTATTTTCAACAAAAATTATGTAGTTTACCACTATGACGCATATCATAAATTCATGCATTTGTTTCGTTACTCATCATCCTCTATTACAGTGAATGGTCCATGTCAGGGTGAAAAACTCCTTGAACCATAAAAAATAATGTCATTGTTGATTTTAGGGTATCCATGGGGTAGCCTAAACCTATAGTGTAGACTTTATGCATGCTAGATATCCTTAATTTATGGAATGGAATTATGGTGAAACCAAAGGAATACATCACAAACATTTCTTCATATCAACTCTAGGGTCATATATGTCATATAACCAAACTTTTTAATTTTTTCCTCACAACATTAGTGTATCCTTCACACTTTTTCTGTAAAAAATAGTGAATTACCATGTTTAATAGGTAGGGATGGTGAAATATGAATGTGGATGAATGAATGTGTGTGCACCGTATTTAAATTAAAGAGTATTGGTAAATCGGAATAGTACCTGTGAAACTCTCAATCACACTTCAAAAAACAAGGGGAAATTGAATAAATAATATTACATTTAGTGTTTGAGGTGTCCTATTCAAGCATAATTGGAGCCAGTGGACTCCTATGATATAATATGATTTGAAACATCCTTTGTATCTAGAGCTGGTCAAATTCCACACCCGTTTATTATTTTTGGATTTTGGATTATAGATAATCTTATTTATCATTTAATGGAACTTAATCACATGTTTCCCTTTAATCCCAACTTGTATTCATAAATTGGTCTTAATGCTTGGAATGTGTCTCAGGTTACTTTTAGGTTTTAGATCCATCAAGGGATGAAACCATATTTTCTATTGGTGCACATATTGAGTCACATGGTTTGGGTAAATCATATAGTCTCCATAGAGAAACTGTGAAACCAAAAATTTCTCTGAGGATCATTTGGAAAACCATAGAGGGTGGGTAACATGCCTGTGAAAGACCTATATTGTTTTATGCATAGGTAATTATCCTATTTTCCACATGGTTTGGGAAAACTATGCATAATACACATTATTAGTTCCACATGGGAAGTACCCTTGCAATGTTTCACGCATTTTTGGAATACTGTTTGTCTAAACCATGAGGGATAATCATGTGGTGATTGGATTAAAAGTTGAAAGAGACACATATATTTCTCAGAGTATGGAAAAACATGTGATGAAACCCTTCGACCCATTAAAATGGTGAATTGGTTGTTTTCCCTCCCATTTTATTTCTTCTTTTCTTCTTCCTTTCTCTTCTCTTGGTCATGAACTATAGCATGGGTTCTCATGTTTTACTCTTCCACTACATATTGATCTCACTTCTTGTCTGATCTCCAATATTTGATCCTTCAGTTGAATTAGATCAATATCATTAATGATTTCCAATATCTTGCTTATATTATTCTTTTCCCTCTTCATATGGTGTGTAAATCCGAGGGAGTTGTTTTACCCTATTTTCAATGAATTCTTATAAAACACCAATTTGTTTAAATTTACTCTGAGTTAGTGGCTAATATAGGATGTACATGTGTATACCAACATGAGTTAGGTGGTTCATACATTTATTTCTAACTTCTATAGTGTTTTGTGGTCATAGGCTAGAGTGTCCTTTTGTGTTGACTATGTGAGGACATCTTAAATTTATTTTTTAAATTAATAAATTAACTAAGACCTTGTGAGATACCTTTGGGAATTCTTACCCAGTTCAATAAATTGTCTGAGCCACATTATGGGATTCATAACATGTGTGGTATGTTCAGGGCTGTTTATTTAATTAAATTGAGTTTTTTAATTATTTGAATTTATTTATTTAAGTGAATATATATATATATATCATGATTTGAGATCCATGGGATTGTGACGGGCTCAGACCATGGATAGTGGTGGTGATGACCAGTAGGATGAGGTGATGTGATCATTAAGATAGGCTTTGCCTAATACATATGGGTGGTGTTGACAATTGGTTAGGTGACTTGGTCGTTATATTCATACATCCATGTCGTCGGGTTGTGGGCATAACCTAGGATATATTTAATGTAATGTCCATCAAATTTGAGTGACATGGTCACATGGATTCTAGGTTCTCTAATTTTTTTTCTTAGGTTCTCTTTAGTGAGTTTCTCTCACCGGTGTTAGCCAATGTGCCATTTAGAGTCATGTTCACATAGTATTACTTAGGTGATAAGGTGGTATTGACCACTCATGTGGATAAAGTACTCCAGTAGTTATGAATTAGGAATTATGGTTTGAGGTTCATATCATATAAATCCACGGGCTTGGTGACGAGACATCATATGAAAACCTTGAGGATATCTATTTGGGGTTGACACATTGCATGCTTGGGGACATTGGGTGAGGATAATTTGAGGAGGAATGGTATCGTTGTTTAATGGGAAATTAGATTTTTGTCCCATTTGGGTTATTATTTGAGGATATATATCATTTTACTTACAGATATTGAACATAAAGCAAATGTTTGCTTTCAGGTAGGGGTTCGAGGGACCAGATTTTTAGATTGGGAATCCCTATGGGACGACGATTACATGAAGTAAACATGTTAGGACCATGATGATTAGGAATGTGATCATTTTAAAGTGTATTATTTTTTTTCATGTAATTTTAAGAAGATATGAAAATCACCAAACCTTTTATATTGTGAAATTCAGACTGACCATCGGATTCAGACGAATGGGACTCAAAATGCATGAAAAGGTCCATCGTATTTGGAGAAACTTTCTAGACAAAAACTCTCATCGGATTCAATATAAATTCAGTATGGATGTATTTATCGTAGTAGTTGAATCATAGTCGGTATTACTATGATAAAACTAATTTTTTGATGCTTTTTTGATCTTTTAGTTATCAAAAATCATGATTTTGGGGTAAAACATGGTATGCAAGATTGATGAAAGAAAGGGGGTGAATGAGATGCTACTAATCATATTCAGATTGATCAAATCTGGATGAATATATAAGGAGATGATGTTAACCATATTTATATTGATCGTATTAGAATGGTAATGAAAAAAGGGTTGTTGACATCATATTCATCCGGATTGTACTTATGAAAAATTGGATAGAAGGTTGTTGTTAAAATAAAGACTGGCATTTTACCAACTGATCATCAATGTATTCAGAGGCAAGATCATTAAAGAAGAATGTTGTTGAATCCATCATAATGGGATAATCGGATTCATAAAGGCCGAGAACATTTGTGATTTTTTTTAATTCTTTAATTGAGTAAAGATCCATCATAATCAAGGAAGCAATTTAATGATAAAAATACATGAAAATAATCTGATCAAAAATATAATCAACCATTTAAAATGGGATGAATTCCATTTTTTAATATTCAAGTGGGTCATGAAAAGAGACGAAGAAGATTTTTTTTATTTCATTTGTATCGAGAGAGGATCTAAAGAAAATAGCTAAATTGTTTGTCGAGTGAGATCTTGAAATTCAATGAGATATTGTTATCAATAATTGGTAGATATAAATCATATTGAAGAAATTAAATTGATCAAATCAGAATTGATAATTGGAATCAGATTTGGAAATAGAATCTAGACTAATGATTAAAAAATAATATCTAATATTGAGATGAATTTGATGAAGATTATAAAGGATTTATGAAAAAATGAGGATTTCATATATGCACTTGAAATTCAAGGTAAATGTATATTTAGGTGAATTTGGTTGAGCGGAAAAGTTTTTGGGATTCTTTCCAATACCTCTAATGGGTCACCTATAAAAGGTGAATTTTGTTTTACTTATTTAGAGGTCTTCCATGAAGTAATTCTACATGAGAAGAGAGATAAGATCTAACTTTCATTATATAGAAAAAAGGTTTTTGTATTGAGATTTTTTAAAGATGTTTTGACGTATATAAGTAAAAGTAGAAGAGACAAGATTGTAATGTTGTTTGATTGATTGTTGTATTCCACCATCTCTCGGATTCTTCTTATCATCATATTTGGCTAGTCATAATATAAGGATGGATAATTAGATTAGGAATTATATATTGGGATTACTAGAATGATGAAGAAGGAGTTCTGGATTGTCCTGATCATATTCTAGTAGAGCTACATCTATCTTATTGTAAATCAGATTTGAAGATTAGAGTGGATAGATTGGGTTGTGCAATCGGATAAGGAGATGGAGGTAGAAAAAAAATCTGAGCAATTGTATTAAAATTCTATATCAATGTCTGTGAAGTTCATACAATCTTTTGGGTAAAAAATCGAAGAATTATATATCAATGAATACTTTTGTATAAGTTGAAAATAACCACATTTAAAATGAGTTGTTACAAAAACATTTTTTTACCATCTATATATGATACGTGGGTGCACAAACACTTTCATATTTTCTTCAAAGTGATACACAAGTGAAAGGGAATATCCTACTCATTGATTTCCACCAAAATGATTATTTTCTAGTGGATTTTGGGGTATTTGATAATTTCCAAACCCTACGAAGGACGTATCAATTTTTATTGAATAGTGAACCCTGTAAATTCTTGTGTTCTTGTGGATGTAAGTTCTAATTTCTTTTAATAAGACTTGAAATAGTTAAAAAGAGGTGATTTTGATTTATGGTTATATACAAGAATAAAATATCACTGATTCTCTGCTCCCCCTCTCAGTGATAATGTTATCATGACTGAGAATTTTCAACTACTATGAGAGGGTATATTCCCTTCGCATATTCTTGGACGATGGATAATTTCTATTATGTGAACAGTAATAGTATTCTAGTTTTTTGTGGAATGAATTATCATTTCTAGAAAGATAGAATGTTGTTGTATCTTATGTCTTTTGGGTATGATGTTCTTGAAGCTATATCTTATTGTTTTCCTCCTATTGATCATAATCTCCACATACAGCTATTAATGTGAGAAATCTTTAGAATGATAGAAGGTACAATAATTCTTTATTTTCATCACATTATGAATGTAAATTCTTATGGTTTAAAGGATTTTCCACATCCAAAGGTATATGGGATAAATTGAAGAATATATATAACAGAAATTCAATTTTAAAGAAGGAAAAATTAAAATACTTGAGATTGATGTAGGAAGATCTAAAGATGGGTTTATAAGGATCTGTTGGGGACTTCATTTCCATGGTAAATGACATTGTTAGCACTATTATATGTCATGGTGAAAAGACAGATTATTCTAAAGTTGTTGAAAATATTTGGAGATTCGTTCCCATCATGTTTGATGCAATAAAATCTTCAAAAATTGATAGAGATCTAGAAAAATTGTCTCCAGATTAGTTTCATAGAACTCTCATTAATTATGAAATGAGAAAGGATAAATCTATGTGAAGAAAGATAAGAGGTTTTAGAGAAATTTCAGTCACATTTATTGTAACACCCCGAGATTTTATGAAAAATATTCTTTTAATTTCATTAATGTCTTGTGTTGTATTCTACACCAAGATTACCTTGCGCTATACGCAACACCATATTAGCTTGTAGTATACGCAACACTATTGTTGGATCGTGTTACACACAATTTTGATAATAGTTATTCTACACAACATTGAGTATATATATATTCAATGTATAAATAAAATATGGTTGGATTCTGTTATACAAAATAACGAAGGATTCTTTAACAACACGCAACCCTGACTTGTCTTGCATTACACGCAATCGCGACCTTCCTCGATAGCGTGTGTTGTGCGCAATACTGGGTTTTAATAAACAACGACATATTATTATAATATTGTCAAGAACTAGCTGTTATGAATAGTGTTAAATAAATTTTTAATTTTATAACATTATTATTCATCTTACACATTTCTAGAACATGGTATAAGAAAAAAATAAATTTTTTGGGTAAAATAAGTATTTTTAAAAAAATGCAGTTTTGCCGCCTTTTGATGGCGCACCCACATTAAATCTAGTTTTTGACATGTTTATATGTTCAATTTGACAAAATAAAATTCTTCTTTTGAATCAGGATATAAAAATTTACATTAGATAAAGTGTTGATATTTTTTTCGATAACTTTCATATTTTAATGAATAGTAAAAACACGCTATATTTTAATTAAAAACAACTTTTTTCATCGTAATATCTTATGTGGTTAAATTATAATATTGAATGGTTTTAAAGTATAAATAGAATATATTTTTACCATTTAATATAATTAATGTCATTTTCATTGATTTTACCTTCAATTCGTAGGTTAAATCAATTCAATCTTTTGCAATGTTTTAAACAAAAACCCGTTTTTATTCGACAACGGAATTAATTTTAATTTAATTTCTGCAACATCTGTGTATTGAATTTTAAAAAATGGATTCTATATTTGGAATCAGTGGGTCCAAATTATATTAATAGGATACTTTTTATTTTTGGGAATTATGAATAGTAACTACGGAAAAAAAAATTTACCATAGTTAAAGGTAAATCGGGTAATTAAGGGTAAATATAATATTTTACAATTACCTTAACAAATGTCAAAATCCTATTTTATGACTAAAAGTCGACCCATATCACCTAAGGTTCGGATTAGATTCATTTAATTAAATTTTTTCAATGAAAATAATTTAATTATTATTAAAACCAAAGAATGTGACAACATGTCACTTTCTTAAATCTTATAAGTATAATAATTTTAATCTAGTGATAAAATTCATGAAACTTATAACATGAATAGTCTCCTGAAAGCTAATACAATTATCTACATTATAGGAATTTATTTGAAATTTTTAGGGATTAAATAATTATCATTTATTATGACACAAAGATGATGAAATAATTGGATTATTAATGAAATATTGACATAATTGATGTTATAAATGCCCAAATAAATGAAATTTGAGACTTTTTATGACATACACTAATTTTCTAGGTTACTATGACATGTTATTGTGGATTTAAGTAACTTGGTTTGAACCTATCATTCTGTTATGAATTTCATAAAAATCATGTACCAAATAGTGTCAAAATTGACATAAATTAGTTTTTAAAACAAATATTATATTATTTATTTTTATTTTATTCCTAAAAATCAAGTTTCCGCAAAATGACTTAGATAAGATTATATATATTAATAATAAAAAACTTGGGGTTCTTTTGGCTTGATATAGTAAGTTTATTAACCATATAGTGTAAGAAGACAAAAAGACACGGTAAAAGTTAAATTATTTAACTTAGAGTTAAATATAATTGATAAGGTTAAAATAATAACCTAAACTTGTATAAATCCTATTGGATGAGAGGATTTAGACCCATACCCACCTTAGCCTCGAAATAAATAAATTTGGAGCTATTTAAAACCAAACATGACTTTATAATAAAATAATATTTTTAGTTATTCCAAAGGTGCCCCTCTCCTCCCTTATAAAAGGACACCTCCTCCCTCTCTTCCTCACACAACTTTGAGCTTTCAAGCTCGGCCAACCCCTTCCAAAATCTCTTCTCCACTTCCCTAGAAACATCCTATAGGTTCTGGTCTTCCTCAAATACCAATTTTAGTTCCCTAAGAGGAGGTCTTAAAGAGGCGCTTCAAAGAAGAGGTAATTTCCGTTACCAATTCTTTCACCTTTATTTCTTCTTCCACTTCTTCTTAGGTTGTTTCATTATGAAGTAATAACATCAGTATCACTCATATACTGATATGTTATTATAAGTATGAAACAATCCTAATTCACCATCTATCCATCCTACGGAAAACAAAATCACCGCGTGTGCATACGTACGGAATACCGTCTCCACGCCGTGGTGTAATCTGTTTTTCCACCAACACCTTACATGGATGGGTATTATGATGTAAAGAATAAATATACATAGTTATTATAAAATCATAATGATTCTGATATATTGTATCATACACTCCAATTCAATTCAATAATTATGGAAATGATATCATCACTCGTGCGTACGTACGGACTACCGTCTCCACGACGCGATGAGATTCATTCTCCATGTTAACCATTTAAGAATGATTATAAAGTATATATAAGAAATAATAATGAAATATATGACATTATAAAGCTACTGTATTTATGTGTATATATATGTATGTCATCTACTTAATTCCACTCAATTCAATAAGGAAACGAAAACAGCGTTCATGCGTACGTACGGCCTACCGTCTCCATGAACGGTGTATTTCTTTCCATTTATCGATCCATTATATATATGTATATTCTGAATATATATTATATATAAATCATTTTTTATATTATATAATTAATTAATAGTGATCTAAGTAATCATATGAATAATTACTAGTTAAAACACGAACGACAAATGAGACGATTTTACCCAAAACGCTACTTTAACATGAATTTACAAAAGAACGGGTAATATAAAGTCATAAGTGAACCATATATGATATAATAACAATGAATATGATTTTTTAATAAGAAAATGACATTATTTAAATTATTATACAGGAGGTTCGGACACTTACGAAGAAAATCGGACCTAAGGTAAGGGAAATATCACAATCTCATTTTTATCCGAGATTGTTTATACTTTGGTATTTACTGGGTTGTATTTTATCATACACATCTATGTTTCCTCAATATGTAATATTATTTACATCCACCTAAAATTGTTTAAATCCAATTTTACCCTTCGGTGAGTTTTTAGTAAACGATATGAAAGGAATCTTTTGTCGTTTTTCGTACGAGGTACTTTTTTGACTTTTCCGACAAAAGTACGAGAAGAATGCTTTTTTAACATATACGACATGAATTGATTTTTAAAACATTATTTCCAAGAAGATTACTTTACAAATTTTCAAGTTTATTTTAAATCAACTTATTTTAGTTTAAAATTGTATGACATGTTAAGAAAGGAAAAATGTTTTTGAAGTAAAAAAGGATATTTTCCTCAAGAATGGAGTTCAGGAGTTTTATAAAAATTATTTCCATCTAAGATAATATAGGGTTTTTTATCTATCCCTATAATTACATTGATTTGATTATGTTGTGATGGAAATATTTTTATGAATTACTTTATGTTATATGAATTGTTTTATGATATCACGATGTTTAAGATTTCCATTTTTATTACATGGGTTATGTTATGATGTATGGTTTATGATTTTATGGCACACATAATAATGGTATCATTATGAGATGGGTGGGACCTATATCTCCCTCCAATGCATTGGGTAATGATTTTATATATCATGAGATAGACATGGCTGGAATGGTAGGTTATACCGGTTCAGTGAAACAGGACTGAAACGAGGGCGACTCGGTTCAGAAAGGAACTATGTCCACTAAGATAGTCTTGGAAATGAGTCTTGACTAACAAGAAATGATTATCTATGATTATGTGTGAATGCCACAAAGTATCATGTTTTATGTTATGATTATTGTGATTACATTTCACTGCCATGATTTACCCCATGTTATGAAATTATGATCTCTTTTGCAGGTTAAGATTTCCAAAAGTTATGTGCTTATGTATATGATGTGATTGATATTTCTTTTGTTTACCCTTAATGAACATTTGAGCTCACCCTTTTATGTTTTCTTTTCCCCATGATATAAAGAAAGGTTTTAGGTATAATAAAAATGAATATCTTTATGGGAGATGTTGAAGATATTTCACCAGGATTAGAGGATTATATTCCGAGTTTCCAAAGACACTAAACTATTACGGTCCTTGTGTGTGTGTTTTTGTTATGTACTAAGTATTCTGTAAATGTAATGTAATTTCAATGTACGTCAAGCTTCGGGTCTCTACAGTTGGTATCAGAGGAAAGGTTTAGTCAACCTTTGGAAACTAGGATGCGAAAACGTTAGTGAGATCCCTAGAGATATTTCTAAGGTATGTCTAGGGATGCCCCTAAGGATAAGTATACGTATAGGATATAGTCCTAGAACTATGGTAACAATATTATATTAAACCAAAGATGTTAGATATTGACGTTACTCCCCCTTTATTTTGATTTTTGCCTCTCACACTATTCTCTTTGGGTTTTAGAAAATGGCTGGAAACAAGATGATTCACGATAATCGAGGATATGATGGACAATGGAATGATATTATTCATGAGAAACCAAATGAAATGGGGTTTGGAAGTCCAAACATCATTATTATGCCGAATCAGAAATCTCATAATATGATCAATAAAGTAAAATTTGGTAAGTTTCCTGACTCGGCTAATAAGAGAAAGATGGAGTTTCATGATGATCATAAAGGAAAGAAAGTTCAATTTCTCCTATGTAAATCATGTGGGAAGAGGCATCAAAGAGAATGTTTCAAAGGAACTGGAAGATGCTTTGGGTGTGGAAAAGAAGGACACAAATCCAGTAAGTGTAAAGGAAAATGTTCAGTTAACACCAGGGATGAGGATAATGGTATTGCTACGACATCAACAATGGTTAAATGTTTTAAATGTGGAATGTATGGGCATTATGCAAACCAATGCCCTAAGGTAAAGTCTCATGAAGAGAATCAGTATGGTCGTATGGGTAGTATTTATGTTGATGACGATGAAGAGACTACAAATGATATTTGAGATGAAAGAATTGTTGAAGCTCGGTCAATGGTTTAAGAATGTAGTGGAATGATTACATGTTTATCATGTGTAATGTTGTAGAAGTAATCTCATGGTACTATGGAATAAAGAGACATCTAAGGATTGTTACACTGTTGCCTTTCCTTGAGTTTTGAAAGTGTATGATTAATGTTACCAGTATCCATGAAAGGTTATTCAGATATTTTTGGAATGTAGATGATATGCGCATAATGAAGGATAAGGAGAAAATTAAATGTTTGATAGTATTCATGAGCTCATGACTGATATAAGGAGAAGGTTATATCATGGTTTGAGTATATAGAATTTTGAGGATTTTGGTATGTGGAAAGAGTTAACTTTTAACAGCACTCATGTTTTCAATAAGGTTCAATGGGTATTCAAGAGAGTACATGATTAAGGCCTTTGAATGTTTGGAATGTGACCAACAAGATATATCTTATGATATATGGGGATAAACGATGGTATTAAATCTGTGAGAGTGGACTGCAGTATTATGGATAAGCCTAAAGATTGGAATGGATTATGTTGGACATAAGTTAGTATTGTTTTTTTCGATATTATTGATGGGATGTTATAGTAATATAGTTTTAGAAAAATGACAACCTGCAGGACGGGTGACAGCCCATCGCGTCAGACAAGGCTGTGGGAATCGAACCCACAACCGAAGTGCGACTGGCCTTTATCGCCTACCACTGGCCTACAGGAAGTCCCTGGTTAGTATAAACTAGTTTGATTTTATTAAGCGGTATGATATATGAAGTATAATTTCATTTTTGGAACCATATACGATTAATCTAACCATAAGATGGACTTATAACTTTTGCTAACATTTTTTTTGAAAGAGATTGAATGACCCATCATTCTATCACATGATCTGCTAACACATCACGAAAAACAAATTCAACTTCATTTCTTTAAGGGATGAAGTGGAAATTGTTCAATTCACGAACAACAGTGAGATTGTACCAAAATCAAGTAAGTATTTCTTCTAATTCAAAATTTTCAACTTTAGGGAAATGATATTGAAAACCAAAAATGTTGTCCTAGTGATCTTATATCCGATGAATCAGATGGTACCCTAGAACATCACAAATTTATGGCTTTGTGATTGTTGGCTTTTTCATAGCCATGTCCTCTACCACTCTCCATCAGAACATGATGGTTAGATTTCTATTCCATGTCCATATTTTCACTTATGTTCTCCTATGTGGATACCCAGTGATTAGTTAACTTGGGTAACCATTACGTATTATACTTTAGTTTTTAAAGATAAGTTTTGTTATTCCTTTTTACGATGTGGGTTTCTATCAATGAAACTTTCAAATAGTAAACCATTTATAACCCCGACGAATTTAAAGGGAGAAATTCATTTTAAGGGGGGTAGAATGTAACACCCCGAGATTTTATGAAAATATTCTTTTAATTTCATTAATGTCTTGTGTTTTATTCTACCCCAAGATTACCTTGCGCTATACGCAACACCGTATTAGCTTGCAGTATACGCAACACTATTCTTGGATCGTGTTACACACAATTTTGATAATAGTTATTCTACGCAACATTGAGTATATATATATTCAATGTATAAATGAAATATGGTTCGATTATGTTATACGAAAAAACAAAGGATTCTTTCACAACACGCAACCCTGACTTGGCTTGCATTACATGCAATCGCGACCTTCATCGATAGCGTGTGTTGTGCGCAATACTGGGTTTTAATAAAAAACGATATATTATTATAATATTGTCATGAACTAGCCATTATGAATAGTGTTAACTAAATTTTTAATTTTATAACATTATTATTCATCTTACACATTTCTAGAACATGGTATAAGAACAAAATAAATTTTTCGGGTAAAATAAGTATTTTTCAAAAAATGCAGTTTTGCCACCTTTTGATGGCGCACCCACTTTAAATCTAGTTTTTGACATGTTTATATGTTCAATTTGACAAAATAAAATTCTTATTTTGAATCAGGATATAAAAATTTACATTAGATAAAGTTTTGATATTTTTCCGATAACTTTCATATTTTAATGAATAGTAAAAACACGCTATATTTTAATTAAAAACAACTTTTTTAATCGTAATATCTTATGTGGTTAAATTATAATAATGAATGGTTTTAAAGCATAAATAGAATATATTTTTACCATTTAATATAATGAATGTCATTATCATTTATTTTACCTTGAATTCGTAGGTTAAATCAATTCAATCTTTTGCAATGTTTTAAACAAATACCCGTTTTTATTCGACAACAGGATTAATTTTAATTTAATTTATACAACTTCTGTGTATTGAATTTTAACAAATTGATTCCATATTTGGAATCATTGGGTCCAAATTATGTTAATAGGATACTTTTTATTTTTGGGAAATATGAATAGTAACTACGGTAAATTTTATTTACCATAGTTAAAGATAAATCGGGTAATTAAGGGTAAATATAATATTTTAAAATTACCCTAACAAATGTAAAAATCCTATTTGATGACTAAAAGTCTACCCATATCACCTAAGGGTCGTATTCGATTCATTTAATTAAATTTGTTCAATGAAAATAATTTAATTATTATTAAAACCAAAGAATGTGACAACATGTCACTTTCTTAAATCTTATAAGTATAATAATTTTAATCTAGTGATAAACTTCATGAAACTTCAAAAATGAATAGTCTACAGAAATATAATACAATTATCTACATCATAGAAATTTATTTAGAATTTTTAAGGATTAAATAATTATCATTTATTATGACACAAAGATGATGCAGTAATTGGCTTATTAATGAAATATTGACATTATTGTTGTTATAAATGCCCAAATAAATGTAATTTGAGACTTTTTATGACTTACACTAATTTTATAGGTTACTATGACATGTTATTGCGGATTTGAGTAACTTGGTTTGAACCTATCATTCTGTTATGAATTTCATAAAAATCATGTACCAAATAGTGTCAAAATTGACATAAATTAGTTTTTAAAACAAATATTATATTATTTATTGTTATTTTATTCTTAAAAATAATGGTTCAGACAAATGACTTAGATAAGATTATATATATTAATAATAAACAACTTGGGGTTCTTTTGTCTTGATATAGTAAGTTTATTAACCATATAGTGTAAAAAAACAAAAAGACGCGGTAGAAGTTCAATTATTTAACTTAGAGTTAAATCTAATTGATAAGGTTAAAATAATAACCTAAACTTGTATAAATCCTATTGTATGAGATGATTTCGACCCATCCCCACCTTAGCCTCGAAATAAATAAATTTGGAGCTATTTAAAACCGAACTTGACTTTATAATAAAATAATATTTTTAGTTATTCCAAAGGTGCTCCTCTCCTCCCTTATAAAAGGACACCTCCTCCCTCTCTTCCTCACACAACTTTGAGCCTTCAAGCTCGGAAAACCCCTGCCAAATTCTCTTCTCCACTTCCCTAGAAACATCCTAGAGGTTCTGGTCTTCCTAAAAGACCAATTTTAGTGCCCTAAGAGGAGGTCTCAAAGAGGCGCTTCAAAGAAGAGGTAATTTCCATTACCAATTTTTTCACCTTTATTTATTTTCCACTTCTTCTTAGGTTGTTTCATTATGAAGTAATAACATCAGTATCACTCATATACTGATATGTTATTATAAGTATGAAACAATTCTAATTCACCATCTATCTATCCTATGGAAAAAGAAATCACCGCGCGTGCGTACGTACGGAATACCGTCTCCACGCCGTGGTGTAATCTGTTTTTCCACCAACACCTTACATGGATGGGTATTATGGTGTAAAGAATAACTATACATAGTTATTATAAAATCATAATTATTCTGATATATTTTATCATACACTCCAATTCAATTCAATAATTATGGAAAAGATATCATTGCTCATGCGTACGTACGGACTACCGTCTCCACGACGCGATGAGATTCATTCTCCATGTTAACCATTTAAGAATGATTATAAAGTATATATAAGAAATAATAATGAAATATATGAAATTATAAAGCTACTGTATTTATTTGTATATATATATGTATGTCATCTACTTAATTCCACTCAATTCAATAAGGAAACGAAAACAGCGTTCATGCTTACGTACGGCCTACCGTCTCCATGAACGGTGTATTTATTTCCATTTATCGATCCATTATATATATGTATATTCTGAATATATATTATATATAAATCATGTTTTATATTATATAATTAAGTAATAATGATCTAAGTAATCATATGAATAATTACAAGTTAAAACACGAATGACAAATGAGACGATTTTACCCAAAACGCTACTTTAACATGAATTTACAAAAGAACGGGTCATATAAAGTAATAAGTGAACCATATATGATATAATAACCATGAATATGATTCTTTAATAAGTCAATGACATTATTTAAATCATTATACAGGAGTTTGGACACTTACGAAGCAAATCGGACCTAAGGTAAGGGAAATATCACAATCTCATTTTTATCCGAGATTGTTTATACTTTGGTATTTACTGGGGTGTATTTCATCATCCACATCTATGTTTCCTCAATATGTAATATTATTTCTATCCACCTACAATTGTTTAAATCCAATTTTACCCTTCGGTGAGTTTTTAGTAAAAGATATGAAAGGAATCTTTTGTCGTTTTTCGTACGAGGTACTTTTTTGACTTTTCCGACAAAAGTACGAGAAGAATGTTTTTTTTAACTTATACGGCATGAATGTATTTTTAAAACATTATTTCCAAGAAGCTTCCTTTACATGTTTTCAAGTTTATTTTAAATCAACTTCTTTTAGGTTAAAATTGTATAACATGTTAAGAAAGGAAAAATGTTTTTGAAGTAAAAAAGGATATTTTCCTCAAGAATGGAGTTCAAGAGTTTTATAAAAATTATTTCCATCTAAAATAATGAAGTGTTCTGTATCTATAACTATAATTACATTGATTTGATTATGTTGTTATGGAAATATTTTTATGACTTACTTTATCTTATATGAATTGTTTTATGATATCACGATGTTTAAGATTCCCATTTTTATTACATGGGTTATGTTATGATGTATGGTTTATGATTTTGTGGCACACATAAGAATGGTATCATTATGAGATGGGTGGGACCTATATCTCCCTCTAATGCATTGGGTAATGATTTTATATCTCATGAGATAGACATGGACGTAATGGTAGGTTATACCGGTTCAGTGAAACAGGGCTGAAACGAGGGTGACTCAGTTCAGAAAGGGACTTTGTCCACTAAGATAGTCTTGGAAATGAGTCTTGACTAACAAGAAATGATTCACTATGATTATGTGTGAATGCCACAAAGTTTCATGTTTTAAGTTATGATTATTGTGATTACATTTCACTGCCATGATTGACCCCATGTTATGAAATTATGATCTCTTTTGCAAGTTAAGATTTCCAAAAGTTATGTGCTTATGTATATGATGTGATTGATATTTCTTTCGTTTACCCTTACTGAGCATTTGAGCTCACCCTTTTATGTTTTCTTTTCCCCAAGGTATAAATAAAGGATTTAGGTATAATAAAAAGGAAGATCTTTATGGGAGATGTTGAAGATCTTTCACCAGGATTATAGGATTATATTCCAAGTTTCTAAAGACACTAAACTATTACGGTCCTTGTGTGTGTGTTTTTCTTATGTACTAAGTATTCCGCAAATGTAATGTAATGTCAATGTACGTCAAGCTTCGGGTATCTACATATATTAAGAAGGAAACGTAAAAGATGATTCTTATTGAAGATGATGTTTGTGGATCTGTTTCTAAAAATGAGAAGTGTAAAAAAATTATGAAATTTTATCCTTGTTTTCAAAATAAAATGTGAAATGAGATTTAGGGAAATAAAAATGGAAACATCCCTTGAAATGTTTTTAATATGTATCCATTAAAATTTTGTGGATAACATTATTATAAGATAGAAATAATAAGATAGTAAAGAAGAATAAATATGTAAAATAAGATCATGAAAGAAACAAAGAGATAATGGAAAATTATATTCCATTGGTAAAGATAAAAAATTCATTAAATAAAAAAGTATATGTTTGTTATATAAATATGAAGAAGAAGAAGGTAGTGATGATGAATCCAAAAAAATCTATTAAGTATGGTATTGAGAATACTTTCATTACAATAGAGAAAGATAAAGTGCAGAGATGAAGATGTTTTCAGGAAGAGGAAACTCAACATGAATTTCATTTTAAGGAATAGTTTGAAGAATTCATGATAAAGATCAGAAGGATTGAAAAGAAAAAAAACTGAAGATGATTGTTCGTCAAAAATAAATAAAGAATGTTTTTCTGATGAAAAGGTAGGGATGGTAAAATTAATATATGATTTGAATAAAAATATTTATGAGGAAATTAATTGTAATGAGAATCTGAAAGTGAAGCTGAAAGAATAATAAAAAGAGTTGTAACTTTTAAAAAAAATTATCTTAATATGAGATGAAGAATACATTTTTTAAAAACACTATCTTTGAAATTGGTGAAATTTATCATATTAATACAGATCAAAAAAATTTACCTTCAAAGGGTGAGAAGAATGAGGGATGTTTTTTTAAAAAATAATAATGTTGGGATGTTATATATGTGACCAAACCAAAAATAATTAAGAATTTATAAGATTCCAAAAACCATGATTTTAAAAATTATAAATTTCTAAAAGTTACCAATACAACTTGTTCTAGTAAAATATAAAATAAAAGGAAAATTATGATTTATAAAAAAACAATTGGTGGGTTTGAATATAAAGACAATAAGATTTCTGAGAAATATATTCAACATTCTAGTCCAAATGGTATTTTCAAACAAAATACACTTTTTATGGCTACTGCTGGTATTTTGGTGGATTCAGACATATGGAAAATATGTGTTAGTTAAACCAACAAAATTAAAATTATTAAATAGGTTATGAAAGGAAATGTAAGATGGGTAGTCAATCTCCTTATAGAAAAATACTCACAATGTTTTTTTGAAGAATCCTAAAAAAATATGGAGTAAAGATTGAAAATAGGTTCCATGGATTGGAAAATATTAGTTAAATATGTGAGCAACTTGGAAACCCTGAAATATGTCATCTTTTTCTGTTACCGAAACAAAAGAATATAATAAAAAAATTTCATAATCCAAACGTGAAGAATGAAAAGAAATAACAAAAACCTATTGTCATTGAAATTGGATGGAAAGCTACAAAATTAGAAAGACCATGGATTCTTGAGAGTGGGTTTTATTCTCATTTTATAGGATATTTTAATTTTTTTTAAAAAATGTGAATGATTTTAAATAAGGAATAGTGACATTTGGAAATGATGAATCCTTGGAAATCAAAGGTCTAGGGAAATCCATAATTTAGAATAATAAGATGAAATATTAGAAAACATTGTATGTTGATGGGAAAAACAAAATTCTCTATCTATTTCATAATTATGTGATGAGGTTAGAAGAGTTCTCATAATAAAATACAGATTTTTTTTGTGAAAATTGAACAATAATGAAAGTTAGTTACAATATTCAAACATACAAAAGGGAATTAATTTCAAGTTGGAAAAATAAAAAAACTTTTGTTACATCTATTAGATGTAAGAGAAAAAATTGTGGAAAAAGGGATTAGAAAAATATTTTGATGAAATATGAGAAAATATAAAAAGATATATATTGTCCAAGACATTATAGATTTCCCATGAAGAAGATATTGGTGTTGCGAAATTTTTTAGAAAGGAAATATTACAAACAAATTTCATAATAATGTTGAGATTTGTACAAACCAACTATTAGCGATTATTAATTCTGATATTTGTGGTCCAATGAAAAAAATATCAACCAATAGAGATATATACTTAATCACATACGTTTATTATTTAATTCAAATTACATTTTATATATATATGAAACACAAATAAGATACTTTGAAAATGTTTAAAACTTTTAAAAGGAATGTTGAGAAGAAATGTGAGTATTCAGTGAAGAATTTTAGTACTGATAATGGTAGTGAATACAAAATAAAATACATTGAAAGTTATCTTTATAATCATTGAATTTAAACGCTGTATAGTTCCTCATAAAATCCTCAACAAAATGAAGTTGTTAAAAGAAATAATACAAGTTTGGTGGAAATGAGGATAGCTATGTTACTTTAACATGCCCTCTCTCATTACTTTTGGAGGTAATCTATGAGTAGTGCTATTTATATTCAAAACTGATGTTTCTATAGGACAAACTCACATATGAATCTATATGAATTTATTTATTGTAAAAACACTTTCTTGAAATAAATTAGAGTATTTGGGATTCTATGTATTATAAAGAATAAGGGTAGAAACTATATAATGTTGGAGCATAAAGGTAATGGTGGAATTTTTCATAGTTATTCTCTAGAAGGAATAGGATATAGATATTTCGCAAAATAAACAAAAAGATTTTTCTATTCAGTTGTTGTGAGTGTAATAGAATGATATATAGAAGGCAATTGTATTCAGGAATACAAGATTGTTTATAGGGATATAGAATGTTATGAAAAAAACTTGATAATGATACGTAAAATTTTAATCCTCCTCAAGAAGAAAAAACACACTCAAATATTTACATTGATGATGAAGATACTTTAAAATTTCATCCCATGATAATGAAGCAATTAGAAGGCCATAATATCATTGGGGGTCAACACAGTAAGTTTTAAACAAGAAGAACAAATATTTCTATTACACATATTTCTTTGTATCCCAAATTGGATCTGAATGATGTAAAAGAAGATTTTTTTAAATCTAGAATGTCTTCAAGCCATGAATGAAAAATTATAGAAAATTTAAAAGAATAATATATGGGAACTCATACCCATGCCAGAGAAAATAATAATTATTCGTACAGAGTGGGTTTTCTGAAACAATTTTAATGAAGAAGGTGATGTGATAAGAATCAAAGAACAATTGAAGTCTAAAGGGTATTCGAAAATTAAAGGTATTGATTTTGATGAAACCCTTTCTTAGGTGGAAAGAATAGAAACCATCAGAATTTTTCTTTCTATTTATGCACTACAATGTTACAATATCTTTCAAATGGATGATAAAACTTCATTATTGAATGTTGGTATTGATGAGGATGTTTACATTGAAAAACATTTTGGCTTTGTTATTGGGAGGGATGAAGGTAATGTATTAAAATTGAAGAAGGATGTGTATGGGCTAAAACAAGATCTAAGATCATGTTTTAAAAAATTGGATTCTTGATTAAGGAATATTACTTTTAAGAATGAATAGATGATAAAAATCTTTATGCCATAGAAAAAAATAGTACTCCTTCATTGAAATTTTTTATGTTGATGGAATTATCTTTGCTAGGAATAATGGAAGAATATATGATTGATTTTTTTGAAAAGATGAAAAAGGTTTTTGAAATTTCCATGTTGGAAAAAATGAAATATTTTCATGGGTTAAAAATTATAAAAAATAAGAAATACATTTTTCTTTTACAAGATAAATATGTTAAAAATCTTATGTAGAGGATCGAAATGGAGAAATAAAAAGTATTATTGACATTGACTTCAGTGGGAAAATTTTTGACACAAGATGGAGAAGGAAAATAAGTTGACCACAATAAATTTTGAATGTTGATTTGAAGTTTATTGTATTTCAATACCTTTGAAACTATCACACATGACTTTTCATATTTTTTTATGATCTAGTTCAATTGGAATCATGAAAATTTTTTGGGTTCCAGGAGTGATGGGGTTTAAATTTTAAAGTGTTCCATTGTCTAATTTTGTTCCCATGTTTGTCCCCTGGATCTTGTTGTGAGGAATTTTCATGGTAGAGAGTTTTTGACACTTATAGTGTCGCTATATTATGTTTAAATCATTAAATAATCATTGGGTGGTCTTCCCTTGTGTAAGGGGTGTCATTTAAGGGGTTTGGGCCAATGTTTGGGGTTGTGCAATTTGAGAACGATTTTCCCAAACCGTGCAACTTAAAACTAAAATGTTTGAAACATTTCCAGTAGCATTCACAAGATTTGAGTATGGTTTAAAAAACATTTCATTAAAACCATGCATCCCATTATGCACTCAATAACATTTAATTTAGAATTAAAACATTAGTTATTCCACCTCCCATTTGATTCCATACCTATTGGGTCTCGAACTGAGGGTGTCCTCCTTCATTCACTCTTTCTTTGGGACACTTTTTGGCCGATTTGTCACCAAAGGTTAGTGATTCATCATGTTTTATTCCTCATATCCTCCCATTTTCTCTTCTATTCTCTTCCCACATTCTTAACCACACATTCCATATTTTTTCTCTAATACCATGGTCATTTTAACCAAGTGTTTGGTTTTACCATTGTTGATTTTGGGGTTTTTGTTCATTTAGGGATCCTCTTGTTAGATCTATGAAGGAGAAAAATGTGTGGAGTGTTTTTTATGGTGATTTGTTCTTGGGTAATAGATATGATGTATGATTTCCCATGAAACTGAATTTATATGTCAATAAATGTATGTTTCATGTCTTTTCCTCCTTATATGATGGATACATATTGATATTTGGTCAATTGTTTAAATTTTTGGTATGAAAATGGTGTTTTTTAACCATGTTTTGTGATAGTTAGACTTGTTTTGTTAAATCGCATACACCAAGTGTTTGATTAAATTAGCAGTTGGACTTTAGAGTGTTTTGTAACAGAAAATGAACAGTTTGGATTTATTAATGTATTGTAAATGTGAGAAATGATTTTTGGGGTTCCTTATATGGTGTTCCCATGTAGCTTTGGGCTTTCTAAAATTATCTAAATTGGCATTTAAAGCATTTCGGCATGTCGAGCAATTAATGCATCTATTGGATTTTTCATGGAAAATGGTTTTGGTTTGAAAATGAGGTAGAAAAATTTTGAAGGAGTTTCATAAATTTTTTTATACATTCATGGGGTGTTTTTCACATCATATTTGAAATGAATTTCATTTTTGTGAAAAGTTACATTTGTGATATGTTTACGGTCCTGTTTAGAAACTTTAATAAATTAAGGAAAATATTATAATGAAAACCCATGTTGTATGTTTCTCGTGCCTTGTATCATATAATGGATGGTATTTCCTCAATGTGGAATCCTTAGGGTTCATTATCAAGGTTCCCTAATTGTAACCCTTTTTGTGCTATTTATTTTAAGGAATGAGATTAATTCGTGGGGAGACTCAGTGTGAGGACAGTTGTGAATTATTGATATATATATATATATATATATATATTGTGATTGGATGCTTGACTAGAATCAGTTGGCTCACCCCCATTATTTACAAGAGACCCAAGAACCTAGAATATTGATATAATATTATAATAATTATTGGTGCACTTGAAGTTCACATACTGACCAGTAGCCCATATTTGGTGGTTATACTAGGTTTATTTCTATGATATTTACCATTAGTTAGTCCTGAGAAAGTGTGCCTAAGAATATTGGGCATTTTTATTACATCTTTTGTGGCATGATACTAGGGATGGGGTCTCATATATGGTGAATTTTGGATTATTCTTGATCTCTTGGGTTCACCTGTATATATTATATTTTAACTTATTTTAACGATGATTGGGATATATGTGTGATTATTTATATTTCCATTGTTGTGTGATTATTATACCTCCTTCTTGTGAAATGATTTTCTTGTAAATTTATGTGTTTTTTTTAAAATAGTTTATGAAAATATTGGCATTTTCCCCTTTGTGAAAGTTAAAAATAAAAACTTCACTTTCCCTTGAAAATGATATAGTAACTCTAATGAATCCAACTAGGCTTCGAATATAAATAAGGGAAATGATTTGTACTTTTTTAAGTAAAACATGTAGAAAAGAATACATTAATATATTTTATTTCATACTTGAATGTTGATTATTCATTTATTTTAAATTATGTTCATTAGGAAGTAGATTATCAGTCTAGCCTACTATGATTTAATACTCAAACCTATTGTTTTATTCTGTTTTTTAGGCAATGTGAAGGTTCGGTTTGAGTTCAATCACCTAGAGAGATGGTTTTCCATTTTTTGGGAGAGTAAACCATGAGGTAACATGGAGATAGTGTGGTTGGGTTATAAGTATATAGTATGTACCATTCAGTTTCATGTATAATATTTTCACTTAAGTTTATATATATCTCTTGGACCAGTTGTGATTCTTTCTGTTTTTTAGTTTCTTATTTATTTATTGGGAGAAATAATTCCCTCTTTGTACTATTTTGATTACTAACACTACCTTCTGGCCCAATGGGATTAGGGGGATGTCGTTCCAGCCATTCCATGGATTAGATCGAGTGACTTGTTTGGGGTAGACTCATTTTCATTCGTGAAAAAAGTATATCATTAGAGGTTGGCTCTTAAAGGACCATGATTTCCATTGCTCCTTTTTTTATATGGGGATGTCAATGTCAATAGATTAGTATTATTGTGTCTCGAGAGTTAGTTGTGGGAATAGCACCATGAACTCTTTCTCATTCAGATCCTCGAGTTTCCATATGATTTTTGGGTTTGTTAGTTTCTTTTGTCATTAAGGATTGTTTGGAAATTTGGATATGAAAAGGGGAGTTGGACCAATGGTTTTCATGAGCTCATAGGTCCTGCAAATCCATATTGAGCCGAGGGAGTGGTCCTGGAAGGCTCTTCTTATGGTTGGTTTGTTTTCCATATGGCCTCCAACCATATCATCAAATCACCCACCAACATTAGTACCCCTTATGGGTCTCTTTGGGTCTTCTTTAAAATCTGAAAATTGTTTTGACAACCCATGTATTTGAATTATGAAAATTTTGTTTTAATGAAACAGTAGTATATTGGAAACTAAGAATACAAAATTTTTAGAATTTAACTTGTGAAAGACCGAAGAAAAATGGATTTTCATAAATTGATCATTTGGGAGTGGAATTGAAATGATATAGTGATGTTGGAATTTTATAATCAAAGTATGGGATTTTATGAAATTGATGTTTGAAGTAGGTATGTTTGAAATAAAATTTTCATTGAATAAAGAATTAATTGGTTCCTAACCAAATGATTATTAATGAAATATGATTTTTGACTTTTTAGAAAATGTTTTGAATGGAATAAAGGTGATTTTGATAGCAATAAGAGGGGTTTTATTTTTACTCTTGGTAATATGGTTTTTTGTGTGGAATATGAATTTGATTTTTGACATGATGGTCAGTGTTCCCTTGGAAGGCCCATAATTTGGAAACGGTGTGAATGGTTTGTTTTTCAAAAATAATTTTTTTTCCTTTATTGGGTTCATGGTTCTCACATGAATATTGGTATGTGGATGTTTGGATGGGTTTTCCATATGGCATAAGGGATGGATGCCCAAGGAGGCATAGAAATAGGCATGTGAGTATGACTCAATGAAGCACCATTTGTGAATATGAAATCAAAATAGTTTGTTTTGTTTTTCAAAAGTATTTTTGTCTAATATTTTTTTGGGTTTTTGAAAAAATTTGGGTGTGTGACTTGTATTTTTTATGATCTTTAGGGGTTGTTATTTAATATGATTCCTCGTGTTTCATAACTGGTTCTCTTGTTGTATCCAGAGTCAGAATCAATTTGGTGGATATGTTTTTGATCGGTGTTCACTGGGTTTTTAGAAAGGTCTGGGGAATCATGGAGTTGGTTTCCCACTGAGATAGTTTTTTTATGTGGAGTTTTGGGATCATGATTTTATTTTGATAGAGCCTCTGGTTTCATTGCATCCATATGCTTTCCCCCTTAGATATGTGGCTACGGATGGTTCCCCGTTTGGAATTTTACAAGTCGATCAACCTAAGGACTCATTTCAAAAGATAAATCCACCTCTACTAATGATTCCTCATCCGATTTGTTAGAATAGATAGTTATTTGCGCCTAATTTAAAGTGTCATTTAGTTATGTTGTTTCTCTCAGTTTTACTAGTTGTGGTTAGTAATGCTTGAGGTGTTTTTTGTGATTTTAGTCCATTCTTATCCTCTTTTGGAGTTAGTGGAGAGGTTTTATAAATATTTAGGTCCTAATTGGATTAAAGGTGTTGTTGGAGAAAGTGATTCCAAGTATTTGGCATGATCCTTTATTCTTGTTGGGTATGATATGTGGCTTCATGTGGAACTAGAGGAAGGCATTCAAGTTAGGTATTAGTAGATTTAGACTACAATTTAGTATATTATTTATCCATTAGAGCCACAACCAATGGTATTTGAGTGAATATGGAACATATTTAGAAATCCTAGTGGTGTGGGAATTGTTTTTGTGTTTGCCTCCACTGTTGTGGTGAGGAAATTATAATGTTTCAGTTATGGTTTCGTTTTCCATGTGAATTTCCTCCATTTTCCAAGAGTGGGGTTGAAATTACCCTCATAGTGCCTTATAGAATTTTTATATCCAAAAAGTATCCTTTTATGGACCAATATTTTTAATCGATGATGGAAATGGTTTTTATCTGATCATGAGAGTCGAGTGTTGGGTGGTTATCGTGTGTATTCATAATAGTTCAATCATTAGTCCCCTTCCCTCCACACCCCATGGGTTGGGGTTCTTGGTACATGAAAAAGGTATTGGGTCTATCAATATACCCTCTATATGAGAGTGGGGTGTTTAAATTTTTGTGTCATGTTCTTCTCGGCCAGGGTTGAAAGGTCGTTGGAAGGAAGACTGGTTTACCTAAGTGGAGAGGCACGGTTCTGGTTCAATTTGAATTTTCATTTGGTCAATATTAAGTGGTTCTTAATCGTGTGGAGACCTATTTGGGTCTCGTTGAAATTTATCATATGTATTATCAGGTGAAATCTAATTTTTAATGGTGGGGAGTCTATTCGGATCCCCCCTCTGTTGTTGATTTAATTTTGTTGGTTTGATATTTCCCATTGTTCTCATGAGCTGGTTTTGGAGTGTTGTTCTGTTTTGAATGATTTTCTTGAGTCCCCTTCATGGTTGGTGGAATTTTTTTAATTAAAAGCAGATGGATCATGTTAATATGGAATCAATAGGCATTGATCAGTCAGCTGGAAAGGGTTGTGGTCTTCTTGGGGGTAGAAAGTGTTAATGGTGGGAAGAATTATCACTCTCTATTTTTTATGTTTTGGATTTAGATACGGTTAAATTTTAATACCATTATTATTCTCATGTTCTATTTATGATGAGGATTAAATTTTGAAGTGTTCTTTTTTCTAGTTTCTTCTTGTGTTTGTCCCTTGGTTCATGTGGTGATAAAGTTTCGTGGTGGAGAGTTTGTGACACTCACAGTGTCAATAGATTATTTTTAATTCATCATGAATCATTGGGATGTATTCTCAAGTGTTTGTGGTGTTATTTGAGGGTTTTTTACAATTATTGGGGTCTCACAATTTGAGCAGGGTTTGCTAAAACTGTTTGACTTAAACCTAAAAGTTTGCAGATTTTTCAGTACCATTAGCATGATTTGTGGACTGTTTACAAAATAGTGCATCCCATTACAGGCTGAATAAAATTTAATTTATATATTCTATTTGAGTTAATACACCTCCCATTTTATGACTAACATTTTTCATATCAACCAGAGGGATCCCCCCTTCATTATCCCTCATTTTGGGTCACATTTTGTGTGATTTACTACCAAATGTTAGTGATTATTCATGTTTTGTTTATGAAATCATCCTCTTTCCTCATCTCTTGTCTTAACTATTCATTATCCTCCAATTCCTTTTTGGTTTTATCTTCTCCCATGGTCATATCAAACAAGGGTTTAGTTTTCCCCTTATTTATTTTGGGGGCTTTGTTCTTTTAGGGATCTTCATGGTAGATTTAGCATAGAGGAACCTGCGTGGAAAGATTTCAGTTGTGTTTTGTTGTTGCATCGTGGATATGATGTATGATTTCCCATGAACATGCCAATTAAATTCATGAAATGTCAGTTTCATGTTCTTTTCACTTTATATGATTGATAAATAATGATATGTGGTCATTAGTTTAATTTTGTTTTGTGAAAAGGGTGGTTTTAAGCCTTGTTTTGTGATACTTAGACCTGTTTTGTAAAATAGCACACACCTAGTGTTTGATTAATTGCCTTGTTATATTTTTTGAGTGTTTTGTAATAGAAAATACATATTTTTGATTTTGTAATGTTTTTTCAATGTGTAAAATGATATTTGGGGTTCCTTATATGTGTTTTACAAGTAGTTTTGGGCTTTCTAAAACAGTGGAAATTGGATTTTAAAGCATATTAGAACGCATACCTACTAATTACCTAGTTTTATTTTTCATGGAAAATGGTTTTGGAATGAATGTGGGTGGAAATGTTTTGAAGGAATATTATAAAACAATTATATGGTAATGGTGTGTTTGACACCATTTGTTGGAAATGAATTGCATTTTTGATAAAGGTTGGTTTTGTGAAATGTTTAAAGGCCCATTTGGCCACATTGGGAAATTGAGGGAAATTTTAATATTAAGACATCTATTGATTATTTATCATTCCTTCTCTTGTAAAGAGGATGGGATTTCGTCAATGTGGAATCCTCAAGATCATTATCAGGGTTCTTCAATTGGAACCCTTTGTGCTCTATTTATTTTAACGCATGATGTTAATCCTTGGGGAGTCTCGGGGTGATGCTAGTTGTGAGTTATTATTATATATAATGTGATTGGATTTTTGGCTAGAATCAGTTGGATCACCCCTATTATTTAAATGATACATAGGAACCAGGAATATGGAGATAATATTCTAAGAATGATTCATGCACTGGTAGTTCAGGTACGGATTAGTGGCCCATAGTATGTGGATATACTGGGTTTATTTCTATAAGATTTTCCCTTGATCTTTCCTTATAAAGGGTGTCCGAGCATATTGATCATTTTGATTTCATAATGGGTGGCATGATGTTGAGGATGGGGTCTCATGTATGTTGTCTTCTAGATTATTCATGATCTCCTAGGTTCACTTATGTGTGTTAACTTTTATTTTATAGTAATGATGATTGGGAGACATGTGTGATTATTTAAATTTCCATTGCTGTGTAATTGTTATAGATTCTTTGTTTAACATTGCTTCTTGGAAAGTGATGTGTTTGTTTTAAAATAATATATTAAAATAATGTTTATTTCTCCTCTGCGTGAATGTTGAATATAAAAACATCACTTTCCCTTTGAAAATGATATGGTCACAGAAATTAATTGAACCTGGATTTGCAACTGAATAAGGGAACTTAGTGGTACATTGTTTTTATGTCAAACATGTAAAAAATCATACATTAATATCATGTAGTTAAAAATTGAAAAATTATTTTTAATTTGACTTAAAGGAAGTGAATTGGGAAATAGATTATCAAGATAGCCTACTAAGGTTTAATACTCATTCCTGCTTCTTCTATTTTTATCCCTTATGATGGTTCGTCTTGAGTTTTATCTCCTTAGGCGATGGATGCTCATTGTTTTGGTGAATGACCTACGAGTTCACATAGAGATAGTGTGATTTTCTAGTGCATTTGGTTTATTGAAATAGTTTGAGTACCATTTAATTTCTTGTATATGATGTTCAGTTCAGTTTATATATATGTATTTAAATTCCTCTGCAACTTTCTATTGTTTAGGTTCTTGTTTATTTATTAGGAAAATTGGTTCCCTATTTATACTCTGTTGTTTCCCAGCACTATTTTCCAACCTATAAGGATTGGGTACTCCCTTACGGCCATGAAAAAGATCGGTTCGGGTGATCGGTTTATGGTTGACCTAATTTGGTTCATAATAAAAAATGACATTGTTTATGTGGTTACCTTATTTGAAATATTTCAAAGTGTTTCAAAATAATAAAATTTACTTTATAGGAAATTAAATCTCAGAAACATCAAAGGAATAATTTTTTTGATTAAAATATGATATCTTAGAAATTATTGATTTTTATGGGAATTCAGATGCTAATTTGGGAAAGAAATGTTGATGACTAAAGATCCAAATCAGGAGGAGTATTCATTCATTGAAATAATTTTGTTAGTTGGCATTCAAAAAACAGAATTCAATAACTCTCAGTACGATTGATGTTACGTATGTTGTTTCCACTCAAACCACTACTCCACTTATGTGGACTAAAATTCAATTATAATACCTAATTATTGAAGTGATGTTACCCTTTAACATAGGTTGTGACAGTCAAAGAACAACAAATCACACCGTTAATCTAGTTCAACATTATTGTTCAAAACATATTGATATCAAAAATAATTTTATCCAATAGAATGTGGAGAAGAAATAATTGAAGCTATAATATGTTCAGACATCATAACAAGTAGATGAAATGTTCACAAAACCTTTTCAGAATGAATCCTTTTCTAAATTGAGGTTGACCACGGTCGTCGAAGCTATTTCTTGTCAAGGTTGAGGTATGTTTTTTTCTCCCCTCTCTCATCTTACCTTTTTATAGTTTTCCCAAGATGTTGAATTAAATTTTATTATACATATATCCATAAAAATCATAAAAATTTGGGATTTGGGGGTAATATGTGAATTCCGAAATGTATTATGTGGGAATTATTATAATAGTTTTTTGGAGTTTTTGTAAGAAATGAATCATTTTATATTTCAGGATTGAAGAAAATAAAGTTGAGAAGCTAAAGATGTTTTCATATACACTTATTTTGGACAACATGGATTTTATATCAATGAGTATTGTTACCCACAATAGTTTAGCTCATGTAGTCTTAGTATTTTTGATAAGTGATCCATTTCATGATGATAAAATGTTTTATGATTTATGAAAAAAAATTACAACAAACTCCAAAGGGGGTGATTGTTAGGACAAACCTGATGATGAAGGTGATCGTTTTCAAGTGTTGTCTTTTTTCAATGGTTTTTAAGAAGAAATTAAAATCACCTGACTTTGTATTTTATGAAATTTATATTTACCATTATATTCAGAAGAATCAGACTCAAAATTCTTGAAAATTTATATCATATTTGGAGAATTTGGATGGATGAAAAGTTTCATTGGATTCACTCTGAATCTGTAAAGAAAAAAAGTGATCATATTGCTACAATCATAGTCTATATGACTATGATAATACAAATGTGATTATGGTTTTATGATCTTGGAGTTCTCATATATAATGAGTAATTGGTAAAACATGTGATTCAGGATTGATGACAGAAAAGGGGAGTAAAAGAGATGATTACAATTGTATTCTAATTGATTGGATCTGGATGAACATGGAAAGGTATGTTGTCATCGATACTCATATTTATTAGATCTAAATTGGAAAGAAAAAATGGTTGAAGGGATCATATTTAGGCTATGTTGGAAATAAGCATGTTGTTAAAATAAATGTACGAACCATAGAAGATGATCATCAATGTATTAAGAGGAATGAGCTTTAAATAAGAATGTTAGTGAATCCATCATAATGGTCTCATAGAATTCATAAAGGTCGAGAGAATTTGTGATAGATTTATTGATTCGACAATTGGGTCAAGAGTCATCCTAATCCAAGAAAAAATATCTTGATAATGATGGATTCTAAGAATAGAAAATAATTTGATCAATAATATATTCAACCATTTAATAGGGGTTGAATTCCTTGTTTGAAGTTCAAGTGGGTCAAAAAAAGAGATGAAGAATAAGTTTTCTTATTTTAAGTGAATCATGATAATAGCTGAATAAAATAAATTCTCAAGGGGGGCATGAAATTCGAAGAGATTTTGTTCTCAATAATTGGTACATACCAATCATATTGAAGAAATAAAATTGAGCTAATCAGAATCAACAATTGAAATTGGATTGAGAAATCAGATCTGGATTAATGATAGAAAAATAAAATACAATGAATATATGAAGATGAAGAATATTATAGAAATATTAAAGAAGAGATTAAGAAGTCACAAATTCACTCCAAATTTACGGAAAGTCGAGATTTTGGTCAATTTGGTTTAGTTGGAATGTTTTTTTGATTCATGACAAAACTTTTTATGAGTCACCTATAAAAGGAGAAAGTACTTTGTACTTTTTGTGATGTCTAATACAGAGGTACTATACACTAAAAGAGGGAAAAGATCATACTTTATAGGGATATAAAGAAGGTTTATATTTTGAGGTTTTATTAAATAATATTTAATGGAGAGAATTGAAAGGAGAATATATAAGATCACAACATTGTTCAACTCATCATTGTATTCATCTACCTATCAGATTCTACTTCTCATTATATTCAACTGGCCATTGTATCATGCTGGATTATCATATTGGTATTTAAATATTGTAATTTACCAACTATAGTAGAATGATTTTTTAATTTTCATGATCGTGTTATAGAAAACCTACATCTATCGTATTAGAAAATAATATTTGATGATCGGAGTGGGATGATCGGCATGGGAAATGGTATCTGGAGAATAGGAGTGAGAAGATCAAACTGGAAAATCATATTTGAATTCTATATTAATGTCCTTGAATTTCATACCATCTTCTTTGTTAATAAATTGAATAATTTTATTTCATAGAATACATTTGTGAAATTTGAAAAGAAGCATGGGTAACATGAGTTATTACACAAACATTATTTTACACTATTTTTATTAAGAGGGTGAACATGCACTTTTGGATTGTCTTAATAGTGATACACTAGGGAATGGGTATATCCTACTTATTTTAATCCACTAACAAGATTTTTTATAGTGTATTGTGTGGTGTTGTATAATTTCCATACCATTCAAAGGATGTAGCTATTCCTATCGAACAGTGATCCATATAAATTGTCATTATATTTTGGATCTGTCTTTGAATGTATTTCAATAGTAATGGAAATCATTAACATAAGACTTAGGTTGCTTCATGGAAACATAAAAGAAAATAATATCACAGATTCACCCCTCCCCCTCTTAGTGATACAATTATCCATAGATGGTACTATTAGTACACATGTTTTTGCTTACATGGTTGATGGCAAGAGGTGTAGCATGAAATTTGGAGGTGGAACCTGAGGTTTCACCTGGGATTATATGACAGTAGGGGATTCCTTGCACTATGGCCAAATGATTCTCTTCTCTATAATTATTCCATCATTCGTCGTGGTATGTGACAGCTTCCTAGTGGGTGTTTAGAAATTTGGAATCATTTGATTATTATATGCATGTGATGCTTCTATATTAATTTTTAGTACACTCTTTATTGATCAAAAATGTAAGGAAGGAACATGGTGGTGGTTTCCGACTGAGACACATTATCATACCCTACAAACAAACATTGGGAGGTGTGTATATTTCATGATTCTGCATTTAGGTAATGTTTTGGGCTCTATAGTTATATCCAATTGATGGAGTTACCATGGGAAGGATAGAAAGGGACCATAATGTTTCTGAATCTGCTGGAGTTTATCTTTTGAGTTTTCTTTTCTGTTTTGGCATGCCTTAGTATATGTATGTACTGAGGCAAGCCATTAGATACCCTTCTACTTACTGATATTTATGACCTTTTTTGATATAAATTCTTACATATAAATGGTATTGTTGGCTTTTTTATCTTTTCTGTCGACGTTGTTTACTTCTATTTTTTCTATTTTTTGTTTTTACTTGTACTTCCAC
This sequence comes from Viscum album, assembly GCA_963277665.1. Taxonomy (NCBI): domain Eukaryota; kingdom Viridiplantae; phylum Streptophyta; class Magnoliopsida; order Santalales; family Viscaceae; genus Viscum; species Viscum album. The sequence goes on from OY728165.1 coordinate 625,249,182, forward strand.
AAAGGGTGGGTTACTGGTCTAGTGTCCATATTATTTCCCTTCCACTGCATATTATATATTTATATAGACTATTGGTATATCACCACTATAGGGTATAGTCTCCCCAATATCACTTCATTACACCGTTTCTTGTAGCTAGTGGCCTTTTCCATAAAAGGGGGTGTGTATAATTCTATTGGAACTCAGCCCAAAGCACAGTTCGGTTGGATAAATATATCATGATACTAATAATGGTATAAAAGGAGTTTCTTTTAAATCATTCATGGTAATGATATTTGGGATATGTTAGGCGGTAGATTTTGAAGTTATCGGAACTAGGTTTATTTCTCATGTTTGGGTGGTTGTAGCCCCATGCCCAGGGGATGGACCAAGCAGCCAGGGTGGTAATTGGTGTTATGATAATCTCATTTTATAGTTTATTTGATTTCAACCGCAATTGGTGTACTTCGATGTGTCTTTTTTTTCAATTTTTATATAAAACCCATGACTTGGTATAATATGGGAGGAGTAATTGGACCCATGGCCAGGTATGCCAAGGGAAGAAATTGACCCTTATTCTGGTATGGCAAGGGGGTTCTTATTTATGAATACAATTAGGCACATAGGTTTTTTAAGATATATATATTCATGTTCCCCGATAAAATTGTTGTGATATAAAATACTTGTATTATGTGATACATGTGTGTGTGTGTGTGTCTTTATGTCTGTGTCTGCCTTAGTCTTATAGGATAAGGAAGGTATGATGATATGTGGTGATGTTGATTTCCAGGTTAGGCGATGTGGTAAATGGTTTGAGGTGATTTAGTCCATTTGGATGGGTGTGTCCTGGGGTATACGAGACACCTAGATTTGTTATAGGATATTAAGGAGGCTATGAGGCCATGATGCCTTGAGATGAGGCTATTATGGGGGAGTGTAAGGGTAGTGATTTGACGCTTCAAATTACTAATTTCCTAATCTTATATATATATATATATATATATATATATATAGGATCGTATATGTATTCTCATTGGCATTCAATGAGTTTCAAACTAGATGGGATCCTATGGAGCATCATTCTGGCCATGAGGTGATGCCTTAGGACCATGCATAGGTTAGGACCCCATGAGGGACAAGAAGATCGTGAGCCTCAAGAATAGGCACAACTATAGGCTTTGGAAAAATCTCTAGTGTATGTGGTTCAGTAGTTATATTTGATAGCTTTTGGATTATGGCTTGATGAGAAGCTCAAAGATATTCTGGTACGTGTCATCCATGGGTTTGATAGGAGTGCTCTACTAGAAGATCCATATATGGAATATTAGACCTGGTAGATCCATTCATTGAATGAACTATTGATTCCGGGTGATGGTGGACCCCAAGAAGCTATGAACTGGATCAAATCAATGCACAAGATCTTTGATAAGCTAGAGACACCACAATTGTAGAGGGTGAAGCAGGCTACCTACATGATCAATAAACCAGAAAACTTTTGTTTGGAAATGCAGGTTATGGTAGTAATACATGAAAGACATTCCTGGAAAGAATTGGAGGCCTAGTTCATCAAGTACTTCTTTTTAGATATGATGAGGGTAGAGAGAGCTCGGGAGTTCCTAAGCCTTTAGCAGAGTGACATGTCCCTCAGGGATAATGAAAAAACTTTCATTGAGTTTTCTCACTTTTCACCTAGTATGGGGAATGATGGAACCTTAAGGGTAAATCATTTCGAGGATGGCTTATGGAATTCCATTTGAGTGTAGATAATCATATTCCGATTAGCCTCATTCTCAAAGGTAATTAATCATGCACTCATAGCTGAGAGAAATTTGATATACCCTTCATACATGAGTTGGGTGATGGAATCAAGTGATTAATATGGTAATGATTTAGATATCATAAAGCTCGGATGAAGTGAGTTTTAGTAGGGAATTTTCGACAACTACTTGAGATTCCCACCTCAGAGTGGGTCATTGATAGTTTTTTTCAATTCAGGTAGCTAAGACATGTACAGAATCAATGGGAGAGGCCTCTAAAAGATTTTCGAGAATGTGGATAGTTCTTTCATCACAAGATATTCTTTTTTAAGCCTTCTTGGTCAGCCGAACATCAAAGATAGGGGTAGACTAAGGTGTTGGATATCAGATCGAGAGAAGTACCAGGTGATGGGGGTTGCGTTTGAGCTACTAACAAAGGTCGTGTAAGAGGCAAGGGTACCCAGAAATGGGGTAAATGGATGGTGGCTAGTGTAGAAACAAAGGGATTCATGGATCAAGGAAGTTGAGTATCAGGCCATGTATATACAGTGGAGTTTCCAAGTGCTGAGAAGGATGGTGAGGTAGTAACAGTCATAGGTACACCATGGGTGTCCCTGAGGTTCTGTTGATTTTTTTTCATGTCCTTTTTATGGTCTTGTGTATTTTGCGTTCATGAGGTGGATGGGATGTATTTATGGACTATAAATATTCTATTTAGTTGGTTTGGGTACTATCTTATTCATTATATATATATATATATATATTAGGTGCATGGAACAATGATTATTGGGGTGTGTTGGCATCATTTCACTGTGTCGATGGAAATTACCTATGGTATGTTTGAATCTAGGAATCATTGTAATGTATTAATTGTTTTGCATAGAACCATGACTAATTTGTGCATCTTATGAGACGTGGGACTTCAAAGGATCCATGAACAACATGGGAAGGAGTCAATAATTGATGCAATGTTAGATTCTGATGGGTGTTGGGTGTGGAACATGAGCACCTGAGGAGGTGTAGGTGTGATGTTGCATCACAGGAGAACTTTTAGTCGGGGTTTGGTTGATGGACCATTAGTTTTCTTTGTGTTTGTTGGCATCATTTCACTGTGTCGATGGAAATTACCTATGGTATGTTTGAATCTAGGAATCATTGTAATGTATTAATTGTTTTGCATAGAACCATGACTAATTTGTGCATCTTATGAGACGTGGGACTTCAAAGGATCCATGAACAACATGGGAAGGAGTCAATAATTGATGCAATGTTAGATTCTGATGGGTGTTGGGTGTGGAACATGAGCACCTGAGGAGGTGTAGGTGTGATGTTGCATCACAGGAGAACTTTTAGTCGGGGTTTGGTTGATGGACCATTAGTTTTCTTTGTGTTTTGGTTCAGGATGGAATATGGTAGGTAAATCCTATGGTGGGGTTCCCTATTGAGGGACATTACATATTCCGTGAAACCAAGGTAATATGGGTTAATTTTAAATATATGGGTATGTTTAGTACTATATTATATTTTTGTTTTTATATCTCAAATAAGTGATATGTTACAGTGATGATATTTTAACATCCCATAAATTTGGAGTTGGTCTAATTCATCACCCATTTTAAATTTTGGGATTTTGGTGGGTAGACCATCTTCATTCTCATTAAAGGAATCTTAAGTTAGATTTTTTCCATTGAATGAATACCTTTTTTTAGATGAGTCTCAAGGATCAAAAAGTGTCTCTGGGGTTTGGTTGGGTTTCGGGTCCGTTATCGGCTAAAAACCCACGTTTTCTATGTTCTTAGACCGAGCTGAATTATTTGGGTAAACCATGTGGCCTCCATGGAGAAACCATGTAGCCTTTAATTGCACTTCGCATGGTTTGGGAAACCATTTTTTATGGGGTGCACAGATTTGTGAGACATATTTGGTTTTTAGCATTGGAAATTTTCATGGTTTTCGAATAGTTTGGGAAACTATGTGAAGATGTGAATGTTGTTCCAAATGGTTAATACACTCACACTTTCTCAGTCATAGTTGGCGCACTATTTATCCAAACCACATAGGGTAACAATGAAGGTATTTGCACCTAAGTAGAAGGAGCTGCATAGTTTTGAAAACCATTTGAGCTAACCTAAAAACCCATTAAAAATGTGAATTCACCGTTTTTCCCTCACCTTAAATTTCATCTTTTATTTTTCTTTTCTAGTCTATTAGTTTCTCATAGTATCATGGGTGCTCTTATTTTCCTCATACGATAATGATTTATCCCTCTCCTTCATTTGAGATATGTTCTTCGAGCTGTTGTTAATGTTGGATCTACATTGGTATTCCTCTTCATCGTCTTCCTTTTGTTCCCCTTTTCCCCCACTATACGGTGTGCAACATCTATCAGAGTTTTTTTACCCTATTCATAGGGTGGTTTTATGAAACATTTGTTTTTTCAAAAAAAAATTGAGTTAGAGGTTAATATCCGATGTGTGGGAATCCACCAAAACAAGGTAGGTGGTGCATACATTTCTTTGTGATTTTGTGAGTGTTTTGGGGGAGCAGCCCCGAGAACATTGTTATTTTGACTGAGCGAGGATATTTTAAATTGTTGTATGTATTTAATAAATTAATTTATACCTTATGAGATTCTAATAGGAATTATTACTGTGTTCTTCGAATTTTTCTATCTATGTTAGGGTGTTTGGACCATGGGAAATTGGTTCATGGTATTTTATTTGATTAAATTGGGTTGTTTTAATTATCTGATATATTTTTATTACTTTTAATTGATACATATATGTTAATTTAATTATTTTATATCCATGAGATCATGATGGGCCCATCCTAATGATAGAGGTGGTGATATCCACCTAGTTGTGGCGATGAAATCTATAGGACGGGCTTGGCCCAAGGCATTTTGGGTGGTGTTGACCATCTGTTGGGTGACTTAGTGATCATATTAATGTGCAGAGGCCTTCACATTATGGGCATGTCCCATGATATATTGGATAGCATGGCCATTATATTTAATATATTTTTGTAGGGGCATGAGGTTCCGTAATTTTGTGTCCTATGTTCTATTCGGTGATTTCTGCTCAACCTTGTTTTCCAATGTTTCTTTAGGGGTTTTGTACATAGAATATTACTCAACAATTGAGGTTTTATATACCAATCGTGTGGGTAGAGGCCTATAGTTGTTACATATTACGAATTATGGTTTCAGATGATTTCTATATAAATCCATTGGTATGGTTATGAGCCATCACATGATAGTGTTGCGGCTATCGGTTGGGGTATGAGGCTCACCGTTCTTAAGTCCATTGGGTCGGGATACTTTTGGGAGGTTAGAAATCATTATTCCTTCGGACATCGCATGTTGATCCAACGGTTGTTAATATTTTACTATATATATTTTTGTACCTTTGAACACTGACCATCGAGTTGAGTGGTGATTTCGTGCAGGGGTAAGAGGGATTGAATTCATAGATTGGGTGTGCCTTTGGGACATTAGTTACATGATGTGGACACAAGGTGTTAGTTACTTGGTTGATGGAATGATTTTTGGGGTGACAATTAGAGGAAAAACCTAAGGGTTCACCTGGGACTATATGACATTAGGGGATACCTTGGGCCATAGCCTAAGGATTCTATCATCTACAGTTATTTCAGCATTGGTCGATGTAGGTGATAACTTCCTGGTAGTTTTTGATCACCATGGAATCTTGTGTTTTTTATATAATAGTGTTTCTTCTTTATTTAGTTTTATTACATGTCAATGTAAGAAAAAATTGAATGTAGGAACCAGATGGTGGTGGCCTAATGAGACTCATTCTCACACCCTACATTGTAACCTCAAGATGTATGTAAATTTCTTTCTTTGGAATTCAGGTAAGGGTTTGGACTCTGGAGTAGGATCATAGTGATTAAGTTGGCATATGATTGATGGAGCATGACCTTGTGGTTCTAGTATTAGTTGGATTTTATTCTTTTGATTTTTAATTTTAGTTTTTTCCTGCCTTTGTATTTTATGTACTAACATCATCCATTAGTGACACTTCTTGTTATTGATATGTATGACCAATTTTGATATGTAATATTTGTTAAAAATGGAATGGTTTTCTTTTTTATCTCTTCTAATAATATTTATTAGTTGTTTTTTTCTATTGTTTTTCTTTTATTATGGTCCTTCCATGGGCGGTTTACTTGTATAATCTGTGTATTCTTTCCCTTACATTTCATTGTATATATTTACCTGGAACATTATTATATCATCACCAGAGGGTATAGTCTCCCCAATATTGCTCATGTACACCCTCACTTCTAGTCAACATCCTTTGGAATATGGGGAGGTGTTCCTATGTTCGTTGGAACTTAGTGTGAATCATTGTTCGAGTGGATAAATGGGTTGGGGAACTATATTCTTGGTCACACGACACCACCCCCTCGCCCAACCACCCTCATTTAGTGCATGAGAGTGAGGCAAACACAGCTTCTACCACCCCTCTATCATACATACAGGAAGCCTTCCTTGTTTTTTGGTAGGATTCCCATTCATGATAGTAATATGTATTAGAGCCTGGTTGATTAATCCATCCTAGGTTGTGGTCATATTTTATTTAAGTCCCCCATCGGTTTCCCATCCCATTTCAGCCAAAACAGCTCACAAATTTCATTATTAAAATTCATCTTTTAAACAATATTTTGTTATTATTTTATGTTTCTTTTTAAAAATCATTCATAAAATGTTGATTTCCAAAAATGTAATAAAATGAATGAAGTAGAATTCATTATAAATTATATTTGGAAATAAATAACATTAGACTCAAAAAAATATATGTTGAAACAGTAGTCATTGTATTCCCCACACTTAAGCAATCTCTTCACTAAAGTATATAAGTCAAAAATAATCCCAATTAAGATACATAATACCACCAATCTGCCCATAGCCAATTGTTAAGGGCTCATGATTGGAATCCAAGAGACCCAGGTTCAAAACAGGGTGGAGGTGAATTTTAGGGTTACTGTAGCAGCACTGTTGTAGGTACTATTTGGTATTGTAGCATTCAAAACTATTCACCCAATTTGGGCTTTCGGGCAACTGGTTTGGGCCTATGGGTCTCAATGGCCTTTGGGCCATCAGTGGCCTTCGGGTCAAAGGGCCTTGAAGCCATTGAAGACCATGAAGTAGCCCAGTTCACAGACAGTAGGACCTAGAAGAGGATCTGAGCAACAGTGGTAGTCACCAGAAGTAGAGCTAACTAGATTGGAAGAATGAAAGGGTATGGAAACTGCCATCGGGACCAGGCACCGTGTAGCTTTGAATGGGGAAATGCTAGCCAATCAGCAATGCAGGTGGGGTGCTAAAGGCGATCAATGATGCAGAAGCGGGGCAGGGCCGGTTCTAGTGGGTTTTTCTTATTTGTCATGTATGGGCATGGTATGCCTTTTGGACTTCGGGTCATGTATTACGGGTCGTGATGTGCCTTGTTCCTTAGGCCTACAGATCATGTACGGGTTCCCCTTCAACCCTTAAAAGGGGGATTATCTATAATAAAATAAAAAAGAAGGCCTTCGGGACCTTCGGAGTTAATATCCATAATACCATATTTAAAATACAATGAAACCAAATAAAATAATTATATTTTGGGGAAGAACCATTTATCATCATATTTGAAATATCTTCTCCCTTACTCATTTTTCAAGAAAACTAATCAACCATGTACTTTACTTTCCCCTTTGAAATTAGTGTAACTTTTCCCAAATTATGTTGAATTTTTTCACACATGATTTACCTTACATTTTGTTTTTCACTTTTCACATAAGTTATCAATTTTAAAAGATTTATGATCAAGAATTTAAAATAGTTCTCTTTCCATATCCTTGAAAAGGATCTCAAAATAATATCTTTCTTAAGAGAAATAAAAATAAATCCGGAGAAATTCGTTAATGTGATACTGAAAATGGGGTAAAAAGGTAGGGGGTATTGATGTGAAAATATTTAAACTCTTGGTATTTTAAAATAAAAATATTTATTTCATGATAATTAATAATAAAATCAATGAAACTCTCCTCTCAAAATAACATCTTCTCACTTCAAAAAACATAATATATGTCATGAAAAACAATATGATAAAATGAATAAATAAACTCGCTTTAATTTTTCTATTCTAGTATTCAATTTTCTCACTAGATAAAAAATATAAACCAATAACAACCTCTATAAAATCCCAAATTATTAAGATCGTTGTTAAAGTAATTTTAATTTTTGACCCTCTAAAGGTTCAACCCAGTTTCCTTCCTAAATTTTTAAATTTTAATCCTTTTCATTGTTCAAAACTAATTATTTTAGTATTTTCCCTTTTTCCTTCAGGTTGTGTAAACTATAAATCATAGGGAATTAATATTTAATGCCTTTAACAAATCTCCACAAATCCCCTCACATTTTATACCAATTGAATACATCCATTTCTACCAAAGAAAACCTATCCCACAAACTTGAATTAATTATTATAATGGAAACATTTATGAGTATGGTATGAAATGGTAAAATGTGTTTATATTGTTGCTCCACCATATCAAGGATATTCAAGGACTGTATGGGAATTTTTTTAAAAAATTAATGTTTTTATCATGTTTAAGGTAAACATCTATTCAAAGGACTTGGTCCTAATAAATGTGACATTAAAAAATCAGACGTTTGAAATGATTTCAATGAATGATCAAGTGGCTGACATTTCCTAGGATCTATTATAAATTGGGTATTATAAATAAAAGGTAAATATTTTTTAAAACCCTATTTCTAATGAAAATGTATGATTTTATACATTTACTAATAGAAAAAATAATAACAACAAACTAATTAGCATGGATTTATGAAAATGTATACCCAAAAAATAAAATGGGAATTTTAACTACACTAATTCACAAGGACAACTGAATCATTATTAATTAATATTAAAATATTATTCTGATATATAATAATTAATCCCCATTCATACTCATTTAATATAATTATAATTTATATCTAAAATATGGAATCATGGGGTTCCTAGCAATTTTTTCACTTCGATCCAAATTATAGAAAATATCAAAGTGTGCATATGAAATTTTTAATTAAAACTAAAAAATTAAAATACAAACATGTTGGGAAGTAAATAATATTATTATTATTAAATTCATAATCCCCTTTCACTTTGAAACTCTTTCTTCTCTTTTTTAGCTACCTTGGCATTTTTTCCTTTGATCATTATATCCTTGAAAATTAAAAACTAAACAGTGAAAGCACAAGACTCAGACTCATGTATATTCAAAAATACAAGGGATTTAAACTAAAATATAAATATTTTTATAAAAAAAATAATCTACCTATGGTTTAATAAATACTATAAAATAATAAGTAAATAAAATAATATAATATTTCTGTTTCATCCCTAAATCTATGATAGCACATATCTTTAATACACCTTCTATCATGATTTATTAGATAAATATACACATAATAAAATCCTATATGATCATGAGTCCTATGATATTTCTTAAATTAGGTGCATAGAACACTGAAATCAAACATGGGTACAACATCATTATTAAAAATCTCTTAAACATGCCTTTATATTCCCTTGATCCTTTAATACTGCACCGGATAACCTAGGGATGTACATAAGAAAATGGCAATAAATAAAGCCCAGAAAGGGAATAATAAAAGAATAATATAATGAAATCAATACATTGTATTTTATAATAATAATAGGGTGACATAATATGATTGAAAATCTTAAACATGACCATCTAATTATGATATCAGATGATAACATCAAGCCTAAATAAAAATGTGGCAACAATATAAATCAAACATCATAAGGACATTTCAAAGGTAAAAACCAATACATAATAAAATAGTTTTTTTAGGATAACCTCCAATTAACTATATAAGGAATCTCATGAGATAAATAATTACCCAGTATATTGGAAATCTATATAATTTTATGCCCACCCATCGCATTCATATCATGAATAATGATTAGTGTTCCATATAGATCATATAATATAATAATTCCATTCAAATACATTGACCAAAAAAATTAGGGAGTATGGTTTAAATATATGGATGTGCATGATAAATCAATTATATGTACATATGTGTCATTTTACTTGAGTGTAAATGGGAATGTGTATTCACTACACAATTTTTTTTCATGAAAAATCACACGATGATTTCAACAAAAAATCATGTGTAAATAAAGGTTTATGGAAGGGGTGAATGAGAGTAATGGGAATTATCTCATTATATGGGAATATTAATGGATATAATGGCGTGTTTAAAAACATTAGAACAAGGAAAATAGGAAATAAGAATGTATTATTATAATGAAAGTACTTAAAATTAGAAAGAAGGGGAGGGAGTCCCTTTCTTTGTGAGTAGGATTCTAAAAGCTTATGATGAGATCCTTGAAATTTTTAAGTAAACATGGGAGGGATTTAGAGAGGTATATGGAGATAAATTTCATCCTATATGGGTTTTAGGTGATGAGGAATTCTAGGATTTGTGAGTATTTATAGAATAACTAATGAAAATGCTTCTTAATTATTTTAAACATAGGTTTTGGCCTATATATGATAAAATTATCAAAACAAACCTTCCCCTTATTTTCTCAATTTTTTTTCCAGGGACGTGTTTTTTTAAATAATTTATAATAATAATAATCTAAATCACTAAAATTATAGCCTCGGTGATGTGGAAGTAAGTCAGGATAATAAAGAATTAATTTCAAACCTCTATGATATTATATATGATATAGAGGATTCATTAGGGGTTTATGAAATTAATAAATTAACATCAATAATAAAATATCATAAATGTGAAACCTAATTTTTTCTGTGGATACCCTATAGTATTTATTTTATAAATTTTTGTGATTTCATGATGTCATAATACATACCATATTTAATTATTACCGAAACATTCGACGGTATCATAAATTTAGGAAAATTTCACTATTGGATACATTAAATGTTATATTTTATAAATTAATATTTATTTTATCAAAATAATTCTATAAATAATATTATTTAAAATTTTAAAAATTACAATTTATTTGAAAATGATTTGTTAAGGATAATTGTAGTTTTATGAACCTTATAATGAGTGTATTAGACATTATTAAATAATATTAAAATATATATTCAAATAAATATTATCTAATAATAATATTTTTTTGAAATATCATTTATTTAAAAAAATTCTTTATTTTGTCTAAATAAGAGTTTAATCATAAAAAATATATTTTTCGAAAAAAAATACTATTTTGATTTCTTCATATCAAAAAAAAATTTCAAACAGATTAATAAAAGGTTTAAATATAATAATTATTTTATAAAAATATACACTATAAAAATTCATACTGTTAGGTTCCATATTAATAAACCCTTATTACACCAAAATATTCCCGAATGGTAATGTGTGAATTGGTGAAATCTTCTAGGGTTGGTTCAATGAACAGGGTTTGTGAAGTAATATCAATAATCTTGAACATATCCAACAAAAAGATTCCTTCTAGCTTTAGATGGTGAATCATATCTTGGGGACTGCTCAAGGGTAAATCCCAATGTTTATATCTCCCTTATTTTCTCTTATAAATGGGTGATATAATGTACGATCATATTGGTTGAGTCCATCGATCCATTCATATGTGAAAATTTGAATTTTCCATAAACATTAATATATACTGATCGGTCACCATACAACCATTATATTATCAATAGTTAAGATTATTAATGGTATATTAAATTTCAAAATCCATATTTTATAATGGTCCAAAATATCCAAAATAGTGCATGTATTTTCTAGTAGTATATTACATAATTGGTAAATTATTTATTTAAAAATATAATTTCTTATATAAAATTTTGGGTCAATACAATCTTCCCCCCGTCTGAAATTTCACCATTGAAACTTCCTTTTTAACAATAAAATAGATGAGGGAACATATGTTGAATTTCCTCTTTAGGGTCTTTGGTTTCATCCTCAAAATTTTTGTTCTGTCACAATACATTGACCAGGTGTGTTTTATTATTTCATAGATCATTTTCTCTACAATTTAAGATCTTCACTGGACCCTCTCCTTAGTAATGGAAATTCACTAAAGGAACCACCTCTTTATTCAATATGTGTTAATGGTCTAGTATTTAATTACTGAAGTGGGATTTATGGAACATGTCATGTACAAGAGATAGGTTTTGTGGTAGTGTAAGTTGATATACCACAACTATGATGTGGTCAATGATCTAAAAGGGGGTGGTGTATCTTTGACTAAAATCTCCCTTATTTAAAACCCTCCTATTGTTATTCCGTAGTGATATATGAAGGAACACCATATCTCAACCTAAAAATTCAAGGTAATATCAAATATTCTCTATTTAAATGATCTATTGTCATTGTGCAGATTTAATATGATGTTGAATTTTATCAAAACTCTCGATCATCATTGGAAAAAAGATCATTTCCCATTTGTTTATGTTATCCAACATCATCCTATAATGTTGGATTCTAACACCTATTACCATACAGAGTCACATAAGATTACATTTGAATTCAATAATGGAAAATTGTGTTATATGATATCTCTACTAGGTAAATGTATTAGTTCCAACATCATTTGAAGTCCATTTAACCTAACCTCGATATAACCTCCAAAATGTTAATGGTTATCTCATAATAAAAAAAATTAGGATAAAAATTGCACTAAAAAATGTCTCTATATCCAATTATAACTAAATTAATATCCAGAACCTTGAAGTATACCTTATGTCTCAATTAGATATAATGGAGAGTGGAACTCCATACAGTCTTACCACTTCCCTTGTGAATGACATGGTGGTTTAGTCTGGGGAGAAATAATCCTTGATAGTAATTAATTTCATAGGATTTATAAAGATATTAATACCTCAAAGATGGGAATATTTAAATTTGATATCATTGGAAGTCCTGTGATGAAATTCATGGTTATTTATTACAATTTTCATAGTTATATGGGAGGCGGTTACATCATACCCTCAGTATTTTGTCCTCCGTCCATAAATTGTTGTCATACCATGCAGGGAGATAAATAGTCTTCAATATTTTTATTCATGTTATAAAATGAAAAGTGTTGACGTAGATCAATTTACATATTAGTTCTTCCAAGATGAATAGAGAAATATGATCGATTTTCAGAATTCAAAAGTCATATCATCGATTCTAGTTTTGAAGGGATACATATCAGGATTTAAAACCTCCTAAAAACATCACTATTAAAATTTAAATATTCACTATTATTTATTGTATATCCTCATAAGACTTTCAAGACATACTGATACTCTATATAATGGATGTTTGAGTAGTTATTTGAGAATGGTAGCATGATTATCCTTTTATTTTTCCTATTTATATCCTTTATATGATCAAGAATATTGGATTCCATTAAATCCTCATCATTGATATGGTTGTAGGTTCCTTTCTAATCATCTCATATCAAATTTTTTCCCTTTAAAATAATTTTAATGTATTGAACAGTCATTAACCTTGATCATATATAACTACCTTTATTGGCACATTTTGATCCCCTTTTTCTGATTAAATACTTGGGGTTTTTATAATCAGTATATATCTAACTCTTTTACCCATAAGGATAATGTAACAAAATCTATAATTTAATGATATTTATATATTATTATAGATTATTAATTTGGGTATTTATACTCACGGATCGTTGACTAATGAGAGGCATAGTCTATCACTTTTCCATCTTTCATGGTTACAAAACCCAACCCCTTTTCGGGAAAATCATTTTAGATCCTAAATCCTTCCATGCCTGTGGGTAATGTGAGAATTGGTGAACTGATTCAAATCATCTTTATATAAATAAATATTTCCTTAAATTCACCTGTCATGAAAAAATTTCACCCCTATCCAAAATATATTGTTTCTTGGTCTTGAAAATCATGAGCAGTTTCTCACAGATCGATTATAGTACCTTTCTAATACATGGAATGTTTGGTTTTCCATCATTGATGTTGTTCTGAGACATCGTTCAATTACCTCCTTTCTTTTAGATCCATAGAGATCCCATTTTAGTTGATAAAATGACATTGTAATATAACTTACACCATAAAAAATTCATATTTATTATACTTTTAATATATCTTTTCCTCTTACATGTCTTATGTAAATCATTCAAATGCTTCTCATTCTCTTCCTTGATTTTGGTTTATATAGTAATATCTTCAATAATTACTTCCACATAATTTTAATCATAATTCAAAAAGACACTCTATATTATCTCCATGAATAAATATAGTGAATTAGTGAGTCCAAATGTAATCACTATGGTCTAATGGGGCTCATACCTTATCATAAATAAGTATTTCAGTTTTCCACTTTCTTTACCTTAACATGATAATATTCCAACATAAGATCAACCTTAGAGAAGTATTAGGCTCCATGAAGTAGATCTAAAAAGACACATATCCATGGAATGAGATATGAATTATTTATATTGATCATGTTAAGTTCAATATAATAAAATAAAGAGGCACATTGAACCATCCTTCTTCTAGAACAAAATGATATGTGTACCCCATGGTGAACCACATGGGTATGTAAACCCATTATCAAGCTTATCTTATATTTTCTTCTTCTTTTCATCACGATCAATAGTGTCCACTATATATAGATTATTGGATATTTTAAAATATCTCTATATATGCTCAACTGAGAACTCAACCTCATTTTTATGTTGAATACTAGGCAATTCGTCGAGAAACACATCAGTATATTCCCCTCTAATGGGCATGTGATCCCGGATGATATTTCACATAGCCTAAATCATTTTATCTAGATATAATTTGACATAAATAAATAATACCCATTCATGGGATAATTATACAAAATAATATCCATCCTTCATCTTTATCATGTATATAATCAATGGGAAATTCACGATACGGAGATTGATTTCCAACTATCAGAAATTTATGTTGTCTTTATATATGGAATTATAATAAATTCCCAGAATATCAATAAATTATTCTAAAGGGAGTATAATAAGTTTTACTTGGAAATTAATTCCAAAAAAATTATTATTGGGGAATATTTATATGATTTGGATGCAATAATTAACTCATTTCTCATTTCACTTGTAACCTGACAACAAATTTTTGATCTGTTTTTTAAATAGTTCTACTAAACCTGTCTGACGTGAAAGAATGCATAAATCCAAAGTGAAATGGGATATTTTAGGTCTATGAATAAGTGATAAGGCAAAATTTTCCTATTTTATTCTATTATTAATTATTTAATTCATCTAAAATAGACTTAGGGATGTGAATTTTTTAACTTTTTAACACATGAAAGGGATACTATTAACATTAATAGGAAACCTAATAAATTACATATATTTTGTTACATATGAATTTATAAATTTAAATCAATTTTACCCATGGTAAATTTATTTACAAGATATTTTATGGTCATATTTTATCCCTTCATAATGGTTTATAAGGAGCTTACGAGAATAAAGAAGCATATCCCCCATGAGTATAATACCCGGTGTGATGCAAGTAAACTCTTTCAGGGAACCAGTGATGATTGAGTCTATTTCTATTTCACACATTTCAATGTTATTACCACATGAATAACTATTCCAGTCCCACATCCACTTGTACTATTCATACATGAATTTTATTTCTTGGAACCCATTTACTCGATAGTTTACCATAATTTAGGGGTTATTTCCAATTTTTTGACTTATCCCTATATATTTTACTAATTATTTTTAATCAAAATTTTAAAAAATTACTAGACATCTCTTTTAGGACAACATAGAAAAAAAACATATATATACACTTTATTTCATAATTAATTACATATAGATACTCATTATAAAATCTCAATAGATCATGAGGTCGAGTGTCTTTGTGGAAATAGGTACATAGCATATTAACCTAAATAATGGGTATAAAACCATTTTTTTAAAACTCTAAAACATTACCTTGTATTCCATAAATCTTTTAATACTATATTGTATGTGATGGGGATGTACATATGAAAAGTATGGGATAAAAATCTTAGTAATGAAAATATTCAAATCATTACATGATGAAAATAATAAATATTATTCAATCGATAAAAAAAAGTGACATAAATGGTGTGAGAACCCTAAATATTTTAATATAAGCATGATATAAGATAGTGACATCATGTAAACATAGGAATGTGGAATAAACATAAAACATGACATCATAATCATAATTCAATGCTAGCTGCCAATACATAAAAATATAACGTGCTTAGGATAACCTCTCGGGAACCATACATGGAATCTCATGAGGTAAAAATATACCCCAATGCATTGGAGGGATATATAATTCTTAAACCAAAAATTATATTTATATAATTTACATGAATTACAACGCCATATATATCATAAATCAAAATAATGCCTTTAATCAATTTTATCACCTTGATTAAGGGGTTTGGGTTACATATATGGAAGTAATAAATCATTGATGTATAGTTACAACTAGTTGAATAACCTTGACTGGAAATTGGGGAGGGTTTTCACTACAAAAATGATTTCCATGAAAAATCATAGTATAATTTTAGTAGCATAACATGTGTACATAATGGTTTATGGAATTGGAAAATGAGAGTGAAAGGTAGTTTTTCATTACATGGGAATCATAAGGGTATTAAATTGACGTGTAAAAACATATTTCAGTAAGGAAATTTTGAAATAAAAACGGCTTAGTACAGATAAAGTACATGAAAAGAAATGTGAAGAGTCTCGTACCATGAAAGGGAACTTCCAAAATCTTGGGAGAAGATCCATAAGATCTGAGGAAAACCATTAATGAATTTTAGAGAGGGATATGGAGAGTATATTCATACAAAATGGTTATTTATTGAATTTTATTATGAGGGTGTTTTTTTATTAATATAAAAAGATAGGATAATTATTTATTAATTTCTCAACATAGCTTTTGAACTATATATAATAAAATGATAAAAAACAAAACCCTTAAAATTTTATTTTCCCACGTTTTTACATAAAGTGGAGTGTATTTTTATATTTTTAAGTCTAGTAACCTAAATATATTAAATAATATCCATAGTTATGTGGAATTTAGTCATTTTTATAAAAAATTAATTTTTAAAACATGATGATATAATATATGTTTTTTATTATTCATTAATGGTTAAAAAAAATTAATCAAATAAAATAGAAACCTTGTTTTTTTAAATGGGGAACATAATTTTGGTCATTAATAATCTTTTTAGAATTTATGTCATAAATTTTTGCTTTTATGGTTTCATAATACATAACCTATATTTATTTAATATTAAACTTTTACCAAAAAATTCAATTGTCTCAAACAATTATGAAAAATTCACCATTTAGTAGTTTCAACACATTGAATTAAAAATTTATTCTAATATTAGAATAATATTTCTCTAAATATAATCATGAACACTTTTAAATGAAAAATATCCATTTATTAAAAAATAATAGTTTTTTGTGATAAAATGTTTATAACCATTCAAAATAATATATAAGACTATATTAAATTAATTTATGATTAATATTCAAATAAATATTATTTAATAAGATTATTTTATTAAAATATCATTTATTTTCAAGCATTAAAGAATTTATCCAAAAACCATGTCCTATTTTCTAATATATATGTTTCCTCAAAATCAATTTTTATTTCATCTTATCAAAATCTATTTTATCAAACTCATTAGAAAGGTCTAAATATAATAATTATTTATTGAAAAATAACATATAAAAATTCATACTTCTATAGTATAGATATATGACCCCTTATTGCACCATCATATTTCCTATGACTATGGTGTCTGGTGGTCAAACTCTCTTGGGGTGGTTCGGTGAATGTGGTTTAAGTCGTAATCCCTATAAGATTTAATATCCCCTATAAATTGTTTCATTCATACATTACTTGTAGAATTTTTTCTTGGTAATGGTCAAGGGATAACACCAGTGATGTCATATCCCTCAGTAGCTCTGATGGATGAGATTCAAACGAATTGATCTTATTGGTTGAGTTCATCACTCCTTCCATCTATGAAAATTAAACATTATCCTAACCATTAATATATAATAATATTTTTGGTGGTTATAAAATGTATATATTATCAATGGTTAAGAATTATAATTGTTTATGAAAACCCACAATCTATGTTTTATAATGATCCAAAATATCCAAATTAGTGCATGTGTTTTCTATAACTACATTACATAATATGATATTTACTGATTTGAAATGGAATTTCATTTAATATAGTTAGGGGATTTACATAATCAAATTTACTAAATGTTTTTTAGCAAGAACATACCTATTTATAGTTATGTTATTGGGGTTAGGAATGTTGATTCGTAGTCCATATTTATGAATGGTAGATGTTCTGATTCATCCATGTAGATAAGTCCCCTTCACTTTTATGGAATTAGGTTCACTCATCCTCTATGTAAAACCCATTATTTCCCCATAGGTTTATTCTATGGGTATTTGGACCATCTGGGAACATAAAATGGTAGTTTTGGGGCGTCCCAAACTTATTTTTCCAATTAGAATTTTTTTAATACTGCCTCTACTATGTTAATCCCTTTTCAAGAGTTTTACCTCAACATTTTTCTTGTAAAAAGTAGTTTCATCACCTATTTTCTGTATGAAATCAGTATCCTCAAATTCAGATTTGTTTTCATCATCAAAATAATAGTCTCATTCTCCCAAAAAATTTAATTTCCTAGTGGGTGTTGGATTCAAATTTCTCACAACTAACCCATAAGGTCATCTGTCCACTTTGGAAATCAATCAAGGCTCTTAGACTAGCCATGAATGGTATTCCCAAAATGAGGGGTGTCTTATATTCATCTATATCTATCATAAGGTAAAAATTATGGAAAATAAAACATATCAAATATAACTATGACATATTCATGAAATATTTGTCTACATCTCTCCATTATGTACAGTAATTATAGGAAGACTCTTATGGGTATTATCTTCTCTAATAATGGACTCTTTCAAATTTAGCATGACATGATGTTAAAACTCACTACAAGATCACACAAATAATTCACACACTAATAAAAAAAATTAAAATTAATTGAAAAGCAACCTAGTTCTTGTTTCTTCTTTGGTAGACAATTAGATACCATAGTTGAGCATTCCACCGTGAGTCGTATTATGCCCAATTCCTCTATCTTCCTATTATTTGAAACTATATTTTTCAAAAATTTCTAATATATGGTAATTTATTAAATAGATTTCTTAAAGTGGATATTAATATGAAACTTTTAATAAAAATAAAAAAAATACCTTTCTTTTTTATAATTTTCATTATTTCATTATACCCAAAAAAGGTAATAGTGGTCTTCTGGGTAGTAGAAATTCATCTCAAGCCTCTTTCTTAATTTGTTTCTCTTTTTATTGCTATGTATCTTGACTTTATTCTACATTTATACTCTCTTTTTTTGCATATTCTTTCTAGATTTTTATAGTATTATTTTTGACATTTTACCACTCCTCAAGGTGAGTACATACACATTCCCATTTATAGGGACCTCGAAGTCACATGTTAGTACAGTTATTGGACTCTCCTTGAGTGTATTTTCAATTTATCCTATATGAAAGTCCCAATTATTCATGGAATCCCCTTGGTAATCCTTTAAATCTTTGATATCATCCCTGGTAGTTTCCATTAAAGTAGACAATTCCTCCTCCAATGATTTGATTCATCTATTGAGATAATTTCCATGTTATTAGAATTATCTTGGACATTGTTGGTACCTTTTATTATTTTGTTAAGGCCACCAACCCTACAATTTTTTTAATGAGTATAATAAATATAATTAAACTATTCAACATACATACCCTCTTTTTGTGGTATATCCATCATCATGTCTACCTTCTTTGTCAAAGAATAATATTTTGTAGAAAATCATTCATTCGTTTAACCCTGTGGACTCCTTACTTTTTTCCATCATCAACATTAATTTTGATGATATTACTTGTAATGTAATTTTTATTATATATATATTTTAAGGAAATTTTTTTATCAACAATCATCTTGTTTAAATATTAACTGTCAAACAAGTTAATATATAATTTCCCTTATAAATGGGTTTCATTAGTATAAACATCTCAATTCCATTATGGGGTATCATTTTAGTCAGGTATATGATCCTTCTCTACAAACAATAAACTGATTTACCTTATATTTACTGAAATTTATTTTCTTGATATAAATTTCAATTTATTTTTTGGGAGTTAACAACAATGTTACAAATTTTCTTAATAATTCAACACATGTGGTGATTGAATGAGGGTTCATACCTTTATCCATTTTAATGTTTTATCGTTAAGTGAGATTAAAAATAATTAAAAACTTAATATACCACTAAATGAATTATTAAATTGGATTTTATTTTGTTAGATCCTACCTTTTTTCTCCAAACAATTTATCTCCAAATGTTTTGTTGAAACATTTTAAATTTATTATCGTTGACTCCTTTTGTTTAAAATTATTATTTAGAATGTTCATTAGGGATGGTAGGAAGCTTAATATAGATTTCTAGTACTAATATATAGTAATGGAGAAGTTATAGTGGTTTCAAATGGTTAGTTTAGTCTACTGTACAGCTGGTGGACTGGGAAGTTGCTCACCAAACCTATAGAAGGTACACCTACTTGTTGATGATACCCCAAAATAACTAGTGGCCTCTAATAATTTTTTATTCCTATAGTAACAACATCATCTATCAAATAGAAACCATCTACTAGTAATTGGGGTTCCCCAGGGAACATATATGATTCCTAGCACTAATGGATGACCAATGGTAGCTAGTTGCTAGCCCGTGGAGACAGTATGGGCCACAGTGGAAATGGGGACAAATATTATTTTCTATGCTCAAAACATTATATTAAGTATATGATTCCACTATATCATATCTAAATTGGGATTTATGATTTTTTAGGGTTATTTATCGCTTCAGTAGCTTTTATAATGTCAATCCATGACCCCTTGATCTATTCGTTGATACGGTCGACTTGAATCGATGTTTTTTTCTTAGATTTGGTTAATTCATTTTGTTTTCTTCATGGATCTTCCTTTTACAACCTATATGTGGTGGATAATTCTATGTTTGATTGGGATCATGTTGTTTCACGTTGATCTAGATATTCAATCACGTGATTTCTTCTTCTCTACTTATGGTATGTGTTCTAAGAACTCTAAAATGTATGATTTGATTATTTAGTATGTAAAACCTTTTTGATCATGAAAACAAATTATCCATCTGGACTCAATTAATTTCAATCCCCTAAATTGTTTTTTATTCTTTTCCATATACATAAATAACATCCTTTTATGTTGGATGGTGATTGAGATCTAGACATATGGCCACCTGAGAGGTGTTCCTACCATTGAAATTAGACTATAAATGGGGCATCATTCATCGAGAATTGTAAAACCAAATTTCAAATAGGTTATATAATTAATAAAATCATAAATTTTTAATTTTATTATATTGCATGTCATGTAATTGTATAATTGATATGAAATTAGAAAATGGAATAATGGTTTGATTATATAATAAAAAAATGATCTTTGAAATGGTAATTGAGTTTATTTGGATTGAGATTTTTTTCTCATGCCTATTATGTGAATTAGTAACATACCATGTAAAGGGTAAATAATTGTAACTATAATTGTATGTATAAGTAGTAATTTTATTAAATTAACCAATATAGAATATTTTTCATGTTTTGAACTCATAGTGACTTATAAATCATCTATTTCTTGGTTATAGGGGGTAAGATGCATGTTAGCTTGATTCCCGAGGGGAATCTCTAGGTTTAATGTTGTATGAGGGAGAGGTACATGTTGAAATTAAACATTAAGGTTATATTATTTGATATATTATTACTAAGGGTGGTAAAAATGGTTTAAGGATATATGAGGGAAATATTCATGGATGTTTGAGGTATGAAAGTGAAGTGTATGATTACATGATTCTTAAGGGCCAGTTCATCATTCCATAATGATGGTGGGAATGATATGTTGATACATTAGATGCCTAACGATGATATTGGGGGAAGGTAATTGAATAAATTTCATGATATTTTCACAATGGTGAATGGGAAGTGACATATGACATTGTGTACAAGATGGTATGAGTAACTTTGGGTATCAACTTGTAGATCGAGGGTCAATAAGGTTATTTGGGTGTTTTTCATTTAAATTATATTAAATTAACCTATTTATTATAAAACTACTTGCACTATTTCATAGACTAGATATTCATGGATATTTTTTGTGGTGTAATACTATGTTTTACTTACATCGTGTTCTGGTTGTCATTTATTAACTAGGCCGACTTTATGGATGAGGGTCTGCTGAAGGGTTGGGCCCTTATACATTATTATTTATTTCTTACTTACTGGGAATTATTCTTGTATATGGGACTGATAATGGGGTACATTACTGGTTTTTGGATCCATTATTTTTTTCCTTTTATTTGTATTCATGTATTTCTTTTATCATGATATTTTGTTTGTCATACAATATAACAAGACATGGTTTATATGTTTGGATTGATTTGGAATTTTTTTCTATTGGGGTTTATTTTTATTTATTGTTTGAAAATATTTCCATAATTTATTTTTTTATATCCTAGAGGTTATACTCTACCATTGTAGAAAATAATCCCTACAAATATTCAAAAGCCTCTAGCATGCTGGGAGGCATGCCTGAGGCAAAGTGGAAAACCATCTCAGTCACATGCAGGAGAATTGATCTTGGAATCTTATGAATTGGTATGAAAGTAATTAATTTCATTCTATTTATTTATTTGTAAAGGTATAAATTATTATAGGATATTTTGGGTAATTGTAATGAGAAAATGTATGGGTGTAGTTGACCCATGTGTGCAAAAATATCCAAGTTACTTGTGATGGGATTTCAGTTCATGAGATTTGTTTCTTATCATTTTGATGCTATTTTAGATTGGGTGATGCAATTTCTATGTCATTTTTCTTTTCAATGATATTTTCCATGTGGTACACCATAGAAAGGGGTATGTATTCCTACATACTAGTCGTCATAATGATTTTAATCATCTTCATTGCTATATTTGGACCTCATTAATATGAATATTAAATTCATCTTATTTTGTTTGTCCATATAAGACAATTGAAAGTGATATATGGTTAATTAATAATTGTTTTATATTTATATAAAATGTGAAATAACTGGATGAGCCTAAACCGATATCTTTTTGTTTTTCAAATATGGTCTTTGAGCTTGAGATTGTCTTGATCCTGTCAAAACTAGAAAGAATTATTTCAGAATCCATGATCACCTATTCTATTTTATTTTCATTATCTCTTTTCTTATGAATAGAGGTGTGTATTTCTTTACAGAAAAGGAATGTTATGAATCATCCTTTTGTTGAATTTTATGAGAGTGTTAACAAGAACATGCCACACATTGGTAAAAAATGACTTCATGTTGCACAAAAAAATCCAATGGATGAACATATCCATAATAGTTTCATGTGGAACATGTGATTCATGGAGTGGGAGACTAATCCCATAGTTCATTCAATGTAAGATATAAGGATATAGTCTCATATTTATAACATACCCACTTATTTTGGGGAAGTTTGACCCTAGTTAGTTTATTTATAGCTTGAGTTTTTTAAAATGGTCTCCATTCTTCTAAAGACACACAAGGAGTGGAGGGTAAATCATAAAACATATATACTACAAGGATCAGTCAATAACATATGGGATATCTATATTCTAGATAATCAACCTGAGGGATTTACATGATAGAAGTTCTCAGTAATGTTATCAGAAAACATATACCTAGAGACACTTTGTGAGGATAGAGCTCGATAATTCATACACATGATGCAGTAGAACATGATGGTGATATATTACGCTAGTAATTTCATGGTACCATGGAGTTTTTTTCCCAAAAATGGTTGGATATGAGTTAAATAGGAAAAATTCATGGTATGAGGTACTTTGATATGATATATGTTATCAGGTGAATGTATTCTAGATGAAAACATTCTCAGACATTATGAACCAGACTCTAATTTGTAAAGGGTAACTGAGAGAAGCCCAAAGGGGAGGGTTGGTGGGTTTATCTAGGTGGTATAGTAGTACTTCCTCCAGATGTAGGATGTTTCATTTTGATTGCTACCATTAGAAAATATTGGCTATATCAATAAAGTTAGAAGATCAACCTTCCCAATCAATTACACTGTGTGAGGTCTCTAGTGTGGTGGGATCTACCAAAAGATAGATTAGTGCACTCAAAAGTTGATGGTATTCCTCTATTATGTAATGATTGGATATGTGTAGAGGTTCCACATGAGAACTCACAACTCAAGTGATGGATGGGGATCATGGAAATAATTGTAGTTTTGTAAGGTATCATCTACCGCTTAGTAAATTAGTACTAGAGTTCCACAAATCACTTAGACTAGGGAAAGGTATATGGTTCCCCAATAGATGAGCTAAAATATCAATATAAAAGAGAGTATTTGGTGTGATATACTTGATCTCAGGGTAGATGGGTTAATCATATGCATGAAATGTAGTCTAGTACTATTATTCTTGATATGGGCATTTCCATTATTCATGGTTTGATCATAGTATCAACTACCCTCGCATGAATTCCTTTTGATAAAGGGGAATCAAAATATTTCAAAGAATATCAATATGTTCTTATTGTGGATTGAAAATGGTTTATCTATCAAGATTTTTTTTCTATCAACACACAATTAATATCGGAATAAATGGGTGTCAAATTTTGCAGGGATGTTCTCTCAAGATTTATGGTTACCGATTACACCAAAAAAATTCATGATGGAAATGGTAGGATTCAAGTTGATCATGGATAAGGATTGGATAGTTCTATATAGGGATAATATCATTAGTTATTATAGGTGGGTGGATTTTCTCTCTCTAAGAGGGGTATGTGTACCCATAATCGGTTATGTGATCTTTAGCCTAGTCATGTGGAACCAATTTTGTGATGATGTGATTGTCTCACAACCAGAGAATCAATCATTATATTGGATGGTGGTGAGTCGTAATAAATTTTTATTCCTCTAGTAGGGGACCAATTTAAATATGTCTTTCCTAGAGAATTATCATACCAACCACATGTGTTATAGATCATGTTAACTATCGATTTGATTCTAGGATCCAAACTAGTTTCTATCACAGGATATAGACACTAATAGGGATTCAATTATTGATTGTGAAGATGGAATATTTAGAAGAAAAGGGATTTATATGAACTAGTTCTTCACCTTGGATTTCCACTATATTATTTTATAAGAAGGAAATAGAACATTCAGATTATATCTGGATTACTAGATACTAAACCAGATGATAGTTAAGAACTATTATCCCCTTGGGTGCATTGATAATCTCTTCTATTCACTGAGAAATTCATAGATATTCCTTAATATTTTATTGAGGTCAGGGTACCATCTATTTAGAGTGAGGCCATCATACACACTAAGAACTACTTTCAGGAGTCTGTATGAAATATTATTGTCTTTTGTAATGTCATTTTTCCTAATGAAGGTGCCAATAGTATCCATGGCCTTAATGAATAAGATCTTCCATCTATATCTAAATTAGTTTTTGACATTTTTCAATGTAATATTAGATTAATATCAATCATGGTATGGTATTTTCAATTATCATTTCATCATCATTAGTACACTAAGAGATAATCTAATCTATTCTAAACAATCTTAATAACATTTTTCTATTGAATATTTTACAATTATTAGGACACAATATCGTTGGGGTTGGAGTATCAATAGACCAGGATAATGTGGTAGTCATAGGTTCCAGATAATGACACAAGAATTTATTCAATATTTATAAATCCGTGGGTTTTTTAGGATACTATTGGAATTGTATCAAGGAATTCTCCTATTTGATAGTTCTAATGTATAGTATATCTAAAAAAGTGATAGAATTTGTTTCCACATTTTTGTTGAATCGAATTTATAAGATTTTAGGGGAAGCTTGACCTTATAAATAATCATCAACATCACTGATTCCTATAAGAATAATAACTATCATGAACCATCCCAGAAACCCTAGTACACTAGTACCTAAGATGTCACTCACACGGTCTGAAGGGTGTTCATGATCCCAACATAATAAAGACCAATTCCTACAGAGGTTTAAGGTTGAAAATTTATACACATGGAAAAAAAATAACATCATATAAAAAATGAATATTCGTTATTCCACACCCTCTATATGTAGAAAATAAACCATGATCTAATAGATAATGAACAAGGAGTCCATAAAACAATAGAATGTCACAATATCAATTTTGATGAAATACCAAAATCTCCATAAAAAGGGTGGATCACATCCTCATTAGTAACCACAGTCAACTAAGGTCCTACTAGTCATGAACATCCACCACCACCAAGTTACACTTTTCATTTACTAGTAATTGACAAAAAATAGTATGGAAACACCAGAATCCAATGGTATAGTGTGTGAAAAATATCCCAATATTATTTCACCAAATATTTTTTTATCAAATTTCATAACAAATACACAAATTAGGCATCAATTTAAATAATGATGGGACATGGAAAATTATTATTAGTAAAAAAGGATTTCAAGACCAATTAAATGGAAGTTATATAAAAAACATACATAAATTATCATTTTTTTAAACAAAAGGGACTGAAATTAATAGTTTAATATACAATATTATATAATAATCAAATAAAAATTAAGCGTCGTGGTAATATGCCTTATGGTTTTATTGTCCATTTATTTCGGGTAATCACACTAATCATTCGATCAATCCTGGATCAATGTGTTCATGTGTACCTGAGGCTCATGCCATTGGGATATATTCAATCAACACCCCATCGAGGGAAATCAAGACAAACATCATTTAGTTAGAGTTTCCATCATCAATCTATTGATAGGGGTTCTAGACATAGAGTGCTTTTACGAATCACCCCTTAACTACTCTAAACCATATTTGATTCCAATCAATTCATTAATCTTGAGAAAAATAATTCTTTTCAATTAAAATCATCATTCAATGTTCAATTTCAAAAATTAATGTTTCACCATGCCATTAAATTTTCAAAACAAAATCATATTTTTTCAACGTATTCATTACTTTAAACTAATATTTAATTTAAATACATTTTTATAGAGAGTCCACATAAAATAATTACATCAAATTACTTTTTATTTTAATCCAACATTTCTCAAAATCCAATCAATATTTTTGAAGCCTTTGAAAATTGGTGTTATTTGAAAATTCCCTTCCTTTCTGAATAAAGAATTAAATCTTATCAATTCCAATAAATAAGTTAAAAAAAATTTCAAATACTGAAATTAATGAAGGATTAAATTATAGGTAAAATACTTATGAAACCAAAATCCCGTAGTCACATTTTTAAGAAATCACTAGAAATATGAACCACCAATAGAGACTCAATGGGGAGGAAGATCAAAGAGGAATCCCTAGAATTATGACACATTAAAAAAATGTATTGATATACCCACAACATTATGATTCATCAATCTCAGGAAATGAGAAAAATAAAGAGATATTAGTTACTAGAACAAAGATATTTCACTTAATATAGATGGATTAATTGCATCCACCAGCACATTGATCCAAATATACATGGTTTAAAAGAGACAAAATCCACACTAGAGAGCCTCCAAAATTAAATGGGTCAAATTAGGTTCTATTATGAGTTTATTAAAATATAAAATATGTTTCTTAGGACTTTAATTACATTTTTAGAGGATTAAAATTCCTTCCACTATGTTTCATCATTTAGGAAATATTATTTGAATTTATCATGTTCTTAATTGTTTATCATCAATGTGCTTCTAGGGAGGTCTCGTGATTAGGAAAAATGGTTAGACAAACCATGTTCCAACTATACTCTACCTCTTGGGTTTCTAGAAAAAGGTTTCAATTTTTGGCCACACAGTTGGCATATTGTGCGCCAATCGTATGCTTTCCATTGTCATAAGATGCACAATTTTAGGGTGGAGGCATCATGCTTTTCAATAACCATGTCCCAATATAAAACCACATAAAAAATAATACGATTTCATAGCAAAACCCAAAATGTTTTCCCTAACTATGTTCCAACTATACAAAACCCCAAAAACATTAAAAAAAATAAAAAATCCTCAAAAATCATAACACATAATCCAAATAAAGAAAGGTCAAAATCAAGGGATAAAAGTTCCCAAAATATGGTAATAGGATGTTATAATCTCCTTGATATAAATTTTTTCACCCCCATATCTTTGGTTGAGAAGGATATATTTCATAGAGACGATCCCCCTTCTCTCTCATCAATTCCTCACACTCACATGTATCATTTGAATCAGAAACATCATGCCAAAGTAGTTGATTTGGAGGTATATAATTAATTGTAGAACCTCTATCTCAGGAACAAAATTCTGAACTGACTACTCAGTCATGGATTCATATGGTTCCACATCAAGTTCATCCATGTTCGATACATGATATAGGATACATACATAATTTCAAATATGTGAAATATAGAGAAAAATTTTAGTCGATATCAATTAATGTGTAGAATCCAATGGTAAACCACCTAGACAATCTACTTAGCAACATTAATGTAACGACCCAAAATTTCATTAATGGAAAATCCCTCTTGATCCAGTTAAATGTTTCTTTATGTTTTTATATGATGTCAACTTCTTTAGTTTAACGTTAAGATTTGTGACCGTTACTTTTATAGCCGTTGAACAGTGATCATCTGGGTAGTTTAAATATAAGGCTTTAACGAACCAATTTTCTACTCAGACAAAGGAAGCGATGGCCTCATCCAGTAGAATTGCCCCTTACGAAGCCCATTTGTCGGAGCTCGGAAAGGAGGTGGCGTCTTTGGGCTTTGCCCTTGACCAAGCCCAAGCTGAGCTTCATCAAGCCAAGCTCGAACGTGATCGTCTACGGGAAAAATGGAAGTTGATAGAGATTACCACTCGAGCGATGTTATCCGAGCAACCCCAAGAGTCTGTCACCATCGCACACCTTACCCTTAGGTCTTATGCGGCTATTTTAAGGGGTTATGTAACAAATAAGTAGCACCATGTTCATGTACATTATTTTTTTGTATATAATAATGAATATAATTTCTAGTCATTTTTGATGCATTGTAAATTAGTTTTTAAAGTACAAATGATGTTTTTAGTTATTATTTAATTGAGAATTATATTTTATTAAATTAAAAGATTTTTGAATTAAATAATATTTTAATAAAATATTATTATTAATATTAAATTAATTTTTATTAAATATAAATGATCTTATAATTTTATGAATGCAATTAAAATTTTTATTAAGGTTTGAAAGCCATTTCTGTCAAAACCCGTGAATTTTTATAAATGTCGATTTTTATTTTAAAAGTGAAAATTCACATATTTAGAAAATTATTTAGATAAAATAAATATTATTTTTGGAATCAGGACGTCGAAATTATCCAACGGTGAATTTTTCATAATTTTCTGAGACAGTCAAAATTTTGGGTAAAAATTAAATACCATTTAAATATATAATGTGTTTTATGACATCATAATGACCCAATGGTGATGTAATAAAATACCATAATCCTTATGTTCGGCCAATATGTGTTTTATCAATAAAATAATGAGGTTTTGGGTTTGTTTGACTCACTTTTCAAAGCATTAATGGAGCCCTCAAGACTTATTCAACACTTTTCCTTTTTAAATTAATTTCCATGGGAGTGTGACTCACCTCCACATAAGCAACCCTAATTTTTTAATAAGTTCGGACCTTGGCCTTGTAAAATATTGTTTTCCTCTCTCCTTTTCCAGAAACCATGGGCAAATACCATGGGATGGTTTGTGGTTTGGATTATTTTAATATAAGGGTTCCCAAACCTAAATAATAAAGAATTCTCTCACCTTTCCTATATAAACCCACCCAAGCTCCCACTTCCTCCTCACTCAAAGCCCTTGAAGTTCGTCCAAACTCTGCCCTAATCTCTCTAGAATCCTCTCAAGGTGCCCCAAGCTCCCAAGAAGCCTCTCACAAGCCTCTCTCTAGCCTTTGGAAGCACACTTCCAAGTAAGGGGTTTTCTTCCTTTCTCATTTTTTTGTCAATTTTCTTTAAGTTGTATTTCCCTTTTTATTTCAATTATGAATGTTGGGGTATGGTTTCGCACCTCCCCCATACTTCCCTCTTATTGTTTGAATTATGGGAGAACCCTTTCTCTCTCATTAAATGCCTCCCATGTACACCCGTTACTATGCCGAAATTCCGAAAGGAACTTCTCTCTCTTCTTTTACATTCAAGCAATACTTTTGTATCATGAATCTAAATTCCTTTTCTATTGTTGGGACATGTATATATATGATCTCCTTACTGTCCATTACATGTAAATATGATGAGGAACCCCTTTCTCTCTCATCAACCTTTTTTATGAATTCTTATGTCACGCCGTTACGTTGCCGAAATCGCACCGATTTTCTAAGCCAATGTCTTTGTGTAGTGAATACCATGCCCATTTCTCCATCAAGGGTATTCACCTTTATGCACATTTACTTATTGATTGTAAAGTTTCATGTATGAATTCCACATTCCTTTATCGTGGAATAAATGATTATGTTTTATGAATCCATGTTTTATGATCCATGTGGCACACTTATGCATGAAATGAAATGTTTAAGAAGGGTGCGCCCTGATAGCGCTCCAATGCATTGGGTAAAGTATAGTATCATGATACGTCATGTGCAATGAGTGTTGACTCATGCTAATTCAAGTGCAACGAGGGTTTACTCGTGCTTCAAGTGCAATGAGGGTTTACTCATGCTCCATGTGCAATGAGCCTTGGCTCATGCTAATTCAATGTTAAGTGTTGTTGCCACATTTCCATGTTATGATTATCATGCTTTATCATGCCTTTATGTTCATGTCTCTCTTATGCTCTATTGATATGCCTATTGCCTAACATGTATTGTACTCCTCATGTTATTCATTATGTACTCCCTTACTGGGCTTTATAGCTCACCCTTTTCTTATGCATGTCCTCAGGTTATCCCATGCAATGCTAAGTACGAAGGAATGTAGTGGTCATGTAAAGGAAGTTTTCAATAAGGATGTTGTGTTTCAAGTTTAAAGTTTTTATGTAATGATCCTAAGCCCCAAAGACACTAAACCTCTCGATCTTCTTTGTTGTATCAAGTGAAGTTTTATGTAATAAAGCACGTTTAAGTTGTAATAAAAAGCAGGGTTGTCATAGTTGGTATCAGAGGATAGGTTTAGTTATTTTTGGGATTAGGAAACCCTAGTAAAGCCTTAGATACAAGACTAAGCATAATAAAAACATCCCTAAGTTTTGGTAAATACTAAGTAAGTGGTTTATCAAACAAATACATCCATGTCTGGATACGAGCAGGTAGAGGCGGCTCTGGCACAGATGTATCCTAGGGGTAAAACCCGAAAACACCGCTTTGAGCTAGACTCGAACGGGAACTGGTGCACGACAACGGGCCTTGCTGCACTCTTGGTTACGACACTCCCGGGGGATATGTTTTGATAAATTCATAATCTTAGTATGAACCCTTATTAAGGGAAAAATGCCCTAAGAATATATGTTAGAAGGAAGATCATGAAAAGCCTGGATTGAATTCTATGGACTCATGAGTTAAAGAGATTAAAGTTTATTTATAAGTTGTCAACTTTTGTCTTTGGATTACCCTTTATGTGTTACCCCTAACTTTCCTTTTATTCCAGCCAATGGCCGGTAATAGGAGAACTCGGGCTAACAACCGTTGTGAAGATCAGTGTGATGATTGTACCAATGAGATGCCCAATCCAATGGGAGCGTGAATCGCGAACTTTGTCACGCTTCTCTCTCAGTTAACTCAAGTTTTGAATAGAAACACTGGTCAAGAGGAACGTTCAACCCCCCCTAAGAAAGAACAAGTCGCTATTGAAAGCTTCATGAGACAAAGGCCTCCTACTTTTAGTGGATCATCTGATCCCACGATTGCTGAACAATGGATCAACTCCATTGAAAAGATATTCTCCATCCTCCAATGCTCTGAAAAAGAGAAGGTTCTCCTGGCGGCTTATCGTATGGAGGGTGAAGCTGATCATTGGTGGACATTGATCAAAAATACGAAGCCTGAGGAGGAGATCGAGGCTTTGGAATGGAAGGTATTCCGGAAGATGTTTTTCGATAAATATTTTCCACGCACCCTCCGTCTTAAGATGGAAAGGGACTTCCTTTCCCTCAAGTAGAAAGATGAAGAATCTGTGGGAGCGTACGAGGCAAACTTCACAAGGCTTGCACGATACGCTTCCGGCTTTGTCGTTACCCCTGAATGCAAAGTTGACCGCTTCTTTGGTGGGCTGAAGCCTAGCTTGCGGAAAGCATTAGCGATCCGTGACTTTGACAGCTATGAGGAGATTGTCCGATGTGCCCTTAAGGTTGAAATGGAGATCGGAGAATCACAGGGGTATCATGGGGACAAGAAGCGGAAGGTGGACTTCAATGCTGGTGGTCTGATGGATAAATCCAACGGCGCTAAGAAATTCCAGCACCCCACTTGCCAAAAGTGTGGAAAGAAGCACCCTGGGAATTGCCTTAGGGGGACAAGAAAATGCTTCAAGTGTGGAAGAGAAGGGCACCTAGCTGTTAACTGTCAGCAAGAAGGACCCGCGGCTGCGACGGAGGGGAGGAACGCTCCGTTCGAACCTCAACGCGTTGTTCAATGCTTCAAATGCAAAGAACCGGGTCATTTTGCGAATCAGTGCCCTAATCCAAGGGTTATCGGAGGCAATCAACAACCTCCAAGACAGCAAGGAAGAGCTTTTGCCATCACTTCTGCCGAAGTGAACCCCGACAACGAAGTGGTGACAGGTACGCTAGTTATTCATTCAAGAATAGCGAACGTACTTTTTGATTCAGGTTCTACGCATTCTTTTATATCTCAAAAGTTTAGTAGAATAATCCCTGCACCACCACAAGTCATGGAAGTAAAGATGTCGGTGAGTACGGAAAATGGGGCAATCATTGCATCCCATGAGTATAAGTCCTCCCCTGTTATAATCTGTGGATTGAATTTCCCGGCGAACCTCGTCATACTCCCTTTGGTGGAATTTGATGCAATTCTTGGCATGGATTGGCTTTCCTTATATAGAGCCAACATAAATTGTCGGGAGAGGGAAATCACACTCCATATGGAGAATCGACCCCCGATTCTTTACAAGTGTCAGGAGGAAGATGAATCTCTTTTAGCTCCATCATCTCAAGCATGGATATTACTGCCTTATGAGCACGCATATCTGGCTCAGATGATTGAGTCCAAGGAAGAAACCACCCTTGAAGAAATGCCTATTGTGAGGGAATTCACTGAAGTATTTCCCGAGGAACTTCCTGGTCTTCCTCCAAGAAGAGATGTTGAGTTCTCAATTGAACTTATACCTGGGGCGCTACCAATATCCAAGACTCCATATAGAATGGCTGTGGTTGAGCTTGAAGAACTGAAGAAACAACTACAGGAGAATCTGGATAAAGGGTTTATACGCCCAAGTGCATCACCATGGGGTGCACCAGTCCTCTTCGTCAAGAAGAAGGATGGGTCAATGCGGCTTTGCATCGATTATCGTGAACTTAACAAAATCACGATAAAGAACAAGTATCCTCTCCCAAGAATCGATGACTTGTTTGATCAGCTGCGTGGAGCACAATACTTCTCCAAGGTCGACTTGCGGTCGGGATATTATCAAGTAAGGGTGAAGAAGGAAGATATCCCCAAGACTGCTTTTCGTACAAGGTACGGGCACTATGAATTCATAGTAATGCCTTTTGGACTCACCAATGCTCCAGAAATATTCATGGACTTGATGAATAGAGTCTTTAGAGATTACCTAGATAAATTTGTGGTAGTCTTTATAGATGATATTCTAATATACTCCAAAACCAAGGAGGACCATGAGGAGCATTTAAGAACTGTACTGGAGACTTTGCGCAAGGAGAAGCTCTATGCCAAGTACAGCAAGTGTGAGTTCTGGTTGAAGGAGGTCTCATTCTTGGGCCATATCATCACAAGCAATGGGATATCTGTGGACCCCTCCAAAACAGATGCAATTGAGGGATGGCCGAGGCCAACATCGGTAACTGATATCCGTAGCTTCTTGGGGTTAGCTGGATATTATCGACGATTTGTGAGAAACTTCTCACGATTGTCCAACCCTCTTACCAAGCTAACTCGAAAGGGAGTAAAGTTTACTTGGAGTGATGAATGCGAAGAAAGCTTCAAGGAGTTGAAAAGGAGGCTTATCACTGCACCTGTGCTCACTTTACCCACAAGTGGGGAGCTTTTTGTGGTATTCAGTGATGCTTCGAAGAAGGGCTTAGGATGTGTGCTGATGCAGAATGATAAAGTGATATCCTATGCCTCAAGGAAGTTGAAAATCCATGAGCGAAACTATCCAACGCATGATCTGGAGTTGGCGGCGGTGATCTTCGCCTTGAAAATCTGGCGGCATTATCTCTATGGGGAGAAATGTGAGATATATACTGACCACAAGAGTCTTAAATATATATTCACACAGAAAGAGCTTAATATGCGCCAGAGAAGATGGATAGAGCTCATCAAGGATTATGACTGTTCAATACATTACCACCCTGGGAAGGCGAACAAGGTGGCGGATGCCCTAAGTAGAAAGGATCCAGCAATTCTATCAATGATGAGAATTGAGAAGGATCCAATCTTCTTAGACTTGATGAAGATGGACGTGGGAATCATAAAGAAGGGAACATCATCAATCCTTTCACAAATGATTGCTCAACCATCTCTTTTTGAAAGGTTAAAGGATGCTCAAAAGGATGATGCGAGAATCCAAGAAAAAGTGGAAGCTATCAAAAAGGGAAAATCCTCAGAGTTTAATGTTAATGAAGAAGGAATTGTGCGGTTTGGGAAAAGGCTATGTGTCCCATCAAGTTCGGAGCTGAAGAAGGAACTTTTGGATGATGCACATAGTTCAAATTTCTCTATTCACCCAGGGAGCACAAAGATGTATCAAGATCTCCGAGAAAACTTTTGGTGGGATAATATGAAGAAGGAGATCGCCGAATATACATCAAAGTGTCTGGTGTGTCAGCAAGTGAAGGCAGAGAGGCAGAAGTCTAAGGGGATGATGCAACCATTGCCCATACCAGAATGGAAATGGGAGAACATCACCATGGACTTCGTCATTGGACTTCCAAGGACATCCAAAAGCAACAACGCAATCTGGGTTATTGTGGATCGTCTTACAAAGACTGCACACTTCATTGCTATTCGAGAGGATTTCTCTTTGGATCAACTGGCATGGATATATATCAGGGAAGTGGTACGGTTGCATGGAGTACCACTATCTATTGTGTCGGACCGAGATCCAAGATTTACCTCTATGTTTTGGAAGAGTCTTCAACATGCTCTGAATACTGAACTGAACTTCAGTACGGCCTATCATCCTCAAACTTGATGGCCAATCCGAGCGGACTATCCAAACACTTGAGGATATGTTGAGAGCGTGCTCAATGGACTTTAAAGGAGGATGGGATCAGCATCTTCCTCTGGTTGAGTTCTCTTATAATAATAGTTTCCACTCAAGCATCCAAATGGCACCATATGAAGCCCTGTATGGGAAAAGGTGTAGAACACCGGCATGTTGGGATGAGGTCGGTGAACGTAAGCTGCTTGGACCAGAGATGGTCGAAGAAATGGTGGAGAAGGTGAAAACCATTCAGCAGCATATCAAGGCAGCCCAAAGTCGACAGAAGAGTTATGCAGATAATCGTCGACGAGACCTTGAGTTTAAAGTCGGAGACATGGTGTTTTTACGCATATCTCCGTGGAAGAAGGTCATGAGGTTTGGAAAGAAAGGGAAGTTAAGTCCAAGGTACATCGGCCCATTCGAGATTCTTGATCGTGTTGGGGCTGTGGCCTATCGACTAGCACTTCCACCTACTATGGCCAAGGTGCATGATGTCTTCCATGTATCCCTCTTAATGAAGTACATACCAGACCCTTCACATGTACTCTCTTCCGAGGTGGTACAATTAGAAGACGATCTTTCTTATGAGGAGCAACCAGTGAAGATCTTAGATCGTAGAGAAAAAGTTCTACGAAATAAGACAATGCCCCTCGTCAAGGTGTTGTGGAGAAACCACGAGTTTGAAGAAGCAACTTGGGAGTCGGAGGATATGATGAAGCTAAGTTACCCACATTTGTTTTAGTGTGGGAAAAGGAAAATTTCGAGGGCGAAATTTCTTAAGGGGGGAATGTTGTAACGACCCAAAATTTCATTAATGGAAAATCCCTCTTGATCCAGTTAAATGTTTCTTTATGTTTTTATATGATGTCAACTTCTTTAGTTTAACGTTAAGATTTGTGACCGTTACTTTTATAGCCGTTGAACAGTGATCATCTGGGTAGTTTAAATATAAGGCTTTAACGAACCAATTTTCTACTCAGACAAAGGAAGCGATGGCCTCATCCAGTAGAATTGCCCCTTACGAAGCCCATTTGTCGGAGCTCGGAAAGGAGGTGGCGTCTTTGGGCTTTGCCCTTGACCAAGCCCAAGCTGAGCTTCATCAAGTCAAGCTCGAACGTGATCGTCTACGGGAAAAATGGAAGTTGGTAGAGATTACCACTCGAGCGATGTTATCCGAGCAACCCCAAGAGTCTGTCACCATCGCACACCTTACCCTTAGGTCTTATGCGGCTATTTTAAGGGGTTATGTAACAAATAAGTAGCACCATGTTCATGTACATTATTTTTTTGTATATAATAATGAATATAATTTCTAGTCATTTTTGATGCATTGTAAATTAGTTTTTAAAGTACAAATGATGTTTTTAGTTATTATTTAATTGAGAATTATATTTTATTAAATTAAAGGATTTTTGAATTAAATAATATTTTAATAAAATATTATTATTAATATTAAATTAATTTTTATTAAATATAAATGATCTTATAATTTTATGAATGCAATTAAAATTTTTATTAAGGTTTGAAAGCCATTTCTGTCAAAACCCGTGAATTTTTATAAATGTCGGTTTTTATTTTAAAAGTGAAAATTCACATATTTAGAAAATTATTTAGATAAAATAAATATTATTTTTGGAATCAGGACGTCGAAATTATCCAACGGTGAATTTTTCATAATTTTCTGAGACAGTCAAATTTTTGGGTAAAAATTAAATACCATTTAAATATATAATGTGTTTTATGACATCATAATGACCCAATGGTGATGTAATAAAATACCATAATCCTTATGTTCGGCCAATATGTGTTTTATCAATAAAATAATGAGGTTTTGGGTTTGTTTGACTCACTTTTCAAAGCATTAATGGAGCCCTCAAGACTTATTCAACACTTTTCCTTTTTAAATTAATTTCCATGGGAGTGTGACTCACCTCCACATAAGCAACCCTAATTTTTTAATAAGTTCGGACCTTGGCCTTGTAAAATATTGTTTTCCTCTCTCCTTTTCCAGAAACCATGGGCAAATACCATGGGATGGTTTGTGGTTTGGATTATTTTAATATAAGGGTTCCCAAACCTAAATAATAAAGAATTCTCTCACCTTTCCTATATAAACCCACCCAAGCTCCCACTTCCTCCTCACTCAAAGCCCTTGAAGTTCGTCCAAACTCTGCCCTACTCTCTCTAGAATCCTCTCAAGGTGCCCCAAGCTCCCAAGAAGCCTCTCACAAGCCTCTCTCTAGCCTTTGGAAGCACACTTCCAAGTAAGGG
This sequence comes from Viscum album, assembly GCA_963277665.1. Taxonomy (NCBI): domain Eukaryota; kingdom Viridiplantae; phylum Streptophyta; class Magnoliopsida; order Santalales; family Viscaceae; genus Viscum; species Viscum album. Next base: position 625,286,827 of record OY728165.1, read on the forward strand.
GTTTTCTTCCTTTCTCATTTTTTTGTCAATTTTCTTTAAGTTGTATTTCCCTTTTTATTTCAATTATGAATGTTGGGGTATGGTTTCGCACCTCCCCCATACTTCCCTCTTATTGTTTGAATTATGGGAGAACCCTTTCTCTCTCATTAAATGCCTCCCATGTACACCCGTTACTATGCCGAAATTCTGAAAGGAACTTCTCTCTCTTCTTTTACATTCAAGCAATACTTTTGTATCATGAATCTAAATTCCTTTTCTATTGTTGGGACATGTATATATATGATCTCCTTACTGTCCATTACATGTAAATATGATGAGGAACCCCTTTCTCTCTCATCAACCTTTTTTATGAATTCTTATGTCACGCCGTTACGTTGCCGAAATAGCACCGATTTTCTAAGCCAATGTCTTTGTGTAGTGAATACCATGCCCATTTCTCCATCAAGGGTATTCACCTTTATGCACATTTACTTATTGATTGTAAAGTTTCATGTATGAATTCCACATTCCTTTATCGTGGAATATATGATTATGTTTTATGAATCCATGTTTTATGATCCATGTGGCACACTTATGCATGAAATGAAATGTTTAAGAAGGGTGCGCCCTGATAGCGCTCCAATGCATTGGGTAAAGTATAGTATCATGATACATCATGTGCAATGAGTGTTGACTCATGCTAATTCAAGTGCAACGAGGGTTTACTCGTGCTTCAAGTGCAATGAGGGTTTACTCATGCTCCATGTGCAATGAGCCTTGGCTCATGCTAATTCAATGTTAAGTGTTGTTGCCACATTTCCATGTTATGATTATCATGCTTTATCATGCCTTTATGTTCATGTCTCTCTTATGCTCTATTGATATGCCTATTGCCTAACATGTATTGTACTCCTCATGTTATTCATTATTTACTCCCTTACTGGGCTTTATAGCTCACCCTTTTCTTATGCATGTCCTCAGGTTATCCCATGCAATGCTAAGTACGAAGGAATGTAGTGGTCATGTAAAGGAAGTTTTCAATAAGGATGTTGTGTTTCAAGTTTAAAGTTTTTATGTAATGATCCTAAGCCCCAAAGACACTAAACCTCTCGATCTTCTTTGTTGTATCAAGTGAAGTTTTATGTAATAAAGCACGTTTAAGTTGTAATAAAAAGCAGGGTTGTCATAATTAAACGTTCCCATATATCTCAATGATCAATTTTCCTACCTTCCATGTCTTCAATGACCTAACAAAGGTAAAACTCTTAAATATAATTGGTAACTAACTAAACACTCAAATTGCACCGATGATGATCAACATAAGATTATACCATCTATATATTGTGAACATTTTTGTATGAATCATCTAAAACATTATATTCATCTTTTGGTCCAAACAAAACCCAACATATGAAGCTTTATCAATCTCTAACAAACCCAGAGGATATTTACAGGGTTGGCCATATACGGCCTCAAAGGGTTCCATGTTTATAGATAACTATTAAAAGTTTTGATAATAGAACTCAACCCGTCTCAAGTTTCTATCATAAGCATCACTGACATTGAGAACATAAGAACGAAGAATGTAATCCAGAATATGTGTAGCTCATTATGTCTGGTCATATATCTATAGATGATATTTTATTTTAAAACTATCCTAATATCTCATTTCCACCTAGAGTCCTCTTTAAAAATGAGGAGATAAATAGGGATCTATATTAGACACTATAACAAATGGAACTTCATGCAAAGAGAAGTTCTGAAACATATATCGATTTCCCTAGTCCGGAACTTTATATATATCATGAATATGGATAAACGAAGATTATTTACTAATTGATTACGATATATACTTAATTCTTCTCTTGAGGGTATGTGTAAACTTAATTATGAAACCCATAAAAATATTATTACACTTATTCCATGGTAGTAGAAGGTTCTATAAAAAACGAAAAGGTTTCTGGTGCTCGGCCTTAACCTGATGATATGTATAACATATGGAAACAAAGTTATCAATATAACTTCACATACCTGGTCACTATAATCATCATCATATATCCTTGAGCATCATCACAGAGCAATGGTATAAAATTCATTAGGAACAATGTCAGTCTCATATCACCTCTTGTCTCATAAGAAATGGTATGACATACTATTTTTAAATGAATTGGATATCCTATAAAGATAATGAAAACTAACTTATTGTTTTCTAGACATTTAGATAGTCACTCATTCCATGGATCTCGTCACTGAGATGCTAATCCAAATTAATTATCTTGATAAGAGATAAGATCTAATGAACGCATGTCAAAATAATCTCAATATAATCTTCCCAAACTCCCAAGTGAATATAAGAAAAAAGGTCCATCAAACACAACTAATTTTATGTTTATATCAAATAATAGGTTATAACATTCCTAATCAAAGATTCAGGGATGATAATAACCCTTAAAATGGTGTAGTAAATGTAAAAATAAATGGATTTTAGTCACTCCACCCATAACCTCTGATCGAGATTAAAATTATTTTGTGAGAATATTTTTCTCAGGATTTTATGATTGTAATAAATGGTAAACCATTCTATAAAAAGGTAATGACATAAACTCTTATGATCATGTATCATATGAGTGAGTTCAATATCATGTGTGTGATAGTTCCTCTAATGTATCCTAAGCTATCAGGATCCATTTTCCACCACATGATCACCCTTCATGAGGATGTTTCCCAATGATGATCTAGATCATTCATAAATGATCACATATCCTTACCCAGTCTCAAGAACATTCAACAATGTGGTAGAATAAAAAAATATCATTATCTAATCAAAATAATTTTGATAATTTTTTATTCCAATAATATATTTACTCTTCTCCTAGTGATAGAGGGAATCATATATTCCAACATTGAGATAGCATTATTTAACTAGCGGTAATACATACTAATCCCAAGAAGTGGTAAATCTCAAAAACAAATATTATTGTTCTCATATAATAATATCCTTCCACTTCTAATAATAAATATATATTCCATTTTCTAATACCATGAGATCCAAGAATTTCACTTACAAAATCCATAAATTACATTTTGATATATTGGTGTAGATTCAACGATCTCTCAAAAATTCTAGAACATTTCTCAACTGAATTTTATGATCTTATTCAGTTCTAGAGTAAACCGTGATTTATTCCAAAATACCACCATAAATAAATCATGATAATCAGGTAATCTCTTGATCATAAACATCAAAAACCCTAAAGGGGTGTTGGTTAGAACAAAAATCCTAATAAGGTACTCATAATGGTTTACCTACTCTGAAATTTGGTACTTAGGATATCGGTCTCTTTGATTATTTTCTAGGGATAACTACACCGATGATCAATCATTAATAACAACTTCAACAATTTTAATTAATAAATAAATAATCAATATGAGTTGTGGGATAATTTTTATTTAATATGACTCGATTTATTTTTTGGATAATCAATAGAAAGTTAATGGGATACATCCAGTTTCTTTGAAAAAATCATAGGATCCTCTGAAGGATACAAACATGGTTGAATAAAAAATTTATTAAAAAAATCCAATAGCTTCATTATCTCCATTAATTTAGTTGGTTCCATATGTTAATAGGGTGTATATATAGGAGGGGAAACATTTACTATGTTAATAAAGAACACTAACTCCCATTCTAGTTTCAATCTTGACAAGTCAGAAGAAAATTTGTCAAAAAACTCAGCGACCAATATTGTAATATCACCACTAAAATATTATTTATCTAGGTAAAAAATGAACATAGATAACATCATTCCAAACACTAAATAATGTTTTCTATCCCTACATGATCTTTTGTCCCGTTATCCCTAAAAAATACGAAACACCCTATTAAGGGTAGTAATGGAGGCCCACTAAATATTTAAGTTAATATTGGATTTATAATACATCAAACAATATTTTCTAATAATTACACCCAATGATTTAATATTAAGAAATAGAAAATCCAATATTATCTCAATATGTATCAAAGATGAAGAATAACAAGGATATCAAAGCCCTGTTATCTCTTTGTTCTAAGGGGAATAGAAATATCCAAGACATAAAACATAATCACTGATTGAACGTTTAAGAGTTTTGTAATAAAAGTAAATAAAAATCACGGAGATAGACCAGTAACAAATAAAGTAATCAAAAATTGATATAACAGTGTTGGTACCTATAAATGTCATTGGACCCACATTAGATTCACTTGAAGATTCAGCAACAGTATAAATAAGCATTGTTCAATATTCATGTGACCAAAACCACTTATTCCTTGAAGAATATAACTACAATAATGTCCCTTTAAGGGATTATTATCTTTTCAAATTACATTGGGATAGAATACATGATAAAACATCTATATGTGGCCTAAGGGACTGCAAAAATAAAAAATATTTGATTCTTCTATAAAAACCTAATTTGAATGACATATCTTTTCATATTTCAAGTAATTCAATGTTCCTTATCTTGATGTAGTTGGGGTTTGGATTAGTGGTAAGCACACCATAATCCTACATGGAAAATGGGGGTTCAAACCCCACTGGACATAGGTACTATAGCATTATTGTAGAGTACTGTAGTAGCGACAACTGTAGCAATGATAGGCACTATAGCGGTGACAGGTCACGGTAGCGGTGGTAGGTGCACTATAGCAGTGGTGGGAACTGTGTGATACTGTAGCAGGTGGGTACTATAGCAGTACTATTCACAGAATGGGCATTGGGCCAAAAATTTGGGCCTACGGGTCATGTAATGGGCTAAATCCTCATAGGCCCTTTAGGCTATGTAGTGGGTCTACCTCTACCCAGTTAAAAAATTATTTTCTTTTCCTTAATAATAAATGAGGTTTTGGCCCAAACCATTTAAAAAAATTTCCTTATCTTGGTACCATAGATGTTCTAGATGTTTCTTTTTGTCATGATATTCTATTTGAATATTCTCTCTTCATCAATCCTTTAGAGAAACAAAAAATAATACCACTTAGAGTTGGAGGGACTCTTACCAACCTTGACATTCCAGCTAGGTCATGATCATCCATTAAATATATATCCATAACATTTACATAAGAGATGAACTCTATCATAAAAACCTCATATCTAATATTCGATCCAATACCCATATCTAATAATCAAGAAATATGCTTCTCATTTGATACTACATTACTAGAACATAGAACATGGTTAGAAAAGTGGTTTTCATTATGATTATTCATTCTATCACCTTGTTGGATGATAATAAATCCAATAGACATTTCCAAAACCATAATTTAAGGATAACTACCCAATGAAAATAATGTTAAATTATTTATACTTTAATAATTCATGTTTCTTGGTCATCACCACCAAGTCCCACCATTTTCTCTTAGTCCCTCTATGTTTCAATTTAGATCATTACACATTTATTGAATTTGATGTTTCCGACAACTCAAAAATTAGTTCAATATTTTTTTACAAATCATATGAATCTTGTAGATAATTAGATCATTCTAAATATTTAGTTTTATCAGGATCTCTATTTTCATCCCTTTGATGTTACAATATTGGTTCCTAGATAGGATGAGGTGAAACTACCTACATAGAGCTCAGACTGGACACAACACTATCTCAATGAGGTTCTAATCAAATGGAGTGATATAATTTTGTGGATCATAAATATCTACATCCAATGGTCTATTAAAATTTATTATTAGTGGATGGTTCTAAACAACATTAATATAAACCAATAAAACATAATCAGAGATTCCTAGATTATTAACTCAATTAGAGAAACAATGATATCAATTTAATTGAATAGAATTCAGTTTTCTAGGATTTTAAAATAATAATATCATGTTTAGAGAGAGAGTATAATTAGATCAATTTATTCTAGACATAATTTTTTCCAAAACACCCATGGTGACTCAACACCTTATATGATGAAAGATGGATAGAAACACACTCAAAAAATACCTCTTAAATCCTAATTATCATACCTCATATCAACCAAAACATACCCACATCAAGGAAATATGTATCCTCAGGCTTCAGATTTTATTTTTTTCTTAAACTAACAAAAATTCCATTGTACACTGCTACCCATGATGGAACTAAGACATCCCAAATATAATTCCTAATAAAACCATATTTCATATGTTTATTTTAATATAGAATATATTTTTTACATATTAAATGATTAATATTTATAGTATTTAATCATTTTTTTATGATGGGTCATAGTGATTGATTAAAAATGATATAAAAGAAAGTTTATTCGACACAAAAATTATATCTAGTGACGCAAGACAAGTCATAACCCAATAATGGGGCTAAAATATAAAAAATAAAGTGATAATATGGATGAAATTTAATGGAAAACATGAATTCATGTCATCAAAAAGTCATTCATGATGTTTTCATCATTAGAAAAGTGATTTGGAAGAAATACATGATGAAAAGTGATGCTTTTTAGAAAGAACCCTTATTTAATAGTGTGTCTATCACTTTTACACTATGACACTAAAAATATCCTCCTAAAAATACTTCAAAGTAAGAAAACATTCCATGAAATGATCAACCTATAATAATTCAAGATTTGAAATCATTATGGACATCATGAAACACCTGAATTGTCGACAAAACAACAAATTTTTAAGTGAAACTTTTTTCACCATGCTTTGACAAACCGAGCATCCTAAATATTGAACTAGAAATAAATTATTATTTCATTCATTTCATAAAAATAATTTTTAGTTCTATAAATACAATGCCCCTTTGATGATTTAAAATATTTCTCAATTTGGGTAATCTCTGGTTGATTTCATATTTCTACTTTATTTTCATTCTTTATATATTTTCTATTCATTCATTATCATAATTCCTTTTTTACCCTCAAATATTTTTGTTTACCCTTCACATGGATGGGTAAAATGTTTTTTTGATCAGTGAAGGGGAGGCGTTACCAAATTTTAATTCTTGATTTTATTTCATAAATTTACTAAATCCTTTATTTTCTTTTCTATCTAGAATTAATTTTTTTTGTATATTTTAATATATAATTTTATTGAATTATGTTTAGATTCGGTTAATTTTAATTTCCTGGGTCGATGATCCATATCTCCATATACCTAATTAATTTCTACATATATTGGGAAAAGCTAGGGTTTGGTTGTGATTTCTCGATGACCATCATATTGTGTATGTAATTATATTTTAAAATTATTGGATAATTAAGATTAAATAATACATGATCATGGACTTCCTTAATAATATCCAAAGGGACCATTGTAACATTATCTCATAATTTAAGGATGGTATAATAATAAAATATTTCAATTAGAAACACTATCATGATCCCCATCTTCCCACGGGACAGAGATAAAGGGACCACAAAATCACACTGTTTATAATTTAGCAGAAAATGGTTTGGAATAATTTTGAAGAAAAGATAACATTGCAATGGATCTATCCAAGAGAAAGCGTATTAATATTTTCCTAAATTGTATTAAAAATAACCAATTATATTGCTTTCTGAAATTTTAATTCTAAAACCAAATCAAAAAGAATTTTTCCCATAATAATTATAAAACTGAGAGAACATTTTTGTGTTCAATCCTCTTTTAGATACAACCTAAGTTTTACCTATATACTATACTTAAGATATAAAATTTAATTTTCCATACCCACTTATCTAGTGTGAGTAAAAACATGGCATCATTTTTATGATTTTTTTGCAGTCTATCTTTCATTATTTCAATTTTCAAATTTTGTACATAATTATCTTTATTTTTATGATATATATATATTATGATATATCTAAAATGGAATTATTATTCATAGGATTACTTCTCAAGAGTAAAAATACAATAGGTTGAAATCGTTGAGGTTACCATCTTAAAAATGGATGATGAAGTCATTGTTTTGGTTGAACAATGTTGAATGGCCATGATACATGTTATATGTTTCAAAAGATGATGGAAATGGACAATTAAATCCCAAAAAATGTGAAAATACTTTAGGATATTGAAGTAGCACTTCTAGATCCTCCCAAATTTTTCATGTGAATCTATGATATTGAATTAAAATTTAATGAATATCTACAACCTAACCATTTGGATATCCATATCAAAACCTACCATGAAGTGATAGAATGTGAAAATGTATGCTCACATGATGATGCATATATTGGACCTCAATAAGATTCAGAATAATTTTTCATTGAGTCGGAAGATAATGAAATGAAATTTTATCTTCATATATAAAAGGTTGAATCATCTTAACCATAATACCCATCCCTATCCATTGAGGAAGAAGAAACACCCAAAGTCTTGTGATTTGAGTAAATAATGTTGAATCCTTACTACCTAACTCTATCTAGTGAAAATAAAATCTAAAGGGATCTATCCACCAAATAAATAATTAAATATGAACAAAATCTTTGAGATAATCCTTTATTGAACCTAATTTTATATTATTTTGAAAATAATGAATTATATTTCAATTATTAGTGTTAGTTAAAAATTTCATCATATCCCTATTCCCCTTTATATTTTTAGCTTAATTGACATAATCGTTGGTAATTAATAAGTAATTTTATTTTGTAAGACTATAAAACCTGGAATAAATATGTATAAGTGAAATTAATGAAATTTTATTTAATTGAAGACATGAAACATTTATTCCCATAGTGAATAATTAATTCACACTATGTAAAGAAAAATTTATAGCATGAAATAATTCAGCACAAAACAATATTTAAATTACACTTATAATCCAAGTTGAAGTCTCTTCTCAATGGAAGTATGTGTTTAAATTAAATATTTTAGTCTACGCTTTATATTTTAATATTGATTTAGAAAACATTTATTCCCCACATGGAAATCATGGACTCTAGTATCGAATTAGGAGACTTAATTTCCATTGGATAATAATTATTGCATTTATAAAGTTTAACAATTAACATAACTAGATGTGTAAAATGGGAATTGAATAAGTAGATTTAAGAGTGAGGGGATAAATTTAAAAAATCGTGATCTTATGGAATGAATTTTTTTTCTAGATAAGAACTTAATATATTCATCATGCTTTGAATTTCTAAAATTAATATTGATTCATTTATTTATTTATTCGTTTATATATGTAATTTTTTTAAACTATATGTTTCCATTTTTAAGAAATTTTCAAAAGTCGTTTTTTTCATTATATATATGGTATTTTTCTTGAGATTCTTAGTCATGTTATCTATTGGAACATTCATCGATTCTTATCGAATCTATTATTGAATAGAATCATTTTTAATATGACTGACTTATTTTGTTGTTTATCCCTTTATCCTTAGACCCACCTTTAAATTGAATCCTTATGTTTCCTTTATAATCCATGAGTTATCTTGTAAAGAAATGAGAAATATTTCAGGTATTTTATATCCATACATACTATACATTTTTTATGTTTCATGAAATTCTAAACCAAAAATTTGGGTGAGATGTTTCCCATGGTGGAAGGGGATATGGTTCATTGAGTAGATTCTATCATGGGAATTTAATGTGATTTAGAGAGATGATATGTTAACATTTATTGTGAATTATTATTCACATCATTTGAAAAATATTATAATAATAAAAAGAAAAAATGGATTCTATCTTGAGAGGAAAAAATCCCCATTTATAGAATGATGATCTATTGGTCATATATGTTATATTTTGGGTGTGAGGTTTGAACTGAGAACAAATTTTGAAAATGAAAAAAAAATCTTTATAGGGTGATTCATTCATAATTATTACTTGTATGATGTTCCTACTTTGAGATTTAGGGGTTAAAATATGAAAATTTTGTAACAGTATTTTCATTAAGCTTATATTTTGATATTATGAAGTAATATAGAGTCAAACTACTTTTTGAGATTACATTTTTTCATTAACAACCCACCATAAGAATCATAAAAATTTATATATTAATTACAATTTCTCATGATAAAAATGGATAGATTTCATTACATGGTAGAGATATTTAATTCTGTACAAACCAACAGAAAGAAAACTATGCGTGAGGTATCATTGAAACTTAATTAATTTTATTTCACTAATTCATGATTGAAAATAATTAAATGTTAGGTAAATTCCAAGTTGATTTAAAATTTATGATGAATTGTGAAATTGAGATTGATGGAAGTAAATTTTTATTTCGATAGTGGAAAAATATAACGCATGAATGGATTTGTTTCTTTGAATAGTTATGAGTTGGAGGAAGTGTTTTTTTTTATTTTGAAAGTTCACTTTCTATTGAAAAACGTTTCTCCTTTATTCTTTTGAATTTTTTATATTTTTATAATTAAATTCATATATCAAGTTATTTAGTTAAAATTCACGAGGATAAACATGTTCAAAGCATGAGGAAATTGATATAACCATAATTTTTATGATTATTTTAATATAAAATAATTTTTCAAAACATTAAATTATTACACTTTCTGGTAATTAATCATTTGTCTGCTTTATGGAAAGATACATTATTTGATTAAAAACATGGTAAAATCTGATAAATTCAACACTCAAATATTGTATAATAATGAATGAAAAGTCAAGGACCAAGGCTAGTGCTCGTATATTAAGAATTGGGTCGAAAGTGTGATAAAATTTCTAGAATGAAACAATTCCGAGTGTGAATTATTTATTCATGATGTGAAATATTTTTGAAAAACTGGGAAATATATTTATCGGGTGAAAAATGGTTTTTTGAGAAATATCACATGTTTCAGGTTTTGACCATCACTTTAACATTGGTACAAACACAAAATCATTACAAAATACTTTCAATACATGAAATCATGATGTGACATGCTCAATATCATATAATTCTTGTTGTGAAATCAGTATTCTTATTTTGGATCACATGGAATGCACTTAAAATATCATAATTTGATGTAATAAATCCATTAAACATGCTTCAGATACCTAATAAACCCTAAGATTTACCTAGAATAAATTTATTATATTATTCATGGAATCTTGTGAAAGACATAGACCAATTTATATGTATCCATAGGGATGATTTATGAGATAACTTGACAAGGGTGATCTCTAAAATATGTGATGCTGCAACTTTATTTTCCTAATTTCATTATTTTCATTTCATTCATTATCATAAACTATTATTCTCCCTAAAGTTTCTCATTTACCCTTCAAATAGAGGGGTAAAATTATTTTTTCCTTGGTTAAGGGGAGGCTTGAAATAAATTCTACGCTCAAGTTATTGTTCTTAAATTTAATAAACCCTTTTTTATCATCTTCTTTCAATTATCAATTATCATTTTTCATTTTTTAATGAAAAATGAGAATGTATTTTGTCTAAATTTTAATAATATTAATTCCTTGGGATAATGATCGATATCTCCCTTTATCAGAATCTAGTTATTATATAATGGAACATTTAAGGGTTGGGTATTGAGTTCTCTATGACTATTAACACATTTGTGGAATCTTATGTTGGAACTATCAGTTAATCTAGGAATAAAAATATTTGATCCAGGAATGGCCAAAATAATTAATAAGTCAAACTAAATCATTCACATATTAATGGGATAGGTTATTCTATTCTGATATTTCAATTAGGAACATTTTACCACTCTCTATCAAGTCAAAGGAGAGAGAGGAAGTGATCCTAGAATCTATCCCTCTTTTGATTAGTAGAAAAATGATAGGTAAAATTTTGAATCCTTTATAACATTTTAATGTGACCATACAATCCAATCCAGATAACTTGTTTCTAAAAAAATTAAAATTGAGAAATTTTATTGATTAATAATTTTCAATTCTCAAACCAAATCACACTCAGTTTTCTCAAAAAAAAAGTGAAAAAATATTATCATGTGCACTCCTCTTCCAGAGACAACCTACTATTATCCACTATATTATACTAAATAAATAAAAAATCCACATCCCTTGAATATTCATGTATCCATTCATGATCCTCGTAGGTTAGCGACCAGGTTTTGGGTATTAATAAGGGGTTTATGTGGAATGGTATTAGGATAGTAAAAAACAATAAATATAGAACAGTGGAATATAAAACATTAAACAGTCGATATTCCAAACACTCATCAAGGAGAAAGGAAACCACAATTTTAAATATAGACATCAAGGAGTATATTAATTAATAAAACATCACAGTATCCATCAAAAAAAATCCTTGAATATAAATTTATGGATTTGACCATAGCTCCACTAGTCACTACCATCACCCGAGGTCCCATTACTCAAGCTCACTGACCACCTCCATGTGGTTTATTCCCTTTACCTAGAACTAGAATTAAAAAGACCACAAACTCCAAGTGGAAAATGATGGTTGTTATAGAAATATCATAGTTGGACTTCACCAAATTTTCCATAAGATATTACCTATCAAATAAACCATTTATTCTTTGATTTAAATAAATACATGACATGGAAATTCATTTTAAGTTAAATAAGAATTCAAAATTATTTGGATTGAAATTATATAAATAATAATCAATAATAAATATTTCATAAAATTTAAGGTAATAAATAAAATAGTTTAATAAACGATGGAATGTAATAATAAAATTAGAAATATGAATTGTGTATATATTACATTACGTTCATTATTTCATGGATATAGGATTCTTGCACTATTTATATAATCAATCATGTCTCAATGTGTTCATAATTCCAAAACTCTTAGTCTATTATGATGTAACCAAAATATTCCCCATCGATAGAAATCATTCAAAATGTGGTTTATTTAGTGATTTTATTGACAATCCATCTCTTTGGGGTCAGAGTACTAGAATGATTTTACTAATCACCCACTAATTACATATCCTCACATATATTTTAAATTAATAAATTAATCAATCATGGGAAATTTATAATTTTTAAATTAAATCATCATTCACAATTCAATTTTAAAATTTCATTTTTTATCATTCCCTTTCAATTTAAAAAACAAATCATTGGTTTTCATAAAATTCATGTGGTTACAAGACATATATTATTTAATTCCAATTTAATAAATAATTTCCATCAAATTATTTCATCAAATCACTTATCATTTCAATCCATAATTTATTAAAATGCACCGATAATGTTTAAATCCATTCGAAAGGTTTTATTTTGAAATTCCATGCCTTTTTTAATTATTCTTGAAGGCTTCCCCATCCATGAAATTAAATTGAAAATAAATTTTAAAATGAGAAAGCAATCAAGGTTACAAGTGTAGAGAATATCCTTATATAACAACATACCTTTACTCACATAGTCAATAAATCTTCTAAAATTGGAATTCTAATAAAGATTCAAGGGATAGGAAGATAAAAGAGGGCCCCAAGAATTACAATACATATATTCTATGGTTTGATCCATCAATGACAATAGTATTTACTAATCTCAAGGAAAGAGATAATGGAATAGGGAAGGAATCAAAAAAACAAATAGATTACAGTTACCTGATTGGGATAAATCACATCCATTATCGCATTAATTTGACAAGAAGATGTTTGAAGTAGATAAAATACTCTCTAGAGAGACTCCAAAATCAAAAATTACTAATTAAGTTTGATTTGAATGTTTTATGAATTTATAACTATGGCTTTGAGACATTAATTCAAATTTTTAGTGGATTAAAAAACACTTCACATGGTTTCATGTGTTAGGACACATGGTTATAACTATTCAAGTGATAAATAGTGTCCCCTTGTTGGGATTCTAGAGAGTGTCACGTGGGTATGTTACATGGTTTGAAAACCATGTGCAAACCATAAAATCTATTATAATATTAAATAAAAAATATATCATGGTTTGGTTTCACGTTTTAGATACTATGAGCTTCCCAATATCCCAACATAAACAGATTTAGGGGGGCAGGTTTCTTGCTAACTTTATTATCCCCATCAAAACCCTTATAAAATTTCACATGTATTCTTTGGTTAACCAACATTGTTTCCCAAACTTTTTTCCAATAATTAATAGCCCTAAAACAATTAAAAAACAAAAAAGTACCCAAAAATAAAGAACAAGAGCCAAAAAAATGAAAATTAAAATAAATGGATAAAAGTACCTAATATCCAGAAACAAGATTTTACAATACAATTTTTTGTGACTTAAAAATGGATTAGTCGAGAGGAAGGAGGGTTAAGTGGTTACTTATGGCTCAATGATTTTGAAGAGAATTGATAGGAATTATCTGACTCGTGGTATGGAGTTTTTTTGGTAAATACCTTGAGATATTGGAAGAATTATTTTATGGGTAAGAGATGTGTGGTGTGAATATACCCTACGATCTTGATGTACATCATTTCACAATGGGACATGAACCTTCAGTAGAGGATGTGGGTCAAGTATCTATAGTCCTTTGACATCATGTTGAAATTTACTACTATAATGTATAATCACATTAAAAAAATATTGATTATGAAGACACAGTCATCGGTGGTGTAGAAATCTTGTGATGAGTGCTGGATTAAGGCACCATTTTCAGAGTTACATTTGGGTGTTTAGGAGACTCAATTATAAATGGATCTAACATAAACATCTATTATTACCACACATTTATATCATATCAAGCAGAGGAATTTATTTTATCTATATGTTTTATCTCTATGGGATGGTATATATATTGGGGATTGACTATAACAATAGATCCTTGAGATAGATGAAATTCTTCATTTCCATGGTCACATCTACCTTCCTACGGGATTGTGTGAGAAGTTGATGTGGGAATTTCATGCTTCTAAATGACTGAAACATTCTAGGATAAAAAATATTTATTATTAAATTCATATGAATATTATTGTGTGGGTATAAAGAAGTATATTTTATGCTTTATGGATGGATGATTCACATGTGAATAAGGGAAGGTTGAGCATCAGTGTCCCACTATGTTATTATATCTTTCCCACTCCATAATGGATGTGGGATGATATCATCATAGACTTCATGATAGGATTACAATTTACACCTATGAAACATGATGTCATGTGGGTGATCATGTATTTATTGAAGACAATATAATACTTATTTCTTATTAGGTTGACCGACAATATCTATTATCTAGATAATCTATATATATAATAGATAATTAGGTTTTTTGGTGTTTAATAGTGTATTGTTTCATATCAAGATCCTTGTTTTACATCATGGTTTTGGAAGGGCCTAAAAATCCACTTGGATCAATGTTTCCTCTAATAAAAACCTATCATCCTCATACTAATGGTCAATATCAACAAACAACATAGATTCTTGAGGAAATGTTGTGAGCATTTTTTTTAAATCGATGGTTATTAAGGGAAGCATATATATCTCAGGGATTTTTCTTATAATAATATCATCCAATTTTTAATAAAAATGGATCCCTTTAAGGATTTATACAAAATTTTGTGTCATTCACATTTGTGTTTTTTATAGGTGGGAAATTCAATGCTTGTTGGACCTAGTTTCATGCTAGAGATATCTCAGTAGTTTAAATTGATTAAAAAGTGGTTGGAAATATTGTATATTGGGTGGAAATATTATAAAGGACCTCAGAGACAACGTATTCAGTTCTAATTTAGTCATAAATTCTTTTTCTGGGTGCCATATAGGATAGAGAAATGTTGTATATAGAAGTTGGGGGAGGTCGTCCCCGATTTTGTCATGTTGTTTGAGGTTGTTGAGATAATTGATTTAGTATAATGTTGTTTTTTCTTCCATTGTTAAATAATTACATGAGAAAAATGTTTCATGAGTTTTATATTTGAATTTATCACCATTATCATTATCCACCGAATATATTTTGATGATTTTGAACTTCTTATTGATGTGTACATTGAGAAGCATTAGATCAATATCATATAATGTAAAGGGATGAACCTATAAGGAATGATCATTTCACTACTAAGAGTTCTTTGGAAGCATGGGTGTGTTTAGGATGACACTTTTGAGAGGCATAAGAACGTGTGTGCATAGTGGAATGAGTTGTTTTATGATAACCCTCAGTGATTCATGAGAGTAAATCTTGGGGGTGACCTGTTATATGGTGGGGAGGATGTAAGATCCCACCATTTTACCTAGTTACTTTCTTACTTTTGTTTTTTTCAACCATTTTAAATTATTTAAATGTTACTATTCTTTTATGAAATTATTTTTCAAGATGTAAACAAGGATTCAAAGGGATTAGGAAAGTGATGGATAAAGGTGACATGTAGTAATGGAGATGCTACAATGGCCCTGAACAACTGGTGCTTTCAACAGTCCATCCAGTGGACTATGCAATAACTCACCAAATCAAGAGGAGACCCATAGGCTAGAAATTGAGACCTACCAGCTATATTTTGGTATCTGAAAAATTTGGGTTTACAACAGGAAACCCACCGACGATCCAGTATTTTTCCAAGGGTATAGTTACACAACCATACACCATTGGCCATCTAGTGTCAACCAATGGCATTATGATGGGTGGAGTTGCAAGGTGTAGAAGCATATTTTTTCCTCTTTACCCCCATTTAAATCCATTACTCTCATATTCTCACCCTTACAATGTATTTACAATTTTTAAAGGTTCTTTAAATATTTCTTGAATTTTCTAACACTAATTGTCAATTAATTGATCTATTCTTTGATCTGAGTGACTTGAATACATGATTTTTTTATCAATATCGATGAAATATTCTTATTTTACCCTTTTATATTTTTTATACATACTTGATGAGGGTAGTGAACTATACTTTACAGGTGATTGTGGTATTAAATATTATAATGAACATTTGTTTCTCATGTTTTCTTCTTCATTGCTTAAGGTAGGTGGTTTAAAACAACACTCTTAGGTTTGGTTTTTTTATTAGTTTGTGTAAACTGTACGATCATGCTATTATTTCATGTGCATGACCTATATTATTAGTAATAATATATACTTGATCTAATTTTCATACTTATACCTCCAACAGTTCCCATTTGTTTTTATGGTGATTCAGACCTGGACTTGTGGCCACTCGAGAGGTGTTCCTACCCTTAGCCTTTGATTGGAACATGGAAATAATGCCCTAATAATTATATAAAAAATTGGTATATTTTCCTATAATTAATCAAATCATAAATTGATAATTTACTTGGTTCACATGGATTGAAATTAGATAATTAGTATTGAATTAGAAAATGGATAAATGTCGTGATGATATAAAGAAATAATGTTTTTTGAAATGTTAATGTAGTTTATTTGTAATGATAATTTTTTTAAACTTTTTATGTGAATTGGTAAAATGGTATGTATAAGTTAATTTATTATAACTATAGTTTGAAATATATTTGGTAATTGTAATGAATTAACCATTATGTCATATGTTAAATTTTATTGAATGTATGGTGATTTTATAGGCATTGTCTATTTCATGGTTCGTATGGGAAAAACATATGTTAGATAGATGCATATGGGATTGATTCTTGGTTGAATGATGTTTGAGGGAGATTTTCATGTTATATTGATTCCTAAGGGTGAGATTTATGTATATATAATTCCTTATGGTGAGACATGTGGTTGATGGGTGGAAAAGTGAATCATTCTTGGAATATTGAGGACTAAGGTCCAGGTCCACTATTACTGAAAACCTAAGAGTGGGATGCATTGTATTGTAGTGCTTGTGGAAATTATGTGTGGTTACTTGTGATTACTGAGGATGAGATTAATGTAAGTAAATGGCATCCATTTTTGTTTATTTTATCAATGGAATGTGGATAGAGATAGTTGGCATAAGGCAGAAGCAGGTGTGGATGACCACATCTGTCAACCTTGACCTTGAGGGTCAGTATGGTTATTTGGGTATTTTTAATTTTAAGTATATTAAATTCTCATATTTATCATATTTTTATGCATTATTTATTGGGATATATTTGTGTATACACCATTGGGGTTGGCTTAAAGAGTTGTACTCAAACCTTGTTCAGGCCTCCGTTCAATATCCAAAAGGTTTCATAGATCTAGTTGTAGATGAGGCCAAGGGTACTTGTTCTTGATTGATGATTTCTTTCTTACTAGGAGTAGTTATTGGCGTTGGTATTGAGGAGGGGGCTCTTGACCATTGTTGGGAATCTTCATATTTTTTTCTTTTACTTGTTTTCATGTTTATCATTTAGTGTGACATTTAGTTTGGTATAGATCTTGATATAACATAGTTTATATGATGGGATTGATTAATAATTATTCTATTTTTATATTGGGGTTTATTTGAATTTATTTTCTAACATGTTTAAGATATTTTATTTATTATATATCATATGGTATATTCTCCCCACTATACATAATAGTCCCCCATCACTATTCAGTGGCCTCTACAATAACGGGAGGAATGTCTATCGCCATGGGTAACCTTTCATATTCAATTGATGGAGAACGAGAAAAAAGGTGTAACATATCACATAGCTTGTGGAAATCTCCCAATTTTGTGTTTGGGGTTCTGTGATGTTGTTTGGTTAATTTAATCAAATTTAAGATCATTATTATTATTTTAATTTTATATTAGTGTCTCATAGTGACAAGAGTAAAATGAATGATCAATTGAACTCCTCCTCCCCACCACCCACCTCTTTGTTTGAATGTCTCCCATACTCCATTAATATTTGTATCCTTGAATATACACATTATATTTTTTAAATATTTTTTCTCTATTTTCTCACCTATCATGTCATGTGCTTCTTTATTAAACTTATTTTACATTTTCAAGTACTTATTTTTAAAATTGGCATCATGGTTAGTCCTCATTTTCATTTAATATTAATGAGTAATCATGCATCAAAAAAATAGCATGAAATTCTTATAATGTATAAAAAATAATTAAACAAAAAAATATAGTTTTAAAAACATTAAAAATAATTATTATCCGAAATGTTTCAAATGGAATTTCACTGAAAATGATGGGAACAATTTTATTAGCTTAATTCCAATAATTAATTACCCATTTAAATTAGTTTAGAAATTTATAAATATTAACAACCAAGGAAGTAATTAGAGAGTGTATAATATGTAATTCTAAGTTAATACCTAATTGAAAAATTTAAATTCACATATAATACTAATGAAAAATTGAATACAAAAGAGTGTCTTTTGTTTGTAAATAGTGAATGAGAAATTGAAAATGTCTTTGAAAATTAAATTAAATTCATTAGTGTTGTGATATATGATGGTCTAGTCTAGATATTATTACAATGATATCATATTGATCCCCCTCTCAATTTACTAATCCTCTATACTAATTATTCTCCTTTTCAACTATAACATACTTCATTAACTCAGAGTAATAGATAATGTAAAACCAAATTTATCCATAGAAACCTTAGTCCACCCAATGATCATTGAATGAACATAAGTTTATAGATACTTAATTTAATGAAATACCTCACTCCAACCCAAATGGTCATTGTAGGAAGAAGAGGATAAGAAATGACAATGAAATAATGAATGAAAAAAACCATTCATAATTAAACATACAACCACAATTCACTAATTATAATCCCCCATAAATATAATTATTTATTTTGATAGGTAACACCTTTAAACTTTTCGTGAGGGGTATGAAAATAACATTAATATAAAACCTCGTGAGTATAACTAGGTACTCACATTAGTAGTATTTACACCTCCACTAAATCTCTATATGTATAATGGAAGAGTCTTTCCTGAACAGGAGACCATATTTAAAATTTATAAGAAACATACTTTTGTATATATTCTGTATCTTCATTCATATCTAATATCTTTTATAATATCATCATCCATGCCAATTTTTTTAAAATAAATATTTATTCCACTTTTTGTCACATCCTTTTTATCCCATTGAAAATATCACTCTACATATTCTTTAGAGATAGAATTATGGCCTTCCTATTATAAATATTTGTTACTTGTATCTAAACAATAATATCTATCCATTATTCCCATTTAAATATTATTATTCCTAGCCTTAACAAAATTATTTTTTACTATCATATATATCAGATGTAGACTCATAAAATATTTCATAAACCAACATTCATAATCAGGAGTGTCTCAGTCAAATAGATTAGTAGCATGTTCATGGGATGGTACATTATTTATTGAATTATCTACTACTAATATATAATTTTACGTGTAGCCTAATAATTATCGATCAACCAATATTCATCATTTCCTTAATTATGGAAAATTGTTGGTACTATAGAATATGGACTGTCCTCACTTCGAAACTCCATCTTTGTTGGTTTCCGCACATCCATGCTGAGTTCAACCATTTTTTCATATATCATCTGTTTAGTAAATTTTCCATACTTATTTCCCATAATTTTAGTGAAATATCCATGATACAATGTATAACTCCATGACATAGAAAAATCTAGGCCCCTATAAATTTTATGATCTACACGACATAGACAAAAGCAATACTACGGTCTTCATACTCATTGAAAGTCATCCAATTATGGCATGCATCTGTGGTTCAACTAATATTCAACATCAAAAGACTTTTCATTTTAATATCTATAATTTAAACTATAATTTACAAACATTTTGTTGAGGTTTTTTCCTCACCATATTTTTGTGGACAATGATCATTCATCGATAGGCATAGTGGACAACAGTATTGAAAAGGAGGTGACAACCTAGTCATGATGTGCAAGGATTAATATACATATATTGTCTTGAAATGGAGGTATTTCATTAAATTGGGTCAATATCCATGAGAATATTGATCCCATGTAATAAATTATGGTGGCCTCATGCTTGATACAATTCCACTCAGTGATTGAGGTGGCTAATTGAATCCTCTATAAATCCAGACGACTTTTATGGCACTCATTTCCTATCTACAAGTTTTAGGTTATTCAATATTACGAATATGTGAATAAACATACTATTAATATACTCTACCTTCCATATTTCATTTTTATTGTTGGCCTTCATAGCTTCTTAGTGGGTCACCCTTTGGGATAACCATGTGTATTCCAGCCTAGTTGAGGGAACAAGCCTAGGTCCTTTCCATTTTTTGGCTAAGTACCACTTTAGTTTTACTTTAAATATTATTATAGAAAATAAAAAAACATCATTAAAAGAAATATTCTTTAAAATCGAATAAATTTAATTAACTTTTTTAAAATCATTCATATAATTTTAACTATAAAAAAATATTGTAAAAATAATATACAGAAATAAATGAAATTAAACATAATAAATTTATGTATAAAAATTATTCATAAGGATAATATATTTTATTTTATTTTATTTTCATTATTGAAAAAAAATCATAATTTACATTTCATAGTGTATAGAGGCCTTCGGGATTTTATTTGAATTTATAAATTTTTACAAGTAATATTTGAGTGGGTATGTTCTTTGTTTGATATGTAAAATTCTATTGTATTTGTCTGTAAGTATTGAAAAATATCATTTCTATTCTAAATTTATTATTTTTTTCATGTATACCATGTTATATGAGTGTCCCCTGAAGTGGTTGAAATTTTGTTTCATTATATTGAAACATTGATCTGTTTATGATATTCTTTCAACCTAGTGACCTCTATGTTCATTAGAAGAAATATTTGGATGACATATAAATTATTTAAAACATTATTTAGGTCGTGGTAAAGGGATTATCTCACATTTCCATATCATTTTAGAAGTCTTTCCCCTATTCCTTAGGATGGTCTCATGCCTTGATTTGTTATACCCATTCCATTAACCCATAAGAGGGGTTATCCCATAATGATTATAAGCACAACTATTTTGATGAAATAATATGTAATATTTCTCTATCTCAATCATAACATACATTAAATTTTGAGTCCAAAGTTGTTATGTCATGGTGATGATTCTCACTATAGGGGGGTTACTTATTTTATATTTGAATGATTTTATTGAAAGTATATATGCATGTTTTTTATTGTCTTTCAATACTATACCCATATTTTAGTTACTATATCATCTTTGATTAATGATATCTATATAAAGGTTCAGTGGTGACCACGAATTTAGATATTATTCTTAAACACAGCCTGGTCTCATATGGGGTATGTGAAGAACTCCTTGTACATGATCTTGGTAAAGAGAAAGCACCATTACACTAAGGGATAATATCATATTGAATCTGGTAGATTTATGTTATGGTTTTCACATTCTTGATAGTTTTTGGAGTGTAAAATTAGGGGTTTTCATAGATTTTCTTCATGATAGTCTTCCACTTATGACCTTTAATATAAATTTGTGTTTTTATTTTTGGGTATATTTTGATTTTTATAACTAATTAACTTTTTATGGTATTTTTTGATGATATATAAAAGGGTTGAGTATTCAGGCATGTACATGAAATATTTTAATATTTTATTATCAGATTGAAATGATAAATATGTATTATTTGAGTAACCAAGTTTATTTTTTGTGGAGTATCTGATGACTCCAAATTTCATGTCAAAACGTCAAATTTTGTTTAAATTTATTTATCATTTCCAAGGGAAGAATTGTTTCTGACTAATACTTTATTAAAACCATGATATTAATTAAAGAGTATGAAATTAAGGAGGTTCAGTTGAGGATCTATAGTGACCCATCCTAGTATAATTTTAGTAATAGGATCTAAGTTGTTATGTAATTACACTTCATAGTTTCCTAATGTTTAGATATCCAATAAAATTAATTGGTTCAACACTATGTTACTTATATCTCAGCATTATTAATCATTTTTTTGACTTTTAAGAAAAAAAATTTAGATACTGAAACTCTTATAGATCTTCATAAAATAATAACTATAAATTAATTAGAACTTGAAGTTAGATATGATGTATAAGACATAGGATATTTCATATCACATAGGCTATCATGCATAGCACAATTCTATAGTGACCCATTCTTTTTAGTGGTTTAAACTAGAAGTAACCACGATGTAGTTTATACCACCATGATGGGGTGATTACTTTAGTTTAGATTTAAATCACCCATATAACTAGGTAATAGGGTTGGTTTTGGGAATCTCACTTCATCAAATAATCATATACATGATCATATCTATCTACACATGATGTCCATGGAGTCAACTTTCTAACTCAACTCCTGAATAACATTAATTTATATCTAATTTACTTGGTTATATAAATCAAAATCTCAAAGTGGATCTAATAATAAAGATAAAATGATAATGAAACATAAAAATAAATCAATAATCACTTATTGATCGAAAATTTAGCGATTCTTTCATTTATTTCGAATGATTGTCTTTATAGAAGTCATAGTCAGGAAATATCTCAATATACAAGGTCCCTATAAAAATCAAGAAATATATATGAGGGTAAACCCTCATAATATATACCATACCCCAAAAATACTACCATCATGTAATAAAGACATAAATAAATATATAATTTGAAAACTGAATTTTTTGAGTCCCACATCAATATATGGATTTCAATATTTATGATCTAGTGGGTGATACTCAAAATTATCTGCAATAATTGTGAATAATTCCAAAAATTAATCAATATCATAAAACTATCAAAATTATATGCAATAATTGTGAATTATTCCCCATAATATATTCCATACTTCAAAAATACATGGTTTTATGTTTTGGGATTACAAAATATCGATAAGAAATGATACCGTTGCTAATAAATCCACTGAAAAGTGATCACATTATTAGTATAAATAAAAGGATTTAAAAATCCCATTTACTCATACAAAGTAAGTGATGGCATCATCTAGTATAATTTCTCCATAGAAACCCCATTTTTTAGTGATCAAAAAGGAGGTGGTGACACTGTGCTTCTATCTTGACCAAGCCCAAGATGTGCTTTAACATGTTATGCTTGAACGGAACCGCCTATGGGGAAGGTGGAAGTAAATAGAGATTACCACCCGAGCAATGTTATCTGAGCCTCTCCAAGAGTCTATCACCATTGCACACCTTATCCTTAGGTCTTATGAGGGTGTTATAAGGGGTTATGTAACATGACCCTAGCACTATAATTATGTGCATTATTTCTGTATTGAATAAATAATATAGATTCATTTTATTATTATTACTTTGTAAATAGTTTTGAAACCAAAAATATAATTATCTAGTTAATATTCAATTAAGGAAATAGTTTTGATTAATTAATGGATTTCTTAATTAAATGATATTTTAATAAAGTGTTATTACTAAATTAACTTTTATTAAATATAAATGACTTTATGATTTTATGAATACAATTGTAATTTTTATTAATGTTTGAAATTCGTTTTTGTCAAAATCAGTGAATTTTCTATAAATGTTGGTATTTATTTTAAAAATAAAGAATCATATATTTAGAAAATTATTTAAATAAAATTATTATTATTTATTTGAATCAATATGTTGAAATTATCCAAAGGTGACTTTTTCATAAATTTCTAAGATAGTCAAATTTTTTGGAAATAATTAAATACCATTCAAATATACAATGTATTTTATTACATAATAAGGAACAAATAGTGATATAATAAAATACTATAAAGGGGTATGTTAGGAATATATATGTTTTACCTTTATAATTTTTGATTGTATAGTTGTTTGATTAATTTTATGGTTCCATAGTGGACCCTCCAAGACTAATAAGACATTTTAACTTTTTAAAATTATTTCCTTGAGAGTATGACTCACCTCTACATAATCAAGCCTAATATTTTAATAAGTTAGGACATTGGCCTTATAAAATAATGTTTTACACTCACATTTTTAAAAACCAATGGGATGAAGACAGGGGTTGGTTAGTGTTTTTGATTAGTTTAATGTGTAGTGTCCATAGCCTAAATAATACTGAATTCACTCTCTTTTCCTATATAAATCCTACCAAGTTCCCACTTACTCTTCACTCAAAACCTTGGGAGCTCTACAAACATCTTCCCTTCTTTATCTATAATCATACCATGGCGCACCAAGCTCCTAAGAATACTCTCTCAAGCCTCTACCAATACTTTGGGATCACACTTCCAAGTAAGGGATTTCTTCCATTCTCATTTTTTTCCAAATTTATTTTTGTTTTTATAGCCTTTTATTTTTAACTAAAAATGTTGGGGTATGATTTCAAACCTCCCCCATACATCCCTACTTATGTTTGAATGATTATATACCTCTTTCTCTCTCATTAATTCATCCCATTTACACTTGTTACCATGTTGAAATTCTATAAGGAATTTCTCTCTTCTCATTTACATAAAAGTAATTATTTTATATTATGCATCTAAATTATATTTCATATACTGGTATATTATGTTTCATGATACCCTCTTACATAAAATTATATTTATAAATTATGAGATACCCCTTTCTCTCTCAAAACCCCATTTAAAGATTTATATTTGACGTTGTTATCTTATCGAAGATACACCAAAATTTCCCATTCCAAAATCAACGTGTAAGTGATTACCATACCCACTTCTCTATCAAGTGTATTAAACATTATGTACATGTAATTGTTGATTAAGGACATACATTTATCTATTCCATATATCTTATTCTTGGAATAAATTATGATGTCAAATGTATCCATGTTTTATGATCCATGTGGTGCACTTATACATGAAATGAAATGTTAATAAAAGGTGTGGCCTCATAGTGCTCTAATGTGTTGGGTAGGGAACCTTATCATTATACGTCAAGCGAAATAATGTTTTACTCATGATAATTATTGTTCAATTATGGTTTAATTCTGATCCATGTGCAATGAGCCTTGGCTCATTCTAATATCATGTTACATGTTGTATCTACATTTCCTTGTTATGATAATCATGATATATCATGACTTTATGATCATGTTTCTCTTATTCTCCATTGATATTCATATTGCCTAACATGTAATGTATTTTTCTTGTTAGGCATTGTTTACTCCCATATTGTTATTTATAGCTCACACTTTTTTTATTCATTTACTCAGGTTATCCCGTGCAATGCTAGGTACGAAGGAATGTGTGTAGTCATGTAAATGATGTTTTCAATAAAGATGTGTATTTAATGTTTTATGTTGTTATGTAATGTTCCTAATCCCCAAAGGCACAATACCTACCAATATTATTTGTTGTATAAAGTGAATATTCAATGTAATAAATCCTGATTGAGTGTGTAATAAAGAGAAGGGTTGTTATAGTGGGTATCAGAGGATAGGTTTAGTTATTTTTGGGTTTAGGATTAGAAAACCCTAGTGAAATCCTTAGATATAAGACTAAGTATAATAAAAAAACCCTATATTTTTTTTATTATTGAGTAAGTGTTTTATTAAGAAAATAAATCTATGTATGGATATGAGTAGATAGAGGCGGCTCGGGCACATATATATCTATGGGTAAAACCCGAAAACACCGCTTTGAGCTAGACTCAAATTGGAACTGGTGAACGATGACGGGACCTGCTAGATTATTGGTTATGACACTCCCGGGTGATATTTTTTTGGAAAATTAATAAACTAAGTACAAACTGTTATTAAGGGAATAAAAAAGTGACCCTAGGAATATATAATGGGAATTAGATCATGGATAACATAGATTAAATCCTATAAATTAATAAGTTAGAGAAATAAAAGTAATTTATAAGTCATCTGTTTTGTCTTTGGATTACCCTTTAAGTGTTACCCCTAATTTTCATTTCACTTCATCCAATGGCTGGTAATAGGAGGACTCCATCTAACAATCGATGCGAAGATCAATGTGATGAATGTTCTAATGAGATGCCCAATACGATGGGAGAGGAAATTGTGAAGGTTGTCATGATATTCTATTAGTTAACTAAAGTTTGGAATTGAGACATGGGTCAAGGGGAATGTTAAACCCTAACTAAGAAAGAACAAGTCATAATTGAGAGCTTCATGAGATGCATCCCTCTTACTTTTAATCGATCATATGAACACTTAATTTTCAAACACTGGATAAACACTATTGAAAATATCTTATACATCGTTCAAGGATTGGAATTGGAGAAGGTTCTTCTAGATGCTTATCATATGGAGAGTGAAGCTGTTAAATAGTAGAAATTTTTCAAAAATATGAATCCTGAGGAGGATATCGATTTGTTGGAATGGAAGTATTTCCAGAAAGTGTTTTTCAGTAAATAATTTCCTCACACCCTCCGAATTGATATAGAAAGGTACGTCCTTGCCCTCAAGAAACAAGACAATGAATCCATTGGAGTGTATGAGGTAAATGTCATAAGGCGTTCACGATATGCCTTCGGATTTTTCATTACCCCTGAATGCCTGGTTGACCTCTTATTTGGTGGGATAAAACCAAGCCTATAGAAATCCCTAGAGATTAGTGACTTCAGGAGTTTTGAGGATATTTTCCGATATGCCCTCAAAATAGAAATGGATATCGACAAATCTTACGGGTATCATGGTGATAAGAAGTGTAAGGTGGACTATAATTCTAGTGTTCTGATGGATAAATCCAACAGTGATAAGAAAATCTTACACCCCACTTTCCAACGGTGCGGAAAGAAGCACCCTAGAAATTACCAAAATGGGAAAGGAAATACTTTAGGTGTGGAAGAGAAGGGCACCTCTCAATTAATTGTCGACTAGAAAACCTTGTGGTTGTGACAGAGGAGAGGAATGATCTGTTTGACCCTCAACAAGTTGTTCATTGCTTCAACTATGAAGAATTAGGGTACATTGAAAACCAGTTCTCTAAGCCAAGGGTTTTCAATGGAAACCAACAACCTATGATGCAGCAAGGGCTAGATTTTTCAATCACTATCGCCAAAGTGAAACCCAACAATAAAGTGGTGACAAGTATGCTAGTTATTCACTAACGAATAGAAAACATACTTTTCGATATTGGTTATTTGCATTATTTTATATCCCTAATAGTTGGTAGATCAATCACAACACTACCACAAATCATTAAAGTAAAGATGTCGGTGAGAACAAAAAATTGTGAAATCATTATATCCCATGAATATTACTATTCCTCAGTCATAATTTGTGGTTTTAAATTCTTGATGAGCCTATTTATTCTTCCTCTGGTGTAATTTATTTCAATTCTTAGAATGTATAGGCTTTCCTTATATAGATCCAACATAAATTGTCATGGGAGGTAAATCACTATCCATATAGAGAATCGACCCCTAATTCTGTAGAAGTGAAAGGATGAGGATGAATCTTCTTTAGAACCATTATCTCAAGTGTGTATATAACTACCCTATGATTATGTGTATCTTTCCCATATGATTGAGTTAAAGGAAGAAACTATCTTTGAAGACATGCCTATTGGGAGGGAATTCACTAAACTATTTTTCTAGGAATTCTCTAGTCTTCCACCTAAAAGAGATATTGAATTCTCAATTGATCTTATCCCTAAGGTATTTCTAATATCACAGACTCTATATTGAATTTCTATTGTGGAGATTGTGGAGATTAAAAAACAATTATAGAAGAATCTATATAAAAGGGTTTATGCACCCAAGTGCTTCATCATGGGGTGCACCAGTCCTCTTTGTCAAGTAGAAGGGTGGGTCAATGCAAATTTTCATCTATTTTAACGAGCTCAACAAAATCACGATAATGAACAAGTGCCATTTTCCATGAATTGATGATTCTTCGATATTCTACATGGAGAATAATAATTATCCAAGGACAATCTATGTTCGAGATATTATCAAGTATGGGTGACGAAGGATGATATCAACAATACAACTTTTTGTATAAGATACGGGAAAGATGAATTCATAGTAATTCCTCTCGGAATCACTAATTATCCAATAATAATCATGGACTTGATGAAAACTGTATTTAGGGATTACCTTGATTAATTTTTGGTAGTCTTTATAGAAAATATTATAATATACTCCAAAACCATGGGGTAGAATGAGGAGAATCTTAGCACTCTACTAGAAACCTTGAAAATGGAGAATCTCTTTACAAAGTACAAAAAGTGTGAGTTATGGTTGAAGGAGGTCTCAATATTAGGTCATATCATTACAATAAATGGGATATCTATGGATCCCTATAAGATAGCTAAAATTCAAGGATGGTTGAGCCCAACATCAGTGATGACATAAATAGATTCGTAGGGTTAGTTGGATATTATCACTGATTTCTAAGCAATTTTTCATGACTGTCAAACCCTCTTAACAAGGTAACTCGGAATGGATTCATGTTTGCATGGAGTGATGAATGTGAATAGTGATTCAAAAAGTTTAAATAGAGGCTTATAAATATTCTCTTGCTCACACTACCCAAAAGTGGATAAATTTTTGTGGTATTTAGTGATTCTTCGAAGAAGGTCCTATGATCTGGGTTGATTTAAAATGACATATTCATTACCTATGCTTCATGTAAATCGAATGTTCATGAGAAAATGTACCCAACACATGATCTGGAGTTGGATGAAGTAATATTCACTTTAATAATTTGGTGACATTACCTATTTGTGTAGAAGTGTGAAATTTACATGTATCACAAATGCCTGAAGTATATATTCACACAGAGAGAGTTTAATATGCTCCGTCGAAGATAGATTGATCTGATCCTAGACTATGACTGCTCAATCAATTACCACCCCGAAATAGTGAACAATGTGGTGGATTATTTAAGTAGAATGGACCCAGCAATTATATCCTTGATGATAATTGAAAAGTATAGAATCTTCTTAGATTTTAAGAAGATGTACATGGGAATCATAAAGAAGGTAAAATCATAAATCCTTCCACAAATGATTGACCAACCATTTCTTTTGTAAATGTTAAAAGATGCTAAAAAGATGATGTGGGTATTCAGTAGAATGTTGAAACTATCAGAAAATGGGAATCCTTAGAGTTCAATGTTATTGAAGAAGTAATTATGAGATTTGGTTCAGAATTATGTGTTCAATGAAATCTGGAATTTAAGAAAGAACTTTTGAATGATGCAAATAGGTCGAATTTATCCAGTCACCTAGGAAACACAATGATTTATTTAGATCTATGTGAGTATTATTACTGGGATAACATGAAGAAAGAGATTTCTAAGTATACATCAATGTGCCCGGTATGTCATAAAGTGAAGGCTAAAAGGCACAAATCATAGGGGAAGAAATAACCATTTCCCATACTATCATGGATATGCGAGAACATCCTTATGAGCTTTGTCACTAGGCATCCAAAAACATCCAAAGGAAACGATGTTATCTGGGTTGTTTTGGATCGTCTTACAAATATTTCACACCTCATTGCAATTCGATAGGATTTCTCATTAGATCAAATGGCACGGATATATATCAATGATGTGGTAAGGATATATAGAGTACCAAAATCTATTATATTTGATTGAGATCCAATATTCGCATCTCTATTCTGGAAGAGTCTTCAACATGATCTGAATATAGAGCCGAACTTTAGTATGGCTTGTCATCCACAAACTAATGGTCAATCTGAGAGGAAAATCCAAACACTTGAGGACATGGTGAGAGCATGCTCAGAGGACTTAAACAGAGTATGAGATCAATATGTTCCTTTTGTTGCGTTCTCTTACAATAATAGTTTCCACTCAAGCATCGAAATTTATCCATATGAATCCTTGTATGTGTAGAGGTGTAGAACACAGGCATGTTGGGATGAAGTTGGGGAGAGAAAACTCATAGATCCAGAAATGGTCTATGAAATGGTGGAGAAGGTTAGGATCATTTAACAACACATTAAAGCTACTCAAGGTTGAAAAAAGAGCTACGATGTTAATTTCTGACAAGACCTAGAGTTTGATGTTGGAGAAATGGTATTCCTTTACATATCATTATTGAAGGGAATTATGAGATTTGGGTAGAAGGGAAAGCTTAGTCCAGGGTACATCGTGCCTTTTGAGATCCTTGATCGCATTGGAGTAGTGGCTATCAACTAGACCTCCCACTGAACCTATCTCAATTACATGATTTATTCCATGTATCACTCTTGAGGAATTAAATACATGATCCATCGCATATACTCAGTCCTCAGGTTGTACTGTTGAAGAATGACCTCTCTTATGAAGAGAAGCCAGTGAAAATATTAGATCGTACATGAAAAAATCCACGAAATAAGACAATGCCCCTTGTTAAAGTGTGTGGACAAAACACAAGTTAGAAGAAGCAACATGGGAATCAGAGGAAGTGATGAAGTATAGTTACCCACATCTATTTTAGTGTGGGGAAAGTAAATTTCGAGGGTGAAATTTCTTAAGGAGGGAAGATTATAACGACACAAACATTTAAAAATGAAAATTCATCTTGGTCTAATTTAAGGTCTTATTATTTAAAATGGTTATATAAAATATCAACTTCCTTGGTTCTATATTTTTGGATTTCAAAATACCGTTATGAATTTTTATCGTTGCTAATATTCCCTTCAGCAATGATCACATTATTAGTATAAATATAGGGCTTTAAAAATCCAATTTACTCATAGAATGGTTGTGATGGCCTCATCAAGTAGAATTGATCCATATGAAGTCCATTTTTTGGAGCTTAGAATGGAGGAGGCGTCACTAGGATTCTCTCCTTACCAATCCTAATCCGAGATTGAACACGTTAAGCTTGAATGGAACCCCCTATAGGATAAGTGGAATTTAATAGAGATTACCACCCAAGCGACATTATCTGATCCTCCCCAATGGTTGGTTTCCATCATACATTGTACCCTTAGTTCTTATGTTGGTGTTATAAAGGGTTATGTCACAATACCTTATCACTATGATGATGTTCATTATTTTTGTATTGAATAATTAATATACATTCATTTAATTATTGTTACATTGTAAATAGTTTCGTTAGCACAAATAGTATTTTTTAGTAAATATTCCATTACGAAATCAATTTTGATGAATTAATTGATTTTTGAATTAATTAATATTTTAATAAGATATTATTAATAAATTACTTTTAATTGAATTTAAATGATCTTATAATTTTTTTGAAAGTAATTGTTATTTTTATTAAGGTTTGAATGTTGTTTTTGTCAAAACCAATGAATTTTCAATAAATATTGATTTTAATTTTAAAATAAAAAATTAACATATTTAGAAAATTAATTACATAAAATTAATATTTTTTTGGAATCAAGATATCAAAATTATCCAATGGTGATTTTTTCCGAATTTTTCAAAATAGATGAATTTTTGGGTAAAAATTAAATATTGTTTAAATATATAATATGTTTTATGACATCATAATGACCCAATAGTTATATAATAAAATTATATAAAAGTTATTTTCAGACAATATATTTTTTAACTTTAAATAAATGTTATATTATATTTGTTTGATTAATTTTAAGTTTCATTAGTGGACCCTACAAGACTAATAAAAAATTTTAACTATGTAAAATGATTTCCTTAAGAATGTGACTAACCTACACATAAGAAATCCTAATATTTTAACAAGTTCGGATAATGGAATTATAAATTAATTTTTTCCCATCATCTTTTTAAAAAACCATGGGCCAAAACTATGGGTGGGTTTTTGGTTTTGATAAATTCAATGTGTAGTGTCCAAAAAACTAAATAATAATGAATTCTCTCTCTTTTCCTATATAAACACAACCAAGTTTCCACTTCCTCTTGACTCAAAACATTTGGAGCATGACCAAAATATACCCTCCTCTCTCTAGAATCGTCCCAAGGATCCTCAAGCCTCAAATAATCCTCTCTCAAGCGTCTCCCAATCCTTTGGGATTACACTTCCTATTAAGGGATTTCTTTCTATCTAATTTTGTCCAAATTTCATTATGTTTTTATACCCTTTTATTTTCAATTAAAAATGTTGGGGTATGATTTTTCACCTCCACCATACATCCCTCCTGATGTTTTTAAGATTATACACCTATTTATATCCCATTAATTTCTCCCATGTACACTTGTTACCATGTCGAAACTCCATAAATAATTTATCTCTTTTCATTTCCATACAAGAAATTATTTTATATTATGCATCTAACTTTAATTTCATATATTGGGATATGATGTCTCGTGATCCCCCATTAATGTCTATTTCATGTATAAATTATGAGATACCACTTTCTATCCCATTAACCCATTTTACGATTTCTTTTTGACGTCGTTATGCAGCTGAAGTTAATCAAAATAACCATAGAAAAATCATTATGTATGTTAATATCATACCCATTTCACTATCAAGGGTATTCACATTTCTGAACATGTACTTTTTTATTGAGGATTAACATTTAAGTGTTCCAAATATCTTATTCATGGAGTAAATTACGATTTTTAATGAATCCATGTTGTATGATCCATGTGGCACACTAATGCATGAAATGAAGTGTTTATAAAGGGTGTGCCCTGATAGTGCTCCAATGCAATGGGTAAAGACTAGTATCATGATACTTCAAGTGAAATGAGGGTTTACTCATGATAATTCAAGTGAAGTTACGGATTAATCATGCTCCATGTTCAATGAGCTATGGCTATTGCTAACATTCTGTTAAATGTCGTTGCCACATTTCCCTGTTATAATAATCATGTTATTTCATGCCTTTTTGTTCATGTTTATCTAATGCTCTGTTGATATTCCTATTTCTTAACATGTAAAGTATTATTCATGTTATTAAATGTTTACACCCTTACGTGGATTTATATATCACCCTTTTTTTGCATTCCCACAGGTTATCCCATTCAATTCTATATTCGAAAGAATGTGTGTGGTTATGTAAAAGAGGTTTTCAACAAAGATGTGTATTTCATGTTTTGAGTTGTCATGTAATGTTCCTAATTCCCAAATACACTAGACCTATCAATATTCTATGTTATATCACGTGAATATTTTTGTATTAAATCGTTTTTATGTGTTTGATAAAGAGAAGGGTTGATATATAATATAAAATAGTGTAGTGGTGTATACCCTATCATGGTCTATACTAGGATGGACAATGACATGGTGAATATGGCCATTAAATAGTTTTATTCCAAATATATATATGTTTCATATGATAATGTCTATTTTTGTTATATCCTCCTAGTATAAGATAACCTAATAAATATTATTATAATATGATGATAACATAATGAGTTTCACCATTTAATAAAATAGAGTGAATGTTAAATAAATAATTATATATTAAGAGTAGATAGTTATAATAATTTTTTCATGATGTTTTGAGGAAATGTTTCATTTGAAAAAATCAATCATTAAAAATATAATGGGTCTCCTTGGATTTTAATACAATTTATTTCCTAGTTCTTTTTTGTGAATTTAATTTCTATGAAACTTCATGAAGTTAAATAACTCTTTATATCTCCCTATCTCACTCTCTCTATTTCAATATAGAAGGTTTTATAAAATCATGAGAAAGAGAAAATACTACCATTGTGTTTAAATTCTCATTAAACCTCTATATATTATAGGAGGAAGGATCACATAAGATGCATCTCAGTGATCACTATCACTTTTGTGATGAATAATGTTGATTTATTTAAGATCAATATAAAATATATAAATCATTATTCATTAGTATAATTTAGTAGAAATTAATGGATGAATGTTGTGGTGTTATAGGTATTGGTCATAGTTTTCCACTATGTTTGGGTGCACATCAACACCTCCAAAACCATTCAGTGTTATTAGATAAACTTATGTCTCATTTGGATTGTATTATCATTAGGATGCAAAAACTAGAAAATTAAAATGTATATAATTATGTTTTATTTCATTTCACAATGGGAATGGTTCATATAAATTTATAAAAAAAATAAAAAAATGAAAAAATATGGTTATTTCCCTATCAAAGATATATTTGTTACATCATAGTTTATACAGAACTCCCATATAAAATTTAGAATAATGAGTATCACAAGAGGCGGATTATATACTATGTTTAACTGGGAAAATGATTGGGGTGTTAAATTTTATAAGATAAAAAACATAACCTGATATTTTCCTCCCTTATTTTTCTAATATACAACAAAAGTTAAATAAATATAAGAATTTGAATATGAGGTTCATGTCATAAATATTGATTTATCAAATGACTTGCTATGTCATGGCCCAAAATAGCCTGGAACTAATAGAAACTATTAAAAACTATATAGATTAAGAATATATATGACCACTATGATATATCCAAGACCACCAAGAAATAGTTTCTCAAAATGAATTCCAAAAATTATTATTGATTTCAGTATGACCATTACCACAAAATTTCATGGCTGTAGAATATTAAATAGAAAAATACAGAGTTAATGTTAAAATAAATAAAATCCTAATATAGCCTCACTATCAGTACTACCACACCAGGATTTAAATCATAAATTTCCATAGTGATTATAACATAAAATTAAATTAATTTTTCTTAGGACTCTCATAAAAACATCATCTAGGAAGC
Source organism: Viscum album (assembly GCA_963277665.1). Classification (NCBI taxonomy): domain Eukaryota; kingdom Viridiplantae; phylum Streptophyta; class Magnoliopsida; order Santalales; family Viscaceae; genus Viscum; species Viscum album. The sequence goes on from OY728165.1 coordinate 625,322,107, forward strand.
CTGGAATTGAAACACCCCCATCTATTGTTAATAAAAACTAGTGGTTTGTTAATTTCATGGAATTTATATTTTGAGATATCACATAACCAAGATACAATTTTTATCAATCCATTGAATACTAGATAAAATCATGAACATTAAATTAAATTATCATGATATATAATACATTATACATAAAATAATTATTTAAATGATTCATTATTCCGCCATCAAATATGTCTTTATAATTTCGTACATAGTACTACACTAAATTCCCATGGAAAATGGGGAAACATAGAGAAAGGTTGATCACGTATGACTAGAAAATCATACCATATAATTGAAGCTAACTATTAATAAAAATGGCAAAAATAATTTATTAAGAATATATATTAATTGATGTCATCAAAATTGATACATAGGCATAAGATAATTCATTTTAGTTATGATAATATATATAAATAATCACATAGATGGTAATAAGTGATATCATAATTAATGAATTAAAAATTAGGGATATAATAAACAAACATTCATGGAATTTTTCAAATTTATATGATTCATAAATGTGTATGCATGAACTGAATACCTAATAAAATTTCCTTAGGAGACCTACTAACATCCTAATGTTATATATAACTGCACACCCCAGCTATCACATTGTAAACCCAATGAATTCATCATATGGAAGTAATAAGTAAAAAATATAATTTTCATAAAGTATAATCCTATATAAATATGTCTTAATGATCAGTAATTATCCATATTGGAATAATAAGTAAATATATTTTTATTATTTCACATGAAAAATTAATGGCAAGACTATCTAGGAGAACACCGTTCAGATGTAATAATTATGTTTTTTGTACTCAAAATATATAGGATGAATTGACATATGGTTAATTATATAAATTATCTCAATCAATGGAAATTTTTTCTATATAAATGAATACAATTTATTTAGAAAAAATAAACATAGTTTACTCAACCGTATTGGGTAAATAAATATGCATTTAACATAATATATTTTCATAGTTAAAATAACTATTTTTCTATATTCCATAATACCCTATTATCATAATAAATCTATTTTTGATACTCATGGGATATATAATGAACATATATATTTTCAATATAATTTCTTATCTGTGTTGATGGAAATGTATAAATATCTTGGTGAATACCCTTTAATCATAATAATTATTTATATGGTTCTCACACCGTATATGTTTTCAGATATACTGTGATGAAAAAATATTTTCCCCATTAATTCATTAACAATAATCTTAAGGTTAATTCACTTCAATCAAATAATTATTAATTATGGATCAATAATGTTCATATAACTAATCTTATCATGTGAAGAATTCATAATTGTAATTATTGTGTTCTTATAACGATTAAGATGATCAATTTTTTTAAATAATTTAATACAAGAACTTGAAATTGTGGGTTAAAAATTTTATTAATGAATACCCTATATAATTTATTGTATGTAATCACACTTATTTGATATGAATTTTGGATAAAACATTTCATTAGGAAAAAACTTCTAGGTCATTATGCATTGTTGAAAAATGTGAAAATATTACAAAATCTATTATAACTCCCTTGGGAACCTATTACGGTTCCTACAGCTATAGAAATATAATACATACATAACAAATATCCCATAATTATGATAATTTATAAATCCAACAAATACATGGAATAAAACGAGATTGTTTTCATGCAGCAATATAAAATTCCATGCCACATTAAGGAATTTCAGCATTACAATAACATTTCAATGTAATATAATGTGAGCTAAATGGGTTATTAATTTTAAAGGATCTTATAAGTATAACATACAATGATATCTAAATAATACATGAATATGAACATTGAAATATGAAATGATACAATAATGTAAATATAATTATGAATTGAAATGAGAGAGATAAAAGAACCTTCAGCATGCTCACAACTTTAAAATTGTGATTAATGAGAGTAAATGAATAATATGCCATGTGAAATACATATATTGGATTATAGTAAACTTTACATAAGGGTATATTTTCATATTAAAATAAATTTCAATTTTTATTTCTAAATATGAATCACTACTAGAAAAGAAGATATGAAAATAGGTACCTTACCTTATGGAAGAAACATGGCCTAAAACCAAACCCTCTAATAACCAAAACACATCAATATTGGTGGGATAAAAATTATAGAGGATTATTAATAGAAAAATAAGGATAAAAGTTTAAACTCAGAGTGGGTGAAATATGAAAATTGGGTGGGAATTTATATAGACCCAAGAATTTAATATATAAATATTATACATTTTTATATGAGTATTCAATATATAAAATAAAACATAATTCCAAAATAGTAATGGTTTAATGAATTAAGAAACTAGATTCTAAAAAATCTTATTTAGGTAAAATATAATTCATCTCTCAAAAGTTTATTCTCATATTGTAATGTTCTTTACATAAAAAACATAAAACTATTCTTTACAACCTAGAAAAAATAAACATATATAAGGTGATCCCATGTGCTTAGTATGGGAAAATATGGAAGATGTCAGTATATGATCGTACAATAGAGTAATATAAGCATTAGGGTACAAAATAATGACCATAAATTTCCAAATTCATTCACAATATATCATATATCATAAAATTAGTCTTGTTAACAAACATATCATTCTAAAAGGTATGAATCATAAGATTCATGAATAATCATAAATCAATCATGAACCATAAGTTCAAATCATGATCATAAGAACATGTCATAAAATTTTTGGGACCATCAAAGGCATAGAAAAAATTTCATATGTCCTGGTTAATAATATATACCATCGGATCAAAGTGAATCAGAAATCCAAACATCTTTCTCATATCATAACGGATCAGGTATCGCCACTAGTTTCCCATAGTGGATCATGCATCCGTACTTGTATCCCAAAGTGTATCAGTTACACTTTACTCTTCCACATAGTTATATCATTAGTTATAAGTAATTACCCAATTCATTCAAGGGATTTAATGGATCCGCCCATCACATAATAAAATATATACATATGTGTTATATAATATCATATAACATTCATCATTTCATAAAATCATAAGTCATAGAAAATGAACAGGATTTATAAACATCTTTTTGTCGCAATCATAAACCTTGTATATAAGGAATAGGGTTGCTATAATTAGACCTTATCCATGGTAAATTATAATTATTATCAATGGATGTTTTCATAGATGAAAAATAACTTCAAAAGATCATTGTAAGATTTCTTGAGTAAAATACACTTTTCATTTTGGAAACATTTATTTAATGTCCAGATATTTTTAAAATATTAAGGAACTAATTTTCATTGAAAACACATGGATAATTTTAATAGAGGAATAAAGAAATTGATTTTTTTTTATGTTTGAGAATTCCATTAATGCTGTAATTGATGAAAAAAATCTATATTCACACCTTCAATAAAAATGGACTCATTTAAAAATGACTGGATTGTCCTTTTTAAAAAAAATTAAAAAACAAAATCATGGGTGAAATGCCATTAAACCATCACTTAATAATATTATAATTCATTCTTGAATACATTTTAGAAAGCATGTATATGGAAGAAAAATGTTTTCTAACCCAAATAGAATAAATAAGGATGATTTTTATAAAATAAAGTATGAACCATTTTAACTACAAAAGAGAGGAAGATGATACTAAAAAATAAAAAATATATATATAACTAAAGGACAAGGAGACTTAAATAGGGTTTTTAGATAATTACTATATTATTTATATAATATAAATTCAATTATTAATAATCTGTATTAAAATGTGATTGAAAATAAATCCCCTACCTCAAGTCTTGTCATTTTTCATATGCATTTGAAACTCTTGTATAATAAAGAAAATTTTATGATTAATTTATTCCATAAACAGACTCATATATATATTACTATAAATGATTTATCGATAATATCTTACCACCTATTAAAAATAATATGTTATTGAAATCATTGTTTGAGGTTATAACAGCTTTGATAATCATTCATGTTTTGGTTCGGTAGTCTCGGTCCTTGAGAGTGCAACTTTTATTAAAGGACTGATGTCTTGAGTCAAGGGTTGTGGAAACCCATTTGCTTGTAAGGGTTAAATACCTTGTTTTAGGGCCTATTATTCCCAGTTTTCCATGATTATTTGTTTTATTACTTTATTTTTCTATGGATATGATCCTTTTAATGTGATGAAATATATATTCGTTCAAAATAATGAATCTATTTAATGGATGATGGTCTTGTTTCTTGTTTTATGTAAATTCATTTCTCCACCACTTGAGGTAGCTATAATTGCATGGTTATATATTTATTTGTGATAGGATAGGATTTTTCCTATGTTTCTGGTAATTATGGAATGCTATATGTTTGATAATGTTTTCACCCATGTTTTTTTTCTTACTGTAATGAAAATGATAGTTTTAATCCTAATAAATTATGGATGGATGGGTTATTCGATGATAGTACACACATCACTTGAGGATAATAAAGTGCAACATAATCCAAAATTTATGGTTTAAGAAATTCAATTTGAATCAAGGATAATTAATGGATAATTAATTTTTTTAATATAAATGAAGTGATAAATGGGAAATATGAATGTTAATATAGCTTTTTAAAATGCGTGTGTGCTTATATGATATCTAGTTATTAACAGCGGTTGGGAGTCTGAGAGATGTTAACTATAGTTGTTTATAAAAAAATTTATTCCCACACTGTGTTTTTGTGAAATATTATATCATCTATATTTTTTGGTTTCATATGCTACCCCACCCATGTTGGTTAGGGATAATTAAACCCAATGGTATCTAAGAGGGTTTTTTCCTCAACATCCTAATTGGAGGATAGATGGCCAACAACCCCCACTTTCCCCAATCTCTTCTATTAGTAGTTATTTATATCAGTATGCTTACAGGGTAGGATTCCTATACACATATATATATATATATATATGAGTATAGAGGTTTTTTATGTAGTGATGTTATTTCACACACATGTACCTCTAGGTACATTATCTAAAGGATTAATATTGGTATGACATGTATAAAATGTGATGCCTTGAGGTACCTTACTCTGTGTATGGTTTTTGATGGATTGAGATATAATAATAAATGTATTATACACATCATATGGGTTATGTTGTATCCCATAAACTACATGGCACCAATATATTGATATTTGGTAAGAATCATGTGATGATGTGATGAACTAGGTTCATGTTGGGTAATGTGTCTTTGGGCTGAATTGCCTTTTGAGAAACATGGAATAGGACATGCGATGTTGGGGTAGAGTAGAAAACTTATTTGGAATCGTTAGTGGGGTACCCTTGATGTTTCATTACTATAATATAAGATTCCATATATGGGAAACCTGGTGAGATATAGCCATGGTGAGGCAAGGAATTTAGTATAACTATTTAGGTGAGAGTTAGTTTCACTTATTTTTGTTTGGATTTAGTATGATTTCATTATAATTTGTATTATAGGTTCTAATGAGAGTACAACTATGTATACTTTTATTCTCACCCCACATGTATATAAACTATTTTTTGGGTCAGTATGAGATGGTTTAAGATTAGGATGTATATTACTAGATTTTGGTTTTAAATTAGATACTTGGGCTTCATGGACACTAACATGTTTATATTTCTGGAATTTTCAGTTCCCTCCAGTTTTATTCGTTATTGTATGAAATTACATGTATACGCTTGAGTTTTTTTATCTATCTCAGAAGAAGTTGATTGGTATATCTATCTTATCTCTCTCGTCTACATGTTTCTATTAGTTCATAATGCCTCTTATTTATATATATGATTTACAATAAGTGATAGTCACTAAGTTTTAGTCTTCTGAAGGTTGTACATCGCCATTCATTATCGTCCTTCAGTTGTTTTTGGCCCAAGAGGGGTTCTCTTTTCGGTGAGGGGGTCATGAAATAGTGGTATCAAAGGTTTAGGATGAGGGATATAAATTGATTTTGGAGTTAGGAAGAGGTAAAAACTAAATGGGTTGGTAGGGAAATGTTTTTCAGATATGTTTAGTAAGAAATTTAAACATAGGAGACTAGATGAGACATGAGTATTTAGGCCCCACCTATCATATAATGCACAAACCATTATGATTATGAAGATTTCTATGAAAATTGATGTCGGTTCCAAGTATGGAACCTTGGAAAGGGCCATAAACCATTCATATTTTCACCTCTCTTTGAAATTGGTATACAATGGGTTTCAGTTAACAAAAAATATTTAATGAAAAAATTAATCAATTAATGTTAAATATTCTATATTATAGATTTAGGATCTCGAATCATTTTTTATTTTTTACAGGCATGGAGCTAGGTCAACTTCCTCATCAAGTTTGAGCCAAATATTTTTAGGAGGATGAGCCAATAGTTCTCTAATGATTATAGATTGATGATGATTACATGTGGAGGAGGAAAAATGATATTTTTATATCTAGAGTATAAAAAGTATGAGGGCTCCTTTTTAGACTCATTTACAAAAAAACTAGTTAGTGGTGGTGGACATATCTTCCATTTTGATCCATTCTTAGAAGGAGAACTGGGTTTCTTTGGTCATGATGATGTTTCATAGGAAATTGATCCATTACTAGTTCTTAGTCCTTGTGGAATATGAAGAGTCTTCGGTATATTGGTAGAATTTCAAATATTAGTTCTGAAGAGAGTTTTATTATTCATCCATGAAATAGAATTGTCACTGAGAACTACTCACCCTTTGATAGGGGATTTTCATTGTGTGCTAAATTGGGATCTATTTTTTGGACCCTTCCACAATATGCATAAAATGTATTTCTCAAATATGAAAATTGGGTGAGGCACTATGAGGAGGAATTTAATACAAATATCAAGTTTTAATTCACCCAATTCATGTTGTCAACATATCTCATGGTGTAGGAGAGAGAACATATTGTGAATAGAATACCTACTAGAACTTAATGGTTATGGGAGGGGAGTCATAAATATTCCAATTGAAGTATATTTGTTTTATATAGTTCCCAATTTTGTAAAAAATAAGATTTCTTAATCATCATGGGGTATGTCTAACCCAACATCATATCATTTATTTTGTGGTGTAATCACTCAGAGCCATTCCAAGGGTTCATATACATGTTTTTCTTGGGTAAACATAGGTCATCAATGGAGAGAGAGATTAGACATTTTGATCAATTAGTATGTGTCAGTTCTTTCACTTCAGGTCCCTCTATTGACACGGTTTTGGTCGAGGTAGCAGTAGATTGGTATTATAGTGTAGGATTAACCGAGAGGAAGAGGGGTGGGAAGAATACATCCCTAAAATTATCCTAATCTATAGAGAGAGAAAAAGATGTAATATATGTGGTCCCATTTGGGTAAATGAGGTTATGTAGAAGGTTTTGGATATCTTTATTCATTAGTATTACTAGTGTCAACTAATCTGGAGGTCATTCTAGGTACTCTTTCCCCTTTTTCTACATGGGTTCATGGTTAGTTTGATTTAGAGGCTAAACATTCTTTCATATCACATTCCATTTTACATGCATTTTTATATGATGTAGACAGTATTCTAGTACCCTTGGCATTAAATATTCTAGTTTTAGGTTGAACTAAATTGTATGATGGTTCTAGATATTGAAATCTAGTGTCGTGAAAGAACAACTCATGTAGATACTTTATATGTTTTGTGATACATTCACATGACAACAACCATGGTATGCATTGGATGTATTCAGTGCAAGATATCATGGATTACTTCGTGACACAAGTTGTATTATATGATGTTGATCGATATCCAGTAGTGTTCATTGGTTAGAGAGACCATTATATGGGACAGATATGTGTTTCTCCCTTGTCTTAGTGGATGAGTTAACACATATATTGTATGAGATTTTGTTGAAGGTTTTTCCTAGGGTCGTGGAAGATTAACCTGATGTATTTACTAACTATTTTTTAGAATTTCTACCTTTATGAAATATTGTGTTTTTGGATCGATCAATAGGTGGTTGTTTCTATTATCTCGATTTTTTTATGTAGGATTGTTTCTTCTATGTTTCAAGATATGTGATTATAGATTGGGGATCTATTTTAGTGAGGTAATGATCAATTGAGTGTGTCGCCATGGGTCACACCAGTTTTTTCATGAATAAGGCCATTAAAATTTTCCATCTTTTTTTCGATTATTGTTAGGTTATCCAAGTTATAGTGAAGAACCACTATCCTATTACATGGATTGATGATTTATTTAGTCAACATAAAGAACTTAGTGGGTTCTAGAATATCTATTTGTGATCAACATATCATCATATGTGGGTGAAAGTGGATAATTTTTTCAAGGCCACTTTCTGATGTCATTATGGGAATTAAGAGTTTTTTATGATGTTATTCATTATGTCGAATTCTCTATTCATGTTATTTGAATTTACGAATGTTGTGTTCAAGTTTTCTCGGGATAAGCTCATTGTGGTTTTAATTACTAAAATCCCTGTGTAATATTCACTTAAGGGGGAGAATGAAGAGCATATAGATACTGTTTTCGTAGTTCTATATCATAATTATATATTTTCAATATTTTTTGAAGTGTGAGTTCTGGACACCAGAAGTTTGTTTCATGTGGAATGCCATGTTCATGTATAGAGTATCTATGAATCCTTATAAGTTATAGGTGGTTGTTTCTCACACAACCCACAATACTATTATATAAGAGAAAATTTTATTCGATCTTACATGCTATTACATGAGGATTGTAACTATTTCCCCATGAGCTTATAGCTCCTATGAAATCCTTAAAAAGAAAGTATTAAATCTTCTTTTGGACGGACTAGTGATTGGAAGATTTCGAGTACCTTACAGAGAAGTTAAAAGGGGCTCTAGTTCTTTATCTTTCATAAGGAGTTTAGTTTGAGGTTTTCTATGATGCTTCATGTATCAGTTTGGGATATGTTCTGATATAGTATAGATCTATTTTTTCTTGTGGGTTACTTTAGTTATGTCCCCCAATAGTGTAAATATACCACCCATGATCTTGAGTTAGCATTAGTTGTGTTTTTAATGATATGTTTCTAACATTAAGACATCAGGGTGATGTTTTGGGTTTTAATAATCATAATAGTCTGAGGTATGTCTTCTCTTAACGTGACATGAACTTCTCATATTGATAATGGATGGAATTCCTATAGGATTATGACTATGTGATTTTTTATATGTGATTTAAGGGTAATATTGTAGATCATGCATTATGTGGGATGTCCCTTAGAGATACCATGCTTGAATCTGGTGATTTCTAATGAGTAATGGAATAGATATCATCGATTCATTTTTATATAAAAAAAATTAATGGTAGAGGTTGTCTTTTTCCGATGATAGTTCAATTTTATTTGGTGCAATAGGTGCAGGTGTCCCATTTAGGGGATTGAATGTTGGTGGTCTGGAGAGACTATGTTGTTTTTAGTGATTCCCTTGTTGGTTGGTTTGAGGATGAACGACATTCTGTGTTGTTTTGATGAAGGTTTTTCTTCCTATTGGTGATGTGTTAGATGGTTTTCTCTATGTTCCATATCTCACATTTGTTGTTCCATCCCATCATGACATAGATGTACTGAGCTTTGAGTGGTGTGTTTTGGTGGCTTGGGTTGAATTATGCAGTTTGGGAGTTTGTATCATGAAATTTAATTTATTATAAGGTGAAAATTGTGAATCATGTTTCTAATGGGTTTCTTCGGTCATTTTATATTACCTAATAGTAGTGGGAGGACATAAAAAGAGAATTTGTTACCAATTTACCTCAATATCTGGGCAGATTTGATTCTATATGGGTGATAGTATATTTTTTTATAAAATTAGTCTACTATATAGTGATCTAGGACTCAGTAATAATGGAGGTTTTGTTCTGATAGTACTTGGAGGATATGGTGAGGATCCATGGATTCCGAAGGATGGTCATCTCTAATTGTGAACCTTCTTTTAGAATCAGGGTTTAGAGAGGTATCCATCATGATTTTGGATATTAGTTACACCATAGATCATTTTTCATCCATAGATAGACGGTTAGACAGAGTGTACTATCCACACTCTTGATGACATTATTCATTCATGTGTTTGGGATTTTGTGGGTTTATGGATGAGTCGCATGACCTTGGAAAATATTATTACAATAAAAGTCTTCAATCCTCCATTTTTATAGAAACATTTGAATCTTTTTTTGGACAACCTTTTCATTCTATATTTTACTGTATAGTGGCTAGTGAGGTAGTAATTCTCGAGTTTTAACCGGTACAGAATACAGTAGAGATTGTTCAGGTAATTCAAAAGAGGATGAAAGTAGTGTAGGACCATCCAAAATCCAATGATGATCATGGAAGGAGAGCTCTATAGTTCCATGATGGAGATCAGGTGTTCCTAAAGATGACACCATAGAATGTGAATTGAAGGGTTTCTCAGGGGAGTAATTTTTTCCCAGATTCTTGGCCCATTTTAGGTGTTGTATCATATTGGAGTCACAATGTATCATAAATAATTTCTCCAATGTATGAGTTGAATAGACAGCATTTTTTTCATGTCGTATCTCCACATTTACCTTACTTATGACTCCCACATCATTAATTAGGATGAGATCAATGTTGATGGTAATTCAACCTTCAAGTATTGTCCTATGGAGATCTAGGACTCCCATGAAAAGGTGTTGTGTGGGCGTTTTATTCCCTTGGTTCATGTATTATGGTGGAATAGAGCTATAGAGGAGAGTCCCTTGGAATATGATTCATAAGTACATTAGCTCATTACCCAAATTTTTTTGTTTAAAACATATCTTGTTGTAATTAATGTTTTTAATTTTTAACCTTTTAGGGTTTATGATATGGACTTCTCTTGTTTCTTGTTGTGCCTTTGATCTCATTTGAGAGGTATCTCCATTGGGGTACCTTTTAGGAACTGGTTGTTTTTTATGCATGATTTTTGGAATTGTTCCTCTAAGTGAGGTGGTTGATCTTCTATGATTACAATATCCATGAGAGGTACCTTTCGGGGTAGATATTAAGATAACCCATTTTATTGATTCTCTATAGGATTGGTTTTTAATTATTTAGGATGGGATTAGATTGACTGGGATTTTATGTAAGGTTATGTATCTCGGTAACCCATCGCATTTTCATTTTTTAGTGTTGGAGTAACCATAATAGGATTCATGATGTTTTTAGGATGTATAGAGGAAAATATGGGGTTTCACAACCCAAAATGGAATGCTTATGGTGTCATTGCCCAAGATACAATGTAGTGTGGGTGGTTTTGGTGGGGTGTAGGAGGATGCGTCATAGATCTTTGAGGATCTATATTCAAAACTATAATAGCTTTGGTGTGGTCTCAGTTCTGCTGCATAGGGTGATCTTGAGGTATATTTCATGGATATTACAATTTCAGGGGTAGTTGTGCTATGGTGGTTGTCCAGCAGTGTAATCTCAATGTTGGTGAAGGGGGTACTAAAGTTTGGTGGTTATGGATATGCCTTAACCCCCATATTTAGTTTTATATGATCTTACCGTGGAACATGGACATGTATTTTATGATGGGTGGCTACAGTGTGGTCCCTCATGGTGCAACATATAATTCTCCATGTTATCTAGTTCTATGGTGTGGTCTATGGGGTTGCATTGTGGAGATCTATTTTTCAGAGGGTCTATAAATACCCCCAAACCCATTTTAACCCCATATTATCATACTTATTCCAGTCATGACCTACGATACGCATATTATAATTTTTATTTCTCTGAATCCCCTTTAGAGAGTGATTAATACTCTACTCTCAAAGATCAATCTCTGATAATCTAGGGAGATTTATAAATACTTTTTCTAGAAGTTTCTCTTTATTTTATCTCATTTTCAAACCATTCCTCTTATTATTATTATTTGGAGTTTGATCTCCACTATTATACAAAATTTTTCCATGACATTTTTTGATGTGTTCATGGCATGGTGTCTTTTGTGGATCATAGTTTCTTCATGGTATATCTAATAATAGATCTTTATCGGCATTCTATTTTCATTTCATGGACATTGAAGGTTCCCGAAAGTTGATTCATAACATTGATTATATTTACATCCAATCATAAATTGACTATGTTTTATCCATTTATATGGAAGAAAAATTCACATAATAAATATTGAACTGGATTAAATAATGGAATTATTTAATTATTGTATTGATTGAGTGTTGGTTCTTTCTACTGGGAAAATAGTTTTCCTCATGATTTTCTAGATAGTCCGTTATCTATAAAATGATTTTTTGAGCATGATGTTATTCAAGGTTTAGCATTATGAAATTGATAAAATCATAAAAATTAAGTAAATATTATAATAATTTATTTTTTGGCTTATAAAGATGAATGTTTAATAATATAGTGTTTATCATAATTTGATTGTAATCAAAATGATGTATGTATAAATGTTTAATTGAATTTTATATTCCATTAGCTAATTAAATTAGTTAAATAATATTACGAATGTTAATTATTATTGATGATAATAATAAATATAATGTAAATTGATAATATTTATTCTCATATATTGATGAAACAAGTTTTATGCTAGAGGGAACATTTATATAATTGTAATAGCTAGTTATAACTGATTCCTTTGTTTTCTTGTGGTTGGAACATATGAATATTGAATTAGTTAATTCATGATGGAATAAAAACCGCTTTTATATAATGATAAATATTTGGGGATGAGATTGATCATTTTTTTATAAAGGTTGGATTCCTTGAGTTTGGGGTCTTCGGCACCTGTTTTCAAGTAAATGATAGATGACTCTTTAGAGGGCCAGTTTTCCCTTTTGTCTATACTATTTTGTTTTTTCTACAAATCTGTTCTCTAGATATGATCCCTTTAATGTGATATGATCATGGGATGGATGATGATATGTGGTCTGGGAGGTGTGGGTTTATAGTATCATTTGAAACCTATTACAGCAAGATGAATGTTGATATACATGTCGGTGTTAGGGGTGGTACCAAAGATGATTGATCAGGTTGAATATGGGAATACGAATTTTTGTGATGAATGGTGTATTATTTCTTAATAATTAATATATTTCATGGATAATTATTAGGTTTCTTGATTAATATTCATTTCATTCCTCAGTGTATGAGGATGTTGTATTTTCTTGGTTGTATCTCCCTTTGTGGTAGCATAGGATATTTTTCTTATGTTACATGGAATTTTAAAATTGAAATAATTTTTTATAATTATTTAGTTCATTCTTCATTGAAAATGAAAATGACAATCCTGAGATACACTGGATGGTTGGATTATGCCTGAATGACATGGGCTTCTCTTGAGGATAATAAATTTTAGCTCAATCGTAATTAATTTTTTATGAAATTTATTTGGAACATAGTTAATTAATGGTTATTAAATTAATTTACTTAATTTAAATGATTAAAGTTAATTATACAATTTAATGTACCTCCTTAAAATTATTTTATTCTAATATGATATCTAGTTCATAGTAGTTTTAGTTAAGAGTCTCAGACAAAATAGCTTTAGTTGAGCTTTAGACTATATAATACCAATAGAGTGGTTTTGAGCTATATTGTATACTATATGTTCTGTGATTTTATATTCTACCGCACATTTAATGATATCGATACCAACACCTAGTGGACTCTAGGAGGTTGTTTCCCCAGCATCCTAGTGGGATGATGGATGGTTTACTACACACTATGAACCCTCTCTATTTTCATTATATTTTTATGTGTTGTTATGCACATTGGTTAGTTTTCCTCTATGTGTGTGTGTCTAAAGGGTTGTCATGGATTGTTGTTATTTCACAGACATGTATCTCTAGATATTTTATTAAAATGGTTATTATTGATTTGAACTATATAGGCCATGATAGATTTTGGTAACTAACTCGGTGTATGTCCTATGATGGCCTGAGGTACAATAAATGATGTTTGATACACAACATACATGATATGGTGGCTCTAAGAATCTACTTGGTTAATATATATATATATTTGGTTGTAAATTTGTGGTGATGTGAAACACAACATTATTGTTGTGATACATATCCAAGGGGTCTTTGGGATTGTTAATTTTGGAGAGAGATAGCTCAGAACTTTCGATGTTGTGTTAGAGTGGAAAACCTACGGGGATGTGGTAATGGGGTATAATTGATGTTTCATTACTAAAGGATATATGATTCTTTTTATGTGTTAATTTTTGAGATATATACATTTAGATATTGGTAACTTATTATACCTATTTACTTGATGAGTTAGTTTCACTTTTTTCACTGGTTTTTTCAATGATTTATTTATCATTTGAATAAGATTATCTGGAGAGGTTAATACTCAGTATAATTTTATGTTCACCCAAAATGTATGTAATATTTTCTTCAGTTTGGAAGGATTAGGTTGGTGATTGTGATTGATATTAATAGCTCTTGGTTTTGAAAAAGTTTTCGGGGATTCTTGGTTATTGATATTTTTACCTTTTAGTACATTTAGTTCCTTTCTAGTTGTTTTAGTTCTCATATAACACTACATGGACACACTTGAGTTTATTTTACCTAGATGAGTAATAATTCATTTGTGTATCTATGATATACCTATCTTAGGCATGATTGTATTAAAATTTCATTGTTACTATTTAAATGTATGATATAACCTCCATGTTAGTCGATAACCAAAGGCCTACTAGTGGTTAGACTCAGGATGCCTATGTCCTCCTTCTCTCATTATTGGCCCAAGATGGGTAATCTTTGGGGGGAGGGGTCAAGATAATGTAATTAAAATCTAATCCTTTCACAAATCCCTAATTATATTTATTAATCTATAAAATTTTTATGTAACTACCAAATAATATTAGTTTTGGAGTTTTTAAAATTATTTACATGATTGTTTTAAACTTTCACATTATCTGTTTTGGTGTTATGTATGAATTTAAGGTAATTGTTCCATATTTAAAAAATAAAAAATAAATTACCATGATATAAAATTTAATTCATCTTTCATATTAACATTTTGAACCAAAACTACCATCTTTTTATCCAAATGTAACCATTCAAGAGATATTATAATCTGGGGAATAACATTTTGAATTCTTTTTATTTAAAATAATATAAAGGACATTATTAATGGAAAATGAAAAAAATAAATAAAAAATATTAGAATTTGGGGTTTATATGATTAAAGTTATCTCAAAAATTGAAATATAGAAATGTGTTGGGTTGATTTAGAGATTTTATCTCATTTTTTGACCCTAATTTACCAATTTTATGCTTAATGTGGTAAAAAAATATTTACTATATTTAATATTTAGAATGAAAAAAATTAAAAATATATATATATATATATACCAATTTTGAACCTATTAGTTTTAAATATTGAATCAATATTTATATTTACCTTCAAAAATTGTGATATAATTTAATTTAAAATTAAAACCTCAAAATGAAATTAAAAGAAATTTTCTAAAAAACATTTTCTAAAGTATTAAGCTTTTTTATACTAAAATATATCTTAAAATTAATTTCCATAACCGTAATTAGATTGTTAATAATATATATAAACTAATGTTCCCTTTAAAACCCATTTAAAAATAAATTGGTACTTTCTAAATTCTTGAAACAAAAAGTTATCGTTCAATTAAAATCAGTATTTTTTATTATTCATAAAAAAATCAATCTTATAAGATTATTCTCAAAATATTTCTCTACACTAATTTAGACATTCTTATTTCAATAATGAATTTACATTAATCAAATTAATTTTCTAAAATGGGTATAAATTGATTGTATTATTTTCTTATAAAATGCAATAAAATCCATTTTATGGGAAAATTTATTTTTAATGCATATAATAACTCTATTAAAATGTATTTTAATTATATAAAACATTTATATGTATATTTTTTTCCCAAAATGTGTTTATTAAACTTAATTCGACCAATTTTATAGATATTCTATAACATTAAACTATATTACAATTCATTTCAACTTGGTATTTCATATATCAAAATCTATGAAAAAATTAAATTTCTTTATTTATAACTATAACATAAAATCTCACAATGTAACTTTATACCACCATATAATATTTTCACCCTAAAAAGTCCATCTCTTTGTTATAAAATAACATAGGGAACTTCTTCATCATCAGCTCCTCGGGTTCCCACATAATATCCTTTAATTAATTGTATCACCAAAAAACGTTAACAAGGTGAGTGGTCTTATTTCATAGAACATTCTATCTAAAATCTAAAATCTCCATAGTATGTTCCTCATAATTTGGATACTTATCTATTGGTACAACCTTTGACTTCGTACATGTGTTTTATTAGGTATGTATATCATCATGAGTGATAAAAGGAATATATTGGAAACATGAGATAAATTTTGTGGAAATGGTAAATGATAAGCTATTGTCCATATGTGATCAAGATTCTCAAAGGAACCGATACATCAATGGGTAATATCAGATTTATTTACAAATATCAGAAACTTTTTATAAGGATATACTCAAAATAATACATTTTCATTAACTTTTTTCTCAATATCTCATTAATTATTATCAGCATAACTTTTTGGTCCACTCTGATATGCTCTTATGTCTTGTTGAATAACTCTGGACCTATCTACCATTTATTCATCTAGATAAGGTCCTTATAGATTTATTTCACTAAAATAATCTCATAATGTAGTCTCTTTTCTCTTTCTACTAAAGATTAATTCAATATATTCCATATAAAATCTGGAGTGAATGTTATTATAATAAGAAAATTCTACCAAACAGAGGTATTTATTCCAACTACCTTTGAAATATATATAGAAAATTATCATCATATATTCTATAGTTTGAATGGTCCTCTAAGCGTGTCTATATGTCTGAGGATGATAATTAGTATTTAAAATCAACACTATATCCATACCCTACTAAATACCTCTCTAGTACATTGATGTAATCCTTAGATCCCGATCAGATACAAAAGAATTTCTTACAACATCCAACATTACCACTTCTATAGTAAATATTATGGAAAGTTGATAAAGATAGAAACATCCTCTAATATTTATGAAGTACTATCAAATCATATGTTATTATACTTTATCCTACATAGAATTTTTCCCATTATATGTTATGGGGAGTGTGACTATGAAATATATAGTAATGTTTTCCAATTTCCATTTTGGTATGGGTAATGGGTTTAACATCCCCTTAGAATTTTGTATCTCAACCATACTTTTCTGACATACCAGGAATTGAGATACATACTCTGTTATATCCCTATTCATTTTTCCCTCCAACAATAATCATTCATATCTTAATAAATATTTTACTAATAGGATTAATAGATTATTCTGAAATATGAGCTTAATTCAACATATCCTTCTTCCATTGTGGTACTAATGGGATGAATACTATGTTCATAATCCTTATCAATCTATTTTTAGTGTTGGTGCCCTAAAAACCAACTTAAATTTACTTTATGATAAACATATATTCATAGTATGAATATTAATAAACTACTTATCACATCATGATTGTTCTTCTACGTGACATAGAATGTGATAATGTCCTAAGAATAGCAATCGTATGAAAAGGTCATAGCCAATCCCATCTATGATGAGAACCCAGAACTGCCATGACATTATTATTGAATATATGCTCTATGGGAGAATGATAGAATTACTAGGGTCCCAGATGATGTAGGTTATTAGGGGTGTGGACTCATGAAACATTGAGGTACCTTCTCAATGTGTGCACCCTTGCTAATATCTAGAAGAATATTTTGAGAACAAGACCCACAAATAGGTAAATTACATTCATATGTGTATTAGGATGTTTCAATCTATGGAATTGTGTATTTTTTTATTAGACATTAATATTATTATTAATGTATATTATGACTAATGCAATTATATTTACTGAAGAAAACCATGATGATAGATGTTTATGATGAGGTAGGATATGTTGGGTGCATCACAAGTAATACTACATTAATGAATATTGTGCTAAAGGATTTTTCACTTATATAGAAGTAGATATCTTAGGTCCTTTGATGGAAATTGTAGATCCTATCTAAACTTATATCCATGGTATTATCTAGGAATGTTAAATTCTTGGATGTCAAAGAATGAGAAATCAAGCACATGGGTTGATAGAACTTGCATGAAACCCTCTTGATTAGAGATATCAGGACAAAGGGATTATATTACATGGTAAGAATTCATATGTGGTGAAATTTCATTGTCACATAAACTTCTTTATATTGGGTTCTTTGACCAGGTGCAAGATAGTAAACTTGGAATTTCGGAAGTCCTGCCTCATTCTAATGAGAAAGAGGAATAGAGGTCCAGACACTAAGTGTAGCCCGTATCTTATTTAAATAATTTATTTTTATAAGTTGGATAAATATTATTATCGATTGTGGCTTAATAATTATTCAAGTATTCTTTATCAGATTCATTTCATCGCTAGTTATTCGATAGAAAATATTTTTGATGAAGTATTTATTTTACGGAAAATAATTTTGTTATATTTATTTAATAAATAAATATTAATTATTCAAAGTCTAGTAAATATTGAGGATGATAGGTGGACCAAGATATTGATCTCATGAGAAATAATATTAAATAATATTTGATTAAAAAATATTGAAATATAATGTTCAAGTTAGGAAAATGTCATGGAAATAATTAAATTGCTATTATTATTTGACATGGGGTTTTACATGGAATAGTAAATTAAGTAATGTAACGTGTACTAATTATTTATTATTACTAGATAAATTAAATTCCCCATTATGTTATAATTTTTTATTAAATCCAAGAGTTTATTCCACCGGCTAACCAATCGTTGTGTGCACAACATCCTTGGAGAAAAACTATCTATACTAGAGAACTCTTCCCCATACAATAACCCTCTAAAGAACAAGAGAGATCATCCTCCACTGGATCATGGAGAATTCTTTTGATTAGATTCTCAAGGTGATCAAAGGAATACATAAAAAGTGCAAGGATCAGCCACACTAGCACCTGGAGACTCCTTCGGCGAAGTCTGATGATATGTGGAGCACATGTGGATCACTGCTAGATGATTTATATCCTTGGATTCTACATCAAAATGAATTATCACATCAGATATGTGGTCGGACGCATCAACGAACAATGAATCACCTATGAGTTAATTCTGTAATTTAATTAAATTAATTATAAACAAAATAGGTCTACCCTCTCTTATCGGTTCTAAGTTCTCTTCTTTTTCAGTTTTCTTTGATTCAATTATGTGGATACTAGCATTCATCATCGTATTGATCCTAGATTAATCATCGATCATGGAAATTTTCAAATTTGGGTACACACCCACCCTGTACATTTTCTGTTCCTAGAACCAACATGTGGTATTAAAGGGGTCAAATTATCATTTATAAATATTTAAATAATTAGTTGAGTATTTACCCTTTAATAATTTAGTTTTTCAATTCATGTTTACTCGTTCTTTTGTTCTAAATTTTGAGATCTATTTTTTCCTTATTGTTTCTTGAATAACTAATAGATACAAATAATTTTATGATTAAATTTAAATAGATGATCTCACTAGGAGGTGATGATGGTTCTTTCCTGATAGCACAAGAATACACACTGTGTAATCAGATCTACCTATTGTGTATTTGTGTTCAACGCATTAGGTGTAATTATGAAATTACTCAAGCCTAGTGCATTAATGAAATTTGTTTTAGTTAATTCTTAAACAATGTGTTGACCATGAAAGACTAGATCACCGTTAGCCGTACTACATGCCATGTGGCCTACTGGACACCACATGTAGTCCCTTCGGGTTAGTGTCAAGTCGTATACCACGTACATGGGTTTCCTGGATGGTGAGTTTGTAACATAAAGTCTACACAGAATATGACCCACTAGACACGCTTTGTACTCCGAATATTTCCAAATTCAACCTCAAACATTGTTTCCCGAGGTGTGTACTTTGAATGGATGGTGAGGAGAGTACACACCGTGTAGTCGGAACTACACACTATTTACTAATTCTTTATAACGTAAAATTTAAAATTTATTATTATACTATGTAACCCTTGAGGTATATACCTTCATGTGAGAATAGAGTTGGTACACAGTATGTGATAGGTGTTTGATATATATATATATATATATATATATATTTAATTAACATTTGTGTAGTGTTCAATGATCTGCACATCAAGTATATGTTATTTATAATTATAATTCTGTGTGAATGCAACTTGTCACAAATAATAAAGTGTATACAAGTATGAATACATGCTGTGTATTTTTTTGATAGGTATTCACCAGGTTACTTCTATAGTACAACTTATGTACAAGGTTATGGATGATAATCTCAAGGGAATTCAGAAATGGATTAAGATAAATAGGATTTATTTATTAAATTTAATAATTAATCTATTCGACCATAATTTATCTTAATAAGAATGATTAAATAATTCAATGATAATTTAATTAAATGTATAAGTAAATATATTTATATGGATGATCATGAGATAGAATACACCTTTGTATGTGATTGGATAACTTTTAATAGATATATTAAATTAAAATTGGTGGCATGTGTGCATTTTCCTCATTAATATGTAGGAACTTCCTAGCCATGGTTTTTTATGTAAACCCCCATTTACCCGTCACCTGTGTGTGATAAAAAAGCATATGTAATAGATGGATATCCCCATCTATAAAAGGTGGTTCAAGTTACGACTTGAGGTGAAACTAATCCAAGGTTATACAAAGGTAGATAGGTGGAAAGTTGTAAACACAGTCCTTAAATGGTTCCAGGTGTTTCTCCCCTATGTTTGGGTTAGTTTATAAACAGCTATATATGATATCCAATAGTAATTCTCATGATTATATCCTTTCTTTTTATTTATTTCACATTTATGGTTATTCATTATGGATGTTTGACGCGATCACATAATTAATGACCAAAACAAGAATACATGAAAAAATTAAAATAAAAATGTATTATGTGTACAAATTATCTATACTTGGATAATCACTTGTTTATATCCCACAAAAAATTTAAAGGCAAGTAAATAGATAATAAGTGTCAATTTATTCATAATGGATAAAATCCCTCAATTATATGTTAAGTCAGTATAGCCTTCCATTACTTTGGTTAGAATCGAACCATAATTCAAAGATCTTGACCAACACTAGTTTGGGTGCCTTCAATTTTTGGGGAATTAAAATTTGATGTTTTGGGTAGATATAACATAGATTACATCAAGGGTTGACTCCTCTAGTAGTATATGGTGTAACTAAGAGTAAAAGTTTGAGGAAATCCAAAAATTATGATTTTCGGGATCGGGGAGTCCACTCAACAGATTAAGGAGTTGCGAGATAATGTAGTTGGCATTTTTAATGCCTACCTAAAGCCTTATATGTTTCTTGGACAACCCCATTTCGGGTAATGTGAAAGGGAATTATTGATCCTTGCCACTATAATGTCCAAGAAACATTATATTCCAAATCTATTGGTGAGGGCTATTGGGTTTCAACAAAATTATGGGAGACTAAAAGATATTAATTTAATTATTAGTCTATATTTATCATGATTAAGTACTAAAACTCTGTTCATTTTAATTTGACGAAATAGTAATTAAATTTACATCAAACATATCATTGTGATCCATACTCGATAAGGAAAACCTTCTCACTGACTCTAATTTCCCTATAGTGGAGAAGGTACCTTTGGGTAATCCATCTCTATAAGAGGAAACATTATGTGTTGGAAGAGACTTTACCAGTTGTGCCTGGAAATGAGGTGAGTGATGAGAAACTCTCTATGTATGAGACTCACATGAATGATGTTATGGATGTTTTGTACCTCATTTTATCACCCATGACCATTGAGCTCTTGAAGAAAGATGATGAAATGGATTCTTATAGCATGATGTCTCACCTTAGAGATCTTTATCAAGAGAAGATGAGACAATAAAGGTATGAGATCTCCAAATCATTGTTCAGTACTAATCTTGGAGAGTCCATGCTAGCTGGATCACATGTAGTCAAGAATTTTGGATACATTGATTGACTGGACATCTTAGCAATTAAAATCCTATTTCAGTTGTGTATGTATCTCATACTATCATTGTTTCCTTTGAACTTCTCTAGTTTTATTGTGAATTATAATATGTGAAATAATGAAAAGATTCTATCAGATATTCTTACCTTGATTACCCAAGGTGACAAGGATATGGGCTATTTAAAACCTGATATCCTTATTGTGAATAGAAATTGGAAGGACAAGGGAAATGGGCCTAAGATTTATAAACAATCTAAAGCCACCGAGAACCGTCTAACCAAGAAGAAGAAGATCCAGAGGCATGGCATGGAAAAGGAGGTAGTATTCTTTCCAAGTGGAAAGCGGGGCCTCTAAAAGGAGAACTGCACATAGATTCAAGAGGAAGGAAATGTTGCATTTGTTATCAAGTGCAATATTTCTATTTCTACACATTGGGTATTGGAAATATCTTGTGGGGATCACATATGTATTCCCATGAAATAACCATGTAGATTCCATAAAAGTTTCATAGGAGAGGAGGATCTATGAGCTACCAATGGTGTGAGGATGGATACTCTTTATATTTGTGAATACAACCTTAAATTGCTGATTGGAATTATGTTGGATTTATATGGATGTTATTATGTACCGAGTGCTACCAAGAACATAATTTATGTATCGAGTTTAGATACATAAGGATTTATTTTCATGTTCAGAAATATATGTTGTTACTTTTATAAGGAAAACATATGTTATGATATGATGCATTTAAAGAATGGTCTGTATGTATTAAATTACAAGAACCAAGTGTTGGAAATTGATAACAAATCATGTTCACATGACTCATACAACACCCAATGGTGGCCTCACTTCCATGGTCATGTAAATGAGATGATCCTGACAAAGAACAATTGAGATGGTTATTTAGACTTTTCAAAGATAAAACCATGTGATAGATTTCATTCTTGTTTATGGGGGAAAATGACCAAACCACCATTTGGTGGATAGGGTGAAAGGGCCAACGAGATTCATGGATTTGTACACACTGATGTGTGTGGACCATTTCCCGAAGAATCTAAAGGATTATATTCTTACTTCTTTACATTTATTTATGACTTGAGGTTATATTTATATGTATACTTAAAATGGTATAATTTTGAGTCCTTTGAAAAAAATGAGTTCAAGAATGAAGTAGAGAATCAGCTCGGTAAGATGATAAAGAATCATCAATTAGATTGATGTGGAGAATATCTTAACCAAGAGTTCATCGACCTTTTGTAGGAGTTTGGGATTATCTCTCAACTCACACCACTGTATACACCATAGTGGAATGGTGTTAGTGAAAGGAGGAACCATACCTTATTGTACTTGGTAAGGATGATGATGAGTCATGCAGATCTTTCATTATCCTATTGGGGATATGAATTACAAATTATGACATAGACATTAAACCAAGATCCAACTAAGGTAGAAAATGGGATTCCTTTTGATCTATGGATTCTAAAGAAACCCACTTTGTCACATACATGTGTATAGGGATAAAAGATGTTTCATAAGGATTTATCAGGAAACAGACTAGATCTTTGGGGAACGAAGTGTATCCTTATAGTGTATCCCAAGGAAACTAAGCAATACTAACCATAAAATCAACCAGACAAGAAAGTGATTCTTTCCAAACAAGATTTTTTTTCTTGATAGGGAGCACATATTCATAAAGTATAATATGAGAATGATTGAATTAAATGAATTTGATGCTCAAGATACACCAGAGTTGGTAAAGGAAGATGTTCCACAGGTCCCCATGGAAGACGTAGTTTCTGAAACACTAGTACTGCTTAGGATCACAAGAGAGGTAAGGGAACCAGAGAGATATTGTTTCCCTATAACTGTGGAAGGTGACTCATTATTGTTCTACAATGATGAACCTATATCCTAAAAGGATGTAGTAGATATATTAGAAGATGCAAGATGGATAGAAGCGATGAATTCTAAGATGGATTCCATGTATCAGAACCATGTATGGGTTCTAGTCGATGCACCATTTGATGTAATGTATGTTCTGTGTAAATGGGTATTAAAAAGTAATTGGACATCTAAGTTCATGTTTCTACCAATAAATCCATGATAGAGGATAAAGGTTTTAAACAGCATCAAGGAATTTATAATGATGAAACCTTTTCCCCAGTTTCCATGGTTAAATACATAAGAATCATAGATTCCATAGAAGATTTCCATGGATATCAGATTCAAAAAATGCATGTCAAAACAACATTCTATAATGGGAACCTTTGAGAAGATGTATATATGAAGCAACCTGAAGGTTTTGTGACACCGTATGATGTTGAAAGGTTATGCAATTTGTAGAGATCCTTTTATGGATTAATGAAAGCATCCAGATCATGGAACATTCGATTTGATGAGGCCATCAGATAATTTTTTTTATTAAGAATGAATGTGAGACATGTATTTTAAAGCAGTTTAATGGGAATGTGGTTGTTATCCTATTAGAGTATTTTCCGGACATATTGCTTATTGGAAAAAACATACCATTATTGCAGTCTATTAATGATTTGTTGAACAAGTGCTACTCCATGAAGGAATTAGGAGAACCATCCTACATTATAGCTATCAAGATCATTTTTGATATATCCAAGAAACTGCTTAGACTAAGTCAAAGTGCATACATTGACCAAATACTAAAGATATTTAGTATGGAAAGTTCAAAGATGGGATTGGTTCTAGTGTCACATGGTATACATCATTCCAAGAAAATATTTCCCCAGACACATCATGAGAAAGATAGGATTAGTAAGATTTCGTACACTTCCGTGATAGGATATATCATGTATTCCATGTTATGTACTAGAATTAATATTACCTATACACTAATCATGGTTGGTAGATATCAAGAAGATCCAGTAGAAAAACATTTCATTGCTTTCAATAGTATACTTAAGTATATAAAAAGAACTATGGATAGGTTCCTTGTGTATGGATGAGATGAAGAGTTTGTCATCATAGGGCTTGATGATTCAAGTTGTTAGACAAATCAGAATGATCTGAACTCAAAATCAATATATGTTTTCAATCTCAATTGAGTATTTGTATTCTAGAATAGTTCAGTGTATCCAGTTGTTGCTAATTCTATAGTAGAGTCTGAATATATAGCGGCTTCTGATATAGTTAAAGAAGCTATCTGGATTTATAACTTTGTTCTAGAGCTTGATGTGGTGGCCAATAATAAAGGTCCCATTACATTGTATTGTGATAATACTATAGGAGTGGTTATTGAAAAATTTCTGAGGTCAAATCAATAGACAAAGAACATAATCCAAAAGTATAACCTCTTGAGTGGTTTTTATCAAAGGTGTGAGGTTGTTATGAGAAGAGTGCCCACATAAGATAATGTGGTGGACCCCTTGACAAAAAACCTATCTAAACAGAAGCATAAATATAATTTTAGAGATGTAGAATTGATATATTCTACAAGTTTTCTCTAGTGAAAGTGGGAGTCTATTGGAGTTGGTGCCCTAGAAAATGACTTCTCTGTACTTTAGAATAAACCTATATTCGTTGGATGAATATTAATAAACTTCTTTTCAAATAATGATTGTTCTAATACATGACATAGTCTGTTATAATGTCCTATGAATAGTTGTTGCATTAAAAGGTCATAGTAGATCCCTGATATGATGAGAACCTGAATGTTTCAGGACATTATTCTTGAATATATGTTCTATGGATGGAAGATATAATTTGGAGGGAAACCAATGATACCGGATATCATGGGTGGGGACTCATGATTATTTTAGGCACCCTCTCATGGTGTTCTCCCTTGGTAATATCTTGAAGGATATTATGAGAAGAAGACCCACTAGTAAGAAGACCACATTCATAAGTTTCATTGGATGCTTATATCTACAAATGTGTAACTTTTTACATAGAATTTAAGATTATTATTAATTTCTATTATGACTTAAGCACTTAGATGTATTAATGAAAACTGTGATAACAAATGTTCAAGACAAGGTAGGATGTATTGGTTGAGTCATGAGTAATAGCGCATTAATGAATAATGTGAGAAAGGATTTTTCACTTCTATGGAAGTAGAGATCTTATGCCCTTTGATTGAAATGATATAGCATAAATAAATCCATTTCCTTGGTGTTCTCTAGGTATGTTCAATTTTAGTATGTCAAAGAATGAGAAATTGAGCACATGGGTTGATGGCACTTCCATCCAACCCGCTTGACTGGAGATATCGGGACAAAGGGATTATATTACATGGTAATTGTTCGTATGAGATGACATTTCGTTACGACGTCGACTTATTTCTATTGGGTTCCGTTACCCAATGCAAGATAGTTGTCATGGACTATAGGCAGGCCCACCAAACTCCTATGAGAAAAGGACCTAGAGCGTCACACACTATGTGTAGCCAGTATCTTAGTTAAATAATTTATTTATTTAACAAGTTGAATATATATTATTCCCAATTGTGGTTTAATAATAATTCATGTATACATGATCACATTTATTTATTCACCAGTTACTTGAGAGAATATATTGAGAATATAATATTTATTTATCAGCGAATAATGTATTTATATTTATTTAATAAATAAATAGTCATTATTCAATGCCCTATAATTTTGGAGGATTAACAGACCAATTTATGGGTCTTGTGAGAAATAATATTAAATATTATTTGATTACATAATATTTAAATATAACATGCTAGTTAAGCACATGTCATGGAAAAAATATTATTGCTATTATTATTTGACATGGGGTTTTGCATGGAATAATAAATTATGTAACGACCCCAAAGATAATTATTTTGTATTACATGGTGAATTAAATTCCTTGTTATGTTATTATTCTCTATATAAGACAAGGGATAATTATACTGGATAACTAATCATTGTGTGCACAACATCCTTGGAGAAAATCTCTCGATCCTAGAGAACACTTCCCTCTCTAAGAACGCTCTCAATAACAAGAGATATACTCCTCCATCAGATCAAGGGGAATGATTTGGAATATATTCTCAAGGAAATCAATGGCATACATCGCATGTGTGAGGATATTCCACGTTAACACCCATATTCTCATTCAATGATATCTGGAGATATGTGGAGCACATGTAGATCACCTTTAAAGGATTCATATCCTTGGATTCCACAATGCAATGAAGATGCACCTTAGACCCATGGTTGGTCGCATCAACAAAGAAAGAATCACTTTATATGTTATTATATAATTTAACTAAATTAATTATAAAAAAACATGTTGATCCTCTTTTCTCATTTTTTTTGTTCTATCCTTTGTAATTTTTATTTGATTAAATTATGTGGATACTAGAATTAATCATCGTATTGATCCCAGATTAATCATCGAACATAGAAACTTGCAAAGTTGGGTACATGCACTTCTACTATGCTCGTAACTTATATTTATCACACTCTTGGTAAAACTAGGGAACATTTCTCACCTTATTTTAAAACTATACATCTTTGTTATGTAACTCTTTAATATTTAATTGGATTGATGTGTGAACAATCAGTTTTTTAAGATATGATTTCTCCCCATTGATAATTTTGAAGCTCATCATGATTCATTCCCTAAGAATGTTTGATGATCATAGAAACAAGATTCTATATTCCATTTCCCAAAACATTTATTTTTTCTAGGATTATATTTATCCAAAAAATTCACAAATTTATCATTGATATTGATACTCACAAACTCCGCCATTTTATTAACTAATGATTTTTTAGTGTATTTTAGGATACATTTTATTAAAATAATTAGTTTATTCAAGAACCACTTTAGTTTTAAATTTAGCTGATGTTTTTTTTTCTTAAATCATTCTAGGAATTTAAAATGAGGTTGGAATCAATGTTCATAACCCTACATTTGAAGTGAACATAATGATGAGGAACCCAAATTTTGTAGGGATAATTACATTTTTTACCCTATGTCTAAAGTAAACATAATGTTTGGGAAATATGATTTTGTTAGCTACCCTAAATTTTTATACTTAACATATGGCTCTTCAAACTAATATTTGGACTCATCTATGCATTTTCAATAATATATTTAGATAATATCTATACACATCAAAACACTATGTTAGACCCTTTCATCTATGAGATTGGAATTGTGAATTATTTATATTATTTCTATAACAATTTCATTCAAATTATTTTATCATTTAAACGTATTTAATGACCAATTCAAAGGGATTTTTAAATTTATTAAATTATTATTATTATCATGGGATGTTATTTTTTCCCCATGGAGTTTAAATTCAAATTATTATGATTTATCATGAAAATTTATTAATATATTTGACATAAAGTAAATTAAAATTCTTGTAAACTTTTATGAGTTTATTCTTCTCAAGAATATAGATAATAGGTTGACATCGTCCCTAGTTCAACAATGGCTACACTTTCGGGTCATACAAGTCTTTTGATTAGTTTTATTATTGTGATGATGTTATTTTATCAACTGTAATTTTTTTATTTCATAAAAACAACTAATAAGAGACACACTTTAGTGGAATACATGCTCAACATATGATAAGTGTTCAATTTATTGTTATTATGATGCCATTTATTTGTTTCTATATTTCATTAAACGTAATATGTAACTAGACTTTTTTCAAAATAATTATTTCTAGAATAAATTTATCTAAAAAGAAAGAACATCAATATTTAATCAATTAATGCTACAACTATGAGTTGAACTTTTTTCTCATCAAATAAAACTATATTTTTTCTTGAAGTATCGTATACTTATACTCATTCAATCTAGAGTTTCAATATATTTCTCTAAGTTATGGTTATCAACATTTCTTGTAAAAGAACATGAATTATTCTAAGGTTTTAACATCATACACTCAATTATAGAGGTCTTCCAATTAGATAACATGTAGTAGTTAAAATAAAAAATCTCATAAGGAGAGTGATGGTGGAGGGGACTATTGGATATTTTTTCCCAAAACCACTATAAAAATTGAGGTGTCCACTTCTTTGATTTTTATCATACATAATCAATCTGAATAAAATAACGTTACACATCAATGTAAATCAAAAAGAAGGATTATGTTTTATTTTTTAAATATTTTAATAGGAAAAATTTCACCCCTCTCTTATGTGTCTTCATATTATTTCTACCAAGGAATTTGTATTAAAGGATTGATCTTTGAATATTACTGTTAATCTATTTAAACCTTGAGCCCAATATCTATACCAATAAATATATCGATGGGTGAAATTAAAGATGGAGTGTTAATAATAAGAGAACTATATTTCAAGGTATAATATTTGAGATATTGGAAATAAAGAATGGTTACCTATTTAAATAAAATATGTTTTAAATTATATATAAATATTGTCAAACTTTATGAAATTACAGATGAACCAAAGAAGTGGGATGTTTTAAAGTAATCTTATTGTGATGTTAGTTCAAAATCCATGCATGAAATAATATATGAGCACGGACCTGATGAATTAAATTGAGTGTCACAATGTACTACTATCAATGAGATATGGGAAACAGTCATAGTTTATTTTGATGTCACAGAAAATGTTAAAAAATTGTTATATAACACATCAAAGTTGAATTTTAATACCGTTGGGATTTATAATTGTGACACCATCTCTCAAATTAATGGAAGACCGACTAAAATATTAAATGGTGATGTAGCCTTGTGATATCCAATTACTCAACCAGATCATGATTTAAATGTTATAATAGGTTTACCCTTAAAAAGGAATGTAATTTCTCCATAAATTGAACTATCAGCTCTTATAAAAAAACCTATTAATAAAGGAATTGATTGTGATTATAATGATGTATGAATCTAAAATGAAATTTGAATAAGAAGGTTATATAATGATAAAAATGGAGAATATTATCCTTAATGTGTCTTCATGAGAAAATGAAACTAAATCAAATGAATATGGTGAATCCTTAAATGATTCAAAATATTCATAATCTAGAATGTAACCAGCTCACTTAGCCAAAAGATTTAGTAAATTATAAAAGAATATTAGAAAATTAAAAATTCATTTCAATGATTTCAACAAAAATAGTCACATAATCAAAGTTATAAGTTATGAATAATAATATATGGGGAACATCATATCTGATTTCTCATAACTGAAATAAGAGAAATGTACAATGTAAAAGAAAGAAAAAATATCTGATGGAATATGATTACGAGTGAAATGGAGGGAAAGATATTAAAGCTACATGGAGTGATTATAAATACTCTAGTTGATCTTATAAATATTATTTACAAAATAAGACATCAAAACTAAAAGAAAATATATGATTTATGCCTATATAAGAAGATCTAAAATCTAATTACTCTTCTACATCGGATTACAATAGCTTCTCAAATAGATGATTAAATGCACAATAAAATATATATTTCTGGAGAAATATAAATCCATGGTAAAAACTAATATATCAATTAATAATATTCATAACCTAGTTCCAAGTAAACAAGATGTAATTGTAAAACAACTCCTATAATTAAATGGAAAATTTTGTAAATATGTTTCAAACAAAACTATACATGAATACAAAGTTAATGAGTTGTAGACTGAAGTATAATCATTTAATCTTTCTACAGGTATAACTAATAAAGGAGAAGAAAATATATGTTAGATTCATTGACATAATTTTTAATAAAAAATATAGAATATGATGTAATGTAGAAAATCCAAAAGTATATAATAATATTTTGTTCCATGTTCTATGAAACACAATATGGCAAGAAATACTTTTTTCTAATGTGGAATTAATGGTCATTTGGATAATAGTTATTGTAGGAAAAACTATCATATCATTAGTGAAAATAAATCATTTATTTTGACGATTATATTAGATGTTAGTTTTTATGTTTTGGTAAGATAAAGAAATCAGGTTTCCCAATTCATTCTTGTTTACATAGTAGGACCCAAGAAAATTTATATACAAAAACAAGATTTTATGGACCTTTTTTAGGGTAAAACCCTATAGGGGAGAGGGAAAACTATGGTATATTGATAGTGTTTCCTCAATGAACATGTTTTTAGAATTTAAAAAAAATCATCACTATCAAAAAAAGGACAATTTTTCACCTTTAGAGATAATGTTGAAGTCCAAATAGATGTTGTTGGATAATTTATAAATCTAAAATTTTCCTAATCGATAATGTTATTTATATTCAAGGATGAAAGAAAAATATGATAATTATCTCCAAAATTAATGATGATGATTTTTATGTTGATTTCTATAAAAATTCCCTCATTATAGTCAATGATTAAATAATTATTTTTATAGAACTGAGAAATAAATTTATTTTTAATTTGGACCACAGTTCCTTGTGTGAACAAATAGTGAATTGTTGAACTACTGAAATAAATTTAATTTGGATTTGGAATATTGGACATGGAAACTGTAATGTAGTTTTTATATCAAATTTATCTAAGAAACATATAGTTTCTTATTTTCCCAACTATATATTTGAACAAAATAGACATTATGATGCATGCTAAATAGGTAACCAACATAAGTCACCTTAAAAATAAATTAACTACGTTTCTACATCTGAAACATTAGAAAATGTCAACTTGAAATTGTTTGGACCATAAATAGAATCAATAATGGATATAAGATCTTATGTTTTTGTTTTTGTTGATTATTTTTTCTATATTTACCTAGGTATATCTCCTAAATCATAAAAGTCAATATTTTACTATTTTTATAGCAGTTTTAAAAATCATTCAAAAAGGAAAATATTTCAAAATAATTTCATCAGTAAGAGATCATGGAGAATAGTTTTAGAATTCATAATTTAATTCTTAGTTCACAAACTTGGGTGTTAAATACCCATTTTCTTCTCTAAGAACACCTCAAAAATTGAATTGTGGAAAGAATAAATAGAACTACTTACGAAAATGAAATAACTATATTAAATGAATATATTCATTATATAAATTTTTAGTAGATTTTATTATCATATCTTCTCATATCATGAATATAGTTTCGATAAATTACTTTCTTAAAAATAAACACTATTAATTATGTAATAATAGAAAACCTAAAGCTGGATGATTTATGATTTTGGGATGAAAAGTTTATATCTTGAATACTATGGAACACATTGATAAATATATTCCAAAGGATGAGGAAGAAATATTTATAGAATATTTTCATACTGCTAATGATTATAATGTTTTTAATAAATATTTTAGGATAATAGATGATTCAGTTCATGTGAGGTTTGATTAATTTGATCCTTTTAATAACATTTAAAATCAAATAGATGAAATCACTAATTATTTAAACAATGTGAGAAATAAATCTTAAAAATATATTTTTTTAATAAAAAAATTGAAAATGATGTTCTTCAATAAAATTTAGAAGAATATGAAATTAAATATCCAGAATCTGTCTTACCTATAAACCTGGAAATTATTTAGACGTTTTTCTAAGAGATTTAGATACATGGGTTTGGACAAGAATTAATGTATGAAACTCAGATGAATTCTCTACCTTCTAATACAATATAGAACCTAACACTATAGAAAAAGGATTAGAATATGAATATTTGATAATATCCATTCCATTAGAACTAATCTATTAAAATAGAAATAATTTTTTGGAATTATTTGATAATCTCTTGAATCACCTAGTTATAGGAACCAAACGGGTCTTTTCAAATAATAATGATCACCATGGTTTAATTAGAAAAAAAATAAAATATTTTCTGAAGGATGTAACCAATAAAAAGCAATAGATTATGAGGAAACCATTTATCTATGTTCAATAGAAAAATTCATTAGGGCCCATTTATCCTATTCATCTTATATGAATTTTAAGTCTCCTATTTTCATGGATATTTAATAGAGTAAATATATGTTGATAATCTTCCATGTTTAAAAATCCTCATCTAGAAAATTCTATTTCCAAAGGTACTAAATCTCATTATGGTTTAAAATAAGAACCATGGGCTTGGAATGAAAGATTATATTTGTAACATGACATTACGTTTTCTGGTACTTTTGATGTTTCTAAGTACCTATATTTTAGAGTAGTGACTTGGGAGAGTCGGGAGAACTTTAAATGTTGTTTTGGGGCAAAGGGGAAGTCGCACGGGTGGCACAATTTTTTTCTAAATCATGCGGCCAAATCGTGCGTAGTTGGTCCTGGAGGCAGTAGCTTCCGCACGGGTAATGCAAGATTTGTCTAATTGTGCATCCAAACCGTGCGTGAACGGTGGCCGAGGTAGTATTTAACACAAGGCTAGCGCATGTTTTTTCAAATTGTGTGAACTAACCGTGCGGCCACTTAAATGAGATCCTTAAATTGCGGATTTCACTCGGTTTTGCCTCTAAGTGCCTCGGTTTTCCTCCTAAGCGGCCCTAACTCACGATTTGTCTTCTTTTAAGGTCAGAGAAGGTTCTCCCATCATTCTAGAGGTGATCCAAAGTATCCTCTTGGAGAATCGAAGCTGGATTCTTGAGGTAAGTGATCGTTCTTCATTGTTCTTGATTAGTTTCTTAGATCTACCAAGATCTACTTCTCCTCTCCTTTCGGTTTCATAGATCTATGCCCGTTATAGGTAGATCTATGTGTGTGGTACCAAATATGATGAGTTTTGGTCTTGATCTTGATATGAGAAGAGATATAATTCAGGTTCTTGAAGAAGAAACCCTTTTTTCTTGAGCGTCCTTGACCGTTGTGGTTATGGTCAAAACCCTCGAGGTAGGTGCTTCCATCCTGACTTGCCTAATTGATTAACATTGTATTTTCTTGGTTTATTTCAATTGTTTATTT
Source organism: Viscum album (assembly GCA_963277665.1). NCBI lineage: Eukaryota > Viridiplantae > Streptophyta > Magnoliopsida > Santalales > Viscaceae > Viscum > Viscum album. Next base: position 625,356,029 of record OY728165.1, read on the forward strand.
AAATTCAATTTCTCAAGTTTTCTTCCAATTAATTTGATAAAAAAACTCGATTCTGGTGATTCGAGATATTTGAAATTGTTTTTGGTATGGAAATTTGGAAAACCCCAATTCCATTGAATTAGTGTGTTTATAGAAGTTGGCCTATTTAAATTGGTGAATTTAAATTGTGGATTTGATGGAAATGATTTCAATTAAATCGTTGAATTTAATTGTGGAAATAAATTGTGTAATGATGGAATTGGTTTGAATGGATTTCAAACTAGTGAAAATGCCTTAAAATGATTTTCTAAAAACCCATTGGTTTTATCTTGTGAAAAAGGAATGTTTTGATTAAAACCTGTTTTGGTTTTAAATGGAATGAAATTGGAACTTTTGAAAGGGAAGAATTGGATTGATCGTATTTTAAGAATTCTTAAAATAGTTCTCCCATCATGTTAGAGAAAATGTAAGACTTGGTTAGTTAGTGAGTTATTTGGATACACTTTACTATAAGACAATGTTCTAAAACATTCATACGATGGGTCACATCCTCGACGGGTTGGTGACGAGTCTCCTTTAGCCAGTGTCATAGGGACATGTTTATAAACCTTTTGATAAGTTCACATAGAGATTGTGGAATCCTATTATTGGTTTATACTATCGTACCTTTTGGCAGATGACCATGTTTCTTTATTGTTTGTTTATATTTGAGATATAAATGTATGCCAATGCTTTTGAACTACTGTACATGCCTTCTAAATTTATATAAACTATTTTTATATAAATTTTTTTCTTAAGACTTGGATTTAGAAACATTCCATAATTGTAAAGGCTTTTCTTAAAATAATTTTTCCATCATTTGAAAATGTATAGCATGTTTTGTTAAAATATTATTTTGTGTTTCCAATCCTGTTTATTTGAAAATCGAAAGCTTTTCTTTGGATAATCTATATTTGGAATCTCTTATGGAATCTTCGGTGGTATCCTACTGGGCTTAGGCTCACACCTTACTTTTACCTTCGGGTGTTTGTATACTTTCTTCTTCCAGGGTCGGGTAAAGGGAGGGTACCTCTTGGAGTCGTATCCACCTGTTGATCTCTAGTTTTGGTGAGTTGTGTCCTTGGAGAATTTAGGGCTGTATTCCCCTTTTTAATACTTGGGTTGCATTATTTTGGGCTTTTTATTCCTCTTTTTCTTCAGGTACTTTACACCCAGTGGAATTTCTTTTTGTTATGCATACTGTATTGTTTTTTAACATCCACATTCTTGTGGAAAAATTGTTCCCACTTGCATGTTGTGTGATGTCAGGTGCTAGTCGTCGACCCGTGGGGATCGGGAATGCCCTTCGGGCTATGTCAGGGCCAGATCGGTTATCGGGTTACCAGGGTACCTGGGCTGGTTCGTGACAAAAAAAATTTTAATTTGGAAAATTTCTTTTTAGTAGGATAGTCATATTTGATAATATTTAAGAGGAACTGTCGTTCTTATAATTTATTACTGTAATTATTTATCGATGATGTTATTTTTTGTTTGACTAATTAAAATTATTATAATGATTTCTAAATTCTAATGAAGCCTCAATTTGGAACGATTATGATTGGAGAATTAAATTTATTTCATAGATTTCAAATTTTTTAAAATGTTTCTGAAATTTTTTAATCCAAATAAAAACATTTATTCTTTATTGAAAAAAGTATGTACCTGAAAATATTAATACATATGACACTCTAAAGAGTACAATTATAAAATATTATTTTCATGAAGCTAGAAAACTTCTGGAAAATGTTATATAAAAGTATGATTTTTAGTTTTTTATAACTTACTACCATTTCTCTAGATATTTTATTTTCTATTCATGATTGTGAAATATTTTAATCAAATACTAAATAATATCATATTACTAAAATTAAAATGATTTTTTGATATTTAGAAGGAACTATTTCTCTATATTTTCTCTATCAAAAAAATTATAATTTTAATTAAATTTTACATTCAGATACAAATTTTTGTGAATGTCCATGAGATATAAAATTAACTTAAAAATTGTAACTTTTTAAGAATGTCTTTAGTTTCATGGTCTAGTAAGAGGATACATTCAGTTACATTTTCAATAACTTAATTAGAATATATTATTGTTGTATATTTCTATCTAAAAGCGTTGTTGATGAAACATACCAATTTAGAATTTCGACATATCTTTAAAAATATTTATGTCTTATGTGATAATACTAGTGTTATCAATATTTTAATAAATCTTGTGAGTCACTCAAGGACCAAGAAAACATATATTTGAGATCATTTTCTAGGATATCTTGTCCTGGAAGGTGATATATCTCTGGAATTTGTAAATAATAAATATAAACATTTTTATATTTTCAGTAAAAATATTCCCACTACTAGTTTAAATTTTATTATGCGGGTGTTAGGTATCATTTATTTTGAACAAAGTCCATAATCTTTTTTTTTATTTTTTTATGTCATTTATTATAATAATTTAAAATATTAATTAAAAAATTATATATGAAATTTACATTTCTTATTGATCTTTATAGATTTTATGATTTAAAATATAAATTAAATAATTTAATATTTTCAATTTTTCATTCCAAAATTTATAATCTAAATGATTACTATCAGTTTTTTTCCAAGACAAACAGAAAGGATACTCTAAAACCCTAAGTGATAGTCTCTATCTTTCCCGTGAAATTGAACCCTTTCATCCTCTTAGATCCTCAATATATCTACCAAAAATACTCTTCAAACCCTCTGTATTTAGATTCTCATAAATATAAAAAGCTCACATAATTAATAAAGCATGTACAAGAAGCTCCAAGAAATAAAATGTTTTTATTTCATATAAGAGAGTTTTTCAATGAAAGGTAGTAGACCTTTAATGGTTATTCTAGATGAATATTATGATGAATATATCCTTAATATTTCAAGTTTTAGAGTTATTTATTAATTGTGAAACTATGTAGTATATATTAAACTAATAAGTGAATCAACATTTTGAAAATGATCTATTTAGATTTGGGAATTCTGAAGATAACATCTCTTCAAAGCTAAATAATAAATATTTTTCTATTTTTATAGTTGATCTCACTAAAATTTTCTTATTCCCCGTAAGGGGTAGTATCACATTAGTCTACAATCGATTGAAGATAATTTTCATAAGTAAAATGAGATAATCTATTTTCATTTTGGTCTTCTAATGTATGAAAAATATTTGTAAAAGATCTTGAGGTAGATCCAAATTTTTTCGCTATGTTAATTAAAAAAATCATTGTGATAATAATTGAAGAGCTAGAGAAGGTTGTTTTTTCAGATATGTATGTGATGTTCATCTAATTAAGTGAAATAAATTTTAATTTTTTTTTAATTAAGATAAAGATATATGGACCACTTTTATCATAAGGATGCACAAATTCTCTTCTATCATTTAGAAAGGAGATATTTTTTATTTATAATAAATAAAATATTAATGACATCATAAATAGTATAAAATGTCACTGAAGATATATTATCTTAGTAGAAATGATTAGAGAATTTGTATTTTTATAGAGAATAGTAAAAGGAATATTACTCCCAATTGGAGTTAATGAGGAAAAAAAACCAGGAGTTGGTGCTCAGAGGGAGAATAGAAATCAAAAATCTTCGAGTTCTATGATATTTAATGCTGATGGTGTGGGAGAATCTTGGATATAAGTAACTAAAAAAGTTTCTGAATATCTATAATTTTTTCAAATTGAAACTCCTACCTCTTCAAGAATAAGGTTGAGAGTGGATTTGTCTAATCCAGTGATCATAGGAGGAGTTCCTTGAGTCTAATGAAATTTTAACTAACCTTATGATGATGAAATTGGTGCCAACCATGTCCTCTATCACAAGATAAGAGAATAGCATATTGAAAAAGATGTATATTGTGATATTTAGAAATTCAATTAACCAGTTCAAATTCTTGTAGAAATTTATAAATTTACAATAACAAGGGCTAAAATTCTTATTTTGGAGATTTTCACCTATATTATGTAAGAAATAAAAGAAAAATACAATATTCATGATTCAATTGAAAGAGTAGATGACTCTCATATTTTTGGGTAGATAGAGCATGTGGAAGAGAAAGTGGATATTATCCTAGAGGAAATTGCTCTTGGGGAATGTAATGTTAATAAATAAGATCAATGTGATAAACTTTTTCGTACTCCCTTATCTAAATCAACCGAACTAATTAGATATCAGACTCTTTCTACACCTGAAGTTTCTTTGGAAAAGTTTGGTATAGATTCAAGTGATAAGACTCAGGTTCTATGAGATAATTCATATACATCAATTGAAATGTTGGGAAAATATTCTCTTAATTTGGATGAAGTAGGAGAACCGGGAAGAAAAATATAATAATAATCTTTTGATTATCTAAATTCTCACATTGGAAATTTGATTTACAAATTAAATAAATTGTGATAAGTTAATAGTCAGTTTCATTTGGTGCCAGAAAGATACATAAAATATTATGAAGATTTAAGGGATTCATATATTCTTCAAATATAGTTATAATCATTTCAGGATTAGTTGAAATGTGTGAAATAAAATTCAACTTTTAGAAGAGATTTTGTAGCATTTAAAAGAGATATCGAAGGTCAAATGGGGAAGCTTATATATGAATAAATTTAAATGTATTTTTTTGGATATCTGAGGATGTATTTTTGGAAATAAGTTTCAATATTTTAGAGAGAGAACGAGACACATAAAAACATATACTTTAAGCTCCATAACTTATCTATATGAATAAGAATATTTTTTCTTTAATATCTATTTTTAATATCAAAAGTGATAGAATTAAGAGTCTATAGTGTGATGGTATCCCACCTAACACTATTTTGGATAATAAAGTGAAGTTGCTTCCAAACATACTGATTAAAAACCTAGTTCTAAGAATATTTTAAATTAAGAAGGATAATATTTGAACAAATATGTTCAGACAACTGAATTTAACCAAGAGTTTATAAAACATAATTTTCATAAATATCTAAAGATGGATCAGGAGTTAATGACTTTGATGAGATAGAATGTGGGGACATGGAATCAAGATTTTGAGCTATTGATGGTAGAGGTGAAATTAGTTTTCCATACTTCTCATAATTCCCTAAAATAATAATCACCTTTTGAACTACATCCTTCACACAGTTACCATCCTTGTAACATCCCCCAATCTACTACCCTCTCATGTGGATAAATCAGGTTGGTTAAATGAAAATTATTTTTCATCCCCTAACACCAGAGGATGGCCACTAGAAATTGGGGTGTGATACATATAGTGAAGAGACTTTTCCCCATAGTTAATGAGTTATAAAATAGAAGATTTTAATAGTTGTAAATAAATACCAATATGTAAACCTAATTGTAGAAAAATAATACAGGGTAAAAACACAATAAAATCTAACTGAATAATTCAATAAATAAAAAAAGAATAATATGATGTCCTTCTAGAATGTAACTAGATTTCATGATCTGAGTAATGCAAAAAAAGACTAGAATACACAAATAAAAACCCAAAAAACCTCAGTTAAAACCCACATTCGGGTCCCCTCTCCAAACTCTATCCTATAAAGAAAGAAACAATCAAAAGAAAGGTCATTTTCTCTTTTCAAAACCCACATCCATGTAATCATCTTAGGTTCCAAATAGTATCCATAGTAGGGTGTGAGTATAACTCCATAGGTCAACACCACCATGTCTAAACATAACATTTCTAATAGTAACTGAATTCAATAATATATTAAACTAGTGTGCTAATTAATTAAACAATTAAATTAATACCACATCAACCTACTTCAGCACCATGTGGGAATATCTATGAGCATATCTCAAAACCATGCCAACCATTACCATATAACCATAGTAAAACAAAACATTCCATTACTCCATGGTTGAATGCCTCTGATCATGTTTCACAACCAAATCAACATAAACACCATATAACCATGGTAAAACATAACCCACCTTAGCGCCATGTCAAAATGTCTCATTGCATGTCTCACAACCAGGGAAAAATAATTATAACCATATAAAAATAGCATAAAACACAAAAATCCTAATCAAAACTACAATATATGAATTTCAGAAATCAATCTGGGTTGAGGCTAATATATAAATATTTCAGTAGTTATCAGGGGAAATCCTAGTATATAAGAATTTTAACAAGTGTCAAGGCCAAGCCCGATATATAATCATTTCAGAATGTGTCACTAGGAATATCCTATTTTATAACAACTTTATCTTGTATCAAGTTATTTCCTTGTATATAGTCAATTCAACACATGTCATGGAATTTACCTATATATAATAATTTCAATGTGTCAGTTTGGATAGTTCCCCATATAAAAATTTCAACAATTAAACATGGCCCACAACCTATATAATAATTATAGAATAGAAATTTCAACACAAATCACAGAAAAAATGATATCACAATATCACATCATAGGAATTAATGGTTAATTATGAAAATTATTATTTATTATTCAATTACACAACTCATTTATCATTTGTTCATCAAACATGATCATTCCAGTAATAGCAATAATCAAATCATGCCATGGTGAATATATATCTAGCAGTTACCCAATCCTATGTCATGAAAAATACACTTTAATCCATTAATCGGTTCATTTTTAATCAAGGGTTCTTTCAACAGAATGGTATCCATAATCCATGTTAGAAAAAAATTCTGTCTAAATGGGTTCTAAAGAATAATCCAATTAATCATTTAATTTATTAACTGAAACGTTATTTTGTCGTAATTTCAAAATTTCACAGACATTAAGTTTAAATAAAACATAAGGTTAAGGTTTAGACCCTCTGCCTTTAACTAGTGATAATGTAGTGCTTCCAAATGTTAACACTAATGAGGAAGAAGGTGCATAAGAGTGAAAAAATATCCTAGATCATAACCCATCAAGATCATAACCAATCAGGATAAAAACCAAAAATGATTAAGGTTAAGATAATACCCCAAATTGGTCATTCAAGGAGGGGATAAATTATAAAATTAAAGAAAAATCACTCATTATGGATTAGATTAATTATATAGAAGTTTGGAAAGAATATATGTGCTCCAAAATTTCTTGGAATCTACCCAAAGGTCAAGAGGAGGAAAATGCACTTGATAGAATGATATAAATATCTCACACTATAACCTTTAAAATTTGAGGTCTGAAAATTTAATGTCATATAACTCATTTACATATCATGTATTTCTTTTTATAGGGAGATGCTAAAAACACATTGTCTAAACTGAATTTTTATTTTCCCAAACATTATAAGACATTTTTTTCTTACATGACATGAAATCATTTGATGCTGAGTATTGGGTTCACGAAATGTGTTTGGAAGGTTTTATATGACGTTTAAAACCTTTAAATGGTGTGTAATTAGCATGCTGACAACTTTCATCCCAGTTTCCTGCAAAAGGATCGAAAACAGCTCTAAATCCTTCCAAGAATGGAAGATCCCTCATAAATCCACTAATATCTAAACTACATTAATTCAAATAAATATACATACCCAAACATTAGATCATTTCACCCAAAAAATTCTCTATATCTTTGAACTGGACACATCGATCGAGGATTATTGAGAAAGGAAAACACAATGGAATAAATTTATCACAAAAACTCAAAGAGGGGAATACCTAAAAAATGAATCATAAAACCTCCCCATCATATCACATCTTAACCCCAAGATCCTCCAAACATCATTATTGGGTCTTGATGAACATGTTTGACCACTATGTTTTCATATCATACTCTTTCTCCCATATCTCTTTCTGAACTCCCCCATGATGATATTGTACTCAAACCAAAGGTATTTTCCTACCCCAGAGATACTTCTCACTACGATCCAAAATAAGTATTGGATTCTCCTTAAGGAATTTATGAGCACCAAGATCGGCCTCTACAATGTATATCACGTGATAAGGATTTGGATAATATCTAAGAATCCCGAACACATAAAATGCATCATACAATGTATTTTCGTGCTAAATAAGGCCTAATCATTACACTACTGGACCAACCCTATCCACTATCTCAAATATCCTAAAAATCTAGGATCTATCTTTCAAGATTTCCTGATATGTAATTTCCCCAACCTAGGGGAAATTCGAAGTAAAACATGATGGCCTGCCTCAAAATCTAGAGGTCCTCTTGGATGGTTATCATAAGATCTCAACCTAATCTATAGGGTCACCAACCACCTCCTCATTATTGAAACATGCTCATGTGTCTCCTACATAAGATAATGTAGAACAAACACTAAATCAGTTGCCTCCAACCAAAAAAATAGGAAAATTGAATTGTCGTCCATATAATTCCTCAAATGGTTCTATTTAGATTGATGCCTATAAGTTGTTATTATGGAAAACTCCAAAATTGTCATATTATTCTCCCACAAACCATTAAAAACCAATACACTATCTCACTACATATCCTCCATAACATGAATAATACACTCATATTGACCATAAGTCTGAGGATGACTGGTCATAATCAGAAGAACAGGTGATCCCATAACCTTCTAAAGACCCTTCTATAAATACAATGTAAAATGAGTATCTCTTTCTAAAATGATACATATTAGAACACATTGGAATCAAACTACCCCGCACACATATTTTCCTCCCAAATAATCATATATGATGGTCTCTCTGATACAGAATAAGTGGTGTACATTTCTTTGTCAATAAAAAATCACTGATACATCATCATTAATAAAGGTTTCCCTGGGTATTCCATTCATGAAATCCATAATGACATCATCTACTTTCCACTATAGAATGGAGAAAGGAGTAAAAAAACCCAGCTGGTATCTGATGCTCAGATTTTACTTACTAAACAGTTAAGAGTCCTTCAACAAATCTTGCTACTTTCTTCTTCATTATTAACCACGAGTGCTATCTATGGTGATCATGATATATATTTTTCAAACCACGATTTATATCCCATATAAAATGATGAAACACTCTCATATGGTCCTCGTTCAAGTCTGTAGGAACCAATAGTTGTCCATGGAAAATAATAGAGTTACCACTACAATGAGACCATCTTGATAGTGCCTCTCCACAATGTAATATCTCTCTTAGAACTTAGAATTCCATATCATATAATATCTCGGTCTTGATTTGGTCCAAAATCACTGGTGTAACATATGTTGAAGTCATCTCTACTCATCACTGATGCTTTTGAACATCTATATTCATGACTATAAAGTGTTTCATAAAACTCTACTCATCACAAGACTACCACACTTCCTACCTCTATTTCTTTTGGTTCAAAGAATACAGAATGACATTACCATTTCATAGTGTATAAGACTATTTGATGTCAAAATACTACAGATACTTGACCCACCTCCTCTGCCAAAGGTCCTAGTCTAATTGAGAAAAATGAACCTAAGGGTCTTATAGTCCATGTATACGGCAAACCTATCACTAATGATATAATTACTCGATTATCATAGGTCAGGTACCACTAATTCTAACACAAAATTGTGAGTAGCGCAGTTCTTCTCTAGCAGTCTTAGCTATCTAGATCCATAATAATCCAATCGATCCTTTGACATCATATCTACTCTGATTCCAGGTCACGATACGTCTCTGTAAATGATATGTGTTTTACCCAGCACAGGTAATGTGAGGATAGGTATTGAGTTCAGCCTAACATTCACCTCTTGAAAACATATCTTACAAGAATTTGACCAAATGAACTACACCCCATTCTTGGTCCGCACAAACATCAGTGCTCGACTATTGAAGAAGTCTTACACAAAGCACTAATAATAATATCTTAAACCCAAGAATCTCTGAATCTAGAATACATCATAATGTTTCTTCCATGATACCATGGATGTAATTTTCTATGGTTTCACTAACACCTCTTCCTCCAAGATGGAATGACCCAATAAGTTCACATTGTCTATCAAAATACTATATTTGGTTATCCTGGAGTAAATATAATGATCGTATAATGTACTCAAGAAGATTTCAAGATGTTGGAAATCATCTTCTACTGAATGGGAGTACAGTAAGATGTTGTTGAAAAAACCCACCACAGACCGATCCAGAAGTGGATGAAATATCTGATTCATCAAGGCCATTAATATTTTCGGTGTGTTATTTAGCTTGAATGGGATAACTATTAATTAATACAATATATACCTTCTCCTAAAATAATACCAAGATATGTTTTATAGTCTCAGCCTCAACTAAGCGTATTCATATCTCCAATCATTACTGTATAATATATTATCAATTCTCAATTGATCGAAAATGTAATCAATTAATTGAAGGTGATATCAGTACTTGATCATCATCTGGTTCAATATCTGATAATCTACACATAAGAACAATGTCCCATTAGCCTTCTTGGTGTAGAGAACTAGAGAACCCAAAGGATATTTCCTTGCCTATATAAAACCATTATCTTTCAGAACATTCAATAAAAATCTCAACTCCTGAAGCTCCACTGGTGAAATTACATAAGGGGGACATAAATTGGATCTTATCCCAGAACCAACATATTTGTTAACCTGATCTGTAACTCAAGAGATAATATATATATCTTGTTATAAAATTCATCATAAAAAAGGTCTACCACTGGGGGAAAATAATAATCTTGGATTTAATACATATTTATATAAATACCGACAATCGGACCCTTCAGATAATCCCACTAGTACTAAATTGGTCCTCCATGACCAGCCTTAAGATCCCACTAAACATGGGGACCATAGTCGTATCCCAATAGAGATATAAAGGTAACTCCCCTCCTATAATATTCGATATGATCCAAGTATATAACTATCCAATACATACCAAGAATCAAATTGAACCCTATCATTTCCTGCACAAAGGTTTCCTAAAATAAATGGTAAAAAGAAATTTATAGAGAACACACCTCGTAACATTTGATATTCCCTGACTGCACTACCAATGGGGTATCTATTATCAAAACACCATCCATGATTTCCACATCCAATACAAAAACCATTTATAAAAACTCACATAAAAATGAATGTGATTCACCTATATCAAACAAAACATAATCAAGGGTAGATGATACAAGAATACTACCTATAATAATAGGTGGTCTTTAATCCTCAATAGTCAGAGTAGTCATCATACTGTGTAGTCGACCAGACCCTCTTCCTTAAGATCTAGTATGACACAATTATGTTATTCCTTCTTTCAGGTACTTCTATTCTAGAACTGGGTACCACCTCCCCTACCTCAACTAGAATGTTCTGTAGAGCTCTGGCTTTCAATCTTATGAGGAGTATCTAAAGCCTTTCCATATTACCTTACCTATTTTGATCCCCTTACACTAGTCTATTGTTTCACTCCCATACAAAACCTCAGTAGATGTCTCATCGTGATTCAAACACGACACTCCAATGTAGGGTATAGACATTGAGGTTTTTTGTGAACCATGTTTATACACTGATAGTGCTACAATAGAACTCGATCCTATGATGGATATCCAATGCCTTGATTTCTGTGAATAATGTCTCCTTACAGAAAATTTCCATGTTGAAACTTCTTTTACACTAGTGGAATAGTTCATAGTATTCCCTACTAAAACATTCTAGAAACTGCTTGGGTCCTCCCTCAGATTCCATTCCTTTATCAGTTCTTAATTTATCACATCCACAAAACTAATCAATGGAATAAGTTCATAAGTGAACTAATCTAATAGAAAAGACCATATTAAAAACTACTCACCTTAGATATCTCATTAGCAGATAAAGATGGCACAAAGAGCTAAAGGTCATTGAAACACATTGTGTAGTATAGAAAAAACATGTCCTCATGTGTTAGGTGCATGAACTCATGAACCCTATCATCCCTCGACTTCTTAGGATAAAAATGGATTTGGAAATTCATCTCAAATTCCTCTCAAAATAACTCCTCCTACAACCCTGCATACACCAGAATGTCCCACAAACACAGGGTTGGTCCATGAAGCATATATGAAGTAGGATTTAACCTCTTATATGTGGGTGTGTCAAGATTATTAAAGATCATTTAAACCGACTCGATCTAGATTATGGATACATGGTGTGTTCCCTCCCTAGTGAACATGGGTGGATGTTGTAGATAGAACCCTCTCATCAGATTAGACATTGAAGGAATAGTGTGAAAAGTCTCCCTTTCCATGGATCAAATGACCCTCATGAAGCTATGGTGAAGTAGGAAATCAATATAATTTTCAAGATCTATAAGAATCTCTAGATCATCTATGTTAGGATCGATCTATTTTCCACTCTCTTGATGATCAACCGAAAGACAATGGGAGGCATTTTCTCTAAAAGGAAAAAAGATACTTATAATACAGGATAAAAAACAAGGGAAACATCAATAGGTGACAAGAAAATAAAATAATTGATCATCATCTCTCTAGTTAGGGTTTACAGTGTTTTTTTCATGACATAAAAACTCATTTATTTCATTTATATGATATAACAAGTATCTTATATCATAGTCTAAATAAGAAAGTGTATATCACATGCAATAACTATGTCTATGTTAGGAAAAATTCATGTTAATATATATCCCCACATTTTTATAATGATTCATGCCTATTCATCTCACACCATATCGGGCCAGGAGTAGATATCTCAACAAACGATAACATCAAACATCATATAAATCACCCAAAGTGAAATAACATCAACTATAACAAGTGAATAGTTTAAACCTTAATCCCATCCCTAGGTAATAAAATTTCCCCATAACTATTGTTTAGCTAATCCCCATTATAAGCTCATTACCAAGTCACGAAACATCCTAGTCTCCTTTTTACATTTCCAAAATAGTAAAGAAACAAAAAATAAACCTCCTGTGATATCACATTATAACATCCTTGATCTGGAACTCTCTTACATGGCTGAATTGGGTTGGTTTTGTGACCTCATGATATCCTCCCCATATACCAGAGGCTACCAACTAGTAGATATGGTTTGATCACTACAGTTGAGAGACTATACCACTTGGTTATAGAGTTACAAAATAGTGTAAATGAATGGTAATAAAAAAATATTAGAGTGTGGAAATAATTTAAGAAATATAATAAATTAGAAAAATAATAATAAAAGACAATTGAATAATAAAATAAGAAACTAGATAATGTAATTTCATGTTGGAATTTTATTATGTTTCATGATATAAATAATAAAAATAATATAATATCTAACTCAAATAATGATTCAAAATTCCTCTGTCTCGAACCCCTGGTTGTTCCCATCACTAAATACCATCCCATCCATCAAGAAATAATCAAAAAAAAGACCTTTACCCTTTTCCCAGACTATATCCATATAATATTCTTGAGTACTAAGTCAAGGCAAGAGTAGGGTGTGAGTATAACTTAGTAGGTCGAAACTACCATGTCTAAACATAACAATTCTGATAATAATTTCAATAAATAATGTATTATTTTGGTGTATTAATTTATTAAATATTTAACTTAATACCACATCAACCAGCTTCGGCACCATTACAGAATATCTCTAATCAGGTCTCACATACATGCCCACCATAAGCATATAACCATGGTAAAACATAACCTACCTCATCACTATGTCAGAATATCTCTTGACATGCCTCACAAAAATCCCAACATAAACCTAACCATATGAACATGGTAAAATATAACTTACCTCATTTCTATTTCGGAATGTCTCTGATCATGTCTCAAAACCATTCCAACAAATCCATAGCCAAATAACCATGTTATATAACACAAAAATCATGGTAAAACCCACTATATACACAATTTAGCAATCAATCATGGTCGAGCCTGATATATAATTATTTATAAGGGCCAATCCTAGTAAATAATAATTTCCACGTGTGTCAAGGCCAAGATTAGTATATATAAATTTCATCATGTGTAACTGGGCATAGCCCATTAAATAATAATATTTTCATGTATCAGTGAATAGCCTAGTATATAATCATTTCAATATATCACATGTCATATCCTGATATATAAGAATTTCAGCATGTCAATGAGACCAATGCCCTATATAATCATTTAAACAATTAAACTTGGCCAATTCCCTATATAATAATTACATCATTGAAATATCTAAATGTTTCTTTACAATAAGGATTTAATAATAAAAAATTGTAGGGGTTAGTGGATAATTATACAAATTACCATTTATATTTCAATTAAACAATTCATTTATCATTTAGTCATAAACTAAGAAAATTCTAGTCATAGAAATTATCAAATAAATATATAGTGAATATTTATCAAGTAGTCACCTAATCCAATGTCGAGCTAAACAAACTTTAATCTATTAAATAGTTCATATATAATCATGGTTTTCCCTACCCAAATGGTAGCCATAAGACAGGTCAAAAACCAATTGAATCCAAAGGGGTTTCAATGAATAACATAAATCATGGTTTAATCTATTATGTTTCACGTTATTTTTGTGAAATTATAATATTTCACATACATTCAATTTAAACAAACTATATGGAAAATGGTTATATCCCTAACTTAAACTGGAAATAATACAGTGCTTTAAAAGGGAAACACCAATGAAGAAGATGGTGAATATGATTTCAAGAAAGATCCTAGATCGTAACCTATTAATAACAATACTAAAAATGACCATGGTTAAGATATTACACTAAAAATGCTAGAGAAAAAATGGAGATAATGGAAAACTAAAGAAAACCCACTCACCGAAGAACATATGCAAGATTTGAACATTCATAAAGAAGACATTAACTCAAAAATTTCATGGATTCTTCTCTGGGATTGAGAGGTGGAAAAAAAACATGAGTTAATGAGATTAATATAATGCACGATTCCATTTAAAACTAATGGTTTGGAAATTACACATCATATATTTATTTTTAGAGGGATGTGTTGAAAAAACCATTATCTTAGAGGGATTTTTAATTAGTTATAACATTACAAGACTTGTTTTTCATACACAATGTATAATTAGTTCTTTTCCTATATTGGGTTCATGACATGTGTCTCTCAGAGTTTTCACATCATGTAATACCTTTACCTGGCATCTAATTCTCCTACTGATTCCTTTCAGCCCAGTTTACTGTATAAGGATCAGAAACACCTCCATATCCTTCCAAGCATGTAAAAACCCTCATAAATGCATTTATATCTAAAATCCATTAATTAAAATAAACCTGCAATACTAATAATTTTGTTATTTTCTCCAAGAAAAGGCTCTCCATCTCTGGGAAAGACTAAGCCATCAAGTCGTAAAGGCAATGGAAACCCCATTGAAATATATTTTTCTCAAAAACTCAATGAGGTATGTTCCTAGAAAAAGTTGGGATCTTAGAATCCTAAAAGTTAACATTTTCATCCATAATTCATGGATTTTATTTATCAATAATTATTATTAAGATAAGTTAATTTTTCCTATTTTAGAAATTCTTTTTTTGTCAAACCTTATTCAACATTTCTAAAATATTTATTATTGGATTAACACAACATTCACTACAGTTTAAGGAACAATAATATTATGTTGAATCAATTTAAATAAATTTTTATATCAAAATTTGTGGGAGAAATTTTGATAAAAAAAATTTCCAAAAGGGGGATAAATATTTTATTATGAAAAATCTAGGTAAGTAAAATCTCAGTTTTTATTAAATCTATATCCTTTGATCAATTAATTTTACTTATGTTTTATGTATATATTTTATTGGGTTTTGTAAACATCAATACGGGGTATATTTTTAAGAATGTGTTGATCTAAAAGATAATTAATTTATTATTGATTTTGAATCTCACAAACACACACATTTATGCAAAAAATGAATTTGATCTATGTTTATTTAAGGATAAAATTTATTGGAAAAATTATTTTATTCTAGAATAACTATAGTTTAAATTCCATTGAAGGTTTTTTCTTAAAGTATTATATGAAATTTAAAGTAGTCTGGAATCACTGTTCATAACCATAAACTTGAAGAGAACATATAGATTATGAACCGTGCATTTGTATGGATCCCTACATTTGTAACTCGACATTTGAAGTAATCATAAGGTTTAGGAACCATAATTGTGTCAATGACCATACATTTATGTAACTAACATATATTTTATCAACCCAATATTTTTAATCATTCATATGCTCTCCAATATACATTTGAATAGTATTTGTACAAATTTAAACCCTATATTTAACAATGTTTTCTATAGTATTTGAATTATGTATTATTTCAATGATTTTTATAATGGTTTCATCGAAGTTATTTTATCATTTATATCCATTTTAATACCGATTCAAAGAACCTTTTTTAATGGTTTATATAATTTTTTTGTTTTTTCTATATTTCATTTTTTCCTAGTAATTTAAATTTATGTGATGTCAATTTATTAGGTGAATTTTATGGATATGTTTAACCATATGTAAATAAATATTCTTGTTAAATACTGAGAGTTTATTTTTCTCCAAAATATATTTAGTAGTAAAAATTTATCTATTGTTTGAATTAGAGATAAATATTGGATACATATATGTTTTTTGATATTTTTTATCTTTTCCTGATGATGTTGTATCCATTTTTCTATTTTTTGGTATTACATCAAAATAACTAATCAAAGATACAGCTTGAAGACATACATGATCATTATCTATTGAGTTCTCATGATGTCTCTCCTAAAAGGTTATTCATCTAATTATGTATTTATTTGATGATAATATTCCACTACAATTTCTTCAAAGTTACTCTTTCTTGAATACTTCTATCTATGATGAAAGAAGATCCATCTTATATCATTTTCTACTGCAATTGTGAGCAGAATTTTTTTCCATAAAATCTACATATCTTTTTTTCTCATAGCATTAGCTACTTATACTCAGTCTTGTTGGTGTTCCAACTTCTCACTCTATGATATGGTTATATACGTTTCCAATAAATTAACTTGACATGTTATAAGGTTTTAACCTCCTATATTATATTGATTAAGTCTCTAGATAAGGGGACATATCATAGTGAAAATCAAAACGATCATTGAGATAGTGTTTCTGTAGTGGAATAAGGGAACTTTATGCCCCCATAGACTATAAAAATTTCTATGTTCTCTTATTTTTTTCTTACACTACATAATCTGTCTATAAAAACAATGTTTCATGTCATATCAATTCATAAAGAATAATTAAGTTTAATTTTTAATAATATTAAAAGGTCACAATCCCCCCCCCCCACTCTTGTGTATCTTCATATTATTCTAACATAATATAATTCTCATTTGGACACCCATTTATTTTTCAAACACTTTTTTTCAAAGAAATGATGTATTTTAATTCAATACGTTGACAAAAAACAAAAAAAGTATAACCATAAAGATATAAAAAACATTGGGATCTATCAAATTATCATAAAATATCATTCAAATGGTGTATAAATATTGACACCTTATACTCATTGTATGTATCCTTAGTATTAAACAATGTCATCCATGTTTATTAAAAAATATTTATGATTTTATCCTGTATATAGACTTATCCCTTGGGTTTTCACTAATTATTTCTTATAATAACCTCCAATGAGTAACTGCATCCTTCTATCATACCATATATTGTGACCACAAAATATCTTACATATATATTTCATATATTTTACTGAATATTCGATACATAACATAAATATCCACTCCAGTACTATAATGGTTTAGTGTCTTTGGAGACTAGATATGTAAACATATTATTTATGTTCCTTATATATCATGTCTCATAAATTCATTCTCACTTTATTCCCTACCTGACATACCCTAATTTAAACCTTTATTCAAAACCTTGAAAAAAGAAACATAATAACGGATGGGATCATTTTTTCATTAACAAAAAACCTGGTAGATACCAATCGATGATCATATGAAAGCATAAGATAAGAATAAGGGTCTGATATCATGACCATAACTTAAAAATTCGTACCAAATTTGTTATTATTCATAAAATGATTCATGGAATATTACATTATCATATCAAAATAAATTATTCATAAGAGTGATGAAACATTATAAATCAATCATGAAACATTAGTTCATATCATAATCATAATAACATGACATAAAAAGTGTGTCACAATAATAGTTATATAAACTATTTTATATTTCATTATTAACTACTAATACCATAATTTAAAAGTGGATCAGGAATCAATGCATGTTTCCCATATCATAACGAGTCTGAAATCGCCCCTTTTTCCCAAAGAGGATCAAGCATCAATACCTATTTCACATAGTGGATTAGTAATCCTTACCTATTTCCCATTATTATTTAATTAAATATAAGGATTTAAAAAATTAATTGGTGGACCTTAAAGGACCCACTCATCACTTAATGAAAATCATACATATCTATTGCATAATAACATAAAAAATTCATCATTTAATCAATGTATAACCCATTTAAAATTAATGAATTTTATAGAAATATCATCTTCATAATAAATCATCCATAAAAAGAGTATGTTTTGTATAATTTCATCATATCCCCATTAATTCATAAATAAAATCCAATGATGTTATCATTGAGGAAAACATTCATCAAAATACAAATAGAATATTTCTGGAGGAATATTCAAGTTTCATTTTTAAACTCTTTATTTAAAATAAAAATATTTCTAAAATTTTTAGGAAAAAAATTGCTTTGAAAATAATCAGGAAAAAATATAATGGAGGCCTCAAAAAGTAGATCAGTCATAATTATATTAAATTATATTCATGTAATAATCATTTTGAAAATAAATATTATGTTCATGCCATCGGTTAAAAGTACAACATTCAAAAAATGAAAAGATGATAATTTATAATCATTTTTTTAAAGAACGAACATTTGTAAAATTAATTTAATAAATCACTGAATTAAATTAAAAATAATTATTTAATCCATTTTCTAGAACATTTATATTTAAGAAAAAGTATTTTTAACTAAATATAAGAGAAATAAATCCATCATTTCATAAGAATATGTTATTAATCATTTTTAGTTTCAAAGAGAGTAATATGGTATTAAAACATTAAACATTAAGAAATAAACATTGGAATATAAAATATAAATTCTAATACATAAGGATCATATAAATTCCTCCATTTAAATACAATTATATATAATCTTGATTAAAATGGGATTGAAACATAAATCCCTAAACTCAAGAATTTTCATTCTTCTTATGCATTAGAAACCTATGTTTTATTAATATAATTTTTTTATAAAAATATTAAATAATCAAACTCATATATATATATCATAGAATATATTATTTAATTATAATATCTTATCACAAATTTATTAAAACTTGTTATTAAAATCATTCTTTGAGGTGATTACTACTTCGTTTCTCATGCATGATTCAGTTCGACTATCCCAGTCCTTAGGCATTGATCATGGATCCATCATCTATAGAATGTTAAACATGGTATAAATATCATATATTATAATTATATATATTAATTCATTCATAAAAGTTAGTGATAGAAAGACGAATCACACCATTCATTAAGATAGTTGGTTGTACATACACATAAACATTATTTTCATTTTTTGATGGATGGATCAAAAGAATGGTAATTAATAATTTACCTTTATAGAATAATTATTGTATCATATATATCAACTAACAGAATGGTTAGAAGGTAGTACACATGTACACATGAGTGACGTTATCATTTTCCAAATGATTGGAATGTTAAAAGGTAGTTGTGATATTATAATTGTAGGACAATATTTATATACTAAATATAATATGTAACCATTTAAACCATAAAAATAACCATCCCTAAAATATGGTCATGGGAAATAATTTGTATCTCTACGTGGAGGTTCTAGTCCACATGTTCACGTGAGTGATGATTTCACATATCATTTAATGAAAAAGTGGGATGATAATGATGATTATATATATTAATAAAATTTATTTGTATTTTTGATATTGGATTTATTATTTAATTATTCATATTAAATATTTATAAGAGTTATAAGAAGATATTATTTTAAATAGGGCAAGTAATATGGATACCTCTTCTTCGGGAGGTTTCCTTTAGAACCCTTCTCAAATACCGATGAAATAGAATTTTTAGAAGACCAAAAATAGTAATTAACATATAAGGTAGTTTAGAAGATAACTAATGAGATTATGGATGATCTAGATGCATTAAAGATGTGTGAATATAAGTTATATGGGGTTTCCTCTTGTAATGGAGGCAAATGACACACTTGGAATAACTTCAAATATTTAAATATAATTGATTAATTTCTCAATTATGGTTATTAAAAATATCAATAAATTAAAGTAAAAAGAGTTTATGGTCGAAATATCATCATCTAATGAAATTTATACAGGCATTGGTGTCATTCTAAACTTTATATTTTGGTTTAACCAATTAATTTAAAAAATTTAACCTTAATTGTGCTAACAACTTTTTCAATCTTAATGTGCAATAAATTTACTTATAAGGTAACAATTGGATCATAAATGGCCAAGGGATGACATTTAAGAACATTTATAATAATAATTATCCTATTTAAATATATTTATTATTTTTAAATAATTTAATAAAATAGTATCATTTATAAAATATCAATAATGGAATTTTTGATACTATTTACTTTATTTTAATTTAATGGCTTAAAATTAGTAATTTTATTAATATATAAACCATTCATGAAACCATAATTTGTTTTATTCGTCTAATAAATTCATGTATAACTATAAATCACAAAAAATAAAATTACATTTTGAGTTTTTTATATTATTTATCTAATTTTTTTACTCCTTTCACAAGAATTATCTCGGCATTATGTATATAGTTAAGTTAATTATTACATCCCAAAAAATTTAAAATAAATTTCAATTATAAATATAAATAATTTCTATTTGAAATAAAAAAAATTGAACTGAAATTATCCACTATTTATCCTTATGTAATAATTTTAGTGATATTAATTTCAAGATATTGGTATTTTGAAATATTCTTTACTTAAAATTATATAAATATAATTATCTAGGGTAAATGGAACCAAAATACCATATATTATTATATAGGATTTATATGACTAAATATATCCCATAAAATGAAATGGGTTGATTTTGAAACCTTATCTCATGGTTTTAATAATATTTTACCCATTTTACCCTTATTGTGGTGACAAATATTTAGCAAAGTAACTATTAATAATGAAAAAAAATAAAATGGAAATATTTAAAAATTTTGAACATTTTGATTTAAAATAATAAATCCATTTTCCATAATTATATTCACATAATCAAAAGAAATTAATTTATTATTAAACCCACAAAATGTGAAAAAATGTTGTTTTCTAAAAACAATTCTGAATTATTAAAAGTTTTTATATTAAAATACTAACATAAAATTAATTCCATTAACCTTAATGGGTTTATTAAAATTTTATATGAACTAATTTTACTATTATAGAATTTAAAAAAAATCAACTTTTTAAATGATTGAAATGAAATAACATTTTTCAATTAAAATATGTATTTTCACTCTTCATAAAGAATCATGTATTTCATAAAATTCATAAATAAACTCTAATGTATTTTTAAATTAATAACTACCAAAATGAATATACTTTTAAAATATGAATTTTTAAAATGTGGAAATAATTATTTATATTTTTTTCTTGTAAAGAAATTTAATACCATTTATGAGGAAAAAATGTATTTTTAAAGCATGTAATGACTTTAATAAAAATATGTTTTCATTATCTAAAAGTTTTATACATATTGTTTTTCAAAATACGGTTATCCATATTCATACCTTCAATTTAATAACCATGATATAACATTTTACTATATTATGTATCATTTAGACTCGGCGCTTCATGTATCATATGCTATCAAAGAAATAAAATTTATTTATTGAGATCTATATCAAAAAAACCTTTTCTTGTTACATTATTTATCGGTTTGATGAGTGTAATTTCCTAAAATAATGTATTTAATATTTTATTTTTCTATTATCCAAAGTTCTCTATTAGTCCCATAGTTCTATATCAACTCCATTAATGATTCCAAATAATGTCTATTTAAAATATTATTCATGGTCAAAAAATTAGTTACGATTAGTGTCTCTTACATATATAGAATTCTTTATTTACAATATGTTATAGTTTTTATCCGTTTTTTATTTTTTTACAGAAAATTCCCAAATTTCACTATTTGCATAATTTAGAAATCATAATTCTAAAAATGTAATCAATTTTACCAATTTCATACTTTAAATATGGGAAAATATAATTTAATCAAATGACACATAAAATAGTTTCTAAGTGAAAAATGTTACTCGACATAGCTATATTACTATTCCAACGAACACATTATTTATCTATTAAATACCTTGTCAAAACCTGTTATAAATTTTATGATAATAATCTTATAAAATTTAAAATTTATTTCCATATGATAATAATAATTTTTTAATGAAATTTTTTCAATATAAAATATTTTCCATAATTTTTTAAAATTAATTTTTATATATCATAAGATACCCAAAAAATGTTTTATTAATTTATAATAGAGGGAAATTAATTTCGCAGTTACACATATAATATTATTTTCGTTTATTATAAATTATTTATCATTTTATATAATTATCATATATATCATCACAAACACATGAAATAATGTATGAAAATAAAATGTATGTAATAGAATATTTCAATATTTAGAATGGTCGCATGCTAAAATCATAATTATAATATTTAGAAAAAAATTCCAATAGTTAAATTCCAATGAATACATTACTATTTCATTGCCAATATAAGACTAAAAATATAAGAAATTCAGTTATGAATGAAACATAGATATTGAAAATAATATTTTAGATGATCATTTAATGAAATTAATTTTATTATGAGATATATGAATATAATTCCATTAGGAAATATAGGCTAATAAAACAAATTTTTTGTTAATAATTAAAAATTAACTAATAGATTCAAATTTACACAATATAATTATAAACATATCAAAAATAGATTCAATAGTGCATTATAAAATCCAGATTTTAGTATGAATGGTATTTTCATACAATTAAATTTATTTCATAATATCATATATTTATGAATAACAAATATATCATTTATAATTATTTATATATATATTGAATGATTTAAAATAATACCTAAATAATTATAAATAATATATACTCAGTAGTTATGTATCCAATTAAGAACCCACATACCATTATATTATAATTCAAAAATACTATCATTCCTTAAACATTTATATTTCATACCATATTCTATTTTTATTATGAAACATAAATGTTAAATGTAAAATGTATATGGGAGACTAAAAGTTAGGATATATTATTTATTTACTTTTGGTTCTAGTATTTATAAAATTATTTTTGTTTCATGAGTTATTTAATATAAAGAAATATATATTCCATGGCTATTATGATAATTTTTATGAAAGATCATGATATATATATCAATTATCCCTAAAATAAACACTAAATAATTTTTTATTTTATTCTAAATTACATATTGTTTATATATATTATATATTTTAATTTTAATCTAAATAGAACAAGCAGATATTGGTATCTTATTGTATTTCTTTCCCTATCAGTAATTTTATTTTCTATATTTGTTTCACTAAAATGAAAAGTAGAATAAAAATAATCTTAATTAAAATATAGGTGAAAAATATAAACAAAATATGGTTTCTTACATTCCCCAATTAAAAAATTTTGGAATTTTTTATTTTTTACAAAAAAAATACTTTTAAAATTTATGATATATTGATTCCATCTTAAAAATATATAATATAGTTTCAAGGTAAATGTCTCAAATTTTATTGATCCTTCATTTTCTAATTCTGGGATGTGTATTAATTTCGGATAAAATTCATGAATATTTTATGTTGTTCTGAAATGGTTCTTAAAATTTTGAAAGTTATTTACTTTTTCTTAAAGTTTATTAATTTTTTGTGACATATGAATTTATTATGAAGTTTTAATTTCATAAAATATTTTAAAATTAAATTGTAATTTCCAATTAATATACCATTTTATAAGAGATCTAAGGTTTTTAGTTTAATAAATAAAAATTATATGAAATTATTCTCTTGTTCTATATTATAATTCGTTTGAAAGTAATTTTATATGTATAAAAAGTTATTTTTATTTCTATTGAATTGATTTCTTTTAAAAAATAATTATTTTAATTATCCTTGGATAAATCACCTTTATGCATATTAGTAGATCATTTTTTTATCTGTGTATATATAATAACCTCATTTTCTTTAGTCTTTATAAAGGTAGATGTGTAAGGTAGTCTTGTGTTAGGGTAGGATATTTAGGTCTATGTATTGTATTATTCAGAGTTTTATAAGGGATATTCATGTTTCCATTACTGTGCATGAGGTCATTCCATCACTCGTGTTAGGGTGTATTCTTTTGTGTGTTAGGGTGAAAATTTCTTACATGATGGTCTTTTGTGTGTTGTGTGAGGTTGAGACGTTAATCAGAGTTATTTTAATTCCTATATAAGTGTTAATAGTCAAATAAAAGTAAAATATATCACCATTAAAAAATCCCAATGTGTCACATATGGGTAATTTTTGTTAACGGGTTTTTCTGTTTCTAATTATTATTTGTTTTCCCCCTAAGTTTTCATGAATTTTACAAAATTGAAATGGAGTATCATTGTATTTCATGGTATTTATGATGTACTAAAATCAAATTTTGACTCCCTAAATTATATGATTATTTAATGGATTTTTTGAATTAAATATAATCTAAAATAGATGAATTATAATTTAAAATATGATATTTTTGTGATTAATATATAAATATTTGAGAATACTACCATCTGTTGATCATAAGAACTGGAATCCATCCTTTATTTGAGTATCTTATTTCCTATTGAGTTTGGGTGACCAGAAATACATTATTGAAGGTCTCCAAAACATCCTAAAATTTATAATTCCTTCCTATAACTCTTATTCCCTGATAATTTTCACCGTCTCTCCCCTCTATTATTATTGTTTCAGTAGGTAATTATTCTTCTAGATAAGGGATCCGAATTCTCTCTTTTATTTTTTTGAAAGGATTCAATTAACACTATTGTAGTATCCTTATTTAAATTATATTTATAAAATATAATAATTTGTAATTGTTGAATAATTAAAAAAATTTGTAAGAAACACATTTATTTTTTATCCTATAAATTTAAGAGGAAATAATATCACATGATGAAAATTTTATAAATGATGTTTTTCAATGTGGAAATTATTAGTTTAAATAAATTTTAGTGGATAAATAATATTCTTCCATAAATTATAATTTTAATCAATGGGTTATATTATATTTTTCTCTTTATATAAATTATTTGATGAAACGTGAAACAATATCGCATGAATTAGATTGATTATATCCATAAAAACTAGAGTATGTCATATAGTTATTTATGATTTATATTATTTCATGATCCCAAAACTAAAAAATTGGAGTTGGGAATGAATTATTATATTCTATTTAATTATTATTGTTGTTTTACAACTTTTAAATCAAAGTAATATGTTGATGAATTTTTTCACATGCCATTTATTAATAATAATTTATAGTCTATAGATTATCTATGGTAGAAAGAAACAGGATAATCACATGTATTGTGTAATTATTATTTGATAGGATGAAAATAAAATCTCTTATAAAATTATGAATTTTTGTATCATTCATGGAATTTAAGATTTATTTTTTTGATAATTATCACATGTGTAGATAATTATGATTTCATATAAAATATTATTTAAAGTGTTTGTAATTGGTATGGTCTCTTATATTTTATAAATGATTATTGTTCCACCTAAAATTAACTAAATAGTGTGTTATCTAAAAATCATTGTTATGTTTTTCTATTTATAATTGACCAATTTCATTAATTGATAAATAGTTTAATGAAACATGATGTTATAATTTAGATGGAATAGGTACAAGGAGAATAACAACTACACTCCTTATAATTGGTTTAACATGCAAATATTCTCGAAAGAATGATCTTGTTCTATTATTTTGTATTATCTTTATAATATAGGTTTATTTGTGGGGAAAAATTCATAACACCTTGGTCCATCTAAGATTAAATTAAAACAACTTTTGTAGAGAAAACATATTTAGGCTAGAACGGTCCAATTTATTTAACATGATGTTTGATAGACTTGATTCCATGGCCATGATGCCTTTTTTGTTTGATAATACATTTTAAATGTATGTATTCTCTAGTAATTTAGATCCTTGATGTGATTTATTGATAACCAAGTATAGTTTAAATTATTTGAATAGAAATGGTATAGAATCTCTATATAGTGAACCCTACTATTTATACATAGATATCACATCTTACTAGATGAATATTCATTATAAAAACATTAAATCTATTCCAAAATCATTCCAGTCTAGTATCTTTGGAATCATGGAAACATAAAATCTTGTTCATATAATATCTACATATTCTCCCAGTTATTTCTACATTACTAGCACCCTTATTTGACATATAATACCTAATACATTTATTCATAACTTGGGGAAAGGAGACAAACAAAAAGGGTGAGCTTAAATGTTAATTAAGGGTAAAAAAGGGATATATCAATGATCACATTAGAATATAATAAGCATGTGGTTATAATAACATGATCTAAAATTTACAAAAAAAATACATTGTAAGTAAAATAAAATTATATCAATTAATAGAATAAATATTGGAGTTCATAAAACATGAATAATAATGGAATCAAATAACATGAACCATAATATCATAATATAGGCCTAAAACATTTAATTATGGCATACACATAAGCATATGAAATCATTTCTTTAGTAGTGAAGGATCACATACAAAGCAATAAAATTGGAATGGGTTCACTGCATATGATATTGTAGTAATCAAGGTTCACACATAAGATAATAATAGTGGATAGAGTCCCTTACTAAACTAGGTTCACACTTTA
The DNA here is from genome assembly GCA_963277665.1 of Viscum album. NCBI lineage: Eukaryota > Viridiplantae > Streptophyta > Magnoliopsida > Santalales > Viscaceae > Viscum > Viscum album. The sequence goes on from OY728165.1 coordinate 625,383,042, forward strand.
TTCTATATGTTCTTATCTCAAGAGATATCAATCTTTACTCATTTAATTTTAGATAGATATAGGTCTCACCCATTACATAATTAAAATCATACATATGTGTTCCATAATATTATAAAAAATTCACCATATCATAACCCATTAAAATAAATTTATTCCATAAACATCTAATCATAAAACAATCCATGGAACTAAAATGGGATTCATAATTATTTCATCATATCAGAACCCATGTAAAAAAATTGTACATTTCATACTGTCATCATAAACATAAATCATGGGAAAGAATATATATGGTATTTATAGGTAATATATCTAGTAAATAATAGGTAAAATTAAATAATTTAATGTAACATGGAAAACTATTTTGAATGATCACTTGGAATAATTATTGAGTAAAATAACCTTCCTTTTTTGGAATCATTTATTTTTTAAAAAGTTGTGAAATTATAAATGACAAAATTTTATTCCAAAATAACTTTTAAAAGTATTATATATATCTTTGAATAAAATATTTTTCAGGGTTTATGGAAAATAAATTATTTCTGTATAAGTTAAAAATTCCGTTAATATTTTTTTTTCAAAAAAGACACAATTTACATCATTTGGAGAACATTAAAAATATTCCTTCAAAACAATTTAGTGAAAATTAAAACACGCATAAAAATGAATTTAAGAAAAATAATATTATAAGAGTAAAGACATTTTTGAAAACATTATTAGAAAACATACATATGGAAGAAGAATATTCCCCAGTAGATACTTAAACATAAAAAAATCTCAAATATTGATGAGATTGTAAAATAAACCCTTACCAAAAAATTTACATGATTTAAAAGCACTCTGACCTCCATTATAATAAATTTTAATTAATTATAATTATGTAATAGATTAATTTTTACACTTATAATGTCCTATAATAACCTTTTATAACAATTTAACACTCCCTTTTTCATTATTCCTTATTAAAATTGTTATTTTTGGTGTTAACTTTTTCATTTCTCATGAGTATATCAGTTCCGTAGTTTGGGTACTTTTACATTTATCTTGGTTTAATCATATCCACAATATTTATCATGATATAAATATAATATATATTAATTATTTACATATTTAGATTCATCAATAAATTTTAGAGATAGAAAAATGAATCACACCATTCATGGAGACGGTAGGTCGTACTTACGCATTAACGTTGTTTTAATATTTCAACTGATTGATCAATATGAAGGTAAGTATTAACTAACCATTATAAAATCATTATAATATCCTATACATTATAAATACTCATAAAATATTTCCTTATTACCATAAATGTAACATATAAATGAAAAATGAATGAAATCAGTTTGTGGAGGTGGCAGTCCAAACGTATGCATGGGTGATGTCATCATTTCATAAAAGACTGGACGGTAAGAAGGTAGATATGATATAATTATTATTGAGTGTTAATTGTGTCATTAAATTAATATATAAACATTACACCGATCATAATACCCATCCATATAATATGGTGATTAAAAATGAATTTTCTAGCTATATGGATATGGTTAGTCGTACGTACACACTGGTGATACATTCACTTCTCATTTGATGGGAAAGATGGTTTTTAATGTTTATTTCATAATGATAATAAAAATTAATAACATTTATTATAAGTAAGTTTTTATTTTATGACACATACCATAGAATAAATAGAGGTTAGGAAGAGAATAAAATAATGTGATCTTGTAAGGTGATTATATTTTCTTTTAAATGAATCCTTCATATCCCCATTAAAGGTCTCTAAGGATTCTATTTTTAGAAGGCCGTAATCTCAATAATGTGGATAGAAAAGTTTATACGTAAAATTTTTAGATATTGGTCAATGTAGAAGGGGAAATTTGGTGTGAAAAATTTAGGGAGGTGCTTCCCTTTTATAATTGAGGGGAGGGGAACTATTGAAACTTCTCTAAAAGATTAAATTATAATAAATTAATTCTAAGTAAAAATATTCTCAAATGAACATTTATTTTAATATAAGGTAGGTTTGGGTTATAATCATATCAATTAATATAATTTAGACAAAAAAATTGGGTACTTTTAGACCTTATCATTTTGATTAACACTTATTTAACCAAATTTAATTTTTACTATGGTAACACCTTTTTCAGTATTATTGTGTTATAATTTTTACTTATAAGGGAAAAATTGGAAAAACAAAATTGTCTATTTATTATATTTTATACCATATAATAACCACCTTGTATTAATTATTTATTTTTATTATTTGTAAATAATTTAATAAAAACAATTTCTGAAAAATTAATAGTATTGTCAATTTTTCCACTATTCATTTAATTTGAATTTTAGTACGAAAAGAAAAAAAAGACATTATAATATAATTATACTTACCTAATATTTCTTATAAATATCATTATTCATGATTCATAATAATTGATTCAAATTATATCACTTTTAATATTTTTAAAATCATTTATCATGTATTTTATTCAATGGAGACATACTACATCGGTGTTGCATAAGAATTTAAGTTCATTATATAATTACTAAAAATGAAAAAATATATCATGAAAATAAAATTATTAATATCATAATAAACAGGTATATTTATTCAGATCCTACTTTCTCACTATCTAGACACATAAAAGATATTAAAAAAATGAGAGTGACGTTTTTGTAATATTCATTGATTTAAATAATATGAAATCATTTTCAAAGACAAGTGTCCATTAAGAAACAAAATTTCAAAACTAAGATATTAAGGGTAAAAGTAAATTCATTCATTAGAAATTTAGATGAATGATTATATCTTAATCCCTTATTTTTAATAAATAATAACATGTTTTACCTTTTACCGAGGTGAAAATTTTTACCACGGTTACTATTCATATTGACCAAATATAAAAGGGGGTTATTTACTAAATTAGAAAATATTATTTCAAAAATTTTAATTAATTTTATATTTGTAAATACATATAAATTTTATAATTTAATTTTAAATAAATAATAAAAAATGTGAAAAATAGTTTTTATAGAAAAAATATATTTTATGCATAAAACTAGATTTATTCTAATCCTATTCCTATAAAACTATTTGTTGATTGTTTAAAATTATTGATCAAGTAAGTAACATATATATTTAATTAAAACCATTAAAAAATGGGTTACTTTAATTTATTAATATAAAAATAAATTTCCTGGAAAAAAATTATTTTCAAAAAAAATATTTCTTTTTTCTTTCAAATGGTTTTTATTTTCATTTATAATCAATTTATAGCCAATTAATTAAGATTATATATATAAAACAATAAATTTTTAATTATATATTTAGTCCTAATAATATCATACAATCCAACATGTATGATATAGATATAATTTTAAATAATAATATTTTTATTTCATTTTTCTATTCATTTAAACCCGGTGTTGTGTGTACGCAAGCTATCGAATAAAAAAGTATTTAAAGAAAATTATTTCCTTAATATTTTAGAGTGTTTCATTCTAAACCGCATAAAATGAATTTATCTCCTAGAATTAATCATAATAATACAAATAAATGAGGCTAATTCTACCTCGTCACATCCATAGGATCACGCATAGCTTACTTAAATTGGTGGTTTCACCAAAAAAATTGACTAGGTGGGTGTTTTTATTTCGTAGAACTTTCTCTAAAGGATCTAGAATATATAAAAGTTTTCACTTATAGAAAATTTCTCCCTATAGTGGTTTGAACTCTGATTTTAGTACATGTGAAGAATCATGTATGTACTTTATTAGGGGAGATACATGAAACACATAATAAACTTGAGAGATATTTGGTGGAAGCATCAATCGATAAGAGACTGTCATGATACGATCATGAATTTAAAAAGGTTCAATATATATAGGGATTATTTTCCCCTTGTTCAATAATATTATCACTCTATTATAGTTTTATATTCATAGTAATACATTATCACCAACTCCAAACTCTATATCATTCTGACAATTTTCAGTATAATATTTTACATCAACTCTGAGATATTTTTATGTGTTGTTTAATGCATCTTAAAATATATGTAATTCCATAAGCTAGTTAATGTATCTATATATTTATTTCTAAAAATTAATTCATGTATTTTGGATTTATTCACTTCTTACCATAGGGGGCTTTATAAGGATCTATCTAAATGATGGAGTGAAATCTATTATTGTAAGAAAATTTCACCAAAGTAATGTATTGATCCCAACCACCGTTAAAATTAATTGAGCAATCTATGAACATGTATTTTAATGTTTGAATGATACTCTCATACTTAACATCTATATTATAATGACAATTAGTTTTAAAATATTAGTCTATATCCATAGCATACTGATTTTTTCTCAAAAATAAAGAGGTAAACCCAGGATCTCAACCATATAAAATTCATAGTGGTACACCATGCAATATTACCACTTACTTGATATATAAATGAGTAAGTTGATGAAGAGGTAATTCTTCTCTAGTGGAATTGAAGTGTGATAACTTCATAAGGAGATTTACTACAACCCAAATAGAATTATTCCCATTGGATATTTTTTTGGATTTTAATGAAAAAACCATATTGATGTTTTCCCATTTCTATTCTAGTAAGGGTAATTTTTGTAACCTTCCCTTTTACTTTTTTTTATCTAACATAAATTTATGACTTCCATGAACCAAGAAAAATAATCTACAATATCTATCTTTATTTTATACCACCAAAAATACTATTTCAAATATATATACATATTCATACGTACGAGATGAATAGAGAATAAAGAACTATGAGCTTTATCCATTAGCTCCTTCATAAAATCTATCAACGAAAGAACACAAACACAGTTCCTGAACCGAATTATTCCATCACAATGAGGGTTGAACTTATAAAAAATTATCACTTTCTTTTGTAGCCATACATCATATTTATATTCCTCTATAATCTTCACATTGAATTACAGTTAAACACACATTTAAAAAAAGATAATATTTTCCCCTTATATTAATATTTCATGCACCACACATTAAATTCCTAGAAATATAAGATCTTTTTTCATCATCATCATATAAAAAATAGCATTATACTTTTGACTCTAAGAATATACCCCCTTGTTTTCTTTCCCAGGGTGGAAATGAATTGAGAATCCATAATCTTTAATCAGCTCCATCCATCTTCATTGGCACATGTTCAACTCTTTTTGAGTGGAAATATAATTTAAACAATTGTGAGAAGTATATGTGTCATGTTTTTCTCCATATATATAAAACCAATATAAATTTATCATAAAAAATATTATAGATAACTCTAAATCATTATTAGATTAATTTTACTTAGCGAACATAAATTGTTGGTAAGTATAATCTATAACCATATTGTTCTATATTAGGACACATCCAAGTACCTTTTTTGTTACATCCCTAGATATTATAAACTCTTCTCCACTATATGGTGGTGTAATATTAGGTGGTATGACTTTCCATTTCTTTATTTACATAAAAAATCATTCACATTCATCCATCCAAAGGAAATTGGCCCCCTTTTGAGTTAAATTGATTATTGGATAGGTAGTAATGAAAAATGTCCCAAAAATTACTGTTAATAACCATCGAAACTAAGATAACTGTGGATCTTAGTCAGAGTGATTTTCTTGGTCTAATGTTCAATAACATTTTCTTTTTATGGATCTACTGATATACCCTCAAATGAGATTATATGACCCATGAATGAAACCTTCCAAATCCAAAATCCACACTTGGTACATTTTTCATAAATATTCTCTTTCCTTGGGGTATTCATCTCAATTATTCAGTGATTTTCATTCTCTTCCTTTAATATTGAATAAATAATAATTCCATCTATAAATACTAAACAAAAATGATCAATGTAATCTCTAAATACATAATTTAATTAATCTATGAAGATATAGGGGTATTTGTAAGACTAAATTGAGTCACTATAAATGCATAGTGTCCATCCCTTGCACAATTTTTTTCTTCTGTATTTCTTCCTTATTGACTCTCAATCCATGATATCCCTAATGAGATCAATCTTTGAATGTATTTATCTCCAAATATTTGATCAAATAAGTTATCAATATATTATATTTAATGGGTTTTCTTCATAGTGGTCTTGTTAAGGTCCCAATACTCAATGTAGTATCCCATTGATCCATCTTTCTTTCTAATAAATAAAATTGGTGCACCCAAAGATGATACAATTTGACAAATTATTCCCTTTTAAAAGTTATTATTTATTTACTTCTTCAATTCTTGAAAATAAATCGGGTTCATTCTATATGGAGTCTTATAAATAGGTATATAACAAGGAATGAGTTCTATTGAAAACTCAACTTCATGATTTGGTGGAAGACCCGAAAACTCCTCATGAAAAACATTAATAAACTCCTTCAAAATAGTCATATCATCTATGATGACTTTCTCCCCAACCATATAATATAAGTTCCATTTTTTAATAAAAATCATCTCTCCTAAAATAGATTTAATTTCAATAGAAAGTTTATCTTTTTAAACACAATTATAAGTGCTTTATGTTTGGTTCAAAATATGAAATATAATATCCCTTCCTTATAAATTAATGTGAAAATTATACAAATAAAAACAATCTATTCCAAAAATTAGATGAATTACAACTATATGATTAATGACAAGATTTTTAATATATAAATTCACATTAAATTCAACTAGAGATGAGTCATATATTTTGAATGTTATCATCATAGCTCTAAGGGTTTTTACTGATGAGTAAATATTTAATTTTTCAAATATTACTATGGTAACTTTGGGAAAGTATTTAGATACAATAGAGTTTCTATATCCATAATCAAATAAGACATTATCATCTCTTGAGTGGATGGTAAGTATAACTTTCACCATGTAATTGTCGTACCCCTCATAATAAATATTTATCATTTGAGATTACCCATTGTATCTAGTCTTATGAGTTTATTAACATTGATCATTATCATTAACCTTGGGATATGGGTACAATTTATCATAATTCTCATACTCTATACATTTAAATAATTTCACTATAGGTTGTTTATTCTGGAGAGTGTTCTCTCTTTTCGTATCATTAGCTAACATCTTCCCATAACTTTGGAATTCAATTTGTCGATGACATTAATTTACACACTTGAAGCATTTACCAATTTCCTTAAGACAATTCCTCCATGTTTCCTTCCACATTTTTGAAATAAAGGAGATTTCATTTTCTTTTCTTTATTATTTTTATAATTTCTTTTTAATTCCATTTTTGTTTATTTTTACAACCGGTATATTGGTGGGTAAATCCAATCTATATCTCTCCCTTGATAGCACATTGAATGATTTATTCAATTATACCGATGTTTCTTATCCCTTCCTCAGTATATTTTTAAGCCACTAAAGAATTAATCAATCTTACATTCATGTTGGATGATAATACAAGGCACATACCTCAATAGTCTTGTGAAATTTTCCTCATAAGTACCAAGATATTCATTATCCTTCTGAAATAACAAAAGAAATTTTTCTCCATTTTCGTATAAAGATTATGAGGAAAGTACTAGTTGAAAATTAATATTTTGAATTTATCCCACTCCGTAGATTAAATTTTTTATTGTTCTTACATGTTTTTGATAATATTCCACCACTGATCTTCTTCAACTTCCATATAATAAATAGCCAAACTAATTTTTCTTATTTTTAGAACACTGGATAACCTAAAATATATTTTTAGTTATACTGATCCATTTATCTTAAACTAGTGGATCAACATAACCATTAAAATAAGGTGTTCATTTCCTCATCAAGGAATCAATATAAATTTTTTCCCTCATTTTCTAATTTGGAAACTTAGTTTGGTTCATATCTTGAGAAAGTTATGTCTGGATATCAATAATATTATTCATTCCATCTCCCATAAAATTTAGTTTCTTTGGAGGAAAATCATTTCATAGTCCATTTAAATCATAATTAATATGATTACTTTGTTTTACATCCATTAACTGAAATTAGAAAACAATAGTGTTTTCAACAATAATCATGTTGAAAACCCATATCCTCATGAAAAAAAATCATTTCTAGATGTTAAATCATGATTCCTTCTATGAAACCTTATGTTAAACCTAGGTTATTCATGATCATTACAAAAACTATGGGATTATATCCATTTTTATACTTATCCTTAAGGTTGTTAATAAGTATTTATCATCATAGTTTCCAAGGGTTTACAAAACATTTCTATGATGCCAACAATAGTGACCCATAATTTTTCTACATAGAATTGGAATCTTAATAGATTATTATTCATTACATTACACTTCAATACACGCTATAATAATTTAGTTCTAGTATCCTTTGAAGACTAGAAACATAATAAATTGTTAATAAAATATATACATTGTATACTACTTATATTATAAAAACTAGAACCCTTATTATACATTTCATACTTAATACAATTATTCATAACATGGGGAAAGAAAACATAAGAAAAGTGTGAGATTAAATGAACTATAAATTTGAACAAGGAAGATATCAATGATCATATAAGTATTATATTATCATAATTTTATAACAAGATGGTAATAATATTTGAAAACCTTATACTAAATATAAAATATCATAATATTAATTAAGTGATTAAATATTAGTAGTTCGTAAGACATAAATCATAAAGGAATCAATTAACATGAACCATGAGATAATAATATAGGTGTAATACATGGAATTTTGGAATATAGATAAGTATAGAAAATATTTTAATTAGTATTTATGTCTCATTTACTAGTAAATAAATGTAGAATGGGTTCAATATAAAAACCATAATTGTAGTAAATGTTCACTCCCAAGACTGTCATAATAGATATATTCCATTATTGAACTGGTTTAACTTCCCATACCAATCTAATTTATCTCATGATATATCAATATTTACCTAATTAATATGAGGAAGATATTTTTCCAACCCATCACATAAATAAAATCATGAATATGCCTTCTACAAGATCATAAAACAATAATAAATTAAAAATAAATGATAAAATGGGTTTTATGGACATTTCATCGTAGCATGACTCATAGAAAAGAAATGTGGTTTATAATGATTTCAACTATTAATCATATACATAAACCATAAAGAGATTGGAAAAATTGTATCCTTAGATCATATCAAAAATAAATCATATGTAACATCAAATAATTTCATCTTATATGGAAAATAATTTTGAAATATCACTTGGAATAAATAATGAGGAAAATAATCAGTCCATTTGAAAATATTTTCTGTTTTAATATGTTATGACATTATAAAAGAAAACAATTTCTTTCAAGATAACCTTATAAAATTGTAAACGATGATTCAAATAGAAACTTATTCATGATAAATGAAAAATATATTTACACTTTATAAGTTAATATAGCATTCTTTCAATATTTTTGTCAAAAAAACACAAAGTAACTCGTTTGGAAAATGACAAAAATATTTAATTCAAAAAAAATTGAAAAGTAAAACATGAGAAAATATTCATTTTAAAAATAATATGATAATGGCAGAAAAATGTGTAAAATTTTTTTTAGAGAACATGAATATGGATGATAAATATTCCTTAATAGAGACATAAACTTAAGCAGACTGGAATATTGTTTATATTTCGAAATAAACCCTTACCTCAAGATCAAATTAATTCAAAATCACTATAACAACCAGTATAATGAATTTATATTTATAATAATTATATATATAATTCATTTTCAAATCTATTTTATCATATATGATCCTTTTAAAATATTTTATCATCATTTTTTTAAATAATTAATTATGAAATTGTTTTTTTGTTAATTTTTTGTTTATCATGAGTATATCTATTCATTGGTTCGGGAAATTTTACATTTATCATGGTTCCATAATATAAAAAAATTTCTTGATATAAATATTATATATTTTTACTATATACATATTTATAATCATCTATAAAACATATAGAGAAAAAAATTAATTACATCGTTCATGTAGATGATGAGTCGTACGTACACATGAATGTTTTCATCATTTTTCAACGTATCATTAAAAATTAAAGAAGATATTAACTCACCTTTCTAACATCATTATTATATAATATATCTCATATATATTAATCCAATTCATCTCCATTACCATCCAAGTAAAATATAAATGAATAAAAAATTACATTACTTCATGGAGGTGGATATCCACACATACGCACAAGCAATGTAATGATTTCTCAAAGAATTGGATGGTAAAGATGTTGGAAATTATATTACTATTAAATAAGTATAATTTTTTCATTAAAAATATATATAATAATTAATCCCATCCTAATACCCATTCATAATATATGGTGATGAAAAGAGAATTTCGTCGCTATATGGAGATCGTAAGTCATACGTACGCACAAGCGGTACTTTCTCTTATCATTTGATGGAAAAAAGGGCGCATAGTGGTGTTTTGAGAACATGAGCCTCAGCCCAGTTGGTGAGAACTCTTATGTACATCCAGAAGACTCGGGATAAAATCTAGGCGGAGGCATAATTTTTTGATACTATAACAAAACTGTAGCAGTACTATATCAGGACTATAACAGTACTGTAGCAGTACTGTAGTGGAACTATACAGTATTGTAGCTGGTACTGTAGCTAGAACTGTTCATTACTGTAGCAGGTACTATAGCAGGAACTGTGGCAGGAAATGTTTGGCACTGTAGCAACCAAGATTTTTTCCCCGTTTGGGCCTTCGGGCCACCGATTTGGTCCCCGGGCCCTTTAAGGCCTTTGCGCCACCTCAAGGCCTTCGGGTCGCCTTATGTGCAAATGAAAACCAGAGAACCTACAAGGAACAAGCTCTATAAGAGGATAAGAACGGATCTTTCACCACAGAAGAAGCTACATGGATTGCAAGAATGAGAGGGTATGGAACCTGCCATCGGGACAAGCCTGTACATGCACAAGATAGCCTAGTCGAATAGTCATGCATAGGTGGAGAGCTAATTTCATGATGAAGATGCTAGAGAGGATTATTTAAAAGTAATTAGTTTTTGTTTTATGAATTTTCTGAAGCCTACGAGCAATTAATTACTCTATGTACAGTGAGCCTTGTAATACTTACACCTACGGGACTTGTGAGAGTTCCACCTCACCCCTTGGAAGGTGGATTATCAAAATCAATAAAAAATGAAGGCCTTTGGGCCATTGTATGGATGGAGTAGTGTTTTGATAATAATAACAATAATAATAGTAAAACTTAATAATTTTACGGATTATTAACTTTTTATTTTATGATATATACTATAGATTTGGTATAGGTAAATAACAGTAGAATAGAAAGTGGTTGGGTAAAGAGATTACCTATTCTTTTAAATGAATCGATTAAATCTCCTCTACATGGCTCTAGGGTTTGCCTTTTTGGAAGAAAATAGCCTATATAATGTATATGGGGAAGTTTAGAAGGAAAATTTTCAGATTTTTAGTTTATATATAAGGCTCATAGTGGTGTGAATAAGTGGGGGATGATATTCACATTTATAATTGAGGTGGGTAGAACATTTAAAATTTCTAAAAATATTATATTATAATAAATTCCTTATCAATAAAAAATCAACCAAATGTACATTTATTCTAACATAAGATAGGTTAGGTTTTAAAACCCATAAACTAAATAAATTTAGACAATTTGTGGTGAAATTTTAAACCTTATTATTTTAATTAACCCTTAGTTAACCAGGTTTAATTGTAAGTATCATAACACCTTTTCAATATTAAAGTGTTTTAATTTGTAATTATAAGGTCAAAATTGGACTATAAATGTTAATTTATTACATTTTAGACCATATCATACCCACCTTATCATGTTTAAATATTTTTATTATTTTTAAATAATTGAATAATATATTAGTTTGATAAAATGTCATTAATGCCAATTTTTTCACTATTCATTTAATTTAACATTAAATAAATCCTAAAAAGAGGAGTTATAATAAAATTATTTCACACCTCCCTAATATGATAAATATATGTATTAAATAATTCAAATTTCAAAACATTGTATATTTTTAAATCATTTATTATATTTTTTGGTTAATTATATACATTTTTCATATGTGTTTCATAAGAAATTAGTGTCCTTATATAATTTATAAAAGTTATAAATAAATTCCTATAATTAAAATAATATTATTAATATCAAAATAAACACTTATATTCAGTCATAACTTATTTGTGTACCTATGCGGACACATAAAAGATATTAATAAAAGAATGTCATTTTGTAATTTTCATTAATTTAAACAATATATAACTAATTTTCAAGGAGAAGTGTCTATTATACAACTCAATTTCCTGATTAAGGCTTCAAGTGTAAAATTAATTACATCCAATATTAATATTTAGGAATAATTAAATCCCTACTCTTATTTTTTATCTTGATTAACATGATTTACCTTTTATGGAGATGCTAAATTTTATAGAGGATCATATTCATATTTTTTAAAAATAAAATGTGTCTCTTTAATAAATTTGAACATCCTTATTCTAAATATATAAATCATTTTATCTGATTCAATACAAACAAATTTAAAAAATTAATTTCAATTTAAATGCGCAAAATGTGACAAAAACAACTTTTATAAAAATTAAAATTTTAAGCATAAAACTAGATTTATTGTTATCCTATGCCTATAAAATATTTGTTGATTGTTGAAAACATTTTATCTGGTTGATAATATATAAATTTCAATAAAATAATTCACTAGTAGGGGTTAATTTAACTTATATATATATAACTACATTTCGATCATAAAAAAAATGTTTTTAAGGAAATATTTATTTTTCTATCAAATGATTTATAATTTCAATTATTATTAATTGATTACCAATAAATTATTTTTATACATATATAACCCTAAATGTTTAATAATTTATTTAGTCCGATTTATACCCACAAATTCAATGGTTATGCGATAAATTTAGTTTTATAATAATAATATTTTTATAATATATTATGGTTCATTTCTATATTACGTGTAATGAAAGCTATTAAATGAATAAATTTAATTTTAGGAAAATATTTCATAAAAATTTAGGGGTGTTGCACTAAGGGATATTTTAAATTTTATTTATATGTTGAGTAATGGTTTGGGAGCTTAGGGATATATTAATGGTCAACGCCTATGATGAAAAGACATATTTTATAATGTGTCATGGTGTAGGAATGTAACCGGGAAGTTGAGGCCAGTTTGTTGTTGTATTTTGTAGCTAGAAAACTTAGGTCAACCTGATATATCACCCAAGTTAGCTTAACACAATGATCGATGTGTGTTCTCAATATTCATGTGTTGGTGGTAAGAACCATGATATTGTTATAGATAACCATGGGAATGAATTCTACTTGAAGACACTAAAAACGGGTCACACATATAAAAATATAATGATAAACCACCACATTAAATAAAAAAATAAAAAGTATATAAAAATGATATATAATAAAATAATCCAAATGATAATCCTAGAAACAAACCAAAAGACCAATACCAGAACCAATTCTTTATGAGACCATCCATCACCACTGTCCCAAACCACTATGAATCAACATGAACCAAGATATTGTATCAATCTACACGAGACTCTTAAATTTATCAGGATCCTAAAAAACTAATTATACATATTCCAAAAGTAATTTTATGGGTGTAAAGAAAACATCTATGAGGATACCACCATGAATATATACAATGTCTATGATCATCATAGCATTAGTTCTAGATAAAAAATAAAACGAGTTTTATTAAGAAATTAATTCTCAAAAATATTTCCCATAAATTTCCTTTGGATTATAATAAGATATTTCATTTTTGAAGAAACCATAAATATGATGAATCTCATCTGGGATAAATAATGTAAAATAATCAAACCATTCAAGGAGACTAGTAAGATAAACATGTGAGCATCGAAGAATGGAACAACACAATCAAGAAAAAAACAAATCACAAATTAGTGCTAGACTATAAGAATACATACATATGGAATAAAATGAACACTAGATATAAAAATGTGAGATGTAAGGATACCGAGTTCAACAATAGTTTATTTGTATCACAAATATAACCCCTACTTGTTCCGCACTCACTATGGTTTGCATATGTCTACAAATCGTTAAAACTTTGGTCCCCAAATAAATTTTTTTCTAAAAAAATCAATTAAACAACAATAAAACATTTATAAAACATTTAAAAAATAATAATATTTCTATTATCATTCATTAAAACCTATTTTAAATTAAAAATCATCTTTGAGGAATTTCATCGAACACCTGAGGTATGTAAAATAGTGTTTAAACAAAAACGAATTTAAATCCATTATCCATGCCACCAATGACGAATTTTAACAAAATAACCCTCAAATATAAAAAATAAATCATTTTAATAAGTAAACCCAAAGGAAAACATAATAACACAAAAATATTCCTTGTGACATTACAATTTTATAGAGTCCCCTACCTCTCCAATGGAGAAAATTTTGTTTCCTTTGATAGTATTTTTTAGAGACAAATTGATTGGTTCCTCATAAGCCTATATCTATAAGAAACATTATGAATTTCCCACTAAACACCATCAATATTTCCATAATTCACACATATAATTTCATAAAATAAATGTAAAGGGATATCAAGGGAATATCTGAAGGATATAAGATGAATTAAGAGGAGATTCATGCATACCATGAAGAGATCCACCCAAATCAATGGATAATCACTTCAAGGCCAAGGGAAGAACCTCATAGATTGTCAATGAAAAGATAATTCATGATAATGATATATTTTAGTGGGATTTAGGTTTAAATGAAAATTTTTATTGTGGAAATTTTTTAATTTTATGAATGTAAAAAGGGTCACGTGATTCACCTGCTTAGTTAGACAAACCAAGAACTACCGTGCAATCACTATTTTCCATTGAAAAGTGAAGTACCGAGTTACCTAGGATTATACACATGGTTAGAAAAACCATGTGAAAGATAGAATAATTCCTCTGGACCCAAACACAACCATCCATAGGGTTTTCTTATAAATCGGAAAAGGTAAGACAAACTGTGCACAAATCATAAAAAAATACACTTGAAGAAAGAAATTCATATCACATGGTCACAAAGTGGTCACTAATAACCATGAACAGACCATGCACCTATATTTCTTATACCAAAACACCAAAATATTTAACCACAACTCATACAATCCTTTAAAAAATATTAATGAACTACACAAAGATTAAATAAAATTTTTGACCAAGAGGATTTTAAAATTCTCTCCACCTTTAAACTTTATATCATGATGATACACTCGATATTCTAGAATCACAATGATATAAGTCCAATGATACATCATCAAAACATTATGGTCCCATTTCACATGGCTATGTCATTCTCACATTCACAATAGACATATCAATAGAATGGTGTTACCATGTGTCCCCTTATTATGAGGATCTATAATCCAAACCGGATGTTCAACCACGGAGGTTTCATGATTACGATCAGCATCATCCCATTATATCACATGATAAGGTTCTATTTTATTCAATATCAGTTATGAAATATTAAAAATGTTATAAATTTTTTTAAATATATATGTAAATTCAAACCAATTAACCACTTTTCCACGATGTTAGACAATTTCAAAATAGCCCATAAAACATTTTTTCATATTACCCATTCTTCCCAAATGACAATGTCCCAAATGAGGTGAATCCTTAAGAAAAAACTGATCACCTACTATAAACTCCAATAGATGGAGGTGATGTTTCATATAGGATTTTTGGTGACTCTAAACTATCACTAACCTCTTTTAGATCAACAAAATGTTTTTCATTGTCCATTGATCAAGACTCTGAATAAATGAATTTTTTTCTCAAAACTCTACCAAAAAAGGAGATATATATGGTTTTATAAAAAAAATTCAAAGGCTGACATTTTATACAAATCCTTACTACATTTTTATAGGAAAATGAAACCAATTGAATAGGTTTTTTCCATAAACCACTAGAATTAAAAACACACAACGAAATCATATCCTCAAGAATCTAAATGGATTTCCCAATCTATCCATTAGTATTAGGGTGATACATAATTATCAACATTAATGGGTTACCCAATGTCTATTATAATAATCTAAAAATCCATGATATAAAATGTGGAAATTTGTTTGAACCAATTGTAGAGGGCACTCTATGGAGGTTCAAAATATCTTAGATATACAGGTTTTTGAACTCTTATCCCACTATTGTCTACGTAACATGAATTAAATTATTTGGTTTCATGAATATAAAAATGATCAAACAAGTGAATTTATCCCCACTATTGTTCTATGGTTCTCCAATTTACATTTTATACAGGTTTGTTATCATGATATAAAGACCACAATTTACCATCTCTTATACGTCTTCCAATACTAGATTACCAAACCATAATACATCTTGGAAGTCAAAGGATAGACATATGATCTAGACTAATATATCATATTCATTAACTACTACCTAAATGTTATCGTAATGACCAATCTACCATAGAAACACAGAACAACATCAAAATACTAAGATAAGTCTCATGAGGATTCCACTTTATAAAGGTTTTTTATAAAATTATGAAAATTAGTTGTTGTTTCTTTCCTAAGAAAAATATGATCATCAAAATAATAATATAATTATATACAAGTTAAACAGTCCCGATGATTTAGTTCTTCCGCATCTAAGAACGTCTTAGTGAATTTACTTTCAATACCATTCCACTACTGATTTATTCAATGCTTGAGTGGGTAACTTCTTGCACAATGAATTATTAACCAATTTATATTTTCCAGGTGTGTATGAAATATTAATATTAATCTTCATAGGATACTCAACCAAGTGTCTTCATTATATATTTATATCCCTTAGGGAAAAAATTTACTTTACTATTTTTTATCCGAATATACTCTAAACAACTCTGTAAATAGATAGTGGTGTAAATTATTTAGATCATGAATCATCATAGAAAATATGAGATCATGGGTTGGATAATTATTCTCATGTTGTTATATTTTATATGTTCTATATGTCTTCACTTAATACCCCTTCATCAGAACACATTTGTACCCCATACCCAAAGCGTCAAGGAAAATATCATGACATGAACTTGGTTCTGGAATAATAAAAAAATGGAGCAAATATGATCATCACCTTCAGTTCCTAAAATAATAATTGACACTTACAAATTGATTCAAACATAACACTCATTTAGTCAAACACTAAAATATGAGATGAAATATTATAGAAATCCGGAATAAAGCATTGGTAATAACCCGAAAAATCGAAGAATATGGTTATAACTTAAAGATAATGGGATGATTTTCTGGTGGAAAACAATTTGGGAGAGGTCTTAAAGGAGTCTTAATAGGACCCTTTTATAAGTGGTCAGAATGGATTTTTTTTAAATATTTCAACTTTATATAAATAGATAAAAAAATTCAGATGTGATGTGGATCTAAAATTTTAAACAATGTAGTATATTATTATATAAAGTTGATAATACCTCAAAAACTAAATTAAAAACAAATCTTAAACATGATCCAATCCTTTTAACCGTTGATATATTACTTTTACTATTTTATATTTTACTATTGTAACTTGTATTTTAACAAAGGAATTTATTTTTAATTCCTAAAAAATGAAATTTATTAAATAAGTTTTACAAAGTGGTTCTAAAAATAAAATATATTTTATCATATAAAATTTCTCTGTGTTTGAAGATTCAATTTCAACATTCGCTTATATAATGAGTAAAACCCTATTTCTTGAAAAATTTTATTATTAAACATAAAATTATTTGTATGCTAAATTAATTAATTCCTTTCCTTTTAATGATATAAAAATTATTATTATAAAATAGATAAATTTTATGTGTATTTCAAATAAATCCAAAATGCATTTTTTAAAAATAAAATTTAAATAAAAGAAATTCCAAAAACAGTTTTCATTGGAAAGTATTACATATATTGTTAAACATAGGTTTTATAAATTCATAATTTTATTATTAAATATATTATTTTACTACTTAAATAAATATTTTATAATGAAATTTTTTTAAACTTTTTTATTTTATACATACTTCTAGATATAGTCATAAACACTACAGTTTTAGTAAAAAACTTTATTTTCAACTAATAACCTAAAAACTAATTATTTTAGAAAAATAGTTAAAATTAACTCTAAGATAATTTTTAAATTCAATATTAAAAAAAGAATTTCATTTTAAAATTATCATTATAAATTTTTTTAAATAAAAAAAATAAAATAGAACTAAAAACATTTTTATTGGAAATTAACGTTTTAAATTTTAAGTGTATTTAATATAATTTCAAATAAATTTGTAAATAATTTAATGTTGACATGTTATTTTATAAATATAAATATTACCTTTCATAATAGAACTTATAACTATGGTAAATTAATATTATTATGGTAAAATAAAAAATATTTTCTTAAATGGTTCTTCAAAAGGATTCATATTGAAAATATTAAATAAAATTATTACTATGTAACAATTTTAATTTATTATTAAATTTTTATTTACTCATTTTTATATTATATAGGGAATTTTAATAGGTTGTAGTCTGTTTTAGATTTTCCTTTCATTAGCTTAGTGTCACATTTGATATAATATATTGAAATAACATTAATTTAAAGGGTCTAAAATCTAGGGTCATTGCATTCAACCTCCTTAAAGAAGCTACATCCTTGCAATTTTAGTTATTACTCAATGATAAATGTATGTGAGGGTATTCATTTCATATTTATTATTTAGGATATATCAATTAATTTGTAATATACCATACTCTCTTAGGCTATATCAAGTTACTTATCATTTCCCAACTAACATTAATCATTAATATAATCATATATCAAAGTACATATATAACCCAGTCATATATTTTCTTTAACATACCTTTACCAAAACAATTTTGATCTATATGAAATTAAACCATAATTCAATCATATATTCTTCAAAAATTTAACACTATCACTAGCCCAAAAATTGTATTAACCCATAGTTGATAAGTTCTCACAATAGTCAATATATATCAAAATCTAAAAGATGAAATAAAAATCACCAAAATAAAAATGATCAATTTATTATTAAATCAATAATAAATTTCAATTAAATTAATATTATCTAACTCACATTTATTAAAAACAATAAAAACTTTATATATGGCTTGGCATTAAAACATTACTTAATCTTGAGTTAAATAAAGAATTAATGTTGAGGATCTTTTGAGGTTTAGTGTTTTAGAGAATTAAGACATAACTATTACATTACATCTCAAGTATAATAAAGTGCACACTTATACTCTGTATCCATTTTTTTCATAAAACCAAAATTCATAAAAGAAAACAAGTATTTTTTTATTGATAGAAATATTGTTCAATGCTTCCTTTATTATTCCATTCCTTATACCCTATGAAAAAACATTTCAAAAACTAGGTATGAGCATAAAAAGATCAGAAAGGGTTATAAAATAAAGAAATAAAACATTATTCCATCAATACATACATAACATAATGTCTTTAAAATACCTCATTAAGTCGTAATATTTGTGAATAACACATAGAAATCATAAATCATAAAGATTACATGTGGCATCCATAACAGAATTACGTTGTATGTTTCACAACAACGTAGAGAGTTTCATTTGGAATACCCATCACAATATATTCCCTAAATATCATAGGATAAACATTAACATTTACCTCTATCACATTACCCAATGAATTTAAGAGATGTCTTGGAATCACCCTCCCTAGGATTATCGAGGAACCACCCATATGTGTAAACAATGACCAAGAAGCATAACATAATCATAACACATGAACAAGGATAAAAGAAAATATAAAATTTTCAGATTAAAATAATAATATAAAATTTCAATATATTAAAATAACCAATCCATTATCAAAACCAATTTCAATACCAAAATATGTAAAAATATTATATGGTATTTCTTTTCCTTTTACAAATATTAATGCTTATTAAGGAATCAAAATATCAAATAATTCTCTTGGTGGATGAAAGTTCATTATCGTCGTGTATGTTTAAAAAAAGCATTATTTTAGTCATTTCGTAAAATATTTCATAAAAAAATATTCCTTTTGAATAAAATTAAAATTTAAAGGGGTTTATTATATATTTTATAAAATAAATTCAGGTATAAATCAATGTATTCCTAAATTAAAGGACATTGAGACGAATTCCCTTAAGAAAATTCGACAGCCTAACGGCGTCGCATTAAAATTCATAAAAAGAGTTGATAGGAGAAAAAAGGGTCTCCCATAAATTGGAAATAAAATTTACCGAAATAAATATATATTAGAACATATCCTAACATAAGAAAATGTAAATTAAAAGACATTACATAAAATAAGACTTTGACTAAAAGAGGAGGGTGAAAGGTTCTCTTACCTCGAGTCTGACATGTCACATATATTCCTTGTTCTTACTGGATTAATTAAATTAAGTTAATTTATAATTTCGTAATAAACCTTTTCAATTTTATTATTCCTTTTATATCACTTAGTACCTATCTAAAAAATTAGTTAATTATTTGTGTTCATATCAGACATTGGTTCGATTTTCGGAACTTTAGTCAAAAATGAACTAGTTATAATTATAAATTTTTCATGAGATAAAAATTAAATATCTCCATAATGATATTAATGATATAAATATCATATATATCAAATATATCATATATATCTGTTATATATTTATTTATAATACTCCATATCATTTGGATATATGAAATAAAATGCATCGTTCATGGAGATGGTAAGTCGTACATACACATTAATGCTACTTTCATTTATTTTTCATTATTAAAGTAATGAAAAGTAAATGATAAATAGGTATATTATAATTATATTATAATATATATGTTATATATTTTACATAATTTCATTAATTTCATTTTTATACGTTCCATGTATAGCATGAATGAGTCATATCACTTTGAGGAGGCAGTAGTCCGCGCTTTCGGAAATAAAATTATCATATTTACGTGTTATGAAAAGCATAATGGTACACTATAAATGGAAAATACAGAAACAAATAGACAATATAAATATGATATTTAACACATATAAATATGGTATCATCATAATGGCCGCCATGGGAGGTGGTAGGAGATAATTGAACTATCATCGTTTCGTCAGGTAGTAGTATGTCCTCTACAGAAATAGTATGTTATAAATCTATTAGATAGAGGTGTGTGAGAGTGTAGTTCTAATAAATTTCATAAAACAACCTATATTATTGATTATAGTTGCGTTTTTAAGTAAAAAAAGAAAAATAAGAGCATAGGGATTGGAAAAATTTAAATAAAAGAAATCAAATTGAGAGAAGACATTACCTTTAAATTGAGTAACTCTCTTTGGTTTGAACCAAAAGGCTTTCTTGAAGTTCTTTATGTCTAATTTAAGGAATATGGGAGGAATTTAGGGACTTTTAGAGCTTTTTATATCAGAGTTTGTAAAATTAAAGTGGACTTGAGAGGTGTTGGTAATGGGTTAGAGGTTATGTCCTTTTATAGGAGGGAGAAGGTAATATTTAGAAAACTCTAGAAACAATATTTTATTATAAATTTATTTTTGTTTTATATAGGCTCCAAAGTTAGTTAAGTCAAATATAAGATGAGGATGAATCTAAATACTAAAAAACAATGCGTTTTATACATTTTTATTTCATAAAATTAACCTTATCTTTTAACTTTAACACATAGTTAACAAATTTAACTTTTATTATGTCTTCTTGTATATACATACAGTATGGTTAATATACTTTCTAAAAAATTCCATGAGACCCAAAAATGGATCATTAATAAAAAAATTACTATCCTATATTTCAGTTATCCGAATCTTAGATTTTTAGGATTATTTTATCATTAAATAAAATATTATTTTTTTTAAACTCATTTATGTCAATTTATAAACAATTCATATCAATACTTATTCGAAAAATTCTATAACAACAAGATTATTTTGAAAATCCTAAATTAATTCAAATATAAAAGGTTATATTCATCCATAAAATTCATTTATTTCATAACAAGTTTCAAAATAAAATTATTTTAACATTTATAATCTCATTTATTCAAATCTTTCATTAATAAGGTAGTCACAGCATAACCATTGTGTCATAAATGAATTTATTTATATGATGTCTAAAAATTATAAATAATATAACATGATATTATAAATCTTTTTAGATTTATAATTTCTATTTATAGTCTAAAATATCACTTATACAACCCCATATAAAAATTTATTTACCAAAAGATATATGTTTATGTTACATTTTCCATAACATTAAATTAATTTTTATAAAATGTCATTTAATCTTACAAGTGGCTCCATGGGGTCCCAAAATCGACCCAATGATGCTAATAGTCGGAAATGTATCATAAAAAAGAGTTAGGACATGTGTTAGGGTAATTTATTATTATTATAATATTTATTTTTACCCTTATTACCGGATTTAACCTTTAACCATGGTAAATAAAATATTGACTGAAGTTACCATTCATGATGTCTAGAAAAATAAAAGTTACCTATTTACACAATTTATACCTCCTAATTCTAAATATGGAATTCATTTTCCAAATTCAAAAAAAAAAAGTTGTATAAATTAATTTAATATTAATTCTTATTGTCCAAACCAAAAAGTGTGTTTTTTGGAAAAAATAACTATCAAAAGATTAAAATGTGTTTATGTCTAATTGAAAATTGAAATTACTTATAAGGACCCAAATTGGATTCAATAGTGAAAACATAATATATTTATACTTTAAAACCAATTAAATTTCTATTATAATCATATAAATAAATTATATTAAAAGGGATTTTTTAATTGAAATGCAGTATGTTTCACTATTCATCAAAAAATGAACTTTATCAGAAAAATAACAAAAATTTACCCAATGTAAATTTTTATGTCCCTCTTATAAAAAAATTTTATTTTTCAAATGAAATATATAAAATTGAAAAAAAAACTATATTTAAAAAGGATTCTCCATCAAAATGTGGTAAATCAACCTTTTAAAAATATTAGGGTATTTATGATTTAAATTGGATTCATTCACTTTTTAAACCTATAAATGTTATTGTATTAATGAAAAAACATTTAACAAACATGTTTAATCATAATATGGTAAGTTCTATTCATTCCTTCCAATACAATGACTATGTGTTAACTACCATTTAAAATAATAATAATAGGAAATTTGTTTCTCAGTATGACACAACCTTGTGTGAAACATAAGAATTCAGAGAAACCCATTATTGAATCTACAGTACGTAATCGAACATGGAATACCCAAGTAAAATTAATATCTTATTCAAAAGTTTTAATAGAAATCAGAAGTATTATTCTTTAAATAATTGGGTAGCTACATCCTTCCCCCTTTTGGAAGTTGCGTCGTCGCAATTTTAAAATTCGGATTGCAAACATCATTGAAGTTCCCACATCAGAAAAAGATTCAGTAAAAATATCACATTAAATGAAATAAAGAGAACTACAAAGGTCACCCTAGAAAAAAAATTCTAGTGTTACATATAATAAACATGGATATGGAATAGAAACAAAAACACATATATTAATAAAGGGTTATAGAAAACTTGATCACAGAAAGTTAACCACCACAATGCCATAAATTTGTGGTTGGATAAAAGTAAAATGATAAATTCAAGAATATAAAATTTTTTCTTTAAGATCATTTTCATATAGTTTAGGAATTTTATTACTACCTAGAATATAATCATAAGTAAATATACTTACTGGAATAGTATTGTTTCACACATTAATCAAATTTCTACAACAAGCTCATCTTTTCTCCAAATGATGAGAATTTAGGATGACTTGGTCACATATGAACCGCTTGAATCAAATTCTATAAAATCACATAATCCTAATAAATGAATTATATATTAACCAAAACCAAAATGGTTAGTACGAGAGAAGATAATCTCCAAAAAAATTAATACTTTGTAAAAAAGAAATACTACACATAACCTCCAAAATTCGACAAATAATACCCAAAGTTCAACAAAGACCATTAAATAAACAATTGTTCTTTAAATTCATTAAAGTAATCTAAACTAATAATGAATCCCAAAACTCAGAAGGATTTAATCACATAATATTCCATAGTAAATCATAATGTTTATCTCCAAATAATATAGACTACTCTTAAAGTATCATACCAAAGTGTAATTAACCTAATCACAAATTCATTATGATAGGTTAATCATTTCCATAAATAACCCAAATAACCATATGTCCACAATAAAAACATAGATTATTCCAAAATAAAATTCAAACCATTACTCCACAATTGAGATCCCATAGTATTCTATTTTTTTTTAAGCATATAGTGTTCCCAAGAGATAAAATGTCTTCCAAAATAACCTTTAACACTTAATCACCAAATCATTTTCCTATACTAAGGATATCCATTTGATAAAACATAAGGTCACAAAATCAACTTATTCTAGATCCAGAAAATCATTTAGATAAAAATAATAAGTCATACTAATCTGGGAATTCATGTAGTCCAGTAGTAGGCAATAAATCCCAATCACACTTTTGATGTGGGTTCGATTCCCACAGCTTTGTTCGATGCGATGGGTTGTCACACGGTCTACATGTTATCCTTTTTCAAAAACTATATAATATTATAACATTCCCACAAATGTGATGAATTACTCAAAATAACCATAACATATTTTGACCCGAAATATTATCTCATACCTCTCATTTTTTACCCCAAATAATAATATCCCGTAATTGCCTCAAATTCAAGGATCATATAAACCAAAATGGTTCTATATAAGTATATCCACAAAAGAAAAGATAATTCTTCCTTGAATAAAATTTTCACATACCAAACTTTTGGGTTACACATACTTGAAAAATTCTTCCAATGTAATCTCATCATCAAAAGATCCTTAATAATTTTAAGAATTTCATCATCCTAAAATCTATTATAACTCTTTAATTTTTTATATGTATACTTATTACTCATTCAACATTATTCGTGATCCATTAACCATTTTTTTCCAACATATTCTGTAATAATTTTTTCCTATAACCAAAATCATGAATCATATCCTAAGATTCAACAATGTCAAAACATCAGCTAAGAAATAATCCATAAATTTCATAGGTTATTTTCATTTTCCTCATCTTCAATTGGAATGACATTAGGAATTGGTTGAAATATATTTGAATGATCGTTCTGATCTCATTCCTGAACCTTTTTTATACAAAATCTATTTGTATAACGACCATGAACACCACAATTAAAACATTCAACTGATCCCTCAGAACTAACTTCTTTCCCTTTCTTGGATTCTAATAGATGCTTCCTTTTTCAATGGAAGTTTCTCGCTCTATGAACTTCATTACCATATCTAAAACATCTTCTCATCTCTTTGAAGCATTTTCCTAGGTGTTTCTTTCCACATCCTTCATTGTTAAGTTTTTTTAATATACTTACCAACATCATTATTACCTAAAATTCCATTGGGATTCGTTTCTTGCATATACAATGACTATAAAAAATAACCATGGTTCAGGTGGTCAATCATGACTCTTGGTATTTAGTTGAGAATAACCAAAATAGTTCTCATTGCCGCTCCCCTTTCATTTGGTTTCATATTCATAAAACCATCACACTTTTCTTCACATCCATTTTTATTTTGGTGACTGCTAGATCCATACGTTTATTATAAAAATGTCATTGTGAGTATATCAGAAAAATAATCATATAATATCTTATGAGGAGGGTAAAAATTAAGGTATAATTATTCATATTATCTTAAACCCATTTAATTTAACTAAAAGAACTATGAATGTTTCTAATATTCTAACCATTATAGTTATGTCACTTATTCTTAAATAACACCCTGACCTCTAAAGTTATCTAAAATGACCTTATTAACTATAAAGACCCATACTTAAAACATTACTTAATCTTGAGTTAAATCAAGAATTAACATTTAGGATCATTTTAAGTTTAGAGTTTTAGAAAATTAGGCCATAACTATTACATTACATCTCATATATTACAAATTAGACACTTCTAATCAGTATCAATTTTTTCATCAAATAAAAAATCATAAAAAAAATTAAGAATTGTTTAATTGATATAAATATTCTTCAATTCTTCCTTTCTTTTACCCTTCCTTATACACTGTGAAAAACATTTCAAAACAGCAGATGAGCATAAAAAGCTCATTAAGGGTTATAAAATAAAGAAAATATTTGTCCATCATTACATAAAAACATAACCTCTTTAACATACCTCATGAAATAATAATATTTATGAATAGTACATAGAATTCATAAATCATAAAGGTACCTTATGGTATCCATAACATACTTACGTTGTAGATTTCACAACTACAAAGGGAGTTACATTTGGAATTCCCATCATAGTATATTCCCTAAATCTCCTAGGAGAAACTTTAAAGTTTAGCTACATTACATTAAACAATTCACTAGAGAGCTATCTCAGGCTCACACACCCAAGGTTTTTCACGAAACCACCCGTGTGTGAAAACAATGCTCAAAAACCATAACATAATCATAACACATGATCAAGCATAAATGAAAATTAAAATTTCCACATTACAATCACAATATAACATTTCAATATATTGGCATAATAAATCCACTTTCAAAACCATTTTCAATACCAAAATACAAAAAATTATTATATGGTATTTATTTTCCTTAAAAAAAATTATTCCTTATTAAGGAAACCAATTATCAAATAATGCTCTCGGTGGCAGAAAGGTCGTTTTCATCACATATGTTTAAAAGAAACATTATTTTTGTCATTTAATAAAATTTTTTGTAAAAAAGTTTCTATTTGAATTAAAGTAAAATTTAAAGGGGTTTATTATACAATGTATAAAATAATGTCATTACAAATAGAAGTATGTCTCAGTGAAAGTAAAATGAAGTACTTATTATAATTGAATGTCGACATATTAATTTATAATTGAAAATATAACTTATTATAATATACTTTTAATAATGTTAAATATAATTTTATAAAGTAAAATAAAGTACCTTTTTTTAAAATGATTCACCACAAGGAATCCTTTTCAAAAAAATAATGGAAAAGAATCAAAAGAAACTATTTTAATTGGTTATTAAGGTTTTGTTTACTAGCGGTATATTCACTATGAAATTATAATATATTGTGGTTTGTTTTTGTTGATTGTTGAATTATTTTTGTGTTCTATGTGATATAGTCTATGCACAATAATGTTAATTTATAGGATCTTAAATTTTGAATCATTACAATATTATTATTTTCTCATTCTAGAGTATTATTTGATGAAATTGAAAATATGGTCACATGCATTATAATTATTTTATCATTTTAAAAACTGAAATATGGAAGTAATTATATCATCATTACAATTATATAATGATCTAAAAATTATATATTTTAAGTACAGGATAAATTATCTTGTTTAAATTAATAATTAAAATAATTTTATAAAATTGAAAATTAAAAAGTTAATTGATTAATGTTATCACATGCAGTTGATTAATAGTATTTTATTGTACAGAAATTATATAAGAGTTAATGAAATAGGATAATCACTTGATTATTGTAAATATTAGTTGATAATACAAAAAGATAATGATTTAGTGTGTAACGAATTATTTTTTAATTCCAGTAATTGATGAATTTAAATGGGATAATTATCATATATATAGATAATTAATATCTCATATTATAGATTAAATAAATAGTTGGGGTTTTTTTTGGTTTTTTGTGTTTTCAATATGTTTATCTTGACTCCTGATATTTACTAGATAGTGTTCTATCTAATTGGATATGTTTTTTTGTTATTATTTTTTTCATTAACTAGTTTCTTGATTGGATAAACAACATAAAGTCAGATGACATTATAATTTAAATGAAAGAGGTATGAGAAGAAAAAATACTACTATTTATGTAATTGATTAGATATGAAAATAATTTTTGAAGTACGTTCTTCTTGTATTCTAGATTTTATTAACTACTTATTATAGTTTTCCTATTATGTAAACCTATGGATAATAATTTGGTTAATCCAAGATAGAATTAAAATTAATTTTTTATAAATAAATTAACTTTTGGTGATGAACGATCCCATTCGTGATTGTGGGATGATTGATAACCTTGATTACATGGCCTCAATGCCTTCGTATATGTGAATAAAATACATTAATATGTATATATTCTTTATGAATTAAGATTGTTTATATGATTCGTTGATAACCTAGTATGGTAGGAATGATTTAATTAGAAATGAGCTAGATGCCTGAGGATATATTGATAGTTGGTTGTATATTGAGAAATGTTATTGAAGTCAAGGGATGTATTGACGGTTGATATAATTGATAATGGGATTCATTTTTATAATTCAAAATGGTGTGAGAATTACATCAGGTAGTCAAGAAAAGTTTAGAATTTGATTTTTCTCATACATTACTAGTCATGGTTGACGGTAAGATAGTTGGACCTTAATTATATTATTTCAATCAAAATACATGATACTGTTTAAGTTTTTCTAATGGAAGGTCTTGTTTGATGTGGTATCTTGGGATGAGTCCTATGGTGACTTGATAATTTATTAAATGATTAATATAATTAAAAAATGGGGATAGTTCATAGTGATTCTACATGTTGATGTAATATTTGACAATATAAGGAGAATAAATTATAATGCCACAAACAATTTTCATAGATTATTAAATTAGTTATATTTGAAATCAATATAGAATAATGAAAATTATTTTCAAATTCGGTAATTAATATGGAACTTGAACCATGTATGATTTTTTGAGTCCTATATCATAGCGACGTGAGCCACGTTTCATGAGAGATGATATTGGTAGATGATTCTAAGGCTATGAATTTTCCCTTAGTGTGCTTGTTCATAATATTGTTTATATTTTATGACTTTATATGCAACGTCACCTTTTTCAATAGGGGAACCATCAACCAAATTTTTTGGGGTGTTTTCTCGAACATCAAGGATGGTGAAAAAATGGATGGTTGACTACTCCCTATACCGCATTATGCCTTTATTAGTATTCAGTGTTGGAATATTTAAATATATAATGGATTGTGATATAGGGTTAATTCCTAACTAGGATATAATGGATCTTGGTGTTCTTGTAATTTTATGTATGGGATGTGATGGATTAAGGTATGACACATAATTGTGTCTAGATGTGCTAGATACTATGATACATTAGTTTATATGAATTCTATTTGATAGACTCAAGTATAATGTATGTACATAGTATATAGTGGATTAAATGAATTAACTTGGTTACTAATAAGGATTATGATGATGTTGTGGTGTCACGTTTTATAGGTTTTACTAATGATAATGATACTTTTCAATGAGGTTCATGATGATTTATTGAAGGGATGAGCATAGGATATATGGAATTGGGGTCTGAGAGTGACAATATAATTGGGATTTATATGTGGGGTTCCTTAATTTATATATATTTATATTTATTTATTTATTTATATTTATATTTATATATTTGATATATAATGGTTTACTTATATGAGTGACATGGTGAGTGAGCCATGGAGGGGTTGGGAAATATTGTATTACCTATTTTGGTGATGAATTGGTTTCTGTTTTTATTCGCTATTTTTTTCTCTGGTTCCTTCACATTTTCCATGAGTTGTTTTAGGGAGGATCCGACTGATTATAAATATTTTTCACACCCTATCCATATATAAACAACCTTTCAGGTCTACAAGAGCGGGTTCGTTCCCAAGATGATAATTATAGCCTTATATATTTTTTCAAGAGTTGTTTGAAATTCATGGTTGCCACAGAGGATTTATTTTGGTCTTTTTAGTTACTTAAACATATGTGTAACATTAAACTACATTTATTGGGGTTGATTATTTAAAAATATATGGTATTTGGTTCTTTATTTTACCATTTATCTCTTATTACTAAAATTTATATTGAGGGTAATGCCTCTAATATGTGTGACTGGTAGAAACTTGATGCTTATCACCAACCCCTAGACTATTAGAGGTAGGATTTGGGTTCATTATCTCCCTTTATTCATTTTCATCCTTAAAATCATATCATTAAAGGGATGGGTTATTAAATTCCACCTATATTCATGAAACAAATCATTAAAATAATGATGATCAATTCATTATTCTAATTGTCATAGATAGAGTGAAAATATAATCACTAATGATTTATTATAATTATACCTGAACTACTTTTCTAAAACTAAGTGTTCTTAAATCCAAAAATAACATTGTGATTCCCAAAAATCTCAAAACAATAGCCTTGTAATAACAAATAAATTCATTTTTACTAGCATGTTACATTTTCTAAGAAATGGAATATCTGAATTAATTTTTAAGAATCACCACTTGTAAAAAATAAATTAATGATTTTATAATCCATATTAAAAATGTACTATATATTTAATATAGGAAGAATATTAATTATTAAACACATAATAAATTTTTTTCAATATTTCCTTAAGGTTTCAAAATAAATTTTTCCCGCTAAATTTTTTTCATAAATATTATTCATGTAGTTTTTACTGAACGTTGCCGAATTCGAAATCTAACAACCCTATCACTAGTCACCAAGATCTAATTAGTTATTCAATACATATAATTTATTTTACATGAGATAAAATACCCCATATACAATTTTTAATAGTCCACATAAGACTAGATATATACATGAATATTAAATTACATTATTATGACATAATGTACCTTGATTTTAGAATAATAATTAAAATTTGTCATTATTCATGCAGTATCTTAATCCAAACCACTAGGTCTAAGCCTAAGTTCCACATGAACTCATTTGTTCCATCCCAAATGCAAGGGTCTAAGTTCATTAGTGGGGATACTATAACATTAGTATTATTTCATAGGATAAATAATAAATGATAAGCAATATAATAAATAATCATAGTAACATAGAGTTACTAAAAGTATAGAACACCTTCTATAAAAGTAATATAATAACCCCAAAGTGGCAATGAAAACTGTAGTAATAAAATTAAAATAAATAAATAAATGAAATGTGGGTCCTCTTGAGCCATTCCTATTCTACTACCTACTCTATGATCCTTTCCTCACTCTTCCACCATAGTGATGTTTTCATTCATTGGATCTCAAGTCATGAAATCTAAAAGTTCACCAAAATATCATGGTTGCGATGTAAGAACCAGACTCATTAAGAAACAACCAATGATTCATTAACAAATTTTCACAATCATAAAAATTGTATTCCATGATAATAATAAATTTATAAGAAGACAAAGAATCACACACTCATTTACATATATTTTTTTTACTAACCAATCCACTACAAACCCCTAGTTGAACCTATTCTTTCTCCATGCTAAAAAAATGATCTATAGTCAAATAAAAAGATCAATAATTGGCCAAAATTATGTCTATATTTCACTCTATATCACAAGGTTTAATTTGGTCTTGCTACTCAGAATCCACACGTCATCAATTTGATTAATTACTTAGAGTCAATGGGGCATCGAATTAAAACTCTACTCAAAATCCAAGAGGCATTAAGTTTCATTATATTCCACGTAATCCTCAAGGCTTTGAGTTAGGTCTTGCCACCTGTCTATCATGATCCACCATAATCATCATCACATATCCAACATAATTCCCCTTTATATTATTCCAAACCATTATGGTGACATTTCATTTATATTATTCACAAATACTCTAAAGGTGAGATGATACACAAAAGGGTATAGCATGATAAAAACATATCATAAAATAATGAGATAAATAATAGAAAAATATGAATCAGTATCTAAAATTTCATCTAACTATTCCCAGATATAATAACCATCAATATGAACTAAATATATGCTAACACATGAATAATACCACATCAAAAAGTGTATATGAGGGACACAATTGTTATATAAAATTCCAAACTCAATATTCATTGATCTCAAATTAAAAGATTAACCATGTTGTGTGGTTTAAAAACTATATTAGAGACCTCTATAGTGTATAACACCTCTTTATGTACTTATTATCATAGTTTTCCACATTAAAATTTCCTAGGTTATTTAGGGATCACTAGAATAAAAACAAACTATTTTATTTCAAAAGGAAATAAAATATCACATGTGATAAAATATTCCCTCTATTATATTATCTATAATAAACAAGATTTTTTCTTATTATCCATCTCAATATTTCTAAAATATTACAATTATTCATCTGATACATTCTACAAAATAAAAATATGTAGATAAAAATAATTCTTATTTTTATTTTTTATTATTATGGGTTATTACCATTTTAATAGGTTTCCTAATTTTTCATTATTATTTGGAATAATAACTTCAAAAAATAATTATGAAATATTTGATGGAATTATTACCTAGTTTTTTATCATCTGAAAATGCGACACTTACGATAAATGAGATAGAGTGTGTGTTTCTTCCTCAATAGGAACACATATGAAGAACTTGTTTTGGTCATAGAAGACATCACAGTTCTCACATAGTGGAATTTATTAGAATCTTCAATGCTAAAGTGTATCCCAAATTAATGGATATATGGTTTCGACAATTTTAAAATTAAAAATCCACTTACATTCTCAGGATATTAAAACACATAAATTAAACATCGATGTTTAGTTTGGGTTTAACCATAATATTAAATATGGAGTGTTTAATCTTCATAAATATAAGTTACATTCCTTAAACATGTCAAGGATTCAATACTCAATGTATTTTGAATTTAAAGAGTCAAAACACATTACATGGTTATGAAGAAGAAGAATAATAAGGGAAAAAAATTAAAAAAAATTGGTAAAATGTTACCCTTATGCATTGGTTATATGAAACATAAGGGTAACATGGGTTTACCCTTACACTATGGTAGATTACCTTACATTGATTTAATATACCATTATACAGCCTTTGGAACGTCTGGTTTACCCTAATGTATTGCACAAACTACCCTTACTCAATACCCATATGTGAGTGGTTACCCTTATAAAATTGATTTATCCTTACATAGTGCACAACTATCCTTACACGGTAGGCCTATGAAAATTACTTACCCTTACATAATTATAGTACCAAAGGCTTTAACCTTATGCAGTGGTTGTTACCCTTATATAACCCTTATAAAAATGTTATTACCCTTAGTTCAGGTCCGTTCAACCCTTATGCAGCTTCTGGATAACTAACATACCATTACACAACTCAAGGAAAATCTCTTTTACCCTTATTCAAGGTATTAAAACCTTCTATTAATCATTAATATCCCCATAAAACTTTATTAAGTTAATAGTTTATTAAAAAATAAAATTTTATTTATATAAATAAAAAATGGTTTCAAAAAAAATAAAATTCGGAGTATTACAATCCCAACTTTAACAACAAGTCAACCACAATAATTGTCTCTAATGGTCTTTATTGAACAGCATAGGCCACTAAACTCAAACAAAAAAATCTAAAACCAATATATCCTCCTAGATAAATCCATTATTACATTAGTTTTCGTCATGTGGAACTATATTCCCTTGAAGTAATTTCCCACATCGGTCTATAATCTAAACCAAAAACTCGTTATAGAATTCATTTAGCTCCAAGTCAAGATACCCATAGTTGATGATATTCTTCAAATCATCCATGTTTGGTGTGTGATGCATGAAACCACTTGTGCATACATCAATACAAAGAATTAAAATCTTGAGAGTGTGACACTATTCTAATATCTCAGTTACCTCAAAGGGTCCAATGAAATTTGGTGTTAGTTTTCCTTACATCCTCAGACATCGATGGAAAAACTGGGGAGTCACTCTGACAGAAACCTGATCAACCTTAGTGAACTCCAAAGTTCTCCACTAATGTTCATCATGTAATATAGTCTACTTTGAGTGGGGTTGAACTTCTTATGAACTATTTACACAATCATGGAGTTATCTATAACCTAACTGATCCAAATAAAAATTCATCGCCTTCCACATTCCAACAGAATGTTGAACAATATGGTATCCCATAAAGAGTCATAAGATGGAATCTGAATCAAATCCTGGTAAAAATATTATCCAAAATCATCCATGGATGGGTGGTCATCCCAATATCCACTGAAGTCCCACTCTAGATTATGGATCTTCTACTCCGTTTTTCTATCTATCGGAGGAAGGTATATTGTTCTCAATATCAGTCGAGTCCTTATATCTTTCTATAATCCCTAATAAAAGAGGTGCATGAAAAATTCATCTCTTTTGGATATAATAATAAAGTAAAATCCATGTATTTTTAGGATATCTTAGATGTACAAATTTTCTAGCTCATATAAAGAGTTAGTTTCTCATATGGGTAAGAAGTAGGCCACATTCATTGGAAAATAGAAAATAACCCAAAAAGTGTCATGACACCTCAAGGTATTGGGTAACCTCATCATAATGTTCATCATGAATTCCTCTCAATTTCACATAAAAACATTCTATGGATAGAAATAATCCACCAATTTGATATTTCTCATCCTTTTCCCTCTAGTGGGTAAGATATCAAGAGACCAAACCAACAATGTCCATCATCATACCTGGAAACTAGAACTATATGATAAAGCCTTGATACACCTTGGTCACACTAGAAAGAATTTATCATATATAGGTATATAAATACTTAATCATCTTTCCTATAATGGATGTAGGTATTGCTACTCACATATATATAAGAATTGCATCATCTTCATCACCCAATAACCTCTGGGGTATCAGATAACTTCTAGTTAGTTATTCCCTCAATACATCACAATATGGGTCTATCTAATATATATCTTTTACCTTTTCTACTAATGAATTGTTTACCACTAGTGGAGAACATGTCATTAATACCTATCACTCATAAGCATCCATCCTCTAGTCATTTAATGAAATCATTAGAATTCACTACTCATCTAAACGCCGCTCATCAAGATCTTACTCATTTGGAATCATATGGTGATGAGAATAAAAAATGAATTTACCCAACCCTATTGAATAGGTTATCTAAAAGATAAACATCTAAAGATATACTTCCTAGATCCTCTAGCTCTGGTTCAGGTACCTTTGTGTGATGATATATAGAAGGATATTATGGTCCATGTAAATAAAAAACCCTTCACAAAAGAGATATTGTTTCTAGTACTTCAAAGGGTGGAAAATAGCTACCACATCTTGATCATGATTGGGGATGTTTCTCTTAGGTGTTTGCATTTGTATTGACCTATAATATACCACATGTTATCACTTCATTAGAAATACAAAAAAACAAATCCTTGATGCATCATAGTACATGGTGTATCATATCCCAAGCTTAGATAGTGTCAATACTATAGATTTATTCAACCTACTCTAGAACTCAACAAAAACCTCATCACACTGATCTAACCACTAATACATCACTCCATTATTCATAAATGTATTCATATATGTTGGTAAAAAAGAGACGCCCCAGATAAAATTGAGGTAGTATCCTATAAATGCCAAAAATATCTTGATTTATAACCTATTATAGGGATGTTCCCAGGTCATCACTGCCTCCACTTTTAAAATGTACAAGGATATACCTATCTCATAAAAAACAATCCCCAATAACTTCACACCCTTAATCCAAAATTCCCACTTTGATAGTGTCTTATAAATTTGATTTTCACAAAGCATACTCAGGACTACCTTTAGAGGTTGGTCATGCTACTCTAGTAAAAGTGAGTAGATGAGCATGTCATCAATTAACACCATGAAGAAAGAGTCAAAGGGTGTGATATAATGATCATGAGATCCATGAATACTTAAAAAGTGTTCATCGGTCTAAATTCTATCACCAATTATTCAAACAACTGATAGATTCTCTGAAATTCGATCATCTGAATGTCCACATCTTTAACTTGTAGCTGGTGACAGCCCGGTCAAAATCAGTCTTAGAGGACCATTGATCTCCATAGAACTAATTAAAAAATAATCTATCTTGGGAAAAGGATACATATTCTTCATCTTCACTTGGTTCATATTTATGTAGTCAATGTAGAGTCAAATACAACCATCCACTATCTTGGATAACAAAACCAGTGTAGCCTATGGTGAAGTACCTGTCCTAATAAATCCCTTCTGGACTATATCATCTAGCTACACGATGAGCTCATATAGATCATCTAGCACCAAATAATATAGGGTATAGAAATGGGTTGTGCACCTAACAAGAGATTAATATCAAAGAAAACTCCACTATTAGGAGGATGTCCTATTAAGTAATCTTGAAAGACATCCTCATAGATATCAATGACTATGGGAATAATCAATGGATATTTAATTGAACATACTAAAAGAGTTAATCCAACAATTTATGTCATGATTGGACTTATATTATTAAAATCTCGACCAACTCTGTCTACTCCCATTTCATATTCTATGGTTATCACATACCTCTCTCCCTTCAGTTAAGAAAATAGCACATTTTATCTAATATAAATCAATGTATGCTCAAAATATGGTTAGTCATTCCATGCCAAAAATCACATCAAAGATCATCATATAGAGAATCATGAAATCCCATAGATTTTCATAGGCAATGATGACTATAGGTCACTCTGTCCATCAAAGTTGATATCATAATTTTCATCCCATTAGTGTATCAAGAGAGACTAACTCATAAGATAACATGAAAAGTAAGTCAATTCCACTAACTACATGGGTAGATATAATGGAATGAGAAGCACTGATATTGAACATAAAAGTTGATAAAGTAGGCATAGTCAAGTCTATTACTACAACTGTATATGGCCACTCACTACCATCAGTTGGTGTCTAGTCCACTATAGAGTCACAGCCTACCTTAACTTTGTGACCTTATACATAATAGGCATGACTCATATGAGTCATCTTTTTGGCCTAATACTAAGGACCCTAACCATATCCATGAGTCAAAGATATTTTCATTCCTCTATCACCATGGAACCTAGACTTCAAATCCCTATAGAAAAATGCTTAAATATGCCACGATAATCTACATTACTGACACATGTTCTAAGGTTTTATACAACACATGAAATATTATACAACCCTTCCATAGATGAATAATTATGAAACACTTCCCATGTTGACTAATAAATCTACACTCCGATTGACCCATGTACCCCTACATTAACATGATTCATCATACATCAACTACCTACTACCAGAATAAACACTTGCATTAGTGAGAGAATACCCAATCACTGGACTATTATGGGGTGAAATAATTCCTAATACCATGTTCTCATTAATCCCCTTTTTTAAATTCTATGTCCTTACGAATAACCTATGTTTATTACATCTAATAAAATCCCTTAACCTAACCTATGATCTCTATTCAAAGGCATGACTTGGACTTTCAATCCTTTTGAACCTTGTTCCCATCTAGCAAAGGAGTGAAGTGATGTAACTCAGTAAACTAAAAATAATAAGAATATATAGTCATAGAACCCTATCATAACTCCATAAACTCCATGTAATTATTTAGATAAATTATTTCAAGAAATTAATACTTGATAAATTCCTCCAAAAAGGTCTCCCAATTAAGACCTTATAATCTCCTTGATTTACTCATGGAAGTCTACCATCTCCTGGTTATTCCTTGGAATATGATGGTTTCTAGATCACTCTCCCCTTTTTAGGGGAATGTAATAGGTTGAAAATTTTATCAATAAAGTCTATCCAGTGCTTTTAATCCTATAAATCATCAGAACGTAGGAATGTATGAGGATGTTATAGTTTGAAATAACGAACATTATCATTTGTTGTCCTATAAATAGTCCCACCTTGGACGCACACATTCAAAAAGTGTCTCTGATAAATGGGATATGTAGCCTAAATTAACTATGTTGATATGGTGGTTTTCTATAGTACATTAACCTACACCATAGGTGGTGGTGTGGATGTATCTTGGGATACCAAAAATGATGGTCTTGTCGAACATTTCTAAGATGGTGTCTTCTATAACACAAGAAGACATTAATAACATCAGTATATCTCAGCCATCCTGTGGGATCAAAAAAGGTTTCCTTGGGAGTATACCCATTACATAAGTTATAAAAATTGTATTGCTAAAAAATTTCTTGTTGTTTATTTGTAGTTATATCCTTCATTTATATACTAACACAACAACATACATAGTTCAACGAAATAAATGACAACAGAGATGTATCACTACATCATGGAATATCACACAACAGAGAAACTGTTATGAATGGGTAGATAATGTAAATAAATTGAATTAATGAATGAATTTACAGTACCATAGTTATATATATGACATGCAGAACTATGTTCTAAATTATGATGCATGAATGCGCCCGAAAATTTATAAAATTTTAACAGAAATCTCATCCACAGTATATTAGAGGTCTTTTAAACATTTTCTAGTTAAGAACATGCCATATTTTTATCTATGTCCCAAAAAACTATATCCTTTATACCATGTCCCAATTAAGTCCAAAATGAAAAAAAACTAATCCTATGACACCATTTTGTAACATCTCGACTCAAACCGACGGGTCCGAGCCAGAGTACCACTTGAGTTCATGTGTGCCTACGCATATGAAATATGTTGTTGTCTAGAAGTGAGGGTTTAATTTCATAAGTGGGGAGACTATACCCTCAATATTATGACATAATAAAAATAATAATCAATATAACAAACAGTTATAGTAACATGCGGAAACTGGACGGTTTGGATATATGTTATACAAGTAATAAAAGTGATCCCAATGTAGAAATCTAAACTAGAGTTATAAAATATTGATAAATTATTAAATGAAATGGTTGGACCTCCAGAGAATGTCCCAGTCCACTACATTTTACATAATCCACTACTCATCCATCCACTATAGGGACCTTTCCCTTTTCCATTTCTCTAGTCAGGAAATATACAAACCCAATGAAATTACCAAGTAGGGTCTGGCTACGAGACTCAGTATAACACCACCAATTTTTCATTAGAAATTATTTATATGTATAAAAAGTTTATAACATTATAATAATAAATTAATAATAAAAAATAATATCATGAAATCATGTACCAAGTGGTTTTGTTATATTCAAGATGTCACAAACCCCAAACTATACCTTCTTCTACACCATTTTGAAATAATGATATTGAATCATAGAAAAATATCAATAACTACCCATATGGCTTTCAGCATTTCACTTGGTATACACAAGGAATCAGGTTGGCATGCTACCAAAAATCTATATGTCATGCAGTTGACACACTACTTAGAATCCACAAGGTATGGAGTTAATAAACTATATGAATCCAAAAGGGGTCAAGTTTTATCTCCTTACTAATAATCCTCAAGATATCAAGTTAAATATACCACGAGGATACTATTCTCCACCATTTTCATCATCATAAATCATTTTCAACACCCCTATATGGGATAATAATACTATGATGGTCACCTGCCACATGCAACAAAAAAAATCCTCATAAGGCAAGATGATATACGACAACGTGTAATATGATAACAAAACTATGATGACATCATGAGATAAATAATATAAAAAAGACACCATGTGAATCAACAGAAAACATGTAATCTTGATATTCTAAAAATTCTAATGGAAACAAGGGTCATATACAGATATCATAACAATTCACAAACCCACATGAAATCACCATCAATGGAAACTCCAAACTTGATAACACAACAATCATACCCTATAAAAAGTTTTATAAGAGATACCTAAATGTTAATAATGTTCCTACCTCAAAGTTCATCGACTTCATCATCAATGGAAACAAAAAATTTGAGTTTTGAAAGCTAAAGTGGAAACCTCCACATCCCAGAACATCGATTCATTGTGTTATTATCATAGCTTTCAACACATAAATGATCTATTTTATTAAGGTATCATAAGAATAAAAAGCAAATATTTTATTTCAAAAATAAATTAAATATCACATGTTTTAACTACTTCCCTCCCCTAAAAAATTAATAATAAATAAGAATAATTCTAATTATCCTTCTTGATATTTCAAAATTAAAAAAATATTAATGTGATAATCAATTCTCTCTCTAGATTAATCTATGGTATATAAAAATAATATGTTATTATTTTCTAAAAATTTAAGTTAATATAATTTTAATGTTGTTCATCATTTTCTGGAAGAATATGGGTAAATAAATTCAAAATTTTACTTTGAATGATTTCATGGAATTCTAAACTGGTTTCTTATCCTTTGTAAACACAGCACCTAGAATAGAGGAGATAGTGTATATCGTTCAACCTCCCCAGGAACCTACATAATGTACTTGGTTAAGTCATGGGAGACTTCACACGTCTCATTTACAAGAAATTTTGGTAAACTCAGACACAAAAGGATAACAAAAAAACGAATATCATGAGGTTTTAGCCATTTTGGAAGAACAAGTCTTCTAACAAGTTCATGATATTAACACCCACAAATTAATCATCACTCTTCCATTTTTATTTTACCTAAATCTTGAAATTGGAGTTTTTATTCTTCAAAAATATTATTTTTCTCCCTTAAATGAGTCAAGGATTCAACTATAACATATTTTTTTCATTTAATGAATTGAACACACATTACAGGGTTGTGTTACAAAAGAAAAAGGTAGAAAATTCAAAAAATAAGAAAAAAATTACCCTTAGGCATGGTGTATTAACTACATAAAGGTAACTTGGGTTGGGAATTATGATATAGTAGATACCCTTAAACATATCATATCTACCCTTATACAGCCGTTCAAAAGTGTAGGATTACCTTATGTAGTGTGTGGACTACACTTATGTAGTTTCCTTACATGACCAGTTAACCTTATGCATGTGTCATACCTGTATGCAGCGCACCAATACCCTTAGTTGGTACCCTTATGTGAGAACCTTACCCATATGTATCATTTTTACTAGCATCTATTCTCTAATGAAATTTTTTTAGCCTTACGTAATCCTTATAAAAAGGTTGTTTCTATTATACAGGGTCTATTCTACCCTTATGCTGTGAATTGATAACTCTCTAACCATTACAAAACTCAAGGAATAACCATTTTACCCTTAACGTGAGTCTTAAAACCCACATTTAACCTTAAATAACACCATAAAACTTAATTATGAGTAATTTTAAATGAAAATTTCAGTTTTAAAACTAAAAACACTTATAAATAATAAACAAAATAGTGTTTTATGAATCAAATAAAATTAGACATATTAAAATTCATCCATCAATGAAGGATATAAAATTTATTAATTAAATTCCACAACATCTCATAAAAATAGAATATTAGGAATGTGGTGATATTAGATTCTCAATAAATAATATCATACTTTGGAATTAAAAATGGAATAACAACAACATAATGAATTCAGCGAGAATATGTGAACAAATGATTCCATAAAAATTGTTACGTAGAAAAAAATAATAAATGGATTTTATCATAATTGATATAAATAATCACGTACATATCAATGAATGATTACATAATGGGGAATGCATAATTTCTAACATCATAATCATACAATCAAGGAATTTTTCTATGATACCATACATAAAAGTGTAGGCATACCTCAAATTTACTAGATAATTAGCATCATGGGTCCTACCAATGCGTCAACGGGATATAAAATTATGGGCCCTAATAATTACATAATAAAAATAATGCGTTCATTATATGGTAATAATGGGAAATAAATATAGTTTCCTATTTTTAACCTCTTATAAAATCATGGATTAATAGTTGAGAATTATTTGTGTATAAATAATTGGTATAGTGATTTTCTGGATTTCCCTGGTCAAATAAATGTTAGGGTCATGTAGAATAATCCCCTAAATTAATAATAATTATGTATATGGTACTCACACATTATTATATGAATAGATATATAAATATATAATTATATTCTATCTTCTTATTGAATTTTATGGCTATCTCAATGAATAATTTTATAGTGTAATAATTTTATATAGAGAACCCACACCATATAAGATAAATGGATATACATTAATGTTAATAGATTATTTAATTCAATAGTGATATATGAATATCAAGAAGACTACTATTTACTAAAAATAAATTGGTATTGGGTTATCACACTATATAGGATAAACAGATATGTTTTGATGACACTATATTCTCTTATTTAATGGAGTTGTATAAATATCTATGTTAATATATTTTAATGATAATAATTATGTATTGGGTTTGGACATTCCATATGATAATAGGATATATAGTCTTGATATTAAAATTTCTCATTATACGAATTAGTAATAATATCAATGTGAAACCCCTTGAATCATATATGTATTAATTATTGATTCATAATATTTAATTAAATACCATTATTATGTGAATAATATGGAATTGTAGTTATTAAAAACTTATAAAGATAAATATGAACAATATATTTTGAAAAATAAATATTGGTTTTAGTAATGTATGGGGAGAAAATAAATTTTATAAAAATACCCTATAGAATTTTGAATATATAGTCACACGTATTTTATAAATATTAGGTGTATAAAATTTTCTTATAGAGAATACTCTAGGTCGACATGCTTAGATAGAAAATTAAAACATGTGCCACCATTGAGTTTAATACACATGGTACCCAATATAAGTTCTATTAGAAATTTTTTTTCATCCTTCTATATTCAAGGTCCTTTCATTGATATATTGTATCCATAATAGCACAAATACATTACATACATAAAAATGTTTTATCCAATGAAAATTTTGAATATCATGCCTATTAAATAAATTGCACTAAAACAACTTATAAATTTAGTATAATATTATTAAAATAGGGTCCAACATGCATAATATATCTAATAGATTGAAATTCAAATTAAATATAGCACCGTAAATTTCTGGTAAATTACCCTATATTCAGGTATTTTTAGTTTATATAATGTTCAAGTTTTATTTTTTGAAGTACTAAGGGGTTTTGGCATGTTTTTAATATTTTATGTAGTTTCTCAATTTTTTTATGGTTAGTAGAAACTATAAACCATATACTTTAAACCATGAACCGGTATATAGTTACCATTAGATTGGTGCATAGTTAGTGCATTGTTTTCCCAAACTATGAAAATGCCTAAGAGATAATGTGTATCCTGGAACAAATGGAAAACAATGGTTGGCACACATTTTTCTTACAATGTGAGCCAACCGGGAGAGGTGCGGCCTTAAGATGGTTTCACTAAATGGTTGGCACATGTTTTTCCAAACCATGCAGCCTAATCATGCTACACAAATTTATCCCTATTTAATTATGTATCTAATCTTTATTAAGACATTTAACACACGTTTTTCCCTCATCTTTTCATAACATGAATTCCTTTTTCTCCAAAGGTATGGGAGATGATCCCCTTCCCTCTATGAGTGATCATTAGGAAAATGAAAGTGTACTGGAGGCTTAGATTCCCTGGTAAGTTTTTTTATTCATCGTTATTCATGTATATCTTCCTCTTACATCTCTCAGAACTATATACTGAGCCTATTATGGATATATATACGTTTTAAGATGTTAATATGGATGGGATCTTGTTGAATCTATTAAAGGGAAAGTTGTTTGTGAAAAAAATAGAATATATGAGTGTTTTTATTCATGTTCACAAAAATTTGAGAGGCAAGTGGTTCTCTCTCAACTCTACTTGATTTACAACATCAAGGCCTATTTATAATTAAATAATTATCTTAAAATGGTTGTGAAATAACTGTGAAATCATTTATTAAAATCTTGTTTTTATATTGTCTTGGAAATTGTTTAAAAATGATTTGTATATGTAAAAAACCATTTTTATAATTTTAGAATGATATTTTTAAAATTATAGCATAGTTTGATTCATGTAAAGTATTTTTTGAAATTATTTAAGGAAATAAATATTTTCATTGGAATAACATGGCATAATTTTGGTATAAACTATAGGGAATGTGTTGAATGGGGTGGATAAAGGTTGTGAATTAGCACCATGAATGTGGGAGAGAGTATCGATATGATGTTCCACCAACAATGGTAACACTAAGTTTGAGTGTGTGTGGGTGTTTATGGACATGGAGTGTAATATTACAAATCAAATGAGAAATCATTTAAAGTTTTTATTTACAATTTCCTTGGAAAACTAGTATTTAGTGTTCATATAAACTATTTGTACTGTTGAAACTATTTTATATAAATTAATATAACAAGTTTTGTCTTAGTGTATTGAGTTCATAAGCCATTGGGGAAAAACTAATATCTTTAGACTCTCCCTCTTCTTTGTCAATGATGTACATTTGCCGATGTACTCTATCAAGATGTAGGTAAAGTAATTGTATCTTATTTCTTTAGTGATGCTTCTTAAAATCGTGGGCATGGAATGTGGAGTTGGAGATTGGAGTGGGTTGGGTGTTCTTGGTTGATTCCACTTGATAATTTTGAGTTTTTGGACTTTTAGTTATCTACAATAATTTCATTCAGTTTCCTCTATTACTATGATATGTTTTACTGATTTTATTATGTTTTGAGTTGTATTTTTTGTATTCTTGCATCGTATAATGGTTTAGTTGTTTGTTATTTATATAGTTTTAGTGTTTTATCTTCCCAATTGTAAAAGTATCCACCAAATGTTCTTGAATCCCTTGTAATTTATTGACAGTATTTGGTGTCTTTGTGATCTCACCTAAGGCCTAGTACATACTCTGTTACTCCTCAATATAATGAGGAGAGATGGTCCATTACAAATGGTATCATCTTGTTCGGTCATTGACATAGAAATGATATCAATCGTGGTTAGTCTAAATATTATTAGGACAAATAATGTC
Organism: Viscum album; assembly: GCA_963277665.1. NCBI lineage: Eukaryota > Viridiplantae > Streptophyta > Magnoliopsida > Santalales > Viscaceae > Viscum > Viscum album. The sequence continues at coordinate 625,427,999 of OY728165.1, forward strand.
ATTTTTGTTTCATCCTGGACTTGTAAATAGTATAAATATGTCTTTTTGAGATGGTAGTATGGAGTATTATTGTTAGAACATGAAATGTATAGAATAAAAATGTGTATCAGATATCTTTATTATGAACTTTATATTACCAGGGTGTTTTCTTACATTAGTGTTTTAAAATACATCTAGGTGAGTTGTCACCTCATTATCAAGTGTCTAGACAATGAGACTCACATGAAATACATTGATAGTAAGAATTCCAAATATAAATTAAATACTCATTCTGAGTTTAATGGTTAATGAAATGGAAAAATGTATTGATTTTTTTAAAGAGAATGAATGGTCGATCATGAAAAAGAAAAGTTATAGTGTTTCTTAAAATGATTAAAATGTTGTTAATGGTTGAATGGTTAAAGGATATGTGGTGATATTTATTGATTTAGTAAAATTGAATTTTTTCAGACTTCGGTTTCTAATGAGTGGTACTCAATGAAGTTTTGTACTTGTTATATAGAATGGAACTATATAGGCATTGTATAAACAAACTAGAGGAGGATACGAAGAATGTGGTTGCACCAGATACATGGGTGTACTGAAAGTTAGTTCAATGAATAGTCTAGGAGTTGTAGTCCGTGGTTAAGAGTATTATGAATGATGAACCATTTCATGTTGACCATTAAGTTCATTTCCAAAAGAAAAATAAACCCATTTTTAGGGGGGATTTTGAGCTAGAAAAATAATAATTCTCATTGAATCAGATGAATCGAGTGTTCGATATTCATGGGACACAAGTAGAGTTAAAATAAATGTTTATAATAGATATGTTGGAGGACTTGGCATTCCACTGGTGGAAATTATAAGTTCAACCAAAATTCGGCCAAGGAATGAAATGGGAAGATTTTGAAAAAAAACATGAAATTCTATCTATGCACATTTTAGATTACTTTAGAATCTAACTTACTCATCTTGAAACAGGATAACCACACAGTGACAGATTATGTTGCTAAGTTTATGAATTTAGTCTAATTTTCCTCTAATGTTTTTGCCAGTGCATCTTTAATGAAATGAATTTTTGTGTTTCTATTGAGAATATATATTAACTAAAATATTTTAATTTTGTTTATAATGGATTATAAAGATATGGTAAATATATCTATGGTGGTAGAAAATGATATCTCACGAAATATAGTTGGTGGGATAATGTTTATTCATAAAGGAATTGTTGGGAACTCTATTATTGTGAATAAGAGGAACAGAGACACCTATTTCTAGAGTTATGGGATACCTCATAATAGTACCATGGGATCATTAAATCTTTTTCCTTGACCTAAAAGTAATACAATATTTTTTTAGTGTGATTCACTGTATCACATCAATCTAGATTGTTTGACACCACCGACAACATTTCACAATTGCCACAAGATGAGTAATATTTAGTGTTGTTAACTCACTTATCCATGAAAAGGTGAAAGAGACATGTCACATGTTAATCAAGAATCTTATGCTTTGATAGGATGAGCATAGTAGAATAAATCTCTCCATTAGAATAAAGTGAGCCATGGTGATTCTTGAAACAACATAACTCCTCAACTAGTGCAATCTAAATAGGGTAATAAAGAGAAAAATGTAGAATGTAAGAAATTTTATAGAGTATAGAAAATGATCAATGATGATCAATATAGCTCTTATAGGGTGAGAGGTACAATTCATATGAATTATACCCTTGTGAATTCTTTGTTTTGTATGGTTGTGTCCCACTCCTTAATTATTTATTAAGTTGTTGATAATATAGGATTCCATGTTGATATGACTCCATTATGTTGAAACATAAATTTCCTCTTGGACAAGGGTAATTTTGGGTCATTATGTGTAAAAAAAATTCTATAATTGTCTATGGGGTTGAGTTAATTTGGGATTTATCTATTCTTAATATGGATATGTATAACTAGATATTTGGTATGGATGCATGGACATCCTTCAAGGACCACATTGACTATTATGACTAAATGGTTATTTTCACATCTCTTGATAGTGTTGAACATCTCATTTGAGGGGATTGGGATATAACGGAAAGTATAATGGGACATTTTTCACCAGTGGTTTAAAACATATCTTATTAGATGGTAATGATTTCCTTGGAATCTATGTATCATATAGGGAATATATATTTGCCAACTATTTTTGACTTGTTTCCAAAAAATTTCCACATTAATTTATCACAGTTTCAACCCAAAAGGGAAGAAGACTTTTTGACTGATCTACTACCATAGAAAATTCTACTTTCCCATCTTCCTTATTTGATGAAATAAACAGAAGTCATGGAATTGAATGTTTAGTTGGTGGACTTCGAAAGTAAAGGGTTCATTCAACCATGAATGTCCCCATGGGTAGTACTAGTTCTTTTTGTGAAAAATGCATATGGAACTATGAGAATTTATGTGTATAATCAAAAACATATCCTATTTATGATAAATACTATGTATAATATTCCACACATTGATGATATATTTTATCAATAGATAAAATCCCAATACTTCTTAATAATTGTCTTGCATTTTGGATATCACCAACTATGAGTTCGGAGGTGTATATTCTGGAAAAAAAATTAGATTTTGATATGGTCACTATAAGTATGTGGTTATGACTTTGGTATTAAAATACATTAAAAGATTCTATGGAATTGATGATATAGATCTTTTAGAGGAATCTATAATCCATTTTGGTGGTGTTTTTTTATGATCTAATAGTGTATTCTAGGAAAAAAATATTATTATTTTTAATAATTGGGTATAGTTTTGGGTATATTTTGGGAGAATCATTTTTATTCCAAATTATAAAAATGTGGTTTTATTGTATAAGAGATGTGGTTCATTGTCCATGTAATTTTTATAAAAAGGTCTTTCTGTGGATCCTAAAAAGATAGAAGTTGTTATCTCTTGGAAACCACTAAATAATGACTTTGAGATACATAGTTTCCTTGGATTAGTAGGATACTACATACATTTTTTACATGATTTTTCAAGCATAGCATCACCACTGACATCTTTGAAGAGGAAATGAGTTCATTTCCTATGGAAGAAGGAATATAAAAAATCATTCCATGAACATATGGTTATACTTACATAATTACCTATCCTCACATTTCCAGAGTCTATATAGATAAATTTAGTTTATTGTGAGGAATTTGAATATGGGATGGGATGTGCTCTCATGTAGGGTGGTCATGTTGTTGCTTATTTTTCATTAAATTTATGATTTAATGATAAAACTACTCAACACAAGACTTGGAATTAGCTATTATGGACCATGATTTAAAGACAGGGAATAATTATCTCTTTAGTGATAAATTCACTATGTTTTCATATCATAATATTTTTTAACACATTTTCTCACAAAGGTATTTTAGTTTTTTGCATCGTAGATGGATGGAGTATATTCAGATGTTTGAATTTGACTTGATGTACACATCAGGCAGAGGGAAATTAGTCACTAATGCATTGAGAAAGAAGTTATATGATCATTTGGATAAAGAGTTATCGCACCAGTGGAAACTAATTTTAGTCATAGATAACATGCATCAGGATTATAGAGTATAAGGTAGTGTTTCATTTTTCATTATAGTTTCATTTTATTTTATTTGGGTTGAGTAGTTGATAATTTTGTAGACTTTAGATCCTAATGATGTTACTATGAGGTCAAAACCCAACATTTAGGAGACCATTGATGTATGGATACTGAATGGGAATTCTATTTTGTAGTTTAGAGATCAGATGGCCATGCCTATGGCTTTTTAGGAAAAACTCTGTAGTTTCTTCCACCTTTCAAGATGGGTTGTTCAACCTTGGATTTTAAAAATGTATTAAGTGTTGAAAATACAACTTTTGGGGGGTTTCAGAAAATGTGATGTAGCATGGTATGTCTTGAGATTCCTAATTTTCTAGCAATTCAAGGAATAGAATCAATAACCAGTAGGTATGTTGTAGTTTTTACTAATTCCCATATGAAAATTAAACTAAATAACCATGGGTTTTATAAAAATTCAACCAAGGATAGTTAGGAAATAAGATTCCATATGGTTGCTAGTGGATCATCTCAGAAATTCGGCTCACTTCAACCCTATTCATGAAACTAATTTGGTGGAAGAATTCATCAAATCTATATTTGAGAAATTTTAAAGATACATACTATCCAAGTCTCAATTGTATCTAAAAAAGACCTAAGTTTTACATCTATTTTTTAATCCTTACTAAAATCCCTAGAAACATAGTTAAATATGATTAAATCTTATCAACCTCAAACATAAGGACAGTATGAACAAAAAATCCAAATAGTGGAGTACATTCTTAGCGTTAGTCTAATGGATTTTAGTGTAAAATGGGAAGTGAATTTACCATTAGTTAAATTCATGTACAGTAATAGTTATATTGATTGGATAAAAACTTCTCATTTTAAAGCATTATACTGTAATACTGGTCATTCCTTGATTTTTTTGTGGAAACAGGGGAGAAATTACTAAATGGACCCATCCTTTTGAAAGATACAATATATAATATTTAGTTGATTAGAAATAGAATTCATATAGCTTTGAGTTATCAGAAATCATATTTCAATCATCATCAACAACCATTTTCATTTGGAGTGAGTGTTCTTATGTTATATATAATCTCTCATAGGCTAAGGAATCATTGTTTTGGTAAGTAGGTAATGTTATATCCTCAATACATATACCCTTTTGAGATACATAAACAAGTGGGTGGGTGGCATACTTGTTGATTTTGTCACCAAGGTTTATTTCATTTCATAATGTGTTTCATGTAACTTAGTTGAAGAAGTATCAATCTAATATTGACCATGTGGTTTAATGGTATCATGTTGACCAAGATTCAGATGTAAATTTGATTCATGTGTCTAATTATGCATTGGAAAGAGAATATATTTTGTGGGAAAAGCTTTAGTCTAGTGTGGGTTTTTTGGAAACATGTTTGTATTTAAGAAGAAACATGGGAGCATGAGAATGAAATGGTGGAGAGATGGACCAAACTCTTTTAGGATATTTAATATTTTCAACTTTTTGAGGAGTAAAAGGTCAATTTTATGGAGAATCCATCACCCTAAATTTCTAGTATATGACCCTTTATTCATGTATTTTGAGTCTATATAATATTTAGGTTATGTTTCTGGAGGTTTTGAGAGTTTTGATATCTTTTGGAGGCTTTTCTAGAGGTGTACAATTTTTGAACGGTTAATAGAAACCATGAGACATATATAAGAAACCATGCAAGGAAACATAGTGGGAACTAGTTGACTACACAGTTGGAAATTGTTTCCCCAAAATGTGTAAATACCCATAGAAAATTGTGAAACTTAGAATAGATGTAAAATCATAGTTGGTGTATGGTTTATCTAACCATGTGATCCAACCATGAAAGGTATAGCCTAATGATAGTATCACTACATGGTTGTCACATCATTGTCAAAACTACGTGGTCTAACCATGAAGCATACAGTTTTCCCTCTTCAAACTTGGGATCTAATCTAAATTCAGCCATTTAACATAATTTCTTCCCTAATCCTTCCATATCCGGAATCCTTTTCACCCCAGGGTATGATAGATAATATAATTTGATTTGATTGTGATCCTTAGGAAAATAATAGAGCTCTGGAGGCTCAAATTCATCAGTAAATATTTATTATTCATCATTTTTCTTAGATCTATTCCTCTTCTCTCTCATAACGATAGATCTAGTCCATTATGGATAGAATAGTGTTGTGGGATTTCAATATTGATGAGATATTTTTGAATCAACTGAAGGGAATGTTTTTCTAATCATATATAGAAGATAAAATTTTTATTATTTTTGTTTTCAAATGTTTGAGAGGTAGAGGGATTCTCTCTGAACTCCACTTGATTTAGAAATTGAATTCATATTTTAATTAGATGATTTTTTTAAATGACATTTAAATTTTTGTTTGATTATTGACTAATGTGTCATTTTATTATTAGATTAAAAAATTTATGTACTTGATTAGTTTTTGTAAAAACCCATTTTTATAAATTTAATAATATTTTTTTTGATGAATTTAAAGTATTTTTTAAAATTATTTAATTAACGATATGTTTTAATTAGAATTAATTAGAATTGTTTTGGAATTAATAGTTGGGCGTGTGTTTAATGGGATGGATAATGGTCATGAAGTACCATCATTAAAGTGGGATGGAGTATATATGTAATGTTCCACCATAAATGGTAACAAGAGTCCTATGTGTGTGTCTGGATATGTGTGTGGACATGGAGAAGAATATACCAAATTAAATGATATAAGGTTAAAAAATTGTATATTATTTCTTCGGAAAACATATTTATTGTTTTAATTTAAACTGGTTTTACAAATGAAATTATTTTATATAAATTTTTATAACAAGATTGGTACATGTGGCATCAGTATGGATGTCATTAGGAAATCCTACTGATTATAGAATCAATCATTGTTTGGGAACCATTATGTGATTTCAGATATCATCTATCAACACACAGGTAAATTTAAGGTATCTATGTTCTTTAGTGATTCCTTACGATACCACGGGCAAGGCATGTGGTGTTAGAGCATGGAGAGAAATGGGTGTTTATGGTTGATGTCACTTAGGATATTTTTTTTGTGGTATTTCAGTTCTCTTCAATAATTTCTTTTGGTTTATATTTGTACTCTGATACATTTTATGGGTTTGGATATATTTTCATTTTTATGTTTTAGTTCTCATGCACCGTATTGAGGTTTTCTTGGTTTTTTTATATAGTTTGGATGTTTTATCTTTCTAAATAGAAAATCATCCCCTAAATTTTAATGAGGCCCTTGGAATTTATATCCAGCCTTTGGTTTACTAAATATGTAAAATAATTCTTCGTATCTTCCATGTCACTCCTCTATCCAATGCGGAGGGGTAGGATATTACCTTAAATCACAAACATATTTCCATAATAAAATTGAAATATAAATAGATACTATAATGGGAATAAAAATAATAATTTAAGAGAGAGAAAATGTACCCTTACTTTATCATGGTAACAACTAAGGTAAAGTGGTGTGATGAGAGTGAATGAAAAATATATGATGTACAATAATCTAATTGTATGGCACTATAATAAATTAAAATGTTATTATTATATGACCTGAAATTTAATAAAAGATTATAATTGGGGAATTGGAATTGGAAATGTATAATTGAAAATAAGAGCCATTAAAATACATAAACTTCAGTATATATTTGATAATTATAATAACCAAACCCCATTAATACTGAAGATATATTTATGGGACAGAATCATAGAGAAACATATAATGAGATAAATTTGAAAACATTTATGGAAAAATGAGAACCGGGGTGTCGGAGTTAATGGGTTTGGTGAGTAAAATTTCACTAATTAAAGAATTGAATATTTTTTTGTCCATTGCTTTATGTTCTCCAGTATTGTGCACAAAAATTATATAATAAAATGGAAAGTTGAAAATTTTTGTCAAGGGAATCAAACTGGTATAGTTTGATATTGCTTATGTTTATATGATATCATATTTACCAGATACTTTTAAAATTCACCATTTTTAACTACATTTTTATATTTTATACAAAAATAGAAAATTCCAACCCTCACCTAACTTCCATGTACTAATTCCAAGTAGTTTTTCCATTTTATCAAATTAATATTATAAATATGTAAAATTTAGTATTTAAATTAATACTTTTGAAAACAGTTAATGTGTGAAAGGAATTACTCTAGACAACAACATAATTATTCAAATAAAAACATTATTTTTCTAATGAATATATTATCAACATTTGATATTTATATTTGAATAATAATCTTCTAAATAAGAAATATTAATTTTATAATGAATCTAATAAAAAAATTTATAAAATATTCTTTTGCTGTATAATATTTTTCTTCAAAGATTTAAATGAATTTTTAGCTTATCAAAATATGTGAATAAAATTTTGAATTATTTTATAAATATGAAACACTAATTTAAAAATTAATCATGAAATATTAATTATTTTACAATATTTTTTTAAAATTATAATGAAATAGATTATTTTATCTTATAATTCACATGCAATAATATATGACATGAAAATATATATTGTGAAATAATACGTTATTTTAAATTTTCCTATGCCATATATATATTTGGGAAGCTGTATATTTAAAAATATATTATATAAAGGATTTAAAAAAAAGATTGGATATGAAGTGTTTGGTGATAAAATTTTATGTTTGCAATCTAGAATCATGTTCATAACTCACTATCATTTCTAAGGTCGTAGTGTTCATAGGTGAAGGAAGCTTGATTGGTCTCGATGGAAGAAGGTGAATGTATTTTCATTGGTTTCATGGTATTCATTATCTTACTATTACTCATGTCATAAACCATTTGATCTTTCTAGTGGTAATTTTTATATAGGCCATTTTTCTATAGTTTATTCACCCCTTATCCTTCTAAGATTACTTATATGTGCTTCATTCATATGTGTACTAGTCCCCCTCAATGTAGGTATATGAATTCATCTGTGTTGATTAGGGAATCCATCTCTAGATAGAACGAGTTATGGATTTGTAATGTTTCTAGTAATCATCTTGTTATATTTTCCTTGTGGATCATAGAAATATTGGATGGTAAATTCATAAAAACATTTTCCAATTGAAGGGACATACCTAGTTGGTTCCATTAGTTAGTAAGGCTCAGTTGATAAATCTGTATCCAAGGAAAATAGGATTAGGATTGTAGAACCAAACAATCAAATCAATCCTCGTATCTCTTAGGTTAGGGAAGACAACAACTTGGTTTCCCAAACACCTATCAATCTATAAATTGTTTCATATATGATAGGGTAGTCTTTTATTATAGTTTAGAAGAAATATTTGTGGGATAATGTTCCTAAATATCCCATGATAGTTTTCTACCTTTAACTAATTTTATTTTCTTAAGGGGTATACTAATATTTTGTTAGCTACATCAGTTAGTTGAAGAAATAGATTGACACAAATAAATCCATTCTAGGTTCTAAATATAGATTAATATAGTATAAAAACACATTCATGGTATATGGATTGGGTTTTGTGGAAGGTAATATATGTTTTATCATATGATGTAGGTGATGATACTACCAAGGGATTAAAAAGCACTAAATATTAATAATGAGTATTATATTGGAGAATATAAGTGGCCATGGTGAAACACTATAATATTTTATAATTTATTTTCTATTAAATAATTTAATGTTTTATAGCATATTTTACACACAAAACTGAACTAAAATCAATCACTATATATTTCATTATAATATATTATGTGAATATAATATGAAATATCATTATGAAATTACAAGAAATGTGCGACCTTAACATAAAAGAAATTGACAATTTATTTTTACCTTACATATTATTATTAATTTTACTTTTTTTAATACCAAAAAATTCATGAAATTTAATTATTAAAAGATTAAAAGTTAATGTGATATAATTAAAATTATTCAATGTTAAAATAAGATATTTAACAAATAACTATTTTTATTATTTTTTATTTTTTTATAATAAGTTAACATGGTCTATTTAAAATATTATTATGATAATATATAACATTTAAATGTGTGAACTAATATATTAACATTCCTTTAATTAATAATTGATTTAAAATGAGACAAATAACACTTAATTTTAAATGGTCATTTTTCTACAAATGTAGCTTTTCTATATATTTGGTATCTTTATTTAGAATTTATGTTGAATAATTTCAGAATTTTTACATGATAAAATATACTAATTTTTTGAATCCTCAAGTAAAAATTATCTTAGGGTGAATTTTTAATAATTTTCCTATATGGTGGATTTTTATGTGAATAGTGAAAAATACTCGTTTGGAAAATACTTCCATTTTTATTAAATTATCATTGTATAAGAATTATTTGAATGTTTATAAAAAATTAAAAAAATATATTTTTTTATAATTAAAATAATTCATTTAGAAATATTTTAATTATTTTAGAATCCAATTTGAGGAATTTTGAAACCTAATTTATTTTTTTATACTTAACGAATTATGTTTTACCCTTTACCTGAATTAAATATTAACAAACTTATATTCAGTTTTGTATTGGTTTTTTATGTCACATAACTCTTATTTTATTATTCCCAACCAATAATATTTGTGTGATGTAATATTATACAAGATTTTTTTTGCAAATAAATTTTTATGATTAAAAGGTATTTTTTTAAAAATCCATTTGTCGTTACATTAAACATACTTGTATTGAAAGTAATTTTTTCCAAATATAGTAGTTTAATACTGTAAAATTTATTCACACATTTTAAATTAGAATATTTATATTATTTAATAATTGATATCTTATTTTTAGTCATAAAAATTATATTACCAAAAACAATTCAGTCACTACGTTAACGGTTAAAAGTTGTAATGATGGAGTTAAACTAAAGGATAAATAATCAAAATTCCATAGAAATTTATTTGATTTTTTCTTCATATTTTTAGAACACAAAATATCATATTTTCAATATTGATCATAATTGGGTCTATTTTCAATGAAAATTAATATATCAAATTTAAAAGGTTAATAGTATTTACAATATTTTTTTCTCCTCTCACTTGTAAAAGCGAGCCTCCTCTACTCACTTATCCAAAATCATTGAGAAAATTATAACTACAAAGCTCTTCCCAAATACCTACCTAAAATATCCTTTCATTATCTAAATCTTATTTTCTTCCCAAAATACCAATCTAATAGATCTTCAGTTGTTTTTCAAGGAAAATTGTCCACAGAAGAGAAATATGTTCTTACTAAGAACTTTATAGTTTATTTATTCATAAACCTATTCTAATTCTTATATTAACACATTAAAAAATGAAATTATAATAAAAACTATTACTAAATTTTATTATTTTGATAAAAAAACAATTTTCAACAACTATTTTATCAGTTGTGCAATGAAAACATCTTTCATATATAGGTAGAAACTCTGACCACCCCAAATGTCATATTACATTTTTCTTCACTTACTTAAATGAATAATTATACAAATGGTTTTAATGAATTAATATGTTATAAATTTCATTATTTGTATTTTAACAAGTTGAATATATATCTACCTTCTTTCAAACCCATCCATTGAATAATGAAAACCACATCTCTGTGTACATGAAAACTACCACCTCTATATACTAAATATTTCATTTCTCATTTCCTCCATACATGGATTGTTATAAAAATATATATGATGAATTAATATGATATTAATATGATTTTTATTATTCCGAAAATGTAATATTATTGTTTTTTAATTATTTTTTCTTACTCATTTATCCTTATAATGTGTTATTATTTTATTCTATTTTACCATTATATGAACATTGTTGTGGGGGTTTTTCATGAATTATTAAGGAATGTAATATAAGAAAAATATTATTTTATAATGATATATATTTTTGAGGCTTTTAAAATTCAATATTGGTAATATTTGTGTGTGTGTGTGTGCTAAAAATCAATTCTTTCTACGAAATTAAAACATCTAAAGTGGAATTTTTTAGATATTTATTTTACTCATCACTCTAACATTCATGAGATATCTATTTAACACTAAAATAATATCCAAAAAAATATAATATCAGATTTAATAATCATTAGGTTATTAAAAAATGACCAAGGTGAAGGACTGAAACTACTAAATCGAAATATGCATGGGAAATGGGGTAGTTAAACCATAAACATTGATTTTAGAAAATAATTATTAATAAATGGGTAATTAGAAATTATTATTTAATGGTGTATAGTAATACAACTATAAATATAGTTTTTTTTGGGTTTATAATAAAACACAATTAATTATATAGGGGTTTTAGATCACATCTAACAAAGTGGATGTCTGGTGTAAGGAATTTTTCTTTGAAACATTATTTTATTGTTTCCTTACAGCATATTTTCCTCTAAGTATATGTTATTAAAAATTAATCAAGATTTTTAATCTATTTAATTAAATAATTATTTAATGATATTTTCAAAAATATTTTAATTTTTTACGTAATTTTAAAATTGGGTCATTATAACGTTTTATATAAAGGTCACTAATGACTCTCTTTATAAAAGTAAGAAAAGACTGTTTTTAATGTTTTTTAAATGACTGAAATTTCCAAATTTCATAATAAATAATCATTATAATGATTAATATTCATGTTTTCACGTATTTTTTAAATCCATTAAATTAAAATATTTTGGGTATTATTTTCATTTTTTAATATTTTGTCAAAATAAAAGGATATTTTATCATATTTTTATGAGATGTTTGAAAGTTATTTTTATTATGGGTATAAACGAGTGTTCTGATGAAGAGTGAAATATTTTAATTTTTCATTCATGTCATAATTCAAAAAATTAAAATGACAATGGGATGTCCCATGATATAAGTATCAAATAAGTTGGATAAGAATTTATTCACTAAGGAATTGATTATTGGAATTAACATTTTATAAGTTATTCTATATTTGTGAAACACAATAAAACGTAAGTTATGAATATAATGTTCCAAGATGTGTTCATTTTTTAATATTATTTCTATATTTTTTTAGGTTTTTCATTGAGAAGTGATTAATTACTCTTATCATTTTGTTTTTTTCATTGTCTATATGCATTATTATTATAAAAGGTAAATTTTTTCAAGGGATTTCTTATTTTTCCAAGGAATGATGGGTTTAATTTATTTTGATATTTATTATAGAGGATTTTTTTTAACCATCACATGTTTCCAATTTTTTCAGAGCGTTTAATGATGAGTAGGTCCACTAGAAAAGTAAAATTTCGAGTTATGGCGACTGAAAATAATTTAATAATAAGGTGTCATGAATGAAAAAAGTTTTTAAACATAAGAACATATATTTTCTGTAATAAATCGCTTTGAGTGAATGTAACCAATGTTTATGTAATGGTTATACTATTTATCTACAAAAAATTAAAAAATCATGGGAATGAAATAATGATAAATCTGTTCAATTAAACATCTAATTAGGGGTTGTTCAAGTTATTGGTTGTTAGATTTAGTATCATAGAATGGTTTTAGATATCATTAGAGATTATGATGGAGTTTTATGTTAATAATTTAAAATATTTAAAAAATGTAAGTGCTTATTATGTTGTTTTGGGATCATAAGTTAGAAGACTTATATAACATTAATGTTTAGTATTCCAAGGAGAATTATGGTTATTTTAGGGATTTTAGTCTAAATTAGAAGAGTTAAATAGAAGGTTACATAATTAATGACATATTAGTATTTATTATATTCATAATATAGTTTATAATGATTTTATATTATCAAACTATTTTATTGTAAATGGACGAAACCCATAATAACCATGTTAATAATTGGTGTGTGGGAAAATGGGTAGGATATCTGAATGAAAAACTTAACATGATATGAGTTAGAGTATGGAAATTATGCTTATTCCCATACAACTATCACATGTTTTTATTCACAATAAAAACAAATATTAATTTAATAATAGACCAAATAAGAGTAAAATAGAGTTTCATGGATGTTTTGGTGATAAATACAATGGAAGAAAAAAGAATCAACATCTTACATATCAAGAATATAGAAATAGGAACCTAGGGAAATAAATCAAAAAAAATGAAGATATATTAGATGTGGAAAATTTAGGCACGGAGAAATGAACTTCCAAGTAAAAATGATGATTTCAGTTTAAAAAATGGAGGGGAATAAATTTATTCCAAAGTTATCCATAAAAGTTAATTGTTTAATATAAGTGGATTTTTGGAATAATGAAATTTGAAGTACTATATGGAAATATCGAGAATGGGATCATTAAGTAAATATGAATATAGGGTTAAAAAATTCATATGGTGTTACTACTCAAGATAAAGAAAATATAAATAACTTATAAAATGTATGAATAATTTAAAAAAGTCTTATATTTAATTTAGGAAAAAAAATAATATTAATATTAAATAATCTTAGAACATAATTTATATTTTTTAATAGTAAGTAATTATTAAGGAATAATATGAAAAATAATTTTTAACATTTTTAAAGGAAGTTTAATGAATGAAATGTCTACATGTAGGGTTTCAAGAGTACTGATGTAGTGTAATTTTATTTAAGGACTAAGAGGATTAATGATGGTATTAATATCAATGGATTAGAGAATATTTTGAGATATTATGATATTGTATTCAAAGGTGATTAATTATTTTTTTATTGGTTTTTAGGAATACTACTTTATTATGGCATATATAACTCTCTTGGATGATATATGATTTGATGTTGAGGTAATTCTGACAATGATTTATCTGATTTTAGGAGTACAAGTTAAGATAACTTGGATATTTAAATGTAAATTATTTACATGGCGATCATTGTTAGTTTTGAAAAAGTTCACTATATTGGGTTTTAATAGATGATTGAATTTTATAAAACAATTAGTATTAATATAAAATTTAGTGTAAAGGTTATTTTTGTAAGAATGTAGTTAAATTTTTTAGGATATAAGATAAAAGTTATAGATAACTATTAGGGAAAATAAATCCATTAATGTTGACATAATTATGGTTAATTAAAACAATGGGTTATCAAATTTTGAGAAAATTATAGAGTTATGGTGGTTGGAAAATTATATACTCATATGGGATTTTATGTGAAATTGCTTGATATTATTTAATAAATAAATATTGATTTAACATTTGTAAACATATCTTAAATGGTATAAATATTCTTGAATAATGATTTTATGAAAAGGTGATTCATTCAATTTTTTGTGAACTATATATCTTTTTATTATGGTCATATGTATTGTTCATTCATGTAATTTTGGGAATGTATAATTTATAGAGTATATGATTTGTGCATAAAAAAATTTTGTATTTGGATTGATTAGTGTTTAAGGTGGTTTGGTGATAAATATTATTGTTATTTTGGAAGAATATATTATTAAATCGTTATGGTATTTTTATTTTGATATGGTTATGAATATTTTAGAAAAAATGGTTTAATAGATTATTGAACGAATTAATTAAAATTTTTGGTATTTTTATTTATATTATGTTTCTAAATAATTAATTATTTTCTATCCATGTAATGCATTATTCAAAATTATGCTAACTGTATGGTCTTTAGTAATCATATTGAAATTGAAATAATGTGTTGACATATTTTTTTGGATCATATGATCTATTAAAAGTTTATTATATTTATTCACACATGAAAAATTCATCTTGGTCGTTAATCTTTGTAATGTGCAATGTTTTAGAGGTGAAAACTTATCATAACATGGCCAATGGATGAAGTAGTTATCAACGTATGGAAAAAAGTCTGGTAATTGTATTTTTCTCATATTATCTATCTAGATTCATCGAAATAGAATATAAAAAACATTAATTAAATATTATCTAGAAAATGTCCCTTAATTATTATGGTATACTTCTAAAACTCATTCAAAATTATTAGCCTCATAATGGTAAGTTCATAGTTGAAGAAATATTTTATAAATGATAAGTTATGTAGTATCAATATAGACATTAATTTTATTTTCAAAATGAATTGTTAATGTGGTTTCATTAAAAAATTTCAAATAGATTAAATTATATTTCATTCCATTTATGTACATTCATATTCCACTATAATTTTTTATTTTTTCCACATTTAAGATACCATTATATGGGATCCATTTAAATTAATGGTTTTTAGTCCCCCTTCCACTGCATGGTGTTAAATTTTAATTTTTTTTAAACCCTTGTTTGTCAAACATGAGATAAAATTGAGAGGACATAATTTCTATAAGGGGAAGAATTTATCACCCCAATATTTTAGAATAATTTTTAATATTATGATTGATAGCATGTTTTATAAAAAAATAAACAAAAATGAATGAATATATATTATATTTCAATACATTATGAGAATGCATTAGGAAATATCATTATGAATTTTATATGAAGCATAAAACTCTAAAGAAACTAAAAATATAGTAATTAATTTATTACTTCAACAAATATATAAATTTTAATGAATTAATTTATATAAATAAATTGAATAAATTTAACGATTATAGTAAATTAATTAATGTGATATGATTAAAATTACTCAATGTTAAACATGGATATTTTTCGAAGAAATATTATTTGTGTTTTTTTTATTTTATTTTTGTAAATTAAATATATAACTTGTAAAGTATTAATATTTTAATATTTAATATTTTAATTTATGAACAAAAATATTAAAGTTCATTTTGTTATTAATTCAAGAGAAACAATATAATGAACACTTAAATATAGAATATCTTTTTTCTATAAAATCAATTTTCATTTATATTTTGTATTTTCATTTAAAAGATAAATTTATAAATTTTAAAGTTTGAATTTTTGGAAATATACCCATGTTTTGTATTTATCATTTCAAAATTAAACTAGGATTATTAGTTTTAATATTTTTAATTTTTTAAAATGTTTATTTTTTACGAATAGTGAAAATTACTGATTTTGAAAAAAATTTATCTTTTGTAACATTATCATGATATAATAATGGATTGAATATTTATAAAACATATTTTCTATTAAAAGTGTATATTTACTAATTAAAATAATTAATTTAAAACCCTATTTGAATTTTAAAACCTATCTTTTCTATTTTGAGACCTATGAAATGATTTATTCTTATAAAATAACTATTTTTAACAATTTCTAAAATTAAATATTTACGAGGATAAATTTATTTTTAGAATGTATATAAAGACACAAAAAAAATAATATATTTATTAATATAGTAAAAAATATCATCGAAATTAATTCTATATAGTATTTTGGTCGTAATTCAATTTTAATCTTAAAATGAATTTTCCTAAAACATTTTTTTCATTATATTATGAATACCCATGTTGAAAGTAATTTCTAACACCTATATAAATTGTATCATATAAAATGGGTTTCATATTATTATTTATATTTTATTTTATTTATTTAATAATTATAATTTCATTTTTATATGTAATAATTAATTCACCATTGTTATGTTTAATCACCGCGGTAAGGGTTGAGAGGGGTAAAGTGGGGGTTAAATGAAGGGATAAGGATTAAAATATCACTAAAACATTCCCCAATTTTAATTTTTGAGTATATTTGGAATTTTTTGTATCTTATCTTATAAATTTTTCTTAATTGGATCCATTTTCACTAATAATGTTTTTATTTTATTTTAAAATATGAGAGTATTTACAATATTTTCAATAATATCACTTATAAAAGGGAACATCCTCATATCACTTCTCCTATCACATTATGCACTTTATATGAAAAATGATATGAAAAAGTGAATTTCATACTCCCATATTCAAGTATTTGAGCTCTTGGTATTTACAAAATACCACTCCAATAAGTCATAAGGTATTTTTTATAGGGGGTTGTCCAAAGAATAGGTATATATTATGACCAACTTCTTTCGAGTTTCATTAATCTAAATTATTTTCCAAATACTATATTTTTACAATAAAAAAATTATATCAATATGATTAATATACTTAAATGTTATTATTTTAATATAAAACCAATCATTTATCATGTTTCATTCATTAGAAAATTAAAATTACAATCATGCTTATTTTAGGAGCACTACCTCTATAAATGGATTATTTCATATTTCATCACTATCACACATGAAACGTTATAAAGAATGATTTAATGAATTTACATGATAAAAATGACATAATTTTTATTTGATAATGATTAATCATTATAATTATTCTATCATTTCAAACAATTGAAAAATGAAAAATATCACCAGTGTGTACGTGTAGACTGTTACTTTCTTGTATGATGTATTTCTAAAAACATATATTATTATAAAAATGGATTCTAATGTTAAATATGATTTTTTAACATTATTAATCTTTTCAGAATGAGATACTATTATTATTCTAAAAGTTATTATTACTCATTCAACTATTGTAACATGTTCTAGTTTTTTGTCAGTTTTACCAACAACATGAACATTGATATGAAGTTTATGTCATGAATGATTAACTAATGTTTCCTATAGGTAATGTTACGTTATAATGTTGATTTTATAATGATTTAAAAAATATCTAAATTTAATATATATGTTTATATATATATATATTCATTTGGGTTAAAAAAACCAATTCCTTCTTCTAAATCAAAACATGTTAAAATGGAATTTTTAAGCATTACAAGAAAATTTCCATACTATGTTTCATGAAATATCAATGGACATATAAAATCATATAAAATAAATATATAACATCATCTTGAAAAAAATTTAAGTGATTAAACCAGGACCATGTTGTATTGAATGAAGTCGTTGAATTGAAACATTCATGGGAAATTAGACAATTAATAAATAAATATTCATTTTAAGAATGAATTGTTAATAAATAGGTTATAAGAAATAATTACAGAATGGTAAATAGTATTAAAAATATAAATAATCTTTTCATTTTGGATTATAATAATTATAATTTTTTTATTGGCTGCAAGTTTATTTTTGACTAATTGGAAGTTTAGGTAAGGGATTTTTCATTAAACCAGTATTTTAATGTTCTCCTTCAAAATATTTTTCATCCATATCCAAGTTCATTAAATATTTTATAGATTATTTTTATGTAAACATAAATTACTTTTTTATTTCATTTTTAACTATCATAGACTTGTTTTTATTTTTTTAGAAAGTATTACATTTAACATTTTTCATATGGATAATTTTTTTACAAACTTTATAAAAGTAATAGCATAATGTTATTTTAATGTTTACCCCATATCTTCCATTTACCAACATTATAACCAATAAATTTTCTGAATATTCAGCTATAATTTTTCATTTTTTTCTAATTTAAATTCAAGTCTAATTATTTTAAATAATTTTTCATTTTAAAATATTTTTCAACAGAAAATTATTTTTATTATTATTTATATGAAGTGTTTGAATGGGTTTTGGATTATGGTTTCAAATGTGTGTTATGATGAAAAGTGAAAGATATTTATATTTTTTGATCATGTAGTGATTCTTGTACATCATAGGTGATGGTTATTATACAAAGTATGTATCCCTCTGATGCATTGGGTAATTATTTTTTCTATAAATTAATGATGATTAGAATTATCAGATTATTTGTTATCCCATATGGATGAGACATGAGTGAATTCAGATGATAAATATAATATCTTGATATACCTACATTGTTTTTATATTATTTTTATGTGGTTTTATTTATTTATTTTTTGAAAAAAATATTATTTTCATATGTGAATATGTTTTATTCAAGATATTAAAGATTTATTATTCAAAATCAATAATTTTATCATTGTTTTTTATATTTTTAATGGACTAATGGTTTTCCTTTATTTTTATATTACATAATTATTTTTTCACATCCCACTTTTCTAAATTTTTTCCATAGGAATTATGGAAGAGTAGGCACCTTAAAATTTTCAAATTTCTTATTATGGTGACCTTTTTTAATTTAAGAAACAAAATTCATGAATGAAATATGTGTTTAAAATTGAGAACTTGTTTTTATGAAAAAATGGAAGTAACTGGATGGTTCCACATTATTATATAATGGTTTTCAAAATTCTCTAAAAATCAAAACAAAAATTATCATAGGAATATAAGAAAGTACAACCCTTATTATTAAACTCATAATTATGGGTTGTTTATGTTATAGTTTATTATGTCTGGGGGTTTTATTAAATCAGAATATATTAGAAAATGGGTGGCCTCATTCAACATAATGTTTCTTTAGATATTATAACCATATTAAAAGTATGTTGATCTTACGTTTTTTGTATCCACAATATGATTTCATAATTTCATGCTAGTTTCTCCAGTTAATCGATATATTTAGATACTATATTATAAAACAATTATATTATTATTCAAAAACACTTAAAATCTACACTACACATTTAAAGATACTATATTGATTAATGAGTTTTCATTATTATAGTTTGTTCATAGTATGATATAGGGGAATGATCACACCTACGGTGTGAAAAATAATTTTTCAATCTTGGTTTAATACCCTGATTTATGGTGGTATAATAAAACAATCGCTTCACCTAATGAAAAGAATGAATAATGTGACCAATTAAAAAAATATAATGAATGAGTTTAATTCTTTCATGGATATGAATAAACTGGTTAATCTAGTATTCTTTGGTGATACCATTACATGGTGGAGTAATCATAAGGGAGAGTGTTATGTTTTTCTATGTTTTGAAAGGTGTTTATTTGACATTTATGGGTTGAATTAGTTTGGTAGATTAAAGGTTATGAATATAACATTGTGTGTATAGGTCCATTCTATATTTGCGTTAAAAAAAGATGATATTTCTACTAGAAAATGAGGTTTCAGATAGTCTCAATTTGACTTTACCCAACCCTTTGGGGTGTTCCATAAAGAAATTAGGCTAAGTGAGAATCCCAATCCCGCCTACAATAGGCCAGGGGCTAGCAACAAGCACTAAGAAGGCATATTACACACATTGGAGGAACTATATTTGTGTACCTATATGAAATCACACAAACATATCCATAAAATATTGTAGAGATAACACTATTAAAAAATTGGACTTTAACAGCAATGTTGTTTATCAATGCTAGAAGAAAATGCTGATAAATGGCATACTTATGAGTGCTAAAGAAAAAACTGATAAATTTAACCTCTTATCAGCACTTTTATTTTAGTGCTGATAAAAAAACCATTATCAGTGCTTTAATTTTATCACTGGTAAAGGGTTCCTTTATCATCACTTTATTTATTGCACCGATGAAGGGTATCCTTTATTAACGCATTAATTTAAGTGATGATAAATGGTACACTTTATCAGTGCTTTATGTTTAGCGTTGATAAATATTTCTTTCAACTATGAATTTTTAAAAATAATAAAATGAAATAATTAAATAAATAAAAATTAAAGTATCTGTTTATTAAAAAAATATTAAAAAATTTATTAATTAAATAATTATTGCTAAAAATTAATTGATTGATTATACATTATTAAATATTAAAAATTTAATTAATTGGATAATTGTGATAATTAATGTTGTTAAATTGTATATATTAAATATATGTATATTAATGTATACAAATATGATCCTATATTAAAAAATACTTATGCGCTTTACATTAAATTGTAATATATTTTTTGAATAATGTTATATAATTAATAATTTGTTTGAATTAGAAATATTGACTAATTGCATAATACTCGATATATAATTGAATGACGTTTGATTTTTTAATTTAATATAGATTAAATGTGTGTTATATTGATTTAACATATACGTATAATTAATGAAGTTTTATATACAATCTGCACACATGAAGAACTTATCCATTTTTTCAATATTATTTAAGTGTAACTATATTTTTAATTTATTCATTTTCACTCATCTTGTACATATATACGTGCACTGAAAATTAGATATTCATTAATAATGTTAAAAATTTATTTGTAAAAATCTATTTATATAATAATATATTTATAAATTTACGTTCAATAAAGTTATACAATTATATATTTAAAATTATAAATAAATAATTTTATTTAAAACTATTTATATAATTTTAATAAATAATTATGTACATTTAATTAATTATTAAATTTATATTAATTTACTTAAATAATGTGTATATCTACTATATTCATATATATATTTATTATTTTTATGTATAATTATATAAATATTTAAAATTATATAAATAATGTTTTTTTAATATTTCTATAATTATAAAATTTCAATAAATATATTTAAAAAGGAATATATTTACTATATTTGTATTTTCATATATTTAAGAAGTATTTATAAACATTTTTTATTTTTTAATTATAATTATAATTATAAATCCTTTAATAGTTCTTAAATAATAAGCATTGATAAAATATTCTTTATCATCGTTTTTTTTCTTGCTGATAAAGATGAGGATTTATGAGCCCTAAACAAAGAGCTGATAAATGAACATTTGTCAGTGCAATAAGTTTAGAGCTAATAATGATTGGTTTTTTCAGTTCTTTTTTAGTGGTGATAAAATCCTATGTTTATCAGCACTTACTGGTAAGTGCTGCTAAAAGTGTACCAATAAATTATAAAAACCCTAACCATTTTCAAACCCATCATGATATAGAAGCTTTCCACCTAATCCACCCACTTCCCATTATCCTCCTTGGTGAATCAAAGATTGAATCACACCACCTGACTGTTTCTAAACATCTGATCTGACATTCGAAGAAGGTCTCAGATTTTCTTCAACCTAGTTTGGTAGGCCTTATGATTTTCATTTTTTATTTTTGGTTTCATTTTTGATTTATTCTTTTATGATTTTTTTATTATCTATTTTTTATTATTTTTTGTGATCCATTATTTAGGGAACGATTTGTAGTCTTTTTTTATTGACTACCGATGTATGATCTATTGTTTATATCTAACAATGAACCATGGATTTATTCATTGTTGTTTTACTTCTATGTTTTATATCTTCTTACTAAATAATTTTCATATATTTATATTAATGAGTATAAATTTTCATGTATATTATTTTTTATTGACTACTGATTTGAGGCACATGGGTGGTTCCCTAATGATTATATATATATATATATATATGTTGACACCATTCATGGAAACCTGAATGGACATGCAGCTTCAGATGCTAATCTTTAAGAACCAATGTAACACCCCAAGGTTTCATAGTACATTATCTCGTTAAGGTAATTCAATAGCTTGTAGCTCATACAACACTGAGTTCGAGCACACGACGACTTACCAAAATAGCTGTTCAAAAGTAGTTATGAATAGTATAAACTGAATTTTTAATTTTATATATTCCATATAATTTCAAAAACCATATTATGTGTTTCTTAGACATAATATAAGAACAAATTTATTTTTTCAGATAAAGTATGTATTTTTTAAAAAATGCAATTTTACCCCCTTTTAATTGCAAATCCTTTTTAAATCTAATATTTGACACTTTTATTTATTATATTTGACAACATAAACTTCTGCTTTAGAATAAGGACATAAAAATTTAGTTTTGATAACTTTTTGGTTTTTTTCTGATAACTTTCATATGATGTTGAATAGTGAAAAATACTAAATTCTAATTGAAAACAACTTTTTAGATAAAAATAATTTATAGTGTTCAGTTATACATTTCAATGATTTGGAAGTACAATTAGATTATATTTTTACCACTTACTCCAATATTTCTCATTGGAATTAATTTCACTTTGAAATTATAAATAAACAACGGTCAATCTTTTCATAGTTATTGTTTATTAAAAACACTCTATTTGTTTTGACAACGGGAATTAATTTGAAATTAATTAATGGAACTTCTATGTTTTTAATTTGGTAAAATAAACATCATTTTTTAATTCATAATATCAAATATATCTTAGGCTGAATTTTTTGTATTTTTCGGAAAAACATCAATTTCTGATGAATAGTAAAACAACTTAGTAGTAGTTAAAAAACTGACATTTTCTTTTAAAAGAAATTTTACCCTTTCTATGAATTGAATTTCACAAATCTGACATACATGGTTGTTATTAGTAATTAAAATTTGGTTCGATAAGATGAAAATAATTTTTGGTGAATAGTAACTTTTGACATTTATTTACCATGGTTAAAGGTAAATAGGGTAATTCAAGGTAAAAGGAATATTATAATAATACCAAATTACCTTAAAACTTGTTCTAACCTTATTTCATGAGTCATTGTCCATCATGGGAGTCCTTGGGTTGATTTTGGGACCCCATGGAGCCTTTTAAGAGTGATAGTGACCCTTTTTTTAATTAACTTAAAGTAATGACAAAAATGACATAAACAAATATCTTTTAGTATATCAATTTTTACATGGGGTTATATAAGTCATCATTTCAACTATAAATATTCATTGTATGTATAAAAGTATTTCCTACAATATGGTTTTTTTTATAATTTTTAGACATAAAATAAATTAAATTATTTATGACACATTAATGATGCAGTATTAACCTCATTAAAAATGATTTAAATAAATAAGATTATTAATATAAAAAAAATATCCAAAACCTATAAAATTCTTATTGGATGATTTTATTTCTAACATTATCCATCTTAGATTATACTTTATTGAGTTTTGGACCATTTGAAACGGAAGATAAGTTTATAATAAAATAACATTTTCAATCTTTCCCAAAGAGCCCCTCCTCTCCCTTATAAAAGGACACCACTTCTAACCCATTCCTCACACCTATCAAGCCCCTTGGCTCATCCAAAACCTGACCAAATAAACTATCAATATCCCTCTATTCCATTTAGAAGCCTTAAATTAGTCATAAGTCACTTCAAGAATTCATTTTGTTTCAAACCAAAGTGAGTTACCCAAATTGAACGTAATGCTTTCTCTTAACTTCTTTTCTTTTATTTTACATCTCCAACCTCTAAACTCTTTTTATTAATTTCTTTGATAACAAAAATAGTTTTATAAATATACTAGGATGATGTTATGAGATTGATTTGAACTAAACTTACGCACACCTCCCTCTAATGGGTAAATAACACATTGTTTCTATGGATGGAAAACTAACACCTCACGAAACGATGATTGTTCAATTATCTTCTACCACCTCTAATGGTGGCCATTAATATGGAACTGTATTTATATATGATATATATTATTTTCATGTCTTATTTATTCTTTTGTATTTCCCATTTATAGAATACCTTTATGGTTTCTATAATGGGTAAACTCAATAATTTCATTTGAGGAAGTGGAGACTACCACCCCTCTCAAAGTGATATGACTCGTTAATGCCTTATTTATAAATAATGAAGTTAATTATATTATATAAGATATTAGACTTCATTTATAATATACCTATGTATCATTATGTTTTAATTCCCATAAAATTTAAAATATAAATGAAAGTAGTGTTCATACGTACGTACAGCTAATCGTCTCCATGAACGGTGCATTTCATTTCTTATCTAAAAATGTTATGTACTATTATAAATACATATATATACTGCATATAAAATATATATATGATATTTAAATAATTTATATCATTATTTAGATAAGGTACCTTTGATCACATGTAAAAATTGTAATTATAACAAGTTCATTTTTTATTCAAGTTCCGAACATTGATAAAATATCTGATATGAACTCAAATAATTAACTAATTGTTATAGCAAGGTAATAAGTGATATAGAAAGAATAATAAACTAGAAATATGTTCTTAATACAGTATAAATTAACTTAATTTTATTATTCAGGAAGAACAAGGAAGATACAAGACAAGTCGGACTTGAGGTAAAGGGTTTCTTACCTCACTTTTAATTCTGTGAGATTTCCATTGTTCGCCACTTATTTATTTCATGTGGTGTTTTTTATAATTCCATTTATATGTTATCATGATTCTCTTTAATTTAATGGAATTTTTTGATTCATTTTTTGGTTATTAAATTTTTTTCATACGACTCGATTGATTACAACGTGGTAAGGGGTTTTCATCACACTTATTATTCCCATGAGATACATGTTATATTGTCGTTATTTCATTTTGTGTGGTGTATGTACTACCAATGGTTGTATTATTTGTTTAATATACTTAAATTTATGAGAATTTAAATCTTCAATTTATGATACTTCTTTCATGAGGTGTATGTTTCGTATGTTACCAAATTAGTAAGGGAATTTCAAATTTCAATTTCCACTCCTTGGGCTTTACGCATACTTCATTGATTATTTTACTCCAAGATTATGTGTGGAATCACTATGTATTATTTATGTAGTAATTTCACATCCCCTTTATATTGATATAAATTTTATAAACATAATCACTTCATTTATAAATTCACATTCCATTGATATGAACTTGTTGAGGGTAATCTTAACTCAATTTCCATTCATTGAGCTAAGCATCCATGTCTTTGGTTTTGTTTTTACAAGAATATGTGTGAATGTAATCTGATTGATTTACACTGAATATCCAATTATATTGAGTGTATTTATATTTTTCACACATAATTATTTCATTTATTTATCCTTAATCTAAGGATACGGTCTTTATAAGGTATTTCGTCTCAATTTAAATTCCTTT
The DNA here is from genome assembly GCA_963277665.1 of Viscum album. Classification (NCBI taxonomy): domain Eukaryota; kingdom Viridiplantae; phylum Streptophyta; class Magnoliopsida; order Santalales; family Viscaceae; genus Viscum; species Viscum album. The sequence continues at coordinate 625,454,164 of OY728165.1, forward strand.
GAGACCACTTTCTCGTTATGAACCAATTCACTTTTATATGGTGTATATACTATCCTTTGACAAATTATATCTTCAATCCCATTATTCTCATGATATTAAAATGGTTTCATTAATGTTATTCCTCAATTACTTGTATTCAATCATCTCTTATTTTTTTAGGAACTCTTTAACTAAATTATTTTTTTAAATGTCCTAAATATTTATTCTTCTAATTCTTTCTCATTAAGGTCAATGTTTTGAAAATGTTTTTAAGTATTTATTTATATGGACATTAATGTTTTGAAATTAAAATTCCTTTTAAAATTTTCAATGTGGTATGGGACACTTTGATTCAAAAATCATTTTTAAACGACTTCTTTTTTTAATAGTGCATCATTTAAATGTTTTCACGAAAAAGGGGATATTTCTCTCAAATAGTTGTAATGACTATTTTCATCTATGTAAATATAATTAAGTGTATTTTATTATTTAATTTTGGTAGATTTATCATAATAAAATCATTCTCATTGTATTAAATGAGTTATTTTTGACTGTGGGTGTGCTATTTTTATGACATTCGTGGTTTGTTGTTAAAATATTGACATTCTGTATGCTAGTTTTAATATGAATGCTTAGATTATGTTTCACCCTTTCATATGAGGAATTTATTTGACTTATTAAGTGGTGGTTGGAGCCCTCTATAACTCCTTGATGCATCGATAGGTCTCATGATACAAACTAGTGTCTTGGCACAAGGCGTTGACAAAATCTTCTTAGTAGTCTTGGATCAAGGCATTGGATATGTGGTTATGAAGTCTGTCATTATGCATTCCATCATTATAAAAGTAGCTATTGATATTTAATATGATTATTATACTAGTAGAATATACATGTGAATTATTAAATTTTATTATTTGATTTTATCTTTTCTATATTATGCTAAATTTTATGTTTAAAAGGATTTTGTTTTAGTCTTATACATTGCTTTAAAAGTTTATGCTTATTTATGAAATTTTCCACTATATTTGTATCCTTACTGGGCATATGAGATCACCCCTTTCTATGTTTTATTTTTCCCAGGATGTGAAGAATTATTTTATGGTTGACCTAAAGGGATAAGAAAAGGATATAAGTGTGTTTAAAAAGGGAATGAAATGTTGTGGATGTTTTTATTTCTTGATGTAATGTAAAACTTATGAGTGTATATAGTACTTCCAAGGCTACTAAGTTGATCTGTATTTCGAGACATGATTTCGTGAATCAAGACAATGTTTTGTAATAATGCACCAAATCTGGGCAACTCAGGTGAAGGAGTTACAGTTGGTATCATAGGATGTTTAGTACAAAGCTTGGAAGCAAGATTTAGAAAAAAAGTCTGATTAGGAAACACTACCCAATGATAGACATTGAGGATTTGTATAGAAGAACATCCAAAAATTTTGGTAATGTAAATATTATGTGGGTTTTCCATGAAATAAATCCCTACATGGATATGATCAGGTAGAGGCGGCTCTGGCACAGATATACCTACAAGTGAAAACACCGACCAGGTGTTTTGGGCTTGACCCAGGGTATCCTGGTACACGACAATGGGCATTGTTGTACTCTGGTTTACAACACTCTCAGGGGATATTCCTAGGAAAATTTTCATTTTCTTTACAAACATATTTGAATTATTTTAATATAAGATGATAATAGAAGACCTTGGTTAACCCTAAGGTGTTTTAAATTAAAAATAAGGTGTCATGATATTCTTTAAACGATTTTGTGACTATTTTTACACACATAATGATTTTTTGTTTTAGTCAATGGGTGGAGTCTAAGGAAGTCATAGTAACTTTTATCATGATTTACAAGGTGGGAATGGTGGTGGAAATGATCAAAAAAATGGAATATTAATAAGCGTAAAAGATTTCGTGTTCATGTCGAATCAGTTTTCTAAAAATATGATAAAAAACATATATATTTACCAACTCCTAGACTCAATGAAGAAGATATATGCGGGGATTGATAACATCTCCAGTAGTGGAGACCATGGAGAAAATAAATCTAAATTTTTATCATGTAGAAAATGTGTAAGGAGACACCTAGGAAAGTGTCTCAATGGAACAAAGAAATGCTTTATGTGTGGGAAAAAGGGACATAAATTAGAGAATTGCCGTGGAAAAATGAAGAGTACTACAGAAGAAAATAAAGATGATCCTAAGAATCCAATTACAGTCATTTGTAATAAATTTAAGGGACCTCGGAATTACATGAGTCAATGTCTTATTCTATAGGATAACCTCTAAGTCAAGGAACAACCTATGTGTAAATAAATGGATGGAGAAATGTTTAAAGTATGGGATTACTTTCGAAGACTATTCTCTTGTATGTGTAACCATGTAGTTTTTTATGTGAAAATGATATTTGAGGAAGAATTATCATTTATTTTGTGGATATGGATATATAGAACCATTTGGGTTTATATGATCCATTAATTTGAGGCAATTATAGGTTATTTATTTTTGGGACGAAAAAGAAAGGTATGAGATAACATTTGTAGTCAAATTATGTTATGGTTATTTTTGAGGAATTTATCTCATTTTTGGAATGTTATAAAATATAGTTTTTGAAAAAGGACAACATGCAGACCGTGTGGCAAACCATAGCGTTAGACAAAGCTGTGGGAGTGAAACCCACAACCAGAGTATGATTGGGATTTATCGCCTACCACTAGACTATGTGAAGTCCCTAGTTAGTGTAACTAATTATTTTTAGTTAAATGATTGTATTAAGTTGATTTGGGACATTATTTATTATCAAATGGTTATCCTTATTTTAGTAAAATGATTTTTTGATTAAGAGATATATGTTATTTTGGAATACGTTCGCTCTGTTGGGGACACTATATGACTAAGGAAAATAGAATACTATGAGATTTCATTTGAGGAGTAATGATGGATATTTTTAAATTTTTTATTGTGGATTTATAGCGATTTGGGTTATTTATGGAAATGATTACCTATTATAGAGAATATGTGATTAGGTTAATTACTTTTAAGTATGTGACTTTAAGAGTAGTCGATGTTATTTGGAGATATAATTTAATGTGGAAGATTACGTAATCAAATTCTTCTAAGTTTTGGGTTTCAATCTTAGTTCGGATTATATTGAAGGATTTTAAGGACAATTGTTCATTGAAGGGTATTTTTTGAACTTTGGGTTTTCTTTGTTTAAATTTTGGAGATTAAGAGTAGTATTTCATTCTATAAAGGATTGTTCTTTTTGGGGATCATAAGAACATTTACTAACCATTTGGGAATTGGTTAATGTTTAATAACAAGGGAAATATATAGTTCATCCTTTGTGTGTTCTGTGATTCTCTATAAGTTGATTGTAGCACTTCAGGTGTAACCAAGTCATCTTGAATACTCATCATTTGGAGAAAAGATGAGTTTGTGGTAGAAATTTATTAATGGAAGAAACTCTACTTGTAAAGTTAGTATATATCCTTATACTCTTAGTCAATCTCATAAATAAATACATTAGAATTATGAAAAGGAACATAAAACAAAAATGGTGTTCATTTACTTTTCCTACTGGGTAATCAAAGACCTTTCAACCCATCCCAATTTTATGGCTTTCAGATCGTTAACTTTCTTATAATAATATTCTCAATCACTCTCCATCAGAACTTGTGAATATTTTTCTCTTCAATATCCATATTTTAATACATGGAACCCTAGTATGTGTTATTTTCTGTAACCATCATACTTACCATTATTTATTTTAAAATAGAGTCCGCATTAATCCATTTTCTGTGTGGGATTTCCACTAAGATATTTTGAAATGTCAAAACCCCAGTTTTCAATATTGAGTATAAATTTCAAGGATGAAATTTATTGAAGGATGGGAGAATGTAACACCCCAAGGTTTCATATTACATTATCTCTTTAAAGTAATTCAATAGCTTGCAGCTCACACAACACAGTGTTTGAGCGCACGACGACTTACCAAACTAGCCGTTCAAAATAATTTATGAATAGTATTAACTATATTTTGAATTTTTTATATTCCATATATTTTTAACATCCATATTATGTGTTTCATAGACATAATTTAAGAACAAATTTATTTTTTCAGATAAAGGGAGTATTTTTCAAAAAATGCAATTTTACCGCCTTTAAATGGGGAATCCTTTTTAAATCCAATATTTGACTCTTTTATATATTAAATTTTACAAAATAAACTTCATATTTCGAATCGGGACATAAAAATTTAGTTTTGATAAATTTTTGGTGTTTTCTGATAACTTTCTTATTTGGGTGAATAGTTAAAAATACTAAATTTTAATTGAAAACAACTTTTTTAATCAAAATAATTTATAGTGTTCAATTATACATTTGAATGGTTCAGAAGTATAATTAGATTAAATTTTTTCCATTTAATCCAATGTTGGTCATTGTCATTAATTTCACTTTGAAATTATAAATAAACAACTATCAAACTTTTGATAGTTACTGTTTTTAAAAAACATGCTATTTTTTGACAAAAGGGGTTAATATTAAATTAATGAATTAAAATTATATGTTTTTAATTTGTTAAAATAGATATAATTTTTTAATTCGGAATATCAAATATATCTTAGGTAGATTTTTTTGGTATTTTTCTGAAAAACATCAATTTTTGATGAATAGTAAAACCACTTAGTAGTAGTTAAAAAACTAACTATTTCATTTAAATGAAATTTTACCATTTCTATGAATTGAATTTATAAAATCTAACATAAATGGTTGTTATTAGTATGTAAAATTTGGATCAATAATATGAAAATAATTTTTGGTGAATAGTAACTTTTGACATTTATTTACCGTAGTTAAAGGTAAATATGGAAATTTAAGGTAAAAAGAATATTATAATAATAACAAACTACCATAACACATGTCCTAACATTATTTGATGAGTCATGGACGATCATGGGAATCCTTGGGTCGATTTTGGGACACCATTGAGCCAATTAAGTGTGATAATGACACTTTATTTTAATTAACTTAGAGTAAAGACAAAAATGACATTAAAAAATATCTTTTAGTATGTCGGTTTTTACATGGGGATATATACATCATCTATTCGAATATAAATATTCATTGTAATGATAAAAATATTTCATAAATTATTGTATTTTGTTTATAATTTTTTTACCCCAAATAAGTTAAATTATTTATGACACAATAATGTTGCAGTATTCACCTCATTAATAAATGATTTAAATAAATAATATTATTAATATAAAAACCATATCCAAAACCAGTCCAATTATTATTGGATGATTTTATTTCGAACATGAGTCATATAATCTTTGACTTTAATTAGTTTGAGACCTTTTTAAACTAGATATAAGTTTATAATAAAATAACATTTTCAAACATTCCTAAAGATCCCCTCACCTCCTTTATAAAAGGACACCACTACTAAACCATTCCTCTCACCTCCAAACCCCCTTGGCTTGTCCAACCTTTTCCCAAATAATCTCTCATAATCCCTCTATTCCACCTAGAAGCATTACTTTAGGCGGAATTCACAACAAAAAGTCCTTTTGTTTCAAACCAAATGGAGTTACCGAAATTAAAGGTAATTGTTTCTCATTACTTATTTTCTTTTATTTTACTTCTCCAACCCCTAAACTATTTTTATTACTTTATTTTATAACAACACCAATATATTCAATATACTAGGATATTTTTATGAGAGTTATTCGAACTACACTTACACACACCTCCATCTAATGGATAAAGAACATAATGTTTCTAAGGATGGAAAACTAACGCCTCACAAAATAATGATTGTTAAATTATCTCATAACACCTCTCATGGTGGTCGTTAAGATGGAAATGTATTTATATATGATATATATTATGTTTATGTTTTCTTTATTCTTCTGTATTTTCTATTTATATCATACCTTTATGGTTTCCATTATGGGTATATGCGATAATTTCATTTGAGGAAGTGTGGACTACCGCCCCTCTCAACGTGATCTGACTTGTTAATTCCTTATGTATAAAGAATGGAGTTAATTATATTATATATTATATTATAATGGAATTATAATATACATATGTATCATTATGTTTTAATTCCCATATAATGAAAAATAGAAATGAAAGTAGTGTGCATGCGTACGTACGGCTTACCGCCTCAATGAACGGTGCATTTCATTTCTTATCTTCAAGTGTTATGTACTATTATAAAAAATTATATATAATGGATATATATTATATATATTATATCTAAAACATGTATATAATTCTGGATATAATGGAACTATGACCACATGGACAATTTGTAATTATAACAAGTTCATTTTTTACTCAAGTTCATAACATCGATAAAATATCCAATATGAACTCAAATAATTAACTAATTGTTATATCAAGGTAATAAGTGATATAAAAGGAATAATAAAATTAAAAAATGTTCTTAATCAAGTATAAATTAACTTATTTTTATTATTTAGTAAGAACAATGAACATAAAAGACAAGTCTGACTTGAGGTAAGGGGTTTCTTATCTCACTTTTAATTCCATGAGATTTCCATTGTTCGCCACTTATTTATTTCATATGGTGTATTGTATAATTCCATTTATATATTATCATGATTATATTTACATTAATGGTATTTTGTGATTCATTTGGTGGTTATTAACTTTTTTCCATACGAATCGATTGATTACAACGTGGTAAGGGGTTTTCATCTCACTTCTTATTCCTGTGAAATTGATGTTATATTGTCGTTATTTCCTTTTTTTTGTGGTGTATGTACTTTTCATGATTGTATTATGTATTAAATATAATTTACATTATGTGTATTTAAATATTTATTATATGATACTTTTTTGATGAGGTGTATGTTTAATAAGTTACCAAATCAGTAAGGGAATTTCAATTTTCAATTTATACTCCTTGGGCTTTATGCATACTTCATTGATTATTTTACTCCAAGATTATGTGTGGAATAACTATTTATTATTTATTTATTAATTTCAACTCCTGTTTATATGTATATTCCTTTGATACACATAATCACTCTATTGATAAATTCACATTCCACTAATATGAACTTGTTAAGGGTAAACTTAACTCAATTTTCATTCATTGAGTTAAACATCCAAGTCATTGGTTTTGTTTTTACAAGAATATTTTTGAATGTAATTTGATTTATATACACTGAATATCCAATTATATTGAGTGTATTTATATTTTTTACACATAATTATTTCATTGATTTATCCTGAATCTAAGGATACGGCCATTATAAGGTATTTCGTCTCAATTTACATTTCGTTGAGACCTCTTCGTTGTTTTGAACCAATTCACTTTTATGTGGTGTGTATACTGTCCTCTGACATATTATATCATGAATCCCTTTATTATCAAGGTATTAAAATTTTTTTATTAATTTAATTCCTCAATTAATTGTATCCAAGTGTCTCTTGTTTGGTTAGGAGCTCTTTAAAAAAATTATTTTTTTAAAATGTTTTAAATATTTCTTCTTCTAATTCTTTTTCATTAATGTCCCTTATTTAAAAATGGTTTTAAGTATTTATTTATATGTACATGAATGTTTTGAAATCAAAATTCCTTTTAAAAGTTTCAAAGTGGTATGGGACACTTTGATTCAAAAATCTCTTTTAAACGACTTCTTTGATTAATAGTGCGCCATTTAAATGTTTTTGTGAAAAAGGGGATATTTCGCTCAAATATTTTTAATAAATATTTTCATCTATGAAAATATACTTTAGTGTATTTTATTCTTTATTTGAGGATGATTTATCATAATACAATCATCCATATTGTATTAAATGAGTTATATTTGACTGTGGATGTGCTATTTTTATGCCATTCATGGTTTGTGGTTAAAATATTGACATTTTGTATGCTTGTTTTAATACGAATGTTTAGATTATGTTTCACCCCTTCATATAAGAAATATATTTAACTTATTAAGTGATGGTTGGAGCCCGCTATAGCTCCTCGATGCATCGGTAGGACTCATGAGACAAACTACTGACTTGGCACAAGGCCTTGACAAGATCTTATTAGTAGTTTTGGAACAAGGCCTTGACTATGTGGTTATGAAATCTAGAATTATGCATTCCATAATTATGAATGTGGCTATTGATAATGCATTTGATTATTCGACTAGTAGAATATTCATGTGAATAAGTAAATGGCATTATTTGATTTAGCTTTGCCATATTATGCTGAATTTTATGTTTAAAAGGCTTCTGTTTTAGTCTTATACATTGCCTTAAATGTTTATGCTTATTTATGAAAGTTTCTAATATATTGTTATCCTTAATGAGCATCTGATCTTACCCCTTTCAATGATTTATTTTTCCCATGATGTGAAGAAGTATTTTATGGTTGACCTGCAGAGATAGGCTAAGGACATAAGTTTGTTTAAAAATGGGATGAAATGTTGTTGATGTTTTTATTTCATGATGTAATGTAAAACTTATGAGTGTATCTAGTACTTCCAAGATTACTAAATTGATTGGTCTTTCGGTACATGATTCCATGTATCATGCCAATGTTATGTAATAATGCACCAACTCTGGGTAACTGGGGTCGGGGTGTTACAACCAAGTTAGTGGAGTGATGTATGTTCCTCTATTGGTTAAATGTATCATAGGATCTACTTCCACTTATAATTCACAGTAGTCCTTACTTTTATTATGAAGAAGATTCAAATTCTCCTTCCCCAATTAAGAATATAATGTTTTATCACATCAATAAATCACTTTTTGAATCATTTTGTTGCCTTTAGTTCATGTTATTTTTGAATATCATGTTTTTATATATTTGATATTTCTTATAGACTATAAGTGAGTGAGTTTTTTATAATTGAATGACATGTATGTGTGTCTATAAAGCTAATTAATCATTTTTTCCATTTTTGTTTGTCTAAGAGGTATGCCTATATCGGGTAATGATGATTTTGGGCCTTTAGGTCCATTGAACTCAAGGGTCATGCTAGAATTTTGTTTGACATATGGCACTAATTGATTCTATTTTGGGGGAACCTCTCAATTATGGTTTTTTACACCCAATGTTTAAACCATATTTCAGTGACTTTGATGTGTGTTAGTGTTCATTAGATGATCTGACCTGGTGTTTTTTGGGTAATTAGATCTCGGGTCATTATGCTATACATCGTCTGGTTTACACCTATAATGTTTATGGATAATATTATTTATTATATCTCCCTCTATTTTTTAAATTCCAAAATCCCTTATTATTGGATTTGGAATATCTAGGAACTCATATATTCTAGTAGAAATGATCCATATTTCCATAATTAGAATTTTCTATAACTTTCACTTTTGATGATGAATATATTATGCGTATTTATTTATATATTACAAAAAATTAATATTTTATGAACCCAATAGGATGGATATGAACCGAAAATTGATTCACACTAATCATTTGACAAACAAATATGAAGATGAAGTTAAATAGTTCATCATGTTCTCAAGAGAGCATGCAGCCGACCATTTTAAAATCCTCTATCTGAGTTTACATTGTTGTTATTCAATAAATATTAGTATGAAAGAGTTGGAAGAAATTTTATTTTGTCACAAGATAGATCAAAGTTATATATGTTCTACTAAACATGGGGAAAATGAAATGTGGAAATTTATTGGAATGATATAGTAGTTTATTAATTATTTGATATGAACACCTTTGTAAAATATGGTAGAGATCGCATGGAAGAAATAAAAATGGAAATTGAAGATGACCTTCATGGTTGTCCAAAAAAAATTGAGGAGTTAAATAGTTCTTCCAATAAACCATTTTATACTGGTTTTACAAAATACATAACATTGTTAGTTGTGTTGAAGTTATATAATTTGAAAGCTAGAAATGAATGGAGTGACACTAGGTTTATAGAACAACTTGGTCTCTTGAAAGATATGTTGCCAAAAGAAAATGATTTGCCATGACAAACATATAACTCTAAATGAATGTTACATTCAGTGGACATGATCCGTAAAAAAATAAATGATTGTCCAAATTATTTCATATTGTTTCTAAAGGACCATGAATAACTCATCAAATTTCTTATGTTTAGAACAGATTGATACAAGAAAAATGTATCAAGTCCTTCAAAATATATATGGTACATTTTAATCATTCCATGGTTTAGAATTCTATATGGATGTAAAGAAAAAACAATACTATTAACATAGAATGTAGATATAATAATTAAAGATTAAAACTTATGTCATCCAATAGATTCTCCTCAATGGAAAAATGATAATGAGCTTTCGAAATTTGGAGATGAGTCAATAAAATTTTTTCTTTCATTAACTACATATCAAATAAGTTTTTTGGTGTATAGATTAGTAATCATAGTACATGGCTCATCGTGTAGTTAAATTATAACTTTCCTCCATGGTTATGCATGAAGCCCAAATACATTATGTTTTATTTGTTTCTAAATTAACCAAAGAAACCCATTAATTATATTGATTTCTATTTGGATTCATTGACAGAAGATCTGAAATTGATGTGTGATAAAGGTGTTACAATGTATGATACTTATAGTAGTGAAGAATTCACGTTGAGGGCCATGTTGTACAATACAATAAATGACTTCCCAACTAATAAAATTTTATCAGGATATAGTATTAAATGCATGTGGGTGTCCTATTTTTGAAAGATACACATACTCAGTTCAGTTGAAATATTTATCAAACCCTGTGTTTTAAAGACATCAAAAAAATTTACCTTGATGACATAAATTTAGATCTTAGACAATATAATTTCATGGGAATATCAAACAAGGTACCGCACCATCTCTAGAAATAGGTAATCAATTCTACAAAAAAAAAATAAAAAACATTGACACTATTTTTTGTAAACCGTATTAAAAAAATAATAAAAAATTCAGGTTGGAAGAAACGATAAATTTTCATTGAATTACTGTGTTGGAATTTTTTGTTTTATATTATTTTTCTTGATTCCATGAAAGTAGAAAAAATTATTTATAGTGTTAATTTCACATTCCTAAATGTTCCTGGGAAAACCAAATATGACATCAAGGCTTGGTTGGATTAGATTGAAATGGGGATAAGGGAAGATTTGGCACAGTTGAATGGTAAAAGGTGGACTTTTCTTCCTTCTTCAACATAAAATCTATGCAGATTGGAAAAGTTACAATTAATTCTTTTAGTGTAAATGTTCCACAATTCTTTTCATAAAATATCAATAATGTCGTGTCAATTCCTAATTTGATCTTACAAGGAATAAAATCACACAATTGTCGTTTTTTGATGTAAGATTTAATTCCTCTTTCTATCTGTTGCATTCTACCACAAAATATAGGACATATATTAATGAGGAACTACTTCTTTTTCAAATCCGTTTGTAGTAAAGTTATAGACCCTATGAATTTTTCCATCATGAAAAAAGAGATTTCAATCATATTATGTGAATTAGAAATGTCCTTCCTACCATAAATCTTCGATATAATGGTCCACCTAATGGTTCACTTGGTCATATAGGTACAACTATGTAGTCCTTTCCATTACAGATGGATGTACCCCATTGAATAGTATATGAAGATTTTGAAACGGTATGTCATGAATCGAAGTCGGCCAGAAGGTTTTATTTTAGAATGATATATTATTGAAGAAGCTATTGAATTTTTTATCTATTACCTATAAGATGTTGAAATAATCGGTCTCCCAAAATCTCATCATAGTGAATTTCTTATAAGAGAAGAGATTCCAAAAATAAATGTTGTTAAAATTAACTTAACAAAGCTTGATCATGCACATATTTACATATTAACTAATAGTGAATATGTTTATCAATACATTGAATCCCACAATAAAATTCGTAGAGATTTGAATCCATCAAGGGATAAAAGAGGGATATCAATTTTACATAATCAACAGTTTATAGGATGGTTTAGAAATCAAGTTTATAAGGAGTTATCTAAAATTAAAAATTTAATTTTCTAATGACTTCAATGAAATCTAGAGGACCAAATTAAAATGTTATATGTTATAATGGGTTTGTAATCAATTGTAATTAATTCTATAAAAAACAAGATGACTTCAGTACGATGCAAAATTATGGTGTTACACTTGTTTCTAAAGCGATGCACATATATGGTTCCAAGGATATAAATCCAATTTTTTCAAATATGTCATATTTTGGCATTATCTAATAGATATACAAGTTTTATTATAAAACATTTCAACTTCCACTTTTTCATTGCAAATGGGTGGACAATATCAAAGGAGTGAAAGTTGATGAAATGGGATTTGTGAAGGTGAATTTCGGTGTAGAAGGATAAAAATATGATCTGTTCATAATATAATCACAATAAATGAAAGTATTTTAGGTCTATGATCCATCAAACAAGAATTTGTCGATTTTCCAACTAGTGACTAAAACAAATGTTGAGATAGATGAAAATTCCATCGAGGATGACCCTTTCATTGGGACATCACAATCAGTTCTTGTCGGTCCATCTATAGATAATGTATTGTACATTAGAGGGGACCACAAAGAGGGGATTTTTTTCACAAAAGTGGAACAAAATCCTTTAAATCATTAAAAATAAAGAGAGTTCAATGAAAAGTTAAAAGTGTTTTTTAATATATTATGTTTTTTCCATAATATTATATGTAATTTAATTCATTAACATAATCTAAAATAAATGTTTGACTACTCATGCATACAATATCACATACACATGATGATGTTACCAATACATCGAAAGAAAAAACTATAATGAATAAATATCTTGGACAGATGCAAAGGTAATGTTATGATATAATTTCTCTGTTTCACTAATTAATTATATAATTAAACATTAATTTAATTTTCATCATTCCTTGTAGATTTAATTTATTTTACAATATTTTTGACCATGTGTCATGCATTTGCAATAAGAGAAATGAAGTTTTCTTTACTCCATCACAAAGGTAATATTTATTTTTTCCTAGTAAAATCATTTTCCATGGAATTAATTTAATATTTAATATTTATGTTTAATTTATTTTTTTAGTATTACTCAAAAAATAATTGTTTTATTATACAGTTGGATCCTTTTATTCATGTTGGGGTTCACTATCCAACTTTCATTCTCCTTCTCTATTAAAACCCTTTTACCCTTTCAACGTTGCATTTATCACTTTCATTTATGTTACATCCACTGACTTTTCAAGAAGCGAAATGATGCTCCCTTTGTTCAATTACAGAGGTAATATTTATGTTTGGATAGTAAAATCATTATCTATATAATTAATGTATTGTTTCATATCTATGTTTAATTTATTTATTTTTAGTATTACTCACAAAATAATTTCTATCCTATACAGGTGGATTCTTTTGATAGATTTGGGTATTCTCTTTCCAACATTCATGCACATTGTCCCTTAATAACTTTTCACCCCTGTAGTGGTGCATTTATCACTTTCTATCAAGTTTCCTCCACTTCTTTTGCGTGAATAGACACGGTTCTACCTTTGCTAAATTATTGAGGTAATCTTTATTTTTTCACACTAAAATCATTGTCCATGAAATTAATATGTTCTTTCATATGTATGTTTAATTTATTTCCCTCTTTTAGCATTACATAGATAATAATTTTTTTCTTATACAGGTGGATTATTTTGATCGATTTGGGGGTGCTCTGTCTAACTTTTATGCTCATTCTCCCTTAAAAAAATTTCACCACTATAGTGGTTCATTTATCACTTTCTTTAAATTTACCTCCATAGCCTTTTTAGGAATAGAAAAAATGCTACCTCTTCTCAATTACAGAGGTAATATTGATGGTTCCACAGTAAAATTATTATCTATATAATTAATGTATTGTTTCATATGTATGTTTAATTTATTTTATTAATATTACTCACATAATAATTGTTTTCTTATATAGGTAGATTATTTTGTTCGAGTTTGGGTGATCGGTCCATCATTCATACTTTTCTACACCAAAACTCTACAAACCTCTCTCACAAAACTATTCACAGCAATTGTGTTGACATTTACCACTTTTCTTCAAGTTACCTCCACTACTTAATCAAAGTGGTAATCATGATATTTTCACAGTATAATCATTTTCCATATAATTAATATATTATTTCATATTTATGTTTAATTTATTTCTCTTTAGTATTACTCATAATAATTTTTTTCTTATATAGGTGCATTCTTTTTTTGAGTTGAGGTGGTTTTTTTTATACTAGTCATGAAATTTTTTAATTTAGACAAACAAATCAATGGATATCATGGTAACATTTATTCTTAGGATTGTATTTGAATGTATATAATAATTTTTATTTATGTAATTCTAATAAAAAATGTTTGAAATATCTACAATATAGTATTTTTTTTGTTATTTGTGTTTTAAATTTAATTTCATTTAAATTATGTATTGGGACTTGTTTTTGTTGATATCTGATATGTTTCTCGTGTGTTTATGGTGCTATAGTGTTTTGTAACCACATACTACATTATGTACCTTTATCAGTACTTTTATAAGCACTGGTAATGGGTTTCTTCAATGGTACTAAGTTAAAGTGCTGATAAATAGGTCTTTTATCATCTTTTTTAAAAGTGTTGATAAAGTTCATATTCATCGGTGATTTTTTAGCTATGTTAAATCACCCCTTTCTCAAGTCTTTTTCAGTGCTGGTAAAATTCATGGGCTTTTAACATCTCTCATGTTGTTAGCACATTTCAAGTGCTGATAATGGCCATTTCTAACACTACTAAAGTCTATTTTTATAGTAGTGTACATATTAAATTGAATATCTATATTGTAAAACATGAATGAACAACCTCTATGAAGAAAAACATAGTAAAAATGGTGTATGGAAGTATAAAAGAAATAACTATGTCCCTAACAAGAAATGTGGTCCAAACCTTCCAACAACTGGAACATAGAGGAATATATGAGAGATACCACCACCAATCTCCAAGGATGACCACTGTAAAAGGTTAGTGATAAGAACCTATATGATCCCCTAAAACCAAGTATTCAAATATCATCAATTATATACCAATAATCTACATATGACACAAACATGAAGGAAAATCCCATTTAGGGGTAAGCATAAACATGCCCAGTATGCACCAAAAAATAATCAAATAGAAATCACCAATAGAGTTTGGTCTTCCCAACACCATAAAGCTATACCAATTATATCATGAGACAATATCAAAACAATAACTAACCCAAATATTCTCAACAAGAAACCCATGCAAGAGAAAAAGGATATCTCTATATATATATCCCATCTAAGAACTATAATCTAGACAGTAGCTCAAAAGGTCCATGTCTTATTCCCAAAACCATATGCAACAGCACTAGAATCCATTTGATGGACATGTGCAACCACATATGATATACTGGATGGTAAAATCCTCACCACTATTCTACACAGACATGGGGTATGATCACAATGATAGACTAACCATGTTTTATGGTGGCACTTTTCTATGGTAACTGACTCCATGAGTTTTATAACCTTGGTGTAACTCATCTGGGGATTCATTATCTTCAAGAATGTAATGAATAAAATCTCTTAGAAACACGGTATAACAAGATTATAATATAATGAAATCTCACCAAGGCCTCTAGGGTATTCCTACAACCATAATATGAATAACCTGGAAGATAGGGAATCAACGCCCTTGTGTATTGGTCACATAAATTTCTAAAACCCCACCAAGGGAAATATAAGAAGTGATTTAGGATTGCACCTCAATTCTCATGGATGGATACACAAAATCTATCTGAGACAAACCTATAAATGGGATCACACTCGAAGCATGGGACATGATTTCTCACATAACACTCATAGGGATAGACCAATAGAATACACCCAAGAGAAACTATTCTATGTATCTCTAAATGAAGCATCATTATAGAACATTCTTGTGTCATATATATTAAGCTAAAACTAATTCCCCCATGATGTTTTCTAAATAAACCCACTAATGAAAGGCTACTCATGGGCCCATATCTGAGTCTCAATGAAGATATGTGACTAAAAAGTCTCTGAATGGAGTACACATTGTGTTATCCTAGGGTACATAGTGTGTGTCTCTTGGAAAAACCTTCTTAACGTCCCCCATGGTACTCAGTGTGTATCAAGAAAAGTACAAGTCTTGTACTATGGTATAAATGGCATGTGACCTCAGTTGACCACCTTGGCACGTCCTTGCCCGCACATGGCTTGGATGGCC
Source organism: Viscum album (assembly GCA_963277665.1). Lineage (NCBI taxonomy): Eukaryota > Viridiplantae > Streptophyta > Magnoliopsida > Santalales > Viscaceae > Viscum > Viscum album. Next base: position 625,470,406 of record OY728165.1, read on the forward strand.
ATTTCATCCTACATTGTGCGTACATTTAGTACAGGACATGTATATCAAGCCCAACCTGATCCCATGTTCAACGATCCATGACTATGTACCTAGTCTCGTTCTCATGCACATAGTCAAATCCTCTATCCCATTTTCACTCATGGTTCTAGCCATGTACTTATAGATGACCATTTCCCTTTTCGAATTGTATCATCTCATGTCCTTGACTATAATTCTATGTCTCACTACACATTATTTACCCCCAGTACATGTTGTTTAGACCTCAAACATCCTTATTTCATAATGGGAATAAAACATAGCAAGTTCTTGTTCACTACAAGTCTTTTGATTTGGATTTTTGAATGGGGATTCACTAAAAACCTATCAAACCCCATGTTGTTTCCATAATTACTCATAGATCAACCCTTTGTGGATTCCTAACTATTGTAAAATGTCTTTAAAACCTATATAAATTGCTTATATGGGGATACAAATAAAAAAATCATAAAACCACAAACACCATTTTTAAATTTTGAAGCATCAGGTCTAAATCCAAGCTCTTAAGCTATTGTAGCTCAATCTGGTCTTAATCACCATCCGAGGCAAAGTCTTTCAGAACCTCATCACCTCAATTTTTTCATCACCTTTAGGAGGAATCTACTTCATATCACGTGATTAAGAAGTAAAATGAGAGGTGAGAGTATGTAAATTAATTAATTAATTAATATATCCTACCTTGTTTAATTTTCATGACCACCTGCTGTCATCTTCCACTAAACTCTTAACACCGGACAACATTATGCTATGCCTAGGGTAAATCCTATATCATAGAAAAAAATGTGATCTTAGATTTCCTATATGAGGTCCCAAACAATGGTAAAACCATTTATTTAAAATAATATGCATGAATGTGACTATAATATATTTATTTTTTTAATATCATCACACCAAGGATCTTTGGTCCTTGTAATTCCACACCATCTCCATGTCCAAATTCTAAAATATTTTAATAAATATTCAAAATTCAGACATGGAAAAAATAGGGTCATTAATCTCTATCCACATTAGGGTTTTTCAAATCAAAATTAATAAATCATACTCACGAGAGAGGATACCTTGATCTAAATAAGGTTTCCCACTCCCATGATCTCTCTAAAAGGTTTCTATGTTTTCAATTAACAATCACCTAATGGAAACACTTTCCAAAATATGGTGTTCACTTGTTATGCCTTAAATTTCACTGGTATGCTTGAAAAGTAAACTCTGCTCTCAATATCCATATCATATTTATTGACATTGTGTAACGAGTCATTTAGATAGGTCCTCATATGTGATACATGGAATACATTGGGTAGCCAACCTCACTGCATTCATAGGGTCAAGCGGTATGCCACCTTGCTAACACAACATTGTAACAGGAAAAATGGCTTATGAACCCAATAGATAGTCTACCCTCCCAACCAAATATCTAATATCCTCAACCAGGTGATGTCTATCTGATCAAAATCTATCATCATTTAAATCCAAATTTCACTATCAATAGTCCTCAAATGACATAAGAAATCTCTCATAAGACCTCCTCTTCCATTGGATGAACCAAACCCTCTATAACCATCACTAGTACCAACTCTAGGCCTATAAGCATTGTCTCCCACTAGCTATAACTAGTATAATGGTTAATTTCAGGGTCTCCCATAAATGAACCCAAATAGCTTATAACATATGAAAAAACCATTGAAGATAGGAGATCCTCCAAGCTATGAAACAAAAATAACATGAAATATTGAATCAAGTTCTCTAAAACCTGAATGGATTACTTTACCTATCCATAGAAATGGGGCAGAAAATCTGTACTCAACCAAAACTGAGTCCCAAATATTCCCAAATAATCTCTATAATCTCAATGTGAAGCTTCACAATCTAAAATGGTCATCAAAAAAATCCATGAATCTAAAATACTACTTGCATTCATAGGTTTCCCAAACACTCCATTAAGACCGCCTCTAAGATGGTTAATAATTGTTCCAGAATTTAGAGTCAGTCGATGATCACTCGAGAGGTTTCATGATCTCTTTATCATTGTGGAAGACCTATCACAAAAACTACATTCACTACCACATTTCCAATACAATCTATGAATATTAATATCTACCTATTTATGGGCGTGGCATCAAAAGCTAAACATTATAAAAACCAACAACATCCTTGGCCACCAAACCCAACACCAAAGGATCTTAGTACAAAAAACCCTCCCATGGGTATGATACTAAGGGAAAGAAACCTCCTCATTAGCTCGTCTTGAAGTTTTTTTTGATGCCATCATCCTTCCTCCAAAGGATTTAATACTCCTCATCATATGAAAATACATAATGAATATACCCATTGGATATATAGTCATGCGAGACCTTATCGATAATATCAATGATTGTTTCCTCCCAAACTCACTCAACATGAAAAGGGGAAATAAGTATTTATTGGAGAAACATTGAACCATTCACATACTCATGGGACAATGAATAAGTGGGTAATTGCTCCATTTCCTCACTCAACAACAGTGGATGAAAACAATGATGTGAGCATTTATTGCCACCGACATACCCCAGGGTGGGTCTCAAGATAGAAATACCTCAAATATTTCCAAGTATAAAATAACTTCCATGTATAGAATGATATAACCCATAAATTAATCCCCCTAAATCCATATAATATCTATGAGATCAATCCATATGTTTTGTACTCCCAGAACAAGTATTTTACCATCCTTTAGTGTCTCTCATGATCCAAATATAATTCCAAGTACGATTGGGAAATAATGAAAAAGAGTACCATTAACTAAAAGGTATCACCATTAACTCAATGTAACCATAGTGGATTTAGATATTCACCTTTTTCACACACTCCTCATGAACCTAGAGCAAGTGATAACCCACCCATAGGTAAACACCATGAACTAAATGTCCACTAACCACTAAGGATGAAGTCATCAATTCATAGGGGTGAATACTCTTCACTAATAGTCAACTATATTAGGTTAAATGAATCCACACATAACCTCAAGAAATCATTCTCCTCCTAGGTGTACAACATAGGGTTTCCCAAGTAAACATGCTATTTCATAAAAACACCTCCCTCTTGAAGAAAACCTCTAACGACACCATCATCTCATTAAGCTATGTGGGAACCATCTGATATGTTGGTGCCAATATTGGGTAGTCCCTGTGTTTGAGGTTGTACATAAGTCTATCGTGGTGGGGAGGAAAAACTTTTCTCACCCCTACCACCACTATAAGAAACTGAGAGCTCATAATATCCATTTCTTTAAGTAAGATATACCCAATGATAATAATTTGATTGTATCCTCTTGTTCAATAGCTCATCCTGGTTTTCCTGAGATCACTACATTCCAAAGGACTAAAAATGTGTCCCATATAATATTAACACTCACAATTAACATTTGACTAAGTATGGATGGTATGTTACCAATCCATACTGATGAAAAAATCATAGTTTCTCACCACTTCTATGGAAAGTTTTCACACGAGGATCTATATCATTTAAGTTATATTAATGTGTAGGTACAAGTGTGATCAATGATACTCCTCAAAAATTACCTCAAAAAAATAGGTTTGTAAAAAGAGTCTATTAACACCACTAGAACTCTTAAAAGGTATTAACTTGGGGACTAGTCTTATATATTTTTATCAAAAACACAACTAGGGGAATATGAGACACATGGGATACCTCAAAACAAGCCTAAAGACAATGACTCATAATCCCCAACTACATGAAGTTATTCTTCCCCTGTATCTTCTTGTTCCCATCAACCATAGCCTACTATGAAATCTTGTCACATCAATCATTATCACCATTGGGTTCTGTTAACACCCATCATCCTCCCGAGGGATGTATCGATACCAAAATCAACATCAAGAGGGGTCCTGGCTAATAAACACACTCATACCATAGGCCGAATCCAAACCTCCATCATTCAAAATGGGGTCAAGCTCACCATGGAACATGGGTGATCTCTATTGCTAAAACTCATAATGTGCATGAAGTGAAAATGTGTCATCCATAAGTATAATTGAAATCAATAGATGAACCCTGAAGAATAATGGTTTTGATTGAAAAAATATAATATACTGGGGTTTGAATGCTAATAAACCCTGACTACAACCTCGATCCAAACCTCCACTTACCGAGGGATAGGGTATCCAATAAACCTAAATGTTCCCTATCATTTGAAGTCACAAAACATGTTAAACCTAATACATAAAAATACTATCATACCAGAGATATAGAAACTCATCACACAGTCAGCCATACAAACATCAAAACCACAGGAAGTGTATCTATGTTTTGTTCAATAGGTTATAGCAATATATTATGTCTACCTAGAGAGTACACCTCAATAATAGATCCAATAATTGCTACCTCATCACATATATAGTCATCATCATGGAACCACCATGAAACACTAGAAGGTTATCACCATTGAGAAAACTTGAAATTTATCCAGACATACCATGGTCAATAGTGTATATGGGGTTCTAATGGATGAATTAATACCAAAATACCCAATCTAATATGATGTGTGTACCTTAGGTTCCCTGCAACCGATGTATAGGTATGTAGAGTTGAAAATAAATTTATTAGAGTTTCAAAGAATGGATACATTAGGCACCTCACCAACATTGGGTGCCCTATCATGAAATCAGCACTCAGGACACTTTCGAAACATTGTTATATATTCCTAAACGAAACTTTTTGTTATGTATAACTATAAACACTAACCTGTGGAAATACCCCTTCTAATACCACTCAATCATGACCTGACCCACCAGGGCCCTCTTGGATAGCAGTAAATAGAGTGTGACACCCCAATCCTACCTCCAATAGGCTAGGGTTTGGACAAAAGCACTGGGTGGGAATATCACACATGTTGGAGGAATTATCATAGTTTAGTAGTATGCACAAACACAACCATCTCCATGAAATAGTGTAAAGATAAAGATAAAAATGAACATATAGATTGTAAAACATGCATGAACAACCGCTATGAATAACATCATAGTATAACAATGTGGTACATAAGTATAAAGAAGAAAAATATAATCCAATCCTAAAATTTGGTCCCAACTAATCAACAACATGGATATAGGAAATATCGGAGAGAACCCACCCCCAATCTCTATGAAAGACCACTGTACATGGCCAGTTCCAAGAACCATTATATACCCCTAAAACTATGTCTACAAATTTAAAGAAGGATTTACCAATCATCTATAAAAGAAACAACATGTGTAGGAAAATCTCTTACAATGGTGAGTATAAACATAACTAGTAGGTTCCCCAAAATCACCAAACGCAAAGCATCAATAAAGAGTGTCAATATTGACACCATGAATGTCTTTCAATAAGAACATGAGGAAAGACAATAATAACAACAATCCCATATATGATCAAAAAGACACCCAAGAGATTGGAAATGGGGATCTCAATTTCCACAACCTAACTATGAAAGATGATCCACCCTTTAACATCAATGGTCCATGTCTAATTACCTACACCATATGTAATCAAACCAAAATATATGTGGTGGGCTCATGGAACCCCATAAGACATGGTAGAGGGTCTTCTCCTCACCACTACACTACCAGAATAAGGGGGTGATCGCGCTACCATCTTACACAAGGATTTTAGTTTACACTTGTCTTAGAGAACTCACTCCATGATATATATAACATCAATGGAGCTTATCCAAGGTGTTATTCTCAACGGACATATCACAAAGAAGGGATCACTAAAACTCAACAGATCAGGATGCTTGGGTATCTCACCTAAGGCCTCTGTTGGACATCTTAGCCCAATATGGAACTCTAAAGATCTTGATTCACATATTGGTGGTCTCACAAAGGCCTATAAGGGATTCCTATACCCTAATTAGAATAAACATATAGATAGGATATCCATGTTCATCTATATTGGTAATTTATATTCCTCAAACCCTTCCTAGACAACTAGAGGAAATTATATAAGATTACAGTCTTATTCTCACAGATTGATACACAAACACTATCTAAACTAAACCAATAGAGGGGTCACAATTGATTATCACGGAATTATGCATCATCGAACCCTCAAGGGGACAAGCCAAGGGAATGCACCCAACTACATAGCTCGATGCATTTCTAAAAGAATCATCCCTATATCACCACCACAGTTTCTATATCTTATGCCAAAAAAATTCACCATTACGCTCTATGTATAAAACCACCCATGATAGGCCACTCATAGTCCTATATATGACTCTCAAAGGATATATGTGAGGAAGAAGTATTTTAAGGGAGTATATGTCATGTCCTCTTAGGGTACACAACATGTCTATCAAGTAAAAAAAATAATCATGTCCCCCATAATAGTCAGTATGTATAAAGAAAAGAGAACAGTGTGTACTAAGGTACACATTATGCATGACCTCACCTAACCACCTTGGCATGTTCTCTCCCATGCATGGCTTGGCTAGCCGGGTTATCCTACATGGTTTTTACATATAGTAATTGTTTTGTATATATGGACCATCTAGAGCCCATGTCCATGGGCCTATGATCGTGTACCTATCCATGTGCCTGTATAGCTGTTCATTTCCTCTAAATCGTGTACACCGAGGGTTTATGTCATTTACTTCTACACGGAATGTACCTTTTCAATATAGTGTATTTCTATATCTTTAGCCTCATGGTCTAGTCCCAATACATGGTTTTCCCCTATTACATGGTTTATAGTACTAAAATGTCCTTTTCCCCAATGGGAAGAACAGACAATATGTTCTCCAACACTACACACCCTGTGATCATGATTTCTAAATAGTAATTACCTAAGAACCTCCCTAAACCTTCCTTTTTTCACAACTACTAATAGATAAAACATTAGTGGATCCCTAATAGTCATAAAAGGATCGTAAAACCTTAAAAATTCCTATATTTGGATCAAGACATAATACTCGTAAAACTACCTACCTCAATGTAATCGAAGATTCAGGTCAGGATCCACACATGGAACCCATTGGAGCTTGATCTGGTCTCGATCACCGTCAGGAATGGAGTCCAGTGGATCTTTTTCACATCCCCATTTCATCTTTTACCCATGAGAGGAAGATCCCCTTTCTCACTTGTTTAATAATTCACATGGGGATAGAATATTAATTAATTAATTAATTAATATATCCTCCTTTATTTAGTTTTCTCACCCACCAAATGTCTCCTTCCATTGAACATCCTATGCTGACTAACTTTATGTCACACATAGGGTAAATCCCACATCCTAAAAACAACATTGTTCTTATATTTCACTTCCTAGGTCCCAAACATTGGTCAAATCATTTATTATACAAAATATTCATTGGAATGCATAAATTTTTTTTAATATTTTTAATATCACCAAACCAAGGCTCTCTTAGCATCATTATTCCACACCATCTCTACAACCAACTCAGGAAATATTCATAAAAATATTACAATGTCTGGACATAAAAAACAGGGTCATTACATAATTACAAACCATGTAGGATGGCTCTCGATAATATATATACACATCATGGAATGATACCAATGTTAGTCCCTTCATTTCATTATTATAGGGAAAACTAATTAAACTCATTGAAGTGATATTAAAATGGTTTAATGATCATATCAAGGAAGTGGAAGTGGTTGAAACTATAGCATCAGATATTAATGCATTAAATAAGATCATACTAACTAAATGAACCCCACTAGTTCTTGAGGACATATTGAGATATCAACCTCTAATTTCAGGGAATTTTATTTAAAAAGATGTTAAATAGATGGGTGTTGATAGTGTGCCTAGAAATAATTTATTTCTGGGTTATTTGTATCAATTTTAATTGAGTTTCATAAAGGATAATATTTTGATAATTTTTAGAGACTCTTTCATGAGTGTTATAGTCCCCAAGTCTTTAGAAGCTACCACTCTGATTCTAATTCTCAATATTAAACATCCTTATATATTTCATAAATTTTTTTCAATGATTATTTGACACTTATATTATAATATTATTATAACTAATTTTAAGGATATGTTATATTAATTTCTCTATTTTATTATTTTAGAGGAATTTCATGGTTTTTTAATGGAATACGAATTGAACGTACTCTTAGTTATCTTATAGAAATGATTTAATGATTAAATCAAAATTTATTGGGAGTTAATGTGATAAACATAATTGTTATGAAGAAACCATTTGAAAATAATAAATTTGGTTTCATCCAACTATATTTAAGGAGAACGAGATTCACTTATAATAAATTTGATTGAATGTTTTAGTTCCTCTCATATCCCTATATTTATATTATCCTCATTAGAGGATAACATAGTTTCATTATATTGACATAAGGTATTCGGAATGGTTTTCCTCTTCCACCATCCCTATTTATCAATCCTCAAGATTCTCTTAGTATGTGCTTGAATGCTTATATAGAGAAAACGAATGTAGGTAGAATTGTAGGAAAAAATGGGACCCTAATTCAGTCCCATAATATATTTTTGGATAACCTTAAAGTTTTCCTTAAGGGAAAACAAAAAACACTATCCAAATTTATTTGATTTATAGAACAATATGGATTATAGAGTGTCCAAAAAAATTAATAATTTTAGCGGTGTTATATTTTTTTTTTGAAAAACATTCCTCTAAGTGGTGAAAATTACTATAAAGGTGGTCTGGCATTATAAAGAGGGGTTTTCTTTATGATTATATTGGGTATCCTTTGATTCATGGGTGTTTCAAGATACAACATGTTTATTCCATTATTTCATATATCGAAAAAATAGAACTTTTATTAATATCCTATTATAATATTTTGGTTTATTCACATTTATATAGAGTGTTCAATCCTATACAAATATTCATTTACTCTCTAATATAGTATTGTCCAAATTAGTTATTCAAATATTAGATAAAATATTTTCAAATTTTCTCATGTGTAATGGTAGGTTGAAATATTTTCATTGGTACTAATGGAAATATTTAACATTAACTATTGAGTAGGGAGGTACTAATTATCAAGGCTTTGAGGTAAATATGAAGTTTCATCCTTTAATGATGGATTTGGACATTACGGTTGAATCCTCAATCTGATTATTGTATTCATGAGAAAAATAGTTGAATATTTTGGAGGTGTTTATTGGGAGTAATGTTGGTTAGTATTATAAAATATAGAATCAAATTATGTATATAATTATTTTCACCATTGATCATGCATTATGGATTTCATTTCCTAGTGATTTTTCTTTTTAGATGGATCATCTGGTGGATTCTCACATTAATTTTCTAGGATGCCTAGCTTAATACATTACTGTCTACAATGCACTTTACTACTTTATATAACTATTTCTTGTTAATGGTGATTTTTTTAAATTCATTTTAAGATAAATTATTTTAACTTATTCTGGGATTGGTTTAGTTTATCACCCGAGTTCTAATGCAATATTATCTTCACTTTCTTTCAGTATTCAAATAGGATTTCAATGCATAATATCATATGGGGTTTTCATAGGGAAATGGTGTATGCAAATTAAAATGAGCTTCCTTGTTCTGGAAATTAAAATAAATGAATTACTTCCAACATATATATTCAAACAACAGGTATCCTTCATAATATAAATTTATGTGTTACATCCCCCAGGTATTCGAATCTATAGAACATCACTTTACTAAGGAAAAGTAGGCAGTGGGGATATGGGGTTATTATGGAAGCATCATGGATTTATCTTCTTTATTGAATTAGTGCTATTTATATAACATAGGTATGAAATTAACATTGAATAATATAATATTTTTTTGAAAATAAATATGGTTAGTGTATATTATATATTTGTATTTTACTTTATATATATAATGAAAATATTTTAATCTTATCATTTTAATTTCTTTATCAATGAAATTATTCTAAAAGTTTTTTCTATAAAAATAAATTGGAAATAAAAAAATAAAATTTCAAATATATGATAAATTATGTGTATGAAAGCAGGAGTGTTGTAATAACTTCAATTTCCACCTATGAAGGGGGGCTTAAACCATAAAAAATATGTCACGGAAGATGTGGTCTTAGTTTACTGTGAATTTTGATGATAAAAATATATTGCATTTATAAATTATTAAATTATGATAATTATAAATCATTTTATACTGATATATGAATTTTATATAAGTGATAGTATCAAATGTTTATACTAAAATTCAGTATTTTGAAAATACGTGATATTTAGTTAATGTTATGTTATTAAAAAATATTAAAACTTTAAACTATTTATGAATTTTTCATGAATGTTTCTAACATGTATAATGTTTTGAATTATTTTTTTTACTCCCTAATTTATTGATAGATATAAATTGATCATATTATTATTTACTATATGGTTTTGTTTAAATTTCATTAAACTACATATTAAAATTTTAATACATGGATTTAAGGAGTTATATGATTGGTATGATAATTTTTTTAATTTTTTTAAACCATTAAATTGACAAATATTTGGTTAGGGTATTAGATTATTAATTTTTATAGTTTATAAATATTTATTGTTATATTATGATAGAATTAATGTTAACTATTTTTAAAGAAGTATTGGTGGAGTTATTTTGTGCTAGCATGGTCACTAAACTTAGATAATATGATATATATAGAAAAGTATAGGTTTGATAATTGTCACACAATAATTACACTTATGAGGATTATTAACATCATATTATTATAAGATTATATATAAAATGGTATCAAGAACATTATCCTAATGAAAATTTTTTATATCTATAAATTGTTGGGTTATCATAAAGTGAATTTAAAATGGGGAGTTATAAATTTAGCTCTATTTAGATATGGTCAATATGAAACTTGTGTTTACAAAAAGTTGTTTATAAACTCTAAAAAACACTATTATACCATATAGTGTGGTGTTTATATAATATTTAAATTATCGTCATGATATTCCTTGTTTCCTAAAAAAATACAATAAAGAGTACTAATTTTGTTTTGGTCTTTGATTTATAGAAAAAATGATCGTCAATAACTAAGAAGAACATTGGAGTTTATATGAATGAAAGGGAATAAATTATTCTATATGTTAGATAACATCATGTTGTAACAGAGGTCCCAAAACCAGGATTATTATTTTCAAAAAAAAAGTTTTTTAGTCTTATGAAGATGTATTGTAACATCTCATTACTCTTCTGAAAGGTAAATTTTTTAACATGTCATTGTTTTTCTTTTTTGTTTTATGGGTAGGGAATGGAAGGAAATAGGAGGATACCAATAAAGATGAAATCAGACATTTTTTTAACTTTTTATCACAAAACCTAAATTTATATAGTCTACTAAAGAATTACATTCCATGAAATTGGGTTACAAAATATGTTACTTAGAAATTAAATTAAGAAAGCTTTTAATAAAAAAATGACAAATTTCTCAGCAATATTGGGTGTTGAAAAGTACGTGATGTTTACTTAGGTTACACATCATTTAAAGTCCATATTATTGCTTTTAAATTAATATAACATATTAGTTTTTCAATTTTCTCACCTTCAGGATGCTTTTTGTCGACCGAGATCCATTCCAAGGAGATCTTGGGAACCTCCAACCCCTTTGGATCTCTTCTTTCAGTGATTAATCCTTGTTTTAGTCATTTTGTGACATACTGGGTAAGCGTTCTCTTCATTTATTAGTCTCTTTTCCCTTGGAGTGTGATAGATCATCTAGGTTTTGATGGATTTAAACTTTTTTTTCAAATATTATTTCTAGTTTGAGTTCTTGGATCATTCATGCGATCAATCTTCGTTGGTTTTGGTGTGGTGGGTGTACGTTCTAGTGGTATGTGGATTTTCTCATTTCTACCAACCCCTTTTTCAAAATTGAATCTATCTCGAGATGTGGATTGTATTCTAGGGTTTCTATTGACGTTGTTGGGTTTTTTTGTTGTTAGATCCAATTGCAGGCATGTGCGACCCATGTTTTGAGGTAGGTGGTTCCATCTCTTACCTATGTTTGGTAAACCGTATTGTTCCATTTTTTATAAATGTACTTATAAATAAACTACTATGAAATTATAATGATTTTTTGGGTGTGTGGAAAAGGTATTTTAATGAATATTGTTTTTTCATTGGTTTTTGATAAATTGTAAAATGGGTATTTTCATATTATTGAATGATTTGTGAAAACAATAACATGGGATACCTTGGGTGTTAGGTGTATGGTTTAGCTTAAGCCCATTGTCCATTATTGTGGTTAACTTTTAGGGTGTTTCACTTGTCCTAGAGTGTATATAATTGTCTTTATATATGTATATGTTTTTGGGGTTTCACACATTAGGGTGTCTCTCATGTCCTAGAGTGTATAACATTGGATTTAGGTACCGCGGGGAGTTGTTAATATGTTTTTGGGTATGATTTTTATGTTTCCTGGTCTATTTTATTTCTTGGTGTTGTGATACCTATTTTGGTATTTTTGTTTTTTACTTCTTGTATTTTTACTATTTTATCCTTAATATTCATGTTGATGCTTGTGAAATATGACATGGAAAATTTACTCTGAAATTGATATACCTGCTTTTGTTTTAAAACTGTGACAAATGGAAATGTTTACCATGGTTTCTATAAAATTGTTTTACTTATTATCCTTCCATGTTTTATTTCAAATGAACATATGGTAATTTTTATACAATGATTTATTATGGAACACCTAGTTGGGTTCCTATTGGGCCTATTAGCTCATGCCCTGTGCACATATTCAGTGGTTCATAGACCTTTATATATATTCAAAAAGAGGGAAATGGAAAGGCTCCATAGTGAGGGGGGGTTTTTTGTTAGTTGAGTTGGGTAGTGGGTGGTGATATTGTGACTGGTTTACCACACTATCACATGGAGTAGTTTCCTTTTTTTATTCCAATTGGACTTGCCTCTATGAGTTTTTGGACACTTTATTGGTTGTTTTGATTCCACTATCTTGTTATAGTTATGGCACCTATATATATATTAGGGTTCTTCTGTTTATTTCTACTTTGATTATGTGTATATATATTTCCATATTCGTCATTTGGGTTTGGAGAAATGTTTCCCTTGGTGTGTTGTTTGATGATCGGGTTCTTGTCACCGGCCTATGGGGATCGACAAAACCCTTCGGGTATGTAATATATTTCTTCTTGTTCTAGGTTTGATGAAAACACGAGTTAGTTCATTAGAAAGTTGTATAAAAGGACGTATGTATAAAAGAGTTCTTGTCTTAGGATGTCTGTTAGATTGGAGATTGTATTTTTGGGGCTTGAGATGTATGTTGCGATATGTGTCTAGCCATCTCTTTTGGTAATGAGACTCAAGATTCCATGGGATTTTGGAATATGGGTCTATAGTGTTGGGTTTTGTATTAAATATCAGTTTTTTCTTATGAGTGTTCTAGTTTTAACATATATTTAATGATGTCTTATGTTTTTAACCAGATGGAAATTTTTAAGGGATTTTAAAATTCTTCATTTATTGCATGGGTTGTTTTTAAAACCCAATGTTAGAACAAAATTTTAGAAGTTGGAACCCTTGAATGAAATGAGTTCTTTTTATAGAAATTAACAATAATTTTTTTCAATTAAAATAAAATTGGAGAGAAAAATGGAAAAATGTTAAATAAAATAAGATAACATTTTAATAACAATAATAATAATAATAATGTAATTATTATTATTATTGGTTATTATTTTCATTTACTATTATTATTATTATTATTATTATTATTATTATAAGTTTTATTTATGTTTTTAATTTAACCAAAAATGGGCATCTCCCATTTAATTCTACCTCCAATGTGCACCCCCATCATTGCACACCTCCTTGTTTAACCCCAATAGTGTGACTCCCTCCACCTCTCATAACACCCCTATATTGATCCTTCTTATTGCGTGCGAGACCCCTTGGTTGAACCCATGTACGTGAACCCCTCGTAGGTCATGACCCCCTCATTCGAACCCCCTGGACGTGCGACCACCCTGTAGCATAGACCCCATTTCCTTCGAATCTCCTCTAGGATAACTATTCTTCATTGTTTCTTCATGATTCATCTTTGATATGTTGAGGTATGGTATTCTTCCCCACCTTCTACTTGTTTCTGGTGGTTTTCATTTCTCGCCTTTGTCCTACGCATCTTGGCTGAAAACCCTGGGTTATGGTTAAACTAGTTTTTATTGTTTATTTTGGTTTTCGGGTACGCAAATAGACTCTATGGTATTGTTCATTCTTGTTATGGAAACTTCCTCCAAAGGATTAGTTGATCGGGATGTTTCAGTTCTTTGTCACCATCAATGGTGAGGTATTATTCATGTTTATTGGTTTTGCAATATCCAAATTAGAGTCTTTAATTGTTTTATGGTTCTTGTTAATTTATTTGAGATGATTTGGTCTTTTCAGCATTAATTTTGGTTCCTTTGAATATTTTGGATGCCTACCTTTTTTCTATGAAGTTTTGACCATCTTGGAGGTTCATACACACATGTATCTAGGTATGTGTGTGTGTATATATATCCTACTTACACATATTCCCTCATGGAGCCGAGAATATGTACACTAGGTTAAGTTTTATATATTTATGTGTGTATATATCTGTGTGTGTGTGTGTGTGTATGTATGTATGTATGTATGTATGTATGTACATTTGTATGTATATAAAGGTATGTGTGTGTATGTGGAGCAGTTTTGAGTGGTTGTTGATAAATTTTTCAAGAGTTAAAGGATAAATTGGTTCTTCTTTTGTGGTTTGGTACCTTTACTTTCCCCTTTATTTTTATCAATGCATTAATTAATTTAGTATCCCACCATTCATAGTTTTTAAATTAATGTAGTATGGTTTTTAGAAATATGTGAAAATTGATAGTTTGATAAGAAAAGTCATGGTATTATAAGAAAACCCCTCTATTTAGGTGTGCTACCTTCAATATATAAATGTAGTGATATACTTTTATGCTTGTATTCTTTAATTAATTGGTGTCTCTTTATTCTTGAGATTATAATTTCTAAATGGTATTCTTGTACATGATCCTTCATGGTTATTTCTAAATGATTTCGATTCCTAGAAATGATATATGATCCAAGACCCCTCCTATGTGTGTGGATAAACATTCAATTTAAAATTCCCAGTTTATGGTGTCTACCCTCTTCCCTTTACTTCATAGTTTATGTCATGTTGTGTCTTTGTGTTGCTCACTTCTACCTTCTAGCGATTCCTTTTCATCACTTATTATTTTTTTCGTTTTTTCAATAGTGTCTTTGTGGCCTTAACTTATGGAGAAACACGTTTGGGGTGTTATCCTTGCCTCTTGGCCACCCCTTTGGGTGTGCCCAGCCTAAATGGTCTTTTTTCCTTATGCATTATGTTATAAATGTAATGTGATTGTTTTAATTCAATGAAAATATTGAAAAATATTGTTACCTTGTATCATTTAGTGTCATTAGTAACCTATCATTCTAGAAATGTTGATTCCATGTGCTTTTGATTATATTCTTTGGATCATGAAGGTGCCTAATTTTTATTCCATGTTTCAGTGTCTTGATCTACATTCTATGCTTGTTCACTTGAGATATTAAAATGCTCACATTTTCATGTAATTATTACATGATTACTTTTGTTCTAAATGTCTTATTCCATGTTGATGGCATGGATTGTTTTAGTTTATGGCTTGAATAGCTTGTGTCTCACGGAGCTTGTTTTATTAGCATGATTTATGTATATTCATTTTACGTGATATATATATTTATATTTTTCATGTAATGTATTTTGGATACTATAATTCACTTAATGTCGAAAGGGTGAGAACATGGGTTCTGTATTAAGGACTCATGGATGAACTCCCATGCTCAGGTGGATATAACACGACATGTCGGGGCAATGCTTTGGCTTCCATGTGAGGGATTCTTGGGTGATTTAATATAATCTTGAGTGATACCAGTTCCCTATGGTAGTAAATGTGGATGGACCTACAATGACTTGTATTTTAAAAAATTTATTTTTTATAAATTAATTGGGAAAATAATGACACCATGTGCTGAGACAGCATGAGATTCTAAGGCCCGGTATTCCCAAAACAGCTCGTTGAATAAGGCTCAGCTTTTAATTAAAATGTGATGGTAGTTTATCTTTAAACCAGAATAACATATAAACAAGTTCCCATGGCAGAAATATGAGGGCATTATTACATCCATAACATTCACTTAACCATAGGTGGGGCCTAACCTCGACCGACGCGGGTCAAAGGTGAAAGTTAGTTTTTAGACGTGAACGTCATTATATTATTTTACAAAATATATTTTATTGAACATTACTTATTGACACAGTGGAGGTTTCATTTTTTTAATAATCAATGTCAGAGTAATTTAGGGTTATACCCATAACCCTATAATTCGTCAGAGGCAAGGAGAAGGAATCCCTCTCCCAACAACCACCAACGTCTGATTTTGAATCGACAATCAGCGACACACCTTGGATTTGAAGGATCTCACCAACAATAACAACACGATGATCAATAATCATCAGTGAGTGATCCAAATTTGTGTAGGGTGTCGATCTCTTTGTGATTTCTTTTCCCATTCTTAGAATCAAATGATGAACCTGGACCAACCCACAAATAGGTTGATCTGTGGTTCGATCGTTCTTGCGGGAGGGATAATTTATGTGGGTTTATTATCACGGATGATTTCAATTTTAGATTTTATTTTTTTCCTCTTAGTTATTTAATTATAACATGAACAGATAGAGTATGACATGAACAAGGATATAATCCATTCTTTGGGCATTCTTGTGCATTTATCTCTTTCCCCCAAATTTTCTTAAATTAATTGTTCTTTAAAATGTATGATCAAAGGATAGTTGCGCCTTCAATCACTGACGCAACAATCTGATACCAGAGATCCAACACTGAAACAACACCATGGAGGTGTGACGATAGGCACGATGCATTTCGGACAAGGCGGTGCATGGAGGGCCTTCGGTCGAGCAGTCGGTGATGAGAATGGGATGCAGCTGGTAGTATCTGTCTATGGGAGGCACGATGTATTTGAGTTATCTAGGAGGGTGGTCGATGGTAGAGACAACGGTGGAGGCCGATGACAGAGCTAGTGGTAGCAGTGGACCAACAATGCGGCCAGTGGTCAAGACAGAAGAGGCCCAATAGAGGGGCCTGGCCAGGTAGAGTGTGGAGCAAGACATGTCTCTAGTAGGGCAGCTAGCGGCAGAGGTATAACATGGTCTGGTGGGACCTCATGGGAGCCTGTGACAGCAGAGTCTGTGGGTGGCAACCATAACGTGGTGACAGGGGGTTAACACATGGATGAGGTCCATGTGGAACATGATTTTGTAGATTCCATAGGGATGAGGGTTGGTACATGGTTCCATCTACATTGAAAACGGAAACCACATTGATTGGGAGTGCACGGTTGGACTATGCACTGAAGGAACTGACCAGCATGAGGTGGGATGGGCTAGATGGACCAGGTTTCTCCAACGGCCTGGCGAGCAAGGTCCAATAGTCTATTTTCCCAGTAGGACAGGTCTAATGAGCTTGAACCAGTGGTCCAATGGGATGGGTCGGACCAATCCCAAACCGACCGGGTTGGGTCGGGTCAGACTCGGACTGGACCAGATCATTTTTAATAAATTATCCATATCTTTCAACCCATGTGTCTGTTTGATGAACCGTTTATGGATTTGGGAACCTTGCAATGATATAGTCCTTTGAGATACTCTTTTTTAGTTTTTTTTTGTAATTTGGATTATGATGAAATGGATATAGGAGTTGGTTATCCAAAAACAAGCGCACTACAAGAAAAATCATGTGACTGGCTGTGACTATGTGATTATGGTGAATACGTGAATTGGGGGATACTTGACCAATTGACAATCTATGTTCCATAGATGCCCCATGAACTAGTCATTCTCCATACACCATCAACTATTCATGCATCATCAACGCTCAGTGCACTATTGATTATTTATGTTCCACTAATGCTCCATGTTCCATTTATGCTCTATGTGCCATTCCTAGTATGTGCGCCATCGACGCTCCAGGCACTGCCAAAAAATCTAGTGTTATATAGGTTGATAGATCAATAAACTATAGATGGAAATACTTCTCTTCATTCCTAAGACTTATACCTATGTGAGCTAACTGTATGGATTGTACATTGTGTGTTTCCTTTGTGTTGTACTTCCTATGTTTCCATTATGGTGTACTTCATGTATTTACTTTGTGGTGTACTTCATGTGTTTATTTTTTGGTATATTTCATCTTATCCTTAGTGGTATTTCCTATTATGGTTTTGGTGTACCTACTTAGTATTTTTTTACTCACCCGTGCATGGTCTATTCTCGCACATGTCGTGTCTTGTGCAGATGATCAATGCTTTGATAGAGTCCTTGTGGGATCATGGCTAGGTGGTGCTTAGAAGGAGGCATGATAGAATAGGTGTACATCAATAACCTTACATAGTTATTTTTGTACCTACCCTTCAGGTAGGGTTTTCTAAGGATGTCTTTTAGGATCTTGTACTTTTACTTTTGATTGGGCTTATATTCTGGACCCATTTACTTTTCCAGTTTGGTACTAGTGTACTCTTTTTTTGGTATCCTAGTGGTATTCATGCTTGTTTAATTAATATTTTTACATTTCATCATTTTGGGCCTGGAGATGTGTGTGAGTGTATAGGTACTTCAGAAAATGCCTCCCATTTGTGGGATATTCTTACTCAGTGCTACTCACGAGCCCCTCTCATATTTGAGGTGGCCTTGGGATAGTCATAGAAGGGGACCCTCTAGGAAAAATTGTGACATAGTGGTTTCAAAGGATGTCAGTTCTACCTAATGGACCAAGATTGTAGGAGATTCGTTTGTGGAAAAAATGTTATGTGTTTCGAGTTCAGCTTTCAGACCTGTTACTTCAGTGTTGGTGCGGCGGCAAACATATCCATACCCCAAGACTCTAAATTCATATTTTAAACATGGAACATGAAAACACTAGTTGCATGGAAAAATAAATGGTACATGTGTCATATAGTTTTGACTGTGTTCGCATGTCCTTCTTGAGTCAGATTCATCTTACTCTGTATAATCTATTGACATTGGTACATCTTGATTTATTTCAGGATGCCTCCATGTAGACATCCATCCAGGATTCTAGTTCTTGATCAAGAGGATGATTTGCATAACTATGAGAATTGGTACAGGGACCAATATCGGAGATAGCACCCCCAAGGGGTGTACTAGTGATACCACCCCATGAAGAGTATCAATTACTACCAATGCTACCGGTAGAGGATGCACGAAGGCTGAATGTGTCACATGAATTCTAGAGGCAACGACCTCCCAGGTTCAGGGGTGAGCCAGACCACAAGATATATGTGGATTGGCTAGAGAGGGTTACGCATGTCTTCTACCTAGCGAGGATGCCTCTCAACGAGATGGTAGGTCTTATCACGAATCATCTACATGGATCAGAGGAGATATGGTGAGGCTTAGTGATCCATAGTAATGAGTATATGACCCTCACTTGGATAGAAATTGAACACCTATTTAGGGAGGAGTTCTTTCTAGTGGCGTTACGCTCTGTTAGTATATAGGAGCTACTGCATCTACAAAAGTGTAGCAAGACAGTAGTGGAGTATTCAGTGAATTTTACGAATCATTCTCACAAATACACTGATACATTGTGGGATTTGTTATTCAGGGCATGAACCATAGAGCAGGGACTACATCAGGAGGCCAGGGAATCCATGAAATCCCTTAGCATCCCTGCATATGTTGGGGTACTAGAGCGATCTTCACTCATAGAGAGCATTCTGGAGGAGCAGACACTGGAAGTGGGAGCTAACACTGGCCATTAGGTAGCTGAATGCTGGAAAACAGGTATCCTCTAGATGACATAGGATCCAAGTAGATCAGACAGTTCAATGGATGACCCCAAGAAACAAGCTCAGTGGTGCAAGGCTCCTATGGAAGATCGAGTCAGCCAAAGGATAGGTTGTGTTACTCATGCAGTGGTCGGGGACATTTGGATGGAGATTGTCTAACCCACCATATAACTGATCAGGATACGGTCGATGGACTGCTGAGGTAGAGGAAAAGGGTGGAAAAGGGTGGTCCTATAGGTAATGGATGTGGTAGAGGAGATGGATGGGCAGAAGGAGGTGGGAGAAGGTTTGAGGTACTACCACCACCACCCACAGGTGGTCTACTATGGACTCAGGGAGCTGGTGGATAGGGATGAGGCCAGCTTCAAGCAATAGTGGCTTATTGCCCTAGTGCTCTAGAGATGATTAGAGGTATGATTTTTTTTCATTTCCACCCTAGTTTTAGTTTTGATAGACATAGTTTTCAATCATTATTTTCTCACCATGCCCCTTGTTCGATTCACAATGATTCTAGCGGATCCTTTGACTTGATCCCTATGCATAGAGACTCCTATAGGATGATATTCAATGATCACACACCGGTGTTGACAGTGTTCCCTTTATCTTGGGGGTGAGATTTTAGGTTGGGATCTCATGGTGGTAGTGTCGAGGACTTACGATGTCATTCTTGGTATGGACTATTTATACGCAATCCATGATCAGATTGACTATTTTAGGCACAGAGTGCGGTTTGCCTATGGATATGGGACCAGGTTTTACTTTGATCGTGCAAAGGAAACCCATGCTGCATAGGATGGAATTGCACATATGATGGTGTATTTGATCACACACCAGTTCTCTAGCATGACCCTCGGAGCAATAGATGAGATGAGACCTCGGTTTCCTATAGTGGTGGATGAGTATGAGGATGTCATTCCAGAATATTTTCTAAGATTACCTCCTCATAGAGAGGTATACTTATGCATTCATTTTTAACCTTGTAAGGAACTGATATCTACAGCTGAATATTTGATGGCTCCCATAGAGCCTCATGAGTTGAGGGTATAGCTGGAGGACTTGCAGAGGAAGGAATTCATAATGCCCAGTGTTTATCCCTAGGTGGACCTAGTTTTTTTTTCATGAAGGAAGATGGTATCATGATGTTATGTGTGGACTTCCAGTGCCTGAACTAGGTGATCATGAAGAATAAGTATCCACTACCGAGGATTAATGACTTTTTAGATTAGTTAAAAGGATAAAGGTGGTTCTTGAAGGTATACCTATGATTTGGTTATCACTAACTTCATGTATGAGATGAGGATGTACCAAAAACAACCTTCTGATATCAGGACGACCACTGAAAGTACCTAGTGACGTTTTTTGGTATGATGAATTCCCTTGAAAAGTTCATGGGACTCATGAAAATTATCTTTCATCCATGCATATACTGGTTCATCATGGTCTTCATTGGTGAATCCCTAGAGTACTCGGCGTCCAAGGAGGAGCACGCGAAACACTTTTGGACGGTCCTACGCGCACTTCGTGAGCACCAGCTTCATGGGAAGCTCTCAAAGTGTCAGTTCTAAATTCAGGAGGTCTACTTTCTGGGATATGTCATTTCATAAATTTATGTTGTAGTAGATCTGGAAAATATTGAATCCTTTCTTGCCAAGGATCCACCCAAGAGTGTTATTGAGGTGCGTAGTTTCTTGGGTTTGGATGGGTACTATCAGAGGTTTGTACCTGAATTTTCTAGGGTAGCAACACCCTTGATAGACTTTACACAGAAGGGTCAGCCTTTCATGTGGATAGAGATGTTCCAGCACTACATTCAGGACCTAAGGCAGAGATTGATGATCACTCCTATATTGCGGTTTCTAGAGGACAGAGTTGAGTATGTGGTGTTTTGTGATGCATTAGGGACCGAGCATGGTTGTGTCTTAATGTAGGGGTAATAGGTGACTGCCTATGGTTCACCCTAATTGAGGCAGCAGGAGAAGAACTACATGACCCATGATCTTCATATAGTAGTGATAGTATTTTCATTGATGATGTGGTGAAACTACCCAATGGGAAAGAAGTTTATAGTCTACTCTGACCACAAGAGTCTCAAGTATATCTTCTCTCAGAAATATCTAAACTTGAGATAGGTCTGATGACTAGATTTCCTCCAAGACTATGACTTTTAGATTTTCTATAATCTTAGTAAGGGGAATTTAGTGGTAGATGTTGTCAATAGGACATCCAACTTTCATTTTCTAAGTGAGAAATCAGAGTAATTGGTTGTGTTATGAATATCCTTTGTGGATAAAGATATAGCATCTTATCTTCATTCGATGGTAGTTACCCCTCCACTCTTACAATTATTTATAGAGGCATAGATTGTAGACAAATATTCTGAGACATTACATGTTTAGATGTTGACAGGGCATTCCCCTAATGGATATTTTAAAGGTGGGGAGAAATTCATTCTCTTTAGAGGGAGCACAGTAATTACAGTGATGTTGTGGTAGGAGGTCTTGTGGGAGTTACATAATATTCCATTGTAAATAAATCCATGAGTGGAAAGATGTATCAGTACCTCTGACATTAGTTATTATGTCCAGGTATTAAGAAGGTGGTGAAAGAGTTCATTTCAACATACATCACTTTCTAGTAAGTTAGAGATAAGCACTAGGTTATAGTGGGATTGACCTAACCACTTAAGGTTATAGAGTGGAAGGGGGATGAGATATTGATATAGTTCATGATGGGTTTACCCCACCCATATAGGGGACATGATACAATTTGGGTGATCATTCAAAGACTCACCAAGTCGCCCCACTTCCTATCGATCCATGAGCATAGATCGGAAGAGAGCATGGGGTGCCTCTATTTTCAAGAGATAGATCAGCTTCATTGAGTTCCATCAATGATTATCTCATATTATGATGCTCATTTAACATCCCGGTAGTGGAAGGGATTTTAAAAGGTGTTTAGGACATAGTTTCACTTGAGCATGGAGTTTTATCCCTAGATTGAAAGCTAGATGGAGAGGACCATCTATATTTTAGAGGACATGCTATGTGCTTGAATCCTAGACATTGGCCACAATTTGGAAGACCATATACCTATGGTAAAGTTTGCATATAAAAATATTTACCACTACCCCATTTGTATGGAACCGTTCAAGGCCTTGTATGGGAAACCATGTAAGGCATTACTATTCTAGAAAGACCATGGAGAGTCAGCACTCATGGGTCCAGAGTTGGTATGAGCTATAATTGAGAGGGTGAACATAATCCAGGAGTATATGAGGACTTCTCATATCTGATAAGAATCATATGATGACTAGATTAGTAGGCCTCTGGAGTTCTAGAAATGAGGCCATTTTTCCTTCAGGTCTCACCTCGATGGAGATTGCATAAATTTGTTTAGGGAATCAAGTTATATACAAGATACATCGGACCATATTGGATTTTGTGTAGAGTTTGTGAGGTGGATTATTGCCTATCT
Organism: Viscum album; assembly: GCA_963277665.1. Lineage (NCBI taxonomy): Eukaryota > Viridiplantae > Streptophyta > Magnoliopsida > Santalales > Viscaceae > Viscum > Viscum album. Next base: position 625,493,807 of record OY728165.1, read on the forward strand.
CTACACCCATAGTTTCACTGGGTGCATGATGTCTTCCATGTGTCTCATATTAAGAGGTATGTACATGATCCATCACATATGTATTGGGGAAAGCTAGAAATTGATGATGGGGAGACTTTTGTGAAATACCTAGTGGAGATCGAGGATCGATAAAAGAATATCCTTACTTGGTGGTAAATTCATTTGGTGTGTGTTTGGAGGTAGGACGAGTATCTCCAGGAGAGTACTTAGTAGAGGGTGGCTCAGATTCATTCTCAGTACCCTCATCTTTTTGTTGAGTGGCCTCTGTTTTGTATTTTGCGGATGTAAATCCTTAAAGTGTGTAGAATTTAATTAATTTTATTTTCCCTAATTTATTTTTTCGAAATTAATTGGGAAAATTCCAAGACCATGTGCTAAGATGGAGTGATATTTTGAGTCCCGATATGCCCGGAATGACACGTTGAATAAAGTTAAATTCATAATTAAAATGCACAGGTTGGTTATCTTTGAACTAGAATAAATTCTAAATGGGTTCTCAAATTAGAAATCTAAGAGATTCATTGCATCCAAAATATCATCCTTACCTTAGTCAGGGCCTAACTTCAACCGGCATGGGTTTAGGGTGAATGTTAGTTTTTGGACATGAACATCATTAAAAAAATTAAAAAAAAATTACTTTATTAAATTTTCATGTTAATGCAGCGGTGGTTTATTTTTTATTATAATCCATGTCCAATGAATTCAGTGTTATCTCCATAACCATGTAATTACCTTGAGGAAAAGAGAAGGTTGATCTCTCCTGATGAAAAATGATATCTAATCATGAAACGAAAATCCGTGACGCGCCTTGGATTCTAAGGTTCTCACCAATGACAATGACACGATGATAAATCTTCTTCAGTGAGTGATACCAGTTCAGGTAGAATGTTGATCTATTTGTAATTTCATTTCCCCTTCATAGATTCAAATGAAAAACATAGACCAACCCACTAACTGGTTGGTCCACGGTTTGATCCTTCTTGTGGGAGGGATAATTTATACAGTTATATAATTAAGGATGATTCTTATTTAGAGATTTGATTTTTTTCCTCATCATTCATTAATTCTAACATGAATGGATCGAGACCGACACGAACAATTCCATGATCTATTCATTGGGAATTCATGTGTGTTTATCTCTTTCCCCAAAATTTTCTTATGTACTTCATTCTCTGTGAAGTACAATCAATTGATCATTGTGCCTTTGATTCATAGAACAGTGATCTGATACCGGAGATCCAATGTTAGGACAAAACCATGGAGGTGCGACGACAGATGCAATGCATTCTGACCAAGGAAGCGCAAGGTGGGACGCTAGTCAGGCGACAAGTGGGGCCACTCTAGGGGAGGCGTGAAGTGGTATAGGCTACATGTAGGGTATTTGGTGGTGGTAGTAGTAACGGTTTGATAGGGGGGATTGTAAAGGAAGAGCACGGAGTAGGATGGTTTTCCGGTAGAGTGAGTGGCGGTGGTGGTAGAGCGCAGTCCGGAGGGACCTCGAGGGAGATTGTTGTATCATAGCCCTGGGCAGTAACCGGGACCTAGAAATAGGGGGCTGGCACATGGCTGGGGTCCTCAAGGAACCTGCAGTGGTGGAATCCATGGTAAAGGGGGTCGTAATGTGGTGCCATCCGTATTGAAAAAGAGCGAACGACCGAGTCATGCACTGAAGGAGTCGACCCGCAGGCGGTGGCTCGGGATGGACAGACCGGCCCACTCCAGCTACCCTGCAGGCTGGGCCTAGTGGACCGGATCCCAGAGGTCCAACAGGCTACGCTAGACCATGCCTAGACTAGCTAGGTCGGTTCAAGTCAGACCTAGACCAAGATCAAACCCATTTTACTAAACTGTTCAAATCTTTCAAACTGTGTGTCGTTTTGATGATGCATTTGTTGAATTGGGACCCTTCCGATGAGAACGACCCATTGGGATAATCTAAGTTATTTTTGTGGATTTGGTTTATGACCTAATGTCTTGAGGAGTATGTTCTTCCATAATAAGCATGCAATGATCAGAATCCGGCAGATAGCTGTGACTATGTGATTTTGGAGACAACATGACTTTGGGGGTCCTTGACCCATCAATGCTCCATTAGCTATAAATTCACATTTTTTCATCGATGATATGTACACCATCAATGCTCTATTCTCCATCAATTCTCGTTCACTACCAACGCCCTATGTTCCATTTATGCTCATGCACCATTGATGATCTGTGCGTCGTAAACACTCTGTATGTCATTGATGCTCTGTGTGCCATCGATGCTACATGCATTGCCGACACCTATTGTTCCATATAGGCTGAAAAATTTTGGGACTATAACTAGAAATCTTTCTATTCTTTCTTTATACTTATACCTATTAGAGCTTACCATATTTGATTGTAATTTTTGTGCTTCCTTTGTTGTGTACTTTGTGTGTTTCTTTTGTGGTGTATTTTGTGTGTTTCCTTTGTGGTGTACTTCATGTGTTTTATTTTATGTTCACTTATTGTGTTTTTATTTTCTTATACATCATGTGATCCTAAGTGGTATTTCCCTTTTGGGGTTTTGGAGTCTATACTGAGTATTGTTTTACTCACCCCTGCACAGGCCCGAAATAGGTGGTGCTTAGATAGAGGCCCGAAATACGAGGTGTAGTTAAGCAACTTCATACAACTATTTTTATACGTACCCTTTAGGTTGTGTTTTTTTTGGATGACTTTAATGAGCTTGTACTTTTACTTTTGGTTGTTCTTTTTTTATATCCCCATTTACATTCCAGTTTTTTAATGTCGTAGACTGTTTTTCATATCTTAGTGGTATGCATGATTGTTTATTTATTGTTTTTACATATCATAATTTTGGGCCTGGAGATCTCGTTTTGTGTATAGGTACTTTGACTAATGCCTCCCATTTCTGGGATATGCCTACTCAGTGCTAGTCGCCAGCCCCTGGCCAATCGGAGGTGGGCTTGGGGTAGTCATGACACAAGCCCTTCTAGGATGGGTTGTGATGGGAACCACTAGAAATATTTCTATGTCATGCCTTGGGTGATACTCATTCCTTAAGTGAGATACCTAGGATGAACTCAGACTCACCATGCCTCGAGTGATACTTTGTCTTTTTTAAGAACGACATTGACAGGCTCATTAGTATTGGATAAATTGAAGGACGTACCATAGATATACCTTCGGGTTGGGGTTGGACTCCAACCCTTTATTTGATTAAATTAAATTGAATAAATTATTTGGTTTAATTTATTGTCTTATACTTGTTTCTTCAATTTATATTAGAGCATTCACTTTTTACTTTTCTCTCTTTATTATTAGCATACTCTTGTGTTGACATTGGAATTAGACCCTGAAACTAAGCACAAGCTTATGGGAGCACCTTTTTAAGTTTCCTTGTTAATTTTGGCACTGATACACATATTATTCATACATAATTACCTTCTTCTAAATCCCAGATTAGGCCAAAGAATGTGATATATGAAGGGTGTTCATTTAGAAACCCAGATAAAGTTGTTATTAATAACTTGTTTTCACTCACCAGAAATGTTATATGGAGCACTCCATAATTTATATTGCATTATGTGAATTGGGCTAAACATCAGTGGTTCCAGTATACTGAGATTTTTATCTCACACCCTACTCAAGCCGATATTGCACTATGGTACCCATGTAGACCTTTCTTATTTTCAGAACTGCAAACCATGATTGATTGATTATGTTGAGTTGTTTTTATTAGGAAGTTTGGGTAAAAGTTATGATTTATAACTTAGGATGGTCATGGAGATCTCCCTTTGGGATTTGGTGTCATTTCATTATTATTGTACTATGTTGTAAGAAATGTAGTATTATTTACTACTTTTAGTTAAGTATGATCACCATGAAATGTATTCATCTATGTATAATCTGTAATTGGCCTGTTTTATTAATTTTTAAATTATTTCCTTCCACTGATTTTTCAATTAATTATTACTATTTTTTATGTTGTTAATTATTTTTATGATTCCGTTATATGAAATGTTCTTAATCGATGTGCATACTCTAATCAATGATATCATATTCTCCCAGTGGACACACTCTAGGCCATCTCTACTAGTTAGTAGCCTCTAGCATTCGGGGATATATTCTGGAGATCTTGTGACCCACCGGTCCATCCTTTGTCTTAGAGGTGAGCCAGGACAGGATGTTACATGTTTTATAATCGTTCCTTCTGACTTGGTGTGTAGTAGTATGCCTTTGAGACGTCTTCCATGAGTGTTTCAAGAGGCTTCAGTTGACTCTCCATAAGGTAATCTTCCAATAAATCGTAATATCATCGAGCCTATCATACAGGTGGGTTGTGATATTGATCAAAACATACCACAAGTTCAGAACACAGTTGTTGAGGCATAGACAGGAAATGGAGGGGAGAGAGAGATCGTAGGAATTATTGTGTGATATTCCACTATCCTCAAAATGAATGAATGAACCTCAAAAGGCAGAGGAATGGATGGATAGGAACTATAAACTCATATACTTTCTAGAAACACATATCAATTTGAAGGTAATGTATACATCATTCATGCTCAAGGGTTCGACTAAGCGATGGTAGGATTCCATATTCCAGGCTGACAAACACATGGAATTGGATTGGAAGGGTTTCAAAACCCTGTTCTTCCAATGATTTTGACCAGTGTTGTTGATGCTGGAAAAATATCTATATTTTCACTCTTTGTAGTATGGAGAGTGTTCAGTGTCAACTTACACCAATCGGTTTCCTGATCTTTTCCTTTTTTCTTCAGACGTGGTAAAAAATGACCGGTTCAAGGCCCAAAATTACATGCAGTGTTTGCGATTGGATATCATATCGAAAGTATTTATGTTGACTATTTATTCCTCTCAAGATATTGTAGATAGATCTATGCTGGTAGAGATGTATATGGAATTCATGGTTGGATTTTTTTCACCTCTTCTCTTCCATCCATTGGCATGTTCAGTGGTGCACATGGGAATATCATTGTAGGAGTGGTGGTAGTGGGTCCCATCAGTGAGCTTCCTCTACACTGTCTTTTATATCTAGCAGTTTACCTATGAATTTCTATCAGTGTGTAAAAATCGGGCACACCATACATTTTTTTCCTATGCCCATGAAGATATGAAAAAACTATGAACGTGTTTTTCATTTATAATGCCCTTATCAGGCTATGTCTACACCTCATTATGGTATGGGTTCCTTAACTCTAAAGGAAACTATGGGGAAGACAGATTATTTAAACACTATAGGGATCTATCCATAGGACTTAGGACTATAGCACCTTCACATAGTAGATCAGTGTCTAGAGAAATTTTATGTAATTCAAGAGATAGTGAGAGGTACAATATTTATTGCATCTTCCATATCAATTGATTTATTTGATAATGGTTCCTCCCAGTTGTTTGTATCTATATGTTTTTTTTTATATTCATAAACATTAAATAGAACTATGTTTTTTATGGAGTTAGCGACACCCCTTATTAAGAGGAAAGGGTAGGGGTTTTTTGTTCTTCTTGTTCATTAACAATAGCTAATATGGAGTTGGTCTTGGATTTCTCATTCTTGATTTTTATCTCTTTTACATCATCATCAATATGGATTGGCTAGTCACTCGTCGATCAGAAGTTGATTATTATCATCGGTGTGTTTCATTTCATTCTACCGATGGGATCTCTCATGGGTTTCAAGGAGAGGGGGACTTGATGTCTGGTCGTGTTGGGCCATCCCACCTAGAGATAAAAAGTTTGTTGTCTATTTTTCGATTGAGCCTGAAGAAATTTCATCTGTTTTTGAACTTCCTGTTGTTGTTTGGTACTTTTATGACATTTTCCCATTTGAATTCTCTAGTATTCCTACAAAGAGATATGTAGATTTTATAGTTGACTTGGTTCTAGGGACACCTCCAATATCAATAAATTCTTATCGTTTGGCACCGTTGGAGCTGAAAGAGAACAAGAATTAGTTGGATAATGGTTTCTCCCTAGTGTTTCACCTTGGAGAGCCCATGTCCTCTTCATCAAGAAGGCATATAGTTCACTTCGATTTTATTTGGACTATCAGAAGTTGAACAGGGTAATAGTTAAGAACATGTTTCATTTTCCCTTTATGGATGATTTTTTTTTGATTAGTTAAAGGAGGGAAAGTGGTTTTCAAATATTGATCTTCAGTTGGGTTATCATAATCTTAGATTTCGGCAGTCTGATATATCAAAGACATCATTAAAGATCCGGTAAGGCCATTATGAATATCTTCTGATGCATTTTGGTCTGAATAATTATCCTAAAATATTTATGGATTTGATGAATTAGGTATTCCATTAATATCTTGACACTTTTTTGGTAGTTTTCATTGATGAAATATTGGTATACTTGAAATATGAGCATGAGAATTAGCACTCTTTGAGTTTGGTTCTGAAAATTCTAAGAATATGAAATTTGTATGGGTTATTACCAACGGATTGTTAAAATTTCTCTAATCTAGTGTCACCTTTAAATACCCTTACTAATAATGTGGGATTCTACTAGTGCTATTTTGGGTTGCGTACTTATATGGGATAATCATTTAGTGGCTTATGGATCTGCTCAACTCAGACCGCATGACAATAATTACCCCACTCATGACTTAGATCTTTCCAAGGTTATGCATGCATTTAATTGTTGGAAGCACTATATTTTTGAGGAGAAGTTCATAGTATTTTATGATCATAATAGTCTGGGATATATCTTTTCTCACAAGTACATGAATCGTAGACAAAGATGATGGGTATAATATCTTCAAAGATTTGACTTTGATATCGCCTACACCCCATGCAAAGGTAATTTCATTGAGGATGCTTCGAGAAGGAAACATCGAAAACATGTGGTGAAAGAATCACTAAAAGAGTGGAACTTGATGGATCTTTTTGAACAATTGCACATTGGGGTCTTGGAGTCTTTGGAAAATATCTCTTTGACAAGTGTTCAGCTGACCTCCTCTCTTCTCGAGTTGATTCAAAGGGAATAGAATAATGAAATTGAGTTTTGTAGCATTAGTGAATCTCTTAAAGGTGGTAAGACCATTTTTTGAGTGTTTATTATCCAAAGAGGATGTTTTTTGCTTCTGGAATTGTTTTTTGGTGCCACAGTCTCTAATAAGAGTAGTTATTGTGGATTTTCATAGTTCCTAGTAGGCAATGTACCCTGGAACTATAAAGATGTTCTATGACATGCAGTAGAAATTCTGGTGGCCTGGTATGAGACAGGATATTTCTTAGTTTGTCTCTCGTTACTATACATTCAAACAGGTTAAATATGAGCATCAGAAACCTTTGGGTTTGCTTCATCCACTTCTAATTAATACTTGGAAGTGGGATGATATCTTTATGGACTTTATTCTTGGGTTGTTGAATACCCAAAAAAAGAAGAATATGATATAATTTGTGATAGATATACTAATGAAATTGGATCACTTTATTCCCATTTAGGATACAACCAAAATTGAGGTGAACGGGAAATATCTATGTGAATGAGATTGTATAGTTTCATATGGTTCCTTATTCTATAGTTTAAGATAGATCTCAGGTTCATTTCTCCCTTTTATAAAGTCCTTTAAGAGGATTTAGGATCTCACATTCATTTGAGGATGGTGTACCATCCATAGTTGGATAGACATACCAAGAGAACCATACAGATTCTTTAGGATATTATTCGAACTTGTGTTCATGACTTTGGTGGGGGATGGGATGATCACTTGGGATTGGTTGAGTTTTCTTATAAAAACCATTACCTGCTCATGATCAGAATGGATCCTTTTGAGGTGTTCTATGTCTGGAATTTTAAATCTTTACTCAGTTGGTTAGAGATTGTGAAATATCCTTAATAGGATTGATCTTGGTTCAAGAGACAATATCCAAGATTCAGCTAATTCATCAAAATAATTTGATGACATAGAAACTGTATAAATCTAATATTAATCAACATCATAGGTCATTGGAGTTTTTAGTTGGAAACCAAGTGTTCTTAAAAATTTCACCCCATTTGGATCATCGACATCTTTGAAGGAAAGGGATACTTTATCTCTATTTCATGGGACCTTTCAAGGGTGTTGATAAAGTTGGTAAGGTTGATTACCATTTCGAACTTCCACTATAGAAGATGTCGATACATTACCTATTTCATGTGTCTTAGCTCTGAAATTATATTTTTGATCCTTCCCACATTTTGAGTTGTTCTAATCATAAAGTTGAGCCTAAATAATCCATGATTGAACAACCAGTCAGGATTTTTTATTTTGAAACCAGGGTACTTTATAGTAGGATGATACCTTTGTTTATAGTGATATGACAGTACAGTTCTGATTCTCATGAGATGTGGGATCATGAGACAATGATGAGATAGAAGTGGCCTCATATTTTTAGCATAGAGACTTCTTCATAGTATTTCTATGGATATAATGTTTTTATATTGGGGAGTTTGAAACATCCCATTACTCTTCTGACATGTAGGTTTTTAAACTTCTCTTGTTTTTTCTTTTTTGTTGTCTGGTTAGGGTTGACAAAAATGGGATGATACCTGTAATGGTGAGGTCAGAGATTTGTTGGAATTTATTTAACTAAAACTACTAATTTTGTAGTATTCTAGAGAATTACACACCGTATAATATGTTTACATGATGTGTAACTCAGAAATGAAATTAAATTCATTTTTAATCAAAATTCAGTGTTTATCATGGATATTATGGGAGTTGGAAATTACACAACCTGAAATTGGGTTACACATTGTGTTATGCCCTGATTATTATTTTTAAATAAGAATAAAGGCCTAATTTCTCAATTTTCTCCCCTTTAGGTTCATTTTTCTCAACCTTGATCCATTCCCCAGGGATTTTGGGAACCTCCAACCCCTCTGGGTCTTTTAGTTGGTCAATTGATCCTAATTCTGGTCATTGTCTGATATACATGGTAAGTGTTCTCTTTATTTCTTAATTTCTTCTCCCTTGGAGTTTGATAGATCATATTAGGTTGGATGGATCTAAACTAAATGTTGTTGAATCATTTTTAAAGGTTGATTTCTAGTATCTTCTGTATGGTCGTTCTTCATTGGTTTTAGTGTAGAGGGTGTATGTTCTTGAGGTATGTGTATTTTTTCCTTTCTACCAACCATTTTTCCTAAATTTAATATATCTTAAGATGTGGATTGGATTCTAGATTTCCCAATGAATTTTTTAGGTTTCATTGTTGGTGGGTACCAATATGGGTGTGTATGACCTGAGTTTTTAGGTAGGTGATTCCATCTCTAGAAAATTTTTGATAAACTATTATGCTATATTTTTTTATAAATTAGTTTAAAAATAAATTTGTATGAAATTGGAATGATTATTTTTGTGTTTTAAAAAGTTATTTTGAAGAAAAGTGGGGTTTATTTGGTTTTTGATAAATTGAAATAAAAGGGTTAAATTCAAAGAATTGAAAGATTTGTGAAAACGAGCACATGGGTTACCTTGGGTGCTTTGTGTAAGATTTAGTGTGAGGATATCATTCATTATAGGGGTTCAATTTCCAGGCGTTACTCTTTCCCTATAGTGTATATTATTGGATCTAGGATTTTATATGATATTTGGGTATCACACCTTTGGGTGTCTCACAGGTCATGTATTGTAGATCATTGGCTTCAGCGACCACAATGCACTATTTTTAGATTTTTTGGTTAAGAGTAGTCTGTTTCTTGGCCTTTGGTATTCCTTGGTGTTGTGATACTTATTCAACTACTATTGTGTTTTGTAATTCTTGTATTTTTTCTATTTTAATCTTGATATTCATGTTTATTCAAGTGAAATATGATATGGAAAAATTATTTTCAAATTGATATAACTTCATTTGTTTTAGAACAGTGAAAAAGGGAAATGTTTTCTATAAAACAACTTCATTTCATATCATGCCATGTTCTATTTGAAATGACAATACATGAATTTTTATATAGAGAATTGTTATGGAACACCTAGGTCGGATCCTATTGATCCTTCTAGATCACAGACTATGCACCACTTTGGCAGTTTGTAGAACTTTGTATCTCTTCCAATGTAGGGAAAGTCAAGGTGTTATAGTGAGGTGGTGGGTTTTCACATCAGCTGAGTTGGGAAGTTGGTGGTGAGATGGTGGGAAGTTACCCACACTATCACATGGAGTAGTTTCATATTTTCATTTTCCTTTGTAGATGTAATTTTATATTGGAATTTTTTTCTACATTAGTGGTTCTTTTTTTCATTGTATTCATACAGTTATGGAACCTATATATATTCTTCTTCTGTTGTTTCTATCTTATTTGAGTACGTGTATATATTTATTTCCATGTTCTTCATTCAGGTTGGATAAAACAATTACCTTAGTGTTTTTTTATCCTCAGTGATTGTCTCCATCTTGTGGGGATCAGGAATTCCCTTTGGGTATGTAAAAATTGGTTCGGGTTCCAAGTTTGAGGGTAACCAGTGATGGTTCCTTACATTCATCACATCAGAACCAAGGGGTATTACCCTGTTATTTTACACTTGATGGGTTTTAAAGAATAGATTATTCTATGTTGTGTATCCTATGAAAATTTGGTGCATCATCGGGTTAGGATCAAGAGTACATCACACCACAAGTACGGACTTTATGCCAAAAGATAGCGGTTAAAACCACCATGAGTAATTTCATAAAATTTTTGTATTCCATAAGAATGAAAAAAGAAATATACGACAACACATGTTCTATATCTACACCATAATAGGATTTATCTAAATGTAAATTGATATAATTTCTATATCAAAATGAACCAGGTAAAAATGTTAGTGGGGGATCTATTTTTTTGGTTCCTTTGAGAGATATAGGACTTATATTATGGAATTAAAGATAATTCACAAGTAATTATATTATGGAATAGAAATCATTCACCTTTCAAAATAGTCACACCCTAACCCTTGTGAAGTCTATAAATATTATATGACTAGAAAATAAAACAAGTAATGATTAACAATGTAAAACCACCAGATAATCATTCACCCAATATATAGAACATTAAAAGAAAAAAATTTCTACGATTGAGGAGAAGAATAAGGGTGAATATTCAATCAAAATTATAGAGGAACTAGAGTTTGGGAATTGAATATTTCTTAACTTTATGATTATTTAATTATTATTTCAATTAAATAGTGTTCACGACTATATTTTTACTCCATTCTATGTTCTTCAGGATAAAAACTCACAAATTTGTACAACGGTATCTTAACTATTGTTCACTAAGGATTATCCATATGATAAAAAATATTTAGTGAACCATAAAATAACACTCATGATATTTTTTTATTTCTTTTTCTATCTCTCATCATCATACAATTTAATTAAATATCTAATCACACTAACTAGCTGAAGTGAAATGATATTTAAAATTTGTGTTTTGGTGACTACCGATCCCCCCCCATAGTGATGGTATACTTTCACCTTGTCCATTAACTTATGATCAAATAAAGATATAGTTATTTAATGTTATATTATTACAAGGTTGTTATTATATATTCTTATCATAGAAGATCCTGGTATTTTCAATTGGATATGATTTTTTGCTTTTACACTAATATCTTTTTATCTATAAAATATGTTAAAAAATGAACATTATAAATTACAAATAATTTATCATGATTTATGGGAAGGGATTCTATCTATAAGGAGTGGGTGGTTTTGTATCTTCTTTTTCTTATCCTTGAAATTCATGAACCTATGTAGAATTGTGTATATATTCTTGATATTGGAATATCCTAAAATTTATTGATAATAATAATTTTGAATTTAAGTGGATACTCAACTATGATAACAAAAATAAATAGTCATATCTAGGGAAACAATATGATGTCCATGAAGAAGATATGATTACGAAGGTAGATTTATTAAAAATATGAAATTATTAATTTATGAATATTGAAATGGAAGAAGATGCAATGGTGGTTGAATTTAATATTTAGTTGAAAAAAATTATGTTTCCAATATGAACTAATAATGAAATATATAATAATTACATAGAGGTGAATAAAGTAATGAGGATTATCTTTAATATATTCAATATAAGTATTTTCACATTAATTATAAGACATGGATGAGTTTACCATTAATAACCTCAATAATGATATGGTTTACTATGATATTAGTATTATTTATACCTTAATTATAATAGAAAAATATAAGAAATAAATATTTTTATACTTTAAAATATTTGAAGCAACTAGAGAATAATTATCCTTATGGGAATGAAATAGTTAATGAAGTTAAGTCCATGAATTTCAATGATTTGGTATCATTTTTCTCAAATGTTATGATATGAAATAAATTAATATATTAATGTAATCTTCATTTTATGTGTTACAATTATGACACGAATAGATAGTTTTTAGTTAATTTTATAAAATGAAATATATAGAGGGAATTGATTATTAATATCAAATATCATTAGTATAAAATTATTTAACAAAACACATTTATAACATCTGTTATAAAAATAAAATCATAATTATTTTTGTTTCATGTTTAACTAACATAAAACATCATCTATATATATATTTTTTTCATCAATTATAAGATAATAAATGTAAAAAATAAATTTTATATATCATCTAAATATAACTAATATTGAAACCCATTTAAAAAAATTAATCGACCTAAATTTATTTTTTTAGTTGTGTGAATGATTATTCACTGGAAAACCCCTTATATCCTTCTTCAAAACATCGTCTGTCACCTCTCTCTTCTTCTAACTCATCATTAACATCCTTTAAATTTCCTTCGATCACCAATGTGGTTGCCTCCCACACTCACCAGTATCTTCATCATCATCATCTCCTTCCTTCTCATCCACTAGCTTCCTCTTTTATTTTTCTATTACTCATATTTTCTACCTAGTTTCAATTCTTCATAACATCTAATGAATTTTTGAATGACTGGTTATTTTTTTCCTAAATAAGTTTTTCCCTAGATAAAATAGATCACTCTACAATTATTATTATATAAGATAATTTTTATTTAATTGTGGGTTGTTTTGGGATAGTTATTTTTTTCATTATGATGAATGGTTTTCACTATTTATTACATATATAAGATTAAATGTTGAATCTATAGTGGATTATGAACAGTGCATCATATTATAACTCGATTGTGTTTTAGGTCATTATGATTGAAATGCATCATTACACACTATAATGTGCATAATGAATATATATTTAGATGATCTATCATGTTCCCAAATATAGAGTCCAATTTATCTAGAACCATGAATTTTTAGAGGAATAAGTGATTTCATATTACTATTTAATGATTAAATAATTTTTATCTATTACATTTCTTCTAAATAAATATTTAACAAATACATCCAATGATTATATAACATGTCATGTAATTATTTACATATTAGGTCAATCATTCCCCTCAAATGATAATGTTGAAAATAGTTTATTCATTTATTATTTGATTATCAATTCTGATTTAAAACCAAAATTCAATATTATGTTTATAACATTGTTATCCTTTTTCAAAACCAAATTAACTCCACCTCACATGGATTTGTTACATTATATATAAACATGATCTCAAATAGTGGTACACTATAATGAATGCCTTTATTTATGTTCTAATATTAATATATTAACTCTATATTTACCTCTAATAAATAAAATTTAGGAAAACCCTTTCTAAACAACAATACATTATTATCATTATTGTCAAACTTTAGTATGTTTCTTTCTATCATGAATTTTGTAATATCATGTTTTATAACTCTTCAAAACATGAAATTGTGTGTGGATTTTTTTTTTTTTTACATTTGAAAATGATTGTGGAAATCATAGAAACATTTCAATTAGTTCATGGAACAATCCTTATCCTATTTTATATTTTTAAATGTTTTCTATTATATTTAGAAAATTATTCATTAACTATTATATGATAATTCTTAAACATTAGTGTGTATTCCCATTGTATATTTAATAATTATACACAAAAATTGATATTTTTTTCATTTATATTATGATTGTAATTTATATTTAAGAAAAAAAATTGTTATATGATAATATATTTAAATAATAAAATAAATCCAAGGTTTTTGTTAATAGTGGTTAATGTTTTAAAATAAATTTTAATGTTTGTACTTATATAAAAAAAATTTAACAAAACTATTAAATGATGATAATTAAATATGGCTAAAGTTATAATATTTTTTAAGAAATATATTTTATTTATTTTATTTTTAAGATATTTTTTATTTCATTTTTGGTTTTTTATTAATAAAAGTATCCTTGAGATTCAATTTAATTATACAACAACAAGTATTCAATGCGTGAAATTTATAATAGGTGATAATGAGTTATTGTTCGATTAATTCAAGATGAACCACTTATTAATATGTGGGATGTGTTGATTCATTTTAAGAATCATTAAATATAATGTTTCCAAATATGACTTATTTTTCATCCATTATTGAAATTTTTAAATATTAAAATGTTACAAATTTGAAAAAATAAATTTTAATTTAACTTCTCATGGTTGTAATCTAGTTAAATTTCATATATATTTCACTATAAAATTTGGAAAAAATCAATATCAGTTGATGATCATGATTTTTAACATAATAAGTTTTATCAAATTGACGAACTAATTAATTATATTAGAGTAGATGAAATTGAGAATTAACTGAGGATAAATCACCTATATAGTGATTATGAAAAAACATTGTATCTATGTTTTATGATGGCCTTAATATTTATAAACATGAAATCCAAAAATGGAAAGAGTGGCCAGAGTTTTACTAATTTTATATAGTTATTGAAAGACGTACTTCTTGAAGAGAGTGATCATCCAGGTCTACAATATAATACGATGAAAATATTATTTCTGATGGGTTTTTTGTATAAGAAGATAAATTGAAAGTTGAATAAATTTTGATATACATAGAGAAATATGACGGTTTATCGTAATGTCCTAAATGTGGTACATCTTTGTAGAAGTTGAAATAAAAATCACATATTGATTTAAAACATACCAAGTCTCCAACTAAAGGATTTTGGTATCTTCATATAGTTCCTCATTTAAATTGTTTATTTTAAAACTAAAATGTTTCCAAAATAATATGTTTTCATATAGAATATGGAATATATAAAGGAAAATTATGTCATCTCGATGATTTTCCACAGTAAAAGAAAAATAATCACTAGTTCACTACCATCATAAATAGAGATAGAAATCATATACATGGACTATATACCAATGGAATAAATATATATTTGATCCTTATTTTAAATAATAGTGCATGTCAGATTTTATTTGTAATTAAAAATTTATTTCATAAATTTTATATAAAGAAGAAACATATCATGTCCAGTTTAATGATTTTTGAACTAAAACACACTAAAAATGATTTTGATGTTTTCTTATCCCCAATAATTGATTTTTTAATGTTTTTTTGGGGGTGGTATTATAGTGTTTGATTCTTATAAAAATTAATATATTAAATTGAATACAACAATTCTGTTCACTATAAATGACATCTCAATATATGGAAATATTTCTAGATGTAATGTTAATGGGGATAAATCTTGTCTAATATGCGAAGAATGGACATAATATTATCAATCACAACATGGGATAAAAATAGTTTATATGGGTCATGAAATGTTATTTTCTATGGATAACTCTTAACAAAGATTAAAAAAATTCATTTAATATCTCATAAAAGTTTAGTATTACTTCAAATCATTTTTCAACCAATCACTATTTTGAGAGGGTGAAAAACATTGATGTCACATTAAAAGAGAAAAAAGAATATCGTAATGAAAAAAGTATATGTAATATATGAATAATATTTTAAGATTCCATATTACATATATTTTGTGGTGAAATACAAAATTGATTCCATGCAAATTGAGAACCAGAGATAGCTACCAATACCAATTCAAGATGAACATACCTACCCATGACTTGTAATGAATTATTCAAGAGGACAAAAATCTATTTCATCAATCACCTGCATTGTATCAATGTTTTTATGTTCTATACTCAATCATCTTTTTTAAACTTCACCCATTCATATATAATTTAATTTTATTGACTACAAGGTTACCTAACCACATTTTCCATTCACCAAAGTATTGTAGAGTTATATCACCTCCCTATTACTTCCATGGTAATAATATTCACTAACATGTTCACTTGATTTCAAATACCAACAACCATCTCTATGTCTAACACTCCAGCATCCAAGAACATCTAGATGATGTGGTAATTCAGTTGTATTTTCATTATATTGAAATAAAACATCAAATTTTTATACATATGATCCACACTATTTGAGTTAATAAATAAATTGAAAGCTTGTAGTTTTATTTTGAGAGCCTCCTATAATATTTTTATCTGAACTAACACCTTTACTTGTTTCTTCAATGTGGCGTACTTGACTTACATTATCGAGATTGCAATTTTATATTAAATCTTCAATATATAACTCAACATAATTTCATAGAAAATAAGCAAGTAAAAAGAAGTTATATTTCATCTATCTAAATCATAGATTAATTTTTTTTTCTTAAAATCATTTCAATGGATCAGGAATATAAAATAATTTAAGGAATGTTTGAAAAAAAGATAAAATCCAAATGTGACTAGTTGAGAGAGAATCCACTTATGAACTTTGTAATTTTCTGTTTAATACATGATTTTTTATATCCAAATGAAGGGATTATATATTTCCCCATAAAAGATTATAATAGGATGTTTAGAGAAGAAAATAAAAATAATTTTTTTAAATAGGATATATAGGGAGAATTTATCATAAAATGATAAGTGGGAAGAGATCCTCTAAAATTTGGTTTGGTTTTACTTCACCCTGTTTGTGCCTCATATATTATAAATTTATGATTATTATTAAAATAATATATAATAAAAATAAAATACTTTTTTCCATTCTCAATTGGTTATAATATTATTTTTTATTTTTTTTGTTGGAAGAGACAACGATATGAAAACATGTTTTATTTTAAATTAGTAGGTATTATTTTTACTTTATGATTTCGATCAATTAAAATTTACCATTTTATAAAATTAATTATATAATAAAATAATAAATACAAATAAATTAATATTATATAATCTACACTTACTATCAGTATTGATAGTGATAAGTATAGTATTAACAATGTCCTCATATGTGGATGATACTGGCAATCAATGAGATGTGTGAGAAGAGGCGAAAAGAGAGAGCATACTATTTAAAAATAAAAATAGTTATCTCAGTATCATAATAAAATTAATATATTATATAATATAATATTTAATATTTTAGTAAATTTCAAAAATATAAATTAATAGGGATAGTATATAGAAGAAGAGAGAAAAAATAGTGAATGATAATTGGGGTTACCTCTTTGTATAATATTTCCTCCTTTTCTAAAGCCTTGAAGGCATGTGGTTGAATTTTACAACCCCAAATATAGTAACCTAGATTCAATTTTTTCTTAATTATATTGGTGAAAGATAAAATAGATCTCATAATAATATATTCAATGGTTAATAAATCATAGGATACTAAATTCATACAATATTTTCAAATTACGTCGGAAACATAAAGCAAGGCTCATAAACTTCCTAAGAAAATTATATCATATTTTACATGATATAGGTTATTAAAATATATATTCTTGATACCCTATATAATGTTAAAAAAATTGAGAGGTTAAATTCTTGATAAGGGGATACTCACACCGGAAGCTATCATGAATACGTAAGGAATAAATGATATATCAAATTAATGAATCTTTAACTGGTAAGTATTTTAAAAAAATTACAAAACAAATATATCCATGAATTATATAAACATAATAATAAAATGGATAATAATGAAGTAATTATCAATGATGGAATTTATAATTCGATACATCAAAATTTTACTATCGAGGTATCATCCAGGACATGTTCAATAAATGAGAAGGTATACACCAAATACCCAAATAATTCTTAATCCATATCATCTTGTTTGTCTCATGAGATAGTACACAATGCATTGATGGGATATATGGGACTAAAACCATTCATTACAAAATCTCAATGTATTCACTTTGTATTTAATGAATAATAAAATTTATCCTAAATATAACCAATCAATAAATAAATAAACATATTGAGTCATGTATATTGAACATCAATATTTCCCTAGTCAATGGAATGACCTTATTACTAAGATTCATTCAAATAAAAACTTATAAAACAAAGAGTATATGGTTTATAAACTATTGAAATAGTGGATGTAATACAACATATATCCTTGGTATAAAAGAACCAGAACGTGAAGGGAGAAAATTCAATGAAGTAGTGATAGAGAACATTAGTCCAAGGAAGTAAATTATCTGAGAATAAAGTATTGTTATAAAATTATTAATAAATCCTAATTTGATCAGGGGTGGTAAATTACTATCTATTGATCATAAATAATTTTAAATGAATTACCCTATTAAAATAGATAACATAATTAAACCAAAATATTAAAAAAAATCATAAAACATTTGTAACGTTATTTTAAAAATTGAGTTATAAATTACATCGAAAAAACATTCCATAGGCCATAATGTGGAATTTTAAAAACACTGTTTTCAAAATATATTTTAATTAGTAAATCCTTAAAATAAACTACACTTAAGTAAATATATTTGGAATGGAAGATAAAAAGGTATATAATTGAAATCAGATCCTTTATCAAAGCTTTTAAGAAAATAATATCTTTTTTATTTCATAAAAAATGAAATTTCCAAAAATTAATGTGAAAATAATTTCTCATTAAATAATATAGAAACAAGTAAATTAATCATAATAAGGATGAACAATAATGATCATGGTAAAATTCATCCAACTTGAAAAAATTAAAAAACATTCTCATCTTACTTGTCTAAAGAGGGTTAGAAGTTTCCCATAAGGAAAAAGATTATAAATATTCATTTTTAAAACCATTGAAAAATGTCAATGATATTTTATTATTACCTAAAAAATTCATTTCATTATAGAGAAAATAATTCATGTGATAACTTAATTAATATTTTTACTGAAGGGAAATACTCTTAATCCAAAAGGGTAATTGAGGCGGGTTTTTTGTAGACTCTATTTTGGTCATTTTGAGTAAAAAAGGGAAATTTTAATGAATAATTGAAAAAATAAAAAATATTTATGTTATAAGAAAAAATAATGTTTTCAATAGGTAATTATCATATAATATCCATAATGAATATTCAATCATTAAAAATCTATATTAATTCTGAAGTTGAAACGTAAACCCTTGCCTTAAATTTTGGCTTGGTCAGACACATTCCAAAATCCTATATAATAAATTTAGATTTATTATGAACCTTTATAAAATACATATTTTTACATATATTTCAGGATATCAATGATTCAAAACTTATTTTCTCCCTTTTACTCATAATTATATGTTAAAATATTTATTTAGGTGTTAACTATCACTTTCTACATGCATGTTTCCATTCAGCGGTTTCAATTCTTACACACTAGTCATGGATTCATAAACTCTATAGTTTTTTAAATATATACTAGGTTTAAAATTTAAATAATATTTTATATACATCCATGTATGTTGGTTAAGATAAAATTTACGTTGAGTTGATGAAGGGGGTAGTTGGCACAACACATAGGAGTTGTTTTCATTTTTTAATAGAAGGAAAGAAATAAATGTGGATATTAATTTATATATAAAAAATAAAAAAAACATAATAAATAAATTATTTATAAATTAAATCCATATTTATAACTAGTCATGTGATGTGGTGAGGAAAAATTAAATACATCATTTTTTTAGAGGTGGTAATCCGCGTATACACATGAGTGGAATATTCATTTCCCAATAAAAAGAGGAGGTGGATGATATTTTTCTCATTAAAATTACATTATTTCATTAAAATATTTATTCTAATGATTTTTAAAGAAAATTAATGAATATTTTTGGATTTTGAAGATGATGAATACTTGAATGAGCTTAGTTGAAATGATTAATTATTACTTGGTTATCCCCCTTTGGATCTCCCCTTAAAACATCTTAGGTTTTTATTTTGGTGAGAGAATACCACCAGGATAGGGAGAATGATTTTCGTAGGATATTTTCAAATAACATGGTAATGATAATGTGTGAAAATAGTAAATATAATTGATGGGATGATGGAATCTATTAATATGATAGAGGAGTGGAACCTTTTTAAATACTCTAGACATTAAAATAATATAAAACCATTTTCATGGGAAAGAGGCACAAAATGGAGAAATTTTATGATAGGATAAGTGAGTTTTGGTATAAACTCATTAAATATGATGTATACTTGTTTTTTTGATATGTTAATCCTTATCTCTTATTTCAACCCCAATTATTAAACTTTTAACCCTTCCACGGTGACATACTTTTTCTATGGTGACTATTCATTATGACTAAAAATAAAATTAACCTTATTAAATAATTTAAATATGTTAAGTAAAAATGTGAAATTATTTTTAAAATATAAAATTTTAACAGGTTGTAAAATAAATTTTAACATTTGAATGAAATACACAATGAAAAAAAAATAATGAAAGAATTTATTTTAAGCATAAAAATGTATTTACACTAGAATCTAGAATATAATTGATTTTTAGGAAATTAATTGGATTTCAGTTAAAAATTAAGATTTATGTGACATTAAAACCACTCCAAAAAATAATTAAAGCTTGTAATTATTTTATTTAAGAAAATGATTAAAGTTGTTTTTTATTAGAATTAAACATCAATTCAGTTCTAAAATGTAAAACATTATTCAATAAATTCAAGATAATATTTTAAAATGATTAATTTTATTTATTAAATCTATATTTTCCATACCAAAGTGGTTTCAAAAATGTTCATGTCAATCCAATATCATTATTATGTCATAAAAGAGATTGTATTTTATAGTACTATATTTTTCATTAATCACCCAAAAATCAACCATTTTTGAGAAATTTAAATAAATTAATTAAATCTAATATTGATAAGAAAATTTCAAATAAAATATTGAATTTAAAAAATCAATAAAACTTCCTTCAAAGTTAATGTATTAAGTATAAATAAATTCAACTTTTATATAAAAATTGAATTTTTAAACATAAAGTGATTATAATTTTATTTCGCTTCAATTTTTAATTATTTGAATATTAATATATTTGTTCATAAATTGAAATATTTTAAAAGTGATCATTTTATAAAAATATAAAAAAAAATTAAAAAAATATTTATTGGAAAAATATTCTTTTTATCGTTAAATAAAATTATTTATGTAACATTATTTGTTTAATTTTTAAACATAAAATTGCTAAAGTCAAAACAAAATAGTATAATATAAGAATTATAATTGGTTAATATATTTATATTTACTTATATTTTATTCTTATTATGATTTTATTATATCATGAATTCAATTAGTCTAATGTTGTGTCTATTAAGAGCTATTCAATATAGTATTTTTAAGTAAAATTCTTACTAAAATTTTAGGGTGTTATATCCTACACCTTCAAATAAATTATATCCTTATAATTTTATGTTATTCTTGAAATAATAAATTATATCCTCATAATTTTATGTTGTTCTTGAAATAATAAAATTATATTTACTTATTTATAATCTCAAATATAGATTTTTTATTGATAAGTAACTCATATGTTACTACTAGGAATCTATGTATTTCATAATTGAATAATTTTAAATTCCATTACATACTAGTATAAGATCCATACTTTTGAAAAAGTTTCCAAATAAATACCTTGATAGTTTAAGGATACATCCCATATAAGAATTGATCAATTTCTCTTCCTCCTATTGGAGTTTGAGGAATTATTTTACCTCAATGTAATGCCCCACCAATTTTATAGTGCGTAATAGTTTAAATTTGTTCTACCTGTTTGTATTCTTTTTGATGGAATTGGTTATTTCAGGTTTATTATGAGTTTTTATGTGTCTCGATTTGATGAATATAGGTCTAATATGCATCATTTTCTGCTGAAAGTTGTACTTAACATCGGGATACATTTCAACACAATGTGATGTTGTCAATGTATGGATTGTCAGGTTATTGACTGATTGATTCATAGTGAGATCTATATTTCACTTAGTGAATAGATATAGATAGAGGAGTCTAACCTCTAACAGATGGTTTTTTATTTCATCAACACTTCATTCATGCCATAATTGACTCTAACATGGAAAAATAAATGTTAATAAAATCATAACATCCCTTGGAAACCCTATCTGACATTCCCTTTAATTTCATTTGATGCTAACATGACCTAGGTGACATGAGATGCTTCCTTTAGATGATTTTTCCTCTCTTATTCTCATTTCCTATCCAATTTAACATCATGTTATGTACTACTATTGTAATGTGTTTATTTAGAGAAATATTGTATTAGAACTACAAAAATAGCTAATAAAATAACATGTTAATTAGTGCATTTTTGTAGCATGGATTAGGGGTGACCTTTATCAGTGCATTTTCTAGTGTTGATAATAGTAATATTTATCAAAGATAGTTAAATCATTGATAAAATAGGCACATGAGTCCCACATCAGACATTTGAATAGTTGACCGCTTCTTATTATATCATTCCACAACACTACAACACCCGAAGCTTGTTGTGGAGATGGTTCCTACATACATTCTCAACACATCTAAATTGGCCTACAGATAAACACATGGGGCCATTTAGGCCTTAAACCACAATATTCCCACCTAGATCTACTCTCTTCTTCCTTTTTCAGGCGTTGGTCCACCTCTTCTCATCATGGTCCACTCTGGTAGACATTCTCTGAGGGATAGTTGAGTAAAAGAAAAATTTATATTTAAATTCTTATTTCATATATAAAAATTTATAGTGATATATATATATATATTAAATATTAATATGTATATATATTATTATTATTATTTAATTTTTATTTGTTTAATTTTTTTTAAAATCTATTCATTTTTAATATTTCTTTATATTTATTCATTTATTATTAATAAATATGTATTTCATATAAAAAAATATATATTGAAATATTAAATATATATATATATATATAATATTGATATATATATATATATATGGGTTTTCAGTGATCTCCAATGCATTCTTATGGGCATGTGTATTATCATTTACTCTTCCCCTATAATGAACTCAAGAAAAAACATGGGGTTTTGGTCACATTGGGTTGAAGCTAGGAATGGTATTTCTTTAGGGACGGGATCACTATTTCAATCCATTTGTGGATAATAATTCAAAGGCTCAAGTTTTGGAGAAATGTTTTGCTCTTTATTTTATTTTATGGATTCAATGAACCTTGTATGAGTTTTTGGAAACTTCAGGTGTTCCCATCAAAATGTATCGAACTACTGAGGAAGCTAAATTGGTTTTCTTTTCTCAGGTGTTGGTTGTAGTGAACCTAAGATCTCCTCTTATTGATAAGGATGTTTTGACTTCCTTTGATGATGAACTGCGCTTAAGAGTTGAATATGGGAAGATTCCACTCTTATTCTAAGGCAATCAGTCCATTGGACACAACAAAGATAATTGTCACATTGTCCTATCATGCCCTTTCAATTTCAATAATGGACATGACTCGTCACACTACCTCAAGAAGAAAATGGAGTTGAAGGAGTGAAGTAGGTTCCATTTCAGGTTTCTACTATTCAAATGTACCAATATGATACATAGAATGAGTCAAGGATGATTGGAAATATTAAAAAGGAATTTCAAGATTGTGATGTTAAGCAGTAAGAAATTGTAATGATTGATCAGGATACTATAATGGGGGAACCCCAATTCATGTGTAATGTTGATGGTATGAAAAATAAATTTCATGGACATGATATTCAAGTTTAGGAGGGGAAGGATCTTAGTGACGTTCCCAAACCAAAGATGCACTTGGATTATGCTGTAATTAATAGGGAGATTTTTGAAAATGTTAGTATTCTTACTGTATTCACTAGAACAAACTCCACAAAAAAAGGTTATATATCTAATGAAATCAGAGTGCCTAAGAGATCAAGTTACACATTAAACTTTAGTAGGGTGGTCTTTTCTGGTGGGAATTTTTTTCCCAAATGGAGACATTTTCTTATATGACTTGGGCTCATGTTGTCGAAGAGGAGGTCGTCATGGATTTGCAATCTTCAGATGATGAGGTAGCACAAGAAATAGTCGATCAGAAGCTTCTGAATGAGAAAACGGTTTCTTCAAGAATCTATAAGGGGAATAAAATGGTGGTTGATAAGAATATTTCATGCTCAAATTCCAGAAATTGAAACTTTAATGGTAACAGTGGCACTAATTTAAAGGTTTTTTCTTTTCTCTAATATGTTTAGGAGGCCTCTTCTATCTTACACCATTCCAATATGACACCAAATATTTTTAAGAATGAGAAGGTTGTGGATTCACTTATATATGTTATGCATAAAAAAGTAAATTGGTCCTATGGAGATGGTGATATCGTTGCTACTAATACGGGTCTTATCGATTCTGGGTCATTTCTGGATTTTTCTCCACATTCTACTCATGTACAGAATGAGGCTCATTGCTATTTTGGTACTCATAGAATGTCTATAGTGCCAACTTATAACACCTTTTATATTATTGACACACCAAAGTTGGTTCCCCAAAAGGATCCTTTCGATGTAGTGACCATTGAAGAGGCTTCGGGTTGTGTATCAGAATCTGCTGATGACCCTAAGCTGATGGATGTCCAATCTGATACTAGGAGATCTGACTCGAAGGATATCAGAATTTAATCCCTTTGTAAATATACGAAAACTACATGGAGGAGATGGAGATATCATATAGGATGTGTCCATGGATGTGGGAGAATTGGTTGGAATTCTATTCGTGAGGAGGAATGAAAACTTTGACTTGATATTTGCAAAAAGTTAGGAATGTGATTATTTGTTTTGATGGGGACAGTGTGCTTTGTGTGACCTGGTCTTCTACGTCTCTTTGTTTTTGTTAATCAATAAAATGGGAATCATCCTGAACTTTTGAATATATATATATATATATATATATATTGATATATATTAAATATTGATATGTATTAATATATATATATATTGACATATATTAATAAATAAGATATTAATGATTAAATTATATGTATATATATATATTATTAAATTTAATATATTTATTAAAAAATAGTATATTAATTTTTTAATTTAAAATTAATAAATTAAAAAAAATCTTATATATAATATTAAATAAGTAATGCACTATTTATAATTAATAAAAATGATTAAATTTATCAAATCATTAAAAAAAATTAAATAATTAATATATTATTTGTTATAGTATATATATATATATATATTAAATTTATTCCTTTTTATTAATAAATATTTCATTAATGATTTTTTTAAAAAAATTAACATTTAATGTTTTTAATATAGTTTTAATTAATATAATTAATATCAATTCATTTTTATATAAACATATATTCTTGCGGATTCATTAGTTGGACAGGGAAAACCCCCACATTTTTTATAATTAAATTTATTAAATTTAATATACATATATATAGTAATAAATAGTATAATAATTATATTTATAATTAAATAATTAATATATTGTTTATAATTAATAAAAATGAATAAAATTATTAAAAAAGATTAAATTTAATACATATATTTATAGTAATAAATAATATATTATTATTTAATTTGTATATTAGGTATTCAAAAAAATTATTCATTTTTATTAATCATAAATAATGAATTAATTCTTTAATTATATATATATATATATAATTAAATTTCACTCATTTTTTACATGCATTATATTAATATAATTTTTTCATTGATAATGTTAAGTGTGTTCTTACTTTTTAATAATTTTTAGATTTTAATTATCTATTCATTTAATATATTTTTAATTTATTCATTTTAATGTTATTATGCATAATTATTCCTTAATATATTTAATATTATTTTTAATTTATTCAATTTTAATTTTCCATTGTTCTATAATTTTATAATTTTATCCACTTCTTAATATTTATTTATACATGTTTTTTAATTAAAATTTAATATTTTAAATATGTTTGTAATGTATATAATTAATATATATTCATTTCCATTTTACTATAAATAAATATTCATTTATAATTTGTTTAAAATTTCAATATAATTAATAACAGTTTTTCATTTTTATAATGTATTAATTCTTATTATTGTCTATTTCATTAATAGATGTTACATATTATATAATTTCATTATTCAACATAACATATATCAATCTCGTAAATATATATACATACATACCTAAATTTCACACACATTAATATTCACATAATTAATAAAATCTTATTTAGAAACACACACCTAACATTTATGTAATTTATTCAAATTTTAATATTCATTTTAGAACATCATTTAATAACGTAATATATATAATATATTATATTTTTAATCAGTAAATTTTTGTTTATTTTTAATATTATTAAAGTGATTATTACTTAATAATTTTTAATATTTATTAATTTTGATTTCTTTTTTGAAATCTATTTATTTTCTAATATTTATTAATTAATTTGTTTCCCTTATTTTTTAATATTTTCAATATGTATTTATATTCATTTCAATATATAACAATTTTTTTAAATAATATCTATAATTAATAATAACATGTCTATTTTTTAAATGTTGTTAAAGTCTATTCATTTTTAATTATTCAAGTTCACTCATTTTTTATATTCATGCATTTATGATTATATATTCATCAATAATTTAAAAATATTTTTTAAAATAAATATTAATAAATGTATATTTACTATATTTATAAAGTTTTATATTAATAATTATAATTACATAAATTTAATTTTTAAAAAGTATTTATATAATTAAAAATAAATAATTATATATTTAAATAATTATAAAATTATAACAAATATATTTAAAGAATGAATATATTTACCATATTTATATTTATATTTGTTATATACTTCTAATTATATAATTATATATAATTATATAAATATATATAATTTTATAATCATATATAATTATAAACATATATGTAATTATATATATATTTATATATTTTTAATTATATTTATATATTTTTTAATATATTTACAAATATATTTATTTATAATTATATTTATAAATATATATTTATAATTCTATTTATTTATATTTATATATTTATTTATAATTATATACATTTTATTTTTTTAATTATATGAATTATATTATTGAAATTAATTATATATATCTTTTTCAGTGCAAAAAAATGCTGATAAAACACATCCATATATTTTAAATAAAACCTTAGCCAAACTGATTTCTTTCACATCGTTTAAGCTCTCATGGAAGTTCATCTCTACCTCACCCCCCTTGACCTTCTCTCTGACAGATCAACTCTCTCATATCTAAGGTATGTTATTATTTCTCCTCTCCCATTTTTTAGTGTTGTAAATCTCCTCTATCATGTATAATAGGTCCAAACCACACTATAATTTGTGTGCTTTATTTCATGCTTTCTCCCACCTAGGTTCATGCCTTCAGCCTGAGGTGGCCACTCTTTTCCCTTCTTCTACTCCATCGGCCAATCGATGTAGTAAGGCTCCCCCCCCCCAATTTTTTCCTTTTTTGGTGGGAATTATATATATGTATTATTTGAAGGTATATTTTACAATTTTATAAAATTTGTGATTTTTTATCTAGACTCAAAACACCATATAGTTTTTTATTATTTATTTTGAAAATATTTTAAAATTAATAATATATTTTTGGTTTTTTTGGGTTTTTAAATTAAAAAAGAATAGACTGGTAATTAAATTTTATCATTTAATGATTATTTCTATGAAATGGTTTTGTATTTGATTTAGTGAATTGGTTTTGAAAATAAATATGAATATTCACGGAGTTTTCAAAATTGATTTATAAAGGGATTACTTGATTAAATGGGTATATTGTCATTTTTTAAGAAAATAAACATTGAATTAATTTTTTTAGAGTTAAAAATAAGAACATGTTGTTTTACATGTATATAAAATCATTTTATTAAACTTATCTATGTTATGAGAGAATAATTAAATGTGTTTCTTATAGGGGTTTAGCTTGTGTTTTATTTTAGGTATTTAGGATATGATCATGTTAATATCTGTCGTTTGAGGTGTAGAATTTATGATATTGTAATACAAGGTTTATATCATGTTCAGGTAGAGTTGATAGTGTATGGGGTGTTCCCATTATGTGAGGACACAAAATCATTTTTTTGATTCAACCTGTTTTCACCTTACAATGTTGTTAATAGTTATATAATGGACCTTTCAATTATAATGGTGGTTTCAAGGTTTTTTATAGTGTTCAACTTCTTTTTTTATTAAAATAGGACTCCTAGTATTGAAGGTGTTTTGAGTTTTCCTTAGTTAATATAGATGTTGAAAAATAATTTTTCAGATTCATTTTCTTATCTAGTTACCTTAAATATAAGTGGTGGACAATGGAAATTTTAGTCATGGTTTTGGGTGTGTGGGTATATTTAAGTTTCATCTTAATATTTTTAAAATTATTTATTTTTATTAATCCATGTACATATTATTATTATTATTATCCATTGTGTATTAGTATAAATTGTTTGAGTGTCACCCATAAAAGTTTCTAATTTAAAATAAATTTATCTTAGAAATATATAGGATTGGAAGATAGTTGAAGAATTTTATAAAGTTTAATATATTCTCCCCTAACCATAAATTTATTATTGATTTCATTAAGAATGAGTATACAATTTTGGATATACCTATGTGGATTTTTACTACTAGATGTGGGAGATTTCTTATAGCGATATGTGTCATTGTTAGAGGTGGAATCAGACTTTTTTGGATCTCAATGATTTGAAATCTATGATAACTGAATTTTTGGGAATTTTTATAAATTGAGAGTATATTTTTAGTTAATAAAAAAATTATATTACAAAATATGTGAAATATATGTGAGATTGATAAATTTACTATTTTTGAAATAGGGGCTTGAATGTGGGTTATAATACAAATATATTTTTTTATATTCCAATAATACAGGGTCTAGAATAATCTATTGGAAAAGAGAGTAACATAGAATCCAACATCACCTCTATCGTCAATAATAGTTTCATCCATTCATTTTATGAAATTCCAAGCTCCTGAACCTATGTCAAAAACTATAGATTGCATGTCCTTGTATGTTCTGATAAATGATATATTTACCAAATTTTAGGAATCCACATCATAATTTAATGAAAATTAAGCACAAAAATTTACAAGGCAAGCCTCACATAAAATAATAAATATTTTTTTGGAACATATCTATTACCGCATTTTTTTTCCAACACAAAATCAAATAGGGAACCTAGACCAATAGCCACATGTTTTCCTTAGGTAGTTTCTTTTCAGGTCACCCCTGTTTACATTGATAACTTATGAATAATTTTAACTTATTAAATTAAAATTTTGGGTTCCACTTATTATAATTATCTATAACTTTCTTCATTGATTGTTAAAATATTATGTGTATTTTTTTTACAAAATTAATATTTTATGAACCTAATCAAATGGATATGAATTTAGAATGGATTCACCCTGAACATATGATAAAAGATTATGAAGATAGAGTTAAAAATTTTATCATGTTTTAAATACATTAGGCATACAGCCCTTCTAAAATCCATTGTTTGGGTTTATGTTGTTGTTATTCAATAAAAATTACTCCAAAAGAGTTGGAAGAACATTTTATTTGTCATGGAATAGATAAAAGCTATAAATGTTGCACTAAACATGGGAAAACCTGAATATGCCCAATGATTGGCTTGATACTATGGTTTACAGACCATTTGATAAGAATACCAATGTAAATGAAGAATGAGATCATATAGAATAAATTGTAATGGAACTTGATTAGGACCCTCGTGATTGTCCAAAGTAAGTTGGAAAGTTTAATAGATTTTTTGAGAAACCATTTTCTATCATTTGTGATAAATAAAAAATCAATTGTGTTGAAGTTATATAATTTGAAAGCTGGATGCTGATAGAGTGACACTGGATTTACATAACTACTTGGTCTCCAAAATGATATGCTACTAGAAAAAAATGAACTTCTTTTTTGAAAATATTACATTAAATGGATGCTACGTTCATTGGGAATCATCTCTAAAAAATAAATTCGTTTCCAAATGATTTCATATTATTTTTCAAGTACCGTAAATCACTCATAAAATTCCTTAAGTGTGTCATGATTGGATAAAAGAAATATGAATCAGGTACTTTAATAGTTGTATGGTACTTTCCAATCATTCTATATATTGGAAAAAAATTATAGATGTTAGGAGACCATGATATAATTTACATCGAATGAAAAAAAGACTTAATTATAGGAACCTATGTATTCAAGAAAAAACTCCTCAGTAGAAGAAAATTGATTATGAGTATTCTAAATTTGAAAATGAGTGAAGAAATGTATATCTTTGTTTATCTACAGATAGAGAATATCATTTTGGTGTATAGAGTAGTAATCACTTTACATGTCCATATATGTTGGAAAAATATAACATGTTTTCATGGTTATTTTTCAAGTGAAAATATGTTATGTTGTCTCGGCATATATCTGGACCAAAACAACCTGGTAATGATATGAATGACTATATGGATCTATTGATTTAAGATATAAAATTTATCTGGTATGGAGGTGTTACAATGTATGATTCCCATAAAAGTAAAGATTCCACGTTGAGAGAAACATTATATAGGATGATAAATGACTTTTCATTAATCCATATCATTAAATAAGTGATGGGATGTCCCATTTTTGAAAAATTAATGCACTCTATTTGGTTGAAACATTGTAGAAAGACTATCTTTTAACACATATTAAATTTTTTCTTTGATGACATAAATACTGATCCTGGATGATAGTATGTGATTGGAATATGAAAATTTGTTCAACACTATCTCCAGTAACGAGTGATCAATAGTTTGATAAAGTAAATGTTATTGATAGTGTATTCAGTAAACAATTTTAAAAAACCTTATAAACCTAGGTTAGAAAAAGAGATCAATTTTCTTTGAATTTACTACTTAAATTTATTATACGTCAAAAAATTTCTTGATTTCATGTGTGCAAAAAAAAAATTTGATAGTTTTTTTGGAATAATAATAATTGTTCCTAGAAAAAAAATATAGCACCAAGGCTAGGTTAGACATGATTGACATGGATATAAGGGAAGAGTTGGTGTCAGTGAAAGTTAAAATTCAGAATTTTCTTCCTCAAGTGCATTACACTCAATCTAGAAAAGAAAAATCACAAATTTTCATTTTCATAATGATGTAAATGCTATAGTGGGTATTCATAAAATATCAAGAATTTCATTGTAATGAAAAATTTGAAGTTACATGGAGTAAAATCACATGACTATCATATTTTTTTACAAGATTTGATGCCCATCACATTAAATTGAATTCTATTTAAAACATTATGATATGCATTACTCATACTCTTCTTTTTTCAAATACATATACAGTAAACTTATAGACCTGGTGAGGTTTATACTCATGAATATGGAAGTTTTAGTCATATTATGTGAACTAGAGATGTTCTTCCCACAATCAATCTTTGACATAATAGTTCACATGATTGATCACTTGGTAAGAGAGGCCCAAATATGTGGTTCTATCCATTATTGATAGAACTACCCCCATTGAACGGTATTTGTATTTTTTTAAAGGATTCATCAAGAATCAAATTTATCTAAAAAATTGTATTGCAGAACGATAAATTGTTGAAGAAGCTATTGAATTATATATATATTACCTATCAGATGTATATTGTATCATCCTCACAAAGTCTCATCACATCTAACTCTTTATGAGTGAAGGTATTTTCGAAAGAGATTATGTTACAATTATATCATAGCATGGGGGGAATTGCATCTTTAAATTTTACATAATAGTGAAGATGTTGATCCATACGGTGAATCCCACAAATAAATTCTTATAAATTTGAATCCTTTAAGGGATGAAGGATAGAAAAAAAATTATATGAATATGCCATATTTTGTTATCAACAAATAGATATATGAGTTGGATTATAAAACTTTTATAGTGTTTATTTTTCATTACAAATGGGTTGACAAGAGGATTGAAGTTAAAGTTAATGAAATGGGCCTTGTGAAATTGAACTTAAATGTGGAAGGGTATAAGGATGAGACGTTCATAATAGAATCACAATCACTATAGATATTTTATGTAATTGGTCTAGCCAACATTAATTGGTCAATTATTCTGCTAGAGACTATAAAAACTATAGTTACATATGAAAAAACAATCAAGGAGGACCCTTTTATTAGGATATTATAATAATTTCATGGTGATCCCAACATAGGAAATGTATTTTACATTTGAGGGGGCCATAAAGAAGGTATTTTAATTCTCGATCGGGTAGATAGATACCTTTAACATTTAATGAAAATAAATAGAGTTCAACAGGAAATGTAAGGTTTTTTTAAATGTACTATTCTATTTTATAAAATATTCATTGTTCACTAATATATTAACATAATCAAAATTACATGTTTGACAACTCATATATACTATGACTTATAAACATTATGATGTTACAAATCTCATGGACTGCTGAAATAATATAATTATTAGGGGATCAACAACATGTTGATGAAAAAATGAATGGTGTATAAACATTGTGTTTACTAAAATTATCAGGGAAAGAAGCATTGGTCTAAAATGTTAGGTTGGATAGAATCAATGTGGATAACCTTTTGACCACAACAATTCAATATTCATTAGTTATTTTAGGATGAAAATGAGAATAAATGTATTATTTGATATAGATTTAGGGTATTATATCCATCCTGTAATAAAAGAAACCCATTGAGATGATATTAAGGTAATGTTATAAAATACTTTCTCGATTTTATTGAAAAATTGTATAATAAAATGATGATTTACTTTTTTTATACCTTATGTAGATAATTTATTTTATATTATTTTCAAAGGAGATATATGTTAATTCCTATTAAAAAATCTCATAGGGGATTCCATACACTTATTACCCATCTTCAGCTCAGGGATGCTAAGGGGAAAGTAAATCCCCACCCAAAAGTTACGTATACTCACATTATAAAGCAATAAACATTGAAAGCCTTCAAAGGA
This sequence comes from Viscum album, assembly GCA_963277665.1. Lineage (NCBI taxonomy): Eukaryota > Viridiplantae > Streptophyta > Magnoliopsida > Santalales > Viscaceae > Viscum > Viscum album. The sequence goes on from OY728165.1 coordinate 625,527,044, forward strand.
GTTCTAAAAATAAACAACGTGCATCAAAACCAATATACCCCTATCACAAAGCAAGGTTGGGGTACGCTTCAATAAATTAGAAAATGATATGTATTTTAAATATATATTAAATATTTTATGAGATATGAAACAAAATATATTCATTTTTTATATTAATATTGATGAATTAAAATATGAATCCACTTCTATCCCATATCATGTGCTATGAAAGGAGGCTCGTGTAAATAAAAATGGTAAAGTAGTCTATGAAATCAAAAAAGCGGTATGGGAAACATATGTAAGTATGACATAATAGTAATTATTTTGTTTTAGAATGGTATTTTATAAAAATATCTATTTATCTTCATTTGTTTTTTTATAAGGTTTACACAAAATAATCATAAGTGACCATTCCTAAAGGAAAACTACTTTCAGTAGACTTTAAGTGGCTGGAGCAATATGGTCATGTTAGAGGTGTAGGTTTTGGACTGTCACCTTGAATATATTTCAAGAAGACAAAGCATGTAAAAGATACATATCATATGATTACAGGATTTCAAGAGAAAATAGATTTTTTTCAATATATTATTGTCTAGTATAGTTTGGAATCCCAATATATGTGAAAGGATTTAAGAGAACTGAAAGTGGAACAAATATCATTACATGAAGTTCCAAATGACCCCACAATATTTGAGGCTATTCATTCAAATCAACTGCATACCTTACCTGAGGTAATAAATTTTTTCATTACACTTTCTCATAAAAACAAATAAAATAACATCCAATAACTTTATATTACTAAAATTTAATAAGGTGAAGTTGTATGTGGTTTTTATCTATCAACAGCCACCCATCGCCTTGTTTTGAAGGATAAGATGTATAATATCTTAAGAGATATGATAAAAAATAAATAACTATCAAAATATCACATGATAGTAGAGATTTAAGTAACTAAATAGTAGAGTACTGAGTTGCATGTTCCAAGTGATGATCAAGATATTACAATGGTTAATAATATTATTGAATCTTTTGTATCCTGGTTTTCTAATCATATAAAGTTACATGGGGTATTTACCTAAAAAAATTTCTAAAATGAAAAACTATAAAGGTTGATGAAAAAAGTTATGATGTGGTTTATGGGATTAAAAATGGATAAAATTATGGGTAAATGGAAGGTTAGGTTTAGAAAATCCAATGAATTGACCAAGAAAACAAACATATCTTCTAGGAGTACCTTCTCCCTAACAGTTCCACTAGAGCATATATTAAAATTACAAATTCATGTGTACACCAAATTCCAATATGGATATATGTCTTACATTCAATATGAAAAATAAAAATTTGTACATTTAATTGAATACATGGTTAGTCTTTAGAGTGTTAATGAGATTCTCAATTTTGAATGATTGGGATTCTTAGTTGTGAATACATACATGAAGTATATTTTATAATCTATTTATCCAAATAAATGATCTAATATGTTCATTAAAGATAATAACTATTCATATTTTATACGTGAATTTATATTACTACTATATAAATTGAAACCCCTATGAAGCATGATTTGGATTTAATAATCCTTGAAATGTTTCTATATAAGATAATTCTTTTGAAGTGATAGAAATTAATATCAAAAAAGAAGATAAATTAACCAAGGAGTTTGAAGAGATAATAACAGATAATGTACTCTTCTATATACCTAAAATATATTTATAGAACTATGTAATCTAATCATATAAAATATATTTATCATTTTTTCATTACTCATTTAAGATTATTTTTTAGGAAGTAGTGTATGCTGATCGAAATCAATTTGGACACCAAAAATATTTATTTTTAGATCCAATGCATGGATTTCTTATAAACTGACCACACATGATATGTACTATGAATTTATAAGGAACTAAAATCCATATTTTATAGATAAAATTATAATTATATGATTCATTTTATTAATGATAATTTTGTTGAAAATGGGATATCTAAAAATATAGGATGAATAATGGTATGAGGTCAGTCACTAAATATTAAATTCATATGTAATTATTTAAATAATGGAAAATTGAGTTATATATTGAAATATTTAACTATCAAAACATGTTATAAAGAAATTTAAATATTTTGGTCAAATTTTTTGTAGTTTCCAAAGAAAGAAAATCGTAATGATTATGGATATTATGTTTTCAAATTTATAAAAGATATCATATTCCCTAAAAAGACTAGAAATCCAAAACATGTAATTTCATAATGTAATTAAAGTTTCTTCTAAAATATTTCCTAATCATTTTTTTATATAATTTCACAATACTATAAATATTTACATTAATCTATATTCTCAAAGGAAGAAGTAAATTTGTTAAATAAGATTGGGATGAGTACATGGTGTCAAAATGTATTCCAATGTCATATTTATGTGATTACCTATTATTTTTGTTATCTATTATAGGTTATGACATTATAGAAACACTTGAGATGTGAAGCATTGGTATCATAAACCTTATATATTATTCTTGATCTGTTTCTCAATGATAAGCATAATATAGGAAATCAATTTATTTTGAAATGAATAGGAAGGATATATGGTGTTAGAATGTATACAAACATATACAAGAGGTTAATTCCTATTAATTATTTAGATAATTTCCTCATTATTTAATATACTATTTTAGTGAACTTAATAATATATTTTATCTGATACTTATTTTGTAAAATTTACACATTAGTCCAAATCACACTTAACATGATGAAATCCAAGAAACTAATTTTAGATCATTTTGATACTTGAGGATACTGATTAATAATACATTTTTAATGTTTAGGAATTGAAATCACATTAATCTAACACACAATGTGGTAATTATGACTCAAAGTGCATGATTTCAATACAAAAGTTTCATTTTAGCGTGAAACACATATCACATATAAAAAATTTAAAGAATGAGCTTTAGTTGATTTTAAACATCCATGAAATGATCTATAATTCATTTGTGGTGTGTAATAATTAATTGCATATCAATCCAATATCTAATGTGTTCAATATTACTCTAAGTATGTTATTTAAATATAAGTGTTTCATTTTAGTTTATAACATGTGTTTCACAGCAAAAACATTATAAAATGAGCTATGATTATTCTGAAAATTTAGGACAATAGTCCATATTTCATTTTCCACATATAGTAATTGACTGTATGAAAATCTAATGCATTATGTGCTCGATATGGCTCAAATTACATTTTTTCAATATTAAAGTCTCATTTTAGTTTAAACTAGGTGTCACTTCATTAAAATTTATAAAATAAGATTAAATTGTTTTCAAAATTTTGTAAAATGATTGATAAATCATTTTTGATGTATAGAAAGTAATTTCACATCAATCTGACACCCAATGTGTCTAGTATGAATCAAAATGCATGTTTTCAAAATAAAAGATCCATTTTAGTTCAAAAACACATGTAACATCACCCAAACTCTGTAAATGATCTATAATTATTTTAAATATTTAGGATAACAATCCATAATTCATTTTTCATGTGTATGAATTAACCACATGCCAATATTACACATGATGTCGTCAGTATGAATTGAAGTATGTTTTTTAATATAAGATTCATTTTAGTTTAAAACACATCACATATCTAAAACCAATAAAATGATCTTATATTTTATTCAAACGTTAATAAAATTATCCTTAATTCATTTGTGACATGTAAGAATTTACTGCATGTCAATATTACACCCGATGTGGTGGGTAAGACTCAAATTTCTTGTTTTCTATATAAAAGTTTCATGTAAGTTTAAAACATGTGTCACGTCAGCAAGATTTATAAAACAAGCTCATGTTGTTTTTAAAATTTATAAAAATGATCTATAATTCATTTTTCATGTGTAGTAATGGAATAAACACCAATCTGACATACGATGTGGTCAGTATGCCTCGAAGTACGTGTTTTCAAAATTAGTTTCATTTTAGTTTAAACCACTTCACATATCCAAAACCAAAAAAAACTAGATTTTATTTTTTTCATAATTTAGTAAAATTATTCATACAGCATTTTTTATGTGTAGGAATTGATTGTACATCAATCTAAAACCTGATGCGGTTAGTATGACCCTAAATATGATAATTCAATATAAAAGTTTTATTTTTGTTTAATACACATGCCAGATAGCTAGAACCGAATAAAAGAGGTCATGTTATTTTCAAAAATTAATAAAAATCCATAATTCTTTATTCACGTGTAGGAATTGACCACACACCAATCTTATATAGGATGTGGTCGGTATGACTCAAAGTAATTGTTTTTTTTTATAAAAGTGTCATTCCAATTTAAATGTGTGTTATATTTCTAAAACTGAGAAAACAAGATACATTGTTTTAAAACATTAGGAAAATGTTTTATAATTCATTTTTGATGTGTATGAATTGACCTCTCATCAATCATACACCTGATATGGTTGGTATGACTCGAATTTCATGTTATCAATATAAAAGTTTGATTTTAATTTAAAATGTATTTCACATCACAAAAAACCAGTAAAAGAGCTCGTGTTATTTTCCAATATTTGGAAAATGATCCATTATTCATTTTTCATGGGTCGGAATTGATGACACACTATTCTAACACATTATTTGGTTGGTATGACTCAAAGTATTTGTTTTCAATGTAAGTGTCATTTTAGTTTAAAATGAATCGCATAGCCTAAACCAAACAAACGATATCATATTTTTTTCAAACTTTATTACAAAGTTCAAGAATTCATTTGTGACATTGATGAATTGGTCACACATCAATCAAACACCTAATGTGGTCAGAATGACTCGAAGTGTGAGTTCTAAATATTAAATTGTCATTTTAGTTTAACATGTGTGTCGCATCGTCAAAACCAATAAACCATTCTTAAATTGTCTTCAAACATTTACAAAATCATAATTCATTTTTTACATATATTAATTGACCACAAACCAATATAAAACATGATATAGTCTGTATGACTTGAATTATGTGTTTTTATATTAAGTTTCATTTTAGTTTAAAACACATCACATAGCCAAGATAGATAAAACGAGATTCGATTGTTTTCAATCTTTAGGAAAATAAACTATAATTTATTTTAGATGTTTCTGAATTTAACTCATATCAATATTATACATGATGTGGTCGATATGACTCAAAGTGTGTGTTTTCAATATAAAGGAACCATTTTAGATTAAAACGTACGTCACATCCCCAAAATTGAGAAAACAAAATCAGATTATTTTCACTTTATGAAAATGAATAGTAATTAATTTGTGTTGTTTAGGAACATATTATGTATCAATCCAACAACTTATGTGGTTACTGTGACTCAAAATGATTGTTTTCAATACAAAAGTTCCATTTTAGTTTAAAATATGTATCACATGGCCAAAACTAATAAAAAAAGCTCATATTGTTTTAAATGTTTCCAAAAATGATCCATAATTAATTTTTGTTTTATAGGAATTGAATGTGAATCGATCTAAAATATCATATAGTATATATGACTTGATGTGTGATTTTCTAATACAAAAGTGTCATTTTAGTTTAAAACACACATCAAATAGCCAAAACTGGTCAAACATGACCATATTATTTTCCATATTTTAGAAAATATTATATAATTTATTTGTGACATGCATTAATTAAATGCATGTAAATCTGATAGCTGATGTTTTTGGTATGACTCTAAGTGAAGGGTTTTAAAAGAAATGTTCCATTTTATGTTTAAAACACATGACACATTTCCAAAAGTGATAAAATGATATCATATTTTTTCAAAATTTACAAAAAAATATCCATAATTTTTTTCTTACATATACTAATTTACCACACTTCAATCCAACACAAAAATGTAGTAAATATGACTTGAAGTGCATTTTTTCAATACGAAAGTGTCATTTTAGTTTAAAACACACATCAATTAACCAAAACCCAAGAAAAAATGTCAAAGAATTTTCCTAAATTCAGTAAATAGTCCATAATTTATTTATTACATGTAGGAATTGACCACACATTAATCTGGCACCTGATGTGGTCGGTATAAATCGAATTGTGTATTTTCAATAAAAATGTTCCATTTTAGTTTAAAACGAAGTTCACCTCACCAAAATGGATAAAATGAGCTTGTATTTTTTAAAAAAAATTATTTTTATGATCCATAATTCATTTTGGACATGTAGGAATTTATTTCACATAAATTCAAAACAAAATTTAGACAATATGACATGAAGTGTGTGTTTTCAATAAAAAATGTGTTATTTTAGTTTAAAAGACACATAAAATGTCCCAAAACAAGAAAACAAGCTTGGATTATTTTCAAACATTAATAAAATGGTTCATAATTCCTTTATGATGTGTAAGAATTGACCACACATTAATCTGACACACAATATGACCGCTATGACTCCAAGTGTGTGTTTTCAATATAAAGGTGTCATTTTAGTTTAAAATGCATGACTCTATAAAAACCCAATAAAAATAGCATGAATTTCTTTCAAACATTATTAAAATGATCCATAATCCATTTGTGAGATGTATAAATTTTCCACACTTCAATCTGACAAACGATGTGGTCGGTATGACTTAAATTGAATGTTTTCAATATATAAGTTTCATTTTAGATTAAAATTATTATCCCATTGAAAAAATTAGTATTATAAGATCATATTGTTTTTTCATCATTTTATATTATATTACATAATTAATTTCTTTTTCATTTTTATCTGATACTTATTTTGTTATTTTTCACCGAGATAATTCTCAAAGGTAAACAATAATTGGTGTGATAGTTGAAGGATTTTTCTAAAAAATAACGTTCTCTTGAATTGGATTAGATCCATTTTGAGTTTTTTATCACCAAATATGTCACCCGAATTAAAATAACCTACTTTTGAGAAAAAATAGAAATGTTTCAACGTGTAAGAATAAACCACAATGAAATCTTATGTGTGGTTTTCCTGGTATGTTTCAAAGCATATATTTTTAGTATAAAGTGGACAATTTGGGTTTAATTTATTTTTTATATAGTTTCATTGTTTTACTTGATATGGGGTTGTTTTTTAGTAACTAATATAATGATTGGGGGTCTAGGGACATAGAGAATAGAACATTTATGTTTTGGAATCTTTGTTATAAATTTGACTTACTCATGTAATTGTACAAACTAATGATTGAAATGACTATAATTTAATGTGTTTTTCTTGTATTTGAGTTGTATATTTTGTTTCAATTAAATTTTTTATTTTCTATCACTATAATTTCTCCATGGTTTTTCTTCTATAGTTTTCAGTAATTTGAATATCACACTAATGTAATATGACCCTTTATTATGGGAAAGAAAAACTGCAGATAAAGGGGTTATTTATACATGCTATAAAAGGAACTTATAAATGATCCCTTTATCAGTGCTATGATAATATATGATAAAGGGATCCATTATCAGTGCTTAACTAGAATCTATAATGTACCACATTTATTGAAACTTTTTTAGTGCTGATAAAGTCCTAGTTCTTTTAAGGTAACTCTAATTTTTAGTTATTTTTTCACTGATATATCCCAATTATAGTGATGTTAAAGGTATTAATTATTGTTTTTGTGGCTTTTCTTATCTCTCATGTTTTGGTGTGTTGGGATCGATTCATGAGGTGATTCTTTTAAGTTTGGATATCTTAATATTTAATTAGGAAATCCTTACCACATTATGGGTTTTATATAAATATATATAATTTTATTTCCAGGTTCGTGCATGTAAAGCTCTATAATAACTATACTATGTGATTTGATTATCATGTAGCTGCATGTGTATCCATTCAGGAACTCTTCTTCTAGTATCAAATATATATTATAATTATTATGTGTTTATCCATTATGATATTGTTGAGTTTTTTAATGAGTTATTCAACCTTGTGTTGATTATGTAGCTATCCACCATGATATTGATGATTCATGAAGAGAATTATGAAACATTATTCAAGTTTTTTAGCAATCCATTGGTGATATGATTGATTCAGTGAGCATAATATGAAATCTTGATTATAAAGTGTTATTTTATTAATATGAATTCCTTCCAGTATTTATCCAAAATATGTAGGATCAAGGTTTTTAGTATATTTATTGACTCAAGATAACCCTATTGGTCTTATGTTTACTTATACATTTATTTTCAAGTCATTTCATAAGCTTTTATACGTATATGCTTCACATATGTTAAGGATAAATTGGTGGAGTCCTACTAGGTTTATACTCACACCACGCACATGAATCTTGGTCTCTGTGTATAATTTGTGATCAGGTATCTAGTGAATGGAAAGGTCTCTATGTCATGAAGTTTTGTAGGAGGAGAAGGGTGGACCAAGGTGAAATTGGGACAGACAACAAGATCTTTTGTTTTCATTCATCAATTATTTTTTATGATCTTTTTTACTTGAGTACATTGATCCACCACATGTGGGGATCCTATTAAATTGATATATGAATCTTGTGAGATACATTATTATATCATCGATGTTTTTACATGGTTTATTCCAATATATTGGGTTGGATATTATTTATAATGTCATTTACTATTTCCACCACAATATTTATAATCTTTTTTTAATATACTACCAACATAATAGTCTTCCCAAATTTATACCCAATCCCTCACCGATAGTTTTCATCCTCCAATATATTTGGAGGGTTTTATATGGTTATGTGACCTTCCATCCTCAAACATGTGATTCAGGTTCGGGTGTCAAAAAATTTTGTCATAGAATATTATTTTTTTTATTTTTTTATGATTTTGGTCTTGTTAAAATAGAGATAGTATGGATTGAAATTAGGTTAGAATATTATGATAATGCCTATCCAAAAATAATATAATGGGACTCTGAATTTCAAGGTAAGTGGTATTTTTGATTTTGGTTGTCTAAAAATTGTTTCATGTCGTTCCATGGGTATTATTGTTCTGTAATAGTTTATTTAATTTTCTTTTGGCCTACATGGATAGAGTAAATGTGTTTAGGAATTGTGGATACGTATGTAGGTTCACGTATGATGTACTTTTTCCAATGATTTATATAACATAAACATATTATGAATAGTTATATATATAATTATGGATAACATAAAGGTTTTATGATAGGTTTTGGCCTTAGGTAGTTAAATATGTGTGTTCATAGTGATCATGGTTACATAATTCTGTGTTATACCAAGGTTTAGAATGGATCTATTTCATAATAATATTTTGATGATAATTTGTACTATTAATGATAATTATATGTTTTCTTTTGTCATTTCATAAGATCATCCTAAAATACATCTTATTCTTCCCCCTAAGGACAAAGGTCCAATGGTACTTGAGGTAGGATATGTTCCTATTATGATTCCTAAAATATAATAGGTTGTGGTTGGTAACACTTCAGTCATTTCAATTTTGTTTAGGTGACACAGTTGCTTCATTATAGGGTTCTTTTATTAGTGCATGTTTTGGGAGTAGGATCATATAGGAGGTGTTTAATGCTGGTGGATGTTTCATAAGACCTTTAGTTATAGAATCCCCTAGTAATCTAGTGTATGAGAGGTCCTCACAATGAATAGGATTGTAATGAGATCATTGAGGGGATCATCAAGCTGGTTGAGACTCATAATAATTAGAGGGTGAATATATCTTACTATATGCTTTAGGGAGCCACTAGGAAGTGGTGGGGAACAATGATCCATGAGAAGAGGCATGAGGGTCATACAAGGGAGGGATCTATGGAATTAATTTTTGAGGAGTTATTTATAGAGAAAATGGTGTTAGCTTAAGCCTAAGAGAACATGGAGCTATATTATGGAGTGATGTGACTACTACAATAAAGCCCAATAGTGATCGCCAAAAGCGGTCACTAAATGTCTTTAGCGGCCGCCTTGCGACCGCTTTTGGCGGTCGCTTTTGCTCCATTGGTAAAAACCAATAGGGCCCACCAATGGCAGTCACTAAAGGCCCTTTTAAAAATTTCAGGTTTCATGTGTGCGGGATACTAGGTGGGTACGATGCTGGACACGCGGGAACACCAGTGGGCGTGAGGAGGGACCGGAAGCTCTTGTCGTCGGCCATGGCAGATCTACGGTGGCCGGAGGGAGGGGAGGGTGGAACGTCGAGGATTTAGGCAGTCCGTTTAATATTCTACAATAGATATGGGTACAACGGCGTGTGAGGGAGTGGTTATGGGAGGCGACGAGAGCTGGCGATGGGGGTGACCGAGGATGGCAGGGCGGCGGCGGGGGGCAACAGCAGGCATCACTGGCATTGCAGCAGTGATTTTGAGGAAGACCGCGATGATGGGGCCAGAAAAATCCCACCCATTTGTTTTAGTATTAGCAACCGCTTTTGGTGGTCGCTAATACTATCAATAGCGACCACTGATGGCTGTCTCCCGAACCTAGAGGCACAAAAACCAATTTTTTTAGTAGTGTGTCAATAGATATTTATGCCACTGATTTTGTGGACTTACCATCCTTTTCACTTTTTCTATCCGGGAATAATTCCCAAAATTCATGGAATATTGAAATTGGATTACATCCCATAGTTATGTTTTAGTTTAGGAACATTAACCTAACATCATACCTAGATGTGCATTGAAATTATATTATGATTAATAAGGGAATGAAGGAAGATATGGAAATTTTACGTCACCCCATTTTAGTAGACATGAAAGTTGTTTTTTGTGTGTTTTCATTGGTTTCTCTTTTAGAGGATGGAATAATATATCTATAGAGATAATATAGGGAGATAAATGATATCCAAATAAGAGTTTGGGTTATTCATATCCTTCATTGTCAGGACTTATTCCTTGGTGTTTGTAGTGTTGGAATAAGGGAATCACCGCATGATTTATACTAATATTCCTATATAATTCGTTCATTGTGGTAATATGGGAAAAATCTTGTTATTTTTTAAAGGGTTTTATAGATAGTTTTAAATAGAGATGTTTGGAAGACATAGATATTGAGGGTTTGGTCTTGGGGACCTCAAACTAATTGTTAGGACACTATAGCAGTATTGGGATACATATTGATATGAGGATCTCAAAAATACTTGGAGACTTTGTAAGATTTGGTGGGCCATGTGAGCCCGTGGATATAGGGGAGAGGTTATGTGACTAATGAAGGTAGATTATATACATAATATCATGTTTTAGGTGATGTAAGAGAGGGACCATCGAAGTTAAGTGCTATTGTTATTAGTACATCTATGCTTTCTACTACCTTTTTTGATATAGGTTTTTATCACTAGTTTTTTTCATATCAAGTTAGATCTAATTTAGAGTTTCTAATGAAGTTTTCTTAGTATTTATATCCCTTGATAATCCACTTGTAAATAAATTATGTCACATTAAGATATTCCCATAATGTCTTGTAGTAATTTTCGGCTATATATATATCATTGGGATTTCCTTATTTTGGATGTGATGAGATTCTATGTCATATTTGGTATGTATTGGATAACATATTTTCATGATCGTATTCACTGATATCATAGATGTGTTTTCTTTACATCACCTAAGGGAATATAGTATGTCTTAAGTAGAGTATTTGATTTAGGAGTAAGTGGAATATGACCGAATCTTAGACAAATCAAGACCATTATGGGGTAGGTAGCAGACATTATAATTACAGTCAATCAGATAATCATTGTACCTAGTCTACCCCTATAGTGTACTACTATTGAGAAGTTCTTCTCAAGTATTTCTCAATAATTTCTCTGTACATGGTAATTTAGTTTGAGAATAAACTAATTCCAAGCATTAAACCTATGTCGACTCACCCATACAATGTTACACTAGCTGAGTTGAAGGAGTTGAAAGTGTAGCATGTGGACTAGAAGGAAAAGGGTTTAATTCAACCAAGAACTTCTCCTTGTTGTGCACTAATATTATTAACCATGAAGGTGGATTTTTTTCTATGGTTTTGGGTGTATTACTGAAAATTTAATCGAGACACTATAAGAAATAGAAATATATTACTTAGGATAGATGATTTTTTTGATTATTTGAGGTGATCCCATTTTTTCCCAAAGATTCAATTGTGATATGGCTACCATTAACATCTTTTGGGTTTTAGACATTCTAAAACAGTGTTAAGATGTTGGTAAGGGTTTTATAAATGTGCCGTAATGTCATTCTATTGAAAAAATACAATAGCAGTGTTCATGCATCTTGTGAATTGGATTTTAAATATTTACATGGAATTGTATGTCATATTTTTGTGATGATATCTTGGTATAATCATAGACCCATCCGTCACATAACTGACACTTATATATTGTGTTGAGTACACATGGAGTTATTCATCTTTATACCATGTTATCAAAGTGATATGTTTGGATTCAAGAGGTATTTATTTTGGAAATGTTATCTTTAATGCATGGGAATTCATTGACACAGATAAGTTATAAATAGTGATGTTATGGGTATGACCCAAGAACATGTTTTAATTTCAAATCATTGTGGGTTTGGTTATGTATTAAAGGTATTTCATTCATGAATTATCTTGTTTTTTGGTGCCTATGATTGAGCTGGACATGAAGGGAGTAATGTCTGAATAGATGAATCAATTTAATGAGATTTTACAAGAACTGAATAAAATATTAATATCATATCCTATTATAATTTTTATGGTCTTAGGTATTAGGTATAAAGACTACATTTATACTTCAAGAGTAAGTTTGGGGACTGACTCGATGTAAGAATCTTGGGTAGTCAGTTTTTTGGTGATGCCATCTATGACCCCCATGAACATAACTACACTACACATGATCTAGAGTTGGTTTTTATGGTTCATGACTTTATGTATTTTCATCATTATATATTCAAGAAGATATTTTTCTTCTACATGGAACATAAAATCCTATGATATATTTTTTTTACAGTGATTCAAGAACCTATAATAGTGGTGTTGGGTTAGGTATTTATTAAAATTATACTACAAGATAGAATATTCCCCTATATAATGGAATGTGGTTGAGAATTATCTCACTAAAAATATGTTTTATATAGGTAAATAACCTTTGTATTTGGTGTGGAACTGAAAATATTATTAATGAATTGTAACATTGGTGTATCTGAGGATCAAAGGATGGTAGCATATGATCCCTTGGTCATTACATCCTCATTGGTGGATTGACTGAAAGCGATATGGGTTTTTGATTCAAACAATATGGTTATTTAGGAATGATTTATGATAGATTATTATATTCTAGAATGGTATTTAGATGGGGGTGGCATTTCCCACATCATTTAGGGAGGAATTCATAAGAGACTCCCAAACCTTTTAATGGGAACTTCACATGAGATCAAACAAGATGCATCATAAAATTATATTTCATTTCTAGTTATCTAGTATATTAAACTATATTGATTTTTTAATCACTCACTTCATTAATTTTCATAAGATAAAGGTGGTGCATCAAAGACCAGTTAGGTTACATTAACCTCTTTCAGTGTTGATGTAGAGGTGGGATGAGATGACTTTGCATTTCATTGTGATGTTACTCAAAACCTTGACTGATCAAGATTAAGTGTGAGTCTTGGTTGATCATTTGATGAGGGTAACACAAGTATTTTCTATTTTTTTTGACCCAATCTATAGATCAATTGGGTATATGTTCATTCATAAGATCATATGGTTACATGGTGTGCCTATGAGTATTGTGTTTGATTGTGGTGTACACATCACATCATAATTTATGATAGGCCTGTAGAAGGATATGGAATCTTAGTTTAGGATTATTATTGAATATTATCCATTTAATAGTATATATTTTGAAAGGACAATCCACATATAGGAAGACGTGTTTAGGGAATATGTGCTTAATTTCAAAGGAACATGGGACAACCATCCATCCTTTGAAGAGTCTCCTCATAAACATTTCTTTTAGGAATATATACGAATTTCTACTGTTGAGTATCTTTGTATTTTTTTCATTTTTGTATCACTATGATGGCTGGAAGTGGGTGAGAAAATGGTGATTATACCATATATTGTGTAGGAAAATTCAGAGATAGTGCAATTGATTCAAAAGTGGTTAGTTACCACTTAGAGAAGAAAACATTTATATGGTGACCAAAGATAATGACCCCTGGAGTTTTACATTTGTGATAGGGTATTATTAAGTTTGTTACTCTAATTAAGTAATTCATAGTTGAGAGGATAGAGAAAGATAGAACCATTTTTTATTTTTCCATTTTAGATTATGTCATGGATCAGAATTCTGTATTTCCAGCTTGATATTCCTTAATCACTTCGAGGTATGTATTATTTTCTCTTGTATCACTTCTCCATAAGTAATAAATTGATTCAACACATGTTATTTAAATTAATTATTTTAAGTTATATTTACATTCTTTGTTTGAATAATGATTAGTGTGGAATGTGGGCTAGAGTGATAAAGTGATGTGTGGAAAGACAATACCTCACATTCGTGTTTTTTGGTAGAATGGGTGTATCCGAGAATAAAAATGGGATCAGGAGTCATATATATAGTCATAGTGGATGATTTTCTTTTATTAGTATTGATATATCCACTTCTCAGGTATGAGAGGCTCTTATAGAGGAAGTATTTAATGCTCCTTGGGGAGTAGAATCCCTTATAGGATGACTTTTTTAATCCACATGGATTTTATGGTGTATTACTAAATAAAATTTTCAAAATATTTAGATGATTCATGATGGTATGTCATCTTATTTGTGGATTTAGAGTTTTTAGGTGTCACAATTTTATGAAGAGAGTTTGGAGTTGTGTTTGGTTCTATTGTAAGTGGGATTTCACATAATGACACCTTGTGTCAGGATGTGAAGGTGTCATGGTATGTACATCAGGATATCTCCTAATGAATTTATTGTGTGACCAATATATGACACCATAAATGGTTCTAGATTAATTAGTGTAACCTCTAATGGGAGGGAATTCAAACTTTGAACACTATATTCACACCATTAACCACACTAAAAGGAATGAAAAATTAAAATTAATTTATAATGTACCCCAAAAACATTATTTGAAATTATCTTTTATTTCATTTGAACCATACATGACCAAGGTGATGGGAGATTATTCTTTAGGATGATTTTGGATCACTTCTCATTTGTGGGTTCATCGATGATCTATTCATTATGGTTATTTTATCTTGGGTTTTGGGGTATGGGGATCAATTCGAGCAGTGACTCTTGGAAATTGGGATCTATTACTCTTGAGTTGGGAATTCCATACCATGTTATGATTTTCACATAAATATGTAAGATATTATTGGCATGTTAGTGCATGTGTATCCCCATGATAACTCTACTATATGATTTAATTGTCATTTGGGTGCATGTTTAGCCCTATGATAACTCTACTTCTGTAATAAAAGTGGAACGTGATTTTTTTGTTGAAATCCATCATGGTATGCTTTATACATGGAATGAGTTATGAAACCATATTTACATTATGTGGTTATCCATCATCATATGGTTGATTTGATGAGTGGATTATGAAATCTTATTTAGGTTATTTGGTTATCCCTTACTGAGATGATTGATTTTATGAGAGAACAACAAAATATTGATAGGATATTGTGATTTTCTTAATATGAATTTTTCCAACATGTATTTGAAGTATATGTGGTTGCGGTTTTTAGAATAATGTTTGAATCACGGAACCTGGCAGGTTGTATTTTTAATAAATAATTTATTTTCATTTCATTTCTTACACATTTATTCATTTATGATTCACTTATGTTAAGGGTTTTTTGGTGGTGTCTATGAGGATTTATAATCACACCTTGAATAGGAATATTAGATCATGTGGGGTATTTATGATCAGAGATCCATTTAAGAGAAGGGGTCCTCTATCAAGTAGTTGAGGATGAGGAGTAGGGTATACTGAGACGATATTAGAACAAAATATGTGTTTTTTTCTTTCATGACTCATTTATCTACTCTTATCATTGTCTATTTTGGAACATTGATCCACCTCATGTGGGGATCCTTTTTACTAGATATATAATTATTGTATGCCTTATTATTATACCATGGATGTTTTCCCTTTTTTCTCCCTATTTATTGTTATAGATATTATATATATTGTTACTTATTATTTATTCCTCTATAAATATGGTGGTTTTTTTTCTTCTATTGAGGGAATATCCCTCACATGTTTTCTCTTAGAACCTCATTGATATTTGGACACTAATTACATATTAGGAGGATCCCTTTAGGATATGTAACCCTCGAACCTGGACCAAGATATTCTGGCCAGGGTGTTATAATTGAGATAAAGAATATGATAAAATATACTTACTTAATGTATTTCCATTATATAAACTTTATTTCTTCATTTGGTTGTATTTAAATCATTATTTCACCTCTTATTAATATAATTTTATACATTATAAATAAAAATGATGAATTTTCCATGTCTAAAGAACAATAATAAAATTTTAATCGATCATAAGATACATAAATTGATGGCTAGATTTACCTTATGTAACAATCTATTTACTAAAATATAGTTAGAAGAATATAAGATAATAGTTTATATAGATAAATAATCATGTGAATAAGTAATAAATTAAATTCTAAAAGAACAACAATAATACCCTAAGATGAAGTTAAATAATTTTTCAAATAATTGTACCCTAAAACACTTCAAAATATACTAGAATATATTTGAAAAACTCAAAATCATAAATGTGTTCTCGCATATTCTTAAAAGTCAACTTAACATTTATTTATAAAATTATGGATCATAAATAATTATTAAAAATGTTAATTACTATATCCTAAACCCAAAAAATGTTGTTATGTCCAATTTAACCATATATATTGCAACCAAATTAAAATGAGTAAATATTTTATCATCTTATCAAAGATATTCCAATATATTTTAATCGTAATAAAAGTCCCTATATGTGTCTTTATTAGTTACCCATTCCTAAAATTTTCAATAAATGATTCAATATCCATGAAAGAGATAAAAGAATTTCTAGATCTAGAATCAAATAGTTCATTATTTATGTTTGAGTTTATGATAAGATTACCAACTATTATGTTATTCAATAAATCAACATTAGTTGAAGAAATCACATAAGATTAGACATACACCCTAGGACTTTTCTGTGGAAAATTACTTTGATTCTTGTGGAATGAATTTGAACAATAACTCTTAACCTTTCAGTTAAATCATGTAGGATCGAAATAATGATGTAGATGCTTAATATACAAGAGGGTGGGTGAATTGTACACTTTAAAAACTTCCTTAAAAAAGGAAAGATCAAAGTTTAAAAAAGTTAAAATATGAAAATTCACAACACCTATAACACCAATTGGAGAATTGAAAGAAGGTATGAAGATATAAACTTCGAGTTCTATACACTTTCTTAAAATTGGAAAGTGGTTCCGAAAAACTAGTTCCGGAAATGTGATTCTGAAATGATGGATCCGGAAAATGAAACATAACCAAATCTTAAAAAATGACATTCTACCTTAAAGGGTATAGAATCTAAATGAAACAGAGTACAAGTATAAGGAAATATAAGAAGGTTATACTTTCCTTACAATAAAAAATGCAGTGTAAAAACATGTCACAAAAACAAGTAACAAGATATAGATCTTTTAACCCAATGATAAGGATATCCAACAACCTTGGATAAAGGCCCCTTGATTTATAATTTCAAGAATGTCTGCCTTACCCACACTCGGGTAATCCCTCGATATGAAGTTCAGAGTCTCTGTCTTGCTATCCCTGCATGCCCTCAACTTCAAGGTAGTTGGAACCTCTGTCTTCCTAAGCAAGGAAGCCCTCAAACTTCAAGGTAGTCGGCACCTCTGTCTTCCTATCCCTGGAAGCCCTCGAATTTATTCACCAACATTCAGAGTCACACGAAGCAAGTCTGCACAAGGAAAATTTTGAACAAGTTTTTCAAACATTCTGCATGAATAATGGAGACTTAATAAGATCCTCTCTCTCTAGAAATCACTTCAATAGAACTTAGTCCAAGATCAGTGTCAAAGTTGTAGCTTATTTTCAAATGAGCTTCTATTTATAGGCGAAGATCAAAGAGTCAGCTCCCTCCTCCAACAGTCATATTTCTCCTTGAATTTCAGAGGGACCTGTATATGTGTCACTCAACCAACGGTTAGTTAGAAACATAATGGACGACATCGTTTTATAAAGAAAACATGTGTAATTGAAGGCACGACATCGTTTTATAATGAAACGAGTGTAAGCATAAGCAAAAAATAAAATTCAGAAAGTAAGAAAATAAACGTTCGGAGTCTAACAAAAATTGAATTCAATGTCTATAATAAAAAGATATTCAGATTATGTTTTGTAGGAATTAAGAAACTTAATTCTGTAGAAATCCGGAGTCTGGTTTCATCAGAATTCGGAACCAGAACTTACAAAGTTCAGATTCAGAGTTCATGATTATTCGGAGTCAGAACTCATAAGAGTTCGGAGTATGAATTTAGTGAACTTGGAGTCAGAACTTAGATAAGTTCATAATCAGAATTCAAAGTCGAACTACATGAGAGTTCGTATCCATAATTCAGACTGGAACTTCATGAGAGTTTGTATCCAGAATTTGGAGTGGAACTTCATTAGATTTTGTATCCAGAATTTGGAGTGGAACTTCATTAGAGTTCGTATCTAGAATTCGGAGTCAAACTATATGAGAGTTCGTATCCATAATTTGGAGTGGAAATTTATTATAGTTCTTATCTAGAATTTGGAGTAGAACTTCATTATAGTTCACATCCATAATTCAGAGTAGAACTTCATTACATTTCTCATCTAGAATTCGGAGTGGAACTTTATTATAGTTCATATCCAGAATTCGGTGTGGAACTTCATTACATTTCATATCCAGAATTTGGATCCTAAAAGAGAGTGCTTCAAATCTAAGTATTTATAGGATTCCATGGTTACAAATATGAATCTGAATTTTATATGTAGTCAAAATATGAACAATGAAAATATGGTAAGGGTAAATTTCCTTAGAGAAATAAATTTTCCTTATAAAAACAAAGCATAGAATAAAAAAGATTTGCTTAAAGATAAAATGTTTGTGATTTTCAAAACAAGAAGGAATGGAAAAGTCATAAGGAAAACCTTATTGACTCAACAAATCATAGTTCATTGGTTAGTTTTCTTTTCACTTTACACTCATGAGTTTTTTTAGTTTTTCTACAAATAATATACAAACTTTTATTCCTTTTATGAAATTACAAATATATCCCTTTCAATAATTATTACATGTTTCAAATATTTTCTATTTCCCATTATCTATGTTTCATGTTACATAATTATCATTAATCTACATCTTCTATTTATTTCAATTAGAAAAATAAAAAATATATAATTCCTTCTCTTCCCTTATGGAAGATGATATCATATATTTATATATTGAAAGTTTTTAAGAGGGTAATAACATTCAAAGAATTATAAATAACCCATAATAGAAACCATAAATATTGATTTATTTATTATGTATATATTATGTTTCATTCTTGGATAATCTTATAAAATTAAGCTCATATATTGAAAAATTCACCTCTTCCATTTGTATCAAATTAAAAAAATCTTTTCAAAACAAACTCATTGATCATTATGAAAATATTTTTTCAATAACATCACCTTAAAAGTATCCTAATTTATATCCTCTATATCTTTCATCACCTTAGTATTTTGAATCAATGAACACCATTAACCATTATCTCCATTTAAATAATATATTTCTATAATAAACTACTCATTTTCATTAATTACCAATGCTAAGATATCTTTTTAGTGTATTATTACATTTATAAACTAACAATGGATTAGTAGTTCCATTTAATGATGTAGTTTTTTGTCACATGAAGAAATACAACATTTTTTTCATAATATAGAGAAATAGGCTATTCTATATAACCATAGTTATTAGTCAAAAAAATTTCCAACACATTTATAATCAAATCTACCCAAACTTTATAATTTTTTATTCTATTTATATGGAAATACTTATATAGATTACGGGTCTTGATTTGATTTACTTTAATTTCTCTAGGTTTCATCTATAAATAATATAATACACTTAGTTAGGTTAAAACATTATGAATATTAATCCATGGAATAAAAAACTAATATTCCTGTAATAGTTCATGATAATTTTATGTATTTTTCTAAATTCATATACTAGTTATATTCTTCAAATATATAATTACCAAGGTTCATACTAAACTTTCTCTTATAAAAAATTTAATGAACCCATCCCTGGTAATCTCGAGGTGATTTTTACTTTATTAAATTAATAATAAATATAAGATATAGCATCCCAAAGTATCAAATAGTTTAGTTGTATTAGGATCTTAGATACATATATGATTTCCATATAACATTGGAAACATAAAATATAACTCATAAACATCTTATAAACAATACTATTCATTTAAATACCTCTTGGAGATCATTAACATATACAATCTTGATACCGTGTGGAAAGTAAAATAAATATATGGTGAACTAAAATGATCAGTAAGGGCTTGTGTATAGAATAAAAAATAATGAATACATAAGGCATAAATAATAAGGAATAATACAATATCTATATATTGTTCATATAATCAATAACATTAGAATAAAATATATACATGGGTAATATCATCATAACAATAACATGAATAATAATGAGATATTTATTAATGAAAGAAAGTATTTTTTAGGAATCGGATGCTTACTTTTGAATCCTCTGCTAATACACTTTAAATAAATATAAATGTATACACTGAATTCCTGAATATTTCAAAAATCAATTAATTTTTTTTGTCTCATGAGACATAAATTGATTCATAAATGGGTGATAACAGAATCCTCCCATATTTAACACATGTATAATGCATTTATGATGTATTTAATAAATAATGTAATTCATCATCGGCCCTTGTGGTCGGGTAGGGTGGCGCGGGTAGGTTGGGGTTTTGGGTGTGGATACAGGTAGATTCGCTGGGCCATTAGGTTTATTTTCAATTTCATATATTGTATTTGAGGTTATATTAGTATTTTTACCTATTTAAATACAACTCATCAAAAATATTCCATAAGAATCAATAAATGACTTTATTGAATCTAGTCTACCGAACAAAAATATTTCCCAAGCAAGTGCAATCACCTTTTTAGTAACCTTCCATAAATTCACATTGATTGTATGTTTTTTACTATTTAAATAGGGTAAATAATACTACATATATTCATGGTATAAAATATCATGTACATGATAGAAAAAACTAATGTCAACATATGATAGAGAGTGATAGAGAACATTACTCTAAATAATTGAGTGATAAAAGAAGAAATTATTATGATATAAAATGAGGTATAAACCCTAAATAAATATGTGATTATTAAATTACATAAAATAATTATAAATAATGTTTTCATAGTAATGGTATTTATTTTGGAAATTGAGGGGTTAATTGAACCAGAACTGTAAAAAATTATTAAAAAATTTATATCATTTTTATAAAAATAATTTTTCAAATAACAACCAAAACTCATTTAATTGGGATTCAAGAAGCCTTTTTAATAAACTATATGTAAAATATTTTTGAATAAATTAATCTTTAAAAAAACTATACTTTCTTAAGAAATTTTTGAGTGGATGATAAAATTATACATAATTGAAATAAAATCCTTTTTTAAAAAATTTATAAACATAATATCCTTTTCATTTGATATAAAATGAAAAATAAATATAATAATAAAAAATAACAATTCAAATGAAATAATATAAAAAAATTATTGTATGATTAATAATGAATGATGGCCATATCGGTGGGAAAATACAGTCAATCAGAATATGATGAAACAATATTATTTTCTTCCTTTTATAATGACAATGAAAAGTGACACTTATATGGAGACAAATAATAAAATGATTCATTTTTAAAACTTTTTAAAAATTCATTGATTTCTAATATTTACCTAAAAAATAATTGGATAATGGGGAGAAATATTATTGATTAAACATAAAGAATGTTCATATGGAAGAGATAAACTTCTTACTAAAAATAAAATTAAGGTCGGCTCCTCTTCTAATGATTATTTATATGGTTTTGAGAAAAATATGGTTATAACACTTTAAAATAAATTAATATCAATATTAGATGAACTTATATGTGTTTTAAGAGAGAAATAGTAAATATTTCTCCTAACATAGATTCAAACATAAATAATCTGAACTGAAAGTGAGATTCTAACATAGAGCCTTACATTGGATTCCCGCATTTTCAATTTAATTACAACATATTGTTTAATAAATATATATTTATGATTCAAAAATATCAAATAATTATTTATATCAATATTTATATATATCATTCATTCATAACTTCTTTTTAACCAATTACTCATAATTCATTGTTAAAATAAATATTTAAATGTTAATTGTCTCGTTCCTCATGAACATTCTGATATGGTTGTTTCAACCCTTGATATTTATTCATGGTTACATAACCTACATAATTATATTCGTATATATATATATATATCATTTTTATACATTAAATAATTTTTTATAACCATACCTTAATGTCTGTATTGATAAATTAAAATGTAATTAATCGTGGTGGTGGTCTACATGTATGCATGGGTAGGGTTTTCATTTTACAACCTGTATAAAGAAAGTTATTTATTTTTTCACCTTTATATACTCAAAAATATTTTATTGGTATCGTATTTATTAATTAATTTCATGTTTCTAACTATCAATGTGATCCAATGATGAAAAATGTATTACAATGTTCATGGAGGTAGTGGTGTGTACATATGCATAATAGACTATTTCACATCCCAACTAAAAGAAAGGAAGTGGATGATGTATGTTCCATGAAAATAATAATATTTTAGTAAAATAATATTAATTTGGATAGTATATTATCATTTTTAACTAATATTTTATTAGGTTGAGAATATGGAAACATGAATGATCTCGGTTAAGACCATGACCACTTCTTTGGGTATACTCTCTTGGATCTATACTTAATACATATTAGGATGGTATTTTAGTGAAGAAAACCATGTTAAGTCTTTGATAAGATTGTTTGGAATGGATATTATCATATATTGGTTGATATAAAATGATTAATTTTTATTTCTAGGTGAGGGGTTTCATTTATAGGTGAGAGTCGGGGAACCTTTGTAAATACATAGAACAATAAAATAATAAAGATTGTTTCATTGTAATGTGAAACCAAATGGAAAAATATTGATGGCTTGGATAATTTAGGGTCAAATAAAATCAAACAATCATATTTTTACACCTTTTAGTGATATTTGGATCCTTGACACTTATTTTAACCTCGTCTTTAAACCTTCATCCTCTAACATTGTGACAAACTTTTACTATGATAACTATTCATTACGTCTTAAAAATAAATTCAGGTTATTACATAGTTTGAATATAATGATTCTAGATATGGATCCATTTTATAGGATTTATTTTCTAGAGTTTATAAAAATTACTCCTAATTTAAGTATGCAAAACCAAAATGAAAATATGTTTTTAAAATACTTTTTAAGAAAAAAAATATACACCATAATCATGAGTATATTTTATTCTCCATAAATTTTTTTAGTTATGATTAATCAATGGAGGGTTATCCTACATAAAATGAAATCCAAAACTGAATTTGAAATTTTAATTACTTAGTAAATGAAAAGAATCAAAAATATTTCTTTCATTGGGATAAATCATCACTTAGGTTCTAAAATGTAACATATGGGTTTCTAAATTAATCGGAATATCTTAAAATAGTATATTTTACTTATTAAATTATATTTGGGTCCATCAAACAGTTTTCAAAAACATTCATGTAATTCTTATATAATGATGATGTCATAAAATTGACAATATTTTTGTAAAATTTGTTTTTTATTATTCACCCAAAAATCAATCATTTAAGGAAAATATCAAAAAAATAACCCTAATATAATGTTTTTATTTTTCAAATTATAAAATTAAGTTCATTTAAAAAAATAAAATCATAAAATATATAAATCATTCACTTAAATAAAAATATTATATATAACAAAAACATCTTTTATAGAAAAATATCCTCTTTAAATTTTAAGTTTTCATAAACTTATTTCATATCAAATTATAATTAATTTATTGTTAATATATTAGTAAATACATAGAAATTTTTTATGATTGATAAATTTTATAAAATAAACAACACTTCAAAAACTATTTTTTGAAATATATTCATTTTTAACAATTAATTATTTTAATCATGCCACATTAATTATTTATTTTCTAATAATTGAATTTCATCAATAAAAACATAATAATATAATGTATGAATCCTAACTAATTATTATATTTTTTCTAAATAATTTTTATTCTTGAGATTTTAATATGTCATGAATCATTTTTACTCATTATTGTGTGTGTCGCAAGCTATTTAGCATAATATATATTAAAAGGAAACTTAATACTAAAATATTGTCGTATTATATTGTGTGATATCATAATTACTCTAAGTTCATTATTACTACTTTTATAGGAGAAGTAGTAAGATATTTTTCTTCGATAATTTTATGGGAAGTAATTTTCCAAGGGAATTGTGATTTTTTATTTATATATAACAAGATGGGAAATTATGGGTTAAAATATTTATTATTGGATAATTTTTGAAAAATACTTTTGAATAGTATTAATTTCCAAAAAACATACTATATTATTATTAAATATTGGTGGGTTATTAGTCCATAAATCTGATGGATATCCAAATTTCATCTTTTAAATACTTAATTAAAGGTAGATAATCAAAAAATAAATCATTAATAGAATAAATAATAACCTAAATATCAAACCTAGGTTTCTAAATTCAACATATTTCTTCTGAGTTCATTATTTTAATCATTGAAAAAATATTTGGTAGAGACTAAAATTTCCAAATATATATATATAACTTATATATCATGAGTATGTCATAAAATTTGTATTATTTATAAAAAATTATATATTTTACTATTGAATATAATAAATTAAAATAAATCTCTAAATTTTATCCTAAACTAATTTAAAATTCATTGTTATAAAAATTTCTTCTATATTATTGAATTAAAATTCATAAATTGTTAAATGAAACTTTTAACTAAAATCAAAAAATACATAATTTTTTTTTAGAATAAATATTATTTCCTTAATTACAAGTTATTAAATTTATGTTTGATGTTATTTTTGAATTATTACATGTTTGGTAATTTGTAATTTACATATTTATAAAATATTTATTTTTTTATTTTCTTCTACTAATTAACTTTATTATATATTTTAAATACATAATTGACACATGAGTTTTAGTTAAACAAAATTATACACTATGATGATAATGATATTTCAAAGACCATTTTACTTTTAAAAAAAAACATTATCTAAATTTTACGACATGTTTTTATAATAAGAGACTATACATGAGACTAATTTCATTTTAAAAAATAATAAATACTTCGTAATGTTAATTTTTTATAAAAAAATTTACTTAATGTTTTAAGTGGATAATTTCTACTAATAAAACATATATATATATATATATGATAATAACCCTTTAGAAATTGAATAATCTATGATGTGTGATAATGATGCATGATAAAGAATTTTTTAGAGTAAAAATTATATTTAAACATTCGTCACATATTTCACATAAAATTCTATATTTCATTACTTTTAATGGTTATATGTTAAAATTTTATGACTATAAAAACATGTATAATACATTATTACAGATTTGATTGTAATGACTTAATTATAATGATGATATTAAAATTAAACTATTAGTACAATTAATGTATTTCTCAAATCAAACTATATATTTAAAAAGAATAATAAAAGTATACTTTATTAAAAAAAATTGACAGATAAAATTCCATTATATTTTAATTGATATTTTGATTAAAAACTGTAAAGGAAATATCATAACTGATAAATTGGTCAACCAATTATTTTTTAATATCATTATTAAAAAAAATATGAAATAAATGTTTCATTTTTTTATCTTATATAATAACACAAAATCATAAAAATTGATAAATTTGAAATATAGGATGTTATATTCCGCCCCCTTAAAGAAATTATGTACACAAAAGTTTTCTTATTGATAACCACTAATTAATTTTTTTCACTAATTTCTATATACTATAAAAAAATAACATTATATTATTTTCAATATTAACTATTATAAGATTATATTATGATTAATATAAATGCTTAGAAAAAATAAAAACTATATAGTAAAACTATGTATACCAAGATTTGTACTCTAGGTGTAAAGGTGTAAAGACCCTGGATCCAGTTACCTTGAGAATGTGATTACTTTATGTCATTTGTAAAATATTCAAGGGATTATACCATGTAGTATCAGTAAGTTTAGTATTCTTTGAAAACTACATGCATACATGATTCTCATATTACATTATAAATATAAAAATATAGCATAAGAAACATTTTTCCATCATAGAAATCAATCAAAATATTCTTCTTCATAACCCGAAGAAAGGAATACCAACTAAGAGTTACCCCAGATTCTTAGTAAGTTTATCTATAATAGATACTATCATGCGTAAATGAGGAATAATAAATATGTCATAGTGGATAACAAAAACACATTCCATTAAACCAACAACTTGAGTTCATTGTAAACCCATTGCTAATATCAACATAATAATCACTTAGACAATGGAAAATGGATTTTTAATAATTAAAAGGAAAATATCCATAAATTCATGATCTTACCATCAAGGCATTGACCAACATATCATGAATCTTACTATCAATGCCTCAAACGATCCATTTTAAATAAATTTGTAAATGATAACGAAATACCCATCAAATATAATATAATTGTTGTTCATTATCATAAGGTCTATTGTTATATCGACGAGATATCTATAAGAAAGCCCCACCCATCACATGAATTTATAACACATTCCACATATATTGAATTATCAAGATACATTATTCTGAAAATTCATTATAAATCAACATTCATCCATGTCAAATCAAGAATATAGAATATTTCCACAATCAATGAAATAAAATTATCAATAAAAATACATCAACTGATATCATATATAGAAATGGAATATGATTGAGAAAAAATAAAATAAGTGGAACTTATATAATATAAAACCATGTAACCTAAAATATAGAGGAAAAATAATATTCAATTAAATGGTGGAGAGAGACGGGACATTTGATCAATAAAAAGTTAATGACCACAAAACCATGAATTAGTAAAGGATCAATGAAGACCATCAATTCATTATAAATTAAGGTTTAGTACTAAAACCCAACCTTTCAATAATATAAAATAAAATACGAGAAATAAATTTAAAATTAATTCCTTGTAACATAGTTTAAAAACAAAGTAAAATATCATTTTAAAATTTATTTTAATTCCTTTAAGAAAATAATAACCTTTTGATAAAATTTTAAATAATAATTACAAGAATATTGAGAAAAATAATTATTTCAAATTTAACATATAAACTTTTAAAATAATATTCATAGAAAATAACAACTATAATGGTGGGAATGGTCTGCCAATCCATATATGTTAAAAAACGTCCTTTTATACATTTGTCAAAAAATTGAAATAACACATATGGAAAATGATGAAAATATTATTTTTTAATAATTTTTAAAAAAATCTAAAATAACTATAAATTACCTTTAAAAAAAATTAATCATAATTTATAACATTCTAGAAACATTAAAATAAACATGGTATGGGGGGAAAATAGCTTGAAGGAAAACAATGAAACAAATTTTTTATAAGAATGTACCTTACATTTGACTTACTTGATGATTATTGATCCAAAAAGGGAAGAAATGGAATATAAATATGTAAAAAACAAACATAATAGAAGGAGAATACATAGATGGGGATTAAGATATTATGGACATATCATTTTTTCAATGGAAATCTGAAGATAAATAATCACTAAATAAAATTTTATTATTAAAATATCCCTTACCTTATGTCTCTAGTTAGTTACGTAGGTTTAGTCCTCTTATATAGAGAAATTAGATTTATTTAATGAACACATAGGAAGAAATTTCATCGATATTCCATTTTTAAGGTATTTTTATAATCATTTTAAATTCATTTATTAAATACATCTTTCTTACATCGACCAAAAAAGGTTATTCAGCCCATTTCTCCAAAATTACTTCGGTATATTTTCCATTGTAAAAGGATTTGTAAAATGGTTCCATCATATCCAGAATATTAATAATTTCATGAATATAATATTTATTAATTTTATACAATTTTAGAATAATTAATTCATTATGGTAATATAAAAACTAATCACATCAATTCATGTTAGTGGTGGTCCACACATACGCACGAGCGATGTAACCATTTTCTAATTAATGAAATTGTAAAAATTTAGATGAAATATTATGTTTAATGCTTCATAATTATATTATAAATATAATATATATTAATTATTTCCATATTTATAACCATCCAAGTAAAGTAGAGATAAAAAAATAATTAAATCGCTACATAGAGATGGTAAGTCATATGTATGCTCGAGTGATTATTAAATTTACATAATATGGAAATGAGATATAAAATTTATGTACAAATAAAACAAATCTGTTGGGTGAATATACTTATTTAATTATTATATTATGGTCATTGAATATATTGAGTAGGTTTAAGAATAATGAAACTTGAAAAGGTTCAATAAAAATATATACCTCTTCTTTTGGTAACCTCCTTTGGCTTAAACCTTAAGACTTTTAGGTGGTATTTTGATGATACCAAGACCTGTATATTGCAAGGATAGATATTTTAAACGTAAAATTTTAGTTAATTTTCAAGATAATTGGTTCATGTAGTGTGTGTAGGATAGGAATGGGGGTTCCTTTTAAAAGTCAGGTGGTTGGAAAACAAGTAAATACATGAAATATTATTATATAATATATGTCTTACACAAGTCATGTGGCTAAAAATTTTCATAGAGCCAAATTTTTTAATAGTAAGGTTTTTTTGAAACAAAAAATGTAGTTTAAGAAAAAATTCGTGTTATCTTTAATCCTTATCCATTTATTTTAAACTCTTTTACCTCATTCTACCCTTAACCAAAGTGATTCATATTTTCCATGCTTACTATTCATTAAAACCAATAAATAAGTTGAAATTATTACCTTAAATTAATTATGATGATTCAAAAAATAGAATCCATTTTACAGGATTCAATTTATTTAAATGGAATAAATTACTTTTAGTATATTTTTTTAAAAATCGTAAAACCCATTTTTAGAAAAATGATTTTGAAGAAAAAAATGATTTTATAGAAAAATAAATTTTAATGTTGATAAAAATAGAATTAATTAGATTATATAAGATAAAATAATACTTATTAGTCTTTAAAACCAAAACAAAACCTATGGTAACCTTTTTAATCTTTGGTTAGAAGAAAATAAATAAAAATAGTTTTCATTTGAAAAAAATTATTTCATCAATTTTCATAATGTTAATAATATATTTCTATGTTCTAAATAATATTTTAATATAGAAAATATTAATTGTTAAATATATATTTATTCTATTAAAATGCTTTATAAACTTTTAATTCATTATTATATCAATATAATGTAATAAAATTGACAATAATTATGATATCCCTAAACTGCACTCCTAGATCCAGTGTTGAAAACATAAATTTTACATTTCAGATTTGATATTGATGATGGTGACTGAATTTTCAACATCCAGTACATACAACATAAAAATGAAATTTTAGATCATGTACATTCTCAAATGCCTTTTATGTTTTATTTTTTGATCATTAGGATAAACTCTCCCATAAAAAAATTCAATGTATTTAAATGACCATTTCTCTTAACTAACCCATCTTTTGTTATTTCACATTACTTCATCATCATCACCCATATGAAATCCCTTTTAGGACTAATTTTCTAAACCTCAATCTATATTAACATGGGTTAAATGAAACATAATAAAGGTGATCTCAAATACTCATTAATGGTAAATGTAATCATTAAAAATTGATTTTCATTTATGATCATAATAATTGAATAAGGTTATAATGAAATTATCAAAGTGCATGAGTATTACAAAAGAATAATCATACATATAAATACTTGGATCATTAAACATGAAAATAAGGCATAAGGATTTTACAAAGGTGAGAGTCATCAGAATCAGTAATCATAATCCATTTGGTGTCAATATTGATCAAATAAAACCTTATAAACCCATAGAAAACATAGATAAAACATGCTAGTATCTTGGAACATCATCATCATAGAACCCTTATAGAATACTTCCAATTAGAATAAAAATATATTAAACTTTCTGTAAGGGCATGGATCTGTATGGATTGACCCTTTGTGTGTTTTTGAAGACCGAGGTGCTCGAAGAAGGCTCAGAGGATGTCTAGAGAAGTTCTGTCATGAGAAGCTGGAAACAGGGGGGATACACGACATGACCAAGGGGGAAACAACATATACCATTTGGGATTCAGAAAAATAAAATAGAGCATCAAGGAGATTCATTTTTCGGTGTCAGTCAGCCACAAGGTGGTACACAACGTGACAAGGAGTTACATGTCATGTACTGTCCCGCCACTGGGAATTTTAAAGACACCCAACCGCTCGGTTTTTTCAAACCCTACAGCTTTAGCACAATCCCTCTGAACCCCAAATCACTCAGTTTCCTCCCCATTCAAAATTTGAGGTTTCCATCATCCTGTATCGGTTCCCTACTTTCTGTTTCGATCTATCTTCAATACGAGGTAAGATATACCTCCTTTATTTGGTCTTCTTTGATATGTCTTCTCCCATTTCTCTTTTCCATGATATGATGTTTGATCCCTATGGTTCTATGGGATTTTCTTTTGGTTTTTGTTGATGTGGTTGTTCCACGACATCCTCGGGAGGATGAAGTTGTTGTGAGAAAGGCAATCGTGATCCATTGCTTCGATCACTTCTCGAAAAAAGAATGTAGGAAACCTTTTGATGTAGGGGATTGTTTGTTTCATTATTATTTTATGTGAAACTGTAGTGTTAGCATATTTTATTAATTTTGATCACAATGGAATTAACCGAATTAAAAACATGAACCAGATTAAAAGAATTGGTTTGATCTAATTTTTTTTCTTTTCACCGTGAAAACGGTTTGCCTCTTGATTTTCTAGATAGTGTGATATCTAGGATTTTCGTGTTAGGATGTTTTTCTTGATGAAATTGGTAAAGAACATAAATCCAGACTTAATTGATAATTAATTGGATAAAGATAATGATCCATGTAAATGAATTTGATTGTTGTTGTAATTTTCTGTTAATCAAATTGATGTCGATGTCGATGTCTATTCTAGTTGGTTGTTCAACCTGAATCATGTTGTTTCTTTTTGTTTAAATTAATTTCAAATTAATAGTTCAATTAATTTTTGGTAGATATGATAGCTTACAGTTTTGGTTTTCTATAGTTGGAACCTAATAATAATGAATTAGTTAATTCAATAAGGATTAAAGTACTAGTTGTTGATAAAAGATAATGTCTGATAGTATTTTGAGTTGCCCTCTTTCTGGTAAAGGCCAACGAGCCTTATTCTTGGAGCTATGAGAGCTCCTTACTTGTGAAGTAATAATACCTTGTTTAGGGCCAAGATCCCAGTTTCCTTGTTGTTTCTTCTTTCATGTGATGTGCCGTGAGCCTGGATGGTTGTTGGGAGAAGTAGGGGAAGGGAGGCCCACTGGTTTTGGTAGCAGTTGATTCCTAGATTGGTGAGATGCATCAGTTTTATGTAGGTGGGTGTTGGGGAGGACACCAAAGGAGATAAAATAGGTTTAATATGGGCTTACCCATAGCTATGAATGTGGTTTCTTGTTGAATATCTTGTTTGTTTATTTACATTACTTTCTCCGCTTCTTGAGACATTTTTTCTTGCTTACCCTCCTTCTAAAAAGGGCGAAGATGCATGGGGTATTCCACATGATTTCCATGTTTAGATTCTCAAGGTAGGATGGGTCTATGCTCTTGCAATAGGTGTAAAAGACTTGAAGGGTAGCTCACCTACTCACCATGTTGATCCCCTTTTGTTTGGTAGCATATAATGTTTTCTAGAATACCAGGGAATATGGTAAAGTGATAATACTGTTAATAGATGATTGAATGAATGCTGATTAACCCATTGTATTGGATCTAGATGGGATTCAATGTTCAGGTTGATATTTAAAGGAACAATGTACTTCGGGGGTGATACTAATGAAATATAGTGTGTAATTGATAATGGTTAATTTTTTTAAAAAAAAAGGAAAAGCCCTGTATTATTATTGAAAAAAGAGAAGTCAAGAGAAATACAAAGAAGGGAGTGAAAACAAAAAGTACTTAGTTCCCTTTATCATAGTGGCCAAGTTTTTTCCTCAGCTTGTCCCCTATGATACGCTCTTTCTCCCTCATCTCAATCAAAATATTGGAGCCGATACGTCCTTGAACCCTTCCTCTTCCATAGGCTTCATGGATCTCCTCAGATTGTTGCAGAAGAGTTTCTACATCTTCGTCAGAGCTATCCTCTTGAGCCTCTTCCTTCCACTTCATTTGTTCTTTCTTTTCTCTTTTCTTTTGGATTTAGGTTCTAGCATGCTGCCATTCATCATCATTGTCATTCTTCTTCTAATATTCTTTTCCTGATGTTTCCTGCACACAAACAGATTCTTATAGAATAGATTCCCCTATTTCTTTACTCACCTTCACATCAGTATTTTCCTTTAGTTTTTCTGGGGTTCCAACCATGGCAGATGACTCCATTTGTGAATTCATAAGGGTATTAGTAACCATTCAAGCCTCCCCATGGTGTAAGTTAGGACATCATAGAAAATTTGTGTGGGGGCTTTCAAAACAGGAGAATCCATAAGATGAGCACTGGTCTGGACATTATTCTTGTCCAGATGAGTCAAAACAGGAGACCGATCTTCCATTTCTTCAGGGAAAGGTTTAACAGCACAAAGAGCATTTGCAAATTCAGCAGAAATTTTATCAACAACTTCAGTAAGAGAATGACCTGGCAGAGAAGAAACCTGGACAGATTCCTTGACTAGACCATCCAAAGTAGACTGATCTGGATTCTTAGAATCAGTGGCAACACCGATTGAACATTAGTGGAGAAATGCAGGTTCAGAAGCATGTGCATGCACTTTATCAGAATTGGCATTTTGAAGTTTGTCCATATTGACCACATTATCAGTACAGAGATATTGCAAGGCTGGGAGCCCGGATTGTCCTTCTTCCACAATGTCAGCCCAATACTTTTTGGAAGTTGGCATTATGAAGCTATTTTGAACAATCAAATCAGGGGATTTCTTGGGTGAAAGATCCCTTTGGTGTTCATGCAACATGTTTTTCAGATTGGGGCATGATTTAGCATCATGACCCTTCATAGAGCAATTTGAAAAAATAAGACTCTTTCTATAGTTAGTGGAGTCATTCCCTAAAACATTACAATACAAACAATATCTAGGAAGGTTTTCATACTCAATTCTCAAACAAATTTCTTCCTCATCAGTAGATAAATAGATCTTATAAATTAAAAGAGATGAAAGATCCACCTCAACTAAACATCTAGAAAAATGCCCATATCTGACCAATTCTGTTTCTTTATCCATTCTAATGGGAACTCCTATAGCCAGAGAAATTTCATAAAGGATCCTAGGGTGCCATAGGATCTAGTTTAAACCAAAAAAAAATTCCCAGACTTGTGAAATAGTCTTATCTATCTCCAAAGGGTTGAAGGATCTGTCCCACTCACGAATGTGCAAAGCCCCAGGCTTGAATGAGATGGAACCAAATCCACAGGCTCTTAATTTTAAATATTCTGAAGGAAAAATCAAATGGTAGAAGCCCTTACCGAGAGAGATGCAGTACCAGGTATTGAAACCCCAGATATCAACTATTCATGATTTGAGATAGTCTAACTACCAGGGTTGAAAGCCCTTTGGCAAGATCAGCCTGGCGATGATAGAGTGAGCCCCCAACTTCAATCTCTCAGCTACCGCAGCAGCGTCGGTTTTGACATGCGCAACCGAACCCTTCTTCTTAATCCCTGTATATGAATCCTTGAAATGGGAAAAGTAAATATTATTCTGACCAACATTAACTGGATGTTGCTTTCGAAGATCATGCTCTGGTTCCTTAATCGCTTCCACAAAAGAGATCCCCTTCTAATTCCCCTCAAGTGGTTGCTTCTGTTGCGGAGGATTGGACGCATCAGGGGTTTTGAAAACAAGCTCGTGTCTCCCAGATCTGATCTCCCAAGAAGGATCGAAACTTTCCATAGCAGATAGGATCAGACAATAGATGAACAAGCGCAAGATTAAAGATCACAATCTCGGGATTTTAGGCTTTGCGAGGTTAGAGAAATGCCTGTCGAGAGATCTCCCTATGATCTACCCATAATTGATAATGGTTCATTAATTTTTGAATAATTAATTAATGTAAATTAAAACTAATATAAAAGGAATTAAGGAATAAAATAAATCTCTTTAAATAGTTGTGTGCTTATAGGATACCTAGTCATAGCAGTGGAAGTCGGGAGTCTGAGAGACATTAGCTACAATTGATTCTAAGACTGCATTATGCTCATATTTTGGTTATGAGATATAATATATTCATTACTTTTTACGATTCTATATGCTACTCTCCCATTTCAGTTAGGGAAACTGACACCCTTGGGATTCTGCTCCCTAGGGGTTTTTTCCCCAACATCCTGGTGGGATGATGGATGGATGACTTCTCCCTTTGGACCCGCTCTCTTATCTTGGTAGTTACTTGTACTGGTAGGCACAGTAGTTAGTTTTCCCCATATATGTATGTATAGGGCTATAATGGCTTGTGGTTATTCACACACATATATTTTGGATATAGTTTCCTATGGACTACTATAGGTGTAACGTGTATAGGATGTGATGTCTTAAGGATCATTGCTCGGTGTATGGGCTATAATGGATTGTGGTATAATTCATGACATATGATACATGTTATGCAAGATATGTTGGCTTATGGAAACTTCCTAGTTACTTTGGTATGTGGATGTAGTGGTTCTGTTGCATGAGGTGCATATTGTGGTGCTTCGCCCTGGTGCCTGTGGGGAATCCTTTTTAGAGAGAGATTCTTAGGACGTACGACATGAGGGAAAAGAATAAATACAGTGGGGAAGTGGTAGTGGGGTACCCTTGATATTCTTTAATATATTATATACTCTTGTATTCGATAATTGGTGAGAGTTTCCATGGAGAGGTTGGGAACATAGTATACCTATTTAGGTGATGAGTTAGTTTCACTTGTTGTTCCCTGTGCTTTAGCATGATTTCTTTACTTTTGAACATGAGGATATGAAGAGGATCCTACTGAGTATACTATTATACTCACCCAATGCATATATATAAAGTATATTTTAGGTCACTTGGAGAATGTTGGAGATCTGGTTGGTTACTACTATCTTGGGGTTTCAGGATCTGTTCAGGCTTCGTGGTCACTACTGTTTGTATTTTATTTTGGAACTTGTAGTTTTCTGTTTCAGTTGTAGTAGTTTTTTCATGAAATTACATGTGTGTACTTGGGATTCCTTTTATACTACATTCTGAGTTAGAGTTGGTAGGTTTCTGTATCATCTCTATCTTTCGCATGTGTTATCTTAAAGGGTATTGCCTCTCATTTGTGCCTTTATTATACTCTTTCTGCTAGTCACCAACCCAGGGCCTATTGGAGGCAGGACTCAGGGGACACTATCTCCCTTCTCACATTTTTTTCCTAGGATGTGAACAACTTGTGGGGAGGGGTTTGTGACACTTCTAATATAATTCCACAAATAACATATTCATTACCCAATTAATTGGAGAGCCACTTGAGTGTACCCATCATATAACCTATATCAGGATCACCCAGTTATATTTGGGTTAACCCATTTTATATTTTACATCAGGCTCACCCGGTCCTATCTGGGTTCACCCATTATATAAAAATTCCAAATGCCCATAAATAAAGTACATAGAGAAAACATTTCATTGTAAAACTCATAAAAATAATCATTACTCCTTTTATAACATGATTAACCAATAAAAAGAAATAGATTCCATGAAATTTATTTGAAACATAATTATCCCATGAAAAAAATGGGTTTCATAACAATATCTTTGATACTGAATTATCCCATTGAAAATAAATGGGTTCCATAAAAATATCTTTGAAAGATGATTATCTCAAGTAAAAGAAATCGGTTTCATACCAATATCTTTAAAACAATATTAATCCATCTAGATAAATAATATAGATGGTAAAATTAATAAATATCCAAATTCTAGATTAATAAAAGACAATATTTTTTGACATTGATGAATGGATATACAATTAAATTATTATTAAAAATATTCTTGAGGAAAATAAATTTTCATTTTTGAAAATATTTTTTTTAAATAATATATAATATTTTGTACAAAAAAAATCTTTGAAAATAACCTTAAATAATGGTAAAGGAATATTGAAATAAAAAATGATCATTATATAGGTAAGTTTCATTCATACCTTGCATGTTAAAAAAATATTCCTTTCTCATTTTTGGTAAAAACCAAATGGGCATTGTTTGGAACACGATGGGAAGATTACTTTTAAAATATTTTATACAAAGAAAATTATGGTTAAAAAATAAAATAAAAAATAATAGTAAAACATTTTTGAAAACAATTTATAAAACATGGATTTTAAATGAAAATTTATTTTCAAATTAAGAGATAAATGAAGTCAGATTATCTTTAAAATATTTTGTTTTAAAAATAAATTTTAAAAATCTAAAATTTACCCATATAAAAATGAAACCAATTTGTTTGAAAATATACTTGGAAAATATAGAGGAAACGTCAATGAATTAAGGCATAATTTTGGTAGGAATTTGTTTTCATTCCTTATTTTTTAAAAAATACATTCCCCTTGAAAAGTGTTTATAATGGAACTTTGAAAGAGGATTTTTAAAAGAATGTACTTTACCACTTTGGAAACATTTGCATCATAATACCCAATAAATATTAAAAATAAAAAAACATTAAATATAATTAAAATATATAAATTCATGATATAACATTTCAAAGGGGATATATATGCCTCATAAAATAATTTAGATGCATAATAAAAAAATATACCTCAATGAATGTAAATTGAGATGAAGTCTCTAACAATGATCAAAATATTGATGGGAGAATTAATCGATGAGTCGAGTATGTGTATAACATGAAAATACAAAAATAAAAAGTAGAAATTTAATATAGTTTATTTAATATTACTTGAACACATAATATTATAATATCAAAGGAAAATAAGAAGTATTGTATCCTAATAAAAATAAACTAAGTTATGAAATTCTTTACCACTTGGTAATTTTTAAGTCAAATCCCTGTGAGTGAAATCATTAAAAATAAAACTTAAAATACCATGTTTTATGAATTATTAATTATATTACATGTATAAGGTAATTATACACCCCACAAAATAAAAATAAGTAGTGAATATGGCATATGTCACACGAAGTAAAAGCGAGATGAGAAAAACTCTTACAACGAGTCCATATTACCCTTGTATATATATTAACACTTATATAAAAACCATACATAAATTATTTTATTTGTTAATAAAATTTTACAAGTTTAATTTATTATAATTAATTCATGTGTTATATTTATTTTAAATAAAATATTTAAATATTTAATTAGTTAAGTCCACACTGGGTGTTTTGGGGTCGTTCGATTCATTGTTTAAAAACAGCTTCAATGTATTGACCATTGTCAAATAGGTCATTATTTCAGAATATATAGAATAATAATCATGATATAATTTCCATATTTATTCATCAATTATACATTTAAAACCAATCATGAAAAATTATTATGAAAAATGAACTATGTTACAATCATGGAAATAGTAGGTTGTACTTGCACAAGAGTAACATTTCCATTTTTCAATGATCATTATGGAAAGAAGGTAAGTATTGTATTATTTTTCTAGAATTATCAAAATATCATAAATAGTATATTATTTATTTAAATATACTTATATATTTCAATCATGTGATGTGTTTATGAAAAAATAATCACATTGCTTCATGGAGGCGGTAGTCCACACATTCATGAACAAAGTTATCATTTTTTTGTATAAGAAATAAAATGATCTATTATTATTTAATAATGATAAATATATCATTAATATCAATATAATTTCATGTATTACACATATATTTATTAACATTGCACTTATTACATTTCATATAATGTGTTAGTGAAAAACGAATTACATTACTTCATGAGTTGATAGTTCGGCGTACACATGAACAACATTATTCTATCCCCACGCATAATGGAAAGTTAAAAATGGTATATGTGATTTCATAAATAAATATGTATAATTATTTTACAAATATCATATATATATATATATATATACATTAAATCCATCATTATAACTATCATGACCCGACCCATACTGGGGATCGAGCCGCAACTACCCCAAGCCCGCCTCCATAGGCCAGTGGTGGCGACAAGAATGGAAGGCCCAACAAGCTCAAGCTATCCTTTTCCTAAGAACCTGTACACACGTATGCAGATGACTCAATGAAGAAGTTCATAGGGAAATAAAGATAAGATGCAACACTGCTATAAATAAAAAAAGCATGCCTGAACCGCTAAAGAGTACAAGTATAGTAGAGTTAACTAAAAGGGGGAAAATTCACACGCAACAAGAAATATTTCACACCCAACAAGAAATATTTCACAACTTAGAAGTAACTAAAAAAGTAAAATAGTTGACAAATACCTTATCTTTAAAACCAAGCTATTACCACCATACACGGTTCAAACACCTATATCAATATGCTCCTTTGAAGTTATAATCAACTTGTCCATCGTCTTCTTAAGGAATGACACATGCGGGCAAATCTAATGCAGGGGTGAGTATAAAAAATACATAGTATTGTTCCCCAAAAAGGTGAAGGGGTCCATAATAGATAGTCCTAAAAAAGGGAAAGCAATATATAAGAAAATGTATAGTAAAAGGAGTGAATATCAACCCAATAAGAGAGTGAAAGTAAAATCATATGAACATAAGGAGCTAGAAATGGTGAAAAGGTGGACATCTCATTGTGTCTTTACTACCTATAGTAGGAGGGTAGACTCATGCAAACATAAGAATATAGGCATAGAAAGCACATGGAATACCCCATGTTTCTTCACCTCTCTTATCCAAAACCCAATGTGTGAGAATTAGAAATAGAATATATATATATATATATATATATATATTCTATGTCAAAAAAACCTTAAAAAAAGAGAGAAAGGGGATATTCATCTTATAGCTGAGTAAAATAATAAGAGTAGCCAATAGTTCCAGATGTAACCACCAATGATGCCCAGCATCCCTCACATCTTCCATGAACACACAAGTCAAAGGGACTCAATCACCACACCATGATACTAACTACTTTGGGCGGGTGTGTCTCGCCCGCATGGTTTTAGGTCCCGTCACAAGGATTCATCTCATTGGGTAAAGTGCCCCTCTTACCAATGAGTTAATAGTAACATTAATGTATGTCTCTCCACTAATCCATATATGTAAACAGTAAACCTAATGTAGAGGTCCCACTCCCTTTAGTGGTAGTGGGTTCCACTCTAATAGTCATTGTAGAGGACCCAAACCCTGATGTGTTAGGGGTATTCCACTCTTGTTCATTGCGGACCCTCGCCCTAGTGATTCAGGGGGATCCCACTCAGAAGTAGTTAAGAAAGGACTAACACCCATGATGATGGTGTATTCTACGCTTATTATCATCATAGAGTACCCCTGACCAAATTTGATAGTGGGATTCCACTCTCGTAGTGGTAGTAGAGGACCCACACTCTAGTGCATCAGGGCGATTCTACACTCATAGTAGTCATAGAGTACCCACATCCATGGAGAGGGGGTATTCCACTCTTGGTCATCTAGGAACAACACCGTACATCCCTATAGGATGGTACCTCTCAGAAATCAGTGACATGGAAGTGCCTGATCTCTACCATCGTCGGATGTCGCCTAAAAAGGCACCACACCAAGATTATCTCACAACGTGTCTTGAAAGCCACTACAAAGGTGACCAATGCATTCTATGTGAAAAAAAAGTCGGTATAAGCTAGGTTCATGCCAAAATAGGAGTCCAAAAGAAAGGGACACAAGAGGTAGAAGATTCATAAAGTGGTACATGGAACATGTGTGGCCCACACGAAGTGTGACCCCACCTCATCGTTTGGCCATGTAAATCGCCATGTTTGGGTATTAAACTATGAACAAGTACCCCTAAGAATGATAGTGTACTACTAGAGTACACGACATATCTAGCCTAAAGGATAACAAGTGCATTGTGATTGTTGTTGATCTGAAGGGAGAAAACACACTTTTCCTGGCATGCCTCCTCAAACAGTACTAGATGACCAAACAGGTAAAATCATTCTTATATTTGTAGAAAATCGCCCAATATCAACCATTCATTCACCTGAAATTCACTCTCAATGAACAAGATACATCTCTTAGCATTGTACATGGATGGTTCTTCACGGGTTCCATGTCTCAATCTTGAATCACATCATATGGATCACATGATTGCAATTATCATGGAAAACATGTGGGATCACCTATTAATTTGTCCAAAATGGACACCAAATGAAGAGGTCACATTTCACTGCAAATGCCCAAACCAAGCTTTGTGGGGCCTACACCTCGATTTTAGTTTAATTACCCAAAATTTATCTTGAAATTTCCACCTTAATTTTAGGTTCACGACGCTACTAACAGCACATCGACCAGACATCGTATACAAAAGTTACGGTGGGTCAAAGTTTTAATAATAATAATAATACATTATTATTATTATTTGAGCATTTCAAGGGCCTAATCCATGACCCTAAAAAAGGTATCCAACATCAGTCTTAAAATGACAGTCTCAAATCCAGTGTGATGTTTCCGCTGATGGTTTGTTAATCCGATATCGTACGTAGGAGTTATATACTAATTTTGATTTGATAGCCAAAATAATAATAACATTTTTATAATAATATTATTATGTTCTCTTATTTTACTCTCAATCAAGGGGCATGCATGATGCCCCTACCCACTTTTCTCAATTCATGGGTATCTCCCCACCTATCCTTGGATTCCCTTGTTTTTTATTCCTTTTTTTTGTAATTTTTCCCTTTTCATTTTTCTTTTATCTATTTTTATTTTTTTACCCCATCTTCTTCATCCACGAGTTTTTAGTAGAAACCTA
Organism: Viscum album; assembly: GCA_963277665.1. Lineage (NCBI taxonomy): Eukaryota > Viridiplantae > Streptophyta > Magnoliopsida > Santalales > Viscaceae > Viscum > Viscum album. The sequence continues at coordinate 625,568,400 of OY728165.1, forward strand.
AATCATGAAGCCTATCACTGATGAACCACTAGCCGCACCAAGCATCTGCATGGTCCGCCGCTAATCACCCACCCTCATCTGCATAGTCCACCACACACTTCCTTGCAAACAATCCCTGACCGCCTCCATTTGTAGGGAGGCTTCCCCACTGTTCGAACCTCGATCATCATTGATAATTCTATTACAGGTAGTCCAATCCCAACCACTCGATCTTCTCAGTAAATTCCATTTGAGAATCGCACCTCTTCTTCACCAACCCTGGTGAAAAAACCCACAATTTGTTCTTAGATTTGTTTTTGTTTCCTACCCAACTGTATCATTGACGCTCATCAACACAATATCAAATAGTGTCCATCTAACGATGCTTCCATAGGAATTCAAAGAATCATATGATATCGATCTTGAATCTAGATTTGTGGGATAATGAAATTTTCGAACCAAATATTGATCTCACAACAAGTTATTTATGGGTATTTATTAAACAACCATCTAAAATAATTAATGAAAAGGAATTGAAAAAGAATGGTGGGAGAGAAGCATGATAAACAAAACTGATGAATGGATTGAGATCGATATGTTGTCGTTAAAAATACAAATAAAAATCTATTATAAATAATTAATAAATTGTGTGGCTCATGTGAAGGATGGAAACTTCTAATAAATCAAATAAGATTCATGGATCATGCTCGATTAATTAAAAATAGGGTAGAAATAAACAAAAGACATGTACTACCTCAATTTGGATTAGTTCTTCATTAAAGAAAACAGCCTCATAAGCGTCATTGAAGATTCGTCATTGATCCAACAAAGTTATGATGTTGAATCTCCAAAGACGGAAGGAGAGGAGGAAACTCATTGGTGGTGGTGGAATTAGGGGATAACCATAATGAAATCCCATAATCACCTATTTTTAATAGGTGATTAGGTTTTGGGTAAACACCCAACCGTACCCACCAACGATCATGGGATCCTAATATCTGGTGCCTTCAAAATTTAGGTCGCACTTTGGTAAAACTGTAACGACCTAAACTTTTACAATGAAAATTCATCTTGATATGGTTGAATGTATTATTGTGTAAAATGGTTATATAAAACATATTCACTTATTTGGATTTATTTTTTTGGATTTTAAAATAACATTATGAATTTTTATTTTTGCTAATATAGCCATTGAGAAGTGATCACATGATTAGTATAAATATAGGGCTTTAACAAATCCAATTTACTCAGACAGAGGAAGTGATGGACTAATATAGTATAATTTCTCCATATGAAGCACATTTTTTGGATATCATAAAAGAGGTGGTGTCACTAGGATTCACCCTTGACCAAGCCCAAGATGATCTTCAATATGTTACGGTTGAATGAAACCGCCTATGAGAGAACTAGAAGTTGATAGAGATTACCTCCCGAGCGATGTTATCCGAGACACCCCAAGAGTCTGTCACCATCACAGACCTTACCCTTAGGTCTTGTGCAGGTGTTATAAAGGGTTATGTAACAATACCCTTGATGTATGATTATGTGCATTATTTTTGTATAGAATAAAGAATATAGATTCATTTTATTATTGTTACATTATAAATAGTTTTTAAATCAAAAATACAATTTTTAGTTAATATTAAATTAAGAAATATATTTTGATGAATTATTGTATTTTTAAATTAAATATTATTTTAATAAAATATTATTAATAAATTAAATTTTTATTATTTTATAAATGATCATATTATTTTTATGAATACAATTGTAATTTTTATTAAGGTTTGAAAGATGTTGTTTTTCAAACCCCATGAATTTTTGATAAATGTCACTTTTCATTTTAAAAGTAAAAATTCACATATTTAGAAAATTATTTAGTTAAAATTAATATTATATTAGGAATAAGGATGTCTAAATTATCCAATGGTGAATTTTTCAAAATTTTCTGATATAGTCGAATTTTTTGGTAAAAATTAAATACCATTTAAATATATACTGTGTTTTATGAAATAATAATGGCCCAATAGTGTTGAAATAAAATACTATAAATTGTATTTTTGGCCAATATATGTTTTACCTTTAAAATAATGTGATTTTAGGTTTGTTTGATTCATTTTACAAAGCCTTAGTGGGACCTCTAAGACTAATAAAGCATTTTAACATTTTAAAATGATTTCCTTTAAAGTGTGACTCACCTCTACATAATCAAGCCTAATATTTTAATAGGATAGTCCATTGGCCTTATAAAATAATTTTTCCACTCCCCTTTGGAAAAACCCGTGGGAAAACCTTGGTAAAGTTTTTGGTTTTGATTAGTTTAATGTGTAGTGTCCAAAACCTAAATAATAAACAATTCCCTCTCATTTGCTATATAAACCCACTCAACCTCCCATTAATCTTCACTCAATAACTTTGGAGATATAAAAAATATGACCTCCTCTCTATATAATCCTTACAAGGTGACCTAATATCCCTATAAACCACTTGTATGCCTCTCCCAACCCTTTGGGATCACACTTCCAAGTAAGGGATTTCTTCCTTTCTCATTTTTGTCCAAATTTATTTATGTTGTTATACCATTTTATTTTCAATTATAAATGTCGGGTTATTATTTCTCACCTCCCCCATACTTCCCTCATTATTTTTTAATGATGATATAACTCTTTCTCTCTCATTAATTTCTCCCATGTACACTTGTTACCAGGTCGAAATTCTGTAAGGAATTTCTGTCTTCTCATTAGCATTCAAGCAATTATTTTATATTATGCATCTAAATTCCATTACCTATGTTGGGACACTTATATATAGGACCCCATACATTCCATTTCATTTACTTATGATTAGATACTCATTTTTCTCTCATAAACCATTTTTATGAATTATTATGTCACGTCGTTATGCTGTCAAAATCGCACCACGATTTTCCAAGCCAAAATCATCATGTAGTGTATACCGTACCCATTTCTCTATCAAGGTTATTCACCTTTATGCACATATAAATTTTTAATGGTAATTTTATATATTTATTCCACATTATTTAATCATGGAATAACTTATGATGTTGAATGATTTCGTGTTATATGATCCATGTGGCACACTTATGCATGTAATGAAATGATTAAGAAGGGTATGCCCTGATAGTGATCCAATGCATTGGGTAATGAAAAGTTTCATGATATGCCATGTGAAATGAGTGTTTACTCATAATAATTCAAGTGAGATGAGGTTTTACTCATTCTCTATGTGTAATGAGCCTTGGATCATGATAATATCATGTTAAATGTTGTTTCCACATTTCCATGTTATGATAATCATGCTATATCATGCCTTTATGTTCATGTTTCTATTGTGATCCATTAATATGACTATTTCATAAAATGTAATATATTATTCATTTTATGCCTTGTTTACACACTTACTGGGATTTATAACTAACCCTTTTTTATGCATGTCCTCAGGTTATCCCATGCTGTGTAAGTCCGAAGGAATGTTGTGGTCATGTAAAAGAAGCTTTCATTAAAGATGTTGTGCTATATGTTCTAAGTTATTATGTAATGTTCCTCATTTCCCAAGAAACTAGACCTCTCGATCCTAAAATTTGGCTTAAGTGCAATTTTATGTAATAAATATTCTTTAAGTGTGTAATATATATCAGGGTTGTTATAAAAACAACGTGTTACTAACTCAACAGCGGTCTCAAATTTTCAATCTGAGTCATTATTTAGAAGTTATTTGAATTAACGTCTAAGATAAAATAATTTTTATTTAATTATTTTATTTACAATTTCTCCATCTATGGATTTTCTGTAGGATACCCACACCGACCAAAATTAAGTCTTACCTAGGTTAAACACCACACTCTAGTCTCAACCAAGACCTCATATTTCTAATCTGATCTACCATTTGAGAGATATAGGATTTCCTTCATCTTCATAGTATAAAATATACTTAATATTTTTATAAAAACTATTCCAGACACACTGGAACATAGAATTTCATGCCTTTTCAGTGCCTAACTTTTGAAATATTTGTATAAATATTCCAAATTCTAACAATGTTAAAACCATATCTCTATATCATTGTCTTCTTCAATCATTTATTCCCTAAAAATAAAAACTAGGGAAACAACTCGGGATAATGAACTCATCACTAGCTCTCCCGCTCCCAAGAAAACCTTCACATTTTTTAGATAGCATAGAACACAAACCAAATGGATGGCCCATCCTCATAAGGTTTTCTCCTATTGATTAAGTTTATAGAAACATACATGTATCTCCTCAGCTATGACATATTGGGGATGCCATGCGGTCACTCTAGCTATTGAGGTATGGCAAGGTTGTATGAAACCTCTCCATCTCTTTACACGGTCCCAAACTTTCTGATGAAAATCAAGTTATTGTTTTTCCTACTGGCCGAACATGCATCTCACATCGCAACTAGAATCATTGTTTGTACCTTGAATAAGGTCTCATGATTCCCTCTTTCCAAATATCTATCAGGTGAAATTCCCAAGGATATATGGTCACGTAGGATTTTTCAGTCGATGTATCACAACTGAGACTCTCTTACATGCTCAAGAAGTGAAGGAGTCAACACCATCAACTAAAGAAAAAATTAACTCTCCTACTTCAACAAGGTCAGTTGTAGAGAAGCTAACTGCTTTGACACTTCCCACATTAGGCGATCTTGGAAATTCTTGTTAAGGGCATCTACTGGAATGACTCCCTTTCCTGGAGTATAGACTATGTAAAATTCATAGCCCGATAGGATGTTTAACAGGTTTTGGCATCTCAGGTTCAAGTATTTCTAGGTGAAGATGTACCTGAAACTCTGGTGTTATGAGTGAATCTCAAAGAATTATCACAGGAGATAGAATCTCCACATTCTAAGGGACAAGACTACTGATGAAAAAACCAAATAGTGAGTCATGTCATTCTATTCATGGGGTATCCATCACCATGACATGTACATGATATCTACAACATCAAGACATGACATTGATCATGAAAGGTACCAACGAATAGGGCAGTTGAGTAAACTCATCCAACTATAATAGGCTAGAAATGGAAAGCACATCTCATACCCCATGTTTCATGGCCTATCATGGAAGGAGTGTAACCCCAAACTAGACACTACACCACACCCACTAGTGGAATTCCATGAAAAATGAGGCCAGACAGAAAAACTCTACTGGAAAAGAAAGGATCTTCTCCAACACTCCATTGTACAACCTCGCCCAAGAATGTACAAGTTAGGGAAACTCATCCACCTCACTTCAATATTATTTTCTTTAGGTGGAACTAAATCACTATCTTGGTTTTTCTCGCATCACAAAAACACATCTTGGTGGGGAAATGGTCTATCTTCCTCATGCATTAGAAGCTACATCAAACAACACCGACACATGATTACATTTATGCCCTCGCCTCACCCCGGTAAAACCTCAAGTGAGGAGCATGGATAAATGAGTACTTCACATAGTGCCCAACAATTTCTACTAAAATAATTTTAAGAGACAAATAGCATACCTCTTATCATCTCATGCATCATGAAATCATAGACATCCAAAGATTGAAACTGTATATAGCCCCAACTACTAGCTTCCTGAGACTGACATGGGATGCATGGTGGTGGTATTGGTGGTGGAAGGAACTCATAACTTTGTCCCCCACCTCCAGTTCCACATGTTCCTATGAAAGCACTACCACCCTCAGGACCACCCTGTCCCTACCTACGGGATCCCTAATTACAGCGCTACCTCTACCAAGGAGGTCCACTTGATGTCTTCTTGGGTTTCTCAACACCTCTGGTCTGGTAGTCACGCACCATGTGACCTCACTCATCAAATCCATAGCACCGACCCTCTTTGGGATGACCCGGTGCTTCCTAACCACATTCTGAAGTCTGATCATTAGAATATATCCTACATCAAGATCTTATCGACTAACACCTAATACTTTCAGTAGACATATCAACTCTTTTTAAACCACTTCCACAACCTTCTATATGGAGTCCCTCTGATAGAATAATCTCTATAACTGATACCTAGTCCAGGACCCCACCATATGTGGGGATTCACAATGATACTATGATAGCACAAATATCTCAGCAGAGTCCCTCGTCAAACTTCTCTGCTTGAAAGTATCCATTGAGAACCATGTCTGGAGAGTGGTGTGTAAGTTATACGAACCTAGTCGCGTACTCATCCATTGTCATCCCACCCTATAGAAGCTCAAGAAGTACTTTGAATTTGAACAGAGTGCAAGAAGGAGGGGTATTACTCCTCAAGGAATAGTTGTTGGAAGCCATCCCACATGAGTACTGACTCATCATGAATCTATGTAACCAGAATACACCAACATCCAGTTGTTCCCTGGAAAAGACTGCCTACTAAAGTCACCAATTGATCCATCAGTTTCTGAACAAGCCTAATGAGGTATACCACTTACTCTAGCCAATTATCTAGTACCTGAGGATCTTTCTCACCATAAACCCTCAGCAGTATCTGACGCTGGAACTCATGGAGTGTTCCTACCTATCACATGTTCTCATCCTACTCTTTTGGGACTAACTATTACTCAATAGGTGGAGGTTGTGCAACCTGAACACCTAGAGAAAGGGGATCACATGAAGGGCCATAAATCAAGGCCTCGTCGATCATAGAACCATCATCATGAACCAGAGCAAGTATCATGGATGGCTGTCATTGTGAAGGCATCATGAAGATCATCAAGGAGTATTGTAGTAGGATGAGTATATATATATTAATAACAATGGGGAGAAGACTCAAGGACAGTTAAAGACTCAATCCTATATTATTCATGTACCAAAGTTCCCAATATTAAATGACTCAGCATACCGAGTCAACAAGCAGGTAATCAGGGTCCTGGTGAATAGCTACGTCACTCATCGCCCCATCACTGGACTCATTGGTCTGAGAGCCACTCTTGAGACATGTTGACATTGTTTCCGTAAACCCAACCAGGGCCATTTTAGGGAAATGACTGAACAGTGTCCCTAGGGTCGAACCACCTTTGATACCACTTTTTCACGACCCGACCCATATCGTCGCTCGAGTTGCAACTACCACAAGCCCACATCCATAATCTAGGGGTGGAGACAAGTGCTGACAACACAACAATATCGAGGATTCTATTTCCTACAAACCTTTACACACACATGTATCTAACTAAATTAAAAAGTTCATAGTTAAAGAAAAAATATGCAGCACTATTATAAATAAACCAAGCATGCATGAACATCTAAATAGAACAATTAAAATAGATTGAACTGAAAGGAAAAAAAGGGTAAAATACATGTCCAACATGAAATGTGTAAAAACCTTGTAGTAACTAAAAAATTACAATAGTTGAGAGAGCACCTCTCTTGAATCCCAAGAAACAACCATTGTATGTGGTCCAAGAACCTGTATCGCTATGCTCCTCTGAAGTCACAGTCAACCTGTCTGTTGTCTGCATATAACGCGACATGTGCAGGAAAATACCTTGCAAGGGTGAATATAAAAAATAATCAATAAGATTTCCCAAAAAGGATAAGGGGCAGCTATAAGAGATACTTAGAAAAATATAAAATAACAAATAGGAAAATGTATAGTAAAAGGAATGCATCTAAACACAAAAAAAAAAGAGAGTAAACATAAGCTTATCTGAACATAAGGAGCTAGAAATGGTGAGAAGATGAACTTCTCATCGAGTATTCTCTATCTATAGTTGAAGATTACACTCGTCTAACCACAAGAATCTAGAGACGGAAATCACATGGCATACTTCATGCGTTTTCACCTCTTCTAAGAATAGAGTAACCAAAACCCAAGGAGTGAGAACTTGAAATAGAATATATATATATATATATACATGGTCATGGAGACCCTAACAACAGAGTAAGGGGATCTCCATCTCACAGCTCAGTCAAAGAAGAAGAGTAACCAATAGTTCTATAAGTCACCCCCAATGATGCCCATTATCCCTCACATCTACCCTGAACAAGCTAGTCAACGGGACTCAGTCACCACACCTTGATATTATCACCTTTTGGTGCATCTGTCTCGCTTGCACGGCTTTAGTTCACATCACACGGACACATCTCAATGGGGAAAGTGCCCCAATTACCTGTGATTCCAATGTAACATTAATGTATGTCTCATCACTGATCCATAGCCAGAAAGAGTAAACCCAATATAGAGGACCCGCATTCTAGTGTTTCATGGGGACTCCACTCTATTAGTCACCATAGGGGACCCACATCCTGATGTGATAGGGGGATTCCACTCTTGTTCATCTAGGACCCTCTGCCTAGTGAGTCCGGGGGATTCCAATTAGAAGTAGCTAATAGAGGACCCATTCCCATTTATATGTGGGATTTTTAAAACCCCAAACTTCCATGTACGCTCCTCTTTGAATAATAGAGCAGCGTGTGTTGTACGCAACCTCGAGTTCTAACACACCGCAACCAATAAAAGTAGCAGTTATGAATAGTAGTACCCACATTTTGAAATTATATAAATTTTATATTTCAAAATGGACTTCATTTTTGGATTCGGAATATCAAAATTATCCTATGTTGAATTTTTGGTATTATTCTGAGAACTTCCAATTTTTGATGAATAGTGAAAAATACTTAAAAACAACTTTTTTAATCAAAATAATTTATAGTGATAAATTACACAATTGTGTGGTTATAAAGTGTAATTAGAATATATTTTCACCATTTTATCCAATGGTGGTCATTATAATTAATTTCACTTTTAAATTGGACATAAACAATTATCAATCTTTTGATTGATATTCTTTCTTAAAACAACGCTATTTGTTGTGACAGCGGGAATTAATTATTAAATTAATTAATTCAACTTTTATGTTTTAAATTTTTTAAAATACACATCATTTTTGAATTAGGAATATCAAATATAGCTTAGGGTTATTTTTTGGTGTTGTTCTGAAAAACATCGATTTTTGATGAATAGTGAAACCACTAAGTGGTAGTTAAAAAACTGATTTTTCGTTTAAATGAAATATTACCACCTCTGTGATTTTAATTTCAATAATCCGACAAACATGGATTTCATTAGGAAGAAAAATGTGGTTCAATGGGATTAAAATATTTTTTTGGTGAATAGTAACTTTTATGTTTTATTAATCGTGTTTAAAGGTAATTAGTGAAATTTAAGGTAAAAATGATATTATAAAAATATGAAAATACCTTTAAACTTGTACGAAGCTTACTGGATGAGTCATGGCCGACCATGAAAATCCATGGGTCAACTTGGGGACCCCATTGAACAACTTGGGTATGAAAATGACATTAATAACTTTTTATTTAAAGTAAAAATAAAATTGTCACAAACATGTGTTGTTTTACTAAAACAATTATTACATGGGGTTATATAAGTTAACTTTTTTACTATAAATATTCATTTTGAATCAAAAAAGATTTCCTACATCATGATATTTTTTTATAATTTTTATACTTTAAATAAATTAAATTTTTAATCACACCATAATGATGCAGCGATTACCTCATTAATTAACGATTTAAATAAAATGAAAAGACAATGTAAAATCTAAGAATTAAACTTTTCCAAAGCCTATTGGATGGGTGTATTTCGAACCCTAATCACCTTATCCTCAAAATATATCATTTTGGGACCTTTATAATACGAAAATCATTTCATAATAAAGTAACATTTCAATCCTTCCAAGAGTGCCCCTCCTCTCCTCTTATAAAAGGCCCCCAACTCTACCACCTTATTCACACCTCTCAAGCCATTTTTCTCAGCCAAACTCTACCCCAATACCCTATAATATTCCCTATATTCATCCTAGAAGCCTTACCTTAGGAAGAAATCTCTTAAAGAAACCCTTTTGGTTCAAACTAATGGGAGTTACCCGATTTTAAGGTAATTTCTTCTCTTATGTTCGTTTGTTTTATTTTGCTTCTCCAACCCCATAAACTCTTTTTATAACTTTCTTTTGTAACAAAACCAGTATATTAAATATACTAGGATGTTTTTATGATAATTATTAGAGCTACACATACACACACCTCCGTCTAATGGTTAAATAACATACTGTTTCCGTGGATGGTGAATTACTGCCTCACGAAACGATGATTGTTCTATCTTCTCCTACCACCTCTCATGGTAGAAATTATGATGGCACTATATTTATTTATTATATATATTATATTTATTTTCTCTCTATGCTTCTTTATTTTATATTTATATCATACCTTTATTCTTTTCATGTTGTGAAAATGCAATAATTCCATTTGAGGAAGTGTGGAATACAGCCCCCTCAACTGATGTGACTCGTTCATGCAATACATGGAATATATAAAGAATAAAATTAATGAACTTATGTGACCTATATAACATATAATATATATATATATATCTCATTTTGTTTTAATTCCATTAATTACGAAATATAAATGAAAGTAGCGTTCATGCGTACGTACGGCTTACCGTCTCCATGAACGGTGCATTTCATTTCTTACCTCTAAGTGTAATGTAATATTATAAAGTCCAGTATATACTGAATATATATTATATATATGATATCTAAATCATGAATATAATTCTGGATGTAATGGATATTTTACCACATGAACAAATTGTAAATATAAGAAGTTTATTTTTGACTCAAGTACCAAAGATCGACAAAACGACCGTTATTAACTTAAATAATTACATAATGTTCATAACATGATAATAAGTGATATAAAAGAGATAATGAACTTGAAAAAGGTTCTTAAGCAAGTAGAAATTATCTCTAGTTTGTTATTCAGGATATTAAAGAACGGTCTAGTGAAGTCGGACATGAGGTAAGGGAACTTCTTAACCCAATTTCCGTTCTTTGGGTTAATCTCCTACTTTCAAATTATGTCATGATATTATTATGTACTATCTTGTATTTGTACTTTCTTTATGTGTACTTATAGTGAATACACATAATAGATCTATTTTATTTAAAAAATCATCTTTGTAAGGGACTTCATCTCAATATCCTTTCATTGAGGCATATTTGGTTTTATACACAACTTTCCTTTATACGGTTTATAAACCCCTTTGAATTTTACTTTTATTCAAAAGGAATATTTTTATACGAAGCGTTTTTACTAAACGAAAAAAGGAATTTTTTTTCTTACGTATGTGGCGACAACGAATTCTCTGCCGCCCTGACTATTATTTGAGTTTCGGCTTCCTCTATAAGCCATAACTTTTTTTTAAATGAAAAATAAATACCATGTTTTACTTTTCTTTTATTTTGGTATTGAAAATGATTTTGAAAATGTTTTCATTATATCAAGGTGTTTTATTGATATCTTGTGATTGAAATGTGGAAATTTTATGTTTCCTTTATGCATGTCTTATTTGATATGATTATGTTATGTTCTATGATATGTTTAAACCTGTTAATATGAGGAATGAATTGGACTTAATAAGTGATGGCTGGAGCCCGCTATAGCTCCTCGATGCATCGGCAGGTCTCATGATACAAACTAGTGTCTTGGAACGAGGCCTTGACAAAATCTTATTTTTAGTCTTGGCACGAGGCCTTGACTACGTGGTTATGATAGTATGGCATTATGCATTCCATCATTATGAAAGTGGTTATTGATATTGCATGTGATTATTTGACCAGTAGAATATCCATGTGAATAAGTAAATGGAATTATTTCATTTTACTTTTGCCATATTATGCTAAATTTCAAGTTTAAAAGGCTTTTGTTTTAGTTATACATTGCCTTAAATTTTTATGTTTATTTATGAAAGATTCTGCTATATTGTTATCCTTAATGAGCATCTGAGCTCACCCCTACCAATGTTTTAATTTTTCCAAGATGTGAAGAAGTATATTATGATTGACCTACAGGGATAGTATGAGGGGATATGAATACAAGATGTGGTTGTAGTTTTTTATTACTTTATGATGTAATGTAAGACTTATGAATGTATCTAGTGTTCGCAAAGCTACTAAACTAATCGGTCTTTCGAGACTTGATCTGTTGTGATCATGCCAATGTTACGCAATAATGCACCGACTCTGGGTAACTGGGGTCGGGGCATTACAGTTGGTATCAGAGGCAGTTTAGTACTAACCTTGGAAGCTAGATTTAGATAAACTCTGATTAGATCACATAGACCTAAGATAAAATTTGAGGATTAGTATAGAAGAAATTCCTATAATTTTGGTATTATAGAGATTTTGTGAGTTTTCTGAGCAATACATCCATGTTTGGATACGAGCAGGTAGAGGTGGCTCTGGCACAGATGTACCTAGGGGTAAAACCCAAAAACACCGCTTTGAGCTAGACTCGAACGAGAATTGGTGCACGACAATGGGTCTTGCTGCACTCATGGTTATGACAATCCTGGGGGATATGCTTTGGATAATTCTCATTTTAATTACAAATCCCTATAAAGGGTTATGAGTATATACTTCCTCAAAAAAAACATTTTTATGATTACAGATTATATCCATAAATAGTTCAATTTATGTTATGTGTTTTTCAAGTTTGTAATTATGTATTTTGATTCATAAACTAATCTAGTTTATGCCATTGATTAGAAATGGCGCCTAGTGGGAGGAATGGAAACCGTATCAATTCACACACTCCATGTAGGGATTTCCCTCCTGCTCAAAATAAGTATAGTGGAGTTGGTGATACAACTGGTGTTGATCAACATATCACCATACTAGGACAACTCACTCAGGTTATGAATAATAACCTTACTCATATGGAGCACCCTAATCCGCAATGTGGAGGATCAATGTTAGACCTCTTCATGAGGCAACAACCACAAACATTTAATGGGGGTACAAATCCATTATTAGCTGATTAATGGATAAACTCCTTAGAGAAAATATTCCACGCCTTGGGGAGTAGAGAAAGAGAGATGGTTGTCATGGCAGTTTACCGCCTCACTAGAGATACCGATCAATGGTGGTCGCTGATTCAAAACAAAAAGGAAGATGAAGAAGTATCAAGTATGGAATGGAGTTATTTTAAGGAAATTTTCATATAAAAATACTTTCCACATGACCATCGAGCAGATATGGAAAGGCAATTTCTAAGTCTGAGGCAGAAGGAGGATGAGAATGTCGCAAAGTATGAGGCTAACATTACAAGGTTAGCGAGTCATGCTACAGATTATATAGGTAACCCAAGAAGTAAGATTGATTGTTTCTTTGATGGGTTAAAACCATTTCTCCATCGAGATTTAGTATCACAATCTTTCTCAACATACGAAGATATAGTCTCATGTTCTATCAAGACAGAAAAGGAATTCTCTAAATCTTATGACAATAAAGTAAAGCAAGAGAAGAAGAGAATGGTGGAGAAAGAGACAGATAAAGGGAAAAAGGGAAGGAAGGATTTTCCATTATGCGATAATTGTGGGAAGAATCACCCTGGTACTTGCCTAAAAGGAATGGGAATTTGTTATAAATGTGGAGAAAAAGGTCACCAGGCTCATTATTGTAAGGGAAATAAAGAGGCTATCAATGTTGAATGCTACAATTGTAGGGAAATGGGGCATTATGAAAATGAATGTCCTAATCATCAGGGAAACTTACCTTAGAAAAGGCCAAGGGATCAAGGAAAATCTTATGATGTTACTACAGTTGATGTAGAATAATTAATGTATTGGTTCTTTTGGACTCAAGGATTATATTCTAGTTATAATAATAATGTGATATATATAAGGATTGTATTGTAGTACTTGTTGTTTTCATTAAGGTTTTAATATGATGAAGTTAATCATATATTTATATTTTACAATAAGAGAAACTTTACTTTGTTTGAGGAATCTGATGATACAATTGATTTTGAAATTTCGAGACCTTTTAGAGAAAGTCTGGATGGAGTTATTTTGGATAACTATAAAGGTTGGAATGGATTAAGTTGAACTTTGGATAGTATTGTTTAAGGTTAAAACATTTATGAAGATTATTTTTGGAATATTATAATACTATAGTTTAAGGTAAAGGACAACCTGCAGGTTGGGGGATAACCAATCGCGTCGGACAAAGCTGCAGGAATCGAACCCACAACCATAGTGTGACAGGCCTTTATTACCTACCACTAGCCTACAGGAAGTCCCTAGTTATTACAAAAAAAGTTTTCCTAATCTAAATGGTATGTGTTAATATTTGGAACCTTATACAATTATGATAAATAGAATATTTTTGAGTTTTATTACCTTTTAGAGTGAAAGATGGGTTTGTGGTAAAAAATTATTAAAGAATCAAAGTCTACATGACAAGTAAGTATATTTCCTTACATTCATATTAAATCTCCTAAATAAATTCCTCAACATTATGAAAGGTAACTTAAAACAAAAATGTTGTCGGTTAACTTTTCAAATTTGCGAATCAATAACAGTTTAACTAATCACAAGTTTTTGATTTTCTTATAGTTAACTTTCTCTTAATCCTGTTTTATACAAATATCCATCAAACCTTGATGGTTTGTTTTTCCTTCATATCCATATTTTCATAGAATCCTAGTATGGGCTATCTCGGGTGACCTTTGTACTTCTCTTTCTTTCTTTTAAAGTTATATTTTTATTAACCTTATTTCCGATGTGGTTTTTCCACAAAGGTATTTTCTATTTTTAACCTTTTATTTTCAAAGAAAAATTTTAAATTGCGAGGATGAAATTTATTGAATGAGGGGAGAATGTAACACCCCAATCTTCCATGGTACGCTCCTCCTTGAATAATAGAGCAGCGTGTGTTGTACGCAACCTCAAGTTCTAACACACCGCGACCAATAAAAGTAGAAGTTATGAATAGTAATACCCACTTTTTTGAAATTATATAAATTTTATATTTCAAAATTAAATTCATTTTTGGATTTGGAATATCCAAATTATCCTATGTTGAATTTTTGGTATTTTTCTGAGAACTTCCAATTTTTGATGAATAGTGCAAAATACTTAAAAACAACTTTTTTAATCAAAATAATTTATAGTGCTAAAATTATACAATTGAGTGGTTATAAACTGTAATTATAATATATTTTTACCATTTTATCCAATGTTGGTCATTAAAATTAATTTCACTTTGAAATTGGACATAAACAATTGTCAATCTTTTGATTAATATTCTTTATTAAAAACATGCTATTTGTTGTGACAGTGGGAATTAATTATTAAATTAATTAATTCAACTTATATGTTTAGAATTTTTTAAAATAGACATCATTTTTGAATTAGGAAAATCAAATATAACTTAGGGTTAATTTTTGGTGTTGTTCTGAAAAACTTCGATTTTTGATGAATAGTGAAACCACTAAGTGGTAGTTAAAAAACTGATTTTTCATTTCAATGAAATTTTACCACCTCTGTGATTTGAATTTATAAAATCCAACATACATGGTTTTCATTAGGAAGAAAAATGTGGTTCAATGGGATTAAAATAATTTTTTTGGTTAATAGTAACTTTTATATTTTATTAATCGCGATTAAATGTAATTAGTGAAATTTAAGGTAAAAATGATATTATAAAAATATGAAAATACATTTACACTTGTCCTACACTTATTGTATGAGTCATGGACGACCAAGAAAATCCATGGGTCAACTTGGGGACCCCATGGAGCCACTTGGGTAAGAAAATGACATTAATAACTTTTTATTTAAATTAAAAATAAAATTGTCACAAACATGTGTTATTTTACTAAAACAATTATTAAATGGGGTTATATAAGTTAACATTTTGACTATGAATATTCATTGGAAAGGTAAAAATATTTCCAACATCATGATATTTTTTTTATAATTTTTAGACATTAAATAAATTAAATTTTTAATGACACCATGATGATGCAGTGATTACCTCATTAATTAATGATTTAAATAAAATGAAAAGACAATGTAAAATCTAAGACTTACACTTGTCCAAAACATATTGTATGGGTGTATTTAGAACCCTTATCACCTTATACTCGAAATATATCATTGTGGGACCTTTATAATCCTAAAATCATTTCATAATAAAGTAACATTTCAATCCTTCCAAGAGTGCCCCTCCTCTCATCTTATAAAAGGCCCCCACCTCTACCACCTTATTCACACCTCTAAAGACATTTGGCTCTCCCAAACACTGCCCAAATACTCTCTAAAATTCCCTATCTTCATCCTAGAAGCCTTACCTTAGGAATAAATCTCTTCAAGAAACCCTTTTGGTTCAATCCAAAGGGAGTTACCCGATTTTAAGGTAATGTCTTCTCTTATGTTCGTTTGTTTTTTTGCTTCTCCAACCCCATAAACTCTTTTTATAACTTTCTTTTGTAACAAAAAAAGTATCTTAAATATACTAGGATGTTGTTATGATAAGTATTCGAGCTACACTTACACACACCTCCGTCTAATGGTTAAAGAACATACTGTTTCCGTGGATGGCGAATTACTACCTCACGAAATGATGATTGTTCTATCTTCTCCTACCACCTCTCATGGTGGACATTATGATGGAACTATATTTATTTATGATATATATTATATTTATTTATTCTCTATGCTTCTGTATTTTATATTTAAATCATGCTTTTCATGTTGTGCAAATGCGATAATTTCATTTGAGGAAGTGTGGACTACCGCCCCCTCAACTAATGTGACTTGTTCATAAAATACATGTAATGTATAAAGAATGAAATTAATGAACTTATGTTACCTATATAACATATAATATATATATTTATATCTCATTTTTTTTAATTCCATTAATTATGAAATATAAATGAAAGTAGTGTTAATGCGTACGTACGGCTTACCGTCTCCATGAACGGTGCATTTCATTTCTTACCTCTAAATGTTATGTAATATTATAAAGGCAAGTATATACTAGATATATATGATATATATGATATCTAAATCATGAATATAATTCTGGATGTAATGTATATTTTACCACATGAACAACTTGTAATTATAAGAAGTTTATTTTTGACTCAAGTACCAAAGATCGCCAAAACGACCGTTATTAACTTAAATAATTACATAATGTTCATAAAATTGATATAAAAGGGATAATGAACTTGAAAAAGGTTCTTAATCAAGTATAAATTAAATCTAGTTTATTATTCAGGAGATTAAAGAACGGTCGAGTGAAATCGGACACGGGGTAAGGGAACTTCTTAACCCAATTTCCGTTCTTTGGGTTAATCTCCTACTTTAAAATTATGTCATAATATTATTATGTCTTATCTTGTATTTTTACTTTATTTATGTGTACTTATAGTGAATACACATAATAGATCTATTTTATTTAAAAAATGATCTTTGTAAGGGACTTCATCTCAATCTCCTTTCGTTGAGGCATATTTGGTTTTATACACAACTTTCCTTTATACGGTGTATAAATCCCTTTCACTTTTACTTTTATTCAAAAAGAATCTTTTTATACGAAGATTATTTACTAAACGAAAAAAGGAATTTTTTTTCTTACGTATGCGGCGACAACGACTTCTCCGCCGCCGTGACTATTATTTGAGTTTCGGCTTCCTCTATAAGCCCCAACTTTTTTTTAAATGAAAAATAAATACCATGTTTTACTTTTCTTTTATTTTGGTATCAAAAATTCTTTTGATAATGTTTTATTATATCAATTTGTTGTATTGATATCCTGTGATTGAAATGTGGAAATGTTATGTTTCCTTTATGCATGTTTTATGTGATACTATTATGTTTTGGTTTATGAAATGTTTAAACCTGTTCATATGAGGAATGAATTGGACTTAATAAGTGACGGTTGGATCCCGTTATATCTCCTCAATGCATTGGCAGGTCTCATGAGACAAACTAGTGTCTTGGAACGAGGCCTTGACAAAATATTATTTGTAGTCTTGGCACGAGGCCTTGGCTACATGGTTATGATAGTCTGGCATTATGGATTCCATAATTATGAAAGTGGTTATTTATATTGCATGTGATTATTCGACCAGTAGAATATCCATTTGAATAAGTAAATGGCATTATTTCATTTTACTTTTTCTATATTATTCTAAAGTTCAAGTTTAAAAGGATTATGTTTTAGTTATACATTGCCTTAAATGTTTATGTTTATTTATGAAAGCTTCCGCTATATTTTTATCCTTACTGAGCATCTGAGCTCACCCCTTCCATTGTTTTAATTTTTTCAGGATGTGAAGAAGTATATTATGAATGACCTGCAGGGATAGTATGAGGGGATATGAAGACAAGATGTTGTTGTAGTTTTGTTTTACTTTGTGATGTAATGTAAGACTTATTAATGTATCTAGTGTTTCCAAGGCTACTAAACTAATCGGTCTTTCGAGACTTGATCTTTTGTGATCATGCCAATGTTACGCAATATTGCACTGACTCTGGGTAACTGGGTTCGGGGCGTTACAGGATTCCACTCTTATTATCATCATTAAGGACCCACACCCTAATGCATTAACAGGATTCCACTCTTGTAGTGGTCGTAGAGGACTCACGCCCTTGTGCGTCAGGGGTATTCCACTCTCATTGTAGTCGTAGACGACCCACACCGATGTCGATGGGTTATTTCACTCTGTGTCATAGAAGAACTACACTGTCCATCCCAACTAGATGGTACCTATTGGAAAGCACTAACATGACACTACCTAATCACTGCCATCATCTGACATCACTCGAAAAGTCATCATGCACAAAACATCTAGTATAGTGTCTTGAAAGCCACTACAGAGGGCATCATCACATTCTACGTGAAAAATAACTTTGGATAGGCTGCTCGCATGTTGAAACCTGAGACAAAAAACTGACATGAGAGGTAGAATATTCATCAAGAGGTACACAGTATGTGTTGGTCCCACACAACGTGTGACACCACCTCATCACCTAGCCATGTACATAGCCATACTCGGGTATTAAACTGCGAACTAGTAACCCTAGGCATACCAGTGTACTCCCAAAGTACACAACATATCTATCCAAAATCCTAATTTGTGCATTGTGCACATTGATGATCCAAAGGGAGAAAAATAACTTTTAATAGCATGCCTCCTCAGATGGCCCTTCATGACCAAAGGGATCACGTCTTTCTGATCCTTGCAGAAAAGCTCACAAGATCGACCATTCATTCACCTGAAATGGACTCCCAGTGAAGAAGTTGTATCTCTCTACATCGTACATGGATGGTGCCTCATGGGGCCCACATCTTGATCATGAAAGGAATCATATAGATCATACTGTTGCGATCATCATGAAAAACACCCTGTATTTTCAATTCATTTGTCCCAAACAGACACCCGGTGAAATAGTCACATTTCACCGCAAACGCCCAAACTAGGCCTTGTGGATCCTGCACCTTGATTTCTATTTAAGTACCCAAAATTGATCTTGAAATGTCCACCTTAATTTTAGGTTCATGATGCTTCTAATAGAGCATCGATCGTACGTTGTATATAGAAGTTATGGCTGATCAAAGTTGTACAAAAATAATATATTATTATTATTTGAGAGTTTCGGGGGCCCAAGCCACGCGACCAAAAAAATGTATCCAAAATCAGCCTTAATATGAAAATCTCAATTCTAGGGTCACGTTGCAGCTGATGGTTTTGTAATCTGATATCATGCAGAGGAGTTATGTACGAATTTTTATTTGACACCCAAAATAATAATAACATTATTATAATAATAATATTATCATCTTCTCTTTTTTACAATCAATAAAGGGGCATGCATGAGCCCCCTCCCCAATTTTATCCATTCCTAGGTATCTCCCCGCCCCTCCGTGGATTCCCTTGTATTTTAGTTTTTATTATTATTATTTTCTTTTTCATTTTGCTTTTATCTATTTGACATTTTCTTACCACATCTAAATTATCCATGGGTTTTCAGTAGAAACTTGAATCGTGATGCCTAACATGCATGAACCACCAGACACACTGAGCATCTACATGGGCTGGCACTAATCATCTACCCTCATCTGCACGGTTCCCCCCAGTGCCTTGCAAACAAACCCCAACCTCCGCCAATCGATTTAGCGGCGGTTTTGAAAAACCACCGCTAAATTGTGCGTCGAGAAACTATTTGCGGCGGTTTTCAAAACTGTCATAGAACGTTTCGCATCGGTTTTTTAGCGGCAGTTTTTTTTTATTTTTTTTAATTATTTAAATTATTTAAATTATTTATTTTATTTATTTTATTTATCTTATATATCTTATTTATCTTATTTATCTTATTTATCTATTTATCTTATTTATCTATTTATCTATTTATCTATTTATTTTTTTATTTATTTTATTTATTTTATTTATTTTATTTATTTGTTTTATTTATTTTATTTATTTTATTTATTTTATTTATTTTATTTATTTTATTTATTTTATTTATTTTATTTATTTTATTTATTTTATTTATCTACTTATTTTTTTATTTTTTTATTTTTTTATTTATTTTATTTATTTTATTTCTTTATTTTATTTATTTTATTTATTTTATTTATTTTATTTATTTTATTTATTTTATTTATTTTATTTATTTTATTTATTTTATTTATTTTATTTATTTTATTTATTTTATTTATTTAACTTTATTTATTTTGTATTTATTTTATTTCATATTTATTTTATTTAGTTCATATTTATTTTATTTATTTATTTCTTATTTTATTTATTTATTTTGTATTTTATTTATTTATTTCGTATTTATTTTATTTATTTCGTATTTTTTTATTTATTTTATTTATTTCATTTATTTCACATTACGTTATTTACTTTATCCATGCATGCATGCTAATGCCCATGCACATGCCCATGCAAATGCTCATGCACATGCCCATGCAATATAAAGAAATACTGCGTTTGGTGAGATTTGAACCCCTAACCTCTTGCATATTTTCCAAAGACTTTACCACTCCAGCAAGCTCGTCGTGTGGTTAATAAACCGAATAATATACTTATATATACTAATTGAAAAAACAAATAATACAAAACTAATAGATATAAACTCAATAATAATTAAACAATAAGCAATAATCAATAACTAATAACCAATAATTAATAATTAATAATTATTGATTTATTAGTTATTTATTGAGTTATTTATTATTATTTACTGTTTATTATAATAAATAACAAATAAATTATAATAATTTTTACATAAATTATAAAATTATGAAAATAAAATAATAAAATAATAAAATTATGAAATTAAGAGAAGAAATAATAAATAATAAATCATAAATCATAAATCATAAATCATAAATCATAAATAAATACCAATAAATAACAAACGATAAACGATAAACAATAAATAATAAATAATAAATAATAAATAATATTAAATATTAATAAACAAATAATAAATTATAATAAATAATAAATAATAAATAATAATAAATAATAATAAATAATAAATAATAAATAATAAATAATAATAAATAATAAATAACAATAAATCATAATAAACAAATAATAAATAATAAATAATAAATAATAAATAATAAATAATAAATAATAAATAATAAATAATAAATAATAAATAATAAATAATAAATAATAATAAATAATAAATAAAAAACTATAAATAATAAAAAATAAAAAATAAAAAATAATAATAAATAAATAATAATAATAAATAATAAATAATAAATAATAAATAATAATAAATAATAAATAATAAATAATTATAAAAAATAAATAATAAATAATAAATAATAAATAATAAATAAGAAATAATAAATAATAATAAATAATAAATAATAAATAATAAATAATAAATAATAAATAACAAATAACAATTAATAAATAATAAATACGAAATAATAAATAATAAATAATAATAATAAATAATAAATAATAAATAATAAATAGTAAATGATAAATAATAAATAATAAATAATAATAAATAATAATAAATAATAAATAATAAATAACAAAAAATAAATAATAATAAATTACAAAAAATAAATAATAATAAATAATAATAAATAATAAATAATAAATAATAAATAATAATAAATAATAAATAATAATAAATAATAAATAACGGATAATAAATAATATTTAATAAATAATAAATAATAAATAATAAATAGTAAATAATAAATAATAAATAAGAATAATAATAAATAACACGTAATTAATAATTATAATTAAATAAATAATAAATAATAAATAATAAATAATAAATAATAAATAATAAATAATAAACAACAATTAGTAATAGATAATAATAAATATATAATAATTAATAATTAATAATTAATAAATAATTAATAAATAATAAATAATAATAATAATAAATAATAAATAATAATAAATAATAAATCATAAATAATAAATCATAAATAATAAATAATAATAAATAACACAAAATTAATAATTATAAATAAATAAATAAATAATAATAAATAATAAACAATAAATAATAATAAATAAATAATAATTTAGAATATATAATAAATAAAATATTTTTATTACTAATAATAAATAATATATAATAAATAATAAATAACCAGTAACAAATATTATTATTAATAAATAATAGATAATAAATAATAACTAATAAATAATAAATAAATATAAATAATAAATAAATATAAATAATAAATAATAAATAACTAGTAACAAATAAGAGATAATAAATAATTTAAAGTATATTATAAATAATAAATAATAAATAATAAATAATAAATGAAACACATGAAAAAGTACGAAAATGCGTGATAAGGGATGGAAAATTATGAAAACGCATGAAAACAGATGGAGAAGCATGAATAAGGGAGCATTAGAAAGCATGAGAACGCATGAAAACTCATGAAAACTCTGAAAAAACCCCTTAAGAATTCAACTTAATCATCATAATAACCCACAAAACCCATTGATAAAGATAACAAGTCATGGAAACCCAAATAAATAGTAATAAATGGAGCAACCGTTAAAACCTATCAAAACGGTCATAAAGTGACAAAAACATTGGACTCGCATTAATGGAGATAACTTATGATCCGAGTGTCCGTTCCAGATCTACCACCAGTCAAATCAAAGATCCTAAAACGATCTTCGAGCTGATAGGTTAAAGAGACCGAATGGACCGGCGGATCAGAAGTTGCGTCCATTTTAAAAAAACTGACGGGGAACAGGTACTAGAAACAAGGCATCGAAAAACATAACAAACCTAATACCCACTAAAAAGGCCATAACTTATGATCCAAGAGTCCATGTGGGTGCTGCGACTAGTGAAACTGATGCTCATGGAATGAACTACGATCTGGCAGGTGGAGGAGTCCAAACTGACATGCGGATCGAATGTTAGGTCTGTTTGAAGACAAGCTCGACAGGACACCGGTGATGGAAATGGGGTTTTGGAGGCTTTCGGAGGGGTTTTTGGGCTCAAAAAACACAACATAAGCTTTCTTGTGTCAAATTGGTGTGTATCTCTCTTCTCTGGCTTTGATTTGATATATGGTAGAGCCCAAACACACACCCGAAGCGAAAGTAATGGTCGTTTGAAGTTGTAGAACTTTTTTCACCTTTCTTATAACTCTCATATCATCTGAACCTTAGACTGTCTCACGATTTTGATTATACAGACCTCTAGATTTATTCATGATCTTCGATTTGATTGGTCGTGGTGCTCCAACAGATGCCCGGATCAAAAGTTATGGTTGTTTTAGTGATTTCGGGGTTTCTCATGTTTTTTTATTTTTTTCCTTTGATTTCACGGCGGTTTTACCCAAACCCCCACTATTTTGCGGCGTTTTTTTTAAAAAACCTCCACTAATCATCGAAAAAATTAAAAAAAATTAAAAAAAATTAAAAAAAATTAAGACATTTCGTGGGGGTTTTTAAACCGCCGCGAAATAGCGGCCCGAAAAACATTTAGCGTCCGTTTTTAAAACCGCCGTGAAAAAACCACCGTGAAACGACCGTTTTCCTGTAGTGGAACCCCAGTTGACGCTACTCGATCTATTACCGGTACATAGATCCTGACCACCTGATCTGCTCGAGAAACGCCATATGTGTGTCGCACCTCCCCCTTGCCAAACCTTGTGTGAAAACCCTCAATTCGATCATATATTCAATTCTATTTTCTATGTAATTGTATCATAATTTCATGTCAAAACATTCTCAAAGAGTTTCCATCTGTCGATGATGCAATCGAACTTCCACAAATTTTCTGATCTCGATCCCAAACTTGAATTTGTGGGAAAAACAAATCATTTCACCAATGATTGATTGCACAACAAATTAATTTTAGGTATTAATCGAAAAACCATCCAAAATAATTAATGATAAGGAATTGATAAAGAACTCTGGGAGATCGCTGTGATAGACAAAATTAATGATTGTATTGAGATAGATATGGTCTCGTTAAAACTATAAACAAAGATGTATAAAAAATAATTAATAAACTGTGTGGCTCATGCGAAGGTTGGAAATTTCCAAGAAATCAAATCAGATTCAAGGTTGATGCTTGATTAATTAAAATGAGGGTGGAAACAAACAAAAGACAAGACCTACCACAATTTGGATCTGTTCTTCGTTGAAGAACACCCCCGCCAAAGCATCATCAAATATTTTTCATTGATCCACCAAAGTTCCATGGTTTAATCTCCAAAGGAAGAGGGAGAGGAGGAATCTTATTGATGGTGGTGTAATTAGGGGATAACCCTAATGAAATCCTATAATCACCTATTTATTAAAGGTTATTAGGTTTAGGGTAAAAACCCAACCATACCTGCCTATGGAAAAGGGATCCAAATATCTAGCACCTTCTCACTTTAGGTCACATAAAGGTAACACACTGCGCTTAAAACTCAAAGGGGGTCTCAAATTTCCAATCTGAGCCCCCTCTTCAGAAGTTATTCGAAATAAAGTTTGAGAGAAAGTAATTTTTATTTAATTATTTTATTTAGGGTTTCTCCCTCCATATATTTTTTCTATAGGAGACCCTCACCGACCGAAATTATATCCCACATAGGGTAAAATCCACGCTCTGGACTCAACTATGCCCTCGAATTTCTAATCTGATCTACCATTCGAGAAATATCACATTTCCTCCATGTTCATAGTGTAAAATATACTTAATATTTTTATCAAATTTATTATAGGAATGCCAAGCCTCTGAATCTCATGTCATCTTAGTTCCTAGATCTAGAAATATATGTATAAATATTTCAAATTATCACAAGGTAAAAACTAGTTCCTTACAATAACAATCCTTGAGAGGTGATAATGGAAGACAAAAGAAATCATTTTGTGAGCTGGTAGACTATTGTAAACACCAATAATGATTTCATATCCAATTTGATGAAGATGAGTTGAATTTAATTTATTCCATTAATATAATGAAATATAATTAATTTTTATATACTATTTTTATCATAAGTTCATAGTTTAAGAATATTTTATGGAACTGGAAGATTAAATAAAACAAAAACACATAGTACGTAATTTTACCTCTTCTCAAACAACGTATTTAAAATTATACCTAAATTATTCATATTGTGGATTTACGAACAAAAAAGGCTTATATGATTAGGGTATTGAAGTTTTAAATTGATTTTTTAGGGTTTGGATTATCCAAAATTGTTTTATGTTTTGATTAAAGGAAGAGTGGTGGTACCTTTTTATAAGTGAGTTGAGTGACGCACTTGTAATTTATGAAAAGAAAAATGTATACCCACATTTTAAAAATGTCACAAGGATCACAAATTAATTATTATAGAGACCTAGACATGATAATTTCTAAATATTTCCATCCATTAGTTTTTTAACAATTTTTTAGATCATATATACCCTTATGAATTTAATTTAACCCCTATTAAACATGTTTTCACCTTAAACTTAGTAATTTATTTTTACGTTTTCTATTCATTTTGGGAAAATATAATTTAAAATTACTCGATAACATAAATTATTACGATTCCAAATATAAACTCCATTTTAAGAAATTAAATGCACAAAATTAGAAAAAATTACATTAAAGTTAAACCTAGAGATGTGACAAAAAAGTGGGTGTAATAACCCAAAAATTACATATAATTTTTTAAAATTATTTGGGATTATTACAAGTCTGTGAAAATTGATGGTGCTTGATCCAGAGGCCCGGTGTGCATGGAATTTATTTCTGAACTTTTTTTAAGGTAAGATCAATAAACGTGTGGGTGGAATTTACTATGTTTTGAAACGGTGATCGGATTCGAAATCTAAGGGCACCGTTGAATCTGTAGCACTAGGATTTTCTTAAGGGAGACATCACCTCGACTGTAGTATGTTGGGAAAAAAATATAGTTTTTAGGACATTTTAAAGAATAAAAAAATAAATTAAAAATTGTTGTTTTATTTTTCTCCAACGTTTGAGTGACGGTGGGGGGGGCCGTTGAGTTTTCAATACATTTAATGTCTCGACACTTTGTTTTAATAAACACTATATTGAGAGATGAGAGGTGCATTAATTAACATATTAAGGAACCTCATTAAAGCTATTTTTCTTTAAAATATCATCCGTCGTCTCTTTAAATAGAGATCGGGTTGGTGTTTTTGACACAACTTCATCAAGAAAGGAACCTCTAGTGAAATACTGCACTGACTTCCACCAGTAGAGGATAGAAGCTTGGGTATAAACAATCCGGTATTGATGAACACGAGTGACTCTATCCAATAAAGACTCTTCTCTCTTCACAACTGTGACACATCCAATGATTCTCGAGGTAGATGGTTTGACTTCATTTAATTCTAAGTGGTTGATGATGAATTTATAACTGCCTCTTTATATCATGCTAACGTGGAGGGTTCGGGCCAAACTAACAAGGATTATACCCTCCGCCAATTCGTTCATGTCGAGTTCTTCGGGGTACGAATTTTTAACTTGACAGAACCATGAAAATAGGATGCACGCAGCAACGGTGCCATCCTGAGAGGCTCGTAGGTGTGAGAGGAAGGGGAAAGGCCATTGAGGCTCACCCGGTGGCCCGCGGAGGTTTTGCCGGTGCAGCTCCGGCGGCGATGGCGACGGTCGGGGACTTACCGACCTCAGAAGAGGGTGGATCCACTCGGCATTGTGACAGATGGACACGTTATCTATGATCCATGCTCAAATTGACTATTTTAGGTGCAAAGTGTGGTGTGTCTGCGTGGATGGGATCAGGTTTACCTTCACCGACGATAAGGGGACCTTTTCAGCATAAGATAGACCTACTAGGAGGAGGGTACAGACGATCACACATCAGTTTGCAAGCCTTACCCTCTAAGAAGTTGAAGTGAGGAGACTGAGTTATCCTGTAGTGTTGGACCAGTGTGCTGATGTCTTTCCTGATGATGTACCAAGACTACCTACACGCAGAGAGGTAGACATCAACATGGACTTGTACCCCATAATAGAACTGATATCTACACCAACATATCGGATGGCTCCTGTGGAGCATCATGAGTTGTGGGTATAGTTGGAGGAGTTGCAGGGGAATGGGTTCATAAGGCCTATTGTCTCTCCATGGGAGTCCTTGATTTTATTCATCAAGAAGGCATATGGGAGTCTTAGGCTCTGTGTGGACTATAGGTTCTTGAACCAGGTGACCATGAAGAAGAAATATCCAATCTTGATGATTGATGATCTCTTCGACCAGCTAGAGGGAGCTCAATGGTTTTCAAATATAGACCTCAGATTAGGATATCACCAACTCAAGGTACAGGTTGAGGAAGTACCAAAGACGACCTTCAAATGTTGGTATATCCATTACAAGTTCTTATTGATTCCCTTCGACATGACCAATTCTTCATCAGTGTTCATGGGGCTCATGAACAATATCTTCCAGCCATACCGTGATCGCTTCATAGTGGTCGCCATTTACAACATCTTGATCTACTCGGCGTCAGAGGAGGAGCCCGCCACGCACCTGTAGATAGTTCCGGATACACTCCGAGAGAACCAGCTTTATGGAAATCTCTCGAAGTTCCATTTCAGGATATGTGAATTCCACATCCTGGGGCTTGTTATCTTGAAGGCTAGAGTTTTTGTGGATTCAGTGAAGATAAAGGCAGTGCTTGATTGGGATCCACCCAGGAGTGTGACCAAGGTGTGGAGTTTTCTGGGATTTCCTAGTTACTACCAAAGATTTGTACCTAACTTCTCCAAGGTAGAGGCACCCTTTTCATATTTGACGAAGGAGGGGAATCCTTTCTTGTGGATGGAGAAGTTCTAGCAGAGTTTCCAGGAGCTGAGGTGGTGATTGAAGAGTGCTCTCATCTTGAGGCTACCAGAAAAGGGTGTTGAGTATGTAGTCTACTCAAACACATTATGGACCGAACTAGGTTGTATCCTGATGAAGGAGTGATAAGTTATTTCATATGGCTCACGGAAGTTGATATAGCATGAACAGAACTATGATACCCATGACCTAGAGTTAGCAGTAGTGGTATTTTCACTGAAGATGTGGCAGCACTACTTGATGAGTGAATGGTTTACTATTTACTCTGTTTACAATAGTCTCAGGTATATCTTCTCACAGAAGGACCTGAACCTGAGACAGCGGTGATGTTTGGATTTCTTTCAAGACTATGACTTTGAGATAGTCTACACTGATTGGAAGGGGGATGTAGTAGTAGATGCACTCAGCAGGAGGGCTGTTCTACAGTTTCTGAGTGAGGCGATAGAGAATATATCCACATTGCATATATCATTTGGTGATATAGATAGAGAATCTTATATCTAGTTAATGATTTTCACTCCCCCACTTCTTCAGTGAGTTCGAGAGGCTCAGCTTGGGGTTGTAGACAGTGGGGCCTGACATGCTTAGATATCCTCAAGACAGGCTCCAGATGGATTTTATGAAGGTGGGGAGAATTTCATCTCCTTTAGAGGGTGCTCCATGGTACCAGTGACTCTATGAGAGGTGGTGTTGATGGAGTTCTACACATCACCTTTGTTGGTACATCCAAGACTAGTGAAGATGTTCCAGGGCCTCCAGCATCGGTACTGGTGGCTAGGGATGAATAAAGAATTAGCATAGTCTGTATCCTGATGCATCGCTTTTTAGAAAGTGACGGTCGAGCATCAGGTACCAGCTGTCTTAGCTCAACCAAATGTGGTACTGGAGTGTAAATAGGATGGTATCTCCATGAAATTTGTGACTGGGGCACCACATATGTCCATGGGCCACGATTCCATCTAGGTGTTCATTGACCGACTCACCAAGTCATACCAATTTCGACCCATCAGAGAGCAGGGATCAATAGAGGGATTGGGATGCCTCTATGTGCAGTAGATTGTGTGACTTCACGGAGTTCTGTGGACGATCATATCAGATCGTGATTCACGTTTTACATCCCACTTGTGGAAGGGATTTTAGGAGGAATTCGGGACTTAGCTATGCTTGATCACTTCCCTTCACCCTCAGAAAGACTGTCAGATGGATCGGACCATACTGACACTCAAGGACATGCTTCAATATTCTATCCTTTATTTTCGTTGCATATGAGAGGACCACCGGCCACTGGTGGAGTTTTCATACATTAACAGTTGTCACTCCACCATCAACATGGCTCTGTTTGAGGCCGTGTATTGGAGACCTTGTAGATCACCACTATGCTGGACAGACCCAGGGGAGTCAGGACTTATGGGTCCAGAGTTGGTACTGGCTACCACAGAGAAGGTGAAGATCATCCAGGAGTGGATAAATACTCTATTGAGTGGGCATAAGTCGTATAATGATAGGAGATAGAGACCCTTGAAGTTCGATAAAGGAGACGATGTTTTCTTACGGGTCTCACCCCGACGAGGATTATGAAGGTTTAGTCGGGGCGGCAACCTATCTCTGAAGTTCATCGGACCTTTTCAGATCCTTAGTAGAGTAGTCGAGGTGGAATACCATCTAGCTCATCCCCCATAGATGCATAGGATGCATAATTTTTTCTATGTGTCGCAACTGAGGAGGTGCGTGCATGATTCATTGCACGTTATCGACTGGGGAGAGCTGGACATCGACAATGGGGTGACGTTTACGGAGTTATCGATGGATATAGAGGATCAACAGAAGCGAGTCCTTCATGGGTGGTCAATTCCTTTGGAGAGAGTTTGATGGTAGCACATGAACTTCTAGGAGAGCACCTGGGAGCGGGAGTCTTAGATACGTGCTCAATACCCCCATTTTTCCCCTAGTCTTGTTGTAGCTTTTGGGGATAAAAAGTCCTAAGGTGGGGAGAATGTAAAAACCCAAAAAATCGAAATAGATTTTTTTAATTATTTGGGATTATTATGAGTCTGAAAAAATTGACGGCGCTTGGTTATGAGGCCCGGTGTTCCTGAAATGGATTTTTGAACTTTTTTAAGGTACGTTCATTAAACGTGCGGGTGGCATTTTCTATCTATTGAACTAGTGCTCAGATTAAAACTCTAAGGGAACTGTTGAATTTTTAGCACCGGGATTAGATTCAAGGAGAATTCACCTTGACCGCAGTAGGGAAGAAAAAAAAGATAGTTTTTTTGACTTTTTAAAGAATAATAAAATTACTTAAAAATTGTTATTTTATTTTTCTCCAATGGTTGTGCGGCAGTGGAGGGACCGCAGAGTTATCAATCCATTTAATGGCTTGACCTTTTGTTTTCGTAACCATTCTTTTGAGAGGTGAGAGGTGCATTAATTAACTTATTAATGAACCTCATTATAACTATGTTGTATTAAACTCTCATCCTATGTCCGTTTAAATGGAGCATAGGTTGGGGTTTTTGACACAGATTCATCAAGAGAGGAACCTATAGTGAAGTATTATAGCAACTTCCACTGGAGGAGGATGGAATCTTGGGCTGAAATGATCCGAGATCGATGAACACCAGCGACTCCATCCAACGAGAACTCTTCTCACATCACAACTGTGACTCCTCCAATGATTCTCGAGGTAGGGGGTTTGACTTGATTTAATTATAAGTGGTTGACTTGACTTTATTTCTACTTCTTATTAAGATGTTAACGTGGAGGGCGCGGGCTAAACGAACAAGGCATGGACCCTCTTCCACTTCGTTCTTGTCATGTTCATCAGGGGATGAATTTTCAACTCAATAAAACCTTGAAAATGGGATGCACGCAACAACGAAGGCATCCCAGGAGGCCCGTAGGCGTGAGTGGAAGGGAAAACGGGCCACCAGAGCTCAACTGGTGGCCCATGGAGGTTCCACTTGTGAGACACCGGTGTGTCGGCACCGACGACCGACGTCGGGGGTGATGGAAGCGGCTAGTGATTGTTGTCCCCAGTAGAGGGCGGTGCCACTTGGCACTACAGCGGACGGACAGGCAGCCAGCTCTCGACCGACCATGGAGGTGGGATGCGGTGCATCATCACACGCCATAGTGAGGTAAGCCGAAACTTTGAAGTTGTGGCGAAGGAAGGGGACCTTCTCCCTATGAGTCCAACGGGTAGCCAGCCGACGCCACCTGGTGACTCCAATTAAGAGTCGAAGGGCTCTTTGAGCTGTTCTGAAGGCGGACAACGCGACTCTCGTGTGGGTCACACAAGCCGGGGTGTCGATCCATCGTGGCCCAGCTAGGGCGGGCCAGGACAGTCCGCAGCCCAGCGAGAGAAGACCACCGCGGAAAAGGCCAGGTCTCCCTGAACCGAGTCGGGTCGGGTCAGTCTAAACTGGGTCAGACTAGACCCTGACCCATTTCATCCCAGTTAGACTTAAAATGTCATATATTTCAAACTAGACGTCTGTTTTACTAACCGTCTACAGCGCTGGAATCCTTAAAACAAGACTGTATTTTTAAATACTCCACCTAAGTTATAGACAAATTTTGAGTATGGCGGAGTTGGATCAAACCTATATCGAACCGGGCACTCAGCACTAAAATGCCTATAACTCATAGATCGGGCGTCTGATTGATGTGTTGTCTATTGTGTAGGAACCCTTACAACATAACGGTACTTTGGTGTACTCTTTTTTGGAACATCATAGCAGGTGAGGCATGACTGATATCCAGAGGAGAAGATACTATGGAACTCAAGTGCACTGAGGGTGGGGAATCATGTGGCTGGTTGTCATCTGAGTAGCGTCCCTATGTGGATCAGCATCATAGCGACCCTGTGTGGATCAGAATCATAGAAAACCTATATGGATAAAAATTATAGAGACCATGTGTAGATAATCATCTAGCGAACCTGTGTGGATCAGTTTTGTAGAGACCCTATTTAGATCATCATCTTAGTGACCCTATGTGGATCAGAATCTAGAGACCCTATGTGGATCAGCACCATAGCAACCTAGTGTGGATCATCATTCTAACGACCTTGTGTGGATCAGCAGTACGCGACCCGACAAGGACAATCCTTAGAGAGGTCCATCATGGATTAGAAACGTATGACCCTGTGTGGTTCGACATTGGAACAACTTCTTCATGGCTTAGATATGGAGACTTCCCAATGGAATAAAATCGTATATATTAAGGCTAATCATCTTTATTCCTAATCTCTAAGTTGTATACCTGGGTTGAGCTAAGTCTTTTGCATTGTGCTTTGTGATTGAGATCATGCTTTGAGGTTTTCCTTTGTGGAATTCTAAGAGACATTCAGGGGTCACAGGGTACCTACTAGGTATTCTTATACTCACCCTTTCATGGGCTACACCCACACCTTATTGTGTCTTGTGTAGACAACAAGCAACTCGGTTGAGACTATAGGATGCTGGACCAAGCGGCACACGAAGGTGACTGGTTGAGGTGTAGAGCTGTGGAGAAAATTTGTACCTACCCTTTAGGTAGGAACCTTGGGGGAAAATCTCAAGAGATATTTTTGGTTTTCTAATGTAGTTGTATCATTTCAATTGGGCTTGTATTTCGACCCCTTACTTTTAGTACATACTTTAACTACTGTAGTTTTACTTTGTGGTTACATCTTGTTGTGTTCATGGACTGTGTGTTTGTGCGGGTTTAAAGGCAATGCCTTCTAATTTTAGGGACACCCCTTCCGGTGCTAGTCGCCAACCCCTGGACTATGTAAATTGGGCATGGGGTAGTCACGAGATGGGCCCCGGGGGATGGGTCGTGACAGTGGGTTTTGAGGAATTATATTTTTCAAGGAAAAGATAATTTTATATTAACTTATGACTAATAAAGATTATTGTGTTATTGTAAATTAATATTTAATTATTTATAATATATAAATTTCCCTAAAATAATTCCTCATTATGGTTTTTTTTATTTAATAAAAAAGGAGAAACATTATGTACTTTAAAATAGTTTTGAGAAAAATCCTATATTTAAGCCTAAAGAAAAACTTATACTAAAATCAAATATGACATATAATAAAAAGGAATTATGTAGATAAAATATAACTAAATAATACATATGTTTCATTAAATCATTTTCAAAACATAATGGTACTTTCAAATTTATTAATTTATTGAAAAGAACATACATTTTTACAAAAATCAGTATTTTTTATTATTCTTTGAAAAATCATCATTTTCAGTAAAATCACAGAATTTTCATCCATATTATTTTATTATATTCCAATTTTAAAAATTAATTTTATTTTATCAAAAAAAAATTCTAAAATTTCAAAAAATTAAGTATAATATTTTTTCATGAAAAGAAATAAAACTCATTTTTGAAGAAAACATATTATTGAAGAATAAAATTACATTACTAAAGATTTATTGATTATTTACTAAAAAATTATCATTAATTTATATTTAGTAGGAAATACATATATATATATATCATAAAGTATTTCATAATATTTATACCCTCCAATTTAACAACTAGGATGTATTGGTTATATATATCGGGGATCGTTTAAGTTCAGTGTTGTATGTCAAATACACTGTCGAACATGGTTTTATTTTATAAAATATCAAGATGTTACATCCTACCACTTTTTAATAAATTTTTCCCTTGGAATTTGAACTTCATCTCAAAAATAAATATTTAGAAATTTAAAAATAGCATTTTCGGAAACCCACATAGTAAAAAGGATTAATAAAACATCCTCTTCATAAGTAAGAAAAGAGAGTATGAAAGATATCTATAATATCACATACATGGTTTGGAAATAGGATAAAATATGTGGTTATTGAAGACGTTGACATGGAATAAAATCATAAATAATTAAGGAGGGTGATATATATCATTGATCATATGAAATTGAATGATCAATATAATGTTAAGGACCTCAAAACCATAAATCTTCATTGAGTGAAATGACCAATGGTTTATCAGAAATGAAGGTACTAGGACAAAATTTCTATTTAGATATCCATTTCCTATAATTTAGTAATTATTTTACCCTTGGGACTTAAAACGTATTGAAATATATTAACATGGAAAGCAAAATATCACCCTTTAGTTAATTTCCACCACAATATCATCTTTTTCTCCAAATGATGAGTATTCAAGATGAATTTTTTAATACTTAAAAAACTAAAATAAAATTTTAAAGACCACATAACCATAAAAAATCTACTATACATATATTTATACATTAACAAAAACAAAATTGGTTAGAACATGGAACTATAATTCCTATAATGAATAAATCATTTTATTACGAAATAATACATTAATATCCAAAATTCAATAGAAATACAAATAGATAAAACTAAATAATACCTTAAATAGATAAATTTATATCAAAAATAACCTCAATAACATAAACATTAAATATTTTTTTAACAACAATGGTTATCACATACCTTTTATCATACAAGCACAAAAATATTTTTTTATCCTTTTGAAATTACACTAATAAATTAGTCACCAAATCATTTTTCAATCATGTGGTTATCTAATTGATAAAACTTGTGTTACCATAAATACCTCAATATATATGATCTTATAAAACCTAGAGGTTATAAATTATTTTATACTTATATCTTAAAATTGTAAATTCATACTTTACATTAAACAAAATCATTATATATACTTCAAACTAACAAAACGTCACCTAAAATGCCACTAACAAATTTTTGATCTCATCACTTAAAACCATAAAGGGGTGTCTAATAATTTGAAGCTATGATCATATTTAATATTAAATAAGTAATATGGTATCCATAAATCTTAACATAACCTCACCTAAAATCATCCTAAAACAAAAACACATAGTAAGGAATTTTACCTCTTCTCAAACCACCTCTTTAGAATTATACCTAAATTATTCTAAGAGTGGATTTATGAACAAAGAAGGCTTATATAATGAGGTTATTAAAGTTTTAAAATTATTTTTAGGTCCTATTGTATCCAAAATGGTTTTAAGTTTTGAGTAACTGAGGAAAGGGGTGCCTTTTTATATGTGAGGTGAGTAGCGCAATTGTAATATTTGAAAAGAGAAATGTGTACCCCTGTTTTCTACATGTCACAGTGCTGAAAAAAATTATTATAAAGCCTTATAAATGATAAGGTATAAATATTTCCATCCATTATTTTTTGGACAATTTTTTAGATCATATTTACCCTTATGAATTTAATTTATCCCCTAGTAAACCTCTTTTCACCTTAAACACGGTAATTTATTTTTATAGTTCTTGCTATTCATGATGGTAAACAATTAATTTAACCTGAATAAATAATATATATTATTACTATTAAAAATATATAATCCATTTTATCAAATTAAATTCACAAAATAAGAAAATTTTACTTTAAAATTAAACCAGCAAACGCGACACAAAAGGTGGTTTTAAAGAAGTGTATTTTTCAAGGAAAAATGAATTTATAATAACTATATGACTAATAAAAATTATTGTATGAATTTAAATTAATATTTAATGATATATAATCTGTAAATATAATTTAAATAATTCTTCATTATGGGATTTTTTTATTTAATTAAAAAGGAGAAACATTATGCACTTTAAAATAATTTTCAGAAAAATCTCATATAGAATCCCAAAGAAAAAATTATACTAAAATCAAATATGAAGTTTGATAAAAATAAATTAAGTGGATTAAATATAACTAAATAATAATTACGTTTATTTAAATCATATTCACAACATAATGGTACTTTTAAATATCTCAATTTATTTAAAAAAATAAAAAATTTACAAAAATCTGTATTTTTTACTATTCATTGAAAAATCATTATTTTCCATAAAATCCCAAAATTTCCACCCATAGTATTTTTATATTACAATTTCAAAAATTATGCTGATTTTATCAAATAAATTTTCCAACATTTTTAAAAACTATGTATAATATTTTTTCATGAAAATAAATAAAACTAATTTTTTAAAAAAACATATTATTGAAGAATAAAATTACATTACTAAAAATTGACTGATTTTATACAAAAAAATTATAAATAACTTATATTTAGTAGGATATATATATTTATATATATCATAAATTATGTAAAATTATTCATAACCTCCAATTTAACAACTAGGTTGTAATGGTTATATATATCGTGGTTTGTTTAAGCTCGATGTTGCGTTTCAAATATACTATCAAACATGGTTTTATTTTATAAAATATCATGGTGTTACATCCTCACCCATTTTAATAAATTTTGTCCTTGAAATTTTAACTTTATCCCAAAAATAAAATGTAATCAATTTAAAAATACCATTTTTTGAAACCCACGTCGTAAAAAGGGTTAATAAAACATCATATTAGTAAGTAAAAAAATAGTGTATGAAGGAGATCTAGAATATCACATACTAAGTTTAAAAATAAGATAAAATAAATATTAAGTTATTATTTGGACATGAATGAAAGTCATAAATAATTAAGAAGAATGGTAGATATCTTTGATCATAGGAAATTGAATGATCAATAGAAAGTTAAAGACCTCAACACCAAAAATCTTCATTGAGTGAAAAGACCACTGGTTCGTCAAAAATGAAGGTTATAGGATAAAATTTCTATTTCATGATCCATTTCCTATAATTTATTAATTATTTTACCATTTGGACTTAAGAAATCATGAAATATGCTAACATTAAAAGTAAAATTTCATCTTTTAGATAATTTCCACCACAATATCATCTTTTTCTCCAAATAATGAGTATTTAAGATGATTTACTTTCATGATTAAAGGACTAAAATAAACTTTTAAAGACTAAATAACCATAAAAAGGATAATAAATTTACTCCACCTATATTTATACCTTAAAAAATGGTTATAACATGGAAAGATAATCCCCATAATGAATAAACATTCATATAATGAAATAATAAATTAATATCAAAAATTCAACAGTAATACCCAAAGATAAAACTAAATAATTCCATAAATAGATAACTTTATTTCAAAAAAACCTCAATAAAATAAATATTAAATATTTTCTTAACATCAATTCTTATCACAAAACTTTCATCTTACAAGAAAAAAATATTATTTTCTCTTTTTGAAATTACATTAATCACTTAGTCACCAAATAAATTTTCAATCGCGTGGTTATCTATATGATAAAACTTTTGTTCCCATAATTACCTCAATATCTATGATCATATGAACCATAGAGGTTGTAAATTCCTTAAAACTTATTTCTAAAAAATGTAAGTGCATTCTTCACATTAAACCAAAGCTTTATATATACTTCAACCTAAAAAACGTCACTTAAAATGTCATTAATAAATTTATGATCTCATCACATAAAACCTTAAATATTGCATAATAATTTGAAATTATGATCATATTTATTCTTATAGAACTTATATGGTATCCATAACTCATAACATTACCTCACCTAAAATCATCCTAAAATAAAAACACATAGTAAAGAATTTTACCTCTTCTCACATCACTTATTTAGAATTATTCCTAAATTCTTCAAACAGAAGATTTATGAACAAAAAAAGGCTTATATGATTAGCGTATTGATGTTTCAAAGTGATTGTTTAGGTCTCAATGTATACAAAATGGTTTCAAGGATTGATTAAAGGAGTAAACTGGGAGCCTTTTTATAAGTGAGGTGAGTAGCACACTTGTAATTTTGTAAAAGAGAAATGTGTACCCATGCTTTCTGCATGTCACAAGGATAAAGAATAAATTATTATAAATCCTTATACATTATAAGGACTAAATATTTCCATCCATAATTTTTTGAAAAAAAATATATCATATTTAACCTTATGAATTTAATTTAACCCCTAGTGAACCTATTTTCACATTGAACGTGGTGTTTTAGTTTTACTATTTTTGTTATTCATGATGGAAAAAAATAATTTAAACTTAATATATAATATAAATTATTCCTATTAAAAATATATAATCCATTTTATCAAATTAAGCTCACTAAATAAGAAAATTGTACTTTAAAATTAAACCTGTAGACACGACATAAACGCGAGTTTTAAAGAAGTGTATTTTTCAAGGAAAAGGGATTTTATATTAACTCTATGACTAATAAAAATTACTATATGAATATGAATTAATACATAATTATATATAATATATAAAAAAAAATTAAATAATTCCACATTATGGGTTGCTTTATTTAATTGAATAGGCGAAACATTATGCACTTTAAAATAGTTTTCAGAAAAATCTTATGTTGATTCCCAAATAAAAACGTATACTAAAACCAAATATGATGTTTAATAAAAATAAATTGAGTGTATTAAATAGAACTAAATAATACGTATGTTTCTTTAAATTATATTTAAAACATAATGTTACTTATAAATTTC
Organism: Viscum album; assembly: GCA_963277665.1. Classification (NCBI taxonomy): domain Eukaryota; kingdom Viridiplantae; phylum Streptophyta; class Magnoliopsida; order Santalales; family Viscaceae; genus Viscum; species Viscum album. Next base: position 625,606,985 of record OY728165.1, read on the forward strand.
TCAATTTATTAAAAAGAAATGAAAAAATTTCACAAAATAGATATTTTTTAATATTCAATAAAAAATCATTATTTTCTATAAAATCCAAAACATTTCTACCTGGGTTTTTTTTTATATGAAAATTTCAAAAATTAATTTTATTTTATCAAATAAATGTCCTAAAATTCCAAAAAATTATGTAAAATATTTTTTCATGAAAATAAATAAAACCCATTTTTTTAGAAAACATATTATTGAAAAATAAAATTACTTTACTAAAAAATAATTGATTATATAAAAAAAATATCAATAACTTATATTGAGTAGGATATATATATATAATAATTTATTTAATAATATCCATACATAAAAATTTAACAACTAGGTTATAATGGTTATATGTATCTTGGTTTGTTTAAGATTGGTGTTGCATTTCAAATACACTATCAAACATTATTTTATTTTATAAAATATTTGGGTGTTACGTCCTCAACCATTTTAATAAATTTTTCCCTCGAAATTTATACTTTTCCCCAAAAATTAAAAGTTATAAATATGAAATTACCAATTTTTGGAAACCCGTATCGTAAAGAGTGTTAATAAAACATCCTCTTCATAAGTGAGAAAAGAGAGTTCGAAGGAGATCTAGAATATCACATAATAGGTTTGAAAATAGGATAAAATAGATGGTAAGTGATGATTTGGACATGAAATAAAATCATAAATAACTAAGGGGAGTGGAATATATCATTTATCATATGAAAGTGAATGATCAATAGAAAGTTAAGGACCTTAGAACCATAAATATCCATTAATTGAAACTACCACTGGTTCATCATAAATGAAGGTAATAAGATAACATTTCTATTAAGAGATCATTTTCTTATAATATAGGAATTAGTTTACCGTTTGGACTTAAGACATAGTGAAATATAATAACATGAAAAGTAAAATTTCATCCTTTAGATAATTTCCACCACAATATCATCTTTTTTTCCAAATGACATGTATTGAAGATAAATTTTTTCATGACTAAAGAACTAAAAAAACTTTTAAAGACCACATAACCATAATAAGGATAATAAATCTACTTTTCCTATATTTATATATTAACAAAAAACAAAATGGCTTGAACATGACAATCTAATTCACATAATGAAAAAACCTTCATATAATAAAATAATATATTAATATCCAAAAATTAAACAGTTATACCCAAAGATAAAACTAAATCATTCCATAAATAGATAACTTTATATCACAAATAATCTCAATAACTTAAACATTAAAGAGTGTTTTAACATCAATGGTTATCTCATACCGTTCATATTATAAGCACAAAGATATGGTGCTATTATTTTGAAATTACATTAATCACTTACTCACCAAATCCCTTTTCAATCACGTGGCTATCTATATGATAAAACTTGTGTTTCCATAATTACCTCAGTTTCAATGATTATATGAACCCTAGAGGTTATCTATTTCTTAAAACTTATGTCTAAAAAATGTAAATGTATAAATAACATTAAACCAAAGCTTTATATATACTTCAACCTAACAGAACATCACCAAAAATTTTATTAATCAATTTAAGATCTCGTCACTTAAAACCATAAAGGGGTTTCTAAGACATTGAACTAATGATAATATCTAATCTTGGATAACTAAGATGGTATCCATAACTCTTAACATAACCTCACTTAAAATAATCTTAATCATCAAATTTATCTAAACCTTTCTTCTGAGTCCAACTACTATAGACACAAACCCAGACTGTTGAATCTAGTGTTGAAAGTATAAACATAAAATGGAAATACTTTAACTCATATATTCTCAAGGATCTTTTTTTATAATTTTTTGTTAACAGTCTTTCATCCCTCTTGGTTTTGATAAATTACACTTACATAACATTTAATTAAATTAAATGTTTTTTAAAAATATTATTTCTTATTAACATGTTTTAATATTTTTGTACGATCATTAGTTGTTCTTTTTCTTTACTCATAATATTATTATTTTAGTTAGGAGTTATAAAAAATTTTCCTTATGTATAAGAGATTTAGGTCAATCCTACAAGCACTTATATGGAAACTCAAGGGTCTACCCCCATGGGAGGACCATCCCTCAAGGATCTTCACAGAGGATGGGAAGCATAGTGCCAGCAATTCTAACCTAGGCTCATGTATAAGTCCCTTGGAGTGTGGATGCTTGGTTTGGGAATAGGTCACCTTCTGGAGTTATAGGTTTATATGTGTATGGTTTGTGTTTTAATATGTTCCCAATATTATCATTGATTCATTTTTATACCTCTCAATCGAGCTCTCTTCATTTTTATGTGGGATATATTTCTTAAGACCATTTTTTTCCATCTTATTCTCATGTGGAAGCGATGAGTCGACATAGCCATTTAATCTTTTTTCCAACATCCATTTGATCTGCCTATTTGTTTCATGTGTTCTCATTATTAACTCCCTTTGATTATTTTTTTTAATTTTCCTCATCTTATTCATCTAAAAAATCTACCTAATATACCGTAGTGATATTCACAGTATCTCAAATATTTATAAATGAGCTTATTTGAGATTTTGGAAGTCTTGTTCAGTCTCATATTCTCTTTTTTGCATCTTCATTTGAGTTTCAATAGTAGGAATCTATTATTATTATTCGTCATTATACTTTTTCTACTAATTTTCTCTTTCAATCATCGATAGGATCTTTTGTTCCTTATGATCTTTGATCATCGCTTGTTGGGTTCTCATCGAGTCACTGTTTCAAAATTCCAATGGTGGGTGATGATTCACCGATGGTAAATACCAATGGTGGGTAAATTAGATACCATTGGAATACCATATTCAGTCATGACCTATTTCATGACCCATCCCAGTGGGGCATGTGCTACAACTTCCCAATCCCCCCTCCAATAGGCAAGGGGCTGGTGACTAGGACCCAATAGGCATATCACTAACATGAGAGGAATTCCATAAGTACCTATACACACGCACACATCTCCAAGCCCACAAATGATGAAATGTAAAAACTAATAAGGAAAAAAATATATGTGTACAACTAAACCCAACTAATAGAGTACAGAAGAATGTAAAGTGAAGAAAATTAACTAGGCCAGAATAAAAGCACACCAAAATAAAGAGTCTTCACAAGAAAAGTCAAATTTGTAAACAAGAAATGTACTAGAATGACTAATGGAATATGGAAGAACACCTCGACCTATCTGGAACTCAGAAAGTTCTGTTTGGTCCTGGTATGGCCTAGACACCATCAAAAGGTCTCTCATTAACACAAAACATGACACATGCTACAAAATCTCATGCAGGGGTGAGTATAACAATACTCAGTAGGAGACCCCTAAAACCACAAATCAATACAAAAAGTAAAGTAATAGTCTGATATATATAGTATATGTCTATAAAACATATAAAAAGAGAAACATATCTAGATATACTTGAAACCCATACCCATAATCTAGAGGTAAGTCGCAACGACCTGCATACCCAAACTAGGGATTCAGTCTAAAGGTACCACGAAGAACTCATCTAGGAGAACTCGCTCCATGAGTGTGGTAGCCCTGATGACGTCTGTCCGAGAAGTACAATTCATCGGAACGTTTCACATGATAGATAGATTCACTGATAGATATGAAGAGTGTACAGATACACACATTCTAGGAGAACACAATCTTGAGTGAGAAAATATCACATTACATGGATGAGGATCACGACTAAGCCCTTGGTGTATACCACTACTCATTCAGATTCACCTGCTAAGTAGAGTATCGATGTCATGTAGGATTGGTCACATCGATACCTGAATCTTACTAGGGTCAAGAATTGATATAGGATCTTTCTTTGTTCCTCTTGGAGGGACTCCGACTCTATGCAGAAAGTCCTGATGAAGGAATCATACTTCTATGGATGGAAAAGATACATAACCTTCATGGTAATTATAAAAGGGGCCCTAACCCAAACGAAACATGTCAAATATATAGTGTACAATGAGATCAATCCATGTACAGAAAATTACACAGCGTGTAGAAGGTTCACACTCCATGTCCTCTGTCCTTGGGTACTACCCGTCTACAATGTCCTGTGTTCAAAATGGAATGTCATGTAGAAAAGATATAGACAGCATGTAGAAGAGTAACACAACATGTCCTACTATCTAGGGGCCACTCTGTGTGCACTGGCCATGTGCTCGTATACGGCTTCAACCCATGTCTACTGACCTATGTACTAGTACATGGGGTAACCCACGTAATAGGCCCGGTCTAGCCCTGTGTTGGAGTACATGTTGTGTACTCCACCTCGGGTTCATGTATCGTTCGTTATACATGTTGAGTCCCAAGTAAGTACCCACATGATGAATGATAGGGGTCACATGAAGTGTCATTGATTTATATAATGTGGAACCCTATTCTCCATTAGTTTGTCCCCACAATCCATGTTCTTCGAAAAACATTTCTTTTTCTGCACGATTTTCCAAAATCATAGTTCTTCACCTGCGCGCCTTGGCTGATCTTTGATTCTTCGATCTGTCCATCCAAACACCCAAAATTGAAGATCATGGTTCATCCCATCATATAAATGCCTATTCGGTAAGTATTGGGTGTTTGATCAGCTTCAGAAACTCATTTCTATCATCCGCATGAAGAACGGTCGGAGAAAGATTTATTTTGAGTTGTTTCGATTTGTCTACCATCATCGTCATTTCACCTCTGCTGGGTCGTCATGATACCATATCTCTAATTTTGGATCATTACAACGCAAAAAAAGTGAAATGATATTTCATTCAAATACATGAGAAGAATAAAAAAACTAATTGGGGGTAGAAACACAAAAGGGAAAACCGAGGAACGAACCATAAACATTGTTTATTACATCCTTGATCATCTCACATTAGAAAGATCAAGTTAAAAAATAATAATAATTATAATCGTAATCATCCCCAAATTCAGGAAAATCAAACCCTCCCATAAGAATGACCGAACTATAGGTCAAAGTGCTTCTTGAGTTGATATGTTTTCATCATTAAATCAAATAATGAGGAAAACACAATCAAAACTACAACTGATTGCCTTATGATTCACTGCTTCATTTTACCCTTACATCATTATTTTAAACTTCTGTTGACTTTTAAAATTACAAATATTATCTCAAATTTATCATCCCGTTTTATTCAACTATTAAATTTTTATCACTGTTAAAAAGGGAAACTATTCTTATTTTGATGATTTTGTTGTAGGAGGAGGTGATTTGGAGGGTTAGAGATGATCCAAAAGGAAAATGGGCCAAACTCCATGGAAGTATAAGGAAATATGTCCACTGTTTTTCACATTTATATAACTTCGTGCATTCAACTATGATGAAATTTTATTAGATGTTGCATAACATGATAGGCTACAACTCATCTCAAGATAAAAAATCCCAATTCATCTATTAAAAGGGATATCTGAACCAATCTGTCCAGTGGACCGAATCTGCACAAAGTCAAATATTTGGTTCAATATGTTGGTAATATCTCATCCTTTAATCCACAATTTTCCACCAAATTTGACATGGATACATTCAATATTAATTAATACAACATTTCCCTTTTTTCCAAGTCGAGATAATTCTATTTACTAACCCAAACCCGAGACACGAGTGGTATCTCGAAATTTGGGTTTCCAAAACAACTTCCCATTTTTGCTATAAATTGGCACCTTGGGAACCCCATTTTCGAGTTAGACCAAATAGTTAAGTGCTACCAATTTGTATTTCCAAATGATTCCTCTCATCACCTTGGAGGTTTTGTAACTCTATATAATCATATAGAGAGCTCGTGAAGCATGGATCCCATCATCAAAGCATTCCTCTCTTTCTCAAGTTGTAATGTTTGTCATTTAATAATAAACTTATTTGTTCCTATTTTATTTAATATATTTTATTCTATTTTTTTGTTATATTCTTCTTCACTCATGCTATTTGGGCTAGAATCAAGAGTAGAAATGATATTTGGTTATACCCTTTCTAAACCATTGCACTTGCAAAACGTTTCTATGATGACTACACCACCCATGGAAGAGTAGTTATTTGTAGTAATTGATCTACCTATAACATTATTCATTCATTTATTTTGAATAAATGAGAATCTTTAATTCAATTAATATGATATATTAATTGAGTTTTTAATTTAAATGAAACTAAGAAAACAATTTAACAATAAACACAAAACATGTGAGATCGAGAATTGTGTGAATTATGACAGTGCCATCTTAATGGATAATAAAAAACCACACGGGATCAAGTTCTTAAGTTCAAATATAATCCCTAAAATAAGTTATTCCTCATTAATATAATGGTTATGTGCCTTAATTTACCATTGCACATAACCTATCCTTATAATATCAATCAAAGCAGGGTGTTGTGATTGTATGTTCTGAAGCTAGTCTAGGGTTTAGTTCACTTCATCTTTAGGGTAAATTTAATTCTCATAGGGTTCAGGGGTTAAAAAATTAGAGGATCAGAATTAAGTGGATATTAATTTAAATGATAATTATTAATAATTAAATGAATAGGTAGAGTTATATCTATTACACTTTCTAAAAAAATATTTTCTAAAAAACATATTCTCATTGTGTTTTATTAATCAAATTTCATTTCAAAAACAAAAACAAAAAAACAATATTCTTCTTGCATACTTATTCTAGATTTATAAAATAAAACCACTCTTCATTTTAATTATTTTTCTTATTATATTTTATTTTATTTTCAATATACCTTTAATATGTTGTTAAATTTACTACCTCCTTTTAGAGATAGTCTTGGTTAGCCACTCTGCTACACCTAAGTACCCATAAATCACCCTCATTTGAGAGGTCCCATGAAAATGCCTTTCAATTTGGCACTGTTTCTAGGGAGTAAATTATTTTTATTCAAATAATTAGATGTATTTTTCTACTTTTATTTTATCCTTTTGTTTTATCTTTATACTTCCTTCTTCTTTCTGCTTTCTCATTTTTTAATTTTTTTTTCTATTTCCTTCTTATTTATATATCTTTTCTTATCTATTATACCATAAATTAAAACTTATTCTCAAGATATTGTGGTATAATTTTATCAATTTCTATGAATTATTACATGATCCCATCCTGAATATCTCTTTGATCTAGACCTCGTGATTGAACGCAACCTTAGGGATTAGTTCAGACAATCTCGGTCTACGAGAAGTTTCGACATTTACCCAACTGAGGAATTCCTCCACTATAAGAACAATGAAATTAGAAACACTTCTAAATAGAACCTAAAACAATAACCAATGGTTGAAAATAATAATAGTGAAATTAATAGAACCATTCGATAATTGGCTGCACGAGATATTAACTATCAACCAAATTATATTGCATCCCTAATTCTCGAATCGGAGTTTGAATTGAAATTTGGGTTAATTTACCTTCTTGAAAATTTCATGAATTATCTGGTGAGGATCCAAAAAAACATTTTAAAGAATTTAATGTGGTTTTATCAACCCTAAAACTATGTAATGTCTCTAAAGATCAAATAAAACTAAAAGAATTCCCATTTTCACATGATGGATTTGAAAAGTATTGGATGTATTATTTACAACTTTAAGATTTAACATGTTGGAATGATTTGAAAAATATTATTGTGTAATGATTTTTTCCCTCATCGAGAAAAACTTCCTTTTATATGAAGATCTTAGGGATCAAGAAAGCATAAGGGGAGTCAATGTATGAGTACTGGGAGTGATTCAAGAAGTTGTGAACAAGATGTCCACATCACAAAATCATTGAGAAACTCCTCATCAAATACATCTATAAAATCCTCACACATATTGAGATAATCATGGTGGATGTCTCGTCTAGAATAGAATTAGTGTAAAAAACACTTGTAGTTGTGTGTTCATTGATTGAAATGATGAAACAAAACTCCCAACAATTTGGTGATAGAGGTATGTCACATATTAAGGGAGTAAATAAACTAAGTCCATCTTCTCTTGAAAGTCAATTAATTGATACAAAGTTGGAAGAGTTTACCACTATGGTGAGGCAGATTGCATTGGTTCAAAATACATCCTGACCCACTCTTGTGAGACCTTGTAGAATTTTCACTCAAATAGACCACCCGACTGATTATTGCCCCCAACTACAAGAGACAAAATATTTTTTGGTGTTATTCCCTGGGAGACCATATCCGCAACAAAAAATGGACACATCCCAAAAATATGTATTATTCCTTTGAACCAACCTACAAACAAGGGTTGGAAAATCAATCGGACATGAGGTACGACTTTGGACAATAACAAAGGCCCCTTTTCAACAAAATTTCGAGTAGCCTCCAACTTACCAACAGGGTTTCAAACAACCCCAAATGATATTTGAAGCTCAATCATAATCAAGTCAATAAAAAGGGACTTCACAACCAATAGAATATTTTAATACTAATGATCTTTTGAAAAACAATTCATAATCAACAGAATGAGTTGAAGAGTCAAGGTTTAGAGATGAGGGAGTTGAAGACTCAAATGAGACATATTGCCACCACCCTCCATGTATTGGTAAGTAAGAACACTAGATATATTCCATCCCAATCTACTTTAAATCCCAAGGGGAATGTTAGTTCCATCACATTGTGAAGCAGGAATAAAAAAATTGATACTTAAGCAGCAACTATTCCATCGGGATTCACCTCAACTCCAGAGAATACCCATTCAAGAACCACTAATGAGAAGCCGAAGTAGAATGAAAAAGGTAAGAAAAATATTTATGATATTCCTTTGAAACCCATTCTGTTTCCCAATAGAGTTTTGACAACCAAGAATATGGATTAATAGGTGATACAAAAAAAGGGTTTGGATATATTTAAGCTTGTTGAGATCAAAATCCCTCTACTTGAATCCATCATGAAAATCCAAAGGAATTTCAATTCTTAAAAGAACATTATACCAATCGAAGAGAGATAAAGAGAAATAAGATGATAAATTTTGGAAGGAAGTCTTCATCACTCATTACACCAACTCTAGAAATTCTAACAAAGTGAAAGGATCTCAGAAAATTCACCAGACCATGCACCGTAGGGGAGTTACACTTTTTTTATGCTTTACATTGTTTAGGTGCTTCCATAAATGTGATGCCTCACTCTGTATTATCTTATTTACAGGTTGGTTTGTTGAAGCCGATGAGAGTAGCGGTGTAGTTATAGAATACAGCTACATCATATCCATCCGGATTCCTTGAGGATGTAATTTTTCAGGTAAGATACATGGTCTTTTGAGCATATTTCTACATGCTTAACATAGAGGATGATCCGGTAAGTTCTCATGATCACATTATCTTAGGTATTACCTTCCTCAAAACTACAAAAACTATCAAAACATTTCATGAGGGTACACTTTCCATGGAGTTTGGAGATGAATTTGTGATATTTAATGTTATAAACTCCATGAAGTACCCCTCATATGATCATTATACATTTGTTATCTTCTATTTTGAACCACCAAATAAAAAACCAATGAAATTTGATTCTCCTATGATTAGGGAGATTATGAGTATTGGTTCTAGTTTGATGTCTAAAAGCACATTCACACCTATTTGTGATCCACAAAACTCTCTTAGATTTGATTTTGAAATGGATTCATATTTTGATTTTGATCATGCTCCTTCTGATTATGACATGGCTATTGAGTATGCTGATATATTTGATTCTTTATTCTCTGATTTTGATGATGTATATTTTGATAATGATGTTCATTGTGCGCATATTTCATTTCCTTCAATTACTCCATCTATACGTCACCCCTACATTGGAACTCAAGATATTTCCTCCAAATCTGAAATACTCATACTTATTGAGTGGTGATAGATTAACTTTTATAATTGCAAAAAAAATATCCCTTTTGAACATGAAGAAAAACTATTAAATCTTTTGAGGGAGAACATCATGGAAATTAAGTGAAGCTTGGTTGAAATTTCTAGTATTATCCCCTCCATTTTTATATATAAGATTATTTTAGAGGTTGGGGCTAAAACAGTTAGGCATCCACAAAGGAGACTCAATCCAACCATTCTGGAAGTTGTTAAAAAATAGGTGAATATTTTTTCGTGTCAGGTATAATTTATCCCATTTCAGATTCGTAGTGGGTAAGTACTATTCATATTGTACCTAAGAAAAGTGGTGTTATTGTTGTAAAAATGATAATGATGAGTTAGTTCCAGTGAGGGTGAAAAATAGTTCGCATGTGTGTATTGATTATAGGAAACTAAATCAGTCCACTCACAAAGACCATTTCTCCCTTATATTTATTGATCAAATGCTTGAGAGACAGATGGTAAAACACACTATTGTTTCTTGGACAGATTTTCTAGATATTTTTAGGGTCCTATAGCTCCATAGTATCAAGAGAATACAACATTAACTAGTCTATTCAGCACATTTTCCTACCAAAGGATTCCATTTTAACTGTGAAATTCCCTAAGTACCTTTTAGAGATGCATGGTGAGTATTTTTTCGGATTTTCTTGAGACCTGTATGGAGGTATTTATGGATGATTTTACAGTGTATTGTTCTTTAATTAATGATTGTATCTCTAGTTTGGGAAAGGTTTTGAATCATTGTATTGAGAATAATCTGGTCTTGAACATTGAAAAGTGTCATTTCATGGTAGATCATGGGATTGTCTTAGGGAATGTAGTGTCAAAACATGGGATAGAGGTTGATATATCTAAGGTAGATATTATTTTATCTTTACCTTATCCTTCATGTTTTCATTATGTAAGATATTTCCTATGGAATTCATGATTTTATCGGTGCTTCATAAAATATTTTAGTAAGATTTCTCTTCTTATGTCGTGATTACTTCAAAAGGATTCTGATTTTGTGTTTGATGATTCTTGCAAGAATTCCATTAATGAGCTAAAATAGTGACCACTCCACTGATCATACATCCCCATGGTGGTACATTACATTTGGGAATATGTGTGATTCTTCAAATATTATAGTTGGAGTAGTATTATCATTGGGGGTGGAGGGATGTTCACATGTGGTTTCCTATGATTTGAGGACATTGGATTCATCCCAATAAAACTACACAACCATGGAAAATAAGTTTCTTACTATCTTATTTTATTTAGATAAATTTCATTCATATTTATTAGGCTTTAAATTAGTTGTGTTTTCTGACCATGCATCTCTGAGGTACCTCTTGAAGAATTAAAATGCAAATCCAATACTTATCTGATGGATGCTCCTTCTTTAGGAATTTGATATTGAGATAAAGGAAAACAAGGGGTCAGAGAATATGGTGGTGGACCACATGAGTATGATTACTCACACATTAGAGTCTGACACCTTGGACCAGGTACCACTTCAAACGACTTTCCCCGATGATCATTGGTATTCCATCTCAAGTATTCATCCTTGGTATGTTCATTTAGTTAACTACCTTGTTTCCTCTGAAATTACTAAAAATTTAAAGAAACATCAATCCCAAAAGTTAAATAGTAAGTCTATATGTTATTTGTGGGCTGATCCCATCATATGGAAAATGTATAGTGACCATGTTATTAGGAGGTGTGTTCATGATCATGAGTTTGAGCCTGTTTTATATTTGTGTCACGTACTTGCTTGTGGTGGACACTTTAGACCCCAAAAAATAGCTAGGAAAGTCTTAGACTCTAGATTATATTTTCCTAGATTATTCCATGATTTTCATGTGTTTTTTAAGTAATTCTCACATTTCCAACACACTGGAATCATTTATAAGATACATGAGATGCCCTAACAACCCATATTATTCTGTGAGAACTTTTATGTATGGGGAATCAATTTTATGGGTCCTTTTCCAAGTTCATTTTGTTTCTTGTATATTTTGGTTTTTGTTGATTATGTGAGTAAATGGGTGGATTCTAGGGACACTAGGACTAATAATTCTTATGTTGTTGTGGAATTTTTCAAGACATAGACTTTTTATAGGTTTGGAGTACCAAAGGTCATCATCAGTGACCAAGGGACACACTTATGCAATCAAAATTTGGTATACCTACTTTAGAATTCTGGGGTGACACACAAAACATCAACACTATACCGCCCCCAAACAAATTTCCAGGTTGTGGATTCAAATTAGGATTTGAAACAAATTTTGGAAAAAACCATGCAGCAGAATAGGAAGGATTGGAGTAATCACTTAGATGATGTGCTTTGGGCTTATAAGAAAAAATAAAATACACCCATCAGAATGTCCCCAATAGATTGTTTTTGTGAAATCATGTAATCTCCTAGTAGAAGTCGAGCATCGGGCATATTGAGATATAAATAAATGAAACATCGAGTTTCCCCAATATGAAATTCATAGGAAGATGCAAATTCAAGAGGTTGAGGATATTTGATTTTCATCATATGATAACTCAAGGTTCTAAAAAGAAATATCAAAAGTATATCATGATAGAATTATCCAACAAAAAGAGTTTCATGTTGGAGAGAAAGTCCTACTCTATAATTCACGACTAAAGTTGAAGCCTGATGAGTTGCATTCTGGATGGTTAGGTCCTTATATTGTATTAAATTTTTTCCCTTATGGTGTATTGGAGATCACAAAAGAGTACACTGAAAGAATATTTATAGTAAATGGGTAACATTTGAAGCAACACATTGAGGGAATTTTTAATGATGAAGTTCATTTTATCACACTGCATGACCCCATCATCACATGAGAATAACATGATGTTCCTAACCCTTTCATTTTTATATTATTCTTCCTATTTAATATTATATATTTTATGTGCAAATATCATCTAATGGGATAACATTGGGTAAAATGAAATATTTCAATTCTGGGGAGGGGACAACATTTTGGGGTAGTTTTTTTAGGATTTTTCATTTTATGTTTTTTTGGGTGTTTTCTATTTAGTTTTCTATTAAATTTTAAATAAAACAAAAAAGAGATATCATGTAACATTCTCATGTGGAACATATATAAAATTCATGTTTTCAAAATTCATTGGTAGTATTATAAACATGAGTAAGATTTCATCTTCAAGGGTTTATTTTTATAAAAATTAAAATTCATCAGTGATATGATTGGTTGTGTAATTATAAAACCTTTTAGATTTTGACACCATTATTTCTTTTATTTGTTCATGGTAAATTGTGACATTGATTTATCCACACAACCTTTCACTCAACCATGACTTATGAAATATTCCACACTCAATTAAAGGTATAGTAAAGTTAGGTAAAACATTTCATCTTATATCAATGGTTGGTCTGTACTTTTGTTTCTATTCCAATAAATTTTATTACTATACCAAATTGACCTATTCATGTGTACCTATTATCTGACTGTTGTACACCCTCAAAAAATCCAAAACATGGGTCGTGAGGTGAGTGTCAGCTTTTTTTCCAAGTGAAACTTACAAAAAATGAGAGGAGTGATGAAATGTACAACATATGGGGATATATAATTCGAGAGATTAAGGTTTTTATTTTGATAATGCTTAAATGAGTGGGTCTTGAAATTTGATTGCATGAGAATGTAGAAAAGGGTCAATTAATTAAACCAGGTGAGAAGAATTATTTTAATTGACCTGAATATACTAAATAAAGGGTGGAGATATGAGATTGAAATTCTTTGAACACACACATGTTTGGAATTAGTGGCATAGTACACAAAAGATTTTTTTTCTATGATTAGTGTCATTAATCTCATTGGATAATGTTTTGTTATAATAAATGAGGCAAGGACATAAAATTTTATTGATATTGGCCCAAGATGGGATTATTACTTTGCCTATATTTACACTATGGATTGAGGAATATGAACATGCATATCTTGTCACAATGTTTTGGAATACATGATATGATTTTTTTTCTAGGAGTGTTAAAGGGTAAGTGTGGGTGTGTGATCACACCATGATTCACTACTTTCTTTCACCCTTACATCACTGTTTTAAACTTGTTATGTATTTAAAATTAAAAATACTATCTCAACTTTTACATCATATTTGATTAAATTATTTAATTTTTATCACTCTTAAAAATGTAAATTATTCTTTTTTGGTGATTTCGTTGTAGGAGGAGGTGATTTGGAGGGTCGAAGATGATCCCGAAGTAAAATGGGCCAAACTGCATGGAAGCCCAAGGAAATATGTCCACTGTTTTGAACATTTTGGGAACTTTATACCTCCAAATTGGATGAACATTTTTTGGCCTCTCTATAACTTCATGTGATACAAATCATCTCAAGAAAATGAATCCCAATTCATCCATTAATGGGGCCACCCGAACCAATCTTTCTAGCGAACAAAATCTGCATGAATTCAATGATTTGGTTCTATATTTAAGTCATATCTTGTGCTTTAAACCACTATTAGCCACAAAATTTGACATGGAGACATAAAATATTCTGACCTACAACGTTTCTCTTTTGTCTAAGTAGAGATAAGGATATTTACCAACCCAAAACCGAGACAGAAGTTGTATCTTGAAAGCCGGGTGCCCAAAACCACTTCCCATTTTGGATATAAATTGGCACCTTGGGCACCCTATTTTCATGTTCGACCAAGGAGTGATGTGTTGTAAATTTGGTGTTCCAGAGGATGCCTCTCATCATCTAAGTGGATATGTAACTCTATATACTCATTGGTAGATCTCATAAAGCAAAGATCCCTTCATCGAAGCCTTCCTCTATTTCTCATGTTGTAATGTTTTTATTTTCATAATAAACTACATTGATCCTCTTTTATTTAATATATTTTCTTCTATTTTGATCATTTATATTTTTATTTACTTATTTTTTTTGCGCCTAAAACAATAGTAGAAACGATATTGGGTTATACTAAACCTTTTCACATGCAAAACGTTTCTACGATGACTACACCTCCCATGGTAGAGTAATTATTTTTAGTAATCGATATACCTATAACATTATTCATTCATTAATTTTGAATATATGAGATAATATAATTAACTTAATATTATCCATTAATTGAGTTTTAAATTTAAATGAAACTAAGAATGAAATTGAATAATAAACACAAAACAAGTGAGGTCGAGAATTGTGTGAATTGTGAAAGCACGAACTTAATTGATAATACAAAACCACACAGGATCATGTTTTAGAGTTAAAATATAATCTATAAACTCAATTATCCCTCATTACTAGAATTTATATGTGCCTTAATTTACCACTTACCATAATCTATCCTTAGAACATCAATCAAATCAGGGTGTTGAAATTGCTTGTTCTGAAGCTAGTCTAGTGTTTAATTCACTTTATTTTTGTGGTAAAGATAATTCTCAAAGGGTCCAGGGGTTAAAAAATTAGGGTATTTAAATTTAGTGAATATTAATTTAAATTGTAATTATTAATAATTAAATTAATAGGTAGAGTTAGATTTATTATGCCTTCTAAAAAATATTTTCTAAAAAACATCTTCTCGTTGTGTTTTATTAATCAAATTTCATTTAAAAAACAAAAACAAAAAAAATAAATATTCTTCTATCATATTTATTCTAGATTTATAATATAAAAACCCCAATAATTTTAATTATTTTTATTATTCCCTTTAATTTTATTTTCAAAATACCTTTAATATGTTGTTAAATTTACTTCCTTTTTTGAGAGATGACCTTGGTCAACCACTCTAGTGCACCTAAGTACCCAAAAATGACATTTTATTTAAGATAACCCACAAAAGTGCTGTTAAACAACCCCTACATCGATTGTTAATGAATATTGGATCCAAAATTATCATCTATGAGATCCAATGACGTTTCTGTTAAGTTTTCTATTAAATATTCAAAAAAACAAAAAAAAGATATCATGTAACATTCTCATGTGGAACACATGTAAAATGCATATTTTCAAAATTTATTTGTAGAATGATAATAATAAGTAATATTTCATCATAAATGGTTTATTTTTATAAAAATGGAAGTCATCAATGATATGATTGGTTGTGTCATTGTAAAACCTTTTATATTTTGACACCATTTTTTGTGATATTTGTTCATGGTAAATTATGTAATTGATTTCTCCACACAACCTTTCACTCAACCATGAATTGTGAAATATTCCATACTCAATTGAATTTTTATCTAAGTTAAATAACAAAATTCATCTTATATCAATGGTTCGTCCATACATTTTTTTCTCTATTGATCAATTTCATTACTGTAATGAATCGACCTATGCGTGTGTACCTGTTATCTGACTATTGTACACTCTAATAAAATTAAAAGCATGGTTTGAGAGATGAGTGTGATATTTTTTTCTAAGTGAAACATAAAAAAAAATGCAGAGAGTGATAAAATTTAAAACATATTGGGATATCTATGTCAGAAACATAAGGCTTGAATTTCGGGAAAGATTAAGTGAGTGGGTCTTGAAATTCGTTTGTAAAGGTATGTAGAATAGGTTAGGTGAATTAAACCAAGTGAGAAGAATTATTTTACTTGACCTGAATATATTGAATAATGGGTGGAGACATGAGCTTGAAATTTTTGGAACACACTAATACGGGGAATTAGTTTCATAGTGGACCCATGACTTGTTTTTCTATGTTTAGTGTCATTAATCTCACTGGATTATGTTTTGATATAATTTATGAGATAATTAATGAAATAATTATTGATATTGACCTCTGATGGGATTATTACTTTGCCTATATTTACACTATGGATTGAAGAATATGACCATACATATCTTTTCACAATGTTTTGGAATACATGATATGATGTTTTTCCCATGAGTGAAATAGGGTAAGTATGGGGGTGTGATCTCATCACGATTCACTACTTTATTTTACCCATACATCATTGTTTTAAACATGTTTTGTATTTAAAATTAAAAACATTATCCCAAATTTCACATATAATTTTATTAAATTATTAAATTTTTATCACTGTTAAAAAGGTTAATTATTCTTGTTTTGATGATTTTGTTGTAGGAGGACGTGATTTGGAGGGTCGGAGATGATCCAGAAGAAAAATGGTCCAAACTGCATGGAACGCCAAGGACATCTGTCCACTGTTTTTCATATTATCAGAAATAATTACCTCTAAATGGGATGAAATTTGGTGGACAACTCCATAACATCATGAGATACAACTAATATAAAGAAACTAAAGACTAATTATTCTATTAATGGGGCCATCTGAACCAATTTGTCCAGGGGGTAGAATCTTCACGAAGTCAAATATTTGGTTATGTATTTCGGCCATATCTCGCGATGAAATTCTCCATTGTCCACAAAATTTTACATGGGGATAGTAAATATATTTTCATATAACTTTTATATTTTTCCCAATCCTAGGTAAAGATATTTACCAAGCCAAAACTGAGAATAATTGATATCTCAAAATCTGGGTTCTCAAAACCACTTCCCATTTTGGCTATAAATTGGAACCTTGGGCACCCCATTTTCAAGTTAGAACAAAGATTGAAGTGCTACCAATTTGGCATTCCATGAGATTCCTATCATCACCTTGGAGTTTTTATAACACTCTATACTCATAGAGATAGTTCTTGAAGCAAGGATACCTTCATCGAACCCTTCCTCTCTTTCTCATGTTGTAATGTATTTGTTTTCAAAATAAAAATTGCTGTTCCTATTTTATTTAATATATTTTCTTATGTTATCATAAATTATATTCTTCTTTACTCATCCTAGTTGGTTTGGAATCAATAGTATAAATGATATTGGGTTATACCCTTTCTAAATCTTTGTACATGCAATGATTTTTTACGATGACTACATCACCCATAAAAGAGTTGTTCTTTTTAGTAATTAATCTACCTCTATCCTTATTCATTCATTTATTTTGAATAAATGGATTAATTTAATTCAACTAGTGTAATATATTAATTAATATTTTAAATTTAAATTAAACTAATGAATCAATTGAACAATAAACACAAAACCCATGAGGTCAAGAATTGTGTGAATTGTGAGAGCGTGCTCTTAATCAATAATACAAAACCACACGGGATCAAGTTGTATAGTTAAAATACAAGCCCTAAACTTAATTATTCCACATTTCTAGAATGTATATGTGCCTTAATTTACCACTTACCATAATATATCCTTATAATGTCAATAAAATTTGGGTGCTTCGATTGCATGTTCCGAAGAAATTTTAGGGTTTAATTCACTTCATATTTGTGGTAAAGTTTATTCTTGTAGGGTTCGAGGGTTAATATATTATTGGATAAAAATTAAATGGATATTAATTTAAATAATAATGATTAAAAAGTAAATTAATGGGTATAGTTAGATATATTCTACCTTTTAAAAAATATTTTCTAGAAAAATATCTTCTCGTTGTGTTTTATTAATCAAATTTCTTTTCAAAAACAAAAACAAATAAAATAAAATATTCTTGATGCGTACTTATTCTAGATTTATAAACTAAAACCCCTCACCATTTTAATTATTTTTCCTATTACCTATTATTTTATTTTCAAAATACCTTTAATATGTTGTTAAATTTACTTCCTCCATTGAGAAACTCCTTTGGTCAGCCACTCTACTACACCTAATTACCCAGAAATTACACTTCATTTGAGAGCACCCATGAAAGAACCTTTCAAAAAAAACCTACCTAAATCATCTAATAAGTGTGTATATGTCATCATCGTCTATGAGATCCTATGACCATTATATACAAAAATGCACGAGTTGATCGTTCGTCGTTGTTCGTCAAGAATTCTTCAAGGGGGTGGCTCCTCTCCAAAGTTATTGAAGTTTTTTAGAGAGTTTCTTAGGGATAGTAGCCTAACCCTAGGCTCGTGGTTATTTAGAACCATAAAACACCTAATTAAATTGTTAAAATTCAAAAAATAAAATAAATCATTGATTTATTTTATTTTATTTAAACGTCAAAAAAATTAACTTTTGTATTCAACACTCATCGGTCGATGTTAGGCCTCACCTAAGGTAATTTCACGGGTATGAACCCAATGGTGCCCTTCTATTTCTAATCCTAGAACCTACTTAAAATTAATCTACTTTTTTAGGAAAACTGCTTGCACGAGTTATTTAAAAGATTATTTTATTTCAAACATTTGTTCTAGCCACTCTAGGACTTGGAATCGCACACCATCAGAAACACGAGTCTCGAATTAATTTCATATAATATTTAAAAATAATACATGGAAAATCTAAGCCATTAAATTTTCATCACCTAAAGGATTTACGTCCCCTAAAATCTAAAAAAACGATACTCAAAAATTTATGGGTATTTTGCACAAATTTAAGCCTTTTCTCCCATGTTCTCTCTTAAATATTCATGTGCTTCTACAAGACATTAACCAAGGGAATATCTCACCCAAGAAGGATCCTCTCTTTCCGATCCTCTATCTCTGCTGGGTGCTCTATGAAGTTTTACCCATCCTCGATGTCCATCTTTACCCAGTCAATTATGTGGAACAAATCATGCACATACCTCCTAAACTACGACACTTGTAAGGAATCATGTACCTGGTGCAGCTATAGCAGAATATCTAGGTGGTATGACACCTCTCCAACTTTGTACAGTATCTAAATAGGGTCAATGAACCTCATACACAACATTCCACCCTGTACAAATCTTCAAAACCCTTATTGAAATTACACTTGAAGGAAGACATGGTCTACCTCCTCGAACTCCAGATGTCTTCGTTGTGTGTCAGCATAAGACTTCTTCCAACTCTGTGAAATATTCATCCTCTCCTGGATGATCTAAACCTTCTCAGTGGTAGCTCGTACCCACTATGGACTGATGATTACAGACTCTCCTAGGTTGGTCCAGCAAAGTGGTGACTAGCAAGGTCACCCATATAAGACCTCAAAAGGTGGCATACCGATGATGGAGTGATAGCTGTTGTTGTACGAAAACACTACCAATGGAAGGTGGTCCTCCCAACTATAACCATATTCCAAGATACAGGCCTGAAACATATCCTCCAGAACATGAACAGTTCTATCTATATGACCATTTTTCTGGGGATGGAATGTTGTGTTCAAGCATAACTGAGTCCCAAACGTCTCCTAAAATGGATTCCACAACCCGGATGTGAAACGAGAATCCCGATATAAGACTATAGTAGAGGGAATTCCATGAATCCAAAATATCTCCTACACGTAGAGGCATCCCAAGATCTCTACATAACTATTCTCCCTTATAGCGAGGAAGTGGGCTGACATGGTGATTCATTCAATGATCACCCATATAGAATCATGTCCCCTAGACATTTGTGGATAACCTATTACAAAGACCCTCGATATTTAATCCCACTTCCATTCTATCACATCAAGGGGTGAGCTGATCCCAGTAGAACTTGGTGCTTAGCCTTCACCTGCTGACACGTAAGGTATCTAGAAATGAACTCTTTTTTCCTCCTTCATCCTTTTCCACTAGAACTATCATTGGAGGTCCAGGTAAATTTTTTCCACTCTAGGATGTACCACCAAGGGGTGTATGAAACTCCCTAAGAACCTCCTCCCTCAATGCCACTGGTACAACTGTGTGTCCTATGAAATGAAAGACGTGCTCCCCACCTTGTGAATACCCATCATGAGCATTTACTATGGATAACTGATCACAGAAAGCCTCACAGTCTACATTCCTTAGTTATTCATCCTTGAATCAATATAAGAGTGTAGGTTAACAACCATCAACTGAAGGTAAGATGCATCATCTTTATCCACGAAGGATAACTGTGGTGTGGCCAACTACTCTAAATACCTTTCTCAGCAGCTATAGTATTAATCTTTGACTAAGATAATCATCCAAAATTTTCCCATTCCTAGTATTATAGAAAATCTCTATCATAATCCTAATGGAACTCCATCCATTTCCTCGTCCTCATATTCATATCCTTCTGTGAGAATATGTACTTAAGGATCTTGTGATTAGAATAGATAATAAACTATTCACCCATCAGGTAGTGTCACCTCATCTACAACATTAATAGTATCCCTACTAACTCAAGATCATGGGTCACATAGTTCTTCTCATGTATCTTTAGTTGGAGTAAACCATAAGCAATCACTTCATGTACCTACATCATAAAACATCCAAGACCAGTCCCTGATGTGCCGCAGAAAACTACATACTCAACACCCTCCTTTTAAAATCACACGATCGAGGCTCACATCAAACTCTTCCTCAACTGCCAAAAAGCTAGCTGGCACTTATCCGTCCATACGAAAGGATACCATTTCTGAGTCAAAGCTTTCATAGGTGTTGATATCTTGGAGAAATTGGGAATTAATATTCATTAATATCTGGTTATCCCAAGGATGCTCTGCACCTCTATCATGCTCCTAGGTTTCTCCCATGCTAACATCGCCCCGACCTTCACTAGGTCCACCGCTACTCTATATGTTGAGATAACATGTCCCCAAAAGTGGACCTCCTAAATCTAGAACTGACACATCAAGAGCTTCCATAAATCCAGTTCTCTTGGAGTACATCCAATACAATTTGTAGGTTTCTCACGTGCTCCTCATCGAACTTTGAGTACATAAGAATGTCTTCGATGAAGACTACTACGAACCGGTCTATGTGTAGATAGAAGATCCTATTTCTGAGTCTCATGAACACTACAGGGACATTCATTTTGCCCAAAGGCATCACCATGTACTTTTAATGACCATAGAAACATCTGAAACCCATCTTCGGAACATCCTTATCTCATACTTGAAGCCAATGATAACCTAATCGAAGGTCATCCTTCAAGAACCATTGTGCCTGTCTTGATTGATCAAAGAGGTCATTGATCCTTATAAGTGGATACTTATTCTTCACTATTACTGATTTCGGGCACTAGTAATCCACAAAAAACATAAAACTCCCATCTACCTTCATGGAAAACAAAACTAGGTCCGCATATGGCTAAATATTGGGTCTTACGAATCCCTTCCTCTGCAAATCCTATAACTAAACCCTCAGCATTCACTACTCTATTGGATCCATATAATATGATGGTTAGTATATTAGTTTCATCCCAGGTTGTAAGTTTATATAGAAGTAGATCTCTGGGTTGGAGGTAACCCTAGAACATCTTCTAGGAAGGCGTCTTCGTACTCTGTCACTACTACTTGGAACTAAAAGCTCATAACATCTACTACATCGAGGGTAAGGCCAGCCGACACATGAGTGATTAGATAAATCCTCATATCCATGATCCCATTATGTTCTTCCTAGGTTTCCTTTTCACCAAAAAAGGAAAACCTTGGCCCATCACTTCATACACACTGCACCCTTCGCCTAAAGCAGTCAATTTGAGTATGGACCGAAGATAACTAATCCATATCAAGAATGACGTCGTAAGGACTCAAAAATTCCACCAAGAGGTTCCAAACAAAACTCTCCCCTCCAAGGGTAATATCAGAAAATCATCAATGATTATTGATCATTGAGTCTCCTCCCATAGGTATCTCCAAGCATAAGGGTCGAGGAAATGGCTCTACCAGAATCTCTAGGTTTTTCACAAGACATGTGAAGAGGAAATAATGACCAGAACCTATCTCTATAAGTATTGAAGCGAAGGTAGAAAAGACATAGATAGTACCTCAGATCGTCCATGGAATTCCTTGGTTATGCAACTCGATCACACGTAGTTGTCTACACCCCTGTCCCTCAGCTCCCTGAGCCTGGTGCGGACCTCCTAGGGGTGGTGGTGGAAGTATGTCAACACATCGGCCACCTCCCGTATATCTCCATGCTCTTATACCATGTTTGTCCAATTTTCATTCCCATATTAGTAGCTCGATGGGTTGGATAGTCTCTAGAAATATTTCCTCTATCGTCGCATGAGAAGAATCACATTTCCCTAGGATGACTAGATCCAGCTTCAGAGCTCTGGAATGAAAATCCCTAGTCCTAGGTCCTCCTGTGACGTCACCCACATCCCAAGCCTTGTTCCTGATGTTGGTTCCCTACTAAAAAGGTCTCTAAACTTATCTACAATCAACTGACTTCCACTGGCTGTCTATGCTCAGCAAAGAAGCTCTTGACCACTAAATCTCACTTGAGCACTCCAGCATAAGTCATAATGCATAAAGGAATGATGCTAGCTCAGATTTCCCATTGTAAACCTTTCTCGAAGTCCTGATCTCTAAAGTAATTATCCTTGACCATATCCATCGGGTACCTAGTTAGTTTGGTAAACCTCGATGAATTTTAATCCACCATCAAACTATCCATTTGAAGCTGAAGAAGCTCTAGGATATGTATTTATCTCACTGTAACTGGAGAGAAGTCCTCCCTAAGGATTCACTCAAACTCCATCCATGAAATATTCATCTCATCGTGAGTCTGTGGGGTCAAACAAAACCATATCCATGTCTTACCCTAAAGAAGTCATAGTCCTTGGATCACCATATCGTCCGCTGGTGTCCTCACTAGACGAAAGACTCTAGTCACAGCCTTAAGTCAGTCCTCAACCACCTGATGGTCAGGCTCACCTCAGAACCTGAGGGGTCTCTGTCTCCAAAACTCATAGAGAACGCTCAGCTTGAATTCCCCATCTTCTGGTACTATAGGTACCATGTTCTTCTCCACCGGTGGTGGAATAACAAGTGCACCACCTAAAGGTAACACTAGGGGAATTGGACCCTGAATTAAAGCCTCGTCGTTGAGGGGGTCATCCTCTTGATCAAGCTACCGAATCTTATCTCATATGTGTTGTGGAGGCATCCTATAAAGAAACAAGGTGTACCATGGTAAATGAGTACATCTGGAGAGATGACTTAACAAAGACACAGAATCTATAACCCATTCCTATATTATTCATTTACCATTATTATTTCCCTGCCACCAGTGTTCTCATGTACAATGTCAAAAAAACATTATCAGAGTCCTCTTTTATGGATATGTCGGCCGCCCACACTAACACTGGAGTCCTTGGCCAGAATGCCGAAATTTAAACACTTATCACTTTTCCTTAAACCAAAACACACAAACTCTAGGTCTTTAAGGTAGAACTGACCACCTGTGATACCATTTCATCATGACCCATCCCAATGGGGCCTGCATTGTGACTCCCCAAACCCACCTTCAATAGGCTACGAGATGGTGACTAGCACCAAGTAGGCATATCACTAACCTGGGAGGCATTGACCTATACACACTCACACACACACACATCTCCAAGTCCAAATATTCTGAAATTTAAAAACTACTAAGGATCAAAATGCATGTATACAACTAAACCCAACCAATATAGTATAACAGAAAGTAAAGTGCGGAAAAGTAACAGGGATAGAATACAATCCCACCAAAATAAAGAGTTTACAACTACAAAGTATAACCTATAAACAAGAAAGGTACCAAGATGACTATTGGAAGACATAGGAACACCTCGACCTATCTGGAACTCACAAAGATCTGTCTGGTCCTAGTCTTCCCTGGACTCCGTTAAAAGGTCACTCGTCTGCACAAGACACGACACATGTAGGAAAATCCCATGCTGGGGTGAGTACAACAATACTCAGTAGGTGACCCAAAAAATCAAAAATCAATACAAAAATTAAAGTAATAGTCATATCTAGTTATTATATGTCTAAATAACATATAACAAAAGAAACATATCAATATATACATGAAACTTAGACTTGTATACTAGAGATAAGTCAAAACGACCCATATACCCATGCTAGGGATTTAGTCTGAAGGTTCCACGATGCACTCGTATGGGATAACTAACTCCATGAGTGTGATGGCTCTAATGAAATTTATCCAAGAAGTAATGTTCATTAGTAAGTATCATGAGAGGGATAGATGCATTGATAGATCTGAAGATAGAACATATACACTCATTCTAGGAGAACACACTTCTAAGTGGTAAAAGATCATGATACACAGGTGAGGATCACTTCTAGGGACTTGAAATATACCACAACTCTTCATGATTGACCTTCTATGTAGAGGATCGATGTCCTGTTGGATTGGTCATGCTGATACCTGACTCTATTTAGGTTCAATAATGGATATAGGATTTTTCCCCAGGCCTCTTAGGGGGACTCCAACTCTATCCAAAATGTCCTACTGAAGGGATCATACTCCTATGGATAGAAATGATACCCGACCATCATGAGAAAAACAAAGGGGAAATAACCCAAATGAAACATTTCGAACATACGGTGGACAAGGAGGTTATGTCATGTATAAGAAAGTACATTGAGTATAGAAGGGTCATATGTTGTGTCCTCTGACACTGGGTACATCTCATCTACAATGGACCTTGTCGAAAAGAGAATGTCATGTTGGAAAGATATTCACGACTTGTAGAATAGTACAAATCCATTTACTACTATCCAGGGGCCGCTCCAGTTATGTTGGCCATGTGCTCATACACAGCTACAACCCGTGTCTTCCGACCCATGTACCGGTACACATGGTATCCCGTGTAACCTGCCTGATCTGGCAGTGTGGTAGAGTACATGTTGTGCACTCCATCCCGTGTCTGTGTATCATCTGAGATACATGTCAAAACATGTGTAAGGACCTTCATCTTGTGTGATAGGTTTCACACTCTATCTCATCTCTTTCTATAACACAAAACCATATCCTCTCCTAGGCATGCCCCACATGTTGTGGTATTTGGGAACACAATGTGTTCTACGTGATTTTCCATAATCCTAGTTCTTCACCAGTGCACCAAGAGTGATCTTACATCCTTCTATATGGCTATCCAAGTTCCTTGAAACTAAATATAAGGTGTCATCCCATCATATAAATGCTAATTCAGAAAGTTTTGGGTGTCTGATCAGCTCTAGAAACTCATTTCGATCATCTGCGTGAAGAATGGTCGAAGAATGATTTCTTTCGAACCATGGTGATCTGTCCTCCTCCATCATCATCACACCTCTACTAGGTCGTCATGATGTTGGATCTCCAATTTGAAATCATTGTTCCTCAAAATTAATGCACAATTATCCTTCATTCATATACTCGCAAATAAAAAAGAACATCATTGGGGGAAGAAACACAAAAGAGAAAACCGAGGAAGGAACCACAACTGTTGTTCATTATGGACTTTATCTTATTCCATTAGAAGGATCAAGTTAACAAAAAATAATAATTACAATAATTATCATCCCTAAATTCCAAAAAATATATCCCTCCCGCAAGAACAACTGAATCACGGGTCATCCTGTATGTGGGTTGATCTGCATTCATCATTATATCAAAGAATGGGGAAAAATAAATTGAAATAACAACTTCTAGATTGATCTTAGAAAAAGAGTGGATCCACTACTATCGTCAATGAGATTCTACAACCTTGCTATGCAATGATTCATGAGTAGATCGTTCATTTCCATTCATCAAGAAGTCTACAAGGGTGGCTCCTCTCCAAAGATCTAGAGGATTTCTAGGGATTTTTCCAAGGTTATGAGCATATCCATGGGATCCTTATTATTTAAAACCATAAAATGTGTCATTGTGTCATTAAAACATAAAAAATAAAATAAATAATTTATTTATTTTATTTCCATTAAACATCCAAAGATTAATTATTGCAGTCGACCCACGCCGGTCGATGTTAAGGTGGCCTAAAGTAAATTCACTTCTCTAAATTCAATGGTGCCCTCTGATTTATAATATGGGTACCCATTTTAATGTTATTACACTTTTTTATAAAAACCTCTCACAAACATTATTTGAAAGTTTAATTTATTTCAAACATTTATTCTGGGCACTCTGGGCCTTAAAATCACACATTGTCGCAAAACCTACTCTCAAATTATTCCCATATAATATTTTAAAATAATACACAGAAAAACCTTGACATTACAACCTACCACCGGGATTCTCAACGGTGATTTTGTTTAACCATCATTGGATATCCACAGTGTGTCATCTTCTCTCCAATGGTTGATTCTTGTTTACTGTACAAAGCCTTTGTAGTAGCTTCATCATGTTGTTGTAGGTGCTCCTTCCTCTTTTATATAGTTCATGGAATGTATTCTAAATGTTTTTAAATTGATTCTTCTTACTGTAATTTTCATTGTACAAATTTTATTCATGGTTCAATAGGATCCTTTCATCTTCTTTCAGTTGCTCAATTTATATTATCATTTGTTATTTCATTTATTGTAAGAATCTTTTCTCTTCAATTTTTTGTTCTTAATGTTTAGAGTTGTTTTTATATTTGTTTTCATTTATCCATTAGGTATTTTATTTCTATTTAAAGATTATTTCTTATTTAAACTTTTAGTTTGTTAATTCTGTCTTATTGAAGTGTTTTTATATATTATAAGTTGATTTATCATCTTTTGTTTATCTGTTGTTTTTTGGATATGTTTTAACTCATCCACCATTGGTCATTTCCAAAAATAGGTCATCATTCATCGTTGGAACCCAATGGTGAGTCATGATTCACCATTAGACACATGATGATAGTTAATTTTTTGTTCTTATAGTGGAGAAATTTATTTATAAGATGCATGTAATTTATTTCCTTTTTGGATAATTCTTATTGTGTTTTATTAAAATTGAAATGAATGTCATGCTCTATTTTTTAACCATTGGAAATTTCCAATGGTAGTTCATGACCCACAATTAAAAAATTGTTACCAAAATTTTTATTCTATTTTTATATTAATGTTGTTAAAATAAATTTATTTATTAAATTTTTTAATATTTTATGCTAAAATATAACTGCAATATTATATAAAAACAATTGTTACATTATTTTTATGGTCTCATATACTAGAATTTTAAAAGTTATTACAATGATCTATTTTTAAAAACATTATGCAGTATGTATAATCTACATAATTATATAATTATATCAATAGTTTTCAATTTTGATTTTTTTCATAATTATTACTCTTAATGTATTAAATATTTTATTTTATATTTCATGAACAAATATAAAGTGAAAAAGTGTTTTGTTTTAAATATGAATTCAAGAAAATAAGGTAACTCTCATATTACCTTATTATTATAAAATAATAAGTGTTTTTCAGAAATTGGATGTAGATATTATCATAAAGGATCATGCTTTCATGATTTGGGAGATCACTTCAAGGATATAACATAAACCGGTGCAGATTATTCCTTATAAAAGAATACAATGATACAATTTATGATGCTCTCTAATTAATCAATAAATTTCTTCAACTTCTATTATTCTATTTTGATTAATAAGAATATTCATCTAATTCATCTTTCACCAGTGGAGTGATCAAAGAACCAAGCAGCACTGAATTTCTACATCATCTTCTCAAGTTGTTGTCTAAATTTTTTTGTTATTTCACTTTTATAATACTTCCAAACATATATTTGTTTTCTAGAGTTCAGTTTAAGATTGTACCATATAAAAATATATCAGTGGGTTATTACTCCCATCTAAAAGGATTATTGGGTTGTTCCTCCTAGACAAAAGGAAGGTAGGTTATGACACCTCTAAAATTCAGGTTTCATACCACCAGGTGTGAAAACTTACATTTTTATTTGTATGTAATTAGGTTATCAACTCCATTTAAAATCGAGGATCTAGTGAATACCGACCTCCTTACGATGTATAGGATATTTATAAGATCACTATGAACTTGGTTATCTGAACCTCTAAAAAACTTCATGTTTTATATATTTTATTTATGCTTCAACAGTTAACATTATTCTAACTCTGATAAATTAGTATTTGTTTTTAATAATTCGAGAAGGACTATGCACCCCCCCCCCCCCACAAGTAATTGCTACCATACCAGGGGACCTAATAATTGGTATTAGTGTGTGGTTACTTTTTGAGGATTTGGTTTTATTTGTTTCTTAACTAACCATTATCTAGACTTTAAAGTCTATGGAAAATATCCACTACTTTGTTATGGCTAATCGGGATTTTGAAATGAAGAATCCCATCAAACCACCTCACTTTAACGGATGTAAATATGCTTACTTGAAGGACAGAAGGGTGAAATTTATTATAAATATAGGTATTGATTATTGTTTTATAGTCTGAAAGCCATATAAATTTCCTAATATTGATTTATAAACACTCACTGGTAATGATTCTACAAAATGTGTCTTAAATTACAAATTAAATAATTACTTATACTATTCTCTAAGTAGAAATATGTATAGTCATATTTAATCCTATAAAATTGACTCTTTTATTTTTAGGTCTTTATAAGTCACTCATTAAGGAACTGATAAGTTTTATAGAACCATGCTTGGTATACATAGATCTAAATTTCAATAATTCAGAATGACTTATCAAGAAATCCTAAATGATATGTATAGTAGATTCACCGAAATTTTCAACAGTATGTTTTCACTTTGAGAGATCATGAAGAATGAATTTCTCATTGGAAGATTGTTTCTCACTCTACCCAAGATATTGAATTCAAATAAATTTTTTATTCAAGAAATTAAGGATTTCATTAAATATTCAATGGTTGAGTTGACAGGATCACTTCTTTAATAAGATATGAAAATTAAGAATGAAAATATAGATAACCATAATAATAGGAAATATATTTAATTTAAATAAAATATAAATTTTAATTCTAATTCTCCTAATTCTTAGTTACAACAAAGTGATAAGGATGAAATTTCAAATTTCACCAGAGGTGTTCAAAAGTACATGAAGGGTAAGATAGGCTTTAAGAAAAATCCCAAAATAGATCATAAAAAGGATGAATGAAAGGGTAGTAAATGAGGTCAAATTTTTAAATATTATGTTTTTTAATTAATATACTATGAGTGTAAGAAAAAGGGGTATACAAATCAGATTTTCCCAAATTAGAACAACATGGAAAAGAAGAGAAATATAACATGGACCAAAGAAAGGCATATTATGTAGAATGGAGTTATACAAAAGAGTCATACTCAAGTGATGTTGATTCTAAAATTGAAAAGGAATATTCCAATAATTGTATAATGTATAGTACCATAAATAAGGTACTCTCGGATTATAATTATAGTTCTAGTTATGAATAAGATATTGAAAATGTTGTTGAAGAATTAAATTCTCAAAATAAAAAATTTCAAAGTGATGTATTGAAAATGGAATAACTATATAGGTAACTACAAAGAGAAAAATAAGAAAATAAAAAGAAAATAAAAAGTGAATGATTCTATTTTATGTGAAATAGAATACAAAAAGGTTATAGATTCTCAAATGTTAAAATCTAAAGATGAGAATATAAGAATAAAATATTTCTTGTCAAAAAAATAATGAACATCGATATAGAAGATTTAAATTAGTCTGTGATGATTTAGCTAAAGTTTAAAAGGAATGAAAGCATCATAAACATGAAAATAAAAAACTAAATTTTTTTGGATCATGTTCAAATGTAAACATCTCTGATTACCTGGAAGCTATTAAAAGAGAATATGAAACATTTAAAAGGTAAATTACTAGTTTAATGGAAACCTTGCTTATCCTTATTCAAGGCCAAGGAAAATTTGACAAAATAATGTCTTTGAAATAACCAAGATATGATAAAATGGGTTTTGGTTATAATAATCAGGTTCTAAAGATATATAAAACTATTTTTATTAAAGGTATAAATGGAAATAATTTAAGTTTTAATTCTTTAGATTTAACTTGAATGGGAATTATGAAAATTAATTTTCTTTAATGGTTAATCAGTCTATAGGATATAATATAAATTTGGATTATAATAATCTATATTCTATATTACCATAAAATAAATGTATCAAATATGTATGGGTTTCTAAAACATTTTCTACTAATTTAGTTAGGCCCAAACTATTCTAGGTACCAAAAAAACCATTTTCTAGATTTTTTTTGTATTAAGCCTACATGAAGTGTTCCGAAGTCACATGGTATATTGAAAGTGGGCTCTTAAAAAACATGATTGGTGAAATTTCTAAATTTTTATCCTTTAACTCATGTGATAGAGGTACTTTCATGTTCAGTGACAACTCTAAAATTATTTTTAAAAGTTCTGGAGAAGTTGGTATATTAACTTCTATTAAAATTTATAAATTACTTTTTGTAGTAGGTTTAAAACCCAATTTATTTAAAATATAACAACATTGTGATGATGGAATGAATATAAAATTTGAAGATAATATATTTATTGTTTATAAAGATAATCATGTTTTATTTTATGAAAATAAAAAAGAAAATATATATTCTATTGATTTTTTAGAAATAATCGAGAAAAATATAAAATGATGAAATGTTGTAGATACATGTCACATTATGTGCCATAGAAGGTGGGTACATGTACATCTTTGATAGTTGCATAAACTTTCTAAACATGTACAGGTTTGGGAACTACTAATATTTAGCACATGTAATTATTATGTATTTTACACTTTTCTAAAAGGTAAGAAACACAAAGAGTAATTTATATCTATTAATGTGGAAATTATTTCTAGATAATTATAATTGATTTATCTTGATCTTTTTAGATCTGTGAGAACTACAAGTTGAGGGTCCAAAATATAAATTTTTGTAACTTTTTGTGATCTCAGTAGATAACCTGGTCTATTTTTTTATATCGTAAAAGTGAAACCTTAAAAAAATTGTTTCTTTAAATAAAAAAACAAAATTAAAAAGGTAATTTAATTTATTATATTATAAGTGAAAAATGAGGAGAATTTTTAATTTATAATTTTATAAATTATTTGAAACTAATGGATATTTTCATAATTTTCCACCCCTATAACACTATAACAAAATGGTGTTATATATAGGAATAATAAAACTATTCATGAAATGGAAAGAACAATTCTTAATGAATTAAACCTTCTAAAATATTTTTGGGTTGAATAATTTAACAATTGTTATTGTATCTTAAATATAATTTACATCAGGCCCTTGCTAATGAAAACTCCCTATCAACTATATAAGAATAAGAAACAAAAAATTATCTATTTTAATGTTTTTGGATGTCATTGGTATATTTTAATTATTAAATATAATCAAAAAATAGACACTAAAATTGATGATGGTATGTTTTTAGGATACTCTAATAAAATTAGTTCTTATGAGGTATATAAAAAAATAACTATGATAATGGAGGTAAATTTTCATGTTAATTTCATTGTAAATAATTAAAAATAGAGTGATGAGAGGGAGCATATCTCATCTCAATCTGATCCTTTTATTTTGAAAAATCATAAAAATAACCCTTTATAAAATGTTATAGGAAACATTGAATATAGAATTAGAACTCTAAATTTTGTTTTACATTTCTCTTTTAATTCAGCCATTGTAGCTGATTTTGTTCTTATTAATATTAATAATGCTTTAAAAGATTATAACTATATAGATTCCATGTATGATGAACTTGAATTTTTTGATATAAATAAAGTCTAGAATCTAGTTGAGTTACCTAAAGATACAATGTCAATAGAAAAAATGGATTTCTCAAAACTAATTTGACAAGTCTGGTAATATAGTTTGAAATATTGAAATATTAGTTTCCCAAGGTTACCTTCAAGAATAAGAAAATTATTTTCAAGATTAATTTCCACCAGTTGTTAGATTAGAATCCATTCATATTTTATTAGATTTTTGGAGTTTTAAAATTTTAAATATTTTTCAAATGGTTGTAAAAAATACAGTTTTAAATAGTGTAATTTTAGATGAGTATTATGTTAAAAAACCACTTGGTTTTTAAAGTAATGAATTTTCAAATAATTTTTTAAAATTATCTAAAGCTTTATATGGTCTTAAGAGACCACATTGAGCTTTTTATGATTGACTACCTATATTTATAATTTAAAATGATTTTGTTAAAGGTAAGGTTGATCCATCCTTATTTATAAAAATAGTTTCAAATGACATATATATATATATATATATTATATGTTGATGATATTATTTTTGGTTCTATACTTGATAAACATGGTAATATTTTATGAAAATTAATGAAAAATGAAATTGATATGCTCCCAATGGGGGAATTAAAAAAATATTGGTTGAATAATTAATCAGAGAAAAGATGTTATTTTATTAAATTAATCTAATTATGCTAAAGAACCCGTAAAAAAGTTTGGAAATGAATCTTGAAAAATTATGAGAACCCCTATGATCACAAATTCTAAAATGGATGCATATGAATCTGGATAGTCTTTTTGTGATAAGTTATATAGATGAATTAGAGGAATACTTTTGTATCTTACTACATCCAGGACATATATTTTGTTTTCTATTTGTATGTGTGCTAGATATCATTAAAACAACAAATAAATACACATTAAATCTATTAAAAGAGTATTAGATATATCAAGGGTACTATTTATACTGGACTATTTTATTCTAATGAAAATTTCATTGATTTAATATCTTTTTATGATTCTGACTTTGGAGGTTGAAAACTCTACTGGAAAAGAACTTCAGGTATGTATCACTTTTTAGAAAAAAGTTTAATTTCATTGAGATCTAAGAAAAAACTATTAGTAGCGCTATCAATAGCTGTGGTTGAATAGGTTTTAGCTAATCGTTTTTATTCATAATGTATTTGTATAAATCAAAAAATTTATTATATAAGAATTAGTTTTGATAAAATTCTCATGTACTGTGATAACACTAGTTTTACTTCAATTTATAAAAACCCTCTTAAACACCCTAGAACTAAAAACATTGATGTTAGATTTCACTTTCTTAGAGATCATTTAAATAATGGTTATGTTTTCTTAGTATTTTTTTCTACTAAGAAATAGTTAACTGATATTTTCATAAACCATTAGATTTTTTTAATTGGAGAAAATGATGTTTTGATTAAGATTTCTAAAAGATTAACTTTTGATTAGTATATTTTCTCTTTTGATAAATATATTAAATGTTTTTAATTAATTTTTATATCTCATTGTCATTCCATAATCATTTTAATTGATAATTAGATTATTCTATTTAAAAATTCATTGTTCATGTATAACATTGTCTCAATTATTCTTTTTTTGAATTTCATATATTTTTACTCTCATGATAATATTTTACCTTGTTACTTTTCCATTAGTTATTTAAAATGTTTTAAAAGGGAATCTGGCTTAAACTTTGAGCACTGTTGTACTTTTTGATAAATTTCAAAATGGGGAAAAATATTTTTAAGTTTTAATAATTTTCTCTTAATTTGTTTAAAAAATTTAATAAATGATATGTTTTGTAATTTACAAAAAGGGGGAGATTGTTTATAATTTGGTGTTAAAACATTTTTATATATCTTTGTTTTGATAAATTACACTTATATAACATTTAATTCAATTTAACTTTGTTTTAAAAATATTATTTATTATTAAAATGTTAAATATTTTTGTTCCATCATTGGTTGTTTTCTTTTATTTCACTCTTAATCTTGTTATTTTTGTTAAGAGTTATAAAAATGTTTCCTTTTGTACAAGACCTTTAGGCTGATCTTACAAACACTTCTAGTTGGGCCCAAATGTCTACACCTATGGAAGGACTATCTATCATGGCCCAACATAGAGGTTAGTAAGAAGAGTGCCAATAAAGCTCCTCAAGGCCCATGTATAAGGCCTGAGGAGTATGGATGCTTGGTTCGAGTATAGGTTGCCCGCTGGACCCACAGTTGTGTATGTGTATGGGTTGGGTTTTAATCTAATCCTTGGATCAGTGATGATTCATTGTTAAACCACATGGTCAATCTTTCTTCAGTTTGTTGTGGGATCGATCTTTTAAGCCTACTATTCATATTTATTATTCCTGGAAAAAAGTGGTGATTCCACACAGTTGTCCAATAGTTTTCCTACAATCCATCCTACCTCCCTATTTATTTCACGCGTTCCCATTTTGAACTCCCATGGTTTATCTGTTCAAATTTTCCAAATATTATTTGGTTATTATCTATACCACCTTTACACAAGTGATATTCATAGCATCTCAAATTTTCATAACTGATTTTCTTAGAGATTACAGAAGTCTGTTTTGGTTTCATCTTCTCTTTTTTCATCTTCATTGGGTTTCAACTTTAGGAATATATTCTTCTTCTTCGGATTTCCATTTTCTTCACTAAGTTTCTATTTCAATTGTCAATAAGAGATTTTTTTTCCTTTGGTTCTTTGGCCTTCACTTTTTGGGTTCTCATAGAGTCGCCATTAGAGAATTATAATGGTGTGTCATGACTTTCCACCAGAATTCTCAATGGTGAATCATTTTACCCACCATTGGAAATCAATGGCGGGTCATCTTCTCTCAACTAGTAGCCATAGGTGCCCTTTCCCTTTTTATCGAGTGAAGTGAAATTATTATTTATGTTTTTGGATTATTTATTCTTATTGTACAATACAATGTAAGAATTTTCTTTAAGGTTAAATAGAATCCTTTCATATTATTTTAGATGATCACTTTATTTTAGGAGTTTTTATTCTATATACTAGTATAATCTTATCTCTTCAGTTCAATGTTCTTAATGATTAAAGTGTTTTTTATATTTGTTTTCTTTTATTAAATAGTGATTTTCTTTCTATATAAATATTTTTTCTTATTTAAACTTACAATATTTTTGTTCTTTTTTATTTATGTTTTTTATATATTATTTGTTGATTTTATCATCCAATGTTTATTTGCTATTTTTTGGCTATTTTTTCACTAATCCAACATTGAAAATTTCCATAGGTAGGTCACGAGTCACCATTGGAACACAATGGTGAGTCATGAGTCATTATTGGACACCCAATAGTTTTTTATTTTTTTATTAATATCTTCAATCCATTATTTTCATTGTTTTATGGAATTAATTTTAATTTAGAATAATTATTTTTATTTTTGCTTAAAATTTCAATGGTAGGTCATGATCTATTTTTCCACCGTTGTATATTTCCACTAGTAGGTTGTGACCCACTATTAGTTAAATTTTTTTTCTAAATTTTATATTTCTTATATTTATTAATTTTTTTTAAAAAATATTATTTCTTAAATGTTTAATTATTTTATTCTAAAATATAACGGCAATAGTGTATAAAAACAATTGTTATATTATTTTTATAGACACATATACTTGCAGTTTAAAAGTTCATATGATTCTATATTTTTTACTTCATTCTGTTTTATGTATAATCTGCATATTTATATTATTATTTCAAATTTTTTCAACTGTGATTTTTTACAGAATTATTACTCTTAATATATTAAATGTTTTATTTAATATTTCATGAACAAATATAATGTCTGGATGTTTTTTTTCAAAACAGCTTCAAAAAAACAAGGTAACGGTCATATTATATTATTTTTATACGCTAATAAGTTCCTTGTACACATTGGATATAGATACACTCTTAAATTATCATGCTTTAATGATTTTGGAGATCCCGTGAAGGATAAAAAATAAACCAATGCATACTACTCATTCAAGAAGAATATGATGATATAATTATTGTTACTCTTGAATTGATCAAGAAACTTCTTTGAATTAGGATTTTCTACTGTGATCACTAAGAATCTTCATTGCTTTATTCATCCACCACTAGACTGATCAAAGAAGACGAGATACACCGAATTTATACATCTTCAACTCAAGTTATTGACTAATTTTTTTTTGTTATTTATCTATTGTAATACTTATTACCATCTATTTATCCTCTATAGTTCAGTTTATGATTTTCCCATCCAAAATATGTTATTGAGTTATTCCTCCCAATTTAAAGGAAGGTATAGTTGTTCCTCCCAGACAAAAGGATTGTAGGTTGGGACTCCTCCAAATGTCAGAGGTTATACCACCAAGTGTGAAAAGTGTATGTTTTAATTTGTAAGGAATAAGGTTATCAATCCCATTCAAAAGTGAGGATCTAGTGAATAACAGTCTCCTAGGGGAGTAGAGGAGATTGATGAGAGGACTAGGATATTGGTGATCTAAACCTCTATAATTTTTTATTTTATGTTTTATGTTTTATTTAAACTGCAACTTTTAACACTATTCAAACTATGATAAATTAGTATTTGTTTTTAATAATTCAAAATGGAATATTTACCCCCCAGTAACTGATAACATTGAAAGGAACTTAACACCTTCTATGTTTATATTTTTAGAGAATTGGTAAAAACACTTACATAAACAATACCAATGTCATTAAATGATCATTTATCTTTCTTAACCAACCATTTATTATTTCACATTATGTTATCATCATAATCTATTTAAAATCCTTTCTAGTAATAATTTTATCAACCTTAATATTTATAAGAATGGGAAAATGAGACATAATAAGGGAGAGCTCAAATGCTCAGTAATGGTTAATGTAAGCATTAAAAATTGAAGGTCATCAATGATTATAATAAGAGAACAATGGTACGATGACATAATCAAAGGACGTGATTATAAAATACGAATATTCACACCAATTAATACCTATCTCATCAAACATTAAAATAAATAATATATATTTAGAAAATGGAAGAGTCATAAGAATCAATAATCATGATCAATTTGAAATCAACATTGATTGAAGGAAATATTATAAACCCATAGATATCATATATAAAACATGTTGGTATCTTGGAACAGCATAATTATAGAACCCTTATAGATCCCTTATAATTGTAATAACCATACGACCAACACCTAATATAATTCCTTGTATAAAATAATACTTACCAAATGCATTGGAGTGCTATCTGGGTACACTCATCATATGAGCTATATCGGTCTCACCTAGTGCTATCTAGGTGGACCCATCACATAAGCTATATCAGGATCACTTAACACTATCTAGGTAAAACCATCATATAAAAATGTCTATAAACCATAAATAATGTACAAAGAGCTTTCATATCATCATAAAACTCATAGAAAAAATTATTATTCATTTTATGACTTTATTAACCCATGGAAAAAAAATGGGTTCCATAATAATTTCATTGAAACATGACTAAAACAATGAAAATAAAAATGTTATATAAAAAAAATTGATACATGATTAACCCCATAAAAAGAAAATATTTTCATAACAAAATCTTTGATACATTATTAACCCCTGGAAAAGAAATAGGTTCCATATCAATCTATTTAGAATAATTTTAGTCCATCTAGGGAAATAATGAGGATGGTATCATTAAAAAACATCCCCATTATAGCATAAGAAACGATAAGGGTTTTTGATTTTGATGAATATAAATACCATTAAAATACAATTAAAACATTTTTGATGAAAATAAACATTTCATTTCGAAAATCACTTTTGAAAACAAAAA
Source organism: Viscum album (assembly GCA_963277665.1). Lineage (NCBI taxonomy): Eukaryota > Viridiplantae > Streptophyta > Magnoliopsida > Santalales > Viscaceae > Viscum > Viscum album. Next base: position 625,645,100 of record OY728165.1, read on the forward strand.
AAATAATAAAATATTTTACATGACCTTTTCTTTAAAAATAATCTTGGACACTTATAATGGAATATTAAAAGAAGATAATGGTTATTATATGGGTAAAATTCATTCATGATATACAAATTAAAATAAACATCCCTTGCACATTTCTATTAAAATATAAATGGAAATTGTCTTGAATATGAAAGAAAGATTACTTTTAAAACATTTTATAAAAATCAAATTACGGGTAAAAATAACTTTCAAAAATCATAGTAAAAAAATTGGAAACATTTTTAGAAAACATGGATCCTGTAGGAAAATTATTTTCAAATTAAGAGAGAAATTAAGTCATATTTTCTTAATAATATTTTTTAAACAAAATCACATTTTAAAATCTAAAAACAACATACATAAAAAAGAAACAATTTTCATTAAAAATAAACATGGAAATATAAAAAGGAAACATAAAATAATTTAGGCTTCATGATGAAAAGAAATTTTATTCAAACCATATTTAAAAAAAAATAAATTCCTTTTGAAAATAGTTTAAAACGTAACCTTCAAAGAGGATGTTTAAAATAAATTCATTTACCACTTTGGAATCATTTGAATCATAGTACGAATGAAATTTTAGTGATAAAAACATTAAATATAATGAGAATAGATATATTCATGATATAAAATATAAAATGGTTTATATATACACCTCATACAATAATATTGTTACATAACATCATAATATGAATCAATGAAAGGAAATTGAGATAAATTCTATTACAACTATCATAAAGTTGAAATGTAAATTAATAAAAGACTTAATTATGTGTATAAAATGTAAATTAACATATAAAAGTTTGAAATTAAACTTAATATATTCAAAATTCATTGTGCACGAAATTTTAAAATATCAAAGTTAAATAAGAATTAATATAACCTAAATAAATTAAATTGATTAATGAAATTCATTACCTCTTGGTAATTTTCAATTAAAATCCCCTTGAATGAAATAATTAAAATTGAAACTTATAGTACCATTATTTAATAATTATTCAGTATATTACATGTATAATGGAAGTATATACACCAAAAAATAAAAATAAGTCTTGAATATGGCATATGTCTTACTAAAGTAACAGTTAGATGAGAAAAAACATTACATTTAGTACAAAATTTCCTTTTATGTCCTTTAACTCATACATAATAAGTTTACCTCAATTATTCTATTTATTAAGAAATTTTTAAAGGATTAATTACATAAAATGAAATATTTTATTTTATTTCTTTTCAATTATATATATAAATATTTAATCAGTTAATCCCATGTCGGGTGTTTTGAGGATGTTTGGTTCATTGTTTGAAAACATATTTGGTGTGATGACCATGGTAAAAGAAGTCATTATTTAGACATATAAATAATAATAACAAGAGAAAAATAATTATCATATATATTCATCAATTACACTTTTAAAATCAATCATGAAAAATAATTATGAAAATTGAACTACATTACGCTTATGGAGACGTCAGGTCATACCTACACATAAGTAACATTTCAATTTTTCAATGATCGTTATGGAAAGAAATTATGTATTATAATATATTTATAGAAATATAAAATTATAATAAATAACATATAATTTATTTAATTATAATTATATATAACATTATTTTTAAGTGGTAATGAAAAAATAATCACATCGCTTCGTGGAGGAGATAGTGTGCACATACATGAATGATGTTTTCATTTTTTATTGTAAGAAACAGTGATATATTATCATTTAATATTGATAAATATTTCATTAATATAATTATTATTTCATTTATATCATATATATTAATTAAAATCATTCTAATTTCCGTACATGTGAAGCGTTAGTGAAAAAGGAATCACATCACTCCTCAAGGTGGTAGTCTGTTGTAGACACAAACAATATTTTCATATCCCAATGGAATGGAAATTTAAAAATGATATGTGATATAATAACTAAATAATTATAAATATTTTAAAATATAATATATATAAATTAAATACATCATTAAAAAATCATTAGAAGCGGTGGTGGAAAATGAATGACATCGGTTCATGAGACAGTAGTTCAACATACACATAAATGATGATTTCATATCTCATTTGATGGAATATGAGATGAATTTAGGTTTTTTAATTGATATAATAAAATTTAAGAATATATTATATACTCTTTATATCATATGATAATTTTTTAAAAATATTTTTATGAGGTATAATAAGAAATAAAACAAAAATTCATAGTAAGGATGTTTTCCTCTTTTTAGACCACCTCTTTAGTATTATACCAACGAATTTATGAAAAAAATATATTCTAAAATGAGTTTATATATACTTTAAGTTATTTTTTTAGATATTTTCTAAAACAAAATTACTTTATGTTGTGAATAATGAAGGAGAGGGGTGGCCTTTTATAAGTGAGGTGAGTGGCACACATGTAATTTTTAAAAAAAATGGCGTACCCACATTTTTCACATGACACAATGATAAAAAATGGACTATTACAAATAATTAAAAATTATAAGGATGAAATATGGCCATAATATAGTTTTTATATAACTTTTTAGTTCATTTTGACCCTTATATTTTTAGTTAAACCCCCAATAAACTCATTTTCACCTTAAACACGGTCATTTATTTTTACTCTTTTTACTATTAATTATGGTAAAAACTTATGCTAATATAATTAGATAATGTAAAGAATTTTTATTCCAAATATGGAATCCATTTTAACAAATTAAATTAATATTACTAGAAAATTTTAATTTAAAATTAAACCCATGGTCGTGACCAAAAAATTTGGTTTTGAATAAGTGTATTTTTCAAGGAAAATATGATTTTATATTAACACTATGACTGATAATAATTATTGTATTAAAATAAATTAATATTTATTTATATATAATATATATATTTATTAAATCATTCATTTTTATGGTATTTTTTAATTATTTAAAAATGAGAAACATTATGCACTTTAAAACGATTTTTAGAAAAACCTCATTTTTAAACTCAAACCCAACTTAAATAAAATCCAATATGATGTTTATTAAAAATAAATTAGGTGTAATTAAAATAAATAAACTATAATTATGTTACATGAAATCATATTCAAAACACAATAGTACTTTTAAATTTCATAATTTTTCAAAAAGAAATGAATTTTTTAGAAAAAGCAGTACTTTTCACTATTCACTAAATAATCAATATTAACTGTAAAATCCCATAATTTCACCCAATGTAAATTTTGAAAATATGATTTAAAAATTTTATTTTATTTTATAAAATAATTTTTGGAAAATTTTAAAAAAAATTAATTATAATATTTTTTATGAAAATTAATAAAAATCATTTTTCAAGAAAAATATATTTTTGAAGAATAAAATTACTTTACTAAAAATTTATTTATTATTTACTAAAAAATTAAATTTAATTTATATTTATTATTAAATTTAGACACATATATATATATATCATAAATTAGTTAATATTATTCATAACCAGCAATTTAATGGTTAGGTTATAAAAGTTATATATGACTAGTTTTTTATGTTTGGTGTTGCATGCCGAATACGCTATCGAATATGGTATTATTTTATAAAAACATGCGGTGTTTCAGTAATTATAAAATTTTTATTTTTCTCTAATAATCTAAAAATTAAATATTTCTGGATATTATCAAAAAATCAACTTAAGCTAACTTTTCGTGAAAAAATCAATAATGAAATTAATTTCATAAAATTAAATTTTTTTAAAAAATTATTTCAGGTTTTAATCACATTCTAGAATAAAGTTATGTGAATTATAAAATATTTTCCTTAGAAAGAAAATTTTATTTACTATAATTGAAGCACAGATGTTAAATTCTTCACTACTTCAAAATTTTAATCCCCAAAATTTATGAAATTTCTCCTCATAAACAAATATGATTTTTTCTTAATCCTAAACTATTTATTATGCAATTTCTTCTCTTCTATTTTTGATTTCTCAAAAGTACCTTCACTTATCAAGCCTTTGGATTCCAAAAAACTTGTTCTCAATTGTCAATAATCTAGATACATGCTTCATAGTAAGATAAATCATGTTTTAATTCTATTTCCTTAGAAGTGATTACATGCATTGGGTATATCATGTACTTCCTCAATTAAGAGATATGGAAAACATCATGAACATTAGAGAGGCTAGGTGGAATTAAAAAATAATAATCCACAAATCTCATTTATTCCATAATTTTAAAATATTATATGTTTATAGTATTTATTTTTCCTTTCTTATTATACCATATGACACCCTTCTACATAGACTCCTTTAAGATAACATGTTTTCTCACTTGAAATTTTAAATCATTCCTCTATTTATCATCTTTGATATTTTTTCTAACTTGAGATGCACTAATATGACTCCAAATAGTTATCACTTTTTATATTGTATCCTCAACATGATCTGGGATGAAAAGATTTTTCACTAACTTTATCCCACTATGTTGGTTTACAACATCTTTTTCTTTGAAATTATTTATGTGGTTCCATTTTAATGCTTTAATGGAATACATTATTATATTTTAATTCCAAAAAAGTTAAATATTTTTCACAAATACCTTGACTAACAGTTGATCATAACCTCAAAATTTCATTAAATATTTGAATAGACCTTTGAGACTATCTATCATTCCTAGGATGATAAATATTTCTTAGTTACATTGTAGTGTTGGGATCCTTTTGAAGACACTTCTAGAATTTTTATGTAAATCAGGGTTCATGGTCAGATAAAACCAATATAAGTGAACCATTATGTCTCAAATCATCATTAATATAAATTTTCATGATATTATAAAGATTAATATTTTCCCTTATAGGAAGTAAATGTGTATACTTGCTTAGTTAATTAACAATTACCCATATGGCATCATTATTTCTAGGAGTATATTAAAATGTTGTGACAAAGTACATAGTAATATCATCCCATTTTTAAAGAGGAATTTCTTGAGGTTTCATGAATAATTTAGTATGTTTTACTCATCCTTTTCCTTTTAAAAAACCAATAATCTTGATACATAGTATCCAATTTCTCATTTCATATTTTCCCACCAAATATTTTCCTTCAAATCGAGATATTTTGGTGCTACCAGGGTATATAAAGAAATTTTATCGATGATATTTTTCTAATAATTTCCTTTCTAGATAAATAAAATATGAAACTAATATCCTCATTCCAAATAACAATATAACATCTTCAAATATAAAGTATTCCAATATCCCATCATCCATACCTTTTTTTAAATATTATTATATTCAAAATGGGAAGTTTTAATTTTACCTAATGAAGATGAATTAGAAATTATTTAGAATTGACATTATGTTTCCCCTTCCATAATTATTTCTATATATAACTTCACCCAATTAATTAATAAAGGATATTTTCTAGTCCTAATTTTAGTTAAAACCCCATGGTCTTTCCTACTCAATGCATAATCCACCCTATATTATTTCCAATTGTGGTAGTGTGATGAGAACTCATAATTCTTGAGTAGTTTTAGCCATTTAGTTTTTCTTATGTTGATTTATTTCTATTAGAATTTGTATTTTAAATATTTTTTGAGTATATATTTCCTATTTTTCGAGATAAAGTTAATCCCTCCATGTATTCAATGAAAATATTATGGATTCTAACTCATGATCATAGATTGGATAATTTTGTTCATGAATATCTAACAAACTCAATTCATAGGCCAAAAAAATATCATTCTATATAAGTAAATATCCATCTACCTTATTTTATAGATCTAAATATATATAAAATCCATCACTTCCATATGGTAAACTCAATATCAATAATATAATACCTGAGACCCAACTATAGCAGGTAAACACCATATTGTGTGCTACCACACAATGTTTAATCTAAATATACTTTATTCATGAGTATATTTAAAAGATTAATTTATAAATGTTATAATTTTGTTTTCAATCAATAAACTTCATTTATTTAATTATCATAAAGATATTATCTTAACATGAAATTTTTGGGTTTTTCCAAAAAAATAATGATTTTTAGGTTCATAGAGAAAAATACCATTTTTTCTAAAACCATGACTTTTGTGACATTAAAAAAAATTTAGTATAAAATAAAACTCAAAACCCCTTAAAATAAAAAAAATTATATTTTATAATTATGATTATAAATTTTTTAATATTATGTTTAATTTATAAATAGATATTTAATATTTTAATGTTTAGGTCAAAATTTTCATTAGAATGTTTTTAATGCATTTTACAAATAAATTATAAAAATTTTAGAAATTTAATCACAATGAATGGATATAAAAAATATATTAATTTTTTCTTGATTATATAAAGAGTAAAATTTTATTTTAATATAATAAAATATGATTATGAGAATTAAATTTGAGTACTATGATAATGGTAAAATTATTTTTCTCAAAGATGTCTTTTGTAATATTGTTTAATTTTTTGGTAATAAAATGAATTAATAATTCTTCAATGGTTATTATAATATACTTTTTAAAACTATATATAAATATAATAAAACTCATTCATTTAATAATCAATATTATATAAGATTAGGAACATGTAATTATGAAAACATCATTTTCAATAAAAAAAATTCTAAATATTATATGTTTTAATTTAGTAGTTAATTTTATCATATTTTGAAATTGATTTTTATTAAATAGATGATAAATTTAGTTTCATAACAAAAAATATTGTATGATGGGTTACATTATATTTATAAAAATATATAAATTACTTTTTTAAGAACTTGTTACCAAGGTAAAAACTAAAATGAGACAATATAAAAATCTAGTGGTAAAATTTTTAAAACAATTTTAGAAATTCTGTTTAAATTAATTTTTGAGGGTTTATCAACCCAAGTACACCCTAAACTCCATTATTTAAATCTTTTCAATTCATTTAGACTTTAACAGTGTAATAATATCATTGAAAAGTAATGAGTATTCAAAAAAGTTCAATTTTTCACTTATAAAAGGGACTCACTACATGAACTTTATAACACACAAATCCCCCATAATTTATTCACGAAAATATACCATTTTCTCGTTCTTGGAATCCTATCTGACTTCATTAGGTATATTTTCACCATTAGTTACCCTGAGGCCTCTATTTTAAAGGATATTTCTAAGAAACAAATCAATCTCATGGCGTATGTATCTTCCTATTAGTCTTTTATTCTTTATCTTCTTCTTCCAACCCTCTTATATCTATAAAAATATAATTAAATTGGTATAATTATTTTAATGAAATGTTATTATATTAATGGAATAACCATTATTTATTTAACACCATCCAGTATGAAAAAAACGAAATTGTCCTTAGTGCAAGTGTATGGACTACCACTTCCACGAATCGAATCTTCTGTTTTTCATACTATCTCTCATGGTTAGTTTTAATGATGGTATTAATTAATAAATATGATATATATAACATATAAATTATTATTTGATATCAAATTATCATATAGCTTGTTTACCTCTAACTCTTCATGAAATAAAAATGATACTCATGTGTTGTGCGGACTACCACCTCAACGAAGTAACATATCTTTATTTCAACTAGTTTCTGTATTATTAATTAAAAAATAATTCAATAAAACTCAAAAAATTAAATTTATACAAAAAATGTAAGTATTTTCTTATAATAATGATATTATATTCAATATAACCCACTATCATAATTATAATCATCCATTAATTATAGTATGTTCATGTTTTGGTCGATGTAACCACATATTTGAGAAATGTTATTAAAATCTATCATGGAGGACCATGGGAACTTAAATAATAATCGTATTAAAATTTAATAAGAAAATTATATTTTTAAAGGTTCTATAATGGTTCTACTAATTTTTTAACATATTATTAAATTATCATCTTTGATCGCTAAAATTACTGAACTATGCCTACACTGATTCAACTTTCACGTATAATAACTAAAAAAATAATGGAATTATATAATGGAATTATAAATCATTTAATTTTATCTATTATATTACCATATATAATATTAAAATTATTAATTTTGTGATAATAATAAGGAATAAAACATCTTTTATGAGACTAGTACAAATGATCAAAAAATAAACACTCAATGTGGGAAAATATAAATACAAACTAGAATTCATATAGAGAATGACTATATAAAAAGAGTATAATTGAAAATGGATATGATAATGGTTATAAATTAATTGATTAATATATCTTTTGTGTTATATAGGAGGTTAAAATATTTTTTTGGAAGTCAGGATAAGATGTGAAGGTATTTTGTCTCAAATTACTCTCCTTGACACATATTTTATATTATGCACACAATTTTCTTTCTATGATGTCTTTACTACCTATATTAGATATTATATAATGAAATTACTTTTATTAATGGAATATGTAGAAAAATTAAAATACCTCCCTTTAAATATATTTTTTAATTTATTCCCAAGTCATAAGTGAGTTTTTCAATCTCAATTTTCACTCTTTGGGACTCATTCTATATTCACTACTTGTTTTCTTTTGTATGATGCATACATTCTCAATTTTCATTATTTGGAAATAATTCTATATTTTCCACTTATTTCATTTTTATGGTGTATAAATTTTCATAGAATAATTTTTTCCATATAATTCATGAATGTAAAGTGATTTACAAGTCTATATCATTACCCCCCCTATCATTGTTTTGATTCGAGAGTTACTAAAATAGTTATAAAAATCAAACATTTACATGGTGGTAAAAGTGATTATATGTTTTTTAGTGTAAAAATTGGTGTGTTTTTATCATTATGATGGAAGGGAAAATAATTTTATCACAATATGTTCATGCTTTATATTATGTATTCAAATGTATTTCATGTTCATATCTGGCCTTGCAAGACTAACAAGCCATTGGATCTTTCAAAACCTCTTGTATTCTATTCCAATAATGTAATATAATTATCGGATTTAAGTTTCTAGAGTATGGGTTTATATATTTGGTATCATATGATATTTATTAGGATCCTTTTGGACTATATCTAGAGAAACCTAGTAATATAGAACAAATAATATGAAATACGCTCAATATTTATAGGGAACACTCTAGAAACAATTATTGGATTTTTATTTTTCAATTTAATATTTTGATCTTATTATATAAATGGAATTTTATAGATTTGGTGTTTAATGTGAATAATGGTAATCGTACAACACCCATAGTCAATATAGTTATGTTCCCCTCTGATTAAGTCAATGAATCTAGAGTTGTGGCTAATTAGATCATTACCATATTAGGTCAGTTGAATGAGTTTATAGAAAATAATATATCCCTCATAGATAAACATTATGATCCAAAACATGGTTTACCTATATTGGAATGCTTTATGAGACAACAACCTCCATTATTTATAGGATCTATTAATCCATTACTAGCTGTATAATAGATCAATTCCCTAGAAAATATCTTTCTCGCATTGCGAATTAGTGAAAAAGAAAAAATTAACTATGGAAATTTATCTTCTAAAGATATATGTGAGAAAATGGTGGTCACTAATTAAAAAAACTAATGAGAAAAATAAAAAATGATTTATGGATAATTAAGATATTAAAATAATTGAGGATGTTCCCATAGTACAAAAATTCAATGATTTTTTTCCAGAAAAAATAGTTGATCATCCACTTGAGTGTGATGTTGAGTTATCCATTGAACTCATTCTTTATGTAATACTAATTTCTGAAAATACAAATATAATGGAACCAGTGGAGTTGATTGAGTTTAAGAAACTACTATGGGAGTTTTGTGATAAGTTATTTATACACCCTAGTGCTTCACCATAGGGTGACCCAATTTTATTCACGAAAAATAATGATGTGTCTATTTTAATTTTCATCAATTATTGGGAGATCATTTCCATCAATATATAGAATATTTAACATTATTTATGCATTGATAACTTGTTTTAATAAGATAAATATCCCCAATAATTTTCAAAGATTAAGCTTTTCTCTGGTTTTCATTAGTTATGAGTGAAGAATTTTGAAATACTGAATATGAAATTTTGAACAATGTATGGAAATTATCTTGATATACTCTATGAGATATGAAGAACATGATATTAAACTAAAAATTATTTTAGATAACCAAAAAAATAATATGTAAAATACAGAATGTGTAAATTTTGGCCCAATAAAGTTTCTTTTCTTAGAAATATTATCAACAAGGTTGGAATATTTGTTGAACCATAAATGAAAAGGGTAAATAAAAAATGGAATAAACCAATGAATATAACCAAGTTATAATTATTATTGTGTTGATCAAGTTAGTATTGGTGATTTATTTCATGATTTCCCCTAGTTGTCCAACCCTCTAACCAAGTTAACACGTTAATGGGTAACATTAACATAGTCAAGGGAATGTGAGGAATGTTTTGAAGAGACAAATAGAGGACTTATTAATGAACTAGTACTAACTTTACCACCATTTATGGAAGGATTTTTAATATTTACCGATAAATCTAAGAAATAACATAGTCATGTCTTCATATATAATGATAGAGTGATTTCATATACATCAAGATAATTAAAAATCATAACTATACAACTCATAACCTTAAGTTGGAAGTTATGATATTTTCTTTTAAAATATGGAGACACTTCCTCTATGGATAAATATATAATATATATTCAGATAATAATGGTTTAAAGTATATCTTCTCTCAGAAGGAGCTCAACATGAAGAAATAATAATGGTTGGAACTAATCACGAACTATGATTGCTTAATACACTACCACTAAGGGAAGGAAAATAAGGTTTTTGATAAATTAAGAAATAAGGACCATGGAGTTATAACCATTATGTGGAATAACAAGGATCATATATACTGAGATCTAGTAAATATAAATATGGTGATTTTTATGCTAGGGGATCCATTATTCTTTTTCAAAGAAATTTCTAAACCATATATACTAAAAAAATATAGAGAATCCCCTGTAGGATATTTATGACATATAAAGGAATTTTAAAGGATTAAATTGTGTTAAATTGACTAAATTATCTGTAGAGGTAGTGTATTGATGTATGGAAGGAGGTTATATGTTATATCCATACCAGAGTTGAAGAGGGGACTACTATATAAATAATATAGATAAAATTAATTTATACAAAGTCGTATAAAAAATATGAATATGTATTTAAATGAGAATTTAAGGTGGGATGGTATGAAGTGTGAAATTTTGGACTATGTGTCCAGATTTATGGTACGCTTGTAAGTAAAAGCTAAAATACTATAATGACTGTATATTTTAGACATTTCAAAATGAATTCTATGTTCTATGACATGTGTTACACTATAAACCCAACATAGAAGAAAAAAACATATTATAAAAACATTACTACTAAATTTATAATTAAAACTAGGATTTAAAACAATTAAAAACTATTAACCATATAAGATAACCAATTAAAATGTTTTATTATTGTGAAATATTATAAGTGTTTTTCTTTATATATTATATTTTTATAATAAAATATAAATTTAAAAATTTTAGAATTTTAATTTTATAAAATAAACTTAATTTTTGAATTTATTATATGAAAAGTATCATAGTATAAATTTTTGAGTTTTTTTTAATAATTGGTTTTTACGTGAATAGTGAAAAATAATTATTTTACTAATACCATCACTTTTTTATGACATATATGTTTCTAAAACCATTTTTATATAAAAAATATATATTTATAAATTAAAATAATTAATTTTAAAATAATATTGTCAGATTATAAAACCCATGAATATAATTTTATAAAATCTATTAATATTTTATGAAAATTTATTTTTCAACTATTCCTTTAATTAAAAAATTTTTCCAATAAAATTAGGATTTAGGTTTATTTTAATTTCAAATAACTCTTATTTTAACAATAATAATATTTTAAATATCATTAGAATCATTATTAGTTTTAATTCTGTCTTATATATAAACTATATTCATAAAATATACTTTTTATAAAAATGAGTTTTTATGTGCTACCTGATCTGACATTAGGATTAATTTCCCTAAAAAATGAAAGTTAATTTGATATAATGACTCTTATATTTGTGATAATAAAATTTATAATATTAAATATGGAAAATTTCAATTTTAGTTATAAAATTTATATTATTAGGATCGATGCTAATTACCACGATAATGGTGAGACAATTATTTTAATATTTTTGAGTTGTTACTATCAAAGAATTTATATCAAATAAATTAATTTTAACTTCATTAAATAATTAATATAATATTATTTATAAAAATATAAATAAATTTATTAACACTCATTTAATTGGTAATCTACTCAAAATAAGACTAAGAATCCAAAATGGTCAAAATGTCATTTTTTACTAAAATAATTTTTCTAGTCATTATATGTTTTAATTTAAAAGTTAACCTTATAATTGTTAGAAGATTAATTTCATTAAATAGAGGTTAAGTTTAGTTTCAAAACACCTAAATTTGGTTATATGGGTTATTTTATATTTTTATTAAAGCATAAAATCACTTAGAAAAAACTTGTTACCTAGTTTAAAAGTAAAATAGTAAAATGTAAAAACTTAATAGTAAAAAAACAATCACATGATTAAATCATGTTTGGGAATAGTTTTTTGAGTCCTTATAAACTTATATAAATCCCAAAATAAATTATTTATAATATTTTGGGCCATTTTCCTTGTAATAGTGTAATTCCATTATTTAAAAATGATGAGTGTTTTCAAAAGTATGCATTTTCTTCCATTATAAAAGGATACCACTTATGCCCTTAAAATTTACACATAACCTTAAAATTTATCCTTTAAAATCTAATTTTATTTACCCAACATAAACTGATTCAACTTCTTAAATCCCATAGTCATACTAATTTATCTTAATACCTTTAATTCCAAGGAGTATTCCAACGAAAGATAAAGTCCCCAACGTAAGTATTATTTCCTTCTTATGATTTTCTTCTTAATGTTATTCATCCAAGTATGTTATAACCAAAATAATGTGATGAGTTAAATATTACTAATATGATTATATTTTTTATATTAATGGTATAACCCTTATTTATTTATTTCTATCCACATATAAATATAATGAAATATCAATCGTGTGTGTGCACAGAGTACCACCTCCACATAGAATTTTTTTCTTTTTCAAGTTTCTCATATTTTTTAAAAAATAAAAAAAATGATTCAACATCCTAAAAATAAAAATAAATTATCATTATTCTTCTGTTATAATTATATTATTTCAAAATAAACACCTCCTTAACCATACTCGCCCATCGAGTTAAAGCATGTTCAAGTTTACATCGGTTTAACGACATACATGAACGATGATATAAAACTATATATATGGTGAAAATGGAAAAATACTAATATTATTATAGTATAATAAGAAAATTTGGGTAGTTATATCATTCTGTAAATATTATATTAAGTATTAAACTTATTATTAATATATCTTCTTTGTTAACTAGAATCACCAAAATACGCCAACACGGATTCGATTTTTACACAGCATGACAAAAATATTTATGGAATGATAGAGATGATTTATAAATAAATATAATTTATATATTGTATTAACTTAAATTATTTATTAATTATTTATTTATTTTATCAAATAATGGGTAATGATATCAACATTATAAATCCTATATAAATGGTTAAAGTTATTAACACTCGATGGTTAAAAATAAGTTATAACTAACCAATATACCCATAATAAATCATCATTAATGGGTAATGTAAAAGGTAAAATATGTGAATGTGGTTATGGAATATATTATTAAGGTATATAAAATTGTTTTATAAGAATATATAGTGACATAAACTAAGAAATGAAAAAAGGTAAGGGGTTTTCATCACAAATTCTTCTTTTAGGGACTTGTTTTGTATTATGAACCTAATTTATTTTAAGTGGAGTATGATACATAATTAAAATGATGAATTATGAAATAACCTCTATTAATGATATTTTAAATTAAATTTAAATCACTATATCCTTCAAGGGTTTTTATTTGAATGAATCTTAATCCATAAGTTTTCTTTTTCAAACCTCATTTTAAAATTGAGTTCTCTGAAATATGATTACCCATCAGGGGAATTCATATATACTCTAATTATAATATCACAATAATTTTATTCTCCACTAGTTATCCTTAGTGGTATTTTCATTCTCTTTACCTTTTTTAACTATATTTCTTAAAATATGTTTAATAGATGTGGTTTTCAACAAAAGTGTTTTTAAAAGAAATTCCATTTCTGCTAAAATACACATTTTTTGGACATCCCAATATCTATTTAAAAAATTAAAAAGATTATTATCAACTAAATTTATCTTATTTGAAAATTGTTTGAAAGAAAATAACATAATGTTTTCTATATGGGTCTTTGTTTACATAAATAATCATTTTTTTTAATTTTACTGTAAACGTATAGTTCTGCCCTCTTTGGAATTTTTTTTGAAACTTACTCTCTATGTTTTCATGATTTCTAAAAAAATTATTATTTTCTAAATTTTATAAAATATTTCATTTATAACTATTTTAAATTATTGAGGGTATTTCTTATTTCAAAAGTGAGTTTATTTCTAAAACTATTTAAAAAAAATTCCCAACTATGTAAACATTTCATCATATGTATTATTCTTGATCAAGGATATTCATCAAATAATAGTATCCAATTTATTTCTATGGATATATTTTATATTGATCTATTATATCAAAGGAATTATCCATAACATCCTTTTTCTTATGTAATTGTTTTATGTATATAACCATCTGTTTTCTTCTAATGACTTTCCTCTATGAATAACATATTAGTGATTATTTTGATTCAATATTATTCAACTATATTCCAAAAATAAATTAATTATAGAGAATTATTCTCATAATTATATAACATATATCAATACGGTATTTACATGGAGTGTTACTTAATTTCGTGATTGAAACCCATTTTCTTTGCATGAATTATTTTTGATAAGATAAAAATTTTGATTTAATGCAGAACACATGTGGATAGATGATGATGATTGGGGTCCTATATCACCCTCCAATTCATTGGTTTATGTTTATGTTATAGGAGCTCAAAAGGTCACATGATAGGATTTATCCTTTTCCAAAGGGTACACAAGAGGATTTATTCTAATCCAAAATGGTACATAAAAGGATTTATTACATGAAAAAGGTGTACATGGAAAGTTTTATCCCAATCCCAACGGTACATGGGAGGATTATCCCAAACCCAATGTGGTATACAGGTGGTTATCTTAATCTAACAATGTGATGACTGTATTGGTGGGTTGCCTTGACTTATGGTTTTTATGCCTATGTTTATTCCACCATCCTCTATAACAATCTTGTGCTTGTGATTATTATCTTGGGATCATGTTAATGTCTCATGATTCCACACACCTTTTCCTTGATATATGTTTGTTTATTTGATATTATATGTCCATCTATAATGAATTATCGAAATTATTATTATTTCATGTTATTTTTAATAGTAAATCTCTCCCCTACCCATGATTTCTCGAATTCTCATGATCTGACCCTCAATGGAATATTTATATTTTTTCCATTACTCGGCATTTGAGTTCACCCCTTTCTTATGTTTTTATTTCTCCATGTAATAAATATAGGTATAATTTTTGGAAAGTATAGAATGAATTTTAGTGGAATTTTATATTATAGAAAAGATTTTGTATTAAGATAACTATGTAGATAATCTCCAAGACACTAAACCTTTAATTACTCAGGTTGTGTGACTTTTTGGGAGAGGTATTATTTAAATCATGAAATTAATGTATTATTTATTTCATTTTTATCTTGGGATTCTATAGTTGGTATCAGAGTAGGTTTTAGTTTTTTGGGGGATTAGTTTAGAGAACATTAGAGAAAACCCTTAGGATAATTATATGGTATGAGTCTAGATATATGATAACATATAGATTTTTTAGTAAAGTAAATATTGTGTAGTTATCCTTGAAATTAAATCCACATTAGGATACTACAAGTGGATACTATCTATGGGATAGATGTACCTACGGATAATAAACCTAGAAAGGGTGTGTTGGGTATTAACTCAATCATCATCAGGTTCCTGACAAATAGGCCGAAGTGAACATATATTTTAACACTCCTTGGGAATATTATTTAGTTAATCCACATTCACTATAATGAATCGTAATGAAGGATTTGTGTATAATGATTACGAATATAGTCAAAAACTGAGTAAGAAAATTTCCTTTGATAACCTTGGAAAAGTTATGGGTTAATCCAATTATGGAATTTTTTAAAATGAAGATGTTATTAAAAAATAAATCAATGTATTGGATCATTCATATTCATGTTTTAGATGTTATCTTAACTTTTTTATTTCAGTTGATATATGATCATGAAAATGAAGCGGAGAAAGGTATATATCTAGAGGCACTATACATTTTAATCAGATAAGCAATTATACTTAAATGGTTAATAATCTTAGTATATTCCTATTATAATGAAAAATGATAGTTTCCTATTCTTACCTAAGTTATTGGGGTTAATATATTAATTGAAATTGAATCATGATGTTATTATCTATTTTCTTCAGTGAGTGATATTTATCAATGATATTCTGTTATATTCTAAAATTTATGAGTATTATATGAATCTTCTTATTATTTTTCTTTAAAAAATTACTCCAAATATAATGAAAAATATACTAAATGGTATTGATAGCCATGAAATGATATTTTTAAACAAGGTTATATTTTTTTGGTATATCTATTAGAGAACACATGATTATTTTATCAATAAATATTAGGTTTAATATACATTGGATGTTAAGATAACAAAGGGTGGTTTGGTTTTGAAGAAGGAAGTTGGATAGTATTGGTGACCATGGGATTTATAATTGATTCATGATATTTTTGTTGAAGTTAATTTCATTTTTGGGATTATTATATACATTGGCTAGTTTGTGACCATATAAACAAGTGGTCAACACCATTTGAGGGTAAAAGATAATGTTTATTTTTAGAGGAATATATAACTTATGTATTCTTTATTGAACTATGGATTCAAATGGTTTGGGAATGGTGTAATCTAGATAATATATGATTAGTGTATAAATAATCAATGTTGGCTAGGAAAAAGATAATTATTTTGATCTAGCTTTAGATAGTAAGGTAGATATCACATTAGAAGTTATATCAATAATATTTAGTATGTTAAGAATACCCTCACATAATATAATTTTTAAATAATAATTTAAATTGAGAGGAAAAATTTTATTTATAGGGCTATAAGGTAACAACATAATATTTTTTATCCTTTAAAAATCATTCTATGTTCTATAACTTGTGTTACATGCTACACAAAATTTAAAAAAGAAACATAATATTTTAAAATAAATATCATTAATAATATAATAAAAACTATGATAGTAAAAAATTAAAATCTATTAATTTTAATTGTTAAAAAGTTAATATTTTTTATTGTTGAGAAATGTTATATTTAAAAGAAGTTTTACTTATATATATTTTTTTATTTAAAATATAGATTTAAATATTTTAGAATTTTAATTTTATAAAATAAAATTAACATTTTAATTCGTCGTATCAAAATTAGATTAAGATGAATTTTCTAGATTTTTTCTAAAATAATTAGTTTTTAAGTGAATAGTAAAAATGTTGATTTTTCTAATATCACCACTTTTATATGAATCGGAATGTAGCATCTTGCTACGTAAATTTAGGTATTCCTTGACCCTTTTGGGATCTCTTTTTTTTCTTGTTTTCTGAAGTTTTTGGTGAAATATGTAGAATTTTGAAAGTGCTTTGGACTATGCACAGTTGGCGCCTGATTACATAAAACCATCTGATTTGGACCAAGAAATAGTTCACCCTATTTTAAGCCACTACAAGGGGGTACACTGTTAGGGTGCATGGTTTGTATAATAATATGGACACCCCTTTAATCCAAGAACCCCTTGGATAGTGAGGAATTCACAGTTGGGGCATGGTTAGTTAAACCATATGGCCAAACCATGCACCCCAAGAAAAGGACCAGCGGGGGATTATGGTTAGGGAACACGATTTGTATAACTATGTGTCCCTATCTAGGAAACCATACAATTAGTTTTTAATTAAACATAATTTAAATTTAGAATTCCCAAACCCCCTTTTTAAGAGGTTAATCACCACCATTAATCCCATTTATAATTTTTTCTTCCCTAGAGGATCTCAAGAGGTGGTTTTGGCTCCTTCACCCTCCTTATTTGTTAAATCAAAGTGTCGGTGGAAGATTCAATATTTATCTGGTAAGTGGATATACTCTTTTTTTTCCTCTTCCAATATTCTTTTTTATCCTCCTTAAATAGTGTTAGAATATAATTTTCATAATGGATGTAAATACTATTTTGATAGATTTAATACATATCTTAATTGATCTTTATTCTATACTTGAATTCTAGATCTTCCTCACCTTCAATCGTCATTGGTGTTCCCATTTTGGGTGTTGATCATTTGTTTCTATAATCCTAAGGTAAGTGTTTCCATTAGATATTTTCCATGTTATGGAAACCATAATTTTCTGGATTTTCTTGAAATAGATTTAAATTTATTTATAAAACCTTGATTTGGAATGATTTGATTATGAAATTATAAATGTCATGGACTTTGAGAAAAAAATCCCAAAGGAATTGGAAATTTCGGATGAATTTTTAGAATGATGAATTTATTTTGAGAAAAAATGATTTAATGATAGAGTTGATGAAATGATTTCATATTTTGTTTTGATAAAACGGATAAAATTGAAATGTTAAAAACCCATGATTTATTTTGGATTAAAAGGGAGTAAAATTATGATAAACGTGTGTTTTGGTTTTGAAATTTAATTAGCGTATTGAAAATTAATAATTTGGAAAATGAATAATAACTGATGATTGATTTTAAATGGGATGATTTTTCCATTGTTCATTGATTGATTATGTACATGTGAGTCTAGATAATTATTATGTTATTAGGGACACACACTCTAGGATCTTGACTCCATGTAAATGGATTTATGATTAAAATTATAACAAAAAAAAAATCGCGTGATTATACTTGATGGAATTTTGGTGGGTCCTAATCGAACTAAGTCTAAGGGATGTGTGAAAACATGTTTTTTTGTGATCACTAATTTGAGATGTGTTAGGATCCTATAGCCAGAAACTAACATACTTCAGGGTAGTCGACCATGATGTATGTTATTCTTGATTTTATTACATATATTCCATTATGTATATAACTGTTTTACTCATGCAAAAGTTTTTATATAATTTTTTATATATAATGTTTATTTAAGTAATGTTGGAATTTTTTTCCATCAACTAAAAAGAAATCATTATTTGTTTTAAATATTAAAATGTTATATATTTCCTTTCCCTATTTTAGTTAAACTGAACACATGATTTGTTTATTATTATGGAATATACTATGGAAAACTTAGTGATACCCTACTGGACTTTATTTCTTACATCCTACCTTTTTTCTTGAGTATTTTTATTTTCTTATGTTATGTATGAGTAGTGGAAAAACACCAAATGGAGGTGGTGTATGTTGTTGACCCTTGGGACCATGGATTGATGATGGTGATTGGTGGAGCTAAAGTCCACTTATTACACAAGTTTTTAATACTTTCACTGGTTTTTATGGCATCTTGGGTTGGTGTTTTTTTGAGTTTCTTTTCTATAATCTTGCATACTATTTTACCTATTTTATGTCGGGTAATTTATCCTTAAAGAGTGTTGATATATCGAATTGTATCTTTTTATCTTCCACTATTTTTTAGAAATATCATTCCCTATTTATTCTACGATGATTTCCAATTCTTATTGCCAAATTTTGTGGACCAAGAATGCCCTTCGTTCTATGCCAGCATTAGCTCAGGTATCTGAGTACAAGGGTATCCAGGATGGTTCATGAAAAATTGGTGTCAGTGCTACAGGTTGAATATATTTACTTGAATTTTGTATGTGGTCTAGGTTTTCCTCTATGATAGGAGGTAGTATTGATAGAAATTTGGGGGTAGTTATGAGTGATTTCATGGCCATATCTTTCCATAACAAGTCTTAAGCCACTATGTGTGGTGGGGGAATGTTTCTTTGATGAGTATTTTGATCTATTTATTGTTTTTTACCTATTCGATTATAGTGTTACGACAAACCCATAATTTTTATTTTTTGAGTTGTTTATTTGAGTACCCTTGTTAGAATTTTACTTGTTGTGTGTTGATAGTCTGTAGAATCATGCCTCTGAGAATATGTTTGAACCAACCTGGGGAGGGATCGACTGATGAACGATGGAAAGAGAACCATCTAGTTGATTATAATTTCATGGAGATAGTGGTGTGTGTTGTTCAAGCACTAGGAGAGGAAGATAAAATCATTCATATTTAGATTAAAGTCTTTCAACCTCAATGGGAATACTCTAGAGATCATGTGCAGAAGTTTCTTCACCAGGATCCACTAGATTTCCAACTTTCTAATGATACCTAAGATTCTGAGGATTGACTGAAAAGAATTTAGTGGCATTTTTAGTTCTTGTAAACTTATGATTTAATTAAATTTTAGTGTTCTACCTTCATTATTGAGGATCCCAGAAAAATGTGGTTGGATTTGGTGGTGATGAAAAAGAATCATGAAGGCTTAGAGTGGAAAGAATTCAAGATCCTTTTTACCAATTAGTTCTATCTAGCATCCATGGTTTTAGAAAATTCGATGGTGTTTATCAATCTCCATAAAATTAAAAATACTATGACTCATTATGAAAACCTATTTTTTGAGATAGTACAATTTTCTATTTATATTTGGGGTAATGAGAAGCTGAAGTAATGAAGATTTAAGATGTTATTTAGAGCTAATATTTGATCCAATTTTTTCATATTAAATATAACATCTTATGCTGATGTACTGGATAGAGTATTTATGGATAAGATTTCCCTGGATTGTAATTCAGGGTCAATGAGAGTTCATTTTTCTCCTAGGGGTAATTGTGTGACATTTTTTAAATAAAATATTAATAGTGACAAGTCTTGTGGTGGATCATGGCATTAGGGTTCTTCCATACCTACTGAAGTTCCTGGTAGATTCTCATTGACATGTTTCTAGTATGTAAGTGTTGGGAATTCAAAATTAATTTGCATTAATGAAAACAATATATGTAGTTCCTTCCAACACTTAGGACACTTCAATAAATTCTTCTATGTCTTTTCTTCCCCTCACTATGTCACGATATCATCATCGCCTAAAATTACTATGGTGAAATCAGATGTTTCAAGAACAAATGGGTTCCATCCACTGGCACCCAGAATGAAGATTCTTCAAATAGTGAAAGAGTCTTGAGGGGAAGTTGATACAGGTCTAGCAATTATGAGAGGTACCATCACTATATCCTTATCCTCAGTGGCTTCTTTATTTGATATTGATTCATCTCACTCATTCATATCAACCAGTGTTGTTGATTTTCTAACTCATCCTATAGAAATTTAATCTTGTGTAATATATATTATTATGATCCACTAGATAAACAAAGAGTAGGGTCTTCAATTTACTACTTGTGTTTTTAAATTACTATAGATTAAGCTTACCTATAATTTTCTAGTTCTCGATATTAAATCTCTTGAAATCATTCTTGGAATAGATTTGTTGATCACTCATCAGGACCGAATTGATTGTTATCTTTTGTAGGTATCACCTTGTTTTGGATGCATTATTATGTAGGGTGATCATGTGGTAGCTTATATTTCTCAACTTCTTAGGCCAAACAAAAAGAATTATCTAACCTGTGACCTTGAACTCACAAACATTATACATTCACTTAATATATGGTAGCATTACCTTTTTAGATAAATGTTTACTATGTTTTCCAATCACAAGAGATTTAGTTGCATCTTATACAAAAAATATTTTAATATCCAATAGATTATTTGGGTGGAGTACATGTAGTCGTTTTATTTTGACATTTCTTATACCCTGATCAAGGGTAATTTCATAGTTGATGCTTTGAGAAGGAAAATACAGACCCAGGCTATGAAATAATCATCTAAGGAGTGGAATTTTGTGGCTCTCTACTCCTAGTTTCACTTGGGATCCTATAATAATGATATTGAGGTTGTTCTGACAAGTTTCTATTTGACCTCGTCTCTTCGCAAGAAAATTATTTGGTATCATTGTCGTGATGTCATGTTTTATGGAGTTAGAGGATCTATTTATGGTGGGGAGACAATCCCTGATTGGTATTTCTCTAAATAGGGTATTTTATGTTTCCATATTTGGTACATTGTGCATTTTTCCTTGAGGAACGATATGATGGGAGACTATCTAAGTTCTTAGTGGGATGTTCACCCAAGTGACATGAAGATATTCTGTGATATGTGGCAATGATCGTGGTGGCCATGTATGAATTAAGACATGGGTAAATTAGTTTCTCACTACTAT
This sequence comes from Viscum album, assembly GCA_963277665.1. Classification (NCBI taxonomy): domain Eukaryota; kingdom Viridiplantae; phylum Streptophyta; class Magnoliopsida; order Santalales; family Viscaceae; genus Viscum; species Viscum album. Next base: position 625,667,604 of record OY728165.1, read on the forward strand.
ATTTTCAACAGGTCAAGGATAAGCATCAAAAACCTCTTATTTATCTTCATCCCATTTCAGTGTTGACTTGGAAGTGTGACTAGATTTCTATGGACTTCATGGTGGGTTTACCTCATGCACCTAGAAATAATAATGTGATATGGGATGTGATCAATCGAATGACCAAATCAGCTCACTTTATAGCCATATGTGATATAACCAATGTTGAGGACATGGGAATCCTATATGTGTAAGAGGATTTCTTGTTTCATTGTGTTCCATATTTGATTTTATCTCATAGGAAACCTAGTCTAATTCTCATTTTTTGGAAAGACCTCTAGGAGGCCATGGGATCTTAAGTATGTCTAGTCAGGGAGTATCCTCTATAGATATATTTCTAAGCAGATTGGGATATGTAGATTTCCGAAGACATGCTCTATGATTGCATCATCAATTTTTTGTGGATCTTTGAATCCTTTTCTTTTTTTGTTCAATGACCAGGTGATCTTGAAAGTTTCACCTAATTTGGTTCATTAACATCTTGGGAGGAAAGGGAAGATTTTACCTTGATTTTTGGGTACTTTTGAGATTGTTGACCAGGTGGAAAAAGTGGATTACCATTTATCACTTCCCCCATATCTAACATATATACATAATTTGTTCCATGTATCATAGCTTCATATGTATATTTTTGACCCATATCATGTATTTAGTTCAGAGGATTTTGATTTTGATCCTGATTTGTCTATAATAGATTATCTAGTCAGGATAGTTTATTCTGAGACTAAGGTATATCATGGAAGGATGATAACATTGGTCCATGTGTTATGGAATTATGGTTTTAATTATCATGATACATGGGATTGTGGGGAATTAATGAGAGATAATTGGCATCATATCTTTGATATGAAGACTTCTTGATTGGATTTTTTGGAATATAATTTTTTATGGTCGGGAGAGTGTAACATATTGTTACCATATTTTAGGTATTTCTTGAACCTTATTGTGATATAATTTTGGTTGGATCTTGTTTTGGAATTATTCAGGTGAAATTTAGACAATTTGGGAAGTCCTTTGGGTTGTGCATGGTTGGCACATGACTATGGAAAACCATGTGGTTTGGGCCAGAAAATTATGGACTATGTTTTAAGCAACTTGAAGGGGCGTATGGTAATGGAACGTGATTTGTCTAACCATATGGAGACCTCTTCAAACCATTAACCACTTGGATAGTGGGGAATATATAGTTGGAATAAATTTAGTTTAAATGTGTGGACAAACCGTACACCCCAATTGGAGGACCAGCAAGGGTGCATGGTTAGGGTGCATGGTTTGTCTAACTGTGCAGCCCTCGCCCATTAACTATGCATACAATTTTTCATTTCTCTGAATATAATTTAAACAATATTAAACCCCCAGTTCAATTGTATAATCACCCACATTCATCCCTAATACAATTTTTTCTTCCTTGAAGTCTCTCAAAGGGTATTTTTGGTTCCTCCAACCTCCTCCTTTGGAAAATCAATGTGTTAGTGGAAGATATGATCCCTCTTTAGAAGGTGGATATCCTCTTGTGTCTCCACTTCTGATCTTTTTTCCAATACTCATTATATAGTATTAAACCATCATGATCATGATGGAACTAAACTTTGATATTATGGATATAATCATTATTTTGATATATCTTGATTCTATATTCAAAACATAGATCTTATTTTCCCTCAATCATCATCAGAGTTCATATTATTTGTGTGGATCATTTGTCTCCATGATCCAAAGGTGTTTGGTTCCATTTTATATTTTCTATGTAATTGAAACCATCATTTTCATGATTTATTTGAAATATATTTCAATTTATTTATAAAACCTCAATTTGGATGAGTTTTTTATAAAATTAGAAATGGTATGGACTTTGATAAAAAAAACATCACTTATAATGGAATTGTAATTTTGGGATTAATTTTGAGAATGATTGATTGACTTTTGAGAAAAATGATTTGATAATGGAATTGATGAAATTAATTGAGATTTTATTTTAGAAAAAGGGGTTAAATTGAAACTATGACAACCCATGATTTGTTTGGGATTAAAAATGTATGAAATAATAATAAAAACTATGTTTTGGTTTTGAAATTTAATTGCCATACTGAAAAATTAAAATTGGGAAAATGAATTTTAAATGATGATTGATTTAAAATGAAATTATTTTTCCACTATTCAATTATTAATTGAGCACATGTTACACTAGGTAGTTATTAGGTTATTGGGGATATGTAGGCTAGGATCTTGATCCCCTAAAAATAGATTTATGATGAAAACTCTAACAAAAACTTATTTTTTCTTGATTATCCCTGATGGGATGTTGATGTGTCATATTAGTCCTAAGATGAGGGACATATGCATGCATATTGTGTCCTGGTCATTGATTTTGGAAGTGTAAGGATCCTATATCAAGAAAAAAATATAATTCAAAATATATTACCATGGTAATTATTATGTATAATTTTATTACATATATTACATTATTTATAGAACAATTTTACTCATTCCAAATGATTTATATAAATGTTTTTATATAAAATTTTTATTTAATCCATGTTTAAAATGTTTTAAATATATTTAAATGAAAGCATGTTCTATTTTAAATAATAAAATGATATGTTATTATATGACCAATTTTATTAAAATTGAAATCAATATTGGTTTATTGTTAGGGAATCTATTATGGGACACTTGGTGAAACCCTCCTGGGATTTATTGCTCACACCCTAACTTTCCCATAGGATGTTTATAGAATTTATTATTCTAGGTCCAAGAAAATGAAAAGTACCACTTAAAGGTGGAGGATGTTCTTGATCCTTAGTACCATGGAGAGATGTTGATGACTGGTGGAACTGGGTCCACTTATTACATAGGGTTTTGAGACTTTCCTTGATTTTTTTATGAATGTTTGGGTTGATGTTTCGATGAGTTGTTTATCTATCTTCTTGGGTACTTTTTTCTCTGTTTGACTTTTGATAATTTATCCTTGAGGAGTGTTGATATATCGACTTGTATCTTGTTTATCTGCCATTATTTTTTGGAATACAACCCCCCCCCCCTTTATTCTTGTATGATGTCAATTTCTAGTCACCAACCCATGCAAATCGGGAACTCCCTTCGGGCTATGTCAATGCCGGCTCGAGTATCAAAGTATCATTTTATATGAGCTTGATCATGACATGGATGTTTTGACAACATTATATATATATATATATATATATATATATATTTAGTGTAAATAATTAATTTAAAAATATTTTTTTCAATTTATCTAACCAATTATTATAATATTATAAAATCAAGTAATAGTTTATGAAAAACAATTTTAAATCTCTTTCTTTATTTAAATTTACACATGTGCATATTAGGATTTGGGATTTATTTAAATTTAAAATAACACTTATTTTATGAATTATAATATTGTTAATATCATTAGAATAAAAAATGTAATGCCCCGACCCTAGTTATCCAGAGTCGGTGCATTATTACATAACATTCGCATGAAACATGGAATCATGTCCTGAAAGACCGGTCAGTTTAGTAGCCTTGGAAGTACTAGATACACTCATAAGTTCTACATTACATCATGAAATAAAAATGTCAACAACATTTCGTCCTTTTTTTAACACACTTATAACCTTAGCCTATACCTACAGGTCAACCATAAAATACTTCTTCACATCCTGGGAAAAATAAAACATATAAAGGGGGGATCTTAGATACTCAGTAAGGATAAAAATATAGCAGAAACTTTCATAAATAAGCATAAACATTGAAGGAAATGTATAAGACTAAAACAAAAGCCTTTTAAACTTAAACTTCAGCATAATATGTAAAAGATAAAATCAAATAATTCCATTTACTAATTCACATGGATATTCTACTAGTCCAATAATCACATGCAATATCAATAACCACTTTCATAAGGATGGAATGCATAATGCCAGACTTCATAACCACATATTCAAGGCCTTGTGCCAAGACAACTAATAAGATTTTGTCAAGGACTTGTCCCAAGACACTAGTTTGTCTCATTAGACCTACCGATGAATCTAGGAGCTATAGAAGGCTCCACCCATCACTTACTAAGTCCAATGCATTCCTCATATGAAAAGGTTGAAGAATAATCTAAACATTTGTATTAAAACTAGAATATGAAATGTCAATATTTTAACCACAAACGATGAATGGCATAAAAAATCACATCCACAGTAAAACATAACTCATTCAATAAAATATGGAAGATTGTATTATAATAGATTAACCTCAATCGAGAATAATTAAGCGTATTTACATAGATGAAAATAATCATCAGAACTATTTGAACGAAATATCCCCCTTTTTTCTTGAAAACATTTAAAAGTCACACTATTTATCAAGAAGTTGTTTTAAATATATTTTTGCATCAAAGTGTCCCATGCCACATTGAAACTTTTAAATGGAAATTTAATTTGAAAACATTAATTTCCATATAAATAAATCCTTAATACCATTTTTAAGACATGGAAATTAGTGAGAAACATTTAGAAGAATAAATATTTAAAATATTTAAAATGATATTTTAGTTAGAGTTCCTAACCAAAACAGAGACACTTGAATACAAATAATTTACATAATAAAAACATTATAATATCATGATAATGAAGTTATTAATGATATAAAATGTCAAAGTACATTATATACACCATATAAAAGTTATTTGGCATATATCAACAAGGAAGTCTCAATGGAATGTAAATTGAGATGAAATCCCATATAACGACTGTATCCTCAGGTTAAGGTTAAATCAATAAAATAATTATGTGTGAAAAATTTAAATACACTCAATATGATTGGATATTCAGTGTAAATAAATCATAGTACATTCACACATATTCTTGTAAAAAAATAACAACAATGACTTGGATGTTTAACTCAATGAATGGAATTTGAGTTAAGATTACTCATATCAAGTTCATATCAATGACTTGAGAAATTATAAATGTAGTGATTATGTGTATCAAAATTATATCCAAACCAAGGGGAGTGGAAATTACTACATAAATAATAAATGGTTATTCCACACATAATCTTGGAGTAAAATAATCAATGAAGTATGCGTAAGGCCAAATGAGTTCAAATTGAAATTTGAAATTCCCTTACCGATTTGGTAACATACGAAAGATACACCCCCATGAAATAAGAATCATAAAATTAAGATGTAAATACCCATAAATTAAGTTATATTACACCAATAATACAATAAAGGTCAGTACAAACACTACACAAAAGGGAATAGTGGCTATATAGCATGAATCTCACAGAAATAAGAAGTGAGATGAAAACCCCTACAACGTTGTAATCAATCAAGTCATATGAACAAAAGATAATAACCACAAAATGAATCACAGAATAACATGAATGTAAGGATAATAATGATAATATATAAATTTCAGTATGCAATACACCACATGAAATAAATAAGTGGCGAACAATGGAAATCTCACGGAATTAAAAGTGAGATAAGAAACCCCTTACCTCAAGTCCGACGTGTCTTGTATGTTCCTTGTTCTTCCTGAATAATAAAATTAAGTTAATTTATAATTGATTAAGAAAATTTTTCAAGTTTATTATTACTTTTATATTAATTGTTACATTTCTATAACAATTAGTTATTTATTTGAGTTCATATTGGATATTTTATCGTTGATCAGAACTTGAGTCAAAAATGAACTTGTTATAATTACAATTTGTCCATGTGGTCAAAGGTCCATTTTCTCCAGAATTATATAAATGATTTAGATATCATATATATATTATATATCCAGTATATGTATGTATTGATAACAATACAAAACATTTGGAGATAAGAAATGAAATGCACTGTTCATAGAGACGGTAAGTCGTACGTACGCATAAATGCTACTTTAATTTATATTTTGTATTTTATTGGAATTAAAACATAATTATAAATAGGTATATTATAATTCCTTTATTATATCATATATAATATAATTAACTCCATTCTTTATACATAAGGCATTAACGAGTCATATCGCTTTGAGAGGGGCGGTAGTCCGCACTTCCTCAAATTAAATTATCGCGTTTACCCATAATGAAAACCATAAAGGTATGCTATAAATGGAAAATACAGAAGAATAAATAAAACATAAACATAATATATATCATATATAAATACAGTTATATCTTAATGGCCACCATGAGAGGCGGTGGGAGATAATTGAACAATCATCATTTCGTGAGGTGTTAGTTTGTCATCCACAGAAACAGTGTGTTCTTTACCCATTAGATGGTGGTGTGTGTAAGTGTATTTAGAATCCCTACCATTAAAACATACTAGTATATTGAGGATATGGGTGTTGTTATAAAATAAAGGAATAAAAATAGTTTAGGTGTTGGAGAAGTAATATAGAAGAAAAGAAGTTAAGAGAAACCATTACCTTTAATTTGGGAAACTCCCTTTGGTTCGAAACAAAAGGACTTATTGAAGAGACTTCTAGATAAGGTAAGGCTTATAAGTGGAATAGTGGGATATTGAGAGCTTATTTGGGCATGTTTTGGACAATACAAGGGGCTTGATAGGTGTGAAAAATGGGTTAGAAGTCGTGTCCTTTTATAAGGGAGAGGAGGGGCTCTTTAGGAATGTTTGAAAATGTTATTTTATTATAAACTTATCTTCGGTTTCAAAAGGTCAAAAACTAATTAAAGATGAAGCTAAGATGACTCATGTTCGAAATAAAATCGTCCAATAAGAATTGTATAGGTTTTGAATATTTTTTTAAATTAATAATCTTATTTTTTTTAATCATTTATTAATGAGGTGAATACTACATCATTATTGTGTCATAAATAATTTAATTTATTTGATGTCTAAAAATTATAAACAAATACAATAATATATGAAATCTTTTTATCTTTCTAATGAATATTTATGGTCTAAAATATGACTTATATAGCCCCATGTATAATTTTATATACTAAAAGATATTTATTAATGTCATTTTTGTCTTTACATTAAGTTAATTAAAATAAAGTGTCATTATCACTCTTAAGTGGATATATGGGGTCAAAAAATATACCCAAGAATTCTTATGGTCAGACATGGATCATCCAATAAGGTTAGTACAAGTGTTAAGATAATTTTGTATTATTATAATATTCTTTTTACCTTGAATTACCCTATTTACCTTTAACCATGGTAAATAAATGTCAAAAGTTATTATGCACAAAAAATTATTTTCATCTTATTGAACCAAATTTTACTTACTAAAAACAACCATGTATATTGGATTTTTATAATTCAGTTCACAGAAATTGTAAAATTTCATTTAAATGAAAAATTAGTTTTTAACTACTACTAAGTGGTTTTACTATTCATCAAAAATTGATGTTTTTCAGAAAAATACCAAAAATTCAGTCAAAGCTATATTTGATATTCTGAATTCAAAAATGATGTCTATTTTAACAAATTAAAAATATAGAATTTTCATTAATTAATTTAATATTAATTCTCATTGTCAAAACAAAGAGTGTGTTTTTAAGAAACAATAACTTTCAAAAGATTGGCAGTTGTTTATTTATAATTTCTAAGTGAAATTAATTCCAATGAAAAAAATTGGATTAAATGGTAAAAATATAATCTAATTATACATAAAAACCATTCAAATGTATAATTGAACACTATAAATTATTTTGATTAAAAAAGTTGTTTTCGATTAAAATTTAGTATTTTTCACTATTCACCCAAATATAAAGTTATCAGAAAAACACCAAAAATTTATCGAAACAAAATTTTTATCTCCAAATTATAAATAAGAAGTTTATTTTGTCAAATTGAATTTATAAAACTGTCAAATATTGGATTTAAAAAGAATTCTCTATTTAAAGGCAGTAAAATTGCATTTTTTTTAAAAAATACTTCTTTTATCTGAAAAAATAAATTTGTTCTTATATTATGTCTAATAAAAACATAATATTGATGTTAAAATTATATGGAATATATAAAATTAAAAATTCAATTAATACTATTCATAACAGCTTTTGAACGGCTAGTTTGGGTATACATTCTCCCCTCCTTCAATAAATTGCATCCTCGCAATTTAAGCTCGGGATTGAAAACTGGGGTTTTGACATTTCAAAATATCTTAGTGAAATCCCACATCAAAAATGGATTAATGAGGCCTCTATTTTAAAATAAATAAAGGTAATTATGAGGGTTTCCAAAAATAACACATACTAGGGTTCCACGTAGGAAAACATAGATATGGAAGAGGAAACTAATCATCATGTTCTGATGGAGAGTGATCGAGAATGTTATTAGGAGAAAGTTAACGATCTGAAATCCATAAACTTGTGATGGGTTAAAAGGTCTTTGATTACCCAGTAGAAAAAGTAAACGAACAACATTTTTATTTTTATTTTCTTTTTCATAATGCTGATGAATTTATTTATAATATTGACTAAGAGTATAATGAGATATAAAAATTTCACAAGTAGAGTTCCATCCATTAATAAATTTCTACCACACACTCATATTTTCTCCAAACAATGAGTATTCAGTATGACTTGGTCACACCTGAAGCGCTAGACTCACATGATTCAAAAAGGATAAACTATATATTTCCCTTTTCTTTAGAGATTAACCAAAACCAAAATGGTTAGTACAAGATCTGATGACCCACAAAAATGATAATACTTTAGAGAAAGAAATATTAATATTAATTTATAAGATTAAACCAACAATTCACAAAGTTCAATAAATATCATCCAATAAACAATTTTCCTTAAAATACTTTAATATAATCCAAACTAATATTAAAACCCAAAACTTAGAATAATTTTATTAAATAGTCTTCCACATTAAATTGTATCTCTAAATAACATCGACTACTCTTAAAGTCACATACTTAAAAGTAATTACCCTAATCACACATTCTCTATTATAGGTTAATAATTTATATAAATAACCCAAATCACAATAAATCTACAATAAAAACATTGATAAAAATCCACCATTACTCCTCAAATGAAATCCCATAGTATTATTTTTTTAGGCATATAGTGTTCCCAACAAAGAGAACATCTTCCAAAATAACATTTATCACTCAATCACCAAATTATGTTCTTATAATAAGGATATCCATTTGATAAGACATAAAATCCCAAATCAACATATTATTGATCAATAAAATCATTTAACTAAAAATAATTAGTCACACTAACTAGGGACTACACGTAGTCCAGTGGTAGGAGATAAATCTCAATCGCACTCTGGTGGTGGTTTCGATTCCCATATCTTTGTCCGACACAATGTGTTGTCACATGGTCTATGTTTTGTCCTTTTTCAAAAACTATATTTTATAACATTCTAAAAATGAGATAAAATCATCAAAATAACTATAACATAATTTAACCACAAATATTATCTCATGCCTCATATTTTCATCCCAAAAATTAAAAACTTGTAATTTCCTCAAATTCAAGGATCATATAAACCCAAATGGTTTTTTATAACTATATCCACAAAAGAAAATATAATTCTTCCTCAAATAACATTTTCACATAACAAACAGCATAGTTACACATACAAGAGAATAGTCTTTCAAAGTAATCACATACTTTTAACATTTCTCCATCCATTTATTTACACATAGGTTGTTCCTTGACTTAGAGGTTATCCTATAGAATAGGGCATTGACTCTGGTAATGCCAAGGTCCCTTACATTTATGACAAATGATTTTAATTTTATTCTTAGGATCCTTTTTATTTTCTTCCATAAAACACTTCATTTTTTTCTCTGCAATTATTTACTTTATGTCCTTATTTACCACACATAAATCATTTCTTTATTCCATTTAGACACTTTACTATGTGTCTCCTTCCACATTTTCAGCATGATGGAAATTGAGATTTCTTTTCTCCATGTTCTCCACTTCTGGAGCAATTATCATTCATCGCCTTTCTCTTCTTTGTTTAGTCTGGGAGTTGGTTAATATATATGTTGTTGATCATATTTTTGGAAATATTATTTGGAATGAACATGATATCTTTTACACCTATCAAAATTCCATTTCGTTGCTCATTTCCTCCACCATACCCACCTTGTACATCATGTTCAATGTTACTATGACTTCCTTGGAATCCATCCATCGACTAACACAAGAAAGCATACTGTAAGTCATAAAATAATTTAGAGAATATCATAAAACATTATTTTCAATCTAAAACACCTTAGTATTAACCAAGGTTATTTATTCCCATATTATATTAAAATCCTTCAAATCGGTTTGTAAATAAAATGTGAATTATCCTAAGCATATCCCCCGGGAGTGTCATAACCAAGAGTACAACAAGGCCCACTGTTGTGTACCAGGATACCCTACGTCAATTCCGAAACTCCTTGTCGGAGTTTTCACTCCTAGGTACATATGTTCTAGAGCCACCTCTACTTTCTCGTATCCGGACAGAGGTGTATTTCTTGGAAAACATACATAATATTTACATTAACAAAAATTTTGGATGTTCTTCTATACTAATCCTAAATGTCTATCTTAGAGTAGTGTTTTCTAATCAGAGTTTTTTTTCTAAATTTTTCTTCCAAGGTTTGTACTAAACTTCCTCTAATACCAACTGTAATTCCCCGACCCTATTTACCCAGATTCGGTAAATTATTAAATAACATTGGCATGACACATGGAATCATGTCCAGAAAGACCGATCAGTTTAGTAGCCTTGGAAGTACTAGATACACTCATAAGTTTTACATTACATCATGAAATAAAAACATCAACAACATTTCATCCCCTTTTTAAACACACTTATATGCTTAGCCTATCCCTGTAGGTCAACCATAAAATACTTCTTCACATCCTAGGAAGAATAAAACATAGAAAGGGGTGATCTTAGATCCTCAGTAAGGATAACAATATAGCGGAAACTTTTATAAATAATCATAAACATTTAAGGCAATGTATAAGACTAAAAAAATACTTTTAAACTTAAACTTCAGCATAATATGGAAAAATAAAATCAAATAATTCCATTTAATTATTCACATTGATATTATACTAGTCTAATAATCACATGCAATATCAATAGTCACTTTCATAATGATGTAATACATAATTCCAGACTTCATAGCCACATAGTCAAGGCCTTGTGCCAAGACTACTAATAAGATTTTCTCAAAGCCTTGTGAGAAGACACTAGTTTGTCTCATGAGACCTACTGATGCATCAAGGAGATATAGCGGGCTCCACCAGTCAATTACTAATTCCAATTCATTCCTCATATGAAAAGGTTGAAACATAATCTAAATATTCGTATTAAAACTAGCTTACGAAATTTCAATATTTTAACCACAAACCATGAATGGCATAAAAATTGCACATCCACAGTCAAACATAACTCATTCAATACAATATGGAAGATTTTTTTATAATATATTAACCTAAATCAAAATAATGAAGGATATTTACATAGATGCAAATAATCGTCAAAACTATTTGAGAGAAATATCCCCCTTTTCCTAAAAAAATTTAAAAGTCACATTATTTATCAAGAAGTCATTTAAAAACGATTTTTGAATCAAAGTGTCACATACCTATTTGAAACTTTTAAAAAGGAATTTTAATTTGAAAAAATTAATTTCTATTAAAATAAATCCTTAAAAATATTTTTAAGACATGGAAATTAATGAGAAATATTTAGAATAATAAATCTTTAAAACATTTAAAATGGTATTTTAGTTAGAGTTCCTAACCAAAAGAGAGACACTTGAATACAAATAATTGAGGTAATAAAAACATTATAATATCATGATAATAAATGAATTCATGATATAATAATTCAATGTAAATTATATACACCATATAAAAGTGAATGGGCGTATATCAATAAGGAAGTCTCAATGGAATGTAAATTGAGATGAAATCCCTTATAACGACTGTATCCTTAGGTTAAGGATAAATAAATAACATATATATTTGTGAAAAATATAAATACACTCAATATTATTGGATATTCAGTTTAAATCAATCATATGACATTCACACATATTCTTGTAAAAATATAACACCAATGACTTTGATGCTTAACTCAATGAATGGAAATTGAGTTAAGATTACTCTTATTAAGTTCATATTAATGACTTGAGAAATTATCAAATGAGTGATTATGTGTACCAAAATTATATCCACACAAATTGGAGTGGAAATTAATACATAAATAATAAATAGTGATTCCACACATAATCTTGGAGTAAAATAATCAATAAAGTATGCGTAAGGCCAAATGAGTGGAAATTGAAATTGGAAATTCCCTTTCTGATTTTGTAACTTAAGAAACATAAACCCCATGAAAGAAGGATCATGAAATGAAGATTTAAATAACCATAAATTAATGTATATTACACCAATAATACAATCATTGGTAGTACATACACTACACAATAAGAAATAGTGGCAATATAACATGAATCTCACATAAATAAGAAGTGAGAAGAAAACCCCTTACCACCTTGTAATCAGTCGAGTCGTATGAAAAAAAGTTACTAACCACAAAATGAATCACATAATACTATCAATGTAACTATAATCATGATAATATATAAATTGTAGTATACAATACACCACATGAAATAAATAAGTGGTGAACAATGGAAATCTCACGGAATTAAAAGTGACATAAGAAACCCCTTTCCTCAAGTCCAACTTGTCTTGTATGTTTCTTGTTCTTCCTAAATAATAAATTGAAGATAATTTTAAATTAATTAAGATAAAATTTCAATTTTATTATTCCTTTAATATCACTTATTACCTTTCTATAAAAATTATTTAATTATTTGAGTTCATATTGGATATTTTATCGATGTTCTGGACTTGATTAAAAAATGAACTTGTTATAATTACAATTTGTCAATGTGGTAAAAGTAAATTATATCCAGAATGATATAAATGATTTAGATATCATATATATATTATATATTCAGTATATATATGTATTTATAATAGCACATAACATTTGGAGATAATAAATGAAATGCACCGTTCATGGAGATGGTAAGTCGTACGTACGCATGAAGGCTACTTTCATTTCTATTCTGTATTTTATGGGAATTAAAACATAATGATACATAGGTATATTATAATTCCATTATAATATCATATATAATATAATTAACTCCATTATTTATACAAAATTCATTAACGAGTCATGTCACTTTGAGAGGGGCGGTAGTCCGCACTTCCTTAAATGAAATTATCGTGTTTACCCATAATAGAAACCATAAAGGTATGATATAAATGGAAAATATATAAGCATAAATAAAATATAAACATAATATATATCATATATAAATACATTTCCGTCTAAATTTCCACCATGAGAGGTGGTAGGAGATAATTGAACAATCATCATTTCATGAGGGGTTAGTTTGTCATCCACAGAAACAGTGTGTTCTTTACCCATTAGATGGAGGTGTGTGTAAGTGTAGTTCAAATCCCTCTAATAAAAAAATCATAGTATACTTAGGATACTGTTTTTGTTATAAAATAAATTAATATAAATATTTTTGGGGTTGGAGAAGTAAAATAAAATAAAATAAGTTATAAAAACCATTACCTTTAATTTGGGTAACTCCCTTTGGTTTGAAATAGAATGACTTCTTGAAGTTAATTCTGTCTAAGTTAAGGCTTCTAGGTGTAATAGAGGGATATTGAAAGAGTATTTGGGAAGGATTTGGATGATCCAAGGGGATTTAGAGGTTTGAGGAATGGGTTAGAATTGGTGTCTTTTTATAAGGGAGAGGAGGGGCTCTTTATGAAAGTTTGAAAATGTTATTTTATTATAAACTTATCTTCAGTTTCCAATGGTCCAGAACTCATTAAATTCAACGCTAAGATGACTCATGTTCGAAATAAAATCATCCAATAATAATTGGGCAGGTTTTGGATATTTCTTTATATTAATAATCTTATTTATTTAAATCATTTATTAATGAGGTGAATATTGCATCATTATTGTGGCATAAATAATTTAATTTATTTGATGTCTAAAAATTATTAAAAAATATATATAATAATGTAGGAAATCTTTTTATCTTTCTAATTAATATTTATAGTTGAAAATATGACTTATATAACCCCATGTAAAAATTGAGATACTAAAAGATATTTATTAATGTCATTTTTTTCTTTACTTTAAGTTAATTAAAATAAAGTGTCATTGTCACCCTTAAGTGGCTCCATGGGGTCCCCAAATCGACCCAAGGATGAACATGGTCGTCCATGACTCATCCAATAAAGTTAGGACAAGTGTTAAGGTAATTTGTTATTATTATAATATTCTTTTTACCTTGAATTGTCCTATTTACCTTTAACCGTGATAAATAAATGTCAAAAGTTACTATTCACCAAAACAATTATTTTCATCTTATTGAACCACATTTTACTTACTAATAACAACCATTTATGTCATATTTTCAAAATTTAATTCACATAAATGGTAAAAATTCATTTACATGAAGAAGTCAATTTTTTAACTACTACTAAGTGGTTTTACTATTCATCAAAAATTGATGTTTTTCTGAAAAATACCAAAACTTCAGCCTAAGCTATATTTGATTTTATAAATCCAAAAATGATGTCTATTTTACCAAATTAAAAATTTAGAAATTGAATTTATTAATTTAAAATTAATTCTTGTTGTCAAAACAAATAGCGTGTTTTAAGAAACAATAACTATCAAAATATTGACAGTTGTTTATTTATTATTTCAAAGTAAAATTAATTACAATGACCAACATTAGATTAAATGGTAAAAATATAATATAATTATACTTCCAACCCATTCAAATGTATAATTTAACACTATAAATTATTTTGAATAAAAAAGTTGTTTTCAATTATAATTTAGTATTTTTCACTATTCATCCAAATATGAAAGTTATCAGAAAAATACCAAAACTTTATTGAAACTAAATTTTCATGTCCCAATTCTAAATAAAAAGTTTATTTCATCAAATTGAATTTATAGAAGTTTAAAATATTTTATTTAAAAAGGATTCTCCATTAAAAGGCGGTAAAATTGCATTTTTTGAAAAATGCTTCCTTTATTTGAAAAAATAATTTGTTTCTTATATTATGTCTAAGAAACACCTAATATGGATGTTAAAATTATATGGAATATATAAAATTCAAAATTCAGTTAATACTATTCATAAATTCTTTTAAACGGCTAGTCTGGTAAGTCGTCGTGCGCTCGAACTCGGTGTTGTGTGAGCTGCAAGCTATTGAATTACTTTAAAGAGATAATGTACTATGAAACCTTGGGTTTTTACAAAAAACATTGATAATTTTTAATATTTATAAACATTAGGCTTAAAAATATAGTTTTCTTAAAAACGGTTCTTTATAAGCAACATGCACTAACGTTAAGATTAATTTCCCAAAATATAGATAGTAAACTTGATAAAATTATTCATTTATTTGATATAATAATAATAATAATATTTAATATGTAAAATTTCATTTTTAGGTATGAATTTTAGATTATTAGGTTTAATGCTAATTACAAAAATAATGGGGAAACAATTCTTTAAAAATTATTTATTATCAATATCAAGGAATTTATATCAAATAAATAAAATTTAACATTATTAAATAAGTAATATAATATGATTTATAAACACAAAAATAAATATATTAACACTAATTTAATTTTTAATCAATAATAAATAAGATTAAGAATCCATAATGGTAAAATTCTCATTTTTATACTAAAATAGTTTTTTTAAAAATAATATGATTTAATTTTAACGTTAACTTTATAGTTTATAGAAAATTAATTGGATTAAATATATATTAAATTTATTTATATAACACCAAAATTTTATTATATGTGTTATTTTATATTTTTAATAAATCATAAAATCAGTTAGTTATAAACTAGTTAATATGTTTAAAAGTAAAAGAGTAAAATGTAAAAACTTAATGGTAAAAACACTATAAAATTTTTAAAACAGGTGTAAAAAACATTTTTGAGACTTTATCAACCTAAAGACATAAAAAATCCATTATTTTTAATCTTTGGAAGAATTTACCTTGTTATAGTGTCGCATTGTTATTGAAAAATGATGAGTGTTTCTAAAAGTGAACCTTTTCTTCACTTATAAAAGGATATCACTTCCTCACTTAAAAGTTACACTTAACCTTTGAATTACTCCTTTAAAATATAATATTTTTCATACACTATAACCCACTATAACTTTTCAAATCCCTTGTTCACACTAAGTTATACCAATTCCTTCAATTCTAGGTAGTATTCGTAGGAATGATAAATTCCCCAACGTAATTATTATTTTCTTCTTAAGTTTTTATTTTTAATATTACTCTTCCAAAAATCATTTCACCATAATAATATGATTATTTAAGTATCATTATTTGTTTTTATATTCAATTTTTAAACCTTATTTATTCATTTCCATCCACATAGAAAAATTAAGGAATTACATTCATGTGTCTGTGCGGGCCAACGCCTTCTGAAGATTCATTTTTTGCATTTTTCTTTTATTTTTTTATTTTTCAAAAAATATTAAAATATGGTTCAACATAAAAAACATAAAAATAATATCACTATGATTATGTTATAATTAAATTATGTAAAAATAAGTACCTCCTCAATTGTACTGAACCATCGAGTTAAAACATGTTCATCTTTAGGTCGGTTTAACCAGTTACATGAACAACACTTTAAAATTCTATCAGGTATTACGATGGGAACATTGATACTAAAATAATTATAATATGAAAAAACAATTATTGTTATATGGTTCTATAAATATTATATTATTCATTTTACTTGTCATTAAAGTATAATATTTGTCTTCTAAAATCACATAACTAAGCCAAAATAGATTCAATTTTCACACAGTATAACTAAAAAACTTTTGGAATGATAAGAGACATTTATAAATCAATATAATTTATATATTATAATATATTAAATGATTTCTTATCTATGAAATGTTTATAAAATAATGGATAATGATATCAACATTATAAAATGTAAGCAAATGGTTAAAGTTATTAACAACTGATTGTTGAAAATAATTTATAACTAACCGATATACCCATAATAAATAATTTTAAATTATGGATATAGAAGTTAAAGTATATGAATAAGTTTATTAAATATATTATTAAGGTATATATTTTTTGTTTTAAAATATGCTTATATTTCCATCAACTAAGTAAGGAAATAAGGTGAAGGTTTTTGATCTCAAATTCCTTTTTTTGAGATAAGTTTTGTATTATGCACAAAATTTCTTTTTAGTGGTGTATATGATACCTAATTAAGAGGTTTTATCATTACATTACACCTATTCATGATATTTTAATATCACTTTCTTTTTCTATATTCTTCAAGGGTTTCTATTTAAATTCCCCTCAAGCCATAAGGTTTCTATTTCAACCCTCATTTTAAAATTGAGATCTATTAAATATGACAACCCATTTGGGGAATTTTTATAGAATTTCATTCTAAGATAACAAGCATTTAATTCTCCTATGGATAAAATTTCTGAGTTTTTTCTTCTATTTACCTTTTTTAAAATAGATGTATTATATTCTTTTAAATTTGTTTGGTATTTAAATATAAGTTCTTTTAAAAGAAAATTATTTATATTCTAAACTACACATTTTTTTGGTACACCCCGATATCATTTTAAAAAATGAAAATAGTAATTTTTAACCAATTTATATTTTTTTAATTTTTCATAAGTAAAATCACTTAATGTTTCCTTTATGGGTCATTTTTGAAAAAAAATAATATCTTTTTGCCTTTTTATGTGATTGTGTACTTTAGAAATCTTTATACTTTTATTTAAAAATTACTCTATAAGTTTTCATTCTTTCTAATCGAAATTATTTTTCTATTTGTTTTATAAAATTATTCTTATAAAATTATTTCAAATGATCAAGGTTATTTCTTATTTCCAAAGTGAGTTTACTTATAAATTTACTAAGAAATTATATTTTCTAAGTCAGCATCCCTTGATATATCTTATGCTTTATTGAAGATATTCGTCAAATGATATCAACCACTTTATTACTATATATTCTTTATGTATTGATCTCCCCTATCTAATCAATTATCCCTCTCTACCTTTGTCTTACCTAATCATTTTTTTGTGAATAACTATGATTTTTCTTCCAATGTCTTTCCTCTATGAATACCCTGTTTTTGATTCATTTGTTTTAAGGGTTCTCAACTTGATTAGAAAAATTTATTTATTAGGTTGAGTTATTTTATTAAATATATACCCTATATCAATATGATGTAAATAACATATGATTTATTATCTTGATCGAATGGTATTTACCAAGAAATTTACATAATGTGTGGAACGAAACCCATTTTATTTCTATGGGTTATTTATGATAATTTGAATGGTTTTATTTTAATTTTCACATTTTTATAGATAATTATGGATGTGGACCTATAACACCCTCCATTTAATTGGATTATGTTTATGTATCATGAGATCAAAATGGTACATAAGAGTATTTATCTAAATCCAAATGGTACACAGGAGGATTTATCCAAAGACAAAGGGGTAAACCAAAAGATTTAACCTCATCAGAATGTCTACATGAGATATTTTATCCATGTACAAGGGTATGTTAGGGGATTATCCTAAGGCTAAGAATGTACACGGGTGGTTATCCCAAGCCTACCATGTAATGAATGTCTTTTTCAGTAACCTTGACTTATGTTTTCTATGCCTATATTTATTTCACACTCTAATATAATAATCATGTGCTTATGATAATGATCCTTGTATCAAGTTTAATGTATCAGGATTCCATACACTTTTTCTGTGGTATATGTTTTTTCATTTTGAGATCACATGTTCTTCTATCATGACTTATGAGAAAATATTATTGTTTTATGTGCTTTTTAATTTAAAATTTTTCCCTTAACCATGTTTTCTCATATTCTCATGCTCTGACCCTTGATGAAATGTTGATATATTTTCCCTCAATGAGTGTTTGATCTCACTAATTTTAAATATTTTCTATTCAAAAGGTTATAAAGATAAGTATAATTTTTTAAAACTCTATAAGGGAGTCTATAGGAGGCCAATCATATAGAAAATATTGTGTTTGAATATTTTTATGTATCTCATATCCAAGACCCCAAACCTTTAAGTCATTAGGTTTTGAAACTATTTGAGAGATGTATTATTTAAATCAAGAGATTAATGTATTATTTATGTCATTTTTAGCTTAGGTTTATATAAATACAACATCAAAATGGATTCATGTAACCTCTTTCTATACCTATATGTTAGTGGGATAATATTACAATGGACTTTGTCATTGGAATTCTGTAGACCCCAAGGAAGAATGATTCTATATGGGTCATTGTCCATCACCTAACTATGTCTACTCATTTCTTAGTAGTAAGAGAATATATTCCCCTTGAACACCTTTCTAGGATCTATATAAATAAAATCATAATGATTCATGGGTAATATTTAACAATTTTATCCAATTCTTAACTTGGGTTCACATTGAAATTCTAGAAGAGTCTTCAAAGTGATATTGGAATTGAGATACATTTAAGTACCTAATATCATCCCCAAACTGATGGGTAGCCTAAAAGTATTATCTTGACATTGGAAGACATGATGAGATCATGTTATCTTGACTTCCAAGGCATTTAGGATCAATATCTTGATTTGGTGGAGTTTTCATAAAATAATAGCTTCCATTTAATCAACAATATGGAACTATATGAAGCATTTTATAAAAAGGGGTGTCATAATTCAAAATATTGGGAAGAAGTTGAGAAATAATTCTTTTTCCCTAGGGAATATGGAGGATATGACTGTTAATGTACATACTATTTAGGATCATATTAATGTATCCTATAGAAGAAAAAATATATATGATGATAATTAATTGAAGGACTTAGAATTTGGTTTGGGGGATCATGTATTCTTAAAGGCTTCCCCATTTAATGGATTTGAATGGTTTAGTAAAAGGGGGAAGTTATGACCTAGGTATATTGGGACCTTTGAAATACAATAATGAATTACAGTTATAGATTAACATTTGGATATTCTTCCCAACCATTATAATGTACATGATGTCTTTCATGTCTCATTACTGAGTAAATGCAACCCAGATCCAATACATGTGATCACATGTGAGGGGATAGATTTAGAGCCTAAATTTTGTTCTAATGAAGATTCTACCCATATTCTTGACACAAGAGAGTAAGTATTGCAGAATCTGACAACTCGATTAGTGAAATATATTTTCAGAATCCAAAAACTAAAAGAGGAAACCTCAGATCCTAAAGAATCTATTATGAAGTAATATCCAAATTTGTCCAATATCAGATATATAACCCAATTTCAGGGATTAAATTATTTAAAGGTGTGGAGAATGTAATACCAACGACCCTACTATAGTAGGTAAACACCATATCCTGGACAATGATAAAATACACTCTAAAGATCCTTTATTTATGAGTATATTTGAAAGATTAATTTCTAAATGTTGGATTTTTATTTTAATAAAATAAATATTATTTTTAAATTCATAAATAATATATTATATTTAGATAAAATATTTTAATTTTTCAAAAAAATAATGATTTTTTTGTGAATAGTATAAATACCATTGTTGTTATAATTATGAATTTTATAAAACCACTAGGATGAAACCATAAAATAAAATTCAAAAAACACTTATCTTTAAAAAATATATGTTTTATAATTAAAATTGTAACTTTTAAAATATTATTTTTATTTTATAAACCTATATTAGATATTTAAAGGCTTTTTGGCACACTTTTCAGAGAAACAATTTTCATGAATTATAAAATTAACTTATATCACTTTTAGAAATTAAATATTATTAAATATATTTCAAATTTTGAATAATTAGTTTATAATTATATAAGAAGGATTATTTTATTTTTATTCATAATTATAATATTATGAGAATTAATGTTAATTACTA
Source organism: Viscum album (assembly GCA_963277665.1). Lineage (NCBI taxonomy): Eukaryota > Viridiplantae > Streptophyta > Magnoliopsida > Santalales > Viscaceae > Viscum > Viscum album. Next base: position 625,688,658 of record OY728165.1, read on the forward strand.
TAATAATGGTAAAACAATTTTTCTCAAACAATATTTTTATTAACATTGTGAGATTTGTATCTAATAAAATAAACTAATAGTTCATAAATAATTAATATAATATATTTTTAAAATATATTTAAAATTATTTTAACAATTATTCATTTAATAATTAATACTAATTATGATTAGGAACACTTAATTGTGAAAACATCATTTTTTCCAAAAAAATATTATTTTATATATATTATATGTTTTAATTTAAAATTTAATTTTAGCATATTTAGAGATTTAATTGAATAAAATATATACTAAAAAATTATAACACCCAAATTTATAAATATGTTTTACCTTATATTTATAATAAAATATAATTTACTTACCTAAAAACAAGTTACTATGGTAAAAACCAAACTGAGAAAATATAAGAATATATAGGTAAATAAATAAAACAAATGTTTAAAACATGTGTATAAAATATTTATTTAGAATTTATAAACCCAAGGAAATCATACACACTATTATTTTGAACATTTGTATCCATTTACCATTGAATAGTACAATGATATCATTGAAAAGTAAAAAGAATTCAAAAAAGTTCCACATTAATCACTTATAAAAGGAACCAACTTCTTCTAATTCATACCACACCTATAACATCTAATTATGTCTTTAAATTATTATATTTATTTTATAATAGAACCATGTCTCACTTTAGTAGGCCAATATTTACCATGAGATAGCTTGATGCCTCCATTTTTTTGGAGATTTCTAAGAGAAAACTCAATCTCATTACGTAAGTATTACATTCCTCTTAGTCTTTTATTATTAATCATCCTATTACTAACCTATTATATCTATAAAAAATTAATTAAAGACGTATCAATATTATATTTTTAAATTATTATATGAATATAAAAACTATTTTTTATTCCTCTCCATCTATTAAGATAAAAATCATCGTTAGTGTTTCTGTGCGTACTACTGCCTCTACGAATCAACATCTTCTGTTTTTTCATAAAACTTCTCAGGTATAATTTTAATTATGGTATTAATGAATAAATATTATATATATATATATATATTATTCTTAAATTTGAAATTTTCATATACCTTATTTCCCAATAATTCTTCAAGAAATAAAAGCGTTAATCATGTGTTGTGTAGACTACCACCTCCACGAGGTGGCATGTCTCTTTTTTTCAAATATTCATTATAATTTACTAAAAAATATTTAAATATGACTCCCTATATTAAATTTATCTAAATAATATCTTTATTTTACTATAATAATTATATTATGTACAATGTATACTAATTTTATAATCATAATCATCTATTAATTATAGTTTTTTCATGTTTGGGTTGGTTTAACCACCTACATAAACAATTCTATAAAACCATATCAAGGATGAATATGGGGACCTAAATATAACTATTATTAAATTATAATAAGAAAATTATTTTTTTCTAATGTTTCAATAATGGTTAGATTAATTATTTAACTTATTATTCAAATATCATCTTCAATCGCTTAAATTATCGAAATAAGCTGGCTTTGATTCTACTTTCACACAACATAACTAAAATAGAAATGGAATGATATAATAGAATTATTAATAAATAAAATTTATCTATTATAATAACTTATATTATCTATTAATTACTAACTTTTTTATAAGAATAAATAATAAAATCACTTTTGAAAAACCAGTACAAACAATCAAATTATAAACATATGATGCGGGAAAATAGGTAAACTAACAATAATTAATATATATAATGAATATATATGAGTATTATAATAGAAAATAGATATTAATAAGGTTATTTATTATATTATTAATATATCTATGTTTGTGATATAGGATTTCAAATTACGTTTATGGTAGTAAGTACATGGGGTAAGAGTTTTCCATATCAAATTCCTCTCTTTGAGTCATGTTTTGTATTTTGCACCTAATTTACTATATGTAGTGTATATACTACTTATTTGAGATTATATATCATGAAATTAATTTTACTCAGGGTATTTGAAGATAAAATTTAAGACATATCTTTCAATATGTTTCGACTAAATTTCAACCCAATCATTTGTGTGTTTTTATATCTAATATCATTCTTTAGGACACATATAGTATTTATAAGTTATTATCTTTTGTGTGGTTCATACATTTAAAAGGGATAGTTTATGACATATTACTCATTAATTTAAAATTATTTAAAAGTATGTATTATTATCACTCACTCATATTCTTTTGATTTAGTGGTTACTAAACCACTGTAAAACTCAATCTTTTCTATGGTTGAAAAATGATCCTAAATTATGGTGATGTAAAAGTGAGTATTTTAAAAGATATGGTAAGGTAAAATAATATTCAAAATGTTTTTATATTGTATATTATGTTTTAAAAAGTAATTTATGTATATATCTTGCCTTCTAAGACTACTATGTTGTTGGATCTTTCATCAGATCTTGTATTCTATACCAATAATGTAATATAACTATCAGATCTAGGTTTCTAGAGTCTGGGTTATTACAAATTCATTGACCAATATCATATTTAATTCTTTAAAAAAAAATTTACATTATTTGATCCATATAATAATAACACATTTATGTGTAAACTTGGTTAATGGGTTACCTAATCTATTAAAAGTTTGAACAAATCATCGATAGTAACCTACTAATCTGAGGAAACTACATACCTTAGTTACATTCATTGGAATTGTCCATCACATCACATAATTTATTATTAAAGGATCAACTTATATTCCATCTATAGAGAAAATATTCCCATAAAAATAAACTTCCTAAATCTATAATTCTCATTATATAAATTTTCCATATAACTTGTTTTCTGTAAGAGTATAAAGAATGATACATAGATGATTCTTTTTTTTATTAATCATTTTAGATTATAATAATATATCATAAATAAATACAATAAAAATATTAAGATAATCCATAGATAATATTTTTATCATATCTATAAAAATATTAGGTTCATTAGTTAATCCAAATGGCATTACTTAAAATTCCTAATGTCTATACCTCATATGAAATTATATATTTAAAATTACTTCCTTCTTTAATCATAGTTTATGATATCCATAATAGCGTTCAATCTTTAAAAAATATTTAAGTCCTTAATTTTGATCAATAATTTAATCAATGTACATAATAGGATATTTTTTCTTTAAATTAATAAAATTTATTCCACTATAATTGATGCATAACCTCATATCCATGCCTTTCATATTAACAATAAGTATATTAGATCACCATGGTGAAACACTAAGTCATATTAATCAATTATCACACAACTCTTTTATTTGTTTCTTTAGTTCTAATTATTCCAATGTTTTTATTCTTTAGATAATTTTATATATAGTTTTTTCATCTTGGATAAGATCAATGGAAACACAACTTCATGATCAGGTGGATGTAGAGGTATTTATTACGGAAACACATAATTATATTCCTATAAAATTGGAAAATCATATTCTAAGTACACTTTTCTCATTCATATATTATGTATATTCTTCATTTAAAATAATTTAATTTTGTAGAGGTACCTAAGGTTGATCCATACATGATTCATATGATATAGTCTCTACACTAAAAAAATAATATTCCACATCTTCATCACAAATCATAATACCTTATCATATAAATAAATTTTTCATTTTAATTTAATATCCAATCCATACCAAGGATTATATAAAATTCAACCACAGTTATAATAATCATGTTTTTGGTTATGACTATGTGCCATTATTTGAACTGACTTACATATCCTTATTGCAATAATATTTCCACTGAGGTTCTTGATTGACAACTCTCTTATTACGGTTATAGGGTAATATCGAATTTTCTTGGAAAACATTGAAGATATAAAAGAGTGAAAAGATTCAGGATTAAATAAATCATTATCAAACTTTTATGTTATGATTAAAGTACATTTCACCATATCTTTAGTAATATTGACTCGGTTTTAATAACTACATAATCTTGGAATTCTCCCTTAAGCCTCCTCTATGGGAGGTTCCCTTGATCCTTGGGAAATTTAATTCAACAATTCTCCACCTATTTATAGCTAAATCACTATATAGTCATATTTTCTTTCTATCCCTTTCATTTAAGAGACTTATGACCCCTTTCTCTACACATGAAACAAACTCTTGTTCCTATTAAGAAATTATATGGGTGTTGCTTTCAATAATTTTATTTTATTGGGAATCCTATATTCCATTTTATATTCATTAATACATTTAATTTTTCTTAGTTCTCATACAACCTATTATTTTCAGTATTTATATTTAAAATATTATATCTATAAAATTATTTCTCTATATTTATAGCACTTTATACTATATCATCATATAATGAAAACTTTAGAGAAAAAATTTCCCTTATGAGACATAGACTAATCCCATAAATAAATCCATATTATTTATGTAGTTTGAAGCATGCCTGCATAATCTTGTAGTGTTAGACACATACTTTGTAACACTTTATTCTTCCAGCTAATTTAAAATGATGAATTTCATCTCCATTTGAACTCAATTCCCTGGAAAAAAATATTTCTTGAATAATATCACATTAAAAATTATCCATTATATACTTTCTATTTCATCAACATCTTTAGTATTTTAAACAATGATAACTATTAATCAACATCTCCCTTTAGAAAATAAACTTTTAGAAAAACCATTTCCCTTTCATTACATCCCATGGATAGAAATATATTTTTTAAGGACCTAATAAATTATTTAGAAACCAATAAATTAGTATTTACATTGAAACGTTGATCCATTTATCAAATTAAGTGATCCAAAATATATGAAACATGGTATGTAATAATTAGTTTCTACATATGAGTGAGTTTATTTTTCATACCCCGATTCATTTTCCCTAATATGGTAATGATATACTCAACTCTACACTAGTTTTATTATCTTTCTTAGAAGGTAAATCCCTATATTAACTATGGTTGTTGATTCCTATTATTTTTCTCATAACCATGTCTAGACAATGGTAAACACTCACTTATCTCATAATATTTATTAATATTGAGCAACCAAATAGAAATTCCAATTAGGGAAAACGTTTTAATATACCCTAAGGGATCATCATAATTATCATGTTATCTTTTTCATTTAAAATCTAGTTCTCAAGGTTCTTATTAAAATTTCTTTGATACCAACTATAATGACCTCTAATAAAGTATCTTATAGCCGGTGATTACTTTATTACATTGGTATAAGATACATGGGATGAGAAAATATAGTATTGATTAATTTAAAAGTCATGGAATACTAGATAAATACTTGGTTCACATATAAAAAAAACATAAGAAACATTCTAGAATCCTTAAAATCAATCAAAATATAACTCTTTATATCTCAGGGAAATGAAAATAAACAAAGTATGATCCCATATTCTCAATAATGGTTTCATACAGTAGAAGATATCTTGAGTAAATAAGGAATAATGAATATGGTAGAGTTGATAATCAAAAAGTATGTCATTAAATAAATAATTTGAGTTAAATATAAAACCACGGATAATTTAACTCCCCCAATTATATGTTTTTTACTATTTTATTGTATATTTTTAGATTATATAATACTTGGGTTGAGTTTTGGGTGTTCTTAGAAAGTTTTAGAGTATTTTATAAGTGTTTTTAGAGGTTCATGGTCTGAGAATGGTTATAGGAAACCATGGAACATCCCTAGGAAACCATTTAAGAGGTTATGGGTAAGATCATGGTTGGTGCATGGTTTTTCCAAACTCTGTGTATTCTAAGGGAAATCATGTGAATGGAGATAGTGGTAGAATCATGCTTGGTTCACGGTTTGTCCAATTGTGTGAACCAATCATGCGAGGGTATGGTTATAAAATAGAAGCATTGCATGGTTTGTGTGTGGTTTACCAAACCATAGGGAAAAATTCTACAACACCTGGGATAATGTCTAGTAGCATGACCATAATTAGAGCATGATTTTTTAAACTGTGTTCCTGAACCATGTGGCGTGTATTAAATACTCCAAAAATTTTACATTAACTAATATGTTCACCATGAAAATATCCTTATTATACTTTTCTCTTAGTCTCTCAAACTCCATTCCTCTCTTATGCATCCTTGAAAATTTTCTCTATTCTAACAGACATTTTTTTCTAATAAAGATTAATTATATCTCCATAATCAATGGTAAGTCCTCATTCTTGTTTCTTATCTCTGTATCTTGTCATATTATCTCTCATGGGGGCATATATCTAATCTATTAAAGATGGATATATGTCTTATAATGTTTATGTTTATGATATTTTGTGGGTATCAAATTAATGGAAGAAGTTTCAAGGACAGATCTTGATATTTCATTTTCATTCTTCATTTTCATGATATGTTAATTGGTTTATTCTTGACTTATTCTAGAACTGTAATTTTTGGTTTTATTAAAAAAAATTAATGATTAATAGATAATGTTTTGGAAAACCATGTGATATTGAATGGATTTTGTAAAACCCTTAGTAAATATTTCAAAATTATGGTCTAAAAATTATGTTTCTAGTTAAATGATTGCAATAAATTTGATTAAATGTTTTAATTTGAAGAAATTTTTTATGTAGAATTTTTTGATATGAAAAATCATTATATTTAGTGGTGTGTTTTTATGTGAATATGGGATGTAGCAGGGTCATAAAATACCACCATCAATGCGGGATGGAGCATAGTTATGAAGTATCACCATCATGTTGGTCACCAAATGACCACTTAGTGAGAGGATGAATCATGGCTCATGATTATAGGGTGATCTAGAGCATTCATGTGTATGTATGAACAAGGAACTATTAGTCTATGGTTTAATAAATCTTAATTTTTTTAATTCTTCCTAACATGGAATTTTTTTTTTTTATTGTATAAAGTTTTTAGAAAATCAAGCAGCGTGGATTAAAATATTGAAAATATAGTTAAAAGAGTCGAAAGGAAAGAAATTTACATTTATCCCTTTGGAGAATATAAATCAAATCAAAGGGGATACTAGAATAATGGATGTAAGTGCTCATGGAGAGCCCCTTGTTTGCAAGGTAGATAACAGGTTTATTAGCCTCATGATAGATTTGTTTGATGATATGGTTCACTCAGTCATGTTCATTGAGGCATATGTTTCATTTTGAGTTGAGTTCCCATGCTAGATGAAGCTTCCCCAGTCTAGCCGCATGAACAATTGTCGTTGAGTCACTTTCGAACCAAACGTTGTTCCAATTTCTTTGACGTTCAACTTCAACAACTTTGATAAAACCCACCATTTCAGCTTCAAGATGTGTGGTATTACCAAATAGGCCATAAAGACCCTCAATAAAATATCCATTATGGTCTCTAAAGATTATTCCATATCTATATGCTCTTGTATTACCTTGTGAAGCACCATCCGTATTTCATTTAATACATCCCGCAAATAGAGGAGTCTATAAGACTTCAATAGTAAAACATGGCCAAGGAAAATTTACTTAAATTTGAAGCTATCGCAGAACATCAAGGTCCTTGACTGAGTTGTCACAACACTCTTTGTGTAAGGTTTTTTCATGTTTCACCGTAGACAGGTTCTTGTCCTAGTGTCATGTATTTCCAATTATCTAGGTATTATATTCTAAGAATTATACTCACCCCCTACTTGGGAACTTTGGTGCATTTGAATTTTTTTTACCAAGATATTGGATAGGTACAGGATTCAAACATCTCTAGTGATTCATTTTGATACTTTGGAAAACACATGTGGTGTTGGATCTTGGAGCTAATTCTGGTGATGCTTGGGATGATTCCATTTTAGATTCATATATTCATGTTTTATTTCATTATTTTTTTGTATATGTATCGTGTTATTTTATTTTATTTTGGTTTTACTTTTGAGTTTATTGTCCAAACATTTTTCTTATCATGCGTCATATATATTTTGTTTATCTTTTGGTTCTGTTATGTTTGGTTTTGTTTTTCTTTTATAAATGTAAAACCATCCCCTGATGTTCAACTAATCCCTTGGAATTTATTTCTAATCTTTGGTGTGTTGGGGATGCACCTTTGGTTAATAGAACCTCAAAACCATCCCAAGACAATGGGTTTGGCGAGGATGTTATAAATGATATAATCCCGGGTTGTTTAGTTATCAAGGGATGGTATCAAGAAGATTTGATTGTTAAAACATGAAATTTATAACATAAAAATACATATATAACCTAATTATTCTAAACTTCAAGTTACCTGAATTTTCTAGGTACAAAAGTGTTCTAAGACACTTTTAGGTGTTTTTTTATCTCATCATTGTGAGTTTAATAGAGAAGTGTGTCATATCATTAATTAGCAGTGAGACTTCCTTCTAGGAGGGTATTGGTCATATTTTGTTTGATTTTAAAAATAATTAAAATGGTTATTTTTTATAATGATTTATAAAATGATTATTATAATTATTGTTTCTTTGATAATTGGTATATTCTAAGCCTTCAATTATGAGTGAGTGATAACAAATGGGTGTCTTGTTCTATCTATAGAGAAATGACTTCAAGTTGATGATGTATAAACCTACAAGAAGAGAATTTGGAAAACATGGTTTCACCTGAGACACTCATAAATCAATAGCTTAATCTAATCATTTTTCAAGATTTCCATCACAGTGAAATGTAAAATTGAAATGAAAATCCTTGATAGGTGGATCATTCCATGTTGTTTTAGAAACATGATCCACCAATATTTCAAGGGAATTCAGAACATAAAAAAGTTAAAAATGTGGCTAAATATAATGAATTTATTTTTTATTTCCTTGGTACCCTAGTTGATCTAAATTTAAAGTTAGTGTTATACATGGTGGAGGATCTTAAAAATCGATTGTGGGATTTATATGTCCAATTTATTTCCAACCAATACCTTAAATGGGAGGACTTTAAAGAATTGTTCAATAAATAATTCTATAATCTCACCTTAAAGATAGATCAAACAATGAATTTCTTCAAACATAATAAATACTATATATTAATTTTGGATATGAAACTATGTTTATAAAATTAGTTTATTTTTCTCCAGAAGTATTTTTTAATACATCCTTGAAGGTATGAATCTTGGAATCGGGATTATGAACGAAAATTATTTCTAAGATATTTTTCCTCTATATTTCTAATTATAAAGATATGGTTAATATATAGATAGTTTAAGAAATATATATTTTTTAGAATACTATGGGTGTACATATAATTGTCACCTTAGGATGGGTGGGAAAGCTAATTCTAGAAAAAAGTGGAAGAGGGAAACCTATTTCCAAGGTGGTGGAGTATCTCAAAAATAGACCACTAAATTAGTTAACATTCTTATATAAACTAAAATAAGAATAGATGTTTCTAATGTGGTTCACTTGAGCATATCAAGCAAGATTGTAAGGCACCACCAAGAAAATTTATCAACTATAATCATATGGAACATCTTCAATGTTATTATCAGAATACAACTAAGTAATATTTTGGGAATACATCTCATGTATCTTAGACATTGAATTCTTTGACTGGATGATCTCATAAAAATAATTCTCATCCTTAGAACTGAGTAAGGAAGGGTGATTGTAGGAACACGATGACTCCTTGAAAAATATAGTCACACCACAGAAGCAAGGATCAAGGGGTGAGTAATAAGTTGTATGGTGTTAAGAAAATTATCATGGACGATTAATAAAGTCCTTTGAATGTATGAGGTACCATTATTTTTAACATGATTCTTTTATAATTTATTCTTGACATAATGCATCTCACTATTTTATTGATTCACATTTCATTGATCATATAGGGTTTCATATTAAGATTATAGCGAACCAGACATAACAAACATGGACTTTACATAAATTTAGATGAATATTAATCCCATTAAAAATTTACATGACAGATGATTTTAATATATTAGTGTCTTTGGGAGAATAAAATAAAATCTTCTATCTTGGTTAAAGATATTCAATGTTTCACACAAAGATCTTCCCCTATAGTAATTATACTTAAAACCCTTCTTCATATCCTGGGGAAAGAAAACATAATAAAGGGGTGAGTTTGAATGATCAGTAAGGGTAAATCAAGTAAATACATAAGCATAACATGATCATAAGGGTGTGAGAACATGTTCATAACATTTAAAGAACATGCCCTGCATATCAAAGATCAGAAACATAAGACATGGCATAAATTTTGGTAGTTAATAATATATGAATCATAAGATAATTAAGAACATGAACCATGTGATCATATCAATAGGATAATAAATGTAATATGTGGTAGATACATAAAAATTTAACATCATTCCCTATAAGTCAAGGTTCATTTACAAAAACTTATTAGGGTGCTTCATGTGAACTACACCTACTGGGCAGGACACACCATCATCCCCTATTGCAGTCCTTCCTTACAAGGGTTCGGGTTTTCCAATCTTCCCAGATTGGATTGGGTTTTACCATATTCCCTTAGTGGATTTGGTTTCCCTATCTTCCCATAGTGTATCGGGTTACCCCATCTTCCCATAGTGGATCAGGACACACATGTTTCACATTTTGGATCTGGAAGCACCTATTTCCCATTTTGGATTAATCTCATTTATTTTTTCCCATCATTATCTCATGAGATATAAATCTTTACCTAATTAATTGGAGTGATATATAGGTCCCACCTAAAACATAATAAAATCATGCATATATGTTCTATAATATAATTAAACTTGCATCATATCATGACCCATAAAAAGATATGGGATTCATAAACATAAAATCATAACCCATGAAATAAAATTAGTATCATAGATATTTCATCATATCATTACCTTTCAAAAATATATAGGTATCATAATCTTTTCATCACAGCATAACCCATGAAAATAAGTTGGTTTCAAGAGCATATAACCTATGTAAGAGAAACTGGTTTCATAAATATTATTCTATCAAAACATAAACCAATAAATAAAGAATACAAATAGTATTCTTGCATAATATACCCATTTAAAAATAAATTATAAAAAATTATTTCATCTTCGATGGAGAAGGATATTCAAATATCAAATGAAACATTTCATAATGAAAATATCCTTTCTTTGAAAACCCTTTTTATAAAACCTTTTCAAAATCCTTTTCTTATAAATAATATTTAAAATTTCATTTAAAAAATTTCCTGAGGAAAATATCTTTTCCACTATTAAAAAAACTTTTTAAAACATAAATATATTTTAAGACATTATTTCTTTTCAAATTTTTTTGAAAAATTATAGAGGAAGATTGAAAATATTTTTGAAAACCCTTTTATTTGAAAACACATGGAAAAATCAAAAATAAATATTGAAAAACTTTTGAAAACCTTTTTCTTTGAAAATAATTTGAAAAATCATAAAAAAAATCTTGAAATAATTTTTAAAACCATTTTCATTAAAAATAATTTTAAAACTCATAAAAAAATTTAGAAAACCTTTTTAAAACCTTTTTATTTGAAAATACTTTAAAACCCAAAAAATGAAGGCTTGAAATAATTTTGAAACCCAGTTTCTTGAGAAAAAATTTTAAATTCAACAAATTTATAGAATATTAGTAAAATATTTTCTTTTAAAATAACCTTATAATCTTACAAATTAGTCTTCAAGGAAATGATGGTCATGACGGTGGGTAAGTCTGTACATGCCAAACATTCGTTTTAGACCTTAGAAGTTTAAAAATGTTATTTTATAGGAAAATGTCAAGAATATTCATTTTAAAAAAAATTGAAAATTGAAAACTTCGATAAAAATTTATATTAAATATAATATTAAAATATTTTTGAAAACATTTTTAGATAACATGGGTTTGAAAGAACAGATATTTCTGACTGAAAGAAGAAATAAAGTCATATTTTCATAAAATCTTTTTCTTAGTTATCCTAAGTAATAAAGAGTTAAAATTGTAATAATGAATGAATATATCATTTATAACTAGAGGATATTAAAATTAATGATCTTTATTGAGATATGGATCATAATACTTCATCATTGGAAGCATAATCATAAACAATCTTGATAAACGATGATATTGTAGAAATAAAATGTTAACACTTTGGTAATTTTGAATCATAACCCCCATAAAATAATAAATTTTCACAAATCTTAAAGTATAATTAAATTAATTATATTCATGATATAACATTTCAATGGGTATTATATACACCCTATAGATAAATATAGGTGTATAACATGGCATTTATCTCAAAGAATGAAAATTGAAACAACATTACTTTATCAGTTTTGTAACTATTAAACCATAATCCCATGAAATAAAGATCAAAAAATTGATATGTAAATAACCATGAGTTTAATTATATAAATAATTTAATACATTCACGGTAATTATATACACTACACAAAATAAATGAGTGGTGAAAAAGTTATAATTATCGCAAAAGTAAAAGTGAGATGAGAAAACCCTTCCTACTTGAGTAACATTAAAATCATGAACCCTATAAAAGAATAAAATAAATTAAATATTTTAATGTTATTAAATATATTAAATTAATTATTTAACATGTCATAGTGAAATATATACACCACAAAAAAATAATCGAGTAGTGAATATGGAATTTATCTCACATAAATAAAAAGTGAGATGAAATTCTCATATCTTAACTCTTGACTTTCTTCATACATGTTCAAACCTATGGTATAATAAATATAATTTAATAGTAAATCTATCATAGAATCATATTATTATATATAATACCATATTTAATTTTTTTATGACTTTGTATTAACTATTTATTAACAACTCCATGCTAATGTTACGTTTCGGGTAATATCTGCTTTGTTTTTCGTACATATTTTGGATTGTAGTTCTTGATACTCTTACATAGATAATGATATTCATATTTATAGAATTTAAATATTGATATAAATATCATATATATGAAGTATATATTTATTTATAATAATCTATATAACAGATAAATATGAAATGGAATACACCGATCATGGAGACGGTAGGTCGTATATACGCATGAACATTGTTTCTGTTTTATTGTCATATTGAAATAAAGTAAGTAAATGAAATTTATGTATAAATATATAATATAATTAAAATAGAATTATTATTTCATATATATAATATATGTTAACTAAACTCACCCTTAATACATTCCATGTATATTGTGAATGAATAGCATCGCTTTGGGGAGGCAGTGGTCCACACTTCCCCAAACGAAAGTATTGTATTTACACTAAATGGAAAGAATGAAGGTATATGTTATATAATAGTTACTGAAGAATAAATATATCCTAAATATAATATATATCATATAAAAACATAATTTACATCATAATTCCCAACCATGAGTGGTGGTAAAGAAAAAAATGAAAAACATTGTTTCGTGAGGCGGTATTTCTCCGTACAAAAGAATGGTAAGTTCATTACCCATTTGATGAATGTGTGTGTAATTGTAGGTCCCAAAAATATAATGAAAACATATTAACATATTTATGATACATATTTTATTATATAATCATGTAAAATTAATATTTTAGGTGGTGGATAATGAAAATAAAATAAAAGAGTTTGAGGAATGGTGTTACCACTTCTTTGGGTAACTCCTTTGGGTTTGCACCAAAGGGATTACTTGGATGTCATTCTGACCAAAGGGAGTATTATAGAATAAATTTAGCGATTTTGGAAGCTTATTTTAGAATATTTTGGGTGTGAAAAGCGGATTGATATGTATGAATAAGTGGGAGGGGTGAGTTTCTTTTTATAAAGGTGGAGGAGTGACATTCTTGTAATTTTTTTTAAAAAGAATTCCACCCATGTTTTCCTATCAAACATGGATCCTATAAAAAAAATAATCTATAATATGAATTATAGGGTCTTAATATGGCCATAAAATATATTTTGGACAACTTTCGAGGTCATTTTGTCCCTTAATTGTAATGTTTAGTCCATTGTTGAGCTAATTTTCCTCTTAATCGTTGTAATTAATTTTAATTACTTTCACTGATATTTTTTTAAAAAAAAGATAATATGAAATTATTTTAAATTATATATTAATATGATTCCAAATACAGAATCAATTTTTCCAAATTCCAATTATAGAAGTTGCATAAATTAATTCAAATTTAATCCCGCAGACAGGATAACAAAGTGGGTTTTTAAAGTAAAAATGTTCAGCAGTTTGGTATGTTTTCATGTCAAATTTAGAAGTGAAATTGATTCCCATGACATAAATTGAAATAATTTATGTATATTTGATTTAATTTAACATTAAAACTAATAAAAACATAATTTAACCTTATAAATTAATTATAAAAAAAATAGTTTTGAATTAAAATTCAGTATTTGTAAGAACTCGGTTCTTCCTTTGTGGTATGGATATTTCCTTTTTAGTCTATACATAAGAAACTGGGGTAAAAGAGGTCAAGGGCTGTCTATAGGCCTGTTATAGGACGTTACTAGGGACTACATGTCGTGTACTTTTATGTACACACCGTGTAGGGAAGGCTACACGCCATGTAATTCTAGTACACGACCATGTGTTGGTCTGGCCAGTAGTTGTATGTACATGGAATGTAGTCTCAAGTACATTACATGGAATTTTATTTATTATTAAGTCAGGCAGTGGCGTCATTTTTTCATACAGACAGAAATGACTCTGTTTCGATGTACAACGCACCTAGAAAATCCAAGTGAGGGTTTGGCTCCCGATTCGTCATATGATCTCCAATTCAAACACTGTTAGATTCATTGGAATCCTCTCAGTGAGTAATCCATTCCTATTGAGCCTTTCTTCCAGATTTTAAATCTATATTGAGTTATCAAAGGCTGAGAGTTTTTTATCATTTTGTAGATCTACCCTGTTCTAGGTCGAATCAGAGCTCAATACTGGATGAAGAGAGTCATTCTAGCATAAGGTGTGTGGTTTTGTGCCTTTTTCTCAATGTCGAGTTGTTTATATGTGTCATAGTGTCATTCTCCCATGTTTAGGGTGTATCCTTGAATGTAAATTGACCCTTTTTATTTCATAATGATGATTATGTCATGAATTTAATTAATTTAATCATGTTAGAGCTTATTTATTTGATTAACGGCCACTATGTGGGTGTGTTTCCATAGAATGATCGTTTATATATGTTTGGTCGAGGTTGCCTATAATGAATTCCCTTATTTCCCTTATTGGATTGTTAATTATGAATTACATTTATTATAGAATTTCAATTGTGATAAATTTTTATTGATTTAATTAAGGGTTTAGGAATAGTGCTTTCCCCTTTTCCCCATGATATGCCAATTATCGTTTAAGCCTTGTGACTGTTTAATCAACTTTTTGCTTGATATGTATGATTCCCACGTGATTGGTTACTATGTTAACCATTATATAGTGTAATTTACATGTGTTGTCTTTTATGCTGAAATGTTGATATACCGGGCTCGACCCTGTTGACTGTTATGCCTGCGGGCAAGGATTTGTTATGCCAGTGGGTGAGGATTTGTTATGCCTTTAGGTGAGTATTTGTTATGCTTGTGGTCAAGGATTGGTTATGCATGCAGGTGGGGTTTTAGTATGCTTGGTGGCAAGATGTTGACTTTATTATTGAAATGGAATAACTTATGATGTGTCTTCCAAGACAAAGCACCAACATGGATTCAGACTTCGCTTTATTGGTTTAGATAGCCTTCTAAAGTATCTATTGAGTATTATTTATATGGAGGATTTATGGGCTTAGGCCGGATCTTGAAACTTATATAACTCAATGTAATTGTATGATTGAACTTAACATAATGATGAAAATAGAAAGTAGGCCTTTAAAGATTGTTAACTTTTGAGTACTTCCAAGTTTATTATTTCACCTTTTTTACACTACTTGTTGAATGTACTCACTAACAGATAGGCACAGATCTTGGGTGTTTTCCTAATGGGATTTATTTCTAACACCCTATTTGGGTCATACTTTTGGGACCAAATAGATTATATCATGTTAGGTGTTGATAAGGTAATGTTCCCTTCTATAGGTACTTGAGATATTGTTTTGGAGCCGGAGAGCATGGGACCAAGATGAGGCTTGCGATGATTCTTATTTTACTTTGTTTCTTTCTCATTTGGAACATATATTGTGGATTCCTATAGTGTACCTGTTTTATATGTTTTCATAGGACATAACATGTTGCATCATCTTTTTTATGGAATGATGCTTTGTTATTTATCTTATCAGTCTTCTGTAGTTTATTTCAGATGTATGATGTTTACTACTTCCATTATTGTGTTATTATTTATTATTTGGTGTTACACTCCACTAATGGGGGAATATTGTCCCCACTATCACACCCTAGGCCCTCTCTACTAGTCAGCAGCCTCTGGTATTTGAGGAAATGCACTTGAGTCCATGTTACCAATTAGGTACGGGGCACCAGTTGAGTGGCATCTGGATCTGAGACATTACAAAGTGGTATTAAAGGAGTTTTTTTTCTAGTTTTTCTTTCTATTTTAAAACACTAGAAAGGTATAGGAAGGAAATTTAGTTTGGTAATTAGTTTTTTCCAGGACTAGCCACCTCGTGTACAGGTAAAATCCAAATTACCTCGAATTGAATTATGATTTTTTGAATTTTTGAGTTATTAAATTGATTCAATTTCCCCACTGGGTGACATAGTTGTTTTTTGATGTTATTAATGATATCATTTTGGTTCTATTGTGTTGTAACCCGATGAGATGAGGGTATTCCATCTCATGTAGCATCTATGCACTTACTAGAAATCACATTCCATGCATTCTTGCCATTACATTTAAGGAGCATTACTGATTTCATGATGTTGTGATAGATATGCATGTTGTTGTGATAGATACCATGATAGATATTACTTATGTTATGATAGATGTATTGGTAGATGTTATGGTTTAATTGGATGTACGCCAAACTTTGGTCCCTGAGGAGTATGGGCCCCCTTGGATTGGAATTTGGTTGGTCATGTTTCGGGAATGGGATATAAATTCTGTTGTTATGTGCTATATGTGGATGCCAAGATTTCATTTTGGAGAGTATGGGCCCACACAGATCATAATTTGGAACATTGTTGCTTTATTTTTAAAAAAAGGGGTTCTGAGGAAGTTTTGGAGGCTTACATTCCAGACCCCCAGACGACACGGTGTCTGGTCCTATGAACACACGCCATGTGTTCTTCTATTCGGTAAGAAAATAACTTTTTCAAGTACATGTCGTGTACTCTGAGTATAAATTGTGTGATGGATGATTTTTTCTCTAATCATGTGAGATAAAACATAGTTTGTTATATTTTTATCATAACACATTGTGTACATTATGTACACCCCGTGTAGTTTTATATCGGAAGACCCGTGTGGCTCTGCCTATGTAAAAGTACATGTCCAGGAGGGAAGACATGAGTACACACCATGTGTCATCCCAACATGTTGTGTACCATAGATGATTACATGACCAAGGCAGGCATAGTTACATGCCAATGTGAGAGCTTAAGTGTACACACCATGTATAGTCCCTACAAGTTGTGTAGCTAGGGTGTTTACACGCCCAGGCCGGCAGGATTACATGACCATGTAAGGTATTAAGTATACACACTGTGTATGGTTCATACACACCATCTACTCATCTTTTTTTATATTTATAGGCTATTATTATCCTATTTCTTTCTTTCACTCTTGAACTGTGTACCTTGATAAATAAGTTTAATCTATGATGTGTGTGTGTGTACTGGACTTTACAGAGCAATGCCACCGTGACGGCCTCCAATAGTACACCAGGATAGTGGAAATGATCATACCACAGAGGAGGTATTACATGGGATAACAGAGGATTCTTCAGTGATTTCATCTATGGAACCATTTGTTATACCAGATGTAGCTGATGATGCATGGTTCCGTGAAGGATTTCTGAGGATTATGCAGAACTTCCGGGGAGTACCTCATCACGCCATGTCTATGGAAGAACTGACATGAGTATTCCAGTTGTAGAATCCACTAATGTTTTTTGGGGATGATGGGCCATAGGTTGTAGAGTCATGGATGGAGTCCGTGATTATGATCTTCTATCATCTAGAGATGCCACCTGAGAGGAGGGTCAATCTCAAAAATTATATGTTTCATGATTCGGCCAAGAGGTTGTGGGATGTTATCACACAAACATAGCAACATCGGGACATGGCATGGAGATATTTTCATATGGTCTTCTATGAATACTATTTCTCTAAGATGCTAAGATTCGATAGAGCTTGGGATTTCATGCATCTGGAGAAGGGCATTATGTCAGTAGTGGACTAATCTACCTGTTTCACTGATCTTTAGAGATTCTCACCTATTCTGATGGGTGATGATACATCGAGGGCTAGGAAATTCGAAGATGTTATTAGGTACGACATCTATTCATTGGTGAGAATTTTTAGGTTTCCTTCTATATATGTCATCATGAATCAGGTGTTGATTACTAAGCATAATCTGTGGGAACCTGGAGGTGCGATCCATGGCGGTTCAGCACCGAGATCTAGTATTATCTCGACTAGGAGCAAGAAGCGTCGTATGGGGATTTCTCATAGGGATACGAGTAATCAAAAAGTTTCTTTTGGTGTCCAGGCAAGGTGCTACTAGTGTGGAAAAGCTAGTTATATGAGACCACAGTGCCTGATGGACCCATTCAAGTGCTGAGATTGTGACATGATGGGCCATCTACAACACTTCTTCATGGCCTTTCCACTAGCATCTAGTGATAGAGGTTCCAAACTAACACCACGTTCTGGTGTAGGGTCAGCAGCTTCTCAACAGTCAGGTAATTGGAATACTCCATGCCATTCAAGACGAGGTGGTGGTCATGGTCGTGGCAGCCAAACCCTAGGATCTCAGCAACAACTGGGTGAGTCAGCTTAGGGTAGCCAGGCAGTGTCTCCAGGCTATGGTATAAGTGAGACTTATGTAGTGCAACTTACCCAGTAGGAGCAGGATCCTGGAACTTCTAATATCATAGGTACTATTCTAGTTGCCTCCATTTTATCTTTTGTGCTCTTTAATATAGTGGCTTCGCATATTTTTATATTTGTGCCCATTGTATAGAGTCTTGGGCTCTTTTTTTCTCTTCTGATGATGTCATTACGCTAGACACTCCATCAGGGATAAGGAAGATAGGTGTGCGTCTGTGTAAGGAGTGACCCCTTGAGGTTGGACTGTGTCACTTGTTTTGGGATCTTTATGTCATATAGATTATAGGCTTTGATTTCATACTTGGAATGGACTGGTTAGTCTCCTTTCAAGACATTGTCAATTTCTATCATTGTAGGGTGAGTTTTACTACACCAGAAGGTGGATTGTTTCTATAAAAGGGATAGTGGTATGTCTATGTAAGAAGAGCTGGACCTAAGCAATGTGGGTTGAGTGGGATGATAGCATTGATTTATAGTTTATATCTGGAAGATAAGGAATCTTATCAGATAGATTTCCCTTATGAGGTTGATTGTTTCAGGGATGTTTTCCCAGATGAATTTTTAGGGTTAACTCTAGTGAAAGAGGTGGATTTCACGATCTATCTAGTTCTAGGAGTTGAAATGGTATCCATTCATCCTTACAGGATGGCTATGGTGGAGTTACAGGAGCTCAAGAGGAAGCAATAGGATTTAGAGGCAAAGGGGTTTATTCAACCCAATACTTATGTGTGGGGTTCTCTAGTCCCTTTTTTGAAAAAGGCGAATGGTACCCTCAAGATATATGTGGACTATCAAAAACTAAACCAGTTGATGGTTAAAAACTGATATCCCTTTCCACAGATAGATGACATGTTTGATCAGATTTTAGGAGCTTAGGTATTCTCTAAGATTGATCTGAGATATGGTTATCATCATGTACATTTTAGATCATCATTCATACCTCGCACATCTTTCTTAAGTAGATATGGTATGTACAAGTATGTGGTTATACCGTTCAGTATCATGAACACGCTAACAGTTTTCATCAAACTAATAAACTGAGTATTTCATCCATACCTGGATTATTTTATGTTGGTTTTCATGACTGATATCTTGGTATATTCCCATAATCTATGTGACCATGCCACACATATTGAGTTCATTTTGAGTACACTGAGAGACCATCATTTATATTACAATCTCTCAAAGTGCCACTTCTGGATGGATCAGATTCACTTCCTAGGGCACATCATCTCAGAGACAAGAGTATCACTAGACCTAGAGAAGGTGAGAGTAGTAGTTACATATGATCATCCCAAGAACATCTTTGAGGTGCAGAGTTTTGTAGGGTTGTTTGGCTACAACATGAATTTCATATAGGTCTTCTCATTCTTAGAAGCACTGATGATGGTCTTTACAAAGAAGGGTGTAAAGTACGTATGGTAAGATTATGGAGAGATGGAGTTTTAGGATCTGAAAGGTAGATTAATGTTAGCACTGATACTAATTCTTCGAGAGATGGGCAAGAGATACAATGTGTACTATGATACAACAGGTATTGAGCTAGGAGAAGTGA
The DNA here is from genome assembly GCA_963277665.1 of Viscum album. Taxonomy (NCBI): domain Eukaryota; kingdom Viridiplantae; phylum Streptophyta; class Magnoliopsida; order Santalales; family Viscaceae; genus Viscum; species Viscum album. Next base: position 625,709,152 of record OY728165.1, read on the forward strand.
TTATGCAGGGGGATCGATCTGTTGTGTATAGTTCTTGGAAATTAAGGCCACATGAGAGGAACTATCTGACGCATGATGTCAAGTTAGTTGTGGTTGTTCATGCCTTATGTTGTTAGAGACATTAATTATTGGGGGAGCATTATGTAGTGTACATGGACCAAAAAAGTCTGAAGTACATATTTACTCAGGGTTATATAAATATGAGGTAGAGAAGGTTGGTGGAGTACCTTTAGTCTTTCATCTTTTAGTTTTCCAACATGCCTAGAAAAGGAAATGCAGTGGTTGATTCACTGAGCAGAAGGACTCAGATGCAGGCAGTGTAGGAAGCCAGTAGTGAGTGGTGGCTTATCGAATTGTTCCCTAAGATTCATTTAGAGGGGCATGGCAATCAGTGACAAGCTTTCCTTTCTTCTTTAGTTCTGAATTATACCCTTCTAGAAATAGTAATGATGAGATAGATATCATTTTATGTGTTCATAGTTCTGCAGGAGAGTGTAGCAGCTGATGATCCACCTCTAGGTTGGATGATAGGTAATGATTATATATTACGGATCTATGGACGTATCGGGATTCTATTGGACATACATGAAGAGTTTATTCGGGAGATTCATGCTTTATTTTGGGAAGTGCATCCTGGATTTATCAATATGTACTGTGACTTGCACCATTAGTACTCGTGGCAGGGTATGGAGAGAGAGGTGGCTAGTTTTTTTACGAGGTGTTCCACCTATCAGTAGGTGAAGGCATAACATCAGCATCCAACCTGGATTTTACACTAGTAACCTTTTCTAGAGTAAAAATGGGTCTATGTCATGATGGATTTCTTGATGGTTTTAACAAGGTCTCCCTTAGTTAATGATGTGGTGTGGGTGGTGGTTGACAGACTAACAAAGTTTGATCACTTATTTTCGATCAATAAGACCTTCAGTGTTGATGATCTTGGGATGTTTTATGTTCATTAGGTGGTATGACTTCATGGGGTCCCTAGTTCTACCATTTACGATAAGGAATACCTTTTTTCATCTCATTTTTGGCAGAATTTTTAGAGGGTGTTTGGTACTTAGGTGCTTCTGAGCACAACATACCACCCTCAGACTGATGTCCAGTCAGAGCGCACGATTCAGGTGCTGGAGGACATGATTAGGGCATACATCCTAGATTTTGGGGTTTCATGGGAGACACACATACCCCTTGTTGAGTTTTCTTATAATAATATATTCTAGGATACTACTCAAATGGCACCTTATGAGGCTTGTTATGGTAGGCCATGTTGATCACCCCAGTTTTGGCTAGAGGTGGGACATGCAGTGATGATGGGGCCTTATCTTATCCAGGAGACCACTAAGTAGGTACAATTGACTTAGAAGTGGATGGATATTATGCAGTCTCATTAGAAATCATATTTATATCACTGTAGATGACCTTTGGAGTTTGATTTCGGGGATTGATTTTTCTTACGTGTCACACCGAGGTTGGGACATTAGAGGATCAGAAGACGGGGTAAGCTTTCGCTAAGATAAGTCGGTCCGATTAAGATTCTAGAGAGATTCGGGCTAATTGCCTATCGAATGTAGTTAAATCAGGGGCACAATACTATTCACAACATCTTCCACATTTCTCAGTTGTGATGTTATTTTTTAAGCCTGTCTCACAACTTTCAGCCTGAGGAAGTGGATTTGTAGGAAGATGTGTCCCTTGAGGAGCATCCCATTCATATTGTGGATCCTAGCATGAAGGTTCTATATGGATGGTATGTTCCTTTGGTACAGGTGTTATGGTATCATGGCCGATTATAGGATGATACTTGGGAGATGGAGGCCGACATATGATCACAGTGGTCGGAGTTTTTCTCAGATATTTCTTCATCACCAATTGAAGGGAAATTCAGAAACGAATTTCTTTAAGTGGGGAAATTTGTACAAACCCATTTATTTTTCTGAGGTACATATCTATCCTTTAAAGTTTATACTTAAGAAAATGGGGGAAAATAGGTCAAGGGCTGGCTGCAGGCCTGTTATCTGACATGACTAGGGACTACAAGCTATGTACTTTTATGTACACACCTTGTAGGGAAGGCTACAGGACATGTAATCTCAGAACACATCCATGTGATGGTTTGTCCAAGAGTTGCACGGAAACAGCTTGTAGTCTCAAGTACATGTCATGTACTTTTTTATCTATTAGATTAGGGAGTGGGGATGTTTTTCTAAATGGATAGAAATGGCTCCTTTCTGATGTATGGTGCACCCAAAAAATATGAGTGAGGGTTCGGCTCCTGATTTATCAAACAATCTCCAATTAGAACATCGTCAGATTTGTTGGAATCCTTTCAGTGAGTACTCGATTACTCTTAAGCCTCTCTTCTTCATTTCGTCTCTATATTATGTTATAAAAGGCTGAGAATTTTGGCTCATTTTTTATATCTACCTCATTCTATAATGAGTCAACTCTCACCAATGGACAAAGAGAGTCATACTGGCATGAGGTAAGTGGTCTTGTGCCTTTCGCTCATTGTTGAGTTTTTTATATGTGTTGTAGTTTCGTTATCCCATGTTTAGGGTGTATCCTTGAATGGAAATTAACTCTTTTTGTTTCCAAATGATGATTAGGTCATGAATTAAATTACTTTAAGAGTGTTTGATATTGTTGGTTTGATTAAGGGCCACCTCATGGGTGTGTTTCCCTTGAATGATAGTTTATGGCCGTTTGGATCAGGTTTCCAATGAGTAATGATTTTCTTTCCATTATAGGGTTATTAGGTATGAATTAAATTTATTATGGAATTTCAATTGTGATAAATTTTGATTGATTCGATTAAGGTTTTGGGATAAGTGGTTTCCCCATTACCCCATGATGTTCTAATTATCATTTAAACCTTGTGATAATTTAATTCACTTGTTTCTTGATATGTATGATGCCCACGTGATTTGTTATTATATTAACCATGTAATAGTTTAATTTAAATATGTTTTATTTTATGATGAAATGATGATATACTAGGCACAACCCTATTAACTGTTATGCCTACGGGTGAGGATTTTTTATGCATATCGGTTGGGATTTGTTATGCATGCGGGTAAGGATTGGTTATGCCTGGGGGTGGGGATTTTCTATGCTTTTGGGAAAGATGTTAAACTGATTATTGAAATAGAATTACTTATGACCAGTTTTCTAATCCTAAGCACAAGCTTCGATTCATTCTTCACTTTATTTGTTCAGATATCCTTCTAAGGTATTTTTTGGGTATTCTTTATACGGGGGATTGATGGGCTTAGGACGGATCTCAAAAATTATATAACTATATTTAATTGGATGGTTGAACTAAACATAATGAATGAAAATGGAAATCATGACTTGTAGGATTGTTTACTTTTTAGTACTTTCTAGTTTAATACTTTAACTTTTTGTACACTACTTGTCTCATATACTCACTGACAGATAGGCATAGATCTTGGGTGATTTCCTACTAGAATTTATTTTTCACACCCTGTTTGAGTCATGCTTTTGGGCCCAAACAGATTATATTATTCTAGGTTTTGATAAGGGAAAGATCCATTCTACATTTACTTGAGATGCTGTTTGGGAGCCGGAGAGCATAGGACCAAGCCGAGGCTTGCAATTCTTCTTTGTTTCTTTTGTTTCTTTTTCTTTTGGAACATATATTTTATATTCCTACAGTGTACATGGTTTTATTGTTTTCTTATTATATAACATGTTGCATCATCTTTTGTATGGAATGATGCTTGGTTAATTATCTTATTAGTATTATGCTGTTTATTTCAGACGTTTGTTGTTTACTGCTTCAGCTATTGTGTTGTTATTTATTCTGTTGTGTTACACTCTGCCAATGATGGCATAGTTTTCCCACTATCACACCTGAGGCCCTCACTGCTAGTCGCTGGCCTCTGGCATTTAGTGAAATGCGCTTGAGGCTATGTGACCAATCGAGTACGATTCACCAGTTGAGTGGCATTTGGATCCAGGACTTTACAGTATTATTCAATATTCATAAAACATGAAACTTCAAAAAAAATACCAAAAATTCACCCTAATATAATATTTATGTTCTGATTTCAAAAATGAAGTTCATTTTGTCAAATATAAATTATAAAAGTGTCAAAATAATATTTAAAATGGGTCCTCCATTAAAAGGTGGTAAAATTACATTTTAGAAGAATACATTTCTTTCATAAAATTGGATTTATTCTTATCTTATATGTATCAAATCTATTAGATTAATATCAAAAATATTGATTGAATATATAATATATGAATTTTATTGAAAACATTAATCAAAATTGGTTTATTTAATTTATTTATATAAATAAATTTCTGTACATAGAAAAATAATTTTCTTAGAAAAATAATTTCTTTTTATTTAAATAGTTCTTACATTCACTTCTAGTAATTTATAACAAATGGATTAATTTTACATACATGTGTGAATCATATTTTCAAAGTTTATTTAATATTATTCGTAACACCTATTCTAATGGCTAGGTGGTAACTATCATAATATTTGAATAATAATATTAATAATATATTATAGTTCGGAAAAATTGGTTTTACATGTAACACAATCTATTGAAGAGACTCGGTATTGTGTGTAATACAAGTCAAACAAAGTGTTTTTTGTACCACAATATAATCTATGTTTTTTGTGTAGAACATGAATGACTTGGTATTAAATATAATGTAATCCACACTTAGGGATTTGGAATAAAAAAATAAATTTTTAGTGTTGTGTAAAATGGAAAAATATCAAATATATTAAATTAATTAGAAATAAACAAATCAAAAAATACCAGGGTGTTACATTCTACCCCCCTTAAAATTAATTTCACCCTAAAAATTATTTTACGTTATTAAAATTTTATTACTTGAATTTTCCTTTCATAGAAACCCTCATCATAAAAATTAATACTAAAACTTCCTTTAAAATGGAAGTTAGAAACATAATGAGAGGGTATGGAAGCCGCCATCGGGACCAGGCACCGTGCAGCTTTGTACGGGGCAACGCGATCATCAATGCAAGGTGGTGAGCTAAGGAGATCAATGATGCAAGATGCTGGGGAGGGGTAGTTCTAGTGGGATGGGTTGATGGGTCAAGTAATGAGCATGGTATGCCTCTAGGCCTTCGGGTCATGTATTGCGGGTCATGTCAGGCCTTGTGCCTTGGGCCTATGGGTCATGTATGGGTTCCCCTTCAACCCTTAAAAGGGGGATTATCTATAATAAAATAAAAAGAAATCCTTCGGGCCGATCGGGCTAGGAATAATTTGACATTGAAGAAAAGCATAAATAATCATAGATATTCATAAAGATCATTGATCACAAGAAGTTGGGTGATCCAGATAAAGTTAACAATAAAAAAATTGTAAAGTGAAGAAACATGAAAGAGGTCATTGATATCATCAAAAATTATGATAATAGGACAAAATTTTATTTAAAGTCCATTTTACTAAAACTGAATAATTTTTTTAACAAGAAGATATACTTACTTGATTTCATTCCCTTTCATAAGTAAAATGACACCATTTGGTCGTGTCTTGACTAATTCAAACTTCCCCACTTTCTCCAAAAAAGAAGGTTAATTTTTCATTCCTGAAGCACTAATAGATCATGAAATCCATGATAAGACATCCCATCTATCTTCAGTTACCATCAACACAAAGTGGTTAGAATAGGTTGTCCAATATTCATAAATCCTCAGGTGGTGAGATAATACATTAATCTTAGAAACATTATCTAAAGTTTAACTTAAACATTCCATAAATTTTTAACCTTATAAAACTTCCTAAACATGAAAATAAAAAATATAAAGAAGGTTACATCATCATATTAAAATTGTTCCCCGTATATCAAAAATTATCTCTTTATTATCACATTCCAAACATGTGAATACCCTCATCGTCTATTCTATTTAAATGTGTAAATAACATAAATTACCATAACTCCTTTTATTAAACTTGCATTCTTCCTTATTACAATGATTATTGGATATATTCCATAAATCCAATTAGTTGTAAAAATCATCCATGATGACATAGAACACTATTTCAAAAAATTAACAATCAATTCTGAGGTAACCAGTATTATCTAATTTACATTATCAATATCAATTATCTCTTTATCTAAGCTAAAAACTATTTTATCAACATTAGGGACACATTAAGGGTTACCTTTCATTAATAAAAATATCACATTTCTATTAAATACATTTTTTAGTTCAGAAAAATCATTACAATATATTTTTTTCAAATCCATAATGGAAAACATATACTTCATGATTCTTGTAACATAATTCTTGAATTCATATACATATACACTTTAATCATCCAACTTTATTCCTAAACCATTACTCAGGCTTCATCATCTTATCCCTTAATACCCATTTTCCAAGAATATGAAATATGAACCATGTCTTAAGGTTCCTTAACCTCATTCTAATCATGCTTCTTACACTAAATGTAAACAATAATATTACAACATCCCATACCTTCACATGTAATTTTCGGTATCTTTATCTTCAAAAGTATAACCAATACTCATACTGCCCTCTTGATTCTATTCCTAGGATATTAGTAAATTGATTAGTATAATTCCCATACTTTCCATATATGAAACATTAAATGTTAAAATTGTTCCTTCATGTTTCTACTATTGACTAACACTAGAAATAAAAGTGTGGGAAACACTTATCGTAGTACAAAACCACAAAATCATGAAAAAAAAATTACTTATAATATGTCTAAATCATGACACCTACTTCATTAGTTTATAACCCCTTGGGTTTATCCTAGGTTTTTAATAGTCATATTCTATTTAAATCACTTATGATGGTTTATAAAGAGTTTGTGAATTCCAAAATCATATCCCTTAGGAGTGTCAAATGAGGTGTGCAGTGAGGCCTATTTTCATGCACCAGTTCTCGATTGAGACTATATCAATACAGTGTTTTTGAGTTTGTGACCCCGATGTATATATGTTTCAGGTCCATGTACACTTGTTGTATCCCAATAGGGATTTATTTCTTGGAAACCACTCATTCTATCCTTTACCAAAATTCTAGGACATTTTCTTATACATTAACTCATCATTTGACTTATCCTTAGAGACATACCTAGACATATCCTTATAAATATCCCTAGTAATATCACTAAAATTTTCTTATCCTAGATTGTAATGTATGAATAAACCTTTCCTTTTATGAAAACTATAAAGACTTAGGCTTAACATACATGGATATTACATCAATTTAGATAAATATTCATCATATTAAAAGAGTAAATTCCCGGGGACAGTAATAGTTTAGTGTCTTTGGAAACATGGAACAAAATATTATAACTTGGTGAAAGGTATTAAATTTTTCCTGCAAATATATTACCCTTTAATAATTCTACTTAAAAACATTATTTATAACCTGGTTAATGTAAACATAATAAATGGGTGAGCTGGAATGATCAATAAGGGTAAATCAAAGAAATACGAAAGCATAACATTATCATAAGTGTACAAGAACATGAGCAAAACATTTTAAGATCATACCCTTCATATCAAAGATCAGAAACATGAGACATTGACTAAATATTGGTAGTTCATAAGACATGAATTATAAGATAATCAAGAACAAGAATCGTGTGATCGTGTCAAAGGGATAAGACATAGAATTTATGGAAGATACATAAACATGAAATGACATTCCCTATAGGTCAAGGCCCATTTCAAAAAACTTACCATGACACTTCATGTGGACAACACATACTGGGCAAGAGACATAACCATCGCCAATCATAGTTCTTTCCTTATAGGAGATTGGGTTTCCCCATCTTCCCATAGTGGATCATGTTTTCCCATCTTCCCACAATAGATCAGGTTTCTTCATATCCCCATATTGGATTATGACACACATGTTTTGGTTAGGTTAGATAGGGTAAAAGAAGATGTTCTAGAGGGGGTGAATAGACAATATTAAAAAAAATTAAACAAGTAAATTCATTAATTAAATTAAATATAAAATTTAATTAATAAGAATAATTAGAAGAGGAAAAAGTAAATAACACAATGATGTTTTTAACAGTAGTCCATTCCATAGTGGACCTAATCTAATCTTATACCTCTCTACTCAGTGAGAGATACATGTTCACAAAAAATGATTTTTTAGGGGGATCATAACCAAATTATATAATCCTAATCTATTGAAGGGACAACCATGACAATGACTTTTTTTATGGGGAATCACAACCCTTGTAACCTGACTTCGGACACTATAAGTCACAACCTGAATAGTCATCCCTTTATATATAGGTAGTCACAACCCTTAGATCCTGACAATGGAATTTTGGAGTCATAACCTAAGGAAAAATAATAAGAGATAATTATTTTTTGGGTAAAAGAATAAATAGAAAAATAGAATGTTCATGTGAGAGATGGGAAATAGTGTTACAGACTCAGAAACCAGACAATAGAAGATAAACGAATAAATCAATAGTATTTTTGTTTAGATTTTAATTATAACGTCTTGTTATGGAAATATAAGTTGAAGTAGAAGCAATTAGACCCTTAAGGGATTGTTTAGGTGATGAAATAGAGTGTCACAGGACGTTGAAAATTCACAACAGGTTCAAATTTCTTTGTAATTTCTCTTTGAAAAATAGAATATCGAATATATTAACTTGTATGTATTATTTTCTTTCCAGATATATATATATATATATATATATATATTCATCAGTTTCATCAACTACGCTTCCTTTGTAAATTCAAAATAAATTGAGTCAATATCTTTCATAAAGACCTCCACAAAAATCGCAGCACCATTGCCTCTTTATTTATATAGAATAAATCTTAAATAAAAATAATTTAAAATAATTTGAATAACTCTTCCAATAATATCTCTAAAAAATAATAGTGTTCAATGCTTTTAAAAATCCAGTTTAAATCCATTCAAACTTTTTTTAACATAGTCAATGCATTTCCTGAAAACTAGAATCACAATCCAAAAGTAAATTCAATTATTCGAATTTAAATAATCTTGAAACCATTTACGTTATTATAAAAATATGTTGAAAATTTTATTAATTTTTATCTTTAAAATATTTCACCAAAATCATCAAAACCTCTTCAATCATAATCCTTATATTTAATGTGAATTTATTGAGCAGAAAAACCTTTGGAAATAATCCATATAAATATTCATCTGATCAATGTTCAAGAAAAAATCACAAAGCATCAGTAGTGAAGTAGGGTAAAAAAAATACGTTACAAAAATATAGGGTACAAAAAAGTAGGGTGCAAGAAATTAAGCTACAAAAAATTAGGGTACACTAAAGTAGGGAACACGAAAGTAGGGTACACAAAATTAGGGTACACAAAAGTTGGGTACGCGAAATTAGGATATACAAAAGTCGGTTACATGAACCATACATTCATAGAATAAGTGTAGAGTTCATCAAAGTAGTGTAGGGTTAATCAAAGTAGAATAGGGTTCATCAAAGTAGTGTTAACCATAAGGTTGGTTCACCATAAGGTGGGTTCACCAAAAGTAGGGTTCACCAAAATTAGGGTTCACCAAAGTAATTTAGGGTTTATCAAAGTAATGTATAGTTCATCAAAGTAACTTTTTCAAACCATACATTGTAAAAGTAGGGTTTCTGAACCATTCTTTGTCAAATTAGGGTTATCAACCCATACTTTTCGAAAGTAGGGTTTCCGAACCATTCTTTGTGAAAGTAGGGTTGTCGAACCATACTTTTTGAAAGTATGGTTTCTGAACCATTCTTTGTGAAAATAGGGTTTTCAAACCATAATTTGAAAAATTAGGCTTATCAAGCAATAATTTTCAATAGTATAGTTTTCGAACCATACGTTGAAAAGGTAGGGTTTCAAAACCATACTTTGGAAAAGTTGGTTTGTCGTACCATACTTTCCGAAAGTAGGGTTTTTGAACCATACATTGTGAAAGAAGGGTTTCTGGACCACACTTTGTGAAACTAGGGTTTTTTTACTATACCATGAGAATGTAGGGTTTTCAAACCATACTATGTGAAAGTATGGTTATCGAACAATGTTTTTTGAATGTAGGGTTTCCAAACTATATGTTGAGAAAAAATAGACTGTATACTTTAACAAACATCAATGAATTTTTAAATCCACTTAACATAAAATTAAGTCTTTGGTAAAAAATACTTATTTGCATAAATAATTATTATATTTGAAAATAATTAAGAATCAAGTAAATATAACTTCCACTTCTCCTAAAATTTTCAAAATACATAAGAAACAATATTCTGGAAAAATTGCATCTATGAAAAAGCATTATAGAAATTCAGATAATTTATTGACCATCTGAATGACCTTTTTAGACTTATATGTAAACTAATGAAAAAAAGATAAATATTTTTTTATTTTAAATTAGGTTTCGTGTGAATCTGATATCTGTATAACTTTCAGTAAATTAAATACAGTAACTTTTCAAAACAGTATACAGTAATATTTCTAAAAATTGCAGTAGCAATTTCGTTAAATTTTAGAGTAGTAGAAAATCAACTTCAGACTTCCTAATTAAGTAATTAAGTTTAGATAAATATATTTTCTATTCAATGTAATAAAAATAACACAAATCCAAATATTATGGATTGAGATATAATCAAAATACAAAGGAATGTAATCAAACAAAATAAAAACAGGCTAATGCACAAACAATCTCCTCGTTTTTGTTTGATTACAAAAAAACAATTAATCCATTTAAAATGAATTTTTACAACATGAAAACCAATTTATTTCTTCCCCTTTTTTAAATAAAAATAAATAAAAAACTTCCCCTAAACAAATGTAGTAATAAAAAAGTTTAAATTTCAACATTCCAAGATCAAATTTTATTTTTTTCAAAATGAGTAGAGTATATAGGATTTCTAAAAAATATATTAACTAGCTGATTTTCAAAAGGTATAAATTATAAAACAATATCACCCTTGTTCACATGATATCTAATAAAATGAAATCTCATATTAATATTCTTTGTTCTAGAATGATGTAATGTGTTTTCTAAAATAGAAATTACAAAAGTATTATCACAATAAATAGGCAATTTAACAGGATAATCACCAAAATCACATAAGGTTTTCTTAATCCATAAACACTGAGCACAACTATTGGCAGAAGATATATATTCATCATTTGATTTAGATAGAGAAATAGATTATTTTTTTCTTAGATGAACAAAAAAAATAAACATTTTTTCAGAAAATGACACATACCTAATGTGATTTTTCTATCGATTCTACATCCTCCAAAATCAAAGTAAGAATAAGATGTTAAATCAAAATAGTTATACTTTGGATAAAATAAACTAGAATCAACAGTTATTTTTACATATCTAATTTTTCTTTTTATAACTTTAACATGACTTTCTTTATGATAATCTTGAAATATAACAAATAAACAAACATGAAAAATGATATAAAGTCTTGATGCAGTCAAATATAGCAAGCTACTTATCATTCCTCTATAAATTTTAAAATCAATAGATTTACTAATTCATAAATATCTAATTTATAATTACTATCCATATAATTTTACATAGATTTAGATGAATCAAGACCAAATCCTTTAATTAAATCTTTAGCATACTTATATTGATTTATAAATATTTCATATTTTCTTTGAAAATTTTGATGTCTAAGAGAGAACATTAATTCTTACATTAAACTCAAATCAAAATCAGAAGACATCAAATAAGAAAACTCATTGAAAATTATTTCACTAGAGATCCAAAAACTATATCATCAACATAGATTTTTAAAATTAAATTATCATTAGAAGTTATTTTAATAAAAAGATTTGGTTAAAAATTTCCTTTCTTAAAATCATTATTTAACAAAAATTAATAAAGTCTTTTATACCAAGCATGAGGTTCTTGATTGATACCATATAAATCCTTAGATAATTTGAAAACATGGTTATGAAATTTCCCACTCTCAAAACTTGGGGGTTGAGAAACATAAACTTCTTCAGTTATAAAACCATTTTAGAAATCACTTTTTACATCCATTTGATATAACTTAAAACCTCAAAACAAGAAAAATCCAACAAAATTATAATAGTCTCTAATCTATAAATAGGTGAAAAAAATATTCAAATTCTATACCTTATTCTTGAGAGTATCCTTGAGAAAAAGTATGTATTTTTTAAAAAATCTATCCACATTCATCCAGCTTGTTTCTAAATATCTACTTAGTTTTAATCACCTATTTATCACCAGAAAATTCTGGTCCAAACATTATTTGTGACAAATTGATTTAATTCATCCTTCGTAGTAACAATCTAGTTTGTATCTTTCAAAACATCATTAACATTAATAGGAACCAAATAATAAATAAAAGTAGAATTGGCACAATAATTTAATATATAAATTCTAGTTTTCACACCAGAATCAACAATGCAGGAGATCAATGTTCATAAAAAATACAAATTAGCATCAACAAAGTAGGGTAAAAATGTTTGGTACTTGAAAGTAGGGTACACTAATGTAGGGTACAAAAAATTAGGTTACAAGAAAAAATGGTACACAAAATTAGGCTATAAAAAATTAGGGTAGAAAAAAGTAGGGTCCATGAAATTAGGGTACATGAAAGTAGGGTACATTAAAGTAGGGTGCATGAAAACTGGGTACACGAACCATAATTTCATATAATTAGCATAGGTTTCTTCAATGTATCACAACGTTTATCAAAGTATCATAGGGTTCATCAAAGTAGAATTCATAGAAAGTAGGCCTAACCAAAATTAGGGTTAACTAATGTAACATAGGGTTCATCAATGTAATGTAGGGTTCATTAAAGTAACATTATCGAGTCATAATTTGTGAAGGTCGGGTTTTTGAATCATACTTTGTGAAAGTGGGTTTTCCAAAAAATACTTTATGAAAGTAGGTTTGTCGAAACATACTTTGAGAAAGTATGGCTGTCGAACCATACTATGCAAAATTAGGGTTTCCAAATCATACTTTGCGAAAGTAGGTTGGTCGAACAATAATTTTTAAAAGGTGGGTTGTCAAACCATACATTGTGAAAGGAGGGTTATTGAACTGTACTTTTCAAAATTAGGGTTTTCGAAACATACTTTGTGAAAGGAGGATTGTCGAACCATACTTTGTGAAAGTATGGTTATAGAACCCTACTTTTAGAAATTATAGTTTCCAAACCATACTATACTAAAGTAGGTTTTTCAAACCATACATTGTGAAAGTAGGGTTTCCAACCATGCCTTGAGAAAAAATGGACAGCATACTTTAACAAATTAAAAGAATTTTTTGAGGCTCTTAACATAAAATTCATCCTTTGGTAAAACCTACTTATTTGTTTAAAACATATTATCATTTCAAATAATCAAAAACTAAATAAATTTGACTTCCAAAGCTCTAAAAATATCAAAATATAGAAGAAACAATATTTTAGAAAAAAATGAATCTATGAAAAATCATTTTAGAACATCACATAATTTATGACCATCCAAATGACCTTTTATAATTCTATGTAAATTAATGAAATCATGATAAACATGTTGGATTTATATAAAATTAAGTTTTGTGTGAATCTAATATCTGTATAACTTTCAGTAAATTATATATAGTAACTTTTCAAAACTTTAAACAGTAATGTTTTTAAAAATTATAGCAGCAACTTCGTTGAATTTTTAGAGTACCAAAAAATCATTATCAGAATTCCAAATTAACTAATTATGTTTAGAAAAATATATTATATATAAAATGTGATAATAATCAGACAAATAAAAACATAGCATATTGATATATCGTCAAAATTTAGAGGAAAAGTAATCAAGACAAAGAAAAAAATACACTTGCACAAAAATTTTCCAATTTTGGATCATGATACAGCTATTTCCCATTTTGGATCAAGCTCGTCGACTTGTTTCCCAACATCATCTCATGAGATATAAATATTTACCCCATTAATTAGAGGGATATATAGTTCTCACCCATCACATAATTAAATCATGCACACATGTGCTACAAGATAATAAAACTTGCATCAAATCATTACCCATAAAAAGAGATGGGTTTTATAAACATCATATCATAACCCATGAAATGAAATTTGTATTATAAAAATTTCAACATATCATTACTTATGGAAAAGATATAGGTCTCAAAATCATTTCATAAAAGCATAACCAATTAAAAGAAGTGGGTTTCAATAACATATATCACGTGGAAGAGAAAAGGGTGTCATAAACATCATTCCATCATAGCATAAATAATTTAAGAATGAATGTGAATGTTATTATTGGATCATATACCTTGTAAAACATAAACTATAACAATTATTTTTATCTTATATGGAGAAGTATTTTTAAAGATCACATAAAACATCTCTTAATAAGAATATCCATTATTTGATAATCAATTTTTAAAAACTATTTCAAAATATTTTTCTTATAAAGAAAGCTTTAAAATTTCATTTAAAACATTTATTGAGGAAAATATATTTTCTTCTATAATTTTTTTTAAACAGATATCATTTTTAAAACTTTATTTCTTTTAAAATATCTTTGAAATATTATAAAAGAAGCTTGAAAATATTCTAAAAACTCTTTTATTGGAAAACACCTTGAAAACTAATAAATAAATATTGAAAAAAATTTGAAAAAAAAAATCCTTTAAAAATAATTTCAAAAATAATAAATAAATCTTGAAAACCTTTATCATTGAAAATAATTTGAAAAATCATAATTAAATCTTGAAAACATTTTTAAAATATTTTTATTGAAAATAATTTGAAAACCTAAAAATAAAGGTAAAATCATTTTTAAAACCCCTTTCTAGGAAAATAAATTTAAATTCAATAAATTTCCATAATATTAGGGAAATAGTTTCTTTAAAAATTACCATGTAAACATAAAAATTAATATTAAAGTAAATTACTGTCATGACTGTGGGTATGTTCATACATGATGAACAATCGTTTTGCAACTTAAAAGTTTAGAAATTGCCTTGATCAGAAAAATACAAGAGTAATCCTTTTAAAACATTTTAAAAAAAAATAAAAAAATGGGTAAAAATTTTCTATAAACATCTTAGTATAAAAGTTTTTAAAACATTTCTAGAAACTGGTTTTTAAAAGAACATATATTTCCAACTGAAAGGATATTTAAAGTCATATTTTCATAAAAACATTTTCTTAATTATATTAAGTACTAAAGAGAGTAAAAATGGTAATAATGCATGAAGAGATCATCAATAACCATTATAAAATAAAATTAATGAGTTTTCATGATATATGTATCATAATACTCATCAATGGAAGCATAATCATAAAGAATCCTGATAAATGATGAGATTATAGAAATAAATTATTACCACTTTGGTAACATTGAATCATAACACCCATGAAAGAAAAAAAAATAATGAAGCTTAAAATATCATGAGAATAATTAAATTCACGATATAACATTTCAATGTCCATTATATAGACATTATAAGAAAATATAGGTGCATAATACAGAATATTTCTCAAAGAATGAAAATTGAGACAAAATTACATTAACGGTTTGGAAAATTTTGAACCATAAACACCATGAAATTAAGATCATAAAATGGATTTTTTAAGTACCCATAAGTTTAAATGTATGAATATTATAATAAATTCATGGTCAGTATATACACCACACAAAATAAATAATTGTTGAATAAGTTATAAGTCTCACAGAAATAAAAGTGAGATGAGAAACCCCTTACTAGTTGAGTAACTTTAGAATCATGATCCTCATGAAAGAATAAAATCAATTAAAGATTTAAATATAATTAAATAAATTAAATTAATGATATAACATGTTATAGGGATTTATATACACCACAAAAAATAATTGACTAGTAAATATGGAATATATCTCATGGAAATAAAAAGTGAGATGAAATTCCATTACCTTAACTCTTGGATTTCTTCATACATGTTCCAAACTCCTATATAATATATATAATTTTATTTTAAATATACTAAAGAACCATATTATTATATATAATACCATATATTGTTTGGTTATGACTTTATATTACCCATTTATTAACAACTCCATTTTAATATTACGTTTCATGTAATATCTGCTTTGTTTTTCATATATGTTTTGTCTTGTTAATATTAATACTCTTACTTAGATAATGATTTAATTATTTACATAATGTAAGTAATAATATAAATATCATATATATTCATTATATATGTATTTATAATAATCAATAGAATATAGAAATATGAAATGGAAGACACCGTTCATGGTGACAATAAGTCATACATACGCATGAATGCTACTTCTGTTTTATTGTCGTATTTAATAAATAAATTAAATGAAATATATGTATATATATAAAATCATAATTCATAATTTTTATGTCTTACATATTGTATAATTTCACTAAATTCATCCTTAATACATTCCATTTAGTATGTGAATGAGTCTTATTGCCTTGAGGAGGCGGTATTCCACACTTCCCCCAAAAAAATATCATATTTAAAAAAAATGGAAAGAATGAAGATATGTGTTTTATAATAATTCTAGACGAATAAATATATAACAAATATCATATAAAAATATATTTTCCATCATAATTCCCAACCATGATTGGTGGTAAAGGAAAAATGAACAACATCATTTCGTGTCGTCGTAGTTCGTCGTACACAACAGTAAATTCATTACCCATTAGAAGGATGTGTGTCTAAGTGTTGGTAAAAACCTTAGAATAAAAACATATAATTAGATTTATAATAATTAGTTTATTATATAATCATGGAATAAGAATTTTTGAGTTGGGGATAATGAAAATACAACAAAATATTTTGAGGAAGGATTTTACCTCTTCTTTGGGTAACTCTTTTTGGTTTGTAGCAAAGGGATTCCTTGGATGGAGTTATTCCCAAATATATGATTATAGGATTATATTAGATATGTTTATGTATTATTTGATCATAATTTGGGTGATTCAAATGTATTTATATGTTTGAATAAGTGGGAGGGTTGCATTTCATTTTATAGTAGAGGAGGAGTTGCATTCTTGTAAATTTCTTAAAAGTGAATTCCACACATGTTTTTCCTATGAAATGTGGCCCCAATAATGAACTTATTTCTATAAAATATATTATATGGTCGATATATTTCCATAAAATGTATTTTTTATGAGTTTATAGGTCATTTTTTCCCTTAGGTGTAAGGTTTAGTCCCTCATTAAGCTAATTTTTCCTTAATTGTTGTAATTAATTTAAATTACATTCATTAATATTTTTTCTCAAAAACTATGTTGTAATTATTTGAAATTATATATTCTTATTATTTATAATTGGTCTAATTTAACTTTAAAACCAATAAAAATATAATTTAACATTATAAATAAATTATATGAAAAAAATAGTCTTGAATTAAAATTTAGTATTATTCACTATTCATAAAAAATGAAAATTCATAGAAAAATAAAAAAAAATTCACCCTAATATAATTTTTATGTCTCTATTTAAAAAATGAATTTTATTTTTTCAAATAAAAATTATAAAAGATTCAAAATAATATTTAAAATGGTTTCGACATTAAAAGGTGGTGAAATTTCCTTTTAGAAGATACATCTTTTTATTCATAAAATTAGATTTATTCTTATCATCTACCTATATAATATATTGGATAAGTATAAAAAATATTTATTGAATATATAATATATAAATTTTATTGAAAATAATAACCAAAAGTGGTTTGTTTTACTTATTAAGATAAAATTGTGTTTTTACCTAGAAAAATAGTTTTCCTATAAAAGTAATTTATTTATGTTCAAAAAGTTATTACATTAACTTATAGTAATTGATATCCAAAGGATTAATTTTATATACATGTGTATATAATATTTTCACAATTTATCTAATATTATTCAAAACTTATATTCCAATGGCTGGGTGTTAACTATAATAATATTTTAATAAAAATATTAATAGTATAATGTAGTTCAGTAAAACTCAGTCTTATGGGTAACTCAAGATATAGAAGGGACTCTATATTGTGTATAATAAAAGACAAACATAGTTTTGTGTGTACTGCAATCTAATAAAATTTTTTCTTGTAGGACAATATTGACTTGTTGTTTCATATAACGCAAGCCACATTTAGTTCTTTTATATAACAAAATTTATTTTCTGCGATGCGTGAAGTGAAAACATATAAAAAGGATTAAATTAATTTAAAAAAACAAGTCACAAAATCTCGTGGTGTTTCATAGAATATGTCACATGTTATGAGTATCCAAACACCTCTTGGGCAGTGAGAGTGTAGGAGATTTAAATGTGTAGCTTGTTTAATAATTGTAGATAGATTATAGTTTATTTGGAAATATTTTATTTTGGACATTGATTTATTTTATATGAATATGGGAATGGATTGGTTAGTTTAATTCAAGGCCCATATCGATAGCTATAAATTATGGGTAATGTTTATGTCTACTGATGAAAAATTACATCTCTTTAAAGTAGGTTGTGACATAAAGGATTTAAAATTGATAACTTTTTCATGAATGGTTGGAAGTATTTATTATTAACTAGTAGTAGTTACTTTGAAGAATAATGACATAATTAATACTAAAAATTTTCATACCATTGATGATATATATAAGAAAATCCAAATAATTTCATTAGTATTCCACCAAAAAGGGTAGTGGGATTTTTGGTTGACCTCCTTTTGGGAACAAATCCTATTGCACTTTAATCTTATATAATAGAACCAATGAAATTGAATTATTTTAAGGTATAATTGAAAGAATTGATAATTAAATGGTTTATAAATATTATTATGATTCCTAGGGATACTCCTAATCTTTTTTCAAGAAGGAAGATAGTTTATTATCCCTATATGTTGATTACCGTAAGTTGAATTAGGTTATAATAAATAATAGATATTAATTACATTAGATTAATAACATTTTTGATCAATTGAAGGGATCCCAATAGTTCTCTAAAATTTATATATTCTATGGGTATCAAAAACTCAGGGTTAAGAAAGAGGATATACCAAAAATAGATTACATAGGCCATCATAGTTATTATGAAATTTCCTAATGAATATTCTCAGTATATCTTGAAAAATTAGAAGATGTTATCTCTTGGAAATCAATAAATAATGTATTCAAGATATGTAGTTTCCTCCTCTAAGAAAAGTATTACGGATTCTTTTTCATGAGTTTTCATGACTGTCCTCTTAGATGATATCTTTGAAAAGGACAGTTTTTCCTTTCTAATGGTGTAACGAGTTCCAAAAAAAAATTCAAGAGCTTAAGGTTCAGCTTATTTTATCACCTATCCTTACATTTCATGATTCGGGATGAGCCTATATGGTATATTTTGATGCATATGGATCTATTTTGGTATGTGTTCTCATTCAAGGAGACCATGTTATATCTTATGGGTTATGACAGTTAATGGTGCATGATTTGAATTATAAAATACATGATTTGGAGTTAGTTGCTTTAGTCCATGACTTAAAAACATAGAATCATTATCTCTTTTGTCATAATTTAATAGTGTTCATAGATTATAATATCTTGAAACACATCATCTCATAGGGAGATTTGAATCTAAGGAAATGAACATGGATAGAATACCTTCATATGTTTGACTTTAACTTAATGTATACATCAGGTAAAGTAAATTCTATTGATTATGAATTAAGTACAAATTCATATAGTTATTTCACTAAATAGGATTCTTATAATTAGAAGTTGATGATGATCATAGACAATATGCATTTGGATTGTGCCAATAATGGTTATGTTATGGTTTTTTTTCCTATTTCTATTATTCCAAAATTTATTGAGTAAGTTAAAGATGCCCATACATCTAATCCTGAATCTCTAACCATGAGCTCAAAGATCAATGGTGGGGAAACCATTTAGTGATGGATTCTAGATGAGATATTTGTGTTTTGTTTTAGATGTTAGATTTTGGTTCCAATGGATTATCAAGAAAATCTCATTTTTTTTCCTACCAACTCTAAAGATGGATTATTAATCCTAACATCCAAAATATGTATAAGGTAATGAAATCATAGTTCTGGTCATAAGGAATGAAAAGAAGGTGGTAGATTATGTCTCAAGATGCCACACCTATCATCAAGTCAATGTGGACCACCAAATACTAGCTGGTATATTTCAATATTTACCAATACCTGTGTTAAATGGGAAACATTATTGTGAATTTATTCTAAGGATTGCTAATAATTGTTTGGAAACATGATTCCATATGGATGATTGTGGATCGGTTCATGAAGTTATCTCACTTCATCACTATTCATGAATCTAATATGGTGGAAGAATTATAAAAACTCTTCATATGAGAAGTTTTATCATTTTATGGAATATAAGTTTTAATTATGTTTGACTAGGATCCTTGGATTACATCTTGATTTTGGAATTCCTTATAGAAATCCCTTGAAATCCAGTTGACAATGATCAAAAATTATCATCCCAAAATAGTTAGACAATCCAAACGAATGACCCAAACATTATAAGACATTATTAGATCTTATGTTATGGATTTTGGAGGCTCCTGGGAAGATGATATGGTATTAGTGGAGTTCTTATACAATAGAAGATACCAATCCTTGATAAATAAGGCTCCATTAGAATCTTTGTATAGTCATCCTTATTATTGTTCACTTTTTTGGGAGAAAGTGGGTTAAACATCAGTTAAAGACCTATCCTTGGGAATGATACAATGATGAAGATTCAAATGATCAAAAAAATAATGGTGACGGCTCATAGTCATGAAAAATATTATGAGGATCATACTCATCAGCTATTATCATTTTATGTGGGAGAACATATGTTCTTGAGAGTATCTATGAGGTTAGGGAATCATTTTTTAGTAAGAAATGTAAAATTAACTCTCACTACATTGGGAATTTTGAGATACTAGAAATAATTAATAGTGTGGCATATCTATTTGATTTTATATTGAGATTATTCTCTGTGGAAAATATATTTCTTGCATCTTAATAAAAGAAGCATCTTCCTGATCTTGACCATTTTATTTGATGGGACCATATTGATCTTAATCCATATTCTATTCTGATTCGAAAGATGATAAATATTATGGATTGAAAATAAAATATTTTTTATATGAAAATTATAAGTTTGGTTTAGTATTTATGGAAGCACGGTTACATTCAAGAAGATACATGGGAACATGAGAAAGAGATTCTGGAATAGTATCTCAAAATATTCTAAAGAAACTCATGTCTCCAGAATTCCAAGGATGGAAAGACCAATGGTGGGGAGAATGTAACACCCCTGCTAACATTTAATTTTTCCTTTTATTATCTATTTTTTGGATTATATAGTACTTGGTAAGAGTTTTAGGAGTTTATATATGATTTTGTAATATTTTGGAAGTATTTATGGGGGTTTATGGATTGAACATGGTAATGGGAAATCATGAAACTTCTCCATGAAACCATGAAAAAGGTTCTAGGTAGGTTCATTTTTGGTGCATGATTTTTCCAAACCATAGACAGGTTAAGAGAAAATATACAAGTAGAGATAGTGGGAGATATAGGTTGCCCATGGTTTTCCAATCTGTGTGAACCATCCGTGTGATGGGATGGTTTGGACATAGTAGCATCGCATGTTTTGTGCAAAGTTTTTGAAACCATACAGCATAACTGTGAATATCCTTAGGTGATGTCCAATAGTATGAACAAGGTTTCTGTATGGTTTGTTAAAATATGTGGACTAATTATGTTACATGCAATAAATGATCTAAAAATTATACTTTAACTCATATTTTTACCCTAAAACTCTTATTAGTATCATTTTCTATAAAGCTTTTAAACTCTTCTCCTATTCTAGGAATCCTTGGATATTTTCATTAATTCAGAAGATTTTTTTCCAAAATTAAGGATTATTAGATATTTTTAATTGATGGTAAGTCCTTGTTCTTATTTCATTAGTCTAAATCCTCTTGTATTCTCTCCCACAAATCCATATATTTAATCTGTTATAGATAGATATATGTTTCTATGATGTGTACTTTCATGAGATCTTATTTGGATATAATTAAAGAATGAAGTTTCAAGGATGGATCTAAAGGCTTTGTTTTTTTATTCATTTCTATCATCCATTCGGATGTGGGTGGCTTAACTTCCACTCTAATTATTAAATAACATTAAGGCTAGGTTTTACTAAATGGACTACATTTAAAAAGGAATTTTTAGATGAATATGGGATATTCAATGGATTCTGGAAACAAATTGGATAATAATTTTAAAATATGTTTTTAAAATTATGGTTTTGGTTCAATGTTAGAAAGGTGATCAATGAAATGTTTTATAAGGAAAAAAATTATGTGAAATGATGTGATATGAGAACATAGAACACATTGTGTCATGTGTTCATGTTTTTTTGGGATGTATCATGGTCATGAAGTGTTGCCATCAATATGTGATGGAGCATGGTCATGAAGTACCACCATCAATGTGGGTCTCCATGTGACAGCTTAGTAACAGAATGACTCACCACTTTCATGTATAGAGATATATATGGCATGAGTGTGTGTGTCTATGAACATGGTATGGTTATTCTCAGTGGTAAGAAATGGTAATAAGCTTTTTTCAATGTTTTCTTGTATGGAAATTTTTTATGAATTTGTATAAAACTACCTATCTACTTCACATCTATTTTATATAAAATGTTTGGAAATGTTCTTATCATAGTGTAATGTGTTGGGAAGTCACTAGGTATTACCTATTGAGTGTTTTCCTCATCCCCTTCTTGGGAACTTTGGTTCATTTTCGTATGTTTTTTACTGGGCTATTGGAAAGTGAAAGGTGTCATACTTCTCTTGTAATGAATCTTAAAAGCATGGTCAAGTCATGTGGTATTTGAGCTTAGATCTAGTTTAATGGATTCTTGGGACGATGCCACTTCGGTGTCATAGATTCGTTTTTTCAGTTTTTTTTTGTTGATGTATCTTTTTTATGTTTTTACTCCAATGATGGTTTTATTTTAATTTTATTATTTAAATAGTTTTCTTATCATGAAAAATATAACTTTTTTATATCTTTTCAATTTGTTGTGTTTGGTTTTGTTTTTCTTTTATAAAGGTTAAATCATAACACAATTTTCAAGTAAGACCTTGGAATTTATTTCTATCCTTTAGTGTTTAGGAGATGTCACTCAAGGTTAGTATTGCCTCTAACCCATCCCAAGACAATGGGTAGGGTGGGGATGTTACAGCTAATATAAACATAAAAATCATATAGATAATAGAAAATAAATTCTTAATATATAAAGTTAATAAATTCATACCAATATGATCTTACCATCAAGGCCTCATCAAAGATGTGATGAATTTTACTATAAAGGTCTCTGCTAAGACATTCTTAATAAATGAGTATGTGTAAACCAAATACTCATATAATATGGAATATCTATTGTTTTGTCTCATCAGTCCTAAAAATGTATAAAGGGGGTATCTATAGCTGAGCACCACCCATTATTATATACACATCACATGGATTCAACATATAATGAAAGATAAATAAAATTTATTCTAAAAATTATTTATAAATCAACTTGTATCCTTATTGAATAAAAAATACAGAATATTTCCCCAGTCAATGAAATAACATTATTAATAAATATCCTTAATCTGATATCATATATAAAAATGGAATCTTTTTAAGATAATATCAACATATTAGAAATTATACTGTCTAAATTCATGATACTTAAAATATGTACATGGAGGATTTAAGGTCTCAGATCTATTTTGATCGACCCTTTTCATGTTTTCAAAGACCAAGGTTCTCATAGGAGGCTCAGATGAAGTCTAGAGGAGTTTGACTGCAAATTACTAGAAACGGGAAGAATGACACATCATGAAAGTCAATTTCACGATGTGTATGTTTCTGGGGTCAAATAAATAAAATGGTCAGATGTTTTTTCCTGTGTAACTAAACCCTAAAGATTAAAAAACATGGCGGGAGATTAAATGTCATGTAAATCCATGATGTTGTATATTTTATACATTTTCAGCCACTTGGGTTTGTTAAACCCTATGGTTGCAGCACCTCTCTCCCAATTCAAGGTGACTTAGTGACCCCCTCTTTGATATTTTAGGGATTATTCATCAAGGATCAATCCCTATCTTCCCTTCATTGATTTATCTTAGATATAAGGTATGTTTTACCTCCGTTCTTGAGGTTTCTATGATCTATTCCTCATATTCCTCTTTTCCATCTGGTGGTACTTGATCTCCAAGTTCATATGGAGTTTTTTTGGTTGTTTATTTGTGTGTTTGTGGCGTGGCGCCCTCGAGTGGATTCATTTCTTATGGGATAAGTGATTGGGATATTTAGCCTCGGACCGTTCTTGTGTAAATAAAGTTGACACCATTTTTGAGGATGGGGATTCATTACTTCTCTATTTATTTATGTGCAATCATATAGCTAGCATAATTTATACCCTTTGATCATAATTAAATTAACCTTATAATTAAATGAACCAGATTAAAGAATTTGTGTTGATCGCATGGAGATGTTGTTGTTTATACCATGATAATGGGTTTCTATTGATTTTTTAGATAGTGTTATTTCTAGGAAGTTCTTGGTGTTCATAGTTTAGAATGTGAAATTGGTAATGAACGTAAAGATGGAATTAATTGATCATTAATTGTCTAAAAGATTAAATATGCATGTTTAATGAATCTGGTTATTGTTGTAATTTGATGATAATAAAATTGATTAAATAAAGAATGTTTAATTGAATTGGTTAATGAACCTAAAACATGATGATTATTATTCATAAAATAAGTAAATAAAATTTAAATTAATTTTTTAATTAATTTATTAAATCTTGTGACAGTTTTCTGCTTAGGTTGCTCGTAGTTAGAACCTATAAATAATTAATTGGTTAAATCGTGATGGAATAAGAATTGGTTTGTGATAAAAGATAATGCCTTTGTAAGGCCTAAGTCTCCCACTTTATTGTAAAGGTTGAGTGCCTTGTTCTTTAGAACCATGATGGCTCATTGTGTGTGAAGGCTAAATGTAATGTTTTAAGGCTACGACCTCAGGTGATAAGTTTGTTTCCTGCTTCTTGTGATATGAAGTGAGCCTGGAGGGCTATTTTGGTTTAAGGGGAGAGGAGTATTGGATGTGATGTGATACTGGGATGGCTGATCCTGGAGATATATTTTGGTATGTGGGGTGGGGAGGCCTAATTTATGTGTCATCAGTTGATGATTGTGATGTAAAGATACATCGAGATATACATGCAGGTGTCAGGGAGGACTCTAGGGATTATGAAACAGTTTGAAGCTATGAGTAACTATTGATTTGAAAGCATGATGATTATTTGAATCTTTAGTTTGTCCAATGTCCAGTTTTTTTGTTTATATGGTTTCCTTTACCCATTGCTTGAGGCAGAGGGATGTGCTTGGTTTTTTACTTTATGTGATGCCTTAAGATGTTTTCCTAGAGTACCTGGTAATATGGAAAGTAACATATATTAATAAATGAATAAATTTTTAACCCATGGGCTTGGAACTTGATGGGGTTCAATGCTTGGGTTATAATTCTGATAATCCATGGACACTATTTTCTTATGACTATAGTGTATTGAACATTTTTGTAATTATAATGTAATATAATGTGGAAAATGAAAATATTTAATTAATGGTTAATTAATTAATTAATATAAATTGAAACTGATGAAAAAAAATTAAATAACTTAATGTAGTTCTATAAATGGTTGTATGCACGACGGTTATTTTTTCCAACATATGTTTGTAGAGGGATGTAATGGATTGTGATTATTTTCACAAACATTTATTCTAGATATTGTTTCTTAAGGGCTAGTATTGATATAACGTGTGTAGGATGTGATGTTTGAGGTTCCTTACTCGGTGTATGGGTTGTGATTGATTTAGGTATAATACTCGATGTATGATGCACATTATGTGGGTTGTGGTGGCTCTGGGAGACTACCTGGTTACTTTTTGGTTACATAGATGTTGTGGTGTGTTTCACGAGGTTCATGTTGTGGTGATTTTCCCAGGTGTCTATAGGATATCCTTTTTAGAGAGAGATGCTCAGGATGTGAGACGTTGGGGTAGAGAGGAAAACCAGTGGGAAAACAGTAGCAGGGTTCCCGTTGATATTATTAATTATATTATGTACTCTTGCATGCGATATTTGGTGAGAGTATCCATGGTGAGGTTGGGAACTTAATATTTCTATTTAGGTAGTGAGTTAGTTTTACTGTTGTTCGTCATGCTTTAGTATGCATTCTTTACCTTTTTCATGAGAGGCTCCAAGGAGGATCCTATTGTGTATATTGTTATACTCACCCAACATATATATAAACTATTTTTTGAGTTAGTTGGAGAAAGTTGGAGATCATGCAGTTTACTACTAGCTTGGTGTTTAGTAGGAGTTTTTTGGGTTTCGTAGTCACTATTGTCTTTGCTATCTTTTGGTACTTGTAGTTTTCCTTTCAGTTATAGTAGTTATTGAATGACATTACATATGTGAAAAATGGATTTTATTTTATATTGGACTGTGTAGGATTTTTTTTTTGTCTATCCTATCTTCCGTTTTTATATGTGTTATTTTAGATGGTAATTCCTCCCATCTACATGTTAATTATACCCTCGGTGCTAGTCACCAACCCGGGGCCAACTAGAGGTGGGACTCAGCTGTCACTATCTCTCTTCTCCCATTGCTATCCTAGTAGGGGTTCACTTTGTGTGGATGGGGTCAGGAAAAAGTAGTATCGTAGGTCTGGTTGATGAATAGGATGGAGTTTGGAGTTAGGTACAGGTGAGGTTTTGTGGGATAGAAGGGAAATGGAATTAGCTAAGTTTAGAAAGCATTGTAAACATTGGGGACCAACTTAGACACTAGTATTTATGGCCACCTATGATTTAATTCACATACCTTTAAACTTATAGTGGCTACTAAATGAGTTGATTTTGGTTATAGGGTAGAGACATAAGAAATAATCATGCATCATTCTTCTGTGTACATATGTTTTAATGGGTAGACCTTGGGATAGGTTAACCTAAAATGAATAAAATAAAACAATTAATTATTTTATGGTATTCCATATTCTAGTTTTAGGATCTCTAAATGGTTTTCCTTTTGTAAGCATGGATCCAGGTTTGCATAGAATATGTTCAGAAATTTGGGCTAGTAGATCACTACAGAGTAGGGTTTCATGATGATGACACTTTCAGGAGGAAACTCAGAGAGTTTCAGCACTAGAGTCTTAATAGGTTAGAGGGTTATATTTCAGATGTAGTCACAAATTTATGGTTATAGAAGGTTTAGATATCCTTCAATTTGATCTGTGTTCAGAATGAGCACTAGGTATCATTGGATGTGACAATATTGTTGTGGGCAGCAAGGCTATCTTGGTTCTTATTCTATGGAGATCACAAGGAGTATGCTGTCTCATGGGAAGAGTTACAAGACAAGTATACAGACTATTTTATTTCTTTAACCACAAAGGAGGCCAGTCACTAGGAGATACTTACCCTTCAGCAGGGAAGATCCAATGTGTGAGAGTTTGGTATATGTTTCAGGAACCTTCTATGATATGATATAGACCTATTTCTAGATGAGGAGGGTAGGTTAATGCATTAAGGGGAGGCTTTGTGTCTAGATATCTAGTGTCAAGTCACCCCGTTTAGGATTTAGATTTATCTTGAGGTGCATGAAAGAGAGGAGTCCATAAAGATTACATTATCCTAAATTGGTTCATCAAAAGAGGGGAGTCTTATTAATTCCTCAAGAAGTAGAACTTTGGTCTGGGGTTCCCAGTTTTAAGGACATAAATGATTTCGATTAGCCGAGGGTAGGTCCTAACCCTCAATGTCTCATTTCTATGGGGGCGTAGGATCACATTCCAATCCCAAGGGATCAAATTCATTTTTTTCTTATAGAGTATGATTTCATCAGAAGTAATAGTGCCTGACCTTTCTGAGAAGTCAGTGTGTTCTAGTTGTTCTGCTTTAGGTTCCCCCACTAAGGCAGTTCTAGCTGAAGAAACAGTAGAAAGTTTCTCTAGTTTAGGATCAGCATAGGGTATATGGGGTAGGCATAGGATAACACCAGGACGCTCCCCTTCCTTGGAGAGAAGAGCACCACCATGGAGGTGGTCTTCATCATGGTTAGAGAGTCTATGGAGTATGTCGTGGTTAGCTTTATACTTTAGGGTTTCTAGCTTCAAGCGTTCTAGACGTCATTAGAGGTAACCTTTTCTTATTTTCTACTTTATTGCATGCCTTGTTTGATCTAGGAGTGAAACACTCCCCCATATCACCTACCCTTGTCCATGCTTTGGGTCATGAGGTAGAGAGACTTATAGTTCCCATGGAATTGACTATGCCAATTAGAGGTCGAGATGACTTGTCTGATGTATATAGATATTGTGAGATACTGTTGGTGTAGCATGACTCTTGGGGAGATTTCCTATGTTTTTGGATACTACTATATGGAATCATCCACGACATGTATTGGTTATATTAATTGTTGGATATCATGGATTGCTTCAAGAGGAATGTTGTGTCCATCGATGATGATTGAGAGTCGGCAGTGTTTTTTGGTGAGTGATACACTCGAATGGGTTAGAGGCACGTTCTATAATTGTCATATTTGATGTCTAGGATGATGTTGAATTTTTTTGAATTTAAACAATTAGATTTTCCTAGGGTCATAGAAGAGTACCCTGATTCCTTTCAAGATGAGTTTTTAGTGTTACCCCCTCTCGATAAGATATTGAGTTCAGGATCGAACTATAGTCAGACATGTCTCTTATCTCGATGTCTCTATATAGGATGGAACCTTCTATGTTGTGAGAGATGTGTATACTGCTCAATGGACTACTATAGTGTTTTTTTTAATCTAAGTGTGTCATCGTGGGGTGCTCCAATTTTTTTGTAAAGAACAATGACAGTAGTTTGCGGTTGTGTATCGATTGGCATCACTTTAACTAAGTGAATGTGAATAACTACTATCCTCTTCCATGGATTGATGATTTATTCGATAAAATAAAGGGTGAAAGTTGGTTCTCGAATATGGATTTTCATTCAAGATATCATCAAATGTGTGTAAAGGATGAGGATATCTGAAATAATGAACTTTTTTCATCATGAAAATTATGAGTTTCTTATGATGTTGTTAAGTGTAACAAATTCTCTAGTTGTGTTCATCGGGTTAATGAATGTTGGGTTCCATGAGTTCGTGTAAAAGTTCATGGTGGTTTTCATCACCTAAATCCTTGTATAATTTGTGTCTGAGGAGGATTATGTAGATCATATGCATGTCGTTTTATGAGTTCTTCGTCGTGAGAAGTTGTTTGGGAAGTTACTGAAGTGTGAGTTTTGGGCCCAAGATGTTCATTTCAAGGGGCATGTTGTATCCCAAAAGGGAGTAGTTATGGATCTTTTAAAGATTGAATAAATTGTATCTTGGGAAGCCTCTAAGAAAGTGAAAAAGTTGTGAAGTTTCCTTGGTCTTGCAGGCTATTTTAGAGGTTCATAGTTGATTTTTCTCGGGTTGTGACTCCTCTGACAGCATTGACCAGAAAGGATCAAGTGTTCCTCTGGACTGATCAGTGTCATATGGATTTTGAGTATCAGAAGAAGAAGTTGGTCAGTGCTCCAATTATTTATCTTCCAGTATAAGGATTTTAGTTTCAAGGTTTCTATGATGCTTCACATATTGCGTTGGATTGTGTTCTGATGCAATAGAGATCAGTTGTTTATTACGGGTCTCGACAGTTACGTCCCCATGAGTGTAACTATTCCACCAACGGTCTAGATTTAGTTGTGGTTATAACACCCCAAGGTTTTGAAAATAAATATTTAATGAATGAAACACTGAGTCTCAATAAAACAGCACATTTTATAATCTAGCCTTTAATCACAACTTTGCCTCTTCTATGTTTTGAATTTCAAAAAATGGTCATCTAGAGTTGTGATTAGTAAGTCATTTGGTGTCTGATATAACCAACTTGATTTTTGGTGAATTGTAACATACCCTTATGAATATTAATATGAATAGTAATATGATCCTAATTAATAGTAAATAATAATATTTTTTATTTTCTTAAGGATACAAGATAATGAGATCTTGATTAATTTTTCAATGTAATATAAAATGAATTATATTTTTGAAATTGTTATTTTTCAAATAAATTAGAATTTTATTTAAAAATTAAATAAATCATATTTAGAAAATTATTTTTAAAAAATGGAGTTCATTTTTTAATTCTACACGTCAAAAAATGGTTAGGTTGTACTTTTTGGATTTTTCTGAAATTCTTGAATTTTTGATGAATAGTGAAATACAGTAAATTACCGTATATACAAGTTATCAGTTAAATACACTATTTATGAAAACATTAGTGATGTAAGGAAACTTATCTCGAACTCATATGCGCTTATTACTATTAGGGGTCACATGAAAAACACTATTGGTTGTCTTGAGTGAAATAAAAAAACAATGAATAAAATATTCAAAATTCACACCTCTCCTCCACTATAAAAACCCTCATCACTCTCTCTTCTCTTCACTCCTCTAAGCCTTGAAGCTCCTCAATTTTATTCCCAAATACCCTTCCCTAGTCACTCCCCACGTCCAAGAAGCTCTTGGTATTTCCAAAATACAAAAATCCCTTCCCTTAAATAGATTTTCAAGGATGTGGATTCAAGAGGTAAATTGACATTTTATTTCGTTCATTTTTGTTTCAAGTTCCTTTATATTGTTATCCTATCCTCACCTCCTCTGTTGAAATGACCATGATAACTCCATTATAATCTATATACTAGAATTATATCATGTTAATAGAAGAACCATCATCAATATTCTTACTCTATCCCTTTTATTTTATAAACGGAATTATCGTCCATGAGGTTCTAATTTTCAACCTTCATGGACGATAATGTTTTATTCTTTAATTTGTCCTTAATTACTAGTAATGAAACCATTTTTATGGTTTAACCAGACTATAATATATTTATTATAACCTATGTAATATTCATGAGCTGGTATAATTACATATTATTGAATCACATGACCAAACTAGTTCCTAATAATCAAAATACCGCTAAAATAATCTAAGTGATTTTCATTAATATTTCATCTAATGATTCATCATCATTCCATGTAAAAAAAGATATAAATGGAAATTAACACCTATTTATGTTAATAAATAATATTTAGATTAAATTCTAGAGACTTACATCCATTTCACATGAACACCATTTCAAAAAAACAAGTGAACCGATTATAAAAATCCAGAAAACGAACTCTCCAGAACAATGAAATTAAATCTTATAACTAATCAATAAAGACATAATGTACTTAATAAAATCATGATAAACAAAATAAATGTCTAATAGGTTTTTAATTAATTTATTAATAAGTATAATTTCATATTTCATGACATTAAGTTTGATAGCGGAACACATTCAGATATAAGGTAAGGGTTTTCCACCCGAACCTCCATTTTCATTTGGGTTACATTTATTTTCTACATAACTCAATGGATTTGTTGTGTATTATTATGTACTACTCATAAATAAATTTTTAGTGTTCTAAATAAGTTTAACAACCATAATCCTACTTTATTTTATGGGTATTCACACATTTTTTAAGGGAACATTCAAAATTATATTCAAAATACAATCCCATTTCAAGAGAATTTCTCAAATCCTTGCCTATTTTAAAGGGAACTCTGTAACATGTATTTAGAAAACATTATCTTTATAAAATAACTAATTTTATTATGAAAGTACCATCTTACTTAAATTATGGTTTTATACAAATAATTATCTAAAATAACTCTTCTTTTCAAAATAAAAGACTTTTTCTCTCAAGAATTACTAAATGATTTTATAAGAGTATTTTCAAATGTTTCCACACTCTTGTTGACTCTTATGTATTATTGGGATTAATATATTATTATATAATTTAACATATTTAATTTTATTGTTTATTACTGGTTTTATTGTGGATGTTATATCCTAAAACCATTCACCAATTTACTCTGAATGGTTAGTGTTTAAGCTTAATGTTCGGGGAAAGTTATTTACATTTCATATGTTAGTTTCAATATGAATGTATATGTTGCTTATGTTTATCCCCGCTCATATGAGGAATTCATTGGAATTATTGTGTGATGGGTGGGGCCCTCTATATCCCCTTGATTCATCGGTAGGTCTCATGAGACAAATAGACGTGGACTTGGCCGAGGCCTTGTCCATTTTGAGTTATGGTTTTGGTCGAGGCCTTAATCATTTTAGACGTCTTTGACGAGGCCTTGATGGTATATTTCAGAATGTTTGAAATATTCACTTCCCTCAAGTAACTAAATGTTCTTGCTGTAATTCAACTAGTAGAATACACATGATTATGTTTTATTATGGAATTATTTACTCAGCTTATATTCCTGCCATAATGTGTTCAAGATTATTATTTGTAAGGCATGTATTTTCAATTATTCACCATGCCTAAGGTTTATGTTTATGCATAATTAGTTGTATTTCTTACTCTTACTGATCATTTTAGATCACCCATTTCTTATGTTTCATTTTCCAAGGATATGAAGGAGTAATTTATGAATGAATTTCTGGTATAATCTAGGAGGAATGGATGTTTTTAATGGAATAAATTAGTGTTATTTTTTACTTTCAAGATATAATGTTGATATTTTATAAGTATCTTGATTCCAATGCTACTAAACTACTTGGTCCTTCAGGATGCATATTCCTTTTTTATATACCAATGTAATAAAATAAGGCACCGGCTCTAAGCAACTAAGGTCAGGTCCTTACAGTTGTTATCAAAGGAAGTTTAGTAGAAAACTTGTAAACTAGATTTAGATAACATTGATTAGGGAGAAAATAATTATAATAGTCTTTGCAGATAAACATACAAGAACATCCTTGTATTTTGGTAAGGAATAGATTATGTGTATCTTTCTAGCAAATACATCCATGTCTAGATACTACAAGTGGATGTGGTTCTGGAACAAATATACCTAGGAGTGAAAACTCTGACAAGTAGTTTCGGGCCTGACCTGGGGTATCCGGGTAAACAACAATGGTCTTTACTGCACACCTGGTTTGACACTCCTCGGGGATATACTTAGGATAATTCACATTTTCTTTACAATCCATTATGAAGTATTTTAATGTAAATTTTTCCTCAATGAAACCTTATTTGTGATTATGGGATTATCCAATCATAGGGTTTAAATTTATTCTATGTATTCTTATAAGATAATATTATACATTATGATTCATAACCTAATCTAGTGTGTGTCATTATCTAGAAATGGATCCTAGTGGAAGGAATGGAAACTGCATGAACATGCGTATCCCATGTAGGGATTTCCCTCCGATGCAAGACAATGATAATGGCTCTGGAGCTTTAACTAGTGTGGAGAAACTTATAACTATACTGGAAAAATATACTCAGGTTATGAACAATAACATTACCTGTATCAAGAATCTTGATCCACCATGTGAAGGAGATTTTTTAGATCACTTTATGTGACAATAGACTAAATCATTCAATGGGAATATGAACCCATTTTTAGCTTAGTAGAGGATAAGTTCCCTAGAGAATATATTTCTCACTTTGGGATGTAACGAAAGTGGGAAGGTCATCGTGGAAGTTTATCATCTATCAGGAGATGCGGATCAGTGGTGGTTGTTAATCCAAAACACAAAGGAGGAGGAAGATATAGAATAGATGGAATGGATGGACTTTAAGTAAATCTTCCTAGAGAAATACTTTCCTTGTGAACAGTGGGTGGATATTGCAAGGAAGTTTTTGAATTTGAGACAAACAGATGATCAGAATGTTGAAAAGTGTGAAGCTAACTTCATAAGGTTATTAAGGCATGTTGTGGGATACATACGTAATCCAAGGAGAAAAATTGATTGATTCTTTTATGGCCTAATTCCATTCCTCTGGAGGGAACTGGTCTCCAAAAGTTACTTATCATATGAATATGTAGTTTCATGTGCAATAAAGATAGAAAAAGAATTATCTAAGTCTTTCGACTTTAAGGGAAAGAAAGAGAATAATAGGGTTGTTGAAAACTCTGGAAAAGGAAATAAGGAAATGTGGAATAAGGGAAGAGTTGAATTTCCACCTTGTGATAATTGTGGAAGGAAGCACCTTTGTGCCTTCTTAAAAGGAAAAAGAGTGTGCTTCAAATGTGGACAAAAAGCCATCTTGCTTGTGATTGTAAGGGGAAGAAATAAGCTATTAATGTTCAATTCTATAATTTTTGGGAGATGGGATACTATTCTAATGATTTTCCAAAGTTTCAAGGAAACATGCCCTAGAAAAGGCCAAGGGAGCAGGGACAAGCTTATGTGATCATAACTACTAATATTGAAGTTCCTAATGATGTGGGGGTAGGTACTTTAATAATTTCCTCAAACATAGCCAATGATTTATTTGATTCTGGATCATCACATTCTTTCATATCTTCACAGTTTTCCAATAAAATTATATATTTCCGATTTGATTTAATAATGGAGTTGTCAGTCTGAACTCCTAATGTAAGTATCATTTCACCAAAAGATGTGTCAGGAAGTCCTCATTATGGAATATAAACGTGCTTTATCTACTTATTTTATTATCATACCCATGATTGAATTTGATATAATCCTTGGTATGTGTTAGCTTTCGAACCATGATGAAAAAATTTATTGAAAGAGGAATGAGGTTATAATTTTTTAGGATGATTTGGAATCCCTTATCTTTAGGGTAGAAACATCACCCTCTGATTATCATCATGATATACCCCCTATAGCTCTGCTGAATTAAATTATTGGGGAGGAAGGGAATGAAATAACTATTGGTGAGGAAGGGAATGTTCAGATAGAAGACATACCAATTGTTCAAGAATACATTGATGTGTTTCTAGAGGATTTACCTAGAAATCCTCCAGTGTGGGAAATTGAGTTTTCCATTGACTTGATTCAAAATTCAATACCTATATCCAATACTCCTTATAGAATTAAAATATGAAATTAGTGGAACTAAAAAAACAACTAGAGGAATTGAGTGATAAAGGATTTATTGGCCCTAGTTTTTCTCCATGAGTAACCCTTATTCTTTTTGTTACTAAGAAAGATGGATCTATGAGGTTGTACATTGACTATAGGGAGATCAATGTTATAACAGTAAAGAAAAAATATCCCCTACCTCGCATTGATGATTTATTTGATCAACTTCATAGAGCTCAATATTTTTTAAATATTCAACTTCCATCTGGATATCATCAGTTGCTTGTGAGGAAGGAAGACATTCCAAAAACAGTATTTCGAACCAGGTATGGGCATTATGAGTTTGTAGTAATGCCTTTTGGACTGACTAATACACCCTCTGTTTTCATGGATTTAATTAATAGAGTTTTCAATGAATATCTTTATGAATTTGTGGTGGTATTTATTGATGAAATATTGGTATACTAGAAAATCTACGAAGATCGTGAAAATCACTTTCTCACTATTCTGAAGATTCTTTGAAGAAATATTTTATATGGGAAGTATAGAAAGTGCAATTTTTGGCTTCAATCAGTTTTATTTCTGGGCCACATTGTCTCTAAATATGGAATATATTTTGATCCTGCAAATACAAAGGTTGTTCAAGAATGGTATACTCCAACAAACATAACTGAGGTATATATTTTTATTGGTTTAGCAGGTTATTATCATCATTGTGTTTATAACTTTGCTCGTTTAGTCAAACTAATGACCAAGCCTACACGTAAATGGGTTAAGTTCGTATGGAAAAAGTAATGTGAGGAATTTTTCAAATAGTTGAAGAAGAGATTAGTGAATGCTATGATCCTAACCCTACCATCGGGTAATGATGGATTTGTGATCTATATCGATGCATCAAATAAAGTACTTGGTTGTATACTTATGAATAATGATAGAGTTATTTCCTATGCATCAAATCAGTTGAAAATTCTGGAACCAAACTATCCCACACATGATCTTGAGTTAGCATTGGTAATCGCTGCTCTAAATATATAGATAAATTTTCTCTATGGAAAAAAATGTGACATATATACGAATCATAAGAGTCTTAGGTATATATTCTCACAGAAAGAACTCAACATGAGGCAACGATGATAGCTCTAACTACTCAAGGATTATGATTGTACTAAACACTACCACCCAGGAAAGGAAAACAAGGTAGCTAATGCATTAAGAAGGAAGGATCATGGGGTTATCAAAAATTGAGGATTGACAAGGATCCATTGTACAAGGATCTAGTGATGATGGATATGGGAATTATCAATGAAGTTGAAACATAACTACTTTTTCATTTGGATGCCCAACCATCTTTATTAGAAATTATTAAAAGTTCTCAGCCTGATGATGAGAACCTGTAAAAGAAAATTAATGTTGTGAAAGAGGGGAAGTTGGTTGACTTCATATGTGAAGATAGAATTCTGAAATTTGGGAAAATGCTTTGAGTTCCAGCTATAACCAAGCTAAAAAGGGAGTTATTGGATGATACCCATAGTTGAAATTTCTCAATACATCTAGGTAGCACTAAGATGTATAGATATTTGAAAGAACATTTCTGGTGGGATAACATAAAGAGTAAAATTACAGATTATGTATCAAGATGTTTATCCTATCAGAAAGTGAAGTCTTTAAGGCAATATCCAAAATGATTCATGCAAACCCTAACTATTTCTACGTGGAAGTTGGATGACATCACCATGGATTTTTTTTATTGGATTACCCAAAACTCTAAGGAATAATGATGTGATATGGGTAATTGTGTATCGAATTACGAAAGTTGCACATTTCCTCGCTATAAGGGAGGATTTTCCACTAGAGCACCTAGCAAGACTATATATCAATGAAGTTTTGAGACTTCATGGAGAACCTCTCTCAATTGTGTCTGATCGTGACCCATGATTTAAATCAAAATTCTAGAAAGGTCTTTAGAAAGTGTTGGATATTGAACTTTGATTGAGTACTGCTTACCACCCACAAACTGACATGCAATTAGAGAGGACGATCCAAACCTTATAGGACATGTTGATATCATGTTCGCATGAATTTCAATGTATGTGGGATCAATACTTACATTTAGTGTATTATTCATATAATAATAGTTTCCATTCAAGTATTCAAATAG
Source organism: Viscum album (assembly GCA_963277665.1). Lineage (NCBI taxonomy): Eukaryota > Viridiplantae > Streptophyta > Magnoliopsida > Santalales > Viscaceae > Viscum > Viscum album. The sequence continues at coordinate 625,746,385 of OY728165.1, forward strand.
TTCCATATGAAGCATTGTTCGGAAAGAGATGTCGTACACCAACTTGTTGGGAAGAAGTTGGATAAAGGATGATTGTGGGTCTAGATCTTATGGAGTAAACAATAGCAAAGGTAAATACTATTCAAGTTCATATCAAAACAACACAAAGAAGACAAAAGTTTTATGCCGATAATCGAAGGAAGGATCTATAATTTCAAGTGGGTGATCATGTTTTCTTGAAATTTTCTCCATGGAAGGGTGTTATAAGATTTGGGAAGAAAGGGAAACAAAGCCCTAGGTACATTGGGTCATTTGAAATTCTAGAAATAATTGGAGTTGTTTCATATCATTTGTCTTTGCTGCCTAGCATGTTCAAAGTACACAATGTGTTCCATGTCTCATTGCAGAGAAAGTACATGCCAAACCCAACACATGTCCTCACTTCTGATGGTATAGAATTGGAACCTAACTTATCATACTGTGAAGAGCATATCCAGATTCTGGACACAAAAGAACAAGTGTTGAGTAATCAGATGAATTTTATAGTAAAGATACTTTGGAGAAATCATAAAATTGAAGAGGCAACATGGGAGCCTGATGAGATTATGAGGAAGATCTACCCACATCTTTTTGTGTGGTAGCATTATGTGAATTTAGAGGATGAATTTTTTATAAGGAGGGGAGAATGTAACACCCCAAGGTTTTGAAAATAAATATTGAATGGATGAAACACGGAGTCCCTACAAAACAACACATTTTATAATCTAGACATTAAGCACAAAGTTTCCTATTCTATGTTTTCAATTTCGAGAAATGGTCATCAAGAGTTGTGATCAGTAAGTTATTTGGATTCTCATAGAACCAACTTGTTTTTTGGTGAATAGTAACATACCCTTATGAATAGTAATATTAATACTAATATGACCCTTATAAATAGTAAATAATATTATTATTTTATTTTCTTAAGGTTACAAGATAATTAGATCTTGAATAATTTTTCAATGTAAAATAAAATGAATTATAGTTTTAAAATTGTTATATTTTGAATAAACTATGATTTTATTTTAAAATTAAATTAATAATATTTAGAAAATTATTTCTAAATAATGGAATTCATTTTTAAATTCTACATTTCAAAAAATGGTTAGGGTGAATTTTTGTGATTTTTCTGAAATTCTTTAATTTTTGATGAATAGTTAAATACGATAAAATACCGTATATACAAATTATTAGTTAAATACACTATTTATGACATCATGAGTGTTGTAAGGACACTTTTTTCGAACTCATATGAAATTATTACGATTAGGGGTCACATGAAACAACATTATTGGTTGTCTTGAGGGGATTAATATAATATTCAACAAAATATTCAAAATTCACTCCTCTCCTCCACTATAAAAACCCCCATCACTCCCTCTTCTCTTCACTCCTCTATGCCTTTAATACCCTCAAATGTCTACCCAAATAACCTTACCTAGTCACTCCCCACTTCCAAGAATCTCTTTTTCTTTCCAAAATTCAAAAACCCCTTCCCTTAAAGAGATTCTCAAGGAAGTGGATTCAAGAGGTGAATTCACATTTTATTTCTTTCATTTTTGTTTCAAGTTCCTTTCTATTGTTATCTTATCCTCACCTCCTCTATCCAAATGACCATGATAACTTTATTATAATATATATACTATAATTATATCATGTTATTGGAAGAACCATTATCAATATTCTTACTTTCTCCCTTTTATTTTATAAACGAAATTATCATCCATGAGATTCCAATTTACAACCTTCGTGGATGACGAAGTTTCGTTCTTCAATTTATCCATCATTTCTGGTAATGAAACCATTTTTATGGTTGAAACAGACTATAATATATTTATTATAACCTATTTAATATTCAATAACTAGTATACATACATATTATTAAATTATATGGCCAAACTAGTTCTTAATCGTAAAAATACCGCTAAAATAATCTAAGTGATTGTCGTTAATATTTCATCTAATGATTCATCCTCATTCCATGTAAAAAATGATATAAATGACCATTAACAACTATTTATGTTAATAAATTATATGTAAATTCAATTCTGGAGATTTACATCATTCCACATGAACTCCATTACATAAAACCAAGTGAACCGATTATGAAAATCAAGAAAACGAACACTCCAGAATAACAGAATTCAATCTTATAACTAATAAATAAGGACATAATGTACTTAATAAAATCATGATAAAATAAAATAAATTCTAATAAGTTCTTAATTAAGTTATTAATAAGTCTAATTTCATATTCCAGGACCTTAATTTCAAGATATGAACACATTCGGACTAAAGGTAAGGGTTTTCCACCCGAACCTCCATTTTCATTCAGGTTACTTATATTGTCTACTTAACTCAGTGAAGTTCTTGCGTGTTATTATGTACTCTTCATAAATTATGTGTGGGTGTTATATATATGTTTACCAAACATAATACTACTTTATTTCATGGGTAGTCATAGGTTTTAAAAGGGAACTTTAAAAAATTATTTTCGAAATACAAGCCCGTTTCAAGGGACTTTCTCAAATCATTGCCTATTTTCAAGAGAACTCTATAATATTTATTGAGAAACCATTGTCTTTATGACACCAATAATTTTATTATGAAAATACCAACTTACTTAAATTCTATGAAAATACCAACTTACTTAATGATTTTATAAGAGTATTTTGGTCGGTTTCAACATTCTTTTTGATTGTTATGTATTATTGGGATAAATGTTTTATGATATCATCTACTATATTTAATTTTATGGTTTATGACTAGTTTGATTTTGGATGTTCTATCATAAAACCATTCACTAATTTACTCCGAATGGTTAGTGTTTAAGCTTAATGTTCGGGGAAAGTTATTTACATTTCCTATATTAGTTTCAATATGAATGTATATATTGTTTATGTTTATTCTCACTCATATGAGGAATGCATTGGGCTTATTATGTGATGGGTGGAACCCGATATATCCCCTCGATGCATCGGTAGGTCTCATGAGACAAATAGACGTGGACTTGGTCGAGGCCTTTCCCTTTTTGAGTTATGGTTTTGGCCAAGGCCTTAATCATTTTAGACATCTTGGTTGGGTCCTTGATGGTATATTTTAGAATGTATGAAATATGAACTTCCCTCATTATGAAGCTAGTAATTGAATGTTCATGTGGTTATTCGACGAGTATAATACCCATGATTATGTTTTAGTATGGAATTATTTACTCAGCTTATATTCCTTCCATAATGTGTTCAAGATTATTATTTATAAAGGAAAGTGTTTTCAGTTATTCAATATGTCTATTGTTTATGTTTATGTATTTTTAGTTTTATTTATTAATCTTACTAAGAATTTGAGCTCACCCCTTTCTTATGTTTCATTTTCCTAGGATATAAAGAAGTAATTTATGAATGACTTGTAGGCATAATCTAGGTGGCATTGATGTTTCTAATGGAATAAATTAGTGTTGTTTTCCTTTCATGATGTAATGTTGAGATTTTATAATTATATTGATTCAAATGTTACTAAACTACTTGGTTATTCAGGATGAATATTCCTTGTTTATATTCCAATGTAATAAAATAAGGCACCGGCTCTGGGAAACTTGGGTTGGGTCCTTACAGAAGTGGTGATTTTTCTAAATTTTTGGAGACATTACCTAATCGGCAAGCATTTTACAGTCTTCACAAATAATAAGATATTGAGTTATGTTTTCTCCCAATAAGACTTGAAATTTCACTAGAATCAGTGTATAGAATTTTTATATGATCATGAATTTGAGATTTCAAATACACATGGAAATGGTAATGTTGTATATAATTCACTTTGCAGGAAGTTGGGAAATGATGTAGTGTGTGAATTAGAAGATTCCTAGAGAGTAATAGAATAAAATTTAGCATTTCACCTATAATTGAGAGAAGTTAGGGGAAGAGGTTTTCCTTTTGAGATGAAGATGTAGTCATCTTTGGTGCAGTAGGTGGAGGAGTCCTAGTTGGTGGATCTCTAGGTGGAGGTCTGGAGAGACATAGTTGTTTGTAGTGAGGCCCCTGATGGTTAGTTTGAGGATGAACAACATCGAGTGTTGTTTCATGTAAGTTTTTTCATTACTTTAATGATGAGTGAGATGTTTCTTAGAGAGTTCTATAGTTTTTATTTTGTGGAACATCCCAACGTGACAAATGTGACAACCCGTCCTCGGGGCCCGTGCCATGACTACCCCAAGCCTGCCTTCCATAGGCCAGGGGCTAGCGACTAGCACCAAAGGTGTAGATCCCGATAAAAGGGAAGGCATTGCCTTTATATAAGTAAAGAAACACAACAGAGTACACAAGATGAAGTAAACACTAAGTAAACTGAGTACAAAAGTAAGTGCTGGAAAGTAAATGGGCCAGAATAGAAACCCAAATGAAAGTACAATACAATAGTAAAGGAAGATCGGTTGTAGTAAATTAGACCAGCAACCACTGAGTCGTCCGACAAGATATTCCACATGATGGGTGGGTACAAATGGTCTCCTCAACTCCTCGGGTCCGGTCATCCGCTCCGTGTACATCCCGCCAAGTGGTCCACCTCCAGGTACTGTTCCGCTCCACAAGACTCCAACTCGATTAGTGTTGTCTGTCGTCTACATCCAACACAATGTAGTGCAAGAATAGCATGTGTAGGGGTGAGTATACGTTACTCAGTAGGGACCCCAAGACCCCCGAAGGTCTCCCAGAATCCATAAAGGATAAACCAAAGGAAAGATACAAATGCAAAGAATCAACTGAATCTACTTAGGTATATGCCCATACTTATACCTAAGTCATCAATTACTATTCGTCTTCCACTATCGAGCCCAAGCACAAAACAGTCCACACAGGATAGCACAATCCAGCCCACACAGGATAGAAGTCAATCACATCGATGATAATGATTGAAGATCAAGACTCAGCTCACACGGGAATACTCTTCATGAAGAGGGGTGGAGATGATAGATGTAGCCTCTGAATCATACCCCCTTCCGAACCCACGTAGGATCCAAGTACAGAAGTCGTCACTACCGAACCCACGTAGGATCCAAGTACAGTAACCATCGTTGTCGAACCCATGGAGGATCCTAGTACAGTCGTCATCACTGCCGAACCCACAGAGGATCCCAGTACAATCGTCCTCACTGTCGAACCCACGTAGGATCCTAGTACAGTCGTCATCGTCATCGCAGTCGCAACCAGCTCTAGGGTTCCCGCAGACAACTCGCTCGATTTCCGGAGGGTCCGCTCCTTGAGTCAAAGATCGATACATCAATTGTCATGAAGTCTAGAGTTGATGTATCCCATAGTTCCGTCCCACGTCATAGGGGAAAAACCAAGAAAAACGTGCCCAAGTCATGGAGAACAAGACGACCCAGCCATTTCCCTAAAGTACATGGCATGTAGGTAAACGATACACGTCGTGTCATCAGTCAGCGGGTACTGCCCATGTGAAACGTCTCGTGTCGCAGGGATGGTCATGTATATAAGTAAGTACATGGCGTGTGGTATGGTTACACGCCATGTCAAAACCTCTAGGGTCGGTTCCATGTGCGATGGCCATGCCTGGCCATATGGTGGAGTACATGCCCGTGTATTCCACCTCGTGTCCATGTATTCCTGGAATACATGCCGAGTCCTCACGAAGACGTTTATGCCATGGTGAAGGTAGTAAATGTCATGCCTCTTGTCCATGTGGTTCTTCCCATGTCCGTGTATCTCCCAGATTACACACCGAGCCTCACGAAGCCGCTTCTGACTTTCTATGTTGAGAATACACGCCGTGTTACTTGGCCGTGTATTTCTGTCTGTGTCTGTATATTTTCCCTGAATACACTCCATGTCCATCGAAGTCTCCTCTGACAAACAGTGTGGGGAGTACACGCCGTGTGTCTAGAGTCACACACCATGTACTACTTTTCTAATGTCCGAAACAGAAGCCACATTATTCTTGTACTACATGGCGTGTGCTCCTGGAGTACACGCCGTGTATTCTGGAATTTTCTAGAAATGACGCCTCTGGATAGCACGCCTTACGAGGTGTCAGTTCTTCATTCCGATGATCCGATTTCTATGAAACTTCCGCTTCTAGGTCGCCCCGGTGCTCTGAGGCCATTTACGATGTTTTCGGGCCTCCGATTGGATCTGAAAACATAGCTTGATTCACCGCCCAAGAACGGCCGAAGAACTCCACATATTCACAAGAAAGGCAGAGGAATTAGACCGTGTTAGTTTGGTCAGGTCCCTTCCACATTATTCTGATAACAGTGGTTTAAGAGGAACAACAACATGGATGGAAAACCAATCATTACTCAATCCAAACACACCCCTACCTTGATAATCCATGTCGTTCGTCGGGTGTCGTGGAAGATGGCGTCGCAGGGCGAGGTTTCGCAAGCGACGTCGGAGTGCGCCCGAGGAGGAAGTGGTGTCTCCCCTTTTGTCATGGAGAATAAGAATAGGATTGTTCATCGTTGTTATTTGTGGAGTCATTGCTCTACGTCGAAGAGGTGTCATTATTCGCGGAGAGGATGACGTTATTCAATGAAGGAGGAGCTTCCTTCTTCTTTCACACAAAGGCTCTCTCCAAATTCCTCACACAACAAGCCAACCCCAAAATAAAATAAGGCCACCCCTTATTTTAATTAAACAAGCCAAGCATTTCAAAAATACAAATTCAAACACTTAATTAATTAATTAAAGTGTTTCAATTAATTAATGAAGGTGTGTTTGTTGGCAAGTTTTAATGAGGGAGAGAGAGGAGAGGAAGAGCCCTCATTAAAGAGGAGTTAACAAGTTTAAAGGGGGAGGTTTAATGAGTTTTAGAGAAAGTGAAGGGTTGGGGATCGTGTGGGACCCACCTCACATTTATCCTCACATGGGTAGTTAAGAACTAGCAGGTCCTACCCCAACTCCATCATTTATGATTTAACCACTTATATATAAATAAAAACTGTTCCACAATTTTTATTCACTTCTAATTTAATCCACAAAATTTAACTTCTTCTCCCGTGAAAACGCATCTACGGTAAAAGTCCTCTAAAGAAATTACTGGTGCTGCGAGTTCATCGGTGCCCTCGGATTTCAATTCCGAGCACCGGTTCAAAATATAGAAAAACTCACTCGTTTGTTCGCTGAACGAACCCAAGATAAACTTCGAAAAATTATTCCGGGCACACCGGACCTCAGAATCAAGTGCCGTCAGAAACTGCGTACTCATAAAATTACAAAGTATTTAAGAAAAAGAAATTTTCCTTGAAATTTATGGGTCTTTAAATTACTCCCACCTCAGGGCTTTACGTCCCCATAAAGCTACATCATAAACTAGGGAAACAAATTAGGGTATTGTGCACACATTTGAGCCTCCCACTCCCATGTGCTCTCCTGGAGGTTCCCGTGATGCCAACAAATGCGCACCAGAGGAATCGACTGTCCACATAGGACCCTATCCTATCGATCCTAGATCTCCACCATAACCTCCATGAATGTATCCCAGTCATCGATTTCCAGCTCTCCATGATCAATGATATACGTCGGGTCGTGCACGTATCTCCTCAGCTGAGATACGTGGAAGACGTCATGCACCTGGTGCCACTGAGGTGGAAGGGTCGGGCAATAAGCCACCTCGTCTACCCTGCTGGGGACCTGGAATGGTCTGATAAAGCATGAAGATAACTTTCTGCCCCGACCAAATCTCTGTAATCCACGTCGAGGTGAGACCCGTAAGAAAACATGGTCGCCATCCTCGAACTCCAGTGGTCTCCGCCTCATATCAGCATAGGACTTCTGTTTTCTCGGTGCAGTCCTCATTTTCTCCTGGATGATCTGTAACTTCTCCATCGTAGCATGAACCATCTCTAGTCCTACGAGTGCTGACTCCCTAGGTTCAGTCCAGCACAGAGGTGATCTGCAAGGTCGGTCGTACAGTGCCTCGTATGGTGCCATCCCGATGGTGGAGTGGTAGCTGTTGTTGTACGAAAACTCTAACATGGGTAGTGTTGAGTCAATAAGGTTTTCCTTATGACTTTTCCATTCCTTCTTGTTTTTAAAATCACAAACACCTTATCTGTAAGGAAAATTACTTTTGTAAGGAAAATCGCTTTTATAAGGAAAATTGCTTTTGTAAGGAAAATCCCTTTTGTAAGAAAAATTATCCTTATCATATTTTCATTATCTATATCCATATTTTTCTTAAGTATAAGATTCTGTTTCATTTCTATATTCTCAGAATCGTTTAAAACTTTGATTTGAAGCATTCTGTTTTAGGCTCTGAATTCTGGATCAGAACTATAATGAAGTTCCACTCCGAATTCTGGATACGAACTGTAATGAAGTTCCACTCCGAATTCTGGATATGAACTCTCATAAAGGTCGACACCGAATTCTAATGAAAAATTCTGATTATGAATTCTAATGACGAATTTTAATTACGAATTCCCATTACGAATTCTGATTAAAAATTCTCATTACGAATTCTCATTCTGAATTCTCATTCTGAATTCTCATTCTGAATTCACCTATTAAACAGAATCTGATCATCTTTGCTTTATACACTCTGAAGTTATTTTATAATCTGAATATTATTTTTTATTAGACTCTGAACTTTTATTTTTCTTACACTTTTTTAATTTGTCTACTCTTTGAAATTTTTTTTACACTCTGAATCTTCACTCCGAACATTCACTCTGAACTTTTGTGTTAGAATTAAAACGATGTCGTATATTCTGTTACACTTGTTTTGTTATAATACAATGTCATCTATTCTGTTATAAACTAGCCATTGGTTAAGTTACACGTGTACAGGTCCCTCTGATTTTTAAGGAAAATATGACTGTTGGAAAGGAGGCCGACCGAACCTATAAATAGGAGCTCATTTTAAAGATCTCACAACAACAACAATAACAACAACTTCGTCGACATTGTTCACACATGCTGTTGAAGTGGTTTCTAGAGAGAGAGGCTCTTATTAACTCTCAAAGCTTCGTGCGACTCCGAATTTTGGTGATTACATTCGAGGACTTTCTGGGATAGGAAGAAAGAGGTGCCGACTACCTTGAAGTTCGAGGGCTTCTTTGCTGAGGAAGACAGAGGTTGCCAGCTACCTTGAAGTTGAGGGCTTGCGGGGATAGCAAGACAGAGATTCGGATCTTCGTATCGAGGGCTTACCCTGGTGTGGGTAAGATAGACTTTCTTGAAAGTATAAATCAAGGGACCTTTATCCAAGGTTGTTGGATACCCTTCTCTTTGGGTTAAGAGGCTTATATCTTGTTAATTATAGTTTTACTACTTGTTTGTTTCCACTGCATATTGTATTGGAAGGAAATTATAACTTTATTATACTTCCTTACTTGTAATCTATTCCATTTAGATTCTATAAGATTTAAGGTAGAATCTTATATTGTAATCTTTAGTTAAGTTTCAATTTTCGGATCCATTTTTCTGGAACCTACTTTCGGGTTCTCTTTCCAGTTTTAAGCAAGTACATAGAACTCGATGTTTATAACTTCATTCCTTATTCCAATTTTTCAATTGGTGTTAGAGGTGTTGTGAATTTTCTTAGTTTAACTTTGTTAAACTTAGCTCTTTCCTTTATTTAAGGAATTTTTAAAGTATACAATTCACCCCCCCCCCCTCTTGTATATTGAGCATCTACAACATTATTTCGATCCTACAATTGGTATCAGAGAAGGTCTCTGAAATACTTATTCTCACGTATAAGTTTTTCTTTCTCACTTTGTCATTCTGAACTTTGAACTTTCTCATTCCGAACTTTGTAATTTCGAACCTTGTGGTTATGAACTTTTTCTACTAACAAGTTTGTGTACCGAAAGTTGTTTTTAGTATGGCAGGAGTCAATGTTAGTTCTATTGATAATCTAAATCCTACAAGACCACCGTTCTTTGATGGTAATGACTATGAGTACTGGAGAGATCGAATGAAGACTTTTTTTATCAATACTGTAGTGGACAACTTTGTTATGCTTACTGGAGATTATAAAATTCATGATAAGGAAGTTAGAACTTTCACTAACCAGGAAAATCAAGAGTATCAACTTAATTATAAGGTACGCAATACCTTACTTTGTTCAATGACTAGAAATATATATAGCCAAATTTCTTCTTGTGAAGAAGCTAATTGTATCTGGAAGAAGTTAGAGGTTACACACTTTGGAACTTCTAAAGTGATCGAAACTAGGAGAGCTATTCTTAGAGCTGAATACCATGGATTCAATTTTCCTTATGGTGAACCAATTTGTAAAGTTCAATAGAGATTTATGACTATTGTCAACAGTTTACAGTCTATGGGAGAGAGAGGGTTAGATGATGAAGCACTTGTGGACAAGATAATTGATATTATGCCCAATGAGTGGGAATCCAAAAGAACAGCTATAGATGAGAACAGAAAGGTCACTCAAATTTCTCTTGATGAGCTATTTGGAACTCTTCTCCAACATGAAACAAGAATGAAGAGAGATGTTGATAACATCAAGAAGAAAAATGGAAATGGCACTGTTACTTTTACAACAACATCAAATCAGATGAAAGCAAAGACTCCTGAGAGGGTAACCATATCCAAGACTAAGAAAGTTATTTTCCAATCCGAATCTAGTGAGAGTTAAGTCTCTAAAAATGAGTCAGAAAATATTGCTCGAAGGATGAACAAGATAGCTGGCCAGAGAAGTTTCCATTCCAAGTATAAGAAGAAGGAAAGGAAAGATAGGAAAGATGGAGAAGTCACTTGTTATGAATGCAAGAGAGCTGGACATATTAGACCAGATTGACCTATGCTCAAAAATAAAGAAAGGAAATAAAGGCATTCAGACAGGAACAGAAAGAAGTATTATAAAGCCAAAGCTAAGAAAGTTTTGAAATCTAATGACACCTGGAGTGCCAGTGGTGGTGACTCTTCAGATGAATCTTCTGATTATGAATCTTCAGGACAGAAGAATCTTGGTCTTATAGCCAGATTACCTATTGACAATCATTGTTTCATGGCTAAGGTACGAAATGCTGAATCATTGACCAATGTATCTTTAAATTCTAATGATAGTAAGTATTATAACTCCTCGGATGAAAAATCCTCTTATGATGAAGAAAATACTTTACCTACTTATGAAGAAGTTTCTAGGTTTGCTGAACTTCTTGAAATTGAGAATTCCAAACTCAATAAGAAACTTGATAAGGAAAACTCTAGGAATAATATTATTACAAAAGAGATATCAGATCTGTCTAAAGATCTTGATAAGAAAAATGCTGATTTTGAAAGTATTTCAAAAAATCTTGAGGAAGTATGTACTGAGAGGAACAAACTTTATAAAGAGTTAGAAAAAGTAATTTCTAAGAAAAATGTTTTCGAGCCTAGCTCTAGTTCTAAAACTAATGATTTTGAGGATAAAAACTTGGTTATAAATCTCAAGTCCGAAATTTTTTCCTTAAAGAAGTGTTTGTCAAACTTTACCCATGGTAAAGGAAATTTTGATAAAATGTATTCTCAAATACAACCTTTAAGAAATAAATCCAGATTTGGTTATACCCACGCAAAACCAACTTTTAGTAACAATTACTTTGTTCCTCAAAGTGCCCCATTTTGTACCAAGTGTCAATGTGGTGGTCGCTGGGCAAGGAATTGTTCCTTAAACAAAACCCAATCTCTAGGATTTCATAAAGCTTATTTCTCTAAGAAATGTGGGTACCTAAAGTTTTGTTATCTGGAAATCTCAGATCCAAACAAGTTTGGATTCCTAAAGTCTAATTCTTTTCTTGATTTCAGGAAAATAAAGAGAGTAACAGCAACAACACATGGTACATGGATAGTGGATGTTCCCGGCACATGACTGGTAACAAAAGCTATTTTGAAAATATTATCAAAACGAAAGGAGGAAAGGTAACTTTCAGAGATAATGCTAAGGGAGAGATTTTTGGTATTGGTAATATTTTTTTTAGGTAAAAACTTGATTTCAAATGTTCTATTTGTTAAGGGTCCTAAGCACAACCTCATTAGCATAAGTCAGTTATGTGATGAAGGTTACCTTGTGAATTTTAGGAATGATAAGTGCTTAGTTCAAAATTCCAAGGAAAAATTTATTCTCTCATCCAATAGGCGAGAGAATGTTTACACCTTAAATTTAGAAGACCTCAGCAGCCAAGATTTACCTTGCCTAAGTGAAATGGATGATCATTCCGAGTTATGGCATAGAAGATTAGGACATTGTAACCTTAAAAACTTATTTAAACTCTCTAAGAAGAAACTAGTTAAGGATCTACTGGAGCATATATTTGATTCTTTTATAGTTTGTGATCCTTGTCAATATGGAAAGCAACATAAATCTAGTTTTAAATCAATCGGTGAAGTCTCAACAACTGATGCATTACAGTTAGTGCGCATGGATCTTTTTGGTCCAACACAAACTGGAAGTATTGGAGGTAAATACTATGTGTTTGTTCTAGTTGATGATTACACTAGATTTACTTGGGTTTATTTTCTAGAAAAGAAATTTGAAGCTTTTTCTTATTTCAAAAGTTTTAGAGCTCAAGATAAAAATGAGAAAAACCTTCCATTGAAAACTATTCACATTGATCATGGAGGAGAATTTCAAAATTCTTATTTAGAAACTTTTTGTAGTAGAAAAGGTATTACTCACAATTTTTCAGCACCTAGAACTCCTCAACAAAATGGTGTAGTATAGAGAAGAAATATAATTCTTCAAGAGATAACTAGAACCATGTTGAGTGAATATTCTACAGCTAAACATTTTTGGGCTGAAGCTGTAAGTACTGTTTGTTATACTATAAATCGAGTTTTGATTAGACCTTTTCTTAATAAAACTCTTTATGAGTTATGGAATGGTAGAAAACCAAGACTATCCTACTTCAAGGTTTTTGGTTGCAAGGTATTCATTCTGAATACTAAAGATAACTTACATAAATTCACACCAAAATCTGATGAAGGAATTTTCTTAGGTTACTCTAAAACTTCTAAGGCTTATAGAGTTTTTAATAAACGTACTTGTTCTATTGAGGAAACAGTGCATGTAAAATTTGATGAGTCTAATCCTTTTGTTTTTAAGCTATCCCAACCTACATCCTCATATGTGTTTTCAAAAATTGATTGTCAACCCCTGATAGAAGATCCTTCTGATAAGGAAAATGTTCAAGAAGATACTTCTGAATTATTTACCCCAGAAGATTTTCTACCCTATGTTGATGAACAGGTTTTTCAAAACCCAAATCAGGTGTTTCTTAAGAATCATCCCAGTGATAGTATCATTGGTGAGGTAAATCAACCTGTAAGGACTATAAGTTCCTTAAGAAATGAAGTAGAACATTTTTCATTTCTTTCCCAATTAGAACCAAAAAGAAATGATGAAGCTTTAGGTGATGATGATTGGATCAAAGCTATGCAAGAAGAACTAAATGAATTTGAAAGGAACAAAGTCTAGATCTTGGTTGAAAGACCTAAGGAAAATTCTATTATTGGAGTAAAGTGGGTTTTCAGAAATAAATGTGATGAAAATGGAGTCATAGTAAGAAATAAATCTAGACTTGTTGCTAAAGACTATAATCAGCAAGAGGGAATAGACTATGAAGAAACATATGCTCTAGTAGCTAGACTTGAATCTATCTGTATTCTACTTGCCTTTACAGCATTCTTTAATTTGAAACTTTTTCAAATGGATGTGAAATGTGATTTTCTTAACGGTTATGTTCAAGAGGAAGTTTTTGTTGAACAACCTCCTGGGTTTGAAGATACAAAACATCCTGATCATGTTTTTAGACTTACCAAAGCTCTGTATGGTCTTAAACAAGCCCCACGAGCATGGTATGATAGACTCACAGGATTTTTGTTTAAAAATAACTATGTTAAGGGAAATGTAGATCCAACCCTTTTTATAAATAAATATAAGAAAAATGTTTTGATTTTTCAAATTTATGTTGATGAAATCATATTTGGTTCAACTCAGCAATCTTTAACTGACTCTTTTGCAAGTCTAATGAAATATGAGTTTGAAATGAGTATGATGGGTGAGTTAACATTTTTCCTTGGTTTTCAAATTTCTCAAAAACCAGAAGGAACCTACATATCTCAACATAAGTATATTAAAGATCTTCTCAAAAAGTATGGTTATGACAACACTAAGAGTATAAGTACTCCCATTGGTACCTCAAATTCTTTGGATCTTGATGAAGCTGGGAAACCAGTAGATCAAACATCTTTTAGAGGTATGGTATGAAGTTTACTTTACTTAACATCTAGTTGACTAGAATTAATGTTCTCAATATGCTTATGTTCAAGATATCAATCCAATCCTAAGGAATCTCACTTAAAGGTAGTAAAAAGAATTTTTCACTACCTTAAGGGAACCATGGATCTGTGATTATTTTATACTTCTAGAAATGATTTTGTTTTTAAAAGCTTTTCTGATTCTGACTTCAGTGGATGTAGAATGGATAGAAAAAGTACATCCGGAACTTGTCATTTCTTAGGAGATTCGTTAGTTTCTTGGTCTTGAAAGAAGCAACATTATGTAGCACTTTCAACTGCTAAAGCTGTATATATAGCAGCTGGAAGTTGTTGTGCTCAAGTGTTGTGGATGCAACACACACTCACAGACTATGGCTTGAGTTTTACTAAAACGCAAATTTTGTGTGATAACACAAGTGCCATTTCCCTAAGTAAGTACCTTGTACATCACTCTCGTTCAAAGAACATAGATATTAGGCATCACTTTCTTAGGTATCACATAAAAAAGGAGATATTATTCTTCTGTTTATTGGAACGCAAGATCAACTTGCTGATATTTTCACAAAATCTTTTCCTTCTGATAGATTTGAATACATTAAACAAAAGTTAGGAGTGATAACTATAAGGTAATCATTATTTATTAACTTTCTGTTGAAAAAGTCTCCTTACAATAATAAAATCATTTTCATAGGGGGAGTATATTTGATTTTTAGAGTAACTAAGTTTTTCAAAAGTCTGTTTTCAAACTTTTCGGAACTAAAATTCCGAAATGGGAATTTCTGGAACTAAAATTTTCCAGAATGGATATTTTCGTATAGAAAACTTCCATAATGGAAAATTTCGTACTAGTATTTCCATAACGATATTTTCGTACCGAGGCTTTCATAATGAGCTTTTAGTTTTTCAATTTTTTGTAATGAATTTTTCGTACTGAGTTTTCCGTACTGAGTTTGTTTTTTGCAGTGAGTTTTGCGAACTATGTCTTTTCGTAATAAAGTTTTCTCATAGTTTTTTTTTAAAATGTTACCCATTATGAATAATCCTCCTATGACAAACCGAAAGGTATGATTTCCTTACTCAAGTTTTCGTAATCATAATTTACTTGCTGGTATTTTTTTATTTTTTTTTCGGTTTATAAGTTTTCCAAAATCCTTGTTTTAATAAAAACCTCAAAAGATCGGATTCAAGTTTTCTTGAGAACTGGTTTTCAACCGTCAGATCTGATCTCAGTTTTTTTACAACCGTTTGATCAACCAAGGAAGATGAATCGTTATATCGTTTCCTATATAAAGGGGACCCCAAATGGTCATCCCACATCGGTTTTTCAAGCTCCAGCATCCCGAAGCTCTGCCTCCCTGTTTTAAGGCCGTTCTGATCTTCATCATTCTCTGTAACTTCCCAGAAATCTTCAGATCCGAATGTCTGTGGAAGAATCCTCTCAAGACATGTCTTCCTCCAAGACAATTTCTAAGTGGTTAGTATATATAGAAAGGTTGGTTCATCCTGATTTCTTCAACAAGTATGATTCTCTTATATCCAAGAACATAAATCTTAACAAATGGGAAGATGTTACTGTGTCTAAGCCTGGGAATCAAGATGACATTTTTTCGGAGTTTCTTGTAGAGTTCTATGAGACAGTTTCCTTCTTTAAGGAACATGGTAGGGAGAAATTTTTGCTCAAGTCTTATGGAAAGACTTATAAGCTTTTTTATGTCAAGGCAGCTAGCTTGGTAGGGCTGACCTATAAAGTAGAATCCGAGTTCATTTCTCATGTTTTACCAGATTCAAAGGGAAGCTTTGACAAGAAAAAAGCTTTGGAGACTCTCGGACTGGAAGATGATAAGGCTCCGAAGATTTCTACTCTGTCTACAAATTTTTGGATTCTAGAATTATGGGTACAAGGTCTTATCGTACCGAGGAAGGGTGAAAAAGATAGTATGAAGAAGAGTGAGATCTACATCCTAGATTTTCTAATAAATCTAATAAAGTTTAACCTGATGAAACACATTCTTATCACCATTGAGAATTTTAAGAAAGGGAATTTGAGAACTCAGATCATAATGTATCCAGCAATACTCTCGAAGTTAATAGTTCGGTGCCTAGAGTCTTTCAAGGAGGCTTACAAGTCTAAGCCAAGAGTTTTCAAGATTATGTTGGTGAGTGATGGTACTCTCAAAATGATGGATGTAGCCTTCGACAAAAAGACTGGTCAGTTTTTTGATTTACCTGCTCAAGAAGAAGCAGTTCCGAAAGTTGATGAACCTGAATCCTCTAAGCCTGTAAAGAAGAGAAAGTTAAAAGAAGTTGTAGTTGAAGCAGAGAATCCCAAATCTAAGGAAGTTCATTCCGCACCTCCAAAATCGAAGAAGAAGAAAGCTTACCCAGATGAGGTAGTTTCTAAGTGGAGGGAAATCAAAGATAAGAGAGTGCAAGGGGATCCTCAGTTTGTCTTGGATCCTACGGAGGCTAAGGCCTTTAAAGAAAAGACAGCAGATGAGCTAGAAAAACAAGTGAAAGAAAAGAAGCTTAAGAAAAAGATGTCTGAAGCTGAGGTGGTTCAGACTTTGTTAAAGTTTACTAATATGGCCTCCAGAAACATTCCGGTTCCGAGATCTTTCTCTTTGGAATCTCTACCTGAGACTCCAAGAAGAAACTTTGTCATTCCGGAAGAAGCAGTTTCTGAAGGTAGTGGTGAGACCGGAGATGTTTTGAAGCAAGTAGATGATTATAAGGGGACACCATCGAAACATTTGTCGCTCCGAACATCATAAGTTGAATCATCTAAGTTAGTCACTCTAGGGAAGGATGAGGAGAAATGAGAACAAGAAGTACCTTATCATGCAGAGGAAGAACAACTTCTACATGATATTTCTCAAATGAAGAATGTAGAGGATGGTGCTCAAAAAGTTGCTGATGATGAAGAAAATTTTGTTCAAGTTTCTGATAGTGAAAAGAAAACTCCGGAACAGGACTCCATTCTGAAAAAGGACAAGGGAAAGCAAATCGTTTTTGATACCCCGAGCTCAGTGGTTGTAAACAGAAGAGAAGTTGGTAGTTCCTCAAAGAGAAATCTTGAGAAAATTGAAGAAGAAAATTCTCCAAGCAAAGTCTCAGATTCGGAGTCATCTTCGTTGGGGCATGACTTTGTTGTTCAGTCATTAAAGAAGTTGGTAGGTTCTATTATGACTTTCTCAAGTATTGATTTAAGATGCCAGATGCTTCAACACACATTGAATCAGAAAATAGACTCGGTATCCATGGTTATGGACAAATGTGTTGAGATATAGACTCAGTTCAAAACTTTCTTTGTCGGCTATTAATCCCACAAAAAATCTTGCAAGAGGATGACTAGTTGGTCAAGGAAGATTGTAGAAGAGATGAGACTCTTTGATGAATTCCAAGATAATGTGAAGGATTCCTTTGAGACAGAAGACAGGAAGATAAATGAACTTACTTCATCCTTGGAAGAAAAATTGACAAGTGAAAATAATTTCCAGATTCAAGAAGTCAGAGATCTGATTGGGAAGTTGAATTCTGTTGCTCAGAACTGGAGGAATGAAAGGGTTCGTCAGAATGAGTTTGAAGAAAAGTTGTTAAAGCAAGAACAAATCTTGAAGGCTCAGGAAGAAAAGATTGAAGCTCAAAGTGCAGGAATTGTTGTGTTAGAGAAGCAAGCCGAGGAAGACCATAAAGATCTGAAGAAGATAAATACTATTCTTAAGGGTCTCATGGCGAAGAAAAAAGATCCAAAATAGAAAAATCCAATCTTTTTTTGTATCTTAACTTCCTTGTTTTTGAATTTTCAAACGTAATGAAAATTGTACTTGCTCGTCTCTTTTGTTGTTGCTACTAATTTTTCAGTTACTTTTGTTATATTTTCCATTCCCTCGAATTCTTTTTGAAAATCACAAAGGGGGAGAAGGAAAATAATCCTAATAAAAGGGGAAAAGGAAAAAGAACCTTAACAAAGGGGTGAGAAAGAAAAAGAACTCTAATAGAGTTTATCTAAGGGGGAGTTTTTCATTAAAGAATACATTATTATTCTCAATGAAATATCATTCCGGAAATCTAGAATACGATCCTTAGAGTTTCAAAGCCTAAGGGGGAGTTAGTCATATTCATCAACATCCATAAGCAAAGGGAGATAAGCCTTAATGTTTTCTTTCTTCTTAGACTTTCTTTTTCATAAGTATGTTTGTGCTTTCCAAAAAGGGGGAGATTGTTGATTCAATAAGGTTTTCTTTATGACTTTTCCATTTCTTCTTGTTTTGAAAATCACAAACACCTTATCTTTAAGGAAAATTGCTTTTGTAAGGAAAATCTCTTTTATAATGAAAATTGCTTTTGTAAGGAAAATCGCTTTTGTAAGAAAAATTATCCTTATCATATTTTCATTATCTATATCCATATTTTTCTTAAGTATAAGATTCGGTTTCATTTCTATATTCTCGGAATCAGTTAAAACTTTGATTTAAAGCATTCTGTTTTTGGCTCTGAATTCTGGATAAGAACTGTAATGAAGTTCCACTCCGAACTCTGGATACAAACTGTAATGAAGTTCCACTCCGAATTCTGGATACGAACTCTCATGAAGTTTGACACCAAATTCTAATGACGAATTCTGATTATGAATTCTAATGACGAATTCTGATTATGAATTCCCATTATGAATTCAGATTACAATTTCTCATTACGAATTCTAATTCTGAATTCTCATTCCGAATTCTCATTCCGAATTCACCTATTAAATAGAATCTGGTCATCTTTGATTTATACACTCCGAAGTTATTTTAGACTCTGAATATTATTTTTTCTTAGACTCCGAACATTCATTTTGCTTACACTTTTATAATTTGTCTACTCTTTGACATTTTGTTTACACTTTGAATCTTCACTCTGAACTTTCACTCCAAACTTTTGTGTTAGAATTAAAACGATGTTGTACATTCTGTTACACTTGTTTTGTTATAAAATGATGTCGTCTATTCTGTTATAAACCTATCGTTGGTTAAGTTACACGTGTACAGGTCCCTCCGATTTTTAAGGAAAATATGACCGTTGGAAAGGAGGCCGACCGAACCTATAAATAGGAGCTCATTTGAAAGAGCTCACAACAACAACAATAACAAAAACTTCTTCGATATTGTTCACACATGCTGTTAAAGTGATTTATATAGAGAGAGGCTCTTATTAACTCAAAAAGCTTCGTGTGACTCTGAATGTTGGTGATTACATTTGAGGACTTCCGGGGATAGGAAGCCATAGGTGCCAACTACCTTGAAGTTCGAGGGCTTCTTTCCTGAGGAAGACAAAGGTTGATAGCTACCTTGAAGTTGAGGGCTTGCGGGGATAGAAAGACAGAGATTATGATCTTCATATTGAGGGCTTACCCTAGTGTGAGTAAGACAAACTTTCTTGAAAGTATAAATCAAGGGACTTTTATCCAAGGTTGTTGGATACCCTTCTATTTGGGTTAAAAGACTTATATCTTGTTACTTGTAGTTTTACTACTTGTTTGTTTCCGCTGCATATTGTATTGGAAAGAAAGTATAACTTTCTTATACTTCCTTACTTGTACTCTGTTCCTTTTAGATTCTATACGCTTTAAGGTAGAATCTCATATTGTAATCTTTAGTTAAGTTTCAATTTCTGGATCCATTTTTCCAGAACCTACTTTCAGAATCTCTTTATAGTTTTAAGCAAGCACATAGAACTCGAATTTTATAAATTCATTCCTTATTCCAATTTTTCAATTAGTGTTAGAGTTGTTGTGAATTTTCTTATTTTAAATTTGTTAAAATTAGCTCTTTCCTTTGTTTAAGGAATTTTTAAAGTATACAATTCACCCCCCCCCCTCTTGTATATTGAGCATCTACATCATTATTTCGATCTTACAGGTAGGTGGTCCTCCCAGCTATAACAAAAGTCAAGGACACATGCACGGAGCATGTCCTCGAGTGTCTGAATGGTCCTCTCCGTCTGGCCATCCATCTGAGGATGAAAGGCGGTGCTCAGGCGTAGCTACGTCCCAAATGCCTCCTAAAACCCCTTCCAAATCTGGGAAGTAAAGCGAGAATCTCTATCGGAGACGATAGATGATGGCACACCATGGAGCCGTACTATCTCTTGAATGTAGTGGTGTCCCAAGCTCTCCAATGAGCCCTGCTCTCTAATAGGTAGGAAGTGTGCGGACTTGGTGAGTCGGTCTACAATCACCAAAATGGAGTCATGTCCTCTGGAAGTACGTGGGTGCCCCTTCACGAAATCCATGGATATCCTGTCCCACTTCCACTCCGGGACCTCTAAGTGTTGCACCAAGCCTACCAGAACCCGGTGCACCACCTTCACCTGCTGGTAGGTGAGGCATCGTGAAACGAACTATACCACAGCCTTCTTCATACCCGGCCACCAGTGCTGTCGTCCGAGATCCTGGTACATCTTCACTACTCCTGGATGTACCTCTAAAGGGGAAGTGTGAAACTCCCGCAGCACCTCCTCATGTAATGAAACCGGTACCATGGTACGTCCCCTGAAGAGGATGATGTGCTCTCTACCTACAGAAAATCCATCAGGTGCATGTCCTGTGGATATCTGTGCACGTCGCGTCTCACAGTCAACATCCCCACGCAGTGCCTCTCTGACCTGCTGAAGTAGTGGAGGAGTGACTATGAGTGACTGCAGAAAGTCTGCTCCATCTCTATCCACGAAGGATATCTGCAACGCGGCTAGATGCTTAGTTTCCTCTCCAAGTAGTTGAATGCCCGATCTCCTACTGAGACTTTCATCTACTATGTTCCCCTTCCCAGGAGTATAGACTATCTCAAATTCATAGTCCTGGGGGAAATCGATCCATCTTCGTTGTCTCATGTTCAGGTCCTTCTACGAGAAGATATACCTGAGACTCTGGTGGTCAGAGTAGACTGTAAAGAACTCTCCCATAAGATAGTGCCACCACATCTTCAAGGTGAAGACCACTGCTGCTAACTCCAGGTCATGGGTAGGGTAATTCTGCTCGTGCAGCCTCAACTATCATGAACCATAAGCAATCACTGCCTGCTCCTGCATCAGGACATACCTTTGTCTGGTCCCTGATGCATCGTAGTAAACTACGTACCCAACGCCCTCCTCTGTTATCCTCAAGATGGGTGCACTAGTCAATCTCTGTCTTAGCTTCGGGATGATCTACTGACATCTATCTGACCACACAAAGGGTTTCCCCTTCTTTTTCAAAGCTGAAAGTGGTGCTGCAACTCTGGAGAAGTCTGGCACAAATCTCCGATAGTACCCAGCCAGACCTAGGAAACTTTGTACCTCCGTCACGCTCCTAGGTGGATCCCAAGCAAGTACTTCCTTGATCTTCGTAGGATCCACACCAACTCCCACCTTAGAGATGACGTGCTCCTCCTCAGTAGTCGAGTAAATCAATATGTCTTCAATGAAGACTACGACAAATTGATCGAGGTAAGGCTGGAAGATCATGTTCATGAGACTCATGAACACTGCTGGTGTGTTGGTTACGCCGAAGGGAATAACCAAGAACTTGTAGTGGCCATACCGACACCTGAAGGCCGTCTTCTGCACATCCTCGTCTCGAAATCTGAGCTGATGATAGCCTGACCTAAGGTCTATCTTTGAGAACCATCGTGCTCCCTTAATCTGATCAAAGAGATCATCAATCCTCAGAAGTGGGTACTTGTTCTTCACGGTCACCTAGTTTAGGCGACGGTAGTCGACACATAGTCATAAGCTCCCATCCGCCTTCTTGGCGAATAAAATCGGAGAAGCCCAGGGTGAAACACTGGGTCGGATAAATCCCTTCCCCTGTAAGTCCTCCAGCTGTACCCGCTACTCACAAAGCTCGTCGGGAGCCATTCGATATGCTGGAGTAGATATTAGGGCTCTCCCGGGGTACAGGTCAATGTAGAAGTCTACCTCTCTCTGAGGAGGTAGTCCTAGAACATCGTCAGGAAAAACGTCCGTATACTGATCCACCACAACAGGAAAACTTGGACTTCGCACATCAACTACTCCTAGGATTAGACTAGCCAACTGATGGGTAATCGGCTACTCTCTCCTCTGCGTAAGTCCATCATGCGCTCTAAAGGCTACCTTCTCCCCGGTGAAGGTGAAACTACTCCCATCTGTGCGGACACACCGCACTTTGCGCCTAATACAGTCGATCTGAGCATGGACAATAGA
This sequence comes from Viscum album, assembly GCA_963277665.1. Lineage (NCBI taxonomy): Eukaryota > Viridiplantae > Streptophyta > Magnoliopsida > Santalales > Viscaceae > Viscum > Viscum album. The sequence goes on from OY728165.1 coordinate 625,768,842, forward strand.
TAACCAATCCATGCCCAAGATGACGTCGTAAGGACTCGACACCATTACAAGAAGATCCCAACCAAATCTCTCACCTCCTAAAGTAATCTCACACTGCCAGCACCAGTGCGTAATCATCGAGTCTTCTCCCTTAGGAGTTCTTAGCCGTAAGGATCGAGTCAACAGCTCCGTCGGAATCTCTGAGCTTCGAACAAGGGTAGCGGAAATAAAAGAATGACTCGCTCCTATGTCTATAAGAACTGCATAAAGGGTGGAGTAGACATAGATAATACCTAGAATCATCTCAGGTGTGTCGTGGTGGTAGGCCTTGACTGCCTGGAGATGAGCCTTCCCCTGTCTTCCATCTCCCTGTGGTCGGGGTGGTCCTCCTGGTGGTGGTGGTAGTGGTAGAGCCTCTAAGTGTCATCCACCACCTGCTGCTTGGCCAGCTCCTCTGCCTCATCCGCCAGCTCCTTGCGGACTGCCACGGTCGAACCTCTGCCTCTGCCTGGGTGGTCCTACAACTGTATGATTCTCCACTACATGGCGGGTCGGGCAGTCACAAGCCATATGGCCCTACCTGCCACATCCATAGCGCTGCCTGCCTCTTGTATGACTGGCTCTGCTGCGTGTGCCCCGCACCTCCGAACCAGTATCCTGAGGTCGCCCACCTGATGACCTGGTCCTCTTGGACCTCTGTGACATCGGTCTACTACCGGTTTTAGAAGACTCCCCTATGTGTCACCCTACGGTATGCCTCACTGCTGGCGTACGCTCAGCAAGGAAGCTCTCCACAAGAAGGGCTCGCTCTAGTACTCCTGCCTGTGTTGGAATGCTATGGGAGATCATCGAAGCCCTGATCTCATGCCTCAGTCCCTACTCAAAGGTCCGGGCCTGGAAAAATGGGTCATGTACCATGTCTGTGGAGTAGCGCGAGAGGTCAGTAAATATCGCCGAGTACTGGGATACTATCATGTTGCCCTGCCGCAGTTGTAGTAACTTCTGGATGCGCACCGCACAAAGGGTGGATAGAACGAACTCCGAGAAGAAGAGGCTCTCGAAGTCTGCCCAAAGTAGAGATGCCTCATCGTGCACCTGGAGCATCAGGCTCCACCATCTTCCTGATGCTGCATGCAGGAGACTCGCAGCAAGGATCACCATAAGATATGTTGGTTTCCCTACCAATCTGAAGACTCTGAAAATAGCCTCCAGCCCATCCTCGGTTTCCTGAGGGTCCATCTCTCTGTGGAACCTGGGTGGCCTCTGTCGCTGAAACTCATGTAGAGAACTTAGGCAGCGTACACTCTCTGCTGCTAGGGCTGGTGGTATCGGTGGCCCAGCAGGTAGAGGTACCGCTGGTGCCTCCACTGTAATGGGGCCTTGCACCGAGGCCTCGTTGCTCGGTGGGCTGCCATCTCACACATAACTGGGAACCCTAGCTTGTTGTCGTCGTGGGGCTATCCTGAAAAGAAACAAGTGTGCCATGGTTAATACAGTATACCTGGTGAGCTGACACAATGTAATAACAAATAAAACGTTTGAAACACACATGCAATCAGTGTTTTCAAGCACTAAGTCATAAATCAGAAGTTAGGGTCATGGTGTATGGATACGTCGGTCACCGCACTAACACTAGACTCCTTGGACTAATAAACAAACTCAATACCCTTAACACTATTGCTTCATAGGAAGAAATTATCAGATTCCTAAGTTCTGCGGTAGAACTGACTCCTTTGATACCAATTTTTCACGACCTGCCCTTGGGGCCCGTGTCGTGACTACCCCAAGACCACCTTCCATAGGCCAGGGGCTGGTGACTAGTACCAAAGGCATTGATCTTGATAAAAAGGAAGGCATTGCCTTTTTATATGTAAAGAAACACAACAGATTATGCAAGATGAAGCAAACAATAAGTAAACTGAGTACAAAAGTAAGTGCTCGAAAGTAAATGGGCCAGAATACAAACCCAACTAAAAGTATAGTACAACAGTAAAGAAAGAACAACTGCAGTAAAGTAGACCAGAAACCACTGAGTCGTCCACTAGATATTCCACCTAAAGGGTGGGTACAAATGGTCTCCTCAACTCCTCGGTTCCGTTCGTCCACTCTGTGTACGTCCCGCCAAGTGGTCCACCTCCAGGTACTGTCCCGCTCTACAAGACTCTACCTCAATCAGTGTTGTGTGTAGCCTCTATCCAACACAACGTAGTGCGGGCATAGCCCATGCAGGGGTGAGTATACGCTACTTAGTAGGGACCCCGAAACCCCCGAAGGTCTCCTAGAATCCACAAAGGATAAGACAAAGGAAAGATACAAACATGAAGTATCAACCGACTCTACTTAGGTATATGACCATACTTATACCTAAGTCATCAATTACTATTCGGCTCCCACTCTCGAGCACAAGAACAACACAGTCCACACAGGATAGCACAATCCAGTCCACACAGGATAGAATTAAATCACATCGATGATAATGATTGAAGATCAAGACTCATCTCACACAGGAATACTATTCAAGAAGAGGGTGGAGATGATATATGTAGCCTCTGAATCATCTCCTCTACCAAACCCACATAGGATCCAAGTACAAAAGTCTTCGTTGTCGAACCCACGTAGGATCCGAGTACAGTAACCATCGTTGTCGAACCCACAGAGGATCGTAGTATATTTGTCATTGCTTTTGAACCCAAGGAGGATCCTAGTATAGTAATCCTCGCTATCGAACCCACATAGGATCTAAGTACATTTTTCATCGTCGTCGCAGTCGCAACCAGCTCTAGGGTTCCTGCACACAGCTCGCTCGATTTCCGGAGGGTACGATCCTTGAGCCAAAGCTCGATACATCAACTGTCACAAAGTCTAGAGTTGATGTATCCCATAGTTCCGCCCCATGTCATGTGGGAAAAACCAAGAAAAATGTGACCAGGTCACGGAGAACAAGACAACAAATCAATTTCCCTAAAGTACACGGCGTGTAGGTAAACGATACACGCCGTTTCATCAGTCATCAGGTACTGCCCGTGTGAAACAGACTGTGTCGCAGGGTTGGTTGTGTAGATAAGTAATTACAAGGCATGTGGTATGGTTACATTCCGTGTCCAAATCTCTAGGGTTGGTTCCATGTGCATTGGTCATGCCTGGCCGTGTGGTGGAGTACATGCCTGTGTACTCCACCCCATGTCTGTGTATTCCTGGAATACACGCCCAGTCCTCACGAAGCCGCTTCTGCCATGGTGAAGGTAGTACACATCATGCCTCTTGGCCGTGTGGTTCTGCCCGTGTTCGTGTATCTCCTAGATTACACACCGAGCCTCGTGAAGCCACTTCTACCTTTCTATGTAGAGAATACACACCGTGTTACTTGGTCGTGTATTTCTGTCTGTGTCTGTGTATTTTCCCTGAATACACGCCATGTACCTTGAAGTCTCCTCTGACAAACAGTGTGGAGAGTACATGCCGTGTGTCTAGAGTCACACACCGTGTACTACTATTTTAACATCTGAAACGGAAGCCACAATACGCTTGTACTACACAGCATGTGATCCTGGAGTACACACCGTGTATTCTAGAATTTTCCAGAAACGATGCCTCTGGCCAGCACGCCTTCGGATGTGTCTGTTCATTGTTATGATTATCCGATTTCTACGAAACTTCCTCTTATAGGTCACCTAGATTCTCTAAGTCCGTTTACGATGTTTTTGGGCCTCCGATTGGATCCAAAAACATAGCTTGATTCACTGCCCAAGAACGGCCGAAGAACTCCACATATTCACAAGAAAGGCTGAGGAATCGGACCGTGTTAGTTTGGTCTAGTCCCTTCCGCATTAGTCCGATAACAACAGTTTAATAGGAACAACAACATGGAAGGAAAACCAATCATTACTCAATCCAAACACACCCCTACCTCGATAATTGATGTCATTCGCCGGGCGTCGTGGAAGATGGCGTCGCGAGATGAGGTTTCGCAAGCGACGTCGGAGTGAGCCCGAGGAGGAAGCGGTGTCTCTCCTTTTGTCACGGAGAACAAGAAGAGGATTGTGCATCATTGTTCTTTGCGGAGTCGGTGATCTACGTCGAAGAGGTGTTTTTCTTCGCGGAGAGGATGAATTTCTTCAGTGAAGGAGAAGCTTCCTTCTTCTTTCACACAAAGTCTCTCTCAAAATTCCTCACACAACAAGCCAACCCCAAAATAAAATAAGGCCACCCCTAATTTTAATTAAACAAGACAAGAATTTTAAAAATACAAATTCAAACACTTAATTAATTAATGAAAGAGTTTCAATTAATTAATTAAGGTGTGTGTGTTGGAAATTTTTAATGAGGGGAAGAGAGGAGAGGAAGAGTCCTCATTAAGGAGGAGTTAACAAGTTAAAGGAGGAGGTTTAAGGAGTTTTAGAGAAAGTGAAGGGTTGAGGATCGTGTGGGCCCCACCTCACATTTATCCTCACATGGGTAGTTAAGAACTAGCGGGTCCCACCCCAACTCCCTCATTTAGGATTTAACCACTTAGATATAAATAAAAAAAATTCCACAATTTTTATTCACTTCTAATTTAATCCAAAAAAATTATCTTCTTCTCCCATGCAAACGCATCTACAGTAAAAGTCCTCTTAAGTAATTACCAGCGCTGTGAGTTCATCGGTGCCCTCAGATTTCAATTTCGAGCACCGGTTCAAAAGATAGAAAAACTCGTTCGTTTGTTCGCTAAACGTACTCGAGCTAAACTTCGGAAAATTATTCCGGGCACACCGGGACTCGGAATCAGGTTCCGTCAGAAACTTCATACTCGTAAAATTAAAAAGTATTTAAGAAAAATAAATTTTCCTTGAAATTTATGGGTATTTTCAATAAATATTTACCCAAATTTGAGGGGATAGTTTTTGTGTCCTAGGTTGAAGCATGCAGTTTCTGAGTTTACGTCTCAATTTTTTGTCTGTCAATAGGTGAAGTTCGAGCACCATGTTCTCGATTGTTTTCTCTAGCCATTAGATGTTTCTTAGTGGAAGTGGGAGGACATATCTATGTACTTTTTTATCAGTTTACCTTGAGATTAGGGAGGCTATGATGCTATATGGGTGGTAGTGGATCATTTAATGAAATCATCCCACTTTATAGTGATCAAGGGGTCGACCTCAGTTGAGGTTTTTCCAAGGAAATATGAGGAGGTGGTGGGGAGACTCATCGGGGTCCCAAGGACGGTCATTTCCAATTGAGATCCTTGTTTTACCTCTAAGGTGTAGATAGGTCTCCTGCATGCTTTTGGTTCTCAGCTATTTCTTAGCACTACTTCTCATCTGCAGACGAGCGGTTAGACAGAGCGGACCATACAGACTCTTGAAGACATGTTACGCTCTTGTGTCCTAGATTTTTGAGGTTCTTGGATGAGTCACCTACCCTAGGTAGAGTTCTCTTATAATAAAAGTTTTCACCCCCACCATCGGTATGGATCCATTTAAATCCTTATGTGGTTGAAATTTCCATTATCCATTTTGCAGGACTGGGGTCAGAGAGTCATCAAATCTCATGCCAGAACTGATAAAGAATACAATAGATATGGTTAAGGTGATTCAAGAGAGGATGAAGGTAGTGTAGGATCATCATAAATTTTATGCTGATCATAGGAGGAGACCTATGGAGTTTTACATTGGGTATCATATATTTTTTAAGGTGAATCCCCTTCATGGTTATTGATGGTTTGGTCATAGGAGTAAGATTTATCCCCAGTGTTTTGAGCCTTTCAAGGTATTGAATCATGTTATAACTATGGTGTATCAGATAGTGCTTCCCCCACAGATGAGTCATATACAAGGTTTTTTTTCACATGTTTTATCCCTTTAGTTATCTTCATGGGAACTTTTAAATCATCAATTAGAGTGAGATCAATGTTTTTTATTATTCGATCTTCGATTAGAAGCCTATAGATATCCAGGATCACCCATAGAAGGTGTTCTGTATGTGTTTTATCCTCATAGTTCATATCTTGTGGTGGAATGGTTTCATATAGGAGAATACCTAGGAATGTGAGTCGTAGATATGCACTTAGTACCCCAAACTGTTTGATGTTTAGCTCTTCTCTTGTAACATTGTTCATTTTTTGGTTGAAAACATTTTCATGTTTATGAGTTTTCTTTCTATTATTTCTTGTTTTGGCATATCCTATTTCCATGTGAGGTGAAGATGCATGGGGTATGAAACATGCTTTATGTGTCTTTCTTCCTATGGTTGGATGAGTTTACTCTCCTTATATAGGTGGCGAAGACTCGGTGAGTAGTTCATCAACTCACCATGTTGATCCCCTTGTTCTTGGATGAGGTGGTAGATATCTTGTGGTGGTGAGAGCCTTGAGAGGTATCTCGAGGGGTGGTTGTTCAGATGAACCATTTTTATTTCTTATATGGGTTGGTTGTGGATTCTAAAGGACAATAATGTTTTTAGAGGTGTCTAATGTAAGGACCCAGATCCATGTGGATCGACCATTTATGTATTTTTGAAGACTAAGATGCTCGGAGGAGGCTCAGAAGAAGTTAAAAAGATTTTTGATTCAAATTACTATAAATGGAAATAATTACACATCATGTAAGAATTTCATGTCATGAAATTCAAGTTCATGATGTTGAATTTTTTATGGTTACATAAATAAAAAAGGCGACATGTTTTTTTCTAGAACCAAACCCTAAGGATTAAACGATGTGAAAGGGGATTATGAATCATGTAAATCCCCAATGTTATATGTTTTAGACATTTTCAGTCACTCAAGATTATCAAACCCTATGGATAAATCACCTCTCTTCAAATTCTAGGAGACCTAGTGACCCCCTCTTCAATGTTTTGGGGATTCCTTCATCAATGATAGATCCCTATGTTCCCATCTTCAATTTTTCTTTGATACAAGGTATGTTCTACCTCTATTATTGTGGTTTCTATGATATGTTTCCTTATTTTTCCCTTTTACATCAGGTGTCACTTTATTTTCATTTTTTAATAGAGTTTTGTTGGTTTTTTTGGCACAATTTTGGTGCAGAATCCTCAGGTGGATGAATCTCTTGTGGGAGAGGTGATCAGGATCTGCAGCATTGGAGTGTTCTTATGTAAAGAATGTTGAAACCCTTTTTGAGGTAGGGGATTCATTATTTCTATATTTATTTATTTACAATTATAGATCTATATTTATTTATCCCCTTAGATAACAATGAAATTAACATAATAATTACTTGAACCAGATCAAATAATTTTCATCAATCGCATAGAGATGTTGTTGTTTGTACTGTGATAATGGGTTGCCTCTTGATTTTATGGATAGTGTGATGTCTATGCAGTGCTTGTTGTGATTGTTTTAGCATGGGAAATTTGTAAGAAACATAAGTTTGGGAATAATTTATAATTAATTGGATAAATGATTAAGGAGGTGCATTTAAGGAATCTGGTTTTTTTGTAATTTGATGATAATAAAATTGGTAAAATTATTCATTTTTAATTGAATTAGTTATTTAACATGAAGAATGATGATTCTTGTTGATAAAATAATTAAAGACATGTTAAATTAATTGTTTAATAAATTTCTGACAACATTTGATAGCCTTCTGCTTAGGTTGCCTAAGGTTGGAGCCTACAAATAATGAATCGGTTAATTCACGATGGAATAATAATTGTTTGTGTGATAAAAGATAATGACTTTTTAGTACCCAAGTCACCCACTTTCTTGTAAAGGACGAGTTCCATGTGATTTAGAGATTTTAGGTCTCGTTGTGTGTGAAGGATGAATGCCTTGCTTTTTTTGGACATGAGCTCGGTTGTTATGTTTGTTTCATACTACTTGTGATATGATGTCATATTGGAGGTCTATTGTGGTTTATGGGGCAGGGATTCCCAGATGTGATGTGATCCTGGAGGGGTGTTCTGGTATGTGGGGCGGGGAGGCCCAGTTTTTATAGTAGCAGTTGAATCTTGTGTTGGAATGATGTTTTGGGATATGGATGTGGGTGTCGAGGACGACATAGAGGATGATATAATGGGTTGAAGTTGGGATTACCCATTAATATGAAAGTTGGATTCTTGTTTGAATATGTTATTTGTATGATGGACAGGTTGTTTGTTTATCTTCTTTACGTTCCACATTGCTTGATGAAGATGGATGTGCTTGGTTTTTTTCTTTGTTTGGTAGCTTAATATTTTTTCCTAAAGTTCCTAGTAATATAGAAATTAATAATGTTAATAAATAAATAAAGTTTTAATCTATTGAGTTGGATCTTGCTTGGATTCAATGCTGAGGTTATAATTTTGAAAAACCATAGACTCAATTTTCTTATTCTTGGAGGGCATGGAACATTGTTGTAATGATAATTTAATCTGATGTGGGAAATGTAAATGGTTAATTAATGGTTAATGAATTAATTAACATAAATTTAAATTGATTAAAACAAATTAAATAAATTAATGTATCTCTTTAAATGGATGTGTGCTTATATGATATCTTGTCTTAGTAGTGGGAGTCGGGAGTTCGAGAGACATTAGCTATAGTTTAGTTTGAGACTAGGTTATTCCTATAGTGTGGTTGTAAGCTATATTATATCATGTAAATTTTTTGTTTTTATAAGCTACTCAACCCAGTTGGTCAGGGAAACTAACACCCCAAGGATTATGAGCACTAGGGGGTGTTTTACCCAACATCCTAGTGGAAGGATGGATGGTTAACTACCCCCTTTGATCCCTCTCTCTTCTTTTAATAGTTACTTGTGATGATATTCATGGGGGTTAGTTTTACCCATATATATGTGAAGAGGATTATAATGGCTTGTGGTTATCTTCACACACGTGTATTGTGTATATAGTTTCATAAAGACTAGTATAGGTATAACATGTGTATGTTGGGATAGCTTGAGGTTCCTTACTTAGTGTATGGGTTGTGATGGATTAAGATATAATACCCAATGTATGATACACGTTATGCAGGCTATGGTGGATCCTGAAAACTAGCTGGTTACTTTTTGGTTTTGTGGGTGTTGTAGTGTGTTGCACGAGTTGCATATTGTGGTGCTTCGCCTAGGTGTCTGCAGGCTAGACTTTTTCAAGAGAGATGCTCGGGATGTGTGACATTAGGGTAGAGTGACAAAATAGTGGGGAAGTGGTAGCAGTGAAAACTTTATACTATTTATTATATTATGTACTCTTATATGTGATACTTGGTGGGAGTAGTAATGGTGAGTTTGAGAACTTAGTATACCTATTTATATGATGAGTTAGTTTAACTTATTGTTCACTGTGCTTTGGCATTTTTTCTTTACCTTTTGCATGAGAGGCTCGGAGAAGGATCCTAAAACATTTACTATTATACTCACCCTACGTATATATAAACAATTTTTCAGGTCAGTTGGAGAAAGTTGGAGATTAGGCTGGTTACTACTAGATTAGGGTTTAACACGGTTTGTTTGGGCTTTGTGGTCGATGTCATCTTTTCTTTCTTTTGGTACTAACATATTTCCTTTCAGTTGGATTAGTTCTTACATGACATTAAATATGTGAACTTTGTATTTTCTTCTTTTTTGGATTATGAGAAGTAGTCAATTGGTGTCCATATTATCTCTCTCTTTTTCTTGTGTTCTCTTAGAGGATAATGCCTCATATCTATGTGTTTATTATACCCTCAGTTCTATTTTCCAACCTGGGGCCTACTGGAGGAGGGAATCATGTGTCACTATCTCTCTTCTCTCATTTCCATCCTAAGAGGGGTAAACTTTTTACGGAGGGGGTCATGATTGAGTAAAAAATAATTTCAAATGAATTTATGGAGAGTAGAGTGAATGTGATCTTGAGAAATTTGATGACTACAAAACTATAAATTGGTAAATGATGAAAAAATAAAATCAATTAATTATAAATGAATGTTATTTAGTAAATCCAGGCCTTTTGCGAATAGAAAATAAAATAGAATAAAATAATTAAAAATAACTTCATTTTAACTTTATATAAATATTATGTTTAAATCATTTTCAAAATTCTATTCATTAATTTAAGAAAATAATAACCTTTTATATTGATAAAATTTTGAAAACAAATTTTCAAAATATTGATAAAAATATTTATTTAAAAATAAAAATAGAAACATGTAAAGTAATATTGATAGTGAATAAGATCTATGATCGTGGTGATGTTTTGTGAAGTCATATACATTAAAAAACATTCTTTATTAAAATTTTGTACAAAAATCAACATTACCCATACGAAAAATGTTGTAAAGATTCCATTTTAATACTTTGTATATAAAGTGAAAAATAATTGAAATGGATATTGATAAAAAATTTAATCATAATTAAGAAAATTATTGAAACATTTAGAAGATTCCCAACATTGAAGAAAAAGAGTTGTAAGAAAATCTTTTAAATAATAAATTTAAAAGAATGTCTCATACATGTATCTTACTTGTTGATTATTAATAAAAAAATATAATAAATGGAATATAAACATGTAAATCCCAATAATGACTAGACTAAAAAAATAATTCATTTAATATATTAGTATCATATAATTTTTCTAAAGAAAATATGAACATAAAAAATCCTAAAATAAAAAAGAGATTGTAACAGAAATACATTACCTTGTGTATTCTCCTAGTAATTATTATTTAATAATCTTGTATAATTAATTTAAATTAATTAGATATTTTATTAATAACCTTTTTCATAAATATTCAATTTTTAATTTTTTTTATAATCAGTTTAAATTCATTCATTGAATAGTTATTTCTTAAGTTGACCACTTAAGGATGTTCAACCAATTTCTCTAAAATTACTTTAGTATATTTTTAATGGTTAAAGGAGTTATGAAACTTTTACATTATATATAGAATTTTAATAATTTTATGAATATAATTTTTATTCAATATACACAATTTTTTGATTATCCCCACATTTAGGTAACAGAAAAATGAATCACATAACTTCATAGAGGTGGTAGTCCACATGTATGCACGAGCAACATTATAATTTTCGAATGAATGAAAGGTTAAGAAGGTAGATGATATATCATATTTAAATAATCATAAATATATCTTAAATATCATACATTTTCATTAATTTCATCTATATAAACATCAATTTAAGGTGGTTGTGAAAAATGAATTACACCACTACATGGAGACATTAGGTCGTGTGTATGAAAGAGCGATGTTTTCATTTTCCATAAGAAGGACATAAGAGATAAAATAGATTTAAATTATTATAAAAACATTTAAATTTTGTTAATATACTAATTTATTTGTGTTAATATGGTTTTTTAATATTTTTATGAGGTTTAAGAAAAAAGTAAATTTAAAAATCTCGGTAAGAACATATAACTCTTTTTTTTGTGACATTTTTTGTTAGACACCATAAGCCTTTCGGAAGCAGTTTTTGGTGAGAAAAATAACACTATAAAATTGGAATATATATTTTTAATTTATTTTGGTAGGTATTAATCTAGATAATTATATCATATTGTGTAAATAAGAGAGGATATAGGGGCCCATTTTACAAGTCAAGTGGGTGGAAATCATATAAATACTTGAAACTTTGTTATAAAATATACATCTTACTTAAGTAAAGTGGATCCAAATTTTCATATATTAAAATATTATAGGTTAAAGGTATAATTATAACCATACAATGAGGATAAAGTGAGTCTCTTCTATTATCTTAATTCCTTATCACTTTATTTTTAACCATATTAACTGGTTTTACCCGTAGCTGAAATGATAAATAATTAACATTGTTCAAAATTCAGTATAACCAAAAACATAGTTCACCTTGTTTTATAATATTAATTATCATTATTCAAAATATGTAAAATATTTTATTAGATTCATTTTCAAGAATGGGTAAAAATAACTTTTAATATATGTTCATAAAATGCAATGAAAAAGGTTTTTATAAAATTGTTTGTTTAAAGAATTAAAATGTTTCTATATAAAAATAAATTATAATGTTTATTAAAATGGAATTAGTCAGATTATATTATAAAAAATAAGACTTTTTTTCTTTCAAATGAAAACAAAACTAAAAATTACAAGTTAAATACTTGATTAAGACAAAATAACTAAAACAATTTTTATTCAAACCAAAATATTACTTAGATTTAAAAAATGATAAGAGTATATTTATATGTTCAAAATTATATTTTTATATTAATAATATTAATTTATAAATATATATTTGTTCTATAAAAAATTTTCAGTAAACTTTCAAGTCATTATTATATCATTATAATGTACTAAAGGTGATATCATTTGTGAAATCAATAGTTTTCACTATTCACCAAAAATCAACTATTTCTATAAAATAACAACAAATCACCCTAAACTAATTTTTATGTTATGAATTCAAAAAAAAATAAAGTTTTTGAACTACATTGGAATTTTTTGGGCATATGATATTATTTTTAGATTCTTTTTCTCTTCATGGTTTTCAATCTATTTCATGGGTAAAAGGAACGAATTTTTTAAGTCAATCTTTGGGATGAGACAATGAGACCCACTATCCCCAGGTTTGTTTATATTAACTCATAATTCTCTAAGAATATTTATTAATGCCAATATTTTTTAAGGGTTGACTTATACCTTTAGGTGAATATCCCACTTCCAAGGCATTTCCCATTTAATTTTTTGCAGGTGACATGGTTATTTTTCTCAATAAGAGCTCAAAATCCATCTTAGGCATCAAGAAATTTCTATAAGAGTATTGAAAATGTTGCGGAAAACTTATAAATTATGGAAAAAAACAGTTTATACATCTCGAGGAAATTCTCATAGATCTATGTCAGTAGAATATAATCCATCACCATAATTCAAAAAAATCATCCCAATGGAATACTTAGGTGCTCCAATTATGACTAGAAGGATATGCATCAAGCACTTAGAAAAGGTGTTGGGGAAGATCACTTCTTGGATAATCAATTTGAAGGATTTATTCCTTTATTTATGAGGTAGGGTCACTCTCATGAACATTGTGTTATCCTCTACTCCCATGCACGTACTTTCAGTCCTTAAAGTTACAAAGTTAGTGATTAAAAATATTGAGAACCAATTAACATCATTTATCTAGGATTATATTTAATGTGGTAGGTTCCATTGGGAATCCTTGTCAAGAATGAAGTTACATGCAGATGGGGGTGGTATAGGTTTACTAAGTGTTTTGAAAACAATGCAATGCATGCATGCTAGGCTAGCTTGGGAAGTGGTTAAAAGGAACAGGTTGTGGGCAGAGATCATCACTGAGAGATATAGGGAGAACCTAGAGATGTTTAAGAGGAACTACTTGAATTTATGGAGAAATATCCAAATCCATATTACTTATATCAAGAGGAATGCATATTGGATCATTTGGAGGGGTGAAATTAATGTCTATATGATAATTGGGTAGGGAGTACACTTAGATTTCCAGGATTTTTGATTCTGGATACCATGTTCAAACAATCTAGTGTACATCCTTATTTCATCTAGGCTATTTTCAATAAATAACAACTCATTTTATTCTAGATGATTAAACTCACTGATGAGTAGGACAAGTGTACTTTCAAGGCCACTTCAATAGGATCCTTCTCGATTAAGGATTATAGATCAATCATTTTGAAAACACACATTTGGGATGAAGGGGGCTATCTCCTTTGCTGTAAAGAGATATATCTAAAGTATACCTTTGTTCTTTGATGTTTTTTGAACCACATGATATCAATATATGAAGAGGTAATATATAAAGTAATTAATATTGTTTATAAATTCTTTTTTTACAACACTATTTCATTTAGTATACAACACACAAATTCATTAAGAGTGAGTGGTAATGAACAGTGTGACATGATGTGGGTGAATTTATGGGCTTATCATACCATTATATTCATGATGCTTATTTTTTCCAAAGGTTGTTCCAAGGGGTGGGTTGGAATCAGTCAGATTAGTTGGAAAGAGATATCATCATGTATGTTGGGTGTTAGTTCATTTTGAAGGATATGAACAGGGCCTGGTATGAGGGAATTTCATGCTCCAAGATGGCACTAGTAGCCAAAAAAAGATTTTTTATCTCTGATATGTGTGTTCTTATCAAAAAATGGGAAGATGATCCTTTAATGAGTCATCTAATAAAATATAATAACCATCATCATCATCCTTCTAGACACATAATTAACCTCGATGAGCAGTGGATCTGTCTGAACCCCCTATCAATGGGATGAATCTCAACATTGATGGTTCGTGTGTCATGGTAAAAATGATGGTGAAGGTTTTGTTTGAGACCTAAATGGATGTTTCGTTGCAGCTTTCAGGGTGAACATTGGGAGAGGGGACTCTCTTAAATAAGATTCATGGCACTTCTTAAAGTTATTTAGTTTTGAATTTCCAATAATATTAATCTCACAAACATAGATAATGATTCCAAAATTATTTTCATCTCTCTAAATAACTTCATCACAACCCCATGGTCCATTTATTACCATATCTGTAGATGTATATCTCTCATTGATAGCCAGAATAGCTTTCAACACACTTGGATAAGAAAATAAGGTGAAGGATTTTATCATGTCGAGGTACTCTCATAATGATGACTTTATTACATTTTCCAGTGTGGGATCCCTCCCCCAGTCTTTTTGAACATTATTATAGGATACTCTCTTGGGATTCACTATTTTAGAACCCCTTAACCCCTTTTTTTCCATCAATATTGTAGGGTTAAATATACACAGTCATGGTTCTATGTGTTTCTCCATTTAATAAAATAAATAATTTTGGGTGGAGTACCACCAGTCAAATCATAATATGCTCATTATCATGAATTCCACATATAATGGAGACATTTTTCATTCATGGAAATTAAGTAAGCCAAAAAAGAACGGGTTTCATGATAGCATCATATAAAATATAACAATGAATAACTAATCAAATTTCCTAAAAAGATAAATGGATTATTATAAGACCCCAAATTTAAACATTACATAATCTTGAATTAAGTTAATAATTAACATTGAGGATCTTTTTAGGTTTATAGATTAAGAGAATTATGTCATAACTTATACAAAACATCTTGAATATTACATGTAGAAACTTCTTCTCAGTATCAATTTTTTTCATAAAATCAAAACTCTTAAATAAAAATAAACATTTTTAGTTACATGTTTTAAATATCATGACTTTTCCATGATCCCATCCATGACCCTATTCCACCTTAAGTCCTGTGAAAAATATTTTAAAAACTTGGGATGAGTATAAAAAGCTCAATAAGGGATACATAAATAATGAAAGCTTTTCGGTTTCAAAATAGCA
This sequence comes from Viscum album, assembly GCA_963277665.1. Taxonomy (NCBI): domain Eukaryota; kingdom Viridiplantae; phylum Streptophyta; class Magnoliopsida; order Santalales; family Viscaceae; genus Viscum; species Viscum album. The sequence goes on from OY728165.1 coordinate 625,784,104, forward strand.
TGAAAACAACGCATAATTAATCATAAAGTAATACTTTTCACCTTAAAGAAGTAGAAAAAAACACTTCACTGAATATAATCTCATTGATTACCCTTTTGGTAACCAAAATATTACCATAAATCCCATAGAAAACAATGTATAACATATAAAGGTAACTTTGGACATAAACAAACTTAAATGGAATAACCATACGGTCGACTTCCATACATATTATGAAATAAAATAGCCATAAGGATTACTTACATAACCAATGAATTGGTGGTTATAATTTAACCACCCGTACTTTTTTTATAACGGAACCACCCATCATTTATTTTATCACATAACCAACTATCAAATGTCCAAGTACCATTATATAATCATAACACATAAAATATTAAAAATATTAACATTTTTCTAATAAAATATTATTTGAAATCACAAGAAATAATTTCAAGATATTGAAATAACCAATCCATTTCAAAAACCATTTCCAATACAAAAACACCCAAAAAGGGAATAAGGTATTTCTTTTCCTTTTAAAAACATTAAGGCTTATAGAGGAAGTTAAATAACGATTACGGTAGCAGAGAGGTCATTGTCGCCGCATATGTTAAAAATATTCCTCTTGTCGTTTAGTAAAATTATACATAGAAAAATATTCCATTTGAATGAAATTAAAAGTCAAAGGTTTTTTACCCTGTATAAAATCAATTCATGTATAAATAAAAATATTCCTCAATGAAAAAAGATTGATAAAAAGTCCCATATGAAAATTCAACAGCCTAACGGCGTCACTTAAAAATTCAGAAAATGAGGTGATGAGATTGAAAAGGGTATATCATCACTTGGACATAAAATATATAGCAATAAAGATATATAATAATATATTCTAGTACAAGATAATTTAAATTAAAATACATAATATAAAAGAAGTCTTTGACTAAAAGGGTAGGGTGAAAGGTTCCCTTACCTCGAGCCTGACTTGCCTTGTATGTTCCTTGTTCTTCCTGAATAATAAATTTGAGTTAATTTATACTTTCTTAAGAACATTTTTCAAGTTTATCATTCCTTTTATATCACTTATTACCTTGATATAACAATTAGTTAATTATTTGAGTTCATATCAGACATTCTGTCTATGTTTGGAACTTGAGTCAAAAATGAACTTGTTATAATTACAAATTGTCCATGTGGTCAAAATTCCATTATCTATAGAATTATATTAATGATTTAGATATCAAATATATCAAATATATCTATTATATATGTATTTATAATATACCATATCATTTGGATATAAGAAATGAAATGCACTGTTCATTGAGATGGTAAGCCATACGTACGCATGAACGCTACTTTCATTTATTTTTAATATTTAAAGGATCGAAAACTAAATGATACATAGGTATATTATAATTGAAGTGTAATATATATGTTATATATGTTATATATGTTAAATAAGTTTATTAATTCCATCCTTTATATGTTCCATGTATAGCATGAACGAGTCATATCACTTTGAGGGGGTTGTAGTCCGCACTTCCTCAAATGAAATTATCATATTTATACAACATGAAAATAATAAAGATATGTTATAAATGATAATTAAATAATCATAGAGGTAAAATAAATATCATATATATAATATATAATTATATTTCCATCATAATTACCACCATGATAGGTGGTAGGATAAGATTGAACAATCATCATTTCGTGAGGCAGTAGTTTGTCATCCACATAAACAGTATGTTCTATACCCATTAGACGGAGGTGTGGGTAAGTGTAGTTAAAATAATTCTCATAAAAAATATATTATATTGAGTATACTGGTGTTTTTATGAAAAAAAAGTATAAAAAGAGAATATAGAGTGGAGAACGAAAATAATAGAAAGAAATTTGAGAGAAGGCGTTACCTCAAATCGGTTAACTTCTTTTCATTTGAGCTGAAGGGCTCTATTCAATTCCCTTCTTGCTTGGATAAGGCTTATAATAGGAATGAATGGATCTTTTAATATTATTTGGGCAATTTTTTGATAATACAAGGGTCTTGAGAGGTTTGTGTTATGAGTTAGAGGTGGTGGCCTTTTATTAGAGGGAGGAGGGTCTCTTTAGGAAAGATTGAAGGTATTATTTTATTATAAAATTATTTTCAGTTAAAAAAGGTCCAAAACTCATTAAATTAAAAGATACGATGACTATTGTTCGAAATAAAATCATCCGATAATAATTGGAGAGGTTTTGGATATTTTTTAATCCTTATCGTTTTTATTTAACCCTTTTTTACTCTTACCATTTTATCGTGCATTTAACACTTTGAGAATAAAAATAGTTAACAAAACATGAAAAATAACACATTAAAGAGTAAATAATAAAATTTTAGACTTATTATAACTATTTTTCAGAATATTATATTTTTTTTTAAATTATATAATATTTAATAAATTATTTTATATTTTAAAATATGAATTATGTCAATTTTGACCCTATTAATATCAAGACTATTTAAAAAATCCATAACTTGATTGGTTCGAAAAAAAATCATTCATACAAATATTACTTGTAAATATCATCCAAAAAATTATTTTATGATATCAAAATAACCAAATTTTACTTTTTTAACATTTATAATATCACTTATTTTAATCCTTTATTAATGAAGCAATCACTACATCATCATTGTGTCAAAATTAAATTGATTTAATTAATCTTTAAAATTTAAAAAAAATACCATGATTTAGGAAATATTTTTATCTTTCTAATTAATTTTTATAGTCTAAAATACCACTTATATAACCCCATATAAAAATTATTTTACTGTAAGATATATTTTTATGTTACATTTTCCTTGACATTAAATTAATATTTATAAAGTGTAAATTTCACATACAAGTGGCCCCATGGGGTCCCAAAATCAACCCAAGGATTCCCATGGTCATAAATGTATCATAAAATAGGATTAGGACACTTTTTAGGGTAATTTAATATTATTATAATATTATTTTTTACCCATATTTACCAGATTTACCATTTAACCATGGTAAATAAAATATGTCCTAAAGTTACTAATCATAATGTCTAAAAATAAAAGTTACCTATTTAAAAAAATTGGACCTTATGATTCCAAATATGGAATCCATTTCTCCAAATTAAAAACACAAAAGTTGTTGAAATTAATTTAAAATTAATTCTTGTTGTCAAAACCAAAAAAACGTGTTTTTATGAAATAATTACTATCAAAAGATTGACATGTGTTTATGTCTAACTAAAAAGTGAAATTAATTACAATGAAAAAAATTGGATTAAATAGTAAAAAATATTCTCATTACACTTTAAAACCAATTAAAAAGATAATCTAACCATACAAATAAATCATATGAAAAGACAATTTTGACTTAAAATGCAGTATTTTTCACTATTCATTAAAAAATGAACTTTAAAAGAAAAATACCAAAAAATTACCTAAAGTAAATTTTTATGTCCCAATAATAAAGAGGAAGTTTATTTTGTCAAATGTAACATAAAAAAATGACAAAAACTAGATTTAAAATGGGTTCTCCATCCAAAGATGGTAAAACTACCTTTTAAAAATATTAGAGTATTTATGCTTAAAATTGGATTCATTCTCATTTTAAGCCTCTAAATTTTATTAGATAAAAGTAAAAACATTTAACAAATATGTTTAATCATAATATGGTTAGTTTTTTTCATTACCATCAATATAACGTCTAGGCATTAACTACCATTTAAAATAATAATAGTATGTTATTATTTTTCAGTATGACTCAACCTTATGGGAAACACGACATTTCAGAGAAACCCATTATTGTGTATCTGTTACGCAATCGAAAATAGAATCCCATTTAAAGTAAAATTAATATCTTATTCATAAGTATTAATATAAATCAGAATAATTATTCTATAAATACCTGGTACGTTAGATCTTTTCCCCATTTTGGGAATTGTGTCCCCGTAATTATATTCACTTATAAAATAAGTGGGGGTATTTATCCCTCAGAGCATTTTCAGATTACCATGTTGCCTCTTCAACCATTTTTTTTTTCAAAAAACCTTTACCTGATTAATTACCTTATTCCACAACACTTGATCTCTTCATTCAAGAATTTGGACTAGTTGTTCCTCATAAGAGAGATTCTCTTCCAACTGAACTACCTATAGACTCAAAACATGTGTTGGATCTGACATATACTTTATCAACATTAAAATATAAAAATCATTGTGTATCTAGGAAAAAAATAGAGTTAAATCCACTCTATAGACAATTGATCCAACTTTATTTATGATTTTATAGGGTCCAGTGAACATTAGACTCAGCTTTTTCTTCTTACCAAAACACATCACACTTTTTCATGGAGAAAATTTGATAAAGACATAATCACCTCTCTTGAAAGAAATATCCTTCCTCCAGTTATCTTCATAACTTTTATGCCTACTCTGAGATGTCCTCATGTGTTTCTATATCAACTGAACTTTCTCCGCCATCTCTTCTACCAATTCTGGTCCTATCAACATCCTTTTAACTACTCCATCACAAAAAGCTGGAGTTTGACACCACTTTACATATAATGTCTCAAAAGTTCCATATGTATACTGGAATGAAAACTATTATTATAAGAAAATTCAACAAAAGAAAGATGTTGGTCCCAACTTCCTTGGTAATCCATTGAACAATCACGTAACATATCTTCCAATGTCTAAATTGTTCATTCTGACTACCTATCTGATTGTGGAAGAAAAGATGTACTAAAATTTAATTCAATACCCAATAACTTCTGAAAGACTTTCCAAAAGATAGAAGTAAACATGAGATCATGATCAGATACAATAGATAGGGGAACTCCTTGTAAACTGGATATCTCTTTAACATACAACAGAGAAAGTTGATCTAGAGACAAAGTATCTTGAATAGGAATGAAATGTGCAGATTTAGTCAATCGATCAATAGTAACCCAGATTGCATTATTATTTCAACATGTCTTTGGTAATCCCAAAATGAAGTCCATGGATATATTTTTCCATTTCCACTCTGGCACCAGTAAGGGATGAAGCATCACTTTTGGTAATTTTCACTCTGCTTTATCCTATTTACAAGTCAAACACTTCAGAGTAAAGTTAGCAATATCACTTTTCATTCCATCCCACCAGTAATACTCCCAAAGATCTTTGTATATCTTAGAACTTCTAGGATGAACTGAAAATAGGGAACTATGAACTTCACATAACAACTCTTTCTTCAGCTGTGAATCACAAGGCACACATAATCCATTCCCAAACCTCAAAACATAATATTTATCAATGTTAAATTTAGGTAACTTACCCTTCTGAAGCAACTCTACCTTTTTATGCAACTCACTATCTTCTTTCTGCACTTTATTTATTCTATTAGCTAGAGACAATTTCACTTACACCTGAAACCAAACATATGAATTTCCTACACCAATAACTTCTATGCCAAAGTTCATAAAATCGCTAATCAAAGTATCTTGTTCCAAACATAGCACAGTTAATGTAGCATTACTCTTTCGGATCAAAGTTTCTGCCACTTTATTTTCCTTTAATGGATGGTAATGGATCATATAATCATAATCCTTGATTAATTCTAACCATCTCCTCTTTCTCATGTTTAATTCCTTCGAAGTGAATATATACTTCAAACCTTTGTGATCAGTATTTATTTCACACTTTACACCATACAAATGATGCCTCCAAATTTTTAATGAAAAAAAAACAACAGCTAATTCCAAATCATGTGTAAGGTAATTTAACTCAAGAGGTTTCAACTAATGTGAATCATAAGAAATTACCTGATCATTATGCATTTGGAAACAACCAAGTCCTTTCAATGAAGCATCACTGTAGATAACAAACTCTCCATTTCTAGAAGGTAGTGCCAATACTAGAGCACTCAACAATCTTCTTTTCAATTCTTGAAAACAATCATCACATTATTTTTTCCAAATGATCTTAACACCATTTTGAGTTAAACTGGTCAGTGGGATAGATAACCATGAAAAACTTTCAGCAAACCTTCAGTAATAGCCTACCAAACCAAGAAAACTATGGATCTCTGTGATATTGGTGGGTCTTGGCCACTCTTAAAAAACATTTTTAGAAGGGTCTACATCTATGTCATCTTTAGAAATAATGTTACCAAGGAATGAAATTTTTTGTAACCAAAACTCACACTTTCAGAATTTCCCATACAGTTTCTCTTCTTTTAAGGTTTGAAAAACAACCCTTAAATGACATTCATGTTCCTATAGGATTTTCAAATATAACATGATACCATACATAAAAACAAGAAACATTTATCACCTAAGTCAGCTAATACATCACTGCAACAAACTATTCATTTTTTATTTTGATCATCTCAGGATGCTGATTTGGAAGGTTATTCTCCCATGTATGCCTTCCCAACATAGCTTTCCTATTTCCTTTGCAGAAAACCATTCTGAACAAATATATCTCAGATAAAGAAACATGGTAATATTCAAATTCTATATCATTTCAATCCTTCCATTAATTAATTTATGGATATTAATTTAACAATATTTTAACTCCTAAAGTTATCTAAACTGACATCGGATACCAACTATAAGGCCCCAACCTTAAACATTACATAATCTTAAAATAATTTAATAATTCACATTGAGAATCTTTTCATCTTTATATATTTAGATAATTAGGTTATAACTTACACAAACCATCTTGAATATTACATGTAGACTCTTCTACTCAGTAACCATTTTTTAATAAAATAAAAACTCTTAAAAGAAAAGAAACATGTTTAGTTATATTTTTTAAATGGAATGAATTTTCCATGATCCCATCCTTCACTGTATAGCACCTTAAGCCATGTGAAAAACATTTCAAAAACTTGGGATGAGAATAAAAATCTCAATAAGGGTTACATAAAGAAGGAAATCTGTTTTTTTTTTCAAAACAACATGTAAACCATCCACACTTAATCATAAAGTAATACTTTATCACCTTAAAGAAGAAGAAAAAAACACTTCACTGAATATAAGTTAATTGATTACCCTTTTCTAACCAAAATATTACCCTAAATTCCATATAAAACAATGTATAACATATAAAGATAACTTGGGACATAAAAATACTTAAATGGAATAACCATACGGTCGACTTCCACACATATTACTAAATGGAATAGCCATACGGATGACTTCCATACCTATTTTATTGGAGGTTATAATGTAACCACCCATAGTTGGTTTATCATGGAACCACCCGTCATTTGTTTTATCTTGTAACCACCCATCAAATGTCCAAGTACCATTATATAATCATAACACATAAAATTTTGAAAATATCAACATTTCACTAATAAAATTTTATTTTATATCACAATAAGTCATTTCAATATATTGAAATACTCAATCCATTTCAAAAACCATATTCAATATGAAAACACCCAAAAAGTTAATAAGGTATTTCTTTTCCTTTTAAAAACATTAAGTCTTACTGAGGAAGCTAAATAACGATTACGGTGGCGGAGATTTCATTGTCTCCGCATACATTAAAAACATTCCTTTTGTCATTTAGGAAATTGATATGTATAAAAATATTACCATTGAAAGTAATTAAATGTAAAAGGTGTTTATAAACTGTATAAAAGAAAGTCGTGTATAAATCAGAATATGCCTCAAAGAAAGGAGATTGAGTAAAAGTCCCTTATGAAAATTTGACAGCCTAACAGCGTCACTTAAAAATTCAGAAAATGAGTTGATGAGAGAGAAAAAGGCATATAGTCACTTGGAAATAAAATTTAAAATAATAAGGATATAAAAGAACATATCCCAACATAAGAGAATATAATTTAAAATACATAACATAAAATAATTCTTTGACTAAAAGAGGAGGGTGAAAGGTTTCCTTACCTCGAGTCTTACTTGTCTTGTATGTTCCTTGTTCTTCCTAAATAATAAAATTAAGTTAATTTATAATTTCCTAAGAAACTTTTTCAAGTTTATTATTCCTTTTATATCACTTATTACCTTTCCATAATGATTAGTTAATTATTTGAGTTCATATCGGACATTCTGTCGAGGTTCATAACTTGAGTAAAAAATAAACTTGTTATAATTACAAATTGTCTGCCTGGTTAAAATTACATTATCCACAAAATGATATTCCTGATTTAGATATAATATATATCATATATATCTTTTATATATGTATTTATAATAGTCCATATCATTTGGATATAAGAAATGAAATGCATCATTCATGGAGATTGTAAGTCGTACGTACGCATGAACGCTACTTTCATTTATTTTTCATATTTAGAGGAATGAAAACTAAATGATAAATAGGTATATTATAATTATATTATAACATATATTTTAAATATGTTTCATAAGTATATTAATTACATCCTTTATATTTTCTATGTATAGCATGAATGAGTCGTAACACTTTGAGGGGGCAGTAGTCCGCACTTCCTCAAATGAAATTATAATATTTATATAACATGAAAAGCATAAAAGTATATTACAAATGATAATTACAGAATAATAGATATAATATAAATGCCATAAATATCATATATAATTATAGTTCCATCATAATGGCAACCATGATATGTGGTAGAAGAATATTGAACAATCATCGTTTCCTGATGCAGTAGTTCGTCGTCCACATAAATAATATGTTATATACCCCTTAGATGGAGGTGTTTGTAAGTGTAGTTTGAATAATTATAAAAAAAACCTAGTATACTTATTATACTTTTGTTTTTATGTAAACAAGAATAATAATATCATAGGTAGTGGAGAAGGAAAAATAATGGAAAGAAACTTGAGAGAAGACGTTACCTCAACTCGGGTAACTTCTTTCGATTTGAGATAAATGGCTCTCTTTAATTTCATTCTTCCTAGGGGGAGACTTATAGAAGGAATATATGGATGTTGGGAGCTTATTTGTTCAGATTTTTGATGAGTAAATGAGCTTTATGTGTGTGTGTTATGGGTTAGAGTTGGTGGAATTTTATAAGAGGGAGGAGGGTCTCTTTACGGAAGTTTGAAAGTATTATTTTATTATAAAAATATTTTCGGATTAAAACGGTACAAATTTCATTAAATTAGAATATAAGATGACTATTGTTAAAAATAAAATAATCCAATAAGAATTTTAAAGGTTTTTGATATTTTTTAATCCTTATCTTTTTTATTTAACCCTTTTTTACTCTGGCCTTTTTATCAAGCATTTAACACTTTGAGAATCAAAATAGTTACCAAAACATGACAAATATCCCATTAAAGATTCAATAATAAAATTTTAGACTTATCATAACTATTTGAATGAATCTTAGATTTTTTTTAATATTATATATTTAATAAAATATTTTATATTTTAAAATATGAATTATGTTAATTTTGACACTATTCATGTCATGGCTTTTTAAAAAATCCATAACAACTTTATTGATCAGATAAAACATCATTAATACAAATATAAAATATAACTATATTGCATAAAATTAATGTATGAAATAAAAATAACCAAATTATATTTATTTTTAACATTTATAATATCACTTATTTGAATCCTTTATTAATAAAGCAATCACTGCATCATCATTGTGTCATAATTAAATTTATTTATTTAATCTCTAGAAATTGTAAATAAAATAAGATAATATATTAAATAGTTTTATCTTTCTAATTTATATTTATAGTATAAAGTATAACTTATATAACCCCATATAAAAATTGTTTTACTAAAGGATATATGGTTATGTTACATTTTTATTAACTTTAAATTAATTTTTATAAAATGTCATTTTCACTTACAAGTGGCTACATGGGTCACAAAAATTGAGCCAAGGATTCCCAAGGTTGGACATGTATCATCCTTTAAGATTACTACATGTGTTAAGGTAATTTAATATTATTTTTTTACCCTTATTTACCATATTTACCATTTAACCATGGTAAATAAAATATTTACTAAAGTTACTATTTATAATTTTTAAAAATAAAAGTTACCTATTTACACAATTTGGACCTCATGATTCCAAATATGGAACCATTTCTCTAAATGCCAAATACACAAGTTTTAGAAATTAATTTAAAATTAATTCTCGTTGTCAAAACTAAAAATCGTGTTTTTATGAAATAGTAAGTATCAAAATATTGACATGTGTTTATGTCTAACTAAAAATTGATATTGATTACAATAAACAAAATTTGATTAAATGGTAAAAACATAATTTAATTACACTTTAAAACCAATTAAAAATATAATCTACCCATATAAATAAATCAGATGAAAAGATAGTTTTGACTTAAAATGCAGTATTTTTCACTATTCATTAAAAAATGAACTTTATTATAAAAATAAAAAATTTACCCAAAGTAATTTTTTATGTCCCACGTCTAAATGATAAGTTTATTTTTTCAAATGGAACATATAAAAATTACAAAAAACTAGATTTAAAAGGGGTTCTCCCTCAAAAGGTGGTAAAACTACCTTTTAAAATATTGGAGTATTTATTCTTAAAATTGGATTCATTCTCATTTTAAGATTATAAATTTTATTGGATAAAATTAAAAACATTTAAAAAACATGTTTAATTATAATATGGTTAATTCTGTTCATTACCACCAATACAATAACTAGGCGTTAACTGTCATTTAAAATAATAATATTATGTTATTATTTTTCAGTATGAATCAGCCTTATGTGAAACATGAGATTTCAAAGAAACCCATTGCTACGTGTTAGGTACTCCATTGAACATAGCATCCCCTTTAAAATAAAATTAATTTCTTATTAAAAATTATTAATAGAAATCAAAAGTATTATTCTATAAATATCTGGGATGTTACATCCTTCTCCCCTTTTGGGAATCGCGTCCCCATAATTCTATTCACTTATCAAATAAGTGGGGGATATTTATCCCTCATAGAATTTTGAGATTCTCATGTTGCCTCTTCAACCGAATGGTTTTTCCGTAAAACCTTTACCTGATTAATAACCTTATTCCACAACACTTTCTCTCTTCAGTTAAGAATCTGGACTGGTTGTTCCAAATAAGAGATATTCTCTTCCAACTGAACTATTTATGGACTCAGAACATGAGTTGGATCAAGGATATACTTTCTCAACAATGAAATATAAAAAACATTGTGCACCTGGGATAAACATGGAGGTAAACCAACTCAGTAGGAAACTGGTCCAACTTTTTTTAAGATTTTATAGGGTCCAATTAACCTAAGACTCATATTTCCCTTCTTACCAAAATGCTTCACACTTTTCCATGGAGAAACGTTGAGAAATACATGATCACCTACCTCGAAAGAAAGATCCTTCCTCTGGTTATCCCCAAAACATTTCTGCCTACTCTGAGATGTCCTCATGTGTTTCTGTATCAACTAAACTTTCTCTACCATCTCTTCTACCAATTCTGGTCCTATCAACTTCCTTTCACCAACTTCATCCAAAAAATATGGAGTTCGACACCGCTTTCCATATAATGCCTCAATGGTGCCATCTTTATAATGGAATGAAAACTATTATTATATGAAAATTTAACCAAAGAAAGATGTTGGTACCAACTTCCCTGGTAATCCACTGAGAAATCACGTAGCATATCTTTCAATGTATGAATTGTTTATTCTGACTGCCCATCTAATTGTGGATGAAAATATATACTAAAATTTAATTCAGTACCCATTGACTTCTGAAGTCCTTTCCAAAAGATAGAAGTAAACATGGGATCATGATCAGATAAAATGGAGAGGGGAACTCTATGTAACCTGAATATCTCTTTAACATACAACCAAGAAAGTTGATCTAGAGGTAGAGTATCTTGAATAGGAAGCAAATGGGCAGATTTAGTCAATCGATCAATATTAACTGAGATTTCATTATTACCTCGACATGTCTTCGGTAATCCCCCAATGAAGTCCACTGATATATTTTCCCATTTCCACTCTGGAACCGGTAAGGGATAAAGAATCCCTTTCAGTAACTACCTGTCTACTTTAATCTATTGACAAGTCAAACACTTCATAGTAAATTCAACAATATCTCTTTTCATTCAATCCCACCAGTAATACTCCCGAAGATCTTTGTACATCTTAGTACTTCCAGGATGAACAGAAAACTATGAACTTCACATAACAACTATTTCTTCAACTGTGAATCACAAGGCACACATAATCTATTCTCAAACCTCAAAACATAATCTTTATCAATGTTAAATTCGGGTAACTTACCCTTCTGAACCAACTCTACCTTTTTCTACAACTCGCTGTCTTCTTTTTGTGCTTTCATTATTCTATATTATAGAGACAATTTCACTACCAACAGAAACAGAACAGAGGAATTTACTGCACCAAAAACTTCTATTCCAAAGTTCATCAAATCGTTAATCAAAGGATCATGTTCCAAATGTATCACGGTTAATGTAGCATTACTCTCTTGGATCAACACATCTTCCACTTTATTATCCTTTCCTGGATGGTAATGAATCATGCAATAATAATACTTGATTAATTCTAACCATAACATATTTATCATGTTTAATTCCTTCTAAGTGAATATATACTTCAAAATTTTGTGATCGGTATATATTTTACACTTTACGCCATACAAATGATGCCTCCAAATTTTTAATGTAAAAAAAACAGCAGCTAATTCCAAATCATGTATAGGGTAATTTAACTCATGAGATTTCATCTAACATAAAGAATAACCAATTACCTAATCATTATACATTATGACATAACCAATTCCTTTCAACAAAGCATCACTATAGATTACAAACTCACTATTTTGGGAAGGTAGTTCTAATACTAGAGCATTCACCAATATTCTTTTCAATTCATGAAAACAATAATCACATTCTTTTGTCCAAATGAACTTAACACCCTTTTGATTTAAATTAGTTAGTGGGCTAGATAAACATGAAAAAATTTCAACAAAACTTCGATAATAGCCTTCTAAACAAGAAAACTATGGATCACTGTGATATTAGTGGGTCTTGGCCACTCTTCAAACTGTTTTGTTTTAGAAGGGTCAACAATTATGTCGTCTTTATAATAATGTGACCAAGGAATGAAATTTTTTGTAACCAAAACTCACACTTTTGGAATTTCCCATACAGTTTCTTTTCTTTTAGGGTTTTCAAAACAGCCCTTAAATGAATTTCATGTTCTTATAATCTTCTATAATATAACATGATACTATCTATAAAAACAACCAACATTTATCACCTAATCCATCTAATCCATCACTACAAAAAACTATTAAATTCTAATTCTGACCATCTTAGGAAGCTATTTTGGAAGGTTATTATCCTCTATATTCCTTCCCAGCATAGCTTCCATATTTCCTTTGTAGAAAACCATTCTAAACAAACATATCTCATATGAAGCAATATTCAAATCTTCAAATTCTATATCATTTCAATCTTACCATAAATTAGTTTATGAATATTAATTTAACAATATCCTAACTCTTAAAGTTGTATAAACCGACCTATGATACCAACTATAAGGCCTCAGCCTTAAACATTACATAATCTTGAATTAATTTAATAATTAACATTGATGTTCTTTTAAGTTTTATAGATTTATAGAATTAGGTCATAACTTACAAAAAACATCTTGAATATTAAATGTGACACTTCTACTCGGTATCCATTTTTCCATAAAAAACTCTTAAAAGAAAAGAAACATGTTTAGTTACATGTTTTAAATAGCATGAATTTTCCTTGATCCCACCCTTGACCCTATTCCACCTTAAGTTATATGAAAAACATTTCAAAAACTTGGGATAATAATACAAAACCCAGTAAGGGATACACAAATAAGGAAATCTGTTAGTTTTCAAAAAAACATGTAAACCATGAAAACTTAATCAAAAAGTAATACATTTCACCTTAAAGAAGTAAAAAAAAACACTTCACTATATATATATTCATTGCTTTCACATTTTGTAACCAAAAGAGTTCTATAAATCCCATAGAAAACAATGTATAACATATAAAGGTAACTTGGGACATAAAAATACTTAAATGGAATAACTATACGATCTACTTCCACACATATTACTAAATGGAATAGCCATACGACATACTTGCATACCCAATTCATTGGTTATTATAATGTAACCACCCATCGTTGGTTTATCACGGAACCACCCGTCATTTGGCTTATCATGTAACCACCCGTCAATTTTCCAAGTACCATTATATAATCATAACACATAATATATTTCAAATATCAACATTTCACTAATAACATTTTATTTAAAATCACAAGAAATAATTTCAAGATATTGAAATACTCAATCCATTTCAAAAACCATATTCAATATGAAGATTCCCTAAAAGGTATTAAGTAATTTCTTTTCCTTTTAAAAACATTAAGGCTTATATAGGAAGCTAAATAAAAATTACGACGGTGGAGAGGTCATTGTCTCCGCATACATTAAAAATATTCCTTTTTTCGTTTAGTAAAACGCTATGTAGAAAAATATTCCATTTGAATGAAATTAAAATTTAAAGGGTTTTATGAACTGTATAAAATCAAGTCGTGTATAAATTAAAATATTCCTCAAAGAAAGGATATTGAGTAAAAGTCCCTTATGAAAATTTGACAGCCTAACAGTGTCACTTAAAAATTTAGAAAATGAGTTGATGAGAGAGAAAAGGGTATATCATCACTTGGAAATAAAATTTACCATAATAAGGATATATAATAACATATCCCAAGATAATATAATTGAAATTAAAATACATAACATAAAATAAGTCTTTGAATAAAAGAGGAGGGTGAAAGGTTCCCTTGCCTCGAGTCAGACTTGTCTCGTATGTTCCTTGTTCTTCCTGAATAATAAAATTAAGTAAATTTAGACTTTATTAAGAACCTTTTAAAGTTTATTATTCCTTTTATATCACTTATTACCTTTCTATAACAATTAGTTAATTATTTGAGTTCATATCGTACATTTTGTCGATGTTCAGAACTTGAGTCAAAAATGAACTTGTTATAATTACAAATTTTCCATGAGGTCAAAAGTACATTATCCACAGAATGATATTCATGATTTAGATATCATATACATAATATATATCTAGTATATATGTTTTTTTAATATTCCATAGCATTTTGATATAAGAAATGAAATGCACCATTCATGGAGACGGTAAGTCGTACGTACGCATGAACGCTACTTTAATTTCTTTTTAAAATTTAATGGAATGAAAAATAAATGATAAATAGGTATATTATACTTAAATTATAATATATAAGTTATATATTTTTCCTAATTTTATTAATTTCATCCATTATACGTTCCATGTATAGCATGAACGAGTCATGTCACTTTGAGGGGGCGGTAGTCCACACTTCCTCAAATGAAATTATCATATTTATACAACATGAAAAGTATAAAGGTATGTTCTAAATTATAATTACAGAAGCATAGAGATAAAATAAATATCACAAATATCATATATAAATACAGTTCCATCATAATTTATACCATGATACGTGGTAGGAGAAGATTGAACCATCATCGTTTCGTGAGGTAGTAGTTCACCGTCCACATAAACAGTATGTTCTATACCCATTAGACGGAGGTGTGTGTAAGTGTAGTTCGAATAATTCTCATAAAAACAACCTATTATATTTATTATACTATTTTTTCATGAAAACAAATAATAATAAGATCATAGTTAGTGGAGAAAGAAAAATAATGGAAAGAAACTTGAGAGAAGACGTTACCTCAAATCGGTTAACTTCTTTTGATTTGAGCCAAATGGATCTCTTGAATTTCCTTCTGCCTAGGGAAAGGATTCTAGGATGAATATATAGATGTTGGTAACTTATTTAGGTAGATTTTGTATGAGACAATGGGCTTTATAGATGTGTGTTATGGGTTAGATTTGGTGGCCTTTTATAAGAGGGAGGAGGGTCTCTTTAGGAAAGTTTGAAAGTATTATTTTATTATAAAGAGATTTTTCGGTTTAAAAAGCTCCAAAACTCATTAAATTATAAGATAAGATGACTATTGTTAGAAATAAAATCATCTAATAATAATTGGATAGGTTTTGTATATTTTTTAATCCTTATCATTTTTATTTAACCCTTTTCTATTCTTACCATTTTATCAAGCATTTAACACTTTTAGAATCAAAATAGTTACCAAAACGTAACAAACATCCCATTAAAGAGTCAATAATAAAATTTTAGACTTAAGATGACTATTTTACTGAATCTTATATTTTTTGGAATTTTAAAATTTTTAATAAAATATTTTATATTTTAAAATATGAATTTGGTTAATTTTGACACAATTCATATCATGAATTTTTTAAAAAACCATAAAAACTCTATTAATTCAAAAAAAACTTCATTAATACAAATATAACATGTAACTATCATCCATAAAATTCTTGTATGACATCAAAATAACCAAATTATTTTCATTTTAACATTTATAATATCACTTATTTGAATCCTTTATTAACCAATCAATCATTGCATCATCATTTTGTCATTATTAAATTTATTTATTTAATCGCTAAAAATTATAAATAAAATACCACGATGTAGTAAATAGTTTTTTATTTCTAATAACTATTTATAGTTGAAAATATCCCCTATATAAACCCATATAAAATTTTTTTTACTAAAAGATATATGTTTATGTTACGTTTTCCTTAACTTTAAATTAAGTTTTATAAAATGTCATTTTCACTTACAAGTGGCTCCATGGGGTCCCAAAATCAACCCAAGGATGCCCATCCCCAGACATGTATCATCCAATAGGATTAGTACATATGTTAGATTTGTAACGCCCTGACCCTAGTTACCCACAGTCGGTGCATTATTACATAACATTGGCATGATCACAAGAAAGATCAAGTCTCGAAAGAACGGTTAGTTTAGTAGCCTTGGAAACACTAGATACATTCATAAAGTTTACAATGCATCATAAAATGAAAACTACAACAACATAGTCTCCATAGTCCACACTCATATCCCCTCATACTATCCCTGAAGGTCATTCATAAAATACTTCTTCACATCCTGGGAAAATTAAAACATAGAAAGGGGTGAGCTTAGATGCCCTGTAAGGATAATAATATAGAGGAAACTTTCATAAATAATCATAAACATATAAGTCAATGTATAAATAAAACAAAATCCTTTTAATCTTGAAATTCAGCATAATATGGCATAAATAAAATGAAATAATTCCATTTACTTATTCACATGGATATTCCACTAATCGAATAATCACATGCAATATCAATAACCACTTTCATAATGATGGAATGCATAATGTCATACAATCATAACCACGTAGCCAAGGACTCGTGCCAAGAATACAAATTAGATTTTGTCAAAGCCTCATGCCAAGACACTAGTTTGTCTCATCAGACCTACTGATGCATCGAGGAGCTATAGCGGGCTCCACCCGTCATTTACTAAGTCCAATGCATTCCCATATGAAAAGGTTTAAACTTAACATAAACATTCATATTAAAAATAGCATACGAAATGTAAATACTTTATCCATAAACCATGATTGGTATAAAAATAATGCATCCATAGTCAAACATATCACAAAACCTTCAATACAATATGGAAGTTTTGTATCATAATAAATCAACTTCAAATAAGATAAAATCCATCAAAGGATGTTGACATATATGAAATCAAAACTATTTGAGAGAAATATCTATTTTTTTGAAATCATTTAAAAGTAACTTAATTATAAAAGAAAGCATTTACTTTCAAAATATTCTTATAAGCTTTTAAGGGAAGCTTCGACGATTTTATAACGGTGGAAAATAGTCGCACCCGCCATATAAGTTAAAAAACATTCTTACTTTAATTCTGTCGAAAAGGTTAAAAAGGACCTTGTTTGGAAAACGACGGAAAGATTCCTTTATAAATTTCTTATAAAAAGTCAAAAAAGGGTATAAATGACTTTAACCCATATTCTGTAAAATAGTAAGAATGTTTTGAAATACATTTTTAAGAAACATGGATGTGGATGATAAAGAGGTCCTAGTAGATAATTATGTATAAACAACCTCGGATAATGAAGAGATTGTGAAATAAACCCTTACCTTGTACTTTTCCATGGTTGAGGGTAGGTTAACCTCCTTTATAATAGTGAACTAATTGTTATTAAATTATACAAGAATCATATACATTAATATGATATCATATATGATCTTTTAACATTGATTTCTTAATAATATCTTAGTATTATCATCGTTTCGGGTGTTAACGAATTCATTTTCCTTTATATATTTTGTTACATAATCCATGTTTGTTATGGATAGGTTGTATATTATTCATATCCAGAATGATATCAAGTCCTTAAACATTATTTTTAATCATCAAATGATAATTATAATTTTATGGATACGATGGGGAATGAATCTCATCATGTTCGTGGAGACCGTAGTCCGTACGTACGCACGAGCGACAATATCATTCTTTTGATATTAAAATAATATATAATTGGATGGTATATCATATATAAAGAATAATTATCATGTTATATTTATTATTTACATCAATTACATATCATTATCATACACATCCAAATAATAATGTTTTTGAATAACAATTACACCACAACGTGGAGACGGTAAGTCGTACGTACGCATGTATGGTGACATGTCATTCAAAGGATGGATAGAATAATGAATATGGATGAACCATATTTATAATAACATCATAGTATATAGAATATACTTGAGTTATTATTTTATAAATTAAATAACAAAGAAAGAAGAAGTTAAAGAATAAAGGAACTTGAAAAAGGGTGGTGAAAACATTACCTCTTCTTTGGGTTCTTCCTTTTGATTTGATCAAAAGGGATCCTTAGGTTGGATTTATGATCAAAATAAGACCTCTAAGTTGAATTGAGTGAAGTTTATAGAGTATTTGGTCAGGTTTTGTCCAAACCAAAAGGCTTTGAAGGTGTGAAGAATTGGTTATAAGTTGTGTCCTTTTATAAGGGGGAGGAGGGGCTCTTTAGGAAAAACATAAAGTATTAATTTAGAATAAATTCATATTCGTTTTATAATGGATAAAAATTGGATTATTCAAATTATAAGGTGGGTATGGGTCTAAATCCTTTAAACCAATAGATTTTAGACAGGTTTGGGTCATTATATTAACCATATCTTTTAGTTTTAACTCTTAGTTAATTAGATTGACATTTACCATGTCACTTTGTATTTGTATATTATATAGTTAATAAACTTACTATATACATCCAATCTACCCTCAAGTGGTCCATTAATGAGACACCTATCATTATATAAGTCCTTTGGCCGAACCTTAGATTTTTAGGAATAAAATATCAATTAATAATATAATACTTGTTTTAAAAAATCATTTATGTCAATTTTGAAAATATTTAATAATTGATTTTTGTTAAAGTCTTAACAACATTATTAATTCAAAAAAATAATTTAAGCAATACTAAAATTTCATATTAACTAATAAAATTAGTGTATGTCATCAAAAATTTCAAATTATATTTATTTTAACATTTATAATACTAATTATTTGATTATTTCATTAATAAAGAAAATACTGCACCATTATTGTGTCATAAATAAATTTAATTATTCAATGTCTAAAAATTATAAATAAAATACAATTATGTATAAAAGCTTTTTATCTTTATAATTAATATTTATAGTCAAAAATATAACATATATAACCCTATGTAAAAATTATTTTTCTAAAAGATATATGCTTATGTCATTTTTGTATTTACTTTAACTTAATTAATATAAAGTGTCATTATCACTTACAAGTGGATCCATGGGGTCCCAAAATTTACCCAAAGATGCCAATGGTCGTACATGTATCAACCAATAATGTTAAGACACGTTTTAGGGTAATTTATTATTATTATAATATTATATTTTACCCTTATTTACTGGATTTACCCTTTAACCATGGTAAATAAAATATTTACCGAAGTAATTATTCAAAATGTCTAAAAATAAAAGTTACCTATTTACACAATTTCGACCTTATGATTCTAAATATGGAATTTATTTTTATAAATTCAAAACACAAAAGTGGTAGAAATTTATTTAAAATTAATTCTCGTTGTTAAAACAAAAAACGTGTTTTTAAGAGATAATAACTATCAAAGGATTGACCCTTCTTTATGTCGGATTTAAATTTGAAATTATGTACAATGACCAAAATTGTATTAAATGGTAATAATATAATCTAAATATACTTTAAAACCACTCAAATTCATAATTTATCAATATTAATTATTTTGATTAAAAAAGTTGTTTTTACTTAAAATTTAGTAATTTTCACTATTCATCAAAATATAAAAGTTATCCGAAGTACAAAAAATTCACCCTAGGCTAATTTAGATATTCCAATTCCAAAAATGAGGCCCATTTTGAGAGATAAAATTTATAAAATTTCAAAAAGTGGGTATTACTATTCATAACGGCTACTTTGATTGGTCGCGGTGTGTTAGAATCTCGAAGTTGCATACAACACACGCTACTGTATTATTCAAAGAGAATCGTACCGTGGAAGCTTGGGGTGTTACATTCTCCCCTCATTCATATAATTTCATCCTCAAAATTTCTATAATACTACTGCATAAAAATTACTCGGGCGGTTCTTCATCATAAGTTCCTCGAGTTCCCACGTTGCCTCTTCCATCTTATGGTTTCTCCATAAAACTTTTACCAGACGAGTCATCCGGTTTCTCAGCACTTCTCTTGTATCAAGAATCCTAATGGGCTCTTCAGAATAAGACAGATCTGTTTTTAGTTCTAATTCCTCATAGGTGAGTACATGCGTTGGGTCAGGCATGTATTTTCTCAAAAGTGATACGTGGAATACATCATGAACTTTGGAGAGACTTGGCGGCATTGCCAAACGGTAAGCTACAGCCCCAATTCGTTCTAGAATTTCGAAAGGTCCAATGTACCTGGGACTCAATTTACCTTTCTTGCTGAAATTTATAACTCCCTTCCATAGAAATACCTTCAAGAAAACATGATCTCCTACCTGAAATTCTAAATCCTTCCTTCGGTTGTCAGCATACCTCTTCTGCCTACTTTGAGATTATTTGATGTGGTTTTGGATTACCTTTACCTTTTCTGTCGTTTCCTTCACCAGCTCTGGGCCTACAAGTTTTCTTTCACCAATGTCATCCCAATAGGTTGGTGTGCGACATCACTTTCCGTATAACGCTTCATATGGTGTCATCCGAATACTTGAATGGAAGCTATTGTTATAGGAAAATTCCACCAAAGGTAAATATTGATCCCACATACCCTGAAAGTCAAGTGAGAAAGATCTCAACATGTCTTCTAAGGTTTGAATATTTCGTTCTGATTGTCCATCAGTTTGGGGGTGGTAGGCAGTGCTCAAAAGAAGTTCAGTATCCAAGGCCTTCTGAAGACTCTTCCAGAATATTGATGTAAAACGTGGATCACGATAAGAAACAATCCATAGGGTTACTCCATGAAGTCTTAAAACTTCATTAATATATAGTCTTGCTAGACGTTCAAGTGGTTGATCATCCCTTATAGCAATAAAATGTGCTAACTTGGTAAGACGATCAACAATGACCCATATTGCATCGTTCCTTCTAGGAGTCTTTGGTAGTCCCATGACAAAGTCCATAGTGATATTATCCCATTTCCACTCAGTTATGGGAAGAGGTTTCATGACTCCTCCATGCTATTGCCTTCCAGCTTTCACTTTTATAAAAACCATACATCTTGACACAAAATCAGAAATCTCCCTCTTCATGTTGTCCCACCAAAAATGTTCCTTCAAATATCTATACATTTTGGTGCTCCCATGGTGTATAGAGAAATTCAAACTATGAGCATCATCCAACAATTCCCTTTTTAGATCAAGTATATCGGGAATACAAAGTCTCTTCCCAAATTTCAAAATTACATCTTCATACACAAAGTCACTCAATCTCCCATCATTCACATCTTTAATCTTCTTTTTAAATTCTTCATCATCGGTCTAATAACTCTTTATCCTTTCTAGTAAAGATGGTTTGGCAACCATTTGAAAAAGTATCGATGTTTCACCTTATATGGTAATTCCCATATCCATCTTCACTAGATCCATACAAATTGGATCCCTTTAAATTATCATCACGTTCAAAACTCCATGATCCTTTCTTCTCAAAGCATCTTCCACCTTATTTTCCTTCCCTGGGTGGTAGTGTATCGTGCAATCATAATACTTGAGTAGTTCGAGTCATCACCTTTTCCTCTATTGAGTTCTTTCTGTGAGAAAATATACTTCAAACTCTTGTGATCAGTATAAATCTCACATTTCTCACCATAGAGATAGTGTCTCCATATCTTCAAAGCAAAGATCACAGCTGCTAACTCAAGATCATGAGTAGGATAGTTTTTCTCATGAATTTTTAGTTTTCATGACGCATAGGCAATAACCCTATCATTCTGCATAAGGACACAACCAAGTCATTTCTTTGATGCATCACTATAAATAATGAACCCATCATTCCCCGATGGTAGAGTCAATATAAGAGAATTGACTAATCTTCTCTTCAGTTATTCAAAACATTCTTCACACTCTTTTTTCCCAAAAAAAAAATTAACCTTTTTACACGTGAGCTTTGTTAATGGGTTATCCAATTGGGAAAAATTATGGAAGAAACGTCGATAATAACCTGTTAAACCAATAAAACTACGTACCTAGGTTATTCTCATTGGTTCTGGCCATTCTTGGAATGCTCTTGTATTAGCAGGATCAACATAGATTCCATCCTTAGAGACAATATGGCCATGAAAAGAAATCTCTTGAAGTTAGAATTCACACTTGCCAAACTTCCCATATAATTCATGTCTTCTTAGAGTCTTCAAGATAATACGCAGGTGATTTTCATGATCTTATTAGATTTTGGAGTATACCAAGATATCATCAATAAATACCACTAAAAAATCATAGAGATATTCCTTGAACACTCTATTCATTAGATCCATGAAAATAGACGGTGCATTAGTTAGCCCAATAGGCATTACTGTAAACTTATAATGCCCGTACCTGGTTCGAAATGATGTCTTCGGAATGTCTTCCTTCTTCACACCCAACTGATGGTATCCAGATTGAAGGAAAATCTTTGAAAAGTATTGAGCTCCATGCAGTTGGTCAAATAAATCATCAATGCGAGGTAGGGGATACTTTTCTTTATTGTTATAGCATTGATCTCCCTATAGTCGATACATAACCTCATAGATACATATTTCTTTTTAACAAAAAGAATAGGGGATCCCCATGGAGAAACACTATGGTGAATAAATCCCTTATTACTCAATTCCTCTAGTTGTTTCTTTAGTTCAACTAACTCCACAGTGGCCATTCTATAAGGGGTCTTTGATATAGGCCTTGATCCAGGAATTAAATCAATGGAAAACTCAACTTCTAGTTCTGGAGGATGTCTAGGTAAATCTTCCAGAAACACATCTACATATTCTTTCACAATAGGTACATACTCTATTTGAACATTCCTTTCCTCACCCACAATCATTTCATTCTCTTCCTCCCCAATAATTGAATTTAGTTGAGCTACTGGGGGTGGATCTAGATAAGAATTAGGTGGTGACGATTCTGCTCTAAAGATAAGGTGTTCCTTATCATCATCATCAAAAATCATAACCTCCTTCTTCTTACAATAAATATTTGCATCATGGTCTGAAATTCAATCCATACCGAGGATTATATCAAAATCAATCATATGTATGATGACGAGATCAGCGGATAAAGAACATTTATGTGCTCTAATGGGGACCGATTTACAAAACTTTGTTGCAATGATACTTCCCTTAAGAGTTTTAACTGACAACTCCCTTGTTAAATCAAATTGGAAATATCTAATTTTCTTAGAAAACTGGGAGGATATGAAACAATGTGATGATCTAGAATCAAATAATTCATTTTCTAAACTTGAAGAAACCATTAAATTACCTGCCACCATGTCTTTCGGAGCTTCTACCTCAGCAGTAGTGATAGCATAAGCTTGTCCTTGATCCCTTGGCCTTTTCTGAGGTAAGTTACCCTGACGCTTAGGAAATTTATTTTCATAATTTCCCATCTCTCTAAAATTATAGCATTCCACGTTGACAGCAACTCTCTTTCCCTTGCAATCATGAGCTTGGTGGCCTTTTTCACCACACTTGTAACAGACTATCATTCCCTTCAAGCAAGTAATGGGGTGTTTCTTCCCACATTTACTGCAGGATGGATAATAAACTTTTCCCTTCTTCCCTTTATTTCCATTTCCAAAGTGGTCAGCAGATCTCTTCTTCTTTTGCTTTGCCTTAAAGTCGTAAGACTTAGAGAATTCCTTTTTTGTCTTGATAGCACATGAGACAATATCTTTGTACGACGAGAAATATTGTGAGACTAATACTTGACGGAGAAATGGTTTTAACCCATCAAATAAACGATCAATCTTACTTATTGGGTTACGTATATAATCTGCTGCATGCCTCGCTAACCTTGTAAAGATAGCCTCATACTTTGCGACATTCTCATCCTCCTTTTGCCTTAGACTCATAAATTGCCTTTCCATATCTGCTCGATGGTCACGAGGAAATTATTTTTCTAATAAAAGATCTTTTAACTCTCTCCATTTCATATTTGATACTTCATCATCTTCCTTCATGTTTTGTATCAATGACCACCATTGATCAGCATCTCCAGTGAGGCGATAAACTACCATGATAACTTTTTCTCTTTCACTACTCCCCAAAACATGAAATATTTTCTCTAGGGAACTTATCCATTTCTCAGCTACTAATGTATTTGTACTCCCATTGAATGTTGGTGGTTTCTTCCTCATGAAGTGATCTAACATTGATCCTCCACACTGAGGATCAGGGTGCTCTATATGAGTAAGGTTATTATTCATAACCTTAGTGAGTTGTCCCAGTATGGTGATTAGCTGATCAGCACCAGTTGCATCACCAGATCCACTATAATTATCTTGAGCAGGAGGGAAATCCCTATATGGAGTGCGTGCATTGATACGGTTTCCATTCCTTCCACTAGGTGCCATTTCTAAACAATGGCATAAACTAGATCAATTTATGAATCAAAATACATAATTCCATACTTGTAAAACACTTAATCATAAATTGAACTATTTATGTATATAATCCATAATCATAAAAAAATTCTTTGAGGAAGTATATACTCATAAACCTATTATAATGGATAGTAAAGAAAATGAGAATTATCCTAAGCATATCCCCCAGGAGTGTCGTAACCAAGAGTGCAGCAAGGCCCGTTCTCGTACACCAGTTCTTGTTCAAGTCTAGCTCAAAGCGGTGTTCTCAGGTTTTACCCCTAGGTACATCTGTGCCAGAGCCGCCTCTACCTTCTCGTATCCAGACAGGGATGTATTTCTCAGAAAACTCACAAAATCTCTAAAATACCAAAATTCTAGGAAGTTCTTCTATACTAATCCTAAAAGTCCATCTTAGGTCTATGTTCTATAATCAGAGTTTATCTAAATCTAGCTTCCAAGGTTTGTACTAAACTTTCTCTGATACCAACTATAACGCCCCGACCCTAGTTACCCAGAGTTGGTGCATTATTTTATAACATTGGCATGATCACAAGAAAAATCAAGTCTCGAAAGACCGATTAGTTTAGTAGCCTTGGAAACACTAGATATATTCATAAAGTTTACATTACATCATAAAATGAAAACTACAACAACATAGTCTCCATAGTCCACACTCATATCCCCTCATACTATCCTTGCAGGTCATTCATAAAATACATCTTCACATCCTGGGAAAAATAAAACATAGAAAGGGGTGAGCTCAGATGCCCAGTAAGGATAACAATATAGCGGAAACTTTCATAAATAAGCATAAACATTTAAGTAAATGTATAACTAAAACAAAAAGCCTTTTAAACTTTAACTTCAGCATAATATGGCTAAAATAAAATGTAATAATTCCATTTACTTTTTCACATGGATATTCTACTAATAGAATAATCAAATGCAATATCAATAACCACTTTCATAATAATGGAATGCATAATGCCAGACTATCATAACCACATAGCCAAGGCCTCGTGCCAAGACTACAAATAAGATTTCGTCAAGGCCTCATTCCAAGACACTAGTTTGTCTCTTGAGACCTACCGATGCATCGAGGAGCTATAGCGGGCTCCACCCGTCACTTGTTAAGTCCAATGCATTCCCATATGAAAGGGTATAAACATAACATAAACATTTGTATTAAAACTAGCATACAAAATGTAAATACATTATCCATAAACCATTATTGGTAAAAAAATAACACATCCACAGTCAAACATATCACAAAACTTTCAACACAATATTGAAGTCTTTTATTATAATAAATCAACTTCAAATAAGCTTAAAATCCATCAAAGGATGTTGACATAGATGAAATAAAAACTATTTGAGAGAAATGTATCTTTTTTTAAATCATTTAAATGTCACCTAATTATAAAAGAAAACATTTACTTTCAAAATATTCTTAAAAGCTTGTAAGGGAAGCTTTGACGATTTTATAACAGCAGAAAATAGCCGCACCTTCTGTATAAGTTAAAAAAACATTCTTATCTTAATTCTATCGAAAAGGTTAAAAAGGACCTTGTTTGGAAAACGACGGAAATATTACTTTATAAACGTCTTATAAAAAGTCAAACAAGGGTATAAATTACTTTTACCCATATTTTGTAAAATCATAAGAATATTTTGAAATACATTTTTAAGAAACATGGATGTGGATGATAAAGAGGTCCCAGTAGATAATTATGTATAAACAACCTCGGATAATGAAGAGATTGTGAAATAAACCCTTACCTTGTACTTTTCCTTGGTTGAGGGTAGGTTAACCTCCTGTATAATGGTGAAATAATTGTTATTAAATTATACAATAATCGTATACATTAATATGATATCATATATGGTCTTTTATCATTGATTTGTTAATAATATCTTAGTATTATCATCATTTTGAGTGTTAACGAATTCGTTTTCCTTTATATATTTTGTTACATAAGCCATGTTTGTTATGGATAGGTTGTATATTATTCATATACAGAATGATATCAAGTCCTTAAACATTATTTTTAATCATCAAATGAGAATTATAATTGCATGGATACGATGGGGAATGAATCTCATCGCGTTCGTGGAGACGGTAGTCCGTACGTACGCACGAGCAACAATATCATTCTTTTGATATTAAAATAATATATAATTGGATGGTATATCATATATACAGAATAATTATCATGTTATATTTATTATTTACATCAATTACATATCATTATCATACCCATACAAATAATAATGTTTTTGAATAACAATTACACCACGACGTGGAGACGGTAAGTCGTACGTACGCACGTATGGTGACATGTCATTAAAAGGATGGATAAAATACTGAATATGGTTGTAAAATATTTATAATAACATCACAGTATATACAAGATAATGGAGTTATTATTTTAGAAAGGAAATAACAAAGAAATAAGAAGTTGAAGAAGAAAGGAACTTGAAAAAGGGTGGTGAAAACATTACCTCTTCTTCGGGTTCTTCCTTTTTATTTGATCAAAAGGGATCATTAGGTTTGCTTTCTGATCAAAATAAGGCCTATAGGTTGAATTGAGGGAAGTTTAGAGAGTATTTGGGCAGGTTTTGGCCAAATAAAAAGGCTTTGAAGGTGTGAATAATTTGTTAGAATTTGTGTCATTTTATAAGGGGGAGGAGGGGCTCTTTAGGAAAAACTTAAAGTATTAATTTATAATAAATTCATATTAGGTTTATAATGGCCAAAAAGTGGATTATTTAAAGTATAAGGTGGGGATGGGTTGAAATCCTTTCAAAAAATAGATTTTATACAGGTTTTGGTCATTATATTAACCTTATCTTTTAGTTTTAACTCTTAGTTAATTAGATTGACATTTACCATGTCACTTTATATTTTTATATTATATAGTTAATAAACTTACTATATACATCCAAGCGACCCCAAATTGGTCCATTAATGATACACCTATCATGATATGAGTCCTTTTTCTGAACCTTTTATCTTTAGGAATAGAATATCAAATAATAATATAATACTTGTTTTAAAAACTGATTTATGTCAATTTTGAAAATATTTAATAATTGGTTTTTGTTAAAGTCTAAAAAATTTATTAATTCGAAAAAAAATCTTTTAAGAAATCCTACCATTTCATATTAACCAATAAAATTCGTGTATGGAATCAAAACTTTCAAATTATATTTATTTTAACATTTTTAATACTAATTATTTGATTCTTTCATTAATAATGGAAATACTACATCATTATTGTGTCATAAATAAATTTAATTATTAAATGTATAAAAATTATAAATAAAATACCATTATGTAGGAAATCCTTTTAAATTTATAATTAATATTTATAGTCAAAAATATAACATATATAACCCTATGTAAAAATCTATTTGCTAAAAGATATATTCTTATGTCATTTTTTGTATTTACTTTAACTTAATTAATATAAAGTGTCGTTATCACTTACAAGTGGATCCATGGGATCCCAAAATCGACCCAAATATGCCCATGGTTGTACATGTATCAAAAAATAAGTTTAGGACATGTTTTAGGGTAATTTAGTATTATTATAATATTATTTTTTACCCTTATTTACCGGATTTACCCTTTAACCATGGTAAATAAAATATTTACCGAAATAATTATTCAAAATGTCTAAAAGTAAAAGTTACCTATTTACACAATTTAGAACTCCTGATTCTAAATATGGAATCCATTTTTATAAATTCAAAACACTGAAGTGGAAAAAATGAATTTAAAATTAATTCCTGTTGTTAAAACAAAAAGAGTGTTTTTAAGAGATAATAACTATCAAAAGATTGACACTTGTTTATATCCGGTTTAAATGTGAAATTATGTCCAATGACAAACATTTTATTAAATGGTAAAAATATATTATAAATATACTTTAAAACCACTCAAAATCATAATTTATCACTATTAATTATTTTTATTAAAAAAATTGTTTTTAATTCAAATTTAGTAATTTTCACTATTCATCAAAATATAAAAGTTATTCGAAAAGTACAAAAATTTTACCCTTGGATAATTTAGATATTCCAATTCTAAAAATGAAGTCTATTTTGAGAGATAAAATTTATAAAATTTCAAAAAGTGGGTATTACTATTCATAACGGCTACTTTGATTGGTCGCTGTGTGTTAGAATCTCGAAGTTGCGTACAACACACGCTACTGTATTATTCAAAGAGAATCGTACCGTGGAAGCTTGGGGTGATACAAGAGTAATTTAATATTATTATAATATTATTTTTTTACCCTTAGTTACCTGATTTACCCTTTAACCATGGTAAATAAAATATTTACTGAAGTTACTATTCATAATGTCTAAAAATAAAAGTTACCTATTTAAAAAATTTGGACCTCTTAATTAAAAATATGGAATCCATTTCTCCAAATTAAAATCATAGAAGTTTTAGATATTAATTTAAAATTAATTCCCACTGTCAAAACAAAAAATCGTGTTTTTAAAAATAATAACTATCAAACGATTGACATGTGTTTATGTCTAATTAAAAAATAAAATTACTTACAATGACCAAAATTGGATTAAATGGTAAAAAAATAATATAATTATACCTTAAAACAAATTAAAAAGATAATATAACCATACAAATAAATAAGATGAAATGATAGTTTTGACTTAAAATGCAGTATTTTTCAGTATTCATTAAAAATGAACTTTATCAGAAAAATAACAAAAAATTTACCCAAAGTAAATTATTATTTCCCAATTTTAAATAATAATTTTATTTTTTCAAATGGAACATTTAAAATCGACAAAAACTGGATATAAAAGGGGTTCTCCATTAAAAGGAGGTAAAACTACCCTATAAAAATATTAGAGAATTTATGCTTAAAATTGGATTCATTCTCATTTTAAGCCTCTAAATTTTATTGGATAAAATTTAAAACATTTAACAAACACGTTTAATCATAATATGGTCAGTTCTATTCATTCCCTCTAAAACAATGGCTAGACGTTAAATACCATTTAAAATAATAATATTATGTTATTATTTTTCAGTATGACTCAGCCTTGTGTGCAACATGAGAATTCAGAGAAACCCATTGTTGTGTGTCGGGTACACCATCGAACATAGCATCCCCTTTAAAGTAAAATTAATATCTTATTCATAAGTATTTATAAAAATCAAAAGTATTATTTTATAAATACCTAGGTCGTTATAAGTATATCATTTTATTTATTAAAGGGTTTCATTAATGAGGATAATATCATGCTTCTTTAAAGGGCATGAAAAATTGTTGGAAGGGTCAAGGAGGGTCATCCTGAATAAAAAACATCATGAAGGTCATTTATAAATCATAACAATTAAGTAATAATATGTCTATTAATATAATTATTAAGGTAAGGAAATTAAAATTAATTTAGATTGGATTTATAAGAATAATATTAAAATAAAATATAAATAGGTGATGAAATCAAAAATAATTAGTTTGGATCAATAATACCCTAATAAATTATATAATGTATCACTTTATCATAATTATTTATATATTTCAATGAATAGTCATGTGAATACCCATAGGTCAACCAGAAAATTATTATAGGAATTATGGTAGATCGTGTAAGAAAATTTTTGAGAGTAGATTTGATATAAAGAAAAACCCCAATAGTGAGAGATTGATAGATAATCCCCATATGAAATTTATAAGGTTCCTCTTAATCATGGATAATTCTTATCCCAAATGAAGGATTATGTATATCACTCTATAAGATAAAAACATGTTTTTAGAGAATAAAATTCAAATAAAGTTTTTTGAAAGAGGGTAAAAAGAGAGAAGGTTTCCGAAAATAATAGGTCGAGAGATATCTCATTTCTATAAGTCTAATTGTATTTCATAATGTTTCTTACTCCTATATAATAAATGTATGTTTATTAAAAAATATTCTATAACTAAAATATATTATTTTTATTCATTCTTGATTTGTTATATTCATTTTAATTTATTTGTTTCTATTTGGTTTGAATAGAGAATTGCATGAAGACTCTTTTCCTTTTAAATTATCCAAATTTCATTTGATTTCTAAATTTAAATTATTTGTCATTTATAATTTTTTAATTTATTTACATAATTATAGGATACACGAAAATAAATTTATTATACATAATATACACTAACCATCCATGTAGGTAGTGATAATAAAATCATTTACAATGTCCTCATATATAGATGTAACCGACCATCAAAAGGAAGTGTCAAAATATTGGGAGAGAGAGTTAAAGTGATAAATAAATTAAATTAGTTATAATAGTATCATAATCAATTTAATATTTTATATAAAAATAAATGAAAATTTTTTGAATGTTAGAAAAATTTGAATTTATTGGGAGATTAGAAATAAGTAAATAGAGAAAAACTAGGGAAGGGAATCTATATTACCTCTTCCTTTATGATTTAATCCTTTTCTAAAGCCATGATGGCATGGAGGAATGTGACTTTAGAACATCCCTATGGTTACTAGGAGTCTTAGGATTGATTAATTTGCTATATCTTGATCTTTGAGAAGTGTATTGGATGCGATTTTCCTTGGGAATAGAGTTAGGGTATTTACACTTGAGGAGAGAGGTCATGTGAGTTAAAAATATTTATTATTTTATAAATTAGAAAAAATACGTAGAAATTTGTATTTATTCCCATGACATTAAAATGTTTATGATTAAAAAATGGATGGATATTTTACCTTCAAACAGATCCAAAACTGAACAGGTTTTGTGAATACTTAAATAAAAGTAAAGAATTAAAAATATTTTTTATTATAATAAAATATAACGTAGGTTCTAAAAAATAAAATATAGGTTTTTAATTAAACATATTGTTATTAAATTATTTTTTTTACTCCTTAAATACATATTTGTTCAATAAAATTGTTTGAAAAAAATAATCCATGCTTATATCATGGAAATTTGATAAATGTTACAGTATTTGTGAAAAAAATGCTATATTTTTTACTATTCACTAAATAATCATCTTTATTATAAAAATATTAAAATTTTACCCTAAGATAATTTCAATGTGACGATTCCATAAATGGAATCCATTTTATTAAATTATGATTCTGAAGATTAGAAATTTATCTTTTAAATAATGTCACATAATGTATGGAAACAATTATATTGAATAGAAACTAATTCTTTTGTTATTAGTGATTTCATTTATATTTGATTTTATTGATTAATTATTATATGTTTGATAATTATTTATTTATATATGTATGAAATATATATTTCATTTAATTACTCTAAAAATTAAGCATAACTTATCTTTAAAATACATAATTGATAAATAAGTTTTTGTAACAAATATTATACACTTTAATTATAATTCAATGTTAGTGACCATTTTACATCATTAAAAATGAAATTATCAAAATTTTACAAACAAATTTTAATAATAAGACACAATGAATAAGAGGAATTATATTTTTAAATAAAAAATATTTATATTTCATTAATTTTTTTTTACAAAACTGGTTACTTCACATTTAAAAAGGAATTGTTTTTACTAATAAAACATATACATAGAATAATATAATAGCCATTAGAAATTAAATAAACTATAATGTAAATTAGGAATGCTTCATTAAATATTTTTTTTTGTAAAAATTATATTTAAATATCCATATTTTTCACATAAAATATTATATGACTTTACTTTCAAGGGTTATAGGTTACAATTTTGTGACTATGAAAACATGTATCATGATTGGTTTTCCATTAGATTATAATGACTTAATTGCTATTATGGAATGAAAATAATAAAATTAATAAAATGAATATAGTTATTATATACAACTATATATGAAACATGAATCATGAAAAATAGATTTTATAAAATCATTTTAATAAAAAATATTTCATTATTCTTGAATTAATATTTTTATGAAAAAAATACAACAGAAACAACTTAGGTGATAAATATGTATATAAATTCTTAGATAGTATCATTAAAAATAAAAATCAATAAATTTATTTTTAACATTTAAATATTTAATTTAGGAATAAAATTTCATAAAAAAATATTCATTATTAATCAATGGTGTTATAGTGATTATTCATTGTTAAGATTAAAGTGTCTGGTTGGGGTGTGGACATTATCTTTTCCTTGCTCTTACCAAAGTTCTCCACCATCTTCTAGATGTATTATATCTATGTAAGATACAGTGTACTAGAACATATATTTAAAAAATTCCTCATCCCTAATTCTACTTTTCCAGATTTAGGTCCTTCATCTTGAAATATCTATACAACTTAGCCTTTAGCTCGTCTATTATTTCCTTTATCAAACCTACAATCAGCATGCCATTCACATAGAATATTAGTATGATAAAACTCCCATAACCAAACATTTTCAAGTAATAAAAATGATTGGTTTTCACCTAGAAAAAACTCTTACCTTTCATAAAATTATTGAACATCCTATTATAATTTCTTGAGGTTTGATTCACATCATAAAGGCTACATTATATTCGGCATAGAAGTCCCTAATTCTAGTGATATATGAAACAAACTAGTTGACTCATATAAATTTATTCATCTAATCCATAATAAAGGAATAAAGTTTTTACATCTAACTATTTCATATTATGTCTTTATAATTGATCCAAACACAATATAATTCTAATAATCATGTGCTTAACAACATATGTAAAAATATATGTGAAATATATACCTTCCATTTGAAGAAAACATTTCAAAAATATATTGGAACTGAACCTCTTACCATATATCTCTTCTTTTACCAATAAACTCATGTGTTTTGTATGATTTTATTCCCTGTAGGATTATCCATCAACTCCTATGTTCCATACACATGAAGGGAAGAAAGTTTATCCCAAAATATTAAATCTCATTGTTTAAAGTCATTCAAGATCCTCACCTATTTTTAGATCTCAATATATTTATCATCTACTAGAATTATGTAATGAAAACTATCAATATTCCTTTTCACTGGGTATATCTACCTAGTATATCTTAAAAATTTTCCAGATCGTTGTGTTTTATCTAGTACTACTACATCCAGATTTATAACTTTTGATGATCAAGCATCTGATTCCCTTGAACTCTCTAATACATATTTATTAAGAAAACCCATTAGAGTTTTCATGACTCGTTCCCCGGGGCCCATGCCGTGACTACCCCAAGCCCGCCTTCTATAGGCCAGGGGCTGGCGACTAGCACTGGAAGGAGTATTCCCTAAAATTGGGATGGAATTTCCATTAAAACCTGTAAAATCACATAACCAAGCACACCGTAAGATACAAACACAAGAAAACTATATAACCAAAAGAGTGATGAAAGTAAAAGGGGTTTGGAATACAAGCCTAATAGTAAATGTACAAGTAGAACTGAAATACAATACAACTGAATAAAGAGAAAGACAGCTACTGGATCATCCTCTGAGGTTTCTACCTAAAGGGTAGGTACATATCACATCCTCATCACTCCACGTTCGTCCATCTCCTCTACATACCGACACACTGTATGGTCCACCTCTGGGTACCGTCCAGTCCTGGTACTCTCGTCCTCAGTCAGATGTGTCCATTATCTACATCCAACACAATAAGGTGCGGGCATAACCCATGCAGGGTGAGTATAACGATACTCAGTAGGGACCCCAAGACCCTTAAGATCTCACGAAATTTAACAAGGATAAACCACAATGTATGAAATCAATATATAAACCTACTTAGGTATATGCCCATACATATACCTAAGTTATCAAGTAATCCATCTCAATCATGAAGGAACATATAGGTTCTGAATCAGCTCACACCAGGTATATTTTTAGGTACAGTAGTAGAGATGATTAGATGTAACTACTAAATCATCTTACTCCGTTAAGAGGCTCTCCGGCTAACACGCACAGAATCGCTAGGAGCTGACCCACACAGGATCGCTGGAGCTGACCCACATAGGATCTCTAGAAGCTGACCAACATAGGATCATTGGAGATAACCCACATAGTATTTCTAGGAGCTGACCCACACCGGATCTCTAGAGCTAAACCACACATGATCGCTAGGAGTTGACCCACACAGGATCGCTGGAGCTGACCCACAAAGGATCGCTGGAGGTGACCCACACAGGATCGCTAGGAGCTGACCCACACAGGATCACTGGAGCTGACCCACACAGGATCTCTAGGAGCTGACCCATGCAGGATCGCTAGGAGCTGACCCACACAGGATAGCTAGGAGCACTCCTCTTGTCACAGCCAACTACTGGGTTTCCGCATTAGGTTTGCTCGTTTCCGGGGGAGTTCACTCCCCAAGCCACTGTTCGATTCTCCAAATACCACAATGTCCCACAAATAATTATCTCAAAGGACCTCCATGCCATAGGGGTCTCAACACAACAGACGGCGCGTCAATCGGATGCCCAGTCTGTGAGTTATTAGCCTTTTAGTCTCAGGGGCCCAGTTGGATTCGTGCTTGATCAACCTGATCATACCCCATCTTAACCCAAAACTGTAGTGTAGTATACTCAAAGGGACCATCTCACTCCAAGATTTCTAGCACTGCTGACGGTTCATCAAATGGACATCCGGTGCCAAAGATATGGCCGAAGGATCGTAAATGGGTCATAGTGCGTCTGGATCAGGTCCGACTCAATCAAACCGACCCGGCCCGACCCGACCTGGACTGAACCGGTTTGGGTCAACCCGGCCTGACCCGCTGGGTCCGTCCCAACCCGTTGGGCAGCCCGGCAGGCTGCGAGGGGCCGCGGAGGGCCGTGGGTGGCCGTAAGGCTTCGGAGGGCGTGAGGCTGTGAGGCGGCTCGGCTGAGGCAGTTTGGCCGGAAGGGCGGGGGCAGCTCGACCTGGACGGCGGTGGCAGCTCAGTTGGTGGCTCGGCTCGGACAGCAGCAGTGGCTCAGACGACGGTGATGGCCCGGGTGGTGGGTCAGCTCAGCAAGGTGGCAGAGGCTCGGCTCGGCGGCTCGGCTCAGCGGCGGTGGATCGGGCGGCGGCTCGGCCAGGATGGTGGCGGCGGCTCGGATGGCGGCGACATCTTGGGTGGTGGTGGTGGCTCAGGCGGGGTGATACGGCAAGGTTGCGGGGGCAGTTCGTCCACGGCGGCGCGGTGAGGCCGCAGCAGTCATGCGGCCAGGTTGGCACGGCGAGGTCGCGGTGGCAGTGGTCGTGGAACGGTTTTGTTGCGTCGTCGCCTTCGTTGCGGCCGTAGGTGGTGTTGGTCGCGGTTCTCGTGCCCCTTCGTGTTTGGTCTCCGTCCTCCTCCATCGAGAAGAACACCACAATTCATCACAAGAATTACGGAGAGTACAGTCCATGTTAGTTTGGCCCACACTCTCCGCATTAGAGTGGTAGCAAGTGGCTCAACAAGAACAAGAGTATCATGAACAGGTAAAGAAAACAATAATAAAACACCCTCCCTACAATCCTCGTCAATCTCTATCACCAAATCCCATAAAACAATTATAAGGGAAAAACATGGAAAGTGATAATCCTATCGTAGTAAACCCCTACCTTGGATTGTTCATTGATGTTGGCGTGAGAAAAAGTATGAACGTAGATTCGTCGTAGATGAAGACGTCCCGCGTTGGAGGAAGTTAAAGTTGTCGAAGTTGTTGACATTCGTCACGCTCATCACACGCCTCTAATCCTGAGCTCGTTCACCGGATTAAAGCTCTTCTAGGGAGGTGGTTCTTCATTGGAGAGCTTTTCTCCCAATTCTCCAAGCTTTTCCCTTTTTTCCAAGAGTTTCTCCCAATTCCAACCAATATGAGGATTTTCCAACCTAATAGATTAAGTTGGCATAATTTTCAAATTCTATTAATTAATTAATTGACGGTTAGAATAATAAAATAATGGGAGGTTTCCATAATAATGTGGGGAGCTCAATAGGTTTCTCCCCACTTAATTAGGGTTCAAGAGGTTTCATTCCTCGGGTGGTCCCCAGCACCATAATATTCACATGGGAGGTTAGGCTTGGGTGGTCCCCACCACCGAGAAATCAATTAGGAGAATAAAACTTTTGTGGTACCCACCACCATAATATCCATAAGTGGGTGGTTACAACAAATAAAATAAAATGTGTGATTATTTTATTTTATTATTTCCACGAAAAAACCCAAAAATTCACTTTCACCCTCGACCAACTGTCGTTGAGGTGAAAGTCTCCTTAATCGAATATCGACGCTACGAATTCAATGGTGTCCTCGGATTTCAATTTCGAGCACCAGTTCAAAAGATACAAAAACCTTCTCACACGTTTACTGAACATACCCAAAAAAAGTTCAGAAATTCATTTCGGGCAATCCGAGCCTCGGAATCATGCGCCATCAATTTTTGCAGATTCATAAAATTCCCATGTATTTAAAAGAAATTACATGGATATTCTGGGTCTTTAAATTCTCCCCAACTCAAGGCTTTGCATCCCCATAATCCATAACTCAAACTAGGTAAACGAGTGGGGGTACTGAGCACGCATTTGATCCTCCCGCTCCCATGTTCTCTCCTAGAGGTTCTCGTGCTGCCAAAGAATGCACACTAGAGGTATCGACCACCCACGAAGGACCCTCTCCTGTTGGTCCTCAATCTCAGCTAGAACCTCCGTAAAAGTCGCCCCATCGTCGACATCCAGCTCTATGTTGTCGATGAAGTCGGAAGGGTCATGCACGTATCTCGTCAGCTGGGATACATGGAAGACGTCGTGCACCTGGTGCAACTGAGGTGGAAGAGCTAAGCGGTAAGGCACCTCGCCAACTCTACTGAGGACCTGTAAGGGTCCAATGAATCTCAGAGATAACTTGTTTCCTTGGCCAAATCTCTGCAAACCTCGTCGAGGTGAGACCCGTAGAAAGACGTGGTTACCATCCTCAAACTCCAGAGGTCTCCGTCTCCTGTCGGCATACGACTTCTGCCTACTCTGTGTAGTCTTCATCCACTCCTGGATGATATGAACCATCTCTATGGTAGCCCGTACCATCTCTGGTCCCACTAGTGCTTACTCCCCTGGGTCAGTCCAGCACAAAGGTGATCTACAAGGTCGCTGATACAATGCCTTGAAAGGTTCCATCCCAATAGTGGAGTGATAGTTGTTGTTGTATGTGAACTCCACCAAAGGAAAGTGATCCTCCCAACTGCGACCGAAGTCGAGGACGCAAGCACACTACATGTCCTCGAGGGTCTGAATGGCTCGCTCAGTCTGTCCATCCATCTGAGGATGGAAGGCGTTCCTCAAATGAAGCTACGTCCCGAAATTCTCCTACAACCCCTTCCATAGCCGGGAAGTAAAACGTGCATCATGATCGGAGATAATTGTCGAGGGTACTCCATGTATCCGCACAATCTCCTGCACATAGAGGTGTCCCAAGATCTCTACTAAACCCTACTCTCTGATCGGTAGGAAGTGGGCCGACTTGGTGAGTCGGTTGACGATCACCCAAATTGAGTCATGTCCCCTGGATGTATGTGTAAGTCCTGTCACAAAGTCCATAGATATCTCATACCACTTTCACTCTGGGACCTCTAAAGGCTGAACCAAGCCTGTTGGTACCTGATACTCCGCCTTCACTTGCTGACAAGTGAGGCACCGAGAGACATACTCTGCTATAACTTTCTTCATTCCCAGCCACCAGTACTGTCATCGGAGATCCTGGTACATATTTTCCACTTCTGGATGTACCGCTAGAGAGGATGTGTGGAACTCCCTCATCACTTCCTCTCAAAGTGACACTAGTACCATGGTACATCTTCTGAAGAGAATGATGTGCTCCCCACCTTAATAAAATCCATCAGGTGCATGGCCAGTGGATATCTGAGCACATCGAGTCTCACTGTCAGTGTCCCCACACTGTGCATCCCTAAATCACTGAATAAGTGGGGGAGTGACTGTAAGAGACTGAATAAAATCTACTCCATCTCTATCTAGAAAGGATATCTGTAAAGAGGCCAATTTCTCTATTTCCTCACCTAGTAACTGAATACCAGATCTCCTGCTGAGTGCATCGTCTACAACGTTCCCCTTCCCAGTAAAATAGACTATCTCGAAGTCGTAGTCTTCGAGGAACTCAATCCATCGTCATTGTATTAGGTTCAGGTCTTTCTGAGAGAAGATATACCTGAGACTCTTGTGATCAGAGTACACTATAAAATGATTTCCCATCAAGTAATGTCTCCAAAACTTCAAGGTGAAGACCACTGCTGCTAACTCCAGGTCATGGGTAGTGTAGTTCTTCTCGTGTTGTCTTAGCTGTCGAGAACCATATGCGATCACCGCTCGCTCTTGCATCAGGATACATCCGAGCCCGGTCCCTGATGTGTCGTAGTAGACAATGTACCCAATGCCCTCCTCCAGAAGCCTCAAGATGGGGGTTCTAGTCAGCCTCTACCTCAGTTCCTGAAAACTCTGTTGGCATCTCTTCAACCACACGAAGGGTTGCCCCTTCTCCATCAACGCTGATAGTGGTGTTACAACTCTGGAGAAGTCTGGCACAAATCTCTGATAGTATCCAGCCAAACCCAGGAAACTCCGTACCTCCATCACACTCCTGGGTGGATCCCAAGAAAGTACCGCCTCAATCTTCACTGGATCCACTACAACTCATGCCTTCGATATGACATATCCCAGAAATTGAACCTATCAGATCCAGAACTGGCACTTTGAGTATTTACCATAAATATGGTGCTCTCAGAGTGTGCCCAGTACTACCTGCAAATGATAGGCATGCTCCTCCTCAGTAGCCGAGTATATCAGAATGTTGGTGATGAAGACTACTACAAATTGATCAAGGTATGGTGGAAAGATCTTGTTCATGAGTCCTGTGAACACTGATGGAGCATTGGTCACACTGTATGGCATAACCAAGATCTCATAGTGGTTATACTGACATCTAAAATCCATCTTATGCACATCTTTGTCTCGCACTCTCAGTTGGTGATAGCCTGATCTGAGGTCTATCTTCAAGAACCACCGTGCTCCCTTCAGTTTGTCAAAGAGGTCGTCAATCCTCAGAAGTGGGTACTTGTTCTTCATGATCACCAGGTTCCAGCACTGATAGTCAACACAAAGTCTCAAGCTTCCATCCGCCTTCTTGGAGAATAAAATCAGATCTGCCCAGGGAGAAACACTGGGCCAGATGAATCTCTTCCCCTACAAGTCCTCTAGTTGTACCTGCAACACAAGAAGCTCTGCAGGAGACATCTGATACATTGGTGTAGATATCGGTGTCGTCCTGGGGTACAAACCAATGTAAAATTCCACCTCTCTATGAGGAGGTAGACCCGGAACATCATTAGGGAAGACATTCATGTACTGGTCCACCACTACAAGATAACTCGAACTCTCCAAATCAACCACTCTGAGGGTAAGGCTAGCCAACTGATGAGTGATTGGTTTCACCCTCCTATGGGTAAGTCCATCCTATGCTGTAAAGGCTCCCTTATCACTAGTGAAGGTAAACTTAGTCCCATCCGTGTGGATACACCACACTTTACACCTAATACAGTCTATCTGAGAATGGACTGTAGATAACCAGTCCATACCCAGGATGATGTCGTAAGGCCTCGACGCTGCTACTAGGAGATCCTAGCTGAAGCTCTCGCCTCCTAGAGTAAGCTCTCACTACTGGAACCAATTCGTAATCATCGAATACTCTCCCGTAGGAGTCTCTAGCTATTAGGATCGAGCCAAAGGCTCCGTCGGAATCTATGAGCTTCGAATAAGGGTAGTGGAAATAAAATAATGACTGGAACTTGTGTCTATAAAAACCGTAGCTAAGGTGGAGTAGGCACAGATCGTACCTCGTATCATCTTTGGAGTTCCATGATCATAAGCCTCAGCTGCCTGGAGCTGAGCTCTCCCCTCTCCACATGCTCCCTAGCGATAAAATCTCGAATCATCTCCCACCACCAGCTGCATGACCAGCTCCTCTGCCACATCCACCTGCTCCCTGCGGACCTCCTCAGTCAAACCTGTGTCTCTTCCTAAGCGGTCTTTCGACCGTCTTCTGATCATTTGTACGGCGGTTCGGACAGTCATGAACCATGTGACCCTACCCACCGCATGCGTAACACTGCTCACTCCTAGCATGACTTGCTCCGCCTCGGGTGCTCTGCAAAACCGACCTTGAGTCATGCGGTCGTCCACCTGTATGTCTGGTCCTCTTAGACCACTGTGGCATCTGTCTACTACCAGTTATAGAAGAATATGCTATGTGACGACTGGTAGTGGGTCTCACTGCTGGTAACTTCTTAGCAAGGAATCTCTCCACTAAGAGGGCTCACTCTAACACCCCTGCCTGCATCGGGATACCGAGTGAGATCATCAAATCCCTAATCTCCTGCCTGAGTCCCTACTCAAAGGTTTGGGCCCTGAGGAATGGGTACCACGCTATATCTGTGGAGTAGTATGAGAGGTCAGTGAACCCTGCTGAGTATTGAGCCATAGTCATGTTGTCGTGTTGCAGATGAAGAAGCTCTTGTATGCGCACTGCGCGAAGTGTCGCTGGGATAAAATCTACCCGAAATAGGATCTCGAAGTCTTCCCAGAGAAGCGTCACCTCATCGTGAACCTGGAGCATCAAGCTGCACCATCTGCATGTTTCTTCCTGTAGAAGTTTGGCGGCAAGGATCACCATGAGATCGGCTGGTGTCCCTACCAGTCAGAAGACTCTC
The DNA here is from genome assembly GCA_963277665.1 of Viscum album. NCBI lineage: Eukaryota > Viridiplantae > Streptophyta > Magnoliopsida > Santalales > Viscaceae > Viscum > Viscum album. The sequence goes on from OY728165.1 coordinate 625,825,935, forward strand.
ACCACAACCTCCATCCAATCCTTAGCCGCCTGTGGGTCCATCTCTCCCCTAAGCCTGGGTGGCCTCTGGCGCTGGAACTCATACAATGCCCTCCAGCGGCGTGCACTGTCTGCTTCTAGGGCTGGTGGAATCGGTGGCCCAATGGGGAAAGGTACCGCTGGTGCCTCTACTGGTGCCTCTACTGGAAAGGGGCCTTGAACCGAAGCCTCGTCGCTCGGTGGGCTATCAGTGAGTACAGCTCTCGGAACCCTAGCTGAATGTCTGCGTGGAGGAATCCTGAAAAGAAACAGGTGCACCATGGTTAATAGGTTATACCTGGTGATTTGACTCAAAAGATCACAAAGAAAACATTTGAAAACACACATGCAACCAGTGTTTTCATGCACTGAGTTTGAAATCAGAAGTCAGGGTCATGGTGTATGGATACGTCGGCCACCGCACCAACACGGGATTCCATAAACTAATAACCACACTTACTACACTTAACACTGATTTCATTAAAAGAAATATTATAGTCTTATGTTTTGTGGTAGAACCTCCCTTGGATACCAATTTGTGACGACCCGTCCCCTGGGGCCCGTGCCATGACTACCCCAAGCCTTCCTTCCATAGCCCAGGGGCTGGCAACTAGCACCAAAAGTCATATTCCCTAAAACTGGGAATGCATTGCCTTTAAAAACTATAAACTCATGTAACTAAGTACACCGTAAAATAAGAACACAAGAAAACTTTATAACCAAAAGAGTGCTGAAAGTAAAAGGGGCTGGAATACAAGCCCAACAGTAAAGGTATGAGTATAACTAAATAAAGAGAAAGATAGCTACTGGATCATCCTCCGAGGTTCCTACCTGAAGGGTAGGTACAGATCGCCTCCTTAGCACTCCATGTCCACTCGTCTCCTCTACATACCGACATGTCGTATGGTCCACCTCCGGTTACTGTACAGTCCTGGTACTCTCATCCTCAGACAGCGTTTTCCGTCGTCTTCATCCAACAAAACAAGGTGCGAGCATAGCCCCTGCAGGGGTGAGTATAACGATACTTAGTAGGGACCCGAAGCCCCTCAAGGTCTCACAAAATCCAACAAGGATAAACCACAAAGTATGAAATCAACAGATAACCCTACTTAGGTATATTCCCATACATATACCTAAGTTATCAAGTAATCCATCTCAATCATGAAGGAACACAGAGGTTCTGACTCAGCTGACACCAGGTATATTTTTAGGTATAGTAGTAGAGATGATTAGATGTAACTACTAAATCATCTTACTCCGTTAAGAGGCTCTACTGCTAACCCACACTGAATCGCTAGGAGATGACCCGCACAGGATCGTTGGAGCTGACCCCCGTAGGATCTCTAGGAGCTGACCCGCATAGGATCGCTGGAGATGACCCCCACAGGATCGCTAGGAGCTGACCCCCACAGGATCGCTGGAGCTGACCCACACAGGATCGCTAGGAGCTGACCTACACAAGATCGCTGGAGCTGACCCACATAGGATCGTCTGAGCTGAACCACATAGGATCTTTGGAGCTGACCCCCACAGGATCACTAGGATTTGAAGCATGCAGGATCGCTAGGAGCTGGCTTGAACATGATAGCTAGGATCACTCTTCTCGTCACAGAAAACTACAGGGTTTCCGCACTAGGCTTTCTCGTTTCTGGGGGAGTCTGCTCCCCAATGCCTTGGTCGATTATCCAAATTCCACGATGTCCCATGAAGAATTATATCAATGGACCGCCACATCATAGGGGTATCAACTCAATAGAAAATGCGTCAATTGGACTTCCGGTCTGTGAGTTATTAGCCTTTTAGCCCTGGGGGTGGTTGGATTCGTGCTCGATCAAACCTGACTCTACCCCATCTTAATCCAAAACTGAAGTGGGGTATACTCATAGGGATTGTCTCACTCCATGATTTCCAATGCCATTAGAGGTTTATCAAATGGACGTCTGGTGCAAAAGATATGGTCGAAGCAGCGTAAATGGTTCGTAGTGGGTCTAGGTCTGGTCCGACTCTGTTGAACTGACCCGGGCCGACCCGACCTGGGCTGATCCGATTTGGGTCGACCCGGCCTGACCTGCTAGGTTAGGCCTGACCCGCTAGGCATCCTGGCCCGTTGCATTCGGCCCGGCCCGCTCGGTCCGGCCCAGAAGGCCCGGAGGGGTCGCGGAGGGATGCGGGTGGCCGCAAGGCCGCGGAGGGCGTGAGGCCATGGGGCGGCTCAGCCGGGGTGGTTCAGCCGGAAGTGTGGTGGTGGATCGACCCGGATGGCGGAGGCTTGGCCCGAACGGTGGCGGTGGCTCAAACAATGGTGCTGGCTCGGGTGGCGGCTCGGATCAGCAAGGTGGCAGCTGCTCGGCTCAGCGGCTCGGCTCAATAGCTGCGGCTCATCCCAGATAGCGGCAGTGGCTCAGACGGTAGTGGTGGCTCGGGCGGTGGCGGCGATCAGGGCGGGGCGGCCCGGTGAGGCCTAGGGGGCGGTTCAGTTGGGACGGTATGGTGAGGCCGCATCGGCGGTTCGGACAAGGCGGCGTGGCGAGGCCACAGCGGCGGTTCAGCCGGGGTGGCGCGGTGAGGCTGCGGCGGCGGTGGTTGTGGAACGGCTCTGTTGCGCTGTCGCCTTTACCGCGGTCGGTGGTGGTTTAGGCCGCCATTCTCATTCCCCATTGTGGTTAGTCGTCGTCCTCCTCCATCGCGAAGAACACCACAATTCATCACAAGAATTATGGAGATGACGGAACATGTTAGTTTGGCCTGCAATCTCCACATTAGAGCTGTAGCAAGTGGCTCAAGAAGAACAAGAGTATCAAGAATAGATAAAGAAAACAATAATCAAACACCCTACCTACAGTCCTTGTCAATCACTATCCCCAAATCCCACAAAAGAATTAGAAGGGTAGAACATGGAGAGTGATAATCATATTGTAGTAAACCCCTACCTTGGATTGTTCATTGATGTTGGCGCGACAAAAAGTATGGACGTAGATTCTTCATAGATGAAGATGTCCCATGTTGGAGGAAGTCAAAGTTGTCGATGTTCATCATGCCCATCACACGCCTCTGATCCCGAGCTCGTTCATCGGATTAACACTCTTCGAGGGAGGTGGTTCTTCGTTAGAGAGATTTTCTCCCAATTCCCCAAGATTTTCCCTTTTCCCAAGAGTTTCCCCCAATTCCACCCAATATGAGGATTTTCCAACTTAATAGATTAAGTTGGAATAATTTTCAAATTAGATTAATTAATTAATTGATGGTTGGAATAATAAATTAAGGGGAGGGTTGGCATAATAAAGTGGGGAGCTCAAGAGGTTTCTCCCCACTTAATTAGAGAGTTCAATAGGTTTCATTCCTCGGGTGGTCCCCACCACCGTAATATCCACAAGGGAGGTTAGGCTCGGGTTGTCCCTACCACCGAGCATTCAATTAGGAGAATAAAACTTATGTGGTCCCTACCACCATAATATCCACAAGTGGGTGGTTACAACAAATAAAATAAAATGTGTGATTATTTTATTTTATTATTTCAATGAAAAACCCAAAAATTAACGTTCACCCTTGACCAACTGTCGTCGAGGTGAAAGTCTCCTTAAGAGAATATCGGTGCTGCGAGTTCAACGGTTTCCTCAGATTTCAATTCCGAGCACCGATTCAAAAGTTACAGAAACCCACTCACACGTTTACTGAACGTACCCATAAAAAAGGTCAAAAATTCATTCCAGGCACTCCGAGCCTCATAATCATGCGTCGTCAATTTTCGCAGACTCGTAAAATTCCCATGTATTTAAAAATTACATGGAAATCCTGGGTCTTTACAAGAACATGACATCATTATTATAGTAACACATCCACAAGATCATTTCCTTTAGGTACTAATGTGATCAATGAAATTTATAGAGCTTCAATAACTTTTGGTTGTCTATCCAGATGATCATTAGTATCAAGTGAAATATTTTTTTCATCAAAACATTCCTTTAAGTTCCATTATTTCTATAAGATCGCTTTATTAAATTTTCGAAGTCATTAATCCATAATTAATGTCACACACATAATGTCCTTTCAGGTGTGAATCATCTATTTACTAGATTTTATTTTGGCTCAATATTTCTTGGGTTTTTCCCTTGAAATTTTTGAATTTTGATGCACTATGCTATTGTATGGCTATCACATAATTAGGATTAACCGTTTAGAAATCATGCAATGATTCATTTTTTTATGGTACAAATTTTAATAGTTGTAATATGGTTTTCCAAACTATGTGGAAGAACACTATAGGTTCCCAATTGAACCAGTGGTGATCCGTATAGTTGACACATTGTTTTCCATGTCATGAGGCAAAACCGTGCAGTCTACATAGAACATTCAATATATGAATTTCCAATAATACATCTAGATGATTTAATCTTATTTCACCCTCATTTTTTCCCTCTTCAATTTTCTAAACCTCTTGCATGATTTAACCTTCTCATCCTCTACTTGAGTGGATTCCAAGTGGTATCCTCTTCAGGTTATTCATGAAATCTTCATGTAAGTCCTTCTTATCCTTCATTTTATCCCTCTTCTCTCTTCCCCTGTGGTTTTTTCTTCTTCCCTGTGTTAGTAAAGGCCTAGGGATTCTCCAATACATTTTTTATTAGTGTGCATTATTATTATTAGGTTCTTTTGTTACCTTTTTAAGGTATTCCTTCTTTGTTTCTTGTGGAATCTACCCATTATTCACCAGTTTTGTTTATTGATGGGGGTGGTTTCAATATACATAGTTTCTTATTGAACTAAATATGGATACCTAAATTTTTGAAGTATTTTTTAATTTTCTAGAAGATAATGGGGTATTTTGAGTATTGATTGTATGTGTTTGGTTTATTAAATAATGTCTTCCATTTTTGTTGATGTGGAAATGAATTTAGTTGGAACATTTTCTTTATAGAATTAATTGGATGTGGATTTGGAATGGAATAGAAAAAGGATAGAATATGGGAACTCTATGTACCTATGTGGGAAGACCAGGAAAAGTGTCACTAGTTATGATCTTACCATCCTTACCCTTGGATTAGGACAAAACTGTAACTATACAAATAATTATATGGATATGGTTACTACCAAGACATTGGCCTATTCCACCCTAGTGGCTCATGCGTATGAATGAATGTGAATGGTTTGATCACTGAGAGTATGAGGATCCTATAATGAGGCTTAAACCTCTATTACCCTTGTATTTTTCCATTGTAATTTTCTTTTCACATTAATCATTCACCCTATATTTATTTTAATTGTAAAAAACATGTTCTTATTTAAAATATGTTAAAACTAGCATGTTAATTTTCTTCAAACAATGTTTTTTTCATGGAATTCAGAGTGGGTCCTCACTATAATAGATGTACTCATATCCTACATACACCAAATACATGAATTTATACCTTTGTTTTTTAGATTCAACTAAAATTAATATTTCTCTAAGAGGTAGTGGATTTTCATGTTAATGGAGAATGGGAGATGGAGGTGACATGGTGGGAGGTCTACCCTCTTATCACATATAGATGGGTGTAATTTTTTGAGTTTTAGTAGTATCACCTTAACTATATTTTGTATGGTCTCTTGGACAATTATACAATACTTTTTTTATATTCGCCCTCTTTTATCCATATTTTTATGTTTATTTTTCATGTGGATTGTTATGGTTTCCCTTAAGATTTCATTTATATTTCTTTTGATGAATTAATTTTGAAAACTATTCCCATGGTATGTTCTTCATTCCCAGACACTTTTTTAAAGCATGTGGATATTGGAACACCCTTCGATCCTTTCCATAGAGTGGTTTAGGTTCCCAGGTCAGTGGTAGACTATTTTCGTTCAATAAAACAAATGGTATAAAATCCTTATTTTTATTTTTATGATATTTTTGAAATTATAATTGATTTGAGATTGGATTATCAGTGCATAAAGGGTATGATTCATGAGATTTCACGGATATCACTCATTATGATGATCTCAGAGTCTCAATGGGATGTCATGATATTTGTATTATTAAATTTTTTGGATTTGATTGAATTTCCCATGGGGATGGTCTCACGGTCTATAGATTATTTACACAAACCTAATGTCTTGGAAATATGTAATTATTATACATTCCCATTTTTGATATATGTAATATGATTTTACAAAATGGTTAATTTTTTTCATGGTTTTCCTCTTTGATTTTTCATCTTTTTTTCCAGTGTTGAATTTGTTGTCAATAACATGTCAATGTCTATTTGGTAAGTTGATGATGAGAAGTGGTGATGCCTAGATAATTGTTATGGATTCATATAATTTTATGTAATGCTTGATAAATTATTCATGTTTCTAAATCCTGAAATTGTTTTATAGGATCTCAAATGATTAACACATGTGATAAGGAGATTTCACATTGATTACAACAAGTGAAGGCCATGCAAAAAAATTATTGATGCATGAGGATGAGAAGATGATCCCATAAAAAATATAAGTTCATATATTATTTTTCATGAATATTATTTAAGAATACAAGAAGAGTTGGCTTGGAATTATATTTTAATATGGATGTAAATTTCTTTATAACTTATAAATTTTTTAAGTATAAATTAGGCCTTACATTAAAAATGGTTCAACCCCCTAACAGCCAAGTCCACACTCAATTGAGGGTATATGTGGGACCCATGGGGTAAAATGTTCCAAAGTAAAGGAAAACCCAGAAAAACTGATGGTGGTAGTGGTTGAGATTTGTTTAATCCCAATTTCTCCAATGTATAAGTCACATGAGTGGTGGAACCACCGTTTAGGGAAGCACGGTATCATGAAAGATGGTAAGGGGTAATACTGGTGGGAGAGGAGAATTTTTGTTGATACATTATAGTGGTGGATTAATATATCATTCCCAAAACTATGGAGTCTTTGATTAGGGGCATGGTGGTGAGCGGTATTGTTCCCATGTCATTAAATTGATTCATATAACAAAGGTTGTCTGATTAATATTATCATGGTTGTGTGATCAATCTCATCGATCACCTTCTTCCTCATCCATAAACTAGAGATCCAGTACAATAGATAATAATTTGATCCTACCATGATTGATCTTCATCCACATTTTAATATCTTTTTTATGTAAAAATGGTCGATTGATCAAGTTGAAATAATGCATGCAATATCATCTTGCATGAATGTGACAAATTTATGAACATGACCTACGTCCAAACTATAAATAATAGTTTCATAATGCCATTTAGGAATGAGGGAGATTGATTTTGGATAAATGAAGAGCATATTATCTCACTACATGAAATATAGGATCTAATCATGAAGAACAACATGAACTCATGAAAGGTGAATTACATCTTCTTCTGCGTGCATTTGAATTAATCCCAAATAACTCAAGATCCTTGATGAATCCAAGACATGGCTTAAAACTAAAAGACCTGAATGATTCCTTGATGTGGAATATTTTGAAGATATATGGAATTGGTAACTACCTAAAAACTGCTTCATTACCTTGGATATGAGATGCAGATACTTTTGAGAATATCTCATTTCCTATAAAATAGGCACCACAAATCCATTACTTTTGCGAAGGGAATCCATCCTCATGATAATATTTATGCGAGTGAGAAGAGAATCGCTCAAGTATTCAATATGTTAAAATTACTCTTAAATTACTTCATGAAGAATGAAATTTCATGATACCACTCAAGACACCATTATAACACATTTCCCAGGCTTTTGTGAATATCTTTGATCTGTGAATCCTTCCTGGTTTGATTGATTCGGTTGAGATAACTTCAAGGTAGTGTCTCTTACATTTTTATTTGCTAACAATAAGATAACCCATTCATGTATTGTGTGAAGTGGTTTGAGAAATCTAGTGTTCTTTAAATAAATACACACATGAAATGATCCTAATATAAAGAAATAGAATAAATTGTGTTTGTGAAAAGTAAAAGTGGAAAGTGTGTTTAAGGGAATATTATGTAAGTGAGTTATTTGAATTAAGAAACATAGAAGAAGTGAGTGCATTCATGAACATAAATTCCATTCACATGCATTGATAAACAAAGTGAACTTTATATTATATACTTACATGAATACATACCAACATTGAGATACCCTAAGAAATATGTTTGGATTCCATTAAATCCATGCATGAGGTGAATTTAAATTGAGATTGTGAAATTATTATTCTTTCATAAAATTGAGTGTGAGAACTCATTAGTAAGGAAGAAAATACCCAAAATTGTTTCACTAAGGAAACTGATCAAGAACTGGTGATCAATGATTAATTGAGCAAGACCAAAAACATTGAAAAGGTCATTGAACTTTACATGATCAGGTTTGATTCAAAAAGATTGTGGAGTAGGATCATCAAAAGATCATCCTGCATTAGATCAAGACAGAAGAGAAGAGGGTACAATTGGGGGGTATAACCAACTGCTAAAGGTGGGTTGATGTTGGGGTGTATAACCAATTACTGATTGTAATCACCTTCTAGAATAGTGGAGAATCTATATTGGGTGAATAACTGACATATTAAGAAGTATTTATTTTTACTTAACCCTATAAATCATTGTGTTAAGTGACTTTACATTATAGTATAATTTGAGGTAATGTAGAGAGACATTAGAAGAGTAGATCAAGGCTTTAACTAGCTATTGAGTTTGGATTATAAAGGGATAGTTCCTAAAAAGAAAAGGTGGTAAATTTTTTACCCCTCCCCCTCTCAATGACATTACATTAATTTTAGAACCTATATTGGTGCCAAATGGGTTCCCTTTAAAAGATAAAACAGACTACTAGGGATGGAGAACATTAATTCCGTAAATAGTAGTGGTGATCCCATTTTTATTGGTGAGAACTATCATGGTTAGAAAAATAGGATGATACTATATCTCATATCACGTGGGGTATAAGTGAGAGAAATAGTTATAATGGAATTTTAAACCTATATTTAGAATTCTCCTATGACTTTTTAAGATAAGAAGAACATGGAGATGTATGTAAAGGATTCAAATGAAATCTTGATTGATTTATCAGAAAAGGTATACACTAAAGTGATGGGTCTCTAAAATTCTAAATAAATCTAGGATAAGATGAGAAGAAGTTATTAAGGAAAACTTAAAGTCAACGAAGCTAAGATGAAAAAATGAGGACAAAAAATTGAAGATATTAGAGTGAGTGATGATGAAAGTATTGATGACAACTTTTCCAGAGTAAATTAGATTTTCAATAGCATCTGAAGCTTTGGGGATAAACTGGATGACTCAACCATTATGAAAAAGATGATGAGAGATTTTTTAGATAGATTTTGTCCAAGTGTTTCATATCTCTTGGACTATAAATTTCTATCATTATATGAACGTTATAATATTCTCATTACATGGGAAATGAGAAAATTTTTAGTTTTCAAGAAAAAAAAAATAAAACATTAAAAATCCATTGAATCCCTGATAAAAGGTAAAGAAAGAGACAAAAAAGAAATAGAATAAAGTGATTCTAAGGACAAGGAAGGTGAAAAATAATTCAATAAAACTACAGACTTCTTTACTAGAATGATTAACATAGGAAGGTGGAATAAAAAAAGAAATAAATCACTCAAATTATACAATTTCCAAAGGATTGGTCATTTTTTTGTAACTTCCCAAATAAGAAGGTTGTGGACACTAAATCAAATGAAGATGATAGAAAGTCCCACAAAAGAAAGGGTAATAAATATTAGAAGAGGTTTTCTTCCAAGAAGATAAATATGATGTGCAGATAAATAGACGAATCTTTCTCAACAAGTAGTGAGTCAGAAGATGGATTTTCTTATAAGAATCTAATGTGTCTTTTTTGTAACTACAAGAATCCTAAAGACTCATTTGGAGATAATTAAGGTGATGAGATAACTAAACTATAATGGATGTTAAAATAAAATCATTAAGATACACATATGACCAATATAAAAATAATGAAGGTAAATAAAATTTTAAAGAAATAAGTTGAAATAATAATATTTGAAAATAATGAATGTCTCAAGAAATAGGAGACACATCTTAATGAAATTATGAGATATAAGATAAAGATAGCTAGGTTGGATGTCAAGCTGAAAATTTTTGAAGAAAAATCTGTTGGAAATAAAGAATCAACACTTTTTAAATTAAGTAAACAGTATAGATTGAAAATAGATAAATCTAAGAATATGGTGAATGATCTAAGAAAAAATCATGCGAAGAAAGAGGCAGAGTTATCTCAGATATAGTCAATGTGACTTTCATCTCAAAATGAGTTGAAGATGATGAAAGAATATTAAATTAATGTTGTTGAGATTAAGGGTGAATCTTCTGAAGCTATTGAGAAGAATGGTTCACATAGAAAGGTAGTTTCTATATTTAATGTGTCTTAATGTACATTTTCTACTACTAATATTACAGGCCTAATAGATAAGACTGATTTATCTAGAAGGTTTACTCCTAAGATGAAACACCCATAATCTATGGAAAGACAAAAACAAAAATATTTAGATCAAGGCTAATATTAGTACAAAAGATCAAGGTTCCAAGGATATTGTTAGTGTTGTGTAATGTTTGGTCATAAATCTTATTTATACAGGTACAACATGTCACTACTAGGAATGAGGTGTGAATCAAGGGGGTTACATTATTAAAAAATGATATTATATGATTTGAAAGAGTGGTTTGTGACCAAGACATTATCAAAACTATCAAAAAAACAAATTTTAATTTTTGAATATAATTTGTGTAAGATTTGGTAAATAAGATCACAAAGCTGAGAAATGATTGGGAAGATTACCAGGATATATTTTCTATACTGATATATGGAAAAATATTCAATAGAAAAATATTGGCAAGTCATGTGGTGATTTTGAGAAGATATAAAAGGTCAAGAAATAATGCCTAGTTGTTCAGATAAACCAACTCATATTGGCTAATCAATTGGTGGAAGCTGAAAATACTTCTCAAATTAAAGGAAAAAAGGTTATTATAGAATATGAGGTGGAAATAGTTGTTCAAAAAAAGTTAATGAGAATCCATGTGATGACTTGAAAATCATTAATTGTGAAAGGTGTGAACAAATTGGGCACAACATAAGACATTTTATGATAATTATACCATACCAAGAAGCGATAATTAAGAATATATGGAATGTAAAAAACTAATGGATCTGATGTTAAAAGGGAAAGTGAATTCACATCAGAATTGTTAACTGATGAGGAAGGATCAGTCGCGCCTTATAAGGTGTCTAATCATAATAAGAAGCCCGGATTGAGAGAAAGATCTCGATATTAATATTATTTGTGATAAATTAAGAGGTCTTTCCTTATTCAATTATATATGAATTATTTTTTACTAACTTTATGGAATTGAAAGAGATGAATGCATCCCTTGAGGGGGTCATTGATGAGATGAAGTTGTTAAATCATCACTACCTAGTGAATGTGTAATATCTGAATAGATTTATAATTACAATCACAATTTCATACCTTATTATTAATTATATTAACTATATCAATTAATGGGGAGTGCTTGGATGATGATAAGATAAAACAAAGGGGGATATTTATCTTTTCACTTGAAATTTCTGATGTTTTTGTTGAAGTATGTGTAGTATTTGGCATGTCATTGATAAATATGACTATTTTTCAACACTTATATGATAATTAAGACATTTTGATCATGATTTCACATGCATGGTAATTTATGGATAGTATTGAAAACCGTGGTAATATATCTCTTATTTTATACATTGTTTTAGCCTAAGTAGACATAGAGTTGATTAAATATGGGAACTTTTCTAAGAGAACAATGTTATATCATCCCTCTCTTAGTGGTATTCAATAAATAATATTCAAATGTAAGAGGACATGTTTTTTGATTAAATTTACACCTTTACTTTCCATTTGATTTCCAGTAAGGGGGAGAAAAGTTTGATCACACATGTTGACTCCTAAAAATTTTTCTAAGAAGGTATTGAAAAAAAGGGGGGGGAGATTTTTGGGACCAGTGTTTAATTTTTTGACAATAACATGTCAATATGTTTTTGGTTAGCTGGTGATGAGAAGTATTGAGGACTGAAAAATTATTATGGATTCATATCACTCGATTTCATGCTTGAGAAATTATTTATATTGAAAAATCTGAAAATTTTTAGAAGTGATCTTAAATGATTCACACATGTTATTGGGAGCTTGCAAATTGATTGCAATAAGTGAAGGCCATAAAAAAAGTGATCGATGAATGGGGATGAGAACATGATCCCACAAAAAAAATATATGTTCCTGTATTAATTTTCAGGAATATTATTTAATAATATAAGAAGAGTTGGATTGGAATTATATTTTAATATTTCTTTTAATCTCTTTTTTACTTAGAAATTTTTTATGTATCAATTAGGCCTTGCATTAAAAATGGGTAAACCCCCTGGTAGCCAAGGCCACCATCAACCGAGGTCACATGAAAGACCCATGGGATCAACCACACCCAAGGTAAGGACGCCCTAGCCATCCTGAAGGTAGAAGATTATAGGTCATTTATAAGCCCAGTTGAACCTTTTTATAAGGCACAGAAGTAGTGGTGCCACCATACGAGGCGGAAGGATGGAAGGAATAATGGTACGGGGTGGTACCGGGAGGCATAAGAGAATTTTGGTTGGTCCATCATAGTAGTTGATTAATATATTATGCCCTAAACTAAGGATAGTTTTATGTGGGACAAGGTGGTTAGTGGTACAATTCTTTCATAATTAAAATGATGCATATAATATAGGTCATCGGATTGATCTTATCAGGGTCATCCGATCGATCTCATCGATCTTATTTTTCCTCATACCCCAACTGGAGATCTAGTATGTTGAATAATTGGATGAGATTTCTATTATTGATCTTCGTCCACCTTTGAATATTTTTTAGATGGAATAATGGTCGTTTGATCGAGTAAAAATCATGCATGTAACTTCATATTTCATGCATGCGATAAACTGAAAAATGCGATTTATAGTTGAACTACAAACAAAGGCCATTCGGGCATGAGGGACCTCAATATTATAGAAATGAAGAGCATGTGATCTCACCAATTACGAGAGAGTATCTCATTTCAAATAACATCCCAAACTCATAAAAGGTGAATACTATAATTTTTTTCATATGTTTGAATTAGTCCCAAACAAATCAAGATCCTTGATGAAGACAAGACACATATTAAAACTATGAGCCTTTAATGAGACCAAGATGCAGAAAATTTTTTAAATCTAATGTGTTGTGAACTACATATAAAACCGATTCATAGCTGTGGAGATGATTTACTTATAATTTTGAGAAACTCTTGTTTCCTATAAAACAGATCACTACAAATCCATTAATTTCATAAAGTTAAACCCTCCTCAAGATAATCTTTACGTTAGTAAGAAGAGGATTCAGTGAGCATTCAAAAATTGAAAAGCAGACATGAATTTCTTCACATAGAATGATGTTCCATGTAGCCACTCGGGATGGCTCTATAACATGTCTCCCTATATTTTTCAAAATATGTGAAACATGAAGCCTTCTTGGTTCACACAATTCAGATAAGACATCCACAATGTAGTGTCTCTTATAATTTTCTCCACATATAATAAGATAAACCGTACCCGTCTTGCATGAAGGGGTTTGAGAAATCCAGTGTTAATGAAGGAAATACATGCAGTATTTGTGTTATTTTTCAATGAAGGTAGGGTGTCCACACCCATCCTTTCATGAAGTAAATGTGTGACACCCATGAAAAACACTTGTGCAATGATCCAAATCTAAATAAATATTCGACAATGTGTGGATAGAGAATAAAAGTTGATAGTGTGTTTAAGGAAATAAGAACTAAGTGATGTATTTGAATTAAGAAATAGTGAAGAAGTGATTTCATGGATGTATATCAATTACATGAACGTGAATTGAGAAAAAAAGTGATATTTTAATTGTATGATTACATGAATAAAAGGGAGCCTCTGAGCTGCCTCTCCTTCTCCTCTATTCCATTCTAGAGTTTCCCTCAGGGGTGTTCTGGAGGGCAAGGCCTACACACCACTTTCTATATTGTCTCCCCCTTCCTCCATTAATTCCTTCTTCCCTCCCTACTTTCCCCTTTTCATCTCCCTCCCTGCTCTCTTTCCGGTGTTCTCTTTTCTTAGTGGGGGATTCATGGTCTGGATCAGTGGTTCCAGGAATTGACACACTTTTATGTGGTGACCTTTCCCCTCAAAAGTTTATTCTGGATTTTGGTTCTTTTGTTTCTCTCCCAGTTGGTCCAGTCCAGTGGTTTTAGGAGGCTTTGGGAGGGTCTAATTATTCGGTCAATATTTCTCCAATAAAAGCATCTTTTATTAACTTTGATTCAAGATGTGGTGGTTCTCATTAGTGGCTAGCTATGACATATGTTTGTTACAGGGTGTGTGTTTCATGGACCTCTGTTGAATATTTATCCATTCAAATATGCCCTATCTCCCTGGTTCAATACCCCATTTTCAATCGATCTGGGGAAATGTTCTCCAATGGAGTTTTGGTAGGTGTTGTGGAATGGGATTTAATTTTCAGGTTTTGGGTTCTGAATGCTTTTTTCTCAGGCGTTTTTGAGAGTGACATTTTTGGTTTTCCCTGTCACTGCTGATTTCTCACCAGTGATCCTTAACGAAGCTGATGTCATTTGTAGGTGATATTTTTTATCTTCTTTTTCATTGTTGAAAAGGTTTTTTTTATTGGTTGATTCTAATAGTGGTGGTGAGTTTGAAAGGTTTTTATTTTGTGCCAACTATCTTCTCCAATGATAGTAGGGTGTTTCATGGTTCTTCAGCGGTGGGTCTAGATGCAGCCATCAATGTTATTGATATTCATAAGTGATGGTGGTGGTTGTGTTCTATTGAGGAGGATGACTCTATGGTAACCAACAGTGCTCGATGTTTCAGTGTCTTTGCAGGAGGTGGCTCACGTGATTCTTGCTTCTCGAGGGGTTGATGATGATAGGATCATGAATTTCAACTTTATTCAAATTTTTAATCTTGAAAGGTGGATTGTTTCCTGGGGTGGTATTTCGATGGGCTCGAGTCGACAGCAATGTTCCATCTGCTCACATGATATTTTCTCTCGACTCTCGATGAGGTGTGATAGTTCTTGGTTTGAATTTTCTATTTGAATATTGAATATTGATTGGTATTTTATGGCACGCTGGTGTTGTTTTCACTTCGCTAATGTTTTTGTTATTTGTATTTGTTTTTGAAAATTTTATTTTACTTACTTTGTTTGGTGGTTTGTATTTTGGGTTGGATCCTATCAAGTGGAGGAATTGTGATTGTGAGGTTCCCACTAAACCAAAAATTGGCCTATTTGGAAAATGAAAAATAGATTTGGAGCTTCTTACATGCATACATACTAACATTGAGATACCTAAAACAATTTGTTCGAAGTCCATGAAATCCATGCATGAGGTGAATTTGAATTGATCTTGGGAAAGTATTATTCTTTCATAAAATTGAGTTCGGGACTTCATTAAGAAGGAATAAAATCCCAAGAAATATTGTAGTAAGGAATCTAATCGAGAACTGGTGAATAGATATTAATTCAGCAAGACCAGTAACATTTCAAAGGTACTTTAATTTTACATGATCAATTTTGATCCAGCGAGCTCATAGAGGTATATCATCAAAATATCATCCTACAGTGGATCAATAGAGAATAAAAGAAGGTTAATTTGGGATTTATAACCAACTTCTAAAGGTGGATAGATGTTTTAGGGAATTAACAACTTGTAATTGAGGATTATAACCAATTGTTGATTGTAATAACCTCTGGAAATAGTGTAGAATCCATGTTGTGGGGAATAACCAACATGGAAAGGAGTGTTTCTTTGTACCAAACCTTATAAATCCTTGTCTTATGTGCCTTTGGTTTACATCATTTTTCAAGGAAAATATGAGAGACACGAGAAGAGTGTATTAAGTATTTTACCAGCAACTGAGGTTGAATTAGAAATAGAAATTTCACAAAAATAAAACAGGGCCACTGATTCACCCCCACCCCCTCTCAGTGACCTCACATTGATCTGGGAACTTAAATTTATATAGCCAAGCCTCTTAGAATACCCTTAGTGAACTCACCAAAGGAGGTTATAGATAATTATACATGATTAAATCTACCAGTTGATCAAGACCTTTTTAAGGTGGTGGTTTAGATTGTTGGATCTATGGACCAAAAGAAAATTTCTTTACAAACTATAGTAAAAGAAGATGATTTAGGTCTTAAGAAGGATTTTTTTTAGAAATTCTTAAAGCATAATCATTCCTCCTTCTAGGGAAGTAATTTTCATCAAGATTTTTAGGATTAGTTAGGGAATACTAATAGTATCATCAAATTTCTTGGGACCCATGATTCTGTTAAAGTTATGTGTGTTATATTCATGATTTTAAGACCCCTGAAAAAATTTATGGGAGTTGGTTTTTCAAGAAAATAATTATGATAATTTAGAGTGGAAGTATTTTAGGGTGTTCCTTACTGGGAACATTTAATCAAATGATTTGGAAATGGATAAATATCAAGTATTCATTTTTCTCTGTCATGGGAATCAACCATACATTGAGTATGTGAATCGGCTTATCGAACTAGTTCATTTTTTCCTAGAAATAACTTTTAATGAAGAGATAAAGGCCCAAAGCTTCATGATGATATTGTGACCTAAAAAATTTCATGGTTATTCTTTTTTAAGATAAATACCTATGATATGGTCATTAATTGAGCTTTAATGGTAAAGATCAACCAGGAAGGTATGTCTATAAAATTGGTGTTTCTTATGAGTGGGAACTCCCCTTCTAGATTTGGTAAAACTCATATATCATGTTTTTTTCTTTTATTGGATGATGATAAGTTATTTATTAGTAGTGAGTTACCTCTTATTATTCGGGAACTTTTTAAGGTGTTCCTGAATGATTTCTCAAGCTTACCCCCAAAGAATTAAGTGGAGTTTGTTATTGATCTGGTTTTGGGGACATAGTCAACATCTCTCAATTTGTATTGTATATCTTCCATATAGTTAAAAGAATTAATTTTTTAAGTGGAAAAATTATAATCTAAAGGCTTTAATCACACTATCATGTCCCCATGGACCACCCTAGTAATTTTTTATAAGAAAGAAGATGTGATTCTCTACTTGTGTATCAACTACAAGAATTTTAACTGTGTAATGATTGAATAAATACCTCTTTCCCTATTTTCATGAACTTATGTGAACAATTAAAGTGCCCAAGGTTGTTTTCCCTAATTGATATTTGACTAGGATATCACCATCTAGGGTTGGAAGAGGCCAATGATCCTAAGAATTATTTTTGAAGAAGTTATAGACATTTCAAGTAAATTTTAATTATATTAAAGTTGACCAATTCTCCTATATATTTCATTTCAATAATAAACCAAATATTCCTTTGGTGTATTGACACCTTTAACATTGTTTTTTTGGATAAAATTATTGTTTAATATAAGATGAAGGATTAGTATGCAATTCATTTAAAAAAATGGGGACCTTATTTAATCACTTACTAACATGTGCCTGTCGTGGGGTGTGGAAAAAAAATATAACCTAAGTTAAAATGTATTATAGTGGGTTACCTAGGTTGTCTCCAGAGAGGAGTGCTCATCAATAGTGTTTTTCACTTAAAATAAGAGAAATAAGTGATGTTGTTTTTGAAATTGTTTGATTTGGAAAATACAAGAAAGAAACTAAATAAAGTAAAGTAATTAAGTAAAAGTTTTAAAACAAATTGAAAAATGATGTGATTTAAATCAGTGATATGAAATTGTGATAAGGTTAGGGTCGATTTTCCAATTATAATTCTATCACAGTTCACTTTACCCAATTCTCTTCTGCTAAATCGTTAAGAGTGAGATTCCACAATCGTTTCTTCTCACTCCCTTGGTCAACTAAAAATGTGAGAATAAACCTTAATAAAAACTCAGATTTTTCTACTCTCCTTCCAAAGTGTAATAGAGTTGTAGAGAATACCCCCAACTATCTTAGGCAATCCCAATCGGGTCTTGCTTATCCCAAGCAATCAAGAACATTCACTACTCCTCACACACGTACCGGTGATCACCGAGTACATCACCACTAAGTCCTGGTCTATTCCATAATTTATAAACCAGAAACTAGTGGAGGGAGATATTGATCATTGACAAAATATAAATAAATAGCAGAATCTAAAATCAGATACAATCATACATGATAATAAAAACCATTATAATAAATTGAAACTGATTCATAGAAGAGGAAAGAGGATATTAAAACATTAAGTGAAAGAACTCAAAAATTACAAAAGGGTAAACCTACCCCTCTCTAAACACTCATAATATATACCCCTATATGATAAGTTTAACCGATTTTAAGGGGGAAGAAGAATTCATTACAAAGCTAATAAGAACAAAAGAATGAAAAGAAAGAACATGAATTTTGATTCTCCAGAATCTATCCTCCAAAGGTTTTCCTCTGTTCTGACCACCATCCTGCCGAAACTCACTGGGGTCCCTTCTCATAGAATGTTGGAAATGAAGTTTTATATCTACCCTAAAATTTTTAGAGTATTTGGACTGGTTTAAAGAAATAAATGGACGAATAAATGACCATTACTTTTCTATCCTCCAAAAACTGTTTCACCCACTCCACTTGGACGTGCCTAAAAGATGCCTTGATGAGTATAATATTTTATGAAATTTATTTTGAACCATACTTTGAATTTCCTCTGTCAACACCATCTTTAATCACTTCATTTTAAGGTCAGATGAATGAGATATTATAGATTTAATTCTGTGGGGTTCATTCTGCCTCTAGACTGAGTTCTCTACTTGATTGATTTTTTTTGTACCATTGGGTTTCCAATTGAGTCTTGTTCCAGAAGACAATTGTGAAGCCCACGAGCATATGAAGCCTGTAAAAAATGATTCACTTCAATTGGACCAATATTATAAAAGTTATTCTTGAATAACAGAAGCTATATAAAACTATCAATTTTACAGAATTACTTCATTTTCACATTTAACCCCAAAATACACCATAAACACATAAATGAAGCAAATACACTCAAATTGAATAATTGGGAGGGATTAAATAATTGAAAAAATATTAATAATTTTGAAAATATTAACTCTATCAATTCCCCCACACTTATCATTTGAACTCCTGGACAAGTCAGAGTCAAAATAAAATCAAAGTAAATTCAAAACACATATCCCTGAGATCCATGAATTGGAAAACAAAAAACAAAATATATCATGCCTCCTCAAACTATATTATTTCATGTTCTTAATTTAATATAATTAAATAAATTTACTCTTCATTTCTCCTCCCATGCATAGAAAACACTTACCTAACTTTCATTTGTCTCTCATCACACAAATTTCAATTTTTTTAGCAATGTCTTTCTCATCCAAACTCATACAAGGGTCACCATAGGCTTGAAAAATTCCTACATCTCCACCCGATGTGAGTCAAAGAAATATGTTTATCATGAAGAATTTTCAAGGTTGTTTTGTGGCTTTAGGTTGGTAGGATTTAGATGTGAAAATTCTGAGGCTGAATGAAGAGGGCTTGGCTCTTTTTGAAGCAAAATTGCATTACTCTAATTTTCACACAAGTATGGCCTCCTCTTCACTACCCTTAGTAGAAAATAAGCTCCTTATTCATGGAATATCATGGAATGTTCACACAGTTCATCATTTCATCATCAAACATTTCAATCTTATCAAATATAATATTTTTATAAAGCTCTAGAAAAGGCACATCTTTTAGAAGAATGATTTTTTTCCATAGAAATAACATCTCTTCAGCATTTTATTTTCCACCCAAAGTTTCAGAAAATGAGCCATCACAACACAAGACATCTTCCCCCACATTTAGGTTCAACAAGATCATGAAATTTCACTTCATGATCAGGTTGGATAGGGAAAATTGGCTTGTAATGTGGCTAACCTAACAGGATGTTCATGGCTTCTATGGGCTACAATGATTAAATTTACAAGGTAAGCCAGATTGAAAGGGATTGTCTTGAAAATGGGGAGTTCAAATCAAAGAAATGCCTCAATCATTTAAAACACATGTACCCCAAAACCTCAAGTTTGAAATGAATAAATCAAATTTTGGTTAAAACAAGCATAGTTTGGTTCTCTCAATAAGTGAGGTGAATGTAAAGAATATGAAAATAATAGGTTCATAACCCTCACAGGAATGTGATTTCAAATATAAATACAGTGATATGTGGCATGGGATTTAAAAAAATAGTATTTTTCATGAAATTCCCAAATAAGTGAACTTGAAACAATGTCATTTTCAACATTCATTTAAGCTCAGTTTTAATGGAATAAATTATTTCTCCCATGGACATGGGTTTCAAAAATGCCAAAGATAGTCATTTCAGCACAAAATTTTCAAAAACACACAAAAAATGAAAAATAAACACACAAAATTTGAAAAACACACTTGTTTTTAAAAAAAATAGGAAAATAAAAAATAATTAAAAATCCTAAACTACAAAGTTTCCCTCCCCCACACTTAAATGATGTAGTGACTGCAATGTATTAAAATGGATTTAACATGTAAGAATATTATTAATTGAATCATATCAATCAATAGAGTGTAAAATAAAGGTACAACCTAACTTACTGGTAGGGAAATGTTTAGTTATGCTCCTAAGTGTTGTGCACATAAAAACCTAAAAACAAAGGTAGATAATAAAATATAATAAATTTATTAAAAGTAAAGAAAATAGAAATAGAATGATAATAGAAGGATAGATCTTGGTTTAATCCCCCAAGTGGGCCTTGGGTTTTGACTGCCTCCAGATGGGCAGTTTCAGTTTGTTATCCCCAATCTGATGGTGGATGAAGTTTCTTTAATATTAACCGCTATAAATTCTTCCTTTCATCATGAAAATATTCTTTTTTGTTGAGGACTTCATGGATATAGTACAAAAAATACATCCCTATGAAAATAATATTAAACTTTCATGGTGGGGGTAGGACAAAGAATGAATACTCCTCTTTATTGGTTTCCACTTTCACAACTTATTCTTCATTATCTAGTGGTTCCTCAGGGTAAGCTTTATCAAAATAATAATAAATGGGAGAATCAGAAAGTAATTCAATTTGAATAAAATTAAATCTTGGAGAATCAAAATAAAATTCTTCCCTTTCAAAGGAAGAATCTTTTGCCTCTTTTTCCTCAAGCAATTCCACTTGGATCTCATCTTGAACTCCTTCCAATAAATGATAAACATGTTTGGGGAGATTTAGGTGTTCCTCTTTAGGTGTATCTTCTTATTTTTCTTCATCCACCAAGGTAATAGTTGTGTTGGATGAATCTGAAAATTTCATGCGAGGGGAAGTGATACTCAATTCAGATTCTATATAATAATAATGAAAAGAGTTAAGAAAAATATTATCTACCTTAAGTGGCTTGACTTAATTTGCTTCTTTAGTATGAGGTTCCTCTTGTAGTTGAATTTCACATGATAGAGGTAGGTAGTCAGTCTCCTCTATCTTTTATTCAAATTCAACTGCTTTGGTGGTGTCTTCCTTCAATGGTTCTGGATCTCATACTTTGTAAGGAATATGTCGATCAATTAGTTCTTCACACTCATTCCAGAATCTATCTAGATTTTTTTGATCTCCCACATATAGCTCAGTAGGTAATTCTTCCTTGTTTTCCAGTTCAGGTTAATTCATAGGTTCTGGTTTTTCCATCAATGCACGTACATATTCAAATTCAAGTTCTACTTTGGTCTCTAGTTTTTCTATGTCATTTCTAAGTTTTTGAATCGTAAATATATCATAACCAGCCTCATCTACTTGTTCCAAATGTGGGTAGTTATTCCATGAATTAAAAATATGATCATTTGAAAACATCATGTAAAATAATTTTTTTATGTTTTTTTTTGAAAAGTGTCAAATAATTATAATGTGATTGCGGCACTACCTCCCTGGAAACAGCGCCATGTTTTGACACGTGACTATTTTGGGGTATGGAAAAAACAAATATAACCTAAGTTAAAATGTATTATAGAGGGTTACCTAGGTTTTCTTCATAGAGTAGTACTCAATAATAGTGTTTGTCACTTAAAATAAGAGAAAGAAGTGATGTTGTTTTTGAAATTGTTTTATTTGGAAAATACTAGAAAGAAACTAAAAAAAGTAATGTAATTAAGTAAAAGTTTTAAAAAAATTGAAAAATGATGTGATTTAAATCAGTGATATGAAATGGTGATCAGGTTAGGGTCGGTTTTCCAATTGTAATTCTATCACAGTTCACTTTACCCAATTCTCTTCTACTAAATCGTTAAGAGTGAGAATCCACAATCGTTTCTTCTCACTCCCTTGGTCAAATAAAAATGTGAGAATAAACCTTAATAAAACCTCATATTGGTCTAATCTACTTCCATTGTGTAATAGAGTTATAGATAATACCTCCAACTATCTTAGGCAATTCTCAATCAGGTCTTGTTTATCCCAAGCAATCAAGAACATTCACTACTCCTTACACACGTATCGGTGATCACTGAGTATATCACCACTAAGTCATGGTCTATTACATCATTTATAAACCAGAACCTAGTGGAGGTAGATATTGATCATTGACCAAATATAAGTAAACAACATAATCTAAAATCAGATATAATCGTACATGATAATAAAAACTATTATAAGAAATTGAAACCGATTCACAGAAGAGAAAAGAGGATAGTAAAACATTAAATGCAAGAACTAAAGAATTAAAAAAGGGTAAACCTACCCCTCCCCAATCACTCATAATATCTACCCCACCATGGTAAGGTTAACCTAGTTTAATGGGGATGAAGAAGTCATTACAAAGCTAAGAATAACAAAAGAAATAAAATCAAGAACAGAAATTTTGATTCTCCAGAATTTTTCCTCCAGAAGATTGCCTCTGTTTTTCCCACCATCCTGTCGAAACTCACGGAGGTCTCTTCTTATAGAATGCTGGAAATGAAGTTGGATATCGACCCTCAAATTTTTATAGTCTTTGTACAGGTTTAAAGAAATATACAGCTGAATAAATGACCATTACTTTTTTGGCCGCCAAAAACTGTTTCACCCACTCCACTTGGACGCGCCCAAAAGATGCATTGATGAGCTTAATATTTTATGAAATTTATTTTGATCCGTAATTTGAATGTCCTATGTCTACAAAAGATTGAAAAAAATAATTTTAAAGTCGGATGAATGAGATATTGTAGATTTAATTCGGTGGGGTCCATTCTACCATCCAAACTGAGTTCTCTACTTGATTGATTTTTTTGTACCATTGGGTTTTGAATTGGGTCTTGGTCCAGAAGACAAATGTGAATCCCATGAGCATATTAATCCTAAAAAATCATTCACTTAAATTGGACCAATATTATAAAAGTTATGCCGGAAAAACAGAAGCTATATAAAACTGTCAATTTTACAGAATTACCCTATTTTCACATTTAAGCCCAAAATACACCAAAAAGACATAAAGGATGAAAATAAACTCAAATTGACTAATTTAGAGGGATTAAATCATTGAAAACATATTAATAATATTGAAAATATTAACTCTATCACTTACTCATTGTTAAATTATGCATGTGAAGATTATGGATCTAAGAGGTTGATTTCCTGTAGATTGTAGTATTAAAACAGGTTATCTCAGTTTATCTTAAGACTGTTAGGGTTGTGATGTATTGTGAGGAACTAAATAATGTTTTTTAAATTAATAGATTCTTATGGATAACAAGATACGATCAAGGAATCACTAAATACTTCTCCAATTTTACATCACCCCTGATATCTCTCTCTCTAAAATGTTTCTAATGATGATTAGGAATTGATGGGCCCCATTGCCTAAAAACTTTTGAAATTGAAAAAATAAATGGTGAATTTGTTTCCTTACAGTATTTGGAATACTCATTCTATTTTTTAGATTATTATTTAAAATAAAATGTGTGATGAGGAGTGTCAATGTATTGGGGGAATTATAAATGGTGGGGAGACCACTAGTGAGTGTTCTTTATCTTCTAAAGTTATCTTCAATTTTCTAGGACATTATGGGGTTCCTGTATCAATTAGGAATGTGGTAATGAAGGATTTACACCATAATAAATGGGTAGCTAATCTAGTATCTATATAAATTAATAATGATCTCATGCACTAATCTGTGTGGAAACAAATGAAATTTTACATTTTCATATGATGTTGTTATAGATGTCAGTAGATAAAGTCCGAGCATCCAAAACCGTTGAGCTTCCATCAACCACTTCTCATACCTACCTGGAAGTATGATGAGGGTTTTGATTCATAGACTCATTTTAACCTTAGTTTTTTCAATCATAGAAAATTTATATCTTAATTATTTTTAACTTAAAGTTTCATTTTAGGTATTTATGGTGTATAGTATCATAAATACAGTAACATTATTTATAGTAGTTTTTATTTTGAAAATAATAAAATCTAAGTTTACCTTCAACACTTAATTTTCTAGTTTTAGTAAAATTATAAATGAGTTTGGACTTACATCATTATTAAATGAGATGTGTTGATGTACTAAATAGAGAATGGTGAAACTTATTTTGATGTTGTTACTACTGATCATGAATATTTTAGAATAAAAACCTCAGTGGTTATTACAATGTTATATATAAATTAAACCCCTATATTCAATATTGGAGAAGATATAAAGTTAAAATTTCTTGATAAGAATATTATATTGATTTCTTGAATTTTTTTAAATTCTTATTATCGAGAGAGATTCCAATCTCTATAATTTTTCATTCTTTGTGATTTTCTAAGAACTCTCCAATGAGTATTTTATTGTAAATTTATTAGTATTTAATAAGTATTCATTAAATGTATTCTCTTCACAATTGATGGATTTTTTTGTGTAATATAAAGTCAATCTTCTAGTTTATAGAATCGGGATTTTCTACTGATCAGGTTGATCGATGTATTTTGTTGGGAATATAGAGATGAGATTCTACTTTGTATAAGTAAAATGGTACCTTTAATAAGGTTTAATTGATCTCATCAAACATTTTTCAAGACAAAACTTTTGATAGTTTTAAGTCAATGATACCTTGAATTTAGTTTATGATTTCCCTATTCATTTTACCAAAATAGTTAATATCAATAACCTTTAACGAGTGGTTGGTTTGTAAACTATTTCCCTAGGATTTGATATATTTTTTCTATTCATACATTTCATATCTTGTTTTTATATTTCTATTGTGCATATTAATTTATTGAAATTTGTTTTAATTTCAATTAATTCAATTCTATCATGCATATATGCATTTAACATTGATTTAATTGGATTATTTATGGGTAATCAAAAACATAATTTTTTAATAGATTGAGAAAATAAGGTGTGTATGGATTTTTTAAATTTTTTATAAACTAAAATTCACCACTCCCCTTTAATAGGTTCACCTGGATATGTATGTTAGAAAAAATGTTGTATTAGATTGTGTATCTATGACTAAGGCTAATCCAAATGTTAATTTTTTTAATTATTTTAGAATAATGTAATTTTGGTTCTTAGTTTATTTATACCTAACAGTGTTTTGGAGAAAAGATATTCTTTGTTTTTAGTATTGTAGGAGTACACATTGTACTGATTGATAACTTGAATTTAAATAGATAGCCAATTTTCGATGGAAATGAATATGAATATTGTCTTCGTAATATGGAAAGTTTTCTTATCAATAATAGAGTTGATAATTTTATAATTATAATAGGAACATATAATATTCTATAGAAATAAGTTTCAACAATTTAAAGAAAATAGAAAGAAAAATTGTAGTTGAATTTTCGAGTCTGAAATACCTTGGTATGTCTAATTTAATGAAATATATAAAGATTTATTTTTTTCTTGGAAAAATTATTTTGGTATTTATAAAAAATTATAAATTACATATTTCAGAACATTTAAATTTCTTGAAACCATGAGATCCATGCTTAGGGTTGATTATCATGATTTTGATTTCAAATATGATGAGAGTGTATCACAAATGAATCAGATATTAATGATGATTGTTAATAGTTTACAATCACTCGGTTTAAGAGAGCTATCATATGATTAGTTAGTTGAGATATTCATTGATATAATTCCAAAATAATGGAATTCTAAAAGGAATAAGATTTATGATAGGAAACGCATCACCAAATTAATACTAGATGAATTTATTGTAACCATTCTATAGTATGCAAGTCACTTCAAGAGATGTAAATATATGGAAAAAAAGAAAATGGAGTTTATTTTATATACATAGAATATTCAGATTATATATCCTATAATGACACGCCCATCACTTCCAACAATTATAGTTGTACGGAGTTAATTAACGGAGAAATTATCTAATTATCTTGAATAATTAAACAGTTTATAGCAAATAAGAATTTTTATAGGAATAGTTGAAAGGATAAGAATGATATTTATGATAATAAGGATTATTTATAGAAAATATGTTATAAATAAATAAATCCATATCATTTTTTACCATATTATCAATAATTTAAGAATAAAAAAATAAATTCTTCATAGAAGAAATCTAAGACAAAGATAATATGAATTTCAAATCACTCAATGTGTGGAGTTGTGGTGAAGGTGATACTACTTTTGATAATTCATAGAAATATATTGATGATAATAGGAAAATTACTTTGTTATGATAATGCACCAATGTTCTAAATATGGTTCATGGGAATAACCATAACTAAAGCACTTACCAATCTAAAACTTATTTTGAAATATTTTTAGGATGAATATGGTAGTGATAATGAAGATGATGATGATGATCTAAAAGTTGAAGAGATGTAATTTTATGCTACTAGTCTTGAAAAGAAAGAATTACGAGTAATGTATGAATGTGAAAAGATTATTGAATATATTTATATAATTTATAAAAATTATACTAAGATAAAGTTTGTTTCTACTAATCAAATGAATGAATTAAATGACCTCACATTTGAACTATAAAAATTAAAGGATTAAAATATCATGCTCATTTTTTGGATGGTTAAGTCAATAAAGAATATTTTATGTTTTATTATATATTTAAAGGGAAATAAATTATTAAATCATCGAAAGTAAATTTTGAGATCAATTCTCAGGGAATGAGAAGTCTTAAAAAAGTGTAAAATACCAAATATAAAAATTATTTTATCAAAACTAAATTTGAGATTTATTGTCAGAATAAATTTTTATCTAGAATTACCACTTAAAAAAATCATTGAAAACAAGTTTGGGAAGTTGAGTCCATATAAGAGAAATAAATTTTTAATTGGGAATAAATACACCATAACTTCTACTTATAATTTAAATTACTTAATGCCTAATCAATAACCTTTTTCACTATGTGTCATAGTGGAAGACATTAGAAATGAAATTTTTATCTCAACTGAGTTATTTATTTTGGAAGAGATTGAGATTTTATCTCTACAGAGCTAGATACTAATGAGTTTTAGAAGACTAATAAAATATTGGGGTTGAATATTTTTTTCACAAATACTAATGGACACAAAAAGGTCTATATTCTATGGACTTAATCTCTAAATAAATGAAAATTTTATTCATTATGGGATATTCTTATATTTTTTGGTCCTTTTAATTTTTTTTAAAATTTATCATGACCTATATTTTTTTATGTTTTATATAATTTAATTTTTTCTTAATATCTTACTTTAATTGTTTTTATTTACAGGGTGTTAAAGTTGTATCTTTTTAGCTTAATTCTTTGGTTGTGAAATTTTTAATTATGGGAGACTTTAATTTTTAGATAAATCTATCTAGAACCATATTTGAAAAAGATATTTCATTCTATTTTACAAGAAGATTAATTTCATTATATCATATATTATTGTTTTCATATCTACTTGTTCTTAGAGGAATTGTTATTTTTACTTTTGACTGAATTTTATAATGTTATGATTTTTTGGACTTTTAATGGAAGATGATGAATTATATCCATATATTTTATCAAGATTTTAATAAATGTAAAATTTTATTCTATTTAAAATAATTTATTTAATTATATGTCATGTCAACATTGGATCTGGAACGTAAGATTAAAAATTATCAATAGTTTTTGTGTGATGTGGGACACCTATATAAAGGGTTAGACCCATAGTTGGTTGGAAACATTGAATTATAAACTACTTCTAGATATTTTTAGACTTTTTTGGATTACTATTCAATTTCCATTAATGTAATGGATTCATCTAGAGAAATATTAGGAAGATAAATTTTATGATACTGGTCAGTTGATCATGATCTATTTATAAATCATGAGTTTTTATTTAAAGATGTTATAATTTTTCAAGGGTGGGAATATGTCTATGTAGATAAGAGATGAATAAGATCTAAATTATGTTTTATCATACTTGTTTTCAATAGAACGATATGATTTATTGAGAATGTTGATGATATTATAGTTTTATTAAACCTCTTCATGAAAACACTAATCCCATCCTTGTATAGTTTTTCTGAGTTACTAGGATTA
The DNA here is from genome assembly GCA_963277665.1 of Viscum album. NCBI lineage: Eukaryota > Viridiplantae > Streptophyta > Magnoliopsida > Santalales > Viscaceae > Viscum > Viscum album. The sequence goes on from OY728165.1 coordinate 625,854,476, forward strand.
CCTTTGGAAGGAGATTCGTTATTTATTTCTAACAAACTTATTAAGTTTTATGGATTTTTTATTAATATAAAATCAAAGGAATGTCTTTTTTTTATAAATAACAATTTTCAAAAGAAAAACCACATGTCAATGGAAGTATAAATAGTATTACAAATAATTAAATATTTTTTATTGTGAAGAAAAGTTGATAAAGTCATTGTGAAATTTTAGGATATTCATTTGTTATAAATTCTATAAAACATGTAGAAGTTTCACCCTATTCTATTTCTTTGAAGTTATACTGAATTAATACACACATGAATAATAAAGTTGGAGATTGTTTGTTCTTGGTTATTGAACAAAGTCTTTGTGAATATGCATATGGAAAATGGTTTTGAGAATAATGCATGTGTTGAAAGGGAAAATGGGAATCTAATAAATGATTAGACTATTTATCTGATGCAATTGATGCATTAATTCAATGGAATGGTGTTTGTTAAAAATTTATAAGATTATTTTTCTTGGAATGACAAAAATATTTTCAATAATAAATATATGGAAAAGAGAATAAATATATAAAAATAGATAACAAAGTTCTATGAGGGATCTATCACTGAATCTACAACTATAGAGAAGAATAAATGCAGAGAACATTATATTTAATAGAAATACATTCTACAGTAGGGAGTTATTACTAATATTTAATATTTTCAGAAGATAGTAGATACCCATAGAAAATTGTTCAAGAAAAAAAGATTTTAAAATTAAAAATATGAGTGAAAAAGGGTTGTCGTAAATCATTATTTTGGCTTGGATAAACTAGAAGAAATGGATTTATGGTAATAAAAAATCAAATATTAAATGAATATAAGAAGAAAAAGAGATAATATTCGAATATTAGATATTTCAAGTTACAAGATCCATCTTAACCCATTTTACTATTTGAGAATATGGTGCAGAAGATCCATAAATCTAGAGGAAGATGGATTTTGAAAGAAATGGAAATGAGAAGGCAATGTAAGATTGGGAAAAAATATTTACCACTCTCCTATCTTTATTGTGAAGTTGTTGAAACAGTACACATGACCGTGGAAGTTATTCCACTGGTAGTTACTTCTATTGAATTAACTTCTATTGAAGTCCCCTTTATCCAGGAGGATATAGAAATGTTGAAATAATTAGAATAATTTGAATAAGTTGATGTTGAGAAAATTAAGAAATTTGTATATAACACTTCATAGAAAGAACCATTAGTTACTACTTTTAAATATTTCATTATATCTCCTTAAATAGTGATTAGTTCATCATATGATTATGAATAATCAATTTCTATCTCTTCATCAAGATTAAAAAAAGTAATGAAAATGAAGAATGATCAATGAAATTGATAGAAACTAATCTATCAATGATTTCAATATTGTTGATCTATCTCCTGGAGAAAATAAATCACTAAAATTTAATCTTATTTACATTGTAAATTGGGAATAAAATTTCGATAAACTATTAGAATATTTTATTTGTTCATACACTCAGATAATTAAATGAAATTTATATTATGAATATAGTTTGATAAGTAATATTGATATTTTCACATATATTCTTCTAGAATAAAAATCCAAATTGAATCTCATCCATAATAAAATTATCATCATTAATATTACTAAGTGGAAGAATCAGGTAATTTATGTTGTTCTTAATGTAAATGAAATTTCAAAAAAATTATGGAGAAGAGTGATCTCCATCACAATAAGATAAAATAATTATCAGGATATTTAAATGGTTAACACATGGATGTCATGTTTATTGATGAAAAAAATGATGTCATAAAATAATATTTTAAATAGTTATGTAAGATATTAGTAAGTTTTTTGGAGATTATCAATGATTTAATAGAGAATACTGATCAGCTTTATAATTCTATTGAGGAATTTAAATAACTTGTATTTACTCAAACAAACTATCTTAAAGAATAAATTGAGATTTCATATGCTCAATAAGTATTGATAAATGAATAGAGGCATAAGTTAAATATGCAATAATCCATGTTATCTGAGTACAGTATGAATATAGTAGTGTGAGAAGAAACTATTATTGAACAAGATCTCATGTTTTACACATAATAGGTGAAGTCAATTGAGCTACACAAGAAAATCAACAAGATTAAAAATATAGTTGATAAACTTCTCAAAATGGTGGGAAAATTAATTTTTATATGAAATTTTGTTAATTTTTTATAATTTTTTATCTTCTATGGAAGAAGTTTTTTAATTTTGCTTATATTTTATTTGCGATGGTGTACACTAAATGGTTTAATATTAATTGTGTGCCTATTTCTTAATTTTTATCATTATGATATTTTATTTTCTATTGCAAACTTATTTATTTTCTATTTATCTAATATTTTGAAATTTTTGTCAATATATTTTTATTTCTTAAATATGTTTCATGATGAATATTTCATTTTCGAAAACGAAGGAGTGATTTGTTTTCAATATCAGGGCCCCACTTTCAAAATTATAAAATTAGAGAAGTTATTTAAAGTCCATTTTCATCTAAAAATGAGTTTTTTAATGATAAAATATTCAATGATTTAGGTGGAACCTCACTAAATTTTATGATCATTTTTCCTATATATAAAAATATTAAAGGTGGAGAAATTTGGAAAAATTGAATAATCATTTTATAAAATAGATGTATATTTAAAATTTAAAGTTGTTTTATACTGGGTAAGTGTTTTTAAACATTTTATTTAATTGGAAGTTTATTTTCACCTTATATTTCTTTAATGGGGAGTTTGGGAATCTTTTTAGGGGGATTTTATTTGATAAAACTAAATTTCGTTTTGAATTTTTTATTCAGGTTTTTTTATTTCCAAAGAGGAGAATATTTTATATTCATATAATCATTATATTCTTATTTTTTTTACATCACATAATAAAAATTTATTAATTATTTATAACATAATTATTCTATTTAATTTTTTTTGGTGTATAGTATCATAAATTAGGTAACATTAATTTTAGAAGTTTTCTTTATGAAAATTTAGAAATATTAGTTTACTATCCAATCAGCATTCACTGGTTTTAGGACCACTATATCAATGTTGGACTTACTTCTTCAGAAAATGAAAAGTTTTTATTATTTCATCAAGGGATGAAAAAGTAGATTTTAAATCTATTACAACTGATCCCAACTATTTTATAATCATAAAATTGTAGGTTTTTACAAGCTCATCTATATATTTGACCGCAGCTACATCACTAGAAGAAGATATGATGTACACATCACTTTATAATGAGATTATGTTTACCACTTGAAGTCATGAAATTTCTTTATGTTGAGACAAATTTCTATTATTACAATTTTTATTTCTAAGTGTTTTACAAAGAACTATATTTTTAGGATTTCATTAAAAAAAATTAGTATTCTTTTTTGTATTCACCGATTTTTCAATCCTTCATGATCGAGGGATTCAATGTGTGGAAGATAGATATGAGATTCCAATTTGTATAAAAGTTTTTTCTATTGATTAGGTTGATTGAGGGTATATGTCTAAACTATATGGTCGATCTTATAGCTTATAGAAGAGGACTGATACATTATGTTTACTTTTATTCAACGGATTTTTATGGATTTCAAGACAACCCTTTTTATGGGTTCATGTTGGGGATACCATGAATCAAGTTTATGATTCCTTTAATCATTGGGTTAAAAGATTTTTTATTAATATCATTTAATGAGTAGTGGGTTTGTAAATAAATTATCTAAGTTTTATTATATTTCAACTCTTCTTTCAAGTTTAATATTATTTTTATATTTCTTATATTCATATTAATTTTATATGAAGTTTTTTATAATTTATATTTTTTAAATTTTTCTTCTAATATATGAATTTTATTTTTATTTTCTATAATTTTTTTGGGTAATCCAAATTTCCTATTTTTAGTAATTTAAAAACATAAGGTGTGGATGAAATTTTTTAGTTAGTCTTTATACTATAATTAACCCACACCCTCTTATTGGTTCACCTAATTATTTATCTAGGAAAATAGGGGTGTCTGTGGAATTCATCATCAGACTCCCTCATACACCTCAAATGATAAATGATATATGGGTCGTGAATGGTATCGTAAAAAATTCCATCCACTTAATAACTATTAAGGACAATGCTATAGTGGAAGATTTTTATAATCCATATGTGCAAGATATCAAGATGTTACTCAATTTACCTTCTATTGTTGTATCTAATAAATATACATGATTTACCTCTTGATTCTAGAAATGCATTCAAGAGGCAATGGTCTCCCAATTGAGGTTGATTATATCTTATCACCCACATATTTATGGCTAGATTAAATGAGTAGTCTAAATATTGGAGGTTTTTTTTCGTGGATGCAGCTTGGAATTTGGATAGTCATGGGATACCCATCTTTATATGTTTTAATTTTCCTATAATAGTAGCTATTAGTCATGAATATATTTATTCTTTAGAGGATCTATATTTTCAACCATGTGATTCACTTCTCAGTTGAACCGAGGTTGTTGAGACCTACCTTGTAGGTTTAAGTGTCATAAAGAGGTGACTAGATTTATTCAGACTGTATTCTAATGATTTGATACCACTAATAGTCTTTATAGTTGTTATATTGAGTATTATCATCATCACATAGAATTCTCAGGGGTTGATTAGGTGTTTTTAAAGGGTTTTCCCAGGTTGGGTCTCTATTGGATTGGGAAAAAAGGGGTGATTTTTTTAAGGTATTTGAAAACCATTAAAATTGTTTAGAGTATTTGTAATATGGAATATCAATTGGAATTTTCTCCTCACATAACATTAATTCATGTTGACTTCCATGTTTCTCAACTAAAAATGTATAATCCTGACCACCTTGGTTTTTTAATTTAGAAGATCTCAAATAGGAAATGGATACATTTGTGGATGAGAAACTATTTCAAATTATTTAATCCTAGAAGAAGGTGTAACATGATAAATATATCTCATTTTTACAAGTGTTATGGAAACATATGAGTGACTCTCATGAGACATAGTAGTAGGAATTATTTGTGATGGAGTAGTGGCCTTGTATGTTCTTTTATCATTCTTTAGTTTGATTTTATAAGAGAAAAATGTAATATAGTGGGGGGAATTTTCACTCCTACAATTTTATTTCAAGTATGGATCATCTATTTATTGGATTTCATTTTGGTTTTATATTTCCTAGATTATTTTATTTGGAAATTTTGGAATTCTAGAAGAACTAGTTTGCTAAATTATTAGCACATCGTTAGGTATAACTATGTAAAAATCATTAAATAAGTATATAGTTTTTTATAGTGATGATTTTCATGGTTGTTGAATGGTTCACCAAACTATGTATACCAACCATTTCAGTACCAAGGTGAAGAAGTTGTTATCCACATGATTGGATCATGGTTCGGCACACTGTGCACCCAAACTATGTGTCCTTCCTAGGGCATTAAAAATAGAAATTTCTAATGTTTCCCCTAAACAATTAAACCCCATTTCTCCAACATTTCTTCACCTTGCCCATTTTTTATACCCTCATTATATATCTCCCTTTATCCTCTTATTCTTGGGTATATTTCAAGTAGTATCCTCTATATATTCTTTAAGAAATAATCAATAAATCCCTTCCTATACTTCCTCCTAAGTCTCTTCTCCCTTACCCATTTTTTTGTATTGTTCCTTATGGACATGCCAGCCTAAGTTTTTTTATATCCAAATTATATAGTGTGGGCTTTTATTATTAGGGTCTCATATTTATTCCTTATTATATTCTTCCTCAATTTATTTTTTTTCAATTAGTCTTCATTAATTTTTGTCATTGTTGTAAGGGGTATCATGGTATTTCATTTCTTAATGAACTAAATGTGTCTGCCAAAATTTTTAAACTATAATATAATTATTTTTATTCCAAAAGGGTTATTTTGAAGAATTATTTTGTTTCTTTGTTTGATAAAAAAATTCCATTGTAGTTGAATTGTAAATGTATTGAATTCACATGTTTTTTATGTAATTAATTGAATATGGATTTAGAATGGAATGGAAATGGGATAGAACATGAGAAATATAGGTACCTAGGTGTGAGTACTATGATATGTACCATTAGGTATGAAATTAACTTCATATGTATTGGATTATAATGCATCTTTAACTAAAGAAATGATGATATGGGTATGGTTATAGCTATGAATTTTACATAGTCCTCCCTGGAGGCTCATTCCCAGGATTGATTGTAAATTGTTTGATCACTGAGAGTATGAGGAACCTAGGATGAGGATCTAAACTTATTTACCCTAGGTTTTTCCCATGGTTCTATAAATTTATTATTTACCATTCATAATTTTCTTATTTTAAATGTTAAAATATTTTCATATATAAATGGTTTTCAAACTAGGATATTTATTTTTATCTAACAATGGTTATTCAAGGAAGGATTAGAGGGACCCTATTGTGCGAGATGTACTCAAAAACCTACATAAATCCAATGGGTGTATATAGACTTTTGTTTTGTCATATGTAGGTAAAAGTAATATATTTTTCAAATCTGTAAATTGCTCATGTTATTGGATATTTTCTTATAGGGTGAAATAGAGAGAGGTTGTCACTTATGTAAAATGAAGATGGGTAGTGTTATTTTAGATATTTTGAGTTTTGGTTATAAAAACTTAACCATTTTTTGTATGGTTACCTAGATCCCCATCCCATCTAATTTATCATTGGATATTGAACCGGTTTTTACCATGTTTGGATACTTATTTTTCATTTGAATTTTTAGGGTTACCCTTAAGATTTCAATTAAATTTTTTTCATGGATTAATTTATAAAATTGTTCCAAATGTACTTTATTGATTCCTAGGTACTAGTTTATATCCCATGGTGATAAAAAATGTAAGAACCCGGTTCTTTTTTTTTTGAGGTATGGGTTTCTTCTTTTCTCTTTTCCTTAAGTGTTTTTGAGAAAATAAGGAAAATGGGGGAAATCATAAAATTTGGAACTACATGCCGTGTACTATTCCACACACCATGTACTTTTGGCCGTGTGGGATGATTATAGAGGGTGTGTATCCATGTTGGCGATGAAGGGTGTAAAAACCGACTACACACCGTGTAGTGGATATTTACACGTCGTGTAGTCAGTCATCAGGAAAATAGTAAGGCGGTGGAAGTAGCTGCTAGCTGTGCGACAGTACACGCCGTGTCGCTGAGAATACATGTCGTGTACTCATGTCAACGGATTGAACAGTTTGGCGGTTCCACCAGAGGAATAGTTAAATGAAAACGTACATGTCGTGTACTTGGAAGTACACGCCGTGTAGTTTGTTTTTTTCACTTAAAATGGGAATTATCCTCCTCATTTGGAAGAGGAGGCGTTTGGGTTCATTTTGGAGCAAGAGAGAAGGCCGGAGCTTTGGAGATCTGTCGAGCGCACGTCGGGAATCGGATTCTTCCGCCGATGATCTCGTTGGAACCGTACGGGTAATACCTCCGCTCTCCATAAGTCGTTGTTACCAATTATTTTCTGAGGGAAAGTTATTTACGTTTGAACAGGTTTTCTTCTAACCCATATCTACCTTGTCTTGGGGAGTTTCTGGAATCGACGTTTGCGTATACCGTTTGTGGGTGTTTAAGTAGGTGTTTTAGTGTTTAAATTTCCAACTGTTGTGTGTTTTGTGTATCGTTGAGATACGATCCCATGTTGGGGTGTCGTGTGGCTGAGTTCATGTCTACTTTAACTACCTATAAATGTATAGGTGATTAAATGTGATAATAAACTGTTTTTTGGGATCGTTTCTTGGATCCAGGACCACCTCAGGGGTGCGTTCCTCTGTTTAGCCGTTTGGCCAGGATACCCGAGGGTATGCCATTGTAATAATGTTTGTTAAAATTCCTTGAGAGGAATTGTATGTGAATTGCTTATTTACATGTTGGGATCGTCCCGGTTACTTGTGCCTGAGGAGGTGTTTTACTATAGCATGAGGGCATGACTGGATTAGCCTGAGGGCAACATTCTTTTTAGCCTGAGGGAAACCTTTCGTATGCCTGAGGGTAGTGACTTATGTGCCTGAGGGAGACACTTTGTACGCCTGAGGGAAATATTTGTTACGCCTGAGGGAAAGTACTTGTGGGTTGGATTCTGATTACCTGAGGGTAAGGGTTTGTGTGTCTGAGGACACTGACTGTTTACTTAGAAATTCACTGTGGTGATTTCTTATATTAAATGGATAAATTGAATAATAACATGGAAATATAACTGGTAAGTTAGTTACTTTTTGAGTACTGCTTAGTTATTTCTTTTACTTTTGCACATTGTTTTTTCCTGTTTACACACAGTTGGGCATGGGCCTTTGGTGGGTGCCTACTGAGATTATTTCTCACATCCTGTTTGGGTCATGCTTTTCAGCCAAACAGATTACATGTCTGCAGGTGTGGATAAGGGAAAGGGTCCCTATACAGGTACTTGATTGCTGCTGAGGAGTAGGGGAGCATGGGACTGGGCTTAGGCTCACGATGTTACTGGCTGTTTTGTTTTGCTTTGTTGTAATCTATAGTGTTGTACTTCTATATAACATGATCTATCTATTTTCTTAGAACTTGAGACATGTTGCATCATAGCTATATAAATAATCGGTTATCTTTTACTGTAGTTGTTATATTAAATTTGTATGGATTATTACTTCTGCTATTATTGTATTGTTTTATTTATTTTCACTGCTCTATACTTTGACAAATGAGGGCATAGTATCCCCACTATCAGACCTAGGTCCTCGCTGCTAGTCGGCAGCCTCTGGCGTTTGGGGAAATGCGATTGAGGTCACGTGGCGAACCAGGTTCGGGGCACCCGTTGAGTGGCACCCGGATCCGGGATGTTACAAAGTGGTATCAGAGGGATTTATTTTCTTTGATTTACTATTTGGAGCCTTAGTTAGGGATAGGACGAAAACGATAGTTGGTAAGAAGCTGTGTCCGGGCGTAGCTAACCCGTGTACAGGGAAAAGCCAGTCTACCTTGTATTTTTGCAATTTTTTCTGATTTTGTGAATTTTACAGATGATTTGATTTCACCGTTGGGTGACACACTTGTGATTGTGCTATTTATATTTTTTCCATGGGTTCTATTTAGTTGAAACCCGATGAGATGAGGGTATGCCATCTCATGCATCATTTAGGCACATGCTAGGAATCACATTCCATGTATAGTTTCCATGCCATATAGGTGCATTAGGAATTGCATGTTGTTTTGATAGTTGTTATTATAGAAAATCATGTTGTTGTGATAGCTGCTTTGATAAATACCTGGTATGTGATAGGGTATTTTTGAATGAGCCGGTTTATAGAATGAACGCCAAATGTTGGTTTTTGGGGAGTATGGGCCCCTATTTACCGGAATTTGATGGATCATTGACTGTTTATTTTATTATTAGACAGATAAGATGCCAAACTTTGATTCGCGTGGAGTATGGTCCCTCACGGATCGTAATTTGGCACTTAAGTATTGTTTTCGGTGTTTTAGGGGTTCTGGAGAAGTTTCCGAGGCATACTGTCTGGAAAAACCAGAATACACGTCGTGTAGTTCTTTGAACATTCCGTGTACGTTCTTCTATTCGGGAATAAAGTAAAACGTTTTAAGTACACGCCGTGTACCCTAAGTACACGCCGTGTAGTCTCTTCCCATGTCATGTACCGTGTGGGCAGGGACACGGGGTAGGGAAAGGCTAGGGTAAAACACGCCATGTACCGGATGTACATGTCGTGTAGGGTTGACCTAGAGACCCAGCCATGTAACTAACAAACACGATCTACTGTAATCTTTTCTTGAACTCGCCGTGTCAATGAAGAACATGCCGTCTAGTGTGATCTAGGGACCCGACTGTGTAACTAACAACACGGGTTGGGGTAATCCTTTCGTGTACACGCCGTGTGTATATGGAACACGATGTGTAGTTTGATCAGTGTATTCGGCCGTGTAACTAACAACACGGGTCGGTGGAGCTCATCTAGTACACGTTGTGTACCTGTGGGAAAAGTCGTGTAGTCTTGTCTGAGGATAGACCGTGTGGGGTTAGCTGTGTGTCTAGGGAAACGCGGTGGTGTACATGCCGTGTACGGGTGTAACACGCCGTGTAGTATCAAGCCGAGTAGTCGGCTGTGTCACAAACGACACGGGCAGTTGGAAAATTGCACCATCACGCCCTGTAGATTATATACACGCCGTGTAGTTTTGTTCAATGGGAGCCGTCTGGATAAGCCGTGTAGAAGGACCCGGGCAGGGGAAGAGAAGTCAGGTACATGTCGTGTAGTCATTATACACACTATGTAGTCTTGTTTTTCAAATCTTGAAATGCCTTCTTCCTCCTGTTCCCTTTTTGGTCCCTTCATTTTCAGTCTTTGATAATGTGGATCTAAGGTGTGCGTTTGACCTTGTAGAGTCATGCCGCCAAGAAGACCATGCATTGTTCGCCAGGAGAGCGGCAACGACAATACTCCAGAGATGGTGGGCCATGGGCTACCAGTGGATCCTCCAGCAGAGCCAGATGCAGCGCCAACTGTTATACCAACACTGGTGTGGAGGTGCAGTTCCGTGAAGGCTTTATGCGGTTCATGTAGACCTTTCAGGGAGCACCGCCGGCTTCCACATCTATGGCTGAGCTGACTCATATCTTCCAGCAGTAGCATCCGCCTACGTTCTCAGGGGATGGCGGACCACAGGTTGTGGAGTCTTGGCTGGGGTCTATGCAGACTATTTTCGAGCATCTTGAGATGCCTCTAGGGCAGAGGGTCAAACTCGTGACTTATATGCTGAGTGATTCCACCAAGAGGTGGTGGGATGTTACCACCCAGTCAGGGAATCACGGGGACATGGCGTGGGAAGATTTTCAGGCAGTCTTTTATGACTTCTTCTTTCCAGAGACGCTAAGAGAAGATAGATCTTTAGAGTTCATGAATCTGCAGCAGGGTGCTATATCAGTGATGGATTATTCTGCTCGTTTCACTGAGCTTCATCATTTTGCACTCGTTCTGTTGGGTGATGAGACGTTGAGAGCTAGATGCTTTGAGGGTGGTCTTTGATATGACAGTCGAGCATTGGTGAATGTTTTCAGGTTTCCTTCTGTACATGATATTTTGAACCAGACGCTGATTACAGAGAAGAACCTGCGGGATGCTAGTGGTGTGGGCCAGGGCAATTCAGCACCAGTTTCGGGTACTATTTCTACTGGGAAGAGGAAGCGACAGATGAGTTTCTCTCACGGTGGCAGTACTAGCCAGGCATTTTCTTCAGGTGGCCCGGTCTTTTTCTATTAGTGTGGTAAGGAGGGGCACAAGAGATCGCAGTGTCCACATAATCTAGTGGAGTGCCGAGCTTGTGGAAAGATGGGTCATCTGCAGCGGTTTTGCAAGGCATTCCCACCAGTGGCTAGTGAGAGGGGTTTTGTGCAGACTCCGCGTACGGGAGCAGGACTGATGTCTTCTTACTAATCAAGAAAATGGAATACGTTAGGGCGTGCAGGCCGAGATGGTGGTCATGGTCGTGGTATCCAGACACCAGGATCTCAGAGGAAGCAGGGCGGGACAGCTCAGGGTAGTTAGGCTGTGTCGTAGGGCTGCGGTACTGGGCAGGCATATGCAGTACATCAGACCCAACTGGAGCTGGATCCTGGAACTTCTACTGTCAGAGGTACTATTCTAGTAGCTTATGTCTTATCTTCAGTACTTTTTGACACGGGTGCTATGCATAGTTTTATAGTTGTACCTATTTTGGAGTGCCTTGGGATCTATGTTTCTTCCTCTTCTGATTTTATAATGCTAGACACTCCGTTGGAAATGAGAACGGAATGTGTGCGTCAGTGCAAGGAGTTCTCCCTTGAGGTTGGAGGGTGTCACTTTCTATGGGACCTCTATGTCTTGGAGATGACGAGTTGTGATGTCATTCTCGAGATGGGCTGGTTGGTTCCCTTTCGAGACTTTGTAGAATGATATCGTCGCAGGGTGTGTTTCACATCACCAGAGGGTGAAGAGTTTCTATAAAAGGGCGAGTGGGATGTTCAGGCGAGTCGAGCTGGACCAGAGCATCATGGGTGAGGTGGAGTCATAGCCCATAATGTGAGTTTATATCTGGATGATCAGGTGACTTGTTAGACGGATTTCTCTCCAGTGGTTGATCGTTTCAGGGATGTCTTCCCGGATTACTTTTCAGGTCTACCTCCAGAACGAGAGGTGGATTTTTCTTTTGAGCTTGTGCCAAGAGAATCACCAGTGTCCATTCCTTTTTACAGGATGGCTACACCAGAGATTCAGGATCTCAAGAGGCAGTTAGAGGAGTTACAGGCAAAGGTTTTCATCCTACCCAGTACTTCTCCTTGGGGTTTATCAGTCCTCTTTGTAAAGAAGGCGGATTGTACCCTCAGACTCTGTGTGGATTATCAGAAGCTGAACCAGTTGACGGTTAAGAACTGATATCCCTTACCGAGGATTGATGATCTTTTTGATCAACTTCGTGGAGCATGAGTGTTCTCGAAGATTAACTTGAGATCTGGATATCATCAGCTACGCGTGAGACCATCGGATAAACCGCTTATAGATTTTCGAAGCAGGTATGGTCTATACGAGTATATGGTTATGTCGTTCAGACTCATGAACGCACCAGCAGTTTTCATGGCTCTGATGAATCGTGTGTTCTGTCCATTTCTGGACTCTTTTGTGGTAGTATTCATGGACGACATCTTGGTGTACTCTCACACTCAACACAACCATGCCACCCATCTTGAGATCGTACTGAGTACACTGAGAGAGCATAAGCTATATGCTAATCTCTTAAAGTGCCACTTTTGGATGGACCAGATTCACTTCTTGGGTCATATCATCTCAGAGGCAGGAGTTGCAGTAGACCTAGAGAAGGTGAGAGCAGTAGTTTTTTGAGAGCAGCCTAAGAACGTGTTTGAGATACAGAGTTTCTTTGGGCTGTCTAGTTACTACAGATTCTTCATACAGTACGTCTCCCACTTAGCAGCACCGTTGACGGGTTTGACTAAGAAGGGTGGGAAGTTCGTTTGGTTAGAAGCTTGCGAGACAGCCTTTCAGGACCTGGAAGGAAGGTTGACATCACCACTAGTCCTAATACTTCCAGAGCAAGGGAAGAGCTGTACAGTTTACTGTGATGCATCAGGTATTGGGTTGGGAGCAGTGTTGATGCAGGGTGATCGATTCGTTGCGTACGGTTCTCGGTACTTGAGGCCACATGAGAGGAATTACCCGACGCATGACCTTGATTTGGCTGCAGTTGTTCATGCATTGTGCTGCTGGAGAAACTATCTCTTGGGAGAGCATTTTGTGGTTTTCACCAACCACAAAAGTCTCAAGTATATCTTTAATCAGTGTGACTTGAACCTGAGGCAGCGAAGGTGGGTCGAATACCTACAGTCCTTCGATTTTGAGCTTGCCTATACACCTGGTAAAGGTAATGTCGTAGCTAATGCACTGAGAAGGAGGACTCAGATACAGGTGGTACAGGAGGCCAGTGGTGAGTGGAAGCTCATGGCTTTGTTCTCTGAGATGCATTTGGAGGTTCATGACAGTCAGGGGCACACCTATCTATCGTCTTTAGCTGTGACTTCTACCCTCTTGGATAGAGTGAGGATAAGATAGCTATCTGATTCAGAAGTCCTAGTTTTACGGGAGTCAGTGATAAGTGAGGACCCTCCTCCTGGTTGTATGATAGGCGATGATGAGGTACTACGTTTCCATGGACGAGTATGGGTTCCAGGGGATATATGTGAGGAGCTGATGCGGGAGTTTCATGCTTCAACTTGGGAAGTTCATCACGGAGTTACCAAGATGTACCGTGACTTCATAGGTCAGTACTGGTGGTCGGGTATGAAGAGAGAGATAGTAAGTTTTGTTACGAGGTGTTCTACTTGTCAGCAGGTGAAGGCAGAGCATCATAGACCAGCTGGACTGTAACAGCAGTTACCTATGTTGGAGTGGAAATGGGATGATGTCACTATGGATTTCGTGAAGGGGTTGCCGAGGTCACCTCAAGGCAATGATGCAGTGTGGGTTGTTATGAACAGACTCTTGAAGGTAGCTCACTTTTTGCTGATCAAGGAGACCTTCGGAGTTAAAGATCTCAGGAAGTTGTATATCCGAGAGATCGTGCATCTTCATGGGGTCCCTCGTTCTATCATTTCAGATAAGGATGCCCATTTTATGTCTCATTTCTGGCAGAGTTTTCAGAGGGCACTAGGTACACAGGTGCTTCTGAGCACAGCTTACCACCCTCAGACTGATGGCCAGTCAGAGCGTATGATACAGGTGCTTGAGAACATGCTGCGTGCATGCATCCTTGACTTTGGGGGTTCTTGAGAGATACACATACCCCTAGTCGAGTTTGACTACAATAATAGTTTTCAGGAAACTATTGATATGGCACCTTACGAGGCTTTATATGGTAGGCCATGCCGATCACCTTTGTGCTGGTTAGAGGTAGGTGAGGTAGCTTTACTAGGACCACGTCTCGTGCAGGAGACTTCTGAGCAGGTCCAGTTGATTCAGAAGCAGATGACTACCGCACAGTCTCATCCGAAATCTTATGCTGATCTTCGCAGACGACCCTTGGAGTTCGTGGTCAGGGATCAGTTTTTCTTGCGTGTTTCTCTGAGGTTGGGACACAGACGGATCAGGAGACAGGGTAAACTTTCACCAAGGTATGTGGGGCCATTTGAGATTCTGGAGAGAGTTGGACCAGTTGCCTATCGGTTGTAGTTACCACAGAGGTACCGAGCCATGCACAAAGTCTCCCATGTATCTCAGTTGCGTCGCTATCATTCATACCAATCTCACATCTTTCAACCCGATGAGGTTGAGCTACAGGTAGATGTGTCCTTTGAGGAGCATCCGATTCATATTGTTAATAGGAGCACAAAGTTTATCTGAGGCTGGTTAGTTCCTATCATACTGGTTCTAAGGCAGCATGGCCGAGTGTAGGACGAAACCTGGGAGCGGGAGACCGACGTACATGCTCAGTAGCCAGAGCTGTTCTGAGCTTTATCTCCGCTACCCTTGGAAGGTCAATTCGGGGAAAAATTTCTTTAAGGGGGAAAGTTTGTAAGAACCTGGACCTTTTTTTTTTTGAGGTATTGGTTTCTTGTTTTCTCTTTTCCTTAAGTGTTTTTGAGAAAATAAGGAAAATGGGGAAAATCCTAAAATTTGGAACTACACGCCGTGTACTATTCCACACGCCATGTACTTTTGGCCGTGTGGGATGGGTACACAGGGTGTGTAGCCATGTTGGCAAAGAAGGGTGTAAAAACCGACTACACACCGTGTAGTGGATATTTACACGCCATGTAGTCAGTCGGCAGGAAAATAGTAAGGCGTTGGAAACAGCCGCCAGCTGCGTGACAGTACATGCCGTGTCACCGAGAATACACGCCGTGTACTCATATCGACGGATGAACAGTTTGGAAGTGCCTCCAGAGGAACAGTTAAATGAAAAAGTACACGTCGTGTACTTGGAAGTACACACTGTGTAGTTCGTTTTTTTCGCTTAAAACAGGCATTAGCCTCCTCATTTGGCAGAGGAGGCATTTTGGTTCGTTTTCGAGCAAGAGAGGAGATCAGATCTTTGGAGATCCACCGAGCGCACGTCGGGAATCAGATTATTCCGCCGACGATCTCGTTGGAACCGCATGGGTAATCCATCTGCTCTCCTTAAGTCGTTCTTACTAATTCTTTCTTGAGGGAATGTTATTTACGTTTGAACAGGTTTTCTTATAACCCAGATCTACCTCGTCTTGGGTAGTTTCTGGAATCGATGTTCGCGTATACCGTTCGTGGGTGTTTAAGGTAGGTGGCTTAGTGTTTAAATTTCCAAATGTTGGGTGTTTTGTGTACCATTGAGCTACGAGCCCATGTTGGGGTGTCGTGTGGCTGAGGCCGTGGCTATTTTAACTACCTAGAAATGTGTAGGTGATTAAATGTGATAATAAACTATTGTTCGGGATCATTGCTTGGATCCAGGACCACCCCGGGGGTGTGTTCTTCTATTTAGCCATTTGTCTAGGATACCCAAGGGTATTCCATTGTAATAATGTTTGTTAAATTTCCTTGATAGGAATTGTATGTGAATTTCTTATTTACATGTTGGGCTCAGCCCGGTTACTTGTGCCTGAGGGTGGTGTTTTACTATAGCCTGAGGGCATGACTGGATTAGCCTGAGGGAAATGTTCTTTTTCACCTGAGGGCAACCTTTCATATGCCTGAGGGCAGTGACTTCTGTGCCTGAGGGCGACACTTCGTACACCTGAGGGAAATATCGGTTATGCCTGAGGGCAAGTACCTGCGGGTTGGATTCTGATTACCTGAGTGTAAGGGTTTGTGTGTCTGAGGACACTGACTGTTTACTTAGAAATTCATTGTGGTGATTTCTTATATTAAATGGATAAATTTAATAATAACATGGAAATATAACTGGTAAATTAGTTACTTTTTGAGTACTTCTTAGTTATTGCTTTTACTTTTGCACATTGTTGTAGCCTATTTACACATAGTTGGGCACGGGCCTTTGGTGTGTACCTACTGAGATTATTTCTCACACCCTATTTGGGTCATGCTTTTCGGACCAAATAGATTATATTTATGCAGGTGTGGATAAGGGAAAGGGTCTCTATACAGGTACTTGATTACTGCTGAGGAGTAGGGGAGCATGGGACCGGGCTTAGGCTCACAATGCTATTGGATGTTTTGTTTTGCTTTGTTGTACTATGTAGTGTTGTACTGCTATGTAACATGATCTGGATATTTTCTTAGAACTTGAGACATGTTGCATCATATCTATATAACTAATCGGTTATCTTTTACTGCAGTTGTTATATTAAATGTGTATGGATTATTGCTTCCACTATTGTTGTATGGTTTTATTTATTTCCGATGCGCTATACTTTGACAAATGAGGGCATAGTTTCCCCATTATCAAACCTGGGCCCTCGCTGCTGGTCGGAAGCCTTTGGAATTTGGGGAAATTCACTTGAGGTCACGTGGTGAACCGAGTTCGGGGCACCCGTTGAGTGGCACCCTGATCCAGTACGTTACAGAAAAAATCCCTTTGGTCATTTATATAGACCATGTTCGGTGTCTGGTTCATGGGTAGCCTGATATGGATCA
The DNA here is from genome assembly GCA_963277665.1 of Viscum album. Classification (NCBI taxonomy): domain Eukaryota; kingdom Viridiplantae; phylum Streptophyta; class Magnoliopsida; order Santalales; family Viscaceae; genus Viscum; species Viscum album. The sequence continues at coordinate 625,871,636 of OY728165.1, forward strand.
TGATAGCGGAATACCAAACTCAATATCACCATGACTAACAAAGTAACATGCTTGAGATTGACCCTCTATATTATGTCTTTATATGTAATCAACATGAACATAGGTGACTACTTTAATGACTTTTAGGTTATTCAAATCAACTTTTCTTTTGGACCAACTGGTCTTTGTTAGTCTCAATATAATTAGTGATAGTGGATTTTAATTCATTAGATATGTCGTGTAGTTCACAGATTCTATCTAAAAGTCATTAGGGAACCTTCAATGTATTTGTATACACCTTGAATTTTATAAAAAGTTATATTAATTATCTAAACTACTATGTTGTATTCTAGTGTCCCTATAATAGTATTTTCAAATCAAATCACCTTCTATGAGCGGAACCTATTGAATTCAAAACTTGCATACTCACCACCATTGTCTGATAGTAAACTCTTCAATTTACATATTATCTCTTTCTACATTATGTCTCCCCACCAAACAAAAGTCTCAAAAACCAATGAAATGTAACTTATAAATTACATCCAAAATTTTTATGGGGAATCAACAATGGAGGTCACATAAAAGTGTGATCCACTATGATGATGTGACATACCTACCCCCAAAACATCTATGTGAACAATTTTCAACTTTCAATGCTTTCTAATTTTCACTTATAATCGCAAGGATTCCTTATGATTCTTTGCAAAGGCACAAAACTTATGTGTCACATAATCTATCCGTATAGAATTCCTAAATCATGAATAGGTGGGATATTTATCCCATTATACATAAGATGGCCTGGATGTTTATTTCATAACTTTATGGAAGTTAACTCTTTGAAATATATTTCTTCTTCCATTGAACATATGTGGTATAGTGTCCCATCATTAATTATTATTGTTATGACTATATAACCATTTAAAATTTATACACACAATATGATAATATATTATAGAAACCCAAATCACCTAGTTATCCTATTAAAATTAATTTATTTATTAACCATAGGATGTACCATGCATAATTAAAATCTATTTTCCTTTCATTCCATTTTTGAAAAAAATAACTTTTCCCATTGTCTAGAGATCCTTGTCATCCAAAAGATACACCATTCCATGTTTTTTATAAGTACTAGTTTTCATACTTCCTCTCTTTAATGTTAAGTGGAATGAATATTTAGAGCTTATTACTAATGACTCCAATGAACTAGTATTACTTAAGAGAACTCAACCCCTATTGTTCAACACAGGATTTGAAAACCCACTTCCAAAAGTATACATTCTATTATTCTTATTTTTTCACCATATTCCTTCTTTAGATGGTCATTTCCCCTGTAATGACCACACATGGGAGAACCATGAACCATGTTACTCCTATTTCAGCTCCTTCCCTTGACATTTTGGTGACAATTTCATCCAATGGTATGTCCTCTTCCATCAATGATGTATGAATTATCAAGAGATTATTGGATCTCATTCCTTCAAATCAACTCATTCAATATTAAGTCACTAAAATCTATTAACTTCAAGTCTACATTTCAATAGGAATTACTTACATTGTTCACCATAATATACCATGATTCTAGTAGTGAATAAAGTAAGACAAAATCCCATATCATGTATTTGAAGCCTACCTTCACCAAATCCAACTAATTAGTAAATAAATTGTTGTTTCTGAAATAATAGGAATCCAGTTTACCTTCAAGTATTCTCATTTCAAATAGTATCCTTATTCAGAACACATTTTTAATCACTATTGGATTTTGATACATATGTATGATGGTCTTTATAAGTTGTGATGATTCCATTACTTCTTATATGTTTTTTTCTACATTATATTCGCGTGACATTCACATCAACCATATTTCATTATTATCCAACCTCCCCCATTCTTCCATATTCATCGCTTCCAGCTTGAATACACTCAATCAAATATCATGGCCCTTCTGTTGAATGTATTCCTCCATCTACATCTTCCAAAACCCAAATTATGTTTTGTCAAACTTTTATTTCCAAACATTACTCTCATCAAACACCATCACTTTAGAAATTTTGATCACACACTATTCCCAGATAACCTATGAAAGAATTTAGGAACAAATTATAAATATTCTACTATGAGGAATATGGTAGAATAATACTTCTAAACATAAAATTGAAATACATTAAATAGTGATTGACCTTCTAGAAATACTAAAAACATGAGCTCTGGTACCACTTGTAGGTCTATATACACCGTCTGGTTAAACCATCAGACAACACTTCACATGAACTTATACATATTAAAGCGAAGGGTCTAGAATTAACCCACACTATGATTCCAAGAATATTGAAATTATATATACCCAAGTCACCTATCCAAAACACACAATGTATCACCCAAAGTTTCAATAAAAGAATTATTTTAATTAATAAATTAATTATAATTTAATTATGAAATATTTTAATAAAACAATGTAATTTAATAAAATATTACTACCTTGATTTATATTATTTTCAAAATTATATTTTTGTTAAAATATAAGACAACATATTAAAATAATATAAATTAATTATACTTTTAAGAAATGTAGTATCATGAAATGATATTTTCTTAAATAAAAAATAATAATCAAAGGTAATATTATTATTGTATATTTTTTTAATGAAATTATAATTTTATATTATAAATATGTTAATAGAATATTGAAATTTACATTCCATTTAAAAAATTATTATTTTAAAGTATTATATATTACAATAATAATTTCAAATGTTTTAAATAACATCATTTTGTAAAAAACACACTATTAATAATTACATTTTAATTTATGAAAATAAATATTTAATCTGACATATGAATAATTATATTAAAATTATTTAGTTTTTTTTTAGATTTTGAAAATATTATTCATATATATATGATGGAATAATTATTAGATTAATAAAATTATTAATATTATTATTTTTTAAAAAAATTATAATTATATGGTATAACTATTTTAATATTAAAGTTAAACTTATAATATAATACACATATATTATAATCGTTAATTAAATAATAATAATGATATAATAATGATAATAATAATTATAATAAAAGAACAAAGAAATTGCGAAAAGGGAGGGAGTCGGTTTTCACGGGTAAGGCCAGAGGTCCGCGCAACATGGTTTCATGGAGAGGGATCTCGAGCAGTCGAGCTAAGGTCCGCGGGAGGCCACACTTTCCGGAGTTAAAGGCATTGAGTTCATGTTCGGACAAGGGCTTCGAGGCCAAACCATGAGCAGTGAGATTCAATGCCTGGGGTCACCGCCTTTGTTGCACCTAATTGAAGTTGTGTGAGGAATGAGGGTGGTTGTCAGTGAGGACAGTTCTGAGTGCAGTAAGGGTTTCATTTTGTTTAGATCTGCAAGTAGGTATCTTAATCACCTTCTAATCAGGTTATTTTTTTGTTTCCATCGACTTTATTCATGTCGACTTTCACTGTCGATTTTCAAAATATCTTATGAATAGCTCGATTTAGATATAGACTTGGATTATTAGAGTTTTTGTTTATTTTTTGACTTCTTCCTTTGTGACCGGTATCCTTGTTGACAATTCTTATAAGGATTTCATTTTGGACCATAGATGTCCATTTCATTCTCTATTATTATAAAATTAAATTTAACCCTTCAATGTTTTGGGCCTATTTTTGTTGACATTTTTTCACCTCTATATCTCTTTGATATAATATTTTTGATTATTTTTATCCATTGGACGCTCATCTTGCTCAACAAGCTTGAATCTATCACTATTTTGAAACCACCCCCAACTATTTTCATATGTATTTATATCATTTCATTTGGCTATAAAACCCATGAACCATTGCGAAAATGGTATTGGAAATACCTTCTCTCAGTTCGGCATATGAGAGTCTATAGGACCCACTATTTTGTTCCAGAAAATTATGGTAAGGGATTTGGTATTTATTTTTATATATAAACTTATTTTGAAAATATGGGTTTGTTTTTATTAGTGTTTGGATTTTAATTCTTTATTTTAAAATGAGTATGGGTGTTAATAAATTTAATTTTAGATTTGACTCTATAAAGGTGATATTGTGTTCAAATATGGATTTTCATAATGAATAAGAAAAGATCTTTTTAAGTCGTGTTTTAATATTCTGGTTTCTTATTTTCTGATTTTATTATGATAATCTATTTTAATAGAACCCTTAATGTGGGTTTTATTTTTTTTAATATTGTTTTGTATGGATAGGTTTCAATTTTATTAAACTATGGTTATTTTTAGGACATATACGTATGTATGTATATATACATATATATGTATATCTGACCAACTATGTATAATTATTCAGGGTGTAAATTTATCTAATTTATTTTGTAATAATGAGATGTTTCATAAAAAATCACATTATTTTCAAGTATTACTATTTCTAGGTACGCATATTAATTCTGTCAAGGGGTATTTTCATTTATCAACATTTTGAGTAAACACAATTTTATTCCTTGATTAGGAGTATAAAAAATTAGATGCCATATATATGTGTGTGTGTGTGTGTGGATGAAATGTTTAATGTTATGTTTATAATTGTATCATCGTGATTCTAAAAAAATGCACATATCATGTCATTATGTAATGTTAAAATAGGGACATCGTATATGCATATAAACATGGCCATGATTTTATATATTACATCAACACTCATTACATCTATAATAAGTTCATGTTTGAATTTAAATTTTAAGGTTTAATTCCAAAATTAATAAGCACATGGATATCATTTAAGGTGTTTTCTTTTATTATATATTTTTATTTAAAATTTTATGTGAGAAACTAAATTAATTTTTATGATTAATTTAAGAAGATCAAACTAGTCATATGGGCAATAAAGGTAATTCAAGAAAGGAAGAAGGAATACATGGATAGTCTATGCAAAGTCTAGGTGGTAGAAGTTTTGGTTGTAACCGAACATTCAACTGATGCAATAGAATATCATACATTTATATACATACTTATATTTATTTATATATATATAAATATTAATGTGGATTTTAACACATTCACATTTTTTCAAAATCATAAAACTCCAGTGGAAAATGCATATATAAGTAAAGAAAGCCTAAAATTTTTTTGAAGTAAAACACCCAACACTTGATCATTGTAAATATGGATGGTCATTGGGGAGTGAACCCATCCTCTACTAAGTGGGTAGCACTAAGACAACCTTCAACAATTTCAAGCAGCCTCAGAATAGTGTTTTTTTTTCAGAAGCTTGCGTATTGTTTTCACAAAAACACTAGAATATGTTTAAAAAAATTTGTGAACATAAGTATTTTCTAGATTATATTAGCATTTTCATGTCGTAAGTAGTTTCAAATAGTGTTTTCAAAAGTAAATTTATAAATTTATTTTCCAAGGTATTTTCAAAAGAATATTTGTGAAAGGATTTATCGAATGATTTTTTAAACCCCTTACTAGGAATATTTAATGCTCTCCCCTTGCTTTAAATTATTTTTCACAGGTCAACTTAAAGCCCAAAGGTGGACGTCCTTGTTTTTGTGCGTGGGGAAGAAAAGTTGAATTTTTGTTTGATTAATTTTATTAAAACTATGATAAATTGTAAGATTGTATCTAATCCTCCAGAACCTACATTGGTAAAAGTTCATCTGTTGTATTAAATATTGTTTATTGTTTCATCATCTTTTTATAAAAAAATGTAGATCATTTATAAGGGCTGAGACCAATTTCTCGAGGCAGATACCGATTTCCTGGGCTCAGGTATTTATAATTGGTATCATAGGAATGGTCTAGACAACTTTGGAGATTATATGTTCTCAAGTCTAGAAGTATAATGGTCCTAGTGATTCTTAATTATGAAGATAGAAATTCCAAAATCTTTTAGAGTTTGATGAATGAATTACAAGGGTGCAATTATTTTTAATGGGGGATAATATAACACCTCGAGTTTCAATAAAATAATTATTATAATTAACAAGTGAATTATAATTTAATTATAAAATATTTTAATAAAACCATGTAATTTCCTGAAAATTTGTTACCATGATTTATATTATTTTCAAAATGATATTTTTATTAAAATACAAGATAACATATTAAAATACTATAAATTAATTATGCTTTTAAGAAATGTAGTATCACAAAATGATATTTTCTTAAATAAAAAAATAATTAAAGGTAATATTATTTCAATAAATTTGTTTAATGAAATTATAATTTTATATTAAAAAATATGTTAATTAAATATTTAAATTATACATTCCATTTAAAAAATATTATTTTAAAGTATTATATGTTGTAATAATAATGTCAAATGTATTAAGTATCATTATTTTGTCAAAAATGCACTATTAATATTCATGTTTTAATTTATGAAAATATATATTTAATCTGACATGTGAATAATTATATTAAAATTATTTGGTTTCTTTAGATTTTGAAAATATGATGCATATATATATACATGAAGTAATAATTAATAGATTAATAAAATTATTAATATTATGATTTTTTAATAGAATTGTAATTATATGTTATAACTATTTTAATATTAAAGTTAAACTTATAATGTAATACACATATATTATAATATTTAATTAAATAATAATAATTATATAATAATTATAATTAATAAAAAGAAAGGAATCATGAAAAGGGAGGGGTGTCAGTTTTCATGGGTGAGGCTAGAGGTCTGTACCGCAAGGTTTCACAATAAGGGTGCCCGAGTAGTCGAGCTGAGGTCTGCAGGAGGTCATAGTTACTGGAGTTGAAGTCGTCGGGTTCATGTTTGGCCAAGTTCTTTGAAGATGAGACATGAGCCGTGAGGTCGAATCCAGGGGTCGTCATCGTTGTCACACCGAATTAAAGTTGTGTGAGGAAGGAGGGTGGTCATCAGCGAGGGCAGTTCTAAGTGCGGTAAGGGTTTCATTTTGTTTAGATCTGTCAGTAGGTATCCAAATCACCTTTAAATTGAGTTGTTTGTTTCCACCAACTTTATTCCTATCAACTTTCACTGATTATTTTCAGAATATCTTATGACTCTCACGATTTAGATATAGACTTTGATTATTACCGTTATTATATATTTGTTTATTTCTTCCTTCGTGATCGGTATCCTTGTCATCGATTCTTTTGAGGATTTTCTTTTGGACCATTTATTTCTATTTTAGTCTCTATTATTTTAAAATCAAATTCAATCCATCAATGTTTTACCTCTATTTTTGTTGACACTTTTTCACCTCTTTGTCTCTTTGATATAAATTTTTTGATTATTTTTATCAAATAGATGCTCAGCTTGCTCAACAATCTTGAATTTGTCACTATTTTAAAACCATGCCCAACTATTTACATATATATTTATATCATTGAATTTTTCTATAAAACCCATGAACCACTGTGAAAATGGTACTGGAAAAACCTTCTGTTAGTTTCAGGCATGAGAGTCTGCAGCACCCCCTATTTTGTTCCAGCGCATTAATGTAAGGGAATCAGTATTTATTTTTATGTTTAAACTTTTTTTGTAAAGATGGGGTTTTGTTTATTAGTGTTCGAATTTTAATTCTTTATTTTCAAATGAGTATGGGTGTTAATAAATTCATTTCGAGATTTGACTCTCTTATGGTGATATTGTGTCCAAATCTAGATTTTTAGAATAAATAAAAAATGTATTTTAAGTCATGTTTTAATTTTCTAGTTTTCTTATTTTCTGATTTTATTAAGTTAATCTATTTTAATAGATTCTTTAATATGGGTTTTATTTTTATTAATATTGTTTTATATGTATAGGTTTTAATTTTATCAAACTATGGTTATTTTTTGGACCTATACATATATATGTATACTTGACCAATTATGTATAAATATTTAGGGTGTAAATTTATCTAATTTATTTTGGAATAGTGATATGTTTCATAAAAAAAATTATATTTTCAAGGATTATTTTTTCTAAGTACTCATACTAATTCTATAAAGGGGTATTTTCATTAATCGATGTTTTTATTTAACAAGAGTTTATTCTATGATTAGGGGTATAATAAATTCCATGTCATATGTATTTGTGTGTGTGTGTGTGTGGATGAAATGGTTAATGTTTTGTATATAATTGTATCATCATGATTATAAAAAATGTGCATATCAGGCCATCATGTAATATTACAATTAGGGATGCTTCATCTTCATATAAACATATCCATGAGTTTATTCATTACATCGACATCCATTTCATTTATAATAAATTCATATTTTAATTTAAATTTTAAGGTTTAATTCCAAAATTAATAAGTACATGGATATCATTGAAGGTGTTTTTTTATTTTACATGTTTTCTTTAAAATTTTATGTGTGGAACTTAATTAATTATTATGATTAATTTAAGAAGATCAAAGTACTAATATGATAAATAAAGGTAATTCATGAAAACGAAGAAGGAATACATGGATAGTCCATGAAAAGTCTATGTGGTAGAAGTTTTGTTTGTAACTGAACTTGCAAGTGATGCAATGGAAGTTCATATATTTATATACATACTTATATTTATATACATATATACATAAAAATATGAATGTGTATTTTAACACATTTACATGTTTTCAAACTCAAAAAACACCAATGGAAATGCATATATAAGTAAAACAAGATTATAAAGCTTTCAAAGGAAAAAACCCAACACTTGATTGTTGTAAATATGGAAGTTCATTTTGGAGTTAACTCATCCTTCACAAAGTGTGTAGGACCAAGAAAACCTTCAACAATTTCAAGTGGCCTTAGAATAGTGTTTTTTTTTCAGAATCTTGTGTATTGTGTTTAAAAAAACACTAGAATATGTTTAAAGCATTTTCTTAATGTAAGTATTTTCTAAATTGAATTGCTATTTTCAAGTCGTAAGTAGTTTCAAATAATGTTTTCAAAGGTATATTTCTAAATTTATTTTTAATGGTATTTTCAAAAGAATATTTTTGAAAGGATGTATCAATGTTTTTTATAAATCCCTTACTGGGCATATTTAATGCTCACCCCTAGCTTTAAATTATTTTCACAGGTCACTTTGAAGTCCAAAGTTGGACGTCATCTTTTTTGTGTGTGAGGATTCGAATTTGGATTTTTTTTTTGTTTAATTTTATTGAATCTCTGATAAATTGTAAGGTTATATCTAATCCTCTATAACCTAGACCATAAAAAGATCCTCTGTTGTAATAAATATTATTTATTATTTCAGAAACTTTTTATAGAAAAAATACACAACATTTATAAGGGCTGAGTCCGGTTGCACGAGCTCAGTTATTTATACACAAACTCTATAAGACACTTAAATGAACTATCAATTTCATTGATATGATATAAAACTCAAAAGAAAAATAATAACAAGAGAGATTACATGGTTCAAACTTTCATCCTAATCCATGGGGGATTTTTTTCTTGACATTATTAAAAGTTATTTCTATCACCACCATTATCCTACCTTCATGGGTTTCAATATGATAAAGATGATCTTCATGGAAGATTATCTATTTTTTAAAAGGATTAAACTTTTTCAACCTACTCACTCATTGTATTGTTACTATATTTTAAATCATTCAAGAAGATATATTTCCTTAAATATCCTCCAATGAAGGTCTCAACTACTCTCTTTCAGTTATCATCTTCTTCAAACTTTTGATGACTATAACTCACCACAGTTAAACCATCCTCGTTTTGGTAATCATAAAATAGGCTAACAAAGCTTCTCTTTCTTTTTTACATAGTTTTCTTAGCCTAGAAATGATTCTAATATCCCCCAATAATGTAAGCATTTGAAAAATGAAGTCATGATTCGGTTATAAAATAAGTTGTTGAATGTAAAAAGTGAAATAGGAATATTTGTCTAGATAATGAATATAGATTCCTTAGAATATAAATTTATTATGAGTGGAAATGATTTATTTGAATTATTATTATGTCCATGATAGGGAAAAAACTAAAAGAAATATGTTGAAAATGATTTTAAAATTCATAATATAGATCTTTAAAATAATTAATTTTGAAGAAATAATTTTTATAGAACATTAAATATTGAATTTAATAAGATGCATATTAATAGAAGGTTCAATATAAATTTTACATTAGATTAAATTTTTAATGATCAGTGATATGTTTGAATAAATATATACTATGAAAGAAAAAATTAGAAAGGATCAGTGCTATACAAGATTAAACAGGCACAACTAAATATTAAATAATGTTTTTGTATCATAGATCAATGATAAGTGATATTATTTTCGTGATGTGTAAAAATAGAATAATAATTTAAATGTCTACATCAAATTATATTAGAGTTGCATAGTATTAAATAAAGTCTACCAAGGATTATGTAAGAGTTACCAATATTCAAATAAATATTATCCTAAAGATGTTTAAGGCTATAAAAGATACCTATGATATTTATGTAACATTAAAATCATATTTATGGTAAATATTAAACTAAATCCCTAATATTTTGGTATGAATACTTAGAAATATAAACATCATTATTATTGAATAAATTCTTGATTCAATATGAGATGAATTAAGGAAATATATAAGTGGATTTCACTGTGATGAGATTCTTTACTTTATAGAAGTTCATGTATGTAAGCATGAAAACATTGAAGGATAGGTTTAAAAATATATTGTGGGGTTTTATAAAAAATAATTCACAATATTAATAAAGAATTGTATGATAAATTTCATGAGGATATTTAATAAATAAGTCTATAATTATTTACTGGAATGTTTGGATCCATTTATAAAGAATAAAAATGGGAGAAATTCGAATAGATTTAAAGAGATGATTTATGGATAATTAAATGATATTTTTGGAAAAGATCCATGTGTGATATTGATGGAGGATATGTTTCCATATAATAAAAGGATCCCTTCTACAATATAAAAGGATAATTTGACTTGAATTAATAAATAATGAATCCAAATCTTGGAATATTTCAATCTAGTTTTAATGTGATTCTATTTTAATAATATTGAAGAATATTTATCTGATATTTTCCAAAGTTTATACACATAATAATATTTTATGGTTTTAGTGATAATGTATAGAGACTTACCTATTTAATTATAAATATTTTGTGTTTCTATGAATAAAGTATTAATTCATTATTATAATTGAATATATTTTGTGTTGATGAAGAATAAGGTGGTGAGAAGTGAGAGATATAAAATATTTTTCCAATGTATTAAATCTTATCATGAATAAGAATAAAGGTGAGAATTCTTAAGAAGATTTTTTTACAATAGTAAAACTTGATGATTTCTGAAATATAGAGTAAGGATATTATATTTTTTAATCTAGTGTAGGATAGAACATACCCTTCAAATCACACTTCAAGAGGATAAAGTAAAATATTTTATTGTGAAGATCATGACTGGTTGGTGCTAGTACTAGATAATCTATAATGTTGGTTCTTGTTATACTAGTAGTAGTTTTGTGAATAAATATAGTTGGTGATAGATAAAAGGGTCCAAGACTATCCCCTTTACCTGGGGTGAATTTATAATTAGTATATTATTCATGTGTGTGGGATAAAAAATTCCATACACTGATTACTAGATCATGAATTAGGAGTGAACCTTAAAAAATATGACTGTATTTTGCTTCTTAATATAGGATTCGGGTGAAGTGGAGCGTCAGATGGGGAATGCCTAACATTTATTTTTTTTATGGTCGATTATTAATCCAGGATTTACACAATGAAAAATTCCATGATCAATGGAATTGAATCAAATAATATAGACAATGGATAAACACTAGAACCAAAGCATATGATCATTCCATAAAATTTATAATTAATTTAAGAAATTAAAGAATTTCCTTGTAGAAAATTCTTCCTTGGTTGATGGATTGACAATGGATCTACACTATAATATCATTTCATTATAGGAATAAATAATATATTCCCCCTAGAGGTGATCCACATGTGTTCTAAAAAAAACAAAATGTATCCATATAAATATCTTAGTGATAGAATGGAAGATCCTATCACTTTCGTTGTTCATCTTTGATCACCCTGAGAATCACTTACAAAGGATTATTTTAGATCTCTCTTGACTCAAGAGTGAAAGGTGGAGGAATATATATCTCCATTCTCTAGATTTTTCTTAGAGAAGGGCGCTCTCTAGGGTTTCCAGAGCATTCTCCGGATTTCGTTATTCACAACACAAAAATTAACTCTCTTGAGAGAATAATATAATTGGGTTTATATATCGCTAAGGTTATAAATAAATAATTTCCCAAGTGCCCTTTATTATTTATTTAATCCCTATATAACCCCATGTTTATAATAATAATAATATTTTTATTTCTTGGTATTCAATAAACTCTCAAATTAAATTAAATATTATTTAATCAAACAGTATTCAATGTATATTATTTCTCACCAAACCGTTAAACTCAGTCCATCATTCATCCACAATATTTATCGGGCCTTGAATAATGAATATTTATTTAATAAATAAATATCACTACATTATTTTCCAATAAATAAATAAATATTATATTCACTAAATTGAAAAATAAATATTTATTAAATATTATTCTCACAAAATATTCTCTCAAATAACTGGTGATGGAATATATGTGATTAGTAAAACATGAATAATTATTAAACCACATGTGGGAATAATATTTATTCAACTTATTAAATAATAAATTATAATATATATTATTTAATTAAGGTTCTATAAACACTTAGTGTGCGACCCTCTAGGCCTCTTTCTTAATGGTATTGGGCGAATCATCCTAAAGTCCAAGGTTATCATATAGCAGAATGCCAAGGTACCCATAAAGAAAGAAGTTAATTTCATAATGACATAATACCTCATACAAATGCTTACTATTTAATATAATCCCTTTATCTTGATATCTATAATTAATCAGGTTTCACACTAGTGTCATCATCCTATGTGCTTGATGTCCCTTTTTTTACTTTCCTACAATAGAAATTATCTAACAAACAGCATTTTCATGGATTTATTTTGGAAATATAATTTCTATTAAAGGGAATAAGATATAAAATTCTATTAAAAAATGAGGTACAAATCCTTTCTCTTATTATTCATTAATGAAATATTACTTGTGATGTAGCCAACGTATCTTACCTCCCTGTGAATATATGTCAACATTGTTTTCATCAATACATCAATGTACACAACTTATAATACTAATTAATAATAATCATAAAGTTTATTGATCAATAAACATGCCCAAAGATATGACCGTCCAATGACACATATAATTGTGGATTTACTACTATCATTTATTGTTCTCATAATATGACACACTGGATATTACCAAGGGTGTACACCATTAGAAAGTGCTTCAACATCATATGAGTCTCCACCCCTGATAGCCTAAATTATTTATGCCCATAAAATGATTTCATCTGGCAATAGAATATATATTTAATGTTACTATCATGGCACTTATGGGATCTCATCATAGAGGTGAAATGCTATAACCTTTTAGTGTGGTATCTACTCAAAAGACAATATCACATACTATGTTACATATAATAACAATCATGATGTGATAAAGAGTTTATTGATATTTAAATAAATTAATACAAGTTATCATAATGTACATAGAATTTGGTTCTAGGTAACCAACTCTAATAGACTCCCACTTACACTAGATCCAACTACTAATAACCTTCAGCATGCTAGATATCACATAATACTTATTCTTTTATTGAGAAAGGACTTTAGTCAAGGGTTACATCATGTTTTTTTATGGGAAATCTGTTTACTAACTTCACCCCTCTGAGAAAAAACCCTCAAGAGGTTATAATTCTATAGTATGTGCTTTTTCCGTTGGTGTAACCTTGTCTCTTTTGCAAGATTCGCCACTGAAATATTATCACAACATAATGTGATAGGGTATTTACTTTTAGGTACCACATCAAACTCCTATAAAAAAATTATCCAAACAGCTTCCTTAGCTATATTAGAAGCTACTATATACTCAAACTCCACTGTAAAATCTTCGATAACTAGCTGGTTTGAACTCTTCTGTCTCACATATCCACTATTGAGATAAAAATCATATACTGAATCTGACTTCAGAACATTTTAATGCATCTAAAAACTTTCATCTGTATAACCCATGATGACCAGCTCCTCATCTCCTCCATACACTAGGAATATATCCTTTGTTCTTCTTAGATACTTAAGGATATATTAAAATGTTAACCAATTTTGTTCCCTTGGATCATCTTGATATCTACCTACCATGACCAATGCACAGGCAAAATCAATTTTAGTAAATAACACGAAATACATGATTAACCCTATCACTAAAGCATATGATATCTTACTCATTCTCTATTTCTCCTATTGTGTCTGAGGAAACATTTTAGTAGATAGATGTAAACCATGTGATACTAGAACCAATCCCCTCTTGGATTGTTCCATACTAAATATATTTAGTATTTGGTCAATGTATATACTTTTACCTAGTCCAATTATCCTCTTGGATTTATCATTAATGATCTTGATCCATTGAATATAGGCTTTTTCACCTAATTCCTTCATATAGAAACACTAGTTTAACTATTACTTAACAGACTATAAGACTAGTATGTCATTTCTAACAAGTAATATTTCATAAAAATATACTAAAATGATAATGATCAAATTCCCAATAAAACACTTGTAAAAACATGGCTCACATTTATTCTTAATGAAACCAAATTCTTTTATAACTTCTTCAAATCGAATTTTCCATGACCCGGTTGATTGATTCAATACATAAATGGATCTCTAAAACTTTCAAATATTTTTGAAATCTCTTAGAGTCACAAACCATTCTAGTGGGATCATATATACATATTCTTGAAGGATCCCATTAAGGAAATCTATTTTTAAATCCATATTCCAAACATCATATTTATGGTAAACTTTTATATCAAGTATAATTATGATGGATTTAAAAATGAAAATGGTGAAAATGTTTCATCATAGTCAATTCCATGACACTATTTAAAACCTTTATAGACTAGCCTTTCTTTATAGGTATTTACATTACCATCTTTTTCCAGTTTTCTCTTGATTACCCATTTTCATTCTATAGGATTTTCATCAACTGGAGCATTGACCAAAACCCAAACATGGTTCTGATACATAAAATCCACAGAAGAATTTCACAGCTTCTTTCTATCTTGTGTCTTATAAGAACTATATTTCTTCTTTATAATATATAGGTTTATTGTTGTCCACTAATAATGAGTCGTCATCTTTAGTGACTAAAAAACCATATCTCTCTAGTTCTCTTTCCTCTCTAGTACTCTTATTTAGTACTTGTGTTTTAGGAACTACTTCTTCCATGAGGACCTATGGAATCAATTCCTATACCAAATCCTCCATATATTGAGAATAAACTTCATCTATTTCAATATCTATCCCACTATCCTTTTTTAGTATGTTCTCCCTCTCAAGAAAGTTCTCTTGTCTGATGATATCCACTCTTATCTGGGGGTTCTATAGGTTGTATCCCTTTGTTTCCTTAAGATACCCTAAAATGATACACCTTGTTCCCTGGGGTGCAAGTTTATTATCTGATATATCCTTAACAAAATCCTTACAACCCCATACATGTGTATGTGACAAAAAATATTTCATTCCACTCCATAGCTTGAAGGAAATTCCATTCTATTCTTTAGTTGGTACTCATTTTAATGTATATTCTGTAGTTTGTAATACATATCCCCAAAAGGATAATGGAATATCTGTATGACTAAACATCAACCATACCATGTTTAATAAGGTATGGTTCATCCTTTCCCTAACACCATTCCACCATAGTGTGTAAGGTGGAGTGAGTTGAGATACAATCCCAAACTCTCATAGAAATTTGATAAGATCCTATTTAAGATATTTACCACATCAATTTGACTGAAGTTTCTTTATCTTATTTCCAAGTAAATTTTCAACTTCATTCATGAATTTTTTTAATTTCTCAAAGGACTTGAACTTATACCTCATTAAGTATACATGCCCATATCTACTTAAGTAATCATTAAAATTTACGAAGTAATAATACACACCTCTTTATTCTACTAAAAATAGTCCATATATATAATTGCATACCAATCCTAGATTCTTTGTGTCCTTTTCAACCTATCCACCAAATGGAAGTTTGTTCATTTTTCCTTGTAAACAAGCATTACATCTTTCAAGTGGTTTTATCTCAAAAGAGTATAAATAACCATCTTGATAGATCTTTTTCAAACGCTTCTTGTTTACATGACAAAGATTGTGATTCTATAGCTTGGTTTTATATGATCTGTGTGAAAATGATTCATTAACTATTGTCAATACTTTTATTTATTAATTTAATACAAAATACATTTATTTAAATGTTCCATACCATAACATATGTTATCTTTACTAAATAAATAACTTTTATTTCCAAACTTGAAAATAAAAAAACTATATCTAGGAAGTATAAATAAATATTGTTCATAGTAATAGTTGGTACATAATAACAATCTCTTAAAACCAATATCATTCTCATTGGAAATTAAAGGTGTTAGTCTCCAATGTCTAGAGTATCCAACTTTTCACCATTGGTAGCTCGAAAATCCACCCCCCCTATAGCAGTCTATAAGAATCTAAATAGTTCCTCCATTTAGATACAAATGTGAGCACCAAAAACTATATCTAATACCCAATGTGTAAAAATTGAAATATTATTCTCAATAATAGATGCATCTTTAGCATTCCCTCTCTTCTTGGTATACTTCTTCTTCTAGTGTTCTCTCTTTCCACATGAAAAACACAATGCCTCCTTTTCCTTTCCCTGTCTCTAGATCTTTCTATTCTTGTAAGGGTGGTACTTGGAAGATTTATACTTGTTATGATTCTTTTCCCCATTCTTCTTGTTATTCCTTTTATTATTCACCTTAAAGACTATGGATTTTTCAAGCCCCATGTACTTATCCACTTGGTGAATCAGATTAATATTTTCTTAAATAATATTCTCATTATTACTCATATTGTAATTAACAATACAATTGGTGAAGGACTTTGGTGGTGATGAAATTATAAGATCTATGTACAACTCATCTGGGAGTTTAATCCCTAAGATTTATAATAATTCAATGTATCCAATAATAGTGACTACATGAGGCCCATATAGTATAGACTCACAATGATTAGTTGTAAATAGAACATTGGATATATCATATCTCTCTTGTATCACCTTCTCATTATATATATCTTGAAGTTGAGACATCATGTTATACATATACATTTCTTTATGTTTCATTAAAATATCATTAGTCGTGGATGATAGCATGAAACACTGAATATATATGGAATCATTCAAATGTTTCTCATAGATATTTAACTCTAAATCTCTATCCTCATTACCTAGTGCATCATAAATAGTTTCTTCTAACACATACAATTTCCTTTTATGGTATAGGATAATGCATAAGTGTGTTTTCCACTCTTGAAAATTTATGTCGATGATAAGGTTATCCTTATCAAGTATGGATCTCAGTAATATTTTTGAAGTCATTTTTATTTTTTGTTTTTGTTATTAAGATGAAAATAGTTTTAGTACTTTATATGATAAAATTTAGACAAATAAATAAATATTATATTTATTAATCTACCATTATTTTATCAAAACCCAATATCCCTCACTATTGGATTTGTAATATCTTGTTTCTTGGACATTCTAGCAGAACGGATCCATATTCCCCTTTTAATCACTAAAACTTTGGTTGGTTGGGAAAATTGAAGGTTTTTAGGTAGGAATTCCAAATTCCAACTACATTTACTCATAGTTCATTGATCTGTTGAGTAGACTTCACAATCTTGAAACCCACAAATTGGATTCCCTCAACCTTTTCCTCTTAGTTACACCAAGCCTTGCTCTGGTAGTTAAGCATGATTTAAACTAATTTAATTCTACCCAAAACCTCATGTTTGAATTCCCCTATAATTGAAAGCACCCCAACTTTGGTTGGTCAATCACTTTGAACTTTGATTTGTTTTTAACTGAATTAGTGAATGACTATACTGACTTAATATATATAATTGATGCGTAAATTTCCATTTTTTATTTTTATTAAATTATTGTTAATGTTAAGTGGATTTAATTAAGTGATTATCCATGTCTTAGATAATATTTATGCATAAAACAATTTATTTTAGTTATATATTTCATGGTTGTTAATTCATTAATTCATGTGATCGCAAAAATAGCATCCATACTGAAATAGCCATGAAACTCGACATAAATAAAATAATAAACTTGTATTATTGTGATTTTTACTAATGGTTAGTTTATATAGAAGATGATAAACTAATCATTGACCTAGGGGGAAAACACATTGAACCATTTGTGGTTCATGTTGCATCCTTCCACCTATCCACCTATGTATCTCTCTTGGATTGGTTTTACCTTAGCTTTATACTTGATCTGCCTCCTCTATATCAGTATCTCTAACCATTGCATATTTTTTTAATCACATGTAGGTGGGGGGAATAAAAATATTGGTTAATGTTTTTACATAAAAGAAACCATGTGCACACGGCCCCTTATATAATGAAAGGAGAGATGAAACGTAGGCCAAAAATTTAATTTAATAATAAATTAAATGAAACAAATAACATACAAAGGTCTGGTCTAGACTCATGATCATACACAAGCATGCAATGAATTACACATTTAATAATATTATCATTCAATTCTAATTGTTCTTATTTAAGATAAATCATTCTAAAATAAATTAATTGTCTTCTTTAATTAATCATTTATTTTATCTTAATTCTCATCTAAATTCCATTTAGATTCTCATACATCATAATTTTAAACAAATTAAATAAATTTATCAAAAATTAACTATGTAAAACAAAAATATACCTTGGAGGAAACATAGTGAGTACCCATCCAAACTACTAAAAGTGTATTATACTCATATACTATTTACTCTTGTGACATGTGGCATCCACAACTTATCACATAATTTCACAGTGTGTACTATCAACTTAATGACCACACCAAAAATATGGTATTTATGTTGTGTGTTATGCTTCAATGCACATAGAGTAATAACTCTAATATGAATTATACATGATATGTAGATATGAACATTACAAAAAAATTAATTATGAATTTTTCTATATAAAATCCATCACATGGAGTGTAGTATCAACATAATTACCACAAAAAACACATGTTGATAAGGTTTTCATAGTATAATAAATTAATTTTTAATTTTACGTAATTAGGTAAAAGTACATGGTGTGTATATTGAAGTTTACACGGCATGTATTATTCTCACTGTCTATCCACAGAACACACCAAGGGAATCAGTGTGTAACCAAGACATGGAAAATTTTGGAGTTCATAGTGTTTACATGGGTTTCGCGGTGCGTGGTCTCTGAGTTACATAGCCACCAATCATGTAGGCCATTTGAGAAGAAACATGACCCATTTGTGACTAGCCACTTCGGTGGTGGTGTGGTGGTGAAGGTGAGTGGCACATCCACGCTGTTCTTTGGGAGGTTTAGGGTTCGAATCCTGGGAGTCCTCTTTCGGGGCGAGCCTCTCCCCCGGGATCCACCCACCTTTCCAGGTTGCTCGGTCTCTTCTGGGCGGGAAAAATGAGGTGTGGCCCAATCGCTGACGGATCGCTAGATGGACCATCGCTGTCGGGCCGTCACCCTCCGGGATGCTCTGCCTTCTCGGCTGGCAACGGCTCCTTACCAGCTGGGGCTCTCTCCGAAGTGACCCCTTCTTGGGGAGGGGGGTTCCCTTGTGTGGAGGGTTCATAAAGGCCACACAGGGGAATTCCCTTTTAAAAAAAAGATGACCCATCTGTGACTAAGGGACTATACAGTGTGTATGTAAATTACATAGCATGTGTTCCGATTGACCATGAACAAGGTTGGCTCAGTTAACACACAATGTATAATTAAATTCACTGCAATTAATAAATACACACAACTTGAATTAATTTTGAATTATTTCTTGTTGAATTAAACACTAGTACACGATGTATAACTCCGAGTTACATGGAGTGTACTCTTATGGTATCTGACCAAACTCCTCAGCACCTCTGAATGAGTTCTTCAAATTTATTTCATTAAAAAAATTAATCAATTGTTAATATTTTTGATAAATTAATAGGAATAAATCATATCTCACAATTCATATTAAACAATGATTAAAATATAATTTAAAACCAATAATAAATGTGTAAACCAGTCGATGATCTTTAAAAAATTATAAATTATCATGAAACCTCCATCTCATACCACTTTTAGGTTTCCAGAGTAGCAGAAGCATTAGATTTGGTATTCCCAAAATTTATTTTTTTCATGATCTATGATTTATCCAAGATTTACAAAATGATAAACACCATAATCAATGGAATTTAATCAAAGAATATAGACAATGGATAAACACCAGAACTGAAGTGAAGGATTTTCATATATTATTTATAATTAATTTAAGAAATTAAATAATTACCTTTTGAGAAATTATTTCTTCATTAATGGATCTGACAAATGGATTTATGTCATAGTGTCATTTCATTATAATAATTAGGAAAATATTCCCTCTAGTAGTTATCCACATGTGTTCCACAAATATTTTAACGTATCCATGTGAATCTATGGGTTCTCACATGGAAGATCCTATCACTTAAGTCATCAACCTTTGATCGCCCCTAGAATCACTTCAAAAAGATTATCTTTGATCTCTCTTGACCACATAGTGGAAGGTAGAGGAAGACTTCTCTTTGTTCTTGAGAGAGTTCTAGGAGAAGAGATCTCTCTAGGGATTTCAGTGGATTCTCTAGATTTCCTTATTCAAAACAAAAAATGAATTGGATGTCTTGAGAAAATAATATAATTGGGTTTATGTACCTCTATTGTAAGAAATAAATAACTTCAGAAGTTCACTTTATTATTTATTTTTTCCCTTTATAACTACTTTTCTATAATAATATTATTATTATTATTTCCTAATATCCTCTATAATATCCTATTAAATTAAGTATTATTTAATCAAATAATATTCAATATATATTATTTCACACTGGATCATTAAACTCAGTCTGCTATTCCACCACAATATTTATCGATCCATGAATAATTACTGTTTATTTAATAAATAAATATCACTTCATTATTCCTAATAAATAATAAATATTATATTTATTAATAGAAAAAATATATATATTAAATATTCTACTCACATAATATTCTCTCAAATAACTGATGACAGAATATATATGATCAAGAAAACATGAATATTTGATAAAACACATCTGAGAATAATATTTATTCAACTTGATAAATAATAAATAATAATAAATATTATTTAACTGAGATTTTTTATACACTTAGTGTGTGACCCTCTAGTCCTATTTCTTAGTGTAATTAGTTGAAACAGCATAAGTCCAAGTTTAACATCTAGGAACACGCCAAGGAACCCATATAGAATTAATTTAATGATGTAATGACATATTACCTCATACAGATGCTTACTATGTAATGTAATCTCTTTATCATGATATCTCTAATCAAGCAGGTTGCATGCTTGTGCCCTCAACCTATGTGCTCGATGTTAATTTCTTTTACTTTCTATAAATCAATCTTTCCTATCAAATACCATGGGTATGGAATTATTTAGTCCAAATAATTTCCATAAAATGCCTTGATATAACAACATCTGTTAAATAATATAATGGAAAAAATACTTTATTGTATTATTCAATAATGAAATATTACTCGTGACGCACCCAACATATCCTACCTCGCTGTAGACATATTTCATCATGGTTTTCAATAATAAATAAAATTATGCAAATAATAATAATCATTAATAATAATATTAAATTATATGTATCAATACATATTTCCATAGATATTAACATCCAATGAAACATATAATTGGGGATTTCCTACTAGCAGGTCATGTTCTCATAATATCATACACTAGATATTACCTAGGGCGTACCCCATGAGAAGGTGCCTCAAAGTCCTATGATTCTCTACCCATGATAGCTTGAATCATTTATTCCCCTAAAATGACTTAATCCGGCTATAAAACATATATTTAAAAATATTTTCATAGCACTTCTTGGTTCTCCTCATAGCAGGGAACTACTATAACCTTTCAACGTGACAGCTACTCTTAGGAAATTATCATATACTATGTTATGTAAAAGAATAGTCATGATGTGATATTAATTTCATTAACATTCAAAGGAATGAATATAGGTTATCATATAGTACACAGGAGTTGGTTATAGGTCACTAACTCCAACACTTCATTCCTTGATTATAATTTCAAGAATAATGGAAAACTATAAAAATGTAAATCGAGATACATTCAAACTAATAAGTACAAATTAAAAAATAGATATAGTTTAAATTATTAAAAGGAGACACATTGATTCCCCCCTCTTAATGTGGTATCATCTATCCTGGTGGAGGAAAAATTAGGAGTAAAAAAATCATGCATTGATTATGTCACTCAAAGATTATATTTTGTAGCATTCATTGATTTCATATTCATTTCAACTAAAAAATATGTTGAGTGTCTTAGGCCAATGGAGATTTTTTGTTACGTACATCAAGATCCCAAACAGTGTAAAAAAATTATTGATGCAAGTTATGGTTTTATGGAATCCATCCCTTCAGAAATGATATTTAAGTTTGTGGTTTATTATTTTATCAATTTTAAGATCGAGTCCATGATAACATATGTGGTTAGAGTTAAGTGTTGGTGTGGTGGTACGTGATTCCATTTAAAAATATTTATTTTTCTCATTGGATATTGAAGATTCATAAGTTTGATATCTTGACTTGGGTGCCACTCAAAGGTGACATAAATACAGTTGGCCACATTGCCTCAAGCATTCCTCACCATACGCTATAGCATACTAACTAGTAGTGAAGGTCGAGGGTTTGTATGTGGGGATACTATAACCTCATATCAGAGTGGATCACATTAGAGTAATAATAGATGAATAAAGAGTGGAAGCGGTATAATAAATTATTTGTTGTGAAAATAAGGATAAACATCCAAGTTGAATATAATAATCAAAATATGGAAACTAAATCATATACAAAATGATAATTTCATATCATGTCACTATAAAATAAAAAAACATGTGCACATAGAAGCTAAAAATACATTCTATACAAAATAATCAAAAATATGAAAAAAAACTATCCATCATATTAAGCCCTAGCTCGGCCATATACTACCAATATCCCATCCTAAAGCAAGAATTAAAGTTATGTGTCCAAAACAAGATGCTTCACCTTATCAACACCTATATACATATAATCTTCCTGGGTTCCAATGGTGGCCCGGATAGGGTGTGAAATAAATCTCATTAGTCCACCACCAATGGTGTCTATACAATTCAGTATGTAAATATAAAATGACATTGTTCTTGTATGTATATATATATATATATAAAGTTATGACAAAATAATAATTGATACCTAATTCATCCTTAGATGTTAATGTATCTGAACATGATATCATTTAATTAATTCCTTTAAGTTTAGTTTATATAGATAAATTGTGTAGAAGTTCCAACATTATTGTAATATATCATAGTAATAATAAAGGAGGATCCATGGTGTAACCAAGGCATCCTTGACCTTAGGGTTTATCGAACACATATAATTATCTCATGTAGTCTGGAAATAAAGGGGTTTGAGTGTAATCCAATGGGAAATTCCCAAGGCATTCCACTATAAATGATTCTAATGGTGTCCAAGGATCTCTTCCATGGTAATCATGGGTTAATCATGATTGGGAATATTGTGGTGAATCCATGGTGCTACGTGTCTGAAGACATCAAGATGGATTCAAGAAGTGTAATTGAGGCATCCTAATATTCATAAGATAGTGATGGGATCCTATGGAATTATGTCATGCCTCTTCTAGTAGACATGGACCATGTTTCAAGGTGGGTATCTCCCTTAGAAACCAAATCCTTGAATTGGAATGTAATCCTCAGAGTTATCAAGGCATTCCCTTAGGAATCCAAGGCTGGATAAAGTTTGACCACTCCTATAAAGATAAAAAGGTCCATATTCAATAGTCACCTTATACATATATCATTATTTAATTATTCAATGTAATACTAATTCCATTTAAAAAATTCATTGGGTTCATTCAATTTCCTTTCATACTAGCTGATAAGGCATATCAAGTACATGAAACCAATTACCAATTTAATTACTGAATAATTTTTTAGTTTCATTCCTTTACCTTTCTTAGTCATGACAAGGAAGACTAAGGACTGCAACCAATTATTATTCAACTACATTTAACTAGATCAAGTGACATCTTAAACACACTTTACATTTAACAATTTAAAGATTCATTAATTAATTAGAACACTTACCTTAGAAGGGTCGAGTGATAAAGGTATAAAATATACAAGCTCTATCCATATTCAATTCATAACTCATTATAATTAAAAGGGACTTTCCATTAGCAGGGTCAAGACATATCGCACCTGAATGGTGGCATAGATAGTCATAAAAACAACTAAATTCATAAACAATGAAACCACCTACATGGGTTGGTCATCATTGAGGTCAAAACCTCAAATGAAATGAAGAACATGTGTGTAAGGGGATTTAGATTATGAGCACAATGATTATAAGCATGGAATATGAATTTAATAAGTAGAGCCTAGTGAAACCAACATGCACACAAGAACAATGATTTATGAAATAGAAAGAATTTGATGTATGAGTCATAGACCATATACCTCATACCTGTAGATCTCTCCTCGTCTAGTTTCGACCATTAGTTTGGCCTAGATTGGAATAAAATGGAATAACATATCAATGACCTGAAAATAGGGCATATGGTCTCACACCAAAATAGCACACCTGATGGAAATAATAATGGATAAATGATACAAAGTAATGAAGAACTTATCTATGGCTATCTAATGAGATGAATGATGATTGATTTGGAGTCCATACAGTGAATCAATCTAGAAACCTAGCTCACAACCAAGGAAGATCTCTAAACATAAAGGAGGAGATCATTCTTTCTGTTGGAGTAAAAAATGAGATGTGGGTTAAAGGTTAATTGATTTTTTAGGGTAAAATGGTAAACTAACCAAAAAACGGAGGGGTCAAACGGTTTGGTTGTACGGTTGGCCAAATCATGTTCCAATTGTGTGCCTACCACTACCTAATAAGGGATCCTGCATGGGTTGTCCACATAGTTTGAGAAAATGTGTGCCAAACTTGCTATATGGATTTTCTAAAAATTGCAGAAAATTTTCATAGGCTTGCATCCCTAGGTAAAAAGTTAGGGAAATGCTTCCACATTGATTTTCCATTTGAAATTCCTTTGACAGTTTAGAGAAACTATGTAGGCTTGGATGAAAATTTTTTACTACCTCTTTGTCCTAGTGATTTCTTCCACCACCCCAGGTTTTGAGCTCTGAAAAAACCTTGGATACCCTCAAAGAATATGTGACCTCATTAGGAATCCATATTAGTTCCAAGATAAGGATTTATATAGGTATTTTAATGGATAATTATCTCATAGAAATATTGGTTTCTTTCATTCTTCCCCCCTTAAAGGAAATCATCCAAAAGTTACACTTCTAGGGGCAGAAAAATACTGTTTGAGAACAAATATGGACACTAAGCATGTACGTCATCCTCTCGCTCCCAAGTATCATCCTTTACATGGTTGTGCTACCATATCACCTATACTAAAGGTATAGGATAGTCTCAAAGATCCTACATGTATAGTACAATGATGCGTATAGTATACGCCTCAGAAGAAGCATCAACATCCAATTCAACATCCTCATGATCAAAAGTATGAGATGGGTTAGTATGATAACTACAAAGCTATGAAATGTGAAAGACATTTTCCATGGAATGAAACCTCTGAGATAGTATCAACTGATAGGCTACCACCCTAACTCTTTCCAAAATCTCAAAATTCCAAACAAAGTGAGGTGAAAACTTCCCTCACCTCAGTATCCATCTATGCCCATGCCCGAGTGATACCCACAGGAAAAAACGATCCCTAGATTCAAACTCCAGAGGTCATCAATAGAGACTGGAATAAGATTTATATCTAGACTAAGTGGTATAAATATGATTTCTAATCAGATATACTAGCTCTAAAGTCTCCTGAATGAGATGAGGACCTAGTATAACTACCTTTCCTACCTCTAACTAGCATAGAGGTGAATAACATAGCCTACCATATAAGGACTCATACAGATCCATCTGAATTATCACCTAAAAGATATTATCATAGGAGAACTCAATAATAGGGATATGATTATCCCAAGAACCACCAAAATCAAGTATGCATTCTCAGAACATGTCCTCTAACACCGGTATCATCCATTATGACTAACCATTGGTCAGAGGGAGAAAATATATACTCAAGAGCACCTGTGTACCCATAGCTCTCTACAAACCCTGATGAATCTCGATGTGAAATTATCATCCCTATCTAAAACGATAGTACAGGGGACCCCGTGTAGCAAAATAATCTCATAGACATACAGTCTTCTCAGCTCATCAATTGAAAAAATCCTCAAAATGGTAAGGAAGTGGGATACTTTTGTTACTTAATCTATGACTACCCAAACTACATCACTACCTAGAGGAAACCTTAGTAAGATGACTAAAAATATTTCAAAATATCTTCTCTTTTTCATTCTTGGAATGGTAACAACTGTAAGAATACTACAATCCATTGGTGTTCCACCTTCGCCTACTAATAAGCAGAACACCTAGTGATAAAACCTATTATTCGATGTTTCATCCCAGGCCACTATTCCTGGTGATGCATATCACGATATATCTTAGAGATTATTGGTTAAAATTTCCCCTAAGAATAATGGGACTCTCTCATCATTTCCTCTCTCATATCTGTAGGAACCCAAAAAATCCCATGTATACATAGGATTTCATCCCTATTTATAGACCAATATGGAGGTGGGTTCTCACCTAATATACTCTCTTTGAGAACTAACCCCTCGGGATCTAAAAACTTGTTGTTCTTCACCTTATCAAGGAATGTAGAGGTAACTGATAAGGATATAATACAAGACTATTTGTGACTCTCATGATATTATAAATATATATCAGAAATAAGGGTCATTAATTTTCATTCATCATAGGCTTCATGGATGGTCTATGCCTTTGTTTCCCAGCTCAATGCATCTTCCACCGCATTACCCTTTCTAGGAATATAGGAAAGCTCAAAGACAAAATATTGAAGGTATTCAACCCATCTTCATTATATAAGCTTCAAGTCATATTTTATAAAGATATATTTGATGCTCTCTTGGTTTTTATACACCATAATGATATCTCCCATTATATTGTATCTCCAATAACATAATACATTGAAAAAAGTTTCTAGATCAAGGTTGTGTGTCAAGTAATTATGATCGTGAGGCCTCAAGTACCAAAATTTATAAATAATGGATTTATACTACTGTATTAGTATGAAATCCATATTGATGCCTGGTGCATCACAAAAAACTATATATCCTCTTCCAAGATCTGGAAAAATCAGAATCATTGTCATAGTAAGCCTTTATTTTAGATTCTGAAAGGCTTCCTCACATGCTTCATACTATAGAAACTTCACACCCTTCTTTGTAAGACTAGTAAGAGTTGTAAAAAGTCATGATATGTCCAGTGTAAAAATCATATAATATACATCCATCCAAAAGAAACTCTATATATCAAACACATTCATGGGATGCTCCTAAGAAACAACATCACTCACCTTCTCTAGGTCAATATATACTTCTAATCCTGAGATAATAAGACCCAAGAATTGAACATTGTTGATATAGAAGTGGAAATTTTCAAGATTAGCATAAAGATTATTATCTCATAGTGTATTCAAAATGATCTCATGATGTTTATCATAGTAACTCTGGGTATGAGAATATGCTAAGATTTATTCTATAAATAATATGACATAGGAATCCAAATAAGGGTGGAAAACCCTATTCATAAAAGTACTGAAAACGATGGGTGAATTCATGGGACCAAATTACATGACAAGGTACTCATATAAATCATACCAAATTTTGAAAGTCATATGTGGTATATCTGAAGGCCTGACTCGCACCTGATGATAGGCCGATCTCAGTTCAATATTTCAGAATACCCTAGATCCTTAAATTTGGTCAAAAAGACCAACTATCTGAGGTAGTGGATACTGGTTCTTAACTATAAGTTGACTCAACCATCAGTAATCCATGAAAAAATGAAGGATCTCTTCCACCTTCCTGGAGAAAATAATAGGTTAACCTCCTTTAAACTCTAGATCCTCTAACTATCTCTTGATCTACAAGATATTAGTCAATTCCATCATGTATAGATGAATGGACAATAGAGCTACTCCTGGAACAAACTTGATAGAAATCTCTAACTCTCTCTCATGTGGTAAGCCTAAAAATTATTGGGAAAAACATTCATGAAATTATCTGTTAAATAAGGGAACTTAGCTTGATATATTCCCTAATAATTCATATATAGTCAAGAAATTTGGGCGGTCACTCCACCTATCCAATGATTCTCTAGTCTATCTCTACCAACCTGGACATTCCTCTCACCCTTTTAAAGACAGCTGTCACACTCTTGTGATGTAAACAATACCCTGTAGTGATAGAAGGCCACATAGGTGTGATATATAACCATCCATTACAATCTGACAATGAAATCAAAACCTATCAACTCGAGCATGAAGAGTTCCCATAATAAGGGATAACTACCTACCTCCTGGGGACAGTCCATGAACTGGAGTATTCCCTTTGACCTCACTCCTAATATTGTATTTAGGATCATCACACTACAAAAGTATTTTATTTCAATCCCAAGACCTTCCATATCCAATAAGGAGATAAAAGAGTGAGAATTTCTTGTATCAGATAAGGTGGATACAATAGTAGAGGGTACTAGAATAGTACCTTGTACTATAGACGGTTCTTCTCTCTTCTCCTTGGGTATTGGATATAAATCATGCACTAACCTAATTTATGGCCCTATTCTATAGATGAAATTCCCTAAGTAGGTCCAATATACTTATGCTGATAATTATAATCCTAGATACCATATCCATGACCTCCTCCTCATCCTATCCTACTGGTGTTACTCCAACTTCTACCCTGAAGTAGAACAATTAATCCCTCCCCTGAAGGTGGAGTTAGTGAGGATCCTCTTCCACTAGAAGTTGGTTGAAAGGTTTGGTAGAATCTCGTAAGATGACCTGTAAAGCCACAAGAATGAAACTCAAGACAGTATCTATCACACCAAGGCTCCAGATTCCCTTAATGTCCATAATGATGGAATATAATGGAGTTTCTAGTGAGGATACTCTGCATCCCATTGATTTGAAGAGAAAACTCAAGGATACGCTTCCTTAAATTAGAAAAACCATTTCCCTACCTCAACACTAAACCTATGTGCCTTGTACTATTTTCTTCTCTTAGGTTTCACTCATTGATAAGATCTTAATTTTAGATCTCAAAAAAGGTGGGTTTGTAAAAAACATTCACCAATTAATAGATTGCATATTGGATCTCATCCTCAAAGTGTTTCACTCAAGATAACTCACCACTGGATAGAATCAGTGAAAAGTAAAACAACTTAGTAAAATGAATTGAATAGTCCATAATGAACATAACACCCTACACTAGATGCTTAAACTCTCTAGATATATCATCTCTTAGCATATGAGGGAAAAATTAATCATAGAAGGTAGTCTATAAGTCCACCCAGGCCATGCCTTTATGATGAACAGCATGAGTAATCACATCTCAACAATGTTTGGTGGAATCATCTAGCATGTAGGTGGAAATCTTGAACCTACTCTCTAGAGGAGTCTCCCTATTTTCAAAGATAGAAATAATGGCCTTTTCCAAGATTCAGTAGCATGAGGACTGTCATCCCCTAAAAATATGGGAGGATGCTGCTACTGGATGTCATGAGTCTGGTTGACCATATTAGGTGTAGGTTTGGTAGCACCATGTATGGACTACATCAGACATTAGAACCCCTAAAAAAGATGAGTAATAGTGCCCAGATCAGGTATAAAAGTTAGTTCCTCAAGTGGCACTACTGGTAGTAATACTGGTGGATCAAGGCCCACCATCTCCGGATCATGGTCACCATCACCTTCCTAGAACATGAATCTTGGATGTTGTGGTGTCATACCTATAAAAATTCCAAGAACATTCCTTAGAACAATATTTGAGTTGATATGTGTACTAGTGAAATAAAAACATAAGAATAATGGCTAACAACCCCAAGTACTATGCCAAATACCTACTTAGACAGCTAAGGTATTGGTAAGTGTTCAAGTTTTATTTATAGGGATTCTAGTAGGTGAAGGGTCATTAGTACTTTACCTCTTTATTTATTAGAAACCATTTTATTTTAATAGTAAAGTTTTAAATTTAAATTTTTCCTTATCTTATATACATATAAAAACCTTGATTAAATGGATTTTCATTCCGAGATAATAAAGTCTCATGCAATTTAAAATTGAAAGCAACACCCATTTAATGTTCATTATCCCTTCATACATTTGGTCTCAAAATGTAACTGGTAAATTAATATGTCTCAACTCGATTAATTACCCATTCTAATTTATAAGGTCCCATACACCTCATATATTGAAACTGGTAGTCACTCAATCACAGCCAAATTCCATCTCATTTAACTAGGGGTATATAGCTTTCATGATTATATATAATCTATTTAAGATTCCACCACCAACTTATATAGGAAAAAATATTTAGATTATTGATAAAACTTTAAATAACCAATTATCTTCCCTTGAAAAAGATTTTAGTAGCATAGGAATATGTAACAACCATGTCTCGCTCAATAATCATAGGCAACACAAGCAATAAAAGTGGTAAAATGTACCTATATGGCATGGAATATATAAAGAATGTGAATTCTAGGTGCCTATAATGATTCTTTTAATGATTCTAATTGTTGTACTAGGCCAAGGTAAATATCTATAAATCATATCAAATACCAAAATTAATGTACATCAACTAACGGTAAAAGTATATCAACTGTAATAGGAAAAATACATAAAAACATTTTCTAATTCCCAAGAAACTTGGTATTTCTCTTTAACATTGGTTAACTACTCCCAGGTATGACATAAAACCAATTTCCAAACATGTTCCTAATTTCTTGTCTATATTCCCAAAAAATAAGACAAAGAAAAAAAATCCTATGATACCACTTTGTGACATCTCAAACTAGGTGTCACGCAAAGGATCCCCGAACTCAGTTGTCCACATGGCCTCAAGCATGCCTCTCCATATTCAGGAGGTCATAAACTAGTTGTAAGGACCTAGGGTGTGTCAGTGGGGAGACTATTCCCTCATATCAAATTCAATCACAATAGAGTAATAACATATGAATAAATAACGTAAGTATTATAATAAAGTATGAGAAGAAAAAATAAAGATAAACATATAAGATAAATATAATAATCAAAAGTTGGAAATAAAATCATATAAAAATGATAATATCATTTCATGCCTCTAAAAAACTAGAAAATAGGTATAAATGGAAGTAAGAAATACATGTTATTCAAAAGAATCATAAAGAAGCCAAAAACTACCTAGCATCTTGAGTGTTGGCTCAGTCATTTGCTATCAAGATCCCATCCAAAAGAAAGCAATCAATTCAGGTGTCCAGAGAGGGATGATTCTTCTTATCAACAACTACATACATATAATATTCCAAGGTACCAACGGTGTCCTAGATAGGGTTTCAGATAAATCTTAGTATTCAACCACCAATAGAATCTATAAAATCAAGTCTACGAATATAAATCGATAGTCTATATGTATATATATATATGTAGATCAATTCAAAAATAATAATTTATTCCTTATTTAGCCTCATATGGTAATGTATATGATCATGAGATCATTTAATTAATTAATTTATGTTCAGTTTATATAGATACATCATTTATAAGTACCAATATCACTATAACATATCATAATAATAATAAAGGAGAATCCAAGGTGTAACTCAGGCATCCAGGACCTCAGGGTATGACCAGCTCATATAAGTATCTCATGTAGTTTGGAAATAAAGGGGTATGAGTGTAATACAAGTGGAAACTCCCATGGAATTCCATTATAAATGATTATAACTGTGTCTAAGGATATCATCCAAGGTAATCATGAGCTAATCATGACTGGGCCCAATGGGTTGAATCCATGGTACCACATGTCCAAAGACATTTAGATGGATCCATGGAGTGTATTTCAGGAATCCTAATATATATAATATAGTGAATGGATCCTATAGTATCATTATAGGCATCCACTTGTAGACAAAGACCATGTTATAAGGTTGGTGTCTCCCTTGGAAACTGGCTCCTTGAATCAGAATAGTGTCCTCTAAGTTCTCGAGGAATTCTCTTAGGAATCCAAGTTTGGTTGAAGTCTGACCACTGCTATAAAGATAAAAAGGTCCATATGAAATAGGCACCATATACACATATAATTATTTAATTATGACATGTAATACTCATGCCCTTTAATAATTCATTGGGTTCATTTTATTTCCTTTCATACTAAGTGATAAGGAATATCAAGGAAATGAAACCAATTACTAATTTAATTACCTAATCATTTATTAGGTTCATTCCTTCAACATTGTTAGTCATGAAAATGTGGTCTAAGGACATGAAATTAATTACTATTCAATTACATTTAACTAGTCCAAGTGATGTCTATAACATGATTTCTATTTAACATTTTAATGATTCATTAATTAATCAAAACACTTACCTTATAAGTTTCAAGTGATATATTTGTTCAATATAAATGTAATGGAAAAATTCAATTCATAATTAATTGTAATTACAAGGGACTTACCATTAGTCGGGTCAGGCCATAGCACACCTGAATGGTGGAATAGATAGTCATAAAAACCCACTAAAGGCATAAATAAAGAAACACCCTAATTAGGGTGGTTGGCGTTGAGGTCACAACCTTCAACATCATAATGAACATTGTATAGAGAGGGTATAGAATACAAGCACAATGATTATAATCATGGTATATTAATTTAATAAGAAGTTCCCAATCAAACTGGAGTGTGCACAATGAAAATAGTTTATGAAATAGAAATACATTAAGGGATGAGTCATAGACCACCTACCGTATACCTATACCACTCTCCTCATCCATTATCAACCCTTAGTTTGGCATGGATTAGAATAAAATAGAAGAACATATCAATGCCCTAAAAATAGATTATATGATATTGCACCAAAATAACACATCTAATAGAAATAATAATAGATAAATGAGCCAAAGGATTGAAACACATAATGATGGTTATCCAATGAGATGAATAGTGATCTTATTGGAGTCTGAATGGTGAAGAAATCAATAAACCTAGCTCACTTCCACATAGGATCTCTCAACATAAGAGAAGAGATCATTCTTTCTACA
The DNA here is from genome assembly GCA_963277665.1 of Viscum album. Classification (NCBI taxonomy): domain Eukaryota; kingdom Viridiplantae; phylum Streptophyta; class Magnoliopsida; order Santalales; family Viscaceae; genus Viscum; species Viscum album. The sequence continues at coordinate 625,905,145 of OY728165.1, forward strand.
GGAGTAAAAAATTAGAGGTGTGTTAAAGGTTAAAAGATTTTTTTACAGGAAAATGGTAAATTCCCCCAATAACTATGGGTTCTCACGGTTTGTCCACATGGTTTTCCAAACTGTTCTCTAACTATGCACCTCCCAATACCTAAGGTGGGACACTGCATGATTTGGCGACATGCTTTGAAAAACTATGTACCAACCATGCTATATGACTCTTCTAAAAATTTCAGAAAATCGACATGGGTGTGTGGCCCTGGGAAAACAGTTTGTGTAAACCATGTTCTATTCTTTTCCCACTAAAATTCATTACACATTTTTTAGAAAATATGAAGGATGGGATGCATGGGTTCTACTAACCATGTGGCCTAGTGATTTCTTCCACTGGTCGGGGTTCTAAGATCTAAAAAATCCTTGGACAACCTTGAATCCTTTGTGACCTAAATTGGCCTCCATATTAGGTCCAAGATAAATATTTAAACTGAAATTTTAATGGATCATCATAGAAAAACTAAATTCTTACAATAAGAAACTAGCCTCAGTGTGAATGGTATTCCAGGATGATATGAACATATTTCACTAGTTTTTATTTCCATAACATGTCTATGAATAGGGTAGGCCCATTATATAGATCAATTTTAGGATCATGTGTGATCAAGTGTTTATAAATAACTCTCTTGATGCATCCCCTTAATAATGGGGAGTACATCCTCTTTCCTTGTAATTGAATAGGGTTTTTTATAAAGACTCAACATAGGTGATGTGATGAATAGTTATGAATTATGGTTCTACTGAGGATATGGAACCATTATTGTGTAAAACGAGTCGACCATTGGTGTTCTCTGTATATAGATTCTTGCTATGTAGTAAAGGATATTTCACTATGGGTTGTAGTTTTAGATGATTGATGTGGAATTTGATTTATTTATTTTTTCCATATTCCTTTGACGATATTTTGATGATATTTTTTAATTTAGTGAGTTTTTAAAGTTAATTACTTGATAAATGAATATTTTGTATCGAATTTTTTTTCTTTGAATATTTCAATGATATGTTGTGTTTTTTGGTATGTAATTAAAATAATGATCCTTTGTTTTATTATCAAATTCTTTTAGGATCAATTTTTTTTTTGAAGATTTAAATTATAATTTCATTTTAGAGGTATTTTTTGATGTGTTTCAGGTGTTTTTTTTTAATTTTTAAAATCCATGTTTGGATTTTAAATATTAATTATCTGAATAGTTTTCTACCATATTGTTGATGTTTTATAATTATTAGATTTTTTTCTATAATTTTTTTAATTTTTTTATTAAATTATTTTTATTTCAAGTTATTTCCTATGAATTTTTACTTTTTCAAATTTTTAGGTGAGCACCGTATGACTTTTTATGGGTTGTTGCATAGGACATTATTCTAGTTCTACCTCAGGCCAATAAGATCTTTCTTATTTCAATCCTCATAAGATAATTTCAATCCAAGGTCATAGTATGATACCCATAAGATAAATTTAGGCAAGTCTCACACAAGTTATTTTTCGGCAATAACTATAAGTGAACATGTATTAAAGGATTCACCATAAGATAATTTCACCTATTTCTATAAGATAATTTGAGTGGATCCACACATGATAATTTTCAATGGTAAATCATAAGATATTTTATTGGCTCTTGATATTTTTTTTGAAACCATTTTATAGGATCTCCGTGCATAGGAGAATTTCTCCCTATGTAAAACTTTTCATTTCATGACCCCATCCATACAAAGATACCACAATGAGGTTAGAGAGATAATGACCCTCGAGTCCCTCCTCCAGTTGGCCTTGGGTTGGCGACTAGAAATGAGGGTTTAAAAATCTCAAGAAATGGGAGGCATTACCCTCTTTAATAATATAGGATTGGGAGATAAGATGAATTTTCCACAATAAACTTCATGAAATAATATAAAAAAGAAACCAAAAACCATCCCATAATGAATGTATAAAAAAATGATAAAAATTAAAGTCACCAAGGTAAATACCCAAAAGTAAAGCTAAAGTAGTGGCATGATAGATATCCAATGGTCTGAGCTAGTAATGTCCATCACAGTCCACATAATCCTCCTGGAAACCTGAAAACAATTTATATATGTTGGGTGATCATTCAAGTATACTCAGTATGAAAACCAAATTATCTCATGCACATGTGAAAGAAGCATACTAAAGCACCCATGAGGAAAAAGAAGAACCAAATAGCACCTATACAGGTATACTAACCAAACCCAACCTCACCAAGGAACGCTCACCAAATAGAACAAGCCATGTAATATAATATAACAAGAATCACATCGATAAGGGTACCCTGCACCACTTTACCACTAGTACGCCTCTCTCACGCCCAAATGTTGAATGTATTGTCACTCTTATCTCTTTTGTATACCACACCTCCCCACAAGCATGGTCACAACACACCTCACTCGAAGACACCTGGGCTCACCGCCCTATAAGCACATCCATATCACATATTTTCTAAAAACACATAGGCCACAACATAACCACTTCCAAAACCATAGAATAATGGTATCGTGAACATGTAAGAAATCAACCTCCTTCCCTCCTCATACCATGCATGACCCCCAGTAGAATCCACCTCATCCCATCTCATTCTACCCATAGACACCTAGGATATGTCACGTCACGGTCGAAGACACATGGGCCATCACAGCCACCATCTAATTAACTAATAGACCTCCATCCATCACAACATGTGTGATACCTTCCTCACCTAGAAGAGATAGAATGAAATATAGGGTACCCATCCATCCATCCTCATCATCGGATGTCCGGAAAAAGACCCTCAAAACATTTAGTTGTCGGCACTTGGTGCTCGACATGGGTGGGGTGCATACTAAAAATCATAGAAATATACAATTATATATATAAAATATCAAACACTCAGTTCGAACCTTTTGTTTCACAGCCAAAATCTAACCAACTCAAAATACTATCACTTTTAATGCCACCTCTAAATGCATAACACCACACAACAAGGCACAATGTTCATTTAACATTCCCAACCAATTTCATTTAATAATCCCATTCTTTTCATTATTTAGAATCAACCATATTTAACCACATAACCCATCATTTAATTATTCATTAAACATTTTAAACTAATTAACAAAACCACCCATTTTCATTTCAATTATTATTAATCATTTATTCCATCACTACCCAAGCATCTATCACAAAGCAACCACCACCTAGCCACCCCAAAATCACAGCCAAAAAAACTGCCTCACCATCCCACAAACACGACCAATAAACCACCTTTCCACCCCAAAATAAGGTCCAACAAACCATATCGCCACCCAAAAGCACAGCCATCATCCCCACATTCCCCAACCAAACATCATCATCCCACAAGAACGACCACACGTCACAACACATCAAGATCATTTCAAAAATTTACAAAGGGTCTTTTATCACATTCCACTTTATTTTAGGGGTTTTATCACACAGTCTATAATCCTAGGGAAATCATTTTATTATCCATATATACGTGGTTAACAAATTTACATTTTAGGGTGATATCACAACAATCACAATAGTCATATTAGTCACAAAACATATCATCCAATGAAAACAAATCCCCCTGTGGCTAGAATTTTTAGTGGGGCATTAAGCCCATATAATCCATCACATCACAATATTATCAAAGGTGCAAAAGAATGTGAATCAAACCCCTTTACCCTTCAATTTAATTTAACCAATTCTTTATCTTAATTAATATAGTTTAACCATAACCCATATTCAAACATAAGTAAACCCCACATGATACACAATAAAGATAAACGAGGTATTCCCTTTCTAAAAGATGCTTTGTTGACTCGTTGTGGACCATAGGTTAAAAAAGAAACGCCTGAAAACCTCAACTGCACAAGAGAAACCACATATCAACCTACATCGCACCCAAGGACCATCAAAATGCAACCCAGACACACAACTCAAACCAAACTACACCACCATAGTGAAACTCCATAGAAGAACAAGTGGAAATTAACCAAGAAGAATGGAGAGTTTACCATGGATTTCCAATGAACATCCACCAGAACCAATGGATCAAAGAAGGAGGAAAAGGTCTTAAAGGACTCCTTGGGGAACCTAGGGTTCAATCAAAACAAGAGAGGAAGAGAGGCGGTTTATGAATGTTAATCAGTTGACAAAATTAACTTAAAACATGGATCCCAACATTTGCATAGTGTGTAACCATTACATAGTGTATAATCCTCAGGTTTCTAAAAATTTCAGATTTCACCAAAAATCATGTCACCTCAAAGGATTAAATCCCATATTTATTAAAAGTAGTGAACCAAACTCAAACAAGTCGTGAACCATCATTACACATTGTGTAATACACTTACATAGCATGTATTTATTACAGAATCTATTCTACAACTCTAGCCTCCACCAAATACTCTAGGAATCTCCCTCAAACACCTCAAAAAACCTAAACTAATAAAGTAATGGATTGGGAAGGCACATACTGTTATATTAGATACTTATCAAATGATTCTCTCCCTCGAGAATCTAAAACCAAGCCTAGAAGGAAAGGGGTCTGAACAACCACCCCGTGAGATACCTCTCCAGGATATATACTTACCTAAAATGCTAACACCATCCAAACATGTCTAACCAAATCACCACAGAACATCTCACACAGCCTCATCACCACACAACCACATCACCACAACCATATAAACCTTCATGAATCCCAAAACAACAACTATTGTAACCAACTAAGTGCACCATCCTGAACACACGAATCGGGTAATTTCATCCTCTATGTCATGATATTATCCACTCTGGGTAGAACTAACTCGACTGCACAGGTTTAATTGCATCACGGTTAATGAATCTTGGTTAGGAATCAGGTCCGCCCCTTTTCATATGTCAAAAATTTATCACACATTAAGAAAAAAACTCATCTCATAAAGTGACAAGACCCAACATCCCACATAAAATATTCAATCACACAAATCAAGAAATTCCCTTTCCAGTATTAGGATATTATTCTATTTGGGTGGTGTTGACTCACCCACATGGTTTTAATCGTGTTAAAGTATAACTCATCCAGATTAGGGATTATGTTCCCCTTCTTCTCATACATAAAGTTTACAATCACACATCGCACAAGGAAAAATCACAAGAACAACCACACATTAAGAAATAAGAAAAAACAATGGAACATGGATAACTAAGCATACCTCAAACAATCTATATCCCCTCTAGTGTTGTTGCCTCTACTGCATAAAACTAGTCATTCCCAGCTCCTCTATCTCTCTGTTGATGGACACCTCTATGGCCACCCTCTAGTATGGTTCCCCAATCCTGAGGAAAATCCTAAGTTCACCTTCTTCTTACCACATCTACCCTCTAGGGATCATAAGCCTACTTCCCTTGCTGAAAAAATACTATCACTATATAATATTTCAAAAAACTACTATTGAAAATGACCACCTCCAAGAAACTAATCTCAAGGAACCACTAGTAAATAATTCTAGAAATGACCATGACCTCCACAAGTGAAACAAAATGGCCCTAAACTCTTAAGATTCCCTAAATGAAGCTATTGATACCAACCTCCAACTAGTTGAAACCTCAAAGGTTCTGAAACTTGGAATATTCCACTCATATCTATACTCCTCAGGAAACCCTATTGGTTCCCATCTCAGGGATAACCACCTCACAAGTGAATATTATCAATATCCTCTACCTTATTTTGAAACATCATAGATTTTGGAAAGGTAAATTGATTGATTGCATATTAAATGGAAGGAAAGAGTACCTACTCAAGATATCTCCCACAAGAGTCCTCATCTGGAAAAATATATAGGGAAAACACAGAAGTTCCTTCAACCTAATTCCCAACTCCTTCACTAACATACTCTCCTTATAAAGATAAAGAATCACCTACCACTTCACTACCTTCATGGTTGATGAAATAAACTCTACCTGTAACTCCTTCTAAAAGTTGACCCATGAAACATATGCCTCTTTCCACTCACCTAAATACAACATCAACCACTGATGCATATCGCCATAAATTTGGATAACTTCCTAAGGGATCCAGTGCTCTGTCAGGGACCCAGAAAATGAAAGTTATCTCTAGATCCTCCATACATCTCTCTATCTCCACATCTAAAATTCTACCCTTTTAATCCCAAAAATCCTGATGTTGGGAAGCATGCAATTCCCTCTAACAAGCCTCATATTCCTCTATTAGATCAACCCTACATCGATCAACTGGATCCGACTGTTAAACCTAAAATTATTGAGCATATACGGACAATGAACATGATCCAAAAATGAAAATATAACAAGAACATCCTAATCCTGATAGTATAGAATTTTATTAATATTGATTTTTTTTTATTTTTTCATTTAAACATTCCCAAAACAAACCAATTCAAACAAGAACACAAGTCATTATAATGCATTTACCTCTCTTAGGTATCTACCTTGAAAGTAGGTCTACCTCACTTGGACATTCAATAAGTTCATAGTCCATGCACTTGATCAAGGGGGCCTAAAATCCCATATCTTAGATAGTCTCCCTGGCCTATGCCATGCACAGAGGTCAACTAGCACTATTACCATACTAACCCATGAAATCATCATTATTCCTACCTCTATACTCCATAATATCTCTAAACCATCACCTTTGATACCACTATGTCATGACCCTCTCCATATAAAGACATAGAAATGAGGGGAGAGAGATAATGACCTCTGGTTTTCACCTCTAGTAGGCCCCGGGTTGACAACTAGCACCGAGGGTATAAAAATCTCAAGAAATTGGATGCATTTCCATATTTAATAATATAGGATCAAGAGATAAGATTAATCATACACAATAAAATCCATTACGTATTATAAAAAAAATCAAAACCATCCCACAATGCATGTATAAATAAAACCAATAGAAATAAAAGTATCCAAGGTAAATACCCAAAAGTAAAGTTAAAGAAGCAACATGGTTTCTATCCAAAGTTCTAAGCTAGTAATGTCCATCACGGTTCATGTAATATACCTGGAAACCTAAAAAACATTTTATATACATAGGGTGAGCATACATGTACACTAATTAAGAAAATAAAATTATCTCTTCCAAATATGAAAGAACCATAATAATTCACCCATGAGAAAACAGTAGAACCAAACAGCACCTATACAGGTATACTAAACAAACCCAACCTCACCAAGGCATGATCACCAAATAACATATTCCAAGTAATATAATATGACATGAATAAAATTGATAAGGTTATCACACACCACTTTCCTACTGGTATTACACTCTCACACTCCAACATTTTATGTCATGGAACTCCCATATCTTCTATATACCACACTGCCCCACAAGAACGGTCACAACACACCTCTCCTGAAGAAACCTAGGCTCGCCACCCCATAAGAACAACCACATCACATATCAACTAAAAACACCTGGTCCATAAGAAAAATACTACCAAAACTAGAGTATTAGGGTATCATGAACATGTAGGATATTATCATTGCACCCTCCTCCTTCCATGCACAACCCTCACCAGAAGCCACCTCATCCCATCTCGTCCTTCCCGCAGACACCTAGGATACATCACATATCTTCCTAAGAAACTAGGGACATCATAACAACCATATAATGAACTAATAGACCTCATTCCATCTCCTCTTGTGTGATACCCACATGTCCTGTAAGATAGAGTGGGAAGGAGCGGGTACCCAACCATCTATCCTCCTCACCAAATGTTAGGAAAAATACCACCAAAAGAATTGGTTTTTGAAACTAGGTGATCGACTTAGGTGGGGAGCATATATAAAATCACAAGAATATACAAGTACATATATATAATATCAAACACTCAAGCCCAACCTATTGGTTCACAAAAAAATCTAACAAACGCACAATACCATCACTTTTACTTCCACCTCTAAATGCATAACACCACACAATAATCCACAAGACACATTTCACATTCTCAACCAATTTCATTTAATCATCCCATTATTTTCATTATTTATAATATACCAAATTTAACCACATAACCCATAATTTAATAATTCATTAACCATTTCCAACTCATTAATAAAACCATCAAATGTCATTTCAATCATTATTAATCATTTATTCCATCACTACCTATTCATATAGCATAAACCAACCACCACCTCACCAACCAAAAGTGTGTCCAAACAAACCACCTCACTACCCAAAAAACATGGCCAACAAACCACCTCTACCTTAACATCATGACCAACAAACCATCTCACCACCCGAAAATCACATCCAAAAAACCATTAAACCCACATTCCCTAACCACACATCAACATCCCACAAGCACAACCACACATTACAATTCATGAAGATCATTTCATAAATTTACAAAGGGGATTATATCATATTCCACTTTATTTTAGGTGCATTATCACAAAATCCATAATATCAAGAAACCATTTTATTGTCAAAGTTTAAGGGTTAACTAATTTCTATTTTAGGGTGATATAAAAATAATCAAAAAATACATAGTAGTCACAATAAATATCATCCAACACAAAAACAAATCCCCCAAAATCCATAATTTTTAGTGAGGCATCAACCTCGTACAATACATCACATCAAAATAATATCAAAGTAATAAAATCATGTGAATTAAACCCACTTACCATTCAATTTCATTTAGACAATTATTTATATTTGATTAAGCTTCCACAACCATAACTTATAGTTAACTAAAAGTAAAACCCTCCCATTTGATACACAATAAATAAAAACAAGGGATTTCCTGCCTCAAATAATATTTTCTAACTCTCTACGCACCACAGGGTGAAGTATAATTTCCCACCAACCTAAACCACATGTGAGAAACTGCATATCAATCTACACCTCACCAAAAGTCTATTAAAACTCAACCTAAACAAAACCGCACAACCGCATCAAAACTCTGAAGAAGAACAATAGGAAACTAACCAATAATATAGAAGGGATTACCATGGATTTCCAAAAACAACAACTAGAACCAACAAATAAAAGAGGGATTAAATAGGGATTGAAGGACTCCTCATGGTGCCTAGGGTTTTCCCATAATGATAGATGAAGAGAGGCATCCGAATGAATTAGAATTTTTTTGACAAAAAGAACATAAAACCTGGATCCTGACTTTTACACGATGTGTAATCCTCAGGATTCCAAAAAATTATAGATTTTTATGAAAATCACACAACCTTGAAGTATTAAACCCTTTCTATATTACAAGTCATGAACTAGCCTCACACAAGCAATAAACCACCATCACACGTTGTGTAATACACTTACACGACATGTATTTCTTGTAACAGCTCTACTAAAACTCCATCCTCCACTGAAAACTCCAAAAACCTCCCCTAAACATCTCTAACCACTATAAATGGAAATTTAATGGATCTGTAAGGCATAAACCATAACATTTCACTTTACTTTAAATCACCAATTGAGAGTTCTAAGAAATGTTGAAGAATGGATCTCAATTTTCACTCGAAGTCGAACTAGGTATTTAGGGATACTAAAAAAGTTATATAAAAACCTGTTGATCTCATAATTAACTATGAAATAATCATTAATCAAACACATGTAAAGATATCTTAAAACTAAACACATAGTAATAAATGTTGAGGTTTACTAAGGAATATTGATTCCAATCTTGTCGAGGATGAAAATTGACTGAAGATTATTGAAAAAACCTATCACTAATCGAATATAGGATTACAACTACTTCTGTGATTATGTGCTTAGATTAAAAATATGTGGTAGTATTTTTAGGGTTCCAATTCTAAGTTGAATAAAAGGATAATATTAAACGACTAAAGAAATCCAACTAAGTTATAATGATTTTTAATTAATATTTGGGGTTGAGTTGAACTCGTTGATCCTGCCCTACCTCAATGAGTGTTGAAGAAGGGTTATCTTGAGTTTCCCTACTATAGGTGATTAAACCATGATTTCACCAAAACAAGATTCATCTTAAAGACAAATATGGTTTTTTCTAACACCATTGTTTCTTAACTTAGGTTGACAATGGGAAATTAAAATGATCATTATTGTAATATTGAGTTGATGATGGCAGTATGATATGGGAACCAAATATCTGTTAATCATTGTTTTTGGCTTCTATTTATGGGTTTCTTAATAAATAATAAATGAGAATTTAGTTATCTTGTTGGTTATGGTTACATTGATGAATTGGAGCACAAACCATGTGTTAGATGAATTACCCATTTCAAATTGATTGTTTGTACCAATGAAGGATTTCCCTACTAATGTATGCCATTGATGGTCAACTAAAAATGTTATGTTGGTATGATAGAAATGAGATCTTGGATTATTTGACACATAATCTGGTTGAATATTGATAAAGTTAAACCCTCATGATGTAGCCCGAATCAACTATTGAAAATATCAAATAATGGGGTTTTCTTGTTCTTAGTGTACTTATAAGTGACTAAAATTAAATTGGGAGAGTTTATATTTAACCTATGCTTGTAGAATTTCATATTGAAAAGAATAATTTAAAATTAAAAAAATGATGTCATGGTGGTAGTATAAGAAATTAATGTGGTTGTGTAAGTGGAAAACTGACAGATGTGTTTTTATAAAAATAGATCACCTATGATAGAATGACATATAATTAGTACTCCCACATACCTATCACAAATCTGAACCAAGGAAATTTATTCATTGATTTTGAGTACAATAAGTGGGGATTCTCTTTGAAGGATATTCTATCGATTACATACATAGTGAAATCACATCTGAGAGTGGATTTGAATTTGAGGTGGAGTAATAGTTTGGGAAACTATAGTTGGAGAGTTGATTGTTCTCGATAGAATTAAAAATTATATTTTCCTTACCTTTATCATCATTTATAATTCTAATGTTGCTATGATGTACTCATTGAATATTATTTTTCAATTGTTTTAATATGTGTAACTAAATGTTTTTAGGGAATCAGATCGTTAAGAATTAATTATTCGATCTTTTATTCCCTTGATTTCACATCTTTATGCAGTGAGATCATTATTTAGTGTTCTATTTTTATTTATTTATGAATATAATTTATATACTAATCTATATATCAATAGGTGATAGTATAGGAAACTTTAATTTTGAACATCATCCGATCTAATGAAATTTTTAAAAGTTTATGATTATTTTACCCATAAAATAACTATTTATTTCTTGAGTCTTGATTGAAAAATCAATTCATGTGAGAGTTCATTGAGTTTTATTGGTCACCAAGTAGCATTTCATTTTTTAATATTTTTTCCTCACTATATAATCCTAATTGCGACCTTCTTAAGGTAAGAACATAAAATATTTTTAATCAATTCCAAATCATTAAATTCCCTAACTCATCATTTTTTCCTTGTGTATCTATCTATCTCATTTTTTATTCCACTCACTTTTCATATTCCTCCACTTTTCTTTCTCATTATTTCACACTTTTATATTCAATTTTTATGAGTGTTTAAGATGAGTTTTGTTATCTTGATTTATTTCTTTTAGTTTTTTTGTTAGAAGTCGCTTCATATTTGTCTTTGTTATGGTTCAAAAATTCTTACCAGTATCTAATTACTTAGTAAGTAAAATCAATTAAATAAATTAGATGCATTAAGAAGACTGTTCTTATTAATAGTTGGTGTCATTGTAGGAAATGAATATTTTTTTAGTGATTTTTCACCTTTGTTTTGAATATTTTTTCAGAAGAGATGATTTCTTATGGTTTTGGTTTTTTGTCGCTATTGGAATAATCACAAGGGAAAGATATTTTTCATATTATGATAAATTTTAAATATTGGTTATGAGGTAAATAAGATAACATTCCCATAGAAGAATTTTTTCCTACATCTAAGAAAATGATTCACTTGATCTCATAAACAACCAATTATATTCCTAACGATGAATGGATAAGGATGAGGTCTCAGCATGTTTTTGAAGATGGATTTGAATATATGATGGATGATGAGTCAAAGCCTCCTATATTCCAAAATTAATTGCCCATTGATGAAAATATAAAACCACAATGTTAACTTATTGAGTATCTTTTTGGGGAAAGGAAAGATAAGGAACTTGTTGAAATAGAAAAATATGGATCTATTTTAGAAGATTAATAAATTTATTCTTTTCAATGGAATTATTTTTTTAGTACTAATTTGATTAATAGTTTTTCAATGACTGGATGGGTCATACCGACTCAAGAAACTCTCTCTTATCCTCTTGAGGACACCACAACTTAGGTGGTTTACTTTGAGAAGTTGTTTCAAGAGGCTGAAAACTCTCTCCTACTGCAAAATTACTCACAAGGTCACTAACTTGTCATGAATAAAAATAATATGATCAAATTAGGAAGATATTAATTTAAATGAATAAGTTGTGTCTTTAATGAAATATAATTATTTTAAGACTGTGTTTGATTTTGTTTATTCCTATATAGGAATGGATAGTCAACTAAAATTTGTGACTTCCTATAGATTTAATAGGAAGTTTTTAATAAACTGATTTATACACTCATGCAACCCCTATTAATACTAAAAATTCATGTTAGGGATAAATTTAAGAGAAATGGGAGGTTTGGGAGTTATTAACTTGTACAAATAGGTTTTTGATACAAATTTTTATTTAAATGGAGAATTTTTAGTTTAGACTAATCTAGAAGACAAATCACATCCTGGAGATAAATTCTTGCATAATGTACACTTCATTCCCCAAGTAAAATAAATTGGAAATTGACCCTGTAAATTTTTTTCCTCTCCATTACTCCCTAAGAGTTATAATGACAAGAATGGGGACTTAAGGGAAGTTGATCAGGGGGAACTCCAAAAGTTGTATAATTATAATAACATAGGAAAGAAAGAATTTTTTTTTGTTTTCTAAGTGAGAAGGAAAAAATCCATTTGGTTGGGGATGGTCCAATGATTTTCCAGCTATGGAAAGTCAAAGTGTAGCATATCTTGGGTCTTATCCCATTGTTATCTTGATTTTCATTTTATTAGTCATTCATTAATGAATTTTTTGTTTGTATTTATAATAAAAAAATAATTTGGTAGTGCGTCCGATATTTAAATGATATTCTTCATCTGATTCTTACTCAACCAGAGAATGAATGGTTGTATCTAATCACCCAAAATATTTATACCTTTAAATTGTTTGAATAGGAAAAAAACTAGTTTGGAGGGAGGGTACCCATAATTTTGGCATGTTTCTCCTATTTTTAGGCTTTTATGGAACTAATTTCATGCGAAGAACTAGTAACATACATCTATGTTATGATTTTTTTAAAAATTATATTTATTCTCAACTCAAATCATGTGTGTTCATTCTAGAATTTTTATTTTTCATGCTAAATTGTATTTGGGATTCATCTAATTGGATTTTACCTTTATAACAACCCAGTTTCTTTAAATGATATTTGTTTCCTAAGTAAATGTGTGATATATTATATTATACTCAACAAAACCATATCTCTTTAATAATGATCAATAATTTAGCACCAAAATGGGAAAATATTGATCACTCCAATCCGTTATAATCATCACCCTGACAGTACAGAAATAAAACAAAATATTATTAAACCAAACAAATTCTTAGAAAATGATCGTAGAGAATATTGGATGAAATAATAGAGTATAACAATAAATGTGACTATTGGATATTTGAACGTTATAGGAATATTGGTCAAATATGACTGTTAGTCAATATAACCATTGGAAAATTTGAACTTATAGAAATATACCATCTAATAATAATTCTAATTTCATAATTAGTGTTTATAAGTATTAATGACATAGGATAATTAATGCATAAAGGAGATTCGATGGAGTTAACTAGTATAGTCATGTTGTATGAATCTAATTTTTCATAACTTAGGAAGGAGGTAGTGTTTCTGGGGTTCACCTTGACCAATCCCAATTTGAGCTTTAATAAGTGAAGCTTGAACAAAATCACCTACAAGAGAAGTTCAAGTTAGTGGAAATTACAACTCAGTCGATGTTAGAAAATCTACCCCAAGAATCTATCATCATCACAGAATTTACCCATGTGTCATACGCAGGTTTCATAAGGGGTGATGTGTCCAATACATAATTAATTAAATTTTAATTCCTTTTTATAAATAAAATTTTTCTTCCATCAATTCCATTTTAAGAATATTTTTTCTTAATAAAATATAGGTGTAATTGAGATGAATTTGATAAATTTATTTTCAAACATGAATTATAATTTTTAGAGAAAATATAAAAATTTATAATGAACTAAGTTATTCTTATTAATATTTATTTTAATTACATAGTATGTCAAAAACACTATTATTTAAATTTAAGTGATAAAGTAATTTTATTATGTCCTAGGAAATTTTTAAGTATCAGAAATTTGACTATGCCTTACAACCTGCTATTTTTATAATAAATAATGATTTCTATATTTAAAAGTTAAAATTATCATATTTATAGAATTATTATGATAAAATAAAAATCATTTTTTAAATCAATATGTTGAAATTAGGTTGGGGTTAATTTAAGAGAATTTTATAAAATACTTTATTTTTCCATGAATTGTAAAAATATAGTTTGGGTTTTTTGGAATATTTAATGACTTCATAATAATGATTTAATAATTAATTAACCACATTCCATGACCTAAAATATTTTTTTATTAATATTAATTATTTTAATATATTTTAATCAATTTTATAAACCTATAAATGAATTTACAAATTCTAAAATGGAAAATTTGACATTAAAAATATTACTTTGTGGAAACTTTAAATTTCTCTACCAAAAAGAGTAATAAAAAATGTTTATCAGTTTATTTTAGTTAAAATAACTTAAAATATGACCCAAATGTTCAAAACCAAGGGCAAAAACCTTGGTTAATCCAATGGTTTTTCATTTTCCACAACCTATATTTCCAATGCCTATATTTGGAAATTATTAAACAAATCATCAACTTTTTCTATAAATACCCACCCATTTATCCATTTAATTTTACTATTAATCCATCATTCATGAATTTATGGTTTTTTGTACTTCCAAGGAGTCCTCCCAATGTGTACTTTATCCCACAAGGTTCCATTAATCATGATCTAGTAGTAACTCTTCAAGGTAAGGGAATTATCCTTCCTTTCTCTTCAATTCAAGAACCACTTTTTATATATATTCTAAATGTTATGTTTACTCTCTCTTATTACACTTTGTATCATATATTTACTAAAAAATTATGTTTTATAAATGGGATACCCTTTTCCCCTCTCATTTTACCATTTTCTAAAACCAAGTTTTCTACCCATCATGGTGCCGAATTTACTCCTCAAATTTCCCTCCCTACTTAAGAAACTCTCTTTTATTTTCTTTTTATGAATAACCAAACCTATTTATTTTCTGTAGTTATTAAACTATATGTAAAATTTATTTAATTTATTTGGGTATTTACACATAAGAAACCTACATTCCTGTTTCATGGGCTAAAAATGACGTGATTATCATCTCCTTAATCACTTTTGAAACGTCATGATTTTGATAAGAAACATGTTCTTTATTCTACATGGTTTATTAATGAAATATTTTATTATGATATATTTGGCTCAAAATAATTAATAAATATTAATGGTTTACCCTAAAAGAGATCCAATTCATTGGGTAATTAATTTAATCTCTATAGATGACATATTTTATGATACCTTAGTGAATAACCTTGGTTATTTTTATTTATGACACCTTGGTGACAAGACATGGGGATATGATTATGAATGTATCATTTAAATGTTGTAGACACATTTACATTTTATGATTCATGTTCCTTTTATTATGATATTTCTCTTGTTCCCTTTATCATTCCAAAATGATATTCCTCCTGTTCTTATTGATATTCCTTATGATCACATGTAAACTATTTCCCTTTATTATTACCTTATTAGGCCTCATGCACACCCCTTTCCTTTGATGTATGTATCTATGCTATGAGATGCATTAAATTTAAATTATTATGAACCCATGAATAATCCTTTTATGTGGATTAGAATAATTTTTTATTTTTTCATGTATTATGATCCTGATTTCTAAAAACCGTAACTTTAAAAGCTCCTTTGTTTTGTACTATGGAATAAAAAGATTATATAATAAAAATGTGAGATTATATAGTTAGTATCAAAGGATAATTTAGTTATTTTTGGGAATTAGGAATATAAATCCTTAGTATGAACCCTTGAAAAAAATTTAAATTTAGGAAAACATCCTAGTATTTTGGTGAAGTATTAAGTAAGTGGTTTTCGAGAAAAGGTATTCTTGTCTAGATATGAATAATTAGATGTGGATATGGAATAGATGTATCTAGGGGTAACATCCAAAAACACCACATTGAGATATACTCAATTGGGAACTGGTGTATAATAATGGGCCTTGATGCACACTTAGTTTGGCACTCATGGGGTACATGTTTAGTTAATCACAAGCTTCTTATAAACCATTATGAAGGATATATAGAAAATGTAATTGTTGTTAAAGAATAACATATTCAAGAATGATGTTTTAATACATAAAATTCCTTTAGAATTATAAAACTCTTAAAATAATAAAGATTCTCACTAAGGTTTTCTTATTTTATAAAATAGAGGGAAATAGGAGGAAACACATAAATGATGATCACAAGTGATGATGAACTTATGGCCCTCTAATGGAAGCTAGAATGGAAAAAATAATGATAATGATGAATCAACTATCTCAAGTTATGAATAGTAAATTGAATCAAGTTGAGTGGCCAGATTCACCTTAAAGGGAACAAATTTCTGTTGAGTCCTTCATTCATCAAAGACCACCTTCTTTTAGTGGATATACCGACCCATTGATTGAAAAACAATGGATAAGATCTATAGAAAAGATCTTTCCTTTAAACCATTGTTCAGAGTAATATAAAGTCACCCAATCATTATACCACTTATAAAGAGAAGTTGATCAGTGGTGGACACTGATAGAAAACACAAATCCAAGAATGGATATCGATGCTATAGAGTGGGAAGAGTTTAGGGGAATATTTTTCAATAAATATTTCTCTCTTTTGATTAGAACAAAAAGAGAGAAGGAATTACTATAACTTAATCATAATAAAAATGAATCAATGGGAAGCTATGAGATGAATTTTACAAGAATTTCTCATTACAACTCTATATTTTTTATAGATCCTAAAGGAAAGGTTGATAGATTCTATGGTGGACTCAGACCCCATCTATGGAGGAATCTATTAAATCGTGATTATGAAATATATGAGGAGTTAGTGAAGAGTTCTATTAAGTTAGAATTGGAGTTTTGAGAAACGCAGTGGTCACATGGGTCGAATGAAAAGAATAGATCTATGGATCCAAACTCAAGCAGGAACTTTGATCATGAAAGAGGAGGAAAGAAAGTGAAACTTCCTGCATGCAAAAAATGTGGGAAGAAGAATTAGGGGAACTGCTTTCTCGGGAGTAAAAAATGTTATAATAGTTGAAGAGATGGTCATATATCTCAAAAATGTCATGGGGCGGTGAAGACTCAACTTATCAATACTAATGACAATGGGAAGATGGTGTAGGACTATCTTGAAATTCAATTCTTCAAGTGTGGACATATTGGGCACCTTTCCAATCACAATCCGAATCAGAAGATAATGGAAATAAATCACCATCAACCACAGCATAGGCCACAGGAGAAATGTCAGGAATTTTCTATCACAATGGCTGAAGTGGAGGCTCCAAATTATGTAGTGGAAGGTACTATCATTTTTCTCTCAAAGATAGAAATTACTTTGTTTGATTCTGGTTCTATGAATTCCATTATTTCCTCCATGTTCTCAAAGAATATAGAATCAATTAGAGTTTCTAGAAGTAGGGTTATCTATAAATACTCCTAGAGAGATTATCCAAGAATAAAAAATGTATAGAAACTCTAGTACTGGCTTTGGTGAGAACATTCTCTTCGCAAATCAAGTAGTTATTCCCATGGTGGAATTCAACACTATACTGGGGATGGAATGGCTCTAAATATATACTTCTAAAATAACCTTAAAAAATGAAATCCCATTAGTCTTAAATAGAAAACCTATAGTTATTTTAAAATGAGAAATATCCTGACCTGATCTTTGTCTAGAAGCACCTCTCATATCCTTCTTTATGAATATGGTCAGTAAATAAGAATAAGGAAATGAAAGCATAACGATAGATAATGTCCCCATCATTCTAGAATACATTGATGTATTTCCTAAGGAGTTACTTGGAACTCCCCCATAAAGATAGATAGAGTAATCCATTGAACTCAAACTTGGATCCAAGTTGATATCAAAGACCCCGTATTGAATTAAAGACATGGATCTTGAGTAATTAAGGAAACAAATTCAAGATATTTTTCATAATGGGTTAATCTGGCTAAGTGTGTCTCTATGGGGAGAAAATGTTCTATTTGTACAGAATGTGGATGAAACAATGAGGCTATGAATTGATTATAGATAACCTAACGGGGTCAAATTGAAGAACAATTACCTTATCCCAAGGATTGATGATTTATTTGACCAGATTTAGGGGGATTAATTCTTCTCCAAGATTGATCTTTGATCTGGGTATCAGCAATTGAGGGTGAATAAAGAAGATAGTCCAAAGACTGCCTTCTGATCAAAATATGGGCATTATGAGTTTGTTTTTATGCCTTTTCCTTGTCTAATTATCCTGTTATATTTTTGGATTTGATTAATAGAGTCTTTAAGGAATACATTAATAAATTTGTGGTAGTTTTTATTGATGATATTATGATATATTCCAAAAGTTGTAAGGAGTGTGAGGATCATTTAAGGGTTATATTGAAAACTCTGAAGAAGGATAGGCTATTTGGAAAATTTAGAAAATGTTAATTTTGGTTAAAAAAGTTGCTATCTTGGGGCACATTGCAACAAATGAAGTAATCTCAGTTGATCCTATTAAGACAATGGTTGTGGAGGAGTGGCCTCATCCTACAATAGTAACTGGTATTCTTAGTTTCCTTAGTTCATTAGGATATTATATGAGGTTTGTGAAAAAAAATCACAAATTTCTAATCCACTAACCAAGTTAACATGAAAAGGGATAAGTTTATCTAGAAAATTGATTGTGAAGAAATTTTATAAGAACTTAAACATAAGAAGAGATTGGTTACAATACCTGTGTTAACTCTTCCCTCTATCAGATAAGGATTCATTATTTTTTGTGATGCATATTTGAAAGTTCTTGTGTGAATACTCATTAAAAATTAAATGGTGATTGTTTATTCATCTCGATAGTTAAATCCTTATGAGAAGAATTATCTTACGCATGATCTGGAGCTAGCTGTGGTTATTTTTTCTTTGGAGATATGGAGGCACTATCTTTATAGGGAGAAATGTGATATATACACAGACCACCAATGTTTGAAGTATATATTAACATAGAAGTAAGTGAACATGAGACAAAGGAGATGGTTGGAACTTATTAAAGAATGTGTCTGTTTGATTCATTATCCCCCTGAAGAGAAAACAAAGTCGCAAATGCATAAAGTAGGAAAGACCCTATTGTGCTGTAAATGGTGAGGATTCAATGAGAACCATTGATCAAGGACCTAGTCATATTGAACATGGGAATCATAAGGGATGGGACATCATCAATCCTATCCCAAATTATTTCTCAACCATCATTACTAGTTATATCAAAAAATCTCAAATAGAAAATCCTTTGTTAAAAAGAAGATAGTGGATATAAAGAATGGGAAGTTTCTTGAGTTTAATACAGATCAAGAAGGTGTGCTAAAATTTCATACAAGTTTATGTGTTCTATATATTATTGAGATAAAGAATGAACTAATGGGTGAATCTCATAGCTCTACGTTCTCTATACATCATGGAAGCACTAAAATGTATAAGGACCTTCGTGATCATTATTGGCGAGATAATATAAAAAGGGATATTGTTGACTACCCTGAAAGGTGCTTGGTATTCCATCAAGTTAAGGCAGAGATACAACTCCCTAAATGGGTATTGCAACCACTATGCATACCAACATGAAAGTGGAACAATATCACTATATAAATTGTCATTGGTTTCCCAAGAACATCCTAAGGAAACAATGTGATATGTGTTATAGTGGACTGACTCACCAAGACTATCCATTTAATCCCTTTTTAGTAGGACTTATCTCTTGAATAACTTTCCAAGATATATGTAAAAGAAGTGGTGAGGCTACATGGGGTGCCACTTTCTATCATTTCTGGTCATGATACAAGGTTCACATCTAAATTTTGGAGAAGTATTCAACATGATCTAAATACTGAATTGAATTTCAATATAGTCTATCACCCTCAAACCAATGGTCAATATAAAAAGACTATTTAGACACTCAAGGAAATGCTCATAAAACTCTCAATGGATTTTTAAGGTGGATGGTATCAACACCTTCAATTAGTTGAGTTCTCATACAACAATAGATTCCACTCAAGTATTAAAATGGAGCCTTATGAAGCTATATATGGAAATCAATGTAGAACTCCTACTTGTTGGTATGAAGTTGGTGAGAGAAAGCTTCATGGGTCTGATCTTGTGAAAGGGATGACAGAAAAGGTTCATATCATCCAACAATATATAAAATCTTAGCAAAGTTGTAGAAGATATATGATAGCAACCGTCGAAGGCACATGGAGTTTGATGTTAGTGAAAAAAATACTTTGAATATCACTATGGGAGAGATTCATACTATTTGTAAAGAAAGTGAAACTCAGCCCTAGGCACATTGGCCCCTACAAAATCCTTGATTTCATAGGACCATTGGCCTATTGGCTGGTACTTCCACCAAATATAGATCAAGTTCATGATTTATTTCTTGTATCTCTATTGAGTAAGTAAATACATAATCCATCACATGTACTGAATCCAGATGTAATAATATTGTAACATGATCTGTTTTATGAGGAGAAGATAGTGGAGATATTAGACCATAGAGAAAAGGT
Organism: Viscum album; assembly: GCA_963277665.1. Classification (NCBI taxonomy): domain Eukaryota; kingdom Viridiplantae; phylum Streptophyta; class Magnoliopsida; order Santalales; family Viscaceae; genus Viscum; species Viscum album. The sequence goes on from OY728165.1 coordinate 625,926,173, forward strand.
TCTACACAACAAGACTACCCACCTTGTCAAAGTTTTATGGAGAAACCATAAGTTTGAAGAGATGACATGGAAACTAGATGAAACAATGAAATGGAAGTACCCTCAGCTTTTTGCAACCAAGAATATGAGTTGAAATTTGGGGATGAAATTTTTAAGGGGGGAAGAATTTAATGACCTGGTTTTTAAATGATATTTGTTTCTGAATCAAATGTTTTTTATATTATATTATATAAAAAACCATATCTATTTGATAAAGATCAATAATTTAGTCAAAAAAATGGGAAAACACATATCACTCCAATATGTTAGAATCATTTCCCCATCACTAAAAAAATAAAACAAAGTATTAGTAAACCGATCAACATCTTCAAAAATGATTTTAGGGAATATTGAATGAAATAATAGAGTATAAAGGGAAATGTGACTATTGGGTATTTTACTATTATAATATTGTTGGCCAAATATGATCGTTAGTCAATATAACTGTTAGAAAATTTGACCGTTGAGAACTATACCCTTTGGTAATAATTATAATGTTATAATTAGTGTTTATAAGTGGTAATTAAAAAGGACAATTAATGAGGAAAGGAGAAGTGATGGACTAAACTAGTAGATTCGTGTCATATGAATCCAATTTTTCCAAATTTGGGAAGGAGGTAGTGTCATTGGGGTTTTCCCTTGATCAATCCCAAGAATTTAATCTCTAGAGATGACATGTTTTATGATACCTTGGTTAATAACCTTATTAATTTTCATTTATGAAACCTTGGTGACAAACCATAGTGATATTCTTATGAATGTCTCATTTAAATATAGTAGTAAAATTTCCATGATATAATTCCTGTTCTTTTTATTATGATAAGCCTCATGTTCCCTTTCTCATTCCATAATGATATTCCTCATGTTCTTATTGATATTCCACATGATCACATGTAAACTGTTTCCCTTGATTATTCCCTTACTATGCCTCATTCTCACCCTTTTCTATTGATGTATGCCCCTAGGTTATGGGATATGGTAAATGTAACTTAGGATGAAACCCTAAAGAAGCCTTTCTAATGTATTATAATAATATTTTATGTTTTCATGTATTATGTTCCTGATTTCCAAGAAACTAAACTTTAAAAGATCCTATATTTTTTACTATGTAATAAAAAGATTATGTAATAAAAAGGCGGGACTTCATAAAATTGATTAAAACTTTATTATTCAAAACCATTTTGATCATAATTGACTTCTTATTTGAATACCTTAAAATCAATTGGACATTTTAATAATCTTTCTTAATTCATTATTTAAAAATGTTATTTTTCTAAGGTTTACTGAAAAATATTTTTTGATGTCCAGAACTAATCAATGCATGTGCATTCTACTTATCATCTTGAAGTACTAATGAGCAGACTACATAAGATTTTTGTGGTAAAAAGGGTTTGTTTTTCAATGACTAAGGGGTGCTTTATTTTGAAGATACATTAAATACACATCCCTTAAACTTTAATCTTTGGTTGCATACTATTTTGAACATTAAATTCTGAAATCTTATGTTGATTTTTTTTCTTTGTAGGAGTTGGAATTATGGTTTCAAAAGGGACTTTTCAAAACATTAAAAGGGGATTAATTTTGAATTAATTAAAAGAAAAATTCATCCACTTTCAATGGATTTGATGTTTTAAATTATTCAATTTAAAATTATAATCATTTATAAAAATTTACTACTTCTGTTTTCCTGAATATAAATAGTTGAAAGTTGATTTTAAAGTGTTATTTCATGATAAAATTAATAGATAAATATGATTATGGGTGATGTTAATATTTTAATGATCTTGTTTGTAGAAATTTTGTTTTGCGTGCTTGTGTGATACTTCTTTAAAAAATAATTTTTGAAGTCAATGTTGTATGCTCTTTTCTGAAATTCCTTTGTGTTGAAATTAAAAGTCTAAGTGCTTACTAGTGGAAATTTTTTTCATTATATTATTTGTTTTTGTTGTGTGGAAACATGTTTTTCAACCTTATTATACCCCTATAACATGGTCTTGAATTGCTGAAATTATAAAATATGGTTGAGCTAAACTTTCTTTAATTTTTTCTTCCACCTTATGATTCAACATTGGGGAGAATTTTGGATTCAAAGTGTGAGAGAGAGTTCTTAAAAGTGATAAGTTATATTCATTGTTTTTCACATCAAAAAACACTTAAAATTTTTCAAAATGAGTTGTTTCTTAATCTTTTATTTACAATTCTAGTGGTTGAAAATGTTTCTAAAATTTAAAGTTTGTTTTGCCAATTTGAGGATCTTAATTTCTACCACTCCATGAACTTAATTGGGTATATCATTTTATTGACCTCTTGAAAAAAAACATTTTTTGGTAAAATATTGGGAGTGTGTCTTGCAATTTTCATGGCTTTTGTACTTTTTGATTTGAATCAAACTCATAAGATATGCATACAAATGGGTTATGAAATGAAAATTCTAATCCATGTTGAACATTTCATTCTTTATTATTTTACTGATTGATTGGTTAATTATTCATTCTTTTTAATTATTAATATTGAACATAAGTTTGGTTTTGTCAATTAATTCTATGTTAGATTGTGTGTGTGTGTCTTTGTGTTCACCTTGAGATAAGAAGATTATAAATTTGGTTGGATGTAAATTGAAGTATGTTTAATTATTTTCAAAATTTTCAATTTCAATATATTTGTAAACATAAGAAACCAACTTTTCCCTAAAACCATTTAAATTTTAAAAAGTTCAATCACATTTTTGACTTCAGAGGTCCTATGAGAGAAAATTCATTGGAAAATTATTTCTTTGTAGAATTTCTGTTTTTCATGATGTAGATTTTTTTTACAGAATTTGATTAATTGATTAATTGAGGGAAAAAATGTCATGTGTGTTTGGGGAATTTGATGTGATGTTTAATTGTTTCATGTTTGTTACATATGTGTAATAATTTTTTGATGTTTTTTATTGATTAAGTTTTTAAATATGATTACTAGATAAATGTTGATTTTGTGTTAAAGATTTTATTCTTTTAATATTTAGCATGTGTTTGGTCAAGTTTCAGTAAAATAAAAGAAATGATTTCCTAATTCATAAAAGAAAATAAAAAAATTAAATGATTTTTATGTCATTTCATTTTTTTATACAAAATTTAGGAAAAGAAAACAAATGATTTTAATTCCTCTTCATCTTATTTGAAGATGATTTTTAAAAGAGAAGAAAATAAATGTTTTGATAACATGACAAAAATGACCCACATTAAAAAATATGGTTTTCCAATATTCAATTACTTCAAATAAAAAAACATTATAATCTTAAATTGTATCTTTTATTTTTAATTAAATAAATATATTTATTATAAATAAATATATTTTTAAAAAATATATAAATTGATATAATTATATAAACATGATTTCATAAATATATATATATATATATTAAATAATGTATATATATATTAAATATATTTATATATAAATATGTAATTATAAATACATAAATAATTTTTAAAAAATATTTTTATATAATTATAAATTTATATTTATAAATATATTTATATAATTATATATATATATATATATATAATTAAATTAAATTTGAAAACAATATATGATTATTGATCTGGGCGGGTTTGGGTAATATTTTTAAAAAATATAGTTTTTTAATACTCAATTATTTCAAATAAAAAATATTATAATCTTAACTTGTATCTTTTATTTTTATATCATGTCAATTATATAAACATTTAATTTTGAAATATATTTTAGAAATGATTTTTTTTATTTTTTTTTATTTTTTTATATCATGAAAATTATATAAACAATAATTTTGATTTTAATCAATCATTATATTTCATGTCACAAAAATTAAGAAGTCATTAAACAAATAAAAATATATTAATAAAAATTTTAATTTTTTTAAAAAAAATGTTTGTACAAAATTGATTTCATATATTAATTTAAATCATTTAAACAATCCATATATTTATTTATTTGAAAATTATTTATAATTTTTTGTCATTATTATTTATAAATTATGTTGAATCAAATATTTATATACACAGAATAAAAAATTATTTATACACACAAAATCAAAATTATTAATATACACACAGTCAAAATTATTAATTCAAGCTAATCAAAATTATTTATAAGTTACTTATATGATTTATTAATTCAAAATTATTAATTCAAGATAATCAAAAATATTAATTAAAAAATATTAATTCAAAATAATTAATAATTAAAAATCAATAATTCAAAATAATTATTATTTCAAAATGATTAATTCAAAATAAATTCTAATTCAAAATAAATATCAATTCAAAAATATTAATTCATAATAATTATTAATTAAAAATTATTTATAAATTATGTATATAAATTATATATAAAAATAATTAATTTAAGATAATCAAAATTATTTATAATTGTTTGTTATTATTACTTATAAATTACATTGAAGTTATAAATACAATTATTTATAAATCATATTTAACAAAATATTATGCACGTGAAAATACTATTATTATTAATAAACATAAAGATGATAATTTGTTTAAATATTAATTTTAAAAAATATTGAATGAAATAAAATTTAAAGAAGTGGATAATATAAGAATTTTCAAGTTTATAACACCTAGGGGGTTGGTTTCCTTCCAAATCACTCCAATTTTAGGGTCATTTGAAACTTAGAGTGAGGATAGAAATGTATTTCTCTTTCTCCCCCTGATTTATCCCTCCATTAATTTGATCTTATAAAATGAGAAAAATATCATTTTGTTTTATCTCAAAACCCTCTTGCCAAAGAACTTTGTGCTCATATTAAAGATGGGGGTGGGGGTAAATTTTCGGGTTATAAATTCGAAGACAGATCGAAGGATGAGATCTGTTGATTAAAGAAATCCAACCGTGTTATGAACCTTGCGAATTAAGATTATGGGTTGTGCTGAGTTTGTTGACCCAGTCTGACATCAATGAGTGTTGAAGGAGAGTTCTCCTTAGTTTCCCTACTGGAGATGACCGAACCATGTTTGCGCTGAAATGAGCTTCGTCCAAACGCTAAAGACGATGTTGTCATGCACCATTGTCACTGATCTTAGGTTTTGGATGGGCGATTGATAAGATCATTATTTTCATATTAAGTTGGTGATGGAGACCTAAGATGGGAATCAATACGAGTTGATCTTTGGTTATTTCTTCTATTTTTAGGTTTCGAAATGAAGAATTAAGGGGGCTTCGGTTCTCTTATAGGTTATGATTGCATAGATGAAGAGGAGCATTGTAAGAACCTGATTCTTATTCTTGAGGTACGGGTTTCTTATTTTCCTTTTTCCTTAATTTTTCTTGAGAAAATAAGGAAAATTGGGGAAAATCCAAAAAATTGTGGGTACACGCCATGTACTTTTCCACACACCGTGTAATTTGGCCATGTGGGATGAGTATACAGGGCGTGTAAGCTTGTTGGCAATGAAGGGTGTAAAAAACTAACTACACGTTGTGTACTTAGTATATACACGCCGTGTAATCAGTCGGCAGGTGAAAAGTAAGTTTGTGGGAGTAGCCTCTAGTGGAACAGTAGTACACACCATGTACTCAGAAATACATGTCGTGTAATCAAGTCAACAGATGAACAGTGAGGCGGTGGAAAGTGGTTGTCAGAGGAACAATTAAAAAATGGAAAGTATACACCATGTACTTGAGAGTACACGCCATGTAGTTATGTTTTTTCTCTTAAAACAGGAAGTAGCCTCCTCTTTCGATAGAGGAAGCTTAGAACGCCCGAGAACCACAGGAGAGAATTCCTGATCTTTGAAGAGATCCCGACCACACATCGGGACACTGATTCCTTCACCATTGATCTCGTTTGAACCACACAGGTGATTTCTTACCTCTCTTTGATCCCTTCCTTCTAATTCTTTCCTGAGGGTAATTTATTTGGGTTTGAATGGGTTATCGTTCTCCCTAGATCTACGTCGTTCTCAGTTGATTCGGGAGTCTTCGTTCACGTATATCGATCAGAGGAGATCGAGGTAGGTGGTCTTGTGTTTATTTCCAACTGTCGAGTTGATTTTGTGTACCGTTGTGTTACGCGCCCATGTTCGGGGTGTTGTATGGCTGAGCCCTTGAATGTTATGATGCCTAGATTGCATAGGTAATCTAATGAATAAGTATAAACTACTGTTTGGGATTGTTTCTTTGATCCAGGGCCACCCCGAGGGTGCGGTTCCCTTGTTTAGCCATTTGGACAAGAAACCCATGGGTATGTCGTAATGATAGCATGTTTTGAGTTTTCTTGAGAGGAAACATATATAAATTTCTTTCTTATGCATTGGGCTCGGCCCGGTTACCTGCTTTTCTTCTGTTTAGCCTGAGGGCAAGGTGTTGTTTAGCCTAAGGGAAAGGTTCTGATTAGCCTGAGGGAAAGGTTTGATAAGCCTGATGGAAAGGTCTTATTTCGCCTGAGGGAAAATTTTTCTTTCGCCTGAGGGCAATAGCTTCTGTGCCTGAGGAGAATATTCGTACGCCTGAGGGCAATATTCGTTATGCTTGAGGGCATATACCTAAGGGTTTCGTTCTGTTTAGCCTGAGGACAAGGTTTTGATTAGCCCAAGGGCAAGGTACTGTTTATCCTAAGGGCAAGGTTCACTTGAATATTCACTATGGTGTTTTCCTGTGTTATACATGCCAAGATAAAGCACAGGCTTGGTATTTTTATACCTTCTATTTGTTAGATAGCCTGTTTTAGTTTTTGTTGTGGCACTATATAGATATTGTTGGCTGAGGCTGAGTCTTGGGAACTTATAATTCAATTATATTTAATTGTTAAATAATTAAATGGTGATGGATCTTGTAAGAGTAACTTCTTTTGAGTACTTCCTATCTTACTGTTTTTCTCTATTGTACACTGTTGTTGCACATTTTCACTGACAGTTAGGCACGGGCCTTTGGTTGTTGCCTACTGGGATTTACTTCTCACACCCTGTTTGGGTCATGTCATGGGCTCAAACAGATTATATTGTTGTAGGTGTTGATAAGGAAAAGGGTCCCTATACAGGTACTTTATTGTTGCAGAGGAGTAGGAGAGCATGGGACCGAGCTTAGGCTTGTGATGCTGCTGAGTTCCTGCTGCACTGTTTTGTTTTGCTTTGTTGTACATGTACTTTGTACTATATTGTGTTTGATTGCAGTGTATCATGTTTGACTGCTTTCTTAGAAATAGGACATATTGCATTATCATATATAGATGATCGTTGGTTATCTTTTGCTTCAGTACCATTGTCCTTTCAGCTTTGTATTGTTTACTGCTTCCGCTTTTGGTATGTTTATATTTTTCTACTACACTACACTTTGACAAATGAGAGCATAGTTTCGCCACTATCAGACCTAGGCCCTCGCTTCTAGTTGGCATCCTCTGGCGTTTGGGGAAATGTGCTTGAGATCATGTGACCAAACGGGTTTGGGGCACCCGTTGTGAGGCACCCGGATCCAGGACGTTACAAATTGGTATTAGAGGTGGTGTCCATTTGATGTGCCAGTGAGGACGTTGGGCCCTTCTAGGGGGTGGGTTATGGAAATCCTACATCTAAGGAGGAGCACAAAGAGCCCCTTTATAAGGTGGTGTGGATAACTCTCCCATCATGAGGCCTTTTCTTGGGAGATGCCTGAGGGCCAGAGCCCATGGGAAAAAACGTGCGGGATAGGCCCAAAGTGAACAATATTATGATCGTGGGTTGGACTGGGCCGTTACAAATGGTATCAGAGCATTTATTTTCTTCTTGACATACTTTTTGGAGCCTATATCCAGGGATAGGATGTAATTGGTATTTGGTAATAAGTTGTTCCCGGGCATAGCTAACCCGTGTATAGGGAAAATCCAATTTACCTCGTGTTTCAATTTTACTGATTTTGAAATTTTAGAATTGATTTGATTTCACCATTGGGTGAAGCACTTGTGGTGTGCTGTTTATATTTTTATACTGGGTTCTATTCAGTTTCAACCCAATGAGATGAGGGTATTCCATCTCATGCATCATTTAGGCACATGTTAGAATCACATGCCATGTATAGTTTACATGCCATGTAGGTGAATTAAAAATTGCATGTTGTTGTGATAGATACTGTGCTAGTAAAGGCATGCTGTTGTGATAGTTTATTGGATAAAAATACATTTTATTTGATAAGGTATTTTCGTGTGAGGTTTTGTATAATGAACTCCAATCTTTGGTTCTTGAGGAGTATGGGCCCTCATTGACCAGAATTTGGTGGATCATTGACTTTTTTACTTGGTTTATAACATGTATAATATGCCAATATTTGATTCGCGGGGAGTATGGGCCCTCACGGATCGGAATTTGGAACTTAGGTGTTGGTTTCAGTGTTTTTCTGGGCTCTAGAGTAGTTTATAAGGCTTACTATCTGAAAAAATCTAGAATACACGCCGTGTATTTTTGACTACACGCCATGTACTCTTCTGTATGGGAATAAAGTTAAAAAATTTACGTAAAATCCATGTACCGTATATACACGCCATGTAGTTTCTACCCATGTCATAAGTCGTGTGGGAAGAAACACGGGATAGTGAAACTTTGAGGGCACACGTCGTGTACCGATTGTACACATCGTGTCGTGTTGACCTTGTGTCCGTCATGTAACTAACAACACGGATGGAGGAATCTTTGCTTATACACATCATGTTAATGTCGGACATGCCGTGTAGTGTGATCAGGGGATCTGGCCTAGTCACTAACAACACGGGTCGGTGTTACCCCTTCTCGTACACGTCGTGTCTATCTGGAACACACTGTGTAGTGTAAGCCATGTATCCAGCCATGTATCAAACAACATGGGTCGGCAAATCTCATCTAATACACGCCGTGTACCTGTGGGACATGTCGTGTAGTCTTGGCCGATGATAGACCGTGTGGACTTGGTCGTGTGGCTGGGGAGACAGGGTGGTGTACATGTCGTGTGTGGGTGTAACACGCTGTGTACCTGGGGTTGAGACACACCCAGGCCAGTATCAAAACACGGCCATGTAAGGGATTACGGTTACACAGCGTGTAGATGTTATACATGCCGTGTAGTCTCGTTCTAAGGGGAGTCGTGTGGCTTAGCTGTGTAGAAGGACTCGGTAGGGGAAGAAAATTCAAGTGCACGTCGTGTGTATAAACAACACGTCATGTGTTTAGGGTGTTACACGACCAGTTATGGTAGAATTACACGCCCATGTAAAAGACTTAAGGGAACACACTGTGTAGTTATTATACACACCGTGTAGTCTTGTTTTATAAAACATGAATGTTTTATGTTCTTTGTTCCCTTTTTACATTTCCAGCTCTTAGTCTTTGATGATCGTAATCTAAGGCGTGTATTTGACCTTGTAGAGTCATTCCGCCAAGACGACAACCAGTTGTTTGCCAAGAGAGCGGAAATGATTATACTCTAGAGATGGTAGGACATGGGCTACCAATGGACCCTCCAGTAGTGCCAGATGTGGTGCCAGTCGTTATACTGGATGTAGGCGCAGATTTGAAGTTCCATGAGGGCTTCATAAAGTTTATGTAGACCTTCTAGGGAGCACAGTTGGTTGCCACATCTATGGAAGAGCTGACACATATATTCTAGAAGCAGCATCCGCCTACATTTTTAGGGGATGACAGACCACAGGCTGCAGAGTCATGGCTGAATTCATTTCAGACTATCTTCAAGTATCTTGAGATTCCTCCTAGGAGGAGAGTCAAGCTCGCTACTTACATGTTGCGTGATTCCGCCAAGAGATGGTGGGATGTTACCACCCAGACTGAGCATCACCAAGACATGGAATGAGAAGATTTTTAGGCAGTATTCTATGAATTTTTCTTTCTAGATATGTTAAGGGAAGATCAAGCTTAAGAGTTCATGAATCTACAGCAGGGCGCCATGTCAGTGATATATTATTCTTCCTGCTTCACTGAGCTACTGCGTTTTTCACCTGTTCTAGTGGGTGATGAGACATTGAGGGCTACACAATTTGAGTATGGTCTTCGATATTAAATATAGGCGCTGGTGAATTTGTTCAGGTTACCTACAATGTATGATATTGTGAATCATGCATTGATTACTAAGCGGAACCTGCGGCAAGGTAGTGGTGCAGGCTGGGGCAGTTCGGTACCAGTTTCTGGTACTATTTCTACTGGTAAGAGGAAGAGGCATATGGATTTATCCCACGGTGGCAGTATTAGCCATAATACTTCTATTTGTGGTCCGATAATGTGCTACCAGTGTGGTAAAGAGGGGAACAAGAGACCTCAGTGTCCATGAGACCCAGTGGAGTGTTGAGACTGCGGTAAGATGGGTCATCTTCAGCGTTATTGCAGGGTGTTTCCACCAGTGACTAGTGAGAGGGGTTCTGTGCAGACCTTTCATGTAGGAGAAGGGCCACTGACTTCTTACCAGTCGGGGAATTGGAATACGTCAAGATGTTCAGGCCTAGGTGGTAGTCATGACCATGGTAGTCAGACACTAGGATCTCAGAGACAGCAGGGCGGGTCAGCTCAGGGTAGCCAGGATGTGTCACAGGGCCGTAGCACTGGGCAGACATATGCAGTGCAACAGACCCAACAGAAGAAGGATCTCGGACCTTCCACTATCAGAGGTACTATTCTATTTGCTTCTGTTTTGTCTTCAGTACTTTTTGATATGGGTGCTACACATAACTTTATATATGTGCCCATTGTGGAGAGCCTTGGGCTCTGTGTTTCTTCTTCTTCGGATATTATGATGCTAGACACTCCATTAGGGATTAAAACGGTAGGTGTGAGACAGTGTAAGGAGTGCACCCTAGAGGTTGGTGGGTGTCACTTTCTATGGGACCTCTAGGTCTTAGAGATGAAGAGCTATGATGTCATTCTTGGGATGGACTGGTTGGTACCCTTTCTATCCTTTGTAGATTTCTATCGTCATAGGGTGAGTTTCACATCACCAGAGGGTGGAGAGTTTCTATACAAGGGCGAATGGGATGTCCAGGCGAGCCGAGCTGGACCCGAGCATCGTGGGAGAGGTGGAGTGACAGCCCAAATTGCGAGTTTATATTTGGATGACCAGGGAACATGTCAGAAGTATTTCCCTCCAGTGGTTAATCTTTTAAGGGATGTCTTCCTGGATGACTTTTAAGGTCTACCTCAGGAGAGAGAGGTGGATTTCTATATTGATATTGTTCCAGGAGTAGCACTGGTGTCCATTCCTCCTTATAGGATGGCTACACCAAAGTTTCAAGAGATCAAGAAATAGTTAGAGGATTTACAAGAAAAGGGTTTCATCTGACCCAATACTTCTCCTTGGGGTTCGCATGTCCTGCTTGCGAAGAAGGTGGACGGTACCCTCAGACTCTATGTGGATTATCAGAAACTGAACCAGTTGAAAGTTAAGAACTGATATCCTTTACCAAGTATTGATGATCTTTTTGATCAACTTCAAGGAGCACGAGTGTTATCGAAGATTGACTTGAGATCCAGATATCATAAGTTGCACATTAGACCATTGGACATATCGCTTACAACTTTTTGGAGCAGATATGGTCTATACGAGTATTTGGTCATGCTGTTCGGACTCACAAACGCGCCAAAAGTTTTCATGGCTTTGATAAATTGTGTGTTCCACCCATATCTAGATTATTTTTTGGTAGTCTTCGCGGACGATATCTTGGTGTACTCTCACACTCGACACGACCATACCACCCATCTTGATGTCATACTGAGTACACTGAGAGAGAATAAGTTATATACTAATCTATCAAAGTGCCACTTTTGGATGGACCAGATACACTTCCCGGGTCATATTATCTCAAAGGTAGGAGTTTTAGTAGACCTTGAGAAAATGAGAGCAGTATTTTCCTGGGAGCAGCCTAAGAATGTGTTTGAAATACAGAGTTTCTTGGGGCTGGCTGGTTACTACATGCATTTTATACAGGACTTCTCCCACTTAGCAGCATCATTGACGGGTTTGACTAAGAAGGGTATGAAGTTTGTTTGGTCAAAAGCTTGTGAGATAGCCTTTCAGGAGCTGAAGGGAAGGTTGACATCTGCACCAATCCTGATACTTCCAGATTAAGGGATGATCTATGCAGTTTACTGTGATTCATCAGGTATTGGGTTGGGAGAAGTGTTGATGCAGGGCAATCGAGTAGTTGCATACGGGTCTTGGCAGTTGAGGCCACATGAGAGGAATTACCTGATGCATGATCTCGAGTTGGTTGTAGTTGTTCATGTGTTACGCTATTGGAGACATTATCTATTGGGAGAACATTTTGTGATGTTTACGGACCACAAAATTCTTAAATACATATTTACCCAGCGTGACTTGAATTTGAGAGAGTGAAGGTGGGTTGAATATCTTCAGTCCTTCGACATTAAGCTTGCCTATGCACCAGGTAAGGGTAACGTGGTAGCTGATGCACTGAGTAGGAGGAATCAGGTATAGGCAGTGCAGGAGGCCAGTGGTGAGTGGCAGCTTATGGCTTTGTTCTCTGATATGCATTTGGAGGTGCACGACAGTCAGGGGAAAACCTATCTTTCATCCTTAGCTGTGACTTCTACCCTCCTGGATAGAGTGAGGATGAGACAACTATCAGATTCCGAAGGCCTAGTTCTATGAGATTTGGTGGAAAGTGAGGACCCTTATCCTAGTTGGACGATAGGTGGTGATGAGGTACTGCATATCCATGGATGAGTGTGGGTTCTTAGGGATATATGCGAGGAGTTGAAGTGGGAATTTCATGCTTCATCTTGGGTAGTGCATCCCAGAGTTACCAAAATGTACCGTGACTTGAGACGTTAGTATTGGTGGCCGAGTATGAAAAGAGAGATTGCTATTTTTGTTACGAGATGTTCCACCTGTCAGTAGGTGAAGGCGGAGCATCATAGGACATCCGTCCTATTACACCAGTTATCCATTCCGGAGTGGAAATGAGATGATGTCATGATGGACTTTGTGATAGGGTTTCCAAGGTCACCTCGAGGCAATGATGTTGTGTGGGTTGTTGTGGACAGACTCATGAAGGTAGCTCACTTTTTTCCGATCAAGGAGACCTTCAGTGTTGACGAGCTTGGAAAGTTTTATATCCTAGAGGTAGTACGTCTTCATGGGGTTCCTCTTTCTATCATTTCAGATAGGGATTCCCATTTTACATCTCATTTTTTGTAGAGTTTTTATTGGGAACTGGGTACACAGGTACTTTTAAGCATAGCTTACCACCCTCAGACCAATGGCCAGTCAGATCATACAATATAGGTGCTAGAGGACATGTTGTGTGCATGCGTTCTGGACTTTGGGGGTTCTTGGGAGAATCACATACCCCTAGTCGAGTTTCCCTACAATAGTAGTTTTTAGGAAACTATTTAGATGGAACCTTACAAGGCTTTATATGGTAGGTCATGTCGATCACCCTTGTGCTGGTTGGAGGCAGGTGAGGCAGCTTTACTGGGACCACGTCTCGTGCAGGAGACTTTAGATCATGTCCAGTTGATACAGAAGTGGATGGATATTGCACAGTCTCATTAGAAATATTATGTTGATTTCCACAAACAACCATTGGAGTTCGTGATCAGGGATCAGGTTTTCTGGCGTGTTTCACCGAGGTTGGGACACAGGCGGATCACGAGACAGGGTAAACTTTCACCAAGGTATGTGGGGCCGTTTGAGATTCTGGAGAGAGTCAGACCGGTTGCCTATCAGTTTCTATTACCACAGAGGTACTGGTCCATGCACGACATCTTCCATGTATGTCAACTGTGCTATAATCACTCAGACCTGTCTCATGTTTTTTAGCCCGATGAGGTTGAACTTCAGGTTGATGTATCCTTTGAGAAGCATCTGATTCGTATTGTTGGTAGGAGCACGGAGGTTCTCTGAGGCCGGTCAGTTCCTCTCGTACAGATGTTATGGCAGCATGGTTGAGTGTAGGACGAACACTAGGAGTGGGAGACCAAATTACGTGCTCAGTGGCCAGAGTTGTTCTCAGTTTTATCTTCACCACCCTTGGAAGGGAAATTTGGGGACGAATTGCTTTAAGGGGGAAAGTTTGTAAGAACCCAGTTCTTATTCTTGAGGTACGAGTTTCTTATTTTCCTTTTTCCTTAAGTGTTCTTGAGAAAATAATGAAAATGGGGAAAAATCCAAAAATTTGTGGGTACACACCATGTACTTTTCCACACGTCGTGTAATTTGGTTTTTTGGGATGATTATACAAGGCGTGTAGGCATGTCAGTGATGAAGGGTGTAAAAAAACTAACTACACGCCATGTACTTAGTATATATACTTCATGTAATCAGTCGGTAGGTGAACAGTAAGGCGATGGGAGTAGCCTCCAGCAGAATGGTAGTACATTCCATGTACTCAAAAATACATGTCATGTAATCAAGTCGATAGATGAACAGTGAGGCGGTGGAAAGTGGCTGGTAGAGGAACAGTTAAAAAATGGAAAGTACACGCCGTATACTTGAGAGTACACGTCGTGTAGTTATTTTTTTTCACTTAAAATAGGCAGTAGCCTCCTATTTCAACAGAGGAAGCTTAGAATGCCCAAGATCCACAGGAGAGAAGGCCGGATCTTGGAAGAGCTCCTGACTGCACACCGGGACTCTGATTCCTTCACCATCGATCTTGTTTGAATCGTGCAGGTTAGTTCTTACCTCTCCTTGAGTCCTTCCTTCAAATTCTTTCCCGATGGGAAGTTATTTGGGTTTGAACGGGTTATCATTCTCCCCAGATCTACGTCGTTCTCGGTTGATTCGGGACGTGTTGTTCATGTATATGTTGAGTCAATAAGGTTTTCCTTATGACTTTTCCATTCCTTCTTCTTAATAAAATCACAAACACCTTATACTTAAGAAAATCTATATTTTACTTATATAAGGAAAATTTCCTTCTCAAAGGAATTTACCCCTACCATGTTTTCATTGTTCATATCAATATTTTTTATTATGTATAGAAATCAGATTCATATCAAAAGCCTCAGAATAATATAATACTTAGATATGAAGCATTCTGTTTTAGGATCCGAATTCTGGATACGAACTCTAATGAAGTTCCACTCCAAATTCTGGATACAAACTCTAATGAAGTTCCACTCCAAATTATGGATACGAACTCTTATGAAGTTCCAATCCGAATTATGGATACGAACTCTCATGAAGTTCCACTTTAAATTATGGATATGAACTCTCATGTAGTTCGACTATGAATTCTGATTATGAACTTATCTAAGTTCAGACTCTGAGTTCTCTAAATTCAGACTCTAAAATCTTATGAGTTCTGACTTCAAATTCCCATGAACTCTGACTCCGAACTTTTTAAGTTTTGTTTCTTAATTCTGATGAAACCAGACTCTGAATTTCCTTGAAATTTAGACTTTGGATTTCTATAGAATTCAGGTTCTGAATTACTACAAAACAGAATTCGAATATATCTTTATTATAGACTCTGGATTCCATTTTTGGTTAGATTCCTAACTTTCATTTACTTATATTCCTAAATTCAGTTTTACTTATGCTTACACTTGTTTCATTACAAAATGATGTCGTGCTTTCAATTATTGACTAACCGTTGGTTGAGTGACACGTGTACAGGTCCCTCTGAAATTCAAGGAGAAATATGACTGTTGGAGGAGGGAGCCGACCGTTGGAGCTTTGCCTATAAATAGGAGATCATTTGAAAAGAATCAAGAACTTTTGACATCGGTGCTTACTTGTTGTTGAAGTGATTTCTAGAGAGAGAGGCTCTTATCAACTCTCAAAGCTTCATGCAGAAAGTTTGAACAGTTTGTTCAAACTTTTCCTTGTGCAGACTTGCTTCGTGCGACTCCGATTGTTGCTGATTACAATCTAGGGCTTTCGGGGATAGGAAGACAGAGGTTCCAACACCTTGAAGTTGAGGTCTTCCTTACTGAGGAAGATAGAGGTTCTGACTACCTGATAGTTGAGGGCTTACGGGGATAGCAAGATAGACTCTGATCTTCGTATCGAGGGATTACTCTGGTGTGGGTAAGACAGACTTTCTTGAAAGTATAAATCAAGGGACCTCTTATCCAGGGTTGTTGGATACCCTTCTCTTTGGGTTAAAAGAGTTATTGTTTGTTACTTGTAGTTTTTACTACTTTGTTTTTCCGCTTCATTTTGTATTGTTAAAGAAAGTATAACTTTCTTATACTTTCTTACTCGTTCTCTGATTTAGTAAGATTCTATACGCTTTAAGGTAGAATCTTAATTGGTGTAAAATTTTGTAAAGTTTTATTTCCGGAATCACTTTTCCGGAATCAAGCAAGTCTTTAGAACTTATAGGTGTTGTGAATTTTGGTCATCCAAAATTTCCTAAGTGAATTTTTAAAGGGTACAATTCACCCCCCCCCCCTCTTGTATTTGTATCTCGTTGTACTTATTTGATCCTACGTTTGGTATTATAGAGTATATCATACTCAGTCATACCATCCTAAAAATTGGTATCAGAGGGTTTGGTTCCATCTGAATTAATCTCACGATTAAATTCAGAAGATTTATTTTATAACTTTCATAATTTTTCATTCAGATTCATATTTTCGAATTCATACTTTTCGGAATCTATTTTTCGGAATCATATTTCGGATTCACTTTTTGCTTATAGATACAATTTTTCTTTCTTAGAATATTTTCTCTTGTTTACAAACTTACACTTCTAACAAGTTTGTGTGCCAAAGTTTTTCTTAAGGATGGAAGGTTTAAATGTTGGTTCTATTGACAACTTAAGTCCTACTAGACCACCTATCTTTGATGGAAATGATTATGAATATTGGAGAGATCATATGAATACTTTCATTATCAATACTGGGGTAGATAACTTTGTCATGCTTACTAGAGGATATAAAATTTCTGATAAGGAAGTAAGTGCTTTTACTAATCAAGAAAAGCATGAATACCAACTCAACTATAAGGTATGAAATACTTTGCTTTGTTCAATTACTAGGAACATATATATCCAAATTTATTCTTATGAAATAGATAATTGTATATGGAATAAACTTGAAGTTACACATTTTGGTACATCTAAAGTGATTGAGACTAGAAGAGCCATGCTCAGAGATGAGTATCATGGTTTTAATTTTCCTTATGGAGAACTAATTTTTAAGGTGCAATAGAGATTCATGAATGTCGTGAATATATTACAATATATGGGAGAGAAAGGTCTAGATGATGAAGAACTTGTTGAAAAGATCATTGATATCATGACCAGTGAGTGGGAATCAAAGAGAACTGGTATCGATGAAAACCGAAAGGTTACTCAAATTTCTCTCGAAGGACTGTTTGGAACTCTTCTTGAACATGAGACTAGAATGAAGAGAGATGCTGACAACATAAAGAATAAGAATGGGAATGGTAGTGTTTATTTTACTAAAAATTCAAATAACATGAAAGTTAAGACTCCTGAGAGAGTTACTAGATCCAAATCTAATAAGGTTATTATTCAATCCGAATCTAGTGAGAGTGAAGTCTCAGAAAATGAGTTAGCTAATCTTGCTCGAAGGATGAACAAGATAGATGGACAGAGAAATTTCCAATCCAAGTATAATAAGAAGGAAAGAAAATATAAGAAAGATTCAGAGGTCACATGATATGAATGCAAGAGAGCTAGACACATAAGACCTGATTTCCCTATGCTCAAAAGAAAAGAAAGAAAAGAGAGGAATTCTGAAAGGAACAGAAAGAAATATTACAAGTCCAAAGCTAATAAAGTTCTGAAAGCTAATGACACCTGGAGTGCCAATGGTGGTGACTCTTTAGATGAATCTTCTGATTATGAATCTTCGGGACAAAAGAATCTTGGTCTTATAGTCAAGCTACTAATTGAAAATCATTGCTTTATGGATAAGGTACACAATGCTGAATCATTGACCAATGTTTCTTTAAATGATAATGATAGTAAATATTATAACTCTTCTGATTAATAATCCTCTTCTGATGATGAAAATACTTTATCTACCTATGAAGAAGTTTCTAGGTTTCCTGAACTTCTTGAGATTGTGAACTCAAAACTCATGAAAAATCTTGATAAGGAAAACTCTAGGAATACTATTCTTACTAAGGAAATATCATATCTTTCTAAAGATCTTGATAAGAAAAATGATGATTTTGAAATTATTTCAAAAAATCTTGAGGAAGTAAGTTTTAAGAAGAATAAAATTTCAAAAGATCTTGAAAACGTAATTTCAAAAAAAAAATCATCCTAGATCTAGTTCAAATGTTTTTGAAGATAAGAACTTAGTTATCAAATACAAATCCGAAATATTTTCCTTAAGAAAGTGTTTGTCAAACTTTACCCATGGTAAGGAAAATTTTGATAAAATGTATTCAAAAATCCAACCTCAAAGGAATACTTCTGGTTTTGGTTACACTAGTTCTAAACCAATTTTTAGTAACAACTACTTTGTTCCTCAAAGTGCCCCATTTTTCACAAAGTTTCAATGTGGTGGTCACTGGGCAAAGAATTGTTCCTTAAAAAAACTCAATCTTTAGGATTTCATAAGTCTTATTTCTCTAAGAAGATGTGGGTACCCAAAATTTTACTTTCTGAAATGTCTGGATCCAAGCAAGTTTGGATTCCGAAAACCTAACTTTTTCTTATTTTCAGGAAAATAGGGAAAGTACCAACAAAAATACTTAGTACATGGATAGTGGATGTTCCCGGCATATGACTGGTAACAAAAACTATTTTGAAAATATTATCAAGACGAAAGGAGGAAAAGTAACTTTCGGAGATAATGCTTAGGGAGAAATTATTGTTATAGGTAACATCGTTATTCTGGAAAAAACTTTGATTTCAAATGTTTTGTTTGTTAAGGGTCTTAAGCACAACCTCATCAGCATAAGTCAATTATGTGATGAAGGCTACCTTGTGAATTTTAGGAATGACAAGTGCTTAGTACATAATTACAAGGAATAATTTATTCCTTCTCCCAGTATGCAAGAGAATGTTTACACACTAAACTTAGAAGACCTTAGGAGCCAAGACTTACCTTACCTTAGTGCAATGGAAGATCATTCTTGGTTATGGCATAAAAGGTTAGGACATTGTAACCTCAGAAACTTATGTAAGATTTCTAAGAAAGGTTTAGTTAAGGATATACCGGAGCCTATATTTGATTCTTAAAAAGTTTGTGATCCTTGTCAATATGGAAAGAAATATAAATCAAGTTTTAAATCAATCGGTGATGTCTTGAAAACTGATGCATTACAGTTGGTGCACATGGATCTTTTTGGTCCAACACAAACTGGAAGCATTGGGGGAAAATATTATGTATTTTTCTTAGTTGATGATTACACTAGATTTACATGGGTCTATTTTCTAGCAAAGAAGTCTGAATATTTTTCTTATTTTAAAAGTTTTAGATCCCAAGTCAAAAATGAGAAAAACCTTCCATTGAAAACTATTCATAGTGATCATGGAGGAGAATTTAAAAATTCTGATTTTAAAACTTTTTGTAGTAGAAAAGGTATTACTCGCAACTTTTTAGCACCCAGAACACCTCAACAAAATGGAGTTGTTGAAAGAAGAAATAAAATTCTTCAAGAGATAACTAGAACCATGTTGAGTGAGTATTCTGTAGCCAAACATTTTTGGGCTGAAGTTGTAAGTACTGCTTGTTATACTATAAATAGAGTTTTGATTAGACCTTTTCTTAATAAAATTCCTTATGAGTTATGGAATGGTAGAAAACCTAGACTTTACTACTTTAGGGTTTTTGGTTGCAAAGTATTCATTCTGAATACTAATGATAATTTACACAAATTCGCACCAAAATCTGATGAAGGAATTTTCTTAGGCAACTCCACAACTTCTAAGGCTTATAGAGTTTTCAACAAAAACACTTGCATTGTTGAAGATACAGTACATGTTAAATTTCATGAAACTGATCCCTTTATTTTCAAACAACCCCAACCTATATCTTTGGATGTGTTTTCAGAAACTGATTATCAATCATTGATAGAAAATCCTTCTGATAAGTAAAATTTTTAAGAAGATACTTCTAAAACATTTACACCAGAAGATTTCCTACCCTGTGTTGATGAACAAGTCTTACAAAACCCAAACCAGTCGTTTCTTAAGAATAATCCTAGTGATAGAATCATTGGTGATGTCAATCAACCTGTAAGGACTAGAAGTTCCTTAAGAAATGAAGTAGAATATCTAGCATTCCTTTCCCAATTAGAACCAAAAAGCACTGATGAAGCTTTATGTGGTGATGATTGGATAAAATCCATGTAATATGAACTAAATGAATTCGAAAGGAATAAAGTCTGGACCTTGGTTGAAAGACCTAAGGAAACTTTTGTCATTGGAGTAAAATGGGTCTTTAGGAATAAGTGTGATGAAAATGCAATCATCGTAACAAATAAAGCTAGATTAGTTGTTAAAGGATATAATCAACAAGAGGGAATAGACTATGAAGAAACCTATGCTCCAGTAGCTAGACTTGAATCTATTCGTATTTTACTTGCCTTTGCAGCATTCTTCAATTTCAAACTTTTTCAAATGGATGTAAAATGTGCTTTCCTTGATGGTTATGTTCAAGAGGAAGTTTTTGTTGAACAACCTCCTGGATTTAAAGACACAAAATATCCTGATCATGTTTTTAGACTTACCAAAGCTCTGTATTGCCTTAAATAAGCCCCATGAGCTTGGTATGATAGACTTAAAGGATTTTTTCTTCAAAATAACTATGTCAAGGGAAATGCAGATCCAACCCTTTTTATAAATAAAGATAAGAAAAATGTTTTGATTTTTCAAATTTATGTTGATGATATTATATTTGGTTCAACTCAGCAATCTTTAACTGATTCCTTTACGGATCTAATGAAATCTGAGTTTGAAATGAGTATGATGGGTGAGTTAACACTTTTCCTTGGTTTTCAAATTTCTCAAAAACCAGAAGGAATCTATATGTCCCAACATAATTATATTAAATGTCTTCTTAAAAAGTATGGATATGACAACACTAAAAGTATTAGCACTCCCATTGGTACCTCAAATACACTTGATCTTGATGAAGCTGGGAAACCAGTGGATCAAATATCTTTTAGAGGTATAATAGGAAGCTTACTATACTTAACAGTATATAGATAAGAGGAGATCGAGGAAGGTGGTCTTGTGTTTATTTCCAACTGTTGAGTTGATTTTGTGTACTGTTATGTTACGCGCCCATGTTCGGGGTGTTTTATGGATGAGGCATTGACTGTTATAATGCCTAGATTGCGTAGGTAATCTAATGAATAAGTATAAATTATTGTTTGGGATCATTTTTTTGATCCAGGGCAGCCCCGAGGGTGCGGTTCCCTTGTTTAGCCGTTTTTTCAGGATACCTGTGGGTATTCCATAATGATAGCATGTTTTGAGTATTCTTGAGAGGAAACATATATAAATTGTTTTCTTATGAGTTAGGCTCGACCCGGTTACCTTCTTTTCTTCTGTTTAGCCTGAGGGAAAGGTTCTGTTTACCCTGACGGCAAGGTTCTGATTAGTCTGAGGGAAAGGTTTGATTAGCCTGAGGGCAAGGTTTTATTTCACATGAGGTTGATGTTTTCTTTCACCTTAGGGAAGTATCTTTTGTCCCTGAGATCAATATTTGTATGCCTGAGGGAAATATTTGTTATGTCTGAGGGTAGATACCTGAGGGTTTCGTTCTGTTTAGCATGAGGGAAAGGTTCTAATTAGCCTGAGGGAAAGGTACTGTTTAGCCTGAGGGAAATGTTCATTTGAATATTCACTGTGGTGTTTTCTTGTGTTATACCTTCCAGGATAAAGAACAGTCTTGGTATTGTTATACCTTCTATTTGTTAGATAGCCTATTGTAGTTTTTTCTATGGAACTATATAAAGATTTTCGGCCAAGGCTGGGTCTCGGAAACATATAATTCAATTATATTGAATTATTAAATAATTAAATGGTAATGGAACTGGTTGGAGTAGCTTCTTTTGAGCACTTCCTAGCTTACTTATTTTCTCTAATGTACACTGTTGCACATTTTCACTGACAGTTGGGCA
Source organism: Viscum album (assembly GCA_963277665.1). Classification (NCBI taxonomy): domain Eukaryota; kingdom Viridiplantae; phylum Streptophyta; class Magnoliopsida; order Santalales; family Viscaceae; genus Viscum; species Viscum album. The sequence continues at coordinate 625,948,223 of OY728165.1, forward strand.
CGGGCCTTTGGTGGTTTCCTACTGGGATTTATTTCTCACACCCTATTTGGGTCATGACTTGGGCCCAAACAGATTATATTTCTGCAGGTGTTGATAAGGTCAAGGGTCCCTATACAGGTACTTCATTTTTGTGGAGGAGTATGATAGCATGGGACCGAGCTTAGGCTTGTGATGCTGTTGAGTTCCTGATGCACTGTTTTGTTTTGATTTGCTGTACTTGTACTTTGTACTATATTGTGTTTGATTACAGTGTATCATGTTTGACTACTTTCTTAGAAATAAGACATATTGAATCATCATATATAGATGACTATTGGTTATCTTTTTCTTTAGTATCGTTGTCTTTTCAGCTTTTTATTGTTTACTGCTTCTAATTTTGGTATGTTTATATTTTTCCACTGTGATACACTTTGAAAAATGAGGGCATAGTTTCCTCACTATCAGACCTAGGCCCTCACTTCTAGCTGACAGCCTCTGGAGTTTGGGTAAATGCACTTGAGGTTATGTGACCAACTGGGTTCGGGGCACCCGTTGTGAGGCACTTGGATCCGGGACGTTACAAGCGCATTCCAGGTGTTCAATGAATAACCCATGAGAAACAGGTTGTCTGCGCCGATGAAGGATTGCCCTACTGATTTATGCTAATGATGGTTAACTGGAAACACTGGTCCGGGATAATGGAAATAAGATCTAGGATGATTTGAAATGGAAGATGGTTGAATCTCGATCTGAATTCTAATGAGGGAGTTGGAACCTGCTATTTCAAAGCCCAAACAATGGGATTTTCTTGTGTCCAGTGTTCTCCAAGCTTGAAACAAGTTTTCTATGTTCAACACCTTTTCTTAACACCACAGGATTGATTAAGGATTACCCTACTGATGTATTCCAATGATGTTCAACTACAAATGTTGATCCAAGATAATAGAAATGGGATCTGGGATGATTTGAAATGGAAGCTGGTTGAATCTTGATGAATCTGAATCCTGATGAGGGGGCTAGAACCTGCTGTTTCAAAGCTCGAACAATGGGATTTTCTTGTGTCCAGTGGTCTCCAATCTCAAAACTTGTTGTTTGTGTTCAGCACCTTTTCTTCACAGCACAGGCTTGATCAAGGATTTCCCTACCGATGTATGCCAATGATGGTTAACTGCAAACACTGATCTCGGATAATGGAAATAGAATCTAGGATGATTTAAAATAGAAGCTGGTTGAATCTTGATGAATCTGAATCCTGATGAGGGGGCTCTAACCTACTATTTCAAAGCTTGAACAATGGTATTTACTTGGATCCAGTGTTCTCTAAGCTTGAAACAGGTTGTCTCTGTTAAACACCTTTTCTTCACAGCACGGGATTAATTCAATTCTGAACTTTTTGGTTCCATACCTCATCATGTGTTCCTTATTCATCTCTTTATCTCATTTTTTCTTCCAATTACTTTTCCATTTCCTCCACTGTTCTTTCTCAACATTTCACACTTTTATATTCAATTCATGCTAGTGTTGTAGTTGATTAATTTTTTATTATTTAGTTTTTTCTTAGTTTTGTTTTTTTATCACACACTTTACATTTTTTTCCCTATGATTAGACCATTATCCCCATGATATATATAGTTAGTCAGTAAAATAAATTAAATAAATTATTTTGTGGCAATAATCGCGCACATCAATGCCCTATTTTCGCAACTGTTATCCTAGAATATTTAGTCAAAAAGCATGGTTATTTAAATAGTCAGGACCATTCAAAATGAATTTATGAAAAATGGGGGACCTAAAAGGTTTTTAATTGTTTCATGGTTGTTTGATAAGATTGACCTTGTGTTTTGGTGTGCTCATCTGTCAATTTTTCCCGGAGCAACCATATCCTATATAGTTGATCTTCAACAGTTGACACATGCATGTAGGGAATCATGTGTCATTTTGTATTACCCCTGGTGGAAGAAAGAGGAATGGTATTTGGATATAGTGATTCCCTACTACTTGATGTTTTCTATGATTATATGTGTTTCTTCTGAATTGGTAGTGAAGTTTTAATGATAACTCTTGGAGTCTCAACCAATAGGATATTGAGTAGTTGCAAAATCATAAATTTAATCCCCTTGATATAGAATTTGATATAGAATGGTATTTTCTTTATGGTTTCTTTTAAATTTATCTTTAAAGGTGTGGAGAATAACACTCTTCCTAATGGTTACCTTAATAAAGAAATTGTTTAATATTGATTCTCATAGTTTGTGATTTTCACATTGTGTTTTGTGAGTGGGTGGCATGTGTTTGGAAACGCCTTTGATTATTCGCCATCATGGGCCTCAATATCACTATAATTTTTAACATCTGGAATTCAGCGATGGAGAAAACTGGGGTATTCTCACTTGAGAGGTGAGGTTTAGTTGGGCTAGCGCACCGTGTGTCACTGAGGTAGAAAGGAATCCCAAAAAATAGAGCATCGAAATGTTGATTATGTTCCCATATGCATGTATTCAGTATTGTACCTCAAGACTACATTGGCATGGAAATGCTAGCATTGTTGGCACTCGAGATTGCATTGATGAACTAACTACCTACGAGGGTACTCCATGTGACTACTCTGTGGGTCGATCTCTATGGTGAGCTTGTTGGGAGTTGTAGGGGAAACCCGTCCCTGCTCCGGGGGCTGAAGGTCCCCATCCTAAATGTTGGGGCACTGTAGCAACTATGACTGACTGTAACAGAGCTATAAAGACCCAACCTTAAACATTACATAATCTAGTAAATTCCTTTATAATTCACTTATTTATATTCCCAAATATCTTTTTGGTTTAGAGTTTTAGAAAATAATGACATAATTCATACATATCAACCCACAAGAATACAAAGTGGTTACAACTAAATCAATATCCATTTTTTCATAATAAAAAAGCTTTTATTAAAAACATGATATTTTTTAGGAAAAGTCTTCACAACATTCATCTTGGTTTCTCCTTTTCTCTTATCCATCCTTAAACCCCATGAAAAACATTTTGAAACTTGATATGAACAAAAAAGCTCAGAAAGGGATATAAAAAGGAGATAAACTATTAGTACATGAATACTTATAAACATATGAAATAATTCTCATAAATACATACTTCTCATCCAATAAGTATCATATAGTATTTTTTGTAAAAACATGATATTTCCATAAAACATATAAAAACATAAAAAAACCATATAAGTAACTTGGGGAATTACTTAATATTGTAACCCTCATAACTACCTTTTGATTTGTAACCCTCATGGATACCTTACAATGTAACATCTACCTTTCAATGTAACCCTCGTGACTACCTTATTGTGACACCCCAAACTTTTTCACATGTAATAATAATAATTTTATTTTTTAATTATCGTACTAACCAGTACGGTTTTCAAAGTAAATATTATTTCACATTGTTCAAAGAATAATTCAAAATAACTATTTTTATTAAACAAAATTTATTCTTATCAAATAATTATTTAATATAATATTTTAAATAATAATTATAATAATATAACTAATTTTTTGTTTGTTTTACAAAATGTAAAATATATATATATATATATTGGATTTGAATGAAAATAATATTATAAAATTATAATTTTATATTGTGGTTATACATGACATTGAAAATTGTTATTTTAAAATATTTTAATGACATTATTTTTTCTGCTATTTTAACTATGCATATAGTTATTTAAACTATTATATGAATAATTATATGGTTTTATATATATTCGAAAATATGAAAATTACTATATTATAAATTGTATTAAAGTTTCATAACATTATTTACATTTTGAATATATAATAAAATTATTTTAATAGAATTATTAAAATTGTACATATATGAATGATCTTTTAAATAAAGATTAATTTTACTTTGAATCATATATATATATATATCGTATTAACATTTTTTTCCTAGGGTTTCAAAATTAAAAATATATGGTAAAAATTAGAATAATTATTATTTTGATAATACATTTTCAATTATTAATTTAATTTATAACATTATAAGTATATAAAATGAAATATGTAGAAAAATATGTTTTATAAAAGAATTTAATAATAATAACTTTTACTTTTTAAAAGTATTGATAAAATAAGTTTAATATATTATTAGTTTTGTTTAACTTTTGAATTTTTTAAAGTTATTGATAATATAATATATGATAATAATAGAGTAATGATATAATTAAATAAGAATAAAAATATAATAATAGAAATATTATAATAATAATAGAGGAGGAAATCATACAAAAGAAATAAAAAAAGAGAATATCGTGAGGGATTTGAGATTTGTGATGTAGGGGATTGCGCCTTGGGAGTTGGAGTGTGTCGCGCTTCGGGTGCAGTTCACGAGTCCGGGACCTAGGTGAGGTATTGTCGAGGCGGCGTTTAGGGTTTTAGGAAGGTGGGGTCGAGTGATGTCACGGTGCCAGGGTTCTCGATCAGGCCTACGGGTCTCTTTCGGGGGAGGAAGCTGACGCCAAAGAAGAGCAGCGATGAGTGAAGGGAGGTCATGCAAGGTCCCCATGACGCCTTGGGGCTTCGTCCGAAGAAGACGAGGTTCTCGGAAGGCCGCACATCAGCCAGGGTCGAGCTCGGAGGTCCGTCGTGGTCGTGGATATAGTCGAGATCCATATCTTAATCTGAAGTCTTTGAGAAAGTATTTTGTTCTTCGGTCTTCGGTCTACGTGAGGTTAGGGTTTCAGTTTTCTAGATCTATTACGAGATTTTTTTTCCTTTTAGTTGTCCAAAACATTTTTGCATTGTCATTTTCTTGGTTAACTGAGACTTGTGTTTTTTTATTTTTTCTATATTTTGTGCGTGGTCGACAACCCGTGGCCCGCTTAGTACTCTTCTTCTTTTAAAAATCAGAACATATGCAATTTGAAACTTTTTTTGTTCCGCAAATTTCTATCTCAATGAAATTTTATACCGATTTTGTTGCTATTTAAATTCATTTTATGTGGTTTATGTCACTCTCGTTGTGCTGTTATCGGATAAGTATATTGAATGTGTACACCCAACATGCTGTTTAAAACTATACACTCAGCTTGCTATGAAAGTTGTGCCAATGGCTATAAAGGGACTTACTCCGTGTAATTCTAAAATGGGGGGAAACCCTTATTTGCAGCCCTATGTGTGTGTTCGAGATAGAATAAGTGGATCAACATTTCTACAATCATGTAAGGGAAATTTATTTATTTCTTTATACATCTCTATTTCCTGGTTCGTGTAAGGGATTTCATTTGCTTAAATTATGAATTGATCTTATGTTTCTAAGGGTTTATTTTTATTAAATTTCTTTTAAGATGTTCATATATATATATATATTTGACTTTAGTTTTAAGAATATATAAAGTAAGGGTGCACTAAAAATTATTTTAGATTTATGGTTTTTATTAAATTATAGAAGGGAAGTTTATTTTTTTATTTATTTCAAGTTGAACTCTCTATTTTCAGGTTTTGCGTAAGGGTTAAATATTTTTTTCGAACATTTATTTATTTTACAATATTATGTTTTGTAATGGATTATTTATGATTTATTTTTTGTCTTATGTTCTTCATAAATTTCTGGAAGGAACTTCGTTTCTTTATCTCAAAGTTATAATTTTTATTTTTCTGGTTTTTCGAAGGGAATATTATATTTCAAATATTATCCATGAAAATTTACATTTTTAATTAGTGAGAAACTTCTTCAATTAAATCTTTCAAGATTATTTTTAGTTTATCAAAACTATTTTTATCCAGTTTGGTGTAAGAAAATTAATATTTATTTTCACGGTTTTTATTATACATTATTTTCTCGTTCTGAACAAGGGTTTTTGCTTATAATTTACGTTGTGTTTTGGAGAATATGTTATAAGGGTAATATTGATTTTATTTCTTGAACTTCATTTTAGTATTTTAATTCTTCTTCAAACATTCGTTTATTATTGTAAGAACTTTTAAATTATTTTTCAAATGAAGATTATATTAAACAACCACATTTTTTTTAAATTTGACATCATTTTTCTATTAGAGTTTCCTTATAAACTAATCTACGAGCATGTTCACTTCTACTTTTATCATTGTATTAAATGGAATGCATTTCTATTAAGTAAATCCATTTCTATGAATCAAGGATTTTGAAAATTAAGAAACTAGCATTTTATGCAACCACCCAATCCATTTATTACTTATGTGTTTTAAATCAATATCACATGTGCAAAGAACGTTTACTAGTTTATGCATTTCATTAGGAAAATTATTATCTAAATGATAACTGACATATTATAATTTAGTCTATTGTCATTTCCATTTATCATCTTAGGAATTGAGCATGAATAATATCTATCCTAAAGTCATAAACATGTATTCTAATTCATTGAAAGTTTATGGAAGAGTTGTTAAGTTATTAATTTATGTGATAAATCAAAAAAAAATTATTATTTATTTATCACTTATGATAATTTATGAAATAATAATTTAATTATTCAAGGTGGTATGGGACACTTTGAATAATGTAAAATAAGGAAACAGGAAATATGTGACACTTAAAATGATAAGTAATAAGTAATTTACTAAATTAGAGTGGTATGTGCACTTTGATTTAGAGAGATGGGTAATGCATTGGACTTAGTATGTGGAAGGTAGGGCCTGCTATATCCCCTCGATTCATTGGTAGGTCTCATGAGACAAAATACGTTCTTGGCATAATTCCTTGAACATAAGGATTATTTATGGTCCTAGCACGAGGCCTGGACAGTATGGTTATGATGTCCGGAATATGCACTTTTCTCATTGTGACTATGTAATTTAATTAACTAGAAGAATATTCGACTAGTATAATATTTTTGGTTAAAGAGATTATGTTCATCACAATCAGAAGAAATAAAAGTTATGGAATATTATTTATGCAGTTCTCAAAGAATTATTGGCCAGTGTATGTTTCACAGTTAGTAGATGATGAAATTGAAGTTATTTTTTTTTACGCGCAACTCTGATCCTACAATACTCTTAGTTTTAAATTTTGTACTTTCATAATCACATGTCATACCTATTATAGTTAGAATGACTTTACTTATTATTCTAAATGAGTATTCTTATAATTGAATCATGTTTCTTTTTTTTACTCTGTTAGTATTCCTTGAAATATACTCTTTTAATTCTTAAATAATTGTTATGATACATGTGTTACAACATTTCTTAAGAAAATATTTTTTGGAAAATTTTAATGGAATGTTTTCAGAAGGTTATTATTGGTATAATAAGTTATTTTAAAACCCCTTACTAGGCATTCGTATGCTCACCCTATGTTTTTAAATAAAAATTTTCAGGTATCAGTTTTAGCCGATGAAGCTTGTCATAAGTGGCTGGTTTCCCAGAACCTGAACTACAATGATCCTATGTATGTGGAATGATGTTTAATTTATCAATGCGTGTTTTTTTAAAAAGTCACACGTCAAATTCTCAGGCACCGACTCCAGGCATTCTGGAACTGGGGCGTGACACGTATAATGTAACCATCGCAGTTACACTTGGAATAACCATATGACCGACCTCCAACTTAAACATACCCAATGTATTGGAGGGAGATATAGGTCCCACCATTCATTATAAACAATACCCAATAACCATAACATAATCATAAAAGAAAAATACTTGCATAAAAACATTGCTTTTGAATTTTATAAAAATAGAAGCTTAAAAAGGATTTTAAAATAAATGTCCCTTACAAATATCATATAATTGAAGTGAAAATTAATATAATGAAAGGAATATGTGTATGAAATATAAATACACATAATAAAACATAATAGAGACAAAATTCATTACAAAAATAATCTTATTACCACATAATTAATGTAGTACAAGGTTAACCCAAAGAATGAAAATTAGGTTATGAATTCCCTTACCTCGGGTTCGTTTTACTTAAAACATGATCAAACCCCCTATATAATGGTTTAAAGAGAGTTATTAATATATTATAGAACCATATTAATATTTATAATTACATATATGATATTTTCATAACATCTTTTAACTCATTTAATAATAATATTTTGTTATTTTCATTGTTACGAGTGCATTTATTTCATGGTTTTCATGGTTGGTTTATTATGGATTTTCTTGTTGGAAGGGAGAAAAATGATATAATTGAAATTACATGATATTAATGAACTTCCAGAATATTAAATGGACTTATATATCATTTTGTTTATATGGTATGAGGATAAATCACTAAATAAATCATTAGTGATGCATGTTAGTTTATTTTGGTGAATTTCGATCATTACAAACCAATTTTGTTTCATTAATTAATTTTATGTATAAAAACTTGTTCCAAAACATAATATAATATAAAAATGGTTTAATGATCATCCTCAAATGTGGTAATAAAAATTAAATACACATCATCCATGATGTCGTTAAATTGGCACATCACGAATGATGTTTTTACTTTTAGAATAAAAGGGAGAGAAGAATAAGTATGGTGATTCATTTTTTCATAAACATGATAAAATTCCAGTATATATAAGATAATGGAGTTTTCATTCCTCTTGGATAAGGTTAGGTGAAGAGATTACAAGAAAAGAAAAATAATTTAAAAGAAACTAAAAGAAAATAAAAGAGGATTTTTACTTCTTGAATCCTCCTCCTTGAGAACCTCCTCAAGGCCCTTGGTTTTGACCTTTTGGTGAGAACAGTAGGTCTTGAACTTAGGGAATAGGCTTGGGAAGGGAATTGGATAGAAATTAATCATTCTAAATGGCTTTGAGTTGGGATGAGAATAGGTGGTGAGGCGTGATATTTATAGTGGAGGAGAGAGGTGTGTTCTCATTATTATATTCACTAGTTTATTAATTTGGATCATGACTATGAATTGTTTGAGAATTATCATCAAATATATTAAAATAATTAAGAGAAGTTCAAGATTATGGTTCTTTCATCATTCATGACTCAAGGAATAATTTATTTATCTTATAATGTATATATATCATAAATTATCATATTTTACTATTCACCAAAAATTCAAGTTTTTTTGAAAAATCTCAAAATATCACCCCAATAATTTTCGACATGTAGAATTAAAAATTGAACCCCATTTTTTGGAAATAATTTTCGAACTATGATAAATTTAATATTTAATTAAAATCTTAATTTATTCAAAAAATACCTGTTTTAAAATTATAACTAATTTTATAACACTTTGAAAAAGTAAATAAAGTCTCATAAAATTATCTTATAATCCTAAGAAAACAAAATAAAAATTTATAAATCTATTTTATGAAAATAAATTTTCTTTTAAATCATTAAATTAATTATAAAATTGTAATTAAATATTTGTGAATTATAAAAATACCAACACTTAATTTACCAACTCCAACACATTTATTTACTTATTTCATGATATAAATATATCTTGACTACACTTATAAGATACATACATTTTATTTATTATATCATAGCTGATGTTACAATTCTATTGGCCAAATCACTATTCCTGATAGTTATGTTACTATTCCTAAGGTCATGTTACTGTTTCGTCAGTATAAATTCCTTAATTTCTATAAATATCACTTATTTCCTTATAAATTTATAATGAATTTAATTATTTAATTTCAGAATAAAATATATATATTTTATAAGTACCTGAGTTGTTACATTCTCCCCAATTTCAGAAAATTGTGTTCTCGCAATTTTTATTTACTTATTAAACTAGTGATAATACTTTTCCCACATAGTATTTTCAGATTATCATGTTGCTTTTTCAACCATATGGTTTTTCCACAAAACATTAACCTGGATAATTACCTTATTCAGCAAATACTTTCTCTCTACGATCAAGAATCTGAACAGACTTTTCTTCATAAGTAAGGTTCTCTTCCAACTGAACTAATTCTGTGCTCAAATAATGAGATGGATCAGACACATATTTTCTAAATGTCAAAACATGAAAAATAGTGTGTACCTGAGATAAACTCGGAGGCAAAGCTACTCAGTAGGTTACTGGTCTAACTTTCTCCAAGATTTCATAAGGTCCAATGAACCGTGGACTTAGTTTTCCTTTCTTACCAAAACGCATAACACTTTTTCATGGTGAGATTATAATAAAAAAAATGATGACCTACCTTGAAATAAAAGTATTTTCTCATGTTATCTACATAACTTTTATGCTTTCTCTAAGCTGTCCTCATATGTCGTTGGATCATCTTTACTTTCTCAGCCACTTCCTCTACTAATTCTGTTTCTATCAACTTCATTTCCCCAATTTCATCATAAAATGATGGAGTTCGATATCGCTTCCCATATAATGTTTCAAAAGGTTCCATCTATATACTGGAATGAAAATTCTTATTATAAGAAAACTAAACTAAATAAATATGTTGATCCCAACTTCCACGATATTCCATTGAAGATGCTCAAAGAATATCCTTCAATGTCTAAATTATTCACTCAATCTGTCTATCATATTGAGGATGAAAGACTGTGTGAAAATTTAAGTTTGTGTCCAACGACTTTTGAAGGCCTTTCCAAAAGTTATAAGTGAACCTGAGATCATGATCAGATAAAATAAAAATATGAAATCCATGTAACATGACAATATCTTTGAGATACAGTTGAGAAATCTAATCTAAAGACATAGTATCTCAAATAGGAAGGAAATGTGCAGATTTAGTGAGTCGGTCAACTATAATTCAAATCACATTATTACCTCAAGAAGTATTTGGTAGTCCCATCATGAAGTCTATGAATATATTTTCCCATTTCCAATCGGGCACTGACAAAGGCTGAATCATCCCCTTTGGTAGTTGTCGCTCTATTTTAACCTATTGACATGTCAAACATTTCACAGTTAAATCTGCAATATATCTTTTCATTCCATCCCACTAGTAATACTACTGAAGGTCTCTATATATCTTAGTATTATCAGGATGAACTAGAAATGGAGAACTATGATCTTCATAAAAAAATTATTTCTTCAGCTAAGAATCACAAGACACACGTAATCTCTTTTCAAATCTTAAAACATAATCTTTATCAATGTTAAATTCTAACAACTTACCCCACATTTTTTTATAACTAACAACCTTCCTTCTGCACTTTCATAACTCTATCTAATAGAGATGGTTGAACTAACACCTAAAACAAAACATGGGTATTTCTTGCACCAACAACTTCTATGCAAAAAATCCATCAATCATTAATCAAGGGGTTTTGTTCCAAACATAACATGGTTAATGATGCATGATGTTTTCAACTCAAGTCATCAACCACTTTTTTTATTTTCCAGGATGATAATTGATTGTGCAATAATAATTGTTTATCAGTTTAGTCCATCTTCTCTGTCTCATGTTTAATTCATTTTGAGTTAATATATTATTCAAAGTTTTATGGTTAGTATATATTTCACATTTGGCTCCATATAAATGATGCCACCAAATTTTAAAAGTGAAAACCAAAATAGTTAATTTCGAATCATTTGTGGGATAATTTAACTCATGAGGTTTTAGTTGTCTTAAAGCATAAGCAATTACTTAATCATTCTGCATCAGAACACAACCAAGTCTCTTCAATAAAGAATTATTGTATATGAAAAATTCACTGTTTCTAGAGGGTAGGTCCAAAACTGGAGCATTCACCAATCTCTTCTTCAGTTCCTAAAAACAAACATCACATTATTCTATCCAAATAAATTTAACCCCTTTTTGTGTTAACTTGGTTAGCAGGCTATATAACCATGAAAAGTTTTTAACAAGATGTCAGTAATAAACTATTAATCCAAGAAAACTACAAATCTCTGTGACACTTGTAGGTCTTGGAAATTAATAAACCACTTTTGGTTTGGTGGGATCAACTATCATTCCATCCTTATTTACAACATGTTTAAGAAAATAAATCTATTGTAACCAAAAATCATATTTTATAAATTTACTCTATAACTTATTTTCTTTGAGAGTTTACAGGACAATCCTTAAATGTTTTTCATGATCCTCATAACTTTTTTAAAATAAAAAAATATCATCAATAAAAAAAACAATAAACTTATCCAAATATTCATTGAATATTCTTTTCATAAGATCCATGAATATAGCATGTACATTTTTCAAACCAAAGGGTATAACAACAAACTCATAATGACCATATCTAGTATGAAAATCTATTTTCGAGATGTCATCCTCCTTCACCTTCAGCGAATGGTACCCATATCTCAAATCAATCTTGAAAAAATACTAGCTCACTAGAGATAATCAAACAAGTCATAGATATTAGGAAAAAGATATTTATTCTTAATAGTAATGTTATTCAAATATCTATAATCAATGCAAAGTCTCATGGAACCATATTTCTTTTTAACGAATAAAAAAATCACCCCATGGGAAAGTGCTAGGATGAATGAATCCTTTAGCAAGAAACTCTTGAAACTGATTTTTAAAGTCAAGAAGTTCTAGTTGATCCATTCAATAAGGGGGTTTTGAAATTGACTTAGTATCAGGAACTAATTTAATAGTAAATTCAACTTTTTGATTTGGTATAACACCTTAAAAATCATCAGGAAAAACATCCAGGTATTCATTTACCACTGACACATCATTAATTTGAACAGTTCCATTTTTTTCAACAAGATGAGAAAGATAACTTTTATTTCCATCTTTTAATAGTTTCTCAGCTTCTTGATATGTTATCAATTTTATGTGTTCATTCTTGTATACAAACCAAAACTCTTTCTAAAAGAATTATTTTTCTCTACAATCAATCTTATCATGATAAATAGAAAGTCAATCCATGCCTAAAATGACATAAAACTCTACTAAGAAAAAAAAATAAGGTTTTAGGTAATATATTTCCATAGAAAACAATAGGAAGATTCTTATAATGCCTTTCTGCTATAATATTTCCCCTGGTGTTTTAAACATAAGTTCTGGTCTCATTTCTTGAGGTGAAATTTTCAATTTGCCAGAAAATTTCTTAGAAATAATGGAATGTGTAGACCCCGTATCAAAAAAGACATTAGAAAAATATGATTAAACAAATAAAGTACCCCATACCTCTTCATTTTATGACTCGAAATCTACTAATGTAGTTGAAAATGATCTCACTACACCTTTCTGCTTATAATCTAACTGTTTTCCATCATTCAAATCTTTCTTTGGGAATATATTTTCATAATAATCTATCTCACTACATTTAAAACACTTTATAGTTTTCTTATCTGAATTAATCTTAATATCATTTTAATTACAATCTCAGGACATATATACAAACTTATCACATCGAAAACACTTCCTGGATTTGTTAAGGATTTCCTTAGGGTGATTTTTACCATACTTCACAAACTAAAAATAGGACTTTCTTACTATCATATTTCTTTGATTAATTCTTACCCATCACTTACCATCTAGACCTCTTCAACTTCTTGTTGTCAAATTACACATGATCATAAAAAAACTCCAATTATATCCTCTTAGAAGATTAGACAAGTTTCTCATAACTTTTGAATTCACGGGAAGCCAATTCCCTTCTATATCTTGGCTTTAATCCTGAGTAAAAAAACGATTGATTTTTCTATCAAGATCTCGAATAATATTTGGAATGTACCTTTCTAATCTGGTGAAGTTTTATTTATACACGACCATTGAATCCTCCTCTTGTTTCAATTCAAGGAATTACTATTCCATCCTAAGTAGAACCACCTTAGGAAAATATTTTTCAATAAAAATATTTTTAAATTCATCCCATTTCAAGGAATCAATCTCATCACTATCCCTAATATTATTGGTAATTTAACACCACTGGTCTACTTCACCATCAAAACGATAAATTATAAGAATAACCTTTTGATTATATGAACACCTCATAACATAAAATATCTTTTTGAGGGATTTAATCCATCCTTCAGTCTCCACTAGGTCAGAAGATCCACTAAAAGATGGAGGGTGTTGCCTTATAAAATGTTCCACTATCGTAATGTTCATTTTTGGTAGCTCTGGTTGTTCTCTTTCATGGATTCCACAACCATTTATAGCATGCGTCAACTGATCCATTACTGTCACAAACTATTCGGTTCCAATTCCCACCATCTCAGGTTGCGGGTTCACAAAGATATCATCATATCGGTGCCTTCCTACTTCAATTTCCATGTTTCTTCTACATAAAAATATTCTGAACAAACATATTTTAGATGAAGGAACATGGTAATCTTCAAATGCTTTATCATTTCAACATAAAAATAAGGTAAGAATAATTTATGCTATTATATTAACATCATCATAACCTCTAAAGTTATCTAAACCGTGCTCTGATATCAACTATAAGGACCCAGCATTAAACATTACATAATCTAGTAAATTCCTTTAGAATTCACTTCTTTACATTACCAAATATATTTTTGGTTTAGAGATTTATAAAATTAGGAAATAATTCATACATATCAACCCACAAGAATAAAAATTAGGTAAAACTAAAACAATATCCATTTTTTTCATAATACAAAAGCTTTTTTTAAAAACATGAAATCTTTTCATGAAAAGCCTCCACAACATTTATCTTGGATTCTCCTTTTCTCTTACCCATCCTTAAACTTTGTTAAAAACATTTTAAAACTTGGGATGAGCACATACAGTTTATTAGGAGATATAAAAAGGATAGAAATTTTAGTATATGAATACTTATAAACATATGAAATCATTCTCACAAATACATACTTCTCACCCAATAAGTATCGTATAGTTCTTCGTGAAAACATGAGATTTCCATAAAACATATAAAAACATAAATAAACCACCATATAGGTATCTTGGGTAATTACTTAATATTATAACCTTTTCAGCTAGCTTATGATTTATAACTCTCATGGCTACCTTACAATGTAACCCTCATGGCTACCTTACAATGTAACCCTTATGACTACCTTAGGGTGTAACCATTACAGTTACACTAAGGGTAACCATACAATTGACCTCCAAATTAAACATACCCAAAAAATTGGAGAGAGATATAGGTCCCACCATTCATCATAAACAATGCCCAAGAACCATAACATAATCATAAAAAAATACTTGTATAAAAACATCCCTTTTGAATTTTAGAAAAATAGAAGTTTAAAAGAGGATTTTAAAAGAAAAATTGCTTACAAATATCATATAATAGAAGTGATAATTAATAGAATTAAAGGAATATGTTTATACACTGTAAATACACATAATACAACATAATATAAACAAAATTCATTACACAAATAATATTAGTACCACATAATTAATGAAGTAGGTTAACCCAAAGAATGGAAATTGGGTTAAGAATTCCCTTACCTCAGGTTTTTCTTACTTCAAAGGTAACACCCCAAGGTTTTAAAAGTAAATTGAAATTCATGAAACATTGTTTTAAGTAGATAGTTATAACTATCCTTTAAATATAATTTTTCTGCTTCTATGATTTGAATTTCAAAAAATGGACATACACAGTTGGGATCAGTAAGTTATTCAGAGTCTAATGAGACAGAAATAATTTTTTGTGAATAATTACCTACCCTTATGAATAGTAACCTACCCTTATGAATAGTAATATAACCCTTATGTATAGTAAATCATCCAAAATAATATTAATCTCTCCCTTAAATGTATAAATAAAATTTAGGTATCTTATAAGTAATAATATGACCATAGTAAAAGTATTGGTATTTTTGTAAGTCATGAATAATTAAATATAATTAATTAATAAATTTAAAATAAAATGTATTTTCCTAAAAAGTGTTCATAAATTAATAATTTTATTTCTTCTAGGTTTGATATAATTTTATAAGGCCTCATTTAATTTTTGAAAGCACTATAAAGTCAGTTATAGTTTTAAAATCTGTATTTTTCAAGTAAATTACAATTTTAATGAAAAATTAAATTAATCATATTTAGAAAATTATTTTTGAAAATGGATTTCATTTTTGGATTCTACACATTGAAAATTTATTATGGTGAATTCTTGGGATTTTTTTGAAACACTTGAATTTTGGTGAATAGTAAAATACGATAATTTACAATAAATGTTAAATACATGAATTACGATGTCATCAGATGATGTATGGATGATGTAAGGCCATTATCTCTAACTCACATGCACTATTTACTATTTTTTGTCATATAATCATTACTATTTCTTGTCTTGTGGAAAAATAAAAAAAATAATGATTAAAATAAGGAAAAGCTCCTCCTCTCCTCCACTATAAATACTACCCATTTCCTCCCTCTTCCTCCCACACCTCTCAAACCTTGGGTTTCGCCTATGTTCTTCCAAATATTCCTCTCAATACCCTTCCTCAATTCCAAGACCTTCTAGTCTCAACAAAAGGCCAAAACCAAGGGCTTTAAGAAGGATCTCAAGGAGAAGAGATCAAGAGGTAAACATCTTCTTTTGTTTTCTTTCTTTTCTTTTCATTTTCTTTTCTATTCTTATTCTTTCCACACCTCCCCTTATCCAAGAGGAATTAATGATATATTATCTTAAATATTCTGTATTTCATCATTTTTATGGAATATTCAACATTATACTTCTTCTCCTCTCCCACTTATTCTAAAAATTAAAACATCATCTGTGATGTGTTGATTTACCGACATCGTGGATGGTGTGATTTAAATTTCTTTTAATTCCTTCAAGACTGTTCATGAAGTCATTTTTATGGATGAAAAAAATTATAATTTATGTATTATATCTTATTTAAGGTTATGTAATAATTTTTTACATGTGATATTAATTTTCAAAACAAAATGAGTTCATTATGATCGAAGAATTGCCAAAATGACCTAAACAAATATCAATAATGTGTTAACTTATGAATCATCCTCGTGTAAAAATTAAAAATTATAAATGTTATAATTTATGGTTATGGAAATATTTAAATACCATTCCATTCCAATTCTTTATTTTCACTTCCAACTGACAAGAATATCCATCATGAATCGATCATGGAAACCATGTGAAGAACACACCCAAAAACAATGGAATTAACAAAATATTATTAATGAATGGCTGGAATGGTGTTATAAAATGATCATGAAAGGTTTTTTAAACATGAATATGTGACACCCATCTTTTCTAATTTATTCTTTTTTTTATTTTTATTAAATTTCTTTGTGTCGGGTAGTTCGGGTCCGAACCTGACATAAGATTTTTTTGAGTTCGTTGCGTTTTGGTCTTGTTTGCGTTCAGCACAACGCGATCGAAGCTGCGCGGCCTCAATTGGGTCGCCGCGTGGCCCCGCCCGGTTAACCACACGCCTTGATGATGTTTAATTAATGAAAGAAAAAAAATTGAAATAACAATTGTTTTAATAACAATAATCATAATAATTTCATTTGAGATTATTATTATTATTATTATTATTACTATTATTATTATTATTGTTGTTATTTTTATTTTAGTTTATTACAATTATTATTGTTTTTTTAATTTTATTATTATTTTTAATATTATCTTAATTGATATAAATTTTTATTTTACTTTAGTATTATTATTACCATTTATTTTGGATTCCTTGTTATTTATTTATTTTTCCTTTCTTTCTTTATTTTTTCTTTTTCTTCTTTCCCTTGGTTAGGGTTTGGTCGTGCCCTCCTCTCTTTTCTCTCCCGCTCGGCCCCCCCTTGGCCTTCTCTCTGTGCGGTGTGCCTTTCCGCGGCTCCCTTCCCCTTCGCGCCGCCTCCCCTTCCAACATTCGTCCCGGCCGCCCCGCACCCCATGGTCGACCGCCCATCCGCCTCTCCCCCAGCCTACATCGCACTGCACACTGCATCCTCCCGGCCAACCTTACATGTTCCGTGCCCCAACTTCCTAAATATCCTCTCGTGACCACATTTCTCTCCTCTCGCTCGACCAGTCTCTCGTCCGGAAACACAGCCAGTACACCGTCCACCTGTCCTTGTTTAGTTATTGTGAGGGCGTCTTCTCGCTATCCGTGTGTTCTCCTAGATCGGCATCATGCCTCTACCATCAGACCTGCTGGCCTCGGTTATCTTTCAGGTGTTTTTTTTAATTTCAAGGAACATGGTTTTTAAGGGGAGAGCTCCTGGTTTGGATCTCGGGAATCGCTGAATTGGAGTGCAGCGGTGACATCTTCTAGTGTGGAGATTCTAGTTAGTCGAGAGAGAGGTAGCTCTTGGTGGTGTGACACTAGTTCACCGTAACAAAGGAGAGGGCGAATCAGCATATTTCTTGGATGAGAGATAGCTGCGGTGGAAGATTAACTTCTCTTTCTTCGGTTCTTTTTTCACCAAGAAAGACTGTGTCTCTTCAGTTTGGCAGATCTACTTTGGGGGAAAGAACCTCACTAGTTCAGTGATTTGGTTCTCCTAGAGAGGGATTTCGAATCGGGATCGACCATGCTGAGTCACTGGTTCATGTTTTTGAACCCTGAGGATGTAGAAATCTCGATAGGGTGCCAGTCTCGGATAGCAGCATGTTTAGGGTTTGAGTAGCCCGATCTTCATCGATGTTGCAGTGTGGTGAGATTAGGAATCCTTTGCAGCGGCGCGATGGGGTCAGTCAGGCGTGGTTGGTTCCATCCTGGGTGAGAACCAGATTGGGTGTGGTGGCACACTCTTCAACAGGTAGCCACATTTCTTGTCTTCTTCCTCGATTCATCCACGCTAGGAACTTGTTAGCGCATGTTTTCCAATTCCATCCTTTGTTCGTGAATGCGTGTGTTTTCCTTGTGTACTTTTGAAGTTGAAATGAAAAATTGTTTGAATAATGGAAAACAAGTTTGGACATGGTTACCTCGTGTATGAAGTTTTAAAGTGACGCCTCTATATAAAATCAAGTTGTTTTCAGTGTAAAGTGTTCTTTGTTTTTCTTGAAATGACTTCAATAATAACTCAAATGATTTATTGGTACATTTATATGACGCTAAAATGGTGCTTTGTAGGAGTTGAATATGCGTTCATTTTTAAAGTGGTGTATTTTTATAAAATGAGACATGTCGTGTGCGTGTGTCCTTGAAATAGTGCTTTGGTATGCAAATGGTGACTTTTGTGTGCAATATCTTGTTTGGTCTACGAAATGAGAAATAAATATACTATGTGAATATGAAACTTGTTTGAGCACATGGGAAAACCCTGGGTATCTAGGTGGGCGGACTAGAACTAGTGCGCTAGTGAACCGGATGGGTATCGTCCCTGTTTCACTTAGCTGGATTGATGATTGCAACACTAACTAAACATATGATATCTGAGGGTTGTGTCCTTCTAAGCCACGTGTTCTGAGGGTCGTGGCCTTCTAAGCCACGTTTTCTGAGGGTCGTGGCCTTCTAAGCCACGTTTCACCGAGACACGAGGTTCTAGGGTCCCACTCGAGCTAGGTGAACCTTAGGGGATTTACCCATAGTGCTCTACCATCTTTGGTGTGGTGCCTTCCGTCGGCATATGGAGGACCACTTGGGTGTGAGTGTGTGTGTGTGTGTGTGTGTGTGTGAGTATGTGTGTGTGTGTGAGTGAGTGTGTGTGTGTGTGCCCATAATGAACTTTTCTCTTCCTCTTTTAAAATCGTCTTTGTGAAATGAGTTCGTTTTAGTGTTTTCCTTTAGCATTTGGTTTGTAAATGTTTTCTTTAAAAATCATTTTGAAAGTATAATTTTGAATAAGCACTTTAAATTGTCTTTTGATTTTGTGGCATGGAACTTTTTCTCGGTGGCATCCTACTGGGCCTTTAGCTCACACCCTACATACACCCTTGGGTGTATGTAGTTTCTTGTTTCTTGTGTATCCCAGGTTGTGCGTCGTGCTCAGCGATGGTGGTTCTGGTTGCTGTTGGTCTTCGTGTGCAGGTTGGTGTTGGTAGCTTGGGGATGCAACTTCTCGTGTCGCATGAGGTTGGTTTTGGGGCTTAGTTCTCTATTTCTGTTGTTGTTCATTTTGGGTTTTTAGCTGAATTGTAGACCTAAAACTGTTTATAGTTCAGAAGTGTGTTTTGTAGTCTGTTTCTAGTTTCAGTTAGTTATCTGGTTGGTTGTCTTTTTTTTGTCTTATATTTCGGGTAAAACTGTTCCCACTTGTTAAACTCGATACCCGGGCACTTGTGCCAGCCCGTGGGGATCGGGAACGCCCTTCGGGCCATGTCGTGGACCGAGTCGGGTGCCGGGTCGGATGGCGACCCAGCCTGGTTCGTGACAGAATATGTTTCTATAAAATACTAATAAAACTATTTAAACCTTTATACAGGAGGTTTAACACACGTTTGAGGGAAGTTGATCCTGAGGTAAGGGATCCTCTCTTTCTCACTTTTATTCAAGAATCACACCTATGTTATGCTCTTTTTTTAATTCCTAAGGATGTTGTATGTTTTTTAATCTTCAACATACTTCCCTTGTGATATATTAATAATTATATACCCCATTTCTATCTCATTAATCCCTCCCATGTACATTCATTACCATGTCTAAATTTCGTAAGTGAATTTTAAACCCAATTTCTATTCTTTGGTTTAACGTTCAACTTCAAGTGTTTTTATCTTTCTATGATGACTTATGAAATTTAATTTGATTATATTATGTTGTATTATGTGTATTTATATTATATATACATATTCCCGTCATTTAAGTAATTCTCTTTCAATTTTATGGTATTTATAAAGCACTTTCCACTTAAAATCCTTTTAAATGTCTCCTTTATGAAATTCAAAAAGATTATTTTTTTATATATGGAATGAGTGGTTTATCCTGATTTCATGATACTTTATTACCATGGTATGTTCCTTGTATATAGTTTATGTTGGGTTGATCCCACTATAGCTTAAGATATGATGGGTTGAGCACCATTATAGCTCAAGATATGTTGGGTTGAGCCCATTATAACTCAAGATATAACGAGTGAGCCCCATTATAGCTCTCCAATGCATTAAGTACTCTAGAGTTGGAATTTGACCAAATGGTTATTCCATGTGTAAGGGTGATTGTAATAATGATATAGTAAATATTTCCCAAGGAAACTACATCATGTTTCCATGCATGTTGATGAGTTTTTATGAAATGGTTTTGATTGGTTCCTATGCTAGCACTCGACTAGCGATTTTTTTTATATATCCCTTACTGAGATTTTTGTGCTCATACCAAGTTTTTAAATGTTTTTCATAGTTTATAAGGATTTTTAAGAGAAATAAAAAAGAACATTTAAATTTCATGAAGATTTTTCATAGAAATTATGTTTTATTTGAAATGTTTTATATTTTGAAAAAAAGGGATATTATTTTAATAGTATCCAAATGTATGATTATGAGATTTTATATATGTTTTATGTCCTAATTACATAAGACTCTAAACCTGAAAAGATACTAAATGTGTAAGAATTTATGATCTTGTCTAAAACTCAGGATTATGTAATGTATTAAGGTCAGTCCTTATAGTTGGTATCAGAGGATGGTTTAGATAACATTAGGGGTTAGGATGATGTTAAGAAAATACCATAAATTATTTTTACTATATGGTTAATTTGAAATGTTATATCATTTAAAGATTACCATATTTATTCATCTAATATATGTCTGTTTAGAATGGTTTTCCGTAGAAGAAATATCGAAGATGAAGTAGGGAGGCACCAAGTGGTTGATTTGTTTCTGAATCTGTAACCTGGAATGGTGGGAATTGGAACCTAGCCGTTTGTGATGGCAATGGATTATTCGAATCAATCAATAAATGGTTGTGGTATCCATGATAGAGGAGAACATGATCTACCATGAAGAAACATGTCTTTTGTGGAGAATTTTATGAGGAAACATCCTCTAGCATTCATTGGAACCACAAATCCAGTGATAGCTTAAGGATGGATCAACACTTTAGAAAAGATATTTAATGTCATGAGATATTTGGAATTTCAAAAGTTAATACTAGCCATTTATCATTTGAAAGGTGAAGCCGATCAATAGTGGTTTCTAGTTAAGAATACGAGAGAAATATATGATCTTGATAGTTTGGAATGAGATGATTTTAAGAGTATTTTTATGGAAAAATATTTTTCTAAATCTGTTAGACTCAGAATGGAGAAACAATTATTAAAACTAAAGTAGAAAGAAGATGATTTTGTGGCATCATATGAAGCCAATTTTACAAAACTGGATAGGTACTAACTGGATTTTACTCAGGATTTTGATAGTAAAATTAATAGATTTTACTCTAGTTTGAAACCATTCTTATGAAGATATTTGGATTCATGAGAGTTTAAAATCTATGAGAAACTTGTTTTTTGTACTGAAATTGTTGAGATGGAATTTTTTGTCACGTTTGTGGCTCATGATGACAATAATAAGAAGCGTTTAGGTTGGAAAGAATTGGGGATGAATTCTTCAAAGAAATCTAAAGGTAAGAAAATCAATTTCCCTTATTGTAAAAAGTGTGGTAAAAGTCATCCTGGTGAAGGTCCTATAAATTCTGGGAAATTCTACCGATGTAGAAATTTTGGAAACATGTCTCATGAGTGTAAGGAAAATGATCTGAAAATTAATGATAAGCTGATGGTGAGATGCTTTAACTGCAAGGAATTGAGACATTTTTCTAATGTTTATCTGAAACTAGTCACTCATCTAGGAAATCAACAAGATTGGAAGAAGAAGGGTGTGAACAAATCCTTTGCAACCACTTCATTAGATGTTGAGCCATCAACCGAGGTGATATCAGGTACATTGATTTTTTTTACAGATTTCGCAAATGTGTTGTTTGATTTGGGGTCTACACATTCCTTCATTTCTGAGAAATTTTCAAAAAAAATTGGGAATTCCACCTCATGAAATGAAACCAGAACTCATGGTAAAAACACCTAGAGGAAATATTGTGGTTAGAAGAAATTATAAGAATCTACCTATATTTGTTTGTGTAAAGAGTTTACCTACAAACCTTGGTGTCTTGCCTCTAGTAGAGTTTGATGTTATTCTGGGTATAGATTAGATTTCTTTTTATCATGATAAGATAGATTGAAGAGAAAAAGTTTTTTTTTATAAAGTGTTTCAGTGTGTGTACAAGAATGAACTCATTCCATTGATAACATATCAATAAGATAAGAAACTGGTAAGATATGTAAATGAAAGTTACCTTGCTCATATTTTTTAAGACAAGGGAACTATCTAGATTAATTATATACCAATGGTAAATGAATACCTATATTTTTTCCTGATGATTTTTCTGGTGTTATACCTGGTCGAGAGGTTGAGTTTACTATTGACTTAATTTCTAGTGCTAAACCAATTTATAAACCACCTTATCGAATGGCTCAAATGGAACTTCTGGAATTAAAAAAACAGTTGCTGGAATTATTAGATAAAGGCTTCATCCGACCTAGCACTTCATCATGGGGTGTTCATGTCTTGTTTGTTAAAAAAAAGATGGTTCAATGAGACTTTTCATTGATTATAGATCCTTGAATAACATTACTTGTTAAAAACAAGTATCATTTTCCTCATATCGATGATTTGTTTGATCATCTACAGGGAGCACAGTATTTTTAGATGGTTGACCTGAGGTCAGGGTACCATCAGTTGAAAGTAAAGTATGAAGATATCCTAAAGACTGTGTTCCATATTATATTTGGTCATTATGAATTTTTTGTTATGCCTTTTGGGTTAACTAATGCACCTTTTGTATTCATGGATCTTATGAATAGAATATTTCATGAGTTATTGGATAAGTTTGTGGTTGTGTTTATTGATGACATTCTAGTATATTCTATAAGAATAGAGGAGCATGAAAAAAGTCTAAGGGTTGTTTTACAAACCTTAAAAGAAAAGAAAATATATGGAAAATTCTGAAAGTGTGATTTTGGGCTACAAAAAATTTCTTTTTTTCGGCACATTATCAATAAGGATAGAATAATAGTTGATCTTCCAAAACAAAAGTGGTTGATGAATGACCAAGACCTACCAATGTTACATAGATTCATAGTTTTCATGGATTAGGAGGTTATTACCAATGGTTTGTTAAAAACATTGCACAATTATCTAGCCCGCTAACAAAGTTAACATGAAAAGGGGTTAAATTTATTAGGATAGAAGAATGTGATGTTTGTTTTCAGGAACTGAAGAAGATATTGGTGAACGCTCCAGTTTTGGACTTGACTTCCTGAAATGGTGAGTTTTTCATCTACAGTGATGCTTCATTGAAAGGAATTGATTGTGTTCTAATAAAGAATGACCAGGTAATTGCTTATTCTTCAAGAAAACTAAAACCTCGTGGGATTAATTATCTCACACATGATTTGGAATTGGCAGTTGTGGTTTTTTACTTTGAAAATTTAGAGGCACCATCTGTATGGAGTAAAATGTGAAATATATATTGATCATGAAAGCTTGAAGTATATATTTACTCGGAAGGAATTAAACATGAGACAGAGAAGACGGTTAGAACTAATTAAGGATTATGATTTCACGATTCATTACCATCATGGGAAAGAAAACAAAGTGGCTGATGCATTTAGTCGGAAAAGTAATGCCATGTTAACCATGCTGCGTTTGGAAAGTGTTCCTTTTGTAAATGATTTTATAAACATTTAATTTGAAGTTGTTGGTGCAGGAAATTTATCTGTTTTGTTTTAGGTTTCAAGAATTAAGCAAGCACAGAAAATAGACGAGGAGCTACAGAAAAAGGTATAATTGGTAAAAATGGGTAAGTTGTTAGAATTTAACCTTGATAAAGATTGTGTTTTAAGATTTGGAAAAAGTTTGAGTGTGCCTTGTGGTTCTTAGTTGAGGAAGGAATTGTTATGTGAAGCTCACAGTTCTCCATTTTCAGTTCATCAAGGCAGCACAAAGATGTACATAGACCTTCAGGAGTATTACTGGTGGGATGGAATGAAAAGGGATATTGTAGATTTAACTGTGAAATGTTTGACATGTCAATAAGTTAAAGAATAGAGGTAGTTACCAAAGTGGGTGCTTCGGCCCTTTCCAGTTCCAGAGTGTAAATGAGAGAATATATCCATGCAATTCATTGTGGTGCTACCAAAGATTTCTCAAGGTGACAATGCGATTTGGGTTATTGTCGATCAGATCTTTAAATCTGCACATTTTCTTTCTATTAGAGATACAATTTCTTTGGATCATCTTTCTCTACTATACCTCAAAGATATTTTCATGTTACATAGAGTGCCTCTTTCCATTAAATCTGACTGTGATATGAGGTTTACTTATAACTTTAGGAAAGGCTTTCAGAAGTCATTGGACACAGAATTAAATTCCAATAAAGCTTTTCATCCCCAATCAGATGGGCAATTAGAATGAACGATTTAGACCTTAGAGGATATGATTTGAGATTTTTCAATGGACTACTAGGGAAGTTGGGATCAACATATTTCTTTATTTGATTTTTCTTATAATAACAGTTTTCATTCCAGTATACAGATGGCACCTTTTGAGGCATTATACAGGAAGTGGTGTCGAACTCCATATTTTTTGGATGAATTTGGGGAAAGGAAATTGATGAGACCATAATTAGTAGAGGAAGTGGCTGAGAAAGTGAAGATAATCCAACAACACATGAGGATATCTTAGATCAGACAGAAAAGTTATGTAGATAATAGGAGGAAAGAATTTTTCTTTTGAGGTAGGTGATCATGTTTTTCTTAGAATCTCACCATGGAGAAGTTTTATGTGTTTTGGTAAAAATTTAAAGCTAAGTATAAGGTTTATTATACCTTATGAAATCCCGGAGAAAGTTGGATCATTCACCTACCGAGTATCTTTTTCTCTGATTTTATCTTAGGTATACAATGTTTTTCATGATTCGATGTTGAGAAAGTATGTGCTAGATTCATCTCATGCCTTGAGCCTAGAAGTAGTTCATCTGGAAGAGAATATTTCTTATGAAGAGAAACCTATTTAGATTCTTGATTGAAGAGAAAAATTATTGTGGAATAAGTTAATCCATCAGGTAAAGGTTTTGTGGAGAAACCACATGGTTAAAGAAGCAACATAGGAATCTGAAAATGCTATGAGAGAAAGGTACCCTCACTTGTTTAATAAGTAAATAAAATTGTGAGGACGTAATTTCTAAAAGGTGGGAATAACGTAACACCCCAAGGTTTTAAAAGTAAATTAAAATTCATGAAACATTGTTTTAATTAGATAGTTATAACTATCCTTTAAACATAATTTTTCCACTTCTGTGATTTGAATTTTGAAAAACAGACATACATGGTTGGGATCAGTAAGTTATTTGGAGTCTGATAAGACAAACTCAATTTTTGGTAAATAATAACATATCCTTATGAATAGTAACATACCCTTATGAATAGTAATATGACCCTTATGAAAAGTAAAATTTTCAAAAGAATATTAACCCCCCCTGAATGTATAAATAAAATTTATGTATCTTATAAGTGATAATATGGCCATAGTAAAAGTATTGTTATTTTTGTAAGTCGTGAAAAAATAATTATAATTAATTAATTAATATAAAAGAAAATGTATTTTACTAGAAGGTGTTCATAAATAAAAGATTTTATGCCTTTTATTTTTGATAAAATTTTATAAGTCCTCATGTAATTATTGAAAGCATTATAAAGTCAGTTATAATTTTAAAATCTGTATTTTACAAGTAAATTATGATTTTAATTAAAAAATAAATTAATCATGTTTAGAAAATTATTTTTAAAAAATGGATTTCATTTTTGGATTCTACACATCAAAAAATTGTTAGGGTAATTTTTTGGGATTTTTCTGAAATATTTGAATTTTTGGTGAATAGTAAAATACAATAATTTACGATAAATGCTAAATACATGAATTATGATGTCATCAGCTGATGTATGGCTGATATAATACCATTATATTGAACTCACATGCACTATTTACTATTTTTTATCATGAAATCATCACTATTTCTTGTCTTGTGTAAAAATAATAAAATAATGATTAAAATAAGGGAAAACTCCTCCTCTTCTCCACTATAAATACGACCCATTTCCTCCCTCTTCCTCCCACACCTCTCAAGACTTGAGCCTTACCTAAGTTCTTCCAAATACTCCTCTAAATCCCCTTACCCATGACCAAGACCTTATAGTCTCACCAAAAAGCCAAAATCAAGGGCCTTAAGAAGGATCTCAAGGAGAAGAGATCAAGAGGTAAACTTTCTCTTTTATTTTCTATCTTTTTTTCATTTTCTTTTCTATTCTTCTTATTTCCTCACCTCCCCTTATCCAAGAGAAATTAATGATCCAGTATCTTACATATTATGGATTTAATCATGTTTATGGAAGATTCAACATTATACTTCTTCTCCTCTCCCACTTATTCTATAAATTAAAACATCATTTGTGATGTCTCGATTTACTAACATCATGGACGATGTGATTTCAATTTCTTTTACTTCCTTCAAGACTGGTCATGAAACTATTTTTATGGTTGAACCAAATTATAATTTATTTATTATATCTTATGTAAGTTTATGTAATCATTTTGTACACATGATATTAATTTACAAAACAAAATGAGTTCATTATGATCAAAGAATCTCCAAAATTACCTAAATAAATATCAATATTGTTTTAACTTATGAATCATCCTCGTGTCGAAATTCAAAATGATAAATTTTATAATTTGTGGTTATATAAATATGGAAATACCATTCCATTCCAATTCTAGCATTTCACTTCCAATCGATAGGAATATCCATCATGAACCGGTCATGGAAACCATGTGAAGAACGCAGCCAAAAACAATGGAATTAACCAAATATTATTAATAAATGGGTGTAATGATGTTATAAAATGATCATGAAATGTGTTATAAACATGAATATTTTTATTTAAAATATTAATAAAACTATTTTAACCTTCATATGGGATTTTTAAACACGTTTGAGGGAATTAGAACCTGAGGTAAGGGATCGTCTCTTTCTGACTTTTATTCAAGAATCACCCCTATGTTATGCTCTTTATTTTTTTAATTCCTAATGATGGTGTATGTTTTTTAACCTCCCCCATACTTCCCTTATGATATATTAATGATGATATACCCCATTTATATCTCATTAATCCCTCCCACATACATCCATTACCATGCCAAAATTTCATAAGTGAATTCTAAACCCAATTTCCATTCTTTGGGTTAAACTTCAACTTCAAGGGTTTTTATCATGATAAGGTGACTTTTGAAATGTAATTTTATTATGTTATGTTTTATTATGTGTATTTATAGTATATATAGATATTCCATTAATTTAAGCAACTCTCTCTCAATATTATGGTATTTATAAAGGACTTTCCTCTTCAAATCTTTTTAAATGTCTCCTTTATGGAATTCAAAAATATTGAATTTTTATATATTGTATGAGTGGTTTCTTCTAATTTATTGATACTTTATTACCATGGTATGTTCCTTAGACGTATTTTATTTTGGGTTGATCCCATTATAGCTCAAGATATGATGGGTTGATCCCCATGATAGCTCAATATATGTTGGGTTGAACCCATTATAACTCAAGATATGATAGGTGAACCCCATTATAGATCTTCAATGCATTGGGTACTCTAGAGATGGAATTTTACCAAATGGTTATTCCACGTGTACGGGTGATTTCAAGAGTGATATGATAAATATGTCCCAAGGAAAATACATTATGTTTCCATGCATGTTGAAGAGTTTTTATGAAATGGGTTTTATTGGTTCTTATGTTATCACTCGACTAATGATTTATTTACTTGTATCCCAAACTGAGATTTTTTGTGCTCATCCCAAGTTTTTAAATGTTTTTCACAGGTTATAAGGATGTGTAAGTGAAATAAGGAAGACAATTTAAATGTCATGAAGATTTGTCGTAGAAATTATGTTTTATTTGAAAAGTTTTATATTTTGAAAAAAATGGATATTGTTTTAATAGTATCCACATGTATGATTATGAGATGTTATGTATGTTTTATGTCCCAATCACCTAAAACTCTAAACTTGAATAGATACTCAATGTGTAATAATTTATGTTCTTGTCTAAAACTCGGGATTATTTAATGTATTAATGTCGGATCCTTATATCAAACGTGGTCAAACCTCGTGTATAATGGTTTAAAAAGTGTTATTAATATATTACATAACTATATTCATACTTTTAATTACTTATATGATATTATCATAACATATTTTGACCCATTTAATAATAATATTTTGCTATTTTCATTGTTTTGGGTGTTTTTGTTTCATGGTTTCCATGGTTGGTTTGTTAGGGATTTTCTTGTTAGAAGAGAGAAAAACTTTAGAATTGAAATTACATGATAATAATGAACTTATAGAATATAAAAGGGTCTTATATATCATTTTTATTATATGGTGTGAGGATGAATCATTAGATAAAACATTAGTGATGAAAGTTAGTTTATTTTGGTGAATTTTGATCATTACAAACCACTTTTGTTTTATTAATTAATTTTTTGCCTAAACATTGGTTCCAAAACATAATATAAAATATAATTTGTATAATAAAATATTATTTAACTATATTAATGGTTTTATGACCAGGCTCGAAGGTGGTAATGAAAATTTAATACACATCATCCATGATGTCGGTAAATCGACACATCACAAACGATGTTTTTACTTTTAAAATAAAAGGGAGAGAAGAAGAATTATGATGATGAACTTTTCCATAAACATGATAACATTCTAGTATATATAAGATACTGGAGTTTTCATGCCTCTTGGATAAGGGGAGGTGAAGAGAGTATAAGAAAAGAAAAAGAATTGAAAAGAAAGTAAAAGAAAATGAAAGAGGGTTTTTAACTTTTGAATCCTCCTCCTTGATAACCTCTTTAAGGCCCTTGGTTTTTCCCTTTTGGTGATACCATAAGGTCTTGGATGTGGGGAAGATGCTTGGGAAGGGAATTGGATAAAAATTAAGCAATCTACAAGGTTTTGAGGTGTGTGGAGAATAAGTGGTGATGTGTGGTATTTATAGTGGATGAGAAAGGTGTTTTCTCGTTAATATATTCATTGGTTTATTAATTTGGCTCAGAACTATGAATATTTGAGCATTAATATCAAATATATTAATATAATGAAGGGAAGTTCAAGATTTTGGTTTTTACATCATTCATGACTTAAGGAATAATGTATTTATCTTATAATGTATATATACCGTAAATTACTGTATTTTACTATTCACCAAAAAATCAAGTATTTCAAGAAAATCCCAAAACTTCACCCCAACCATTTTTCGACATGTAGAATTCCAAAATTAACTCAGTTTTTTGAAAATAATTTTCTAAATATGATAAACTTATTTTTTAATTAAAAACATAATTTATTTGAAAAATATCAGTTTTAAAATTATAAATAATTTTATAACACTTTGAAAAATTAAATAAAGTCTCATAAAATTATATTATAATCATAAGACAACAAAATAATAATATATGAATCTATTTTATGAAAATATTTTTTTAAATCATTAAATTAGTTATAAAATTTTAATTAAATATTTATAACTTACAAAATTATCAACACATAATTTATCAACTTCAAAACATTTATTTACTTATTCCATGATATAAAAAAATCATGATTATACTTATAAGATACATAAATTTTATTTACACTCTCATAGATGAGGTTATTATTCTATTGGCCAGATTACTATTCCTAGTTGTCATGTTACTATTCATAAGGTCATGTTACTGTTGCATCAGTATAAATTCCTTAATTTCAATAAATATCACTTGTTTCATTATAAATTTATAATGAATTTAACTATTTAATTCCAGAATGAAAACAAATTATTTTACAAGTACCCGAGTTGTTACAAGAGCTGACCGACTGACACTGACATGATACTATAGTAGTGTGGACTTTGAAAAGACTATTGTATCAACTCGAACTTTGGAGACAACAGCATTGTAGCTCTGCAGACTTCCAACCATCGTCCACTTTAGCACCTTGAGCTTAGGTGGTCGCAACACTATAGTGATGCAGACTTCCAACCACTATTCACTATAGCACAACAGACTTTTTGTGCGTTTGGTGGAATAGTGATTCATCTTCTTTATTAGCCCATTTCAGGCTAGGGTTTATGCGTTTCAGAAATTCTGAGATACTCCCTGTAAATTGTGCTTACGGATTTCATAGTGAAGTTTTCCAGTCTCTCCATGGACTTATGAATCATTTCCCGAACCACATAAATCTTTTTTTCCTGTGTGATTCTTTCTTCTGTCTTTTCTTCATCTACCAACCTATTTATGTCATTGTGACTCTCGATGTTTCCGCAACATGGATTTCTTAAGTTTTCCATTTGGTTTATTAATTATAGAATAATAATAAAACTAATAAAAAACTTAATTTAATCCATTTTCATATGACTCTAAAGAAATGTCATATAAAACGAAAACCCTATTAATTAGAATATTGTAATATAATATCTTTATTAATTATATATAAATATATACTAAAGATAGAATTAGTCTTCAATGTGGAGTCTTGCTAGGAGTTGTGTAACATGAGGTTACACTATCTTCTATGGATTTACCGAGATATGTTCCAAAGTATTTGTGTCATGGGTATGCTTAAAACCTAGAGGGGTGAATTGAATATTCCCGATGATGAGTTATATTTTGTATGAGGTTTCATAGTGTTCATTTCTATTTAACATCTCGAGTTGTTTCTTTTTCGAGGATGGAATGTTTTAAGGACATGGATGATGGTGTGACACGATTTTTTCAAAATTTTGAATTCTTTAAATACGGTAAAATAGTAAATATAGACTATCAGTTGAAGACGGATCAAAGGATGAGACCCGTCGACTGAAGATATCCAACTGTGTTACGAAGCTTGCGAATGAAGATTAGGGGTTGTGCCAAGTTTTTGACCCTATCCGACATCAATGAGTGTTGAAGGAGGGTTCTCCCGGGTTTCCCTACAGGAGATGACCGAACCATGTTTGTACTGAAATGAGCTTCGTCCTAACGCTGAAGACGATGTTTTCGTGCACCATTGTCACGGATCTTAGGTTGTGGATGGGCGATTGAAAAGATCGCTGTTGTCAGATTGAGTTGGCGATGGAGATCTGGTATGTGAATCAAATACGAGTTGACCGCTGGTTATTGCTTCTATTTGCAGGTTTTGAAATGAATAATGAAGGGGGCTTTGGTTCTCTTATAGTTTAGGGTTGCATAGATGAAGGGGAGAACATTCCAGGTGTTCAATGAATTACCCATGAGAAACAGGTTGTCTGCGCCGATTAAGGATTTCCCTGTTGATGTATGCACCGCTGATGATCAACTGTAAACATTAATCCGGGATAATGGAAATAGGTTCTGGGATAATTTGAAATGGAAGCTGGTTGAATCTTGATGAATCTG
Organism: Viscum album; assembly: GCA_963277665.1. Taxonomy (NCBI): domain Eukaryota; kingdom Viridiplantae; phylum Streptophyta; class Magnoliopsida; order Santalales; family Viscaceae; genus Viscum; species Viscum album. The sequence continues at coordinate 625,980,509 of OY728165.1, forward strand.
AATCCTGATGAGGGAGCTCGAACAATGGGATTTTCTTGTATCCAATTTTCTCCCATCTCGAAATAGGTTGTCTATAATCCGCACCTTTTCTTCACAACACAGGCTTGATTAAGGATTTCCCTGCTGATGTATGCCAATGACGGTCAACTGCAAATCCTGATTCGGGATAATGGAAATAGGATATGGGATGATTAGAAATGGAAGCTGGTTGAATCTTGATGAATCTGAATCCTGATGAGGGAACTCGAACATGCTGTTTCAAAGCTCAAACAATGAGATTTTCTTGTGTCCAATGTTCTCCAAGCTCGAAACAGGTTGTATGTGTTCAACACCTTTTCTTCACAGCACATGCTTGATTCAATTCCAAACTCTCTGGTTCCTACCTCATCATGTGTTTCATGTTTATCTCTCTATTTCATTTTTGCTTCCAATGACTTGTCAATTTCCTTCACTGTTCTTTCTCAACATTTCACACTTTTATATTCAATTACTGCTAGTGCTGTGTAATTTTGGATTATTTTGTTTTGTTTTAGTTTTTTTGGTTAGCGCACACTTTACATTTGTCCTCCCTATGGTTCGACCTTGCTCCCCACGATATATATAGTAAGTAAAATAAATAAAATAAATTTTTGTCGTGCCAACAATTGCGCACACCAATGCCCGAGTTTGACAATTGTTATCCTAGAACATTTAGTCAAAAAAGCATGGTTATTTAAATGGTTGGGACCATTCACATTGAATTTAAGAAAAATGGGAGGCCAAAAAAGCTTTAGGATTGTTTCATGGTTGTTTGAGAAGCTTGACCTTGTGTTTTCATGTGCTCATCTATCATTTTTGCACAGAGCGACCATATCCCATACATTTGATCTTCAACAATTGACACAGGCTTATAAGGAATCATATTTGTCATTGTGTATTACCACTAGTGGAAGAAAGAAGAATGATATTTTGATATAGTGATGCCCTAATACTTGATTTTCTCTATGATCATATGTGTTTCTCCCGAATTGGTAATGAAGGTTAAATGAGAACTCTTGGAGTCTCAACTAATAGGATATTGAGTTAGTGCAGAATCTTGAATTTAAGCCCCTTTATATAGAATTTGATATAGAATGGTGTTTTCTTTATGGTGGCTTTTACATTTCTCTTTAAAGGTGTGGAACATAACACTCCTGCTGAGGGGTGGTTCCCTTAATAAAGAAACTGTTTAAGATTGATTCTCATAGTTTGATTTTCACATCATGTTTTGTGAGTGGGTGGCCTGTGTTTGGAAATGTCTTTGATTCTTGGCTATCATGGGCCTCAAAATCACAATAATTTTTAAAATCTTGAATGTGGTGGTGGAGAAAACCAGGGTATTCTCACTTGAGAGGTGAGGTTTCGTTGGGCCGGCGCACCTTGTGCCACCGAGGCAGAAAGGAATCCCCAAAAATAGAGCATCCAAATGTTGATTATGTTCCATTGTGAATGTATTGAATATTGATCCTTTAGACTACATTGGTTTGGCAATGCTTTCCCCACTGGCTCTCGAGATTTCATTGATGAACTAACTAATTACGAGGGTACTCCATGTGGCTATGTTTGGTCAACAGTGTTGTCCTGACAAGTTGGTCAAAAATTCTTTAGTTAAAATAACGTAAGGTATGTATTCTATATAGTGTTGGTTTTGAAACACCTTGTCAAGGACACTCATGAGAGTTCATAAGCAATATGGCGTAGCTTAGGGTTCTTCTATGACACAGTGTTGGTGTTGGTATTGGCGTTGTGACACCTACTTGGGGTTTTCACTGGAATTGCATCCATGAGATGATGAACACTTAAAAAACACAAAAATGGATTTCTCAAGTTTTCCATTTGATTTATTAATTATAGAATAACAATAAAACCAATAAAAATCATTATTTAATCCATTTTCATATGACACTAAAAAATGCCATAAAATGAAAACCATATTAATTATAATATTATAATATAATATTTTTATTAATTATATAAAAATATATACTAGAGATAGAGAATAATATTGATGAATTAGTCTTCAACGTAGAGTCTTAATGGGAGTTGTGTAACATGAGGATACACTATCTTTTATGGTTTTCCTAAGTTAGGTTTGAGTTGGTCGATTCCTATGAGATGAATGACGTTTCCAAGAGTAATTATGTCATGGGTACACTTAAAGCATTGAGATTTAGGGGTGAATTGAATATGCATGATGATGGGTTATATTTTGTGTGAGGTTTCATAGTGTTCATTTATATTTAATAGTTTGAGTTGTTTTTTTTTTCGGTGATGAAATGTTTTAAAGATAGGGATGTCATTGTGACATGGTTTTTTCCAAAGCTTTTATCCTTTAAATAGGGTAAGATTGTAAATATAGAGTATCATTTGACCTTCAAGTAATTTTTGATGGTTCCATTGAACTCAGAATATTTTCTTTGCCATTAGGCTGAATTTTGGTGAAAATCCATGCTAATTGAATTTTAAAGGATACTTAATATTTTTTAAATAAATAAATATTTATCACACAAGGATGATGTTGATATTGATGGAGATATTTACTAAATCCTTTATATATATGATTTAGATTTTTAGCATATCATATTTTATGATATATATGCTTGATGTAGAGTATGAAATGCATTAAATCTTAGGAATATCATACACCATGAATAAGGGATATCGTAAGGCTTGATATAAGATATCACGGCTCCACTTAAACCAGTTCTAGTGTAGAATATAGAGAAGTTGTGGGATGATAATCATTTTTTATGATACATCTAACACTCTATGACTTAAAATAGTAGTTGAATGTTATGGGTTAATGATCTAGAATCTTCGACAAAATGATTACCATTAATAAACGTTTTATATGATGAAATGTTTAGGAGAATTGGTTTCATCGGGAGTTACAAATTAATTATAATCATTTCCATTATTCAAATATTTCATAACATTAGAGTAAATTACATGGAATACTGAGGAGTATATTGAGGTCCTATATATGGAGGATAATTCCATCGAGATGGTTGACCGTGTAATAAAAGTCACAAATCAATTCTCTCTTGAAGATCTCTTCTTACCCCATCCATAGCTACACAATGTACTAGCATACCATTGTTATGAGGAGGGTACAAATCAAGCCGTTGGATGATTTAGATGACCTGTGGATACATCATGAAAGGAGGAACTTGTTGGTTTCTCCCAAGGGATCTTCATCAAACTTTGTGATTAAATATAGGGGGTGAAATATTCCTTGGTGTAATGTATTTGAATATATTATTCATTTACAGTTTACATGGTTTTAGTTTCAATTCCTAGCGACCTTTGATTTATGGTTCCTGATGTATTCTACTACCTTGTATAAGTGTTGTTCAATTGTTACAAACCTAACTATGGTTTTAGAACTTCACCATATTTATTGATTTTTGAAATTATTTTAAAGAATAAACAAATATGTTTGTCATAAAAAATACGTCTCACCATATTTATTGATTTTTGTGGATTTTTGCTCCACAAATACAGCTTTGTTTCAGATCTGGACATTTTGCTAACTTGCCATCATCACGAGCTTAGTGGAGGGGTGCGCTGAAGGGTTGACACCGACATGCTCTCGTGCTTGGGTTGAGGATATTTTCCCTGAATTGGCGCGGGTCTGCGGGATCTGGCTGGTTGGTGACTGGGGTTCGAGCCGACATTTGGGGTGGAGCTATTTGAGTTTTAGCCATCAATGGCGGTGTCGATGAGGGGGCAATTGGATGCGGATGTTTTCTTCTACGACTGGAGAATTGTTGATGTTTTCTGGCTGATGTTTGTGGGACTGATTGATGGGATCGTAGATGTCTCTATGGACTTTGGATCTTGTTCCATCACATTAGGATGGCGGTGCAGCTTCTTACAGGTACTGTTTGGTGATATGCCTCGATTGAGGGATGGGTGTGTTGACACCCATCATCCAATCATTTTTCCTCCTTGTTGGACAGATGAGTTCCTTGATTTGATTTTGCATAGTGATTTTGGTCTTGAGTTGTGTTGCATCAGGTTGACTTGCTATGATTTTCTCACAAGCTTGTCGGGTGGGTGACTATAAAGAGAGATATGTATGTTTTCATCTATCGTTTGGTCATCCCTCCACATGTTAATGTGTGTGGGATGGGTGCTTTGCCTCATTGTTCTTCCTGCACGTTGCAACTTCTTGGTAGGGGGCGATACTTTTTCTTTGACTGATTTCACTACTGCATTGTATATTGGGGGAGTGATGAAACTTTTTACCTTGTTTATCTTGACATTTTCTTTCCATCGGGCACTCGAGACCATTTTCATACCTTTGGGTCTTTCTTCATAATGAAATTTTTTGCCACTATTTTATAATGGCTTTTCTCTTTTACCATTATTCTAAAGAGGTACTCTTATTTTTCTATTTAATAAAGGGGGTTATGCCCTCAACCTGTTAAAAAATAGTCACACCATATGATATGAGATATCCTAAGTGATGAAACAGTTCTATTCCTTTGGTTTTCCCTACATCGTAGATTATGATATGATATATCTTATGTGGAAATAAGGTTGATCAACATTTTCAGAAATAGAGTATCGCATCATCCTTATGATATAGGCGATGCCATAAAATCAAAAAAACCAAGATCCATGGAATGATATCAAAATCCATTATTATATATCATAAAATATGATAGATAATAAAGGATCTTATAGGTTACAATATTGTGTATATCATCAAATATGTTATATGTGAAAATTTGATTTTCATAAATTTCATTTACGAATTGAATTCAGTTATTTATAAATTAAGGGAAAATTAATTTTCATATATTTCTTTAATTCATAATGTTTATATTATTTAACTAATTATAAATTTATTATAATTAATTAATTAAATTTTCATGAAGCATTTAATAAATAAATATCCATAATATAAAATGTTATTATTATTTACCATTTAAATTATTTGGCATGGCGTATAATTTATAGATAAAATGTTTATATTGAGATTATAAGAGAAGTTTATAATACGTTCATAAATTAGAAAATAAGGCTAAATATAACAGAATTTATATTTAATATTATCAATTATTGATAATAAAAAATTTTGAATAATCAAATTAAGGGCCATATTTGAGAGATTATTTAAACCGTATTAAATTTATTTTTTATAATTAATATGATCTTGGTTTAAAAAATTGTAAATGAGTAATATTTTTTAATGTTTACATATTATATCAATAATTCAAATATATAATGTTTATATTTCAAATTTCATATGTTAAAAGTAAAAAGTCATATAAAAAATAGTATGATGGAGTTCATATTAAAAACAAATAGAAAGTGTTTATATTTATCTTATTATGGAATGTCGATAATTCATGGATAAATTATAATGTGTTTAAAATGTCTTTATCTGTGAATTATTCGTTAATTGTTTATCTCATGTTTAAATATATGAAATTTCAATTATTTTGTTTCTTCCTTTTTATATTCATGAGTATAATTTATATATTATGAATGTATGTATTCTTTAGTTTAAAGTGTTAAATTTGTTTTAAAAATTGTTATACATGCATTATAGAGTTATATGCTATGTATGATAATCGATTAATTTTATGTTGTACCTAGATATTTTTTTGTGTTGGTTTATGAGCTAGAATTTAAAGGTTGATTATAGTTTATATATATTTGATGTTATAATTATGATGGAATTGAGGTATCTCTTGAGTATATTAACCTTGGCTAGGGGGACTTTGGTTCAGAATAGTTATTGACATAGAGGCATCTTCCCTTTTTAGAAAAGAAGTGGTTGTCTATCGTTCACTCAAAGTTTAATCTTTTGGGGATTGTTGATTTAATATGATTATAAGACTTTAAATTAAAGAGTTTCATGTACATTACACAGAAACCACATTCAGATGTAAGTAATTATTGATTGATTTTAATTTTGGTTAGTAAAAATATATATGAGTTGCGTAAAGAGTGACGCAAAAATATTGTTTGAAAATATTGATTTAGTGGAAGGAACAAGATTTTAAACTAAATCATTATAATCATGGATACATGAAAATGGGAATACATAAGATATGATGGTGAGATAAAATCCCCTTTAAAAATTTGAAGTGTTATATTCCATTAAAAAACACTTTTCAAAACCTCGATCATCAACTTGGGTAGGTTCATTATAAATCTGGGTTCACATAGATTATCTTGTGTAAGGAAAACATGTAATGAGGTGATGATAAGATTTAGGTTCTCAGTTTTTCAGGTTTTCTTTAGGTAACACTTAACTAAGAATCCCAAAGAGTCTGGATTCTATAGTAATGTTGTTGAGTTTCTCTATACGATGGATTGATAAAAGAGTTGTTTTCTTAACTATATAAGAGTCATATATGATATGATTGACATGATAACATACCTAAATAGATAATTAATGATAAGAAGTCCAAAAAAACTTATTTCATAGTTATATGTGAATCTTTTTCCATTAATGGATATTATGTGTCTAAAAGGGGTTATAATTCTAGTGGTAGAAGATTTAATAAAAGTCTATTAAATGAATGTAAAACATGATACTCATCTGGTAAAAGATTTTGTTGTATATCAATAGGATCATCATAATTGAACATGACATTTAGATCAATCCTTAAGAGGAGGATCATATAAGAAGAACTCCTTATATGGGTATACAAATTTATGAATTGATTTTATATAAAGGAAAAAATTCACTGTGTTTGGGTAACACCATCTTCAGTAACTAATTATTGAAGATGATCAATACTTGAATCTTGATGCTTCTGAGAATCATATATGAATTCACATAAGGTTTCAAAGTCATTATATGTAAAATAACATGAGGAACATTAGTCTCCACTCACATACCCAATCGCTGATAGATCGCTTGACGGACTATCGCTACCGGGCCGTCACCCTCCGAGATGCTCTGCCATCTCGGCTGACAATGACACCTTCCTGGCTGGGGATATCTCCGGAGTGACCCCTTCGTGGGGAGGGGGGGTTCCCTTGTGTGGAGGGTTCGAAAAGGACACACATGGGAATTCCCTTTAATATATATATATATATATATATATATATATATATATATATATATAAGGGTAATTATTTAATCTAGAAAGAGAAGATTGGATTTTTCAAATGGTTATCCATTGAAACCTAAAGTAGGTTTCCAGAAGGAGGATAAATATATCCATATGAGATGTAATAGTTTGAGATACCTAAAGGGGTTTGAGATACTCCATGGAGTTTTTAAGTACGATACTAGCGCTACAGATATTAATTCTTCAATTATGAAGGATATAAGTTAACAAATGTATACATTATGAATGTTGTAAATATACAAGATTTGAATATCATGGTAATAATTGATAAATATATTAGTTCATATTAAAATGATCAAGTAAAGGGATGTTAATACATAGTGTTGAATGCAAATAAATATTTAATATTGATATGGATCTAATTAAATGATGTGTATTTTCATCTCATTTCTCTTATATGATAAGAGAAGTTGTTTATTAACAAATATTTTTGATAACCAATTTGATATTATAGTTTTAATGAGCATGGTTTATGACTTATCTGATTCTATAGCATGTTTAAAAAGAAGAAAATGATAAAAAATAGTTTTTATCCAAGAAAAAAGAGTTTTATCTAGAATTTTGTTAAAATATAAGAGATATATTCCCATCCCCCATCAATGAAATATTTTTAAGAATAAAGTCTTATTTTCAAAAAAAAAATCTCTAAACAAAATAGAATACCATATGGGATATGGATATTAATATAATATTTGTGGAATAATCCCATTATAGGAAACAAGTATTATTTTCCAACACAAATGGGTTTTTTCTTCTTAAAATGATATTCTAAAGAGATTTAGTTTCTAATAGGCATATATCAGTATGTTTGGACATAGATATTTTCAATGTTAAAAATAAAATATCATTCTAGTAAAAATTCAATGGGAATTAAACTTTATATACTAAAGGATATTAGGATGGGTTGGAAGTGAAATGATGTAAAAATACATTTAGTTAGAAAAATGGAATCAAGGAATTCTTTTGATGGAATTGGTTCAAAGGATGGTTGTTATTGAGGATTTAAGAAGAGTACTAGGTAGACTGTGAAAGTTATTAACATCATAAGATTGGTTGTTGTGATGTTGAGAAGTTTGAATACTCTATTCAAATTATTGAACATTAGGAATATGATTCATATGTCACAACATTATTCAAAAATTATTTCAACATAAATGTTAAGCTTCAAATATTTTAGTTGGAGGGATTTTATTTTATGGTCAAATAGATATGTGGCATGAATTATATAGATATATAATATTTTTTTCAAATCTCAAAATTTTTCTTATACATAAGGCATCATAGGTTATGATTTACTATTATAATTAGTGTTAGTTTGATTCTTGTATCGAGATACTGAATATGCTCATGAGGAACAAAATGAGTTTTGTGCATTCAATGATTCACTATGTATACCACATGGAGTGTCATACACCATGTATTTGGTATAAAAGGGGTTTATGTTTCATAATAAATCCCTATACTTGATTTTAAAAAGATAACTAACATGAGGGCCTTCATACATTGATACCTTTCATGTTCATTTTTTGAAACTAAGAAAATATGGCAGTGGTTGTGTATGTTGTTGATAATGTTATCAGTTAGAGGTTAACCAAGATGGGACTTGTCCACTCATATGATGAGTAATCCATTTGGGCACTCGACTAAGGTAGACTAAATAACTAAATGGGCATACCTATATATTGTACATGTTATGTTCTTAACTATTCAGGTGAGGGAAATGTAATGTGCCCATCTACTTAGAATTATTGACATGTGATTTATTCATCCACCTAGTTAGTATATACTCAAAAAATATAGAATTTATATATAGACTATATGGGATCAACATGCTCCATGTCCTATGATAACTGGTTGTCTTGGAAAAAGTTATTATATGATTATTCATACATTCATATGATGCACCTGATGGAAAAAGGTATAAAGAGTCATGTGGTTGATAATGATCATTCCAAATACCATTTTAGCTTGGGTATCATAATTGTTTTTAGAGGAAACCCATTACATACATTTATGAATTCAGGAATTTATATTTATTTTCCATAATATAAAGGCTCTTGCTATTATAATTTTTTTGACTGAATATGGATTAAGTTTTACAAAACACAAAGAGATGCTCTAAAAGTATTTTAGTGTTCATCCAAAAAGTGTTTTGGATGGAAATAAACTAGGTATTGTATATGGTGTGATAGATTGTAAATTTGTTGACACATTTCCATATATATTTTTGAAATATAAAAAGGAGTTTTGGATATGGTTTTATAAGTTATTTTATATGATACAATATATGGTGAATTAACATGATGTCTAAGAGGCTTTAGTGAATATGGGAGATGGATTGATATATTTCTTAAATCCAATATAGACATGATTCATTTTTTTGATATATCATATAACATGAAACATTTAATATATTGATTAAATCATACATGAAATCCTAGGAATTCATATTCCTTGAATTTAGGATATGTTAAGTCTTTATATAATATATATTTCCTCTTCTCAAAATAATCATAGCATATGAACATGGAAAAGTCATTGGGATGAGAATCATTTTATATGATTTATATAACACTACATGAGAGTCAATAATAGTAATATGTTAATAGTTAATGATCAAGAATATTTCACCAATCATCTATCATTAATAAATGTTTCATATAATGAAAATTTTAAAATAATTGATTTGTCCAATGGTTATAAATGGACTTTTAGTGATGCCATTACTCGAATGTTTCAAAACGTTCAAGTAAATTCCATAGAATACATGGGAGTATCCTGAGGGAATATATTAGGAGGATGATACCATTGAAATGGTCATCAATGAGATCAATGTTTCCTACCAATTCTCTCTTGAATCTCTCTTATCCCACTATCCTTTTTTACCCATGGTATTAGCATAACATGAATGTGAGGAGGTTCCTTCCCAAGATGTCGGGTGATTCAGTTTTCCCACGAATACATCATAGAGGTAGGAACATAATATTAGCTCTTAATAGATCATTATAAACTATGTGATTTAAGATAGGAGTTGTTGTATTCATCAGTTCAATGTTCATGAATATAATATTCATTTATAATTTAAATGGTTTTAGTTTCAATGTATAATGATCTTGGGTTTATGGTACTTAATGTTTTCCAGTACCTTGTACAAGTGTTGTTTAATACTCAGAAATCCAATAGATATATCCAAAATCGAACGTTAAATGAAATTTACGACACTGTAGTTGTGTTTAGAATGGGTTTTTTTCCAAGGAAAGGTATAAATTATGTGCTCGAGTGTCGATTTGTAGACCGATTATTTTTTTGGGTTTATTTAAATCCCTAAATTACTTGAATTAAGACATGTTAATATTTTTAAATTTCATTATTGGTGACATAGAATTTAGGTGACCATTTTTCGATGACAGACCTTTTATGTATATTTTTGTGTAGAATATATTTAATTAAATGATGTACCCTTCATGAGAGGTAATAATATGAGGTTTTATAATGGTAAATATTTAATGTGAGTTAATTATGAATTATGGGGAATGAATTTATGGGGAGAAATAATCTCTTTATCAAAGTTTATTTTCCTCTGTAGGAAATTCAATAGGAATATCACCACTATATTTTCAATTTTCATTAGAAACCCTTAATGAGATCTTTCTCTCCCTCACAACATAACAAATGAATGTTCTTTATAATTTTATTATTTTTCATGGTGGTGGTTTTGATGAACTCTGACTAAGTTGATTTTTTTGTAGAAATAACTATTCACTAATAACATAGTACACTCTTTATAAACAACACACCTACCTTATATTGTGCAATTAATCCTCTTCTTCTCATTAACAAATCTCCATTATTTAAGGTGTTGTAATGATTAAAATTTTTGAATCATTGAAATTCAAGAAACTACCAAAAATCTGGTTATAATTTAATTGAGGATTATTACCATGAATAATTCTTGGGAATTAGAAAAGTTAGTAATTGGATTTAATTTATTTAATTGACAATGATTTTGTGGTGATTAAATAATAAATATTCTTTCATTTTTTTTCCAAATAAACCGTTCTTCAAACAAAAAACATTATAGTGATTTATAGAGATAAAAATATTATTATTTAAACTAAAGTATTTTATTATATAATTCATTCTTTCATGTGGTTTATTTATTTTATCAAACTAAAATTTTGTTTCTATTCTTATTGAGGTGTTAGAGAAATGTTTTTGGATTTATAATAACTCATATATTAAAATAATGAATAAATATTTCAATCAATTAATAATTTGGGTAATCATCCAATCACATGAATAATTGATTTAAAACAACAATATTTTTACCATATAAGCTTAAATATTTTGTAATAAATGGATTATGTTAGGGGATTAACATGTGGATGATGACACCATGTTTATCTATTATTCTATTTTAATAATTTTCCTTTGTTGATTTATCAAATTTTTTTCATGCCGATGAAACATTATTTGTAACGACCAGAACTTTTATAAAAGAAATTCCATTTTTAAATGAATAAATGTCTTATATATGTATTTTAAATATAGAAAACACATGGACTACTTTGGTTATATTGGACTGTTATAAGTTATATCCTATCGTATTTAAAATACCATTAAGCATCATAATTGTTGATAATATATCCCTTGAAAAATGATCATATGAAAAGTATATATTAAGGGTTATGATAAAGTCCTATTGACATAAGAAAAAGAAACGATGAACTCAACTAGTCAGATCATACCCTATGAAGCCCATTTATCTGAGCTTAAAAGGGAGATAACATATCTGGGATTTTACCTTGTCCAATCCAAATATGAGATCCAATAATTAAAGCATGAATGAAACCATTTACAGGAGAAGTTAAAGCTTATCGAGATCATAGCCAAAACCATGTTCACCAAACCACCCCACAAGAATCTCATCATCACACACCTTACCCTTAGGGAGTTCGTTGGTTTAATAAGGGGTTATGTATCTCAACCCTAACAATATAAATAAGTATATTTTATTTCCAATAAAATAATGATTATATTTATTCCATATTATTTTTAATATGTTAAATTGTTAAGTAGTGAGTTTGATAATAAATAGATTTTGATACGACAAAAATCGAATTGTATTTTTGGGTAATATTCATTTTTAATTAAGACATTACTTTTGATGAATTCAAGAATTAAATTATATTTTAATAAAATATTATTATTAAATAGAATATATTAAATATAAATTATAATATAATTTTATAAAGTGAAAACACAATCCTTATAAGGGTTAGAAAATTTTTATAGTCAGAAAACCAGTATTTTTCAATAAACAAATATTTTAATTTAAAAGTTTAATTTCTCATAGATAGATAATTATTTTGATAAAATAAAAATAATTTTTGGAATCAACATGTTAAAATTATCTGATGTTTAATTTTTCATAATTTTCTAAGATAGTTGAATTTTTGGATAAAAATTAAATACTGTACACATATACAGTGTGTATTTTGACAACACAATGACCCAAAAGTGATGTAATATGTTCCATAACAGTTATCAAGGGCCAAATATATATTTAACCTTTAAAATAATGTGTTTTTAGGTTATTTTATTAATTTTATAATCCCTTTATTAATCCTCCAAAACCCATATTATATTTTAAGGGTTTAAAATAAATTCTTTGTAAACATGACTCACTTCCACACCACTAAGGGTATTATTTTAATATTCTAGGTTCATGGAATTATAAAATAATTAAAACCAATCATCTTTGGCAGAAAACATAGAGAAAACTACGCTAAGGTTTGTGGTTTTGATTACTTTATTGTATAGAGTCCAAAACCTAATTTTGGAAAATAATAAAGTGCTCCCTTTTATCTTCCTATATAAACCCACCCAAGCACCCAATACTATTCACTCAAAACCGGTGGATCATGAATATACTCTTACATATCCTTTCTTTATCCCCTCCAAGGTTCCCGAATGGTCTCAAGAAGCTCCACTCAAGATTTTGGAAACCCCCTCTCAATGCAAGGGATTCTCTCCTTCTTCTATATACTCAAGCACCTTCTTTATGTAATTCCCTATTTATTTCAATTCATATTGAGGGGATATGATTTTAAATATACCTCTTACCGACCTTGTAATTTCTAAGTAATTATATAACCCTTTTAATCTCATTAATCCCTCTCAATATTCATTATATACCCCTGTTATGTTGTCAAAATTATCTTGCATTTTTTCCATAATAAACTTTTATTCAAGAACCCTTTTTGTATTATGCCTTTTAATTCCAAATTTTTCTTGTTAGATTATGTTATTATATATCCCTATTAATTACCTTATTATGTACATGTGATGATAAACCCATTTCACTCTCATTATTCCCTCCCATGATTCATTATGGACCCCGGTTATGCTGCAGAAATTATACTATGATTTTTCCATACCAAACCTTTGTATTGTGAATACCATATCCATTTCCACTCAAGGGTACTCACCTTGAAAAACATATCCTTATTTGATTGGGGGATTCCATTTATTTATTATACACCCCTTAATCGAGGGATTAAATGTGATTAAATATGATCCTATATTGAATTATCTATATGGCACACTTATGCATGTACATGATATGAAAGAGATGGGTGCACCCAGAATTATATAGAACTCCAATGCATTGGGTAATGTTTTTGTATCATGAGACATCATGTATGGGAGAAGGGAGTAAAACTAATCCATTATGGGTCTTTTTCCACCATGTTATTAAGTCTTGGAGATTAGCCCTGACCTATGTTTATGATATCATGGTTAATTTTGTTTCCACATTCCTATGTTTCTTTCATGCTATCATGTTTTATCATGCCTAATTTTTCAAGATTATGATTCTCAACCCTTTTATAATCCATTGAAATTACTATTAAATAACATTTAATACTTTCATCATGTTATGCTTTTTTTATTCCCTTAAAAAGATTTATATTTAACCCCTTTCTTATGCATGTCCCCAGGTTATCCTGTGTAGTTTTAAGAGAACTGGACTTTTAAATCTTGTTAAGAAATTTTTCAATAATGTTGTCATATCCATGTATAAATTTAATGTGCTATGTACCTAATTTCTAAAATTCACTAGGCTAAATGATCTTATGGGTTTGACTAAGTGTGTTTTTATATAATAAATCATGAAATTAAGTGTATTAAAGATATGGGATATCATTGTTGGTATTAGATAAAATTAGAGTTATTTTTAGTATTCAAAAATGAAACACTAGAAGAATCCTAAGGGATAACACTAAACATAAAAAAATATCCCAAAATTTTGGTAAAATATATAGTAGGTGGTTTCTAAGAAAATAAAAACTTTTCTCGATACTACAGGTGAATGTGGATCTGGCATAGAGGTACCTAGGGGTAATAAACCCGAAAGGGAGCATTGTTCTGGACTCGATCGTCACTTGGTTCATGACAATGGGTATTTCTTCACACCGGGTTGACACTCCCAAGTGATATTCTTTGGTAAATACACAAGCTCCATATGAACTATTATTAAAACAATTACCATAAGATTTTATATGAGGAAATAGATCATGGATAAATTATATTGAATCTTATAAATTTATAGGTTAATGAATACATGTCATTTATGAGTTATCCCTGAGATGTTCATGATTTCCAATCTATGTGTTTAATAGTTGAAAAATAATCATCCCAAATTTTCCATTTATTCTAGTTAATGGCTGTGAATAAGAGAAACCAAAACAACAACCAATGTGAGGGGAAATGTGATGACTACCCAAATGAGATGACTAATATTATGATAGATCAAGTGAGATATATTATGATTATGCCAAAACAACTATCAAAAATCATGATTAATAATTGGAATATATATGACTTTCTAAACATGTCAAAGAATAGGTGGACTGTGTCTCAAGGAATTTCATTTTATAAAGGTGATAAGGGAAATATTTCCAAATTCCTTTGTAAAAATAAGTGAAAAAACGAATTAAGGGAAATGTCACAAAGGAACTATGAGATATTTTAAGTGAGGAAAGGTAGGTAATAAAGTATCCAATTTCCATGAAAAAATGAATAACATTATGGAGGGAACTAAAGATCAATCTAAGGCATCATATATAGTTTTATGTAATAAATGAGGATAAGTTGGGAATATCCAAGACAATTCTCTATTAAAAGGGCTAACAAGCATGCTAAGAACTGAAAATATCAAAGAATAAGGGAACACAAAAATTCTTATACTGAGACAGATCATGATAAATGAAGTACATGTAACCTCTACTTCAGTGTACCACTACCACAAAACCAGGCAAGGCAGGCACCGACCTTTATCAGTGCTAACGAAAAAGTGCTGATAAAGGGGTAGGCCTTTATCAGCGCTAGATAAAAGCACTGATAAAGGTTATATTTACCAGCGCTTTACTTCATATGAAATTATTATATTTATATTCAAAAATAATGTTTATTGTATAAATTAAATAAAAAACACATGTTATAAATATATATATATATATATAATTAAATAATTATAAGATTAATAATAAATATATTTATTAGATTTATTAATTCATTATATTTATTAGATTTATTAATTCATTATATTTAATATATATATTTAATATATTTGTTTATATTTAATGTATTTTTTTTATTTATAAATATATAATAATTTTTAATATATATATGTAATTAAAATTATTGAATATATATGTGTTTTCCAATGAATTAGGGTCAATGAATATATCATGCATATATGTTATATGATCATATATGTGCATGAATAATGTTCATTTATAGATTATAATTACATATCACGTTGATGTGTTTTTGATTTATAATTCATTATGTTACCCATATAATATATATGTTCTAAAAAATGTACACTTGTAATTAAAATTACATTATATTTAAAAAATAAATATATATTTTATTATATTTTCAATGATATATATATAAATATACCTTTCAAATACATTTTTAATTATAATTATAATTAACTTTATATAATTAATATATTTATAATCTTTTAAATATATATAATTAATATATTTATTTTATATATTTATATGATTATAAATATAATAACTATATTTCTTATAATTTTATAAGTACAAATAAAGATATATTTATTTTGAGTTATAATTATTAATAAATAAATATATATTTATCATAAATATCATTTTAAATAAATATATAATAATATAAAAAAATTATTAAATTTATATATTTATCAGCGCTTTTATTAGCGCTGATAAAGTATGGATTTATCAGCGCTATAAAAGCGCTGATAAAGTGGGTCTTTATCAGCGCTAAAATGGAAAGTGCTGATAAAGACATCCTTTATCAGCGCTACAAAAGCGCTGATAAATTCCTATCTTTATCAGTGCTAAAAAAGCACTGATAAAGGGGGTCTTTATCAGCACTTTTCATTTTAGCGTTGATAAAGACCCCTTTATCAGTGCTTTTTACTAGCACTGATAAAGGTCCCCACGGGATTTATAAATGCCACCGGGTCCTCCTCCTCCTCCCCGCACCCTGTCAAGCTCTTGCGGAAGCCCTACCCTACGCCTCCGCTGCTGCCTCCTCTCTACCGCTGCCTCCTTCTCCTTCTCCTCTGCCGCGACCACCACCTCATTCTCTTCCTCCGATGCCTACTTCTCCTACTCCTACTCTTGTTGCGACTCCTCCTCCCCACACCCTATCAAGCTCTCATGGAAGCCCTACCTTGCACCTCCGCCGCTGCCTCCTCTCTGCCGCTGCCTCCTTCTCCTCCTCCTCTACCGTGGCCGCCATCTCATTCTCCTCCTCCAGCGCCTACTCCTCCTCCTCCTCCTCCGCCTAATCCGCTGCCTCCGCTGCCTCCGCTGCCTCCGAGTTGCCTCGGTTGCCTCCGCTCCCTCCGCTGCCTCTGCTACCTCCACTGCCTCCCCTGCCTCCCCTGCCTCCGCTGCCACCGCGCTGCCTCCGCGCTGCCTCTGCTGCCTCCACTGTCGATGCCTCCTCCTCCTCCACCACCAGGTCCTCCTCCTTAAGGCGAGTAAAATTGAATTTGCATGAATTGATTATGTTTTCATTTATTGTCAATATTGAGATTAATTATGATTTGGCGTGATTCTTGTGTGTGATGGTTGTGTGTGTGACACATGTATATGTGGTTGGATACTTGTTTGATATTTATTAGCTCTCCCCACAATTGACTTGTGATAGAAACATGAATAGAGAGAGTATTTTTTGTGAAAGGTTGTTATACTAGATTAGGATTTCACTCCGTCTAGTGGCCCTTAGTATGGATATTTTTCTGATTTTGGATACTACCCCATAGTTAGGCCAGGTAGGGTTTGAACCGTCCATGTTGGTGAATTCACATCATGAGGTGAGTCATGCCAATGGGATGAGACATATGTTTAGTATGTTCTATATTGTACACTATTCTCCTTGGGTTCGAAAAAAACAAACCTTAATAGGGTTTCTACCAATTCCTACCCACTACCCACTCTCTTTGGGTTGGGTCATATACCAATTTAAATATCACATCCTTTATTATAACATAAAAGTGCCACCAACCTCTCACATTGGGTGTGATTCACTTATCCTCTAATTCCACAACATAGTAGCTGCTCCCCTCTCACTTACGGTGGGTTTCACCATCACATCACATAAAAAACAATTTGAGGAGGGAATCTCTATATAAAACCTCTAACAAAACTACTAAAAACCAATACTAAGTGATCCCCATTTCTATATCTCATATCATATTATCATACAAAAAATGATCTAAGGAGGGAATCACAATATCCAACCTCTATCACAAGTCAAAATGCACCATCAATAGGTGGATCCCATGGAAGTCACACAAAAATCCCCTTTGACCAATGCCTTCTTACTCAAAGTAGGGTCCTACCAACACCTTATCACTTAAATAATGGCCATCCATCTAGTCTCATGCCACAAAAAATATAAATAGTAATCTAAGGAGGGTATCTAGATAGCCAACCTCTCGTACTAGCTAAACCACATCATCAATAGGTGGGCCCCATGGATGATCATACTTCAACTAGGTGAAATTCATATGAAGTCCCAATCTCTTAGTCGGTCTGACCATAAATGATAAAAGTCACCATCCATTTAGCCTTGCATAATAATCTCCTTAAAACCATCTTGGTTATACATGAAAATTATTCCCAACCTATCAACATTCTAATTCCACCTATTAGAGAATCTACTGGGTTCTACAAACCTAACCCATCTCTACTCATTGATACCAACACACACTCATCTCTACATGGTAATGTCACAACCCACATGCTATACTTGATCTAGGCATCGATAGTCTAGTCTATATCATCTTATAATTCCCACATTAAAACTCATTAAAACTAAATAATGACCATCCTAATAAACTCACACTAAGATCCTTGGATACCCTATGCTAAGTCATCCAGACTACTAACATGACCCTCACTTAGGTACCATATCATATCTCCCCTTGGCGATCTCTTAATCTAATTATAAGGAGGAAATCCTCTATGTCACACTTCACCAATCCCTATATGGAATATCCTACTCATCACACACACCATGACTCTTATATATCCTTAAGAGGGTGTTCCCCATCATATGTGAGATATAAAACTATATTATCCATCTTCTTTAAGCCTAAGACTCTAATACCTACTCAAATAGCCTTAAAAAAACCTAACTAGGCTATAAAAATCTCATACCAAACCTGATCCTCTTATAAACAAAACTAGAAACCTCACCTCCATGGAGACATAATCTCTAGATGATCACAAAATCACAAACATTCAATAGAACCCTCACTCCATCTCTTGGTGGATCAAAAACACCCTATTTATTTACCTAGGTTGCTCTTGATTTCTATCCCTTTCACTGGGATACATATACTTATGCATGAATTCACAATCATGCATAAATTGGAACATGGTTTTGTATTATAGGGTCCACCTACCTCAAAAAATTTAGTAACCCCCTCACTAAGATCAACTCATCCTCAAACAAGACTATACATGCCTTATCTAATCTTGTACCAATGATTGAGACAAAATCTCAAGGCACAATTCCCAAATAATTAATTTAAGAAACTTATAATTAATTATTCACCTTAATATAATTAGGAATAATCTTTTAAAAACTCACTAGGAAACACAAAACCACCTAACCACACAAAACATGGTGTGTTCATTATACGAGGATAACCTCTAGCCAATACAAACATAATCTACATTATCTGAATTGATTTGAAGATGATATAGTAAAATCATCACACAAATCCTAGTTAAAATCATCCCAAATCATAGGGAAATAAAGGATTATAGTAATGGAGTAAGTATGAGGGAAGAACTCATTAACGCACTATAAAAAATCCCAAGAACCACCCCTCATCAGGGGGGGATCGAAGAGAGGAAGAGAATGGATGAATCCCACGAACCACCCAAGATTTGCTATTAATGAGCACGCCCCCACCATTTTTGATGTATCTAGTTTTTTATCTAAATTATACTCATATTCCTTCTCCCCTAACCTATATACCCATCCTTTGGATTTCAAATAGGATGAATATAAATAAAGAATGGATGAATGCAAATCAGTTGACAAAACAGTATGAAGAAGGTGTGAAAGTGTTTATCAAGTTTTCAAAAGATCATGCATATGACCCTTCTCAAATCCTTTGTCCATGTTTACGCTGTTGTTATTCAAAACAAATTAGTCTAGAGGAGTTGTAAGAACACTTGATCTGTCACGGAATAGATTAGAGTTATACATGTTGGAATAAACACGGGGAAACAACGAATGTAGGTAGTGGCTGGGATAACACTGCATTTTATGTATCATCTGATATGATTACAAGCATGAACAATGAAGATCACCGTATGGAGGATGTGATTACAGATGTGAATGATGATGAAGATCTTATTGAGGAAATGAGAAGCACCATCGAAGATGAACTTCGTGATTGCCCAAAATTGTTTGAGAAGTTAAAAAGTTGTGTAAAGATGCCATTGTATGCTGGTTGCAGTAAATATACAGCACTGTCAGCCGTACTGAAGATGTATAATTTGAAAGCAGACAACAGGTGGAGTGACGCCAGTTTTACGGAACTACTTGCTCTCCTGAATGACATGCTCCCATAAGATAATGAGCTCTCAAGCCGAACATACGACACCAAACGAATGCTACGCTCGATGGGTATGATCTCTGAAAGAATACATGCCTGCCTGAATGATTGTATACTATTTCGCAAGGACCACAAATCACTTAAAGAATTCCCAAAGTGTGGTGATTCTCGATACAAGAAAGATGAATCCAGTCCTACTAAAGTTGTATGGTAGTTTCCAATCATTCCAAGGTTTAGGATCCTATATGGAAGTGAGGAGACTGCAGGAAAATTGACATGGCATGCAGATACAAGAATTAAATATGGGATACTACGTCACCTGACAGACTCTCCTCAGTGGAAGAGAATTGATCATGAGTATCCTGAATTTGGAAACGAGTCGAGAAACCTTCATCTTGCGTTATCTACAGATGGAGTGAATCCATTTGGTTTTCAAAGCAACAGTCACAGTACTTGGCCGGTTATGTTGGTAAATTATAACTTACCATCATGGTTATGCATGAAACGAAAATACATCATGTTATCTATGCTTATATCAGGACCAAAACAACCGGGTAATGATATTGATGTTTATATAGCTCCATTGATCGAAGATTTGAAATTATTGTGGGATTCAGGTGTTACGTTGTATGATGCTTACAAAAAGGAATATTTCTCTTTGACAGCCATGTTGTATGGGATGATAAATGACTTCCCTGCTTATGGAAATTTTTCAGCATATAGAATTAAAGGAACTCAAGGGTTTCCTGTTTGAAAACAAGGTACACAATCAATTAGGTTGAAACATTCATTAAAAACCGTGTTTCTAGAACATTGCAGATTTCTACCCCGACGACATAAGTACCGATCTTAGACGACATCATTGGATGGAAGTTCAGAAGAACGTGCAACACCGTCTCCACTAACAGGCAATAAATTGTTTGAGAAAGTTAAAAATGCGGACACTACTTTTGGTAAAACGACTTCAAAAAACCTTACGAAAATCGGTTGAAAAAAGAGATCTGTTTTTTTTGAATTACCATTACAGAATTGTCTGTATGTCAGACATTTTCTTGATGTTATGCATGTAGAAAAAAAATGTATTTGATAGTGTCATCGACACGTTGCTAAATACACCTGAAAAAAAAGATAGAATTAAGGCAAGGTTGGACATGGTTGAGATGGGAATACGAGAAGAGTTGGCACTAGTGAAGGGTGAAAACAAAAATTTCTTCCTCCTACTGATAACACTCTTTCCAGGCAGAAGAGATATCAGTTTTTCAATTTCTTGAATGACGTAAAGGTTCCAGAGGTGTATTCGTCAAATATCCGGAACCTTGTGTCAATGAGCGGTTTGAAGTTAAAAGGTCTGAAATCACATGACTGCCATGTTTTGATGCAAGATCTCATTCCTATTGCTTTACATTTCATTTTTCCCAAGAATGTCCTCCATACATTAACAAAACTATGTTTCTTCTTCAAAGCTATATGCAACAAAGTTATAGACCCTGTGAAATTGCCAACTATGGAAAGATAAATTGCCGTCATATTATGTGAATTAGAAATGTTCTTCCCACCTTCCTTTTTTGATATGATGGTTCATTAGATGTTCCACTTAGTGAGAGAGATTCAACTATGTGGTCTTATACATTACATATGGATGTCATTACAACACATTCATTGTTTAGCGGCGGTTCTAAGAACCCCCCCTAAACCTGTTTTAAAAAAGGTTTCACGGCAGTTTATAATAAACCGCTGCGAAACCCTGGTTTTTTTACAGTTGGCCCTTCCCCCCTCCCTGACCCTCCTCACATTTCCCACGGCCCCCCGCTTCCCCCGCGACCCCGGCCCCCCGCTTCCCCCAGTGACCCGGCAACCCGGCGACCCCGGTGACCCCGCGACCTCGGCGACCCCAACCCCCCACGACCCCGGCGACCCCGCGACCCTGGTGACGCTGCTTCCCCGAAGACCTATACGAAACCCTAAGGTTGGTTTTTTAAAATTCAAACTAAATGTGAGTTAGTGTAATCCCATAAATTGAAACATTACTAGGTGTTATTAGTTCCAACCCTTATGTAAGGATAGTTAATCATTTCCTTGAGATTCTCCATTAAATGAGAGCATGAGAGTTATTCGTTGGCCTCATGAGTAGGAACTTATTTTCTAAAATGGAACTTAGGGTTTATGGGTGTTCATATGGTGTTTTGACCCATTTTAGGGGTGTTATATTCACATAATTCTTCATTTTAGTGGGTTATACATTCCTAGAGCATGATCAGGCACCTAATAGGTATTATGGAAATTCATTATCTTTTGTAATGAAAGGATAGGTATGTCATCAGTTGGATTATAATTAGTATAGAATAATGAAACTCTAGGTTATATTTTTTAGATCATTGGATATAAGGATGTATAAGGATGATGTGAATATGGATATTATTGAAGAATTTTTCATTTCATTGGTAAATCATAGGGATGATGCATCGATAAACTTGTTTCCCATTGATTTATTGAATGGTAAAATGATCCATACAAGTATGGTTGAAATTATTAAATCATTGAGCTATTAAATTTTTATCATGTGTAATCTCCAAGTTAGAGAGAATTTGAATATAAAGGAAATATGATTCATCCTAATGTTAGGGAAGATTTTATAAAATCATTTAGTGTCGTAAAACGATGAGTCAGTTTAGTTTTGGATTTTATTCTATATGTTATGGTGAACATGTACATGCCTTAGGAGGAGGGTTACACATATGTATGATGGTGAATCTTATCAAGCATGCATCCAAGTGGTTGGTTACATATCTTTTTGAATATCTCTTGGAGTAAGATTTAGACCATGTCCAGAACCCATAATCGGTGGTGGTGGGATCATGTGTCATTTTATGAGTTCACAAA
This sequence comes from Viscum album, assembly GCA_963277665.1. Taxonomy (NCBI): domain Eukaryota; kingdom Viridiplantae; phylum Streptophyta; class Magnoliopsida; order Santalales; family Viscaceae; genus Viscum; species Viscum album. Next base: position 626,003,651 of record OY728165.1, read on the forward strand.
TTTATTAAATGTTGAATATTACACTTTTAAGGTAGGAATAATAACATTTAATAGGTTTAGTGCATCATTCCAAGTAGAGGGAACACAATAGTACATTAACTATTGTATATGGTAATCACTGATTTTGAATTCCAATGGGGTTGGTAAATGAGAAATGATTTAGTTATTATAAGGAAGAAACATGTTGATGTGGTTGGTGGTGTACACAACCCTTTAATTTTATGCTCATTCACTCTGATTATGTCATCATATTCATATAATATTTTATACTCACTAATAAGATTTTATTTTTAATGAAAATGTTTACCTTTTATGAGAATTTTAGATCAACCTTATTATGATTTATTTTCCCCAGCTCCCCCTGGCTGGACATCCCCCCTGTTGGAGCCCACCCCCTGGCTAGACATCCCCCTAGCTTCCCCCCTTGGCTGGACAACCCCCCTGCTAGAGCCCTTCCCCCTGGCTAGATAGCCCCCAGCCCCCCCTGGCTGGACAGCCCCCCATCTCCCCCTGGCTGGACATCCCCCAGCCCCCCCGAATGGACAGTCCCCCAACCCCCCTGGATGGACACCCCCCCTGACTGGACAACCCCCCATCTCCCCCTATCTAGACAACACCCCCTGCTGGAGCCCCTCCCCCTTGGCTAGACAGCCCCCCGGACTAGACAACCCCCCGGAATGGACAGCCCCCCCGGCTGGACAACCCCTCCCCCATAGCTGGACAACCCCCCTATTGGAGCCCCGAACACACATACAATCATAATCAGCACATCATTCATGTCAATACAAAGCATCCCCCATAGGGTCAAAATCCATAACTATAAAATATAACAAACGAGGCTCATAGAGGACTCACACATTCATTAAACTTGATGTTTAAATTTAGCCTTTAAATGTTCCAAGAACGAATGTAATGAAATATATCGACTCAAATAAATCCTTAATGTGGTGTTCTTAGATTTGAACCTAGAGTAATGGTAGTTTAAAAATTTCTTAATTAGTTTCCTTGAAATGGGATTATGATCATTACCTGTAGGCCTATTTTTCTATTTCTTGGACCGAAATGATAGGACCTTAAGCCTAGGGAACTTTTAGGAATTACCCCCTTATAGGGTCGATGCTGTATGTTTTTGTAATGGGATTTCCAAAGGTAGGTAATTCCATTATAACTTAAAATCTGTGATAAATTTTTATAAGGAGTTTCAGACATGAGGTGCATTTTAGGTGCAATTTTGTCTTAATTATAACACATAGTTTCTAAAATGGCACCTAGGTAGGATAGGTGGTCCTGAAAAATTTTGACCCTTTTTTCAGGAATGTTCATCATGTAACGGCTAGTTTCTATCGGATTGAAATTCCTAGGTAATGTTAAACCATATATAAGGTTGTTTGACCATTCTTCTTCACTGTTATCAGTGTTGGATGACTCAAGGGGTCGTTAGCATGCTTTATACTCATACAAGACAGTACAACTCTACACAAGTAGTTCTTATGGATCATTGAATACCAAGATTCATAGGTCTGATAATAGAATGGATAGTATAAAGTATTTTCCATTTTGATTTTGAAAGCTTAGGGCACTATATGTTGATACATGTGGTAACCGTCACGTTTCAAAAATTGATTATGAAACCATATGTATTCAGTGGAAATAGTTCAATCAATGATCATCTATGATTTAATCTCCACTTATCTATGAGGTTGAGATACCCATGTATTAATAAAAAATATATGTTATTCCAAATCTCTGGATGATTTCATAAATATGATCAAGTGATTTGATATACTAATCTATTATTATTGGCTTATATACATTATGTCATAGAACATGTTGATATAACTTAGAGGAGTGTCATGTGTACATTAAAATTTGAATCTAATCTGGAATTACTTTTAGAATATAGTTTTTTTCTCTTCAATATAATGATGGTTAAACTGGGGAGGACCATTTGATATTGGTTGATGTTTATTTTGAATTACCATGGGGGGTGTATACATTAGAAACGTGTCAGTGCTTGCAATGTAACACACTGATGGAATGATTGGCTATGCATGCCACCTATTTAGACATCATTAGTTAGTGATGAAATTAAATGGTTATTCTAGAGGAATAAAAATACACATCTTATGGTAAACCCATCATATTCAGGTAGTGATGATTATTATGTGGGAGTAGTGGATCTATTCTAATGAGGTCAACCTATTGTTGTTTTATTATCCTTCCCTTTGCGTAGTTTGACATAATTGGTTTGAAATCCATTATAAAACCAACAAAGTTATGTTATAGAATTATAAATTCAATAAAAACATTACTAACCACTTTAAAAAATTTTAAATGGCCACATGGGAATTTTCATAAGCACAGGTCATGTGGGTTCCTTCAAATGAGAGGGATGAAAGTGAGAACGAGTTTGTTTGAGAGGGGGGGGGGGGGGTCAATGGACTATTTTTATTTTGGAAGGTATGAATTTCCTTAGGCTTGAGTTTGGGAGCATTCCTTTGAGTGGTGACTAGGGTTACACATACACAGTTGATAGTGTTCTAGGTTTGGTTTTATTTTTGGGGATGTTTAGGTTTCATCCTATCTAGTCTTTTTATTATGTTGGTTATCATGTTCTATAATGTACTCGATTAATTTATATTTATTTTATGTGATGGTATGGTTCATGAGTTTTTTATTATTCTTACTACATTTTAATTTATCTAGATGTTTCATTGTTATTGAAACTGTCTATTTTGAGCATGGGAATCTGATATAAGGATGGGTGATACTGGATTTTCCATTTGGAATATGTGATGTTACTACAACAAAACCGATGTTTAGCGGTGGTTCTTTGAATATATTTATTGATTGTTTTAATGCTATTTTATGAAATTCCTTGTTTTTTGTGCAGGCGCATTATGATATACATGGGTAAAAGCTGGATCACATTACTGAGGAACACACCTCAGTATGTTAAGGGTTTGAATGAGTTTTTAGATTTTGCAATTTCTAATCGATCTGTTGAAGGGAGAATAAAATCTCCATGTCCTAAATGTAAATTTAGAACATGGTTGAAGAGAGATGAGGTTTATAAACATTTAATACTAAAGCAATTCCTTGCTTAATATTTTTTTTGGATTTGGCATGGAGAATCAAACGTTACAGAAAGATTGAGCACTGATGTTAATCCGCATAATGAGGTCCCAAGTTCGTCGACAATGGAAAATGAAATGAAAAACCTAATAAATGATGCATTCGACACTGCAAGACACCACTATCAGCATCAAAACATATCAGAACAACCAGAAGAGGGTGTTATAAATTTCAACGTGACAAGTGATGTTTTTGAGAGTGTAACACAGGCAGATCAAGATTGTCACATATCATTAGATCCTTATATTGATTCTGTGGATCCAAATGTAAGAGGAAACTTCATTGAGGAAAATGCGTTTCATGATTTAGATGATGATGAAAATCAATAGTTGTATAGTGGGTGTTTGAAATATTCAAATCTTTCATTTCTGTTGAAGTTGTACCATATCAAATGTCTATGTGGAATTACAAATAAGGCAATGTCTATGATATTGGAATTGATTCATGATGCATTTCCTGAAGAAAAAATCTCAGAATCTTTTTATGATATGAAAAAAGTTGTTAACAAGCTTGGTCTGAATTATACAAAAATACATGTGTGTCCCAATGATTGTATTATTTATTGGGGAGAGGATTCAAGTAGACAGAATTGCAAGAAATGTTCTTCTTCTAGATGGCATGCAAAGGGTGATGTTGGAAGTCTGAATGAACATAATTTCATGGAGAAGAAGAAAAGGAGCACACCTGCAAAGGTTTTGCGTTACTTTCCTTTGAAGCCTCGATTGCATAGATTATTCATGTCATCGAAAACCACCGAACACATGAAGTGGAATTCTGTAGATAATAACAATGATGGGTTAATGAGACATCCATGAGATTCCCAATCGTGGAAGACATTTGATTCATTACATATCGATTTCTCAGCTGATCCTAGGAATGTTCGATTGGGATTGGTTGTCGATGGATTCAACCCATTTGGGACTTTGAGTACCAATTATAGCATTTGGACAGTTTTTTTGATCCCTTATAATCTGCCTCTGTGGATGTGTATGCAACAAACATCTTTTATCCTTTCGATGATTATTCCTAGAAAACAAATGCTTGGAAATGATATTGATGTATACTTGCAGCCTTTGATTGACAAATTGTAGGAGTTATGGAGCAACGATGTTGAGACATTTGATGCTTCTTCTAAAACATTTTTCAAAATTCATGCTGCTTTAATGTGGATCATTGGTGACTTCACTGGGCTTGTGAATTTATCTGGTTGGATCACTTACATGGGTTTAGCTTGTCATGTTTGTAACGTTGATTTTGAGCCCAAATGGCTACCTCACAGTAGAAAATGGTGCTTCTTGTGTCATCGAAGATTTCGCGATGCATCTCAATGATTTCGGCTGAACAGATCAAAATTTAATGCTTCCATTGATCTTAGACCACCTCCAAAGTTGTTTAATGGTTTTGAAATATTGAAACATCTTGAAAATGTTGAAACAGAATTTGGGAAGGTTCATCATTTGAATGATAGCGGAAAATGGGTCCGAAATGCATCGTCAAGCGAAACCAGAACGCAACAATGGAAGAAAAAAGTATATTCTTCAAAGATCTGTATTGAGAATTTAATTTGATGCGCCATAATCTTAATGTGATGCATATTGAGAAGAATGTCTGTGACAATTTGATTTTCACATTTCTTAATGAGCATGGAAAGTCGAAAGATCATCTCAATGATCGCAAATACTTACAAGAAATGAACATAACATGCGATCTCTGGCCAGATGTGAATGAAAAGTATCCTCCGACAATTTTTTGCAATGAAAAATAGGGATAAAGATACATTCCTTCGAATGTTAAAGAATGTTAAGGTATCTCATGGGTATTAAAGTAACATCTCGAGGTGTGTTGAGTTGAAGAATCATAAGTTACATGGATTGAAAATCCATGATTCACATATTTTGTTACAATAGTTACTACCATTGGCACTGCGTACATTATTACGTGAAAAAATTACTATTGTTTTACTCCAGTTCTGCACATTTTTCAGAAAACTATGTGAGAAATCTCTACATCCATTTCATCTTGACAACCTCCAGGAGAGGTTTTTATTGACCCTTTGCACAATGGAGATGATCTTTCCTCCTTCCTTTTTTACTGTAATGATGCATTTAACAGTGTATTTGGTTGAGGAAGCTAAATTAGGAGGCCTCGTTCATTATCGATGGATGTATCCAATTGAGAGGTACTTTATTTATATGTTTTCTAGTTAAGTAAACAATTTTTGGTACTTAATTAAATGTATAATTATGTTTATTTTATTTCACAAATATCTTGGGAATTTGAAATCATACGTGAGAAATAAAGCTAAACCAGAAGGCTCAATTGTTGAAGGCTATGTGGTTGAGGAGTGTCTTACCTTTTGTTATCGATACTTGGATTATATTGAGACAAGATTTAATCGAGTTGGACTTGTTGACGACACATCGACTCAATCTCAAATATATAAGAAATCCAAAATATTTACTTCTATTGTCTGATCAGTTGGGAGGACTTCAAATGTGACACTAACTGAATTGGAATTATTACAGGAACATAGATATGTGCTGCTGAATAGTGAAATTGCAGATCCATTTATTCAAGAGTTGAGGATACAAACAAAGAGATGAATGAGAGGCCGAACACAAAATGAGAAAGATATAATGAAAGCTGTTAATAAAGAGCTTGTATAATGGTTTGCACGATGTGTAAGTTTATAAATATTGCAATAAATACGAATATTAGTTTGACACATACATTTTGTAAATCTAATAAAGTATATTTCTTTTTTTAGATCATGAATACTGATACTCGAGCAGAGGTGTCAGAAGATTTGAAGTTTCTTGATAGAGGTCCTCTGAAAGAAGTTAGAAAGTTCGACGCTTATAATGTGAATGACTTTAGATTTCGTACAGTCAATTGAGAAGTGGGTTTGAGAACACAGAATAGTGGTATATTTACATTTGCTAAAGTGGAATACTATGGAAAGCTACATGATATTATTGAATTAAACTACCACAGACATTTTTTGGTTGTTTTATTCAAATGCAAATGGGTCGATATTATCAGAGGTGTTAAAATAGATTCCTTGAAATTTAATTCTGTGAACTTCTCTTGCTTGATGGGTGTTGGTGATCGTGAACTGCATGATCCATATATCTTAGCATCGCAAGAAAAAATGGTATATTATGTGAATGATGTTGCCGATGTAGGGTGGAGTGTAGTTGTTCACGTAATACAAAGAGATTTGTATGATATGGGTGATGAAGTGGAAAATTTGACCTCTAAAATTGAATTTAATCAGCAACATGAAGCAGAATTATTTTTCCATCATGATATTGAAAATATTAGTCTAGCAAGGATGAATGAAGTGGATGAAGCAATGGAGCAGGTAACCGACATGATTGCAGGAGAAAATGATTTTATGTACAATTATTTATTTATTCAGCAACCACTTGTTTCATTTCTGCAGTCATTCATTATCATTGTTATATATATTTTGTCTGTTAGTACTCCATCTATTATCATTTTTATTTTATTTTCTGCACAATTTTTTTGAAATATATATTCTGAACATAATTTTATTTTATTAAATGACAGGAATGCCAAGGAAGAAGCGATACATTATTTCATCTAGTTCAGCGACAGATGACGATCCATCTAGCTCTCTCCCCACGAAATCTGAGGCACGAGCTACCGACACCCCTACACCATCTCCCCCTGCACCATCTCTCACACCATCTTTGGATGTCCCAGTAGAGGGTGAGTCGTCGACTCCCCCTTCAGAATCCTCAGCAGTGGGGCAGCGACGCGCCCCTTCCAGTTCATCCCGGTCATACTGGAGTGTCACTGTCATAGGTACAAATTTTAATTAAATAAATTTATTGCATTTTTTTTATAATAATTGTTTTCTCATTGAACATGACAAAAATGCAACCGTGGGGAAAAACATAAAAATTTCAGATGTTTGGAATCTGAATGGAGAGAAGATTGTTGTGCCATTTTATTCTTACGGGGTCCCTAAGGATGATGCCGTAGGGTTACTTGGCCAGATTCTAGGCCAGCTGGCAACAGAGACCATTTCCCTTCCCATTTCATATGTCGATTGGAGACATATTCCTCCAAGCTATAAAAATGAAGTGTTTGATTCTCAAATCAAGGTAAATTTATTACATTATGGTTTAATTGAATGTCATGTTACTAATATGTTCAAAATGAATTTCTGTATACAGATGTTCTTCCACTTTACCATTGCTGATGTGATAGCACGGAAGTGGACGTTGAAAAATCTAGGTAAGAAGTGGAAAGATTTTAAATGGAGATTATGGTGTGATGTCAACGATGGTTCTTTGACCATGCTGCAAATGTATGAGAAGCTACCCAGTGGGGTACCAAAAGAGCAGTGGAAAGTGTTTGTTGACAGGCATCAGGATCAGAAGCGGATGGTATTGAAATATATATATATTATTATATTATCCTCATTTTACATTTATACATGTATATGAAAAGGACATGACATTAAATACATCTTTCCTTAAATTTCATTTTATTTATTTTAGGACCTCACAAGACATAATGCGTCAAACCGAGCGAATCAAGTCATCCCGCACACTGCGGGCTCAAAAAGTTTTTCTCGAAGACAAACGACATTGGTAATCTTTTATTTAGTTTAAATATTTATAAATATTATCTGTTTAATATATTGAATTGTTGATTTATCTTTGATTAATGCAGTCACATAGTTTAGGCCATGAAGCATCCAGAACTGAACTATGGTTGGATGTTCACAAGAAATCATATGGATGTTTTGTTAATGAGCCTGCTAAAGAAGTTGGGGTATGAAGTCAATTTTTTATCATAATAACTTATTATCAGTTTTTACTGTGTTAATATATATTGATATTTGATTTATAGGTCAAAATTAAAGAACTATGGGATGCCAATCCTACGCATTCCTACTCTATCTCCCAGGATGACCCGGTTGCTAATGTCCTTAGGAAGGAGCATCCTGGGAGAGTGCGCGGGATGAGTTTTGGACTCGTGCCATCTGAGGTTTTTTGCAGGCCACCGGGGATAGCTGCTGCATCTACTCCTGACTTTAGTCAGCCCATACCCGGAGATGCTAAGAAAGAGATTGTTTCTTTATGAAACATAGTTCACCAGCAGGGGGATCAAATATCTGCATTGCAGAAAGAGTTGACTGAAATACGTCAGCAGATGAGCAGATATGCCCCTGGTGGGAGTGCATCAATTGGTGGTATGTAGGTAAATCACAGAAAATCAAAATCATTTAGTTTTCTAACTTTCATTGGTTTTAAGTTTTAATATAAATATGCAACCGTATTTAATTTTCAATATAATGTTATTACAGGTGACAACACAAAGTGGAAAGAAGGTAGAGAGGGTGACGATGCATCATTGGACCCTGAGTAGTTGTTTTGTTGATGTGTAATATGGAAACAGTTGGTTTGTAGATGTATAATTTGTGGCACATAGTTTCCACCACACATTTTCATGTCCTAAAATTTCCTTGATTTCTCATTTTCCTTTTATGCATTTTAATGATTTCTGATATTTCTTTTTATGTCCTGATTTCTCGAGTGTGGTATACATCATTCCATTTAGGCCTATGTTTGAATTGGTAGTAGAGATTTTGGATGATTAGGAGTTAAACCCATTTTTGACGTGTTGAACAAATTGGGTCATTTCATAGTGATCAAGGGGATAGTGTTGTGGACACTTTGGTGAGGTAGAATACTTCTAAACTTATCTTCTATCTTTAGGAATAAATTGTTTGACTAGCCTACTAAGAACTTTTCTAAGGGTCCTATATTATTATTTTTATATGTGTTTGGTTATGACTACTTTATTACTTATGGTTATGAGGAATGGGAACATGGGGGAACACTCTTTAAAGAAGAACAAACTAAATAAAGATAGTAAACTAGTTAAGAGTAAATTAGAAGGAAAAAGTGAGTCGCTTGTACTTTATGGATTTTCATGATATTACTATGCATTGAATCTTATTGATTGAAAATTGATGATATGGAATACTTCTTGTTTTTATCATTTAATAAACTCTCGACCATTATAATAAGATAATTTTTTAAAGATGGTAGTAAAAAGAAATTTTTTAGAAACTAGAATATAATAATTTATATTACTATTGATCATTGAGGTTTAATGTTGTACTTGTTGTTTTCTAGAATTCAAGTGATTTGGGGTGAAATTTTTTGGGTTTAATTGGTGAGGCTAAGAATGGATTTTTAGTGTGTAATTCTATAATTCATCCTGGTATCTATCCCTAAGAATACTATTCTCATCTATCTCACTTCACCTAGAAACAACAGTCTCAATACCTTAAATGAAATTCTTGAAGTTCTTTGACTATTTTTCAAAAAAAAGGTTCTTATTCATGAAGGTATCCACATGAATGGTCTAGGTATCATGAAGTTTCTCTCATGGAATTAGAATTCAGGTAAGAGTAATGTATCACAAGCACTAAGGATAAAAATATTATCAATGTGAAAAATTCATGTCATATTTGAAAAGATAGGTACAAAGAATCATACATGAAAGGTTAGTATCCCCCTCAAAACCCCTCTTCCTATTTATAGGCCTAGGTTAGAGAAGAGTTTCATGATCAGGAGGCCCATATTTCCAGTTTTTAGCAGTTCCTCTCATTCATCAACTCTCATTATGAGGGGGAAATTATTTGACATCAAATAACTCACTCATTACAGGAGATATTATGGAATAAATTGAAATATTGAGGTAAATCCATGACAAAAATGGATCAAAATCAACATAAGGATTCTTGAAGGACTAAACCTTCACACACAAAATGGTTCTTCATGATGGTATATAAGGCATCATAAAAGATGACACACATAAATGATGACAACCATTTCACAATGTATGTCTACTCGTGAAGGTCTCCATCATTCATGAAACGTACCTCATAGGTGGTAACATTCATTAAAAGTATCTTATCACCTCAAAATCACATATAAATACCTAACATAATTTTACATTTAATGGAATTAAAACATTGAAGTTTTTTTAGAAGCTCTAAATTTTTTAAACTTAAACCATCATGAGGAAAACAGATGATTGACCCCTATATGTAGTTATCTTTCATGAACAACCACCCTTGATCTCTTGAAACTCAACACCATGGTTGTGATAAATGTCACAATGGTTGATGATATTTGTGATATTGGTAAAACCCCTTACACTTCTTATGGTTTTGTGGGACATTTTTCATTCAAAAAACATGTCCTATAGGAACTAAGGCATTACCCTAAGACTGGGGAACCCAGTTTCACAAATCTATAACCTTCAAGAAATAGCTAAACTTTAAAAAACCCTTTCACTTCATGTAACCATCCATATTCATGAAAATCACATAACATTTCCAAACATGATTCCTTCTTTCATCAAACCCATCATCATGAATGTTGATTTCTCAATTGTCTTATACCATTCAAATTTGGTTCATTCATGGCTAGATCTTCCACATGACTAGTATCATCGACCCTCATTTCTGGTTTGATTTGTTTTTCAGGGTAGTGGTGCAGCAGAAATAGAAAATATATATTTTTTTCTGGGAAGTTTTTAATGGCGGTTTAAACCGCCGCTAAATCATAATTGGCGGCAGTTTAAACCGCCGCTAAATAGTCGCATCGGCTGCCTCATCCCGCAGCGGTTCCGATGGATTTAGCGGCGGTTTTATGGTGGATAGATTTTAGTTTATTGGCGGCGGTTATAACCACCGCGAATAAAGGGATACCGACGGCTTGTAAAACTGCCGCTAAATTAAGAAAAACTGCCGCTAAATGAGATAGCTACGACGCTTTCCTCAAACCGCCACGAAACACAAATAACCACCGCTAATAGATTACCGACGCCTTATTTAGTGGCAGTTTTTATAAACCGCATCCAAACGGTATAGTGGCGGTTAAAACTGCCGCTAAATGTAAAAAAACCGCCTCTAAACAGCGGTTCTGCTGTAGTGTGTACCCCATTGAACGGTATATGAACATTTTCAAAGGGTATGTCAAAAATCAAAGTCGGCCAAAGGGTTGTATTGCAGAGCGATATATTGTTGAGGAAGCCATTGAATTTTGTACCTAATACCTATCTCGTGTGGAAAGCATTGGCCTACCAAAATATCGTCACACTGGGAGGCTTGAGGGTGAAGGAATTTCTTGAAGACAGGTTGTCACAATCAATATTATAGATCAGGAGCAGGCCCACCTTTATGTTTTTCATAACAGTTTCGACGTTGACCCATATGCTGAAACCCACAAAAAAATTATTAGGCATTTGAATCCATCTAGGGATGAAAAATGGATATCAGATACACATAATTGATAGTTTATAGGATGGTTTCGGGACCATATTTTTAAGAAGTCAGATGAAAATCCAAAGTCAATTTCAGAACGACTTCGATGGCTAGCCAGAGGACCAAGTGTGTATGTATTATCTTACAATGCTTATGTATTTAATGGTTATACATTTTATACTAATGAACATGATGAAGAAAGTACCATGCAGAATAGTGGGGTTAAACTTGTGGCTGAAGCGATGCTTGTTTCTGGTGCTAAGGAAAGAAATCCAATTTATACGAATATTTCATACTTTGGCATCATCAAACAAATATGGGAGTTGGATTATACGAAATTCCAAGTTCCTATTTTTCAATGCAAGTGGGTTGATAACAGGAGTGATGTTAAAATAGATGAATTGGGATTCGTGAAAGTTGATTTCAGTAAGGAAGGGGAGAAAGACGAACTGTTTATAAAAGCATCACAGGCAGTACAAGTATTTTATGTTCCAGATCCCGCAAACCGAAACTGGTCAATTATTCTGCTATCAACCAAAACAACTGAAGGGTCAGATGAAAATTCAACGGAGGATAACCCTTTCATTGAGACTTCACAATCATTTCGTAGTATTCCCAATGTAGACGAAGTTTTGTATGTCATAGGAGACCACAATGAAGGGATATGAATAGTCGATAGAGGGGTCAAATCCTTTTAGCCTTTAAAAAAGAGAGTTCAATAATTAGGTTATTTTTTATTGTAATATAGATTGTGTTACATTATGTTATTATATGTTTTTTTCTGGTTTTATGTGATCTAAATTAAATGTTAAACCACTTCTGCAGATAATGGCTTGTGCACCTGCTGATGCACCCAATCCCGAGACACAACAGGTTTCTCAACCTATTACAGCTGGTCCCACTGCTGAGGTACAACAAGTCTCTCAACCTATTGTAGCTGGTCCCATTGCTGAGGTACAACAGGTTTCTCAACCTGTTGCTTCTAGTTTCACTGCTTAGGTAAACAGGTTTCTCAACCTGTTGTTTCTGGTCCCAGTGCCGATGCTAGCGCTTCAGAGGAACATAACGATGATGCAGAAACTGAGGAAATGGTAGGCAATGAAACCCCAATGGCACAAAAAAATAGGTGCACTGTAGTTTGATGGTTTTAGCAAAAATCCTTAAGGCAAAAGAAAAAAGTCATCAAATATGAGGTGGGATGGAATAAGCGAGGACAAAATGTAAACCCCAAAAAAGCCATGTTTAGTAGCTACATTGGAATCATCACTCAGCAACGCGTGCTGATTGATATAGATTCATGGCACCATGTTGTCAGCGGGCTGAAAACATTAATGTGGGAAGAGATTACGGTAACATTACGATATCATTTATTTAATTTATTAAAATAAAATAAAATAAAATACTGAAATATGGACTAACTCTTCATCATCTCTTGCTGAGTGCATTTATAGTAGATTTCTCGCACAAAGAATATGTATTAAGACTGGTAGGAAGGGTTCATAGAGGCTTTCGCACCATTTTAATGAAATTCCATATGAAAGATGCTGAATGGAAAATCAAGCCGCACCCACCTCTTCTTTATGCATACTTGATATCCCAAGGAGCGTGGGATGCGTTTTGCAACCGTCATGTGGAGCAGACGTTTCAGGTACATTGTGTTTGTTAACTTGTTATTTAACGTTGCTTGTATTTATCACTTTGATTGACAGTTTTTTATTTATGAAATAATAACTGAGTGCTGAAAATAAAGAACGGGCAGCAAAACCAGCATACCCCTACTGTAAAGCAAGGCTGGGGTACGCTTCAATTGAAAAACAATTGGTACATATTTTAAAAGTACTGTAATACTTTTACGTGAGATAAAACAACACTGTAACCATGTTTCTCTGTTTATATGCACATTGATGAATCAAAATCACAAGACACTTCCATCCCACACCATGTGCTATGGAAGGAGGCTCGTGTTAATAAAGAGGGGAAACTGATAGATGAAAACACACAAAAAGTGTGAGAAACATGTGTAAGTATGACATAATATAATTTTTTTTGGTTTAAATCACTATTACATAATGATTACTTATTTTTCCATATTTTCAATTTGACATAGTCATAGAAATCAACAACACCCGCACTAGATGCAGTCATACTTTCAGTGGCCTTGAAACAGCCAGAACAGTACGGCCGCGTCAGAGGTGCGAGTTTTGGGGTGACAACCCAGACATATTTTCAGAAAAAAACAAGAGGAGGAACAAAATAAAGAAATGAAAATGATGAGAGATAGACTAGATACCCTTGAAGAAAAATTCCAAAGTCAGGGAGAGTGATTCTCGCTCAAATTTACCCAAGAGAAGAAGGTAAGACGGTCCTTGTAGTTTAGCTTGGGTTGTCGAATCCTCAGAGACCTAAAAAGTAACCTATAAACATGTAAATTCTATGGACTATTTTTGGCTATGAAGTGGCAAAATTGGGTTGATTTTATATGGGTTTAAAGGAACTCTAAGAGACTTAAGTGAATTCAATTTAAAATAATGAGTTGATCTTAGGTTATTGCTCGGGGTGGATTGGACGTATTTCCTTTTTAATGATTTCAATTTCTTATATTTAAGATGGGTTCATTTAAGGAGATAAAACAACATCATCACTTACTGGTTTAATGCCTACACCCTTTAATACTAATCACCTATACACTTGAAGAATCAGAGTTTTGAGCACTTTAAGGTAAAGGTTCGTATTAGCACTTGAAGTGTGTGGCCTTAAATTCAACAAGGACGATGGAGTTTAAAAATCATCAAATAAAAATCTCAATTAAAAAAGTGATTATACATTAATGAGTTGAAAAATAACATCCAATCCAATTCCTTTCTACTCCCTTGGATCAAATCATAAGTGGGTTAGACCTCCATTTATCCCATGGTTTCAATGGAAGCGGAAAGTAGACTCATGAGGGAGGAAATGGAGAAGTAAAGAAAACAACAAAAATAAAATGATCACTCCACCGTTGTGTGAATAATTTCATAAGGTTTGGTGTGAATAAATTCACACCATGATCCAACGGTTTAAAAGTGATATGAAGAAAAACAGAATAAGAGTAGAAGAAAAACTTTTATTAAGAAACTAAAGTGAATTGAACAACTTACATGTGAAAGACAAATTTGAGACAACAAAATTGCAGCATAACATTACAATTGAACAAAACATCAAAGATTCTCAAATCCTCCACCACCACTTCCTTAAATAGGAATTTTGGAAGCCTTGGGTCGAGTCTCCAACAGTAAAAGTCATCCCACTTGAGTATGGTAGGTCTAGGGTGGTGGAATGTTTGTGGAAAGAAGACTTTCCACCCTTGACCCGAAAAGGCATCCAGCTTGCATCTACCAAACAGAGGCGCATGAAACACCTTCTAGATGGCAGAATTTGGGTGGTCCATATAAGAGTTAAATTAAAATCCGGATGTCTTCTAACCGAATGTAAAATTTGGGCCCATTTGGAGTTGTATATTCGGAGATATGATCAGATTAGTGGGCTGTTTTTATGGGCCACAGAATCTGGCCCGGAATTTTATCTCTAAATTGGGCTGCCTAAATGGACACCATGGAGGCCGAATTAGAATTTGATCCTGAAAATTGATTTGTTCCACTACATGTCTTCTAGAATTCCAAGAAATTTTGGATTCATTGGGACTGTATGGTGGGCCCCACATTCGAATCAGTGGGCTGGTGTCCAATCTGTCTTCTCCAGAATTGTTTCCTTTCATCACAAAATATCTCCATCTTCTTCCATGAATTATCCATTGATCCTTGAATGAAACATGTTCATATTGAAGTTTAGATCAATTTAAAAAAACATAAAATTGAAAAATGGATAATTATATTCCTTAAAATCAGATGAATCATAGGGTACTTTAAATGATGTTAAAAAAATGTACCACATAATAGTGCATTTTAAGAAGTAATTACAATCATAATGTGAAATGATGTTCAAAGTGTAAAATGCACTAAAATGGTGTTTATGAATAAAAAAATAACATGAATATTATGTATATTAACAATGAATATTAGCCTCATTTAGTGACTAATCACCCCCCCAAACTTGAGTTTTGCTAGTCCCAAACAAAATATATCTCAACAATATGAAATTTGAATTCCCTTTTCCAAATACATTTTAATACACAATGATCACCAGAAACCCATATACCAAAAAATCATGAAACCCATCAAAATATTTTAATACAATATAGTTTCATAAGCAAATCCCAATCCCAAGCCCATTTGTTTGTTCAAATTCATTGTCATATTTCATCCAATATCAATTAAGTATGAGGATGTGTTGTGCATCACAATAGACATGGGGGTTCATATTTATTCAAGGGGGGAATGATGGAAGCACTAGGTGGAATCACATTTCAATATTAATATGAGTATTCTTTTTTTTGTATTATTTTTTTTGTTTTTGTTTGTTTTTGCAATTTTTCCATGGTAATTGAAGTTGCACTCAAAAGACTCAACCTCTGTAGCGAGACTTTGCCGATGACTCCCAGGCTCAAAGACCTTAGGGCACCAAGTGAAGCCCACATACTCGGGCATCATCTTGAGTTAAATAAGTCAAAACAAAATTCAAATTACCTCAAATAGAGATAAAATTACTAACTCTGGGCCAGACAACTATGGAGTCACGATCCCCAAGTGCCGAAATCCACACATTAGGTCATTTAATTGCTCTACGCACAATTTATTTTTTTAATTTTTTTTGAATACTCATATTAAACTAAAATGATCACCATACCTATGCTATTTATTTAGGGTACCCCATGAACTTAAACTAATACCCCACTATCCAAAGGACGCACATTGTGATCTTTTTTAATTTGGATGAAAATATAAACAATGAAATATCACATTGGAAAACCACACTTTCCCAAATCTATGCTCATGAAATTATACAAGGATTAAAATCAGAATCAGGGAATGCTAAATTATTTGATATTCAGTTTCAAAGTGTGAAATGTGTATTACCATGTTCAAAGTTAAAGGAATTTTTCCTTCCATTTACACATTTTTATTTCAAATCATTCAAAAAAAATTTCTGACCCAAAAGCATTTTTTTATCTTATCTCCCCCCCAACTTAAAACAACACTGTCCCCATTGTTTAAAGGAAAGAAAATTTAGAAGGGTGTAGAGGTAGAGAATGAATGTTCAAAAAGGAAATTGAAAATGAGGATTATGGAATGAAGTCACCTGGTGGTTGAAGTTGAAATTCTTGCTGCTTCATTTCAATCCTTTGATATCCATGTCACTTGGAGAGTTCCCTAGTAGAAAAAGGAAAAAAACAAAAAAAAAAACAAAAAAAAAACAAAAAAAAATGATATATATATTATTTATATAATAAATGAAGTAAAATATAAGTATATATATAAAAATTATAGAATAAGGAAGCACAAGAAGCTGTAGGTCAGTGGTATGTGCGCGCCCCTGTCTCCCTTCGGTCCCGGGTTTGAATCCCCACAGCTTCACCGGTTGTGACGGGGTTTGCCCCACGACCTACGATGTGGACTTTTATTATTATTATATTTTTTTTATTTTTTATTTTTTATTTTTTAACCTAAAAACACTTAAAAATAAAGTAAATTAAACTGATTATACATTGTCTTCTTTTTAAATTTTTGGGTAAGGTATTACTCAAGGATCACACCACGTGACACAGATGAATATGATGCTCCCCTTTTGTACCCATCCATACTCATTATAGAAGAACATGTCAACAGTTTATTTTTTTTATTTCGAAATATAAAAATGTCTCATTAATCCTATTTAAAATATAAAGTTGATCAAAACAACGAAATTATTGGAAAATTGAAAACCATGGGTTGCCTCCCATGCATCGCTTTGTTTAACGTTGTTAGCCCGACAAGGACCCCCTAACATACCCAATACCAATTTTCAACATTTTAAGGACCCCATATTTCTCCATGTCCACTATATTGAGATTTATTCTTTGTTTATAATTTTTGTCGTGTGCAAACCTATGTTCTATAATGAGTGGAAAAATCCAAGGAATATCATAAATGGTTGATCCAGTTTCTTTTTTAGTCTTTCCAAAGACATTAAGAATCATTACCTCTTTATTGGTTTCAAGATAAGAAATTGTGAAAATTGGGAGTTTTTGGCTATCCCTAATGAATGGAAACTTTAGGGTGGATGGAAAGTCCTTTTTGTCATGTTCGGGTAAGTTAACACTTTCAGACATAGGTTGAGACTTTGAATCAAAATCAATTTCATTTTCAAAATTTCTCAAAAAATTGGTTCCTTTTGAATATAAGATTCGACCACAAAATTGGGAATATCAATTTTAGGAATGGATATGGACTAAATTTTTGTGATTTCTCTCAATGGTTCAATGGTTGGTGTTTTGGAAAATTTATCAATGGAGTTATACTTAGGAGACTCAATCCATGATGTCAAATTCTCCTCTTATGAATACAAAAAATAATTTTCCTCTTGATTTCAACACCTATCAACAGTTCCTTGATCCTCATCATCTTCCCCAAATCCAATTGTTTTCTCTTTAGTAAATTCATGAGAGGTTTGTGGGAAACTAGACACTTCACATAAGGTTATGGAAGGGACAATTTGTGTAGGGATTAGTTCCTCACAAGTTTTAATGCATTGTATTTCTAACCTCAATGATGAAACTTCAAAATTCATTTTATCCATTTGTTGACACAATTTTTCAAGTAATGGTTGTGGATCATTATGGGAAAGGGGTTGAGAAAGATGGTCTATTCCAGGTGGATAATTAAGTTGTTGAAATTGCATAGGAGGGTGTTCCGATTGGCTTCGTGGGGATTGAAACTCATTATATGTTGGAATGTTTTGTGTATCATAGGAGTAAAAACATTTTGGATCATTAGGTTGTTGATGATCCCACAAGTAGAAACTAGGATGGTCATTTTACATCTCACTAGGTGTGGAGTGATCAAAGTAAGAAGAGATTCCCCATGTTTGGATTTGTTCAAAAGGGTTTTCCATAGGAATGAAATTGGGGATGAGATAAGATAAGTGGGATAAAAAAAGGATGATAGTGTCTAAGATAACTTACTTAGGTCTCCGGTAACGGTGAAAAAATTTGATTCTCACTCAAATTTACCCAAGATATGAAGGTAAGACGGTCCTTTTAGTTTAGCTTGGGTTGTCGAATCCTCAGAGACCTAAGAAGTAACCTATAGACACGTACATTTTATGGACTATTTTTGGCTATGAAGTGTCCAACTTGGGTTGATTTTAGATGAGTTTAAAGAAACTATAAGATAATTAAGTTAATTTAATTTAAAATAATGAGTTGATCCTAGGTTATCGCTCGGGGTGGATTGGACGTATTTCCTTTTTAATAATTTCAATTTCTTATATTTGAGATGAGTTCATTTAAGGAGATAAAACAACATCATCACTTAATGATTTAATGCCTACACCCTTTGATACTAAACACCTATATACTTTAAGTATGAAAGTTTTGAGCACTTAAAGGTAAAGGTTCGTATTAGAACTTGAAGTGTGTGGCCTTAAATTCAACAAGGACGATGGAGTTTAAAAATAATCAAATAAAAATCTCAATTAAAGAAGTTATTATACATTAATGAGATGATAGATAACATCCAATACAGACCCTTTATACTCCCTTGGATCAACCCATAAGTGGGTTAGCCCTCCATTGATCCCATGGTTTCAATGGAAGCGGAAATTAGACTCATGGGGGAGGAAATGGAGAAGTAAAGAAAACAACAAAAATAAAATGATCACTCCACCGTTGTGTGAATAATATCACAAGGTTTGGTGTGAATAAATTTACACCTTGATCCAACGGTATCAAAGTGATATGAATAACAACATAATAAGAGTAGAAGAAGAACTTTTATTAAGAAACTAAAGTGAATTAAACAACTTACATGTGAAAGACAAATTTGAGACAACAAAATTGCAGCATAACATTACAATTGAACAAAGCATCCATGATTCTCAACTCCTCCACCACCACTACCTTAAATAGGAATTTTTTAAGACTTGTCTCGAACCTCCAACAGTAAAAGTCATCCCACTTGAGTATGGTAGGTCTAGGGTGGTGGAAAGTTTGTGGAAAGAAGACTTTCCACCCTTGACCCGAAAAGGCATCCAGCTTGCATCCACCAAACAGAGGCGCATGAAACAACTTTTAGATGGCATAATTTGGGTGATCCATATAAGGCTTAAATAAATTTAAGGATGTCTTCTAACCGACTGTAAAATTTGGGCCCATTTGGAGTTGTATATTTGGATATATGATCAGATTAGTGGACTATTTTTCTGGGCCGCAGAATCTGGCACAAAAATTTAACTCTAACTTGGCCCGCCTAAATGGACACTATGGAGGCCGAATTAGCATTGTATCATGAAAAGTTATTTGTTACTATATATGTCTTATATAATCCCACGAAATTTAGTATTCATTGGGACTGTATGGTGAGCACCACATTCGAATAAGTGGGCTGGTGTCCAATCTGCCTTCTCCAGAATTGTTTCCTTTCATCACAAAATATCCCCATCTTCTTCCATTAATTCTCCATTGATCCCTGAATGAAACATGTTCATATTGAAGTGTAGATCGATTTCTCAAAACATAAAATTGAAAAATGGATAATTATATTCCTTAAAATCATATGAATCTTTGGGTACTTTAAATGATGTTAAAAAAATGTACCACATAATAGTGCATTTTAAGAAGTAATTACAATCATAATGTGAAATGATGTTCAAAGTGTAAAATGAACTAAAATGGTGTTTATGAATAAAAAAAGAACATGAATATTATGTATATTGACAATGAATATTAGCCTCATTTAGTGACTAATCACACCCCCCAACTTCAGTTTTTCTAGTCCCGAGCAAAATATATCTCAACAATATGAAATTCGAATTCCCTTTTCCAAAAACATTTTAATACACAATGATCACCAAAAACCCATATAACAAACAATCATTAAACCCATCAAAATATTTTAATACAAGATATTTTCATAAGAATATCCCAATCCCAAGCCCATTCCTTTGATCAAATTCATTGCCATATTTCATCCAATATCAATTAAGTATGAGGATGTGTTGTGCATCACGATGGACATGTAGGTTCATCTTTATTCAAGGGGGGAATGATGGAAGCGCTAGGTGGAATCACATTTCAATATTATGATGAGTATTATATTTATTATTATTATTATTTTTTTGTTTTTTTTGTTTTTTTTTTCAATTTTTCCATGGTAATTGAAGTTGCACTCAAAAGAGTCAACCCCTGTAGCGAGACTTTGCCGATGACTCCCAGGATCAAAGACATTAGGGAACAAAGTGAATCCCACATAATCGGGCATCATCTCGAGTTAATTCAGTCAAAAACAAATTCAAATTACCTAAAATAGAGATAAAATTACTAACTCTGGGCCAGACAACTATGGAGTCACAATCCCCAAGTGCCGAAAGCCACGCATTAGGTCATTTCATTGCTCTACGCGCAATTTTTTTTTAATTTTTTTTGAATACTCATATTAAACTAAAATGATCACCAAACTTATGCTATTTATTTAGGGGACCCCATGATCTTAAACTAATACCCCACTATCCAAAGGACGTGCATTGTGATATTTTTTAATTTGGATGAAAATATAAACAATGAAATATCACATTGGACAACCACACTTTCCAAAATATATGCTCATGAAATTATACAAGGATTAAAATCAGAATCAGGGCATGCTAAATTATTTGATATTCAGTTTCAAAGTGTGCAATGTTTATTACCATGTTCAAAGTTAAAGGAATTTTTCCTTCCATTTAGACATTTTTTTTCAAATCATTCAAATTTTTTTTTGACACAAAAGCATTTTTTTATCTTATCTCCCCCCAACTTAAAACAATACTGTCCCCATTGTTTAAAGGAAAGAAAATTTAGAAGGGGGTAGAGGTAGAGAATTAAAGTTAAAAAAGGAAATTGAAAATGAGGATTATGGAATGAAGTCACCTGGGGGTTGAAGTTTAAATTCTTACTGCTTCCTTTCAATCCTTTGATATCCATGTCACTTGTAGAGTTCCCTAGTAGAAAAAGGAAAAACAAAACAAAAAAAACAAAAAAAAACAATATATATATATATTTATATAATAAAGGAAGTAAAATATAGGTATATATATAAAAATTATAGAATAAGAAAGCACAAGAAGCCGTAGGTCAGTGGTAAGTGCGCGCCCCTGTCTCCCTTCAGTCCCGGGTTCGAATCCCCGCGACTTCGCCAGTTGTGACGGGGTTTTCCCCATGACCTATGATGTTGAATTTTTTTATTATTATATTTTTATTTATTTTTTTGTATTTTTATTTTTTAACCTACAAACACTTAAAAATAAAGTAAATTAAACTGATGATACATTGTCTTCTTTTTAAATTTTTGGGTAAGGTATTACTCAAGGATCACACCACGTGACACTGATGAATATGGCGCTCCCCTTTCGTACCCATCCATACTCATTATAGAAGAAAATGTTAGCAGTTTATTTTTTGTATTTCAAAATATAAAAATGTCTCATTAATCCTATTTAAAATATAAAGTTGATCAAAACAACAAAATTATTGGAAACTTGAATACCATGGGCTGCCTCCCATGCAGTGCTTTGTTTAATGTCGTTAGCCTGACATGGACCCCCTAACTTACCCAATACCAATTTTCAAAATTTTAAGGACCCCATATTTCTCCATGTACACTAGATTGAGATTGATTCTTTGTTTATAATTTTTGTCATGTGAAAACCTATGTTCTATAATGAGTGGAAAAATACAAGGAATACCATAAATGGTTGATCCAGTTTCTTTTTTAGTCTTTCCAAATACATTAAGAATCATTACCTCATTATTGGTTTCAAGATACGAAATTGTGAAAATTGGAAGTTTTTTGCTATCCCCAATGAATGGAAACTTTAGGGTGGATGGAAGGTCCTTTTGTTCAAGATTGGGTAGGTTAACACTTTCAGACATAGGTTGGGACTTTGAATCAAACTCAATTTCATTTTCAAAATTTCTCAACAAAATTGGTTCCTTTTGAATATAAGATTCAACCACAAAATTGGGAATATCAATTTTAGGAATGGATATGGACTCAATTTTTGTGATTTCTCTCAATGGTTCAATGGTTGGTGTTTTTGAAAATTCATCAATGGAGTTATACTTAGGAGACTCAATCCATGATATCAAATTCTCCTCTAGTGAATACAAAAAATAAGTTTCCTCTTGATTTAAACACCTATAAAAAATTCCTTGATCCTCATCATCTTCCCCAAATCCAATTGTTTTCTCTTTAGTAAATTCATGAGAGGTTTGTGGGAAACTAGACACTTCACATAAGGTTATGGAAGGGACAATTTGTGTAGGGATGAGTTCCTCACAAGTTTTAATGCTTTGTATTTCTAACCTCAATGGTGAAACTTAAAAATTAATTTTCTCCATTTGTTGACACAATTTTTCATGTAATGGTTGTGGATCATTATGGACAAGGGGTTGAGAAAGATGGTCTATTCCAGGTGGATAATTAAGTTGTTGAAATTGCATAGGAGGGTGTTCTGATTGGCTTAGTGGAGATTGAAACTCATTATATGTTGTAATTTTTTGTGGATCATAGTAGTAAAAACATTGTGGATCAATAGGTTTTTGATGATCCCACAATTAGAAACTAGGATGGTCATTATACATCTCACTTGGTGTGGAGTGATCAAAGTAAGAAGAGGTTCCCCATGTTTGGATTTGTTCAAAAGGGTTTTCCATAGGAATGAAATTGGGGATGAGATAAGAGAAGTGGGATAAAAAAGGATGATAGTGTCTAAGATAACATAATTAGTTCCCCGGCAACGGAGCCAAAAATTGATTCTCGCTCAAATTTACCCAAGAAAAGAAGGTAAGACGGTCCTTGTAGTTTATCTTGGGTTGTCGAATCCTCAGAGACCTAAGAAGTAACCTATAGACACGTACATTCTATGGACTATTTTTGAATATGAAGTGGCCAACTTGGGTTGATTTTATATGGGTTTAAAGTAACTATAAGAGAATTAAGTGAATTAAATTTAAAAGAATGAGTTGATCCTAGGTTATCGATCGGGGTGGATTGGACATATTTCTTTTTTAATGATTTCAATTTCTTATATTTGAGATGAGTTCATTTAAGGAGATAAAGCAACATCATCACTTACTGATTTAATGCCTACACCCTTTAATACTAATCACCTATACACTTGAAGGATCAAAGTTTTGATCACTTCAAGGTAAAAGTTCGTATTATCACATGAAGTGTGTGACCTTAAATTCAACAAGGACGATGGAGTTTAAAAATCATCAAATAAAAATCTCAATTAAAGAAGTGATCATACAATAATGATTTGATAAATAACATCCAATCCAGACCCTTTATACTCTCTTGGATCAACCCATAAGTGGGTTAGCCCTCCATTTATCTCATGGTTTCAATGGAAGTGGAAAGTAGACTCATGAGGGAGGAAGTAGAGAAGTAAAGAAAACAACAAAAATAAAATGATCACTCCACCGTTGTGTGAATAATTTCACAAGTTTTGGTGTGAATAAATTCACACCTTGATCCAACGGTATCAAAGTCATATGAAGAACAACAGAATAAGAGTAGAAGAAGAACTTTTATTAATAAACTAAAGTGAATTGAACAACTTACATGTGAAAAACAAATTTGAGACAACAAAATTGCAGCATAACATTACAATTGAACAAAGCATCCAATATTCTCAACTCCTCCACCACCACTGCCTTAAATAGGAATTTTGGAAGCCTTGGGTAGATCCTCCAACAGTAAAAGTCATCCCACTTGAGTATGGTAGGTCTAGGGTGGTGGAAAGTTTGTGGAAAGAAGACTTTCCACCCTTGACCCGAAAAGGCATCCAGCTTGCATCTACCAAACAGAGGTGCATGAAACACCTTCTAGATGGCCGAATTTGGGTGGGCCATATAAGACTCAAATTACTATCCGGATGTCGACTAACCGTCTAAAAAATGTGGGCCCATTTGGAGTTGTATATTCGGAGATATGATCATATTAGTGGGAAGTTTTTATAGGCTGTAGAATCTGGCCCAGAATTTTATCTCTAAATTGGGCCGCCTAAATGGGCACCATGGAGGCTGAATTAGCATTGTATCCTGAAGAGTGATTTGTTACTATACATTTCTTATAACATTCCAAGAAATTTAGGATTCATTGGGACTGTATGGTGGGCCCAAAATTTGAATAAGTGGGCTGGTGTCCAATCTTCCTTCTCCAGAATTGTTTTCTTTCATCACAAAATATTTCCATCTTTTTCCATGAATTCTCCATTGATCCCTGAATGAAAAATGTTCACATTGAAGTGTAGATAAATTTCCCAAAACATAAAATTGAAAAATTTATAATTATATTCCTTAAAATTAGATGAATCATTGGGTACTTTAAATGATGTTAAAAAAATGTACCACATAATAGTGCATTTTAAGAAGTAATTACAATCATAATGTGAAATGATGTTCAAAGTGTAAAATGCACTAAAATGGGGTTTATGAATTAAAAAGGAACATAAATATTATGTATATTAACAATGAATATTATCCTCATTCAGTGACTAATCAGAGAGTAGCTAGAAAATTTGATGGGGGAGAGGCGGAGAGAGGAAACAACTCAAGAACAACCCACATGAGAAGATCCCACCCCACCCCCACCAGCTTTGAGGCGAGCCATTACCCTCAAAGACCTAACTTAACTGAGGTAATCAATGATCTAATATTTGTTTTTGTGAAATGTGAATCACATAAACACTGATACCTTTCTTGTAATGATATTTTATAGGGTGAAAATGACTGTGTTTATATCTGTCAACTCCCACCCATCACCTTGTAGCGAGGGATACAATGTTCAATATGCAGAATGACATGCTACACTCCAGACCACTTCCAACCAGTCATTTCAAAGTGTCTATTAACATAGATCATGAGCCGAGCACCGAGCTACCCGTGCCAAATGACGATGATGAAATTCATACAGTGGAAAAAGATGTAGGAACATTCATTGCATGGCCGTCAAATCTTGTAAAAAAACATGTCAACCAGGAGGTATTAATTTCCAATTCATTTTTCAAGAAGAACCTTTAACATTTAATTATAAAATGGCTGAATCGATGAATGTTATTATAGAAGGAAAAAAGGAATGAGATAAAACGAAAGAGCGGCTCAAAAGGATCAACCAACTGATCAAAATGATCTACTGAGAGCACCTTCACCCTGCCCGTTCTATATCCACATTTAATATCATTTCAAGCTCACGTGGATATGAAAATGGAAGGCAGAAATAATCACACAATTGATTGTGAAAAAGACATGTACGGAGAGGAAATATTAGATTTCGTTAGTGCTGACGCTGTAGCTGAAATCATCACATACAACTAGCTAGGCACATTAGTTATAAATGTATACATGAGGTATGTTTTCATGATTTGATTTTACATAAGCTGATATACTATGATAATTATGGATAAATACAATTCATATTTTTCGCAGGCTTATATATGAAAAACAATTGAAGGGATTTTCCCATGAACACAAATTTGGACTTGATAGTCCTCACACCATGTCTACACAACAAAAAGAAATAGATTCTGATTTTCAGGCTGAATTAATGTCAAACCTGCTTAGAACGTTTCAATGAAAAATTATGACTGACATGATATTTTTAATACCAACGTTGCAGGGGTAAAACTCTACATTTTAATCATATCAATTATATTTTCATTTTTATCCTTACTTATTCCTTTTTGTGTTTTTAGGCAGTATTGGATTCTCATTGCAGTCAATTTGGATACTCCAAAGATTTATTTTCTGGATTCACTGCATGGATATCCAATAAACCGACCACACATGATGGAGATTTTCAATTTGTAATACACTAGATCCAACATTTTATAACTAAATATCTAGTTATATAATTTATATTATCTTTTAATGAGGATTCTGTTATGATAGGGCGGTGTATGAATATCTTCTAAAGGCTGGAATGAATCCAGGGCCTAAGGATGATAAGGCGCACGAGATCTACAAATGGAAAAGTATCAGGGTACATATAATTATATTGCACTATCCAAATACATATAAAAATAGATTACTTATTTTTCTCAATGTTTCTGCAGTGTATGAAACAAACAAATGGAAAGGACTGCGGTTGATATGTTTGTAAATTTATGAAAGAGATCATATTTCATGAACAAACTAGCATCCCTAAAGAGGTATTTTTGAAAATAATTACTAGTTAATTTAAAATAATTATTAACCCTTTGTGTATTTATATTTTTTCAATACTACTATTACTGTCGCAAAGACTCCTATTCACAAGATCATATAGATGTGTTTAGAAACGAATGGGCAGTGTACCTGATGGAAGAATGTAAACAAATAGGATAATGAAGGTGAATTTCTACTACTTATGTTATCTTTATATGATCATTGATATCTCCCATGTTTACAATTATTGAGCATCTATGATCACCCTTTCTTATGTTTCATATCCTTAGATTATGAAGAATGGTTTTAGAAATGATTTGAGTTTCTAGTAAATAATAACTTAACGAGATACTCTTATGAACTACTAACATACGGAATATCGAGAAAACACATTCTTATTATTTTGATACTTTAGGAAAACGATCCATGAGTCATTTTTGACGTGTATGAATCAACCGCACTTTAATCCGACGCACGGTGTGACCGGTATGGCTAAAAATGTCTGATATCAGTTTCAAATTGACATTAATTTTAGAAAACAACACAAGTGACATACAAAAAACCAAGAAAACACATTAGGATTGTTTTGATACTTTAGGAAAATGATCCATGAATCATTTGTGACATGTATGAATCAACCACACCTCAATCTGATGCATGGTGTGACCGGTATGTCTAAAGGTTTATGATATCAGTTTCAAATTTACTTTATCTTTTGAAAACAACACAAGTGACATACAGAAACTGAGCAAACACGTTCAGATTGTTTTGATACTTTAGGAAAACGATACATGAGTCATTTTTGATGTGTAAAAATCAACCTTACCTCAATCCGAAACACGTTGTGACCGGTATGGCTAAAAGTGTCTGATATCAGTTTGAAATTGACATTAAATTTAGAAAACAAGACAAGTGAAAAACGGAATACCAAGAAAATGCGTTCGGACTGTTTTGATACATTAGGACAATTACCCATGAGTCATTTGTGACGTGTATGAATCAACTGTACCTCAATTCGACACACGGTGTGACCGGTATGGCTAAAAGTGTCTGATATCAGTTTCAAATTGACATTAACTTTAGAAAACAACACAAGTGACATATGTAAAACCGAGAAAAAACATTCCGATTGTTTATATAATCTAGGACAACGATCCATTAGTCATTTGGGATGTGTAAGAATCAACCAAACCTCAATATGATGCACAGTGTGACCGGTATGGCTAAAAGTGTCTGATATTAGTGTCAAATTGACATTAACTTTAGAAAACAACAAAAGTGACATACGGAAAATCAAGATAAAACAATCGGATTGTTTTGATACTTTAGGAAAACAATACATGAGCCATTTTTGACATGTACGAATCAACCACACCTCAATATGATGCACGATGTGACCGGTATGGCTAAAAGTGTCTGATATCACTTTCAAATTGACATTAACTTTAGAAAACAACATAAGTGACATACGAAAAATCGAGCAAACACATTCAGATTGTATTGATACTTTTGAAAAAAGATCCATGAGTCATTTGTGATGTGTACAAATCAACCGAACCTCAATCCAACGCACGGTGTGACCAGTATGGCTAAAAGTGTCTGATATTAGTTTGAAACTGACATTAAATTTTGAAAACAACACCAGTGACATACGGAATACCAAGAAAACGCATTTGGATTGTTTTTATAATTTAGGAAAATGATCTATGAGTCATTTTTGACGTGTATGAATCAACCGCACATCAATCGGACGCACGGTGGGACCGGTATGGCTAAAAGTGTCTGATATTAGTTTCAAATTGACATTAAATTTAGAAAACAACACAAGTGACTTACGAAAAACTGAGAAAACGCATTCTGATTGTTTTTATACTTTAGGACAACAATCCATGAGTCATTTGTGACGTGTACGAATCAACCGTACCTTAATCCAACACACGGTGTGACCGGTATGACTAAAAGTGTCTGGTATCAGTTTCAAATTGACATTAACTTTAGAAAACAACACAAGTGACATACGGAAAACCAAGAAAATGCGTTCGTATTGCTTTGATACTTTAGGAAAATGATCCATGAGTCATTTGTGACGTGTACGAATCAACCACACCTCAATCCGACACATGGTGTGACCGGTATGGCTAAAAGTGTCTGGTATCAGTTTCAAATTGACATTAACTTTAGAAAACAACACAAGTTACATAAGGAAAACCGAGAAAATGCATTTGGATCGTTTTGATACTTTAGGAAAACTATCCATGAGTCATTTTTGACGTGTAAGAATCAACCACACCTCAATCTTCACACGGTGTGACTGGTATGGATAAAAGTGTCTGATATCAGTTTCAAATTGACATTAACTTTAGAAAACAACACAAGTGACATAGGGAAAACCGATCAAACACATTCATATTATTTTGATACTTTATGAAAACGATCCATGAGTCATTTTTGATGTGTACGAATCAACCTCAACTCAATCTGATGCATGGTGTGACCGATATGGCTAAAAGTTTCTGATATTAGTTTCAAATTGACATTAACTTTAGAAAACAACAAAAGTGACATACGGAAAACCAAGAAAACACGTTCAGATTGTTTTGATACTTTAGGAAAACGATCCATGAGTCATTTTTGACATGTAAGAATAAACCGCACCTCATTCCAATGCACGGTGTGACAGGTATGGCTAAAAGTGTCTGATATGAGTTTCAAATTGACATTAACTTTAGAAGACAACACCAGTGACTTATGGAAAACCGAGAAAACACGTTCGGATTGTTTTTATACCTTAGTAAAACGATCCATGAGTAATTTTTGACGTGTAAAAATCAACCACACTTCAATCCGACGCACGGTGTGACCAGTATGTATAAAAGTGTCTGATATCAGTTTCAAATTGACATTAACTTTAGAAAACAACATAAGTGACATACGGAAAACCGAGCAAACGCGTTTGGATTGTTTTGATACTTTAGGAAAACTATCCATGAGTCATTTGTGATGTGTAAGAATCAACCACACCTCAATATGACTTACGGTGTGACCGGTATTGCTAAAAGTCTCTGATATCAGTTTCAAATTGACATTAACTTTAGAAAACAACACAATTGACGTACGGAAAACTGATAAAATGCATTAGTATTGTTTTGATACTTTAGAAAAACGATCCATGAGTCATTTTTGAAGTATAAGTATCAACCAAACCTCAATCCGAGGCACGATGTGAACAGTATGGATAAAAGTGTCTGATATCAGTTTGAAATTGACATTAACTTTAGAAAACAACACAAGTGACATAAGGAATAAAGAGAAAATGCATTCGTACTGTTTTGATACTATAGAAAAATAATTCATGAGTCATTTGTGACATGTATGAATCAACCAAACCACAATCGGATGCACAGTGTGACCGGTATGGCTAAAAGTGTCTGATATCAGTTTCAAATTAACATTAACTTTAGAAAACAACACAAGTGACATAGGGAAAGCTGAGAAAATGTGCTCGGATTGTTTTTATACTTTAGGAAAACGATCCATGAGTCATTTATGACGTTTATGAATCAACCACACCTCAATCCGATGCATGGTGTGACTGGTATGGCTAAAAGTGTTTCATATCAGTTTCAAATTGACATTAACTTTAGAAAACAACACAAGTGACATACGAAAAACTGAGAAAACACATTCAGATTGTTTTTATACTTTATAAAAATTATCCATGATTTATTTTTGATATTTATGAATCAACTTCACCTCAATCTGACACACGGTGTGACTGGTATGGCTAAAAGTGTCTGATATAAGTTTCAAATTGTCATTAATTTTAGAAAACAACACAAGTGACATACAAAAAACCAAGATAACGCATTCGGATTGTTTTAATACTTTAGGAAAATGACCCATGAATCATTTTTGACGTGTATGAATCAACCGCACCTCATTTAGATGCATGGTGTGACCGATATGGCTAAAAGTGTTTGATATCAGTTTCAAATTGACATTAACTTTAGAAAACAACACAAGTGACATACGAAAAACTGAGAAAATGTATTCATATTGTTTTTATACTTTAGGAAAACGATCCATGAGTCATTCTTGACGTGTATGAATCAACCAAACCTCAATCCGACGCACAATGTGACCGATATGGCTAAAAGTGTATGATATATGTTTCAATTTGACATTAGGTTTATAAAACAACACAAGTGATATAAGGAAAACCGAGAAAATGCGTTTGGATTGTATTGATACCTTAGGAAAATGATCCATGAGTCATTTTTGATGTGTAAGAATCAACCACACCTCAATCTGATGCACGGTGTGACCGGTATGGCAAAACGTGTCTGATATCAGTTTCAAATTGACATTAACAATAGAAAACAACACAAGTGACATACAGAAAACTGAGGAAACGCATTAAGATTTCTTTTATAATTTAGGAAAACGATCCATGAGTCATTTGTGATGTTTACAGATCAACCACACCTCAATCCGATGCACAGTGTGACCGGTATGGCTAAAAGTGTCTAATATCAGTTTCAAATTGACATTAACATTAGAAATCAACACAAGTGACATACAGAAAACTGAGCAAACACATTCGTATTGTTTTGATACTTTAGGAAAACTATCCATGAGTCATTTGTGACGTGTACGAATCAACCACGCCTCAATCCGACACACGGTGTGACCGGTATGGCTAAAAGTGTCTGATATCAGTTTCAAATTGACATTAACTTTAGAAAACAATACAAGTGACATACGACAAACCGAGCAAATGCATTCAGATTATTTTGATACTTTAGGAAAATGATCCATGAGTCATTTGTGACGTGTAAGAATCAACCGAACCTCAATCCAACACATGGTGAGACCGGTAAAGATTTTCATTAGATAAAGAATCAATATTTATTAAATGAGATAAATCATCCAAAAACATATTGATTTTACATTATTCCCTTTCATTTTTATTAAAATGAAAACATTTGAGTTTATCATTTCCATATTTTAGTTTCACATTTCCATATTAATGTATTCTTTCATATTAATGTTTTAATTTATTTCATTATTGTATTACAAACATAATATTTATTTTCTTATATAGGTGAATTTTTTCCCTTGAGTTTGGATGCTTTCTTCGGAAACAAATACCGTGGATGACAATTTTTGAGATGGGATCACATATATAAAAGGATGAAACATTAATTTTTATAACTGTTTTTGGATAATTTTAATTGTAACCATGTAAAACATTGTTTGAAATGTATATAGCTGTGTGTTTTTTTGAATTCATGATGTTAAGTAAATTTATATAGCATTTTTTGTCAAAATATTGTGTGCGTTGTGCCGTATTTCGATTATTGGTTCATGTGCAGGTGCTATTTTGTGTAGGTGTGCAAGCGTGCAGGTGCTGGTTATGCAGGTGCAGGGGAAGGAGCCTTTATCAGCGCTTTTTTTAGCACTGATAAAGGATTCCTTTAACAGTGCTAAAAGAGCGCTGATAAAGGGCACCATTATCAGCACCCAATATAGCGCTGATAAATTCCCTACTTTATCAGCACTAAAAAAAGTGCTGATAAAGGGGGTCCTTTATCAACACTTTTTTATCACTGATAAAGGTGGCATTTATCAGCGCTTTTCGGAGCACTGATAAAGGGGTCCCCCTTTTTCTACGCCAGCATTAACAGTGCTTTTCTAGCGCTGTTAATGTGGTTTTTTAGCACTGATAAAAGGCCAAGTAGTAGTAGTGACTCTGAAGTAGAGGTTTCATGTACTTCATCCATCATGATCTGTCTCAGTATAAGAATTTTTGTGTTCCCTTATTCTTTGATATTTTCAGTTCTTAACTTGCTTGTTAGCCCTTTTAATAGAGAATTGGCTTGGATATGCCCAACTTATCCACATTTATGAAATAGAACTGTATATGGTGCCTTAGATTGATATTTATTTCCCTCTATAATGTTATTCATTTTTTCATGGAAATTGGATACTTTATTACCTACCTTTCCACACTTAAAATATCTCATAGTTCCTTTGTGACATTTCCCTTAATTCATTTTTCCACTTATTTTCACAAAGGAATTGGGAATTATTTCCCTTATCACCTTTATAAAATGAAAATCCTTAAGACACATTCCACCTATTCTTTGATTTGTTTAGAAATTCAAATATATTCCAATTACTAATCATGATTTTTTATAGTTGTTTTGGCATAATCACAATATATCTTACTTGATCTATCATAATATTAGTCATCTCATTTGGGTAGTCATCACGTTGCCCCTCAAATTGGTTGTTGGTTTGGTTTCTCTTATTCCCAGCCATTAACTAGAAAAAATTGAAAATTGGGGATGATTATTTTTCAACTATTAAACACATATATGGGAAACCATGAACATCTCAGGGATAACTCATAAATGAAATGTATTCTTTAACCTATAAATTTATAAGCTTTAATATAAGTTATCCATGATCTATTTCCTCATATAAAATCTTATGGTAATTGTTTTAATAATGGTTCATATGGAGCTTGTGTATTTACCAAA
Source organism: Viscum album (assembly GCA_963277665.1). Lineage (NCBI taxonomy): Eukaryota > Viridiplantae > Streptophyta > Magnoliopsida > Santalales > Viscaceae > Viscum > Viscum album. The sequence goes on from OY728165.1 coordinate 626,036,970, forward strand.
TTATATCACTTGGGAGTGTCAAACCGATGTGTAGAAAGGCCCATTGTCATGCACCAAGTGACGATCGAGTCCAGCACAATGCTCCCTTTCGGGTTTATTTTCCCTAGGTACCTCTATGCCAGATCTACATTCACCTTTAGTATCGAGAAAAATATTTATTTTCTTAGAAACCACGTACTATATATTTTACAAAAATTTTGGGATATTTTCTTATGTTTAGTGTTATCCCTAAGTCTTCTTCTAGAGTTTTCATTTTTGAATACTAAAAATAACTTGAATTTTATATAATACCAACAATGATATCCCATATCTTTAATACAATTAATTTCATTATTTATTATATAAAAACACACTTATTCAAACCCATAAGATCATTTAGCCTAGTGAATTTTGGAAATTAGGTACATAAAACATTAAATTTATACATGGATATGAAAACATTATTGAAAACTTTCTTAACAAGCTTTAAAAGTCCAGTTTTCTTAAAACTACACAGGATAACCTGGGGACATGCATAAGTAAGGGGTCAGATATAAATCTTTTTAAGGAAATAAAAAAAGCATAACATGACGAATGTATTACATGTTATTTAATAGGAATTTCAATGGGTCATAAAAGGGTAGAGAATCATAATCTTGAAAAACGAGGCATGATAAAACATGATAGCATGAAGGAAACATGGGAATGTGGAAACAACATTAACCATGATATCATAACCATAGGTCAGGGATAATCTCCAAGACTTCATAACATGGTGGAAAAATTCCCATAATGGATTAGTTTTACTCCCTTCTCCTATACATGATGTCTCATGATACAAAAACATTATCCAATGCATTGAAGTGCTATATAATTCTGGGTTTACCCATCTCTTTCATATCATGTACATGCATAAGTGTGCCATATAGATAATTCAATATGGGATCATATTTAATCACATTTAATCCCTTCATTAAGGGGTGTATAATAAATAAATTGAATCCCCAAATCAAATAAGGACATGTTTTTCAAGGTGAGTACCCTTGAGTGGAAATGGATATGGTATTCATAATACAAAGGTTTGGTATAGAAAAATCATAGGATAATTTCTGCTACATAACGGGGGTCCATAATGAATCATGGGATGGAATAATGAGAGTAAAATGGGTTTATAATCACATTTACATAATAAGGGAAGTAATAGGGATATATAATAACATATTATAAGAAGAAAAATTTGTAATTAAAAGGCATAATACAAAAATGGTGCGTGAATAAATGTTTATTATGAAAAAAATGCAGGATAATTTTGACAACATAATAGGGGTATATAATGAATCGTGAGAGGGATTAATGAGAGTAAAAGGGGTATATAATTACTTATAAATTAAAAGGTCAGTAAGAGGTATATTTAAAATCATATCCCTTCAATATAAATTGAAATAAAATAGGAATTACATAAAGAAGGTGCTTGAGTATATAGAAGAAGGAGAGAATCCCTTACATTGAGAGGGGGTTTCCAAAAGATTGAGTGGAGCTTCTTGAGACCATTGGGGAACCATGGTGGGGATAAAGAAAGGAAATGGTAGAGCATAGTCACGATCCACCGGTTTTGAGTGAATTGTAATGGGTTCTTGGGTGTGTTTATATAGGAAGATAGAAGGGATCACTTTATTATTTTCCAAAATTAGATTTTGAACTCTATACAGTAAAGTAATCAAAAACACAACAATTAGAGTAGTTTTCTCTATGTTTTCTAAAAAATATGATTGGTTTTAATTATTTTATAATTCCATGAACCTAGAATATTAAAATAATACCCTTAGTGATGTGGAAGTGAGTCATGTTTACGAATAATTTATTTTAAAACCTTAAAATATGATATGGGTTTTGTAGGATTAATAAAGGGATTACAAAATTAATAAAATAACCTAAAAACACATTATTTTAAAGGTGAAATATATATTTGGACCTTGATTACTTTTATGGAACATATTACATCACTTTTGGGTCATTGTGTTGTCAAAATATACACTGTATATGTATACAGTATTTAATTTTTATCCAAAAATTCAACTATCTTAAAAAATTATGAAAAATTAAACATCAAATAATTTTAACATGTTGATTCCAAAATTATTTTTATTTTATAAAAATAAGTATCTATATTTGAGAAATTAATATTTAAAATTTAAATACTTTTTTATTGAAAAATACTAGTTTTTTGACTATAACAATTTTCTAACCCTTATAAGGATTATGTTTTCACTTTATAAAATTATATTATAATTTATATTTAATATATTCTATTTTATAATAATATTTTATTAAAATATAATTTAATTCTTGAATTCATAAAAAGTAATGTCTTAATTAAAATTGAATATTACCCAAAAATACAATTCGATTTTTTTCGTATCAAAATCTATTTATTATCAAGATCACTACTTAATAATTTAACATATTAAAAATAATATGGAATAAATATTATCATTATTTTATTGGAAATAAAATATACTTATTTATATTTTTAGGGTTAAGATACATAACCCCTTATTAAACCAATGAACTCCTTAAGGGTAAGGTGTGCGATGATGAGATTCTTGTAGGGTGGTTTGGTGAACATGTTTTTGGATATGATCTTGATAAGCTTTAACTTCTCCTATAAATGGTTTCATTCATGCTTTAATTATTGGATCTCATATTGGGATTGGTCATGGTAAAATACCATATATGTTATCTCCCTTTTACGCTCTAATAAATGGGATTTATAGGGTATGATCTGACTAGTTGATGTCATCGTTTCTTTTTCTTATGTCAATAGGAATTTATCATAACCCATAACATATACTAGCCATATGATCATTTTTCAAGGGATATATTATCAACAGTTATGATTCTTAATGGTATTTTAAATACGATAGGATATAACTTATAATATTCTAATATAACTAAAGTAGTGCATGTGTTTTCTATATTTAAAATACATATATAAGACATTTATTCATTTAAAAATGGAATTTCATTTATAAAAGTTATGGCCGTTACAAATAATGTTTCATTGGCATGAAATTTTTTTGATAAGTCAACTAAGGAAAATTATTGAAATAGAATAATAGATAAACATGGTGTCATCATCCACATGTTAATCCCCTAACATAATCCATTTATTACAAAATATTTAAGCTTATATGGTAAAAATATTGTTGTTTTAAATCAATTATTCATGTGATTGGATGATTACCCAAATTATTAATTGATAGAAATATTTATTCATTATTTTAATATATGAGTTATTAGAAATCCAAAAACTTTTCTCTAACGCCTCAATAAGAAAAGAAACAAAATTTTAGTTTTATAAAAAAATAAACCACATGAAAGAATAAATTATATAATAAAATAATTTAATTTAAATAATAATATTTTTATCTCTATAAAACACTATAATGTTTTTTTATTTTAAGAACCGTTTATTTGGAAAAAAAATGAAAGAATATTTATTATTTAATCACCTCAAAATCATTGTCAATTAAATAAATTAAATCTAATTACTAAATTTTCTAATTCCCATGAATTATTCATTGTAATAATCCTCAATTAAATTATAACCAGATTTTTGGTAGTTTCTTGAATTTCAATGATTCAAAAATTTTAATCATTACATTACCTTAAAAATGGATATTTTTTAATGAGAAGATGATGATTAATTGCACAATATAAGGTAGGTGTGTTGTTTATAAAGAGTGTACTACGTTATTGATGAATAGTTATTTCTACAAAAATTTCAACTTGGTCAGAGTTCATCAAAACCACCACCATGAAAAATAATAAAATTATAAAGAACATTCCTTTGTTATGTTGTGAGGGAGAGAAAGATCTCATTAAGGGTTTCTAATGAAAATTGAAAATATAGTGGTGATATTCCTATTGAATTTCATATAGAGGAAAATAAACTTTGATAAAGAGATTATTTATCCCCATAAATTCATTCCCCATAATTCATAATTAACTCACATTAAATATTTACCATTATAAAACCTCATATTATTAACTCTCATCAAGGGTACATTAATTAATTAAATATATTACACACAAAAATATACATAAAAGGTCTGTCATCGACACATGGAAACCTAAATTCTATGTCACCAATAATTAAATTTAAAAATATAAACATGCTTTAATTCAAGTAATTTAGTGATTTAAATAAATCCAAAAAATAATCGGTCTACAAATCGACACTAGAGTACATAATTTATACCTTTCCTTGGAAAAAAACCCATTCTAAAGACAACTACAGTGTCGTAAATTTAATTTAACATTCAATTTAGGATATATCTTTTGGATTTCTGAGTATTAAACAACACTTGTACAAGGTACTAGAATACATTAAGTACCATAAACCAAAGATCATTATGCATTGGAACTAAAACCATTTAAATTATAAATGAATATTATATTCATGAACATTGAACTGATGAATACAACAACTTCTATCTTAAATCACATAGTTTATGATGATCTATTAGGAGCTAATATTATGTTCCTACCTCTATGATGTATTCGTGGGAAAACTGAATCACCTGACATCTTAGGAAGGAACCTCCTCACATTCATGTTATGCTAGTACCATGGGTAAAAAGGATAGTAGGATAAGAGAGATTCAAGAGAGAATTGGTAGGAAACATTGATCTCATTGATGACCATTTCAATGGTATCATCCACCTAATATATTCCCTCAGGATACTCCCATATATTCTATGGAATTTACTTAAATGTTTTGAAACATTCGAGTAATGGCATCACTAACAGTCCATTTATAACCATTTTCCAAATAAATTATTTTAAAATTTTCATTATATGAAACATTTATTAATTATAGACGATTGGTGAAATATTCTTGATCATTAACTCTTAACATTTTACTATCATTGTCTCTCATGTAGTGTTATATAAATCATATAAAATTATTCTCATCCTAATGACTTTTCCATGTTCATATGCTATGATTATTTTGAGAAGAGTAAATATATATTATATAAAGACTTAACATATCCTAAATTAAAGGAATATGAATTCCTAGGATTTCATGTATGATTTAATCAATATATTAAATGTTTCATGTAATATGATATATTAAAAAAATGAATCATGTCTATATTGGATTTAGGAAATAAATCAGTCCATCTTCCATATTCACTAAAGCCTCTTAGACATCGTGTTAATTCACCATATATTGTATCATATAAAATAACTTATAAAACCATATCCAAAACTCCTTTTATATATTTCAAAAATATATATGGAAATGTGTCAAAAAAATTACAATCTATCACACCATATACAATACCTAGTTTATTTCCATCCAAAACACTTTTTGGATGAAATCTAAAACACTTTTAGAGCATCTATTTGTGTTTTGTAAAACTTAATCCATATTCATTCAAAAAAAATTATAACAACAAGAGCCTTTATATTATGGAAAATAAATATAAATTCCTGAATTCATAAATGTATGTAATGGGTTTCCTCTAAAAAAAAATTATGATACCCAAGATAAAATGGTATTTGGAATGATCATTATCAACCACATGACTCTTTATACCTTTTCCCATCAGGTGCATCATATGAATGTATGAATAATCATATAATAACTTTTTCCAAGACAACCAGTTATCATAGGACATGGAGCATGTTGATCCCATATAGTCTATATATAAATTCTAGATTTTTTTAGTATATACTGACTAGGTGGATGAATAAATCACATGTCAATAATTCTAAGTAGATGGGCACATTAAATTTCCCTCACCTAAATAGATAAGTACATAACATGTACAATATATAGGTATGCCCGTATAGTTATTTAGTCTACCTTAGTCAAGTGCCCAAATGGATTACTCATCATATGAGTGGACAGGTCCCATCTTGGTTAACCTCTAACTGATAACATTATCAACAACATACACAACCACCCCCATATTTTCTTAGTTTCAAGGAATGAACATGAAAGGTATCAATGTATGAAGGCCCTCATGTTAGATATCTTTTTAAAATCAAGTATAGGGATTTATTATGAAACATAAACCCCTTTTATACCAAATACATGGTGTATGACACTCCATGTGGTATACTTAGTGAACCATTGAATGCACAAAACTAATTTTGTTCCTCATGAGCATATTCAGTATCTCGATACAAGAATCAAACTAACACTAATTATAATAGTAAATCATAACCTATAATACTCCCTCAATATCATCATTTATGGATTAATCAATGTTTCACTTTGGTGGGTGGGTTATCATTTCACTTGATGGAATATAAACATCAATCTTGAAATAATGATAAAGTCAAGACTTCCTATTGCATAACATGATGCATTTAATATTTTTAAACTCTTTTATAAATATTAACAAAACCTGACATAAGCACTCATCTAATCATGTCACATATGATAGACCTATAAGGATGCCTTATGTATAATAAAAATTTTGAGATTTGAAAAAAATATTATATATCTTTATAATTCATGCCACATATCTATATGAACATCAAATAAAATCCCTCATACTAAAATATTTGAAGCTTAAAATTTATGTTGAAATCATTTTTGAATAATGTTGTGACATAGGAATCATATTCCTAATGTTCAATAATTTGAATAAAGTATTCAAACTTCTTAACATCACAACAACCAATCTTTTGATGTTAATAAATTTAACAGTCTACATAGTACTCTTATTAAATCCTCAATAAGCACCATCCTTTGAACCAATTCCATCAAAATAATTCCTTGATTCCATTTTTCTAACTAAATGTATTTTTAAATCATTTCACTTCCAACCCATCCTAATATCCTTTAATATATAAAGTTTAATTCCCATTGAATTTTTACTAGAATAATATTTTATTTTTAACATTGAAAATATCTATGTCCAAACATACTGATATATGCCTATTAGAAACTAAATCTCTTTAGAATATCATTTTAAGAAGCACAAACCCATTTGTGTTAGAAAATAACCTGTATTTCCTATAGTGGGACTATTACACAAATATTATATTAATATCTATATCCCATATGGTATTCTATTGTGTTTAGAGATTTTTATTTGAAAATAAGACTCTATTCTTAAAAATATTTCATTGATGGGGGATGGGAATATATCTCTTATATTTTAAAAAAATTCTAGATAAAACTCGTTTTTCTTGGATAAAAGCTATTTTTTATCATTTTCTTCTTTTTAAACATGCTATAGAATCAGATAAGTCAATAACCATGCTCATTAAAACCATAATATCAAATTGGTTATCAAAAAAATTTGTTAATAAAGAACTTATATTATCATATAAGAGAAACTAGATGGAAATACACCTCATGTAATTAGATCCATATCAATATGAAATATTTATTTGCATTCAACACTATGGATTAACATCCCTTTACTTGATCATTTGAATATGAACTAATATATTTATAAATTATTACCATGATATTCAAATCTTGTATATTTACAACATTCATAATATATACATTTGTAAACTTATATCCTTCATAATTGAAGAATTAATATTTGTAGCGCTAGTATCTTATATAAAAATTCCACGGAGTATCTGAAACCCCTTTAGGTATCTCAAACTATTACATTTCATATGGATATATTTATCCTCCTTCTGGAAACCTACTTAAGGTTTCAATGACTGAGGATAACCATTTGAAAATTCCAATATTCTATTTCTAGATTTAATAATTACCCGTTTATATTGTTAGCACAACCCCTTAGCATATACATGACATGTCAGGTTCATCTACCCTCAATACTTTCATGAATCTAGATAATATCTTATTGAAGTTATTCACATTGTCAAATCATTTACAATAATTATTTGAAAATAAATTCTCTAGTTAGGTCATGCCTTAAGGGATATTTTCAGTTTCACCAAGTCATTGGAACACACAAGATTTTAATAATAAGTGGTTGTCTTAGAAAAAGTTATAAAGAGCTTGTTATGTTGTCAAAATTATTCTGCATTTTTTCCATAAAAAACTTTTTTTCAAGATCCCTTTTTGTATTATGCCTTTTAATTCTCAATTTTTCTTGTTATATTATGTTATTATACATCCCTATTAATTCCCTTACTATGTACATGTGATGATAAACCCATTTCACTCTCATTATTCCCCACCATGATTCATTATGGACCCCCGTTATGCTGCAAAAATTATCATATGATTTTTCCATACAATACCTTTGTATTGTGAATACCATATCCATTTCCACTCAAGGGTACTAACCATGAAAAACATATCCTAATTTGATTGAAGGATTCCATTTATTTATTATACACCCCTTAATCAAGGGATTAAATGTGATTAAATATGATCCCATATTGAATTATCTATATGGCACACTTATGCAAGTACATGATATGAAAGAGATGGGTGCACCTGGAATTATATAGCACTCCAATTCATTGGGTAATGTTTTTTTATCATGAGACATCATGTATGGGAGAAGGGAGTAAAACTAACCCATTATGGGACTTTTTCCACCATGTTATGAAGTCTTGGAGATTATCCATAACCTATGTTTATGATATCATGGTTAATGTTGTTTCCATATTCCCATGTTTCCTTCATGCTATCATGTTTTATCATGCCTCATTTTTCAAGATTATGATTCTCAACCCTTTTAAAACCCGTTGAAATTCCTATTAAATAACATGTAATACTTTCATCATGTTATTATTTTTTTATTCCCTTAAAAAGATTTATATCTAACCCCTTTCTTATGCATGTACCTAGGTTATCCTGTGTAGTTTTAAGAGAACTGGACTTTTAAATCTTGTTAAGAAAGTTTTCAATAATGTTGTCATATCCATGTATAAATTTAATGTGCTATGTACCTAATTTCCAAAAGTCACTAGGCTAAATTATCTTATGGGTTTGACTAAGTGTGTTTTTATATAATAAATCACGAAATTAAGTCTATTATAGACATGGGATATCATTGTTGGTATTAGATAAAATTCGAGTTATTTTTAGTATTCAAAAATGAAAACTCTAGAAGAAGACTTAGGGATAAAACTAAACATAAGAAAATATCCCAAAATTTTGGTAAAATATATAGTAGGTGGTTTCCAAGAAAATATATAATTTCATCGATGCTATAAGTAAATGTGGATCTATCATAGAGGTACCTAGGGGTAATAAACCCAAAAGGGAGCATTGAGCTCGACTCGATCGTTACTTGGTGCATGACAATGGGCCTTTCCGTACACCGGTTTGACACTCCCAAGTGACATTCTTTGGTAAATAAACAAGCTCCATATGAACCATTATTAAAACAATTACCATAAGATTTTATATGAGGAAATAGATCATGGATAACTTATATTGAAGCTTATAAATTCATAGGTTAAAGAATACATGTCATTTATGAGTTATCCCTGAGATGTTCATGGTTTCCCATCTATGTGTTTAATAGTTGAAAAATAATCATCCCCAATTTTCCATTTATTCTAGTTAATGGCTGGGAATAATAGAAACCAAACCAACAACCAATGTGTGGGGAAATGTGATGACTACCCAAATGAGATGACTAATATTATGATAGATCAAGTAAGATATATTGTGATTATGCCAAAACAACTATAAAAAATCATGATTAATAATTAGAAGGTATATGAATTTCTAAACACATCAAAGAATAGGTGGACTATGTCTCAAGTATTTTCATTTTATAAAGGTGATAAGGGAAATAATTCCCAATTCCTTTGTGAAAATAAGTGGAAAAATGAATTAAGGGAAATGTCAAAAAGGAACTATGAGATATTTTAAGTGTGGAAAGGTAGGTAATAAAGTATGCAATTTCCATGAAAAAATTAATAACATTATGGAGGGAACTAAAGATCAATCTAAGGCACCATATACAGTTCTATGTCATAAATGTGGATAAGTTGGGCATATCCAATCCAATTCCCTATTAAAAGGGCTAACAAGCATGTTAAGAACTGAAAATATCAAAGAATAATGGAACACAAAAATTCTTATACTGAGACAGAACATGATGGATGAAGTACATGTAACCCCTACTTCAGAGTCACTACTACAACTTGGCCTTTTATCAGTGCTAAAAACCAACATTAACAGCACTAGAAAAGCGCTGTCAATATCGGTGTAGATAAAGGGGGTCCCCTTTATCAGCTCTCCGGAAAGCACTCATAAATTCCACCTTTATCATCACTAAAAAAGCGCTAATAAAGGAACCCCTTTATCAGAACTTTTTCAGCACTGATAAAGGTGGGACTTTATTAGTGCTATCTTGAGCGCTGATAATGGGGCCCTTTATCAGCACTCTTTTAGAACTGTTAAAGGAATCCTTTATTAGCACTCAAAAAAGCGCTGATAAAGGCACCTACCCCTGCACCTGCACAACCAGCACCTTCACACCTGCACACCTGTGCAAAATAGGACCTGAACACAAACCAAGAACCAAAAGACAACATAGTGAACACAATATTTTGACAAACAATGCTATATACATTTACTCAACATCATGAATACAAAAAAACACACTGCTATATAAATTTCAAACAATGTTTTACATGGTTACCATTACAATTATCCAACAAAAGTTATAAACATCAATGTTTTATCCTTTGATATCCATGATCCCCTCTCAAAAATTTCCGTCCACGGTATTTGTTACCGAACAAAGCATCTGAACTCAAGGAAAAAAATTCACCTATATAAGAAAAAAAATATTGTGTTAGTAATACAATAATGAAATAAATTAAAACATTAATATGAAATAATACATTAATATGGAAATGTGAAACTAAAATATGGATATGATAAACTCAAATGTTTTCATTATGATAACAATGAAAGGGAATAATGTAAAATCAATATGTTTTTGGATGATTTATCTCATTTAATAAATAATGATTCTTAATCTAATGAAAAGCTTTACCGATCACACCGTGCATCGTATTGAGGTGCGGTTGATTCATACACATCAAAAATGACTCATGGATCATTTTCCTAATGTATCCAAACAATGCAAACACGTTTTCTTGTTTTTCCGTATGTCACTCGTGTTGTTTTCTAAAGTTAATGTCAATTTGAAACTGATATCAGACACTTTTAGCCATACCAGTCACACTGTGCATCGGATTGAGGTACGATTTATTTGTACACGCCAAAAATGAATCATGGATCGTTTTCCTAAAGTATCCAAACAATCCAAATGTGTTTTCTCAGTTTTCCATATGTCACTTGTGTTGTTTTCTAAAGTTAATGTCAATTTGAAACTTATCTCTGACACTTTTAGCCATACTGGTCACACTGTGCGTCGAATTGAGGTGAGGTTGATTTGAACATGTCACAAATGACTCATGGATAGTTTTCATAAAGTATCAAAACAATCCGAATGCGTTTGCTCGGTTTTTCGTATGTCACTTGTGTTGTCTTCTAAATTTAATGTCAATTTGAAACTGATATCAGACACTTTTAGCCATACAGGTCACACTATGAATCGGATTGAGGTGCAGTTTATTTGTACATGTCAAAAATGATTCACGGATCATTTTACTAAAGTATCAAAACAATCAGAACTCATTTTCTTGTTTTTCAGTATGTCACTTGTGTTGTTTTTTAAAGTTAATGTCAATTTGAAACTAATATCCGACACTTTTATCCATACCGGTCACACCGTGTGTTGGAATGAAGTGTGGTTAGTTCTTAAACGTGAAAAATGACTCATGGATCATTTTACTGAAGTATCAAAACAATCTGAACACATTTTCTCAGTTTGTCGTATGTCACTTGTGTTGTTTTCTAAAGATAATGTCAATTTGAAACTGATATCAGACACTTTTATCCATATCGGTCACACCATGCAACAGATTGAGGTGCAGTTGATTATTACACATAAAAAATGACTCATGGATTGTTTTCCTAAAGTATCAAAATAATCCGATCGTGTTTTCTAGGTTTTCCGTATGGCACTTGTGTTGTTTTCTAAAGTTAATGTCATATTGAAACTGATATCAGATACTTTTAGCCATACCGGTCACACTGTGCGTCGATTGAGGTGTGATTCATTATTACAAATCAAATATGACTCATGGATCATTTTCTTAAAGTATCAAAACAATCCGAATGCGTTTTCTCAGTTTTCGTTATATCACTTGTGTTGTTTTTTAAAGTTAATGTCAATTTGAAACTGATATCAGACACTTCTAGCCATACCGGTCAGACCGTACATCGTATTGAGGTGCGGTTGATTGATACACATCAAAAATGACTCATGAATCATTTTCCTAAATTATAAAAACAATCCGAATGCGTTTGCTCAGTTTTCCGTGTGTTACTTGTGTTGTTTTCTAAATTTAATGTCAATTTGAAACTGATATCAGACACTTTTAGCCATACCGGTCACACTGTGTGTTGGATTGAGGTTCAGTTGATTTTTAAACGTCAAAAATGACTCATGGATCATTTTACGAAAGTTTTAAAACAATTCTAATGTGTTTTCTTGGTTTTCCATATGTTACTTGTGTTGTTTTCTAAAGTTAATGTCAATTTGAAACTGATATCAGACACTTTTAGCCATACCGGTCACACCGTGTGTCAGATTGAGGTGCGGTTGATTCTTACATGTCAAAAATGACTCATGGATTGTTTTCCTAAAGTATAAAAACAATAAAAATGTTTTTACTTGGTATTCCTTATGTCACTTATGTTGTTTTCTAAAGTTATTGTCAATTTCAAACTGATATCAGACACTTTTAGCCATATAGGTCACACCGTGCATCATATTGATGATCGGTTGATTCTTAAACGTAAAAAATAACTCATGGATATTTTTACTATAGTATGAAAACAACCCGAATGTGTTTTCTCAGTTTTCTATATGTCACTTGTGTTGTTTTCTAAAGTTAATGTCAATTTGAAACTGATATCAGATACTTTTAGCCATAACGGTTACACCGTGCATCGGATTGAGGTGCGGTTGATTCTTAAAAATCAAAAATGACTCATGGATCATTTTCCTAGAGTATTAAAACAATCTGAACGCGTTTTCTCGGTTTTTCGTATGTCACTTGTGTTGTTTTCTAATGTTAATGTCAATTTGAAACTGATATCAGACACTTTTATCCATACCGGTCACACTGTGCATCAGATTGAGGTTTAGTTAATTCATACACATAAAAAATGACTCATGTATTGTTGTCCTAAAGTATCAAAACAATCCAAACCCATTTTCTCGATTTTCGTATGTCACTTGTGTTGTTTTCTAAAGTTAATGTCAATTTGAAACTGATATCAGACACTTTTAGCCATACCAGTCACACCGTGCATCGTATTGAGGTGTAGTTGATTTTTACATGTCAGAAATGTCTCATGGATCATTGTACTAAAGTATCTAAAAAATCTGAATGCATTTTATCTTTATTCCGTATGTCACTTGTGTTGTTTTCTAAAGTTAATGTCAATTTCAAACTGATATAAGACACTTTTAGCCATACCGTTCACACCATGCATCGGATTGAGGTGTGGTTGATTCGTACACATCAAAAATGGATAATGTATCATTTTCCTAAAGTATCAAAACAATCATAACAAGTTTGATCAGTTTTCTGTATGTTGCTTGTGTTGTTTTATAAAGTTAATGTTAATTTGAAACTGATATCAGACACTTTTAGCCATACTGGTCACACCGTGAGTCGGATTGAGGTGAAATTGATTCTTAAATGTCACAAATGACTTATGTATCGTTTTCCTAAAGTATCAAAACAATCCTAATGCGTTTTATCGATTTTCCGTATGTCACTTGTGTTTTTTTCTAAAGTTAATGTCAATTTGAAACTGATATCAGACACTTTTACCCATACCGGTCACACCATGCATCATATTGAAGTGCGGTTGATTTGTACACATCACAAATGACTCATGGATCATTTTCCTAAAGCATCAAAACAATTCAAAAACGTTTTCTCGGTATTCCATATGTCAGTAGTTCATAAGAGTCTCTCATTAAGTTATTATTTACTAAAAACTAAAATCATTTCTAAAACCATTCTTCATAATCTAAGGATATTAAACATAAGAAATGGTGATCATAGATTCCCAATAAGTGTAAGAAAGGGAGATATCAATGATCATATAAATATAACATAAGTAGTAGGAATTCACATTCATTGTCTTATTTGTTTACATTCTTCCATCAGGTACGTTGCCCATTGGTTTCTAAACACATCTATATCATCTTGTGAATCGAAGCTTTTGTGACATTCATAGTAGTACTGAAAAAATAAAAATACACAAAGGATTAATAATTATTTTAAATTAACCAGTAATTATTTTCAAAAATACCTCTTCAGGGATTTTAGTTTGTTCATTAAATATGATCTCTTTCATAAATTTACAAACATAATAACCACAGTCCTTTCTGTTTGTTTGTTTCAGACACTGTAGAAACATCGAGAAAAATAATTAATATGTTTTGATATGTATTTTCATAGTGCAATATAATTATATATACCCTGATACTTTTCCATTTGTAGATCTCGTGCGCCTTGTCGTTCTTAGGCCCTGGATTCAATCCAGCCTTTAGACGATATTCAAACACCGCCCTATCATAACAGAATTCCCATTAAAAGATAATATAAATTATATAACTATATATTTAGTTCTAAAATGTTGGATCTACTATATTAAAAATTGAAAATCACCATTATGTGTGGTCGGTTTGTTGGATATCCATGTAGTGAATCCAAAAAATAAATCTTTGGAGTATCCAAATTGACTGCAATGAGCATCCAATGCTGCCTAAAAACACAAAAAGGAATAAGTAATGATAGAAATGAAAATATAATTGATAATATTAAAATTTAGAGTTTTACCCCTAAAAAGTTGGTATTAAAAAGAGAATGTCAGTTGTAATTTTTCATTGAAACGTTCTGAGCAGGTTTGACATTAATTCAGCCTGAAAATTGGAATCTATTTCTTTTTGTTGTGTAGACATGGTTTGAGGACTAACGAGTCCAAATTTGTGTTCATGGGAAAATCCCTTCAATCGTTTTTCATATATATGCCTAGGAAAAATATGAAATGTATTTAGCCATAATTATCATAGTATATCATCTTCTGTAAAATCAAATCATGAAAACATACCTCATGTATACATTTATAACTAAGGCGCCTAGCCAGTCGTATGTGATGATTTCAGCTACAACGTCAGCACTAACGAAATCTAATGTTTCCTCTCCATACATATGTTTTTCACAAACAATTGTGTGATTATTTCTGCCTTTCATTTATGTATCCAAATTCGATTGTAATGATATTAAATGTGGATATAGAACGGGCGGGGTGAAGGTTCTCTCAGTAGATCGTTCTGATCGGTTGGTTGATCCTTTTGAGCCGCTATTTCATTTTATCTCCTTCCTTTTGTCCTTCTGTAATAACATTCATCGGTTCATCCCTTTTCTAATTAAATGTTAAAGGTTCTGCTTGAAAAATGAATTGGAAATTAATACCTCTTGGTCGACATGTTTTTTTACAAGATTCGATGGCCATGCAACGAATGTTCCAACAGCATTTTCTACCGTATAAATGTCATCATCATCATTTGGCATGGGTAGCTCGGTGCTCGGCTCATGGGCTACGTTAATCGACACTTTGACATGACTGGTTAGAAGTGGTATGGATTGTAGCATTTCATTCTTCATATTGAACACTGTTGCCCTCTCTACAAGGTGATAAATGGGAGTTGAAAGATATAAATCACATTCATTTTCACCCTGTAGAATATCATTACAAGAAAGGTATTAGTGTCTATGTGATTCAAATTTAATAGAAACAAATATTAGAACATTGATTACCTCGGTTAAGACAGGTCTTTGAGGGGAATGGCTCACCTCAAAGTTGGTGGGGGGTAGGGCAGGATCTTCTCGTGTGGGTTGTTCTTGATTTGTTTCTTCTCTTCGCCTCTCCCTCATCAAAGCTTCTAGAAACTCTCCAAGACTTTGTAATTTTTTCTTCAATGGTAGCTAGTCTATCTCTCACCATTTTCATTTCTTTAGTTTGTTCCTCCTCTTTTTTTTTTAAAATATGTCCGGGGTGTCACCCCAAAACATGTACCTCTGACGCGGCCATACAGTTCTGGCTGTTTCAAGGCCGCTGAAAGTATGTTCATATCTGGTGTAGGTGTAGTTGATTCTTATGATTATGTCAAATAGAAAATATGGTAAAATAAGTAATCATCGTTGTGTAATAGTGATTTAAAGCAAAACAAATTTATGTTATGTCATACTTACACATGTTTCCCACACTTTTTGTGTGTTTTCATCTACGAGTTTCCCCTCTTTATTAACACGAGCCTCCTTACATAGCACATGGCGTGGGATGGTAGTGGATTGGGATTTTGATTCATCAATCTACATATAAACAGAGAAACATGGTTACAGTGTTGTTTTATGTCACATAAAAGTATTACAGTACTTTTAAAATACGTACCAATTGTTTTTCAATTGAAGCATACCCTAGCCTTTCTTTACGGTATGGGTACGCTGGTTTTGCTACCCATTATTTATTTTCAGCACTCAGTTGCTATTTCATAAATAAAAAACTGTTAATCAAAGTGATGGATACAAGAAACATTAAACAACATGTTACCAAACACAATGTACCTGAAAATTTTGCTCCGCACGACGGTTGCAAAATGCATCCCACGCTCCTTGGGATATCAAGTGTGCATAAAGAGGAGGTGGGTGCGTCTTGATTTTCCCTTCAGAATCTTTCAGATGATATTTCGTTAAAATGGTGTGAAAGCCTCTATGAACCCTTCTTGCCAGTATTAATACATATTCTTTGTGTGAGAAATCTACTATAAATGCACTCTGCAAGAGATGATGAAGAGTTAGTCAATATTTCAGTATTTTATTTTATTTTATTTTAATAAATTAAATAAATGATATTGTAATGTTACTGTAATCTCTCCACACATTAATGTTTTCAGCCCGGTGAAAACATGGTGCCATGACTCTATACCAATCGGCACACATTGCTGGGTGACGATTCCAATGTAGCTACTAAACATGGATTTTTTGGGGTTTACATGTTGTCCACGCTTATTCCATCCCACCTCATATTTGATGCCTTTTTATTTTGCCTTAAGGATTTTGGGTAAAACTATCAAACTACAACACACCTGTTTTTTTTGTGCCGCTGGGGTTTCATTGCCTACCATTTCATCGGTTACTGCATCATCATTATGTTCCTCTGAAGTGCTAGCATCGGCACTGGGACCAGCAACAACAGGTTGAGAAACTTGTTGTACCTCAGTATTGGGACCAACAACAATAGGTTGAGAAACCTATTGTAACTCAGCAGTGGGACTAGCTGAAACAGGTTGAGAGACCTATTGTACCTTAGTAGTGGGACCAGCTGCAACAGGTTGAGAAACCTCTTGTGTCTCGGGATTGGGTTCATCAGCAGGTGCAGAAGTCATTATCTTCAGAAGTGGTTTAACATTTAATTTAGATCACATAAAAATAGTAGCGAACAGATAATAACATAATGCCAAACAATCTATATTACAATAAAAAATAACCTGATTATTGAACTCTATTTTTTTTAAAGGATGATGGGATTTGACCCCTCTATCGACTATCCATATCCCTTCATTGTGGTATCCTCTGACATACAAAACATTGTCTACATTGGGACCACTGTGAAATGATTGTGAAGTCCCAATTAAAGGTTCATCCTCTATTGAATTTTCATCCGACCCTTCAGTTGTTTTGGTTGATAACAGAACAATTGACCAGTTTCAGTTTGCGGGATCTGGAACATAAAATACTTGCACTGCCTGTGATCCCATTATAAACAATTTGTCTTTCTCCCCTTCATTACTAAAATCATCTTTCACGAATCCCAATTCATATATTTTAATATCAATCGTATTATCAACCCACTTGCATTGAAAAATTGGAACTTGGAATTCTGTATAATCCAACTCCCATATTTGTTTGATGATGCCAAAGTATGACATATTCACATAAATTGGATTTCGGTACTTAACACCAGAAACATGCATCACTTTAGCCACAAGTGTAACCCCACTATTCTACATGGTACTGTCTTCATCATGTTCATTAGTATAAAATGTATAACCATTAACTACATAAGCATTTTAAGATAATACATACCCACTAGGTCCTCCGTCTAGCCATCAAAGTCGTTCTGAAATTGACTCTGGATTTTCATCTGAATTCTTAAAAATATGGTCCTGAAACCATCCTATAAACTGTCGATTATGTGTATCTGATATCCATTTTCATCCCTATATGGATTCAAATGCCTAATAATTTCTTTTTGGGTTTCAACATATGAGGAAACGTCGAAACTGTTATGCAAAACATAAAGGTGGGCCTGCTCCCAATCTGTAATATTGATTGTGACAACCTGTCTTCCAGAAATTCATTCACCCTCAAGCCACCCAGTGTGACGAGATTTCAGTAGGCCAATGCTTTCCACACCAGACATGTATTTGGTACAGAATTCAAAGGCTTCCTCAATAATATATTTCTCCGCAATACAACCCTCTAGCCGACTTTGATTTTTGACATACCCTTTCAAAATCTTCAAATACCGTTCAATGGGGTACATCCATCTATAATGTACAAGATCACATAGTTGAATCTCTCTCACCAAGTGGACCATCAAATGAACCATCATATCAAAAAATGAAGGTGGTAAGAACATTTCTAATTTACATAATATGAAGTCAATTTCTCTTTCCATAGTTAGAAATTTCTCCGGGTCCATAACTTTGCTGCATATAGTTTTGAAGAAGTAACACAGTATCGTTAATGTATGGAAGTCATTCTTGGGAAACATTAAATGTAAAGCAATTGGAATGAGATGTTGCATTAAAACATGGCATTCATGTGATTTCATACCTTTTAAATTCAAATCGCTCATTGACACAAGGCTCATGATATTTGATGAATACCCCTATGGAACCTTTATGTCATTATAGAAGTTTCAAAAATTATATCACTCCTTCCTGGAAAGAGTGTAAGCAGAAGGAGGAAGAAATGTTCATTTTTCACCCATCACTGGTTCCAACACTTCTCATATTACCATATCAACCATGTCCAACCTAGCCTTAATTCCATATTTTGTTTTTCCGATTGTATTTAAAAACGTGCCGATGAGAGTATCAAATACATTTTTTTCTACATGCATAACATCAAGAAAATGTCTAACATATAGACAATTCTAGTATGGTAATTAAAAAAAATGGATCTCCTTTCCAACCAATTTTTTTAAGGTTTTTCAAATCCGGTTTACCAAAAGTAGTTTCCACATTTTTAACTTTCTCAAACAATTGATCGCCTGTTAGTAGAGATAGTTTTGTACGTTCTTCTGAACTTCCATCGAATTATGTCGTCCAAGATCGGTACTTATTTCATCAGGGTAGAAATCTGTGATGTCCTAGAAACACAGTTTTCGATGAATGTTTCAACCTAATTGATTGTGTACCTTGTTCGCAAACGGGACACCCTTGAGTTCCTTTAATGCTATATCCTGAAAAATTTCAATAAGCAGGGAAGTCATTTATCGTCCCATACAACATGGCTCTTAAAGTGTAATCTTCCTTTTTGTAAGCATCATACAATGTAACACCTGAATCCCACAATAATTTCAAATCTTCAATCAATGGAGCTAGATAAACATCAATATCATTACCCGGTTGTTTTGGTCCGGATATAAGCATAGATAACATGATGTATTTTCATTTCATGCATAACCACAGTGGTAAGTTATAATTTACCAACATTACCGGCTATGTGCTGTGACTGTTGCTTTGAAAAACAAAAGTATTCACTCCATCTGTAGATAACGCAAAATGAAGGTTTCTTGACTCGTTTCTAAATTCAGGATACTCATGATCAATTCTCTTCCACTAAGGAGAGTCTGCTGGGTGAAGTAGTATCCCATCTTTAATTCTTGTTTCTGCATGCCATGTGAATTATCCTGCAGTCTCCTCACTTCCATATAGGCGGCTAAACCTTGGAATGATTGGAAAATACCATACAACATTAGTAGGAAATGATTCATCTTTCTTGTATCGAGAATCACCACACTTTGGGCATTATTTAAGTGATTTGTGGTCCTTGCGAAACAGTATACAGTCATTCGTGTAGGTGTGTATTTTTTCAGATATCATACCCATCGAGCGTAGCATTCATTTGGCGTCATATGTTCATCTTGGGAGCTCATTATCTTCTAGGAGAATGTCATTAAGGAGAAAAAGTAGTTCCATAAAACTGGAGTCAGTCCACCCGTTGTCTGATTTCAAATTATACTACTTCAGTACGGATGACAGTGCTATATATTTAGTGCAACTAGCATACAATGGTGTCTTTGCACTTATTTTTTACTTCTGAAACAATTTTGGGCAATCAAGAAGTTCATCTTCGACAGTCCTTATCACTTCCTTAATACGATCTTCATCATCATTCACATCTGTAATCACATCCTCCATATGGTCATCTTCATTGTTTAGGCTTGTAATCATATCAGATGATCCATAAAAGGTAGTGTTATCCCATACACTACCTACATTCGTTGTTTCCCCATGTTTATTCCAACATGTATAACTCTGATCTATTCCATGACAGATCAAGTGTTCTTCCAACTCCTCTGGACTAATTTGTTTTGAATAACAACAATGTAAACACAGACAAAGGATCAGAGATGGGTCATATGCATGATCTTTTGCAAACTTTATAAACTCTTTCACACCTTCTTCATACTCTTTTTTCAACCGATTAGAATTCACCCATTGTTTATTTATATTCATCATATTTGAAATCCAAAGGATGGGTATATAGGTTAGGGGAGAAGGAATATGAGTATAATTTAGATAAAAAACTAGATACTTAAAAAATGGTGGGGGTGTGCTCATTAATAGCAAATCTTGGGTGGTTCTTTGGAATCATCAATTCTCTTCCTCTCTTCGATCCCCCCTGATGAGGGGTGGTTCTTGGGAGTTTTTTATAGTGCATTAGTGAGTTCTTCCCTTATACTTCCTCCATTACTATTATACATTATTTCCCTATGATTTGGGATGATTTTAACTAGGATTTGTGTGATGATTTCACTATATCATCTTCAAATCAATTTAGATGATGTAGATTTTTTTTGTATTGGCTAGAGGTTATCCTCGTATGATGAACGCACCATGTTTTGTGTGGTTTAGGTGGTGTTGTGTTTCCTAGTGAGTTTTTAAAATATTATTCCTAATTATATTAAGGTGAATAATTAATTATAAGTTTCTATAATTAATTATTTGGGAATTGTGCCTTGATATTGGGTCTCAATTATTGGTACATGATTAGATAAGGCGTGTATAGTCTTGGCTGAGGATGAGTTGTTCTTAGGGAGGGGTTACTCCATTTTTTGAGGTAGGTGGACCCTATAATACAAAAACATGTTCCAATTTATGCATGATTGTGCATTCATGCATGATTATATGTGTTCCAGTTAAAGGGATAGAAATCAAGAGCAACCTAGGTAAATAAATAGGGTGTTTTTGATCCACCAAGAGATAGAGTGAGGGTTATATTGAATGTTAGTGATTTTGTGACCATCCAGAGATTATTTCTCCATGGAGGTGAGGATTCTAGTTGTGTTTATGAGAGAATCGAGTTTGGTATGAGATTTTTATAGCCTTGTTAGGTTTTCTAAGTCTATTTGAGTAGGTATTAGAGTCTTAGGCCTAAATAAGATGGATAATATAGTCTTATATCTCACGTATGATGGGGAACACCCTCTTAAGGATATATAAGAGTCATGGTGTGTGTGATGAGTAGGATATTAAATATAGGGATTGGTGAAGTGTGACATAGATGATTTTATCCTTATAATTGGATTAAGAGATCTCCAAGGGGAGATATGATATGGTACCTAAGTGAGGGTCATGGTAATAGTCTGGATGGCTTAGCATAGGGTATCTAAGGCTCTTAGTGTGAGTTTCTTAGGATGGTCATTATTTAGTTTTAATGAGTTTTAATCTGGGAATTAGACGATGATATAGACTAGACTATTGAGGCCTAGATCAAGTATAGCATGTGGGTTGTGACATTACCATGTAGAGATGAGTGTGTGTTGGTCTCAATGTGTAGATATGGGTAAGGCTTGTAGAACCCAGTAGATTCCCTTATAGGAGGATTTATAATGTTGACAGCTTGGGAATGATTTTCATGTATAACCAAGATGGGTTTAAGTAGATTCTTATGCAAGGCTAAATGGTTGGTGACTTTTATCATTTATGGTCAGACCGACTAAGAGATTGGGACTTCATATGACTTTAACCTAGTTGAAGTATGATCATCCATGGGGCCCACCTATTGATGATGAGGTTTAGCTAGTACGAGAGGTTGGTTATCTAGATACCCCCTTAGATTATTATTTATATGTTTTGTGGCATGAGACAAGATGGATGAGCTTTATTTAAGTGATAAGGTGTTGGAAAGACCCTACTTTGAGTGGGAAGGCATTGGTCAAAGGGGATTGGTGTGTGAATTCCATGGGATCCACCTATTGATGGTGCATTTTGACTTGTGATAGAGGTTGGATATTGTGATTCCCTCCTTAGATCGTTTTTTGTATGATAATATGATGTGAGATATAGAAATGGGGATCACTTAGTATTGGTTTGGGGTAGTTTTGTGAGAGGTTTTCTATAGATATTCTCTCCTCAAATTGTTTTTTATGTGATCTGATAGTGAGACCCATCGTAAGTGAGAGGGGAGCATATGATGTGAGATATAGAAATGGGGATCACTTAGTATTGGTTTGAAGTAGTTTTGTGAGAGGTTGTCTATAGATATTCTCTCCTCAAATTGTTTTTTATGTGATCTGATAGTGAGACCCATCGTAAGTGAGAGGGGAGCAACTACTATGTTGTGGAATTAGAGGATATGTGAATCACACCCAATGTGAGAGGTTTGTGGCACTGTTATGTTATAAGAAAGGATGTGATATTTAAATTGGTATATGACCCAACCCAGAGAGAGTGGGTAGTGGTTAGGAATTAGTAGAAACCCTATTAAGGTTCATTTTTTTGAACCCAAGGAGAATAGTGTACAATATAGAACATACTAAACAAATGTCTCATCCCGTTGGCATGACTCACCTGATGACATGAATTCACCAACATAGAAGGTTCAGACCCTACCTGGACTAACTATGGGGTAGTATCCAAAATCATAAAAAGATCCATACTAAGGGCCACTAGACGGAGTGAAATCCTAATCTAGTGTAACAAACCTTTCAAAAAAAAAACTCTCTCTATTCAGGTTTCTATCACAAGGCTATAGTGGGGAGAGGTAATCAAGATCAAACAAGTAACCAACCATATATACATGTGTGACACACACAAGCATCACACACAAGAATCACGCCAAATAATAATTAAGCTCAATATTGAAAATAAATGCAAACATAATTAATTCATGAAAATTCAATTTTACTCACCTTAAGGAGGAGGAACTAGTGGCGGAGGAGTGGGAGGTTTTGATAGCGGAGGTAGCAGAGGCAGCGGAGGCAGCAGAGGTAGCTTAGAGATAGAGGAGGCAACAGGGGAAGCGGAGTAGGCGGAGGATGATGATGATAGTGAGGAGGAGACAGAGGTGGGGGAGGAGGAGGAGGAGGAGTCGTGACAGAGGAGGAAGAGGAGGAGGATTCATGGTGGAGGAGGAGGAGGAGGAGGAGCCGCGACAAGAGGAGGAGGAGGAGAAGTAGGTGACGGAGTAGGAGAATGAGTTGGTGGTCGCAGTAGAGGAGGCGGAGAAGGAGGCAACGGAGGAGAGGAGGCAGCGGCGGAGGCGCAGGGTAGGGCTTCCGCGAGATCTTGATAGGGTGAGGGGAGGAGGAGCCGCGACATAAGGAGGAGGAGGAGAAGTAGGCGTCAGAGGAGGAGAACGAAGTGGTGGCCGCGGCAGAGGAGGAGAAGAAGGAGGCAGCGACAGAGGCGCAAGGTAGGGCTTCCGCGAGAGCTTGACAGGGTGCGGGGAAGAGGAGGAGGACCCGATCACATTTATAAATCCCGCGGGGACCTTTATCAGTGCTAAATTGAAAAGCACTGATAAAGATCCCCTTTATCAGTTCTTTTTTAGCGCTGATAAAGGTAGGAATTTATCAGCTCTTTTGTAGCGCTGATAAAGGATGTCTTTATCAGCACTTTTAATTTTAGCACTGATAAAGACCCACTTTATCAGTGATTTTGTAGCGCTGATAAATCCAAACATTATCATCTCTAATAAAAGCGCTGATAAATGTATAAATTTTATAATTTGTTTATATTATTATATATTTATTTAAAATGATATCTATGATATATATATATATATATATATTTATTAATAATTATAACTCTAAATAAATATATCTTTATTTATACTTATTAAATTATAAGAAATATAGTTATTATATTTATAATCATATAAATATATAAAATAAATATATTAATTATATATATTTAAAATATTAAAAATATATTAATTATATATAGTTAATTATAATTATAATTACAAATGTATTTGAAAGGTATATTTATATATATATCATTGAAAATATAATAAAATATATATATATATATTTAAATATAATGTAATTTTAATTACAAGTGTACATTTTTTAAAACATATATATTATATGGGTAACATAATGAATTATAAATCAATAACACATCAACGTGATATGTAATTATAATCTATAAATGAACATTATTCATGTACATATATGATCACATAACATATACACATGATATATTCATTGACCCCAATTCATTGGAAAACATACACATATTCAATAATTTTTATTATACATATATATTAAAAAGTATTATATATTTATAAATAAAACAAATACATTAAATATAAACAAATATAATAAATATATATATTAAATATAATGAATTAATAAATCTAATAAATATAATGAATTAATAAATCTTATAAATCTAATAAATATATTTATTATTAATCTTATAATTATTTAATTATATATATATAGTTATAACATGTGTTTTTTATTTAATGTATACAATAAATATTATTTTTGAATATAAATATAATAATTTCATATGAAGTAAAGCGCTGATAAATGTAACCTCTATCAGCGCTAAGAAAATCACTGATAAAGGGATAATTAAAGAGCTGATAAATGTACCATTTATCAGTGCTAAAAAAGCACTGATAAAGAGTACACCTTTATCAGCGCTTGTTTTAGCACTGATAAAGGGTAAATTTATCATCCCTTTTATCTAGCACTGATAAAGGCCTACCCCTTTATGATTACTTTTCCATTAGCGCTGATAAATGTAGGCACCTGCATTGCCCGGTTTTGTAGTAGTGATTTTTTTTTGTGATGTGGTATTTCAATTCATTCCATAATATCATATCTTGTAATTTTTTTAATAACATCAAGTCACTACCTGAAATGATTTGATATCATTAGGAAAAAACATATATGATTACTTTATCACGTGTTGAAGATTATTGGAATGTTATTCTTGAAAATATTATCAGTCTCCATTTAGTGGGATTTTATGTAATCCTAGTTATGGAATGACTTTCCATTTTTAAATCCAATATATTTTACTGGGATAAGGAATTCACCCTTCATGCCACAAATCACCCTTTGATTCTATACAAGTACAAGGAGGATGATGAAAATACATTGGTATCATCATATCAAAAATGGATATTATTATCTTCTAGGAAAGTGTATCAAGATAAATTTATTGAAACTAAAGAAAATATCACCCTTTATGACATTCCCATGATAAGGAAATTAACTGACGTGTTTACCAAATAATTTCTTGGTCTCCTTTCTAAATGAGTGGTTGAGTTCTCAATCAAACTTATACCTGGACCATGTAACATTATAGGGGAATGTCATCACCGAAAAGGGATATCTTTGAATACGTCAAAACTGGAGATGATTGAAGGGTGGCATAGACCAACCTATGTGATTGTAATATGTAGTTTCCTTGGATTATCTTGGTATTATCATTGATTTGTGAGGAACTTCTCATGATTTTCAAACACCCTAACCAAGATAACTTGGAAAGGAGTCAAGTTTGTATAGAATAATGAATGTGAGGAATGTTTTAAAGTGCTGAATAAGGTTCTAATAATTTCACTTGTACTCACATTACCCACTGATGGTGAAGGATTTGTGATATATACTGATGCATCTAAAAGGGATTGAATTTTTTACTAATCAAATATGATAAAGTGATAACCTATTCCCCAAACCAACTAAATATCCATGATTAGGACTATCCAAATCATGATCTAGAATATGTTGTAGTGATATTTACATTAAATATTTGTTGACATTAACTCTACGAAGAGAAGTTTGATATATATATGAACCATAAAATCCTCAAGTATATATCCACACAAAAGGAGCTTAATATGATAAAACAAAATTGGTTAGAGATGACCAGGGATTTTAATTTTACATTCCATTACCATCATGGAAAGGTGAAACAATTGGTAGATGATATGAGTAGAAAGGATCCTATAACTCTATCCATGACAAGGATAAGAAGGGATCCAATTTTCTTGGACATGAAAAGGATGGATATCAGAATAATAAAAGGATATTCATCCTAATTTTCTCAAATAACTACTCAACCATACATTCTTGAGAGAATCAAGGAGGCCTATAAAGATGATGAGTTTCTATAGAAGAAGGTAGTGAATATTATAGAGGTTATATTTATTGAATATGGAGTTATTTGGAACCTAGACATGTGTCCCATAAAAACTAGAAATGAAGAGGGAAATTTTGGATGATGTGCATAGTTCATCATTCTCTATTCATCATGGAAGCACTAATATTTATAGAGATTTGAAGAAACATTACTTGTGGTATAACATAAAGAATGATATTACAAATTTCATATCTAAATTCTTGGTATTCCATCAGGTCAAGGCTAAATCATAGGTGTATAAGGGTATTATAAAACCATTTCACATACCAGTATGGAAATGGGAAAACATAACCATGGATTTTGTCATAGGACTCCCCATGACACCTAAAGGTAATAACGCCATATGGGTGGTAGTTGAAATCCTTACAAATTCAGATCATTTCATTTCTATCAAGAAATATTTATCTCTTGAAAAACTCTCTATGATATACATAAAGTAAGTGGTAAGACTGCATAGAGTTCTAATCTCCATTGTATCTAATCAAGATCTGAGGTTTACCAGGAGGTTTTGAAGAATCCTTCAGAAAGAGTTGAATAAAAAATTAAGCTTCAACATTTCTTATCACCCTCATATGGATGGTCAATCTTGATGGACCATTCAAGCTATAGAGTATTTGATGAGATCATATTCAATGTATTTCCAAGGATGTTGGGGTCAACACCCTTCCTTAGTGGAGTTAACATATACCAATAATTTCCATTCAAGAATTAAAATGGAACATTATAATGATATATATGGGAATACGTGTCCGACTCCAATATGTTGTGATGAAGTTGGGGAGCCGAATCTACTGAAGTCGGATCTTATCCAAGAGATGATGGAAAAATTTTAAACAATCAGCATCATATGAAATTTTCACAAAGTCAGTAGAAAATCTATGCAGACAGTCACTGACGTGGTATAGAGTTTGAGGTTAGAGACAAAGTGTTTTTTTATATCTCCATGGAATAAATTCATGATCTTTGGGAAGAAGGTAATGCTTTGTCCGAGATATGTTGGCCACTTTGAGACCATCAATCACATCAGAGCGGTGTCCTATCTACCAGCACTAACACCTAACCTCTCTCAAGTACATGTTTCATTCTATATATGCCTCCTGAGGAAGTACATACCAAACCTATCACATGTGCTGAATTTGTAGGTTATACCATTGGAGAATGATATTTCATACAAGGATCATCTATTGAAGATCTTAGTTCATGGAGACAAAGTTCTATGAAATAGGACAACTCACTAGGTCAAAGTGTTCTAGCGGAACCACAAGTTTGAGGAAGTTTCATTGGAACTAGAAAAGAAGATGAAATAGAAGTACCCTCATATTTTTTAGTGAATGAAATAAAAATTTCAAGGGAAAATTTTCTGAAGGGGTTATAATGAAATGACCTAAAGTTTTATAAATGAAACTTCCTTCTTAAATGAATAAATTCTTTATTTATGTAATGTGAATATAGAAAACACGTGCACTAATTTGGTTATTTGGGGTCATTATAAGTTATATCCTATCAAATTCAAAATACTATTAAACATCATAACCATTAATAATATATCCATTGAACCATGATCATAAGATTAATATATATTAAGGGTTATGATAATGTCCTAATGAAACAGACAAAGGAAGTGATAACCTCAACTAGTTGAATCATACCCTATGAATCCCATTTATTGGAGCTTCCAAGGGAGATAACATCTCTTGGATTTTCCCTTGACCAATCCCATGCTGATATCCAACAATTTAATCATGAATGAATCCGTTTATAGGATAAGTTAAAGCTCGTCGTGATCATGGGCTAAACCATGTTCACTGAACCACCCCATGAGGATCTCACCATCGTGCACCTTACCCTTAGGGCATTCGCTGGTGTAATAAGGGGTTATGTATCTCGACCCAAATAGTATGAATAATTATATTTTATTTATAATAAAATTTTTATTTTATTTATTCCTTATTTTTTTACTTAGTAAATGATTAATTAATGAGATTGATAACAAATATATTTTAATACGACATAAATCAAATTTTATTTTTGGTTAATATTCAATTTCAATTACGATATTTATTTTAATGAATTCATGAATTAAATTATTTTTTAATAAAATATTATTATAAAATAGTATATATTAAATATAAATGATAATATAATTATATGAAGTGAAAATGTAATCTTTATAAGGGTCAAAAAGCCGCTATTATAAAAAACCTAGATTTTATAATAAATAGGGATTTAATTTCATATAGTTAGATAATTATTTTTATAAAATAAAATATTATTTTTTAAATCAACATGTCTAAATTATAAAACAATGAATTTTTCATAATTTTCTAAGATAGTTGAATTTTCATGTAAAAATTAAATATGATATAAATTTATTATATCTATTATGACATCATAATGACCGAAAAGTTATGTAATATGTTCTATAAATGGAATTCACAAAAAAAAAACATTTACCCTATTAAATAATATTTTTTTGGTTATTTTATTAATTTTATAAACCCATTATGAATCCTAGAAAACATATATTTTATTTCAAGGTTTTAAAATCAATTCTTTGTAAACATGACTCACTTCCACATCACCAAAGGGAATTATTTTAATGTAATTAGTTAATTTACTTATAAAATAATGAAATCCACTCCTCTTTGGTAGAAACCATGGTCAAAACTAGTGAAAAGTATTTGGATTTGATTACTTTATTGTATAGAGTCCAAAATCTAAGTATAAAAAATAATAAAGAACCCCCTCTATTTTTCTATATAAACCCACCCAAGATCTCATTTATATTCAATAAAAACCATTGGACCATGAATATAATATACCATTTCATCTCTATATCCCTCCCAAGGTACCTCATTCTCTCACGAAGCTTATACCAATACTTTAGAAACACCCACTCAAGGAAAGCGATCCTCTCCATCTCCTCTTTATTCAGGAACCTTCTTTATACAATGCATTTTTTATTTCAATTATTATTAACTAGATATGATTTTACAAATACCAATTAATTATATTATTATTTACAAGTAATTAGATAACCATTTGAGTCACATTAATCCCTCTAATGATTCATTATGTACCCCTGTTATGCTGCCAAAATTATCCTGTGATTTTTCAATGCCAAAATTTTATTCAAGAACCCTTTTTTCTTATTCCTTTAAATTCACAATTTTTATTATTGTATTATGTTCTTAAATACCCCTATTAACCCACTTATTATTTCTAAGTTATTTGAGACCCATTTAAATCACATTAATACTCCCAAGATTCATTATGTACCCCTATTATGTTGCCGAAATTATCCTAAAACTTTTCCATACCAAACCTTTGTATTGTGAATAACATCTCCATTTACACTCAAGCGTATTCACCTAGAAATACCTAACATTATTTTATTATGTAATTACATTTATTTTTTTCACACTCCTTAATCCTGATATTAAAGGTGATGAAATATGATCTTATATTGAATGATCTTTGTGGAACACATATTCATGTACATGATATGAAAGAGACTACTACACCCAAAATCATATAGTGATTCAATACATTGGTTAATGTTTTAGTCTTATAAGATTTCATGAATGGTATTAGTGAGTAAAAATAATCTATTATGTTACCTTTTCCACCATGTTATGATTTCTTTATGGTTATCCTTGACATATGTTTATGATGTCATGTTTAATGTTGTTCCCACATTCCTATGTTCACTTTATGCTATCATGTTGTGTCATGGATCATTGTTCAAGATTATGATTATCACCCATTTCATGTCCCATTTTAATTCCTATTGAATAATATGTAATACTTTAATCAATTTATTTTTTTATTCCCTTATTAGGCTTATATCTCACCTCTTTCTTATGTATGACCCCAGGTTATCCAATGCAGTTTCAAGAGAAATGGAATTTTAGAGCATGTTAAGTAAGTTTTCAATAATGTTGTTCTATACATGTATTAAGTTGATGTTATATGAACCTAATTTACCAAATAAACTAGTCTTCATGCTATTATGAGTTCTATTAATTGTTATTTTTTATAATAAATCATGAAATGATGTGTATTAAAGATATGAGTTGTCATATTATCCTATATCAATAAATTAATATATAAACAGAGAAACTATTATTTTTACTCGATAATAAAGATTAAAATTTATTCCCTTAATTGTGTAATTTTTTTGGATAAGTTTTTGAATCTATTTTGGGTAGTTGTATATTCCATTGACCACTATTCTTGAAATTCTTGGTTGCAGCCATCACACAAATGATTTTATCTAGTTTTTTGTGCGCTATAATGATTAAAGAATGGAATTAAATGTGTTTATAATGTTGTATGTGCATAGATTTTTTTGATGGTAGATGTATTTATAGAGGTTAAGGGGAAGTTAGTATTAACATTAAGGAATTGAATATTTTTGTGTTTTCATGATATTATAGCTATATTAAATTTTTACCTGGTTATATTCTATGTATATCACCAATTATGATTTATAATTTTTCATTAAATCCCCACAACATGTATCTTTAAGGTATGTGATGTGTATATAGGTTAACATGGTAGTTAAGTTGTTGTTGATAAAAATATATAAAATGCTATGTCACTTTATGAGGCAACCTGAACATTTCATACATACATATTACATCATTTCACGTTAATATTTATTACATATCATAATAAATCACACCAAAGTAACTATAGGTTTAGGGTCTATGAAGATTAAAAACACAACCAACATATTTTAAAACATTTTCATCATCTCTCACAAATAGTATTCTCAATTGATACCCTTTTTGGCACATCATACATAATACTCATCTTCAAAACCGGGGGAACTGAAACATAAGAAATGGTGATCTAAGATTCTTAGTAAGTGAAAATACAAGAGATATCAATAAAATACCATAATTGAGCATAAGATGAGTATGTTTTTATGATACTATAATCAAGGTGCAAGTTCATATCATAATTTAATCTTTCCCAATTAAACAAATATAATGAAACATGAGTCATGGAAATTTGTTTTTGGAATAACATAAAATAAGAGTCATAAATGTGTGGATACATTAGTTAACAATCACTATCCATGATAATTTAGCATAGGTATATATCATAGTGTAAGAATGTGTCTAACCATATTCCTATAAAATTATTCAAGGCTAACGATAAATACATTTACATCATAATGGAATTGGTTAACCATCTTCCCATAACATATTGGACATGGCCTAACCACTCATGTCCCACAACAAAGTGGACATGGGATAACCACTGATGCCTATACTAATATCATGAGATATAAAACATAACCCATTTCATTATAAGGTTATAATAGACCCACCCATCATATTATTATAAACCATACATATGTGTTCCATGTGAACATTAAAGTTATCTAAATTTCATCATAGAAAAATTGAACCATGAAAAAGAAATTTGTTTCATGTATAAATATACATGAAATTATCCTAAGAAATATTTATAAATAATGTGGATGGTATAATTAGATAATATACCTAGTAAATAATAAGAAACATTACAAGATGATGACATATATAGAAAACATTTTATAAGAGAATTATAAAATTTATTTGAAAAATAAGATAAAATATCCTTTATATTTGATAAAATTTCATTTTAGAAAAATTCTAAAACAATATTAAAATAAATTACCATGTAAAACCAACAAAACTCTTATATAGCATGTTTTTGACTAAAAATCGATGAAGACAACTAAAAATGAATTCTGACATCATATGTTTTAAAAAGAGTCTCCTTTCATAATTTTTAAAGAAATTCAAAGTCATTAGAAAACGACTCATGCTTAAAATGTTACAAATATTCCTTTTAACCATATATAAATAAAGATAAAGCTAATATAAAAATACCTTAATAAATCATAGGTGTAGGGATAAAGACATTTATGATACAGAATAATAGATATAGATATTAAGGGAAAATATTCATAACCGAAAGGAAGAGATATGGTTGGTTTCTCTTATAGGCATCACTTCAGGTAAATTATGGATCAATTGGGAAGTGAAATGGTATGAAGAAATATTAAAATAATTAATAATATTAGGAGAATAAAATATAGGGGGTTTTAGATCTAAATAACATATTATTTCCCCAGATGAAAATTTATTCATAACCATCTCAAATTCAAAGGGTGATTTAATAAAACCCTCACCTTCACTCCTATGTTCAACAAAAATGATTTATCCTTTAACATAACCATGTTAATAAAAAATTTCATAACATTATTCGTACATATTAATTTTTCCTTAATTAAAATCATTCATTACATATATATTGGTTAGTTATTGTTTATTTTCATCATAAGATGTTAGAAATTTTTATTATTTCATACAGGTTTCATAATGGTGATGTCGATCCTGATTATTTTATACCATATTAATCATTACCAAAGAATTCAAGTTATTGGAATAATTATTATTCAATGATTTATTCATTCCAATGGTCATTTGATGGATGCGAAGAGTATGGTTTATGAGAATAGAATCTATGATGAGATTACTTTGAGTAATTTATCGATGATAACTATTTACCTTATAATGATCATTAAATATTTTATCACACTACCTAAACCATATTGATAACATAAATTAAAAAATAATTATCATATATTACTAGTATTAATTCCATGAAACTAATTGATGATGAAAATCCTGATGTTGGTATAACATCATTCATGTTGGTGGTTGAACTAACACAAATGAGAACATGCTATACTAGTGAATGTGAAATAGTTTAATGTAATATAATAGTAGTATTATTTTATTATAATAATAATTATTTTAATATAACATAATTACCATAGATAATTATATTTAAATATATTTTAGAGGAGAATGTAATTGATCAAGTTAGAAAATAACTTAGATACTAACTAGATGAATTCAATCCTTCTAGACAATGGTTTCCTTATAATGAAGGATTTCAGATTCATTTATGGAACTAGAAGCTAACAATCATCTATGAAGGATTTTGTAGAATGAAAATGGGTTAATATTCAATATATTATAAAATTGTTTTAGTTGTTTTGTGGGGGATAGAGGAGGGTACCTTTTATAAGTTATTTTTCAGTGGAATTACAGAAAATATACATTCATTAATTTAAAATGTTTTTATTTTAAAAGGGATGTGTATAAAAAGTGTAAAATAATGAATATGGGTCATAAATACCCTCATACACACAATTTATATTTATTTTTTATTGATATTTTTTATTTTCATTAACTTTTTTACAAAAATTATATTTTTTTTCTTTACCGTGATAACTCAATTTTTACCCAGGTAATTATTTCTATGGACACAAATGAAGTTAAAATTCTTACCTATTTTTGACCTAGTGATTAAAATTTTGAAATAAATTTTCTAAATATGGGGTATTTTAATTTTTATTGAAAATATAATATAGATAGAAAAAATTGTTTTTATAGAAAAATAACTTTTTAAACATTAAATGTTCTTGATAACATTTCATATAAATTACTAACTAAATGTGTGTTTACCAATATATTATATATATAAAAAAATTATTTTATATTCATAATTTAAATGTGAAAAATTAATTTATTAACATAAAAATTGATAAAACATAAAAAATAGTTCATTAAAAAATATCATTTTTACCATTAAATAATTTTAACCACTATATATTAAAATTAATTATTCATCATCTAAACATTTAAATTTATCAATTAATTGTTATTAAAATAATTTTTTTATTTCTTAAAATATATAAATCTAATCATTTATAATAATAATAATTGTAATATTAATTAACACATACAAACAATTTATTTTTTTAAAAAAATATTTAAATACAATATTATTTTGTTATTTAATTCTAGAATTTTGAATTATATTATTTTCAATTAGTCATTAAAAATTACACAAATTCAATATACCTATTTGAAAAATGTATACCCAATGACCATGTTTTTAACGTTATATATATATAACTATTAAATTTCATTTCAATATATAGTCTTACATACATCCATAAAATCATGTATCCCATTCATTTACTTCTACCTCGATATGTTTATTATATTTAAAAATCTCTACCTTATTTCCATTATTACAATAAAACTTATTCTCTTCAAGGAAAACCATGATGATAATGATTTCATGATCATGGTCCTTCTAGTTGCAAATTTCATCCACTTGTACCTTCTATAATTATTTTTAATATTATATTATAAAAAAAATTAATATTTCCCTTTATTTTTAATATTTTATCTCAATAAAATGTACCTCAATTCATTATAGTTCAGTGTTGTCCGTGAAAAGCGATATTAACATTGTATTTATATAAAGAAAAATACATAGTAATATCATGAGCTGTTACATTCTACCACATGAAAATAATTGTTTCCTTGAAATATTATCAATCTAATGAAATTAAATGATGGTACTTATAACTTATTACTTCTATGGGTTCCCAAAATGCTTCATCAAATATATGATTCAACCATAAAATTGTAACTAGGTGAGTGGAATTGTTTTATTTAACATTATCTTTATGATCCAAGATTTATACCAGTTACTCCTCACGTGAATGATTATGTTTCAGATGTACAACCTATAAGTTCCACACATGTGATGAATCAGGTACATACTTTCTTTGAAGTGTTACATGGAACACATCATTCCATTTAGATGTGATCAATGGAAGTGAAAAGTGATAAGCTAATTTTCCCACTTGATCAAAGATCTCAAAAGGGGTAATCTTTCCAAGGATAAACATTCCCTTCATCTAGAATCTCATAACCCCATTACATGGTGGCATATGAAGGAATAATTTTCCTTTGACTTCATACTCCAAATCTCATCAATGATTATTATAATAGCTATTTTTGTGAGTATGTGTGGTTTTAAAATGCTGTTGAATAGTGTGAATCATCTATGCCTTTTCTTTATGAAGATATTGTCCCTGTAGTTTATTCTCTCCAACATTATCCAAACATGCTAGAATTTTAAATCTCTTCCAACATAGAGCTTCATATGGATCAATTTTAATGTGAGAATGGAAACTATTGTTATATAATAAATCTACCCAAGGAAGGTGTTAATCCCATTCTTCTATAAAATCCATTGAATAAGATCAACACATATATTAAATAGTATTAATAGTTCTTTCAGATTAACCATCAGTATAAGTATGATAAGTGATGTTGAATCTTATCTTTATATCTAATTCTTGTTGGAGATTTCTCTAGAGAATAGAGGAAAACCTCAAATTTCAATAAGATATAATTGAGATTGGTACTTCCTTCAATCATAAACATTCCTTTATGTGTATCATGGAATATTTATAGAGTGATAAATATTATTATATAGATATTTCATTTTCTTGATATTTATTATGATAAACTAAAACCCGAATGATTTTTCTACCGTTATAAGTCTTAGGAAGGCCTACAACGACATATATAGTGATGTTCTCCCATTTCCATAGAGGTATGGGTAATGGTTACATTATCCCATTATATTTTTTTCATTATATTATAACCTACTATCCTACGATGACTCAAGATACAAAATTTTCAATATCTATCTTCACATTTTCACAATAGAAATTATTCTTGATATATTTACACATATTTTTTCTTCCAGAATAGATATAAAATGGTGAGATATATTCACTATACAACTACACTTTCTCTAATTGTTTTGTATACATGAAATATTTTCATTTCCATAATCATATAATTCTATTATTTTCAAATTTAATCTTAAAAATATTTCTTAACTTATTATGTTTCTCTATATCTTATTTATATTCCTCCTTGATATTTACACAAATGAATGGATAGATAATTATTTAGTAATGATAATATTTATACTATTTCATTAATATTTGAAGTTACATTATTTGAAAATATATGTGTATCAGGTCTCTTTCAATCCTTATTATGGTAAAGGTAGTAGGATCATTCCATATCAAATCATTAACCACCATGTACACCTTCTTGGGGTGGTTATGTACTTAGATTTTATAGACTTTAATCAAATATAACCATTTTCTTTGGTTCTTGTAAACCTTTTCTAGGTTAATATATACATCAATAGATTTTAATTAGTATATATATATATATATATATATATATCCAATATTTCACTATAGAGATAATACCTTCATATATTATTTCAAAATATTATTAGTTCTAACTCCAAATAATGTTCTTAGTAATTTCACAAATGAATCGTTAATTGGTGTGTAACATATGTTACAACCATGTCATTTAATATGGTGAAACATCCCAACCAATTATTTGAGGCATCACTATATATTATAATCCCTTCCCCAATATAGAGTAATGTGAATTCTTGCACAGTGACCAACCCTCTCTCGATATCCTTGAAATTTTCTGTAAATTCATCTTTCCAAAGGAACATGGATCCATTCTAAGTTATCTTGGTGATAGTATTTGAAATTCCTAAATCAAAATGAATTTATATTATCAACACAATCCAAGAAAACTATAGATGTTTATTAGAATGGTTTTTCTATGCCATTATTCTATTATCTCTACCTTTCAAGGACCCACATATATACCCTCTCTTTTGATTACATGACCCAAGAATGATAATTCTTATAAAAAAATTCACAATTTCTAAAATTAGTATAAAATTTATCCCTCATAAAGTTCTTCATAAAATACACAAATGATCTTAATTGAGGACACCCAAAAAATACATAAATAAACATTACATCATTTTAGATAAATTTTAGATATAGTTCATAATAAAAAGAAACATAGAACTATAAAGGTTTTTTATATTTTGAGACTACGTACACAATCAACTCATTTCATGAAATATCATCATCATATCCCATAAATTTCTTCTCACATAGAACCCTCTTAGTCACACCCTAGTTAAAACCTTTTTTCATATATTAGGAAAATGGAAATTTAAAAAATGTCAAGATTCGATGATCATTAAGGGTAAACATAGGAGTTATGAATCAATGATCAAAAGTAGGAAGAAAATAAGCATAAATTTATGTTAACATTGTCGTAACATATAAAATTCTTACCCAATATATCATAACCCGACCTATCAGGACTCTCCTGTTGAATAAAATATATGTGTGACACCCCAAATACACTTCCAATAGGCCAGGGGCTGGGGACCAGTGTTGAGTATTCATATCTCACACATGATAGGCCTTATCCTAAGGTACCTATACACATGAACACATTTACCAAATACCCATACAATTTATAAAGGTAAAAAAATGATACCACAATAAATTCATGACATACATCCCACATAAGAGTATGAAAAAATATGAGAAATAATAAAAGGTCCAAATATAAGGCCACAAAAACTAATAAAAGTGTTCAACCTGCTATGTAGGAGGGAACTTCTATCAAATGAAACACCTAGTCTAACCATATTCATTCCAGATCGTTATTATCTACCTACTCTTATTCCTCCTCAGTCTCTTTCAAATGACATGTAATCCACATAATACATGACATGTATGGGAAAAGCCTATGCATGGGTGATTATGATAGTACCCAGTATGCATAAATCATTAATGACAAGTCATCTCATCATAAAAAAAGCATGTCAATCAGGATTTGAGAAATATCAATAAAAAAAATTACCAATATATACTAATGATAGATTCAAATTCTCAATTAGGTATTAACCATACTTCCGATCACATGACACCTCGAGTCTTCATGGAAATTATCATCCTGGAGAACTCACTCTATAGGAAATTCTATCACAAATAGCACTCATATGAGAGGTAGTGATTATCAGGCATCACCAAAGAATTACTCACTGAACATGGATGGTTCCTGCTAAATGGTTGTTTTTAAAGGATGGTAAGTGGTTCGTGGCATTGGGGGGGATGTTGCGTTGGACTTCACATAGTTCTTTGGAAATTTTACCCCCCCTCTTGGTTGAGGCGAAGGAAATGTTCACCGGGATCACCCTCTACATTCAAAAGAAGTTGGATATAACTTAGATGGAGAGAGACTCCTTGATCCTTCATGATTCTCTACTTGGTAAAGGCTTTAATCCCTGGTCCATATCCTACCTCATCAAAAAATTTAGATCCCTTCTTTGCAATAATATCCAAGTGGCCCACACATGGCGCGAGGGTAATAAGTTTTTGGATCACATGGATTCTTTGGTGGACTAGAGCTCCAACAACAATAGTATTCTTACTATTAATTTATTGAAACCAGAGGGTGTTAGTTTTATTAGAGGGGATGACCTCAACCTGTACTACTTTAGACCTCCCTAAGACTAGGGTTTCATTTTTTGTCCTTTTTGTTTTATCTCATTGAATAAAAATTTGATTAGGATGGATAGATCATGGTGGAAACCGAAAAACCCAACTAGAATAACATTCTATGTATGGTATCATATGATCACATAAGTTGGTCAAGAAAATTCCTAAAACCCCACCCAAGGAAGATAATATGAAAGAAAGTCCCACCCTAGGTCTCATGGAGGGATTCTTGATAATCTATCCAAGAAAAAGCCATAGAGGGGATCACAATCCTATGTAGGGGATATAATTAAACACTATAATGTAATAGGTTTTGACCAAGGGAACACATCCAAATGATTTTAATCTAAACTAAAGAGATAGAGGGCCTCAACATGCCTTTGTAAAATTAGATGCTGTGTAATGGGAATACATGGCGTGTCTCTCTATGTCCAGAAATTCCTGTTTCACTCTATCCCACATGACATGTTCTTCTCTGTACACATAGCGTGTCTTTTTAGGATACACGATTTGTAGAAGTTTGGATAACACTCGACATGCCACAAGCCTATACCCATATACTTTTGTCCAGGCCCATGTACTTTAGGTGATGCCCGTATACTATGGATGATCCCATGTACTCTGGCATTCCTATGTGTATGGTCATTACCATTCCTGTGTAACCCTATGATGTACACTAAGGTGAAAACACCCGATCACATTCTTGTGACATGGGTCACACAACGTGTGAAATTTTTCTCTACATGCAAACCCTAGCACTACAAAAGGGGTTAAACACAATGTGTTTTATATAGACTACATGCTATGTAGTTTGTATTTTTTATAACCCGTAGGTTCTTTATGAAGTTCCTCTTGCACCTACTTTTCTTCTATCCATCCACCAATCATGCTTGTAAATCATGGAGCTGGGTTGACTAAAATTTATCATCATTGATGTCCATATTCTGACCATCGGATTCACTTGGAAATCGACTCTCATCACATCATGAATCATGCCAAGCTATAAATAGGGAACATCAATCTGATCCTTGTCTATATTCAATCATCTGATATTTTTATCTCACCTTTATCACTCTATCAATCATGAACCCAAACCTATATTACCAATCTATTTCTTCAAAGAATAGTCGTAAAAATATTGATTACCAAGTATTGGTTGAACCTCCATCCAATGGAATGTTGATGATGAACGTGTACATAATAGGAGAATAAATGTACTAAACATAACAAAGACAATAAAACCTCATCCTTTTTTCAGGTTGGACTAAATTTATTGCTTTAAGAATAATGAATAAAGAATAAAAATTAAATAATATAAATTCCCTAAAACCTAGGTAGATAAACCCACACCCTCAAAGTTTGATTGACCCATGAATCAATACATTAGAAGAGTTGATTCAAGTTCATTATATGATAATCAATACACAAACAAAACCAATAATATAACACCCTACCTTGACTTTGGATCGAGAACTAATGAAGAATGGTCACACATCTCAGTAGTTTACAAGATCCACAAGTTCCATTGGTGCTCGATCACCAATGTATGATCCACTATTGATCATATGAGAATCCTCTTACAATGGATATATATCAATACCTAGGGTTATGTGGATAAGTTGATGGATTTTCCATAACCATGTTTTTATAGAGTATTATTCGGTGAGGATTTTAATAACAAATAATTAAATTAAATAATTTATTTATTTATTTTATTATTCCACCCATGATAGTTCTTAATCCATCCACCCAATATGCATAAAGATTATGTTTCACTTAGGGTAAAACACATATTATGGATTCAAAATTGGTCCTAGTTTTCCCATATGACTCTCCATCCAAGATTTTTCCCATTATTTCATAAAAACTATATGTGTGTGATATAATATTTTTAATTTTTATATTATATCAAAACTAAAGATTACTGGCCCCCATAATATTGTACTATCTCAGTGCCTAGATCCCAAAATATTCCTTAAAATATTTTAAATTCATACAATGAAAACAAGACATTACATTCTCCCCACCATATATATTTTCATCCCAAAAAGAAAAAAATATACTCAAAATGATGAGGGTATAGGAATGGCATCTGGTTCTCCCACTTCTAGGTTTTCTCAGGAAGATTTTTATTCTTCAACTAGACATGAACCTTGGAAATTTTTTCACCCATGAAGGATATTCTACTAATAATCATCAATATATATCTTTTACTTTAAAAAGGTAGTTCTATCCCCAATGTCATGTTTTCCCCAGTTGATAACATTTGATGGGTCATGCACGAACCTCATAAACTAAGAAACATGGAAGACATCAAATACTCAGTCTAATTGTGATAGTAGGGCTAAGTTTTACCCCACCTCACTGACCCTATGTAGTATCTAGAAAGGTCTAATTAACCTTATCGATAGCTTTCCACCTCAGCCAAATCTTGACAATCTCTATCGAGGTGAGACCTTTTGGAACACATAGTATCCCTCCTCAAACTCTAAAGGCCTATGAAGTCAATCTTTATAAGACTTATGATGGTTCTATGAAGTCCTCATATAATCTTGGATGATATTTACCTTTTATGTCATCATTCACACCAACTTTGATCCCATGAGTGAGGACTAACCTTGACCAGTCCAACATAGTGGTTACCTATAGGGTCTCTTATAAAAGGCCTCAAATGGTGCCACGCCGATGGTAGAATAATATCTATTATTGCACAAAACTTCACTATGTGTTGGTGATCCTCCCAAATATGATCAATGTACAACATGAATGCTCATAACATGTCCTCTAGAACCTGAATAGTCTACCTAGTTTGGGGTGAAATGTTGTGCTCTAACACAAATGAGTCCCAAATTCAAACTACAATCCTATCTATAATTATGACTTGAAGTGATATTCAAAGTTATAAAAGATATTTGAGGGAAATCCATGAAGCTGGATTATCTCCTGCACATATATACATCCCAATATATCTATTAAACTCTACTCTCGAATAACTAGGAAGTGGTTCAACTTGGTGAGTTGGTCTATAATCACCCATATGACATCGATTACTCTTGAAATTCATGGAAAAACTATAAAAAATTATATATATACATCATACCAATTATACTCTATCACATCATGGGGTTGGGATAAACCCATTGGAACCTAGTTCTCATCCTTCACCTACTGAAAAGTGATGCATTAAGAGACAAACTATTCCACAAACCTATTTATACTTGGACACTATAACTAAAACCGAAGGTCTTGGTACATCTTCATTCCACCTATATGTATTTATAAGGGAATGTATAAAACTCTCTTATATCCTCTTCATAAAACATTACTGGTATCATCTTCTTCCCTCTAAATATGGTGATGTACTCACCACCTTATGAGAATCAATCAGAATAACATATAGTGGATATATTAATATTCAATGTCTCATAGTCATTATCTCCAAGATTATCCTCTTGATAATAATATAGAAGTGTTGGGGTAACAACCATAGACTTGAGGTAAGCTACACAATCCTTATCCATAATGGAAAATAGTAATGAGGCCAAATTATTTGACACCTCACTCAATAACTATGAACAATATCTTCTAATGAGATAATCTTCCACCACGTTCCCATTTCCAAGAGTATAGACTATCTAAATTTCATAATCTTAGAGGTAATAAAACCATAAACATTATCTCAAGTTAGGATCCTTTTATGAGAATATATACTTGAGACTTTTTTGGTCATAATAGATGATAAACTACTCACCCATAATGTAGTGTCACTACATCCTTAGGGTGAAGATAATTACTTAAATCTCCATATCATGGGTCATATTTTCCTTCTCATGAGGTATAAAATGTTTGGACCCATAGGAAATCATCACCTACCTCTGCATCAGGACACAACCAAGCCCTATCTCAGAGGCATCGTAAAACACTATATACACTATACCCTCCTATGAAAGTATCAAGATGGGGTACTTTATAACCTTTGTTGAAAATACTAAAAATCCTACTGAAACCACTCTATACAAATTAATGACAACCCCTTATAGGTAAAAGTACTCAAATATGATGATATAATGGAGAAATCAGGCACAAATCTCCAATAGTAGCCAGCCAACCTAAGGAAGCTCCACACCCCAGTCACACTCTTGGGTGGTTCCAAAGCTAACACTGCCTCAACCTTATCTAGGTCCATTGCTAATCCTAGCTTTCAAATTAAATATCCTAGAATGTAGACCTCTCAAATATATAACTAACACTTCGATATGTTCCTATAAAGTTAGTTATCTTAGAGTATGTCTAGGACCATCCTCAAGTGTCTCGCATGCTCCTCTTGATATGTTGATTACATTAGGATGTCATTGATGAAGACCACCACATAATTTTCTAAGAAAGGTTAAAGATTAGGTTCATGAGTCCCATAAACACTACTGGGGAATTAATTACACTCAAAGGCATCCCCAAGTACTCATAATGAACATAGAGACATTATAATGCTTTCTTTAGTATATCCATGTCACATACTTAGAGCTGATGATAACTTAATACGAGGTCAATCTTCAAAAATCACATATACACTCTCAAATGTTTGAAGAGTTATTTGATTATTAATAATGGGTGCTTATTCTTTATGATTACTTAGATTAGGTGACGGTAATCCACACACAACCTCAAGCTCATATCTTCTTTCTCAGAAAAAAATATAGTTATTCCTTGTGGGAAACACTGGGTCTAAAAAATACCTTCCTCGACAAGTCCTATAACAACACTT
The DNA here is from genome assembly GCA_963277665.1 of Viscum album. Lineage (NCBI taxonomy): Eukaryota > Viridiplantae > Streptophyta > Magnoliopsida > Santalales > Viscaceae > Viscum > Viscum album. Next base: position 626,080,813 of record OY728165.1, read on the forward strand.
TATACACATGAGGATCTGAGGGAGATATATGATATGAAATCAATGATATCGTGTCGGTACCTTGGTGAAAGTATATAAATAATTCTATATCTCAGTGGGGAGGTAATCATGACATGTCCTCAAGAAATACATCCTCATATTCCACCACCATTATAGGATTTTGAATGTCCATAACATCCATTACTATAAGGTTAATACTATAAAACTAATGAGTAATCAGATGTATCATCCTATGAATGATCTTATATTTCTCTTCCTAGGTTTCCTTATTAACGATGAAGGAAAACCTCATCCCATTACTGCAATCACACCATATCCTCTTTATGAAGAATTCATTCTGGTCCTGAAATGTGGATAGCCAATCCATAACTAATATGATTTCATAATGCCTCATCACTACTAAAAAGAGACCCCACAATAATCTATATCCCCTATTAGCCAGGTACATGGTTTCAAAAGTTTCTGATCACCAATCACCTCTGATCAGAGTCTCCAAGGGAAAAGTTCAAGCCATGGGCTCAGTTAGAATCTCTAAGTCTCAACCAAGAGAAGTGGCAAGAAAAGTTTGTCACACACTCATTTCTATCAATACTAAAACTAAATTATATGAGACAAATATTATAACACTAATCATCTAGGGAGTCTCTAGGTCATAGTCCTCCATGGTCTGCAGTTATCCTCGACCCTAACCACTAGATCTTTGAGCATGGCATGGACCACCTGGGGGTGTTTTTGGAAAAAAGTCCAAATGCTACCACCTCCAACTACTCTCCCAGATCCTCTACCACATCAACTACCCTTCAGATCTCCCTTATCTTTATGGTATCTCATCATGGGTGGTCTATAAACCATCTCTCTATTAATTTCAAAAAAAATCTAGACAATCCTATAAGAGATGTCCTAGATCCTTGCATGAGAAAAACTTCCTCTCTCTTAGTCGAATAGAACCATACTGAGATACATGAGATATTGAAACTTTATCCTATAATCATCTCTTGAAGAATCTAAAATGCTTGGATCCCTTTTTATGTCATCAACTACTAGCTACCTACGTATCATCTACTATGTTCCCACTACCAGCACTAACTATCAATGTCTTCTCAGCCAAAAATATCTCCATCGTTAAATCCTAAAGAAGAAGCCTAATATAGGTATGAATGAAAAGAGATATCACTCCATCCTTGATATCTCAGTGTAGGCCCTTCTTGAAGGTCCTTAATCAGAATAATAGATATAGAACTCCAACTCAAGAGTATCGCGAGAGGTTATTGAAACTCGATGAATACTCTTCATTGTTCATGTTTCCCTAATGAATCTATATAATATTCTAGATATGAACTACTCAGAATTTGACTGGTTAGAAATCCTCCCTAATGAGATGATAAAACTATTACCAAGAGATATCTATCTCATCATGTTTCAGAGTCACTAGATTCAAATATCACCCTACATAGCCCAAAATAAGACTCATCATAAGGACCACCGTATGGTTTAAAGGTGTCTTAACAAGGTGGTAAACTTAGGTAACTACCCCTATCAAGTACTTAAATACATGGGGGTCTAGATCAACTTGAATCCTAGGAGGTCTATGACTCTATAACTTATGGATTTTGATTATATGGGACACATACTTTACCTATGTTATTGGCACAACCTACTACTTAGTGGGTGGTAGCAAGAATGGAAAACCATTAAGAGGTACCACATCTTGTAAATGACCCTATAATGAAGTATCATCACTCAGTGGATCATCACCATGATCCTTCCATGAAATATTAGATGGAAATAATTATAGAGTCATCTTAAAATAAAATCTAGCCATACCATGGTCAAAAAGTATATCTGGGTAGTAGACTCAAGAAGGATATGGAAATCACAACCCACTCCTATATGATGCATGTAACCGTGTTTTCCATGAAACCATTTTCTATATGTTCTGAGTCAACAAGTAGGTTACCAGATTCATATTGAATTTATATGTTGGTCATCATAACAATGATGGATTCCCTACTCTATGATCCTATAATGACCCAAACGTTTACTAATGAAAATTTCTGTTGATCTGATTAAATGTATTATTATGTAAAATGGTTATATAAAACATATCCAATTCCTTGGTTTTATGTTTTTAGATTTAAAAATACAATTAATAATTGTTACCATTTCTAATATAGTCATTCAATAGTGATCACATGATTAGTATAAATATAGGGCTTTAACAAATCTAATTTACTAAGAGAAAGGAAGCGATGGACTCATCCAGTAGAATTTCTCCATACAGATCCCATTTTTCGGAGCTCAAAAAGGAGGTGGAGTAATTGGTATTATATCTTGACCAAGACTAATATGATCTTCAACACATTAATCTTGAACAAAAATGCGTACGGGATAAGTGGAAGTTAATAGAGACTATCACCTGAGCAATGTTATCTAATCCTCCCCAAGAGTCTGTCACCCTCACACATATCACACTTAGGTCTTATGTGGGTGTTTTAAGGTGTTATGTAACAAGACCCTAGCACTATGATTATGTGCATTATTTTCTTGTATAAATAATATACATTTATTTTATTGTTGTTACTTTTTATATTGTTTTTAAAGCACAAATAGTATTTTTAGTTAATAATTAAATTCAATAAAGAAATCTATTTTGATGAAGTAAGGTATTTTTGAATTAAATAATATTTTTAAAGAATATTATTACTAAATTACTTTTTATTAAATATAAATTATTGTATAATTTTTATGAATACAATTGTAATTTTTATTAAGGTTTGAAAGCTGTTTTTGTCATAACCCATGAATTTTTTATAAATGTTGGTTTTTATTTTAAAAGTAAAAATTCAAATATTTAGAAAATTATTTAGATAAAATTAATATTATTTTTGGATTCAAGACATCAAAATTATCCAACAGTTGATTTTTCATAATTTTCCGAGACAGTCAATTTTTTGGGTAAAAATTAAATACTATTAAATATATAGTGTTTTATGACATCATAATGACCCAATAGTGATGTAATAAAATACTATAAATGGGTTTTTTGGACAATAAATATTTTACCTTTAAAATAATGTGATTTTAGGTTTTTTTGATTTATTTTACAAAGCCTTAGTGGATCCTCCAAGACTTATAAAACATTTCAACATTTTAAAATGATTTCCTTGAGAGTGTGACTCACCTCCACACAATAAAGCCTAATATTTTAATAAGTTCTAACATTATCCTTATAAAATAATGTTTTCCACTAACCTTCGTAAAAAACTATGGGAAAAAACTATGGGTTGGTTTGTGGTTTTGATTAGTTTAATGTGTAATGTACAAAACCTAAATAATAAAGAATTCCCTCTCCTTTCCTATATAAACCCACTCAATCTACCATTCCTCTTCACTCAAACCATTTGAAGATCAACCATCCCCTTCCATCGTCTCTATAGAATCCTCCCAAGGCACCCAAATCTCCCAAGAAGCCTCTCTCAATCCTCTCTCAAGCCTTTGGGATCACACTTCCAAGTTAGGGATTTCTTCCTCTCTCATTTTTGTCAAAGTTTCTTTATGTTTCTATACCCTTGTATTTTCAATTACAAATGTTAAGGTATGATTTATCACCTACCCTATACTAACCTCATTATTTTTTTAATGATTATAGACTTATTTTTCTCTCATTAATACCACCCATTCACACCTGTTACTATACCAAAATTCTGTAAGGAATTTATCTCTTCTCATTTAAATTCAAGAAATCCTTTTATATTATGAATCTAAATTACATTACATAGGTTGGGAGATGTATATATATAAACCAATTAATGTCCATTTCATGTAAACATTAAGATACACCCCTTTATCTCTCAATAACCATTTTTATAAATTCTTATGTCACGTCGTTATGCTGCCGAAATTGCACCGCGATTTTCCAAGCCAAAGTCATTGGGTATTGAATACCATGCCCATTTCTCTATCAATGGTATTAACCTTTGTGCACATTTACTTATTGATTATATAGTTTCATGTATTTATTCCACATTCATTTATCTTGGAATAAATGATGATGTTGAATGATTCCATGTTGTATGATCCATGTAGAACACTTATGCATGAAATGAAATGATTAAGAAGGGTGTGCCCCAACAGCACTCCAATGCATTGGGTAAGGATTAGTATTATGATTCGTCAAGTGAAATGAGGTTTTAATCATGATAATTCAAGTGAAATTAGGTTTTACTCAATCTCCATGTTCAATTATCCTTGTCTCATGCTAATATCTTGTTAAATGTTGTTGCCACATTTCAATGTTATGATAATCATGTTATATCATGTCTTTATGTTCATGTTTCTCTTACGCTACATTGATATGCCTATTTCCTAAAATTTATTGCATTCTTCATTTTCTGTCTTGTTTACTCCCTTACTGGTCTTTACATCTCACCCATTTCTTATTCATGTTCTTAGGTTATCCCATGAAATGCTAAGTACAAAAGAATGTTGTGGTCATGTAAAAGAAGTTTTCAATAAAGATGTTGGGTTTTATATTCTAAGTTGTTATGTAATATTCCTAATTTCCCAAGACACTAGAACTATCGACCCTCATAGTTGTCTTAAATGAAATTTTATTTAACAAATCATGTTTAAGTGTGTAATAAAGAGCAAGGTTTTTGTAGTTGGTATCAGAGGATAGGTTTAGTTATTTTTGGGATTAGGATTAAAAAACCCTAGTGAAAGCCTTAGGGATAAGACTAAGTATAATAAAAACATCCCTAAATTTTGGTGAGTATTGATTAAGTGGTTTATCAAGAAAATACATCCCTTTCTGGATACAATCAGGTAAAGGCGCCTTTGGCATAGATGAATCTAGGGGTAAAACCTGAAAACACCACTTTGAGCTTGTCTCGAACGAGAACTGTTGCACAACAATAGGCCTTGCTACACTCTTGGTTACGAAACTCCTGGGGGATATGCTTTGGTAAATTCATAATCTTAGTATGAACCATTATTAATAGAATTTAAAAAAAATATCCTAAGAATATATGTTGGGAAGTAGATCATGGATAACATAGATAAGTTATGGAAATAATTGTAATTTATAAGTCATACATTTTTTCATTGGATTCCCCTTTTTGTGTTACCCCTAACTTTCCTTTTATTCCATCCAATGGCTAATAATAGGAGTACTCGGGCTAATAACTGTTGCGAAGATCAATGTGATGACTTTTCTAAAGAGATTCCCAATCTGATGGGAGTGGGAATCACAAAATGTTTTATGATACTCTCTCAGTTAACTCAAGTTTTTAATAGAAAAATGGGTCATGAGGAATTTTCACCCCCCTTGAAGAAAGAACAAGTTTCAATCGACAGATTCATGAGAAAAAGGCCTCTTACTTTTAATGGATCATTTGATCCCTCAATTGTCGAACAATGGATCAACTCCATTGAAAAGATCTTCTCCATCCTTTAATGTTCTAAACAAGAGAATGTTCTTCTGTATGCTTATCATATTTAGGGAGAAGTAGATCAATGGTGGAAATTGATCAAAAATACAAATCCCGAGGAAGAGATCGACGCTTTGGAATGGAAGGATTTCCATAAAATGTTTTTAAATAAATACTTTCCTTGAACTCCCCAACTTAAGATGAAAAGGGACTTCGTTTCCCTCAAGAAAAAAGACGAAAAATCCATCAGAGCGTATGAGGAAAACATCACAAGGCTTGCATGATATGCCTATGGATTTTTCATTAACCCTGAATGCAAGTTTGACCACTTCTTTAGTGGGCTAAAACCTAGCCTATAGAAATCCCTAACGATCTGTGACTTCGAGAGCTATGAATAAATTTTCTGATGTGCCCTCAATGTTGAAATGGTGATCAAAGAATCTCAGGGGTATCATGGGGATATGAAGCATAACTTGGACTTTAATTCTCGTAGTATGATGGATAAATCCAATGGTGCTAAGAAATTCCAGCACCCCACTTGCCAAAGGTGCAGAAAGAAGCACCCTGGAAATTGCCTAAAGGGGACGAGGAAATGCTTTAGGTGTGGAAGAGAAGGGAACCTAGATATTAACTACCAATAAGAAAAACACGCAGTTGCGAAAGAGGAGTGGATTGCTTTGTTCAATACTCAATGTGTTGTTCACTGCTTCAACTACAAAGAACTAGTGAACTTTGCAAACCAGTTCCCTAATCCAAGGGTTTTTTGAGGCAACCAACAATCTCCAAGGTAGCAAGGGAAAGCTTTTTTCATCACTACCACTGAAGTGAACCCCAACAATGAAATGGCGACAAATACACTAGTTATTCATTCAAGAATATCAAACATACTTTTTTATTCTAGTTCTACGCATTCTTTTATATCCCAAAAGTTTAGTAGAAAACATCCCAACACCACCACAAATCATGGAAGTAAAGATGTCAGTGAGAACAAAAAATGGGGAAATCATTTCATCCCATGAATATAACTCCTCCCCTGCCATAATTTGTGGATTGAAATTCCTATATACCCTCTTCATACTATCTCTAGTGGAATTTATTTAATTCTTGGCATGGATTGGCTTTCCCTATATAGATCCAACATAAATTTTCGTAAGAGGGAAATCTATCTTCATACGGTGAATTGACCCCTGATTATGTACAAGTGAAAGGAGGAGGATGAATCTTCCTTAGCACCATCATCTCAAGTATGAATGTTACTGCCTTATGAGAATGTGTATCTTGCTCAGATGATTGAGTCTAAGGAAGAAACCATCCTTGAATACATGCCTATTGTGATGGAATTCGTTGAAGTGTTTCCCAAGGAATTTCCTAGTCTTCCTATTAGAAGAGATATTGAATTATCGATTGATGGTATACCTGAGGAATTTCCTATATCCAAGACTCTGTATTGAATGGCTATTTTAGAGCATGAGGATCTGAAGAAATAACTATAGGAGAATCTAGATTAAGGATTTATACGCCCATGTGATTCACCATGGGGTGCACCAATCCTCTTCTTCAAAAAGAAGGATGTATCAATGCACCTTTGCATTGATTTTTGTGAGCTCAAAAAATTCTTGATAAAGAACATGTATCCTCTTCCACGAATTGATGCCTTGTTCGATCAGATACGAAGAGAACAATACTTCTTCAAGGTGTATTTGCAGTCAGAATATTACCAAGGGTGAAGGATGAGGATATCCCCAAGAGTGATTTTCATATAGGATAAGAGAACTATTAATTCATATCAATGCCTTTCAAACTCACTAATGCTCTAGAAATATTCATGGAATTGATGAATAAAGTTTTTAGATATTACCTCGATTTTTTTTGTATTACTTATAGATGGTATTATAATATACTCCAAAACCAAGGAGGAGTATGAGGAGCATCTAATCACTGTACTAGAGACCTTTCAAAAGGAGAAGCTCTATGAAAAGTACAGAAAGGGTGAGTTCTATTTGAGGAGGTCTCATTCTTAGGTCATATCATCACAAGAAATAGGATATCTATGAATCCATCCAAGACAACTGCAATTGAGGGATATCCAAGGCCAACATTGGTGACATATATCTGTAGCTTCCTAGGTTAGCTGGATATTATCACCGATTTGTGAGAAATTTCTCATGATTTTCAAACCCTCTTACCAAGATAACTTGGAAGGGAGTCAAGTTTTCTTGGAGTGATCAATACAAAGAGAGCTTCAAGGAGTTGAAAAAGAGTCTTATCACTGTGCCCGTGCTCACATTACCCACAAGTGGAGAACATTTTGTGGTATTTAGTGATGCTTCGAAGAAGTTTCTGGGATGTGTATTAATAAAAAATGAAAAAGTAATTGCCTATGCTTCAAGGAAATTTAATTTTCATGAGAAAAACTATCCAACACATTATCTATAGTTGGCTGTAGTAATCTTGACATTGAAAATTTGGAGACATTACCTCTTTGGGGAGAAGTGTGAAATATATACGTATCACAAAATCCTTAAGTATATATTCACACAGAAAGAGTTGGACATGTGAAAATGAAGATGGTTAGAGCTGATTAAAGACTATGACTACTCAATCCATTACCACTCTGGAAAAGAGAAAAAGGTAGAATATTCTCTAAGTTGAAAGGACCCAATGATTCTATCATTTATGAGAATTGAAAAGGATCCAATCTTTTTATATTTGATGAAGATGGACATGGGGATTATAAAGAAGGGAACATCATCAATCCTTTCACAAATGATTTCTCAAATGTATATTTTGTAAAGGTTAAAGGATGCTCAAAAGGATGATGTGGGAATTCATAAGAAAGTGGAAACTATCAAAAAAGTGAAATATCCAGAGTTCAATGTTCATGAAGATGTAATTGTGAGATTTGGTTCAAGACTATGTGTTCTATCAAATCCGGAGTTAAGGAAAGAACTTTTGGATAATGCACATAGTTTGAATTTATCCATTCACCCAAGAAACACAAATATGTATCAAGATATCCAAGAAAATTATTTGTGGGATATCATGAAGAAGGAGATTTCTGAGTATACATCAAATTTACTAGAATGTCAGCAAGTTAAGACTGACAGGAAGAAGTCTAATGGGATGATTCAACCATTACCCATACCAACATGAAAATAGGATAACATCACCATGGATTTTTTCATCGGACTTCTGAAGACATCCAAACAATAAAATTCTATCTTGGTTATTTTGGATCGTCTTACAAAGACTGCACACTTCATTGCAATTCGAGAGGATTTCTCATTGGATCAACTAGCACAGATATATATTAGAGAAGTTGTAAGGATGCATGGAGTACCAATATCTATTGTATTTGATTGAGATCCTAGATTCACCTCTATGTTCTGAAAGAGTATTCAACATGCTCTAAATACTGAGCTGAACTTTAGTATGGATTATCATCCTCAAATTGATGGCCAATCTGAGCAGACAATCCAAACACTTGAGGATATGTTGAGAGCATGCTCAATAGACATCAAAGGAAGATGGGATCAACATATTCCTCTGGTTGAGTTCTCTTACAATAATAGTTTTCACTCAAGCATCCAAATGGCTCCTTATGAAGATCTTTATGGGAATAGGTGCATAACACCAGCATGTTGGGATGAAGTTGGGGAGTGAAAACTCCTATGTCTAGAAATGGTCGAGGAAATGGTGGATAAGGGTAAGACCATCTAGCAGCATATTAAAGATGCTCAGAGTTGACAAAAGAGATATGTTGATAATCATCAATAAGACCTAGAGTTTTATGTTGGAGACATGTTATTCCTCTGAATATCACCGTGGAAGAGAGTTATGAGATTTGGGAAGAAGGGAAATCTTAGTCTAAGGAACATCAGCCCTTTTGGGATCCTTGATCGCATTAGAGCAGTGGCCTATTGACTAGCACTCCCACTGAACCTATCTCAAGTACATGATGTATTCTATGTATCACTCTTGAGAAAGTATATACCTAAACCATCACATGTACTCAATCCAGAGGTGGTACCATTAGAGAATGACCTCTCCTATGAAGAGAATATGGTTAAGATATTAGATCGTAGGGAAAAAGTTCTACGAAATAAGACAATTCCCCTCATAAAGGTGTTGTGGTGAAACCACAAGTTTGAAGAAGAAGCATGGGAATTAGAGGAAGTGATGAAGCATAGTTACCCTCATCTATTTTAGCATGGGAAAAGAAAATTTTGAGGACGAAATTTCTTAAGGGGGGTGATTTTAATGACCCAAATTTTTATTAATGAAAATTCATCCTGATCTAATTAAATGCATTATTATGTAAAATGGTTATATAAAACATATACAATTCCTTGGTTTTATGTTTTTGGATTTTAAAATACTGTTAAAAATTATTACCGTTTCTAATATTGTCGTTGAACAGTGATCACATGATTAGTATAAATATAGGGCTTTAACAAATCCATTTTACTCAAACAAAGGAAGCGATGGCCTAATCCAGTAGAATTGCTCCATACGAATCCCATTTGTTGGAGATCGTAAAGGAGGTGGCATAACTGGTGTTTTCTCTTAACCAAGCCCAAGCCAAGAATCAATGTATTAAGCTTGAATAGAACCACCTATGGGAGAAGTGTTAGTTAATAGAGATTACCACCCGAGCAATGTTATCTGAGCCTCCCCCAGAGTCGGTCACCATCGCACACCTTACCCTTAGGTCTTATGTGGGTATTTTAAGGGGTTATGTAACAAGACCATAGCACTATGATTATTTGGATTATTTTTTTTATAAATAATATACATTTATTTTATTATTATTAATTTTTAAATGGGTTTTAAAGAATAAATAGTATTTTTAGTTAATATTTTAATTCAATTAAGAGATCTATTTTGATGAAGTAATGTATTGTTTAATTAAATAATATTTTAATAAAATAATATTACTAAATTAATTTTTATTAAATATAAATGATCGTATAATTTTTATGAATGAAATTGTAATTTTTATTAAGGTTTGAAAGCCGTTTTGTCAAAACCCATGTATTTTCGATAAATGTTGGTTTTTATTTTAAGAGTAAAAATTCATATATTTAGAAAATTATTTAGGTAAAATGAATATTATTTTTTTATTAAGGATGTCAAAATTATCTAATGGAGAATTTTTCATAATTTTCTAAGACAGTCAAATTTTTGGGTAAAAATTAAATACTGTTAAATATATAATGTGTTTTATGACATCATAATTACCCAATAGTGATGTAATAAATTACTATAAATGATATTTTCTGCCAATATATATTTTAACTTTAAAATAATGTGATTTTAGGTTTGTTTTATTTATTTTACAAAGCCCTAGTGGACCCTCCAAGACTTATAAAACATTTTGACATTTTAAAATGATTTCTTTGAGAGTGTGGCTCACCTCCACATAAGAAAGCCTAATATTTTAATAATTTTTACAATTATCCTTATAAAATAATTTTACCCCTTAACTTTGGTAGGAACCATGGTCAAAAAACATGGGCTGGTTTTTGATTTTTATTAGTTTAATGTGTAGCATCCAAAACCTAAATAATAAACAATTTCCTTTCCTTTACTATATAAACCAACTCAATATCCCACTTCTCTTCACTCAAACCATTTATATCTAGACCAAACCCTAACCTCATATCCCTATAATCCTCCAAAGGTGACCCAATCTCCCATGAAGCCTCTCTCAAGCCTCTCACAAGTTTTGGGATCACACATCCAATTAAGGGATTTCTTCTTCTCTCATTTTTGTCCAAGTTTCTTTATGTTTCTATACACTTATCTTTTCAACTAAAAATATTGGGGGATTATTTAAAACCTCCCCTATACTTACCTCCTCAATTTTGAATTATTATAGACCTCTTTCTCTCTCTTTAATGTCTCCCATGCACACCTCTTACAATGCTGAAATTCCGTAAAGAATTTCTCTCTTCTCATTTACATTCAAGAAATCCTTTTATACTATTCATATAAATTCAACTAAATAGGTTGGGTCATGTATCTATATGAACCCATTACTATAAATTTCATGTAAACATGATTAGACACCACTTTCTCCCTCATAATTTTTTTTATTAATTCTTATGTCACTCTATTTTGATGTAGAAATTGCACCATGATTTTCCAATTCAAAGTCATTATGTAGTGAATACCATGCCCATTTTTCTATCAAGGGTATTTACCTTTATGAGCATTTAATTAATTATTATAGAGTTTCATGTATGTATTACACATTCCTTTATCTTGAAATAAATTAATATGTTGAATGATTTCATGTTTTATGATCCATATGGTACACTAATACATGAAATGAAATGATTAAGAATGGTGCGCCCTGACGACGCTCTAATGCATTGGGTAAAGATTAATATCATGATACATCAAGTGAAATGAGATTTTACTCATGATAATTCATGTGAAATGAGGGTTTACTAATGATTCATTTTCAATGATCCTTGGCTCATGATAATATCATGTTAAATGTTGTTGCCACATTTCCAGGTTATGATAATCATGATATATCATGCCTTTATGTTCATGTTTCTCTTATGATCCATTGAAATGAATATCTCCTAAAATGTATTGTATTATTCATGTTATTTATTTTTTACTACCTTACTGGGTTTTATATATCACCCTTTTCTTATTCATTTTATCAGGTTATCCCATGCAATGCTATATACGAAGGAATGTTGTGGTCGTGTAAAAGAAGTTTTCAATAAAAATGTTGGGTTTTATGTTCTAATTTGTATGTAATGTTTCTAATTTCCCAAGACACTAGACCTCTCAATCCTAAAAGTTTTATTAAGTAAATTTTAATGTAATAAATCATGTTTAAGTGTTTAATAAAGAGCAGGGTTGTTATAGATCCAAACATGAAAACCATAGCATTGTTTCCTTAGTTCCTAAACCAAGCCTCATGGATAGAAAATTTCCAAACTATAGTCCTAAGATAAACCCAGATCTCATACTACTCTTCTATGAACTGACTCATTTGGACTTGTTAGTCCAATGACAAGCTATGTATGACATCCTAATCCTAACTCTAATAGGATAGGGGATGGTGACCAGCACTGAGTAGGAATATCTCATACATGGGGGGTGGGATTATCTTGAGGTACCTGTATTCATAAAGACATATCCCAAATACCCATACAATGATGAAAGCTAAAACACATCTTATATGATAATACATTTATAAAATCTATTCCACATCAAAGTATGAAAAATAATATAAATAATAAAATGGAAAAAATCCCTCCAAAACTGATAAAAAAGTCCAACTCGCTAAGTAGGAAGGGACTTCTATCAAATGAAAAACCTGGTTTAACCACAACCAGTCTAGCTCAATATGCTTTTCCTACTCGTATTCCTCCTAGTACTTCATCAAATTTCCTATAATCTACACATAATACATGACATGTATATGTATAAACCATGAATGGGTGAGTAAAATAATACCTACTTGGACACCCCAAAATTAAAAAACATAACGCATCAAGAGACAAGTCATCTCATCAACACAAAGGTATGTTAATCATAATATGATACATAATAATAATAATAATAATAATAATAATAATAATAATAATAATAATAATGGCCTATATATTTTCAAGATAGAATTGAAGCCCCAAATAGGTCTCAACTATGCTACCAACCACCGAATTCTACTCAAGGCTTCAAGGTAATGATCTTATAGGAGAACTCACACTACGAGCCATGCTATCACTAATGGAACTCATCTGAGAGTTTGTAATCATCGGGCCTCGCTAAATAAGTACTCACTAAAACTCTAAAGAGATTGGTACAAGGATCAGGGTCACACCCATGCTCATGGGGGACACCACAAATCCCATATGGAATAACCCACTATATAGGGGATCATACACACACATAAGTTGGTCTTAATGATTCCTCAAACCCCCATTAGGGAAGATGATATGATAGAAAATCTCACCTGGTGCCTCATAAAGGGATTCCTGATAATCTATCCCAAAAAACCCATAGAGGGGATCCCAATACTATGTAGAGGAAATAATTCCAAACTCTTCAATCATATGGATAGACCAAGGGAACACACCCAACTAATAGTAGTCCAAATTGAAGATATGGAGGGCCTGAAATTTCCATGTTAAAAGTATACGACATGTACTAGGAGTACACGGTGTGTACCAGAAGAAAAGGGAAAATATCTCTAAGTCTGACACTAACCATATCTCATTATCCCACATGTAATGTTCTTATATACATACACACCATTTAATTTTTGGATACATGATGTATAGAGGTCAGGCTAGAACTCTATGTGCCACCGGACCATGCATGTGTACTTATGATCATGCCTTTGTACTTTGGGCCTTTCCCATGTACTATGGGGGTGCCTATGTGTTTTGCCCTTTCTATGCTTGTGTACCCTTTGGGTACATATTAATACACTAGCACTAGGTTACACAACATGTGATACATGTCACATGGTGTGTAATATTTTTCTCTATACATAAACCCTAGTATCGTTGAAGGGGGGACAACACAACATTTGTTATTCAAACTACATGTTGTGTATTATGTATTTTTCCAGAATCCATAGGTTCTTCAAGTAGTTCCAGTCCCACTTCCACCACTTTTATATAGCCACCAATAATGTATATAAATCATCAATATGGGTTGAACAAACCTCACCATCACCTTTGTCTAGATTTTGGGCATCTTATCTTCCCAGGAATCAACTCCTGTCACACCACACCACATGTCACATTCCAAGTTACAAATGGGGAACACTGATCTGATCCTGATCTTCCAAAACTCATTTTTTGTCATCATTTCACCTCAATCACTCCATTTATTGAAATCCCAAACTTTTGATATAGATTTATCTCTCCAAATAATGGTCATGCAAGGATTGATTATTGGGTATTGGTTGAACCACCATATAATGAAATACTGATGATGAATTTGCAAAGAAAGGGGGAAGAAATATACAAAACAAAAAAAGGAACAAAACTCATCCATTTTTTAGTCTGTAGTCAATTCTTTACCCTTATAATGAAAAATGAAGAACTAAAATCAAATAATATCAATTTCCTAAACTGCCAGAATATAAACTCGCACCTGCAAATCATGATCAACCCACTGATCAATCTATTAATGGAGTTGATTCACATTAATCATTGGATAATCAACAAGGAAAATAATTCAATGAAACAAATTATTTACCTTGAATTTGAATTGATCACTTATGAATAACAATCACACGTCTCAGTCATTGGCAAGATTTAAAAGTTCAATAGGCACTCGATCTCCAAAGCACGATCCACTATAGATCATCTAAGAATCCTCATCCAATGGATCTTTATTAATCCCTAAGGTTATGTGGATAAACCTAGGGATTATAAATAGTTGTGTTTATATATAATATTATTAGTTTAGGATTTTAATAACAAATAAATAAATTAAATAATGTATTTAATTTATTATCCTTCCCACAATGGTGCACAAGCCAAACACCTAACACATACAAAGATTATGTTGAACATAGAGTAAAACCCACATTATAGATTCAATTATAGAATCAGGTTTTACATATGAGTCCCCATTAAGATGTTGTCCCATTATTTTATAAAAAAACTATGTGTGCGTGATATAATATATTTAATATTTTTATTGTATCAACACCCATGCTCACCTGGACCTGAAATCTCACACCGTCTCAACGCTTGGATCTAAAAAGTATTCCTTAAAATATTTCAAAGCCTTATAAGGAAAAAATAGGGATGTTATAAAATAATTAAAATATCATTAATCATGATTCATGGAGTAAGGCCTCGTTATAACAAAATACAGAATTCGTGAGAGTGTTGAATCATCAGTAATAAATCACGATCCATGAGAACATATCATAAACACTGTATATAAGTTTTTTCATGCACATAAGCATATAAAATAATTTCCTTAGTTAAGTATCACTAGAAAGACTATTATAGTAGAAAATATCCCATAGTGGATTGGTTCACTCCCCATTTGAACATTTCCATAGTCAAGGCTCACTGCCAAGACTATCATAGTGGAAAAATTCCCTTATTGAATTGGGTTAACTCGCCATTATAGTCCATATTATCTCATGATATATAGTTATTTAACCATTTCATTATAGGAATATATAATTTCTATACCACCCATTAAATAATGAAAACCATACATAAGTGTTCCCCAAGATCATAAGAACAAGCATCATTTTATCATAACATAAATTGTGTAAAAGAAACAAGTTTCATAATGATTTCATCATCACATAATCATAATCTATCCTAATAAAGGAAGTGAATAATATTATAAAAATATTCATTATTTCATCATAGCCTAATTATAAAATATGAAAAATACCTATAAAAGATAAATTGAACATTTGTTTTTGAAAAAAATGGAATATTTATTTTTCTTTCTATATCCTAAAAAGATAAAAAATTCCAAGAATATTGAGAAAAATATTTTCATTGAAAATGGTAATGGAAATATTTAAATGAATCTAAAAAAATAATAGTCATGATGGTAGAAAAATCCATTCATTCAGTAAATGTTAAAACAATGAACCCCTTCATTCCTATTGTAAAAAGTAATTAATAGGATGTTAAGAAAAAATTATAAAAATTATTTTAAAAAAATTGAAGATAAAGTCAAATATGTTTGAATATGACTTTTAACAGTCATTTTATCATTTACAAAAATTATTTTAAGAAATTTTAAATAATATCCACATGGAATAAAAATATTGATGACTAAATAGGATATATAAGGTCAACTATCCTTAAAAATGTGTTCTCATAATTTTAAGTACCAATGAGAGGATAATTAAATGAAAACATGAAAAACCTAGAAATTATCAGAGAATAATAAAATATATTGGTTTTAATGCATAATGATCACATGGGTTTTCATAGTTTAATTTTAACATAGGAAATCTTGAAAAGAAATGTGATTGTATCATAAACCCTTACCACAAGTCCCATTTTGATTTCTATACATTAAAAAATCCTATATAATAAATATAAATTTATTATAAATATATTCAAAACATTTATTCATACATAAATAACTATATATCATTCCATTATAATTTCCATTTTCCATTTTATTAACAATTCTTCCTTAAAATGACCACTAAGGTGAAAACTTAAGTATTTTCCATGAATGCTTCACTTCAATGGTTCCAATCATAACACCATTATCTTGAGTTAATAATATTAAGAATCTTAAACATTTCAAAATTATCATATTTATTCATTATATATAGTTTTATAACCCTTAATATAAATTAGTTGTTAAAAATAACTTATATCACTTCGTTAGGATGGTAGTCCATACATACAGATGTGCGATGTTCCCACTTTTCAATGAATGAAAATAAATAAAGTTCAATTATAAATAACCTTTCAAAAATAATAATTATATTATGAAAATAATATACATTCATTAAATCTATCTTTATAAAAAACCTTTTAAAGAGGAAGTTAAAAATGAATCACACCGCTTTATGGAGGTGGCGGTCCACATGTATGTTGACCGACAGTTTAATTTTCCAACAGATGTGTAGGTGATAGAAAATGGATATAAAATTAAAATAAAAAATATAATTATAGTAAATATATTTATTCCATTATGTTAATATTATTTTATAACATTTGGAGGAGGTTTTAGAAGAATAAATCTTGGAAAAGGTTGGTAAAAACATATACCTCTTCTTTGGCTATCTTCCTTTGAAAAGAACCTTATGTCTTATTAGATGAGTATTTTGAGAATAAAAAAACTTAAATGTCATGTATATGGATGTTTTATGATTATATTGGTATATCTTGGTTGATCTAAAGGGATCAGGTGGTGTTTATAAGTGATAAGAGGTAGTAAATTTTTATAATTAAGGTGGGTGGAAAACTTCTAAATATCTTAAAAATTATTATATTATATATGTATTAATCAAGTAAAGGGGCTAGAAAATGCCAATAAATCAATAATAATAAGGTTGGGCTCTAAATCACATAAAATAATTAAATTAAATAAACTATTTTTCGATGACTTTAACTATATCTCTCATCCAAACTTCCTCATTAACCCTTTTTGACCCTTATAGTAGTGATAAATATTTATCATGGATAGTATTTATTATGACTAAAAATAAAGTTAAACTTTTAAGATAATAATAATTATGATAATTAAAAAATTTGAAACCATTTTACTAGATTAAGATATTAAATGTGGATGAAATTAATTCTAATGTAAATAAAAAAAATGCGAAATAATTTTTAGGAAAAATGAACTTTTCAATCCTAATATTAATTTCCTTTCATTATATACCCAGAAACCAATATTAGATAAATGTTTATTTATTTAATTGAATAAATTATCTAAAATAACTTCAAAATAATTTATTAATACTGATTAATTTATTTTACTAAGATAAAAAATACTATATGCACATAATTTGTTTTTGAAAAATAACTCTTTTTACCATCAAATGATTTTATATCAACTTCTAGCAAATTGATATTCAATGTATGTATGTATTATTATTATTTACATTCAATAAAAATATATTTCATCAAATCACAGTTCATTATTTATCAAGGCACATAATATATAGAAAAATAAAATACTTTGAAAATTTGATCTTTTAACATAAAATGACATTATTTTTAACATTTAAAATTTAGTAATTATTTCCATGGAATAATTCAATAAATTTACATTCAGGAAAAAAATTATAGAAGTATTTATTAATTTAGTTTTTTATATTCATAACCAATTTTCCAAAATCTAGTTGATAAAAGTATCATTTAATAATTTTATTTTAATAGTATATTGCAGTTTGTTTAGGCTCGGTGTTATATGTAAAGAAAGATAATAAACACAAAAATTTTATCTAGAGAAAATTATAGAATAAAATGTAAGGGTGATGAATTCTACCCATGGATTATAATTTCTCCATTGAAATTCCATTACTCTAATAATAAAAATGAAGATACTTGTGCCTTATCACATCCTCAGGATCCCTAGTAGTTTTCTCAAATTTAAGGTTTCACCACAAGACTTTGACCAGGTGAGTGTTCTTGTTCTGCATCACTATCACTCTTAAATCTAGAATCTCCACCAGTTTTTTCATCATAAAAAAGATCATTTTGAATAAGTATGAACACTGAGTTCAGTATATATCAAGGACCATGTATATACTTTTTGAAAATAAATATATAGAACACATTATGAACTTGAGTGGTATTCGATTGACACACTAAGAGATAAACAACAGTCCTAATACAATCAAAATTTTTAAATTGGATGAAATACAAATGGACTATATT
Organism: Viscum album; assembly: GCA_963277665.1. NCBI lineage: Eukaryota > Viridiplantae > Streptophyta > Magnoliopsida > Santalales > Viscaceae > Viscum > Viscum album. The sequence continues at coordinate 626,099,615 of OY728165.1, forward strand.
TATATTCATTCCAAATATAATAACCTTAATTCAAATAGATATTTGTAAAAATACCTTGTCACCAACTTCAAACTCTAGATATCACCGAATATTTTCAACATAAAACTTCTAGACTCTAAGATACCCCAATTTACTGATGAATCGATCTAAACATCTATAAAATTTCCTCAACTATATTAGGTATTAATACCATTATTTATCAAACTTCATCCCAAAACATTGGAGTTTTTCACTTCCTTCTATATAGGCCTCCCAAGGATCCATCAGAATGTCATATTGAATGTTATAACTGTAATAAAATTTTATTATAAAAATGTGTTGGTCCCAAACAAAATTGAAATACATAGAACAATATATAAACATATATTCTAGGGTTTAAATGGACCACTCAGAATAAACATCTATTTTAGGATGATATGAAATCATAAAGTTCAAATATTTATGAAAATATTATTGAAGACTTCTCTAAAACATTAAGGTAAACATAAAATCTCTATCAGATAAAATGGAATATGAAACTCCATGAAAACTTACTATTTACTTAATCTATATACTATAATATTGATCAATATATAAATAGTATATCATAGTAATGAAATTTTTAATATTTGTAAGTTGTTTAATTATAACCCAAATAATATTATGTTCTTTATATGTTTTGGGAAGTTCAATGACTAAATCCATGGGGATGTTTTCCCATTCCCATTCTAGTATAAATAAACATTTTATCATCCACCTAGAATTTTTTCTCCAAGACATACCTTACTGAAATACCAAGAAAAAAGATACATACTCTATAATATCTATTTCCATGTCGTCCAGTTAGAAATACTCTTTCAGATCTCTATACATATCCATACACCTAGGATGAATAAAGAACAATGAATTGGTAGCGTCATCCAATATACCCTTCTTAAAATATGGTATTGACAGAACACATAATTTTTTATTAAAAATTATTATACCATATCAATCAAGTTTGATCTAAGGAGCATTCCTCACTTTTATCTACATCTCCATACCTTTCTTATGCATCTCGTTAATCCTAAAATGGATGAATAATTAAACATTAAACTAAGAAAGATATGATTTGTCCCCATTTCTCTTGATATATAAATTTATCTTCTATAAATATATATGTATTGGATATCTTCCAATACTAATCATAGATAAAGTAGTATGGTATTTCTAACTTAGAGCTTCAGCCACCTAGTTTTCCATATAAGGGTGGAAATTTATAGAGATTTCATAATATTTAATCTACTCTAACCATTTTTTGGAACATATTTAACTATTTATATGTGAATATATAATTAAATACTTTATGATCAGTATATATATTGAACCTTTAACCATATAGATAACTCCTCCATATCACTAATGAAAAAAATCACCACTATAAACTCCAAATCACGAGTCAAGTAATCTTTCTTAAGAATTTTCAATTATCCTGAGGAATAATATATCACCATGTCATTATGCATGATAAATAATCCTAATCCATTATTTTATGCATAACTATAGATCAAAAAACCTTATATACCCATGGGTAGTGTGGTCATAGGTTCACTAACCAACCTTTTTTCCAACCCCATGAAATTTTCCTTACATTTATCTATCTAATAGAATATGGACCCCTTATAAGTAAACCTAGTTATTTAATTTTAAATCCATGAGAAATTTATCATAATGAATTGATATTATCCATCCAACCCAAGAAAACTATGGATCTCAGCCACCATGGTTGGTATGGACCATTTCTTAATAACATATTTCTTTGAAGGATCAACCAGAATACTATCACGTGGGATTATATGACCCAAAAATGAATCTTTATGTATCTGTAATTCACAATTTCTTAATTTAGCATACAATTTCTCCTTCGACAAGGTCTCCAATCCTCAAATGATCTTTATGATTTTTCTTCCTATGAGAATATATAATAATATAATCTATATAGACTTCTAGAAAATGGCCAATACATTCCCTAAATAATTTATTTATTAAATCAAAGAAGATAACAGGGTAATTGGTAAATCCATATGGAATAGTTATAAATTCATAATGTTTATACCTCATATAGAAGGTTGTTTTGGGTATATATTCATTTTTAACCCTTAACTGATGATATCCAAATCAAAGATCAATCATGGGAAAATATAAATCTCGTCTTAATTGATCAAATAAATCATCAATATGGGGCTGATTATACTTGTTTTTAATATTGATCTTGTTATGTTTTTGATAATCAATGTAATGATGCATTGAACTATATTTCCTTTAAAAAAAAGGTTCAAACTATGGTGATGAACAAGGTTATATTAATCCCTTATCAATATTATTAGAATGTTACTTATTCAATTCTTTCCACTCAATCAGGACCATTTTATATGGAGTCTTTGAATAGGTAGTTTAACATCCCCAACCTAGATGCCACTAAATTGGTTCTCCGAATCGGGTCACCACATGAACTCAAGCACGCCTCTCCGTATGCCTAAGGTTGCTGACTAGCAGGAGGGTCTAATAAGTCATGTGGGGAGATTATACCCTCTTTATCAGAGTAATCAAAATCAGAAGAATGTGAAATAAGGAAGCAATAAAAAATAACAATAAACAACATCGATAAGCATGCATTACCAAAAATTTCCCAAAACTGGGTACAAGACCACAACCGAACATTACATATTCTGTTTCATGTCATATGGTGACAGGTGTAAGGAAAACCCAAAAACAAGGAGTAAAAGAAGAATCCAAAAAATGGGTTTTGACACCAAATCTAGTTCCGTTATCCGAGCACGTCCCATAACCAAGTCAAAAATATATAATGGGGACCTTTCCCTTGTCCTAACCTACTACCATGAAATATAATCAGGTACCGAATGACGGACCAATTAGGGTGTGAGTACAACACAATAGTCCACCCCCAACCATGTCTACAAAATATCTAGTCCAACATATAGTGTATGAAAGTACTAAAATAACGAAAAGATGAACAAAAGGAAAAATGGGTTCCATTAATTAACATTATTCACTTAAATGATTTCATTATTTATTCCATGGTTTAGGAAATTAATTTATAAAATAATGGATTATGCTGATCAACTACTATGAATAAGTGAATATTCAAGTTACTTGCCTCTCTTAGGAAACCATTTCATATTCAATTACACCACACTTACCTTAGAGCCTCAGTCTCGGTATTCTCATCTAATGTAGTCATTAGGGGCCTAGAGCCTCATTTCGACTCCTTAACCCATGAATTATAGGGGTGGGGTTTAGAGCCTTAGGCCAACCATCCTTTCAGAGGATCCTTAGTCCAATTTCCCATAAACCACCAAGCCATGTGCATATGTATAATAAACATTTCCATAAATACCATCACACAAACCATATACAATCAAAACACATAACAATTGCAAGAAGTAGGTTGTTCATTACATAAATTATGTTTATTCCTTGACTCCATTACACATTCTATTTTTCATGTCTTAACACATTTAAATAATTCCATTTCAACCCATAAGTCAATTAACACATTCAATTTAATTCATTTAACCCAATAACATTAATCCAAACAACCCCTTATGCCATGTAAAAAATGGGACACAACTACATTTTTTCCATTTCATAATACTAACCAGAAAGTCACTGCATTTATCAAGATATATTCCTCATAAAGATAAAATTCAATGCTTAACACTACCATTTTCCCTATTTGGGATGATGGATAACCCCATGGGTGTACCTAAAACTCATCTAATCAACCTCAATTCATCCCATAGGGATCTTGAGGAGTTCAATTAATCATTTAACCAACAAATTTACAAAATATTACTAAAGGAATAAAAATTACAATGATAGAACACCATTGAACAACCACATGAATGTAAATTAAGAATAAAGACTGTGAGATATAACCTATAGACTGCCTACCTCAATTTTGACGACAACTGCATGCTCAAATTTAGATTTTGATTTAGATATGAAAACGACTTGAATCACCAACCTAAGATCTACTATAAAAAAGTGCGTTTTAGGTATTTAGAATTAAAAGAAACATTCTAAAAGCTCTAATATAGAAAAAGTATTAAAGAGAACCATTAGACATAAAAAAATCTTTGATACTCATCCAACGACACTCCAAATAGATTAAAAATGAAGGAGATCAAACCTTGGGAATATTTGAGTGTTTTGATTCATCACTAGGGTTGATGGAAAAGAAATGAGGAGGAAAAATTGGGTAGAACACATAAATACCAGGGGGAGGTTAAAATATCACTTTTAATGAGGCTCACGGTTTGTCCACATGCTTTCCCAAACCATGTTCCAACTATGCACCAGCATTTATTCAAGAGGGCTAGGTCACACTATTACCACGGAATCCCCACTCAATTTAACAAACCATGAACCAATAGTGCATAATGGATATGTCCAATCCTAAATAGATTGGACTACCCCTTGAACAGTTTCATCCAAGATGTTCACCCTACCTCTTGTATATCACAGTTTGGGCACACAGTTTCTCCTAACTATGCACAAACCATGAAACATGCACTATATGGTTGTTTTTTCATTTCTTACATTCCCTAAACCCCCATAACAACCTTGAACATATTCATACACTTGGTAACATTTATTTAACCATAAATAGGGTATTTAAACTAGAATTTAAACAAGTATGTACCTCGATAGAATCTTGTGATCTTACAACCTCCCCACCTTATAATGACTTGTCATTGAGCCTCTCTTCCTAAGCATCATTGAGATACAAAATAAAATAGCTCAGGCCACTAGGCTCACATATCTATCTCTCTCTCCCATGTTTATTACAGAACATTACCATGCTACCATAACACCCAAACCAATGGCATTTTCATACCTTGAAATTCATTTTCACTACTATCCACAATACGAACTGGATGATCCTCAAAAGATGCATCAGCCTCAAGCTCAACATGATCAACATCAACCACATGTGATGGGTACATGCGATATTGTTGAATTTGTGACACATGAAAAAAAATCCTACATAACACTATAGAATTATTGAAGATCCAATCGGTATGACACTAGTCCGATCATATCTACTATCTCAAATGGCCCCACGTACCTAGGTGCTAACTTACCCTGTTTCCAAATCCAACAGTGACCCAACCTTTGAGACACCTGAAGAAACACTTGATCACCCACCATAAACTCAAGAGGATGATGAAACCGATTATCATATGAATTCTTCCTACTCTGAGCCATAGTCATCCACTGTTGAATTAACTGAAGCTACTCTAATGCCTCCTACATGAGACTCGGCCCCAAAAACTATGATTCTCTTACCTCCATCAAACATAATGGCAATCTACATGACCTACCATAAATTTCCTTATACAGTTTCATCTGAATTGTTACTTGTTAACTTTTTTTATATGTGAACTCAAAAAGAATCAAGTTTTTCTCCCAAGATCCACCAAAATATAGGACACGTGTCCTCAAAAATTCCTCTAGAACCTGGATAGTACGCTATTATTTCCCATTTATCTATGGGTGAAAAGTTATACTAAAAAACACATGGGTACTAAGTGATTTCTATAATCCCTTCTAGAAGAACACAGTAAAACATAGATCATGATCTTAAACCATCATTCGAAGAACCCCATTTGATCATACTACCTTCCAAACATATAACTTCCCAACTGGTAAATGGTGAATTTCTCTCAAATCAGTAATAAATACACCACATTGGTCAACTGATCCACAACTACCTATACCAAATAATTCTTACAAGGAATCCTAGGAAGACCAACAAAAAAAATCTATCATCACATCATACAAATTCAATTTTGAAATGGGAAGAGGCTGAAAAAAACACCCGATTGTTGATGCTTGTCCTTCACCCATTGGAAGGTGTATCATCACACCATAAAGCTGACAACTTCCTTCTTCACTCATGGACACCAACACTAACTATGAATATAACAATAAATTTTGGTCAATACAGGATTCACAACCCAATTCAATTCATAAAATTCACACATCAACTCTTCCTACATGCATGTAGGGACAACAAAACATCCACAAGCATAGATGACCTCATCATTACCAATAGACCATTCAGAAGTTGTCTCCCCACCTTCAACATTTTTTCTTAAAGACAAAAACTCTGGATCCTCATACTTCCTCTCCTTGATTTGGTTCATAAGGGTAGACTCAAATTCCAAGGATGCAAGGATCATCGGGCCTTGTTCACCTTGTACCTCCAAATGCATCTCAGCAAACAAAACCATCATTATCCACTCAGAATTGGATTTTTAAACCGTCTTATTTTGAGTCTTCTAACTCTAGGGATCTGCAACAATATTCCCCTTTCTCAGTGTGTAAACTAGATCTAAGTCAAAGGAATTCATGTATTCAACCCATATTCACTGATGAAGATTGAAATCATGTTTTTATAAGACATAATTAGGGATTTTATTGAAATTATACACAATAAACCTCTCTCCAAACAAGTAATGTCACGAACACTTTAAGGCATAAACCAACATGGTCAATTCAAGGTCCCACATAGGACAATTTCTTTCAAGATGCCTTAAATACTATGAACCATACACAACAACCCAAACACAATGCATCAACAATAACCCATGTCCAACACCAGATGCATAAAAAAAGGCATACCTCTTACCTGGATTGGGTAGGATCAAAATTTTTAGAGAAGATTCCATATCTTTAACTCTTGAAAAGAATTATCACATGCTTCAAACCATTCAAACCTTATTCCATTCTTATTCAAGCTTGAAAGTGGTACTTCCAAATGGGAAAATTATTTGATGAACCTTTAATAATAACCCAATAAACCATAAAAAACTTTGAATATATAATATATTATTAAGAATCTCCCAAGACACAACCATTTACACTTTCTATAGGTCCATCGAGACACATTCCTTAGATATTTTATGACCCAAGAAATATACCTTTTCAATCCATAAATGAAACTTGGTTATCTCGGAATATAGCCTATGCTCTGTTTGTGTACTATGTACGATGTCAAGATGTTTTTCAAGATCGTCATGAGTCTTGGAGTACACTAATATTTCATCCACAAAGTAAACTAGAAATTGATCCAGGTATGGGTGAAATATACGAATCATTATGGCCATAAACACTAGTTGGGAATTGGTCAACCCAAATGAACTCACAATAAACTTATACAACCTATACCTACTCTTAAAGTTAGTCTTCAGTATATCATAAGATCTCAACATCAGCTAGTGATACCCCAATCTCAGATTGATTTTGGAGAACACTGAAGCACATATTAACTAGTAAAAAAGATCATCGATTTGAGGAATAGGGTAATGATTATTAACTATAATCCGATTCAGATTCATATAATTGACACACAACCGCAACGATCCGTCATCATTATTATCAAACAACAATGGATATCCCCAAGGTTATACACTCATATGAATGAACCCATAATACTCCAGTACCTCCAACTATGATTTTAGTTCCGGGAGTTATTCTTGTTCCGTTATATATAGAATAATAGAAACAATTTATTCTCCTATAAATAACTCTGTTGAGAACTCAACCACTCTCTTACATGGTATCCTAGAGAAATATTTAAGAAATACATCATCAAACTGATCCACCATAAGAGGAAATACAAAATTTTATACTACCCCATAATTAATCACAAGACAAGCTACTTGGGTTGTGAGTTCACCAAACTACTGATAGACTATCCCTACACGATTGGCTCAGATATCCCATTCCCCATGATGAACATAAGTATTCCCTTAAGGGGACATAAATGCTACCCTACAATGGTAACAATCAATACGTGAACATTACAATATGATCCAATCCATCCCCATTATCATAACAAATCCTGACATTTCAAGCATAAACAATTACCAAAGTAAATTGTACCCACCAAAATCGAGAGCACACCCCTTACGCTACCAGATATTTTCATCCCGCACTACTAATATTGTATCAATTGAAATGGCCCCACATGAATGTTCCACCACAAGGCCCAACACACTAAAAATTTGAGCTGATAAAAAATAATTTGAGGTACCATTATCAAATAATAAACTAGAAATCCTATAAGCTACAAGAATCATACCTCAAGCTGTCTATATCCCAACCACGCCACCTCCAAGTGTAGGATTAGATACATGAATCTAGACCATTCCTCTACCATAGGCTCCGGTATGATTTCCTGGTACTGTACTACCCTAGTGATATGGATTTTAACATCCATCATTTTCTGAGTGGATTGAGAAGGCAGTGGAATGTTTCTAGGCCTCAAGAAACATCCCCAAGATGTCAAAGTATAGAAATAGATGTCTAAGTGCATCAATACATGTGGGGAGTGATTTTCTATTTTAGAATAAAACAACTAAGAAAATGATCCATAACCAAAAAAACCACTATATGTTGCATGATAATAATGAAAGACAACTAAACATTTCATTTATAAAAATTAAACTAAAAACAAATACCACAATAGAAGACTATAGTATCAAAGTAAATAGGAGAATAAAAAACTCAAATACTCTGAAGAAAACTCCAAGCTTCAAACATTATCCATGCTCTAACTCAACAATAGACCATGTATCACAAAGTACTATTAAATATATGTGATACTTTATCATTTTTCATATCTCAATAAACAACATATGAAAAAGAACTAAAGTTCCAAAGAAGGGGTGAGTGATGAAACTTGGTATATTTTCTCCACTTACTTCCCTACTCACACCACTAGGATAAAACATGTTAGAAACATTTATAAAAAAACTATTTATATAAAAAAATTCCTAAAACATTTTATATCAAACTATAAACAAGTGTCAATGAATCCATTTTCTCAAAAAAAAATCAAGTTCCAAGGAGTGAAACCAAAAAATATTCTAAAAATCATTTCACTAATTCTATTTTGCAATAACCAATCAATTTCACTTATCCACACAATCGACCATGCAAGAAAACCTGGAAGATGGGGAAATCCCTGACCCTAATCCATCCCACTAAGGATGGGGGAGACTTCTTACCCTTATCCGACCCAAATGAGATTTGAAAAGGGAGAGACTTGACCCTTATGCATCCCATTAATGATGGGGGAGACTCCTTACCATTATTTGTACTAATGAACATGAATACACACAACCATTATTTCAAACCAATACCAAAACAACCATGTCACTCATTTCAATAAATCCTTTATTTTATTGAAAACCTTCCAATAAACAATTTCAAATACACCATTTCAATTAATTTCAATAAAACATCCCTTTTATTGAAAACATTTTCATTCATCCATTTACAAAAATTCCAAAAAAAATTACATTTTAAAATTACAAAACCAGAGCTCTTGCACAACCAATTTCCATAAAACCACCCAATACAAAAACCACCACTAAAGAGGTTTTCAAGCATATTTTTCACACAAATTTCACAACCCAAATTTAGAAAATTAACCAATTTAAACTAATCTGTCAATTTCTAAATAGATTATTTGAGAGTGAATACACCTACCTTAGGTTTTATGATGAAGAAAATAATTACACTTAAATGTCAATGAAATTGGATAAATATCTCTGAATCCGCCTTAAATATCTTCCCATATCATTAAAAAGACCAAATCTCAACATATTTTTTATAAACTATCTTATATATATCCATAATGAACATAGATCTAAGAAAACGAGATAGATATAGAATAGAATCTAAGAAAAGACACTAAGAATGACTAAGAATGATCACTTACCATTACGATACAACTTCAATACACAAAGGAAAACCTTCAAATATCATTCTTATTGATGGGAGAAGCTTCCTTGACCTTTGGGAAGATAGAATATTTATTTAGGGCCGCATAGTATAAAAAATGAAGGAGTTAGAGAAAAAAATGTGTGAGATCCACAATTTTAGGATCTCACTTTTAAACCATGAATAGTTAGTCACATGGTTAGGAAAACTATGCACTAACCATGTGTTAGCCACTGTCTAAAGGATGCACCTTGAACAGTTGGCTCACATGGTTTCCAAACCATGTTATGGCCAGGACAAATCCCACTATCAAACATAGAACATTTTGTCCCTGTCTTTCACATAGTTTTCACAAACTGTGCACAGGTCGTACACCTTCCTATTAGCCCTTGTATCATTATGCATGGTTTCCAGCAATAGTTTCATGATTTTCCCAAAAAGTGCACCCCCCGTTTACCTATAGAAAATACTCCAAAACATTCCAAAAGTTCTCCAAACTCTCCCAAAATTTACACATATACTTTACACACCTAAAAAGCATAAAGTAAGTGTTACTTACTTGAAACCGAGGTACTAAATTCTACTCATCATTGGCCATTATTTCCTCGGAAAGTAGAAAACCTTCCTATTGTTGAAAGAGTTTTGGAAATTTATTTTTCATTTTTTCCCATGTTCTAAAGTCTATTATTAAATATGAACATGTTTCCACAAAATATACATGAGAACGATTCTTTTACCACACAATACTTTCTCTTACGTATCTATAATCTGAAATGGAATATGTACCATTGAATCATCTAGATCTAGCTCAAAATGATCCCATTAAATCAAATGGATAGGCTCAAGCTGGTACTTTTTCAACTGAGATACATGAAACACATTTTGTACCTTACTAAACTAAGATGGTAATTCAAACCGATATTCCACCTCACCAACCTGTTCAAGTATCTCAAAAGTGCTTAAGTATCTAGGAGATAAATTTACTTACTTCCCAAAATGATAATGTCAAAGCCTTTGTGAGATCATCAAGAACACATGATCACTCACCACAAATGACAATGGCCATCGATGATGATCCACATATTATTTTTGAAAACTATGTGTTGTATACATCTATTTCATGATCAACTGGATATTCTCTTTTGTTTCTTGGACAAGGATCATCTAAACCAGTGAAGTATCACCTATTTCCACCAAAAAAAGTAGAGAATGAAAATGACACTAATACAATGTTTCAAAGAGATCCATTCGTATTGAATCCTGATAACTGTTGTTATATGAGAACTTCACTAATAGGAAATGATCTTCCCATAAGACACCAAAATCTATTACACAATCCTGCAACATTTCCTCCAAAGATTGTATCATTATTTTGGATTGGTTTTCCATTTGAGGATGATACGCCACACTCATTTTCAACTGAGTCCCAAGGTATTTTTGTAAGTATTTCCATAAATGAGATGTAAACCTCAAATCTCAATATGATATGATTGATATTGGTACTCCAAGCCTCTTTACCACTTCTTGGATATAAATTTTTGACAAGTCCTCCATTGTATGAGATTAACGAATAGGGATGAAATGAGCCAAATTTTTGAGACGATCTCCTATCACCCATGTGGAATCATGTTTTCAACCCATTATTGGGAGACCTATTACAAAATCCATAGCCATATACTCCCATTTCCACACTAGAATAGGTAAAGAATGCAACATACCTACCAGTCATTGATGCCCTGCTTTAACCTACTGACAAGTTAGGCACTTTGAAACAAACTTATCCACTTTTCTTTTTCATACTAATCCACCAAAAATTTTCTTTCAATGCATTATACATCTTCTGTATTCTAGTATAAAAAACCCATCATGAATGGTTTTAATCTTTAATTGGTTGTTCCTGAAAAGCCATAGGTACAGTCATCAGATTTCTTAACCACAAAACTAAACTTTCATCCACTTTCCATCCTTCAATGGTATCTCCACCATTGAGATTTTAACTCATTGAAACACATTTTTAATTGGATACATGTGCCTCTTTAACCATTTCCACCTAATCATTAATGAATGAGACTGTAAATAAGGCCAAAAATTCAACTCAGTCTTCACATTCCAAGTGCATGTCAGCTAGGACCGACATCAACTTCCACTCATCTAAAGCTTCTTTTTTCAACTGAGCATAAGAATTTATGCTTAATGCATCTGCTACTAAATTACCCTTAATCGATGTATAAATCAAGTCAAAGTCAAACATTTGGAGATACTTCATCCATCTTATTTTTTCTTAGATTCAAATCCCATTGTGATAAAATAAGTTTCAAGCTATTATGATCTGTAAACATAGTAAATTTCTCACCAAAGAGATAGTGACACAAAGCCTTCAAAGAATGGACTATGACAGCTAACTCCAAATTGTGTGTTGGGTAGTTCTTCTCTTGAAATCATACCTTCTTTAATCTATAAGAAAAAATATGATCTTTTTTCATGAGAACACATCCTAACTTTGATCCCGAAGAATCATAATACACCACATACCCTTATCCTGATTCTGAAAAAATCTAGATTGGTGTTGATGTAAGGTGAACTTTAAACTCTTGAAAAGACTTATGGCATTCCTAATTCCATTGGAATGCAACATTATTCTTTTTCAATGCTATCATAGGAAAATATAGTCCTGCAAAATCATGAAAAAAACATTGATAATAACCATCAAATCCAAGGAAATTTCATATCCTCAAAAAAACGGATCCACCACTACAGGAAAACTATTACTCATGATCTCATATATAGATTCTAAGGTAAAAGCTTCCAACTGTTATGAGATTTTTCTAACCATTGGTGGAAAAAAGACCTTTCCACCCTCCTTTACATTCTGGTCTCCCCAAAATAGATGCTCGACGCCGTCTTTAGTTGTAAAATCGAGGTTTCTGGTATAAAAGTCGATGTGTGACTTGAACATTGTAAACCAATCCATGCCTAATATTACATCATATACATCCATCTCTAGCACAAAGAAATACCTTTTCATCTCAACTATATAAACTATTATAGAACATTATCTACAAATAAAATTTCGACATTCTCTTTAAGTAAGAGCATTTTGAAGTTTCATCACAATGGGCATCATATCAAGTTTTAAACATAGAAAATCAATAGAACGAGAAGTAATAATGGAATGAGATGCACTCGTATCAAGAAAATCTTGTATAAGGGTAGAATTAAAAATAATCGCACCTCTCACCATAGATGGTTCAGAATGGTCATCTACAATAACCTTATGAGATTCATATAATTGGTTTGTTGCTTCACTTTGTTCCTTGTTTCCCTGTTGAGATTACACCGTCTAAGGAGGCATGGTATTTCTAGAATCACCATTGCTAGATTTATTCTATTGATGAGATTGATTTTGTTTCCCTTTCCCTATTTAAGGATACAATGCCTGTGAAACCTGAGAAGTGTCCCGGGCACTTGATATCAGATAATTACGAAAATAACGCAAAATATGACCCCTATAATTGTAGTTGTGGAATGATCTAGGTAGTTTCATACACTATCTATTTATGTGGTTGAATAAACACCATTGAAAACATCAAGGCTGGCTCTTTGGTTTTAGAGGGAGATTACATGCTCCTGTAGTCCAATTCTAATGTGTTCCACCACCTTGAGAATATGTGTCCCTCTTCCTCTTGCTCTTAGTGATAGAGTTATCAACTCCTCTCATGAGTACAATCATACTTCATACACTTATATTTTTAGCAGTGACATATATCATAAAAATAGTATCTAACTATAGTCCTAACTCAACATTTTGAAAAGCCTAAGCGATGCTTTGGACCAACTATTGGTTCATCTTTGGATCAGGTGCCACCACATTCCGAACAACCTCTTCTGATTGGATCCTATGATGGCTACTAGGTGTTATTTCATAGAAACACAATAAACTATATAAGTCTCAATATATATTAACTAATGTATTATCATTTAAAATACTATCACATCATAATATCACAAAAATAATTTTACAAAATAAACCTTCTATACATTCAACCATTTTTGAAAAATCTCTAATTTATTTTGAAAATCCAACCATTTTCAAAATACCACAATAATTAACTTTTTCAAAATCTTCCATTTGAAAACAACTTCAAAATTTTTCAAAAATCCCCATTTGCACACCAAAATCATAAATCATTACTCAAAATGAAATATGTAATCCTAGTGGGAATCTATTCCTCTAATGAATTTCATGCTCTTCTCATTGGATAAACCTATGACAATGAGATTTTAGTTCCTATAAGTGTCTCATAAACACTTATGTACCCATCTCCCTAATAACTTGATGTTCAACATAAAAAGGGTAACTGCATATTTTTATTCTCTACATTTCAAGACCCGATAATATTACTTCTTACTATGATCCCAACTCAAAGAATAGACCAGAATTAATTTAAATCTAACACCAAAAATGAATACCAAGTTAAATACCAAATGATACTTAGATCACTTGTTCCACAAAGAAAGTACCAAGCTGATACAACTTATCACAAATAGATTTTTGGACCAAAAAAATGATACCACTTGTAACATCCCACTTCTTCTCATTGTCTTGAGAAGGTGGTGGAAGGTTACGAGGCCTTAAGAGACATACCCAAGATATCAATGGCTCACAATAAATGATGATGGGATTCAATACATGTGAGGTATGATTTTCTCTTTGAGAATAAAACAACTAACCAAATGATCCATAACCAAACAAACCACTATATGATGCATGATAAGAATGAAGTACAACTCAACATTTCATTTTTCAAAATAAAACTAAAACCAAGTACCACAATGAAAGAACACAGTATCAAAGTAACAATGGAAGAAAAAACTCAAATACTATAAAGAAAAATCCAATCTCCAAACATGCTCCATGATCAGACTTCACAATATCCCAAGTATCATGAAGTAAATCTAAATATATGTGATACTTTACCTTTTCACCATGTATCAATAAACAAGATCTAAAAAATCACAAAAGTGAAAAAGAAAGGGTGAGTAATGAAACTTAATATATTTTCCCCAGTGAATTCCATAATCATTCCACTAAGATAGAACATTTTAGAAACATTTATACAAAATTATCTTATATAAAACAATTTCTAAAATAATTTATATCAAAATATAAAAAGTTCCAATGAAATAATTTTATCAAAATAGAATCAAGTTCCAAGGAAAGAAACCATAAAATATTATAAAAATACTTTAAAAAATTCTATCTTTGCATAAACACTCTATTTCACTTATCCACACAACCAACCGTGCATGAAAACCTTGAAGAAGGGGAAATCCCTAACCCTTTTCCATCCTGCTAATGATAGGGGAGACTTATTACTCTTATCCGAAACAAATGAGATTTTATGGGGGAGAGACCTGAACCTTACCCATTCTATTAATGATGGGGGAGACTCTTTAACCATATCCATCCCAATGAACATAAACACACACAAACATTATGCCAAACCAATGCCAAAACAACCATGTCATCTATTTCAATAAAACTTTTATTTTATTGAAAACCTTCCAAAAAACCAATTCAAATCCACCATTCCAATTAATTTCAATAAAATCATACATTTTGTTTGAAACATTTTAATTAATCCATTTACCATAATTCTAGAAAACCCACATTTTAAAATCAAGAATCCAAAGCACTTGCACAATCAATTTCCACAAAACCACTAAATACACAAATCATCACTAAAGGGGTTTCAACCATGTTTTTAACACAAATTTCACATCATTTTTTTCTTAAAATTAACCAATTTAAAACTATGACTTCACGTTATAAATAGAAGAGTCGAGAGTGAATCCACCCACCTTAGGTTTTATGATGAAACAAAAAATGACACTCAAACACCAACAGAAATGGATAAATCTCAATGAATCCACCTTATATATCTTTCCCTATCATTAAAAAGACAAAATATCAACATAGTTTACATCAAATATATTATATATATCCATAATGGACATAGATCTAAGAAAATGAGAGGGATAGAGAATATGATCTAAGAAAAAGCACCATGAATGAATAAAATCCATCACTTACCACAAGGATCTGGCTTCAAAACACAATGGGAAACCTTAGGATCACTTCTATATTGATGGGAGAAGCTTCATTGACATTTGGTATGAGAGAATATTGAGTTAGGACCACATAGAAGAAGAAAAGAGTGAGTTAGAGACAAAAACATGTGAGATCCACACTTTTAGGATCCCACTTTTAACCCATGCACGGTTAGTCACATGGTTAGGAAAACCACACACTAACTATGTACCATCCATTACATTAATGATTAAACTTGCATGATTGGCTCACACAGTTTCCAAACCATGTTCCATCCATGCTAAATCCCATTGTATAACATAGAATGGTTTCTCCCAGGCATTCACATGGTTTGGACAAATCATGAACTGGTTGTGTACCTTCACTTTAGCCCCTGTCTCATTGTCCACAGTTTCCTAAAAGTGTTGTAAGGTTTTCTCAAACTAAACACCCACCATGCATCTATATAAAATCCCAAAAAATTAAAAAAGTTCTCTAAATTATCCAAAACATTATCTATATACTTTACATACATAAAAATAATAAAGAAAGGGATATTTTTTTTGAAACTAGGGGTACTACATGGATGATATCGCCCTAGAGTACCATAACCATTACCCCAACCGGTAAGATCAGTGGATCTTGAACTGCCTACCTGATATGGAGTGAATATCCCCTACCTATACTCTGCATCGACCTTGATCCCCCATCAATAACCACTATCAAGGGTTCCTATAGAACCTCTATACATTCCCCAACCTACCACACACTCGGAACTCAATAGGTGGTTGGGTACATTGACTATGCATGTGTCCCAAAATAACACAATGATACCAGAAAACTTTATCATGACCCTGAGATCCCGATCCATTTTCCAACCACCCTATCTGTAACGGCCCGAAATTTTTGAATAAATCTTGTTTCCTAATCTCATGTGTTATTTTATGTTTTATTTGATAAACATGATTATAATTAAAATGAGACCATTGGGTTCTGACTGTTATATGACCATCAGTTAATATGACCGCTGTGAACAAAATGTTTTGATTATTGTCTCTAAATACAAGTAATCTTGGTTAATTATTATAGAAAGAAGATTCGATGGCCTCACCTAATAGTCTTGGACCGATCGAAGCCCATCTAACAGAACTTGGGAAGGAGGTAGCACCATTGGGCTTTTCTCTGAACCAAACCCAAGCCGAACTTCATCATGTGAAGCTAGAACGGAATCGCCTTCGCGAGAAGTTCAAACTGATAGAAATTACTACTCGGGAAATGTTGGCCGAGCCTCCTTCGGACTCTCTTACCTTAGCACACCTTACACTTAGGTCCTATGCTGGTGTGATAAGGGGCTATGTAAGAAGACCGTAACTGCCTTGTGTAATCCTTTGTTTTAAATAAAAATTGGGATTTCTTCTTATGATGATGTTTATGAATTTTCAAATGACCGGATAAATATAGTATGCATATTTTTGATGAATTTTAGAAAAAGGATATTTTAAAAATGTTTATGTAAACCTTAAATAATTAAAAATGTGTAATGATTTTCAAAAAATGATCTTCTACAATTATGTTCAGTACAAAATTTAGAGTCTAATAAGTTCAACTTGATTTTTGATGAATAGTAAATTATGAATAGTGATTTTATGATTAGGATTAGTAATATGACCAAATGGATTAGTAATCTCACTTAAAGAAAGTTTTAAAATAATCTAGGCACCTTGATTAAGTAATGTGATTCAATAAAATGGTTAAATAACAGTTTTATAAATTATTATTCAAGTATTAGTTTTTTCGGATGAATAGTGTTTTTTAATTAAAAGTTAAATTAAAAATATTTAGAAAATTATTTTTATAAAATGGATTTCATTTTTGAACTCAGAGCACCGATATTATGCTATGGCAATTTTTGGGGTTTTTTCTGAAAAAAATGAATTTTCAGTGAATAGTGTATTTATTTAAAAATAAAATTAAAAATATTTAGAAAATTATTTTTATAAAATGGAGTTCATTTTTGAAATCAGAGCATTGATATTTGGTTAGTGTGAAACTTTGGGATTTTTCTGAGAAAGTTGAATTTTCAGTGAATAGTAAAAATACAGTTTTAGGGTTTCGGTATGTTTAATGACATCATAACTATTTCATGGTGATATCATGAGATATTTTAAGGGTTGTCTGGCCAAGGGTGATGAATTATTGTTTTGGGGGCCCCATGTGGCCTAACTCCATGGTAAATGCCAAGGGAGAGCACATGGGTTTGAGAAAAGCACATGTGAGGTGTCCCTTGGCCATTAATACCTTGTCCCCTCACTTTCCCTATAAATACCAAGCCCTCCCCTCAACCATTCGACTCCCCACTCTTCCCCAACGATTTTCTGGTCTCATTTCCTCCCAAGGAGTCCTCCCAAGGTTCCCCCAATCCCTCAAGGTCCCAACCTTTGAGGTTTAAGAGTTACATTTTAAGGTAAGGGATCCAACCTCTCTCTTTCATTTCAAGTATTCTCTTTTATGTCATTCCTTTTATGCTCCATGTTATTATGTTGGAGGATGTTCTTTTATACTCCTCTTACTGCTATTTTCATGTTCATATAATGATAGATCCCCTCTTGCTCTTATTATTTCGTTTTATGATGTTTTAAGTGGCGCCGTTAGGCTGCCGAAATTTTTGTAACGGATTCTTTATCCCTTCTCATTTTTCAAGATCTTTTTTCATGTAAAGTATTTCAAGTTCCTTTTTGTGATATTGGGGTATGATATCTATATCTATCATACTGGAATCTTATGTTAATATGATGAGATACCCCATTTTATCTCTTCAATTCAGTATTTTGAAGTTTTAAGTGGCGCCGTTAGGCTGCCGAATTTTTAAGTGGTTCTTCACCCTTCTCGTTTTGAAGTTCTACTTTCATGTCAATTATTTCAAGTTCCTTTTTGTTATATTGGGGTATGATCTATATATCTATCATACTGGACTCTTATGTTCATATGATGAGAGACCCCATTTGATCTCTTCAATTCAGTATTTTGAAGTTTTAAGTGGCGCCGTTAGGCTGCCGAATTTTTAAGTGGTTCTTCACCCTTCTCGTTTTGAAGTTCTACTTTCATGTCAATTATTTCAAGTTCCTTTTTGTTATATTGGGGTATGATATCTATATCTATCATACTGGAATCTTATGTTAATATGATGAGAGACCCCATTTGATCTCTTCAATTCAGTATTTTGAAGTTTTAAGTGGCGCCGTTAGGCTGCCGAATTTTTAAGTGGTTCTTCACCCTTCTCATTTTGAAGTTCTACTTTCATGTCAATTATTTCAAGTTACTTTTTGTTATATTGGGGAATGATCTCAATATCTATCATACTGGACTCTTATGTTCATATTATTAGAGACCCCATTTGATCTCTTCAATTTAGTATTTTGATGTTTTAAGTGGCGCCGTTAGGCTGCCGAATTTTTAAGTGGTTCTTCACCCTTCTCGTTTTGAAGTTCTACGTTCATGTCAATTATTTCAAGTTCCTTTTTGTTATGTTGGGGAATTATCTCTATATCTATCATACTGAAATCTTATGTTCACATGATGAGAGACCCTATTTTATCTTTTCAAATCATTTTTTTTGACGTTTAAGTAACGCCGTTAGGCTGCCGAACTTTCATAAGAGAAATCTAATTTTTGTCTTCCTTCCATGTTTTTCATTTCAAATGGTATGTCCTTGAAATTTCATTACCATGATCATGTATCCTTCTTATGCTGTCCATTTACTATTTTATGGGTCATTTATGAATGTTTGACCCATTTTACCTCTCTTTTAATGTCTTCTAAAACCTCGGAACATTGCCGTTATGCTGCAGAATTTCTGTCTCAAAATGTTTCTCTTTTTTTCTAAAGTTCTTTTATATTATTAAGTGAATACTAAAATCTCTTTATTCTAAAGGGGTATTCACATATATACCAAAATGATCTATTTTAAATTCTGGGATTTACATACATGAGACGCACCTTCCTTTTCTGTGGGTTTTAAAGTGACGTAAAGATCATGTCTTTAAAGCAGTTTTTAAAACGTTATGATTAAGAAATGAAACCCATATATTCTATGCTATATGGGTTATTTAAGAAATGTTTGATGATGATATATGTGGATCACATGATAATAAAGGCAAATTTAAGGGTGCTCCCTGATAGCGCTCCAATGCATTGGGTAATGATGTAACCACTAGAGATTACAATTTTCACGATATCTTGGTGAATAACCTTGGTAATTTTTTTGATGACACCTTGGGGATGGACCTTGGTGATATGTTCATTATTGTCTATATTAAATGATGTAGCCACATCTTAAAGTTATGAAAAATGTTATTTTAATTATGATATGCCTCCCGATTTCTTTCTCATGCCTTAAAGTTCTTTTCATGGCCTTATTGAAGTATCTCAAGTTCACATGTAAAATTTTTCTCTTGTTTCCATTACTGGGCCTTCTGCTCACCCTTTCTTTTGATGTATGTCTCCAGGTTATGAGATGCAGTAATGAACATAGGATGAACATGAGGAGAAGCCTTTCAAGTGTTTAAGAAGAATGTTTTTTTTGTTTCATGTTTTAAGTTCCTGGTTTCCAAGACACTAAACCTTAACGATCCTCGGTTTTGTAAAATGTAATGAAAGTTTATGTGATAAAAAGGTGGGATGCTATAGTTGGTATCAAAGGATGGTTTAGTTATTTGTGGAAATTAGGATATGAAAACTTTAGGAAGAAGCCTATAGAAAAGTTTATATATAGGAAATCTTCCTGGTATTTTGGTTAGTATTGGGTAATGGGTTTCCAAGCAAATACATCCCTGTCTGGATACGAGCAGGTAGAGGTGGCTCTGGCACAGATGTACATAGGGGTAAAACCCGAAAACACCGCTTTGAGCTAGACTCGAACGGGAACTGGTACACGACAACGGGCCTTGCTGCACTCTTGGTTACGACACTCCCGGGGGATATGCTTTGGTAAATTCATAAGCTTAGTATGAACCATTATTAAAGGAACAAGGATAAAACAAAATAAAGATTCACATAAGAATATATGATCATGGATAACCTAGATGGGAACCTAGGGGATCACATGTTAGGGTATACTTTTCTTCTACAAGTTATCCTTATATGCTTTAAGTTTCTTTTCATGATTATTGGTTAAGTATTTAAGCCTCTAATTATACTTTCTCTTCTTAGTTAATGGTTAGAAATGGAAGAACATGTCCCAACAACCAATGTTATAGGAAATGCAATGAATTCTGGATTAAAGGATGATTATTATTTTTGAAGATGTTCACTATTTTGGGGACCCTATATGATCTAGGTAAATAGATTACTACGGTATTTTCATTGAGGAGTAAGGTTGACTTATATTTTGAAGAATTGATGAATTTAAGGTGGACTTATAGTAATTTAGGTTACTTATGGGAATGATTAACCTATCTTGGGTAAAATATGTTTAGGTTAGCTAATTTTGTTATAAGATGTTAGGAGAGGTTGATGTTGTTTGGAGATGAACAATGAAGTTTATTTTGGAAGACTATGTTATCAAATCCTTCTTGTATTTGGGTTTCAATCTTAGTTTAGTTTATTTTGAGGAATTTTAAGGACCATTATTTATGGAGTGGTCTATGATGAACTTTGGGTAGTACCATGGAACCTTGAAGATTTAAAAGTAGTTTCCATTCCTATGGGATTATTTCTTTTGAAGAGTTGTTTTACCTTACCCTTTCGGTTTTTGGGATAATGTTTAAAGATAAAAGAAATAGATAGTTAATCTTTTGTGGATTATGTGATTCTCTAGAAGATGATTCTTGTGTTTTGATGAGACCAAGTAGTTTCGAATTCTCATAGTTTGGAGAAAAGATTAGTTTTGGGTAGAAACTTATTAAAGGATGAAACTCTACATGAAGGTAGATATATTTCCTTATGTTTTTGTTCTATGTTGTAAATTAATTCCTCAAAGTTATGAAAAGGAACATAAAACAAAAACGTTGTTGGTTTATGTTTCCTACTAGGTAATCAAAGACCGCTTGCACACATAATAATTTTGGGATTTTCTGGTGGTTAAATTCCTCCAAATCAGGTTTTCTATCAATCTCCTTTAGGACGTGACCCTTTGTTTTCTCCTCCATGTCCATGTTTCCTACATGGAATCCCAGTATGAGTAAACTCGGGTGGCCTTTGTACTCCCTTTTCTTTCTTTTAAAGTAATGGCGTCACCGACTCTTTTTCCGATGTGGGACTTTCAATGAAATTTCAAAACCCAATCTTTTAAAATTGCGAGGATGCAATTTCTTAAGGGGGGAAGATTGTAACGGCCCGAAATTTTGAATAAATCTTGTTTCCTAATCTCATGTGTTATTTTATGTTTTATTTGATAAACATGATTATAATTAAAATGAGACCATTGGGTTCTGACTGTTATATGACCATCAGTTAATATGACCGCTGTGAACAAAATGTTTTGATTATTGTCTCTAAATACAAGTAATCTTGGTTAATTATTATAGAAAGAAGATTCGATGGCCTCACCTAGTAGTCTTGGACCAATCGAAGCCCATCTAACAGAACTTGGGAAGGAGGTAGCACCATTGGGCTTTGCTCTAGACCAAACCCAAGCCGAACTTCATCATGTGAAGCTAGAACGGAAGCGCCTTCGCGAGAAGTTCAAACTGATAGAAATTACTACTCGGGTAATGTTGGCCGAGCCTCCCTCAGACTCTCTCACCTTAGCACACCTTACACTTAGGTCCTATGCTGGTGTGATAAGGGGCTATGTAAGAAGACCGTAACTGACTTGTGTAATCCTTTGTTTTAAATAAAAATTGGGATTTCTTCTTATGATAATGTTTATGAATTTTCAAATGACCGGATAAATATAGTATACATATTTTTGATGAATTTTAGAAAAAGGATATTTTAAAAATGTTTATGTAAACCATAAATAATTAAAAATGTGTAATGATTTTCAAAAAATGGTCTTCTACAATTATGTTCAATACAAAATTTAGAGTCTAATAAGATCAACTTGATTTTTGATGAATAGTAAATTATGAATAGTGATTTTATGATTAGGATTAGTAATATGACCAAATGGATTAGTAATCTCACTTAAAGAAAGTTTTAAAATAATCTAGGCACCTTGATTAAGTAATGTGATTCAATAAAATGGTTAAATAACGGTTTTATAAATTATTATTCAAGTATTAGTTTTTTCGGGTGAATAGTGTTTTTTAATTAAAAGTTAAATTAAAAATATTTAGAAAATTATTTTTATAAAATGGATTTCATTTTTGAACTCAGAGCACTGATATTATGCTGTGGTAATTTTTGGGGTTTTTTCTGAAAAAAATGAATTTTCGGTGAATAGTGTATTTATTTAAAAATAAAATTAAAAATATTTAGAAAATTATTTTTATAAAGTGGAGTTCATTTTTAAAATCAGAGCATTGATATTTGGTTAGTGTGAAACTTTGGGATTTTTCTGAGAAAGTTGAATTTTCAGTGAATAGTAAAAATACAGTTTTAGGGTTTCGGTATGTTTAATGACATCATAACTGTGTCATGGTGATGTCATGAGATATTTTAAGGGTTGGCCGGCCAAGGGTGATGAATTATTGTTTTGGGGGCCCCATGTGGCCTAACTCTATGGTAAATGCCAAGGGAGAGCACATGGGTTTGAGAAAAGCACATGTGGGTGTCCCTTGGCCATTAATGCCTTGTCCCCTCACTTTCCCTATAAATACCAAGCCCTCCCCTCATCCATTCGACTCCCCACTCTTCCCCAACGAAGTTCTGGTATCATTACCTCCCAAGGAGTCCTCCCAAGGTTCCCTCAAGCCCTCAAGGTCAACCTTTGAGGTTTAAGAGTTACATTTTAAGGTAAGGGATCCGACCTCTCTCTTTCATTTCAAGTAATCTCTTTTATGTCATTCCTTTTATGCTCCATGTTCTTATGTTGGAGGATGTTCTTTTATACTCCTATTATTTCTCTTTTCATGTTCATATAATGAGAGATCCCCTCTTGCTCTCATTATTTCGTTTTATGATGTTTTAAGTGGCGCCGTTAGGCTGCCGACATTTTTGTAACGGATTCTTTCTCCCTTCTCATTTTTCAAGATCTTTTTTCATGTAAAGTATTTCAAGTTCCTTTTTGTTATATTGGGGTATGATCTCTATATCTATCATACTAGACTCTTATTTTTATATGATGAGAGAACCCATTTGATCTCTTCAATTCAGTATTTTGAAGTTTTAAGTGGCGCCGTTAGGCTGCCGAATTTTTAAGTGGTTCTTCACCCTTTTCGTTTTGAAGTTCTACTTTCATGTCGATTATTTCAAGTTCCTTTTTGTTATATTGGGGTATGATCTCTATATCTATCATACTGGACACTTATGTTCATATGATGAGATACCCCATTTTATCTCTTCAATTCAGTATTTTGAAGTTTTAAGTGGCGCTGTTAGGCTGCCGAATTTTTAAGTGGTTCTTCACCCTTCTCATTTTGAAGTTCTACTTTCATGTCAATTATTTCAAGTTACTTTTTGTTATATCGGGGTATGATCTCTATATCTATCATACTGGACTCTTATGTTCATATGATGAGAGAACCCATTTGATCTCTTCAATTCAGTATTTTGAAGTTTTAAGTGGCACCGTTAGGCTGCCGAATTTTTAAGTGGTTCTTCACCCTTCTCATCTTGAAGTTCTACTTTCATGTCAATTATTTCAAGTTCCTTTTTGTTATATTGGGGTATGATCTCTATATCTATCATACTGGAATCTTATGTTCATATGATGAGATACCCCATTTGATCTCTTCAATTCAGTATTTTGAAGTTTTAAGTGGTGCCGTTAGGCTGCCGAATTTTTAAGTGGTTCTTCACCCTTCTCGTTTTGAAGTTCTACTTTCATGTAAATTCTTTCAAGTTACTTTTTGTTATGTTGGGGAATTATCTCTATATCTATCATACTGAACTCTTATGTTCACATGATGAGAGACCCTATTTGATCTTTTCAAATCATTTTTGTTGATGTTTAAGTAACGCCGTTAGGCTGCCGAACTTTCATAAGAGAAATCTAATTTTTGTCTTCCTTCCATGTTTTTCATTTCAAATGGTATGTCCTTGAAATTTCATTACCATGATCATTTATCCTTCTTATTCTGTCCATTTACTAGTTTATGGGTCATTTATGAATGTTTGAACCATTTTACCTCTCTTTTAATGTCTTCTAAAACCTCGTAACATTGCAGTTATGTTGCAGAATTTCTGTCTCAAAATGTCTCTCTTTTTTTCTAAAGTTCTTTTATATTATTAAGTGAATACTCAAAGCTCTTTCTTCTAAAGGGGTATTCACATATATACCAAAATGATCTATTTTAAATTCTGGGATTTACATACATGAGACGCACCTTCCTTTTTTGTGGGTTTTAAAGTGACGTAAAGATCATGTCTTTAAAGCAGTTTTTAAAACGTTATGATTAAGAAATGAAACCCATTTATTTTATGCTATATGGGTTATTTAAGAAATGTTTGATGATGATATATGTGGCTCACATGATAATAAAGGCAAATTTAAGGGTGCGCCCTGATAGCGCTCCAATGCATTGGGTAATGATGTAACCACTAGAGATTACAATTTTCACGATATCTTGGTGAATAACCTTGGTAATTTTTTTAATGACACCTTGGGGATGGACCTTGGTGATATGTTCATGACTGTCTATATTAAATGATGTATCCACATCTTAAAGTTATGAAAAATGTTATTTTTATTATGATATGCCTCACGATTTCTTTCTCATGCCTTAAAGTTCTTTTCATGGCCTTATTGAAGTATCTCAAGTTCACATGTAAAATGTTTCTCTTGTTTCCATTACTGGGCCTTCTGCTCACCCTTTCTTTTTATGTATGTCCCAAGGTTATGAGATGCAGTAATGAACATAGGATGAACATGAGGAGAAGCCTTTCAAGTGTTTAAGAATAATGTTTTTTTTGTTTCATGTTTTAAGTTCCTGGTTTCCAAGACACTAAACCTTAACGATCCTCGGTTTTGTAAAATGTAATGAAAGTTTATGTGATAAAAAGGTGGGATGCTATACTATCCACCTCTAGACTAGTGTAAAATCTCAAAGCAGCACTTCCTGCTATCGAAATCCACACCACTAGGCCACCTAAATAGAAATTATTGTTCACCACTAGAAGCCTATGTGAGATTCCCTTATGAAATAAGGGCATGATATACCACATTAGAAATCATCTACAAATAGAATATATTCACATGGGACTTAATATCGTGTCTAATTACATCTTGGAAATTTCTCTCAATTGCTGCCGCATCCCCTACAAACACTAGGGGTGAAGCATTGTAATTAAATGAATCAACTTGTATAATCCATCACTAACATAGTCCCCTAGGTCAAACTCATAAACTTCATAGCATTCTCTTGCCTCAAGGTCTCTAAATATAAATGTGTCAAAAACATTTCCTAAAAAAATTTCCACATCATACTTTCATATTGCTAGGTCTGAACCAAAACAACCCACCAGTGCTTTGACTAACCCTATAGCATATAAGACAACATTTTTAATCTCTTATATATAGGAGTCTCTATGTGATCAAGAATTGTCTGAATATACTCGATCCAAAACTCAGATGCATCAGGTCCACCCACTCTAGAAAAAATTTGAGGGTGTTACAGCTAAGACTCCCTAGTCAACTGAAACATACTTGATATATCCCACCCTAGTTCTCACTCAATAATCTATATAAAATGAGAAAAGTTATCAAGGAAATGATCTTTTCCCTCGTTAACCTATACCACTAGGTTTTCTTGCTCCACTTTTGGAGGAGCATTCTTGGTGACATCCTATAGTCTCCTAACCAACATAAGACATTATGGTGTAATCTTAATATAATTCAAAACATGAATCTTAAAACACAAAAAACACAAAACATCCCTATTTTCACAAATGAAAGTTCTATGCTAGACATAAACAACCCATTCCACATAAACTTTCCCTATAGGTTTCATCATACCTCTTTCAATACCTTTAACTATCCCTACCATGGTTTATAGTCAACATGGGGTAAACCAACTATCATAGTCAAAATTCATTCATTAAAAATCCTTTTGATCCATTTTACGATGAAAACATAAATCTTTCTCACTTAGGGCCTTCAGGACGCAGGACCTTTGGCCCACCAAGGGCCTTTAGGCCATAGGAATTTTGGTCCACTAATGGATTTTGGGACACAGGGCCTTCGGGCTACAAATACCAAGAATAATATTGAGAAGACCACATAGGATCAGGTCCTGAAGATGATTCAGAGCTAGTATAAACCATCATAGCAGAGCTAATAAGATTGGAAGAATGAGAGGGTATGATGACTTCTATCTATACCAGCCACCGTGAAACCATGCATGGGGAAATTATAGTTGATAATTAATGTGTGGTGGGGAGCTAGAGGCCTTCAATGATTCATAATTTGGGGAGGGGTAGTTCTAGTGTAGATTAGTTGGGCCTTCAGGTAATGTATTGGGCATTGTGCCTATGGGCCTTTGGGTCATGTACTGAGCCTTGTGGTACTAGGCCTATGAGTTATGTTTGGGTTCTCTATTAAACTAGTTAAAAATGGGATTATATAAAAATAAAAAAAATCAAGGCCTTTGAGAAATTTAGATTGGCACTTCTCCATTTTCACAAATTACCATGACCACAATTTAACCCATTTATAACATCTCATTAAGTACTATTATTTAACCTTTCCTTCACATTATTTCCAATTACCCATTTACAATATCTTTATTAAGAACCACACCTTTCAAAATTTCAAGGAAATTAAAGAAAATCCTATCCTTGATGTCCCACACACCCTTACCGTGCGTGCTTATCATGATGCATCCCATCTATATACATAGATGGATAAAATTATGTATGAATTCACAACCACATACCATTTTAGCCATGAGAAAAATATTATAAAATAGTCACATCACAAAACAAGTGCATCACCAAATAGTGAATTCACATTTGACTGTAATAACACACACCAGGAACCAAAATACCACCATGGGAACTTGGGTTTTCTCCCATACATGGGTTAGATACTCCCAAGAATGAGTAAATTTCCAAGACTAGGAACATCCTAGGCTCACATATACCATATCAAAATAATTATTCCACATGAAATTACTCATCTAATACCACTTTTTAACTTCCCCAAACTGGAATCCACTAAACCAGTGCTCTGAGCCGAGTCACCACATGATCTCAGGAGAACCTCCCTACATGCCAAAGGATGTCAACTATAAGAGAGGATCTAATAAGTCAAAGGGGGATACAATACCCTCTTTATCAGAGTAATACACAACAAATGAATGTGAAATAAGAAATTAATAAACAATAATAACAAAACAACATCAATAAGAATGCATTACCAAACATTTCCCAAAACTAGGTACAAGACGACAACGAAACAATACATATGCCACACCATGTCATATAGTTCCAAGTGTAAGGAAAACCAAAAAATAAGGGAAAATAGAAGAATAAAAAAAACAAATTTTTGATAGTAAGTATGGTTCCAATATCTGAGCACATCCCATACCCAAGTCAACCATTTTGCATAGGGACCTTGCCCTTGTCCTAATCTGAAACCATGAAATATGCTCGGGTACCCAATGGCAGCCCAATCATGGTGGGATTACAACTCAGTAGGTTGCCAACAATGGTGTCTATAAAATATCCAGTCCAACATATAGTGTATGAAAGTACTAAAATAATGAAAAGATGAAAAAAAGGTAAACTAGGTTCTATTAATTATCATTATTCACTTAAACCATTTTATTATTTATTCCATGGGTTAAGAAAATAATTTATACCATAATGAACTATACCAATCACCTACTATGCATAAGGGATGAGTCAAGTTTCCCATATCACTAGAGAAAGCATTTCATAGTCAATTACATCACACTTACCTTAGACCCTCAATCCAGGTAGTCACATTCAATGAAACCATTAGGGGACTAGAGCCTCAGTCTGACTCCCTCACCTGTGCATTCTAGGGATGGGGTTTAAAGCCTCATTCCAACCCAAACCATTGGAGGATCCTCTGTCCAATATCCCATAAAACACCAATCCATGTGTACATGCTTCATAACAATTTCCAAAAATTCCATCACATAAACCTTAATCTATAAAAACACATAACAATCACAAGAAGTAGGTTGTTCATTACATAAATCATGTTCCTGCCTTGAAGCATTTACACATTCTATTTTTCATGCCTTAAATCATTTACATAATTTCATTTCAACCCATAAGTCAATTAACACATTCAATTTAATTATTTTAACCCAATAACATTAATCCAAACAACCCGTTATTACATGTTAACAACTAGACACAATTACCCTTGTTCCATTTCATAATACGAACCATTAAGTAACCATATTTATCAAGGTATCTACTTCATTATGAAAAAAATAAATGCTTAACATTACCATTTTCTCTGTTCGGGATGATGGATCACCACATGGGTGGCCCTAAAACCGGTCTAATCAACCTCAATGTTTCCCACGAGGATTATGAGGGTTTCAATTCATCATTTAACCATAAAATTTACCAACAATTACTAAAGGAACCAAAATAACAATGAGATAACACCCTAACACAACCATGGACACATAAAAAAGAATCAAGACTATGAGATATAACTTATATACCACCTACCTAGATATTAAAGAAAACTGCATGCTTAACCTTAGATTTTGATTCAAATTTGAACACCCCTTGAAGCCTAAAACAAAGATCCAGTAAAAAAAATATATTTTTAGGGATTCCAAAGAAGATTAAATATTATACAATCCCTCCTATAAAAAAATGAGGAAATTGAATCATTATAATTACCCAAAGATTTTATCCACACCAAACGACACTCCAAATAGCTTAGAAATGAAGGATATCAACCCTTGGGATGATTTGAGAGTTTTGGTTCATCACTAGGGTTGATGGATAAGAAATGATGAGGAAAAATCAAGTAGAATACATAAATCTTGAAGGGGGAAAGGTTAAAATCCCACTTTTAAGGGGGTTTTCAATTTGGTCGCACTATTTTCCGAACCATGTGACAATTATGTGTCGGCCTATGTCCAAGAGTGTTAGATCACACAGTTACTTGGAAAGCCCTAAATGGTTTAACGAACTGTTTGCAAACCATGATAAATGTCTTTGTCCAAGAATGCATGGTTTGACCTGCCCCATTGCATGGTTTCATCCAAACTGTAAACCCTAACTCCTAGATAGCATACTTTGGGTGCATAGTTTCTCATAACCTTGTGCAAATAATGAAACTTGCATTGGATGACCATTTTTCCCTTTCTTATATGCATCAAACCCCCAGAACAAAACCCTAAAACCACTTCATACACCTAGAAACATTTATTTAACCATAAATAGGCTATTTAAACTAGAATATAAACAAGGACATGCCTCACCAAATGTTTGGGATATTATAGGTATAGCACTAGGTATAATTTATTACAAAAAATTAACTTCAAAATTTGGGGGAAGACTATAAAATTCCTTAGGAAAAACATCATAATATTCCTAAAAAATAAAAATACCTTCAATGATGAGTTTATACCAATCCAATTGATATAAATATCCTTCATGAATGTGTACTGAGACTTATAAAATTAAAATAATTTCTATTGGATGTTAATATTAATCCTCACACTAATAGATGATCATATATTGATTTAAGATATCAAATGTGACTTTCTTAGTCTAGTAATTCAGATTTTATATAGATAGAGAGACATAATAAATTATCAATGTCACATCAAATTCTTCTAAAGGAAAAATGATAATATTTTCATGGATCACATTTCTATAAACATCAATAAGACATCCCAAATTCTAGAGTAGAGGATACATGTTCCTAAATTATCATGATCCACTTTAGTGATTTACATAACATAATATCCTCATTATTCTATTAGTCTAAGAGATAGTCCATGTATTAGGGAACTAATTTGGATAATTCCCATGTTACCCACATTTAAAAAATGGAACTATTAGTTGTAGCTTAGGATAAAATTTATTTCCTTCCTTCAGAATATTTATTTTTACAATAAAATTAGTTTCCTTATGCCCTTATTTTCTATAAATAGAACATATTACCATTCATTTGAAACATTTACCAGAGTGTTTATTCTAACATTATTAACATTTAAGAATCTTAATATTCTTCCATCCATTATTTTTATCACATGAAAATTCCAAAAATTATATTTTTATCATTTTGTTTCATTTAGAAACTCACTATGTTTCAGTTTTTTAATAATAATTTAAGATATATTATAAGGGATAATCACGTAGCTTCATATTTTGGCACCTATTTCATTTGGTTTACCATTATAATATTCATTTTAATGGCTATCATGTTCATTTTTTACATGCTTCATCTAGGTTCCAACCATTTACTAAAACAAAAAAGCATAGTGTGAGTATCAAACATAAATAATTAGAGTAAGAAATTATATAATTATGAAAATAATTATATGTTGTCCTAAATAATGATACCTTATATAAACCCATGTAACAGTATGTTCACCCTATATAACTATTTATTATCATACGTTATCAAATATTCTATCCTCTCATTCATCATAATGGTTCATAAATATATTGCAAATTAACCAAATCATATCTCCTGGGAGTGTCAAACCATGTGTGTAGTTAGAGATCTTTGTTATAAACAAGGTAAAGATTGAGTTAATAACCAACTATAATTTTCAGGGTTATTAACCCTAGGAGAATCTATTCCAAATCCCGGATCTACATGTTTGTAAATAGAAAAGGATTTCATTACTAGGAAACAATAATATCCTTACTTTAAATAAACATAAGGATGTTATCTTATACTTGTATTTATCCCTAGGGTTTTAACCAATTTTTTTAATCCTAATCTCAAAAAATAAATAAATCCTCTCTAATTCCACCTAAGGTGACCCAGTATTTACATACATAAGTATTAGATCATATTAAATGAATATTCAACAATAATACATACCTTATAACTATAAAGGTTTAGTGTCCTTATATACTAATACATAATAAACTTATATCCTAAGGGATATTGTACATATCCCATAATGTTTTTCTCACATAGATCAATTCTTTGTAATTACCTACGTAAAACATTTCTTCATAGCCATAGGAAATTCAAACATAAGAAAGCGTGGGATCAGATGCTCAGAAAGGATAAACATGGGAGATATAAATCAATGATCTTAAGTGAGAATAATATAAAATAAGGTTATGGGAATGTGATCATAACTTATGAAATTCATGCCTAGTTAATCAAATAACACTAACTAAAAGTCATGGAATAATGATTTATCATATAATAAAATACATAAGTCATAAAAGGGTATAATCATAAATAATCAATGATGATTCATGATAAGATATCATAAGAATATGAAATATTTTTTTTGCATACACATAATAATAGAAAATCATTTATTTATTCTATTATCACTACCAAGATTATAATATTGGACAAAGTCCCATAGTAGATTGGGTTCACTCCAAATTTAACCATTTCCTTAGTCAAGGCTCATTACTAAGACTACCACTATAGAAAAATTCCCATATTAAATTGGTATCACTTCATATTATAGTGTATATTATCTCATTAGATATCATTATTTACCCAATTTATTAGAGGAATATATAATTATAGGCTCAACCATCACATAATGAAAACCATACACAAGTGTTCTATTATAACATAAAAACTTTCATCATTTCATCATAGAACAACCTATGAAAAATAAATGGGTTTCATAAATGTTTCATCATCGCATAACATAATACATCCACTAAAAGTGATTTTTGATATCATAAAAACATTCATTATTTACTCATATCCTAATTGAACCATGAAAAGAAACATGTTTAATAAAATCATTCTTAAGACATTATCTTAATTAGCCATCCAAAGAAATAAAATTTTATTGTTTCATTAGAAAATATACCATGTGGTTCATAAGAAACATAAAAGGATTTTGACCTAGATTAAAAATAACTTTAATTGTGGATTTTAACATTTCTTTGAAAAATAGAAAAAACCATTTATTTTTGTATATTTAAAAACTAATAATTACAAGAATATTGATAAAAAATTATTCAAAAAATAAACATGGATACATGTAATGGAATATTTAAATAAAATTATATTCATGATGGTGGGAAAATTCAATCATCTAATAAATGTTAAAATAAATATTCTTTTCACACATTTTAAAAAATCCATAAATAGTTTGTTTGGAAAACATTGAAAAAAATTAAATTTTAAAACCATTTAAGAGAAAATAAAATATGTTTTATGATGATTTTAAAAAATCATATGTTCATATAAAGGATCATTTTTTGAAATAATTTTAAAGAACATGGACATGAAAGAAAATGTTTAATGACCAAAGGGGATAAATAAGGTCAACTTTTCTTAAGAACAATTCTCTATAGTTTTAATTACCAATGTGATAATGAAAGAAAACATGATATATATATATATATATATATATAAACATAGTAGAATAAAATTTATTTTTTTACAAGGATAATAATAATATAATTTCCCTCAATGTAAATTTAACACATACAATCTTGAAAAGAAATTAGATTGTAACATAAACCCTACCTCAAGCCTCATCATGCTTCATATGAATTAAAAAATCATGTATAATAAACAAATATTTATTATTAATATATCTCATAATCATATTCATTCAAAACATACTATATATCATTCTTTAATAATTTATAATTACCCTTTTACTAATAATTATTTTCTAAAATGAACGTTCAGGTGAAAAATTGTTTGATTTCCATGCATGTTTCGATTTCACGGTTATTGTAATTGAGAATTGGTAATGGATTCATAATATATATATTATTAATCATCTAATAATTATCATTTTATTCATTATATACACATTTATATCCAACCATATATAGTGGTGATGAAAAATTACCTACATCACTTCGTGGATATAATAATCTATACATACGCACGAGTTATGTTTCCCTTTTTTGATTAATGGAATTAAATAGAGGTAAATAAAAATTCACATCAATAGAGTCATAATTATAAAATAAATATCGTATATATTCATTAAATCTATCCTAATTACAATTCATGTAAATAGAAAATGAAAAATGAATCACATCACTTCATGGTGATGGTAGTCCACAGGTATGCATGAGTGATGTTATAATTTTACAATAGGTGGTAAAGTGATAAAAATGGAAATAAAATTAACATAAAAACATATCAATATATTAATGATACCAATTCTATCATATTAAAAATGTTATAGAATCATTATAATATGTTAATAAGGAAAGAAACATGAAAAAGGCCGACAATAATATATATCTCTTTTTTAGACATTGTGCTCTTAAAACCACCTTAAGGCTTATTGGATGGGTATTTTGGAAATAAAATTACCAAAATATATTTTATAATAATTTTTTTGGAGTTTTTTAGATATGTTTCAAAATAAATGGATAAATTGGAGTGGAGATGTGAGAAGAGGAGGTTCCTTTTAATACGTGAGGTTGGGGAAAACTTATAAATACATGAAACCTTATTATATAATATATTTATTAATCAGGTAAAGTGGCTCCAAAATTCCAAATAATATAAAATAATAAGTTTAGTGTTAAAATAAGATCGTAAAATCAAATTAAAGCATGTTTTTTGGGATAATTTAATACATATCTATTAGATTAACCCCCTCAATAACCTTTTTAACCATTATCACGGTGATAATTTTTTTTTCCATTGTGAAAAAAATTAAAATCACCACATAGACTAATATTAATTATATATATTAAAAATATGGAATCCATTTTACCATATTAAATTCTTTAAATTTATAGAAATTAATTCTAAGGTAAATGCGCACAACATACCAAAACAATTTATAACAATAGTGCATTCTTAAATCATAATGTGAATTTTAATACATTTTATGCCTAGTAAATACTATCTAATGAATGTTAATATTTTTAATTAAATAAATTATCTAGAAATTAGTTTAAAATCATTCATCAGTAGTTATTAATTTAATTTATTAATAAAAAACATTTTATACATAAAAATATTGTTTTTGAAAAAAAAAACACTTTTCACCTTCAATTGATTTTTTATTCCCTTATAACCAATTGATAATCACTGTATGAATGATTACTCATATGTTTAAATTCAATAACAATATAATTATTCAAAATAATTTTTAATTATATATCATGGAGAAAAATATATAGAAAAATTCAATACTTTGGAAAATTGATCTTTTAACATAAAATGATATTATTTTTTACATTTAAAATTGAGTACTTATTTTCTAGGAATTAAAAAATAAATTTTCATTAAGGAAAACATTTATATAAATTTATCATAATTTAGTTATTCATATTAATAACCTATTGTCCAACATCTAGGTGATAATAGTCACATTTACTAATGATATTTCAATAATATGTCGCAGTTGGTTTATGCATGGTGTTGCATGTAAAGTAATCTATCAAAAAAATTATTTAAAGTAAAATATATCATAAAATATTAGTTTTATATATTCATGCTATTTATTTATCTTGAAATATATAATAATATCACACACACACATACACACACACACACACATATATATATATATACTTCCAAAAATTGATCGAGGTATTACCTAAACATTATATTTATTAGAACCATGATGATAGTAGGAGAATTTTTTATTTTTAATGGAATCGATATGAATTCATAGTGCCTATATCTTATGTGGATGGACGTATTGGGTATATTATTTCTTTTGACCCTTAATTTATGGTATTCATTTAGATATACAATCTTTGAAATGAATTCATCCACTATCAACTAATAAAACAAGTCATTAACATGGGGTAGAGGATATTAATTCTTGGTGATAATTTTTTTATGTTCATGGTAATACATTTAGAGACACATTGATCCATATTTCTTTTTAATAGGGTATTAGTGTCCCCCGTAGTGATGAAATTGGGAATATAAATCCTTATCCAATTTTTCTTGGAGTTTCTTCTTCAATTCCTTCAATTCAATTAGGTCCATTCTATAACGAGTCATTTATATATGAGTACCACCAGATATAAGTTCTAATAAAAACTCAACCTCATGAACATTGGTAATAGTAGTACAATCTTCAATAGATATATATTAGCAATCTCACACAATATCTATATCTCCAATATCATGTTCCCCCCAACGATTTGAGATAAATACCCCTCATGATTGGGTATTAAAGACCATATAATGGAAGTAATTTCCATAGGGAGTTTATAGCCATCATTTCATTGATAGATGATCATAGTTTGATTCAAGATATCAAATTTTACTTTATCTAATAAATAATAAGGATATATGTAGAGATTGTAAACCCATGTATGAAATCACATTAATGAGTATAATAAGATTTACATAAAGCACGTTCCAAAAAAAATATATCTAATATGAGATATATAATTAGGATATATTCTTCATTCCATTAGGATTTTAAACAGATTGTTCAGTATATATCTATTATGCTGGGGATATAATTACCTTAGAAAACATTCTTGACATAAAAGAATTGGTAGAACTAGAACTAAATAAGATATTTTTAGTTATAGAGTAGATGATTACTATACCTTACAAATGTCATTTTAATGAACCACTTCAGCAGTTGTGATTTCATAGGATTCTCATTTATTGATTGGATTATGGGGTTTCAAACACTTATTATCATCATTAACCCCATGTTTAGGGAACTTGTTTTAATAATGTCAATAATATCTACAATTAATAAATTTGAGTGTGGGTGGTATGTTAGGATGAGATATGTTTTCATCATTTTCATTGGTTGAACTCTTCACATCACTATGGAATCAATGTTATATATGGAAATATCTTAATAAAATTTTGTATTTACCCATTCCCAACTTTGGAATATATAAATATGAATTTTCTTTTCTTGATGGATTTTATCAATTAATTTTTTATGGAACTATGATTATTTATTCTTAGCCACAAGACCATGAGAATAATTTGTGTCCCTAATTTTCATTTCATCCATGAGATCACATTGAACAATTTATTCATAGGTACCAATGTTCCTTATATTAAATTTCATTTAGATACTAGGTTCTAATCCACTAATGAAACTATCGATGTTTATTTCAGTGTCAATAATAAAACTAGAATCATACCATGGATGTATCATAGATTTTCCTTTCTGGGTAATAATGTTTTCACCCACCATTTGTTTCTACTCATGGAATTCCATCTCCATTTTTTATAAATATATTTTTGGAAAATATTTTTCGAAAAATAAATTCTCAAGAACCTCATTGTCTATGGAGTTGATTTTTTCCTCTTGCCTCATATTCTTAATGATATTCCACATTTGGTTAACTTTAAATTATAATAGGTAAAAATATAAAATAACCATTTAATGTACAGATAACTAAAGAATGGAAAAAATATTTTCCATTATATTGATCTATTGTTCATAAATTATTGGGATAGAATACCTACTGAAGGAGGGTGGATGTTGTCACATGAAGGACTAAATGTAATGTTTTTTACTTCCTTAGATTAGTAGGGAGTTTGGAATGACTTATTTTATTGTTCATAGCTTGAATGAGTTGGGTGACCATGGGATTATGATTTTAAACTCCTTCTGATATAACATTTGGGTTCTCATTGTGAAAATCATTTCATTATCCATCATACTCACTGTTATCTCAATTTCATCTAGTTACAACCATCAAGTAAAACCAAAAATGTTTGTGCAAGTATCATGGAACACTAATAAGAGTAATAAATCAAATGAAAAATAAAATAAATCTTAATATGATTTAAATTATAAAACATTCATTTCAACCTAGGATATTTTAGGTTTATACTATATAAATTTTGGTTTTTATAAGTTTTTTTAGGTTATATACTCTTATTCATCATAACCTAACCCCTAAAAATAACTTAACCTTACCCTGATACAAACTAAGTGTTGAAATAGTGGGTGCCCTAATCCCAACTATGTAGTTATTTTGATTAACATATAGATTATACAGTTAGCTATACATGATGTTTCCTTTCCATTATAGTGTAGATATTTCTATATCCACTATTTAAGGGTAATGTCCATAGACTAATTATCATATCAAAAGGTTATATAAGATCCTAGGATATAATGAGAACCTCGAGATACTATGAATTTAATATTAAATAAAGGTCATATGGTCTAGATATATATTACTGATTGAACACAATAGATGTATGACAACCAAGTGTTGGGGGGTCATAATCATTCAGACTTATTTTTATAAAGTTCACTCTTGGTGATATCTAGTAGTGAGATCAATATGATTAAACTGCCAATAGGAACACCACATGTTTTGGGTGTCATTGGTTGTTCCTATCTACGAACATGTGTATTGATCTCCTGACTTCAGATCATTACCAATGTTTGTCATTTGATCACATAATTTGATCGAAGGGAAAAACCATGATAATATATCATGGTGAGGTAGCTTGTGTTGGGAGATTTTTTCATGGTATGACATTGGTTGAATTGTCAAGAAAGGATTTGTCGCTTCCAAGTTAAGAAATTTATATATCTTAGTCCTAGTTGATCAGGATGGTGCTACCTTTATAAGTCTTTGTCTAAAGAATTATAAGGTTAAATCTATCCAGTTAAATCAATAAATAATAAATCAAGAAAAGGGCGATGACATAAGTATGTTTCCTGCTTTATGTGATATCTAAATACAAAGTGATTATAGTACACAGTCAGTGTTCATAGGTTGGTTATCGTTGTTATGACAATCCTTATCCATTTAGGGGCCTTGACGGGTTGCTGGACTCCACTACGGGTCTATGGATTTTATTAACTACTATCAAGATAAGGACCTAGAGGGTCACACACAATAGCGTATTCAAGAATCCTCCATATACAGTTGAATATGTAAATCGGACATTGTGGGCCCCACCATGGGGTTTGAGTGTTGTCCAAGGTATCAATCAACAAAGAAATAAGTAAATTCATTATTATTCATGTTATGAATAATTATGTTGAATATATTTAAATGTATTGAAAAGTTAATTAAATATGAGAAAATATTATTCAAATGAATATTATTTTAATATTTCATGTTCGTTAAATATTAAGATGAAATGAAGAGTCGAGTTAAATGACTTAGGTTTATCATGTCATATATATTTTATATATATTATAGGTATGTGATAAAATAATAAATAATATTGACCCAATTAAGTTCATCGTAATTATTTATTTAGTGTATGTTAAATAAACGGGGGCTGGGGAACCCTACTAGGTATATAGAACCTCTACTATAAATAGAGAGAGAGACTCTCATGCAATAGACTATTCATTCATTCTTGAATGAGAGCCTCTCTCTCCCCCTTCTTTCTAGATACAGAATATCTCTCTCAAGTGATAATCCAAGAACATGTTCAAGCATTGAATGCATATGATCATGGTGATTTTTGGGACATCAAAGATATCATTAGATCTCTGTTATAGCACCTGAATTTTGATGATCGGCACTCCTAAGGATTTTTTAAGTGTGTGTAGATGATCTAGAGGGATCCTACTATGTATCTTTCAAGAAATGATCTTTGATAAGGAGTTTCTATGGAGAAAGTCTTCAGATTTAAATAGGTATGTTTTATGTTTTAATTTATGTGTTATTTTAATTTACATGAGATCCTCGGACCGTACAGGGGCTCAGATCATCGGCAAAGACAACTTACGCCATCCCGATGATAATTTTTTTTAAATACTCGGCCCATCGGCTTCCACTGTGGGCCCTGGTACATTCAATTGGATTCAGAGTAACCACATAAATTTTCAAAGTCAAGGAAAAAATAAATTTCTTTAAATTTAAATACAGGCTTTAAAAACGGTATCATTGGATTTGATCGTGTTTCAATCCGAGATCAGATGAAGAAGTTATGGCCATCTAAATTTTTTTATAGATTGAAATCAGTCGTTTCATGGGTATTAAAATTATGAATAATCAATATAAGCCCTGATCAGTTTCTTTTCACTAGAGTTAATACCAATTATTTGCACAATTATAATATTATAATATAATAATATTTTTAATTTACATTATAATTTTATAATAATAATTTTATTATTTTAAAAATATTATAATGATAACTCACGGATCTGAGGAGGGGTTTTGCTGGAAGCAGAAGTTATTTTATCGGCGGTTTCATCGTTTCTGCGTGCTCTGTGGCTTGGATGGTCATGAAGTGAAGAGCTGCCGGCATCGGAGGGAGGTGGCGGAGACTTCCGGTAGTGATCTGGTTGGGGAACCGGGTCAGGACCCATTGGTGTTGGGTGGGTGTGGGGTGCTGGATACGTCCGTTATGCCCTGAGAGGTTTAAAATTTGAATTTACCCAGCGGAGTTGGCAAGTTGGGAAAGACAAATGGGGAAAAACCATCTGACATCATCGGGCTGCGGTCAGATTTCCGTTCTGGGAGTATGGATCTCATCTCTTGGTCTCCGGGTCAGGTTTCTCAAAGGGAGGCTTCACCCAGCGGAGGAAAAGACGTGTCCCAGAAGGAGTTAGAGGTTAAGATACCTTTCTCGATGGGAAGTCCGGCCAGACAGCTTTCTCCCCCTCCTTCTTCAATAGGTTTTTCGTCGCAGCTATCACCTGGGGCTATTCAGAACTGTCTGGTGAACAAGCTCTTGGTTTCTTCGGAAAAACATTTGGAGATGTTTAGTGTGAACAGTGGTGTGGAGAAAGAAGTGAAGACCTCACGTTGGTCTCCGTAGATAAGAGTGCTGTTGTCTTTGTTCCAGGGAGAGATGGGTGCGGATTTTCCTCGTAGCTAGGCAGGAATGAGACCACAGTTGGAAGAGTTGGATATTCTGAGTAATGAAGGTGTTTTATCAGTGAAACAGAGTAATGGAACGGATGGCTTGTCGGGGGCATATCACCCGCTCGAGGGCCAAGTAGAAGGGTGTGTTGGTGCACCCCAGTCAGGACCTTTCAACTGTTCAGAGAGCTCGTAAGTCTGTACAGTGATGTTTTCCTCCATTATTTGGAACGTTCATGGTCTTGGTGCCCAGGCTAATAGGGCCTTTATTTCTTTGGAGAGTAGGAAAGCCAAAGATTCATTGATTGTGATTTTGGAGCCAAAACAGGATGCATGCAAGCTTCCTTGGAGAGTTAAGAGAATGGGTTTCTCGAACTATTTTCATGGTGGACCTGTTAACTCTCAGATTTGGGTTGGATGGAAGAATGATATTTCGATAGAAGTTGTTAGTGTCACACCTCAGTGCATTGACATGAATATTGAGGCGAGTGGCTTTTTACTTCTCTTTTTGTTTGTTTATGCGATCAATAAGGCGATGGAAAGGAGGGAGCTCTGGACTCATTTAAAGTCGGTTCAATCTGGCCCTTTGTCGTGGTTTGTGGGAGGTGACTTCAACACTGTTGTGGATGTATCTGAGAAGAGAGGAGGAAGGGGATGTAATCTGGAAGGAATAATGGATTTCAAGGAATGCTTACTGCATGCGGGTTTTCTGGATTTAGGCTTTGGAGGGTCGAAGTTTACGTGGTGTAACAACCGTAAAGCCCAGGAATGGATATGGGGTCGGCTGGACAGATGTCTTACCAACTTGCATGGACTGGATATGTTCTGAAAAACCTTGGTTACTCACCTTCCACATATTTTATCAGACCACGCTCCACTGTTGCTAGAAATTAAATGTGAAGCTGTGGTTGGCAATGGTTTTTATTATTCGAGTGAATGGAAAAAAGACATTGAGTTCATGCAGATGGTGAGGGCCTCTTGGTTGGAGGAAGAGGGGGAGGGGTCTTGAAGAGGACTGGTAAATCGCCTCAAAAGGCTCAAACAGAGCATCAGACAGTGGCTGGTGGAGCAACCAGATTTTCATAATGGGGTGACCAGCTTACAAGAGGAGGTTAGCAGGTTAGAGGAAGCTCTGCAGGGTTCCTGGGATGAGGACGTTTTTGCTATTCTTTGAGATAAAAACGTGGTGCTGGCTGAGAAACTGTTAGAGATGGAGAGGATCTTCATGAAACGGCCCCGTGTGCGGTGGCTTAGGGAGGGATATCGCAACAATTCTTTCTTTCAGGAATGTATCAAGGAAAGGTGAAACATGAAGATTAATATTAAAGGGGAGGATGGTGCTTTCACCTCAGATGTTATGGTGGCCGGCAAAGTCACTTTAAAACACTTTGAGGGTTTATGGGCAGGGGAGAATTCTTCTGGTTTCAACAGAGAGTCCTTAGGGGACTCTAACTTTTTGGAGTGTTTACCTTTGATGATAACTCAATCCGATAATGGGTGCATGTCCACTATTCCTCAGGAAATGGAGATTAGAGAGGCTCTGGGAAGCATGCCGAAAGAGAGTGCACCCGGACCTGATGGCTTCCCGGCTTCATTCTTTAGTGCGGCTTGGGAGTTTGTGGGGCTATGTGTGGTGGAGGCTATCCGAGACTTCTTTCGGGGGGCTCCCTTAATTAGGGGGATATCTTCTTCAAGGGTGGTTCTGGTGCCAAAGACCAAAGACCCCTCTCTTGTTAGCCACTTCAAACCAATTTTTCTGTGTAACATCTCATACAAAATTCTGGCTACGGTTATCAGAAGGAGATTGGCCAAGGTGATCCCCAAGATAATTTCTGAAGAGCAACACGGTTTTATCCAAGGGATAAGTATACAAGGGGAAGTAGGAATTGCTAGTGAGCTGGTGCATGATTTGAACAAACGGACTGTTGGTTCCAATATCATTTGTCAAGTGGACATGAATAAAGCCTATGAAAATCTGGAGTGGAGCTTCATTTTACGGGTCATGAGGGGTTTTGGATTCCAGGAGCAATTTTGTGATCTTTGTTTTAGAAGCTTTGCTTCTCCTTAGATTTCTATCTCCCTTCTAGGGAGATGTTTTGGATTCTTCAAATCTGTGAGGGGAGTTCGACAGGGGGACCCAATCTCTCCTATCATATTTGTTCTCGCCCAAGACGCTTTATCCAGAAACCTGAAGATGAGCATGGAAGAGGGAAGTTTGAGTCCTTTTTACGGTAGAAGGAATTCAAAGAGTGTTTCTCATCTGATGTTTGCCGATGATATTATGTTATTCCTGAATGGAGGGAGAAGATCTTTGAAAGCTCTTAAGGGGATTATGACTGAGTATGGGAAACTAAGTGGACAGTCGATCAACCAATCGAAGAGTCACTTGTTCATTTCCAACAAATGCTCGGGAGGAAGGTGTATACTTATACAGGATATCCTGGGCTGTGGACAGAGGCAACTACCTATTATCTATCTTGGAGTCCCTTCATCTAGTGGAAGGATTTTAAAGAACCACTTCAATGGGATCGTGGATCGCATCCTGGGAAGGATATTCAACTGGAAGAACAAGATGCTATCCATTGGGGGTAGGATCATGCTTATCAATAGTGTCCTTCTGTCTATACCTATGCATGTCTTTGCTGTTATTAATCCCCCGAAGGGCACAATGGAGAGGATTGAGCATATTCTCACGTCATTTCTCTGGGATGCGAAAAGGGAGGGGAGATGCAACTGGGCATCTTGGAAGATGATGGCTCGACCAGTGAAAGAGGGTGGGGTAGGTCTTCGTGATATTCATGAATCTATTCGGGGGTTGCAAGCAAGATTAGCTTGGGAGGTGATTGCTGGCAAATCCCTCTGGGAAAAGTTTTTCAGAGCAAGATATGGTTGGCATGGAGATTTTTGCATGCGCGGGGTGACGGGCCTCGCCAATTGAATGGTCTCACAACTGGAGGTGCTTCATGACTACACCAGATGGGTGATTGGTCGTGGGGAGATTAGCTTCTGGGAGGATACATGGACGGAGGAGAGGCTTGGGTATGAGGGATGTCCTCTTCCTGACATCTCTTTTAGGGAGGCATGTGGGAGGTATGAGTTTATACATGAAAACCTTAACCCTTCACAACTAAATCCCTTTAACAGTGTTGTTAAGAGCGAGGAACCAGACAGATGTTGTTTTACAGAAGTTGGGTCGGGGCATTTTAGTTTGAATGGTTATAGGAGAATTACCCAAAGGAATGTGAACGGGGTGGCAGGGGATGTGGTCACTTGGTGTAATGTGATCCCAATGAGAATGAATTTTCTGATGTGGCAGATCCAAAACCGAGCTGTACCCTCAGAGGAAAATATTCAGAGTAGAGGGGTCTGCATGGAATCACACTGCTACTGCTATGAGAGGCCGAGCTCGAAATCAACGCTGCACTTGTTTTTTCAGGGGCGATGGGCAGCGTTCCTTTGGTCTCAGTTTTCTCAATACAAGTTTCCTTCTGGGGAGTGTCTGTCGGTTCGAGAGCATCTTGTGACATGGTTTTCTGCTATTGGTAACAGAACAGGGGAGCGTACAGCAGGTATTATCATTCTGATTTCTATATGCTGGACAATTTGGGAAGCACGAAACCAGGTACGGTTTGGAGGCAGGAGATCCCTGTTAGCTCTCCAGGTCCGGATGAGATCTATCATCGTGGAACTGTCCTCCCTTTTCAAGAATGGAGTGCATGCAGGTATGCTAGGAAACTTTGTTAAAATACAGTGTACACAGATCTTACAGAGAGGGAGATGGGTAAGGTGGCATCCTCCGGCTCGTGGGTTGAAACCGAATGTGGACGGTTCATGTTTGGGAGGAATCATGAGGGGTAGTGGTGTTCTCCGGGATTGTTGGGGTTCAGTTCACATTGCTTTCAGTGCTTATTATGGACCTGGTACTTCTACGGGCGCGGAGTTTAGAGCCCTACTCTCGGGTGTGACTCTTTGCAGGAGGAGAGGACTTCGGGTGACATAGGTAGAATCTGATTCGGAGGTTCTGGTCAGATATCTTCAAGGAAAATGTGACATCGCTTGGGATCTGGTGTATATTTATAGAAGATGAAAAGTGGAGAC
Source organism: Viscum album (assembly GCA_963277665.1). Classification (NCBI taxonomy): domain Eukaryota; kingdom Viridiplantae; phylum Streptophyta; class Magnoliopsida; order Santalales; family Viscaceae; genus Viscum; species Viscum album. The sequence goes on from OY728165.1 coordinate 626,144,550, forward strand.
CAACCAGGGAAGGATGGTCCATCACAGTCTAAGGGAATCCTACTTTTCGGCGGATGCGATGGCTCGTGGGGGAAGGCCAGAGGAGACTTTGATAGTTTATGATAGTCTTAACTCTCTTCCGTTCGAATGTGTCAATGTGATTCGAAAGGACTCACTTGGCCTTCATTACTTTCGTCCTCCGTGATGTGTATCCCCGGGTTTTAAGGTTTTCATAATAAAAAAAATAACTTTCAGTCAGATAACTAACGGATAGTGTGGAATTCCACTCAATGATCAAAACACACAAAACATGTGGGGGGGGGGTGTGGGTGACCAAGTAAAGAAAAATTATTATAAAAAACAAAATATTCACTTTTGAATATGGGAGGGTGTGGACTTCCACCCATGTCTCCTCCTATTGACCTTATCGGAGGAGCTCTTTGGCTACCTTTCTCACACCTCCCATCTATCCTGGCCGGTGACCACCTCCCATCTACAGAGGCCATTCCCTCCCTGCTCGAGTGGCTCGACCACCACATGAGGTCTGTAGCTCGGTCGATAGCATCGTCCACTCACAGTCCCGATCATGCCACACAACCCTTGTGTACCTTGTGTCGTTGCATCTCTAGATAGATCCACTAGGCTTTCTTCCTTCCACTACGAACCCAAATGTAGGATCCTTAGACTGCAGTGGCCCTGTATCCATCCTATTGGAATCCTAGGCCACCACCCATCCTCTTACAATGAGCCCCAGGCCTGCCTCCCCACTCTCCCACCTAGAGTCCCATGACTCTGAGGTTCGCCGAAGCCCACATGCCCAGTCCATTTCCATCCGGTGAGCTCCTCCCCAAGTTCAGCAAAGCCTTCTTGGTGATGCCTACTACTCTAACTAATCTTCTTCCAACCATGAAACCGAGTAACCAAGTGACAACCCTCTTCTCAGATCCAACGCCTCCCTGAAGTAGCAAAAATCCACTACTTTTCCTAGTTCTTAGCCACCGTGTGTCCAAACTTCCACCCTTGCTAACTCACCATGGCCACTGCCACCTCAGGTTGAGCCTGACACTAACCACCCTACCTGGCCTCTCCCACACCTCGGCCAATGAAATACACCACAACTGGCTCCTCCCATGGCTCCGCCCATGCCTGCCACTACGGAAGGTAACCCATGTCGAGATGTGTCAAACCAAAACCATATCTGAAGTGGCCCGAGAGGGTCGTCCCAACTCAAAAATGGTTTAGGCATACCACCCTGTCCCAAAAAATCCCACCATAGGCTTTTCATAGTCTTTTATGGGTTTGCGTAGGTTTGGCATGACCCGCAATGGGCCAGAGCGGTGTTTTGAGGCCCAAAAAGTATTAAATTAATCAAAAATAATTAATTTAATTAATTTAATTTCAGTATTTAAATTAATTTAATTAAAATTAATTTTGGTTTAATGTTTTATTTCCCAAGGAGATAAAATTAATTTAATTTTGTAATTAAATTAATTTACCTAATTAGTTTAATTTTTTGGCATTAAAATTAAATTAATTAGTGGAATAAAGAATAATTAAATTATTTGGATTATTTAATTAATTTAATTTAATTAATTTACCCTCATAATTATTTAATGCAATTTAATTTTTATCAAACTTAATTTTACCCACTTACTAGTCATGAGCATCGAACCATGTATTTCTACATTTAATTATTTATGAAATTATTTATTACATGCATGTGATAATTGTAATAAGTAGTTAATAAATTGACAATATGTGCATTTTCATTTATTTTATGTTCAATTTTTATAAGGTCCTACATGTCTAAATCCATCTGAGGTACATTATACCCCTAGTACCCCTCTCCTGCATGCGATTAATATTTTATATTTGATGATGATGGTGAAAGATGTGATGTGGAGACCACACAGACATGGAGGTACTCCAAACATGACATGGACCCCACCAAGATGAATATGGTGTAAAATGAACACAACACTGAGTAAAGGTGTTACTCTAGACTAGTAGTAGAAATATTGGACAGGGGCGAGCTGCATCATGAGTCAAGTGATGAATCATGTATGATGCCCCTAGGTCATTTTAGATACTCAAGACTAGTTAGGTAATAGTTAATATTTATACATTTATTTATTATTTTATGTATTTTATAACACTGGGAAAATACATAAAATAATAAATAATAAAATGTATAAAGAAGTGATGTATGTTTTTCAATTAATGTTTAGTTGTGGGTGAGACAACATAGATGAACAAGATTAATGGAAATGGATTAAATTCATCTATAGAAAAACACAAAAACCCAAATTGAATTATTTAGTTGTTAATCGCCTTACGTTATTCAAATTTAAACAAAACTAGGAGTTTGGGGTGTCGACCATGCCATAGATGAGGGTGCCTCTTAATACCAGGGTGTTATTATGAGAGTGGTTGGTTGAGTTAACTAAAATAGAAGTAATGATTATCCATAATTAACTTGATATCATTTTAGAGGCAAGTGTTGGGTAAATAAGGTTAATATTTTTGAAGGTGGGACTTCACTCAATAGATCAAGGAGCCATGAGTTAATGTGGTTGTCTAGTAAAAAGACTATCTTGAACTATCCGAGTAGTGGCATAGCTATAACTTTTTGTCTATAAGTGGAGGTTTAGGGATCCTATCCAGTAGAATACTCAAGCGATAGATTATTCCAATTATATAATGAAGGGTTTTTAGAATTCGATAAAATAGTGGGAGAAATTTAATGACTTAAATAATGTCTAAGCTGCTTACCATGATAAAAAGTAATAATCTTATTAAATTTATTTTTGTAGAAAAATGGAAAGTTACACCACAATAAATAACTGTGATAATTAATGGACAAAGTAAATGTCCAAAACAGCATGAATTTCCAAGTAGTACATGCAATTGGGTATAGTACCATGATATATGAAATTCAAGGTGCTAGTGTCCCTACATGTTATTCCATCACAGGATGTGTGGGTGTAAAATTTCTTATAGGAGGCTCATGTTTGAATCATATGATGGTTAATTCATAATGATATCATTAATGAATGATGTTAGTTGTGGTCACTATATTATGAAATGGATTATAAGAACATGTAGTCTCATCTTCGAGATGTTTCTGAGGTGAAATTGAAGAAAAATATGAATGAGTGATAACTACATTGGTTATGTGTAAAGTGAAATACATATAATATCTTTCAAGGAATCTCATTCCTATACCCAATTAATCTGGTATTGTTTAAGGTTATCAAACAAATATGATGGAGTAAATGCTTCATTACCATTTATGTAAGGTTCCCTAATTAATAAGGGTATAAACGAATGTACCATATTTAGTTCTTATGAAGAATAAATTGGAAGACGAGGTGAAAATGAAAATTCAAAGTTACACCAATTGCACCTTTGTAAACTATTTAAAAGAATTGAGTTTGGTTATTAAACATGAGGTTATTTTCATCACATATTATGAAATAAATTTATGGAAGTTTAAAATCCAATTAACTGGATAGAAGAAGTAATAACACACTTCTTATTCAATGTAGCTTTATCAAATAAAAGAATTTTTTTCTAAAATATTTCTTGGGTATTAAATACAATATACAATCTATATATTTGTATTCAAATATAGTAACCAAGAATGTGTAGAAACATTAAAAGAAGTAATATGTATTCTCCAAGCACCTGAGAAAGAGTGATTCCTATATCAGGGATGAGAAGCTTATAACCTCTAATTACCAATCTAATTATTTTAATTTAACAAGTAGTTGAGTATAACCAGAAACTTTATCTCACGTGTCCATTGGACACAAGGAGACATTATTATAGGGTTCCATACTGAATGATGTTTGTGGTTTTTAATACACAATAGTTCAATGGTACTTGAATAATAGGAAATCAGTGATGAATATAAAATGTAAGAGTTATTTACCCAGTTTTGGAAATATAGTTCTTTGTCAAGTAAAAAAAAAGTGGATGTCAAGGTTATACCCATTTTAGTATTTAGGCTCAATATAAGTAAACAAATGTGGTATTATTGATGTATTTGTTTTGGATAAATAATCCTTTAGAAATAAAGGTATGTCACAAAGCTTTTGGAATTAGTTCGACTAGTGAAAATGAACTATTCCAAGGGGAATCTAGTGGTAAAGAAACTTCATAAGATTACTTAAAGTTATTAAGGAATATAATAGTGATGTATAATCATGGTCATAAGATATGAGTTGCTTCATATCAGCATGCAGAAGAATATATTTACCAAGAATTCATCGATCATGATAATATAGCATGGAGTAAATACTAAACACACATAACCTTATCTACATCATTAAAGTAATGATAATAAGGACGATCAATGAAGAGTTTTACATGTTAACATTGATCAAAATAATTTAGTGTATAGAAATTCATAAACAAACATTTTATACATCATAGTTATGTTGTAAGTAGTATCAATGTTAAAACATTCAGTAACTTCACTCATATTTCAAGGCATGCTTTGAAAATAACTGTGAAATCTCATAACTAATATGCCAACTAAAAATGAAAAATGGATATCATACAAGTCATAGTATGATGGAAATCCATTATGTCATAAGACATGTGTTTGGATGCAAAGTGTTTCTATGAATATACAAAAACTTGCATCAAGTTAAAAACGTTATGCATCTAATCTATTATCCTAATGGTTGTTTAAGATATTATATAAATCCCTATGATAGAAAAGTGGTATTCAAGTGATATGATAAATTTATATTTTAGGGTGAACATGTCTATTAGAGATAGTGGGATCTAGATTGACTTGGATTTAGTCAATGCTTGAGATCCACAAATAGTTGGCATATGAACTAGTTCCATAAGTGTATATGTAACATGTATGTTCTAGAGACACATACTACATAGGAAGGTTAAAACCATAGTGATGGTTTTATATTCACTACCATCGGTGATAAATTATTCATTGATAATAATAATTCTTACAAGTGATCAGTATATGAAAATTATCTAAGATTGACAAGATCAATTAAAATTCAACAATATATTCCATGTATCAAATTATAAAGGGGATTATAAATTTAATATTGTGGTTGGTATTCAAGTGATTTGATACATGGATGGTACATGTGAAGTACCAATAAGGCTTTATTGGTTATACCAAGTCGATATGCCTAAATCCATTATAATTTTACTTGTCATAGATAACTTCTAAGATCAATTAATTAGGCATTAAATGTCATGACCACCAATCAAGGAAGGTGTCTATACAATGCAACCAAAAAGTGATGATGAAATCATTGGATTCCAGTAAGGGTTGGAGGTTACTTAAAACTAGTTAAGGATTAAAGTAAGAAATAAGATCTTAGTGCATTCATATAGAATGAATCTATTCCATGTTTCTACTAGAGGTTAGTAGTATCACCATAGTTTCCCAAAAGAAATATGTTTAGAAACATATGGGAAATAGATATTGGTCTTATAGTTAAAACCAGGATGAAAATAATTATCCAATGATTGAATTAAAGTAGAAACCCAAGTTCAAGGGAACAAGATCTATTGAGATAGATCTAATGGTTTCTTAGACCTATTAAATTATATATATACTACCATATTATTTAAAAATACAAGTAGGAACAATTCAAGATTAGAATTGTTTCTAGTGTCACACAAAAAAAATCCATCCAAATTAACATGAAAAGGCATAAGAAAAAATTAAGTGTCGAGTTGAGTTCTATATGCTTCAACAATGGATCTATCATGTATGAAATGATATGTATATAATATTATATTTCCAACATATAATTTATAGTAGAAAAATATCATTTATATTGAGGAGAACGACAAGTGAAGTAGTCATAACTATCATATTATACTTCGACAAGTAAAAATGATATGCACTTGGTTTCTGGAGAATAATGATACTAGTTATGGTGGTACACAAACAAGTATTCTATAGATCAGTGTGATATAATATCACAGTTAGGATATGTTGATTATTGGGAAAAGTTCATAAGAGTCGGTGGTATCCATACTTATAAATACCAAGTACATTGTAGCATATGTGGAAACTAAGAAGCAGTTAAACACAATGATTTGTTCTAGTTATTGGAATCACACCAAGTAAGTAAAGTATTATCATAATGTAAATTATTAAATTATTACTAGACAAGATATCAAGTTATGACAATGGAAAAAGGTATATACAAAGGGATACCATCTGTTGAGAAGTTTTTATTCAAGGAGATGAGGTCACATATAACAAAATATCCATGCGACAGAAATATAGAATACCTAGCAGCAAAAGAAATTAATCAATAGAAAAATGATCTTAATCATGTGAGTAGATAACATATATGGGTTGCAAGTTGGATCTAGTGAAAGTGGGAGTGTTGAAATTGTGGGTTCCCTAGAGCCAAATATGAAGTTATTTTGATTACCATATCGTGTATACATTTATCTATACATGATGTTTCCTTACCATTATCGTGTTGATATTTTTGAATCCAATATATGATGTAATGTACATAGATTAATTGGAATATCAAAAGGTTATATTAGGTCCAAGGATATAATGATAACCTATAGATACTATGACATTAATCTTAAATAAAGGTTCAATGGTCCATATACATCTTACTGATTGGACACAGAAGATGTATGACTATCAAGTGTTGGGGGATCACAAGCATTGAGACTTCTTCTCATGAAGTTTGCACTTGGTGATATATAGTACTGAGATCGTGAAGATAGACCTACCAATAGGAACATCACATGTTTTAGGTGTCATTGTTTGTTCCTATCTATGGACATGAGTATTAATCTCATCACTTGAGATCGTTACCAGTGTGTGTCATTTGATCGTGTACTTTGATGTAAGGTGAAAACCATGATAATAAAATTGTGGTGACATATCTTGTGTTGGGTGCATCATTGGTGGTATGACATTGTTTGAATGTTTAAGAAAGGATTTGTAATCTCCAAGTTTATGAAGTTATATATCTCAAACCTGGTCGATCAAGATGGTGCTACCTTGATAAGTCTTTGGCTAAATAAGTAGAAAGGTAATTCTATCTGGTTAAATAAAAAAATAATAAAGTAAGAAAAGTTAGATGACAAAAGTATGCATCCTATTTTATGAGATATCTAAATACATAGATTATAGTTCATAGTTAGTGTTCGTAGGCTGGTTATCATTTCTCTGACAATCCTTATCTCTTTAGGGGCCTTGATGGGTTACTAGACACCACTATTAGTCTTTGTATTTTATTCACTACTATCAAGATAAGGGCCTAGAGGGTTACAAACAATAACATATTCAAGAATCCATCTTATACATTTGAATAGGTATATTGGACATGGTAGGCCCCGCCATGGGGTTCGAGTGTTGTCCAAGGTATCGATCACCAAAGAAATAAATAAATTCATTATTATTCAAGTTATGAATAATTGGGTAGAATTTATTTAAATATATTTACCAATTGTGTAAATATGAGAAAATATTATTCGAATGAATATTATTTTAATATTTCAGGTTTTTTATTATTAATTAGGAATGAAGAGTCAAGTTAAATGACTCAAGTTTATCAAATAATATATTTTTTATACATATTATAATTATGTGATATAATAATAAATAATATTGACGTATTTTAGTTCGTCATAATTATTTAATTAGTGGATGCTGAATAAATGGGGGTCGGGGAAGCCTATCGGGTATGTAGAACCCCCACTATAAATAGTGAGAGAGGTTCTCACACAACATAATATTCATTTATTATTGAATGATATCCCCTCTATCCTCCCTCTTTCTAGTGTGATAATATATCTCTTAAGTGAAGATCTGAGAACTCCTTCAAGCATCAAAGGAATAGGATCACAGTGATCATTGGGACGTTGAAGATATTGTCAGATCATCGTGCCAGCACCCAGAATTCAATGATCGGTGATCCTGTGGTTTTTTGAAGTGTGTGTGGATGATCTCGAGGGATCCCACTATGGATCCTTCAAGAAAAGACCACCGACAATGAGTTACAGTTAAGCATGATTTCAGATTTGAATAGTTATGTTTTCAGTTTTCATTCATGTGATTTTTTAATTTATACAAGATCCTCATAACATACTGGGGATCAAATCATCATCAAAGACAAGTTACATCATCCTGGAAATGATTTTTTTAAAAATCCTTGGCCCAATAGCTTTTGTTGTGGGACATGGTACCTTTAATTGGTATTAGGGGTACCAAATAAACTTTTTGAGCCAAGAAAAAATTAAATTTCTTTACATTTCAGTATAGGGTTTAAAAATGGTCTCAACGGATTCAAATGTATTTCAATCCAAGCTCATATGAAAATTTTATGGCCATAAAAAATTTTATGGATTAAAATCAGTCATTTCATAGGTATTAAAATTCCAAATAATCAATATAAGCACCGACCATTTTCTGTTCACCAGAGTTAATACCGATTATGTGATAAATTATAATATTATAAAATTATAATATTTATAATTTACATTATAATTTTATAATAATAATAATAATAATTTTATTATATTAATAACATTATAATGATAGCTCACAAGTTATGTGGAATTCCACTCAACGATCAAAATAAAAAAAACATGTGTGGGGGCCGTGGGTGACCAAGTAAATAAAAATTATTAAAAATATCTTCACTGTAAAAAATGGGAGGGCATGGACCCCAACCATGTATCCTCCTCTTTACCTCACCAGAGGAGATCTTTGGACACCTATCTCATGCCTCCCATCGATCCCAGCCGGCAACCACCTTCCGTCTGTAGAGGATGCTCCCTCCCTACTCGAGAGGCTCGCCCACCTCAGAAGGTCTATTTCTCAGTCGATAGCGCTGTCCTCCCACTGTCCCGATCGTGCCACACCACCCCTATGTACATCGCACCATTGCATCACCGAAGAGATCCATCAGGCTTTTCTCCTTCCACTGCTTACCAAGACATGGGATCCTGGGGTTCCAGTGGCCATGTCGCCATCCTACTGGGATCCAAGGACCACCTCCCCACTCCCCCCAGATGGAGTACCGAAACTCCGAGGTCCGCCAAATCTCACATGACCACTCCAGCTCTTTCCAAAGAGCTCCTCCCCAAGTTCAGCATGACCTTCCTAGTGCAACATGCTACTCCGGCTAGTCTTCCACCAACCGCAAAGCCAAGCTACATAGATCTAACCAGGGAAGACCCTATTCTTAGATCTGGAAGCTCCCTAATGCATAGGCAACCACCACTTTTCTTGGTTCTTGATCATCATGCGTCCAACCCACCACCCTTGTTGACTCTCCCTAGCCACTACTACTGTGGGTTAATCCTGACACCGACCACACTACCTAACCTCTTCCGCACATCGACTAGCAATCTACACCACAACCGACTCCTCTTATGGTGTTTCCCATTCCTTCCTCTGCCAAAGGTAACCCCTACCAGAATTTTATAGACCGAAACTATCTCAGAAGTGTATTAGGAAAGTAGATGACGAAGCGTTGTCATGTGCGCTCTCAAAAATATTTATACTTAGTGTAGCACAGTGGCTGACCTAGGTCGTTCTCTTGAGGAGATTTTGTGGTTAATAAATCCCTACTTCTAGTCCACCTAATCTAATTATTTTTGTTGATTAATATTTTATGAAATAAATGTAATTTAATAATATAAATGAAATTCATAAATAAGAAGAAACTAAAATTTAATTCTAAATTACCATGCAATGCTAAACAGAATGTAATTAGGGAAGAAAGGAAGTTCTCCCAAGAGAATATTCAGGGGGCACCGTCATTGGCCAATTTCAAATATTCTTAGTTTACACACTCCATCGTATGTGTGCACAACTTATTCTACACCAGTTATGAATGAAAAGTCTACTTAGCGATCGCCAAGAACACCTTCCATCCACCTCCTCAATCAAGGGAAAATGGTTGTAGATTAAGAAGTTAATCTTTAGACAACCACAATGAGGATTACACCCACTATAAATTATCCTTAGAATTAACTCAAAGAATATTAAAAACATGGTCTTGGGTTCAAGAAACTGATTACTCCCTCAGGATATTCCTCGTATTAGTTACTCATGATCATGAGTATTATAGTTCACAATGGTAAGATGAGAGGAAGAGAAGAGGGTGAATCGGTGGACACAAAAATAAAAATAATGCATGAATTTATTATAAATCTAAATTACAATTGAAATTTAAAAATAAAGAAATGAAATAAAATAAAAAGAAATGGGGAATATTTGCGGCCGACCACCCTCGGTGGAGATCTCCTCCTTGGTTCCTTCAAGGAATGGATGGAGAATGGGATGCTTTGGGAAGGAGGTGAGGGCCTCCTTTTGTAGGCAGAATTTTTCCCTCAAATATCTACGAGTTGTAGACCCCTTTAATGACATCTTCACGCGTCCCACCCTTCATGAATGTTGTTCATAAATATCGTGGACATTCACCCTCAACATTTCAGTGCATTTGGACAAGTGATGAAAGCGTTATGTCAATTTACTCTGAGAATGTATTCTGTCCAGTCAGAATCATCAAACCGAAAACCACCGTTTTGTAATAAATTAATGTCCCTGAAAACGGCCATTTAAGGCATGGACTCCTTAATGAAACTTGTTCCAATGCTTCCTATCCGTCTATCCACAAACTTTCAGCTCCATTATAGTCGTTTTGATCGAGTTGTGGATATTTCTCTGAACTTTCTTTTTTTCTGGATGAAATTTCCAGGAAGCTTCCTTGGTGTTCCTGAATAATCTTCAACTTCATTGAATTGTTTGGACCTCAAGATGGTCGAATCAGATCCTGGTCCAGAAGATAAAGTTAAAGGAAATAAAATTAGGATTCTAAAAAAATTTTAATCAGAAGATTTGGAATTTTATTTTTCATGAGATGACCGAAATACCCCTGACGTAAAATTCTTTCGAAAATCTAGAATTAGTCATTTTTCACATTTGGGTTCAAAATAACACTAAAACCTAAAAACTTGACAATTACCCATTCAATAACACTATGGTGGGATTATAAAAAATGATTTACAGTATAAAATATATGAAAATATGAGATTCATCACTCCCCCACACTTAAACAATGCACTCCTGGGCAATCATCTTATATCCAAATCAAAATCCACACAACAATAAAAAATGAGAAAATGTCAATGATTTTATCCAAAATAGAATTACATCATGTCTAATATATGAATAATAGTTTCTCTATTATTTTCATTTCAATCACTAAATTTTTTTCAACCTCATAAATCAATCCATGGCCCAATCACAACCTACCTCACATTGAATTTTTTTTGTCACTCTTCACACAAGAGAAATTGAATCTAGAGTTATACTCATACTTGAAAATCGCATGTATCACCATAGGTTTGTGAAAATTCTCATTTCTCCACAGCGTGAAACATAAAAATGAATTTAATCATGAGGACTTTAATTAAAGGTTCAAATGATTCTGTGGCTTAGGGTTGGTGGGAAAATTATTGAAAAAAAGTTCCAGGCTAGAAAAAGTAGGTTTGACTTTTAAGTACAATGCATGATTAATTCAAGTGAAAACACAGGATATTCCTCACTCAATACCGCTTGTAAATGTGAAAAACAACCCCACCACCTTTTAATGATATGGGACATGATCCAAGAAGGTATTATAATGAATGATATCATCTAGGTTCTCCTTTTTTTTCAAAGCTCCAGAAAGGCACAACTTTATTTATTTTTCTTTTTTTTTCATAGAGGATGAGCTGAAAAAATTGAATACAATGAATGAATGACAATTCATGCCCTTGATTTTTGGGATGGACATGAGTCATAAAAGAATGTACAATGATAATTCAAGCTCATCTCCAGTTTTTCTTCTTTTTTTTAGGAGAAATGGATGAACCAAATAAAGCACAAAGAAATGATGACACATGCCCAATTCTCTTGTTATCCACTACCCAAAGTATTGACACACACCTCACACCACCCATAAATGATACACATACCAATGAACGCACACAAAAGGCCCTTCCCCCACACTCAAACTTGAAATATCCATGCAAAAATATTAAAAGTGCGGGTAGGTGAGGAAAAATTGGCTTGTAATGTGTCTTAAACCTATAAGGAAATTCATGGAATCTAATGGATTACGGAGGATAAATGTAAAGGTGGGTCTTAGGATAAAATGTGGATATCCAAATAGATGACTCAATCATTTGAAATAAATTCCATGAAATCCAAATCTTCGAAAGAGAATATTCACAAATTCTGGTTCTCACACAATATTCATGTTTCCATCAAGAAAGTGTGGGTATTAGGAAGAATATGTAAAAGTGGTTTAGAATACCTCACAGGATTGGAAAAAATATTTTGAGTCAGTTGTTTCATGGTCATGGATTTCAAAAATCAGTCAAACTCATACAAATGATTGATAATCCAATTCAAGAAAATGTTTTCACATCAACAATCATTTAAAATCCATTATTTCAAAAATCATTTCAACTCTTTGAAAATAAATTATTGTGTGAAAAGTGATAAGAATATTCATTAAAGCTCAAAAATCCTAAAAATATAATAATAAAAAAAATGAAAATCACACGAGAATAACTAAGCAGGTTGACACTCCCCCACACTTAAATTTAACTACCCCTTATTTCAACTCAACAAAATATAAATATAAAGGTATAAAATCAAAGGGAAGGAAAGATACAACCTGACATTATTTTAGAAGTGGATGCCTTGAGTTAATCTCCTTGAAGCAGCCACTTTAGTACTACAAGAAAGTAATAAAAATAAATAATAAATGTAAATAAAAATAATGAGAAAAGGAAAAGAAAAGAGATAATGCTTGGTTTAGACCCCCAAGAGGGTGTTAGGTTTTTACTTCCCCTAGTCAGGCAGTTTTAGTGGATTATCCCCAATCAGAAGGTGGATGTGGTTTCTTTGAGATGAACCACCACATGTGAGTTTTCCCGATGTCCATGATTAAACACTGAAAGTAGAGAACCCCGAATAAGATAAGAATGTACCCAAGAGAAAGAATAAATAAGAAATTTGATTTTCGAAGTGGGAGGGAATAAAAGATAAGGGTTCTCCCTGTTAACTTCAGTGGTGTCCTCCTCCATGTGATATAAAAGTTGATGTATATGAGGTAGTCGCACCACCACCAGCTTATCCGAATCTTCTTCCTTGATTAACACCACTTGGGTGGCCTCATCATCAACATCCAAGGCCTGATCCATTTGTGCTATATCTGAAATTTCAGGAAAGGAGAAGTCAGAAAACAATTCAGTTTGAATAAAATTAAAAATGACGAATCAATAAAGAAATCTTCCCTTTCAAGTAAGTCATCTTGGAAATTGATTTCATCTGACAGGACCATTGACAACTTCATCTCAGCAAGTGCATCTTCTTCTTCATCTTCCAAAGCAATATTGAGGTCAAAAGGTACATATTGTTCAATATCAATCATGGGAGGATCATGTTTCAAGTTATCTTCGACAAATTTATTCCAAGATTCTTCCAAAAAATGTTGACCTCCCATTAGTGCATCAGTTGGAATGTGTACTTATAGGACCCCCTCGAGCAATGGTTGAGTGCGGGATGATGTGATAAGTTTCTTTAGAAGTTCTTTCTCACCCACCTTAGGTTCTTTAACATAAAAAATTATTGGTGAAATCAATTCCACCACTCGTTCTAGTTCAGGTTCTGGATCATGTTCGGATTGCTCTTGGGATGTGCATACATATTCAGAAATCCATTCTATTTGGATCTCCAGTTTTTGAAATTTATCACTAATCCTATGAAATTGAGCATCAAGTTCATTGCAAACATTTTCTGTCACACGAGATTGTTCAGTCCATGAATAAAAATTTGAATTGAAAGACATCATGAACAAAGAAGATTTTTTTTAGTTTTTGAAATTTATGATTTTTGTTGTTGTTTTTTTTAAATGAAAGGAAAATTATATACACAATGTGAATAAAAAATAGTGAATTAAAACCACTTGGATCCCCGGCAACGACGCCAATTTGACGAAGCGTTGTTGTGTGCGCTCTCAAAAATATTTATACTAAGTGCAGCACAGTGGATGACCTAGGTCGTTCTCTTGAGGAGCTTTTGTGGTTAATAAATCACTACTTCTAGTCCACCTAATCTAATTATTTTTATTGATTAATATTTTATGAAATAAATTTAATTTAATAATATAAATGAAATTCATAAATCAGAAGAAACTAAAATTTAATTCTAAATTACCATGCAATGCTAAACATAATGTAATTAGGGAAGAAAGGAAGTTCTCCCGAGAGAATATTCAGGGAGCACCTTCATTGGCCAATTTCAAATATTCTTAGTTTACACACTCCATAGTATGTGTGCACACCTTATTCTACACCGATTATGAATGAAAATTCTTCTTAGAAATCGCCAAACACACCTTCCATCCACCTCCTCAATCGAGGGAAAATGGTTGTAGATTAAGAAGTTAATCTTTAGACAACCACAGTGAGGATTACACCCACTATAAATTATCCTTAGAATTAACTCAAAGAATATTAAAAACATGGTCTTGGGTTCAAGAACCTGATTACTCCCTCTGGATATTCCTCATATTAGTTACTCACGATCATGAGTATTATAGTTCACAATGGTAAGATTAGAGGAAGAGAAGAGGGTGAATTAGTGGACACAAAAATAAAAACAATGCATGAATTTATTATAAATCTAAATTACAATTGAAAACTAAAAAATAAATAAATGTAATAAAATAAAAAGAAATGGGGAATATTTGAGGCCGGCCACCCTCGGTGGAGATCTCCTCCTTGGTGCCTTGAAGGAATGGATGGAGAATGGGATGCTTTGGGAAGGAGGTGATGGCCTCCATTTATAGGCAGAATTTGTCCCTCAAATGTCTACGAGTTTTAGACCCCTTTAATGACGTCTTCACGCATTCCACTCTTCATTAATGTTGTTAAAAAATGTCGTGGCAGTTCACCCTCAAAATATCTGTGCATTTGGACAAGTGATGAAAGCGTTATGTCCAATTTACGCTAAGAATGTATTCTGTCCAGTCAGAATCATCAAACCACAAACCACCATTTTGTAATAAACTAATGTCCCTGAACACGGCCATTTAAGGCGTGGACCCCTTAATGAAACTTGTGACAATGCTTCTTATCCGTCTATCCGCAAACTTTCAGCTCCATTATAGTCGTTTTGATTGAGTTATGGATATTTCTCTGAACCTTCTTTTTTTCTCGATGAAATTTCCAGGAAGCTTCCTTGGTGTTCCTGAATAATCTTCAACTTCATTGAATTGTTTGGACCTTAAGATGGTCGAATCAGATCCTGGTACAGAAGATAAAGTTGAAGGAAATAAAATTATGATTCTAAAAATATATGAATCAGAAGATTTGGAATTTTATTTTTCCTGAAAAGACCAAAATACCCCTGATGTAAAATTCTTTCAAAAATCCAGAATTAGTCATTTTTCACATTTTGGTTCAAAATAACACTAAAACATAAAAACATGGCAATTACCCATTCAATAAAACTACGGTGGGATTATAAAAAATGATTTAAAGTATAAAATATATGAAAATATGAGATTCATCACTCCCCCACACTTAAACAATGCACTCGTGGGCAATCATCTTATATCCAAATCAAAATCCACACAACAATAAAAAATGAGAAAATGTCAATGATTTTATCCAAAATAGAATTCCATCATGTCTAATATATGAATAATAGTTTCTATATTATTTTCATTTCAATCACTGAAATTTGTTCAACCTCATAAATCAATCCATGGCCCAATCACAACCTACCTCACATTGAATTTTTTTTGTCACTCTTAACTCAAGAGAAATTGAATCTAGAGTTATGCTCATACTTGAAAATCGCATGTATCACCATAGGTTTGTGAAAATTCTCATTTCTCCACAACGTGAAACATAAAAATGAATTTAATCATGAGGGATTTAATTAAAGGTTCAAATGATTCTGTGGATTAGGGTTGGTGGGAAAATTATTGAAAAAAAGTTCCAGGATAGAAAAAGTAGGTTTGACTTTTAAGTACAATACATGATTAATTCAAGTGAAAACACAGGATATTCCTCACTCAATACTGCTTGTAAATGTGAAAAACAACCCCACCACCTTTTAATGATATGGGACATGATCCAAGAAGTTATTATAATGAATGATATCATCTATGTTCTCCTTTTTTTTCAAATCTCCAGAAAGGAACAACTTTATTTTCTTTTTCTTTTCTTTTATTTTCTTTTTTTTTCATAGAGGATGAGCTGAAAAAATTGAATACAATGAATGAATGAAAATTAATGCCCTTGATTTTTGGGAGGGACATGAGTCATAAAATAATGTACAATGATAATTCAAGCTCATATCCATTTTTTCTTCTTTTTTTAGGAGAAATGGATGAACCAAATAAAGCACAACGAAATGATGACACATGCCCAATTCTCTTGTTATCCACTGCCCAAAGTATTGACACACACCTCACACCACCCATAAATGATACACATACCAATGAACGCACACGAAAGGCCCTTCCCCCACACTCAAACTTGAAATATCCATGCAAAAATATTAAAAGTGCAGGTAGGTGAGGAAAAATTGGCTTGTAATGTGGCTTAAACCTATAAGGAAATTCATGGCATCTAAGGGCTTACGGAGGATAAATGTAAAGGTGGGTCTCAGGATAAAATGTGGCTAGCCAAATAGATGCCTCAATCATTTCAAATACATTCCATGAAATCCAAATCTCCGAAAGATAATATTCACAAATTCTGGTTCTCACACAATATTCATGTTTCCCTCAAGAAAGTGTGGGTATTAGGAAGAATATGTAAAAGTGGTTTAAAATACCTCACAGGATTGGAAAAAATATTTTGAGTCAGTTGTTTCATGGTCATGGATTTCAAAAATCAGTCAAACTCATACAAATGATTGATAATCCAATTCAAGAAAATGTTTTCACATCAACAATGATTTAAAATCCATTATTTCAAAAATCATTTCAACTCTTTAAAAATAAATAGTTGTGTGAAAAGTGATAAGAATATTCATTAAAGCTCAAAAATTCTAAATATATAATAATAAAAAAAATAAAAATCACACGAGAAGAACTAAGCAGGTTGACACTCCCCCACACTTAAATTTAACTACCCCTTATTTCAACTCAACAAAATATAAATATAAAGGTAGAAAATCAAAGGGAAGGAAAGATACAACCAGACATTATTTTAGAAGTGGATGCCTTGAGTTAAGCTCCTAGAAGCAGCCACTTTAATACTACAAGAAAGTAATAAAAATAAATAATAAAAGTAAATAAAAAGAATGAGAAAAGAAAAAGAAAAGAGATAATGCTTGGTTTAGACCCCCAAGAGGGTGCTAGGTTTTTACTTCCCCTAGTCAGGTAGTTTCAGTGGATTATCCCCGATCAGAAGGTGGATGTGGTTTCTTTGAGATGAACCCCACATGTGAGTTTTCCCGATGTCCATGATTAAACACTGAAAGTAGAGAACCCCGAATAAGATAAGAATGTTCCCAACCCCAGAGAAAGAATAAAGAAGAAATTTTATTTTCGAAGTGGGAGGGACTAAAAGATAAGGGTGCTCCCTATTAACTTTGGTGGTGTCCTCCTCCATGTGATATAAAAGTTGATGTATATGAGGTAGTCGCACCACCACCAGCTTCTTCAGATCTTATTCCTTGATTACCACCACTTGGGCGGTCTCATCATCAACATCCAAGGCGTGATCCATTTGTGCTATATCCGAAATTTCAGGAAAGGAGAAGTCAGAAAACAATTCAGTTTGAATAAAATTAAAACATGAAAAATCAATAAAGAAATATTCCCTTTCAAGTAAGTCAGCTTGGAAATTGATTTCATCTAACAGGACCATTGGCAACTTCATCTCAGCAAGTGCATCTTCTTATTCATCTTCCAAAGCAAGATTGAGGTCAAAAGGTACATATTGTTCAATATCAAGCATGGGAGGATCATGTTTCAAGTTATCTTCGACAAATTTATTCTAAGATTCTTCCAAAAAATGTTGACCTCCCATTAGTGCATCAGTTGGAATGTGTACTTCTGGGACCCCCTCGAGCAATGGTTGAGTGCGGGATGATGTGATAAGTTTCTTTAGAAGTTCTTTCTCACCCGCCTTAGGTTCTTTAACATAAAAAATTATTGGTGAAATCAATTCCACCACTCGTTCTGGTTCAGGTTCTGGATCATGTTCGGATTCCTCTTGGGATGTGCGTACATATTCAGCAATCCATTCTATTTGGCTCTCCAGTTTTTGAAATTTATCACTAATCCTATGAAATTGAGCATCAAGTTCATTGCAAACATTTTCTGGCACATGAGATTGTTCAGTCCATGAATAAAAATTTGAATTGAATGACATCATGAACAAAGAAGATTTTTCTTTTAGTTTTTGAAATTTATGATTTTTTTGTTGTTTTTTTAAATGAAAGGAATATTATATACACAATGTGAATAAAAACTATTGAACTAAAACCACTTGCCTCCCTGGAAACGATGCCAATTTGACAAAGCGTTGTTGTGTGTGCACTCAAAAATATTTATACTAAGTGCAGCACAGTGGCTGACCTAGGTCGTTCTCTTGAGGAGGTTTTGTGGTTAATAAATCACTACTTCTAGTCCACCTAATCTAATTATTTTTGTTGATTAATATTTTATGAAATAAATTTAATTTAATAATATAAATGAAATTCATAAATCAGAAGAAACTAAAATTTAATTCTAAATTACCATGCAATGCTAAACAAAATGTAATTAGGGAAGAAAGGAAGTTCTCCCGAGAGAATATTCAGGGAGCACCTTCATTGGCCAATTTCAAATATTCTTAGTTTACACACTCCATCGTATGTGTGCACACCTTATTCTACACCGGTTATGAATGAAAAGTCTACTTAGCGATCGCCAAGCACACCTTCCATCCACCTCCTCAATCGAGGGAAAATGGTTGTAGATTAAGAAGTTAATCTTTAGACAACCACAGTGAGGATTACACCCACTATAAATTATCCTTAGAATTAACTCAAAGAATATTAAAAACATGGTCTTGGGTTCAAGAACCTGATTACTCCCTCAGGATATTCCTCATATTAGTTACTCATGATCATGAGTATTATAGTTCACAATGGTAAGATGAGAGGAAGAGAAGAGGGTGAATCGGTGGACACAAAAATAAAAACAATGCATGAATTTATTATAAATATAAATTACAATTGAAAACTAAAAATAAAGAAATGAAATAAAATAAATAGAAATGGGGAAGATTTGAGGCCGGCCTCCCACCGTGGAGATCTCCTCCTTGGTGCTTTGAAGGAATGGATGGAGAATGAGATGCTTTGGGAAGGAGGTGAGAGCCTCCTTTTATAGGCAGAATTTGTCCATCAACTGTCGATGCGTTGTAGACCCCTTTAATGACATCTTCACGCGTTCCACCCTTCATGAATGTTGTTCATAAATATCTTGGCCTTTCACCCTAAAAATTTCAGAGCATTTGGACAAGTGATGAATGCTTTATGTCCAATTTACTCTGAGAATGTATTCTGTCCAGTCAGAATCATCAAACCGCAAACCACTGTTTTGTAATAAATTAATGTCCATGAAAACGGCCAATTAAGGCATGGCCCCCTTAATAAAACTTGTTCAAATTCTTCTTATCCGTCTATACACAAAATTTCATCTCTATTATAGTAGTTTTCATCAAGTTATGGATATTTCTCTGAACCTTCTTTTTTTCTGGATGAAATTTCCAGGAAGCTTCCTTGGTGTTCCTGAATAATCTTCAACTTCATTGAATTGTTTGGACCTCATGATGGTCGAATCAGATCCTGGTTCAGAAGACAAAGTTGAAGGAAATAAAATTTGGATTCTAAAAAAATTTGAATTAGAAGATTTGGAATTTTATTTTTCCTCAAATGACCAAAATACCCCTGACGTAAAATTCTGTCAAAAATCCAGAATTATTCGTTTTTCACATTTGGGTTCAAAATAACAGTAAAACCTAAAAATATGACAATTAACCATTAAATAACACTATGGTGGGATTATAAACAATTATTTATAGTATAAAATATATGAAAATATGAGATTCATCAGTCGACCCAACCCAGAACAGGTTTGGGCGGACTAAATTGGCCCAGCAAAGCCCACCATAAATTGTCACCATCTGTTATGGGTATTTGCCAGTTCGGCACATCCCGCAATAAGCCAGAGCGGTGTTTTGAGGACCAAAAAGTATTAAACTATAGTTATTTTAATATTTAAATTAAAGTAATCAAAATCAATTTTGGTTAAATATTTTAATACCAAGGAGAAAAAAATAATTTAATTTTGGAATTAAATTAATTTACTTAATTAAATTAATTTTTGGCATTAAAATGAAATTAATTAGTGAAACAAAGAATAAATATATTATTTTAATTATTTAAATAATTAAATTTAATAAATTTACCATCATACTTATTTAATGCAATTTAATTTTTATCGCGCTTAATTTTACCTGCTTACTGGTCCTGAGCACCGAACCACGTATTTCTGCATTTAATTATTTATTTAATTGTGTATTATATGTGTGTGATGATTGTGATATGTAGTTAATAAAGTGATGGTTTTCGCATCATCATTTCTTTTTCAGTCAATTTGTATAAGATCATGCGTGTCCAAATCCATTTATTGTAAATACACCCCTAGTCCCCCTTGCATGCGCACGAGTAATTTTTTATATCGGATGATGATGGTGTAAAACATGACATGGACTCCACCAAGATGTGGAAACACTCCAGCCATGAAATGGACCCCATGAAGACAAGGATGGTGTAAAACACACACATTGTCGAGTCGAGGCATTACTCCAGACTAGCAACAGACATACTGGATGGGGGTGAGCTTTATCACATGTCAAGTGACGACTTAGGTATGATACCCCTAGGTCGTTTTAGATGATCAAGAACAATCATGTAATAGTTTAAATTTATTAATTTATTTATTATTTTATACATTTTATAATAGTAAGAAAATACATAAAATAATAAATAATAATATTTATAAAGAAGTGATGTATGTTTTTCTATTAATGTTCTGTTGTGAGCACAAAAACATAGATGAAAATACTAATAGAAATAGATTAAATCCATTGAGATAAAAAACAAAAAAACCCTCATAGAAATATTAAGTCATTAATCAACTTTCATCATTCAAATTTGAACAAAATTGAGTGTTTAGGGTGCCAGTCATGATGTAGATGAGGGTGCCTTTTACTACTAGGGAGATATTATCAGAGTGAATGGTTAAATTAACTAAAGTGGTAGTAAGGATTAGTCATAGATAAATTTCTATAATTTTAGAGGCAAGTGTTGATTAAATAATGTTAATATTTTAGAATTTGGGACTTCACTCAACAAATCAAGGAGCTGTGAGTTAATGTGGTTGGACAGTAAAAATCCCACCTCGAACTATCTGAATAGTATCGGAGGCCTAGCTTCTAGACTATGGGGGGAGGTTTAGGGATCATTACCACTAGAATAATCAATAGATAGAGTATTCCAATACAATCATAGTGGGTTCCTATAATTCAATAAAATAGTGGGAGACATTTAATGATTTAAATAATATCTAAATCAGTAAACATGATAAAAAGTAGTAATCTGCTAAAATTCATTTTTGTAGAAAAATGGAAAGTTATACCAAGATAAATAACTATGATAATTAATGAAAAAATTAAATGTCTAAATTAGCATGAATTTCTAAGTTGTACATGTGCTTGTGAACACTAGTATAATATAGGAAATTTAAGGTGATGGTGTCCCTACCTGTTATGCCTCCTCAGGAAGTGTGGGTGTAAAATTTATTATAAGAGACTCATGTATGAATCCTATGATGGTTAAGTCAAAAATAAATCATCAACTTACGATGTTAGTTGTGGTCACTACATTAGGAAATGGATGATTAAAACATATAGTCTCATCTCCGAGAAGTTTTCGAGGTGAAAGTGAAGCGATATATGAATGAGTGATAACTAAACTGGTTATGTAAAAATTGAAATATAGATCATGATATTTCAAGAAATATCATTACTACACCCAACTACTCCAGTTTCATTTAAAGTTATCAAATGAATAGGATGGAGTAAATTATTCTTGACCATTTAAGTAAGGTTCTCCATGTAATAAGGATAATAAATAATGTGTTATATTTTGTTCTTATGGAGAATAAATTGGAAGACAAGGAGAAAGTCCAATGGAAAGTTACGCCAAAGGAATCTTCATAAAGTTATTTAAAGAATAAAGGATGGTTATTAAACAAGAGGTTATTTTCATCACATATTATGAAATAAATTTATGGAAGTTTAAAACGCAATGAACTAAATTGAATGAGAAAGAACCTGCTTCTTATTCAATGTATATTCATCAAATAAAAGTATTGTTTCTAACATAGTTCTTGGGTATTAAATACAATATGTATTTCACATATGTGTATTCAAATATAGTAACCAAGATGGTATAGAAACATTACAAGAAGTATGATGTATTCTCCAAGCAGCTGTGGAAGAGTGATTCCTAAGTCAGAGATGAGAATCCCATAACTTCTAATTGACAATCAAATCATTCTAATTGAACAAGTTATTGAGTATAACCAGAAAATTTATCTTATGTGTCCATTGGATATAGGGAGATATTATTCTCAGGTTTCAGACTGAATGATGTTTTTGGTGTTTCATACTCGATAGTTCAATGGTACTTGAATCATCGGTAATAAGTGATGAATATAAAATGTAAGAATTATTTACCTAGTTGTGTAAATATTGTTCTTTGTCAAGTAAAACTAAAATTGTATTTCAAGGTTATACCCAATTTTGTATTTAGGATCAGTATAGCTAAACACCTATGGTATTATTAATGTATTTAGTTTGTACAAAGAAACCTTTAGATATAAAGGTATGTCATAAAGCTTTTGGAATTAGTTCAAAAAGTGATTGTGAACTATTCCAAGGGAAATATAGTGGTAAAGATACGTCATAATATTCTTTAAAGTTATTAAGGAATGTAATAGTGAAGTATAATCATGATCATAAGATATGATTTGCTTCGTATAAGCATGTAGAAGAATATATTGACCAAGCATTCATCGATCATGATAATGTAACATTGAGTAATTCTTAAATGCACATTACCTTATCCACATCATATAATTGATGGTAATAAGAAGTATCAATGAATATTCTTACATGTTAACATTGATAAAAAAATTATCATGGAGAAATTCCTAAACACACATTTTATACATTAAAGTTATGATGTAAGCAGTATAAACGTTACAAACTATAGTAACTTCCACCATATTTCAAGACATGCTTTAAAAATAATGGTGAAATCTTATAACTAATATGCCAAATAAAAATGATAAATGGATATCATAAGAGTCATAATAAGATGGAAATTTATTATGTCATAAGACATGTGTTTGGATGCAAAGTGATTTTAAGAATATAAACAAAATTTCATCAAGTTAAAAATATTGTGCATCTAAGTTTTTATCCTAACAACTATTTAGAATATTATATAAATCCCTAAGATAGAAAAGTGTTAGTCAATTGATATACTACATTTCCATATAAGGGTGAACATCTTTATTGGATATATTGGGAGATGTATTGACTTGGAATTAGTCAATGCTCAAGATTCACAAATGGTTGTCATAGGAAATAGTTCCATAATTATATTGGGAACACATATGTTCCAAATACACATACTATGTAGTAATGTTAAAACCATAGTGATGGTTTTTTATTCACTATGGCTGGTGATAAATTATTCATTGAGAATAATAATTCATACAAGTTTGAAGTATAAGCAAATTAGCTAAGATTGACAAGATCAATTAAAATTCAAAAATAGATTCCATGTATCAAATTGAAAAGGGTCTTGTAAATTGAATATTGCAGTGGGTATTCAGGTGAGTAGATATATGGATGGTATAAGTGAAGTACCAATAAGGCTCAATTGGTTATACCAAGTTGATATGCCTAAATCCATTAGAATTTTACTTGTCATAGCTAAATTTTAAGATAATTTATTTGGGAATTGGATGTCATGACCACCAATCATGAATGGTGTCTATACGACACAACCAGAAAGAAATGATGACACCATTGGATGCCAATAAGGGTTGCAGGTTACTTAAATCCAATTTAGGATTAAAGTAAGAAATAAGATGTTACAGAATTCATATGGAATGAGTATTTTCTATGTGTCTAATAGAGGTTAGTGGGATCTCCATAGTTTTCCAAGATAAATATGTTAAAAAACATATGGAAAATAGATATTGGTCTTATAATTAGTTAAAACCAGGTTGAAAATAATTCTCTAATGATTGACTTAAAGTAGAAACCTATGTTCTAGGGAACATGATCTATCGAAGTAGATATAATGGTTGGATGGACCTAGTCAATCATACATATACTGACATATTATTGAAAAATAAAAGTTAAAACAATTCAAGATTAGAATTGTTTCTAGTGTCACATGGAATAAATGCCTCCATGTTGACATGAAAAGGCATATGAGGAAATTAAGTGTTGAGTTGAGTTCCATATGCTCCAGCAATGGATCAATCACGTATTCCATGATATGTATATGATATGATATTTCCAGCATATACTTTATAGTAGGAAAATATAATTTTTATCCTGATGAACTGTAAGTGAAGTATTCAAAACTATCATATTTTACTTCAGCAAGTACAAATGATATGTACCTGGTATGTAGAGAAGGAGGATACTAGTTAAGGTTGGGAACAAACTAGTATTCCTCAGATCAGTGTGATCTAATATCACAGTTGGGATAATATGATGATCCAGACAGTTCATAAGAGCCAGTGGTTGCTATACCTACAAATACTGAGTACGTTGCAGTTTCTGAGGAAGCTAATAAAGAGTTAAACAAAATAATTATTTCCAAATCTTGGAATCTCACCTAGTAAGTAAAGTATTTTCATAATATAAATTATTATATTATTACTAAACAAGATTTAAAGTTATGGTAGTGTAAAAAAGGGATATACTCAAGGGTTTCATCTCTTGAGAAATTTTTACTCAAGGAAATGAGGTCACATATAATAGAATAACCACATGAAGGAAACATGGAAAACCCAATAGCTAAAGCTGTTACTCAGTAGAAACATGATCTTCACCATTTGAGTAGCTAACAATTATGGTTATCAATTTGGCTCTAGTGAAAGTTGGAGCGATGAAATAGTGGTTTCTCTAGATCAAACTGTGTAGTTATTTTTATTACCATATCATGTATACAATTATCTATACATGATGTTTCCTTACCATTATAGTTTAGATATTTCTGCATCCACTATTTAATGGTAATGTCTATAGATTAATTTTCATATCAAAAGGTTATAGTAGATCCCATGATATAATAAGAACCTCAAGATACTATGACATTAATATTAAAATATAGGACATATGGTCTAGATACATCTTACTAATTGGACATAGTAGATGTCTAACTACTAGGTGTTGGAGGATCATAAGCATTGAGCCTTGTTCTCATGAAGTATGTAGTTTCTGATCTCTAGTAATTAGATCATGAGGACATACCCTCCAATAGGAACACCATATATTTTGGGTGTCATTGTTTTTTCCTATATACAGACATGTGTATTGATCTCCAGACTTGAGATCATTACCAGTGTGTTTCATTTGATCGCATACGTTGATGTAAGGAAAAAAAATGATAATTAAATCATGAAGACGTAGATTGTGTTGGGTTCTTCATTGCCGGTATGACATTGGATGAATGGTCAATAAAGTATTTGTCACTTCCAAGTTAAGGAAGTTATATATCTCAAGCCTGGTTGATCAGGATGGTGCTACATTTATAAACCTTTGTCCAAATCATTCGAAAGGTAAATAAATTTGGTTAAATCAAAAAATAATAAAGTAAGAAAAGGGTGATGAAACAAGTGTGTGTCCTACATTATGAGATATCTAAAGACAAAGAGATTATAGTACACATTCAATGTTCGTAGGTTAGTTTTTGTTGTTATGATAATCCTTATCTCTTTAGGGGCCTTGATGGGTTTATAGACTCCACTCTTGGTCTATGAATTTTATTTACTACCATCAAGATAAGGGCCTAGGGGTCACACACAGTACTTATTCAAGAATCCACCCTATACAGTTGAATAGGTATATTGGACATGGTGGGCCCCACCATGGGGTTTGAGTGTTTTCCAAGGTAACAAGAACCAATAAATAATCAAATTAATTATTATTCAAGTTATGATTAATTAGGTTGGATTTATTTAAATGTATTTAAAATTTTATTAAATAAAAAAATTATTCAAAAGAATATTATTTTAATATTTCATGTTCATTTAATATTAATTGGGAATGACGAGTCAAGTTAAATGACTCGGGTTTATCACATAATATATATTTTGTATAAATTATAAGTATCTGATAAAATAATAAATATTATTAACACTATTTAGTTCATCATAATTATTTATTTAGTGGATGTTAAATAAACGAGGGATGGGAAACCCTATCAGGCATGTAGAACCTCCACTAGAGAGAGAGAGAGGCTCTCATACAATATACTATTCATTCATTCTTGATTTAGAGAATCTCTCTCCTCTCAGTTTCTAGAGAGTGAATCTCTCTCTCTCAAGTTACGATCCAAGAACTCCTTCAATCATCAAAGGAATAAGATCACGGTGATCGTCCAAATGTTGAAGATATTGTTAGATCGCCATACCAACACTTTAAATTTGATGATTGGAACTCTTGTAGATTTTTAAAGCATGTGTGGATGATCTAGAAGGATCCTAATATGGATCACTCAAGAAACAATCACTGGATATGAGTTGCAGTCGAGCGTAGCTTCAGATATTGATAGGTATGTTTTTAGTTTTAATTTATGTTCTATTTTAATTTATGTTAGTTCCTCCAACTATAACATTGATTATATTGTTGCAAACGGCAAGTTACGTCATTCCAGTGATAAAATGTTTTAAAATCACAGGCCCACTAGCTTCCTCTGTGGGCCTTGGTACCATTACTAATGTAATTGATACTATAACATCTCACCACTACTCAATGTCTTGAGTCAAGGAAGAATTTCTACTTGTCCTTAAGAGACATCCCCAAGGCATCAAAGGTTGGCAATAAATGCCAAGGGATTCAATGCAATTGGGGGAAAATTTTCCATTTTGAAATAAAACAAAAAAAATAAACATACCATACAAAACAGTATTTGATTAATGATAACAATGTAAGACAACTCAAAGTAGTTCCATTTATATCAAAACCAAAAAACAATAGAGTACCACAATAGAAGAAAACTAACATCAAATTCCAAAGTTAGAGACAAACTGAAAAAACTCAACGACAAAAAAAAACTCCAAATATCCCAACATGATCTATGACCTAACTCCACAAAACATAAAAAGTATCATAAAGAACCACTAAATAAGAGTGATACTTTACCTTTTCTTGAGTCTCAATGAAATATATCTGCAAAAGCACCAAAGTTACAAAGTAGGAGTGAGTAATGAAACTCAATGGGTTTTCCCCAAATGAATTCCCTACTCATACCAATAAGATAGAAAAAGTTAGAAAATTTATATAAATAAATTATATAACACAATTTAAAATAGTTTATCACAAAACCATCACAATTTATAAGTGAATAGTTTTCTGAACCAAAACCATTTTCCATGGAAAGCATCCAAGAATGTTTTCCAAACCATTTCACAATCCAATTGGCATAACCCATTTCAATCCACACATCCACACATTCATTCCTAGGTGATTGTTTTATACTCATGAGAGGTATCTCATCTATCTACCAAGTAATCACAAGGTAACCAATATCCCATGTTCCATTACACCGTTGGCGTCGAGCACCAAGTCATATTTCAACAAGGCCTAAAAAATGTGACATGAAAACACACCCCCAAGTATGCCTAAAAACCATGCCAATATAATCATGCCAATTCCATTTCAATAAAACAATATTTTTATTGAATGTTTTTCTACAAAACCCTTTTCCATGAATCAAACCAAGAAACTATTTTATAATAATCATTTTAAAATCATTTATCAATGAACTTTTCATAATAATTCCACAATTCCACAAGAATCCACAAATGATCAATAAATATGGATTCTACCATGCATAAAAACAATTTCACAAAAAATTTAAATCAATTTAAACAATTTAAAACTACTAATTAATGTTCTAATAAGAGGATTTGATAGTTAATACACCTACCTTATGAATTATGGATAAAAAAAATAATGACATGAAAACATCCACAAAACTGGGTTGAATCTCCAAAAACCTACCTTAGATCTCTTCCCATAACATCAATAAGGACAAATATAAACATGATTGGCATCAAAAAACTTATATCTATCTACAACATACTAGATACAAGAAACTAAGAGAGGGAAGAAAGTAGATCTAAGAAAAAATAAGAAAAACTACCACAAATGAAGACTTACCAAGGGAATCGAGCTTCAAAGAACCAAGAAACGCCTTTGGATTGCTTCTGATTTGATGGGGAAAAGTTCTAAAAAATTTGGGAGGAAAATGTTTCGATTTAGGGATGAAATGGAGGAAAAAAGAGGGGTTAAAAGTTAATCTGTATGTAGATCCACATTTTTAGGATCTTGTTTTTAAACCATGCATGGTTAGTCACAGAGTTAGGAAAACCATGTGCTAACTGTGTGCAAGATTCTACCTCAAGGAGAACCTCACAGGATTAGAAAATCCATGTTCCAACCTTGAAAAGTCTCACTATATCACTTTCCTTGATTTCTACTGGGTGGCTACACAATTTAAAAAAACCATGCACCTAACAGTGTGCCTTCCCCTTATACCCCATCTCATTGTTCACGACTTTCGGTATGAGTTTCATGGTTTCTAAAAACTGTGTTGAAACCATTAACCTTTATAAATGACCAAAAAAAATTCCCAATGTTTTCCAAAACCTCACAAACAATACCCCAACTCTTTAAATACTTAAAAATAATATGTAAAGGATTACTTAATTGAAATAGGGGGTTCTACATTTTTCCCACCATTATCCTTTCCTTCCTTAAAAAGTAGAGAACCACTGTTGTCTTGAAAGAGTTCGGGCCATTTCTCAAACTTTTCCTTTTCCTGTTACCAAGTATCTTCCCAGATCCTAATAGGTTTCCAAAAAACCCATATTAAAATGATTCTTATACCATGAAATGAATTCTATTTCTTATACACTATCTACATTGGTAGTTGTACGAATAAAGAATCTGACTCTAGGTTAACATGATCCCATTGAATCACATGGTCGGGATCAGGATAATACTTTTTCAACTGAGATACACGAAACACATTATACATTTCACTGAAATATGGGGGAAAATCCAACTGATATTCCATAAACCAATAAATCCAATCATCTCAAAAGGGCCTATGTATCAATGAGATAACTTTCCTTGATTTCCAAAATGATGATGCCTATGCCTTGGAGAGATCTTCAAAAGCACATGATCACTCACCTTGAATGAAAATGACCGTTGACAATGATCCACATATTATTTATGATGACTTTGAGTTGTCTCCATCTATTTATTGATCAACTGAATCTTCTCCATTTTTTATTGGAAAAGGTTTGACCCAACCAGGGAAGTCTCACATGTTTCTACCCAACAAAGTGGAGAATGATAAGGACACCCATAAAATGATTCAAAAGGATCCATATGAATAATGCCCAGATAACTATTTTTATATGAGAACTCCACTAATGACACATGTTCTTTCCATGAGCCACTAAAATCCATTACACATTCTCACATCATGTCTTCTAATGTTTGTATCATCTGTTCAGATTGTTCATCCGTATGAGGATGATACGCCATACTCATAGTCAATTGATTCCCAAGATATTTCTGTAAGGATTTTTAGAAATGAGATGTAAACTTCAGATCTCTTTCTAACGCTATCCAAATAGGTACTCATTGCCTCTCTACCACTTATCAGATATATATTTTAGATAAGTAATACACTGTATGAGATTTTTGAATAGGGATTAAATGTGCCAACTTTGTGAGCTGATTTTCTATCACCCAAATGAAATCATGTTTCCAAAACATTATTGAGATACCTGTTACAAAATCCATGGCTATTTGATCTCATTTACAAATAAGGATAGGTAAATACTACAAGATACTTACGGGTCATTGATGCTCTGCCTTAACTTAAGTAACTCAAAATAAACTCAGCCTACATCCTTTTCATACCGAATCAAAAAAACTTTGCTTCCAATTATTTATAAATATTTTTTATTCTAGGATGAAAACCCTATATTGAATGGTTTTGAGTATAGAGAAGCTTTTTATAATAAGACATTGGTATAACCATCCAATTTTAAATCCAGAAAACTAAACTCCTATCCAGCTTCCATCCCTCAATGGTCTCTCCACCCTTAAGTTTTGACCTCATATCAATATATTTTGAATCATATTAATGTTCCTCTTTAATTGTCTCCATCAAAAAAGAAATGAACATGAAAGGAAAGAAAACCAAAACTTCATCTCAGTCATCACATTCAATGTGCATGTCAGCTAGGACCGACATCAATTGCCACTCATCTTAAGCTTCTTTTTCCAATTGAGAATAAATTTTTTTGATTAATATATCCAGCACATAATTTACTTTAACCGGAGTGTAAATCAAGTCAATTTGATACATTTAGAGATACTCCATCCATTTTCTTTGTCTTAGGTTCATATCCCTTTGTGATAAAATTTGTTTCAATCTCTTTTGATCTGTAAACACTATAAATTTCTCACCAACGAGGTAACAATGCAAAGTATTCAGAGAATGGATTACAACAACAAAATCAAAATCATGTGTTGGTTAGTTCTTCTAATGTAAACATAACTATCTTGATTCATAAGAAACAACATGGTCTCCCTACATGAGAACATATCCCAACCCAGATCCTGAAGAATCCCAATACACCAAGTACCCTTGTCCTGATTCCAGAAAAATCAAGATCAGTGATAATGTAAAGCGAACCTTGAGCTCTTGAAAATACTTATTACATTCATCATTCCATTGGAATGAAACATTATTACTTTTCAAAGCTTTCATTAGTAAGGAAATATGTGAAAATTCACAAAAAAAGAATTGGTAATAACTATCTAGACCAAGGAAACTATATTTCAAAAATAAATTATTTTGAGGTTTCCAAGATATAACAACATCTATCTTTTTATGATCCACAAAACACATCTTGTATATATAAAATGGAATAGGAAATATACTTATTATTTTAAAAAATCATACTTTGATAACTTGGAATACAAACGATGATCTCGTAATATCCCCAACACTATCACCAAGTGTTTCTCCTACTCAACCCTCATCCTTAAATACACCAATATTTCATTCGCTCACACTACCATAAAAGAATCTAGATTCCACTAAAATATATGATTCATCAATTCCATAAAAACTTTTGGTGAATTCCTAATACCAAAAATAATTACCATATATTCATAATGTTCATATCTACTCTTGAAGTCCATCTTTGGAATATCCTCCTTCTGAACAAGCAATTGGTGATATCCTGAGCGCAATTAAATCTTAGGAAACCACTAAGATCCCCTCAATTGATCTAAAATATCATAAATTCATGGAAGTGGATACCAATTAATTATCACAACTTGTTTAAGCTTATGATAATCCATACACAACTGAATCTTTTCATCTATCTTTTTGACGAACAAGATCGGTGTTGCCCATAAAGATATGCTAGGCCGAATGAAACCTTTGATTTTTAGATCTTCCAACTATACTTTTAGTTACCTTAATTATATTGGTTCCATCTAGTATGATGTAAGTGAAG
Source organism: Viscum album (assembly GCA_963277665.1). Taxonomy (NCBI): domain Eukaryota; kingdom Viridiplantae; phylum Streptophyta; class Magnoliopsida; order Santalales; family Viscaceae; genus Viscum; species Viscum album. The sequence continues at coordinate 626,176,505 of OY728165.1, forward strand.
TATAGATGGCCCCCAAAAGGAGATCAATTATAAACTCTACTTCTCTTGTGGGTGGAAACCCTAATAAATTTTCTTGAAAAAAATATAGATTATGATAAAAAATGCTAGAAAACTGATATTCTTGATCTCTTCCATCGATGACATGGTCAACGCTACTAACTAGTATGAGGTTATTTCAACTTCTGGTTCCAAAAAGTTTGTTTTACCTTCCTTTATATTTTGGTCTCCTCTAAAGATATTCTTGATGCCATCTTCAGTCACAAAAACTACCCTTCAGTTATTATAATTGATGTGAGCCTTGGAAATTGTTATCCAATCCATACCCATGATTATATCATAGCCATCCATATCAAGCATAGAGAAATTTCATGTCAACATAGCTCCATAAATAGTTATATAACATTATCTACACATATAGGCTTGAAATTTCTTTGACCAAGAGAGTTTGATGTTTCAACATATAAGGAATCATCTCAACATCTAAACTCATTAAATCAACATAACATGAAGCAGTAAAGGAATGGGATGCAACCGTATCAAACGAATCTTATATAAGGGTAGAATTCCAAAGAATCATACCTTTCACAATTTATGGTATACATTAATTATCAACAATCACCTACTAAGATCCATATAATTTCTTCCTCAAGAAACTTTATTCTTTGTTTTTCTATTTAGATTTCCCTTACTGAGGATCCATGGTGTTCATAGAATCACTATGGATAGATCTATTTCTGATAATGATTACTCTGTTGGCCTCATCCCCTTGAAGCATATGACGCCTATTACACATGAGAAGTGTCTCGAACACTTGACCTATGAGAACTATGATAATAGAATTTAAGATTCCCCGTATAGTTAAAATTGTTGCATGCTATAGGTTGTGACATACACTCTCACTTCATGTGGTCAAGAGAACCACATTTGAAACATCCATATTTTCTCTTGGATCTTGGAGGATGATTTACCTATCTAGTTGTTAGATTCCGAGACATACTCCCACCTTGGAATTAGATATCCCTCTTCCACTTTCTCCCATCAATAGAGTTCACATCTTTTCCTATAGTTATCAATATTCTCCCTCCACCTGTACCTTCTGAGATTTCCCTTTATCCCACTATCTCTCTATTAACCATATCTATATAATCTGTAGGACCCCGGAACACCCTAAGAGGGTAGGGGTGAATTAGGGTGAAAAATTTTTCTTTTAAACTAATGGATCTTGTTCCCACATTGGTAGAAACTAGTTTAACCTGTATGATTGATATGAGAATAAATAAAACATTCACATGCAAAGAGATGACACAACACTTTTTACTTGGTTCACCACTAAGGGCTACGCCCAAGGAGCATACACCGACAGGTTGTCGGTCATACCAAATTACATTATTCTTCACTAATTGTGGATTAAAAAGGATTGGGAACAATCACTATGTCCTAGGCTTACTGCCTTTACAAACGTTCAGGGATAGCTCACTGCATCCCTTGGGTCACTCCCAATGACTCCCCCTATCTTACTGCCTTTGGTGAAGTCCCACTCAGTTTATAGATGTGAAGGACTCTTTATCTTCGCTAATGAATACATCCTATGTTGTATGTAGATGCTCTGTTGAAGTCCAACTCTCACCTATAGACTAATATCACTTTTCACCAAAGGTATCGGTCAATCTTCCAGCTTACACGCATCCCCAGAAAGACTATCGTACTTTAACCACACCTGGGACGCTTCTCCAAGCCCATGACATAAGTTTTAAGACGACGTGCAAGTCTCAGTGCGCAAGTCCAAACTGGCGTGCAATTTTACCTCAACCACTTGCGCAAAACTCACTTATTCAATTTCAAACTTGTGCGACTCACATCCTTTTATGCCCAAACCGATTTTGGCACGCAACTAACAACTGTCGTGAAACTTTAACTTGTGCGACCCACCACCACTTGCGCGACCACAACACCTGCGCGACTGGAGCTCTAATTTTCTCTAAGTATGAACTTCGTATAGAATTTGGAGGGGTAAACCTATATTTATAGGAATTTGGACACCCTACGTGACGATTCACAAGTCTCCCCTCGATGCACAAGTTTCAGCGTGCAAGTCTCTACCCCTGCAAATCACATGCGCGACCAACTTCAAAACTTGGGCACCATTTTTCCCTTTTCCATACTTTGATGTTCTGATCTTGAAAAAAATTAGGTGCACAAGTTTCCTCTCCTTCAAGTACACAATGTTCAAGTCCCTTTTCCAAAAACACTTTTCTCCATTTGTCAATTTTGAGGTCCAGAAATTTGGCAAACACTGGAAAACTGTGCCACCTTCAATACTGTTATCTGCCTGAACTGTAAGATCACTTTGCTGGCACATATTCTGAACATCCACTGGGGACTGACAACAAACACAAACCATACTCCAATTCATGCATATAACGACAATCGTTCCAACATAATCCATTGTACATAGTAGTGTAATCTTCGAGTGAATATCCTACCTCATCCCCGATTCAAAAATGTGTGCCTTCAAGGAGGAACTAGCAGTAACATCAGGTGGAAAGTGGACTAAAATAAAAAATTTAGCTGCATATTCTATCATTTAAGGCTCTCCTGATTCAAGATGAAAAAATCCATTATTCTTGCAGTGCTAAATGAATGAGAATAGTTTTTTTTTGAAAAATTCTTCAAAATTTTCCCTTCTAATGCCTTGAAATAATTTATCCTAAACCGGTAAATTCCACCGTTGGAATGAAAGATCCTCCAACATATATGTCATCATCTTGACTTTAAGCTCTACTAGTGTGCTGAGGAAATTGAAGATATGATTCATCATATTTAGCCACACCTATGGATTCTCTGTTTCCAAGTCACCCCAAAATATTGGTGGATTATTCTTCTAGAATTGTATAGAATAATTCAGTTTCCCTGGTTTATCCCTTGTATTCCCTCTATCTATAGCCGAAAAGGCTTGAACTATACTCTGAACTAGCAGTTGGTTCACTTATACCTCAGGTGAAACCACATTCTCTATGTCTTCCTCTGGTTGGTTTGTTTGATGACTACCAAGTACCATATTCTATAGACACAAAAAATTCCCTAAGTCTTACTCTCTCACAATTGAAGGCTTAAAAATCTCAAAATATACCACTTCATATAATCACAATAGTGCTTTCTAAAGTTCAAAATTTCTACATTTAACCATTTCTAAAAAATCCCCCCATGCTTTTGAAAATCAAACCATTTTCAAAATACCACAAATATTCCCTTGTAAAAATATCACATTAGAAAAAAAAATTCAATATTTTTTGAAATTCAACACATCTTCAGCAAATCATAATCATCGCTCAAATTGAAATATGGATTCCTAATGGGAAGTCATTTTTTATAATGCTTGATATACTCATATCATTGGATAAACCCATGAAAATGAGATTCCAAATCCTATAATTGTATCCAAAACACTTATGTAACCAACTCCCTAGTAACTTGAAGATCACCGTAAAAAGTTAGCTATGTCTTTTTTATGTTCTACATTTCATGTAATCGAAATCCAAATCCTTTCTACAAACCCTACATAAGGAATATACCAAAATGTATTTCAACTTCAAGACCAAGAAAAGAAATCAAGTAAAATAAAAACAAAGACTAATACCACATGGAAGTTAAGGTCCGAACAAGATGATACCACATGTAAATATAAGAGATGAACCAGACATGATAGACACCATTTGTAATATCCCACCCCTCCTCACTGGGTTGAGTCAAGGTGGAATTTATACATGGCCTAAGTGACATCCCCAAGGCTCCAAAGGTTGGTAATAAATTCCAAGGGCATCAATGAAATTGGGGGAATATTATACCTATATAAATAAAACAACCACAAACAAACATACCATAACCAAATCTAATATATGATGAAAGAAAACAATGTAAGAAAACTCAAATTAATAAAATTGATATCAAAATAAAACTACAAAAGAGTACCACAATGTAATACAACTAACATAAAGGTACAATGTGGGAGACAAACCAACAAAAACTCAATGACACCAAAAAAACTTCAAAGCACCCAATATGCTCTATGCCCCAACTCCATAATATAGCCCAAGTATCACAAATCACTTCTAAAGAATTATGATAATTTACATTTTCCTGAGTCTTAAGGAAAAATATCTACAAAATCACTAAATTTACAAAGAAGGGGTGAGTAATGAAACTCAGTAGGTTTTCCCAAAAATTACTTCCCCAACCATGCCACTAGGGTAGAAGAAGTTAAAACATTTATATAAGAAAATTATATAAAATAATTTAAAATAATTTATCACAAAACCAACACTATTTCTACGAAATTTTTTTCCCAAACCAAAAGCATTTTACATGGAAAAAAACCAATAATGTTTTCCAACCCATTTCACAATCCAATTGGCATAACCCATTTTAACCCACGCATCCACACATGCATGCCTAGATGATAGTTCCATACTCATAAGTGGTCCTTAATCAATCTACCATGTATTTAAAGGGTAATCAATATCCCATTTTCTATTAAATCTTTAGCACAAAGCACTATGTCATATTTTAACAAGGCTTGGTAAAATGAAACATGAACACACTCCACCAAGTATTCTAAAAAACCATGCCAATAAAATCATGCCTATACCATTTAGATAAAAAATATTTTTATTGAAATATTTTCCACAAAACGTTTTTCTATGAATCAAACCAAGAAACTATTTTAAAATTAAAATTTTAGTGTCATTTATCAAATCACTTTTCACAAAAATTCCATAATTCCAAAAGAATCCACAAAACCATCACTAAAGAGGGTTTCTAACATGCTTGAACAAAAATCTCATAACCAATTAAAATCAATTTAAATAATTTTAAACTAATAATTTATGTTATAATAATAGTATTTGAGAGTGAATCCACCTACCATGGGAATTATGGAAAAAATAAAGAACGGCACGAAAGCATCCACAAAACCAGGTTCAATCTAAAAAAACCCACCTTAGATTTATTCCCCTAACATAAAAAAGGCTAAATATTATCATTATTGGAATAAAAAAGACTATATGTATCCACAATTGACTATATCTATGAAGTTTAAGGGGGGGGGGGAGAAAGTATATCTACGAAAAACCAAGAAAAACTACTACAAATGAAGACTTACCAAGGGAATATTAATTCAACACACCAAGAAACACCTTCAGATCACTTTAAATTCGATGGGGAAAGGTTCAACAACCTTTTCTAGGTATAATTTTTGAATTAGGGATGAAATGGAGGGAAAAATGAAGCTTAAAGGTTAATCCCAACCCAGATCCACATTTTTTGGATCTTATTTTCAAATCATTCATGGTTAGTCGCATAGTTTGGTAAATCGTGTGATAATTGTATGCCAACCTCTACCTCAAGGAGAAACATGAATGGTTTACCCACAAGGTTATAAAAAATGTGTTCTGACTATGAGATATACCATTATATCATTTTTTACAATTTCTCTTGGGTAGATGCACAATTTGGACAAATCGTGCACCTAACCGTGTGCCTTCCCCTTAGCCCCTGTATCATTGTTCATAGTTTCCTACATGAGTTTCACGGTTTCCGAAAACTGTGATCAAACTGTGAAACATTATTAAATCCAAAAAAATATTCCAAAATTCTTACAAACCCTCCCAAACTTCACCCAAACACATTAAATACTTAAAAATCATAAATAAAGAGGTAATTTCTAGAAACTAGGGGTGCTATAGATACATTTTATACATATATATTAAATCATTTCAAATTAATATTATTTTAACTATATAATAATTCATATACAAAAACCTATAGGTTTAAATTCTTAATAGATTATATATATAAACAACTTATTTTAAAACATTTTCAACATCTCTCACAAATAGGATTACATGATACTATTTTTGACATATCATATATAATACTCTTATTCATAACCTATGGCATGGAAACAAAAGAAAGGGTGATCTTTGATGCTCAGTAATTGTAAATAAAAGATATATAAATTAAGGTTCACAAGTGAAAATAAGATGATCATGTGGGTATGGGGCATAATCAAGGTGCATGGTTATAACATAATAGAATCATGCATAATAAAACATATATCATAAAACACGATTCATGGAATAAGTATTTTTTATAACATAAAACATGTGATATAGAAGTGTTGACACAGGAGTAAATAATCTCAACCCATGATAACATAACATAGGTAAATTTCATAACATAAGATTGTGACACAAACATAAGCTTAGAAATAATAACATATATCAAGCCCAAGAACCAAAATAATCACATAATAATGGGATATGGAAACCAAATTTCCATAATATAGTGGACTTGGGATAACAAAAAATGTCCCATAACATAGTGTACATAGGATAACAACCTACAGACCATCCCAATATTATGAAATTTAAAATTTTACCCAATGCATTAAGGGGTTATAACAGACCCACTACTCAAATAATGATAAACTATATATATTTATTCCATAGGAACATGAAAAAAACTTAATTATTTCATAAATTAATTATATAATGAAAAAGAAGTTTTTTTTCCAAAATTTATCGATAATACATTATCATTAGCCATCCAAAGAAGGAAATTGGATGATATCATTAGATAATGTACCTAATGATACATAAGAAATGTTAAATGATGTTTACATAGATTATTTTTATTAAAATATGATTAAAAAATTATTTGGATAATAAGAACAAATGTAATTTACTTTGGGTGACATTTATTTTAAAAGAAAATAATTCTAAAATAAATGGGAAGATATTTACCTTGAAAAATCATAAAATCATGGAGATGATGTTTCTTAAAGAAAATCAATGTAGATGACAGGAAAATGCATTCATATAAAAAATGTTTAAAAATAGATTTCATTCATACTTTAAAAATAAATATAAAGATATTTACAAAAAAAAATAAACCATATGAATTAATAGAAGTAGAGATAAGGATATTTATTAAACAAAAAAACATATGGATATAGAGGATAAATATTACCAATCAAAAATGAGATATAAGGCTAGATTACCTCATTTGAACCACTTTATGTAAATTATAAACCAAAAGGGAAGTAAAATGGTATAAGAAGATATAAAGCCAAAGAATAACTATATGAAAATTGTATATATGGGGTTTTATATTGAATTATCACAAAATTTACCAAAAATGAAATTTAGTCAAAACAATCTTGAATTCAAAGTGAGATTATAATAAAAACCCTTACCTTTTATCCAATCTTCCATGAAATCACTTTAACATCATATATAGTAAAGATAAAAATATTACTCTATTATTTTAGAACCTTATTAATGTTAATTAAATTTAATATTATTTAATTATAATAATTTATTACACATGTAATAGTTAGTTATTTTTTATTTTCATCATTAGATGTTTGTAATTTTGATTCTTTCGTACAAGTTCCATAATGGAGATATAGATCCTAATTAATTGATAAAAATATCATTATTTATAGATTATAAAAAATATTAGAATCATTTTTTCAAATTTGTTTCATTTCTATGGTCATTTAATGGATTTTATGGGTATTGTTCGTGATAATGGAATACTTGAAGAACCTGTTTCAGGTAATTTATCAATAATAATGAGTTACTTAAAAATGATCTTTTATTTTTGGGTAACACTATAGAAATATATTAAAAATTTAAATTAGAATTTAATATATTATATTAGTATTATTAATAACTTGATACTTATTGATAATTAAAATCATGGTGTTGGTATATCATCATTCCTGTAGGTTTTTGAACCAACCATAATAAGAACTCGCTATACTAGTGAATGATTAAGAGTTTAATGTTTTATAATAGGAGTATTATTTTATAAAAAGAATAATTTTATTAATATGAAATCATTATATGTGATTATTAAATTTATAAATAGTGGATATAGGAAGTTAATTGTAATAATTTTCAAAGAAATTAGATACATACATGTTGATTTCTCACCTTCTTGACACAAGGCCCCTCAAAATGAAGGATTTAGGATTCCTTTTTGGAACCAAAAGATTCTAAAAATGTATGAATGATATGGGATATGAAAAATGGTAAGATATTAAATATATAATTAAATGGTTTGATTGGTTTGGGAAGGGTAGAGGATTGGTACTTTCATAAGTCCATTTTGAGTTGTATTTTTGAAAATATCCATTTATTAATATATAATGCTATCATTTTAAAAGTATAATGGATAAAAAGTGGAAAATAATTGAATATGATCATGAATAATATTTTAATATATATATATATATAATTTTTAATGATATTTTATGTCTTTACCACTTAGTTTAATAATTTTTACTTTATTTTACCTTTACTGCGGTAACTCAATTTTAAGCTTGGTAACTTATTTTTTTTCCCAAAAATAAAATTGTCTTTATTATATAATTTCAATGTAATGATTACATATTTTAAATCCATTTAAAATAATTATTTTTTAAAATATAAAAAATTTTAATTTTAACTAAAGACATAATTTCTATATATAATTATTGTCAAATAAAAATGATATTTAAACATTAAGTATTGTTAATCGTATTTCAAATCAATTAGTGAATTATTGAGTATAAATATTTTTTTTTAAATTGAGTCATTACATTATATCCATCATTTTTAAATGATCAGTTAAAATTATTAAGATGAAAATACATAATTCTTAAAGAATAGTTGATTGAAAAATATCATTTTAACAATATACAATGGTATCCAAATCCTATTAAAACTAATTATTTTTCATCTAAAATTTTAATTTTTTCAGTACATAACTATTATAATATTATTTTTATTTTTTAAATTCATAAAATCATTATTTAACAATAATAATACTATTTATCTGATAAAAAATATATTTTTATATAAAAATTAATGAAATAATTATTTTTTAATTCATTCAAGAATTAGGAATTATATTATTTTAAATTTTTTACTAACAAATAAATTAATTCAATATACTTATTAGATGAATTCATATTCAATAACCATATTTTCAAAGACCATATTTACAATGAAAATATTTCTAATGACCATATATATAATAGCCAGATTCCATTCATATATATAGTATTAAATAAATTATTAAAATAATTCATCTTATTTATTTACTGTACTCTCAATGTGCTTATTATACTTCTCATTATCTTCCTTAATTCCATAGGTGAATGGGGAAAATCCATTTTTTTGTTAAAACATAAACTTTTATGAAATTTATAGGATATAAGCATAGAATAATGATCACAATACCCTTATACTGAAAAATTTATATTTTATTAGTAACATTATATATTTTAAAATATTATGTTTAATTTTTAAACCTATATTTGACATTTTAAATCTTATTTAACACTTTTCATTTAAATTGTTTTCATGCATTCTAAAATTAACATATATCAATTTTAGAATTTTAATTTAATTAAATGGATTTAAAAATTAGAATCATTAGGTTACATTTATTTAAAATGGACTATTTTTAGGTATAAAAATAATATTGCGAGGATTATTGTTAATAATTGCAATAATGAAAAAACTTTTTTTCTCAATGAATAGTTTTACTATAATTGTGTAGTTTTTATCTAATAAATTAAATAAATCATTTATAAATAATGATTATAATATAATTTATAAACCTATATATAAATATATTAATAATAATTCATTTAATAATTAATACTAAATATTATTAGGAACACTTGATTGTGAAATCATTGTTTTTTATACAAAAAACTAGTTTTATATATATTATATGCTTTAATTTAAAAGGTAATTTTATCATATTTATAAATTAAATATGATTAAATAGGTACTAAATTTTGTTTTATAAAACCCAAAATTGGTAATATGGGTTACCATATATTTATAATAAAATATCATTGACTTAGTTAAAAACTTGTTATTAATGTAAAAATCAAATGAGAAAATGTAAACATATATTAGTAAATAACTAAAAAAGTTTTAAAACTAGTGTGGAAATTATTTGATAAGGATTTAAAGCCAAATTAAAGCCCAAAATATATTATTTTAAAAATTTTAGGTCATTTACCTTTGAGTAGTATAGTGATTTCATTAAAAAGTAATGATTATTCAAAAAAGTATTGTTTTCTATAATTATAAATGGGACTCAATTCCTCCACTTGATACCACACCTATATCTTTTTATTTTATTTCGGAACACTTAAATTTTGTTCCAACTAGAACCATATCCCATTTTCATTGTCCTTTGGTCATCATTATTTAGCTTGATGCCTCCATTTCCAAGGATATTTCTAAGAGAAAACTAAAGCTCATGATGTAAGTATTACCATCCTCTTAGTCTTTTCTTATTAATCATCCCATTAATAACCTTTTACATACATAAAAATATAATTACATCATTATATATATTTTAATAAGATGTTATTATATTAATTAAACAACCAATATTTATTCATATCGATCCATTAAGGAAGAAATAAAAGTGTTATAAGTTCCGTGTGCAGACTACCACCTCTACGAATCGACGTATTCTATTTTTTTCATACCAACTCTCATTGATGGTTTTAATAATGGCATTGTTGAGTAAATATTAAATATATATATAATATAATATAAATATGCCTCTGAAATTTTAAATTATCATATACTTTATTTCTCTCTCATTCTCTACGAAATAAAAATGTTAATTGTGCGTCATACTGATCACCTTCTCCATAGAGTAATATATCTCATTTTCAGATAGTTTCATTATAATTTATTAAAAAAACATTAAATATTAATAAAAATATTAAATTTATCTTAATAAAATTATTATTCTCCTATAATAATGATATTATCTCTAAAATAAACCACTTTCATGACAATAATCATCTATTAATTTTAGTACGTTCATGCTTGGGTCGGTTTAACCACCGACATGAACAATGCTTTAGGAATATATCATGTATGAATATTTTAACTTAAATACTAATTCTATTACATATTAATAAAAAAATTATAGTTTTTATGGGTTCATTAATGGTTATATTAATCATTTTACTATATATTTAAATAACAATTTGATCGCTAAAATTATGAAAATAAGCCGACACCGATTCCACTTTCACACAACATAACTAAACAACTAATGGAAAGAGATAATATCATTACAAAGAAATAAAAGTTAAAAGTATAATATGTTATATTATCTAGTAATCATTAAATTTTTGATAAGAATAAAAACAACACCTATTTTAGAAAAATAGTACAAACGATAAAAATATATACACATGATGTTAGAAAATAGGTAAACTAACTAGAATTAATATAGATAATGATTATATATTAATAATATAATTGAAAATGGTTATGAGTAAGGTTATTTATCAAGTGATTAATATATATAGGGTTGTGATATGAGATGTTAAAGTATGTTTATAGAATTCAGGACATGAGGTAAGGGATTTCCATGTTAGATTCCTCTATTTTAGTAATATTTTGTATTATGAACCTAATTTACTTCATGTGGTGTATATACTGCATATTTAATATGTTATATCATGAAATTCCTTATATTTATGTAATTTTAATCGCTAACTTTCAATTATATTTTATTTAATTTCAAACCTAACATAATATATTTTTTTTCATGGAGTTTGTATGTATGATACTAATGTTATAAATATAAACTCTTCAATTATTAAGGGTATAAGATAGAAAATGTATACATTATGATTTTTTATAAATATTAAAGATTTAAAAGTAAAGGAAATAATTGATAAATCTCTTAGTTAATATTCAAATTATTAGGAAATAGGATGTTAATTCATAGTGGTGAATGTAAAGTAATATTTAATACTAAGATGAATTTAATTAAAGAATGTATATTTTCATCTTGTTTCTCTTATATGATAAGAGAAGTTTTGTGTTAATAAATATTTTTTATGAATAATTTGACAGGATGTTTTTAATGAACATTATTTAAGAATTATCTGATTCTATATCATGTTAAAAAATAATAAAAGGATAAAAATAGTTTTTATCCAAGAAAAAAGAGTTTATCCAAAATTTTGTTAAAATATTAGGGATATATTCCCACCCCCATCAATGAATTTTTTTAATAATAAATTATTCTATTAAAAAATATATAAACACATTATAATAATATATGGTATATGGATATAAATATACTATTTTTAGAATAATACCACTCTAAAATTAGTCTTATTTTCTAACACAAATATGTTTGTCTTTCATATAATTATATTATAGAGAGATTGTAGTTTCCAAAAGGCATATAACAATGTGTTTGGAGATAGATACTTAAAAAGTTAAAAATAAAATATAATTCTAGTAAAAATTCGATATTAATGAAAGCTTATATGCTAAATGATATTAGGATGGGTTGGAAGTGAAATAATGTAAAAATACATTTAGATAGAAAAATGGAATAAAGGATTTTTTTAATGGAATTGGATCCAATGATGATGGTTATTATGGATTTGAAAAGAGTTTTATATAGATATTTAAAGTTATTAACATCATAATATTGGATGTTCATATGTTAAGGATCTTGAATACTTTATTAAAAATTTTAAACATTATGAATATGATTCCTATTTCACAACATTATTTGAAAATTATTTCAATATAAATGTTAAAATTTAAATATTTATTTCAGAGGTATTTTATCATATGGTTAGATAGATATGTGGCATGAATTATGTAGATATGTAATAATATTTTCAAATATCAAAATTTTATGTGTACATAAAGCCTTTCTATAGGTCTATCATATGTGAAATTATTAGTTGAGATATTATGTAAGGATTTTTAAATATTTATAAATGATTTTAAAAATATTAAATGTATCATGTTATACAAAATTCATTATTCAATTTATCATTCTTTCAATAATGATTTGTATATTCCATGAATTGAAATGATAATTGGCCTCCCAAAGTAAAATGTTAAGTTATCCCTAATATATGATTGTCACATAGTATTATAGGTTATGATATACTATTATATTTATTATTATTATGGTTCTTGTATTGAGATACTGAATATTTTCATGATTAACAGAATGTGTTTTTTGCACTAGATGATCCACTAAGTATACCACATGGAGTGTCATACACCATGTATTTGTTTTAAAAGGGGTTCATGTGTCATAATAAATCCAGCTACCTAATTTTATAAATATACCTAACCTGAGGGACTTCAAACATTGATAAATTTCTTGTGCATTACTTGAAACTTATAAAATATGGGGATGATTGTGTATATTTCTAATCATGTTATCAGTTAGAGGTTAAAAAAGATAAGATCAATCCTCTCATATAATGAGTAATATTTTTGGTAACTTGACTAAGATAGACTAAATAACTATTTGTGAATACCAAGATATGGTACACATTATGTTTTTATCCATTTGGGTGAGGGGAATATAATATTCTCATATACTTAGATGAGTGACATGTGATTTATTCATCCAATTGGTTAGTCTATAATTAGAAAATTGAGAATTTATAAGTAGGATACATAGTATTGAAATAATCCATGACCTATGGAAACTCATTTTCCTAGAAAAAGTGATTATATGATTAATAATAAGTTTATATGATGAACTTGGTTGAAAATGGTATAAAGAGACATGTGGTTGAAAGTAATCATACCAAATACCATTTTCACTTGAGTATCACAGATGATTTTTTAGAGGAAACTATTTACTTAAATTTATTAATTCAGGAATTTATATTTCTTATCTATAGTATAAAGGCTCATTATATCACACTTTTTTGTTGACTTAATAGGGATTATGTTTTACAAAACTCAAATATATTCTCTATAAGTGTTTTAGAGTTCATCTAGAAAGTGTTTTGAATAGAAATTCACACAGTATTATATATGATACGACACATGGTGAACATTATGATACATTTCAAAATATATTTTGTAAATATAAAAAATGAGTTTTTAATATGGTTTCACAGGTTATTATATATGATACAATATATAGTGAATTAGCAGGATGTCTAATAGGATTTAGTACAAGTGAGAGATGGATTGATTTATTCCCTAAATGAAATATACATATCATTAATTTTTTTTTATATAATTTTATATGAAATTTTTATCTTATTGATTATATAATTATTGAAAGCCTATGAATTCATATACCTTGAATTTTTCATATGTTAAGGATTAATAAAATATATTTTTTCTCTTATAAAACTATTTATATTGTATGAACATGGACAATTTGTTGGGATGTGAATAATTTTATATGATTTATATAACACTCCATGATAAGAAATTATATTTGAGTGTTTAGATACAATGATCAATAATATTTCACCAAACATATATCATTAATAAATGTTTCTTATATTAAAATATTTAAAATAATTGTTCATTCCAATCGATATAAATGGTATGTTAGTGATGTTATTACTCGAACATTTCTAAATATTTGACTAAATAAAATAGAATACCATGGTGTGTCCCAAGGGATTATATTAGGAGGATGATACTACTAAAATATACATCAATGAAATAAATTTTTCCCACCTATTCTCTCTTGAATCTCTCTTTTTCCACCATCATTTTCTACCCATGGTACTAGCATAACAAGAATGTGAAGAGGGTCCTACCCAAGTTTCCAGGTGATTCAATTTTACTATGGATACAACATAAAGGTGGAAATCTATTAGTATATCCTAATGGATCTTATAAACTATGTGATTAATGGTCAGATTTATTTTATTAATCAGTTCACTATTCATAAATATAATCTCCATTTAAAATTTACATGGTTTTAGTTTCAATTCAGGTTGATCGTGGGTTTATGAAATCTAATGTCATACACTACAATGTAAAAGTGTTTTTTGATCTTTTTAAACCTAATGGATATCTCTTAAAAATAATGTTTAATGGAATTTTTGACAATGTAGTTGTGTTTGGAATGGGGTTTCTTTCTAGGATAGGTATAAATAATTTTTTTGGTGTCGATTTGTGGGATGAGTATTTTTTGGGGTTTTTTAAATCCTTTAATTACCAGAATAAAAAAATATAATATATATATTTGTTTAATTTCATTATTTTTTAAATGGAATTGAGGTGAACATGAGTCGATGACATGCCTTTTATGCATATTTTGTGTATAATATATTTAATTAACTGATATAACCTTGATGAGAGGTAATAATATGAGACTTTAAAAGAGTAATAATTAATGTGAGTTAAAAATCAATTATGGGGATGATTTTATGGGGTGGAATAATATCTCTTCCAAAGTTGATTATCATCTATAGTAAATTCAATAGAAATCATATTACACTTTTTTAAATTTTCATAAGATAACCTTAATGAATCTTTCTCTCCCTCACAATGTAACCAACATATGTTCTTTATAATTTCCTTATTTTTAACGGTGGTGGTTTCAATGAACTGTGTCGAAGTTGATTTTTTTTGGAAATAATATTTCACTAATAAGGTAGTACTCTCTATATAAACCACACACCTACATTATATTTTTTTGATGTAATCTACTTATTCTCATGATCAAATCACAAATTTCTTTAAGGCAGTGTAATGAATAATTTTATTAATAATTTAAATTCAATAAATTACCAAAAATTTGGTTTTAATTTAATTTTAAGATTATCATCAATAATAATTCCTGGGAATTAGAATAGTTAGTAATTTTATTAAATTTATTTCCCTGATAATGATTTTATAGTGAATAAATAATAAATTTTCTTTCAAAAAAATTTCCAATAGAATTTTATTTCAGCAACAAACATATAGTGTTTTATATACTTAACAATATTGCTATTTAAATGAAAATATTTAATTATAAATTTATTCCTTAATGAGTATTATTTTTTTATAAAACTAAAATTATGTTTTTTATTATCGTGGTAATTGAGAATTTATTTTGGATTTCTAATAACTAAAATACTAAAAATATGAATAGATATTTCAATGAATTAATAATTTGGGTAATCATCCAATCACATGAATAATTGATTTCAAACAATAATTTTTTTTACAATGTGTGATTAAATATTTTTTAATAAATGGATTATGTTATGGGATAAACATGTGGATAAAGGCACCATGATTATATAAGTTTCTATTTCTATAATTTTTCTTAGTTGATTTATCTAACAATGGGTTTTCATGCTGGTGGAATTTTATATTTTAGGACCCAAACTTTTACAAATGAAATTACCTTTTTAAATTAATAAATTTCATATTTATGTAATTTAGAAATTGAAAACACATACACTACTTTAATTATATTAAACCATTATAAGTTATATCCTATCAGATTCAAAAGAAATTTAAGCATCATAACCATTTATAATATATTTTTTAACAATTACCCTATGATTAGTATATATTAAGGGTTATAATAAAGTCTTATTGATATAAACTAAAGTAGAAATGACCTTGAGAAGTAGGATCCTGCCCTATGTATCCCATTTATCAGAGCTTCCAAAGGAGATAGAATCTCTAGGATTTCCATTGAATAATCTGAATCTAATATCCAACAACTAAAGCATGAACAAAACCATTTATAGGAAAAATTAAATCTCATTGAGATCATGATTCAAATCATGTTCATCAAACCTTTCATGACCCCTTCCATCAAAGATGCCCCTCCCGGGTTGGCAATGGTGAAAGGGAGATAATGACCCCCGATTCCTGCCTCCAGTTGGCCCCGGGGTGGCGACTAGCACCAAGGGTATGCGTTTTCACAAATATGGGAGGCATTTCCCTTTTTATTAATTAAGACCGGGAAATAGGAAAAGTCAACAACCAAAAGAAGAATAGTACAAGTGTATAGAAATAACCCAAACGAATCCCACATGCATGTTTAAACAATTCTGAAACAAGGTACATGTACAAGAAAGCTAAAAGTACAATACCAAAAGAAACAGAGTACATAAACTGCAACAAATCCAACTATCCCGACTAGTAGGGTCCCGAACGGCCCTGGTAGTCCTCCTGGAAACCTGAAAGTAAACGTAGGGTGAGCATACAAGTATACTCAGTAGGGAAACTTAAAGCTCTCATGCATAGGTGGGGAGACAGCCTAATGTCCCGTGAGAACAACAAAAGAAACCAACCTAACAAGGAAATCTATCCACACAACCTCACCATCCACACTCACCAAAAACACATAACAACGGGTAGTAGTATATAAGAAAAAGAGTATTGGGTAACCCACACCATTTCCCACTAGTTAGCTGCTCTTCCTAATGGCGAACGTCCTGATGCTACCACACTCTTCCCGCCCACACACACTTGGGCCTCAAGAACCACATATCCCGCCCGCACACACATGGGCTTCACAACCATGTATCCCGCCCGCACACACCTGGGCCTCACAACCACACATCCCACCCGCACACACCTGGGCCTCACAAACCACACATCCTGCCTGCACACACCTGGGCCTCACAAACCACAATCACATCCCCACTCGAACACACCTGGGCCTCATCCCGAATATTCTTGGTAACAGTAAGCCTACCCGAAGAGTCTTGGGCTAATACCACCCCAATCGAAACCTACCCGAAGTACCTTGGGTGTAAGGTCACCTCAAGCCATCACACCCTATGGAAGAAGGAGCAGGAAGGTGCTAATAAATAAGGGAAAAAACACCCTCACCCATGAAATGGGAGTGTTCGACACTAAGTTCTTAACATGGGTGGGGTGCGGCAAAACACATAGATAAAGATATATATATTTATACCAAACACACAGCCCAACCTATGGATTCTAAATAGAGAAACTGAGCACGTGCCTTGACACTACTACTAAGAAGCATGCATACAACAAACAACCCCAACCCTATTT
Source organism: Viscum album (assembly GCA_963277665.1). Classification (NCBI taxonomy): domain Eukaryota; kingdom Viridiplantae; phylum Streptophyta; class Magnoliopsida; order Santalales; family Viscaceae; genus Viscum; species Viscum album. Next base: position 626,194,372 of record OY728165.1, read on the forward strand.
AGGTTTTCATGTTTCATCAGTAATAGTTTATTAGTTCCTTAACTTCTGGGCAACTATCAAACCAGATCGAGCGTTCTGTAGAACAAAATCCCTACCAACCACAAATCAAGTTAGATAAAACACAAGCAACACAACCCAACCTTTTATCATCTATCAAACCCCATTGATTTTTCCCATGTTCATTATCTTCCCCCACAGTTTATTTATCAACTTTCCACTTTCTTTTAATAACACAACCCAATACTGCAGACTTGCTGCCACTATAACCACATCTCCACCACCGTATCACAAAACCAGGCTCGTGCCACATCATCGCCCCTTTAATATTATTTACCGCAGCCCCGCCGTCCATCCTATTCGTAACAACTCAGGATCCACCCCATGTAACCAAGACAACATCCACATGTTCATTATTTCATATTGTTCAACCGGGGTGATCACACAAGGGTTCCAGATTTTAATCATCCAACTTTACGTGATTAACCAATTTCCACATTCCACAAAGTTTTCATCCAAAAAACGGTCTAGAAATATAGGGAAACATTTAATTGCACAAGCAAAGGCCCCTAACGACCGTTATTTTCAGTAGGCATAAGACTATTCAATTCACAACATAACAATAAGATAAAAAAAGATAAACAACTTCCCCATCCCTGTTCATTAATAAGTTATTATCTTTATTTATTAGTTCAACCATATATCATGAAAAAATAGGATACCCACACCACATGATGCACAAAATAGAGAGACAATCGTAAGATCCCTACCTCTACAGGTTCTTATCACAACTCTCCCCCGGAACCGCTTTAGAAGACGTCCGTAGGCGTCTGTTACTTCTCTCAAAACCCAGAAAAACCTCCTACGGTGGAAGCTGGGAAGGAAAGGATGAAGGGAAAGCAATAGATACAAGCTCAGAAGTTCCGCCTCGTTGTTACAATCCCATGGCCACGGACAGATCTTAAATTGGAGCTCAGACGAAGAAGTTATAAAGGAAAAAAGCTTTGGAGTCTCTCGGGAGAGCTCTGCTCGAAGGAGAGGGGAGGAGAGGAGTGATTTGAAGAGGAGGAGAGGCCCCCTCCTTTTATAGGCGAGAAAAACAAAAGTACACATCGTTTACTTTCTAGTACCTGGCGTGTAATCATCCATTTCACACGGTCTCCACGCGGATTCCAACACGACATTCAGCGCGCCACATGGTTGTTGACTTGTCAACACATGGTTTGAGGGTAACGCGTACGTGGGGAGGAACTACACGACATGTAGTATAGGCTACATGGTGTGTACTCATTTATTTCACGCTGCAAGGACACGCCTTCAACATGGCACACGGCTGTTGATTGGTCACCACACGGTTTGAGGGTAATGCATACGTGGGGAGGAACTACACGTCCTGTAGTATGGGCTACACAGCGTGTAATCATTTATTTCATGCGGCAACGACATGCCTTCAACATGGAACACAACCGTTGACTAGTCAACACACGGTTTGAGGGTAATGCATACACGAGGAGGAACTACATGGCGTGTAGGATGGGCTACACGGTGTGTACTCATTTATTTCACACGGCAAGGACACGAATTCAACACGGGGTATACCCGGCAAGGTGGTACATGGCGTATACTCACACTACACGGCGTGTAGTTACAAAATTATGAAAAGTGTGGGAAAAGTCCATTCTACCCTCCAGAATACTTCATGACCCTCTTTTTTGCAAAGGAATGGGCCGGAGAGGTCCGGGCCATTACATCAGATACCTCTTAAAACATTATCGTCCCCGAGAATTCAGAAACCAACCTAGAGGAACCAAACAAGACACCTCTTAGGGATCTCATTATAACAGGAACCCAACCAACAACTCTAATCATATGTGTTAGGAATTATTTCTCCTATGTCAAGATATTATCTGATTTAGCCGGCACTGACTCGCCTGCACGGGTTTAATCGCATCCGTATTAATGTGTATCGATTAAGAATTGGGTCTTCCCACTTCCATATATTAGGATTTTTCAACTTACACTGCCCCCAACACCGTACAACCAAAACACTGTCCGAACACGTGACTTGGGGAAATTCCTTCTCCCATATTGAGATATTATCCACTTTAGGCAGCACTGACTCACCTGCATGGGTTCAATCGCATCCGCATTAATACGCCTCGATTAAGAATCAGGTTTTTCCCTTCCCCAGACATCTGGACACGTTACACACTTCCAGAGAACAATAAAATAGTATGTCTCACATCCAACAAGTCAAGCATTCCATATATTAATGGTATATAGCATAACATCAAAACAAGCTCAGAAGAACAAAGAAAAACAAAAGTCAAAACAACTCCGGGTACTGAGCGTGCATCTGATCCTCTCGTTCCCAAGTGCTTTCCTCGAGGCCGCCATGCCTCCACAACACACGAGGCAAGGATATGGTTCATCAACGTAGCACCTTCTCTTTAAGATCCTTGATTCTGACTGGTCGTTCCTTGGAGGTCACGTCGTCTCCCATATCTAACTCTCCCCAGTCGATAACGTGAGAATCATCGTGTAAGTACCAACGAAGCTGGGAGACGTGGAAGATGTCATGGACCTTCTCCAACTGAGGTGGCAGGGCCAACTGATATGCCATCTCACCAACTCGCCTCAGCACCTCGAAAGGTCCAATGAACCTAGGGGAGAGATTACTACCCTTCCCAAACCTCTGCTGCCCCCATCGAGGGGAAACCTTCAAGAACACATGATCTCCCACCTCGAACTCCAAGGGCCTCCTCCGACAATTAGCATAAGAATTTTGTCGGTCCTGAGTCGCTTTCATCCTCTCACGCACAAGATGGACTTTCTATGTGGTGCTCCGTACCACCTCTGGCCCCAGAGCACCTGTCTCTCCAACCTCTGCCCAGCAAATGGGTGAAAGACATGGTCTTTCATACAAAGCCTCAAATGGTGCCATGCCAATAGTAGAGTGGAAGATGTTGCTATTGGAAAACTATACTAAAGGCAAGTGTCGCACCCATTATCCTCCAAAATCCAGAACACATGATCACAACATGTCCTCCAACGTCTGGATAGTCCGATCTGTCTTCCCATCAGTCTGGGGGTGGAAAGTAGTGCTAAGGAATAGCTGGGTTCCAAAAGCATGTTGTAACCCCTTCCAGACTCGTGAGGTGAACCGAGTATCCTGATCTAAGACGATAGTCTTCGGAACTCCATGAAAATTCCCCACCTCATCTACATACCTCTGTGCTAAGGTACTCACCGGGACTAACTCCTTAATTGCTATGAAGTGAGCTGATTTCTTCAGCCGATCCACCACTTCCCAGATAGAATCATAACCACCCTGAGCTCTGGGTAATCCTGTGATGAAGTCCATCTATATGTCATCCCATTTCCACTCGGGGACATCTAAGTGATGCAACAAACCACTGGGAACACGGTGTTCAACCTTTACTTACTGACACACTAGGCACTTATCCATGAAATTCGCCACTGTCCGTTTCACCCTGGGCCACCAAAACTGTTCCCTCAGGCCTCAGTACATTTTTGAAACTCTCGGATGCACCGTAAAGGCTGTGCTGTGGAACTCATGGAGAACTCCCTCACGCATTGCCTCCGGAACAAAAAACTTTCCATGAAAGAGAATCCGATGTCGGTTGTCCTCTGACCATCCTTCTAGAGCGTTCCCCTGATTGATACTATCCCGCATTAATTCCGCCTCGGAGTCTCCCCACAGAGACTCTTCCAACTGCTGCAGTAAGGAGGACTGCACCGTCATCTGAAACAAACAGCCTCTAACACCCTCTACACTTGCATCCAAGTGCAAGGCAGCCAACTCCCCCATCGCTTTCCAAGCATCATCAGATTATCGAACCACTTCCTTATGTGAATTCCTGCTCAGGGAATCAGCCACAAAATTTCCCTTACCTTTAGTGTAAGAGATCTCGAAGTCATAGTCTTGAAGAAACTCGACCCATCTCTGTTGCCGTAAGTTCAGGACACGCTGGGAGAAGATATAATGTAAGATCTTGTGATCTGAGAAGACCAAAAAGCGCTCCCCAAAGAGGTAATTTCGCCACAACTTCAGTGAGAACACCACTACTGAAAGCTCTAGGTCGTGGGTGGCATAGTTACGCTCGTGAGGGCGAAACTGCATAGACCCATAACAGATCAAACCCTTTTTCTGCATCAGTATACACCCCAAACCAAGGCCAGAAGAATCATAAAACACCTCAAACAACAACCCTACCTATGGTAACCTGAGTAATGGAGCACTAAACAACTTCTCTTTCATGTAGTCGAAAGCTTCCTGGCACTGCTCGCTCCATAGGAAGACCTAGTTCTTCCTAGTCAAAGATGTTAATGGAGGAACAACTCGAGAGAACTCTGAAATGAACCCCCGATAATAGCTTTCCAACCTTAGGAAAATACGAACTTTTGGCATGCTCTTGGGTGCTTCCCAAGAAACAACTTCCTCCACCTTCGACGGGTCCACTGAAACTCCAAGAAGAGACACCACGTGCCCAAGGAAGTGTACTTCTTGCGTCAAGAACTTACACTTTGACAATTTCCCATAAAGTTGGAGGTGCCGAAGGACTTCCAAGACTTCCTTGAGATGATCAACATGCTCTTCCTCTGATCTTGAGTAGATTAAGATGTCATCGATAAACAGAATGATGAACCGGTCCAGAAACTCTCATAAGACGAAGTTTATAAGCCCCATGAACACAACTGGTGCATTCGTAACTCCAAACGGAATCACTACAAACTCGAAGTGCCCATATATGAACCTGAATGCTATATTCGAGATTTCACTATCCTTTACACTCAGCTGATGATATCCAGATCGCAGATCAATCATAGAAAACCAATATGCTCCCCTCAACTAGTCGAAGAGATCATATATCCTTGGAAGGGGGTAACGGTTCTTGACTGTTACCTGATTCAACCTTCGGTAGTCTATGCATAGCCTGAGACCACCATCCGACTTCCTCATGAACAAAATTGGAGCACCCCATGGTGACACGCTGGGTCGAACAAAACCCTTCTCCATCAAATCATCAATCTGAATCTCCAACTCCCGCAACTTTGAAGGTTCCATCCGATAAGGGGCCATCAAAATCAGACGGGCACTATGTTGTAAGTCTATCCCAAACTCAACGCCACGTCAAGGGGGTAGAGTCACAACCTCGTTGGTAAATACATCGAAAAACTCCCCAACAACCTCTGGAATATCCATCATCTCAGTATCAGCTGGAACCAATGATAACCCGCCTAACAAGGAAAGGAGAGGCTTCGCATGCTGGCTTCCCACCTGGTAGCTCCTCTTGCCAACAAAAGCTACATGCTACCCATCCATGTCGGAGAACACGAATCTTCTTCAAAAGCAGTCAATAATGGCACTAACAACAAATATCCAGTCGATGCCTAGGATGACATCGTATGGATACATCTACAGTAGAAGAAGATCCCCACTAGATCTATGTGGTCCCAGCGTCAGCCTACATCCCCGGAAAACACAAGATATGTTGGTCAGACCTTCAACTAGTGTACTCAGCACCAGGGGTACGAAAATTCTCTCTACGTATAGACCTAAATCATGGGCTAGACCGGGTGCAACAAAGGAGTGCAAAGCTCTCGAATCGAACAAAGCAGAAACAAGAGTGCTGAATAAACAAATTGTACCTCACACCACCTCTGGTCCTGCCGGAGCTGCCAACTCTGCTGCGTGCAACTGTCCACGCCCAGTTCCTCTACCTCTCTGATGTCAACCACCTCCCCGACCACGCCCTAGTCGAGGTCCCTGAGGAGCACCTTGAGGTCGGACTTCTCCTATAATTTTTTCCCTTGGAGCTGCTGGAAGGGCCTCGCCGGCAACTGGTGCTGCTGAGGCGGGCGCTGAACCTGCCCACCTCCACCGTACTGAGCTCGGGTCGGGCACCGACTCTGAATGTGTCTGAAACCTCCACAAGAGAAACACTTCGGTCCTGGGCTTGTGAAAAAGGGACGAGGACCCGAAGATCTGAACTAGAATGGCTGGGGCCTGCTCCCTACTGGCCTGAATCTAGAAGGTCCCGTCATAGGAGACCTGCTGCTGACTACCTTCCCTTTCGACGAACCCAGCTAGATCCCCTCTCGTGGTTCAACTCCCTATGAGTGAATCCTCTATACAACCTTTTCCGTCTTCTGTACGGCCAAGTATGTCGGAAGGGTGAAGGGGGTGACAACATAATGGAGCGAAGGATGAAGTGCCTCCTCCAAACGTCTCGCCCGAGACTCCTCATTCGAAAATAGATCTGGAGAAAAGTGCAGGAGATCCTTGAACTCGATCCCCAACTCTCATACTGACATACTCCCCTGTTGGAGGGAGAGTAACTCCTACCGCTTCTCTGCCTTGATCATGGAAGAAATAAATTCCTCTCGGAACTCATTCTCAAAGTCATCCCACAGAACCTCTACCTCTGTCCTATCCCCAAGGTAGAGCGTCCACCACTGGCGCGCTGTACCTCTCAGCTGACTGACATCTAGGGGAACCCAATACTCTTTTTGAGCACAGATCAAAGTAAAAGTGATCCCTAGATCCTCAATCCACCCCTTTGTCTCCATATCCAAAGTACTACCCTCTTACTTCTTGAGGGTTTGTCGTTGGAAGGAACGGAGAGTCTTCTGCCACTGGCTATCTTCCTCCTCTCAGTCAATCCTCAACTGATCGACCACCTGAATCTGCTAGGCCTCAGCTATCTGAGCCACCAGGGGATGACGTCCAGGTGCCATAGCTATATAGTAAACAAAGAACACCTAAGCCCGAGTAGCAAGGAAATTTCTCAAGGTTTCATTTTATCACTTTATTTCTTTCCCAGAACACCCAAATCGAGTAAAACACAATCATGATGATTCATGTACCTTCCCTAGGGTCTCTACCCTGAAATCAATGTAGTATCACTTGGTTGTTCGGTAGGCTCAGAGTTCTTGCATCGGATCATGGGGGGCCCTAAAATCTCATGTCCTAGCCAGTCTTCCCTGGCCTATGTCACCCACCAAGATCAGCCAACAGTGTCTCCCTACAATCCCATGCAATCCTCACTGTGACAAACTCTAGACTCCATCCTATCTCTCAACCATCACCTATGATACCATTCTGTCATGACCCCCTTACAACAAAGATGCCCATCTTGAGCTGGAAATGGTGAAAGGGAGATAATGACCCACGAGTCCCGCCTCCAGTAGGCCCCGGGGTGGCGACTAGCACCAAGGGTATGAGTTTTCACAAATATGGGAGGCATAACCCTTTTTATTAATTAAGATCGTGAAATAGGGCAAGTAAACCAAAAAAAAGAACAAGTGTATAGAAATAACCCAAACCAATCCCACATGCATGTTTAAACAATTCTAAAACATGGTACAAGTACAAGAAAGCTCAAAGTACAATACCAAAAGAAACAGAGTACAACAACTGGAACAACTCCAACTGTACCGACTAGTAGAGTCCTGCACGACCATGGAAGTCCTCCTGGAAACCTGAAATTAAAAATAGGGGAGCATAAAAGTATACTCAGTAGGGAAACATAAAGCTCTCGTGCACAAGAGGGGAGACATCTTAATGTCCCATGAGAACAATAGAAGAAACGAACCTAACAAGGAAATATATCCACCCAACCTCACTAGGAATGCTCACCAAAAACACAAAAAAATAGGTAGTAGTGTATAAGAACAAGAGTATTGGGTAACCCACACCATTTCCCACCAGTTAGCTGCTCTTCCTAATAGTAAACGTCATGACGCTACCACATTCTTCCCGCCCTCACACACCTGGGCCCCAAGAACCACATATCCCACCCGCACACACCTGGGCCTCACAACCACGTATCCAGCCCGCACACACTTGGGCCTCACAACCACACATCCCGCCTGCACACACCTGGGACTCACAAACCATACATCCCACCCGCACACACCTGGGCCTCACAAACCACAATCACATCCCCGCACGAACATAGCTAGGCCTCATCTTGAAGATTCTTGGGAACAGTATGCCTGCCCGATGTGTCTTGGGCTAATACCACCCCAATAGAAACCTACCTGAAGAGCCTTGGGTGTAAGGTCTCCTCAAGCCATCACAGCCTATCGAAGAAGGAGCAGGAAGGAGCTAGTAACTAAGGGAAAAACACCCTCTCCCATGAAATGGGAGTTTTCGGCACTAAGTGCTTAACATGGGTGGGGTGTGACAAAACACAATGATATAGATATATATATGTATACCAAACACACAGCCCAACCTATGGATTCTTAACAGAGAAACTGAGCACGTGCCTCGATACTACTACTACGAAGCATGCATACAACAAAAAACCCCAACCCCATTTAGGTTTTCATATTTCATCAGTAATAGTTTATTAGTTCCTTAACTGCTGGGAAACTATCAAACAAGATCAAGAGTTCTGTAGAGCAAAATCCCTGCCAACCACAAATCAAGTTAGATAAAACACAAGAAACACAACCCAACCTTTTATCATAAATCAAACCCCATTGATTGTTCCCACATTCATTATCCTCCCCACCAGTTCATTTATCAACTTTCCACTTTCTTTTAATAAAACAACCCATTACTGCAGCCCTGCTACCACTATAACCACATCTCCACCACCGTATCACAAAACCAGGCTCATGCCACTTCATCACCCCTTTAATATCATTTACCGCAGACCCGCTGCCCATCCTATTCGTAACAACTCAGGATCCACCCCACGTAACCAAGCCAACATCCACATGTTCATTATTCCATTTTGTTCAACCGGGGTGATCACACAAGGGTTCCAGATTTTAATCATCCAACTTTACGTGATTAACCAATTTCCACATTCCACAAAGTTTTCATCCACAAAACGGTCTAGAAAGATAGGGAAACATTTAATTTTGCAAGCAAAGACCCCCAATGACCATGATTTTCAGTAGGAATAAGCCTATTTAATTCACAACATAACAATTAGATAAACAAAGATAAAAAACTTCCCCATCCCTGTTCTTTAACCTGTTATTATCTTTATTTATTGGTTCAACCGTATATCACGAAAAACAAGAGGATACCCACCCCGCATGATGCACAAAAGAGAGAGACAAAGGTAAGATCCCTACCTCTACAGGTTCTGATCACAATGATCCCCCGGATCAACTTTAGGAGATGTTTGTCGGCGTCCATCGCTTCTATCAAAACCCGGAAAAACCTCCTCGGGTGGAAGCTGGGAAGGAAAGGCCGAAGGGAAAGCAGCAGATACAAGATCAGAAGTTCCTCCTTATCGTTAGGATCCCATGGTCATTGGCGGATCATAAATCGGAGCTCGGACAAAGAATTTATGAAGGAAAAGAGCTTTGGAGTCTCTCAGAAGAGCTCTGATCGATGGATAGGGGAGGAGAGGAGTGATCTGAAAAGGAAGAGAGCCCCCCTCCTTTTATAGGCAAGAAAAACTAAAGTACACGGCGTGTACTTTCTAGTACACGTTGTGTACTCGGCCATTTCACATGGTCTCCATGCGGATTCCAACACAGCATTCAACGCGGCACACGGTCGTTGACTGGTCAACACACGGTTTGAGGGTAACGCGTACACGGGGAGGAACTACACGGTGTGTAGTATGGGCTACACGGTGTGTACTAATTTATTTCACGCGGCGAGGACACGCCTTCAACACGACACACAACCTTTGACTGGTCAACACAGGGTTTGAGGGTAACGCGTATGCGGGGAGGAACTAGACGACGTGTAGTATGGGCTACACAACATGTACTCATTTATTTCACACGGCAAAGACACGCCTTAAACATGGCACACGACCGTTGACTGGTCAACACACGGTTTGAGGGTAATGCGTATGCGAGGAGGAACTACACGACATGTAGGATGGGCTACACAACGTGTACTCATTTATTTCACACGGCTAGGACACGGCTTCAACACGGGGTATACCCAGCAAGGTGGTACACGAAATGTACTCACACTACACGGCGTGTAGTTACAAAATTCTGAAAAGTGTGAGAAAAGTCCATTTTACCCTCCAGAACACTTCATGACCCTCTTTTTGACAAAGGAATGGGCCGGAGAGGTCTGGGACATTACAGAACCACCCCATGAGAGTCTCATCATAGTGCACCTTATCCTTAGGGAGTGTATTGGTGTAATAAGGGGTTATGTATCTTAACCCTAATAGTATGAATAAGTATATTTTATTTACAGTAAAATAGTGATTACATTTTTCCCTTATTAGTTTTTACTTTGTAAATTTTTAAGTAATGAGTTTGATTAAAAATATATTTTAGTACGACAAAATTAGAATTATATTTTTTGATAATGTTCAATTTCAATTTAGAAATTCCTTTCTATAAATTAATTAATTAAATTATAAATTAATGAATTATTATTATTAAATTTTAGAAATTAAATATAAATTAAAATATAAATTTATGAAGTGAAAATGTAATATTTATAAGGGTCAGAAGACCCTTATCATCAAAAAGTAGTATTTTTAAATAAATAGAGATTTTAATTTAAAATTTTAATTTATCATTGTAATATAATTATAATGATAAAATATTTATTATTTTTAGAATCATAATGTTTAAATTATCTAGTGGTGAAGTTTTCATAATTTTCCATTACAGTTGGATTTTCGAGTAAAAATTAAATATGGTATAAATATATGGTGTGTATTATAACATTATAATCACCCAAAGGTGTGGTAATATGTTCCATAAAAGGTATAAAATACCAAATATATATTTATAATTTATAAAATAATGTGTTTATAGTTTATTTGAATAATTTTATAAACCATTTATTAATTATTCAAAAACTATATTATATTTTATGGTTTTAAAATAAATTATTTACAAAAATGAATCACTGCCACATCACCACGGGTATTAATTTCATGTTTTCAGTTAATTTCCTTATAAAAATGGAAAAAATACATTTTTATGAAAATATGGGAAAAATACAATTGAATTTTTGTTGTTTTTATCACTATATTGTATAGAGTCCAAAACCTAAGGTTGGAAAATAAAAAATAACTCCCATATCTTTTCCTAAAAAAATCCACCCAATATCCCATTCAGATTCACTAAAAACCATTTGAAAATAACTATAATATGTCCATTAATATCTATATCCCTCCCATGGTGTCCAAAATATCTCTAGAATCTTCTCTCAATCTTTTGGAAACAACCTCTCAAGGTAAGGGATCCTCTCATTCTCATCTTTATTCAAGTACCTTCTTTATGTAACACCTATTCTATTTAAATTCCAATTGATGGGATATTATTTTACACATTACTATTACTAAATTTATTATTTAAAAGTAATGAGTGAACCCTTTCACTCTAATCAATCCCTCCCATGATTCATTATGTTCCCCTGTTATGCTGCTGAAATTATGCCTGCAATTTTTTCATACCAAACTTTTTTTCAGGAAGCCATTTTTATTATTCGTTTTAAATACCAATCGTCTATGTTTGATTATGTTATTAAATATCCCTCTTAATTACCTTAAAATTTCCAAGTGATGATATACCACTTTCAATCTCACTAATCAATTCCATGATTCATTATGTACCTTGTTATGTTGCCAAAACTATCCTATGCTTTTTCCACTAAAAACATTGTATTATGAATAACATCACCACTTCTAATCAAGGGTGATCACCTATACATATACATATATATATATATATTATTATTATTTTATTGGCTAATTCCTTGTCTATATTCCACACTCCTTATTCATGTATTAAATGTGATGAATTATAATCCTATGTTGAATGATCTATGTGGAAAACTAATGCATGTACATGTTATGAAAGTGATGGGTGAACATCTAATTATATAGCTCTAAAATGAATTGGGTAATGTTTTAGTCTCGTGATATGTCATGTATAGGATTAGGGAGTAAACCTAATCTATTATGGTACTTCTTCCACTATTTTATGATGTCTTAGTGGTTAGACTTTAACTATGTTTATGATGTCATGTTTAATGTTGTTTCCACATTACCATGTTGCCATTATGTTATCATGTTGTATCATGCCTCACTATTAAATATTATTATTCTCACCTCTTTTATGTAAAATTTCAAATACTATTAACTAACATGTAATAATTTCATTATTTTATTATTTATTTATTTACTTACTAGTATTTACAATTCACCCCTTTCTTATGTGGTTCCCCAAGTTATCCCATGCAATTTTAAGAGTAATGTAATTTTAGAGAATGTTAAAAATGTTTTCAATAATTTTTTTGTATCTATGTATCATGTGGATGTGATATGTACTTAATTTCCCAAATATACTAGGATTCACGATCTTATGGGTTGTACTAATTGTTTTTAATGCAATAAATCATGAAATAAAGTGTTATAAATATATTGGTTATCATAGTTGGTATTAGAGATAAGTATAGTTATTTTTGGGATTATATTAGAAAACTTTATTAAAATCCTTATAGATAATACTAAACAAAAAAAAACATCCCTAATTTTTGGTAAAGTATATATTTGGTGGTTTCGAAGAAAATACATCCTTGTGAGGATACTACAAGTGGATGTGGCTCTAGTATAGAGGTACCTAGGGGTAATAAACCTAAAAAGGGTGAATTGATATAGAATCTATCATCACATGGTGTATGAAAATGGTCTTTGATGCACACCATTTTTGAAATTTCTAGGGGTTATAATTTGGAAAATATGAAATCTCGTTACAAAACATTATTAAATGAATAAAAATTCCCTTAAGATTTTATATTATGAAGTAAATCAGGGATAACTTAGATTTAACCTATAAATTCATAAGTTAAAGGATACATGTCATTTATGATTTATCCTATCAATGTTTACATTTTTACATTTATGTGTTTAATAATTTAAAAATATTCATCCCTAATTTTTCCTTTATTTTACTCAATGGATAGGAATAGGAGAAACTGTACTAAAAACCAATGTGAGGAGAAATGTGATGAGTGACCAAATGAGATGCCTAACATGATGGGATCTCATGTAAGACATATTGTGATTATGAAAAATCATTTATCAAAAATCATGATTAAAAACTGGCACATAGTTGAATTTCAAAACACAACATAGAATAGGAGGATGGTGTCTCAGGGAATTTCTTCTAAAAAAGGTGATAAGGTAAAGAAGACCCAATTTACTTTGTGTAAAAAATGTGGAAAGAGACAACTAGGTAAATGTCAAAAACAAATTGGGATATGTTTTAAGTGTGTAAAAGAAGGTCATAAAGTATCCATTTTTTATGGAAAAATTAATGATGTGATAGAGGGAAATAAATTCCAATATAAGGAACCATATATAATTTTATGTCCTAAATGTGGATAATTTGGAAATTAACCAAGAAAATGATCTATTCCAAGGACTAAAAATAATGATGAGAACTAAAAATGTCTATAAAAAAGGGAATAAGGAAAATCCTATGTTGATATGGGCCATGATGAATGAAGTAAATGCAACCTATAATTCATAGTTTTGTAAGTCATGTAGTATTTAAATTCATTCCATATTAACATATCTTGTATGTTTTTGAAGAACATCAAGTCACCACCTGAAATGATTTGATATCATCAAGTAATATATTATATGGTTATTTCATTACAATGTTGATGTTTATGTGAATTTTCTTATTTAAAATATTATCAATCTACCTTTAGTGGGATTTTATATTATCCTTGTTATGGAATTGATTTCCTTTTATAAAGACAACATAATTTTCTAGGAGAATAAATTCACCCTTTTTACCATGAATAATCATTTGATTATATACAATTACAATGATGATGATGAATATCTTTTGGTATCATCATCTCAAACATTGATATTATTACCTTGTGAGAAATAATATCTAGCTCATATGATTAAAACTAAAGAAAAGATCATTGTTGATGACATTCCCATTATAAAGGAATTCTTTGATGTGTTTACCAGATAATTTCCTCATATCCTTCCTACATGAGTGGTTGAGTTCTTAATCAAACATATACCTAGACCAAGTAACATTCCCGACGCATGTCATCAATATCATAGAGATATTAATGGATCCTTCAAAAATAGATACAATTTAAGGGTATCCTAGACCAACCTCTGTGATGAAAATCAATAGTTTCCTTAGATCAACTAGGTATTATCATCGATTTGTGAGAAAATACTCATGGTTTTAAATCCCCCTAACTAAGATATCTTGAAAAAGGGTCATGTTTTTATGAAATGATTAATGAGAGAAATGATTTAAGGAGCTGAAGAAGAGGTGAATCACTACACCTATACTCATATTACCCACTGGTGGGGTAGTATTTGTGATATACAGTGATGCATTTAAGAATTTCTTGGGTTGTGTACTCATCTACAATGAAAAAGTGATAGCCTATTCATCCTAGTAACTAAAGATCCATGAGCATAATTACCCAACTCATGATTTAGAATTAGTTATAGTGATCTTCATATTAAATATTTGGTGATATTATCTCTATGGGGAGAAGTTTGATATATATATATATATATATATATATATTGACCATAAATTCCTCAAGTATATAGTCACACAGACAGATATTAATATCAACCAACATAGGTGGTTATATCTGATCAAGGATTATAATTTTTTAATCTATTACCATCTTGGGAAGGTGAGAAAAGTGGAAGATTCTCTGAGTATGATGGATCCCACAACCCTATCCATGATGAGGATTGTAAGGGATCCAATATTCATGGACATAAAATGGATGTATATTTGAATAATAAATGGATATTAATCATAACTTTCTCAAATAACTACTCAACCATCTATTTTTATAGGATCAAGGAGTATTAGAAAGACGATGAGTTTCTACAGAAGAAGGTAGAAAATATTCCAGAGTCCATCTCGGTTGAAGATGGATTTATAAGTATTGGAACTCATATATGTGTCCCATAAAAATTAAACTGAATAGAGAAAATATAGATGATTCAAATAGCTCATCCTTCTATTTTCATCTAGTAATCACTTAGATATATAGACATTTGAAGAAAATTTTTTGGTGGAATTACATGAAGAGAGGGATTATGGTGTTCGTATCTCAATTATTGGTATGATAGTATGTCAAGGATGATTGAAAGAAGTATAAGGGTATGATGAAACTATTTTACATACCATTATTTAAATGAGAAAACATAACCATGGATTTTATCATAAGACTTCCCAGGTAACCTAAATGTAATAACACCATATGGGTCGTAGTTGATCACTTTACAAAGTCATTTCATTTCATTTCTATCGAGGAAGATTTCTATCTTAAAAAAACCAATAATATATACATAAGGTAAGTGGTAATAATGCATGGAGTGACACTATCCATTGTTTCTAATCAATATTTTAGGTTTTTCTCAAGGTTTTGAAGAATCCCTCAGTAAGCATTGAATACATAATTGAGCTTCATCATTACTTATCACCCTTGATGGATAGTTTGTCTAAAAGAAAAATTCAAACTCTGGAGGATATGATGAGATCATGTTAAATTTATTGAAAATGATTTTTGGATCAACACCTTCCCATAGTGGAGTTCTCATTTAACAATGGTTTCCATTATATCATTTAAATGGAACCTTATGAGGCTTTATATGGGAAGGGGTGTATGACTCCAACGTGTTGGGATGAAGTTGGAGGATAATTGAACATTGTTACCTAGTTAATAATTTCTATATTACCTGTGGTTTTGTATTATATATCACATGATTATTTATAATTATCCACATTCATCCCATGATAGTTTTAATTACAACTCTTAAAGATAAATCTATAGAAAAACTTGTTTTAGCGGTTTGTAATGAATGGAGATGATATATTATTAAGATGATTAGATATAAATACTATAAGTCTAGAAAAATTATAACATATTTAATAAATTATTATTAAATTCAATTAATCATATATATCATTCCATAATCATTCACTATATAAATATTATAATATCACTCAAGTAGCCGGTAAACTGTTAAAAAAAGAGCATCGTAATGATCAAATGAGTAAGAAAGTGTTATTTCATAATGTTAATAATTTTTTTTAAAAATTATATATGTAATATATATCATATATCTCCAAAAGAATCCATTATTATAACCTTTAATGTTGGTTGGTGTTGAAAAATGAAATTCATCTTTCTTAGAGGCGGTTGTCTGCACATACCCACATTTAATGAACCAATTTCTAAATAAAAGAAAAGAGTGGAAGTATATGAAACTTTATCACATAATAATTATAATAATGTTATAAAAATAATATTATTTTAACAGTTACACTTTTAGTTCCATCCATGTTAAGTAGTTATGTGCATTAATATACATCATTAACGGAGGTGGTAGTTTGCACATATGCATGATTAATGATCTCATTCATTAACGAATGGATGAAATGAAGGTAAGTGAAAAAATTGATAATTTAAAAAAATTATAAATAACATAAAAACCTAATTTTTCATAAAATACATCATGTATACCATACCCAATAGGTGGTGATGAAAAATGAACCACATCATGCCGTGGAGGATGCAGTCCTCCCATAAGCATGATTGATGTGATTTTTTTCTTAGCAGGTGATATGGAATGAATGAATAATTTTTTTAAATAATATAATGAAATTTAAGTACATATATGATAATTAATAAAATATATTATAATTTTTAGGGATGAATATAAATAGAAAAATTAAAAAATAATGTTTAATATGAGAGTAATACTCATGTCTAGGACTAGAATTTTCCTTGTCTATATTCTCAGTAATAAAGGGATTAAGAAAAATAAAAATGAAAAATGATATGGTTAGTATGATAGGGTTTTAGGATTAAAAAATTTATAGAGTTTCTCTAAGTAACTGTAATTCATTGGTGTAAAAATATTTTGGTGAGTGTTACTTTTTATAAGTGAAGGGAATGATAGTTTTGGAATTACCTTATCTTATTAGAGTATTTCATGACACTATTCATGGTCAAACTCTACAATACATTGAAATTATGGAGTCCAGGTCATGATATGGAAAACATACCCCTATCCACTCATTTTTTAATCCTTTGAAGGATTTAGGGGTTAGTACTTTTACTTTTCACTTTACCAATGCGTACTTTTTCCCAAGGCAACATTAACTTTCAACCATGTTTATTAAGGAAAAAGTTCTAAATTAATAATGAGATTAACAAATAATTTTAGTTTTTAATACTATATTTTATATTAATTTTATAAAATAAAAATAATATTATTTATAAAAGTTAATTTCAAATTAATCACGCTTAACGCTTAAAAGCATTTTTAAGATAACCATGTTTTTAAGAATAAAATTTATGTGTGAGTTAAAATTATTAATTCTAATAAATTTTATGAACTAAATATGATTATTAAAAATAAAATGAATGTTATGTGGCATTAAAATATATCTATAACCAAATTTGACTAAAATATTAATTAATTAAGACAAAAGATATAAAATAATTGTCTTTATCAAAGTTTACTATTACTTAATTCTAAAATGATGGGAATGAGTTCTCTACAATCTAATAATATTTTAAAATTCATGATGATATATATTAATTTATAATTTGATCACTGAAATTTTTTAGTGACATTATAGGTCATTCTTATAAATTTAAAAATTTATAAAAATTATAATTTTCATAAAAACCTAATTCTCAACTAAAAATTGATATTTTTTGAAAATGATCATAAATTCACACTAAGTACATTTTGAAATTATAAATTATAAAATAGTGATAATTTTATCAATTTATATTTCCAAATATTATATATTAATGTTTTAGTAGAAAAAATATAACTATAAATTGGTTTTATTTAAAATAACCTTTACAAATATTAAGGGGTTCTGAAATAATTCCATATAATTCTTCTTATTTAATTATTTTTAATATTAAAATATAATTTATAGATATTTTATTTTGTATCATAATGATATTTTAAATTTATTATTTTAGTTTAATATTGCATCATGGATTTTGTAGTGCGTGTGAATAAAGATATCAAAATCAGTATTATTTAAAGGAAAATATATATACTAAAATCTTAAAATACTACGTTACACTTACCTTAAATAATTGTTTTCTCATAATTTTTTATAGAAAAATTAATTAAGGAATTGAAAAATATATACATGTCTGAAGATATAATTTCAAATGAAATGTATACATTAATATATTAAGTAAAACCAAAAGTAAAATTTTATTCATCTATCTAGTTAACTGAATATTCATCTTTCCTTAGTATCTATATGCTTTATTCCATCCTTTTAAACCTAGAAAAGTTTTTATATATCCTTTGATACATTCCCTAGTGTGTTTATTTAAACATTTTTAACATGAAGGAAATTTTACGTTTTTTCCTTCATCGTCATCTTCACTAGAATTTTTATGAGAAACTATACTTATCTTTTTTAGCATGTTTTCTATTTTGAATATGTTTTCATTTTTAATCATATTTTATAATGGTTTATTTGGTGTAATAACAATATTTCTAACCCTATTTATTATGATAATATATTTTATGTAGGGGAGATCACTGCATTTTCCATTGTATTCATTATTATATTTGTTTCTTATTTCTCAGCCATTACATTAAAATAATGTTTAGATACAAAATAATTAAATTAGTAAATGTATAAAGATAAAACTATGAGCATATAGTAAATAATTCACAAATTATGTGCATACCTTAACTTATGAGTCTTTAACATAAATATAGTTTATCAATGGTCATTTTAATATTATGCTCTCTAATATAGTTATCTTACATAAAAGAATATGTTCAAATACTCATTAAGGTTTTTTAAGGAGAATATAAATTAACCCAAGTAATATCCCTCAAGAGTGTCTGGATAGGTTCTTAGTTATATACCATTCACCTCACACCAGTCTAATGACCTGGATATCCGGAGATAACAATTTTTAGGGTTGTCACCCCAAGATACGTCTATTCCAAAATTGAATCCAATTTCTAGTATCTAGAGAGGGATATAATTAAAAATAAAACCACAAAAACTCTAATTTACCAAAAATTTTAGAGGTTCTACTATACATAGACTTATATATAGGGTTCTTACTAACATTATCTAATACTAATATCAATAAAACATTAAATATTCAATAGTAAAACCCTAATTACTTCTCTATATCTCGGAGAAAAACATAATCATTAATATATCAACTCATGATATCTATTATAGATAAAAAATTATCCTCAACTGATAATATTCTAACCTCTAATGTTAACTATTCACTGATCTGATGTCAACTATAGTGCCCTTGAATCCATGATCCTAGATCTAGTTCAAAAAACACATAACATAAAACAATGTATTTGACACCTATCTATGACAAAAATATAATTATCACATTTTCAATCGAAGTAAAATTATTTTTAGAGTTTTAAAGTGTCAGGGAAAATCATAAACTATTAAATCCCATGTCTTTTAAAAAAATGGACATTTTTTAAACTATATAATAAGTTATTTAATCTATAATGAGTCTTCAACATCACCCATAAATTCTGATTAAAATATATCACTCTAGGACTAGTATACTTAATACTTCATTTCATATCCTTGGGAAAGAGAAACATAATAAGGATTAAGATTAGACGGTTGTTAAGGGAATAATTAATGTAAATATTAATTGTGAAACAACTTATACATGTCAGGAGGCATAAAATGATCTCATAGAGAATTAAATCAAGACATGGGAATTGATAACATAAGATCATGGAATATGCATGATCGTATTATAAGAGAATATCATCAAATAATATTTCAAGGATCCTTGTCTCATTAACAAAAACTAGTTTGATATGATAACTACCCGTGAACTATAGTTGTATAGGATCATTTACCACACACCATGATGTCTCATTAGATATAATCATTATCCAATGTATTGGAGGTCTATATAATTCTATACCCACCCATAATATACTAAAAATAAAACATATGTTTAAAACATAGTTTTAACCAGTATATCATAAAAACCCAGGGAAATAAAATTTGTTTTATATTCTTTTCAATTGGTTCCCTAAGGAACCATTAATATTTTATCAACAAACATGACATGATAAACCCATTTAAAATAAATAGGTATCAAATGAAATTAAGTATATTTATCGATAAATACCACTCAAAAAACATGATTATACATATGATATTAACATCGTAAAGAAAATGGATATATGCTTTAGATAATAATTTTCACAATAAAATAACCTATTAGGAATCTAGGTGAACCCCATTCAATCATGTAATAGAATATAGGGAATTCATGAAGGGAAAGGCATTGGAAATAAATCATTCACATACCAGTGGATGATTAATAAATACAAAATTATCGTTGAATCATACCATAGATGTAATAGTGAATTTAATAATCCATCCAAATAAATAAGGGGTATGGTATCATTTATAGAATACCCTTGATCCTGCATAATACATAGATAAAGAAAACTTTTAGAATTTCTTAGGAAAATTTCCTTAAAATAAGAATTTTCTATATACATTGAAAATATTTCTAAAGGAAGATTTTATAAAACCATAATAATAATAATTTACTTCTTCAAAACTTGAAATATTATTGAGGGAGTCTCTTATAAAATGACAAAGATAGTGAAAAGATACATTCACATGGAAATGGGAAAAGGTGTTTCCTTCCATCGAAAATAATAAATGTGTAAAATATTTAAAATATTTTATTTTAACTTTCTTTATGAAAATTTGATATAGTAGAACATAAAATTAAAACAATAATTATAAAAGACTTTATAAATCATTCATAACATAACTTTAAAGGAAAACCTTTTTTAAGAAACTACCAATGTGAAAAAAATTAATAATATTTAAAAACACTGATATAAAATCCACATTGAAAAAATGATAATAATTTTTAATTTGAAAATATGTGAATAGAAACATAAATTTCAATTTTGATGAAACATATTTAGGTTATAGATCACAACTTTTATAGGTAAAACTAGGAAATGGAAGAAATATATCCATTGAAAAGTATATGAATTATTTTTATCAACATCGCGATTTTATTAAATGAAGTGTTTCATCAATTGGGAGGATATTATGAAGGGAATTAATAACCACTTATAAAAAAGAAATATAATTTTGGAAAATATAATGTTAGGAAAAGAGTGTGATAGCCCCAAACCAATACTCTCAGAATCTAGTTCTTAAAACGTAATATTTATATCTATAGATTTGAAACCAATAAATTTTATTAAATTTCAACCAACCAAAAAATACATCTTAAAAAAGAAATTTCATATCACTTGCATTCACAATTATCTTTTAGGTTTATAGTTTTGGAAAATTGGTTCAAACCCCATCAAAGTGGAAACTTCCACACATTATCCCTCTATCCTATAAAACAAGTTATATAGAAAGACATATATGTTTCATCCATGGTAACTTTGATGTTTGTAACTCTTACATTGTTTATATTTATATTTAGCCTTAATCCCAATGTAAAATCATTTGAAAAAGTGAGATGATAAAATTAAAACCAAGAAGGGGACATATTAAAAATAAAGGATACCCAATAGTCTATTTCAAAATCAAAATTTCATATAAGAGAGTTTTATGTTTAACATAATGAACATGGAGAACAAATAATAATTTACTTACACATGAAATAATATTTACTAACCAGTGATTTTAATAAAACATTTTATAATAAAATATAAACGCAAACTCATAATCATGAGAGTTTCTTTATAAAACATGAAAACCCTTGAATTTTTTTTCTTAAAAACATATATTTTTATCCAAAAAGGTCAAAATCATTCCTTTAAACAAAACATCATCAAATTAATTTGTGAAATTAAAATATTTTCATGAAAAATAATTATGAATCGGAAAAATAATCATGTTGGTAACTTTGGACATCATTTTCAAATCACTCTTAAATCCACCCATATAAATTTCCAATGCATTGGATAATTATATCGAGCTCACCTGTTCTAGTTTTATAATGGAACCAATAATACTTGGTTTTAAAAGAAACCATCATTACTTGGTTTATAATGGAAACACTATCATCATAAAATATTCACAAGAACCATAACACAATCGTAACACATAAAAGATTATATAAAATATTCTTTTCACCATTAAAAAAATTTAAAAATATTGAACTATGCATTTCATTTAAATCCCATTTATAAAAATACCCAAAAAAAAGGGAAATATATTTTTTCATTGAATAAAACATGAAAGTTAGTAAAATAATCTAAACATTAAATAATAGTAATGGTGGTGAGGTAAACCATTCAAACCTTATATGTTAAAATAAAACATTCCTTTTACCTTTCTGTCAAATCATTCTGCATAAAATATATAAAAATATTCCTTTTGAAACCTTTGAAATAATGTTAATAGTGACATAAAAGTAACTTTATTATTAATTTCTTTTGATATAAATAAATCCATAAATTAATTTTAATAATATTGATATAGAAGATAAATATTTAGAAAATAAATCTTGAAAGTGTTTTAAACAAATTTTTAAATGTAAATTTCCATTTAACTTGAGTTCGACTAATCATGTAAATTATTTATATTCTTAAATAATAATTTTATTTTAACTATACACTTTTTTAATAACATTTATTTAAATATTTATTCCTTTTAATTTATTTATTACCAAGTTATGTACAATTACTTAATTAATTATGTTTACATTGGATGTTTTGATGATATTCTAATAGTATGTTGAAAATGTCATTGGTAATTTGATTGTGGTCAAAGAGGTCACACTTCCATCATATCCAGAACAATAATAATGAAATAATTATAATTTTTTATATTAATTATAATTTTAAAACCAAATATAAAATATGGTCATGAAAAATTAATTATGTTACAATCACCCAAGGAAAAATTTAAAAATATAAATAAAAAAATTAAGTACATTTCATAAAATCAATTTCTTATAATTTGAATAAATTTATTTTAATATAAATTCATAAAACATAATGAAATATAGATTTTAAAAAAATTCATTTTAATCTAAAAAATGAATCTATATAAAAAATAAAGAATAACTCAATTTCTTATATAATTATATAAATTATTTAAGATTTAATGAGTATTATATTAATTTAATAAAAAATTAAAATCACAATGATAATTTTAAATGAAAATAATTGATAGTTTTTAAAAGATACCTAATTTTTACTATTCACTGAAAAATATGTCTTTTCAAAAAAATACAAGAAAATCACATAAGATAATTTTGATATGATAATTTAAAAAACGATATAATGTTTATAAAATAAAATTTATAAATGTTTAAAAAATTAATTATAGTATTTTATTTCAAAAATAATGAAAAATCATTTTTGAATAAAAATATTTTTGAAGAATAAAATGAATTTACTAAAAAATGAGTTCTTATTTACAAAGAATTTATCAATAAATTTTTATTATGTTAGATAGTTACGTAAATTTAATAACATAATTATACTTATTCATTCCCTATAATTTAACAATTATGTTATAACAGTCGTACTTAAATAATAATATTTGGTGGTTCGTTTAAAATTAGTGTTGCATGTCGTATACATTATCGAACATTGTCTTCATTTTAAAATATCACGGTGTTACATTATACAAACCCTATTTAGTATATTTCATCCTTGAAATTTGAAATTGAGCTTAATAACCATGTTTTCTAAATTTTATAATACCTTTTTTCAAAAAACAAATTATTTCAAAAAAGTGATAATAATACTTCCTTTTAAAAATACGGAATGAGAAATATGAAGGTCATCTAGAATAAGACATACTGGGTTTCCAAATAGGGGAACATTAATGGGATGTGAAAATATAGAAATAAAGTAAAAATATAATTTCCATGTAATGATGGAAAGTGATTGAGAATATTGACCATAATAAAGTGAATGATCCTAATAATGTCAATGACCAGAAAGCTTAAAACCAATGATGTGTGGAAAATACCATCGATTCGGTATAAATTAAGGCAATATTATCACATTTTTGTTTCAATATCCTTTTCATAGAGTTGTGAAATTATTATTCTAAATAACCAAATAACATAAGTAAAAAAAATATATAATTAAAAAGTAGAATTTCATACATAAATCTATTTCCATGTCAATATCATCATTTTCTCAAAATAATGAGTATTCAAGATGATGTTTTCATGCCTAAAGCACTAAAATAAACTAATATCTATTTTCATAATAAGAAAAATGATAAAAATATATTCCTCTTAACTTTAGATATAAACCAAAAAATAAAATAGTTATCACAAGGTAAGATAATATACAAAATTTATAAAACATCACATGAAGAAATAATATATTAATCTCTAAAATTTACACAATAACACCAAAGTTTCATCTTAAATAATTTTGTAAATATATAACAATAAAAATAATCCAAATATACCTGGAAAATTTTGAAACACAAATATGATTTTATCACATATTATTTCAAGATAAACATTAAATTTATCTCTAAAATATATTAATATTTTCCATATATTACTCAAATTACCATAAATCCAAAATAAAATCATATATACTACAAAATTATAATTCAAATTTTTTTACTTAAGTAAAATCCTATAATAATATGCTTAACATAATCTTATAATGTTGTAAAGACCCGGAAATTTCAAGTATTTTTTTTAATTTCTTTGGAATTTTACGAGTCTGTGGCTTCTGATGACACCTGATTCCGAGGCCCGGTGTGCCCAGAATCAATTTCCGAAGTTTAGCTCGGGTATGTTCAGTGAACAAATAAGCGGGTTTTTCTAACTTTTGAACTGGTGCTCAGAATCAAAATCTGAGGGCACTGATGAAACCGCAGTGCTGATAATTGCTTAAGAGGACCTTTACCGAAGATGCGTTTTCTCGGAAAGAGTTGTTAAATTTTTTGGTTTAAATAAAAACGTGCATAAAATTTGTGATACAATTTTATTTCTAGCCTAGTTGGTTTTAACCGATGTATGGGAGTTGGGGAGAAATCCACTAGTTACTAACTACCTAAGTGAGGTTAAATGTGAGGTGTGTACCACACGAACCCCATCCCTTCACATTCCCCATAACTCCCTAACCCCCTCTTTAATTTGTAACTCACCCACTCTCCATCATTAAAGAAGTGAATTAATTCATTCTTTTAATTCACATCTTTTTGAATTCATCTCTCCACATTTAATCTATATGTTTTCACATTTTGAGTGATAACCCTTGGGTTTAGTGCCATAAAAATAATAGAGAGAAAACTCTATTATTTGGGGGGGGGATTAATTTCTTGGTGGAGAGCTAAGGAGGAGAAGGATAACAGGGAGAGCTTTCCTCCAATGACGAAGAACGTTCTCGATGAAGAAAGACCATCAACTCTTCTCTTCCTCTGCCTCAAGGGAGAAGTCACTGACCGTAGTGATCATCACCAACGACAACATGCCTTCCTTCTTCATATTCGCAACAAGTTAGGAGACATCGTTTCCTCCTCGAACGCACCCCGACGTCCACAGAATCGACATCCGATCTCCACGACGCCGTTCTCCGCGACGCCCGACGTGCGACGTCAAATATCCAAGTAGGGGTTTGATTTAGTTCATATATATTCTTTTCTGGCCAACGTAAATTTCTTAAGACGCTTGATATCAGATTAACGGGAGGGGGTCAGACCACACGAACACGGCTGACCCTCCTCCCCAATTTATGTTGTATTTCTTTGTGGCTCGAACGAAGGCAGCGCGCTGCAACGACACCACACGGAATCAATATGGAACACGACGAAGAAGCGCAGCGCTGTCACACCGCGCCGTTGAGGACAAACGAAGCTGTGATGCCAACGCGCCGCGCCAGAGAACCACGAAGAGGCCATGGCCGGAGCGGGGCCGCGGTGGAGGGGCGTGGTGCCGTCGATACACGCCGGTCGGACAAGGCTGAGACCTAAGGCCGTGGTGGTGCGGGGAGTGGCGGTTGGAACCACCGGCCACCGGTGCAAGGGGGGGCGGGACCCGCAAGGGGGTCCCGCGGTGACACACCGGCCGGCCAAGCCAGCCGGTTTCCGAGAAGCCCAGTGGTCGTAACCCCCAGTTGGAAAAAAAGCGGCCCCCCACGTGGGGCTGCAGTTTCAATCAAGGGGGGTAGCCCCCCCCCTTTCCGCGACGGCTTGGCCAGCGCCAAGCTGGCCATGCGGGCTTCGCCCGCGCTAGGCCAACCGGCTGCCCAGGTGGGACCGGCTGCACCGGCCGGTCCGGGATGCACCCACCGGGCCGGGTCACGTCCTAATAGGCCGGATCCGGACCTGGGTCGGGTCAACCCGGTTCGGGCCGACCCAGGGGGGTATCGGGCCGGGTCGGACCGGGCCCGAATCCCCTATTTTTGTACAGATCCGTTCAAGCGCCCATAACTTGGGCTACAGACCTCCGATCGATGCACCGTCAGTTGAGATGCGATCCTTGGATCGATACGGTCGTTTTGGTAAATTACACTTAATGTTTTAGAGAACATTGAGTACGGCCGGGTTGGTTCGAACACGAAACTAACCGGGCCCTGTGAGCGAAAATGCTTATAACTTGAGTTCCGGATGTCTGATTGACATGACGTCGACTTTGTTGGATTCCTCTTAATGAGATGGAACTTTTGGAATACTTTACATGAGGTTTGGATGCAGTTGGAGTAAGGCCGGGTTGGATTGTTCCTGAAATCCAACCGGGCCCTTGGAACGGGAAAGCCGATAAATTTCAGACCGAACGTCCGTTTGACAAACCGTCAGCGGTGTTGGTAATCACATTGAAAAACGGTCCCTACGAGTATACCCTATGAGAGTTCGGGGTATAGTTGAGATACGGCCGGGTTGGTTTGTACACGAAACCAACCGGTCCACTGGGACGAAAAGGATAATAACTCACAGACCGGATGCCCGATTGAAATGCTGTAAGTTGCGTTGAGACCCCTATGATGAGGCATTCCATTGAGATACTTCTTCGTGGGACTTTTTGTTACTTGGAGTATCGACCTGTAGCTCGTGGAGTGGACCCTCCCAGAGACAAGAATACGGAGTATAGAGACCGTGTAGCCGGCTGAGACCTGACGATTGCCTGACCGACTCGACTTGGAGTGAGTCGAATAGCCCCGTGGATGGAGCACTACTGTGTTTGGGTGCAGACCCATGGAGGATGGAGCACTACTGTGTTTGGGTGCAGACCCGCGGTACTCAACAGAAGGAGTACCTCTGCAGGCTATTAAGGGGTGCACTACTTTGTTTGGGTGGCAGACCCCGATGGGAAGCACTACTGTGTTTGGGTGGTTGACCCACGGTACTCGACAAGAGGATTACCTCAGTAGTCTTAGGTTAGTGAGAAGTACCTCGGAGTCGTGATAGGATCACTGTACTCGTCAGAGATGGAGCTCTTCAGCAGTTACGGTTTCGATAATGAAAATATTGGTTTGAGATGAGTCAATGACCTTTGTGTTTACCTCATGATTGAGATGGGTCGCTTGATAACATAGGTATATGTATGGGCATATACCTAAGTAGTGTTTATTCGTTGATTTCATAACCTTTGTGTTTCCCCATGATTGAAATGGGTTACTTGATAACTTAGGTATAAGTATGGGCTTATACCTAAGTAAGGGTTATCTGATGAGATCCTTATTTGTGATTATCCTTGTTGGATTTAGTGAGACCTTGAGGGTCTCGGGGTCCCTACGGAGTATCATTATACTCACCCCTACACGGGCTATGCCTACACCTCATTGTGTTGGATACAGACGACGGACAGTGCTGACAGAGGCCGAGTGTTCGAGGACTGGACGTTAATCGGAGGTGGACCACACGACGAGACAGTATCCGGAGGTGGAATTTACGATGAGACGATACTCGGAGGAGGTTGACAGGCGAGAGCGTTGTGGAGGATATCTGTACCTACCCTACAGGTAGGATCCGAGGTGGAAGACCCAGGAGTTGCTTCTATTCTTCCAGCTGCTTGTCTTTTTTGTTGTACTTTTGTTCAGTTGTAGCTGTACTTTTCATTTGGGTTTGTATTCTAGCCCATTTAATTTTCAGCACTTTCTTTTTTACTTATTGTATTACTTCCTCTTGTACTATGTGGTGTCTTTTTTTACTTTTATAAAGGGAATGCCATCCCAGTTATCGGGATTTACGCCTTTGGTGCTAGTCTCCAGCCCCTGGCCTATGGAAGGGGGCTTGGGGTAGTCACGGCACGGGCCCCGAGGACAGGTCGTGAAATTTTTTCACCAAAATTATAGTGATATTCTTATTAAATATCATTAATCACTTTTTCATTAAATGACTTTTCAATCCCATGGTTATCTTTATGATAAAAAAACATGTTCACAAAATTAACTTCGTATTTATCTTTCAAATAATTTAAGTAAAAATATTTAAGACTAATTTTGACATCATGTAGACCAGTAGTAGGCCTTAAAACCTTTTTTATGTTAAATTAAGGGTTTAATCAGCACTACCTTTTCAGATGAAAAGGGTTGTTTCCCGGGTGGTAGGCTGTACTTTTACAAAAACTATTTTAATATAATTCATAAAATGTTCCCAAAAATAACATAAAAATCCTCTAAATAACAATAAAAAAATCAACATTAAATAATGTTTAACATAAATGGTTATCTCATGCCTTTTATATTACATCCCCTAATATATAATAGAATTATTCTAAATAATATTCTATATTAATCCTAATAGAATTATATACCTCAATCTAAAAAAATATCTAATAAAATATAATTAATCACTTAAAAATACCGTCACATAAAACATAAAAAGGGATGTTTAATCCTTTTAACTTATGTACAACATTAAACTTATAAACCCATGATGGTATCCATAACTCTAAATTTAGCCAAACATGAAAACATATTAATCTCAAAAGTTATCTAAACCCTACTCTAATACCAATTATAGTAGACCCAAACCCACACTCCCAAAATACGGTGTTTAAAAAATAATCTTTAAATCTTTGGCTTTTATACCAATAATTTGACCCAATTTCAACCATTCAAAACATAAAAATTCTAAATGAAATTTAAGATTAATTAATTAAATAATAATTTTTTATAGATATTTGAATATTAATACAAACTCTTTCACTGTGGAAACTTATAAAAAATATCAATTTTTTCCAATAAAAATAAGTTCTTTATGAAGAAAATCGTGTTTTTCCTTTTTAATTCTCATATATAGAACCATGGATTTATTAACATTTCCAATCATCCATAAGACCAGTGAAAGACCATTTTAAAATTTGGGATAAGAAAAAATTCTCAGTAATGGATATATATATAATCAAAGTAATCTTACTAGTCTATTTCAAAACCATGAGGTCATATAAAAGATTTTTTCATTGAACATAATAAAATTTGAGCTAAATAATTGTTGACCTACACATGAAATAAGATTAAAGGATTGAAGTTTTTCATAAAAATTAATATAAAAATAAAGGTAAATTTATAATTATGAGTGTTTATTTAGAAAACATGAAAACCCTTAAAAAATCATTTTCTAAAAAACATACATTTTTACCCAAGAGGTTATAATCATACCATTAAACAAAATATCAACAGAATACCTTGTAAAATAAGAATATTTCAATGTAAAATAACTATAAATCATAGAAAATTCATAAAGTTGACTTTATACATTATTTTCATACTAATATCATAATTACTCTTTCAAATACCCCAAGCATTGGAGAGCTATATCGGGCACACTCATTCTTTGATTATAACAGAACCAAGAATCCTTTGTATATAATGAAAGAAACCATCCGTGGTTTATAAATGAACCACCTTTCCTAGGTTTATAATGAAACCACCCATCATTATAATCAATTTATGATAACCATAACATAATTATAACACATAAAATCTTGCATAAAAATATTTTTTTCACCCAAAATAATTTTTTAGGATATTGAAATATTAATTTCATATAAAAATCATTTTTTTAAAATAATCATAAAAAGGGAAATATGGATTTTCTTCAAAGAAAAAATGAAAAAAATTAAATGATTCCACATATAAAATAACATTAACCATGGTAGTAAATCCATTGACATCATCAACATTAAAATATAATATTTATTTTCCTTTTTTCAAAATGTTTAGTATAAAATACATAAAATTATTCCATTTCAAAATATTTGGAAGAAAAATAAAGTGAAAAAAATGTACTTTATAATTAATTTATTTCTATATAAATACATTCATAAAATAATTTTATGAATTATGACATGGGTGAAAAATGTTTAGAGAATAAATCTTTAAAATATTTAAAATATGGTTTTATAAGTAAAGTGTCATTTACCTTGAGTCAGACTTGTCACATACATTATTATTCTTCCTAAATAATAAAAATATGATAACTATTTACATGTTTAATATATTTTTTCGTATTTATTATTCCTTTTATTTTATTTATTACCATTTTATATACAATTATCTAATCAATTTTGTTCACATCATATTTTTTGATGATATTCACCTCATATATCCAAAATGACTTTTCTAATTTGAATATGTTCAAAGTTATCACTACTACATCATACCAAGAATAATAATCATTAAATAATTATATTTTTTATACATCAATTATTCTTTTAAAACCAACCATTAAATCTGGTTATGAAAAATTAATTACATTACAATCATGGAGATGGTGGGTTGTACGTATGCATGAGTAACATTTCCATTTTTCAATTAACATGATTGAAAGAAGGTAAGTTTTATCTTATATTTTTATAATAATAATTATATCAAAAATATAATATTTTTTAATTAAATACACTTATATATACTATAAATATGATTCGGTGATGAAATATGATTCACATCATTTCGTGGAGGCGGTAATCCACATGTACACACAAACGACGTTGTCATTTTTCAATTGGTGGAGAGGTAAGAAATAAAATGATATATTATATTTATAGAAAGATAAATATGTATTGAATATATATATATATATATATATATATCCATTTTTGAATCTTATATGGCCCCCCAGAAGAGCTTGATTTTGTTTTGTACTCATACCCTCCATATATACATTGGTTGTTGTAAAGCTCAAGTTTATGACAAAATGGATACATCATAGGTTCTGAAAAAGTGCATTTATGGTAATTGGATGTTGTTCCAAAGTGGTTACTATAAAATAGATTGAGTAATTTGGGATTGGACTCTATTTTCATAAATTTTATCAATTCATATGGTGTAATATCATTTGTAATGTATTGTTATATGACTTACATAATTTATTTTATAAAATATGGGGTATATTATTGTTATGGGTAGATAAAAATAATAAATAAATAATATTTCTTTATGAATGGTTTATATTTCAATTATTTACTATTATAGTGTGGTATTTATATTGAGGGTATAGTCTATTGAATATATAGAGTTGACCCTCACTATGGAAGACAAAATCTTATGTATGCGGAGGTTTTCCTATAGTGAGTTCACTACCCTCCCTAGTAATTTTTCATATGATCCATCCAAGGGAAATTGTAAATTAAATTTGATCTCATTTTTTATTTTCTATTATGATTTTAGTAATATAAGATAGTTATATAACTTTTTAAAACATGGTATAAACACTAGACTTGTGTATTATTACAAATTTCAAAGTTTCTAGATAAGGGGGAAATGATAAGTTAATTTTTTTATAAATTATTTTATTTGATTAAATAAATATATTTATTTTATTACTACATAATAATTATGGTATAGGGTGGTGTGAGGGAAGTTATACATGAATAATATATGGTATATAGTTTTATATTAGAATATTCATCACTCTATATGATTAGGAATAACAACAAATTTAAAATTATATATTGATAAAAAATTTGAGGAAACTATGTCAAAAAAAATTCAAAATTTGGGGTTGTTAAATTTAATTTCAATAATAATTTCATAGATGTTTTATAGATTAATTTACTAAGTAAAAATTAATTTTCCGATCCCAGAGGGATGTTTTTTGGAAGTTACTATATATTAATGACTATTTGAATTCTTAACTATACTGATAATAAACATTAATTTTGTGGGAAATAATTTTCTTCCCTATAAATGGATTAATATAGGTAGTTAGTATTGTGATATGGATTAATATGGGTATAGTGCATCCAGATATGAACTATGGGATTTCTAGATAGGTTGGTGACCTTTTGTGGGAAGATTTATGCATGTGGGGTGCCTAGGGAATAATAGAATCGAAATCATAGATATTGTATCATGTAATGATATTTTTTATGCATTTTTTATGATCATTGGGAGGTTATCCTAATTTATTAGGCATGCTATCAAATATATAGTTCAATTGGACTCATAGAATCATTGGTCAAGTGTAATAGCTAGATATTGAAATCCATTATGTGCTCACTTACATGTAGGACTTGATGGTTTGAGGTTATAAATTTATATGGAGGAATCTGAGACTAAACTTGTAAAATATAGGTTTTTTATGTTTTCTTAATCCTTGAGGTTAATATGGTTATTTTCCATGAATCATGTAAAGAGCATAGACGATTCAACTGGCTATTACATGAAAAAATTGTATCCCTTCTCTTAAATGGTTCTATAAAATTTAGGGTATGTTGGATGGTATAAAATAATATAAAATGGATATTTATTACATAATACTTATAATTTAATAGAAATAGTAATGAATTGAATTAGATAATGTATATTAGAACATTTTTATGAATTGTGATTCCATTATAGTTGTTCATTGTTATAAATTAGTGTGAACCTTGCTGAATATTCAGTTATGGTGAAAAAAATTCTAAAAACTCAAAAGGGATGTGATATTTTAAAGGAATGGTGTTCATTGATAATGAAAGGATGAGGAATGAGATGTAAATTTTCCATGAGTATATTTTTTTTAAATAATTTGTTTAGGATAATAGATTTTCTCTAGACTCTTGTTCTGATATGGGTGAGTCATGATTATGTAAAACCATTGATGTTCATGTTAAATTTCTAGGGTGTTTGGATTATTAGTTCTTACAAAATACAATAGGATATAAAATTTTTTAAATTAATATTGATCGTGTTGATTAGTGTTGATTAGAAATTTCCATGGTATGATCAATTTATAAATGATGAGTGGAAATCAATAGAGTCTCTAATAGGTGGTGCCTTTGTTAAAGTACCCTCAATGTGAGTATTTTGTCATTCATTGGAAATTTTTTTTGAGTAGATCCTGGAAAGACCATATTACTAGATATTTTTAGTTAGAATATTCCAATAGATCCTGAAATGTCCATGGTATTATGATAGGATTATATCAAAGGTATGATAGTTATTCTAGATAGGAAAAAATAAGTAATATCTCAATTGGGTGAATTTGGATATCAATAAAGATATGGAAGACACTTTATGACAATGTATGGATGTTACAATGTGTTTTGAATGAGAAATAACTATTAGTTATTCAAGGTAACTAATTAAGGTTCTACAAACTTTAATGGGATTTTGGAGTGTGTCCATACATACCCGAGCATGGTAATGGTTATTGGAAATGGCCTATGATCAGTTGTGATTGTTGGGGGATGTTTTTAAAAATATAACATCTAAAAAGGTATAAGTAGATCTTTTATACTGGAATTTTTTAATTTTTATGAGGTTGGTTGATTATAATACATTTTAAATAATATTGGTATTTGGGGAGATTATTTTAATAAAAAAAAACTATAAATTTTTTTTTATTAGGGAGAACCATAATAGTTTCTTATATTATAAACATTGTAGATGGAATGTAAAAACTATTAGTTGATTCAAAATTGATATAGATGATTCAGAATTAGCAATTTTGATGTGAATTAAAGGATGATATTTATTTTATATTATTTCCCAAGGATACCCAATTTTTGAGAACAAACATGACCTACTTGAGTCGTATTAGTGTATGAGAGCTCCCAGTATGTAATTTCTAAAGAAATTTTGAGTAAGAATTAAGATAGAGGATATTGGAAAATATAGGTAGTTTAGGTCTATGATACTATTGAATTGGTATTATTTCCATAGTAGGAATATTCTCTCATAGAATACTTTGATTTTCATGATTATTAATTATATGATTTTTTCCATTTCTCAACTAGGGTAGTGACCAAGAACAAGAAAATGGTTAAACCCTATAGAGTTGGAAGCAATTATGGTATGTTTCAAAAAACTCAGTATAGTTATGATGTCGAAATTTTAAATGTTATGGATAGTTGTAAGAATAATAAATGGGACACAAGTATTGTTGATAATTTACTTAAAATAGTGCATAGATAAGTTATTTTCAGGTGTTATTTGATGCGGGATGATGAAATAGGATTAAAAAAATGTTATTTTAAGATATAAATTTCCATCTAAAATATTTTATTGGGTTGTAATTAAAATTATATAGTTAATTTGGTTTTTTTATTGGTGGTTCATTATACCCAGTGAGGGAATAGAAATGAGATGGAAACAATATGTCTCAAGAATTGGGGTTGTTCATTGGAGATACATAAGAACTCTTTAAGAGGATGAAAATCCATATGGTCATGAATTTATAATGACCCATGTCATTAAGTGTATTTTGGATTAGGAAACATATTACCATAGGAAAATAATGAATAAAAATATTTCATATGTTTGGATATAAATCCAAGGAATTTAGTTTCAGACATGTTTTAGAGGTTATTGTGGGGGTTTTAGAGGAGAATTTATATATGAGAAATGATTCAGTGTATATATTGTATTTTTTTAATAAATTAGGAGGGACAAGAGATTGAACGAAGTGGATTCAGGAACCTAGTTCAGATACAGTATGAATATAACACACCCAATATCAGGTACTTTAAGATATTATTATTTAATTTTAAGTTATATAACACTTATATTGAGTTTAAAACGTTTATAGATGGTTTTTTCATTTTTTTGAAGAGTTTTTAGTTGTGTGAAGTTTCAACATGTTTTGGGTAAAATTTTCATATTCTCTAGGAAAATTTTCAAGATATTCAAGGATACATTAGGCAAGCACATGGTTGGAACACTTTTTTTCTAAATCATGCAGCTACCAGGTAAAACTGTATGAGTGGAGATAGAGGGAAAAAGGCTTGTTTGGGGCATAGTTTGTAAAATTTTGTATAAAAACCATGTGAGGGGTGGTTTAGAAAAATTATATTGCAAAAGATTAGCACAAGGATTCTAAAACCATGCAACATAATAGTGAAGCATGGATTTATTATTTCAAAAATTATAGATTTACAAAGTTTTTTATCATCAAACCCATAATTTTCTCTCTCCCATATCAGGATATAAAAATACACTCCTTAACTAAGTGTTCATGGTGTTTCCTTTTAATTTATAAGTTTTTCTTTATTAATATAAGTTCAAAAGATCTCTGGAATTAGTGGTATGTCTTTATTTTCTCTATTTTTTCCGTATATCTCATAATCTTCTATCACACAAAAAATTATATCAAAAACATTATGAATATATCTATAATACATTATGTTTTTATTAGATATTAATTATATTTATTATAGGAATTAGGTTTTGGGATCGGATCTAGAAGTTTTATTGGGTTGTTCTTTATTTCCATCACTCATTGATATATTGATATCCTTTCACTCTTCTACAAGTTTTCTAGAACATGACAGATTTTTTTATTTTATGTTTTTTATTATATTTGAAAATTAAATGTTGAAAAAATTATTGAAGTATAATATTTTGGTTTATTAATTGGGAACATGGGAGTTAGAATGGATTTTTGAAAATGGGTTTAATGAGGATATAACAATGTGATGCCATCCCAAGTTAGGATGGTTGAAAAGATTTATGAATATAGGAACATAAAATTTGTAGCATAAAAATACTTATCTAACCTCTTTATACTAATCTTTATGTTACCATGGTTGTCTAGGTACAAAAACGTTTTAAGAAAATTCTAGTTGTGTTTTCATCTCATCATAATGGGTATATCTAATGAGTGTATCTTGTCATGTACTTGTAATGTAACATACCACTAGCCCTATATTTTTCATAATATTTTTAATGATTTATGGAAATTAGTTTTATTTTTTTATTTAGATGATTTTGAATATTCCAATCCTTCAGTAATACAGTGAGTCATGACTAAGTAGAGTTTTTGTTCTATCTCTAGATAAATGGAACATGGTAGACAACATAGATATCTGTAAAAAGGGGATTCATAAATCACAGTTTCCCTTATTCCACAGGTGAACCAACATATTTTTTAGATAAATTTAAATCTTGTTAAGATATTTACAAGGTAAATCAAAATGATTAACTAATAAAAGTGGATCATTCTATGTAGTTTTAGAAACAAAATCCACTGATCATTTAGGGGAATTTGGAACATGAAAATGAAAAGTTGTGGAATTATAGAATGAATAGAGTCATCAAGTTCCTAGGAACACCTATTTATCTAAAGGTAACATTAGTAGTCTACATGTTGTAGGAACTTGGTGATACATTTTTATCAAAGAGAAATTTAGGTAAGGACTTACATGGGAGGATATTGATGAATATTTCAACCAAAAAATCTATCTTCACACCTTCGAGATATCCAGAATGATATATTTCATCAGTCTAAATAAAGAGAATATATCAGTGAAGGAGTATGTAGAATATTTTTAAAATAGGCCTATTTTTGCACTAGATGTACATGTTAGAGAATCCTTGAAATCATGAATCTTTAAGACTGGAACATCACATGAAATTTATTCTAATATGGATGTGCTCTATATTAATGGATATTAGAAGATAATGAATAAAGATACATTTGAATAAATAGATATAATTGGGAATCTATCTAGAGAAAGTATATTTCTCTCCATGAGAATCGATGTGAAAACTAATGTTGGGAAGAAGCTAAAGTGTCTCACCTAGTTCCATTGTGGAGGAGCATCATATAATTATACTGAAGGATCATTTATATTTCCTCTATGCCTAAAATTTTAAAATTCATTTTTCTAATGTGGTTTACTCAAGAATATTCATATATATTTGAAGAAACTACCAAGATCATGTCATAACTATAATTAGATGAAATATCATTAGAATTACTTTCTTATCACTTCAATGTCAAATAGTGGTACTACATCTCATGTCTCTTAGAAATTTTATGATTCAACTAGATGACCTCATCAACATAGTTATTTTCCTCAAAATAGTGAATACAAGGGTGATTATAAGAGAAGAAAGACTCCTCAAACAATGAAATCACATCAAGTAACTAAGGAACAAGTGGGACCAAGTATGTATTTTTATGGTGTTGAGAAAATTATCATGAAAGATGAATCATATCCGTTTACTATACTAGGTACTATTCTTCATAACTTGACTCTTATTTATATTATATTTGATATTGGTGAATCCCACTCATTTATTTACTCATGAATAATTGATTATATGGGGTTTTTTATAGAGATAATTCTATATGTGATGAGTATCAATGCGCCTTTTTGGAAGTGAGAGTGAAAAAGATTTAGATTTTTAGGTTTTTCTATAACAATCGATGGATCTTGGTTTGATTGGTAATTTTCTAATATGGTTATGTATATATTTGACATTATTATGGAGATGGATTTAATTATTTTATTCTAAGGACCATATCAATTATTATTCACAATGAGTAAATTTTACATCTCATGATGGGATGGTGTGTCTCTTTAAAGGATTTTAGGACGATAATGTTGGAAAGGTAAGACATTTAGTACCATTGGATAGAATAATTTATTATTAATTAGGAGTGGTAAATTTTGGGACTAATGAGAAAATTAATACTAGAATTTTTTCATACTATAATAGATCAGTATCCTAACATTTTTCCTAAAAAAATCACTAGTTTAACAAAATAAAAAGAATAAATTTTTTTATTGATTTGTTACTGAGAATAAATCCTATCACAGTTCCATAATATATAATGGAACTTCTATAATTAAAGTATTTGATAATCTAATTGTAATAATTTGATAATATTGTGTTCATAATATTGAGTACATCACTTAGGAAAACCCCCATTATTTGTTTTGAGAAGTATTATGGTTCATTATGAATTTATGTTGATTATGGTAAGATTAATTGGGTTATGATAAAAATTAGATATCCACTACCATAGATTAAGGAACTTTTTGATCAATTTATGGTATATGAATGGTTACCTAAAGTTTATTTACACTTAAGGTATCAAAAAAATTGGTTTTGAATGTTTGATATGCCAAAGATAGATTTTATGAGTAAATATATTAATTTTGAATTTGTAGTTCTAACCTTTAGTCTTATAAAATCTCTATTATTTTTCATGGTTTTAATGAATCATGCCATTCAATGATACCTAGACACTTCTATTGTGGTATTTTTGTATGAACTTATCAGTATTTGTTATGTTATAAAGAACATAAATAAAATTTATAGATTATTTTAATTATTTTTTAAAGATTATATATAATATAAAAAATTATCTAAATGTGATATTTGGGTATAATAAGTTTATTTTTTAGGCCATGTAATTTCTGAGAAAGGTGTATTAGTATAACCTACATTAATATATGATTTTTTCTCTGAGAAACCACTGATAAAAACATTTATATGTGTAGCTTTATAGGATATGTGAGTTATTATAATTTCTTTTTTTCGGACTCTTCTCAATTAGAATCTTTAATGACAGTTCTAATGAGGAAGGGAAATCCATTCCATTGGAATGATTAATGTCAACAATCCTTTTTGGGGCATTAAATACGCTCATTTCCACACCAATCCTTGTTTATAAAAAACCTAAAAAATGATTTTTGGTTTATTATGATGCATCTATATCTGGAATCAGTTGTTTCCTCATGAAAACAGACCATTTGGTTTATTATAGATTGTGGTAGTTGAAAATTCATGAAATGAGTTATCCGAAACCTAATTTGGACTTCAATGTGGAAGTCCATACTTTGAAACCCTAAAGTCATTGTATTTTTTTAGGGAAGTTCATTGTATTGACAGATCATAATACCTTCAAAAATAAAATTTCAACAAATGCATTTAAACCTATGATAGATATGATAGATGGAATATATAACAACCTAGAGTGTATAAATAATATTTTTTCCTTGAAATAAATGTGTGTTATATTATATAGTATTATACACATAAAAAAAATAAATAAAACAATAATAATTTATTTCATTAATAGATATCATTATATTAATCTGAAAATAAACCCTTGATAAATCCAAACATTATAAGGGGAAAAAATAAAAATAGAAAAAAATGGGAAAATAAGGATCGCCCCAATTTGCAAGAATAATCACCCCCAAAAACAACACTATGGAAAAATAAAAAATATTAGTAAAATAATCGAAATTTTAGAATAGGATAATATATAACCTTGGGAGGAATTGTAGTGAATGTTTAGTAAAGGAATGAATTGGTATTTATATGAGGTAATGCAATGGTTGGAATAGTAACTAGTCTGTTAAGAATAATAACCATACTATTGGAATATTAATATGACCTAAAAATAATAAAATGTATTATTGGTAAAATTTATCATGAGTAATTTAAGAAAATATAAATATTATAATCCCATAAAATAAATATCAATATTAAAAATCAAATAATATATAAGCACATCTTAAAATAACAATATTTTAAAGTATTTCCTAAAATCATAAGTTTTATATTAAATATTAAAATTACCTATGTTAGAAAATTATTTTTATAAAATAAATTTCATTTTTGAAATCATCACATCAAAATTTTATAAGGTTTATTTTTTTGGTAATTTGATGAAGTACTTCAACTTTTATGCAAATAGTAAAATCACTATTATCAAATATCATATGTTTTATGACATAATGATGATGAAATAAGGACATAATAAATATTAAATTGGATATTTCAGCCCAAAAAATAATAATATAAATAAATCACTTAAAAATTGTAAAATTAATTTCAAACATAAAAGGTGTTTTCCAAAGTATAAAGTTAAAAGTGTTCCCTTAAAATAAAAAATTTTCAGTTTTTTTTTTCAAATTAAATTTTAATAAACTATTTAATTTTATTTTTAAGTGGGTTTAAATTCCTAAAACAATTTTATTTTATTTATATATAATTCATTGGTTAAAAAAATTACTATTATATGTTTTAACTTTGATATAGTATTTTATTAAATATTTTATTCTAAAAATACTCCTCTCCTCAAGAATAAATAACCCCTCTACCTCTAATTGGAAAACTCCTTCTCCCAAAATTAACAAAATCAAACATCTTCCAAAATACTCTATATAAATTACCTTATAATAATTAGGAATGTACTGGAGTAATCAAACTCCAATCTTTTAGGAAGTTAATTTCCATAGAAAATGATCAACTTCATGAAAGAGTTAATGTCCTTTCATCATTTTATTTGATTTCCCTTTTATAATTTCATATCCTCCTTTTATTTTTTAATTGAAACATTATTAAAAAAGTTATAAAGTATGTTCACATTAAATTTATGATTTTAATATACTATAAAAATTTTATTTTTAATATAATCACTAATTATACATCTTATGCCTCCTCTTTGGAAATGTCTCGTTAACGGTCGATTAACTACCCACAAGGATGTTTATAATTATTTTCTTGTCACAAAACTTATTGATGGCAATAATAAATTATTTGTGATATAAAAATGTATAAATATATTTATTTTATTATTTTGTAGAATTTATTCTAGTTATGTATAAATGGACTTGAAAAAAATTAGTAAAAATAAAAAAATGGGATTTTTTAAAGTAAAACATGATATAAAAACGTTTCACCTTTAAAAAATGGAGTTAAAATTATAATAAAATTTTTATTATTTATAAATAGTGGATAAATTTAAAAAATTTACTTATGTTTAAATGTTTTAATAAAAATATTTTTATTATTTAGGAGGTGGAAAAGCGATGAAATAAAGTGGGATTTAAGGTAAGGGGGTTCTCTAACCCAACTCCTTTTTGGGTTGTATCGTATTTCTCACTATTTTTTGTTTGGATATTAGTCTAATATAAATAAATTAACTTACTGTATTATTTATCTTATCCTTTCATGGATATACATGATTGTACCCTTTCTAAATGTTTTCTAATCTATTTAAAAAAAATTAAACAGACTCTAATTTCTAAAACATATATTGGAATCCTCTTGAGTTGTTTCTTTTCCACTCAATAGTGATAATATTTTATTAAAAAAATCACTTCCCTTATATAATTAGGATACCCAAAAATGTTCTAAAAATATATATTTATGAAATTATAATGAAATGCATCCCTTTTCTATGGTTTATATCATTACAATGATTTTTATATGTTCTATGTGACATTCAAGATTACGAGTACTTTATGACGTGATATGTGGACCCAATATTATATATCCCTATAATGTATTGGGAAATGTTATATATCTCATGAGATAATTTGTATTATGTGTGAACATGGTGCTATCTTTTTTCACTTTTACGATATTATGATTTATGCACATATGTTATGCGTGATAATGATACTAGATTTACCCAAAAATATGTATGGTAATTGACCACTATGTTATAATGTTTCATTATTATGAATAATAAAAATTACATGCCTTTATCAATTTTTTCTCTCATTATTATGTTGATGATCTTATGCTTATGATATAATGATGTTTATTATTCTCACCGATGTACTATTAATTCATGTCCCTTATTCCTCCTCTTACTAGGATTTTAGATCAGCCATTTATTTCATGTATATCCTCAGGTGATTACATAAACTAAGAAGATAACGAGATAATTATAAGTATAATAAAGAATAATTTAAATAATTTATAAATTTTATTATGTATAATTAATTTATTAGCCTAATTTCTCAAAGATACTAAAACATTGGATATTTTATTTTATCACCATTGATTTTATCTTAAAATTAAATATAATATTGATGTGAGGAAATTTTGTGACACTGTAGTTGGTATCAGATCATGGTTTGGATAGTTTTGTAATTAATATTATGAAAATTGTATGAAAACCCTAGGGATAAGAACTTGTTTTTATCAAAACATCACAATTTTTTATAAAGTATTAGAGTGTGTAGTTTTCAAGCAATGAAATACAAATATGGATACTATAAGTGGATATATCCCTAGAACAATTATAACTAAGTTCAATATCACTGAAAATGGTGCATTATGTTTAACTCGATCGTCGCTTGATACATAATGAAGAGGCCTTACTATGCAACTTGATTTAGACTCCTGAGGTAAATGATTTAATTAATCACAAAAAATTTACAAACCATTTTGAAGGATAAATAACTAATTTAATTATTCCACTTAATTTTTTAGAAGGATCAAATCACATGATCCTAAAATCATAATTTGTTAAAAAGGAAAAACATAAAGATCCCATAAGATATGAAATTAGAAATAATTTGTTTATAGTAATAATTTATTCATTTATTATTTATTGTATTATATTTTATTCAAACTTTTTTTATTTTAGAAAATGGTGAGAAATAGGAGAAACTAGACCAAAAACCTATGTGTGTTAAAATGAAAATATTGTCCAAAATACATTCCCAATGTAATCAGAAGTGGATTTTGAAACATTATGGTGATTACTAACTAGTAGTATCAGGCTAAGAATAATAATAAAAAACAATGTAGAATGTATGCCTTCACCAATTAAGGAGAAACTTACTATTGAGGGTTTTATACAAAAACAACCAAAGACATTCAATGGGTCTTCTGATCCACTTGTTGTGGAATAATGGGTGAACTCAAGGGAGAAGATATTTTTTTTGTAATTTAATATTCTAAAAAGGATAAGGAGTATCTATAAATCTATTGTTTAGATGTTGAGGTTGATAAATGGTGGGAATTTATAAAGAATATCAGTCTAAAGGATAAAATAGAATATAAGTAGTGGGAATACTTCATGAAAAATATTTCCTATCATGTTTTTTACATCAAGAACTTCAAAAATTGATGGAGAGATAATTCTTAGAGAATAAGAAAATTATGGATGAATTAATCATGGAATATGAGGAAAAATTCATCAGGATTTCAAGATATACCTTAGGTCTTGTTATAAATAATGATACAAAAATATATAGATTATTTATTGGGTTAAAACCAAAAATTCAAAAGGCTCTTACAATATGATATATTAGGGTTTATGAGTAATCAGTTTGATATTATGTCAAAGTAGACATGTATTAT
The DNA here is from genome assembly GCA_963277665.1 of Viscum album. Taxonomy (NCBI): domain Eukaryota; kingdom Viridiplantae; phylum Streptophyta; class Magnoliopsida; order Santalales; family Viscaceae; genus Viscum; species Viscum album. The sequence continues at coordinate 626,237,661 of OY728165.1, forward strand.
GTTTAATTTTTCCGTGATTATAGAGATAATAAATTAATGATGGTGTTTCATTTAGGAAGATCAAATGAAAAAGGAGTAAAGAAGATCCAACCACACACATGTGAAAAATGTGTGAAGGGGACTCATGGGAATTACCTTAAAGGTATAGGGAAATGCTTTAACTATGCGAGAGAGGGCCACAAAAATCATGAATTTAGAATAAAATGAAGAAGTTATCCAATATTATTGAGGAAAATAATGCACTTACAATTATATAATTCTTCAACTGTAGGTATTAAGGGAACTATTCTTCGTAATGTACTGAACCAGAAATCATTGAGTTTAATCCATGTTAGAAACCAAAAAAAGATGAAGGAGAAAGGGAAAGACTATTCCATCACTATATCTATGGTGGAACGTAAAATGAAGTTTTAAAAGTTTTACTTTCTATTCACTCAAAAATGGTAATGGTTTTATTTTATTATGGTTCCACACATTCTTTTATGTCCTGAAAGTTTACTAGAATTGTTGAATCACAAACTCAATACATTGAATTAGAGATATCCATAAAAACACATAGTGGTGAAATCAATAAAATCCATGTGTTGGACACTTCTCATATTATAGTATGTAGGATGATTCTTCTATATATTCTCATAATACTTACCATAGTGTAGTTTTATGATATAAATTGCATCTATGGGATCTCTTTATATAGAGAACACATCAACAGTCAGGAAAAGAAAATCACTTTTTATATTCTGAACCATCCCATAGTCCTTTACAAATGCATGTAAGATCATGAATATACTTTCTAGATTCACTCAATGGTATGGGTGATGAAATCCTATGAAGATTCATACCTTTCCCAAATGTTTGAGTCGAAGGAAAGAATAAACCTTGAGGAAATTACTATTAATATGTAATACATTGATGTATTTTTTAAAGATTTTCCTGAACTTCCACCAGACCGTGAGTTAGAGTTAACAATAGATATAATACCTAAATAAAATATTATCTCCAAATTCCCCTATATTATGACCATGATCTAACGGTAAAAGTTAAAGAATAAACCATAAGATCATTTACACAAAGGGTTCATATTCCATAGTGCACCACCTTGGGGTGAACCAGTGCTTTTTTTTAAGAGAAAATAATGGATTGATGAGGCTATTTATCGATTATTGAGAGCTCAAAAATATCACCATAAAGAAGAAGTATCCCCTTCCAAGGATTGATGAATTTTTCTATCAACTAAAAATATATCATTACTTATTAGAAGTGGATATTCATTATGTATATCATCATTTAAATGTAAAGAAAAAAGTTAATTAGAAGAAATCCATATGTATAAGGTATGGATATTAAAAATTCATAGTGATTCTATTTAGACTTACTAATTCCCCTAAAATATTCATGGATTTGATGAATAGGGTCTTTAGAGTCTATGTTTGGAATTTTTTTGTAGACTTTATTGATAATATTCTCATTTACTCTCAAATCATGGTGTAACAAGAAGATCATCGAAGGATTATATTGGAGACATTATTAAAGGATAATAGGTATTTTCAATTCATAAAGTGTGACTTTTGGATGTAGAAAGTCAAATTATTGGGGAACATCATTGAAAGTGAGGGAATTTCTATTGTCCCATTAAATATAAAGTCAATTGAGGAATGTTCCATAACATTTATTGTCAAGGAAATGCATAGTTTTATTATCTTAGAAGGGTACTATTAGTTTTTTATGAGAAATTTCTCACTATTTTTTAGAATGAAATGAAGTTAACATGGAAGGGGCTAAAGCATGTTTGGATGAATGAATGAAATGAAATATTTAAGGATATCAAGAAGAGGATAATTATTGCACCTTTAACCACACTACCATCAAATAGATAATTATTTGTGATATAAATTCATTCCTAAAATAAAATAATGGGTTTTCTACTCATATATAATGAAAAATTAATATCATTTTCATCACATAAAATGAATATTCTTGAGAAGAATTACCTAGTGATGATCTTGAGTTAGTAGTTTCGATATTTTCTCATAAAATTTGGTGATAATACCTCTATGGTGAGAAGCGGGATATAAATACAGATCACAATATTCTAAAGTATATAATCAAATATAAGGATCTCAATATTAGAAAATGAACATGGTTAAAGTTGATCAATGACTATGATTTCTTTATTCACTAGCATCTAGGAAAAGAAAAAATGTAGTTGATGCTCTTATCATAAAGGAACCTGCTACTTTATCCATGATGTGGATTGAGAAAGACCCTATTTTCCTAGATATGAAAAGGATGGATCTAGAAATAACAATGGTGGGGAACAAATACTACCTTTCCTAAAATATTTCCCAACCATCTATCCAATTGAAGATCAAGGAGGAATAAAGGTATAATCTATATATTTTAGAAAAGGTGGAAGTAGTAAAGGTGGGGAAGATTCATGAATTCCATATCGACGAAGATGTTTTCATTTGATTTGGAACTATAATTTTTTCACCTTCATCATATGAGATAAATAAGTATCAATTATAAAATGCGCATATATTATCTTTCTCCATCTATTTCAAAAGTATCTAGATGTTCTGTGATCTTTGAGGGAACTTATGGCAGGACAACATGAATAAATAGATCACTAAGTACACCTAAAAGTGCTTGGTATATTAGTAAGTTATAGAATAATGAAAGGAACATAAGGGGATGATGAAACCATTATCCATACCCGTGTAGAAATTGGAGAACATAACCATGTACTTTTTCAATGGTCTCTCGAATACATCCAATGAAATCAATGTTACATGGGTTATGTTGGATTGAATCACCAAGACTACACACTTAATTTATATTTATAAATATTTCTCACATGAAAAAAATTCCATGTTATAGATAAAATAAGTGGTGAGGTTGTATAGGGAACCACATTAAATTATCTTTGAATGTGATCTAAGGTTTAGTTCTAAATTCTAGACGAGTATTCAATATTCTCTAAATATTGAACTCAATTTCATTACGTCCAGTCACCCTAAAATGGTTGGACAATCTTAAATGAATATTTATAAACTTGGGGAAATGCGAATATCCTACTCAAATGAATTTAAAGATTGATTATATTAGCAAATATTATTAGTTGATTTCCCAGAAAACAATATCCACTCAATTATTCAAATGTATCCATAAAAAGATTTATGTGGGAAGAAATGTATAATTCATACTTATTATGGTGAATTTTAGAAAATAATGATACTTAGACCAGATATTGTGCAAGAGATGACATAGAAGGTTCAATCCATACAATAGTATATAAATGATTTTATGACTTAGTAGAAGATCTATACTGAAAACCATTGATGGGACTTGAATATTGAAGTTGGAGACAATTTTTTTCCTTTAAATATCACTATGGAAGAGAGTATTATGGTTTTGAAATTAAAGGTAATCTTATCCTTAGTTACATTGGTCCCTTTTAGATACTTGATCACATAGGAGTAGTGGAATATCAGCTTACACTTACACTAAATATGGCTCAAGTTCAGGATTTTTTCTACATATATCTTCTAAGGAAGTACATACCTAATCCATCACAAGTACCAAATATGAAGGTGGTATAAATTTAGAATAACATATCATATTAGGAGCATACAATGATGATCATGTACTGTATGGACAAATTATTACGCAATAAAATGAATCACCTTGTTAATGTGCTATGGAGGAACAATAAATATGACGTGGTGATGTGTGAACCTAAGGAAACAATGAAACAAAAGTACCCTCACCAATTATCAACTAAGAATATGAGTTGAAATTTAGGGGATGAAATTTCTAATGGGGTAATAATGTAACAACCCAGATTTTATAATCGATATATTTTCTTGAAATAAATGTGTGTTATATTATATATTATTATATATATGCATAACATAAAGAAATCGAAAAAAAATTATTTCATTTATATATATCATTATATTAATCAAAAACTAAACCCAGGAAAATTCCTAACATTTAGAGGGGGAAATATAAAATAGAAAAACTATAATGGGAAAATATGGATCACCCTAATCTACTTGAGTCACCACTACCACAAACAAAAATATGGAAAAGAAAAAAATATATTAGTAAACCAATCATCATTTTAGAATAGAAATATATAAAACTATGGAAGAAACTATAGTGAATTTTGGATGATATAATAAAGTGGTATATAAAAGATTTTATATAACTATTGGAATAGTAATCTGACCATTGAGAATCATAAACTGTCCATTTGGAATAGTAACCTGAAATTTGGAATAATAATATGACCTCAAAAAAATAAAATATTTTATTAATAGTATTTATAATGAGTAATTTAAGTAAATATAAATATTATAATTCTTTAAAATAAATATCAATATTAAATACTCAATGAAAATATAAGCACAATTTTTATAAATATTATTTTAAGGTATTTCATCAAAATCATGATTTTATTATTTTAAAAAATACCTGTTATAAAAAATTATTTTGATAAAATGAATATAATTTTTAATGTTATCTTTTAAAAATTTTACAATAGTTATATTTTTTTGTTAATTTCATGAAATACACTAATATTTACATAAATAGTAAAATTGTTGTTTTTAAAATATCGCATGTTTCATGAAATAATGATGATGAAATAATGAATTCATGAATAATAAATTGGTTATTTCATCCCAAAAAAATTTATTAACATAAATGGGTCATTTAAAAAAATAAACTTAATTTTTGAACCTAAAATGTATTTTAAAAAAGCTAATGCCAAAAGTGTTCCCTTAAAATAATATATTTTCATTTTTTTTTCAAATTCTATTATAAGAAACAATTTAATTTAAATTATAAATTGAATTAAATACCTAAACCCATTTTATTTTATTTATATATGATTCATAATGTCAAAAATTCACTGTTACTAGGTTTACCTTAGATATAGTATTTTATTCAATATTTTATTCTAAAAATACCCCTCTCATCATGTATAAATAACCCCTCTCCCTCCCCTTGTAAAACCACTCCTCCCTAAACTAAAAATTCCAAACCTCTACCAAAATTCTCTCTATAAAAAACTTTATCATTTATAAGTATGTTTTGGATTAATCAAACACTAACGATTCAAGTAGTTAAGGGTCGTAGAAAATGAATCACTTCAAGAAAGAGCTAATGTTCTTATGTGTTCTTAAGAAAAACTCATTTCTCCTTATCACAAGTGAAAATGGGTTTTTAATATTGGAATTGACAATTTTTATAACGATATGAGAACCCATTTATGGTGGGATGAAATTAAGAGTAAATTGGAATAATATTATTGAGAATCCTTACTTGATAGTAAGTCAATATTTAGAATCAATGACTATATGGTATGTCACGTCATTCCCTATACCCATCTAAAATTTATAGAACATTGAAACAAATTTTATAATAATACTATAAAAATATTTTGGTAACAAAATTTTATATGGGTTATTTTTGTTCATCACATAATTTTTCTTAGTTCATCCTCATTCATCAATCCAACACAATGGAATATTTGGAAGAACTCTATATGAATTTTGTCATAAAATTCATATAATGACAGTTTAAGTTATCATAGACTAAGATCCACATCTTAATTATCATATTTTGTGATCCTTAAAATAATTTATCAGTACCCAGTTAACCTTGTGTGTGGATTATCATCCTTAAATGGATAGACAATCAGAATGAATGATATAAATGTTAGAATACATGCTCTAAGTGTGTGTTACGTATTTCATATTCCCATGATAAGATTATATACCATTATTGTAGTTATTAAAATATAATATTTATTGAATTGATATATATTGATCATTTTTAATAATTTTATGGGAATCTTTTTCAATCTTTACTTTGTTTTGTATATACTATAGAAATACCGCTAGTGTGACCTAGTATTTTTCATAAGACAAATAGGAACGTTAAAATGACCAAGAAAAGTATGGTGATGACTAGGTGTCATAAAAAATCATATGTGGATTATATTAATTAACCTTTATCATTTGATGTGGGGGATCATGTGTTCTTGAAAGTCTTTCTAAGTCTAGGGCATCAATGTTTAAGTAGGAAAGTTAAATTTTATTCTTATAACATCATCCCTTTTGAATTATTAGAATATATTGGGGATTTGGATTATAATTTAGATTTACTGTAATGATTTAGATATATATATTATGTATTTCATTTATTTTATTTGGATGAGTATTATCCTGATCCTAACAAGATGATTTGATGAGACCACATTCATCTTTCATTGGATTCTACTTTGTTACATGCAATGATACAGATTGTGGATAGATAATGGATGTTATTATATGGAAACAATGTCTTATTGGTCTTATTTTTATGGTATAATAGTTATATTCTGGAAGATACTTGATAATGTGATGACTTTATTCTAGGGAAATAGCCCAATCATTTCTAAAGAACCAGAAATATATCACTTTATGAGGATGGAAACCTAATTTTGGGTAGAATAAAACACCCGAAATTTAAGCTACATTACCCTTTTATTGTGTGTTTTTATTTTTTATAATAATTGGGTTGAGATTTAGGAGATTCTTAATGGGTATATAATTTTTATAAGTATTATTAATGTTCAATGATTTGAGAGTTGTTTGGGGAAACCAATAATCGTCTCTAATAAACCATGAAATAGATTCTAGGAGTCACTAGGCATGTTCATGGTTGGCGTGAGGTTTATCCAAAATATGTGGGTCCTAGGTGAAACCATATAACTAGAGATAGTGGTAAAAGGAATAGTTTGTGAATTGTTTATCAAATTATGTGTGAAAACCATGCAAGGGGGTGGTTTGGAGATAGTATAATACACTCACTTAGAGCATGGTTTCTTATATTTTTTGGCCTAAACATGCACCATATGTTTATTATTCTAAAAATTAGATTTTTAATAATTTTTTTCCATTAAACCCTAATTTTTATTCTCATATCTCAAGATACCTAACTGTCCTCTTTAACTAATAATTCTTGGTGTATACATTTGATCCATAATTTGATTTTCATGATTCAAAGTGTGTTGGATCTTTATAATCAAAGTTAATTATATATTTTATATCCTCCTTATATCTCATCATCTTATCTCACCTAGAATGTTAGATCTAATCATTTATAGATATATATATGATCCATGATGTGTTTTCATGAGATCATGGTTGGATCTATTGGTGGAAATAGTTTTTGAGGTTGGATGTAGATATTTATTTGAGTCATTCTCCATTTTCATCAACTATTGAGAGGATGTTAGCTGATCAATCTTCTCCATTTGTCCTATAACATGAAGGATTTGTTATATTTGACAAATTTTCTTGTATATCCAATGATTTTTTTAATGATTTATTAAAAATACATTTTGGTTTATTATTTTTGAACATGTAAATTGGAATGGATTTTGGAATAACCCTTATTTTATAATTTAACATCATGGTTTTAAAATTATTGTTTTTGTTTAATGAAAAAAAAATGTTGGATAAGATATTTTAAAGGGGGAATTGATTTATGAGGAATTATTAATAAAATAACTTGAAAATCATGGTTGGTATGTGTTCATTGTTTTGAATCATGATCGTGAAGTACTATCATCAATGTGGGATTGAGAAAAGTCATGATGTACCACTATTAATGTGGTCACCAAGCAATGAATTAGTTGTTGGATGAATTATCCCTTGTTACTGTAGGTAGGTCCATGAAATCCATGTGTGTGTGTGTGAATATGGGATAATTATTTCATGTACAAAGTAATGTTAATATGTTTTTAATAATTATTTCCAACATGAATCTCATTTATGGATTTATATAAAACTATTTATCTATATCTCACCAGCTTTATATAAAATGTTCTAACTTCTTCTCGTCCTAGTATCATGTGTTGGGAGTCTCTTAAGAATTTATACTGAATTTTATAATCACCCCTTACATGTAATCTTTATTGTATTTTCATATTTTGTTTATCAGGACATAAGGAAGGGGAATTTACACTATTTGCTAGTGGTTCATTTTGATACCATGGGAAAGACATTTTGAGATAATGATTAGAGATAGATTGGGTGATTATTAGTATAATACCACTTTTCATCATATATTCATGTTTTATTTTAGTCTTTGTTGGTTAATGTACCTTTTTTCTATTACCACTCTAATGTAAGTTTTATTTTGAGTCATATGGTAAAAAAAATTTCTTATCATGTATCATGTAGTTTTTTTATATATTTTTATTTTCTATGTTTTGATATGTATCTCTTTAAAAAAGGGAATATCATCCCCCAATATTCATGTAATCCCTTGTAAATTATTTCTAGTATTTTTTGTCTTCGATATTTCACCTTAAGTAAGTGGCACCTATGACCGATACCAAGCCAATGGGTTGGGAAGAGATGTTACAAGATAACTATTGAGAGAGGCATTGATGATGGAGCATTGGGTAGAAAACTAAATTGTTGGTGTGAATCCCCTGTTTATTCTATTGTGTTCTGAGTAGTTAATGGATTCCTTTTAGTCACTAAGAAATCTTAATGTCTTTCTTTAAAAATGAGGGTCTTCACTATATTTTAATATTAATTTATCCCTTTTACTCATCCTAGATACTTGAAGTGGTTATTTTGTCTATCCTCACTCATATCCTACTATTCCATCATGTCCCCTCTTTGTATATGAGATGAATTTAAGTGTATTGGTTTTCTAGATTGAGGTATGTTTTCACCACTCCATGAAATTTAATTCATTTATATCAATGTTCCTCTTATTATTAGTTATTTTATTTTTGGATTGGTGGAATATTTCAATTAATCATGGTTAAATTAATCCTAGAAAATGGGAAACATTTTTTGATGGATAGAGAGTTTTACAAGTGGATTAACTCGGCCCCCACTCAATATTTCAATAAATTTAAACAACCTAATGTGTATTAAAAGTATTTGTTTACTTCATTAAAAAATTTGAAATTTATTTAGTATCACATGATAGGGATTTTTTTCACTAGTTTTCTAGAAAAAATACCTATAAATTCAACAATTCATTGGTTTTTTTATGTTTTTACATGAAAAATATATGATGAGTTTATTTGTACATTTATTAACGCGTATGAATTAGTAAATATTAGTGGGTTCTAATTGGTGTTTTTTATATAGTTTCATTATAAAACACTACATATAAACATTTATAGACCTACAACTCTTATATATTATAATAAGGATAGTTCATGAATAATACAACAACTCTAGTTGATTTATTAGACATTGTTTTGGGAATGGTGCTAAGGAATATTGTATTTCTTAAAGACGGTTCTCAGTTTTCGTACATTATATGGATTAACACACTGGTTGATCCTTTATGATGTATTGATGTATGAAATGTATAGTTCATTTGTTACAAAAAGGTGTAAAATATGATTATGGTGAACATTCCATACATTACCATATAATTCTTTCATGGATGGTTTATATATTTCATGTTTTCTGTTAGGGTATGGTTATTATTCAAAGAGTATAGTTTCCCATTGTATATGTCAGACTCCAATTATTAGATAAAAACCGATGGTGTATAGTGGAGAATATATGATCTAATTTAGTGGCCCCACACAATTAAAGTTATATTGAACTGGGATAGGAATGGTACATTATTTATATTAAAATCTAAAATAGTCAATGATTTTCAAAAACATTGTTTGATACCAATAAAAAATAATTAACATTTACTCTATAGATTAAGAACAAAACTAGGTTTTATCTATGTTATCCTAGTGAAGTAGCCATCATATATCACTAATTATTGTGTTCATTCCACTTATGTACACTGAATTTTATTTCCATCATAATCCATTGTTTATGAGTGATATATTTTCTAATAAATATTTTATTAAAATAGCACCACACAAAAAATTCAATATCCTCACATCCTTTATGTTCTAAATCAACCTCCACTCTTGGTATATCTATCTATAAAAGAAATAAACAATGAATAATACCCTCTACTTATCTAAGCATTCTAATTGATAAATAACTTTATCTATAGAATTGGTATAGACTTTAAGTGTATTGGATCCATGGACCAACTAAATAATTGTGGTAACTGCCTCACATGAGACACCCAAGACCCACTCTCTATGATTAGGTCTTATAACCTTAAAAAATTAATTTTATGAATTGAAATTTATTATATAAAAATGACACCACAATATATTTAAGATTAGTCTCATTTATAAATATGACATAATATATAAAATAAGACTGTATAATTTATTTTTAAAAAAACTTTTGATGTTTCAATGAATCCATAATTTTTCTACACTCAATATTTTTTTTGGATTTTCTAAGGATTTTGATGAAAAAAATAAAAGGGTCGGCTCAAATTATCGGTAAGGGTAGTAATAATAAATGTTTATTATGGAAGAATATAACTCTATTATTTGTGGTATAATCACATTTATATGAAAAATAATAAAGAAATAAATGTAGATATGGAAAATATTATGCATATGTAATTCATATTAATGGGAACATCATAATCCTATGGTCAAAGAAATTTGATGATAACTCAACCAAATAAAATCATAATAATTGAATGGAATTGATGGATAGGATATCCTCCAATACCTTAGTATCATATTCACTTAGATTATACAGTATCACTATACATGATTCATTACACAATTAATTAGAGGGATATATAATAGAGACACACGTGTGATGACATTTCATGTATACAATGCATAATACACATTCATAATAGAATAAAAATAAATAATTGATAATGTATATAAATAATCAATGTAATCACATTAGTAAGTGAGGTGAGTTTAAATATTTTAAATCATAATTGAGAGGATGATAATGATTATAGGCGAATAAAAGACAACAATAATATAAATTTATAAGATATTTATAGATTATAGTATATACTAAAGGTAACCACTATAATAATGATTCAAATGATTTGTATGAATGGTTTTTCAATAAAACATCAAATTTATAACCAAAAATGTTTTTTGGATTACAATATTATGGTGTTTCTCTGATATATAAATCACAAGATATATGATTATTCCACATAAATCCAAGTAGAATGAGTAACCCCAACACATACTTGGAATAAACATTAAAAAAATAATTCAACATGCTTCTGTATATAAAATGAGGATAATAATTTCAATGTTTTGTTTATGAATAATGTACATGGAATGGTATTGGTAAAAAAAATTACTCATAATTTTTTCATAAGGATACACTATAACTATATTCATGGATCAATACACACACACACACACACATATATATATATATATATTACATTTCTATAATATTATTTAAGTATAGGAACATGGGAAATGAAAATTTACCCATGGGATCAATTTTACTAGGTAATGTTTTATGGTAAGGTAATAGTGAGAGTAGGTGGAAAATATAACATTTTAATAGATCTAACGGGTTGTTATTTTATTATCCCAACATTTTATGAAATATATTCTTAAAAATTTATTTAAATTATTTGATAGCTTGAGTTACATGCAATTCAAAGTTTATATTTCATTATACACAACATAATTTGTATCTTTCTTTGCATGTAACATCGAGTTTCTTTGCTAACTTGTGCTACATACAAGGTTGAGTTTTACTGAACAATAATATACTATTGATATTATTATTTAATATGGAATTTATCGCCTAGAAATTATATTGGAAGGTGTGAATGAGACTAACTATATTATGTTTAAACACTTTTATACTTTTTTTAAATTCATCCAATATATTTGATATACATAAGATAATAATAATTCCAATTTTATGCTTAAAAACTATATTTTTCTAAAAAGAATTTTTACCACCTTTTCATGGAAGACTTGTTTTAAATTGAAATTTTGACACTTTTATAAGTTTTATTTCAAAACATTAACTCCTATTTTTAAACTAAAATATAAAAGTTTACTTTGTGTGTTTTTAATATTTTTGTGAGAAGTTTCATTTTTTTATGAATAGTGAAAAACACTACATTTAAATTGAAAACTGATTTTTCATCTAATTTAATTATATAGTTCAATTATATTTTAAATTGGTTTTAAAGTATAATTAGTTCAATTTTACATAAATAATTATAATTTAGTTAAGTTTATTCTATTTCACATTGAATGTGGATATAAAAACATTTCAACCTTTTGAACTTTTCTCCTTGAAAACCCGCTATCTCGCAGCATCTGTAGGATTAATTTTAAATTAATTTTTTCCATTTATGTTAATAGAATTTGAAAAAAGATTATACATTTTTGAAATAATTATTAAATTTTTGGTCTAATAATATCAACTTGATTTTTTCACCAATAATATCAGCGAAGGTAATTAAAATTATTTATAGTGATTAAGGTAAATAGAAGCTTACTTAAGGAATAAAATTAGATTATAAGGTGTATAAATGACCCAAAAAATTTCAAAATTCCATTGGATGGTAATATTACTACCTTAAACACCTTATTATATATTTCTATTAGTTATTGGGATATTATTCCATGAAAGTGAGCTATATAATAATCCATGTAAGGAAAAAAGACAAAAAAGGAACTTTTCTTGCTTTTATAACTTATAAATCTTTGGAGCAGGGATGAAGCTACATATGTTTGGTTATAAATATTATTTTGGAAAATAAATGAGATATATTTTTTCATAATAATTTATATTTAATTTTTAGATATGATATAATTACATTAAATTCGTAAGAAACGCCAATGCATAGATTATTTAGTGAATAATTAAATAAAATAAATTATATTTTATTAAATAATTTAAAATTTGTAAAACATTTATCTTCTACCAATAGATTTGAAATAGTTAATAATGTCAAATATATTAAATTAATGGTAAAATTGATCTTTTATAATGAACATATTGACCCATATATAGTAAAAACATTGTTATCACGATTAGGGTTAAAATATTATTTTTATGTGTTACATGTGTTTTTGTTAAAATTAATTTCCAACAAATATGATATTTTTATTTTATAAATTAGATTTAATATTTTTTAATAATTGTTTATAAACTATATAATAGTTCTCACTTTAATTTAGTCTTAATGGATGGATTTTATAGGTTAGAAAACTAGCTACCTAAATGAAAAACCAAAATAAAAAAATAATGAAAATTAAATGCTAAGGAAAAAATGATAAAAATGTTTTTATTTTTGTGAATTTTGAGTGTGGATAAAAATAATTACCCTTTAATCCATTATTTTTTATTTTTTAAGAACCTGAGGTATGGGATACCTCCCAATAGTGTTTACTTTTTATATTTACAAGAATGTCACTCCTCCACTATAAAAAGTCATTCACTCTTCTCGTCTATTCACACCTTTAATCCATTTTTCTCAACTAAAACCTGCCCAAATAAACTCCCAAAATCCCTAATATCATCCTATAAGCCTAAAATTTGATATAAATCCAACTAAGTAAGCCCTTTTGTGAAAACCAAAAGGAGTTACCTCAAAGAGTTGTAACATTATTCATCGATCAATTTTATTTATTTATTTCTAAAACCATTAAATTATTATTATTTATTGATCATATAATAAATTATGTGTAATTAATATTATGAGATGTTTTTAGGTTAAGGTTTTGACCTACTCCTATACACACTTCAGTCAAATGGGTAATGAAATTTCCATTTGTGTGTATGGTGAACTACCGCCTCATGAAATGATGTCGTTATTTTTTCCTTTACTACCTCCCATGGTTGGTATTTATGATAAAAATAATATTTTTATATGATATATATGATATTTATGTTTTCTTAATACTTTTATAATTTTTATATAACACATACCTTCATGATTTCTATTTTGTGAAAATATGATATCATCGTTTGTGGACGTGTGGACTACCGCCTCCTCAAAGCGATGTGATACGTTCACACTTTACATGGAATGTATGAAAGATGAGTTTACTAAAAATATATGATATTAATGAAATATATATTATATTAATTGAGTAATTAGCCTTCTTTATATATAATATATAATTTTCTTTATTATGTTTTTACACATTGAAAAAGTGATAACATCATTTGTCGATGTGTGGACTATAGACTCCTAGAAGTGATGTGATTTTTTTTACAACACAGATATTATATATATATAAGTATATATAATTAAATAATATGGTATATATGATATAATTATCATCATTTAAATATGATATTACTTACCTTATTTCCATAATGATCATTGAAAATTGGAAACTTTACTCTTACGTATGCACGACCCACCATCTCCATGATTGTAACATTGGTTAATTTTTCATAATAATATTTTTATGATTGTTTATAAGAGAATAATTTATGTATAAATATGATAATTATTTCATGATTATTATTCTGGATATTTTTATATAATTACCACATTAACCATCATCATCCAACCTTAGTTATTTTGATACATAAATTAAATATGGTCAAAGAACATGATGTAGACATAATTGTTTATAAATTTTTATAAAACATTTTAATAGTTCAAAAAAATAATTATAAACTTGAAAAAGGGTTTTATGAAAGTAAATAATTAATATATGTTTATTATTCAAGAATATAAAGAGACATGTGACAAGTCAGACTCAAGGTAAGGGATTTCATCTCAATCTTATTTCATTGAGTCATTTCTTGATGATATAAACCTTTATTCTTTTAGAAGGTGTATATATATAGACCCTTTAAAATTATATATCCATATTTTATCTATTCTCATGTTATTTAATATTTTTTTTAAATGTTAGTTTTCATGGGGAATATTATTTAAAGTATCAAAGTGGTATGTGACACTTTGAATGTTTAAATATATAATTTTCAAATCACTTTTTTCATGTCAATATTCATGATATTAATTGACATATTTATTTTTATGGATATAAAGGGATTATAAAGGGATTTTTTTCCATTTTAAATTTCATTCATAGGTTTTCACAAGGAATATTTTTACAAGTCTTAAAAGGAACGTTTTGAAAAACGAAAAATTAAATGTCCTATTTTTAAATTATGGTGATAATGACCTTTAATGTTGTTATGAAATTTTTTTATTTATAGATTCCTTTACGGGATTACATTCTTTATTAAATGAAAAAACCTAATTAATTTTATTTGGTTATTTTGGTGTTGATTTTTTTTAAGGAAATTGTGTTTTGGTATTGAAAATGGGTTCTTAAAATAAAAGGGTGTTTTTATTAATATCTGTTTTCATATGGATTTAAAAAGATTTTTTAATGGGTTTTATAATGAGATATTTTTAATCATGATATGGTAATTGAGAATTATATGAAAGGGGTGAGCCTGATATAGATTATACGAATGGTTGATCCCCATTATAGGTCACAAGTTATCCAGATATAGGTTATATGAAGGTTTGAACCCCATTATAGATCGTGAGAAACAAGTGAGCCTAATATAGCTTATATGAAGGGTTAAGCCCCATTATATCTTACAGGTGATACAGATAGAGATTATACGAATGTAGATCCCCATTATAGATTTCAAATGTATTGGATAATGATAATATTAGAAGTCATACTTTTGGTTAGTAAAATTAAAAGTGGTTTGAAAGGGTTTTATGTATATGATGATCTAAAACACCAAAAGAGGTTTAATTGAATGCCATGGGTTTTAATGATTTTCCTTGATAAAAGTGTGTGTTTGTTATTTATGTGAATTTTATTTATTTCTTATTATCAAAGAACATTTAAGATAAAGGTAATCATTATATGAGTTTTTATATTTTTACCAAACTAAAGGTTTCCTTTATTTTTATATCCCTTACTAAGATTTTTTGATCATACCAAGTTTTAAAAATGTTTTCATAGGATTTAAGGATGGGTGAGGGAAAGTAAGAAGTTAATTTGAAAGTGGTGGATATTTTCCATGAGAATAATTCATTTTTTATTTTTAATGTTTTATATTATAGAAAAAATATATACTGATTGGAAGTGTCAAATTGTATTTTATAGTGTTTTTATGTATAAGATATGGCCTAATTCTCTAAAACTATAAAAATGAAAAGATCTTCAATATGAAATAAATTAATTTCTTGACTAAAACTCAAGATTATGTAATGTTTAAGGCCGTGTCCTTATATTCATCATCAAAGTAAAGGCTTAGACATCTTTATAGGTTAGGATAGTGATAATATAATTACCTTATAATATTTTAATTTATGGTTATGTTGAAATGATAAATCATTTTAAGATTTTCATGTTGCTTCATATAAATTATTTCTATTCAAAATGGTTTTCCATAGACTAAATAGGAAGGATATAGTGGGAAGGAACTGAGAGGAAAATATCCTATCAAAAAATAATCCCATGATGGTTGGAATCAAAATGGAACAATTTTTTATATTGATGAATAAGTTGACACAATCTATTAATGGTGGTGGTATCCATGCTAGAGAAGAACCCGATCTACTATGATGGAAGATGTCTATAATGGAAAATATTATGAGACAACATCCCCCATCATTCATTGGATCATATGAAAAAGTGGTATCCAAAGTATGGATCAATGCATTCGAGAAGATATTTGAATTCTTGGGATGTTTGAAACATGAAAATGTAACTGTTTTCATCTCTCATTTTGAATATGATGTTTTTAGATGGTGGTATTTGGTTAATAATACTAGAGATTAATATGATCAATATTCCTTGGAATGGGAAAAATTAAAGGATATTTTTCTCGAAAAATATTTTCCCATGGTTATTCACCTTAAGATGGGGAAACACTTCATGAAGTTGTGGTAAAAAATGAAGATTTTGTGGAAGCATATGAAGAAAACTTCACAAGATTGTCCAGGTATGTTATGGACAGTACCCAATACATTAACAATAAAATTAATATATTTTACTCAAGATTGAAACCATGTATATAAATATATTTGGCCTCTCATGAATTTAACATTTTTAAAAAAGTGGTTCGTTTTGATGAGAAAGTTGAAAAGGAATTTTCCGAAACTTATGTTCCAAAAGATGACAATAGTAAGAAATGGTCAAGTTGTTAGAAAAATGGATAAGCAACCAACTAATAATTCTAGATGTAAGCCTAAAACTTGTTCCAAGTATGATAAAATCCATCTTTTTAATGTATGTATGGATCTAGAATGTGTTACTGGTATGATGAGTCTGGTCACAAGGTTCGTGACTATTTGGAAAAGAGTCTTGAACAATCCAATAATGAGATAACAAATATTTAGTAAATCGTAAGATGGTTTTGATACAATGAGTTGGTAAATTATGCTAACATGTGTCCAAAGTTACTCGAGGTGGAAATCATCAGGATCAGAAACAAAAAGGAATGAGAAAATATTTTTCTATGTCTACAGTTGATGTTGATACATATAGTGAAATGATGGAAGCTTCAGGGAGCTCAATATTTTTTTGAAGGTTAACCATATGTTCAAGGTTTTAGACACTCCTTCTGAGATTTTAAGTGATGTGATCATAAAGTTATTAAGTAATTTTTGGGAGATGTTTATTAAGGTTTATGTTTATGTAAGGATTTGGTTTAATGAGAAGTATGCCTTTAATTTTGTACATTAGTCTTAAGGTATTGATATACTTTATTGTTTATATGATATTTTATGATTTAGGTTATTTTTAAGAATGTTCATCATATTTCGGGAAGTGTTAGGAGGATAAGATCATTCTTATAGAAATATATCAAGTTAGTATATTTCCATATATTATTATACAATAAAATAATTACTAAAATATAGGAATATAATATTTTCAGAAATGGTAGTTTCAAATTTCCAACCATTTTTTTCTAAGATAAAGTTCAAATTGTGAGGACTCAATTTTTAAGGGGGTAGGATGTAATATCCTGATATTTTATGAAATATAGTTTTTCAAATTTATTTCAAGTATTTGATATATTCAGTTACACCCAATTAATATTTCATATTTTTTTATACACAACATAAATCTTATATTTTATTTTATGCACCATAAATTTTCTTTGATAAATTGTGTTACACACAAGGACAAGTCTTACTTGCAATAATATATTGTTGGTATTATTATTTAATATTGTAGTTATCACATAGTTGTTATACAGTTGGATATGAATAAGACTAAATATATTATTTTTACATAAGTTTTTAAAATGTTTTTACATTCATACAATAGATTATATAGGCATAAAATAAGAATTAATTCAGTTCTCTACTTAAAAATTGTATTTTCTAAAAAGAAGTTTTACCTCCATTTAATGGCAAACATGTTTTAAAACTAAAAGTTATAATTTTTAAAAAATTTATTTTAAAAAATAAAATTCTTTTTTGAAATTGTATAATCAAAATTTACTTTGGGGGAATTTTTGGAATTTTTATGAGAAATTTCGTTTTTTGCTGAATAGTAAAAAACTCTATATTTTAATTGAAAACTTCTTTTTCGCATAATTTATTAATATAGTTAAATAAAATTTAATTTTTTTAAATTATAATTAGTTCAATTATATATCATGAAATAAAATTTAGATCAATGGATTCAATTTAAAATTGAAATTTGATATAAAAAACATTTCAAACATTTGAACTTTTCTCTTTGAAACCCCGTTGTCTCGCAGTGTATGAAAAATTAATTTTAAATTAATGTTATCCACTTATATAAATGAAATTTGAAAAAAAAGTATATAAATAATTGTAATAAGTATTAAATATTTGTTCAAATAATATAAACTTAACTTTTTAACGAAAAATATTAGTGAAAGTAATTTAAATTAATTATAGTGATTAAGATAAAAACAAGCTTACTTGATGCTTAAACTTAAAATATAAGGTGTATAAAAGGCCCAAAATGGGTAAAAAACCCATTTTATAAAAATATTTAGAATTTAACCACATTAAGATATATTTTTATGAGTTATTGTGATACTATTCCAAGAAAGTGACCTATATAATAAGTTAAGTTAGAAAATAGACAAAAAAGGAACCTTCCTTACCTTTAACACTTATAAATCTTTGGAGTATGGGAGAAGCTACATATGTTTGGTTATAAATATTATTTTTTAATATAAATTATTTATTATAATAATAATTATTTATATTAAAGTTTTATAAATGATATAATTACATTAAATTTGTATGAAATTCCAATGCATGGATTATTTAGTTAATAATTAAATAAAATAAATGATAATTTAGTAAATAATTTAAAATTAGTAAAAATATTATATTATTCCAAGTGATTTTTAATTTTTAATAAATATAAAATATGGTCCATTAATGATCCAATTTAAATATTATAATTAACATACTGACCCATAAATAGTAAAAACTTTGTTAGTGTGGTTAGGGTTAAAGTAGTGTTTTTACGTGTTACAAGAGTTTTTTCTAAAATTAATTCCTAACACATAAAAGGATTTTTATTTTATAAATTAGATGTAATATTTTATATTAATTAGGATTAAATTTTATAATAATTATCACTTTAATTTAGTCTTAATGTATGAATTTTATATATTATAAAACCATCTACCAAAATAAAAAAATAAAATCAAAACAAAATAAGGAAACATAAATACTAAGGATCAAATGATAAAAATGATTTTTTTTGTGTGGTGTGAGTTTTTATTTACCATAATTCCACTTTATTCCATTATTTATAGATTTTAATCACATTAGGTAACTTATACTACCCAATAGTATTTACTTTTGGTATTTACAATAATTCCACTCCTCCTCCACTATAAAAAATTTCACTATTACCATATATTCACACATCTAAAGCCTTTTTTATTATCCAAAAATTACCCAAATAAACTCGAAAAATATGTAATCTCACACTAGAAGCCTTAATTTTGGAATAAATCCAAACAAGGAATCCCTTTGGTGAAAAAAAGGAGTTACACGAAAAAGAGGTAACATTCTTCAATGATCACTTTTGTTTTTTTCTTTATAAAACCATTAAATTATTATTTTTAATGATCATATAATAACATAATTATCATCAATATACATATATATTTTCATGTTAAGGTTTTTAACTACACCTACAAACACTTCCATCAATGGGTAACGAAATTACCATTCGTGTGTGTGGTGAACTACCGCCTCACGAAATGATGTTGTTCGCTTTTCCTTTAGACCTCTAATGGTTGGTAATTATGATGTACATACTATTTTTATATGATATATATAATATATTTTTTATTAATACTTTTGTAATTTTTATATAACACATAACTTCATTCCTTTTATTTTTTTGAAAATACGATAACATCGTTTTTAGATGTGTGGATTGTCGCCTCCTCAATGAACTGTGATACGTTCATACATTACCTGGAATGTATTAAGGATAGTTTTAATAAAAATATGTGATATTAATTACATTTTTATTATATTCATGAAATAATTACCTTTTTGTAAATTTAATATATCATTTTATTTATTACCTTTTCACACACTGAAAAAGTGATAATGTCGTTCATGGACATGTGGACTACCGCCTCCTCGAAGCAATGTGATTACTTTTACATCAGAATAATTATATATAATTATATATGATTAAATAATATGGTATATATGATATAATTATCATTATTCAAAGATAAAAATTACTTATATTATTTATATAATTTTCATTGAAAAATGGGAACGTTACTCATGCCTACGTATGAAAAAAACAATTTTCACAGGGCATAAGGATGGGTAAGGAAAATGAAGAAATCAATTTTGAAGTTTTGGATATTTTACATGAAAAGAAATATTTATTTATTTTAAAATTTTTATATTATTGAAAAAATGGATACTCATTGGAATTGTCTTATTTTTAGTTTATAGTTTTGTTATGTAATACTTATGGACTAATTCTCTAAAACTATAAACCTAAAAAGATCCTAAATGTGAAAGAAAGTAATTTCTTAACAAAAACTCAAGATTATATAATTTTTAATTACATTATTTATAATTATATACCATATATATGATTATATAAATAATTGAGATGATTTTTATAATGTTTTATATAGAAATATTAACAATATGAAATGAATCAAAATTATTTACATTGAAATGGTATAGATTTTGAGAATTCTATAAAAAAGAGATAAAATAATATTTTATTGATAAAATATTAAAAGTATGTCAACACCCTATAATAACAATCCTTATAGTATATGAATTCTGATTTTAAAAATAATTTAAAACAATAAATTTTATTTTAAAAATAAAATAAATTTTTTTTATACATATAATATAGTTTTGAAATAGTATAATAAAATGATATATTAAGAGTTAATGAATGTATAAAAGGAAAAATAAATCATTTTTATGGTAAAGAACTAATTTTATGGAATTATTCTAATTAAATTTTAATTTAATGGATATTATAATAGGATTTTTTTTATTCAAAATAGAATCAAGTAGAATGGGAACCCTTATATTACATGAAACTTGTAGCATTAAATTAACCCTTACAACCACAAAAAAACATCATCATTGAAAAAATATATGTAATATTTTATTCTCTCTATGTTACACATATAACTAATTTTCTATTTAGTTTATTTCTTTTTTTTATTTTATAAAGGCTTTGGGATTCAAGGGTTGAGAATTTAGAAATATGGGAGAAACAGTCTATGTTCATAGTCTGTGAAAGGTTGGTAGTAACCCTGTGGAATGGATTTTTATGTTACAGAGGTAATTTTCATAGTTTTTTTTAAATTTTTCATAATAATTTGTATGTTCCTAAGGGACCATGCACATTGGTTTTCAATGGTTCATAACTATTCTATGATTAGTGCATGGTTTTTCTAATAGTGTTACCTCACTATGTGAAAAAATATAGGTTTATAAAATGTAGAAAATTACTAGGATTACATTTATTAATTTAACCTATAATATCATCCAATTACTATTTATATCGAGCATTATTCTCCTTTATTATCTAAATAAATCTCCCCTTGATCATTTTATAAATCTCCATCAATCAATATGGATCACTTCATAGTATATGTTTTTTTCCTATTGTTTTCTCATCCTCATTCAAGATTTAATTTTGATCTCTCAACAACCCCATGTCTGGAAAAAAAGGTATGATGATCAGATATAAGGTTAATATGGAGAATTTATGGTGTTTAACCAAGATATATTCTTATGAGGACCAAATCCTTTTATTTCACATCATCATTTTCGAAGTAGACATTTTTCCCTTCTCTATCAAGGTTAGTGTCTCTATATAATGGTTCCATCACATTAATTACATGATGTTATAGTAAATCCTTTTGGATTGGTTTAAAAACTGATTATTTTGAAAATTATGAGGTCGGTTTTTATGAAATTGAATATTGGAGGCATGGTAAATGGTTTTAAAGGGTTTTTAAATAGTTTTGTCACAACACAAGATCGATGAAATACCTCAAAAAAGTCTTTAACTCTAAAATTGATTTTCAAGCATGGAACTGGTTATGTTTCACTTATGAAAATTTATTTATTAAACCTAATTCATGGATTACATAATTTTTTGTAAAAAATAACACATTGGGAACCTTTGGTGCATCATGGTATACACATATGAAAACCGCAATGTGTGTGGAACCACTAGGGGTATGATTTTGATATTGATAGACTATGTAAGGACTTGATATCAGTAGGATTACCGAAATGTCTTCCTTAGTGTTCCTTCATGTGTAATAATATGTATTCCTACAGTATAGAGCCCAACTTGTTCTTAGTTTTATACATGATGGTGATGTTTCATATTTAACCTATCCCATATTTATGTCATGAATATTTTTTATTAATTACCTCTATCTTTCCCTCGATATTATATTAATATTCCCAGGGATTTGAATATGGATTCTTTTAAAGGTAAAAAATGATATTTTATTAAAATTATTTTCAATGTAAATTGATTTATGAGAAATTTTTTTTTTAAAATCTAGAACTAACGGTTTAATTATAGTAACCCAAGAATTTTTACAAATATTATTGCATGATTGTTAACATAAATATCTATTAAATTCAAAACAAGGATAGAAAGTCAAAGTATGTTTGGAATATAAGGTACATAAAACATCAAAATAAAAAAAACATAGTTATTATAATCTCTATAATGATCTACTAAATCACTTTGATTATCTAAAATTATATGGGATAACATAGGGAATACATATGAAAAAGGGGTGATATAAAAAGATAATAAAGGGAATAAACATGATTAGGAAGGAAAATGTGTGAATAAAAGGTATAACATAATATCGTAAAAGAGAAGGATCATAGTAATCACATGGGAGAATAACATATAGAACATTTTATCATAAGACCATGGTAACATATGAAATGTGGAAGTAATAAAAAACATGACATAATAATAATTCAAGGATAATTGCATCCAAGAGACTTGAGATCAAAAACCAAGAAAAGGGATAATTTCTTGATTATTTTAGAAGTACTTTAGTGGTACTATACCGAGTACTGTGGAAATTACTGTTTGGTACCGTAGCAGCCAGAACTATTCACATGTTTGGGCCATTGGGCCACCTGTTTGGTCTTCAGGCCCTTAAAGGACTTTGGGACACCCAAGGCCTCATGATAGTAAGGCTTTCAGGACACTACAATGACTTAGGGTCACCTTAAGGATTTCAGTCCACCTCAAGGCCTTCGGGTCACATGATTAATGCAGTTACCCCAAACAGACTCTACAAAAAAGGTGCAGCCCCAGATGAGGATTTAGAGTAGGCGCACTCATTAGAGCAGAACCAACAGATTTGGAAGAATGAGAGGGTATAGAAACACCATCGAAACTATCCTATGATTTCATGGGAAGATTATCCAGATGACCATGAAAAGGTGGAGAGATAACATTACGATGCAGATGCTCGAGAGAGGCAGTTCCTTGTAGTTATAGTCTGGTTGAATTCCCTAAGACCTTAGGGTCATTGAATGTATCATAAGCCTATGGGCCATGTAATATCTATGCCTATGGGCCTTGTAAGGGTTATCCCTCATCCCTTGAAAAATATTTTATCAAAAATAAATAAAAAATAAGGCCTTCGGGTCATTCGAGCCAAGGATATCTTCCAAGAAAACATGACATGGTGGGAAGAGCCCCATCATAGACTAGGTTTACTCCCTATTCCCATACATAACATCTCATGTGATGAAAAATTTTCCAAATTATTTTGATTTATATATATTCACACCCATCATATCATGTTCATTATTATGTGTTCTATAAAAATAAATCAATCATAATCCATAATCATAAGAATTACCCATTTAATTAAATGGGTTGCATAATCTTACCCCACATCATAGTAAAAGGAAATATCATAAAGATTAAAAAGATAAAAAGGAATTAAATCTTATTAATTTTTATATCTGATTAAATAATTATAGTTATAAAAATACAGTTTTAATTTTGGAATAAAAACATTAAATGTGTGTTACATAAAAAGATTAATTAATATAAAATTTCCCCTTAATCGGGATTGATTTTAAAGAAGGAATTTATGAAATGTAATTATAGAATATATTAACTCATAAATGGAAGGTAGAATGAAATATTTATATAATGAAATATATATATAGTTTATCATAAATCTATAACATCAAAGGAAGAGATAAATTGAGTTATAGAGAGAATGGTCATAACTTGATGAAAAGGGTGGTTCATAGAGACCCCTTACTTCAAGTCTCAACTTTCTCCATTCATGTTATAAAATCCTCTATAATAAAAAGATATATATATATATATATTACATAACCATACCCATATATACCATATAATATATGATTTTATTATAAGTTCTTAAAAACCATTTATTAACAATTCTCTATTAAAATCACTTTTTAAGGGAAAATTGTTTCATTTTTCATGCGTGTTTTGGTTCATTATTATTGGTATTTATACATTTAACATGGTTCCATTATCTTCAAAATTTTAACAATTATATTAATATTTATATATTCATTATATATGTATATATATTAACCCATAAAAATTATAAATAATAAAATGAATTACACTATTCTAGGAGATGGTAGGTCATACTTACAGTTGAACATTGTTTCAAATTTCAATGTATAGAATGAAAGTAAGGTAAATAATAATTAATATTTATAGAATCATAATAATATCTTAAATAAAATATAAATTTATTAAGTCTATCATTATAACCATTTTTTATATGTGGTGATCGAAAATGAGTTATATTGGTTCGTGAGGTGGTAGTCCACCGAACACACGAACAACAGTTTCATTTCCCATTTTATGGTAGAGAAGATGAATGTAAGTGATTCCATTAACATAATAACTTGAAAGTATATAGAAT
Organism: Viscum album; assembly: GCA_963277665.1. Classification (NCBI taxonomy): domain Eukaryota; kingdom Viridiplantae; phylum Streptophyta; class Magnoliopsida; order Santalales; family Viscaceae; genus Viscum; species Viscum album. Next base: position 626,262,992 of record OY728165.1, read on the forward strand.
ATAATGGTGTCATTATTTTACCATATTTGAATTATATTTTAATTATTTATAGGAATAAATAAAAATAAAACATCTCTTTAAAGACTATACATATTCGTCATAAAACTTAATTTTCTTTACTCCTTAAACCCTCTAAGATTGGTATTCCACCAAAAAAAGTTGTAAAAACCCCAACCCTAGTTTCCCAGTGTCGGTACCTTACTTTATTAAATTGGTATATTAAAAAAGAAATTTTCATCATGAATTACCAAATAGTTTAGTAGTTTTTGAATCTAGATTACATACATAAAGTTTATATTACAACTTGAAATGAAAAACAACATAAAAAATCCATTGTAAACATCCTTAACTTCTAGATTATCCCTAGAATCCATTCATAATATGCATCTTTGCATCCTGGGGAAAAATAAAACATAATAAAGGTGTGATATCAGATGATCATTAAGGGTAAGTAATGCATTCTAAGATAATATAAATAATAAGTCATAGTGATTGACTAAAATCATAGACATTAGAACATAATCTTGAGCATAATATAGAAATAATAAATGATGAATACATAATGACATATAGTCAAATGAGAACGAATCTTAGCCATAAATATTCTACAAGTCTAATAATCTCATGTATTATAACTTAATAATATCATAATGAGGTAATTCATAATTCAATACATCATAAATATACCATTAAGGCCTCGACCATGACATTTGAAAATAAATGGTGAAGGCCTCGACCAAATCCATTTCTATTTCATCTCATGAGACTTACCGATACATCTATGGTCTATAAAGGATGCCAAACATCACTTGTTAAGTCCAATTCATTATATATATGAATGGGTTAAACATAAAAACATATTAATATGAAATTTAAATAACTTTCCTCAATCCATAAGTATAATCATTAATCATTATGAGTAGTATCATGAATTGTATCAAGATAGAGTATCCACAGTCAAGATAATCATAAACCTGTTAATAATATATGGTAGATAATAATAATAAGGGTTAAATCTCAATAAATCATAAGATTCAATAGATTTGTTGAAATATATGAAAATACTATAATAAAATCATTGAGTAATTCTTAAGAGAAATACCCTTGTTACTTCTCAAAGTAGAGTTCTTTTGGAAAAATCATTTATATTTATCATAATTATTTGTATAAAACTAGAAATGAAAAATATAGTTTTTCATGAAAAAATTAGTGATTTTATAAAAATATTTTTGTATTAAAATAAATTATGGATGGTACTTGAAAATGGGTCGGAAATCAGTTCCCTTTAATCATACTTTCATATCAGAAAGAATTGAGAAGGGAACCTTGTAAAAATATATTTACCCCAAAAATAAATATAAAATAGCATGGATAAATTATTTTGGAACATGTAAATATAATTTATATAATTTATATAATTTATATAATTTATATAGAAATAATGAATAATTACATTGGGGTAAATAGGGATAAATCATTACTTGAATGAAAATGGAGGTTCGGGAAGAAACACTTACCTTATGTCTGAAAGTGTTCTAAACTTGCGCTTAATATTATGGATAATGAAATTATATTTATTTATAAATCAATTCATAACCTCCTAAACATGTATTTTATTTATTATAATTTTATTAATTTCATTTATATCCTTTTTGATGAGTTATGGGATTAAATTTCATCATTTTGGGAGTGTTCTTTTCCTTGGTTTTCATGATCAGTTTACTTTTACAAATATATAGAAGATCATGTAAAATAGATATAGTTGCAATGAATTGAAATTATATGTAATTAATTATCTTATTGAATATTAAATGGTCTTACATATTATTTTGTTTCTAGATAATAGGATCATAGATTATATAAAACTTGAAAGATAATCGTTTAGATCATTTTTGCAGCTTCTCGATTGTCAAGAACTAGTTTTGTTTTGTTAATTAATATTATGTATATATATTGGTTATAGAACCTTAAAAATGTGTAATAAATATATTATAATATTTTTTAACCATCAAAATGGTTTTATGACCAGCCTTAAAGGAATAAATGAAAAATGAAAACACTTCATCCACAAAGGTGGTAAATCGGAACCTATCAAATGATGTTTATATCTTTTAAATAAAAGGAAAAGAAGAAGAAAATTGATGGCGAGTTCTCCACTAACATAATAAAATTACAGTATATAAAATAAAATGGAGTTATCATGTCACTTTGAATAGTGGAGGTGAGTGAAGGATAAGAAAATAAAGGAAATTGAAAAAAAAGAGGATTTTTACCTCTTGAATTATCATCCTTGATAACCTCATTAATGGAAATGGTTTTGGTATTTTTTTGAGACAAAAGGATCCTGAAAGTGGGGGAGGGTATTGGGAATAGTATTGGGTAAAAATTGGACAAGTCCAAAATTTTGGAAGGTGTGAGGAGAAGATGTGGTGAGGGGTGGTATTTATAGTGGAGGAGAGGGGTGTTCTTTTAAATATTTTACTCATTTTTTTATTATTTTGGATCAAGAATGTGAATATTTTGAGAATTATCACCAAATATATTAAAATAATGAATGATATTTCATGATTATGGGCTTACATCATCCATAATTCATTGATGACTCAATAATTCATGTTTTTGTTAAATACTGTAAATTATAGTATTTCATTATTCATAAACAATTGAACTATTTTAGTAAAATATGAAAAGTTCACTCTAACCTTTTTTTGAAGTGTCAAATTAAAAAAAGGAATCCATTTTATGAAAATAATTTTCAAAATATGATAAATTTAATTTTTAAATAAAATCATCATTTATTTGAAAAATACCAATTCTAAAATTATAACGTATTTTATAACACTATGAAAAATTAATTAATGTCTCATAAAATTATCTTTTAATCATAAAAAAATTTAATTTGTTAATATATTTTATGAAAATAAATTTATTTTAAATCATTTTATTATTTATAAAATTTTAATTAAATATTTATGTCTTACAAAAATATAAACACTTAATTTATAATTTTTAAAACATTTTGTTACTTATATCAGGATATAAATATATCATGTTTTCATTTATAAGATACCTAAATTCTATTTATAATTTCATAGGTTATGTTACAATTCTATTTTTCATATTATTATTCCTAATGGTCACATTTCTATTCCAAATTTCAAGTTATTATTTCATTGGTATTGGTTCCTTAAATTCAAGAAATACCTTTTATTTCATTAATTATCCATTTATAAAGTTTCTATTGTATTCCATAAGTGATTTTATGTGATTCATACAATATGAAATAACTATAATAAGGTTAATTTCATTGATAGAATTCTCAGTCGTTAAATTCTCCCCTCCTATAAAAATTTCATCCTTGAAATTTCCAGAATGTCAATTCATAAAAATATTTGGGTTATTCTTCATCATAACTTCCTTCGGTTCCCATATAGCCTCTTCAATTTTATGATTTTTCCAAAGTAACCTTATCATCAAAGTTGTAAGATTACTCAAATCCTATTACCTAGTGTACAAAATTCTAAAAGGCTCTTCATAGTAAGATAAATCAGGTTCCAATTGTATTTCTTCAGAAGGGAGAACATGCATTGGGTCTGGTATATACTTCCTTAACAAAGAGATGTGAAACACATCATGAACTTTGGAAAGGATAGGTTTCATTTCCAAACAATAATCAACATCTCCAATTCTCTCCATAATTTCAAAAGGTCTGATGTACCTGGTGTTTTATTTCCCTTTCTTACCAAACCTTATGACACCCTTCCATAGAGATACTTTTGAAAAAACAAGATCTCCCACTTGAAACTCAAAATCCTTCCTCTGATTTTTGGTATAACTATTTTTCCTACTTTTCAATTCATTGAAATATTTTTGAATATTCTTTACATTTTCCTTTGTTTCCACTACAAGCTCTGGACCTAAAAGATTCATTTCATCAACTTCATCCCAACAAGTTAGTGTACAAAATATCTTTCCATACAATGCTTCATATGGTTCTATTTGAATACTTAAATGGAAGATATTTCTATAAGAAAAATCTACCAAAGGAAAATACTGATCCCATATACCTTGAAATTTGAGTGATCATGATCTCAACATGTATTCTAAAGTATGGATTGTTCTTTCTAACTTCCCGTCAGTTTGAGGGTGATAAGTAGTACTCAAATAAAGCTCAGTATCAAAATATTTTTGAATCCTTTTTCATAATTTCATTTTAAATCATAGATCATGATCTGAAAAAATTTAAAGTGGTGATCCATTAAATCTTAAAACTTCATTAATATATAGTCATTTAAGGAACACTAGTGGAAAATCCTTCCTTATAGTGAGGAAATGTACAGATTTGGTAAGTCGATCAACAATTACCCATAATGCATCATTCTTTCTTGGAGTTTTTGGTAATCCAATAAAAAAATACATTGTAATGTCATCTAATTTCTTTTTTGTAATAGGTAGAGGCTACATTTCTCCTATAGGATGTTTTATTTCACGCTTCACCTATTTAAAGACTAAAAATATTGATACATAATCAATAATTTCTTGCTTCATATTATCCCACATAAATGTTCCCTAAAATATCTATACATATTAGTGCTACCATATTGTATAGGGAAATTATAGATATGAGAATCATCTAATAACTCTCTTTTTAGCTCAGGTATAGAGGGAAAACAAATTCTCTTCTCAAATTTAAGAATTCCATCCTCATACATGAAGATTGTCAACTTCCCATCATTTACAGCTTTAATTTTCCTTTGAAAATTCTCATTTTAGACTAAAAACTTTTAATCCTTTTCAATAAATATGTTTGGGAAACCAATTGAAAAATTAATGATGTTTCACCTTCCTTGATAATTCCTATTTCCGTCTTTACTAGACCCATGAACACATGATCCCTTTCAATCCTCATTTTTCTTAGAATTACATGATCCTTCCTAATCAATGCATTAGATACCTTATTTAACTTCCCTGGATGATAGTGTATTGAACAATCATAATACTTGAGTAGATGAATCCATATCCTTTTCCTCATGTTGTGTTATTTATGTGATAAGATGTATTTCAAGATCTTTTGATCTGTATATAGATAACATCTTTCTCCATAGATATAATGTATTCATATCATTAGAGAAAGGATTACAACTTATAATTCAATATAATGAGTTGGATATTTTATTTAGGAGTTTTTAACTACCATGATACATGGTAAATAACTCTATCATTCTTCATAAGGATACAACTATGTCCTTTATTTAATGAATCATTATAAACCAAAAATCCACCATTCCCTGATGGTAGCGTCAATATCAGAGCATTCACTAATATCCTCTTCAATTATTCAAAACATTCCTCGCATTCTATTTTCCATATGAACTTAACACTTTTAAAAGTAATCTTGGTTAATGAGTTAGCTAATTGAGAAAAACTCTGAATTAAATGACAGTAGTAACCTATTAAACCAATGAAACTATGTACCTTCGTTAAGTTATTTGGTTTGGTTCATTACTGAACCACCATTTTCATTATAGGGTCAACTGATATTAAATCCTTAGAGACAATATATCCAAGAAAAGAAATTGATTAATGTCAAAATTCACACTTCCTAAACTTCTTAAATAATACTTTTCTTCTAAGAGTCTTCAGAGCAATCTGTAAGTGGTTCTCATGGCATTCATAGTTTTTTTTGAGTATACCAAGTTATCATAAATAAATAACACAATAAATTCATCATCATATTCCTTGAAAATTATGCTCATTAAATCCATGAAAATAGAAGTTTTATTAGTCAGAATAAAAGGAATTAATATAAACTCGTAATGTCCGAACCTAGTTCAAAATTTTTTCTTTTGAATATCTTACTTATTTATATGAAATTAATAATATCTATAATGGAGGTAAGTATTCAAAAAATATTGAGTTCCATTAAGTTGATCAAATGAATCATTAATGTGAGGAAGAAGATACTTGTTCTTTATTAAAATATAAATTTTCCGCTATAATCAATGCACAACCTCATGGATCCATCTTTCTTCTTGAAAAAGATAACATGGGCTCCCCATAGAGAACCACTGGGGAGAATAAATTCCTTATTACTCAACTCTTCCAGTTGTTTCATCATCTCCACTAATTCCACATTAGCCATTCTATAAGTATTCATTGATATTGACCTTTCATCAGGGATTTAATTGATATAAAACTCAATTTATCACTCTAGAGGATGTCCAGGTAAATCATCTAAAAATACATCAATCTATTCTTTAAAAATAGTTATACCCTAAATTTGAATATTTCTTTCCTCATCCATAGATAATGTTTTCAATTCCTCCCTAATAATTTTAGTCATTAGTGATAATAGGGTGGACTTGGATAAGAATTATATGACGGAGTTTCTTCTCTAAATATAATGGATTCCATATCTTCCTCAAAAATTACATCATTCATATTCTTGCAATATATTTTTGCATAATATTTCGAAATATATTCCATACAAAAGATTATATAATAATAAACCATAGTTATGATGATAAGTTTTACAACTAAAGCACATTTATGTGTCATAAAGGGTATTCAATGACACATATTTGTTACAATGATACTTCCCTTAGGAGTTTTGATTGAAAAATACTTTATTAAATAAAAAGTGAAATGCCTAATTTTCTTGGAAAAATGGGAAGATATAAAAGAATGCAATGATCCAAAATCGAATAAATCATTTTCTATGTTTGAAGAAATAATTGAAGTACCTTCCACCACATCATTAGAAACTTCAACCTCCACGGTTGTGATTGCATAAGCTTGGACTTTCTCCTTTGGCCTTTTTTTGGGAATGTTTCATTGATTATTAGTACAAAAAGTTTCATATTGTCCAATATCCCTATAATTATATCATTGAACACTGGTAGCTTCTTTATTTTACTTGAAGTCATGGACTTGGTGGCCTTTTTTTACACTTGTAACAGACTCTTTTTCTTTTTAATTAGGCACCAGTGTGTTTTCTTCTGTAAGTATCGCACATTATAAAATTACTTTTTTTATTCTTACCTTTATCCATTCTTTCCTCCACCACCCTTTTATTCTATTTTTTTACTTTAAATTCATAAGAAATATATAACTATTTATCTATCTTGATAGCGCATGAGACTATATATTCATATGATGAGTATGTTTGGGATACCAGTACCCTTTAGAGAAATGAGTTTAAACCATCAAATAATCGATCAATATTGCTTCTTCGATTATGTACGTAGTCCACATCATGCTTTAATAACCTTGTAAAGTTAGCTTTATACTTGCAAATTTTTTCTTCCTCTTTCAATATTAGAATAAAAAATTGTCTCTCCATATCCACTCACTATTCTCAAAGGAAATATTTCAAAACAATTTGTAAAGACCCGTAAAATTCAAGGGAAATTTTTTTTCTTAATTTTCTTTAGAATTTTACGAGAACGCGGTTTCAGACGGCACCTGATTCCGAGGCCCGGAGTGCCCAGAATTAATTTCCGAAGTTTGGCTCGGGTACGTTCAGTGAACGAACGAGCGGGAATTCCTAACTTTTGATCCGGTGCTCGGAATTGAAATCTGAGGGCACCGATGAACTCGCAGCGCCGATATTCGCTTAAAGAGACCTTTTCGGGAGTTGCGTTTGTTGCGAGTTGGAAGTTAGTTTTTTGGGTTTTTCAGTTAAGTTAAATAAAATTGTGTAAGACAAATTTTATTTTTAACTTATTAAAAACCTACCAAAGAAGGTTGGAAGTGGGACCCACACCCACTTAACCTCCCTTGGGAGGATTAAGTGTGGTGGGGCCCACACGAACCCCTTTTTCTTTTCAATTCCCTAACCCCTCTAAACCCCCTCTTAATTATGTAACTCTTCCTTTTTAATAACTTGAGTTACTTAATTAATTTAAGGGAGTTAAGTCTTTTTGAATTTCAAACATTGAAATTCTTTTGTGTTATGTGTTAATAAAATAAGAGGTAGTCTTATTTTATTATGGGTTCTTTGTTTGTCTTTTGGAGAGCTTCCTCTTCATCTTCAAGCTCTGACGAAGAACGAAGAACGCCCAAACTCCGACGAAGAACGACGCCTCTCTTCTTCGTCCTCGGTGTCAACAAGAGGGAACGCCGCATCCTCCTCGGGCCTTCTTCGTCGGCAAACGAAGATCCGCCAACGACGTGTCGCATCGGACGTATCTCTTCGTCAACGGATTTGACGAACGACGACCGCGACGCCCGACCTCCGCGACGCCGTCTTCCGCGGAACGTAGACGAATCTTCAAATCTTAAACCCGAGGTAGGGGATGTTGATTTAATATTTAATTATCTCATTCTTGCTCGTGGTTCGTAAGACTAACGTGAGGATGTTGTTTATTTTAAGTTGCGTTATTAATTTAACGTGAGGGGGCCGGACCGTACGAACACGGCCGAACCCCCTCCATCGTTCTTGTTTAATTTTTGCGGAAGAAAGCAAGTGGCGTGGTGCCGTCGCACCACGCGATTGATCGTGCTTATATTTTACGTGGCGCCGTCGCGCCACGACGAGGAAAAATCTTCAAGAACGCGACGCCGTCGCGCCGCGTTGAAAGAAATCATGGTACGGCGAAAGGGGCGCGGTGCCGTCGCACCGCGCCGGACGACGAACGCCGCGGCCGGTTCCGGGCCGCGGCGAGACGAGGAGACCGCGGCCGGTTCCGGGCCGCGGCGGAAGAAAAGACCGGCGGCCGGGCCGCCGGCGTCGGAAGCCGAAGAGGGGACCGGAAATTTCCGATCCCGTTGGAGAAAACCGGCCGGCCAGCTGGCCGGCCGGAAGTCATTAAAACCGGGGAAATAAATTCCCCGGCCGTATTAATAAAACCCCCTCTTAAAGAGAGGGGGGGTTCTTTGAAGGAGGGGGCAACCGGCCCCCTCGGATCCGCTCAAGCAGGCCCTCTCATGTGAGGGGGCGGTTTACTTAAAAAAAACGGCGCGGCTAAGCCGCGCCGCCAGAAGAAACGCGTGGCTTAGCCCCGCGTGCGTGCGGCCTCCCCGCTGGCGACAACCGCCGCCACCGCCGCCGCCGCCGCGCCGCCCGCCGCCGCCGCCCGCCGCCGCCGTCCGCCGCCGCCGCCGGCCGCCGCCGCCGCCCAGGGGGGGGGTCGGGCCGGGTCGGCCCGGACCCGGATCCCCCCGTTTCAAACTAGATTTGGTTTTTGGCTCATAACTTGAGCCTCGGACCTCTGAACGACGAACCGTCTGCGGAAACGCGATCCTTGGATCGAGACGGTCGTTTCGGTATATCGCACTCAAGGTTTCGGGTTACTTTGAGTTCGGCCGGGTTGGTTCGTTCACGAAACCAACCGGGCCTTCGGAGCGGAAACGCTCATATCTTGAGCCACGAACGTCCGATTGACGCGCCGTCAGTCGCGTTGCGTTTCTCTTAATGAGACGGATCTTTTGGCATACTCCGCCCGAGGTTTGGACGCAGGTGGAGTACGGTCGGGTTGGTTTTGCCTTAAAAACCAACCGGGCCCCGGAGACGAAAAAGCCAATAACTCAGAGACCGGGCGTCCGATTGACGCGCCGTCTGTTTCGTTGACTTCCTCTTGATGAGACGGAACTTTTGACATACTCCGCCCGAGTTTTGGATGCAGTCGGAGTATGGCCGGGTTGGTATGTACCCGAAACCCAACCGGGCCCCTGGAACGGAAAAGCTGATATCTTACAGACAGGACGTCCGCTTGACGAGCCGTCAGCGGCGTTGGTGGTTACGTTGAGTAACGGTCCCTTTGAGTATACCCTATGGGAGTTCGGGGTACAGTTGAGATACGGCCGGGATTGGTTTCGCTCTCGAAACCAACCGGGCCCCTGGGACGAAAAGGCTAATAACTCACAGACCGGGCGTCCGATCGACGCGCCGTCTGTTGCGTTGAGACCCCTGTGACGAGACGGACCATTGAGACACTTCTTTGTGGGACTTTGAGATACTTGGAGTATCGACCAGTAGCTCGTGGAGCGGACCCTCCCGGAGACGAGCGTGCAGAGTATGGAGACCGTGTAGCCGGCTGAGACCTGACGACTGCTTGACCGACTCGACTTGGAGTGAGTCGAATAGCCCAGTGGACGGAGCGCCGGTATTTGGCTGCAGACCCACGGCGGACGGAGCGCCAGGTAGATGGCAGCAAACCCGCGGTACTCGACAGGAGGAGTACCTCAGTAGGCTATTTGGGCGAGCGCCCGGTATTTGGCGACAGACCCTCAGCGGACGGAGCGCCAGGTAGTTGGCCGCAAACCCGCAGTACTCGACAGGAGGAGTACCTCAGCAGTCTTAGGTTAGTGAGCGGCGGCCTCGGAGTCGTGACAGGACCACTGTACACTCTAGAGACGGAGCTCTTCAGCAGTTACGGTTTCGATAATGAAAATCCTGGTTTGAGCTGAGACTTTTGACCTTGTGTTTACCTCATGATTGAGATGGGTCACTTGCTAACTTTGGTATATGTATGGGCATATACCCGAGTAGTGGTTATCCGTCGTTTTCACAATCCTTGTGTTTCCTCATGATCGAGATGGGTTACTTGATAACTTAGGTATATGTATGGGCATATACCTAAGTAGAGTTTATCTGTTGAGATCTTCTTGTGTTTATCCTTGTTGGTTTTAGTGAGACCTTGAGGGTCTCGGGGTCCCTACTGAGTATCGTTATACTCACCCCTGCACGGGCTATGCCCGCACCTCGTTGTGTTGGTTGCAGATGATGGACAGTGCTGACAGAAGCCGAAGGTTCGAGGACTGGACGGTACCTGGAGGTGGACTATACGACGAGGCGGTACCCGGAGGTGGACCACTGGGCGGGACATACTCGGAGCGGATGGCGGGACCCGAGGAGCAGAGGAGCTATCTGTACCCACCCTTCAGGTGGGATTTCCAGTGGACATCTCAGCGTAGCAGCTTTACTTTTCAGTCGCTGTTTTCCCTTTCGAGTTGTACTTTACAGTTGGGCTTGTATTTCCGGCCCCTTTTTACTTTTCAGCTCTTCTTTTTGTACTTAGTGTTTTTACTTCCGCTTGCTTACTCTGTGGTGTTTGTTTACTTTACAAAGGCAATGCCTTCCCTTTTTACTGGGATTTACGCCTTGGTGCTAGTCGCCATCCCCTGGCCTATGGAAGGCGGGCTTGGGGTAGTCACGGCACGGACCCCGAGGGCGGGTCGTGACAAATTGGTATCAGAGGAGTTCGGTTCTACCGCAGAACTTATAACTCTGATGTTTCTTTCTGTGAAGCAATAGTGTTGAGAGTACCGAGTGTGGTTTTCAGTTCAGGGAGTCCAGTGTTGGTGCGGGCGGCCGACGTATCCATACACCAGGACCCTGACAACTGATTTCCGACTTTGTGCACGAAAACACTGATTGCGTGTGTGTTTTCAAAGGTTTTCCCCCTTAAAACAGCTCAAACCAGGTCAGCTCACCAGGTATAATCGTTTGATCGTGTTACGTTGTTTCTTTCAGGATGGCCCCACGACGACAGCCAACTAGGGTTCCGAGAGTCGAGCGAGACGACAGCCCACCGAGCGACGAGGCCTCGGTGCAGGGCCCTTTTCCAGTAGTGGCACCGGCTGTAGCTTTACCCACCGAGCCCCCGATGCTTCCAACAGCAGCCGCTGACGATGCACGTCGCCTCAGCGCACTGCATGAGTTTCAGCGCCAGCGACCGCCCAGGTTTCGCGGGGAGACGGATCCCCAGGCAGCAGAGGACTGGCTGGAGGCAGTAGTTCGAGTGTTTAGGCTAGTGAGGACACCAGCAGACCTCATGGTGATCCTCGCTGCGAGCCTACTACACGCAGCAGCAGGACGATGGTGGAGCTTGATGCTCCAGGTGCACGATGAGGCATCTCTTCTTTGGACGGACTTTGAGAGCCTCTTCCGCTCGGAGTTCGTCCCAGCCACCCTTCGTTCGGTACGTATCCAGGAGCTTCTACAGCTGCGGCAGGGCAGCATGACGGTCGCTCAGTACGCGGCGAGGTTCACCGACCTTTCTCGGTACTCGACAGACATGGTACGGGACCCCTTCTTCCGGGCCCGGACCTTCGAGCAGGATTTGAGACACGAGATCAGGGCATCGCTGATCTCCCTCAGCATACCTTTGTGATATTTTCGTTCCTGTCCTCTTTCGTGATGTTACTAAGAGGTTCCAGTTTAGGCTGTTGACTTGACCCTCACTTGTGAGACATCTACTGGAGGAGACCCAGTTACCACACACTGATGCCGACAGTGTGACTCAACCCTTGGAGGCGAGAGTAACGGTTGAATCTCTTAGTAGTAGCGTCGAGGCCTTACGACGTCATCCTTGGTATGGATTAGAATCATCCATGTTAGGATTGACTGTTTTAGTCAAAGAATGTGGTTCATCCAGGGGATGAGACCAGGTTTCTCTTATCGGCAAAGAAGAAATCTTGCAGCTCTTGTGGGACCAGAGATGGTCCGGGCCACGTCGGAGGAGGTCCATGTCATCCAGGAGCGGATGAGGACAACACAGAGCCGGCAGAAGTCATACGCTGACAGGAGGCGGAGGCCACTAGAGTTCGAGGATGGTGACCACGTCTTCTTGCGGGTCTCACCTCGACGTGGTATTCAGAGATTTGGCCGAGGCAACAAGTTATCTCCGTGCTTCATCGGACCCTTCCAGGTCCTCAGCAGGGTTGGTGAGGTGGCTTATCGCCTGGCTCTACCACCTCAATTGCACCGGGTGCATGACGTCTTCCACGTGTCTCAGCTGAGGAGATACGTGCTCGACCCGACGCACATCCTTGACGATGGGGCGACTTTTACGGAGGTCCCGGTGGAGATAGAGGATCGACAGGAGCGGGTCCTACATGGGCGATCGATTCCTCTTGTGCGCAATAGATGGCGGCACGGGAATCTCCAGGAGAGCACATGGGAGCGGGAGGCTCAGATGCGTGCTCAGTACCCTCTTTTGTTTCCCTAGTTTTTGTTGTAGCTTTACGGGGACGTAAAGCCCTGCGGTGGGAGTAATGTAAAGACCCGTAAAATTCAAGGGAAATTTTTTTTCTTAATTTTCTTTAGAATTTTACGAGAACGCGGTTTCAGACGGCACCTGATTCCGAGGCCCGGAGTGCCCGGAATTAATTTCCGAAGTTTGGCTCGGGTACGTTCAGTGAACGAACGAGCGGGAATTCCTAACTTTTGATCCGGTGCTCGGAATTGAAATCTGAGGGCACCGATGAACTCGCAGCGCCGATATTCGCTTAAAGAGACCTTTTCGGGAGTTGCGTTTGTTGCGAGTTGGAAGTTAGTTTTTTGGGTTTTTCAGTTAAGTTAAATAAAATTGTGTAAGACAAATTTTATTTTTAACTTATTAAAAACCTACCAAAGAAGGTTGGAAGTGGGACCCACACCCACTTAACCTCCCTTGGGAGGATTAAGTGTGGTGGGGCCCACATGAACCCCTTTTTCTTTTCAATTCCCTAACCCCTCTAAACCCCCTCTTAATTATGTAACTCTTCCTTTTTAATAACTTGAGTTACTTAATTAATTTAAGGGAGTTAAGTCTTTTTGAATTTCAAACATTGAAATTCTTTTGTGTTATGTGTTAATAAAATAAGAGGTAGTCTTATTTTATTTTGGGTTCTTTGTTTGTCTTTTGGAGAGCTTCCTCTTCATCTTCAAGCTCTGACGAAGAACGAAGAACGCCCAAACTCCGACGAAGAACGACGCCTCTCTTCTTCGTCCTCGGTGTCAACAAGAGGGAACGCCGCATCCTCCTCGGGCCTTCTTCGTCGGCAAACGAAGATCCGCCAACGACGTGTCGCATCGGACGTATCTCTTCGTCAACGGATTTGACGAACGACGACCGCGACGCCCGACCTCCGCGACGCCGTCTTCCGCGGAACGTAGACGAATCTTCAAATCTTAAACCCGAGGTAGGGGATGTTGATTTAATATTTAATTATCTCATTCTTGCTCGTGGTTCGTAAGACTAACGTGAGGATGTTGTTTATTTTAAGTTGCGTTATTAATTTAACGTGAGGGGGCCGGACCGTACGAACACGGCCGAACCCCCTCCATCGTTCTTGTTTAATTTTTGCGGAAGAAAGCAAGTGGCGTGGTGCCGTCGCACCACGCGATTGATTGTGCTTATATTTTACGTGGCGCCGTCGCGCCACGACGAGGAAAAATCTTCAAGAACGCGACGCCGTCGCGCCGCGTTGAAAGAAATCATGGTACGGCGAAAGGGGCGTGGTGCCGTCGCACCGCGCCGGACGACGAACGCCGCGGCCGGTTCCGGGCCGCGGTGAGACGAGGAGACCGCGGCCGGTTCCGGGCCGCGGCGGAAGAAAAGACCGGCGGCCGGGCCGCCGGCGTCGGAAGCCGAAGAGGGGACCGGAAATTTCCGATCCCGTTGGAGAAAACCGGCCGGCCAGCTGGCCGGCCGGAAGTCATTAAAACCGGGGAAATAAATTCCCCGGCCGTATTAATAAAACCCCCTCTTAAAGAGAGGGGGGGTTCTTTGAAGGAGGGGGCAACCGGCCCCCTCGAATCCGCTCAAGCAGGCCCCCTCATGTGAGGGGGCGGTTTACTTAAAAAAAACGGCGCGGCTAAGCCGCGCCGCCAGAAGAAACGCGGGGCTTAGCCCCGTGTGCGTGCGGCCTCCCCGCTGGCGACAGCCGCCGCCACCGCGGCCCGCCACCGCCGCCGCCGCGGCCCGCCGCCGCCGCGCCGCCCGCCGCCGCCGCCCGCCGCCGCCGTCCGCCGCCGCCGGCCGCCGCCGCCGCCCAGGGGGGGGTCGGGCCGGGTCGGCCCGGACCCGGATCCCCCCGTTTCGAACCAGATTTGGTTTTTGGCTCATAACTTGAGCCTCGGACCTCCGAACGACGAACCGTCTGCGGCAACGCGATCCTTGGATCGAGACGGTCGTTTCGGTATATCGCACTCAAGGTTTCGGGTTACTTTGAGTTCGGCCGGGTTGGTTCGTTCACGAAACCAACCGGGCCTTCGGAGCGGAAACACTCATATCTTGAGCCACGAACGTCCGATTGACGCGCCGTCAGTCGCGTTGCGTTTCTCTTAATGAGACGGATCTTTTGGCATACTCCGCCCGAGGTTTGGACGCAGGTGGAGTACGGTCGGGTTGGTTTTGCCTTAAAAACCAACCGGGCCCCGGAGACGAAAAAGCCAATAACTCACAGACCGGGCGTCCGATTGACGCGCCGTCTGTTTCGTTGACTTCCTCTTGATGAGACGGAACTTTTGACATACTCCGCCCGAGTTTTGGATGCAGTCGGAGTATGGCCGGGTTGGTATGTACCCGAAACCCAACCGGGCCCCTGGAACAGAAAAGCTGATATCTTACAGACAGGACGTCCGCTTGACGAGCCGTCAGCGGCGTTGGTGGTTACGTTGAGTAACGGTCCCTTTGAGTATACCCTATGGGAGTTCGGGGTACAGTTGAGATACGGCCGGGATTGGTTTCGCTCTCGAAACCAACCGGGCCCCTGGGACGAAAAGGCTAATAACTCACAGACCGGGCGTCCGATCGACGCGCCGTCTGTTGCGTTGAGACCCCTGTGACGAGACGGACCTTTGAGACACTTCTTTGTGGGACTTTGAGATACTTGGAGTATCGACCAGTAGCTCGTGGAGCGGACTCTCCCGGAGACGATCGTGCAGAGTACGGAGACCGTGTAGCCGGCTGAGACCTGATGACTGCTTGACCGACTCGACTTGGAGTGAGTCGACTAGCCCAATGGACGGAGCGCCGGTATTTGGCTGCAGACCCACGGCGGACGGAGCGCCAGGTAGATGGCAGCAAACCCGCGGTACTCGACAGGAGGAGTACCTCAGTAGGCTATTTGGGCGAGCGCCCGGTATTTGGCGACAGACCCTCAGCGGACGGAGCGCCAGGTAGTTGGCCGCAAACCCGCAGTACTCGACAGGAGGAGTACCTCATCAGTCTTAGGTTAGTGAGCGGCGGCCTCGGAGTCGTGACAGGACCACTGTACACTCTAGAGACGGAGCTCTTCAGCAGTTACGGTTTCGATAATGAAAATCCTGGTTTTAGCTGAGACTTTTGACCTTGTGTTTACCTCATGATTGAGATGGGTCACTTGCTAACTTTGGTATATGTATGGGCATATACCCGAGTAGTGGTTATCCGTCATTTTCACAATCCTTGTGTTTCCTCATGATCGAGATGGGTTACTTGATAACTTAGGTATATGTATGGGCATATACCTAAGTAGAGTTTATCTGTTGAGATCTTCTTGTGTTTATCCTTGTTGGTTTTAGTGAGACCTTGAGGGTCTCGGGGTCCCTACTGAGTATCGTTATACTCACCCCTGCACGGGCTATGCCCGCACCTCGTTGTGTTGGTTGCAGACGACGGACAGTGCTGACAGAAGCCGAAGGTTCGAGGACTGGACGGTACCTGGAGGTGGACTATACGACTAGGCGGTACCCGGAGGTGGACCACTGGGCGGGACATACTCGGAGCGGATGGCGGGACCCGAGGAGCAGAGGAGCTATCTGTACCCACCCTTCAGGTGGGATTTCCAGTGGACATCTCAGCGTATCAGCTTTACTTTTCAGTCGCTGTTTTCCCTTTCGAGTTGTACTTTACAGTTGGGCTTGTATTTCCGGCCCCTTTTTACTTTTCAACTCTTCTTTTTGTACTTAGTGTTTTTACTTCCGCTTGCTTACTCTGTGGTGTTTGTTTACTTTACAAAGGCAATGCCTTCCCTTTTTACTGGGATTTACGCCTTGGTGCTAGTCACCAGCCCCTGGCCTATGGAAGGCGGGCTTGGGGTAGTCACGGCACGGACCCCGAGGGCGGGTCGTGACACAATTTCCTTAAAATATTCCCATTTCATATTTAAAATTTATTCCTCCTCCTTTTTGTTTTGAATTAAATACCACCATATATCTACATCTCTCAAGAGATGATAAACTACCATGACAACCTTCTCCCTTCTGTTACTTCCCAAAGTGATAAATATCTTATCTAAATAAATTATCCACTTCTTGTCTACAAATGGGTTTTTAGTCTCATTTAATAATGGAGTTTTTTGTCTTGTAAAGTGTTTTACCATTTTTCACCACGTTTTGGAATAGGATACTTCATACAGGTGAGGTTATTATTCATAACCTGAGTTTGTTATCCCAGTATAGTTACATGTTTTTTTTGAGCTGGTCAGATCTCCAATAACAACATCAGTATATAGCATAGGTCACCAATCCCTACATGGGATTCACATGTTGATATGGTTTCAGTTCCTTCTACTAGGTTCTATTTATATATAATTTCATACACAAAATTGGGTTATGAATTATAATGCTAAATTTTGAACTATCAAAACACTTAACATAAATTAAAAAGTAATGCATACCTAATCTCATAATCATAAACATGGTTTCTTTGGGAACATATTTGCTTTTAAATCCTTCATAATAGGTTTTAAAACAAAATTGAATTATCTTAAGCATATCTAATGGGAGTGTCAAACCAAGTGCACAGTATGGCCCATTTTCATGTACTAGGTTACCTCGACTTAGGCCCAGGACACCTTGCTAAAGTTGTTACACCTAAGTACTTATATTCCATAACCACATCTCATTGTAGCATCCAAATAAGGATACATTGCTATAAAGAACCACATAATCTCTACCTTACAAAAATTCTAGGATGTTATTATATGTTTATCCTTAAATTATATCTTAGTGTTTTTTCTTAATCAATGTTTTCTAAATCCAAATTCTATGTTTTCTACTAAACCTCCCTCTAATACCAACTTTAAATACCCTGACCATAGTTTCATAGAGTTGGTTCCTTGATTTATTACATTGGTATAATAACCAAGGATGTCACATCCCGAAGGAATAAATAGTTTAGTAGTTTTGGAATCTAAATTACATACATGATATTTACATTACAACTTGAAATGAAAAAAATAGCAACTCTATTGGAAACATCAATAACTCCTAGATTATCCTTGCAAGTCCCTCATAATATATATCTTTGCATCTTATAGAAAAATAAAATATAATAAAGGTGTGAGATCATATTCTCAGTAGGCGTATGTAATACAAAATAAGATAATATAAACAATAAGCCATGGTGATCGACTAAAAACACATTCCATTAGAGCATAATCTTGAGAATAATATGGAAAGAATAAAATATGAATAAACAATTCCATATAATCACATGATAATGAAGCTTAACAATATATATTATACAAGTCAAATAATCTACTGTATTATCAATTACTAATATCATAATGGGGGAATGAATAATTCTGAATATCATAAATATACTACTGAGGCCTCAATCAAGACATCTGAAAAAGAAATAGTTAAGGCCTCATCCAAATTCATTTCTATTTTGTCCCATGAGACCTACCAATGCATCAAGGGTCTATAGTGTGCCCAACCCATTACTTATTAAGTCCAATTAATTCCTAATATTAATGTTATTAAACATATATAACATATACATATGAAATATAAATAACATTCCCTAATATGTAAACATAATCTCTAATCATTCTGAGTAGTATGGTGAATGGTATTGAGATAGCACATCCACAGTCAAACTGATCATAAACCATTTAATAAAATATTATAGATGATAATAATAATAGATAAATATCAATAAATAATAATATTTAATAGAGTTTTTTAGATAGATGAAAAATACTCTAATAAAATCATCAAGTAATTCTTGAATGAAAATCCATTTTCTACTTTGTAAAAAAGTATTATTTTGGAAAAATCATTTTTATTTTTCATAATTGTTTGTATAAAACCAGAAAAAAAATATAGTTTTTATGAAAAAATTATTGATTATATAAAGATATTTTTTTCTTAAAAAAAATTGGACGGTACTTGAAAATGGGTAAGAAATTGAGAACTTCCCTTTAATTGGGCTTGTGTATCCGAATGAATTGAGAAGGGAACCTTATAAATCACGTATTTCAATATAAAAGAAGGATGAAATGATCTGGATACATGATTTTGGAATAAATAAACATAATTTTTAAGAATTATATAAAAAAATTAATAATTACATTGGTTTAAAGAGGGATAAATCATAACCTGAATGAAAATGGAGGTTTGGGAAGAAACCCTTACCTTATGTATGAAAGTGTTCTGCACTTGCGATTAATGTTCTGAATAATAAAATTAGATTTATGAAAAAAATAAGAACCTATTAAAAATTTAATTTATTTATTATAATTTTATTATGTTCATTTAAGGCCTTTTTATGTGTTATTATAGTCAATTTTGTTGTTCGGGACTGTTCTTTTCCCTGGTTTTAATGATCGATTTACTTTTACACATATATGGAAGATCATGTAAAATGGAAATAGTTGTCCAAATTTGAAATTATATGTTAGTAATTATATTCCTAAAAATTAAAAGGTATTATATATTATTTTCCTTACAGATACAAGGTTTATTCATTAGATATAACTTTAATGATAATCATTTAGATGATTTTGGCGGTTTTTCGATCATAACAAACTATTTTGTTTTATTAATTAATATTATAGATATTTATTTATTATAGAAAATTAAATAAGGTTTAATAAATATATTATAATTTTTTCTAACCATAAAAATGGTTTTATGACCATACGTGAAGGTGGAATTAAAAAAAGACACATCATCCATAAAGGTGGTAAATCGGCACATCTCGGACTATGTATTCATCTTTAAAATAAAAGAAAAAGGAGAAGAGAATTGATGGTGAATTTTACAATGACATAATAAAATTAATGTATATAAAATATAATGTAGTTATAATGTCACTTTTTAGAGGGTAGGCAAGATAAGGATAAAATAAGAAAATAAATTGAAAAGAAAATAAAAAAAATAAAGATGATTTTTAACTCTTGAATTCTCCTCCTTGAGGACCTTCTTAAGGGTATTAATTTTGGTATTTTATTGACACGAAAGGATCCTAGAAGTGTTGGAAGTGTTTTGGAAGAGTATTGGGAAAAAATAGGATAAGTATCAAATCTTGGAAGGTGTGAGGAGAGGAGGCGGTGAGGGGAGGTATTTATAGTGCAAGAGATTGGTGTTTTTTTGAATATTTTATTCATTTGTTTATTATTTTGGATCAAGACTATGAATTTTTGTATAATTATCAGAAAATATATTAAAATAATGAATAATATTTAGATATTATTGTATTACATCAGTCATACATCATATATGACTCAATAATTCATGTTTTTGTTTAATAATATAAATTACCGTATTTCACTATTTACCAAAAATTCAACTATTTTACAAAAAATTCAAAATTTCACCCTAACCATTTTTTGATTTCTATAATTAAAAAATGGAACCCATTTTCTGAAAATAATTTTCTAAATATTATTTAGTTAATTTTTAAATAAAATCATCGTTTATTGGAAAAATACCAATTTTAAAATTATAACTACTTTTATAACACTTTGAAAAATTAATTAAGGTCCCGTAAAATTATTCTATAACAATAAGAAAAAAATTATTAATTTTTGAATATATTTTATGAAAATATTTTTTTTAAATCATTAAATTTATTATAAAATTGTAATACAATATTTATGACTTACAAAAATAATAAAACTTAATTTATTATTTTTTAAACATTTAGTTATTTATATCAAGATATAAAAATATAATATTTTCATTTATAGGATACAAAAATTTTATTTATATTTTCATAGTTTAAGTTACTATTATATTGGTCATATTACTATTCCTAATGGTGACATTACTATTCGAAAGGTCAAGTTACTATTCCATTGGTATAGGTTCCTTAACTTCTAGAAATAAATATTATTTCATTCATTCATAATTTATAATGTTTGTATTGTATTCTCTAAGTGATTGTATGTGATTCATACTATATGAAATAACTATAAAAAGGGAAATTTCATTGACATAATTTTGGGTCATTATAAAAATGATATATTAAACGTAGTGATGGAAGTTTGGAATTTATTTGGGTAGTTATTAGATGAAATAATAGGATTTTGATTTATGAATAAAATAAGGGAAGAGGTTCCCATTTATAAGTGATGGGATGGGCCCTATTGGAATTACTTAGAATATTAAATTAATATAAAATAGTTTTAATATAAAAATTCTCCAAACGGATCTAATTAGAAAATAAGATGAGTATGGGTCAAAATCCTATCATCAAATAAAATTTGGGCAAGTTTAGAGTAGTTTTTTACCCTTATCTAATTTTTTACCGACATTAACCATTTTTTACAATTAACATGATAATAGAATTTTTACTCTTTAGGGGCCAATATAGTTACTATAAAAAGAAAAATACCCTATAAATGGACCATAATTGAGATTTTTATATAAATTCTAATAAATTACTCAAAGAAAGGATTTTTAGGAATTTTAAATCATTTAATAAAATATTAATTGTTATAAAATATCATAAATGTCATTTTTGGAACTATTAATTTAATTTTTCTTTGAAGAAAACATGAAAATAACGGAATTCAAATATAATACATTAAAACCTCTCTAATATGTTATTTTTATCTAAAAAATCATCTAAAAAAATTATTAACTTGTATTATATTAATTTTAATATTTTTAAAATAAATTATTTTATTATTTGGAAAAAGATTGTGTTGGCCTTGCGTAAGAATTTAAGGTAATTATTTTATCCATGAAAATTAAAAGTAAATTACCATGATAAAAAAATCATTTATATTTCAAAATAATTTTTTATAATTAAAAATAATTTTTATTTATCCCATTCACAAAATACTATAGAAATTAAATGTAATAAAGTGACACTTTTGACTTTATATTTTACATGAATATTATAAAGGTCTAAATCAGAGTCATATGACATAAATTTTTCAAAATTTATTGCATGGAAATGGAAAAAAATAACTCATTAAATAAAACAAATTCAAGTGTTATTGATATTTTTTAGTCCATATCATATTATTTTGAACCTAAATTACCAACTTTACCCTTACCATGGTGGTAATTATTTACTATGGTTACTATTCATAATAAACATAATAAAAGGGTTCTGTTTACCATATTTAGACAACCTAATTAAAAATATGGAATCCATTTATCATAATTTAATTTATACATGTGAAAGAAAATAATTTAAGATAAAAATTAAAAACGCAATGAACAATGAGTTTTAGAAAAAAATCCTTTTAAATATAAAAATATTTTTATACTAAATTCAAGTATAAAATTCATTCAAAAGGTCATAATTAGATTATGTTTAATCAAAATGAACCAAAAAAATTTTAAAACTGATAAAATATATAATTTTATAATTTAAATACATAGATCGAATATACAATTTCCAATAAAAATAATATTTTTCACTATTCATTAACATATCAATATTTTTTGAAAAATAAAAAAACTTTACCCCAAAATAATTTTATTATGATCATTTAAGAATTTAATTTAATTTTTTCAAATAAATTTTCAAAAATTATAAGAAAATAGCTATAATATTTAATAACAAAAATAATTAAAAATATTTTTTTAAGAAAACCTATTTTTTGAAGAATAAAATGACTTTACTAAAAATTGAGTGTTTATTTTATAATAATTGATTAAAAAAATTATTGAGTAGAAAATATATATAAATATATATTTTGTAATATGTTTAATCTTATTCATACCCACCAATTTAATAACTAGGTTACAACTACAATAATATTTAATTGTTTGTTTATGCTTCGTTTTATGTGTTCTATACACTATCGAACATAGTATTCTTTTAAAATATCAGGGTATCAAATTATTCCCCTATTAAAAAATTTAACCATTTAAATATCATATTAGATACTAAGGTGATAACAAATTAGTGTACCTCTGTTTCATGAATTCATCTGGTTCCCATGATGCCTCTCTATATTTATGGTTTCACCATATTAGTTTTACAAAGTGAGTTTTATTATTGAATAGAACATTATATATATGGTCAAACATCTTAACCAACCGATCCTTATAAGAAATACCATTTTCTAGTTATACCATATATTATTTTAGTACGTGTGAAGGTTCTGGTTTGTACTTCTTCAAGAGGGGTATGTAGAATACATCGTGTACTTAAGATAGTGTTACTGGGAATGTTAATCGATATGCCACAACTCTAATGCGATTGGTAATCTAAAAGGATTTGATGTACCTATGACTTATCTTTACCTTATTCCCAAATCTTCCAACTCTCTATCATGGGAATATATTGAGAAACACTTTATCTTTGACCTCAAACTCCATGTTTCATCGATGATTTTCAACATAACTCTTTTATCAACTCTGGGAATCCCTAATATGTTATTGAATGGCCTTGACCTTTTCTACAATTCCTTCAACCATTTCACTTACCAACATCTTTCATTCACTAAATTCATCCAAAAAATAGATGTTATGCGTATCTTATCATAAATGGATTTATAAGGATCCATTTGGATACTTGATTGGGAGATATTATTGTATGATAAATCAACCAAATAAAGATTTTGACCCCGTTCTCCTTTTAAGTCCATTAAGCATGATATCAAAATGTATTTCTATGTATGGATAGTTTTCTAAAATTGGCCATTATTTTGGGGGTTATAATCACTTTTGAAGTTCAAATCAGTATTTGGAGCGTGTTAAAGAGTCTTTTAGAACTTGGAGTTAAATCTTAGATCTCAGTCAAATATAATCAATTGTGGTGTTTCATGTAGCCTCACCACCTCTCTAATATATATCCTTGAAATTTTATCGAGTGATAATTACTCTCAAATTGAAATAAAGTGACATTTATTTATAATATGATCCACTATAAAACATATAAAATTATTTTCTCTTGATTTCTTTAGAATACTAATGAAAAAGTGAAAGGTAATGTTTTCCTATTTCTATATAGGTATGGGTAATGGTTGCATCATCCCATTTTAAATTTTCCTTTCAACATTAACTTGTTGAATTACTAAACATTTTGATGTATATTCCATGATCTCCTTCTTCATAGTGTCCCAAAAATAGTGATCTTAGAGATATCGATAAATCTTCATGCTCCTTGGGTGGACGGAAAAGGTCATGTTATGTGCATCATTCAACATCTCATTCTTTATCTTAGGATTTGAAAGTACACATAGTTGTGAGGAAAATATTTTGCTTATTCTACATAAATGTTAAACTCTAATGATTTTCCTTTTCTTATAGATTCAACCTTCTTATGAATTTCAATGTCATATATTTGATCATCATTTATCTTCACCATAACATATGGATGAGAAATAATTTCAGATAGGAATTATTATGTTTCTTATTTTATAATTCTCATGTCTATATTATTCAAGTATAAGAATATTGGATCCTTATAAATTCTCATAATTGATATATTTGTCCGATTATTTCTACTTAGAGTATCTATCACTTTGTTTTATTTCCTAGGATAGTAATGGATTATGCAGTCATAGTCCTTGATAAAATCTAACAATCTTCACTAGAACATATGAAAACCCTCTTGTAAAAATATATATTTGAGGCTCTTATAATCTATATATATTTCACATTTATCCTAATAGAGATAATACTATTATACTTTCAATGAAAATATTACTAAATCAAACTCCAAATCTTATGTTTGATAGTTCTTCTCATGAACAATCAACTTTATTAAGGCATAGGCTATCAGTTTTTCATTTTCATTAGTACATAGCCTAAATCATACTTTTATAAATCACTATATAAAAAGAAAAGTTACCAACTTGAGGGTAGTTTGAGGACTAGAATATTGATAAGCCTCTTTTTCAATTACTTAAATATATTCTCCCATTCAGTGGTACATAAATGTTTTTACACCTTCTAATTTACCATGGTTAGTGAGTTTGGAAATCCTGACAAGTTTCTCAAAAATTATCAGTAATATCCAGGTACTCTATGGAAATTAGGGTTATCTATTAATTTTTTTTCTAGTCTATTCCTAAATTATCATTATCATAGAAGGTTCCATATATATCCCTTTTATTAGGATAAAATGACCTAATAATAATAATTCCTTCATCCAAAACTACCTTTTATTATAATTTTCATATAGCTTCTCCTTTCAAAAAAAATTAGCATAATATTCAAATGATTTGCATGATCCTCCTTGATTTTAGAGTATATAAGAATATAATATATAAATACTACCATAACTTTTTTGATTTAATCTCAAAAGAATATATTCATTCTATCAATAATAATTTTTGGAGAATTAGTGAGTCCAATGTGTATCACTATTAACCCATAATATCGATACATTATTTAAAAGGATGTTTTGGGAATATCTTCCTTCTTACATTTTAATTGGTGAAATGTTGACCAAAGGTCAACCATAGAGAAATACTAGTCCCCACATAGTTTATTGAACATTTCTTACATCTATAGCTAGGGACACTTGTTCTTTATTGTGATTTTTTTTGAGTTCATGATAATCAATACAAAGGTACATTGAACTATACTTATTCTTGATGAAGAGGATTGGTGCACCCAAATATGAAGCACTCAGTTATATAAAACCCTTTTTTATATTCTCTTGTAACGAATTTTTCAATTATTCCAACTCAATGGTGTCCATTTTATAAGGAGTATTGGATATGCGCTGAAATCTTAGTATAAGTTTCATTGAGAACATAACATCTCAATCAAGAGGAAGACTAAGAAACTATTTAGGTAATACATTAGTATAATCCCTCACAATGGAAGTGATTTCAAGAATGATTATATCTTTTTTATCAATCTTTTGAACAAGATTTTATTTTTCATAAAAGAAATATTCATGCATGAGATAAAGATTCAAAGGATGATTCACCCCCCTCCATAGACTTGTATAAAATTAAAGGATGACTTGGGATGTGAAGAGTGATCCACCTTTCATGATAGTTGATTTTGGATTTATATATGGGAATCCAATCCATTACCAATATAGCATAAAAAACTACTAAATGAAGTAATATGATATTTTAAGGAAGATTTAGTCCACACACATTGACTTGGGAGGAGTTATATACTTAGAATGCAATAATGTATCTATTTACTTTACTCATAGATAGTTTAACCCCCACGTATTGAGGAGGTGTTTGAATAGTTATACTAATCTAACAATATATGGAATAATTTATCTAACCAAAACAAAAAGGTACTTTTTCTGTTATTGAATTAATAACTAGCATACCTATCACTATCAATAGTAGCAATAGCATATGACCTTCCTTGCACTATAGGCCTTAGTGGTTGTTTTCGTCGATTGTATTTGACAAACTTTGGATTAGAAAATTGTATTTCATAATGTATATGTTCCTCAAAGTTGAAATTCTATATTTTAGGGTGAATATTAATATGAACCTTATTTTCCTCCATTACATTAGTGGGATTTTTCATCATTCTTTTTCATTGATTAGTTTGATTCCCTTCCTTTGCACACTTGAATCCTCTCTTGATTCACCTCAGATAGTGTCTGAGAAGTTTATTCTTACACTATTGAAACATGGGATGTTTGTTTCCTAAATTAGATTTATCTATTGATATTCCTGAAGAAAACTCCATTTTACACTTTTTATCTCCAGGACCAAAATACCACTGAGAGTATCCAATATATATCTTGACCTTGAGAATAGGAAGAAAATATATTTATTTATTTAAAACTTTGGAATCTATAAATTTTTTATTCACTTTAATTTAATCTACTAAAGAATTTGTGTACCTTACTTTCAGTATTGATGATGAATCAAGGGGTATTTCTTGAAATCCTTGTTATTTTAAGTATTAGTAACTCCATCTTGATTTTAATATGGAGATTTTAGGGAATTGTTTATTGAAATTTTCTTTATTGAATTCATCTTATTCCATAGAATCAATATCCTCATTGGACTTCATGTTCATGATCAGATTTCACCATTGATCGACTTCACCCATTTAATGTGATAAACAAACAGCACAACATTCCCTTATTCTATGTATCATATGATAGGGTATATCTTCTCAATAGAGTTAATACATTGTTCTACAATGAGGTGGTAAGAATATCCACTAAAGTTGGGAAGTCATTTTCACATAGAACACTCAACCACATTATTCCCTTTATTAGGAGAAGTATGCCTTTTCAAATTAATATTTTTTCTATTTATGACATGAAATAGTAGATTTAGTACATCTATGAAGTTTTTAGCTCCAACTCCCATAATGTTAGGCATATCATTAGGGTAATCATTACATTTCCTATCAAATTGGTTATTTTAATTGTTTCTCATATTTACCTCAATTGACAAATAAAATAATAACAAGATGATAATACTTTAACAAATAAACATAAAAGGGAAACCTATAAACATGGAATGAATAACTTGTAAATGCTAAGTATATACTAACTTATGATTACCTATGTTTCAATCTATATTATCTGTGGTATTTTTCTTTTAAATATTTATAACCTAACAATCTGTTCAAGTTATTCATAATTGTTTTTAAAGATTTTGTGATTTTTTTCATAGAATATACCCCAATAGTGTCAACCCAAGTGTGTAGTAAGGCCTCTTTGTAATGTACCAGGTGAAAATTGAGTTAATACCAAATGTTCCATTTTATGAGTTATTACCTCTAGGTAAAACTATTCTCATGGAACATCTCCTTGTATTATATAGAAATGGATGAAATTTCGTATAATCCACCCACTCTATACCTCACCAAAATACTAGGATATTTTAATATTATTAGAATTATCCATAGGGTTAACACTATATAATTCTTGTTTAAATCCTAAAAAATAACTAGAAATTCATATGATACCAACTATAGTGACCCAATTCTTTTTAATACATTATTATCTGATTTTTAAGATAAATATATATTAAATACAAATCATAGATCGAAAGTCCTAGTGTATTTGGAAGACTAGGAACATAAAACATCTACATAAAGACAAACAATAATTATTTTAATCACTATAAGGATATATTAAAAAAATTTGAGATCCTACAAATTCATGGTAAAACCTATGGAATACATAAATAAAAGGCATGACCTAAATAACTAGGTAATGGAATAAAAATTATAAGACAACATAACCTATGAGTCAAATATTTAACATGATATCATAAAAGAGAAGTCTAAAGAGTAATAAAAGGGGGAAATAACATAAATAACATTGTATCATAAGATTATAGTAACATATGAATTGTTTCAGCAACAAAAAACATGATGTAATCATATATTAAGGCTAACTGCCAAGACAACTTCACATGGTGGGTAGAGCCCCATCATATATTAGTCTTACTCCCTAATCACATGCATTATGTATCATGGTAGAAAAACATTTGTTAATTAATTGGAGAACTATATGGGTGAACATATCATAACATGTTCATTATTATGTGTTCTATAAAAGTAAATCAACAATACAGCATAATCATAAGAATAACTAATAAAAAGAATTGGGTTGCATAATCTTGCCTCATATCACTATGAAAGGAAATGTCATATAGATTATAAAGAGAAGTATAAATTAAATATTATGGATGTTTATATGTTATTACATGATTTTAGTTCTCAAAATAATTTGTTCATTTGGGATTAAAAACATTAAAGTAACATCAAATTAATGGATTAATGGATAAAAAAGTTCCATTTAACCATTTTTTATTTTAATGAAGGAATTTGGGAAAAAAACTTATTGAATGTATTCCCCAATTAAATTAAGGGATAATAAGATAATTATATATGTTATAGAAATATATACATAATTTATAATCAATAAATAACATCAAAGGGATAGATAATGTGATTTTGAGAGAGAATAGTCATAACTTGAAGAAAAAGAGTGGTTTAGAGAGATCCCTTACCTTAAGTCTTGTTATTATTCATAAAAATTAGAAAATAATATATAATAAATATAGATTAATAATAAATGTACTCAATAAAAATAATAATATATATAAAATCCTATATGATTTTCTTATAACATATTTTCACCTATTTATTAACAAATTTTTATTAAAATTAATGTTTTGGGTGATAAATATTTCATTTTTCATGCATGTTTTGGTTTGAAAGTCTCAAACATTATACAAATATCATAGTTAAGTATTATAAATAATTTTAAACATGTTATTAATATAATATATATTGAAAATATATATATAATAATTTCCAAATGTAGATATAATAAAATTAATTAAACCTTTTCTAGAGAGAGTAGGTCATACATACTCATAAACATTGTTTCCATTTTAGATGGATGTAATGAAAGAAAAGTAAATAATAATTTAACTTTATATAATCATAATAATATCATAAATAAAATATATATTTATTAAATCCATCATTATAACCATCCATTATAGGCAGTGATGGAAAACGAATTACATCTGACTGTGAGGCGATAGTCCGTCGTACACACGAATGTCGATTCTGTTTCCCATTTAATGGAAGAGGAGACAGATTTAGGAGATTACATTTAAATAATAATGTATACATATATGGAATATAATATAATTATTATTTAATCATTTTTAAGAATATTTAATGTAGGTAGAAAAACAAATAAATCTAATACATTCGGTTAAATACTATAACTCTTCTTCAGACAACATCCTTTGCTTTACACTATAAACCCTCTAAGGTTGGTATTGTGACAAAAATAAAACATATATAATTTATTGGGGGATATAAATAAGGTATTTTTATTGTTACTTTATAAACTAAAATTATTTTTATGTGTGTATAAAAGAGGATAGTAGGATCCATTTAATAAGTGAGGAGAGGGACACTCTTTGAATTAATTAAATTATTAAATTAATATAAATTAATTTTCAAGGAAAATGGATCCAAACAAATATAACTCAAATATAATAATATTATGGGTATTAATCCTATTTTAAAATAAATTTTATATAGGTTTATATAATTTTTTTACACTTATCATGTTGTTTTTACCCAGGTTAACTTTTTTGACAATTATCGAGATAACAAAGTTTTTACTCTTTATAGGTGAATATAGTTACTATAAAAGTATATTTGGACTGTAAATGGATAAAAATTGATGTTTTTAAACATATAAAATTAAATTGGACGAAGATGTAATTTTTAGTGATTTTAACTCATTTAATAAAATATTATTTATTATAAAATAACATTAATGTCATTTTTGAAACAATTCATTAAAATTGAATATGAAAATAGCATGAAATAAATTTAATTCCAATATAATACATTAAATAATATATAATATGTTATTTTTATCTATTAAATTCATGTAAAATAATAATTATTTCAAATTATGATACTTTTATAAATTTTAATATCATTTATTTTATTAATTAAATAAATATTTTGTCCGTGTTGCATTAGCATTTAAGGTAATTATTTCATCCCTAAAATTTAAAATAAAATTACCATGATAAAAAAACCTATTATATTTCAAATTATTATCTATAATAAAACATAATTTATCTTTATCTCTACCATAAAATATTATAGAAATTAAAAGCAAGAAACATACATTTTTTACATTATCTTTTATTGAAATATTATAAAGATCAAATTCAAAGTCATATTACGAAAAAATTCCATATTTTCAAAACATGGATGAAAATTGATGAAATAAAATCATCCAATAGAATGAATTTAATTTTTATTGTCAATATTTTGTTCTTGTATAATTATTTTTAACATTAATTACCCCATATACTCTTACTGTGGTAACAATTATTTAATATAGTTACAATTCATAATGACCAAATTAAAATAGATCAATTTAATAGATTTGGACCTCCTAACTCAAAATATGGAATCCATTTTTCATGATTTAATTTATATAAGTGTTATAAATTAATTTAAGATGAAAATTCAAAAAAAATAAAAAATAGTTTTTTTATGAAAAATTCCTTTTAAGTAAAAAATAATATTTAAAACAAATTCAAGTATAAAATTTATTCAAAATATCATAATTGATTTATTTTTAATAAAAATAAACTAATAAATCTTTAAATATACTCGAAATATAATTTTACTATGAAAAATACTTGTAAAGAAAATACAATTTCGAATAAAAATTATTATTTTCACTATTAATTGAAAAATATATCTATTAAAGAATCTAAAAAAATCACCCTAAGAAAATTTTAATATAATAATTAAAATAATTAATTTCAATATATAAAATAATTTTCATAAAATTTTAATTATAATATCTGCTCATAGAAAGCAATAAAATTCATTTTTGAAGAAAACATATTTTTCGAAGAATATAATGACTTTAATAAAAATTGAGTTCTTATTTGAAAATAATTAATCAATAAATTTTTATTTATTATAAAATTTATATTTATATTCCTTGATGTGGTTATTCCTATTCATACCATCCAATTTAATTGTTATATTAGAGCTATAATAATATTTCTTGGTTTATCGAAGCTTGATGTTGTGTGTTGTATACACTATCACAGATAGTATTATTTTAAAATATCTAGGTTTTATATTCACATTAATAGAAATATTATATATTTTTTTAGTTATCCTACTGGTTTTTTCCTCACATGATTCCTATTCCATTAGGCATATCCATATTTAGTTTTGTAGGATACAGGTAAGGGGTAGGGTGTTATATAGATTGTTGGCTTCTTGTGATTGATATTACTTTTATAGTGGGTTTGGTATGGGTGAGGGATGGTCACATGGAGACATTAATTTGGTCTTGTTTATTTTATATACATGTATTATCGTTTTGTTTTAGTGTATTGTGTCCCATGACTATGAATATTTTCTTCCCACATTATACTTTTATTCTTTATATTTCTCTTGTTATATATGATACATATTGTGTTTTCTCTCAAGGTGAAAATTTTCTCAAGGTTTTGTTTTTTCATACACTGATGCCTATCAAAAACCCATGTAATTTTTTACTAAAAATTATTCCTTGTTGGGGAAAACTTTGGATGACATGTTAGGTCAACTCGGGATGGTACAATACAAAATGGTATCAGAATATTATTCTTCCAGAAGCAAAAAGACACTTCCCAGGTTTGGTTTCAGGTCTTGTAGACTAAAGCTATGAATTTTAGGGCTCAAGAAGTAAATTATGAGTAGGTTATTGATCATTTAATTTTAAAATTTACATTTACATTAATATTATCATTAATAATAATGAAATATTTATTATTATGGATTTCATAGGTTTTTCATTCTCAAACATTATAAAAATTTCACCAATATAATTTTAAATCATATATAATTAAATGAAAAAAAACTAGTTACTTCTTCTACATTGATTCCATAGGTTCCATTATTTATTCAACATTCATATGGTTCCTATAAATCACATTCACTGACCAAGTTTTTCAATTTCATTGCACTTTCTCTCTCTTATTGATAATATTAAGTGGATCATCATTATATTATAATTATTGTTCTAGTTTTACCTATCCAATATAAAGTATATGTGATGGTTATATCATATACATTCTTTATAGAGGACCAATAATTAAATCATGTACATGGGGAAATTTTGATTGTAATGAAAATCAATATTTTAGTTCTCTTATTTACTATAGTATTTCAAAGGTAAAAACATTCGTTAAAATTATTTTCACATTTTATTCAAATTTCATAATGTATTTCTAGGGATATACTATCTAGAATACCTGATTATAAACATAAAACTCTAAATTTCAATGAAAATTTACTATATAATTTCTTCTCATCAGCTATTTTTATTTGTTTTGGGATATCCAAAACAAACAATGTAGTCACTATAATAAATTTTAGACTATTTAATTTATATTTCCCAATGTCATCCTATCATTATAATGTTCAACATTATATCCCATAGATATCCCCATATAGTTCCATTTACATTCTCTAATGTTAGCGACTATTATATGAGAATCTATTTAAGGTAAGGTGTTGATCCCAATTTCCCTGGAAATCAATTGAGCATGGACACAAAATATCTTCTGAAGACTCCCTTAAAATAATAGGTTTATCCTTGGATCATGATCATGGAAAATGTAGAAAGGTACACCATTAACCCTCACTTCTCACCACATATATATCCTAGCATTTTGGATAATGTAATTATCTTATTTTCTTACTATAAAATTTGATTTCTTTATATATCTATCAACTCCCACACAAATAGAAATGTTCCCCTTTGATGTCATTAGTATTCAAGGGAAAAATACATTCTAATATTCTTATATATAAATAATGGTATTTCTAATAGTTACATCATAACTTTGGGTAACTCTAGTTTATCATTTAATTTAACCTACACAAGACATTTATATATATAGTAAGAATTTATATATTTCCTGTTATCCCTTTAATAACTTAGTTTTTCTCTAATTATTCATATATAAAGGCATAAAATACCTATCATCTAGTAATTTTTAACAACCCAGACCCTATTAGTCTAGAGTTGGTGGTTATGTTATTACAATGAAATATATAAAAGAGGGCACATAACTAATGATCGATTAATTTAGTAGTCTTTAAAAACTAGATACATACATGGTTCCATTATTACATTAGTAATTAAACAAAGAAAAAAAAAGGAAAATAATATGATTCCTTGAATCTTATTCAAATATTTAATCTCCATAACCTAGTGTTACTTTAATCAATAACAAGTGAACAAAATTCAATAAGGTATAAGCATTATGGAAAGGTATATAACTAAAATACACATGCCATCAATTAACCGAGAATGAAATGAATCCATAAATTTTTTTATAGTGAAAATCTAATGGAAATTAATAACTGAATATGAAATAAAGAAAATAATTATTTATTTTATGTCATGTATCTAAAATATAAACCATTATATCGTCAGGAGAGTTTAAGTATGTGGGTATAAAACTGTTTGATCCTACTTGGAAACAAACACGAAGGGTTTATTGTTAACTATTTTGTCTCATGAGACCTATCAATTTATTGAGAGGCTATTATAACTAGGCCCCACACATCACTGTAATTATAAATCAGTCTTCATACATAGATTTAATTCATGAATATTATTACTTATCGAAATATCTATATTGAGTAGAAAATATATATTTTTCAATATTTCCTCAGTTAAAACAGCATTCAAAGAAAACACTATATGTAAAAATGGTATATAGATAATAAAATATTAATATCAATGATACAATAAATATTTATATTTAATTACATCTTTGATGAATGATGATAATAAATAAAAGGGAAGTATACATACACCACACACAAGGAATAAGTGATGAATACAACATAACCAAATGGAAAATCATAATTGTATCTATAAAATAATTAATTTAAATTGTACTTGGAAATTCATAAGGTAAAATTGGAAGAGATCATGATAAATTATGACCATCTCAAGTGAAAACATTTAAAAATAGTGTTTAAGAAACATTAGAAATTAGCCACTTTAGTGTGGTTTAAGGGAAAATATCAAAGTCTTTAAAATGTAGAAAGGCATAATTGTTTGTATTAAATAGAATATGAAAAAAATATAGTTTTTTAATGATAAAATTTAAATTTTAAAAATATATTGGTGCATTAAAATAGATTATTGAGTGTTATTGAAGATGGGTAATAAATTGGGAAGTTCCCATAAATCAGGCTTGCTTATCGGGAGGAATTGAAAGGGGAACCTTATAAAAATGTACTTATCCATAAAATAAATAATAATTGATATAGGTACATATTTTTTGAACATATAAAAATGATTTATAATGATTAAATAAGAATAATAAATTATGACATTGGGTAAAGATAGACTAAGCATAACCTAAAGAAAAAATAGGGATTCAGAGAGAATCCCTTAACTTATGTTTAAATGTGTTCTTCACTTGTACTTAATATCCTTTATTATTAAATTATATTCATTAATAATTTAATTAATAACTTATTAAACATTTTTTTCATTTATTATAATTTTATTATGTTAATTTATAGCTTTTTGATGAGTTATAAGATTAAGTTTCTCCATTCTAGAGTGTTAGTTCCCTTGGTTTTCATGATTGGTTTACTTGTATACATGTATGAAAGATCATATAAAATGGGAATAGTTATCCATAATTGAAATTATATGTTATTAATGAATGTAAAAAATATTAAACGTTCTTATATATCATTTTTTTCCATATATGATGATGATTCATTAGATAAAACATTAATGATAACTCTTTAGATTATTTTGGTGTTTTTCAATCATCAAGAACTATTTTTGTTTTATTAATTAATATAAAGTATATATACAGGTTATAGAACAATAAATAATTTGTAAAATACATTTTACAATATTTTTTAACCATTATAATGGTTTTATGTCCATCCTTTAAGGAATTATTAGAAAATGAAAAATCATCATCCATGAAGGTGGTGAATCGACACCTCTCGAACAATATTTTCATTTTTAGAACAAAAATGGGGAGAGAAGATAATTGATGGTGGATATACCATTAACATAATAATATTATAGTATATATATGATATTGGAGTTATCATGTTACTTTGGATAGATGATATGAGGGAAGTATAATAAAAGAAAAGAAAAGAAATTGAAAGAAAACGAAAGAGGTTTTTACCTCTTGAATTTATTCTCTTTGAGAACCTCTTTAAGGGACTTGGTGTTGAAAGTGGGTTCCCTAGACCAGACTTGTATTGTAATTTTATTACCACTACATGTATGCAGTTTTTCATATATACATGTGTTTATCTTACCATAACAGTGTAGATAGTTCTGTATCCACTTTTTTTACGGAAATTTAATTAGATTACATGTCATGTCAAAGGGTAATAATAGATCCCAAGCTATAATGAGAACCCTAAGATGCCAAGATAGTAATCATAAATTAATTTCTTATGGTCTGGTTGCCTAATTCTTAAAAGGACACATATGATGTGTAACCACCAGGTGCTAGGGGCTCATAATAAATGAGGCTTCTTCTCATGAAGTTCACACGTGATGATCTCTAGTAATTGATATCATGAGGAAAGACCCACATAATAGGAACACCACATGTTTCAGGTGTCACTGTTCATTCCTTTATATGAACATTTGTAATGGTCTCCAGACTTGAGATCATTATCAATGTATGTAATTTAATTATGTACTTTGATGCAAGGAAAAAACCATGGTGATAAATTCGTGGCGAGGTAGTTTGTGTTGGGTACGTCATTGGTGACATGACATTGATTAAATGTTCAAGATATGATTTTTTTCTTTCGAGTTGAGGAAGAGATATCTTGTGCTTGTTGATTAGGATGGTTACAGCTTCATTAAATCCATGGCCATTGTAGTAGAAGGTAAGACTGTCAAGACAAATCAAAAAATAAAATAAAAGTGAGAAAAATGATGATGACACTAGTGTGCATTCTGCTTTATTGAGATATCGATGACAAAGAGATTATATTACAAAAACCATGTTCGTAGAAAGGTAGTCATTGATTTGAATTTACCTTATCTCTATAGGGGCCTTGATGGGTTTCTAGACCCTTCTCTTGGTCGGTGGATATTATTCGCTTCTATTGAGATAAGGGCCTAGAGGGCCACACACTATAGCGCTTTGAGAATCTTCCCTATTCTGGAAACAGGAATATATAACTTGGTGGGCCCTGCCAATGGGTCCGAGTATTATACAAGTTCTATGGATCACCAAGTAATAAATAAATTCTTCAATTATTAAATCTTGGAATAATATGTTGAATTTATTTATAACATGTATTTACAAGTGATTAAGTAAATACAAAGATAAAATATTATTTGAATGGATTTAAGTATCTAGGGTTCGTTTAATATTTGCAAGAGAAGTGATTTGAGTTATAGACTCAAGTTTATCATGTAATTTATATTTAATATATATTCCAGTTAGTGATGAAATTTTAAATATTATTTATGGAATAATTTAATTTGACATATATAAATATTTATAACACTCATACAGAGGATATATATTATACTGAGGTTGGGAACCCATACCTGGTATTTTAGATATCCCCCACATAAGTAAGAGAGAGTCTCTCCCCATATAACTATTCATGTGTCAAATTTGAGAGCCCCTCTATCCTCATGGATTCTATAGAGAGATTCTCTCAATCAAGTAAGAACTTCAAGATTATCCTTCTTGGATTGAAGTCTCTTACCTAGCGGTGATCACTAATGCGTCGAAGAGATCGCCGGTGTACCACACTAGCACCCAGATTCTAATGAACGATGCACATGAAGATTTGAAAGTCATGTGTGGACAATCTAGAGGACTTCGATGTCGGGGTCTTCGAACAACGGTCATCGGCATCCTGCGACAAACTTGTGCACATCAGATCCAAATAAGGTACTTGTTTGTTTTATATCTTTGTGCTCTATCAAATCCACCGGTGGTCCTCGTACTGTACCAAGATAGCTCACCAGATTCAATGTTGTAACATTTCTCGGGTGATATGAATAATTTTAATTTCTTGCCCCTCGTGGCTGGCCAGAGTGGTTCCCCGCCGCCTCTACACCTTGCCGGAGGAGTCCGCTGCCGGCCAAAAGATGCTTCCACCACTGGTGTTGCTGGACCAGGAAGATACGTCATGGTTAAGTCACAGTCACATTGCATTCATGTCACGGTAACGCCGTGATTTATCCCTACTTCAGTAAGTCTCCCTCCCGGCAGTTCGCAGTCCTGCTAGACTCCTCCTGACTAGAGGTAACCTCATTAAATTAATTTTAATTAATTTAGTTTTTGTTTAAATTAGATTAATTAGAATTAGATTAGAGTTTAAATTTAATTTAATCTGAAACATTAATTTAATTATAATTAAAATTAAATTAATAGTTTAATTTAATTTTAGAATTAAAATCAAATTAATAGTTTAATTTGATTTTATTGTTAAAATGAAA
Source organism: Viscum album (assembly GCA_963277665.1). Classification (NCBI taxonomy): domain Eukaryota; kingdom Viridiplantae; phylum Streptophyta; class Magnoliopsida; order Santalales; family Viscaceae; genus Viscum; species Viscum album. The sequence goes on from OY728165.1 coordinate 626,300,869, forward strand.
TTAATGGTTTAATTTAATTTTTGGAATTAAAATTAAATTAAACAAATTGAACTGATAAAAATAAATTAATTGAATTTATTTAAATTCATTTAATTTATTAGAGCACCCTCATACTATTTAAATTTTATTGAAGTTTAATTTGTAAATCCACATTAGTATATCGACTGGTCTTGAGAAAGCGACTGAACCGTGCATGTCTGGTTTATTTGTTAATTTAATTATTTATTCAATGTGTGCAATGATTGTAATAATTAATTAGATAAATGATGGTTGGTGAATTGTCTTTTAATTCAAATATGTATAAGGGCATGCGTGTAAAATGCAAAAGCTCTATTCTGTACCTCTAAACCCCCTCACATGCATGCGATTATATTTGTAATTAAACGATTATGATATGAGATGAATACTGTTGACTCCCCTTTCATCACAGAGTCTAAAGATTGGAAAAGGGGATTATCATAAGTCAAATTTATTCAACCTTTGGACAAATATCAAAAATTGACAAAGGAAGGAATAAGAAGAATGTTGCATAAAGGTCGCACAAGTTCTACTATGGTCGCACAAGTACACTTGCGCGCCACAATGGTCGCGCAAGTACACTTGCGTTCCCTAAGTGATAACCACCCGGGGTCTTCTCCAGCCTATAAATAGACCATGTGGGCCCCCCATTTGAGGAGGAAATTTTTCCAGAAACTCAGATTTGAGTTCCCGGTGCCCTAGTCTCTTCTCAAAGATTCCAAAACACTTCTAATGTAATTTATTACCTAGAACAGAAGATCTAAAGAGGGGGAGGAAGGCCTAATAGTTGAAACTCATAAACACTTGCGCGCTTGAGTGGCCAACCCTTAAGGGAAATGGCCACACTTGCGTGCCGCCTAACTCCATCAATAGAACTTTCACGCCACTATTCTGGAAGAACCTCAAGATGATTCTAAAGGCTTTAACCAAGAGTCGCTCAAGTATTACCCTGCTGGTTAACCTTTGCGCAAGTACACATGTGTCGCACAGGTATACCTGCGCGACCAGGACTTGCTTGCCCACACAATACCTGCACGCCTGCTAGGACTTGTGCGCCCCTTCCTTTTTGGGTTCCCTTCTTTCCCATTTCACTCTTCTTGAGACATTCCACCTCTCCTATTCAAGATTCAGTCTTCAACACACTCTTCAAAGCCATTTATGGCATGATTTCATGATTTCAGTTCCTTATCTAAATGGAATTCAATGGAATCTCTCTCAAAACCTAGTGATTTACACATCTTTATGTCACTAAAGATTGAGATTTGATTTATTCAACCTCATCCTTTAAGATGAGAGAACTCATTAATATGGGCCTCCTTTTTAGGAGTAAGCCCCAGTCTCAAATATTGGGCATCCTCCTTAGGAGTAAGCTCCAACCATAATTCTCTTAACCTGGGCCTCCTTTTCAAGAATAAGACCTAGTCTCAAATATGGGCATCCTCTTTAGGAGTAAGCCCCAAGTCCTCATTAACCTAGGCCTCCTTTTCATGAATAAGCCCCAATCATGATTCTCAAATCTGGGCATCCTCCTTAAGAGTAATCCCCAACCATAATTCTCTTAACCTGATCCTCCTTTTTAGGAATAAGCCCCAGTCATAGTAATTAACCTGGGCCTCCATTTCAGGAGTAATCCCAAATCTCAAATATGGGCATCCTCATCAAGAGTAAGCCCCAAGTCCCTTAATTTTTCAAGTCTCTTAACCTGGGCCTCCTTTTCAGGAGTAATCCCCAGTCTTAATTTCTCTTAACCAGTCCTAATTTAACTTTGATCTGGGATTCCTTCTCAGAAGTAAAAACCAATCATAAGTCCTCTCCTAATTTAGGCCTCCTTTTCAGGAGTAATCCCCATGTTAGAGTATTCAAATCTCTATGAAGCACATATACCTTTATGGACCCTGTTCCTGGATTTATTCCCTAAAGTAAATCCTAATATTCATTTATCTAGGTAGTAATACATACATAAGTCCCACATTATTTCTTATGATTGCATCTTTCATGGCACAATTGTCTGATTTTTACCAATACCTCTTGTTTCTCATATCAAGAATGACTCACATGATCTTAGAGTGTAAAAGTAATTATGACATCCTTTTTTGAGCCATCAATAATAAACATTATACTCCCTTACTTGAACTACGTGGGCTCTGATTACTTTTCTAAACAAAGGATACGTAGGTAGCCTTTCTGCTGGTTCGATCCTAACTCTAAAATAATCCATGTCCTTCTGAATGACAATAAACTTCAAGTGCCCCACTGAGTGTCTTAAAAACCAGCATGGTCATCATAATGACCAAGAGACTTCTATATAAATGTGTTGAAGGATACCATTGAACAAGAATCTCTAACAAATACAAATGATTCTCTATCGATGAAGAACCGTAAATACATATAAAAGATTCTCTATATTTCCTACACATTTAATAATTGATTTTCAGATCTGAAGGAAGGCTCATTTTATACTTGGTAATGTAATAAGGATTCATGAACATAACTTAAATCTATAAAGAGAGTCCCGGAGTAGAAAATAATTCCCCTCAAAAAGGTGTGATGAGTCCAACCTCCCATCCTCTCGACCAATGCAAATTCCTAAGCCTCATCAGTCCACAAACTAATGAGCACCTACCTTTGGAAAGTAGGTCCAAATGGATGTGGAATCATTGGATGTTTCCTGTTCTACGAACAAACACGTTAGAAACCGATTGGAATGTTGAACCTCCCATCAAGGAGGTCATCCCCAAATTCCGAGGGAAACGAAAAATGGTGAACCCGACGTGAATTATTAACCAAGTTAAAATGATGTTTTTCCTATTTGTTAGGCACCTATTTAAAACTCAATGAGAGGAAAAACAAAAACAATCATTGACATAAGTGCTCATCCAAAAGATGTAGGGTCTGATTTTATCTTGATTACGTCTGTTATATCAAACAGATACTCTTTTCTAAGATCTTATGTATTTCCAGAATAGTTACTCTCAAGTTCACACCTGTGAATACCGCTACTCTGAATGCCGCTGTTGCTACTCTTGCTGGATCATTGTCCGCTCTGAGGATGACATCACCTACTCAGCGTCTTCAATGATGGGTATCAAATGAGCTGGTTAAAGAGTACTGTCAACATGGTACCATCCCAACTCTGGAGGCTGCCCGACAAGCCCTTCAAGTGAATAACTCACACCGATCGTCCGAACAACGATGACCAGTGATCAAGAAGAAGGCAGTGCTAACCACTGTCTCCTATCGTTTCGGGTTGTTATCCCCAGACCACAATCACCATTCACTCCCATATTCTGGGGAGGTGAATGAGCAGGTACCTCAAGGCCTTAATTCAAAGAAGCAGGAGTCCTTCCTGATGGATCCTATCAACAATCACCGCCAAAATCGTGCGGCAGTACGCCCTCAACATGATGAGGGTGTCGACTCTGGGCGTTCGACTCAGGTTCCTCGAACTCGAGCAGGCAAGATGAATCACAAGAGGCGAAATCCGGTTAAAAGTGAGCATGTTCTCATCTCTTCCATCTCCGGAGAATTCCACCAACCTAACTTGGTGAAAAGAAACAAGAGGGAACAAACACCTGCCCGTTTTAATTCCTGTGTCTAGTAGACTCATCTGGCAGCATCACGCCAATCCAGCCAGGCAATTCAGGTAGAGTACTATAGGCAGGAACATACACCTATTTATACATCATCAGTTAGTCAGCAGGATTGTCTGGATACATATGATGGAGATCATCAACCATGTTCAGCGAAGTTCAATCAGAAGGCACATACATCTGCTTGTATTAATCAAGCCTACCCACAGTCTCTCTTGGTAGAATTCAGAGAAGTCAGTTGGAAAGCTCCGACAACAAACTAGAGGCAGACTCAACTTTCTACCCCCACACTTGAGTAATGTCAGGATTCATTGACAGGAAAAGGAGTACAGGAGGAGGCACATACACCTACTCCAATCACTGAATGGACGTATATCCCCGTTCTCGCAGCTGAAGTCACCAAGCATATTCTATAAATGGTGAAAGAGAAGAAGAAAATTTCTGCTCATATCCTGGATGCCTGTCAGGATATTATAACAGCTTCCGCGACATCTCAGGGAAAGACACATAAATCTATCCCTACCAGTGGAGTGACACATCAACAGTTCACTCCGGAACAGACACACACATCTATTCCAGTCCAAGAGGGTTGTGGGGCATACTCCCCCATATCATACGGAAAACCAAGTCAGGCACATACACCTGATTTTAGTGAAGATTGTCAGCCTAAACTGGACATCTTTCCTGATCAGGCACATAAACCTTCTTAGAGCAGCCACTTTCGTCAACAAGTGGTTTCCAAGGCGAGTAAGAAGGCGTCTAAGAAAAAGACCTGCCCAGCACAGTCAGGAGATCAAGAGTCAATATGTAACAAGGCCTTGCTCGATGCTGGAGTTCTTGAAGCCCTTTGACAATTATCTATTGAAATTCAATATTCTACTCCCTCATTTCTCAATAATGGGAACATTAATTCTGAAGGTATTCAATAGACATTTCCTCATGAAGGCTTGCTTCATGACAATTCAGTCGATCTCGAAGTTTCATCTTAAGATGAGAGCCATAGGAACCCTCTGTGTGGTCAGAAGACCAAGGATCAATAGATTTCATCTTTTTCTGTAACCCATTATGGTGGTCCTCCCCATGATGATGAATTTCGCTGTGAAAGTCCACTCCGCAGTAGTGATGCACATTGCTCGGAAAATGATCCAGTGGACAATGTAGTGCCGAGAAAGCCCTCTTATCTTGAGGCACATGCAAATGCGAAACTAGTCATGTCTGATGCTTCATCGCTAGAAGGTGTAATACTTTCTCAATCAGAAGATAGCCCAGGGTGTAGGTCATTCTCCGAACCACCCCTAAGTCATGAATCTTCTAGTTTGATCAATGATTTCTCTACCAATCTTGTTGAATCCGATGAAGCAATAAGGAAATACCAACTCTGGCCAAATCAGGTAGAAGAATCTTTATTGGATGATAAAGAGGAAATGCTGAACATGAGAAAACAATTGGAAAAAGGTGAAGTACCAGTCATGTTTTGGCCTCTGGATGACTCTCAGTATGACATTCCAAAGATATTGATAGAAGATGGAATTCATTATATTCGTCTCAACATATGGAAAACTCTTTGTCAGTTGAATAACAAAGTATTATCTTATGATGAATATTAAAATCATCTTAAGATAATAGAAGGGTTACAACATCAGATTGATTTGGCATCTCTATCTGTCTCTCGATATCCGAAGGCTGAAAAGAAGTAGAGATCCCTTCAGCATTCAGGCCTTGGTGCACTAAGAAGATTGTGTCAATTAATTTCCAATTCACCATCTGGTATTCATGTTAGAGGATGGGGTGTTCATGGAGCACTACATTTTATGGTGCTCTCCAGTCAGCAAAGCCCGCCGAAAGTGGTCTCATGCAATGTTATTGCCCATGGATGACCACAATCAATGGGCTTTATTTGTAATAAAAAGCATTCCCAAGAACATGCCTCAACTAGTTCCTCTCAAAATACAGAATATAGAGAACAAGTTGTTTAATTACTCCTGCACCAAGCAAACAAGAATATTTAATAGGCCTCTCGTTTGGAGAAAGCACATCACTAAGTGACAGAAGTGTCAGAAATCATCCAACGGTCTTTTGAACCGGGTGATAAAAGTAGATGTCAATTGATGCATCCAGATAATTTCCAGACCAAGGTTCGCAAGATCAGGAGAGATTTTATGAAAGTCTCAGACATAGCATGTCAAGAGCCACCCCAGCTTGCTAGACTAGGGAATCTTTTAAACCAACCCTTGGAATCAACAAAAAGGATTCGAGGACTTGAGCGGGAACAGCAGGAACAGCCCCAGTCCACCGGACTAGGGAATTTTTCAAATCATCAATCCCCTCCTCAGAGAAAGTCGGTCTTTTCTCGATTGGGGAAAAAGACTCAAGAGGAACGAAGAGCCAAATTATCAGAAGATTCCCTCCAAATTACGGTTCTTCAAGAAGTTCCTGAGGGATCGAATCAACAAAAGGAAATGTCTCATCAAAGAAATGGAAGAAGACAATATCAGAGAAATGCTGTTAGAAGGGATGCGATGCGTTATGCATCAATAAATGTCATCAATTCCATTATTGCTGATCCACTAGATGAGGCTCACTCAGGGGACTCAGATGAAGAGGTTCCTGCTCAAGATGATGTACGCACCGACAGAAATGAAGAAGGTGTGCGTACACAAAATCAAATGATTACTCAGAACCTATGTAATCCTTCGAGTAACCCACTTTACGCTCTCGGAAAAGGATCCAAAAAAGGAAGGGGAAAGAATAGGGTTACATATCCTTCCTCTGGAGAAGTCCAATTGCTCTCACTAGAGAAATGTTTTGCACAATAGGAGGAAGAAATGAAGGAATTAAGGAGGTTGAATGAAGACCTACTTCAGGGTATTTTTCTTCTTAAGCGTTATGGAGTCAGTCAGCCAAGGGAATTTGTTGCAGCTACTGAGATGGATCAAGAATATCCTCCTCTATCAATAAATCTTCACAGGTCTAATCCTATGGGTCAAGTGAAACAATAGTTGGCAGTGCTACCATCAGTTGCAGCACCAACCACCACATCTGTCCAAGCTCCAGTCATTGCACCTACCCAAGTACAAGTTCAACCAGATGTTTCTCAAAAGTTAATAACTACCATTGAGTCATTAATAGCTTGGTTAGAAACTATGGAAGGGAAACGTGAGCATGTTCAACTAGAAAATAATGTTTACCCTGAATGGGTAGATTCAATCTATCCTCCATCCAATTTTGGAAACCCTGTATTCCCTATTTTCAATGGATCAGGTGACCCTGAACAGCATTTGACGCATTACGTGTCTTGTTGTGATCCTATGATGGGAACTCCAGAGTAGCAAGAAGAAGTAAAACTCAGATTCTTCGTATGGACCTTTCAAGGACAATCCTTTGTCTGGTATACAAGCTTGAAATCCCGGTCAATTACTGGATGAGAAGATCTCTGTCAACAATTCCTTCTTCATTTCAGCTCAACTTTTCCAAAGACAACAGTTTTTGATCTTACAAACTGTAAGCAAAGGAATAATGAAAGGGTCTCAAATTTCATTGCTCGGTGGAAGGGATTAACATATTCCCTAATATTAGCACTCCCTCAAGAAGAATTGTTGTCAATATGTGTGGCAAATTTTCATGACGAGTTATGAACGCTGTTGATCCCTGTGAAATACATACGAGGGTTTCGAGACCTTACTTCAATCGCTCAGCAGATTGAAGATTCCCTTATACAGGCTAAGGCTAAATCTCATGTAATTCCATCAACTCCAGGAAGGAGAATGGGTAAATCAAAGACTTCTACAGTTATTCTTAAGCAAGAACCTATACCTGCTTCTACTTCAAAACCTCCATCTTCCCAAAGGGCTCAACCTCCTGAGTGCCAACAACAGAGACCATTTCGTCAAGATAATCAAATAGATCAAAGAGGAAAAAAATTTAAGATTTTAAAAGAAAATTTTACTCTTTCTGAAATGAACAAGTTCTTAGTTATTTCATTTCGGCTCTAGAAAAGAATTTGGTTCAATTGCCAATACCCAAGATGCCAAACAAGGAAGGAGATGAAAACCATCCCAATTATTTCCGTTTTCATCAAATGTTGGGGCATCCCATCTAGAAGTGTTTTGTCTTCAAAGACCTCCTGCAAAATATGGTCAACTTGGGATAAGTCAAACTGAAAGGTTCTTTAGCTCAGGTAGCATGTGTTACTGCTATAGTTCCAGAGGAGGAAGGCGAATGACAAGAAGTCAAAAGCAAAAATGCACAGAATTATGATGATTGGATGGTCAGAAAGACAATTAACTGAACTCATGCTATTTTGCGAACACAATTAAAGAAACCGATTGTGACTTATGCCATGAATGTTCTGGAAAAACCCTCTTCGTTAGAGGGAAAGTCCTCAAAGAAACAGCATGATTCAAAGAAAGAAAAAGAATCAGAAGAAGATGAGTATGTGTCAAAGCCTAAGTTGTCTTTGACTATGGCAGACTTCATGCCATCTACTTCAAATCCACAGGCACTGCCCCACCAAATGGAAGTAGAAACAAAAGAAATAACACATGAAGAAGAAGAAGAAGAAGATCTCAGAGATTCTCCTTTGGCATTTTAAGAGGGTATCTCTACCACTATGGATGAACTCAGAGAAATAAATCTGGGTACAAAAAAAGATCCATGCCCCACTTTAATCAGTGAGACCATGAATCTTGAAGAGGAAGAGATGTATATTTCTTTTCTAAAGAAAAATAGAGATATATTTGCTTGAAACTATACAGAAATTCCCGGGCTTGATCCTGATGTTGCTACTCATCATTTGGGTTTACCAAAATAACATCGAGGATTTAAGAAAGCCGCGAGAAGAACACACCCAACTTATGCTTCCAAAATTGAAGCTAAAGTGGATAATCTTATCAAAGCTAACTTCATCAGAGAAGTTCAGTTTCCCATGTGGTTGGATAATATTGTCCATGTAAAGAAGAAGAAAGGACAAATTAGAGTTTGCATCGATTTCAGATATCCTAATCGGCATTGTCCTAAGGATAATTTCCCAATTCCGATTAAAAAACTTTTAATTGATGCAATAGTTGGCTATGAAGCACTTTCCTTCATGGATGGATATTCCGGATATAATCAGATCCGAATGGCCCCAGAAGATGAGGAATCTACAGTCTTCAGAGCCCCTCAGGGTGTGTTTTGCTACCGGGTAATGCCCTTTGGCTTAAAGAATGCAGGTGCAATATATCAGTGTTCCATGCATCGTATCTTCAAACCCTTCTTAGGGACGTTTTTTGAATGCTATGTAGATGATTTGGCAGTTAAATCCAAACAACGTTCTAATCACTTGGATGATTTCGAAGTCATATTCCATAAGTTTCGACAACATAATTTGAAGATGAACCCCTTAAAATGTGCTTTTTGGGTAACCTCAAGAAAATTTCTCAGCTTTGTTGTACGCCATCGTGGTATTGAAGTCGATCCTGAGAAGTCAAAGTCAATCCTTATTATGTCACCTCCTCGGAATTTGAAAGAATTAAGAGGACTTCAATGACACTTAGCCTATATTTGGCATTTCATCGCCAATTTGGCAGGCAAATGTTTACCTTTAACCAAATTGATGAAGAAGGGAGTCACATACCAGTGGACTGAAGAATGTCAAGAAGCATTCGATATTCTCAAGAAATACCTCTTGAGTCTATTGGCACTCATGCCACCTATTGAAGGAAGACCACTTATCCTTTATGTGACACCTCTAGAGTGATCATTGGGTGCCTTTATTGCTCAAAAGAATGATGCTGGGAATGAAAACAGCCTCTACTATCTCAGTCGGACTATGATTGAAGTAGAAAACCGGTATTCAAGTATTGAGAAGTGCTGCCTGGCATTAATATTTGCAGTTCATAAGTTGAGATACTACCTGCAACATCACTAGGTCCAATTGGTATATCGCAATAACCCGCTCGAATTCATCCTTAGTTGTCCAATACTTACAGGATGTCTAGCAAGGTGGGCAGTTATTTTGTAGCAATTCGACATTCAGTATGTGTCTCAAAAGGCGATAAAGGGCCAAGCTATGGCTGATTTCCTGGCTGAACACCCTTCAGTGGAAAAAACATCTTCAAATATTGAGCTCCCTGATGAGGAAGTCTTCTCTATTCCAGAAAGTCCTCAAGCATGGGAAATTTATTTTGATGGTGCTTCCAGAAGTCCAATAGGGAGGAAAATGGAAAATCCTAAATTCAAAAAATTTGGATAAGGAATTGTGCTCATTTCTCCAGAAAAGGCAGTGTTACCTTATTCCTTCTTATTGTGGGAAGGTGGTACCAATAATGAAGCAGAATACCAGGCTCTCATCGTAGGATTGGAATTATCGCTTCAAGCACAAGTGAATCACTTAAAGGTGAAAGGTGATTCAGACCTGGTAATCAAACAAGTCAATGGGGATTATTACATTAGAAAAGAAGAAATAATCCCTTTGTATGATTACGTCAGAGAGTTAATGGAGGAATTCCCTTTGGAACTGACATTTTTGTATATCCCAAGATCACAAAATGCTCAAGCTGTTGCACTGGCTAATATAGCCACAGCTCTGGCAGATCCAAATCGGGACGAGACAACCATCAGTATTGGCCACCGTCATGCAATTTCACCTTACGTTCGAATCAGAAAATAGGGAATTAATGAAATTAGTCCCATTCCCGAACCGTATGGTCATACTACAGGATGGATGTCACCTATCTGGGAATACCTTCAAAATGGATCACTTCCACCTGATAGAGCTGAGAAAGAACAAATCCGGCGACGGGTGGTCAATTTTATTCTTTATGATAGCCCAGATCACCTAGAGAAAATTCTCTACAAATTTTGTTTTTATGGAGTTCTCTTCAGATACAATGGATGTCATGAAAGAAGTGCATGCAGGAGTCTGCGGTGCCCACCAGTCTGGACATAGACTGTCTGATCAGATTCGAAGGCTTGGATACTTTTGGACTTCAATGTTACAAGATTATATTTATTTCACAAAGAAGTGTCATTCATTCCAAGTACATGCCAACTTCATCCATCAACCTCCAAAGTTTCTTCATACAGCTAAATACTCATGGCTATTTTCTACATGGGGAATGGATGTGGTGGGACCTTACCCTTCGGTTACGGCCAAGAAGTTTAAGTACATTCTTTCTACTACTGACTTCTTTTCCAAATGGGAAGAGGTAATACCTCTCAAGTAAGTTAGTTCTAAATGCGTTGTTAGCTTCATCAAGTCTAACATCATTACCAGATTTGGTGTCCCTCATACCATATTGACAGACAATGGCACCAACTTCTGTTCATCTGAGGTGAAGAAGTTGTATCAAGAATACAACATCAAATCCAACCATTCATCTTGGTATCATATAGCGGCCAATGGCCAGATAGAAGCCTTCAACAAGACTCTGTCAAATATACTGCAAAAGATGGTGGATAAAGATAAGAAGTCATGGCCTGATAAACTCTTTCATGCTTTATGGGCTTATCGGACTACCACCCGCACTGCAACTCAGTCAACTCCATATTCATTGGTATATGGAACGAAAATAGTCTTGAAAATTTAAGTTTAACTACCCTCGCATAGAGTTTCCATTTGTGATCAATCATCTACAGATGAACAATCTCAAAAGCAATTGAATGAATTAGAACGATTAGATGAGAAAATATTGTGCACTTTTCACCACTTGGAAGTCTATCAGAATCGAATAGCACGAGCTATTAACATAAAATTTCGTCTTCGTTCATTCACTCATGGATAATTAGTATTAGTTCTCAGAACTGCAATGATACCAGGAAAGAAACCTCCCATGCTTGATCCAAAATGGGAAGGACCTTACTCAAAACATAGGGTCTACTCCAATGGAGCTTATTCATTAATCTCGATGGATGGAGAACTCATCACTACTCCAACCAATGCCAGATTTTTGAAGAAGTATTTTTTATAAACACAAAATATATCATTGTAGGTCTTGTATGACCTTAAACTACACCACCGTCCAAAAAGACGTTAAAATGCATAACCATCGGTCGTCGCATATGACCCTAAAATATTTGCACATACGTCCAACATGATGTTAAAATGTGAAAAAGTCCCCTAATTCGCCCAACATGACGTTAAACTGTGATGTCCTAACGACATGACGCTAAACTGTACAAAAGTATCTATGGTCCGGTATGACCTTAAACTGCACCAACTTCTAGCAAGACGTTAAAATGCATCATCAACGGTCCATGCATATGACCCTAAACTATTTGAACATATGTCCAACTGGACATTAAACTGTGTCCCCTTCATCGTCCTTGATATATGACGTTAAACTATACCACAACGGTCCATACATATGACATTAAACTATTTGTATTCCTTTCGTCTCACATGACGTTAAAATGTGATGTCCTAACTAAATGACGCTAAAGTGTACAGAAGTCCCTTACATACAACATGAAATTAAACTGCACCATCTACAGTCCATGCATATGACCTTAAACTATTCGCACTTTCGTCCAACATGACGCTAAACAGTATCATCCCTTTTTCGTCCAACATGATGTTAAAATGTAGGAAAAAAAGTCCCCAATACGTCCAACATGACGTTAAATGGTGTACTCTTTTGTCCTCACTACATGACATTAAACTGCACAGTACCCCTTTTGTCCAACATAACGTTAAACTATATCATCCCCATCGTCCTAACTACATGATGCTAAACTGTACAGAAAGTCCTTGATACGTCCTACATGACATTAAACTGTACTTTTTCCTTGCTACATGACACTAAACTGTGCAGCACCAATAGTCCTAACTGCAAGACTTTAAACTGCATAGTCCCTTTATATGTCCTACATGACATTAAACTATGCATCGTTAAGGTTATTGTTACCTCTTGTTTCTCAGACCGAGTATGACTCACATGAGCTTAGAGAAAACCTCGACCATAACACTCTCTCTGGGCTACTAACCATTTGTAAGTCCCAACAACATCATCTTTTTAGCTCTTTGTCCCAAATAACAACTTGATCATTAATTCATTCTTTAATTGAACTACGCGGACTTTGATCCTTGCCTTCTAGGCTGGGTACTTAGGCAACCTACCAAGGTTCAAGCCCAATACCAATCTTTTTGCATCGGTTCACCTCCATCCTATTCGATGTTGATTCATGAAACCGTCCTCTGGAATCAATATCTTTACATTGGTTCACTTTCGTCCTTGCTAAACGACGTTAAACTATACAACACTTTTGTCCAGTATGACAATAAACTACAATATTCTTTGATACCCTCACTTGAGAGGGAATCATTATTTACATTGATTTTCAATCATTTTTTATGCCAAAGACTACGTGAATACATGGCAATGCCAAAACTTTTTATCTTGGGTTAAACCATCATTGCACTAAAGTCCCCTTTCACCCTTCACATGTACGAACCAAATTTGTACAAAGGGTATTTCTAGAACTACGTGGGCTTGATTCCCATCCTTATGGGATACACAAGAACGTTTGAGTGTCCCTCGAATCCAGCCCCAAGTCTTTTGGGCCTAACCCCAAATTCTACTTCTAGTCCATTGGCTGAAAAGTCCCCATGAAAACACATACTGTGTATTTCTTACAATGGTCCAAGATCTATGACCCAAAACTAAGATCTCTAATCCTTTTGTCCCACACGAAGTTAAACTGTAATTTAAGAACTACGTATGGCTTGATTCCCATCCTTATGGGATACGTAGTGAAGTCCAACATTTTAATTCATTACCCAGCCACAACATGATTATGGTTAGCATTGATCTGTGTATCTCTATATACATTAAAAAATACCCATATTTATGTGTCATAATCCTAACTTTAAATATTTTCAGATATTCATAACCCTTTTCCTGACTTCTAGTCACAAAAATGTCAAACTTCTGAGAGTTATTTTTACTAACTATGTAGAACGTTCCCATAGGCGGCCTTGAATAAACAGTCTACATAACAGACTTGTTAGCCAAAAGATACTATTATTTGACTATGCAGCCAATGCCCTTAGGTCGCCCTGCATAATTAAACCCCCTAACAGGTTTGTTAAATAATGGAAACTTCATTCATGGGAAGAAAGCCTCTTTTGTCCTTATTGGTCTTAAATGACAGTATGTAAGGATCCGAAAAAATAGCCATCCTTAACATATTTGTCCCATATCCTTTTTCATGATCTGAAAGTATTCAATTCTATGGTTTATATTTTCCTTCCCTACGTTTGGGTGAGACCTTCATAGGAGTAATATCCATCCAGTTCTTCAATAATCTTGTTGGGAAATATCGTCTCCATATTCAAGTACCTCATTCCATACATCAAACTCTATACTTTGGAAAATTTGAATCTCCATAAACATTTACTAGATTTTAGAACTAGGAATGTAAATTTCTGAGAGTTATTTTTCCTGACTATGCAGCACGTGCCCATAGGCGGCCTTGCATAAACAGTCTACAAAATAGACATGTTAGCCAAAACATGTTATTTATTTGACTATGCATCCAATTCCCTTAGGTGGCCCTGCATAATTCAACCCCCTATCGGGTTTGTTAAATAATGGTAACTTCATTCTTGGGAACTACTTCTTCTAATTCCTTTTAGCTCTTTTTCATATCATTCCTCAGATCCAAATATTCTTAAGTCATAGTTTACATTTTTTCCCTCATACATTATTATGTTACTATGTTTTCAGATGAGTTGTCAAAGAATTGAGTCAATTCTAATTCATTCGGTCAAAGCTATTTCGACCTTAAACATTAGCCTCTTTAAGTCTGACGTGCATGACTTTAAACTGCCCACAAAAGACAAATGAAATCTGAATAAAAGTCAAGTTACAGCTCATTAGACATACATTTTGTATGATTTAGGTAATATTGAGCAATTAAAAGATTCAAAGTTTGTAGGTTTATTTACATTAATCATAGTAAAAATCAAACTATGCTTACTAGGCCCATTGGCTTAGGTAAAATTTAAAGCAGGTAGCTGGAAAATATGTGCACAAGTGATTGAAGATGAAAACATTCTTTCCATTTGATGCACAAGAGTTAGAAGGACATCCAAAGATTGGATTCTCTTCTCTTTTCCAAGAAATTACAAAAGGCTTTCAACATAACTCTTCATTTGATTTACGACATCCTGAGATTCATCAGCAACCACCTGGAATTCATTCATTCAACTGGATACAATAAGAGATGCAGTGATACCAGCTCTTCTTGGAACAGTTGTAAAAGGATGTTCTTGAGTGCGGTTTGAGAAAATTACATGCTGATCAAACAGTGAATCTGTTTCTGTCCAAGAGACTTGTAAGATGGATACATGGATTTGAGAATGGAGCATTGTAAGTAAAGATCCATTTAGAGAAAGTACTCTTTTAATATATTTCTCTAATGTCATGTTTTTCTTCTCTCCACCAACTGCCAGCGGAAAACATTTCAGCCCATGGGTTTTCCATTTTCATATCTGCAAGGAAATGGCATGGAAGAAAAATTTGAAAGTTCACACCATTGTTGTTGGTCTTAATGAACAACATAACCAAAATAGAGGAGTAGAAGTGCAGCTGCATTTCAGGTGTGTAGTTCTTTGCATCTGGAATGTTGACTCCTTGAAGATGACCATGACAACATAGAGGAAGATAGATGCTCTTTGGGAAATTAAGATGATATTTCTTCAAGTACTTAGCCAAATCTGGGAGAGTGCTGTCGCAGATATCATAGTTATCATGGCCAACAATGTTTATCATATCATCAATCTGCTCGCTTTACAGTTCATCAGTCGTTCTAATTTTCGTGGGAGCCATTGAATCTGCACAAAAGATGAATAAATTAACTCTTAAGTAAGTTTATTTTTTATAAAATTAGTGAAGGAATTTCAGAAAAATGGCAGAGGAATTAAGGCGTGTAATTCTAAACTTTGCGCGCAAGTATGGATGTGTCGCGCAAGTATTTGGCATGCATGTATCACCGTGAAGGTCCAGATACCTTGACAGTAGCGTGGCATCAAGGAAATAGCGGGAAATAGAGCAACATGCACAGCAAATGAAACTTGTACGACGAGAGATTGAAAGTTTCAAATCCATATGTTTTGTACGGAAGTGAGGACCTCTATTTATAGACAAGGCCATGACCCTGCGCGACATACCCTGCGCGATCAAAGGCCATATCCCTGCGCGCCAGGCCCTGTGCGCCCGAAGCTCATTTGTGCGCCATACCCTACACGTCGCTTTTCCTTTTGATTCTCGATTTCCTCAGAGTCAAATCCTCATTTAGTTTGGATCCAACTCTGAGGGGGGACTTTTGTTGACACTCCTTTCTTCACAGAGTATAAAGATTGGAAAAGGGGATTATCTTAACTCAAATTTATTCAACCTTTGGACAAATATCGAAAATTGAAAAAGGAAGGAATAAGAATAATGTTGCACAAAGGTCGCACAAGTTCTAATATGGTCGCGCAAGTACACTTGCGCAACGCAATGGTCATGCAAGTACAATTGCGCGCCCTAAGTGATAACCGCCCGGGGTCTTCTCCAGCCTATAAATAGACCCTGTGGGCCCCCCATTTGTGGAGAAATTTTTTCTAGAAACTCAGATTTGAGTTCCCGATGCCCTAGTCTCTTCTCAAAGCTTCCAAAACACTTTTAAGGTAATTTATTACCTAGAACGGAAGATCTAAAGAGGGGGAGGAAGGCCTAAGTGTAGAAACTCATCAACACTTGTGCGCATGAGTGGCCAGACCTCAAGGGAAATGGACACACATGCGTGCCGCCTAAATCCTTCAATAGAACTTGCACGCCACTATTCTGGAAGAACCTCAAGATGATTCTAAAGGCTTTAACCAAGATTCGCTCAAGTATTACCCTGCTAGTTAACCATCGCGCAAGTACCCATGTGTCGCGTAGGTATACATGCGCGACCAGGACTTGTGCGCCCACGCAATACTTGCGTGCCAGCTAGGACTTGCGCGCCCCTGCCTTTTTGGGTGCCCTTCTTGCCCATTTCACCCCTCTTGAGCCATTCCACCTCTCCTATTCAAGATTCAGTCTTCAAGACACTCTTCAAAGCCATTTATGGCATGGTTTCCTGATTTGAATTCCTTATCTGAAAGGAATTCTGTGGAATATCTCTCAAAACCTAGTGATTTACATATCTTTATGTCACTAAAGATTGAGATTTCATTCATTAAACCTCATCCATTAAGATGAGAGATCTCATTAATATGGTCCTCCTTTTCAGGAGTAAGCCCCAGTCTCAAATATGGGCCTCCTTTTCAAGAGCAATCCCTAGTCTCAAATATTGGGCATCCTCCTTAGGAGTAACCCCCAAACATAATTTTCTTAACCTGGGCCTCCTTTTCAAGAATAATCCCCAGTCTCAAATATGGTCATCCTCTTTAGTAGTAAGACCCATGTCCTCATTAACATGGGCCTCCTTTTCAGGAATAAGTCCCAGTCATGATTCTAAAATCTGGGCATCCTTCTTAGCAGTAAGCCCCAATAATAAAATTCCCAAATATGGGCATCCTCCTTAGGAGTAAGCCCCAAAAATAATTCTCTTAACCTGGACCTCCTTTTCAAGAATAATACCCAATCATAATCATTAACCTGGGCCTCCTTTTCAGGAGTAAGCCCCAATCTCAAATATGGGCATCCTCTTTAGGAGTAAGCCCCAAGTCCCTTAATTTTTCAAGTCTCTAAACCTGGGCCTCCTTTTCAGGAGTAAGCCCCAGTCTTAATTTCTCTTAACCATTCCTAATTTACCTTTGATCCGGGATTCCTTCTCAATAGTAAAACCCAATCATATGTCATCTCCTAATTTGGGCCTCCTTTTCAGGAGTAAGCTCTAAGTTAGAGTATTCAAATCTCCATGAAGCACATATACCTTTATGGAGCATGTTCCTGGATTTCTTCTCTGAAGTAAATTCTAATCTTCATTTATCTGGGTAGTAATACATACATAAGTCCCACATTATTTCTTATGATTGCATATTTCATGGAACAATTGTCTGATTTTTACAAATACCTCTTGTTTCTCACACCGAGCATGACTCACGTGAGCATAGAGTGTAAAATTAATTATGAAATCCTTATTTGAGCCATCAATCATAAACATCATACTCCCTTACTTGAACTACATGGGTCCTGATTCCTTTTCTAAACTAAGGATACGTAGGTAGCCCATGTGCGAGTTCGATTCCAACTCTGAAATAATCCATGTCCTTCTGAATGAAAATAAACTTCAAGTGCCCCACAGAGTGGATTTAAAACCAGCATGGTCATCATAATGACCAAGAGACTTCTATATAAATGTGTCGAATGATACCATTGACCAAGAATCTATAACAAATACTGATGATTCTCTATCAATGAAGAACCTTGAATACATATAAATGATTCTCTAAATTTCCTACATATTTAAGAATTGATTGACAGATCTGAAGGAAAGATGATTTTATACTTAGTAATGTAATAAGGATTCATGAACATATCTTAAATCTATAAAGAGAGTCCCAGAGTAGAAAATAATTCCCCTAAAAAAGGTGTGATGAGTCCGAGCTCCCATCCTCTTGACCAATGCAAATTCATAAGCCTCATCAGTCCACAAACTAATGAGTGCCTACCTTTGGAAAGTAGGTCCAAATGGATGTGGAATCATTGGATGTTTCCGGTTCTACGAACAAACCCGTTAGAAACTGATTGGAATGTTTGAACCTCCCACCAAGGAGGTTATCCCCAAATTCCGAGGGAAACAAATACCCCACCAAGTCAAGATGGTAAACTAGACGGGAGCTGAGTGTATTGCATTAGGGATGGCTGTGAAGTGTGTCAGGTGTCAACTTAGGTATGGATTCCCCTAGGTCAAGATTGATCCATTACAGATTGAACTTTATTGAATGGTCAATACTAGTTAGATTAAATTATTTACCTTTATGCATTTTTTATTATTTTATGCGAGTGCATGATTATTTATTGATCACATAGAATAGTAAAAAAGATAAGAAAATGCATAAAGAAGTGATGAATATATTTCTATTGCATGTTCAGTTGTGAGAATGAAAAAATAGTTTGAACATATATATAGAAAAAGGATTATATTAGTCAATAAATATTAAAATCCATCAAATATATATTAAGTACAGATTCCTTCCATTTCTCACATTAAACAAAAATGGGTGTTTGGGGTGATCATCAGCCATATCTGAGAGTTCCTCTTACTACCAGGGCATTTTCATGAGAGAAATGAGTCAACTTAACTAAAGTGAGTAGTCAAGGATTAGCCATAGTTAAATTTCTATCACATTAGAGGAAAGATGTTGGGAAAATCATGTTTAGATTCCAAAAGCTGGGACTTCACTCAACAAAATAGGGAACCATGAGTCAAGTGGTTTGCCTGCCTAGTGCCTACCTTGAAACCCTCTGAGTAGTGGCATAGCCATAGATTGTAGACTATGAGGGAGGTTACAGGGATACTTACCACTATAATAATCAAGCGACAGAGTATTCTGAATCTAATAGTGAGGGCTATTAAGGTTTACTAAAATAGTGGGAGACATTAAAATGATATAATAATTTATTAATCATAAATGTTAAAATGTAATCAAGACAAAGTAATAATTGGTAAATGTTTATCTAATGTAGATTTAAGATGGAAATCACCAACACCAAAAGTAATTTATCACTGCGATCGATTCTAGATAAAGAAAATATCCTGACCGACAATAACTTCCAAGAGTCATACATGCACTTGTGCATAGTACTATGGCAAGAAAGGAAGTTTTATGTGTTGGAATCCCCAGTTCGTTCAGAGCCTCCTCAGGGATTAATCAAGGCAGAAAAAGATAAATAGAGAAATAATGTAGACAATGCTCTTGATGTACAATGCATCATGTTGTCATCGATGTCCAACCAATTGAAAAAAATGAATAAGGATGAGGACATCTACAAGATGTTTTCACATCTTCAAGAATTATATCAAGAGAGAGCCAGGTAGGAAAGGTATGAGATCTCAAGTTTCCTTTATAAGTGCAGGCTAGGAAAAGGGCACCAAGATGATCCCCACGTACTCAAGATGATTGGGTATATTGAGAGGCTTGAATCACTTTGGTTCAAATTGAACCAATAACTAGAATTGGATATCATTCTTGCCTCTTTACTGTCAAGCTTATCAACTTTTATTGTCAATTATAACATGAATGATATGACAAAGTTGATCCTGGACCTTTTGGATGTAGTTCCCCAAGATAAAAAGGATATGAAAAATACCAATTCATTTGTCCTTATGGTGAACAAGAAAAACATGGGCTAAGAAAAGGGTTCTAAGTCCAAGTCAAGGCCAAAGACACTAATGCATTTTCCTGCAAAGAAGTTAAATATTCAAAGGTAGAATAATGAGTAGGAAGTTATCTTCTTTGTATATGGAAAGAAAGGCCACTAGAAGAATAATTACAGAGCTGGGAAGAAGAACAAAACTGATGCTTCTACTTTAGGTATTTTTGTCATTGAATGCAATCTATCTTTATCTAGAAGTTGGGTATTGGATACGGCATGTGTCTCACACATTTTTATTCATATACAAGAACCAAGTAGGTTCAAGAAGATTGAAAAAGGTCAAGTGGAACTTTAATCTAAAAATTGTGCAAGTATAACATCCTTGGCAGTGGGAGACTATCACTAAACTATGCCAAGTGGTTTGGTTCTAGTTTTAAACAATTGATATTATATACCTTCTGTAACCCATAACATTATCTCTATGTTGAGTTTAGACACTATGGGTTTTTATTTCAAGTTTGGAAGTAAATTTTGTCTCTTTTATAGGGATAAAATATGTTATGGTATGTAACATCTTAACAATGGTTTATACATTTTGGAACTTGAGAAACCTGTAATGGAAATCAATGAAAAAAATATCCAACATGACTCATATATAACCCGCCTATGGCACTTCAGGCTTGGTCATGTAAACAAGAAGTGATTACGAAGATTATATCAAGAAGGGTATTTAGACTCAGTATAATTAAAACCTTTGGATGTATGTAAATCTTGTTTACAAGGGAAGATGACAAAAGCACCTTTCTCAAGAAAGGGAGAAAGAGCCAATACAGTATTGGAATTAATACATACTGATGTATGTTGTCCATTTCCAGTAGAGGATAGGGGTGTTTTTTCATACTTAGTTACTTTTACCAATGAATATAGTAGGTATGGCTATATCTACTTAATGTGGTATAAGTCTGATTCCTTTTGGTTTTTTAAGGAATACGAAAATAGAGTAGAAACCATCTTGGTAAAAAGATAAAAGCACTCCCCTCAGACCGAGGTGGATAATATCTTAACCAAGCTTTCATTGATCACTTGAAATAGTGTGGAATAGTATCCCAACTCACTCCTCCTTATACACCACAATGTAATGGTGTTAGTGAAAGGAGGAATATGACATTTCATGACATGGTCAGATTAATGATGAGTCATGAAACTCTTCCATTATCCTTTTGTGGATAGGCTTTTCATACAGCAGCATATACCCATAACCGAGTACCAATTAAAGATTCATATGGGATTCCATATGAGTTATGGTATGGAAAGAAACCCAGTCTTTCACACATCTGTGTATGGGGGTGAGAGGCATTTTTCAAGACTTTACCAAGTGAAAAATCAGCATCCATAAGCACTAAGTGCATATTTATAGCTTATCCTAAATTAACTAGAAGATATTACCTATATAACCCTTTAGATAGAAAAGTTATTGTGGAAAGATACTCCATATTTCTAGAAAGTGAACACATTTATATTATAAATAGTGGGAGCAAGATTTACTTCGATGAATTTAATGCTCTATATGAACAAGTGTTGGTAGAGGAATAATCGTCACAAGAGCAAGTGGAAGAATAAGTTGTTCCTGAGACACAGACACTGCGTAGGTCTACGCGAGAGGTTAGAGAACCAGAGTGTTATGGTTTTCTTGTCACTAAGTTAGGTGACACATTAGTCCTTGAGGATGATGAACCTCTAACCTACCAGGAAGCAGTATAAGGAAAATAAGTTTCTAAATGGAAAGAAGCCATAAATTATGAAATGGATTCCATGTACCAAAATCAAGTTTGGATTTTGGTAGACCCTCCAAATGATGTAATGTCCATTGGATGCAAATGGGTATTCAAGAAGAAGTTGGAAATGGATGGTGAGGTTAATAACTTTAAAGAAATACTAGTTGAAAAGGGTTTCAGACAATTTCATGGAATTGAATATGTTGAAACCATCTCACCAGTAGAAATTCTTAAATCCATAAGAATATTTCTTGAAATAAAATCATTTCATGATTACGAAATTTTGAAAATGGATGTCAAAACAACTTTTCTAAATGGGAAGTTGGTTGAAGACATCTATATGTCTCAACCGGAGGGGTTTTTCATATCAAAGAATAACAATAAAGTATGAAAGATACAAAGATCCATCTATGGATTGATGTTGGAATCATGATCATGGAATTTTTGTTTTGATGAGGCCATAAAGGAATTTGGTTTTGTCAAAAATGAAAGTGAAACTTGTGTGTATAAAAAGGTTGAAGGGAATTCCATCATTTTCCCAGTATTATATGTTGATGAAATATTAATTATGGTAAATGAGGTGAAAGTATCACAGTCAGTTAAGACTTGGATAAATGAATTCTTATCTATGAAATACTTAGGTGAAGAATCCTACATTATAGGGATCAAGATCTATCGAGATGGATCTCAAAGGATGTTTGGGCTAAGTCAAAGTACATATATTGACATGGTAATAAAAAGATACAATATAGAAAAATCCAAGAGAGGATTATTTCTTTTGTCACATGGTATAAATCTCTCCAAGAAAATGTGTCCACAAACACAGGAGGAGATTGAAAGAAAGAGTATAGTCTATTATTCCTCGGGGGTGGGTTCTATCATGTATGCCATGATATGTACTAGGTTTGATGTTGCCTTTGATTTAAGCATGGCGGGTAGATATCAAGACAATACAAGAGATCTACATTGGGAAGATATTAAAACTATACTAAAGTACTAAAGGCGTACTAAGGATATGTTCTTGTTGTATGAAGGAGATAAGAAACTAGTAGTGATGGGACGCCCTAATGCTAGTTTCTAGACAGATCATGATGATCTGAAATCGCAGTTAGGCTGCATTGTTTTCCTGAATGGTGGTGCAGTGAGCTGGAGAATCTCGAAGCAAGCCATGGTTGTCAATTCTATAGCAGAGTCCAAATATATTTTAGCTTCTAATTTAGAAAAGGAAGCAGTCTAGATACACATATTTATCTCATACATTGGTGTCTTGCCTAGTAGTGCAGACCCTGTTCTAGTATTTTGTGATAATACTATTGTACTGGTGCTTTCCAAGGATCCCAGGTCTCACCAAAGGACAAAGCATATTATTATGAAGTTTCATCTTTTGAGGGATTTTACTCAAAGAGGTAAATTAACAGTTAGCATAATATCCATAGAGGACAACATGGTAGACCCCCTGACTAAATTCATTTATCAGCAGAAGCATGATTCTCATGTGATAGATAGTGTATTGAAACCTATTAGCAGTTGTATCTAGTGCAAGTGGGAGTGTTAAAAGTGGGTTCACTAGAACCAACTTGTATTGTACTTTGATTACCACTACATGTATGTAGTTTTTCATATATACATGTGTTTATCTTTCCATAATAGTGTAGAGACTTCTACATCCACTTTTTTATGGAAATTTGCTTAGATTACATGTTGTGTCAAAGGGTTATAGAAGATCCCAGGCTATAATGAGAACCCCAAGATTCCATGATAGTAATCTTAAAGTAATGTAATTTGGTCAAGTTACATCATTCTAAAAAGGACATAGATGATGTGTGACCATCATTTGTTGGGGGATCATAAGAATTGAGACTTCTTCTCATGAAGTTCGCACTTGAAGATCTCTAGTACTTGAGATGATGAGGACATCTCGAATAGCCCGAAGGCCTTCATTTTTATTGATTTTGATAACCTCCCTTTCAAGGGATTAGGGGGAACCCTTACAAGTCCCGTAGGCTCAGAGATTACAAGGCCCGTAGGCTTAGGATATTACATGACCCGAAGGTCTTATGGAATTCAACCAGGCTATCTATATGGAACTTCCCCTCCCCTACATCTGCATCATGATAGTATCCCTCCACCTTTTCATGGCCGTCTGGCTAGGCTTCCCATTCAAACACAGGCTGGTACCGATGGCATAGACATACCCTCTGATTCTGACAATCCATTTGGTTCTGCTCTGGTGAGTGCACCTGCTCTGAATCCTCATCTGGGGATGCTCCTTTTTTGTAGTGTGTCTAGGGAAACTGCATGTGGCCCGAAGGCCTTGAGGTTGCCTGAGGACCTTAAAGGTGGTCCGAAATCCCTAATTACCTGAAGGCCTGGGTGTCCCGAAAGCCTTAAGGACTCCAAGCCCAAACAGGTGGCCCAAAGTGAATAGTTCCTACTGATATAGTACCGAACAGTTCCTGCTACAGTACCCGCACAGTGTACCATTCTGCTATAGTACCTGTACAGTGTATAGTTCTGCTACAGTCCCCACACAGTGTACATTACTGCTACAGTGCTGTTATAGTGCCTGCTATAGTACTTCTATAGTACCCGGAAATATGCCTCTACAGTACTACTACAGACCCGTATAATAGGAACACCACATGTTTCAGGTGTCATTGGTCGTTCCTATCTACAGATAGGTCTGATAGTCTCCAAACATGACATCATTATAAATTTATGTCATTTAATTACATACTTTGATTCAAGTAGAAAACCATGGAGACAAAGTCATGGTGAGGTAGTTTGTGTTGGGTACTTCATTAGTGACATGACATTGATTGAATGATCAAGATATGATTTTTTTCTTCCAAGTTGAGGAAGAGATATCTCGGGCCTAGTTGATTAGGTTGGTTGCACCTTCATTAAATCCATGGTCATGGTAGTGGAAGGTAAGATCGTCCGAAAAAATCAAAAAATAAAATAAAGCGAGATAAATAATGATGAAACTAGTGTGAATTATGATTTATTGAGATATCGATGAAAAAGAGATTATATTACACAGACCATGTTTGTAGAAAGTTAGTCATTGCATTGACTTTACCTTATCTCTATAGGGGAATCTATGGGTTGCTAGACCCCGCTCTTGGTCGGTGGATATTATTCGTTGCTATTGAGATAAGGGTCTAGAGGGTCACACATTATAGCGCTTTGAGAATCTTCCATATTCTGGGAATAAGAATATAGAACTTGGTGGCCCTCATCAATGGGTCCAAGTATTATCCAAGTTCTACAGATCACCAAGTAATAAATAAATTATTTTATTATTCAATCTTGGAATAATATGTTGAACTTATTTATAACATGTATTTACAAGTGATTAAGTAGAAACAAAGATAAAATATTATTCAAACGGATTTAAGTATCTATGGTCCATTTAAAATTTGTAGGAGAAGTGATATGAGTTATAGAATCAAGTTTATCATGTAATATATGTTTAATATAAATTTTAGTTAGTGAAAAAATTATAAATATTATTTATGGGATAATTTAATTTGACATAAATAAATATTTATAACATTTATATAATGGATATCTATTACACGGGGGGCAGGAACCCATACCAGGTATTTTAGATATCCCCTATATAAGTAAGAGAAAGGATCTCCCCATGTAACTATTCATGTGTCAAATCTTATAGCCTCTCTCTCCACTTGGATTCTAGAGAGAGATTATCTCAAGAAAGGAAGAACTTCAAGATAATCCTTCTTGGATCGAAGTCTCTTTCCTTGCAGTGATCACTACTGCATTGAATACATCATTGGTGTACCGCGCTAGCACTTGGATTCCAGCGAAAAATGAATGTGCAGATTCAAAAGGCGTGTGTGGATGATCTAGAGGACTTAGACGTCAAAGTCTTAGAGTAACAGTCGTCTATATCCCATGACACACTTGCGCACGTCAGATCAAAACAAGGTACTTGTTCATTTTATATTTTTGTGCTCTGTCAAATCCACACGTGGTCCTTAGACAATACCGGGATAGCTCACCGGAGTCGGCGTTGTAACGTTTCACCAGTGATGCAAAAAAAATTAATTTCCCAGCCCATCATCTTCTACTACCTGTCCCGGTACCTTACACTTAGAAATGGTCTTTTGCTGATACCAAAAAGACCAAAATGTGGGGAAGAGGTTTGGTAGAGTAATTGGGTATAATATAATAAATATATATATATTATAATTTTGTAGGAGAAGAGGTGGTTAGGGGTGATATTTATAGTCGAGGAGAGGGGTGTTTTTTATTATTTTATTTATTAGTTTATTATTTTGGATCAAGACTATCAATAGTGTTGATTAACATGACTAAATAAAGTAACTAGAGCATGTGAGTTTAAACCAATGGGTTATTTATCTCATCCATACAACATCTATGACTCAATAATTCATGTATTTGTTAAATACCTTAAATTATCATATTTCATTATTAAAAAAATCAACTATTTTAGAAAAATCCCAAAAAAATAACCCAAACCATTTGTGAATGTGTAGATTTCAATAAAAGACAATTTTTTTTTAAATTAATAGTGTAAGTATTAAAAATTTAATTTTTAATTAAAATCATCATTTATTCAAAAAATACTCATTTTTAAATTATATCTGATTTTATGAAACTTTGGAAAATTAATTAAGGTCTCATAAAATTATCTCATAAACATAGGACAACCAAAAAATAATTTATGAATATATTTTTTGAAAATAAGTTTTCTTTTAAATTGTTATATTAATTATAAAATTTTAAATAAATATTTACGCTTTAGAAAAATGTCAACACTCATTTTATCATTTTTTAAATCATTTATTTACTTATTACATAAGATAAATATATCATATTTTCATTTATAATGTACCTAAATTTTAATTATAATTTCAAAGGTTAGGTTATTATTATAATGGTCACATTACTGTTCATAATGGTCAAATTAATATTTAATAGTGCGGTTAATTTAAGCTTGGTGTAAGGTATTAAATAAATTGTATTTATTTAAGAATATAAGAACCATAATTATTGGGGTGTTGTATTATTCCTACCTTTGAAGATTTATTACTTGAATATTTTTCATGAATATTTCCTTTTAAATAGACGAGGGTGGTACTTCTTCATAACATCCTTAAGTCCCCATTTTGATTATTCTATTTTATAGTTTCTCCAATGAACCTTTACCAGTCAAGTCATCCAATCTCTAAATACTTTCCCTTGAGTGTTAAGAATCTCTATAAGCTCTTCACAGTGAGACAAATCAGGTTTCATTATATTTCATCATAGGTGAGTACATGGGTTGGGTCTATCATTTACTTCCTTAACAATGATATGTGGAACACATCATGATCTTTGGAGAAACATGGTGGTATTGGTAATCGGTAAGCTACATATCCAATTATTTCCATAATTTCAAAAGGTTTGACATACGTGGGGCTCATTTACCCTTTCCTACCAAACATTATGAAATCTTTCCTTGGAGATAACTTCAGAAAGACATGATATCCTACTTGAAATTCCAGATCCTTTCCTCAGTTTTTATCATAACTCTTTTTCCTAATTTGATAATCTTTAATATGAGCCTAAATTGTCTTCACCTTTGTTGTTGTTTCATCAATTAGTTCTGGTCCTATAAGTTTCCTCACACAAAATTCATCCCAACAAGTTAGAGTATGAAATCTCTTTTCATATAATGCTTCATAGGACACCATTTGAATACTATAATGGAAACTACTATTCTAGAAAAAGTAAACCAAAGGTGAATACTGATCCAACATACCTTCAATGTCATGTGAGCATGATATCAACATTTATTCTAATGTTTGAATAGTCCTTTTGGACTCTATGTCAGTTTGAGGGTGATATTCCCTACTCTAATAAAGCTCAGTATCCAAATCCTTTTAAATACATTTCCATATTTTTGATGTAAAACAGGGATCTCAATCAGACATAATGGATAGAGTTTCACCATGAAGTCTTAAAACTTCATTAATATATAGTCTTTCTAGGTGCTCAAGAGGTAAATCCTCTCTTATAACAAGAAAATGTGCCAATTGTTTAAGGAGATCAATAATAACCCATATAGTATCATTCTTTCTAGGGGTATTTGGTAATCTAGTGATGATGACCATATAAATATCATCCCACTTCCACATAGGAATATCTAAAGGTTTAATGACACCTCTAGGATGATGTCTCTAAGACTTCACTTGTTGAAAAACTAGGCATATTGAAACATAGTAAAATATTTCCCACTTTATATTATCCCACCAAAAATTTTCCTTTAGATCTCTATACATCTTGATAATACCATGGTGTATAGGGATATTTGACAAATGATCATAATCTAATAGTTCCATCTTTATCTGAAGTATTAATGGAACACAAAACCTCTTTCCAATTTTCAGAACATCAAGTCTATCAATATTCCATCCTTAAATGATTTAATTTTCTTTTCGAAATTCTCATCATCAGATTGATAATTTCTTATATTCTTTAGTAAATATGGTTTAATAATAATTTTAAAAAAGAGTGATGTTTCTCCTTCCTTAAAATTTACCATATACATATTTACTAAATCCAATAATATAGGATCTTTCTCGATCATTATTTTTGTTAGAAGTCTATGATCTTCCCTTATTAATACATCTTCTACATTATTTGCTTTTCATTTGTGTTAGTATATTTAGAAACAATAATCTTTGAGTAACTCAAGTCATCGTATTTTCCTCATGTTGAGTTCTTTCTATGTAAAGACTTATATTAAACTCTTGTGGTTTGTAAAAATCTAACATATTTTACTATAAAGATAGTGTCTCTATATCTTTAGAATAAATATTATGACTACTAACTCAAGACTGTGATTTGAATAATTTTGTTCATGAGTCTTCAACTACCTTGTTTCATAAAAAATAAATTTATCATTCTTTATAAGGACCCATCTTAGTAATTTATTTGATGAATCACTGTGTATTAAAAACCCATAATTTCCTGATGGTAAATTAAAAATTAGAGCATTGAATAATATTCTCTTCAATTTTTTAAAAACTTCTTCACATTCTTCATTCTATACAAACTTAACCCCTTTACATGTGATATTGGTTAGTGGGTTAACCAATCAGGAATTTTTTTTAAACTAAATTTTAATAGTATCTTGTAAAACTAATGAAACTATGTACCCCAGTTATGTTCATTGGCGTAGATAATTATTGTATGGCCTTTTACTTCATAGGATCGATTGAGATTCCATCCATAGATAAACCACAATAAAGAAAAGAAATTTTATAAAGAAGAATCTACACTTGCTAAATTTACCATACAACTCTTTCATTATGAGAGTCTCAAGAATAATCCAAAATTGATTCTCATGGTATTCATATATTTTAGAATACACTACAATATTATCAATGAATACAACAAAAAAATAGCAAGATTCCTCGAATACTCTATTCATTATATCTAAGATAACATAGGGTGCATTAGTCAATCCAAATGGAATTAGTGTAACCTCATAATGTCCATACCTCACCTAAAAAGATATCTTGAGAATATATTCCTTATTTACTCAAAATTAATGATACCCATAACAAAGGTATATCTTTGAGAAATATTGAGTTCCCTGAATTTCATCAAATGAATCATCAATATGAGGAATTAGATACTTGTTCTTTATTGTAATATCATTGATTCCTCTATAGTCAATGCATAACCTAAATGATCCATCTTTCTTCATAACAAAGAGAACATGGGCTCCCCATGTAGAAATACTTGGGTTAATAAATCCATTACTACTCAACTTCTATAGTTGTTTCTTCATATCCACTAATTCTAAAGTGGTCATTCTGTAAGGAGTATTTGATATTTGTCTTGCATCAAGGATTAAATCAATGGTAAACTCAACTTCATGCTCTGGGTGGTGTCAAGGTAATTCCTCCAAAAATACATCAATGTGTTCCAAAAAAATTAGTACATCCTCAATTTAAAGGTTAATTTCCTCTTCCATAGATGATTTTTGATCTTCTTCCCCAACAATTTCATTTACTATAGCTACTGGTGGTGGATCTAGATAAGAATCAGATGATGAATTTTCTACTCTAAAGACAAGAGATTCTACATCTTCCTCACAAATCATAATTTCCTTTTTCTTTAAATAAAATTTCACAAAATATTTTGAAAGGAAATACTTACTATGAATTATATAAAATTAAAGCATATATATGATGATAAGGTTATAAAAAAATAACATTTATATTCCATAATGGGAACTTCTCAACAATTTTTTAATGAGAGTTCCCTTAGGGGTTTTGACTAAAAAATCCCTTATTAAATAAAAAGGAAAATATCTAATTTTCTTTTAAAATTGTGTATATATAAATGATTTTTATGACCTAGAATAAAATAATGCATTGGATAAATTTTAAGGTATGATTAATGTACCTTCCACCACATCATTGGTTACTTTTACTTCATATGTAGTGATCGCATAAGCTTGTCCATCTTTACTTCACCTCTTCGGTGGTAGATTCCATTGACACTTGATAAATTGGTTTGAATAATGACTCATTTAATTATAGTTAAATCATTGTAAATCATTGATTTTTTTGTTCCCCTTGCATTCATTAGCTTGATGAAACTTTTCTCTATACTTATAATAAACTCCCATGCCTTTCAAGCATTTCCCAGCATGATTCTTTCCACAATTTTTACATGATGGGAATTTCATCATCCCCCTATTCTTCTTTGACACTTAAACTTTTTCATGGCTATAAAAAGACATATTCTTAACTTTATTTCAATTTAAAATATAGTAAATATCAAATTAATTCTCCATTTTTATGGAACTTAAAACTACTTAATCATATAATGAAAACATTTGAGAATCCAGATCCGTTCGAAGACATGGCTTATGAACTTAAAATAAATGATCAATATTATTTTACAAATAATATATTTAATATATATCATACCTAAATAGTATTATGAAGGTATAATCATACTATGCAACACTCTCTTCTTCCTTTTACTTTAATCTAAAAAAATTCTCCTTATTCCAGTTTGTTTCTCACAAAGGAAATATTTTTCAAATAATGTTTCTTTAAAAGTTACCCATTACAGGTATTTTATTTCACCTTCCTCCTTAGTATTCTTGATCAATTACCACCATTTATTAGCATATACCTTAACACAATATACTGATAGTACTACCTTTTCATTTCCATTACATCTCAATGATAGAAATATATTTTAAAGGGACTTAATCCACTACTCAGCTACCACTAGATTTGTAGTCCCACTAAAATATGAGGGATTATTCCACATTAAATGATACAACATAAGTAAAGTATGGTTATTCATCATAACTTGAGTAATGTATCCTAATATGGTCACGATCTTCTCTGATCCAACACTATTTGTGTTTATTTTCTTAGTGTGTAAATCCCTACATTGTCCATGGGTATTGATTACCTTTCTTCTATTAGGCCCCATCACTAAATAATGCCAGACACTATGTTATCTCATAATCATCATGAGTATAGATCCAAAAAATCTCTATAAAGAATTATTATAATTCTCATTTTACTTAACATCTAGTTCTTAAGGTTTGTACTAAACTTGATCTGATACCAACTATAACAACCTCGACCCCAGTAGTCTAGATTATGTGGTTATTTTATTGTAATGGAATAGATAAAATAGATCACATCACCAATGATCGATCAGTTTAATAGTCTTGAATAACTAGATATGTACATGGTTACCTTATTATAATGATAATTAAACATAAAACAAAACAAAGTAAAATAAACTGCTTCCTTTAATCTTATTTAAATATTTTATCTTCGTAACTGGGGAATGAATACAAATAAAAGGGTGAGATCAAGATCTTAGTAAGGGTTACATGAATCAATAACAAGTGAAGTAAAGTAAATAACGCATAATCATTATGGTAAGGTATATAACTAAAAAACACAATACGTCAATAAATTGAGAATGAAACTGCATCCATAAATTTATTCATAGTGAAAATCTCACAGAAAGTAAATAATGAATACTAAATGAAGAAAAACCATATTTTTTTTGTAAATAATGTATCTAGAACATGAACCATTATACCGTCATGATGGTATATGTTTGTGGGTAGTAACCCATTCAATTCTTCCTTAAAACAAACACAAAGGGTTTGTCGCCAACAGTTTTGTATCATGAGACATATCAATACATTGATGGGATATCTATAACCAGGCCCCACTCTTCACTAAAATTCTAAATCATTCTTCATATATAGATTTAATTCATGAAAATTATGACTTATAAAAATATATGTATTGAGTAGAAAATACAAATTTATCAATATTTCCTCGGTTAAAACAACATTCAAAGAAAGCACTATATGTAAAAATGGTATATGGATAATACAATAATTATATCCATGATTCAAGAAATATAGATATTCATTTAAATATTTAATGAATGATGATAATAAATAAAAGGGTAGTATACGTACACCACACACAAGAAATAAGTGGTGAATAAGGCATAACCAAAGGAAATATCATAATGGTATGCATGAAAGAATTGATTTAAATCATAATTTGACATTAATAATGGAAAATAGGCATAGATCATGATAAATTATAACCAACTGAAGTGATAACATGTAAAAATATTGTTTAATAAACATTAGAAATTAACCACGTTACTATGGTTTAAGGGAAAATATCAAAGAGTCTTTAAAATAGAAAAAGGGATAATTGTTTGTATAAAATCAAAAATGAAAAGGAATAGTTTTTTCATGATAAAAATTGTGATTTTAGAATTTTATTGGAGGCTTAAAACATATTATGGAGTGTACTTGAAAATGGGTAAGAAATTGGAAAGTTCCCTTAAATCAGGCTTGTTTATTTGGAGGAATTGAAAAGGGAACCTTATAAAACATATAATTTACTATAAAAATAATAATAATTTAACTTGGTAAATATGTTTAGAACAAAAAAAATAGGATGAGTACATAATAATAATTAGCAATTACATTGGGGTAAATATAGAGAAAGCGTAACCTAAAGGAAAATTGGGGATTCAGAGAGAATCCCTTACCTTATTTATGAAAGTGTTCTGCACTTGTACTTAATGTCCTAGACAATAAAATTAGATTAATTAATAATTTAATTAAGAAAATATTAAAAAAATATATTTCATATAATTTTACTAATTTCATTTATGTAATTTTTTATGAGTTATAAGATTCAATTTCGTCGTTCGAGAGTGTTTGTTTCCTTGGTTCACTTGTATACATGTATGCAAGATCATGTAAAATTGGAATAGTTATACAGAATTGAAGTTATATGTTATTAATGAAATTATATAATATTAAATGGTATTATATATCAATTTATTTCAATATATGTGGATGATTCATTAAATAAAACATTAATGATAACTGTTTAGATTATTTTGGTGTTTTTTCTATCATTATGAACTAGTTTTGTTTTATTAATTATTATTATGTAAATATATTGGTTCTGAAATGCTAAATAAGTTTAATGTAAATTTTAAAATCTATTTTAATAATTATAATGTTTTTATAACTATCCTTTAAGGTGGTATTAGAAAACGAAAAATCATCATCCACGATGGTGGGGAATCGACACCTCTCTGATGATATTGTCATTTTTAGAACAAAAAGGGGGAGAAAAGAGAATTGATGGTGGATATACCATTAACATAATAAAATTTCAGTATATATATGATATTATAGTTATCATGTAACTTTTTAAATAGTAGTTGAGTTAAGGATAAGAAAATAAAATAAAATAAAATGAAATAAAATGAAAGAGGTTTTTACCTCCTAAATTTTTTCTCCTTGAGAACCTCCTTAAGGGACTTAGAAATAGTCTTTTGGTTATTCCAGTAAGGATAAAATAGGGGGAGGAGGTTAGGTAGAGGAAATTTTCAGAATATAAGAAATATTTAAGGCTTATAAAGTTTTAGAAGAAGAGGTGGTGAGGGGTGGTATTTGTAGTGAAGGAGAGGGGTGTTTTTTGTTTATTTTATACATTAGTTTATTAGTTTTGCTCAATAATATCAATATTATTAATTTTCATGACTAAATAAAGTAACTATAGAATGTGATTTTTAGAAAATGGGTGCTTACCACATCCATATATCATCCATTACTCAATAATTCGTGTATGTGTTAAATACAATAAATTATCGTATTTCACTATTCACAAAAAATTCAAGTATTTTTGAAAAATACCAAAAAACCACCATAATAATTTTTCATGTTCAGATTTCAAAAATGGACTCCATTTTTTGAAAATAATTTTCACAATATGAGAAATTAAATTTTTAATTAAAATCATTATTTATTCAAAAAATACCAATTTTAAAATTATAATCGATTTTATGACTCTCTGAAAAATTAATTAATATCTCATAAAATTATAATATAATGACAAGAAAAAAATTTTAATTTAAGAATCTATTTTTTGAAAATAAATTTTCTTTTAGTTATTTATATTAATTATAATATTGTAAATAAACATTTACACTTTATAAAAATGACAACATATAATATATCTTTTTTAAAAAAACTTATTTACTTATTTCAAAGCATAAATATATAATATTTTAATTTATAATATCCATAAATATTATTTATACTTTCATAGGTGAGTTTATTATTATATTTTTTACATTCCTATTCCTATCGGTCACATTAATATTTAATATTACGGTTCATTTAATCTTGGTGTAAGCTATCGAATAAATTGAATTTATTTACGAAGATAAATACCATATTTTTTGGGTGTTATATAATTCCTTCTTTAAAAAATGTATAGATATAACACATAATCATTTTCAAAATCATGGAACTCCCACTTTATCAACGTTCAGTTTTGAATATGTTTCACCTTCCACAGCTTAAACTCTATTCAATAACATATAATCATCTCATGGACTTCTCATGGTCATACATAATATTATTGATTTATATTTCATATAGGAATGATATGATCTCATTCCTTCCTTTAAAAGTATTAATTTAAATCTCTGTAGATCATTGATCATGGAATATTTTTCAAACCTTAGGTAAATGTGATGTCTATAATCCTTTTTTACTCAAGGAATGAGATACGATGATAGCCTTTCCATGAAAATAATTGATGGAAAAATCATATTACTTTAATAAATTCAACCATATCATCTATCTAATATTTAGTTTCATTTAGAAGAATATATATTTAATACTTTTTTAGATATGTATTTTTAATTGATAAAAAAATCCACTCATTTATGTATCACTATAGATGTTGAATTCTCCCACTCATCCCCAAAATGAAATGTTAGTATTGGTGTGATATCTAAAATTCTCTAAATCTCTTGGAATCTTTCTTAAAACTATGTGATACATGTAAAAAAAACCCACTTCAATGTTAATAAGGATATTTGGTTGGATAATCATTAAAAAATCAATAAAATCTACTAATAGTACTTAGGTAGAAAAAGGAAGATATGAATATCATTCATAGATAAAGTATTAGACCACTATTCTATGAAATTAGTTTTTAAGGTTCATTTGAAAAATAAAAGTGAAACTTTATTTAGTTAGTATTCACAATTAGTAAACATTGAATATAAATTCTTCAGACATTAGGTTTGTAAAAATTACTCAAATGAGTTTTATTCGACTTCTGACATTGGGAATAAATAAGAATACGATCAATATAGAATACCAATAACATGTTAAGATATCCCTTAATGATTCTATTTAATAAATCCATAAGAAATATTATATAATTTAAAAAATAAGTGGGTATTACTTCAAATTCATAAAGTTCATACTAATTTTGAAGGGACATCCATGGAATATCATGCTTTTTGAAATTATAATGCTGATATAAATATATAAATTAAATTTTAGAAAATTATGAAGCACCATGAAGTTGATTTAATAGTACATAAACAATAAAAAATGGATATTTATTTATAATTGTAAAACCATTGAGTTCTCATTAATCAATAAATAGTTTTATATATCCATCATTATTCTATAAAAATAAAATATAAGTACACTAATGAGACACACCAGGATAAATAAACCCCTTTCCAAATAGATCTTCAAATTTCAACCATATCTTATACCACTAAACTATAACCAATATATATATTATATTTGATATAGGATGAGATATAGAGACAAGATCAATGGAAAATTCCACTTATTAATTAGGGGGAGATCCGGGAAATACATTTTAGATAAACTATATAAAATCATATAGAATAGATTTATTCTCTATATTTATTATCTACTTCTCCTCCATTTTTTTTGGAATAATTCCATTGGAATACCTTTTTATAATATATTAATTATCAAAAGAAGATATTAAATGATATAATAATTTCATATTCTTATAGTTTAATATTAATCTAGAATGGTTCAATAGATTAAATATAAAAATTTATCATAATAGATTACACTGACCTAATAAGTTGAGAGCCTATCCATATATAAAAAACTATAAAATTCATCAAATGGAAAAGTTAATAGATTTAAAAGAAATAAATTCCATCAAATAATAATATATAACACTTTTAATATCTATTCATCAATTAATACACCATTCAATTTTACCATGGATAAGTCAACCTATATACTTTCATGAGAGGAATTAATTTACATTAGAAACATAAAATATATAAATTAATGAGTAGATCCATAATAAATTATTTCCAAATAAAGTCTTGTTTTTTATGTGTTAACTTCAATGGGTCTTCCCATCATCAGTATTGTGAAAGTGAATTCACAAGCTTGACCTAAATTATTTAAGGGTTAAATATAATTCTTTCCTTTATAGACCTTCGGATTTGGATAATAATGCATTGTCCTACCCCGGGTGAGACTTACCAGTGCCCAGAGATGGTGGGATAAAACACCTCAAGTTTGCCTCCTCGAATGCCAGAGGTTGCCGACTAGCAGCAAGGGCCTGAGGTGTATCCATGGGGAGACCATTCCCTCATTAATCAGAGTGTTAGCAATAGTAGATAGCTATAATAATTAGTGGAAGCTAAAATAATTTTAATGTAATAGAGTATACAATTATAATAAATCATTAAAATTCATTAAATCACAAGCAAGAGATGAATAGTAATAAGATACAATATTATGATCATGTCATGGTAATATAACTATAAAAAAATGACTATTCTGGGGTAGGGGATACAAGAATATACAACATGATATAAAAAAAGACCAAAAAACTACAACAAATAGTATCTCAAGCATTGGATCAGTCCTATGCCCACAAAATCTATCCTAAAGATAGAAATAAAACATTGGAAGATGGATTATTCCCTTTTTCTATACCTATAACCATAAATTTTACTTCGGTAACAAAGGATCTTGAGTAGGGTGTGAGATTCAATCTCAGTAAGTCATCACCCATAATGTCTAGGACAATCGATTTCATGAAATATATGATAAAAAATGTTCCAAATAAGTAAATGAAAACATTAATTAATAAATAAAATAATTATATTGGGTTCAACTTGGACACCCATCCAATCTACCTACTTCAGCATAAGATGGTGAGTATGAACCAAAGGATCCTAAAATAGTAAAATGGGTGAGATGATTGTAAGAATATGGACTATCCCCAAGAATGTTGTTGGAATTATATAACATGTCCCTAAATTTTTAATACTAAGAGATAAATTCACATTTCAAAATGTTCATTTAACTTTTCGCTAATTAAATTTGAAACCCAATTTATAAAAACTAGAAAGACACCCAGAGACTGTCCATAGAAATTTGAAGAGACTTTACAAGTATCTCTTGAGGGCTTGGATTATAACCAATACCAAGGAGTATATTTATGGTGACCTAAAGATGAAGTCCCACATGTCACTCCATGCATGTTGTGAAAAATGAAAACTAAAAACCTTTGATATTGTTCCTAGTATATCATGTAGGGGTCCAATTCTCTCTTAAAACATGAAATAATTAATCATTCCTTTGATCCCGTCCAAGGGGTATCCCCTACTGAACTACTATCACTCGTTTGGATAAAAAAATAGATAGCACTCAGAGAGACCATCCTAGGAATATGTGATGTCACTCCTGACATGTTTACAAGGCATAACAATTAAACAAGGAGGAATGAGATTCCATCTAAGGGATCTTTATATAGTAACCCCTTATATCACCCTCGACACTAAGGTGAAACAGCTATATAAGAAACACATATGCACAAACACACATATATATATATATATATATATCATGAAAAGAAAGTACCATACCTTTTGTTCAAGAATTTATATCTTAAAAAGAATATTGGTCAAAGAAAAAACAATGGATAATTTCATTTAAGTCATATGGAATAATTCATAGGCAGTTAGACAATTTAATTTATATTCAACCATTTCATTAAGCATGGTTTATAGGATCTAACTCATGTTTCCACCTTGAATTCAACTAAAAAAAATTCTCAATTTATTTAATATAAATAAACACCCCTTAGAGTAGCTTTATAAGCCAAGGAAAATGGGTAAATTAAGCCTTATGGGTGAATCACACCACATTGGGTGGAATAACTCGAGGAGATCAACCCAATGTGTTGATTTACTGCATACTCAGGTCTCCAATGTCATGAAAAATTATTTATTTTGATTTAATTTACAAATTAGGGCTGAATCTGGAAGGGTTCAACTTGAGGAACAATGGTTTATTTTATGGAATGAAACAAAACAAAGGGAAAAATCCTAGACCAACTACATAGAGATTACCTCATCCAACATTGACCTTTAGTTTGATCTAAGTTGGGAGAAATCAATAAAACCATAAAATGCCCTAAAAATGTGGAAAATGGGCTTTCACTATGATAGAAAAATAGATGGAGGAGCAACCTTGAAATATATTATAGTGGATTAAATATTTTGCCGATACATATTAAATGTTTCCGATGGTGATAGAATCAGATAACAAACGCGAATGGTAGCCTAAACCCTAGCTCTTAAAGGTAGGGGAACTCATGCATAGAGAGAAAGGGAGCCTGCTGTAGAAATGAATAAGTAAGAAGAAAATAATATGTTTAAATCATTTAAGAAGGAAATTTTGGTAAATTATCCTAGAAAAAAAAAACTACCTATGGTTTGGCCTCATTGTTGTCCAAAATGTGTGCCAACCATGTGCCAATTACTACTTGAAAGGAACACATCGTTCAGTTAGGCGCACAATTTGTTTAACCATGAACAAATCGTAAAAATCCAATCATCCAAATGTTGTATATGGGTTGCATGAAAATGTTCCTTAGGTCGCATGGTTATAGAAAAACCATGAAACCCCCAGGTTCCCATTATATGAAATAACATGGTTTAGTGAAACCGTGTAGGCTTAACTGCACAGTTTCTCTTAACTGTGAGGCCCAACCTTTTCTTCCCATTTCAGGGCGATAAATTTCTGAATGATCCTCAAATGCACCGAATACCACCTTTAATTGATTATAAATCATTATTAGGGTCATTTGAAGGAATTATAACCAAAATTAAATGGGTTGTAACTTAGGAAAATCCGAGATGTTACAAATAATTAGCATAATTCAATACCTCACTATAATTGAAGCATTGAACAATATTTTTTCAATTCTAGAAAACCTTCCTTTCATCACCATTAGTAGTCACAAGGTTATTTGACAATGTTAATTTCATTCCATTAAAATATTCATGGGATGAATTAAAAATCCATTTACATTTAAACCACCATAATTTTTTGAAACTAATCCATAACCGTCTATATAAATAATAATGATATTATTAATAAAAATATCCCTAGTTTATTATTTGTAACATAAATATTTTTTGTCTATGATGCATTTAAATACCATAAAAATATTTTTTAAAAAAATTACATAAGTAAAATATCCATTTCTTATTAGAAATAGATTTATTTTTAAATAAAATATCTCATGAAATGATTTAAAATATTTTTTTAAAAAAATAAAAAATAAAAAATAAAAATAAAAAACGGAATAATTTATTGTTAATGATTACATGAAACATTATACAAGATGTACATGTTAAAACAATGATTACTTTCACATAATTGGTAAAATAAAAAATGGGTTTGATTGGAAAAGTGACCTGAAGATTCTTTTAATTGTAAAAAATGTTAAAAAAATTGGTCAAAACTTATTTAATAATTAATTATTATAATTTTAAATTCATTTTTTCAAAAAAATTAGATGAGCATGGGTGTTAAAGAAAATGGATTTTTGAAGGAAAATAGAAATGAAGTTAGAATTTATATTGAAACAATTATATACAAAATGTTATGTACAAAAGAGTATAAAATTGGTAAAATTGATTAACAAATCATTAATTAAAAAATTATAATAAATCTAATGTGATTTATTATATAAAAATATATATAATTTTCTTTTAATTTTACTTCACGCATAATAAATCTTCATTAAAATGCAATTGTGAAATAAGACCTAATAAAGATTAAAATGTTGATGTGAGGAATTACCAATGAATCCATTGTGTGTTTCAAATAGAAATAAAATTAATAAATGTGGATATAAAATATAATATTGGAAATATTAAATACACACATAATCATATAATATCAAAGATAATGAATAAGTAATACTATGTAAAAAAAGTAATTCAGTTATGTTTTTTTTACATGTTAGTCATTTTCAAGTCAAATCCCATTGGATGAAATAATATATATTTAAACATAAAATAACATGATTTTCTGATGAATCATGATATAACATTTAAAATGGCTAGTATATATACAATATTAAATAGTTTATGTTTATTACATTACAACATTGCTCAATGAAGGGAAATTGAGACGAAGTCCCTTACCTCATGTTTTTCGTTAGTTGAACATTATTTATCCTCATAAAGAATGGTTTAATGCATGTTATTAACATAAGAAAGAAACTTATTCATACATATAATATAATATACGATCATATTATTATAATTTACCAATTATATTTTAATAATATTTCATTATTTTCATTATTTCATGTATTAATTTCATTATTTTCTCATTCTTGTTTTTACACTAAAGTTCCAGTTCATATGAATATAAAATATTTAAATATTATAAATAATAATATTAATTTTAATAATATATTATTTATTAAATAGATAAATTATTATAAAATTTTTTTAATTATGGACATGGAGAATGGCACACATGGCATTGGAGAAACGATATGTAAAACATACGCACGTGAAACGATACCATTTCCATAATGAGGGAATGTGTAATGGAGTAAGAGAAAAATTAATATTGAATAATATATATAGTCTCATTTATATGTCCTATAGACAATAAATATAACATTAATTTATTCTATGTAAAGTGTATGTGAAAAACAAATCACATTGCTATGTGAGGCGGTAGTTCATCATATGCATGAGAGAAGTTATCATAAATTAAATGGAATAGAACCAAAAAATATAAATGAGATATTAAAATTAATTAAGTATAATAATATAATAAATATATTATAATTGTTTTAAATCCAGCATTATACCCATCCTAGAGATGTCGTATTGGAAAATGAATTAAATCGATTCATGAGGTTGTAGTCTGCCGTAAACACGATCAACTCTTTCGTTTTCTATTTGATGGGAGAGGAGATAGATATATGTGATCACATTAAAATAATATAATCTCATTAGATGGTATGTACAATTTTATAATACTATATTTATTCAATAAGAATTTAATGATGGGAAGGAATAAATAATTTGAAAATTGTAGTTTAGGAACATTACCTATTCATTGGATGAAATCCATATGTCTACATAATAATCCTTACTAAGATGGATATATTATTCAATATTATTCTATTATAAGGTTTTTTATTTAGGGTGGTTATTTGGTCATGACATGGTTTATCCTAATGGTTTTGTTAGTGTGAATAGGGGAGAAGAGGGGGTTGCCCTTTATAAATATGGGAGAGGAAAAACAAAAATTTGTTGAAAAGAAACAATTACACCTCAGATTTTGTCATATAAAAACACTGGAAAATGTTCAATTATAGTCCCATATAGGAGATACGGTATATTTGTGTCAATTAATTTGGTTTTAAATATGTTTTAGGTAATTTTATCCCATAAAATCTTAGTATAAACCATCAGAAAATTGGTTTTTATGATAAACATAGTAGTTAAATTTCATTAC
Organism: Viscum album; assembly: GCA_963277665.1. Taxonomy (NCBI): domain Eukaryota; kingdom Viridiplantae; phylum Streptophyta; class Magnoliopsida; order Santalales; family Viscaceae; genus Viscum; species Viscum album. The sequence continues at coordinate 626,342,753 of OY728165.1, forward strand.
TTTAAATATTAGTAATTGTAAAAAAATTATGCTGAAATTATTAGATAAAATAACTTACAATGATTAAAAACATAGAATCAATTATTCCAAATTCAATTAAAATAAGTGGAAGGATCTAATTTACAAGAATATCCACAGGTGTGATGAAAAAGTGGATATATCAAGAGAAAACTCTCATATGTGTGGATTTGTTTTATTTATGTTTAATATATAATTGATACCAGTCACCTAAATTGTGAAAATTTTAATAGAATTGATCTAATTGAAATATAAAAACAAATATAAATTTATTTTAATTTTTTTTAAAATTTAAATAATATATATGTTTTCTATAAAATTAAATAATTCTGAAAAATAATCCAAAAAATGAATCTTTTTAGAAAAATACTAAAAATTTACCCTCAAATTATTTTGAAATTATTATTTCAAAATTAAAGATAATATTATAAAATTTATATTCTAAACGCTTCAAAAATTATTTTTATTAAAATTGTGTAAGAAGAGACTACCCCATTTCCATTGAAATATAAAGTGTTTATCCAAAATCATTCATTCTACATTCAAATGTGACTTATTTTTATTTAAAATAAATATATAACCTAAGAATTTGTGTGAAATATATATATATATATATATATATATATTAATTTATTAATCCCAATTCATACCCTCTAGTTTAAAATCTATGTTTTAATGTTCTTGTTTAAATAATATCTTAACAGAGTATCACATTTCATCTAAACTCAGTGTTGTGTTCAACAGAAGCTATGCAAGAGATTGAATTTATTTAAAAGAAAATAACATATAAAGTCTTAAGGTATTTCATTATTTTCTCCTAATTTGTTTTCCCTCAAACATTCATGGATATTACCATATAAACAGATGAGGGTTATTCTTCTTCATAACTTCCTATGATTCCAACATTACATCATCATTCTTTTTATTTCTCTAATTTTCCACAACCAGTCATGTAATCTTATTCATCAATAAATTCTCACTAGTATCCTTAATTTTTATGGGTTCTTAATTGTTGATATATTCAGTTCCAATTAAATTTCATAAGTAGTTATCCCATTATTCGGTCTGGCATGGATTTTTTTCAACAATGATATATGGAACACATCATATACATTTCAGATAAATTATATAATTTCCAAATTATAATCCACAGATCTAATTATTTCTATAATTTCAATTGTTCTAATGTACCTTTGGATCATCTTTCTATTTTTTTCTATCCTTACGAAACCCTTTAAATATGAATCATTTAGGAAAATATGATCTCTAACTTGAACTTCTAAATCATTCATTGGATATTAAACATAATACTTTTTTCCAATATTGTTCTTCTCTAATGACTAACTAATTGGTCTTTAAATTTTTTTTCCACTTCAACATTTTATATTCCTATAAGTTTCTATTTACCACATTTATGCCATTATGTATTAGTATAACATCGAATAACATAAAATGCATCATATGTATTTTTATGATTACTTGAATTAATCTATTGATATAGTAAAATTATAAAAATGGTAAATAATAATCCCATGTACCATAAATATAATGTGATAATTAAATCAATATGTATTCCACTGTTTGTCTAGTTCATTCAGATTTTACATCAGTATGATAATGTGATGTGGCACTCAAATTATGATTAGTTTTAAGATCCATATGAAGACCCTTCGAAAATTTTTACCTTACAGATAGACACCAATTACACACAATCGAAATAGGTTTACAATGATGTAATAAATATTAATTAATATAGATCATTGAGAGGTTTTCAAAAGGTAAATATTCTCTTATAGAGTCAAAATTTTCATATTTGGTCTAGTGATCGATAATAACACATATTCACAATTCTTTCTAAGATTCATTGGTAATACTATATAAAATAACATAGTAATGTAAAATCATTTCCACACAAGAATACAAAGAGTTTTAATAACTATTATATGACACTTTCCCTTAGTCTTGACCAAATAAAAAATTAAAAATCTTAATAAATGGACACAAATTCCCACTTTTTTTTCCCACAGGATTTGTTTCCTAAAATCCCTAAAAACCATTTTAATACCATGGTGTATAGAGAAAATCAAGATATTATGATCAAAAAATAATTCCATTTAGATATTAGGTGTATATTGAATAAATATTCTATTTCCAAATTTTAGGTTTCCATATTCACAAAAAAAATCAACAAACATCACTTCATTTGAAGCTAGAATATTCTTTGGAATATTACCTTCATTAGATTGAATTTTTTTTATATTTTATAATTTTTACTTTTTATCAATAATTTGGAAATTTATGAATGTACCCCTTCCTTAATAATTATTATATCCATAATTACAATATCCATGAACATAGAAACCCTTTCAATACACATTTGGGACAAAACTCCATGATCATTTTTAATCAATGCATATTCCTCCTTATTTTATTTCCCTAGTTTGTTTTTTATTGAGAAACTATAATCATTGAGAAACAAAATCCATTTAACTTGCCTCATTTTCTAATCATTATATAAAAATTTGTTTTTTTGGATTATATGGTGTATTTATACCCCACATATTTCACTATTAATAAAATGTCTCAAGTCTTAAAATAAAATATTATAGTTTCCAACCCAATATTATGGGTTTGATAGTTTTTTTGTGACTATTCAACTTCCTTGATGCATATGCAGTAAATTTATTTATTTTCATAAAGACATAATATATTCCTTTCATTGATTCATCAATATATATATATAAAAACTTAATTTCTTAATAGTATAGCAAAAACAATAGAATTAACCAATATTCACTTCAATTAATCAAATAAATCTTCACGTTACCTCTTACAAATAAAAAAACACCTTTATTTTTTCTCTTGGTTAATGGGTTACAACCTCAAGAAAAATTATGAACGAATCACCGATCATAACAATCCAGACCAATGAATCAACATAAATCAACTATGTTTATCTATTTAATCAATTCTATGGAATCATTTTTATTCATGGGATCAACATATATTACTTCTTTGGTGGAAAATATAGACAATAAATGAAAATTATTGAATCTACAATTCACAACATCTAAATTTACCATTAAACTATTTTCCTCAATGAGTCTCATGAATTTTTCAAATGTGATTTCCACTATCCCCATACCATTTAGAAAAACACCAATATAAAATAATGTAATACCCAAAAAATCATCAAGATAATCCTCAAATACTTTGTTTCTTTTATACAAAAAATGGTGTATTAGTCAATCCAAATGTTATTACTGTTAACTCTAAATGTGAGTATATTTTTCAAAAAGTATATCTTTAGAATATATTATTTCATTAATCATAATATATGATACCTATATCATAGTTCAATCATTTAAAAAATAGAGTGATCCATGATATTGATGAAATAATTCGTCAATACGAGGCAAATGATACTTATTCTTTATTATAATTTCATTTTTCCATTATAATAAATTAATAACCTCATAGATCTAAATTTATGATTAATGAAGAGAACATGGGATCACCATGTTGAAGAACTTGGGAATATAAATCCATTATCTCAAAGGCCTTGAAGTTGTTACTTTGACTTTACTAACTCCAAAACAGCCATTCTAAAGGGGTTTTTGATATTTGTCTTCCATCAGGGACTAAATCGATGGAAAAATAAATATCACAGTATGGTGTGTGTCTAATTAATTTATCAGTAAATACAACAATATATTAATGTAAAATAGATATATCGTCAATTTTAATATTACCTTATCCATAAATATATTATTTTTCTCTTCTTCCTAAAGAATATCTCTCAAAAGAACTACTGGGGATGGATTTGAAAATTAATGAGATGATTAAGTCTATAATCAAAATATAAGTAATTCTACATCTTCATAATGAATCAAAATTTCTTTAACCATTCAATAAATTTTCTATTCATATTTTTAAATCAAGTTTATACTAAATATTATTTCAATTCCGACCATTAGTACAGTCAATGTTTTTAAAAATACAGTTATTTGGGGTGAAATTATGGGCTCTACCTAACACATGCATGTTGTAGTGAGACTTCCCATATGAATTTATAATGAAAATATATTCTCAAAATAAAAGTGAAATGTCTAATTTTCATGTAAAATAGGTTAGATATAAAAAGGTTTTAGAATCCAAAATAAAAAAATAATTATCTAAATTCCAATATATTATTTAAGTACTTTCCACCACATTGTTTGGAACTTCCACCACAGTTAAACTCATCACGAATCGTTGGACATATCTCCTTGGAATATTCTCTAGAAGACTACTTTGACACAATGGATATTGGTTTTAAAAATTATGAATTTATTTACAAATATACTATACGAAAATATCAATTTTTTCATACCCGTAAATTCATAGGGAAGTTGACCCTTATCTCCGCACTTACAAAAAACTCACATTTCCTATAGTCATTTCAAAGGATGGTTCATTCCATATATTTCAAATTGTGGAAATTTATTCATACTCTTCTCCCTTTTTGATTTATTCCATTTTTATTGGTGTCTGGGTAAAATATATTTCCAATGATTTTAATAAAATATTTAAGATCTATACAATACATTCTCTCTTTTGATGGAACATAAAACTATTGCATCTAATGATGAAATTTTTTATAGACCATATCCCTTTAAATAATTATATTAATAACATTAAAGAAATGAAATTTATTTAAGTCCATATTTTGTATGTTTTATATAGAATACCTATATAAAATTTTATACGTAACATTATAAACAAAAACATTTTCTTTTTTTCCTTCTTCTTTAAGGTGAGGGATATTATCTTCATTTTTTTTTCATGAGTGAAATATTTTTCAAAGAATGTCTCCTTAAAATATTTCCATTGCATGTTTTATATTTAAACTTCCAATATATTATTTTTGATAAACAATCATAATTTTTTAGCATATAATTTGAGACAATACATTGCAAGTGTTACATTTTCCTTTTCATCACATCCCATGGGAATAAATATCTTCTCAAGAGACTTTTTTCATTGATCAGTTATTATTATATTAATTTTACTAGCTATTGATGGGGGATTATATCAGATGAATAGATCAGAAATTTTATAATTATTTTTTGGTATAAGGTTCTCTAAATAAAAATGGTTATTTTTTATAACCTGATTAAATTGAACTAATACTGACACAATTTTATCAGTTCCAATACAAACTGTATTTGGTTTTTGACAAGGGAAATTATAATATTATACATATGTATTAACATAATTCTTCTATCTAAAATACATTTCTAAATAATTTAATTTATTAGGTTACCCTCAAAAATCAGGAATTTAAAATTATAATTTATAACTCAAATATGGTGTAACACATATATTAAATTAAAAATTTATGCATTGTTAATCTTAGAATCCTAAACATGGTTTCATTCAGGAAATATTTATTCTGAAATAATTTATAATTGTTTTAAAATAAAATTTTAATTATCTTATGAATAACCTCCAAAAGTGTAAAAACACGTGCAAATTATTCACCATTCTGCTGAACATGGTGATGAACAAGTCAATCCCAATGAATAATTTTCAGAGTTATTTCACTTAGGTACACCTGTGACAGAACAAAAACCATTTATAGTGTCCTTAAAAGGACATATGTCAAGGAAAACACATAATATATACATTAGAAAAATTTAATTATGTTCTTATATACATGTCCTCAAAGTCTGTCATAGTTTTATCTTCTCTATTCTTTTTTTTCCATAATCTTGATAACAAGGGATTTACTAAAATTATTATGATACAAAATTTAATAACTCCATTTCTGATAACTGGATTCCGATGCCTATTTTATTACATTAAAATTGATACAATGGGTAAAATAAAAAATTATTTATCAGTTTACTAGTCTTGGAGAACGGTATTGATACAAGACATCAATTTTACATTGGTGATAATAAATAAAAAACAATCCAAAACAAATGAAAATGAAATAAATACATGAAAACCCATTCAATGATTTCATCTTCATATACATGTGAAAGAAAAAAATTAATCATGATTTCAAATGATTAGTAAGTATTACATGTTTTGGAATTTTTCATCAATAAAAAAATAATAATCAACATGGAATGGTAAATAAATGAACACACGTTCCATTTAATCAATTACCTTTCTTTCACTATTAGATAAGGAAAAGTCAATATAGAAAGGTATATAACATAAAAACAATCCACATAATTAATAACTAGTATTTAAATCAATCAATGGATAATATCATTATGAAAATATCACATATAATAATAAATTTATTATTAATAAATGAAATGATTAATTATTAGATATCATGATACTAGGTTTCATCATAATTCAACATTCACGAAAGTTAACTAGACATTTGAAAACATTTGGTAAGACAATTTTAAAATGTCATACCCCACTTTGGTGGTGTCGTGGAGGTGAAAGAGAGTTGTACAATAACACGGTTCTCTGGGAGGTTCAGGGTTAGAATCCAAGGAGTCTGATTTTGGGATGAGCCTCTCCCCCAGTATCCACCCATCTGGACGGGTCAGTCGGTCTCAACTGGGTGGGAAAAATGAGGCGCATCCCCATTTGCTGATGTATTGCTTTGACGAACCATCGCTGATCGGGCTATCACCCTCCGGGACGCTCTTCTATCCCAGCTGGCAACAACTCCTTCCCTAGCTGGGGCTCTACCTCCAGGAAATTAAAGCTTTGTGGGGGATAGGGGTTTCCATGTGTGGAGGGTTCTAAAAGGACACACATGAGAATTCCCTTTTAAAAATATATTTTTTAAATGTCATACTAATTCAACTAAGGAGACTAACAATGTATCATGGGGATATATAATTATTTCCCTTACCTTCAATTCGTGAAAAATTATTCCTCATATATCTAATAATTTATATAATTGATGAAAAATGTTCATTATCATTAAATATGTGTATTGAGTAAATAAAACATATTTAGTAATGTTTCCACATATAATATAGTAAATTTTAATATAGAACAACATATGTATAAATTATATATTGATTTATAAATAAAAATATCCATGATAAATAATATTGATATTTATGGGAAATTAAATTACCAATGATCACATGAAAGTGAATATTTAAAGGGAATGTAAATGACTACCAAATTGAATCCAAAATGAATGCAAATTCCTTCCATAGAAAATTGAAAATAAAAATTATACAAAGAATATAGATGGAATCACGATGAAATATCCCTAGTGAGGCATAACTAAAACAATTGGCTATCTTCATTGATGTATAGAAAAACCATAAAAAGATCATTAGAAAATTGTTTTGGAAAATATACATTTTATATTGAAAATATTTTTTCATAATTGATTGATCATAACATATTTAGAGAATAATTTTATTTTAAAATAAAATATAAAACATATATTTTATAATTAAAATAATTGAGGGTTTAGTATGGAATGAAATTACATACACGATGTACATGTTAAGAAAATAATAATATCAAAATTTTGGTAAAATAAAAATGAGACTTAATTGTAAAAGAAATGAAGATATTTTTTTTATTTTTTTCTAAAATTTGAAAAAAATTGTAAACTTTTATTTAAAAAATTACACGTATAATTTTAAATACATTTATAAAAAATATAATTTTTTAGAAGATAATGTTTCGAATGTAAAATTATTTTCAACCAATGTGAGAAATGAGGTCATATTTTATATAAAAATAACTCTCTATCATTTTATATAAAAAAATTGAAAAATTATAAAATAAAATAAAAATAAATGGATGAAAATTTGAGAAAATAATTAAATGGAATTAAAATAAAATGGTAAAATAATTTAATATAATAAAAATAATACATAATAAACCTGATTAAAATTAGATTGTGAAGTAAACCCTTTTAAATATCAATACATTGATGTAAAAATTTACCAGTAAATCATTTACATTAAATAATTTAAATCCACTTAAAAAATTAGACATTAAACATAATATATTCACATTTTAATACACACATAATCAAAGAATATAAAATACAACAAATAAGTAATACAACTTAAAGAAAGAAAAATGAGTTATAAAATTTGTTACCACTTAGTAATTTTCGTGTCACAAACCCGTGGATGAAATAGTTCAAAGTTAAATTTAAAATTCTATGAAATATTAATGAATTATTATATTATTGTACATTGGGGTAGTATATATCATATAAAGGAAACTAGGTGCATATCATTACAATATGCCAGAGTGAAGTGAAATTGAGATGAAGTCTTGTACCACATAGATTCCTTATATTTTAACTTGATTTATCTCTATTTATAATGATATTATGTATTTTTTGAATTTATAAAAGAACCATATTCAAATTTATAATATCATTTTTTTTCATATTATTACATTTTACCAACTTTTTGTTAAAAATATTTAATTGTTTTCATTGTTTTGGCTGTTAGTTTCCTTGTTTTCTTATTATTGTTTTCTCATGAAAGAACAAGTTAATATTAATATGATATATAAAATTATTTTAATGAAAAATATTAATATTATAAATATATAATTTAATTAGTATATACATTTTTATAACTTCTTATTAATTTTTCATGGAAAATGAATTACATCACTTCATGGTAATGGTAGGCCATACACATGCATTGGCGATGATATCAGTCTTTTAATGAGTTAAAGGGTAGGAAAGTGGGGGATTTAATAAATTTATAGAATCAATAAATTATCATGTATACCGCATATATTAAAAAAAATCATCCTTATTAAATTCATTTTAATTTTTATGTGAAAAATAAATGACACCGCTTTGCAAGGTGGTAAAATGCTGTACACATGAGAAACATAATCATATTTTAAAGGGAATCAAGCATAACAATTTATATATGATAATAAAATTCATAATGTATAATTATAGAATAAATATAATATCCATGTCTTAAAACCATCACTATATGATCCCTCTAATATTGGTGGTGAATAATTAATTTAATTAGTTCCTGAAGCAGTATCCCATCGCCCAAAATAATGATAGGTTCATTTTGCATTTTATATAAGAGGATATGGATACTGATAAATAAATTAACATAATAACATATAATTATATATAAGTTACATATTTATTATAATACCATTATTTAATAATATTTTTTTGAGGTGGAATATGAAATAAAATAAAAATAATTATATCAAAATGTTGGCTCATATTTGGACGACTTCATTAGGATTACATAAATATACTACCTAGAATGGAATTATGTTAAAAAGTTATTATAAATTTAGTGGAGGTTAATATTTAAGTTATTTGGTAAGGTATTTTATAAACCAAATGTATTAGGGTGTGTGAAGATATGAGGATAAGGGGTGGCCTTTTATAAGAGGGCAGAGGAACCATAAAGAATTTTTGAAAAGAAACAATTGCACCGATTGATTTAATGAAAAAATCCTACACAATTGTTTATTAAAAACAGTACAGGTTATAAGGTCTGAATAGTTAATGAAAAATTGTTTTGGACAAGTTTTTATTTCATTTTACCCTTAAATTCCTTGTCTTTCCTATGGTAAATATGTTTTTACCCAAACTACGATTGTTAAATTTCATTTCATTTACTAGTTCAAATGGAAAACATTATGTTTAGAATATTTGATAATACAAATTATTATGATCCTAAAAATGGATTCTATTTTTCCATATTCAAATTATAATATTTGAAGAATCATATTTAAAATTATACCTGTATACTTGGTGGAAAATCAGGTTTGCAAAGGAAAATTCCATCAATTACTGAAGGTTTTTATATTGAAATTATACATTAAATTTATTCAAAAGGAATGAATTTGTTACATTTTAATTTAACTAATATAATTTAAATTTATTTATAATTTAAAATTATATTAAACTATGTAAATAATTTAAATGAAAAGGTAGTTTTTAATACGAATAAGAAATTTTCACTATTTATTGAAAAATGAAACGTTTCAGTAAAATAAAATAAATTTACCATAATATTATTTGGATATTATGATTAAAAAAATTATATTAGTTTTATAAAATAAATTTTCAAAATGTTCTAAAATAATTTCTTTCATAAGTGTACTTGAAGCGATGAACCCATTTTCTTTGAAAAAATACAGTTTTTCAGAATACATTTCTTTTTTTAAAAAATATTATTTTTTATATCTAATAAATATATAAAAATTAAATTGAGTAAAATATATATATAGTAATATATTCAGTCTTGATCATACACATTATTTTAATAGTTATTATATAATGATCATTTTAAAATAATATTTTAATAGAGTAACATGTTTCATTTTAACCCGATGTTGTGTGCATCTCAAAATATCAAAGATATTTTATTCATTTAAAATGAAATAAATCATAAAATCTGGGGGAGTTCATCCCAAGGGATAATTTTGTTCACTTCCCCCTTTTAATGTAATTTTGGGTAGCCATAGTGTCTAGATTAATAGTTTTCCAAACCGTACATGTAGTATAAAACCTTTATTGGGAATCAAAAATCACCTCCCAAAGTTAGTTGTATGTTTTGAACGACATTATACTAACTCTGATATTAGCACTAACTCCCCTCCACAACAAAGTACAATATTTTTTAAACCATATGCATATTATGATATATTCCTTAGGTTCTCCACCATGTCACATGGTGTCTCCATTAGCACACATGGTATACCCATAATAGTTCACTAATCATAAAAATTAATTATTATCTATTGAAAATGAATTGTAAATTCCTGTAACCACAACATTTTAGAATATTTTTCCTAATAAATCCACAAAAAACTATACACCCCTAGATAAGTCTTTGTGGTCATCCATCAATGACACCCAACCTACATAAGTCATCAGTTATAAACAATGGCCTCATTTAGTTCGTAAAATAAAAAAAAACACAACCAAGGAAAAGTCTACAACATAGGGAACCCAACCAACAAAACCTAATCTGATTCCCATTGTGATCATCAAAATATCATGATTGTTCTAAACTTATCCCATAAAAAAAACCAATTATGTTATTTCTTGATCACATGTCAATTCTATTGTTCTCCCATACATATGAATCATCATTAAACCAGAAAATTTGGATTATTAGAATAGATGAATCTATAATAAACGAATATAACCTCTAAATCATATTCACTTAATTACCCCATTGTAATTCTTAATTTTCCACAAAAAAACAATCCTAAAAATTCCAATAATCACCTGTACTATTTCATATCATAAAAATCCATTTTAGAGTGGATGCATACCCACAATCCATTAATAAATTAAGAAAAAAATATTATTTATAAAATTAGGGGTATTTTTAAAAATTCATATCACATTTCAATGATGAACCTATATATGAGGACTCAGAATTATCATAAATTGATAGAACATATAAATAAATGAATATTCGTTACATAATATTATAATCAATGCTATGGTCATTTAGTTCTTTTATCTTTCAAAAAATAAAAAAAATTAAAACTAGTTAATAAAATATCTATATCATCTAACAATTATTTATTCATAACTAGAACCCTTAATATACATATCATGCATAATACCTTTCTTTATAAAATGGTGAAAGGATACATAATAAAAGGGTGATATAAGATGATCAGTAAGGGTAAAAAATGGAAATATCAATGATTACATATGCATAATACAAGCATAATGGTACGAGAACATGATATTAAAATTTAAAAATAACACACTCTATTCATAGATCATAATTTCAATTCATGTCATTAATTTGGTAGTTCATTAAACATGAATCATAATAAATTGAAAAAAAAATCCATGAGAGCATAAAATTTGAATAAATCATTGAATTTTTAAAAACACGTAAGCATAGAAAATCATTCCTTAGAATTCAAGGATTCACTTCTAAGACAATCTTTATCGATTGGGTTCACTCCAAAAAATGACAAAATTAGTAAAGGTTCACTCCCAATTTTATCATAGTAGACATAATACCTTTAGGAGATGGGTTCACTCCCTATTATTGTTCTATTTATCTGTAGCATCCCGACCTATGTTCCACAAACTGGTGGCTGGAGCCGGTCTTTCACATAACCTCAAGAGAAACACTCCATATTCCAGAGGCTGGTGATTAGTAGAAATAGTCAAATACTAGACATGGGGAGAATAAGCTATCTTTATCAGAGTAATACACAAGTGGAAAGATATATAAATTACCAAAGAATGATATATCATAAACTGAAAAATCTAGTATCCAAATATAACCAAAATTTAAAATACAATATCAAAACTAAATAGTTGATAGACCGTGCTAAATTACATTCCATGTTCCAAAATGAACCTAAAAAGTAATAAAACTAACTACTCCCAATATAGTCCCAATCCTTGTCTCATTCCTTCATCAATGCTTGCACCTGACTCTACCATATAACACATGGTTGTTTCCCTTATCCTATCCTACAATCATGAAATCTATTTGGGTACGGATCAGGCATGCCATGTTTGGTGTGAGTACAACTCAAAAGGCCACCACCAATGGTGTCTACAACAATATCCAGTCCAATAGTTTTTGTAGTTGAATAAAGAATAAATACAAGTAATTAAGAAAAAATATTACACTTATTGAATTTCTCTTTATTTATCCACATAACACATGGGATCTTAAGGATACCCAAACTATCAATACCTATTTTGTCCCATGATCTAGTTTGAACTATCCCCAAGTGATATGATATATTTTAGTTCCATTATTATAATTTATCATCTTAATTAACATATGAATACCATTGTCACCATTCAATATTTTAACTCTCACTATGGGATTTTTATGTAGGAAACCTTATCCTACATGTGTTTATCACAAATGAATTCCATTTTTTCTATTAATCATTTCTTTTCTCATATTAATCCTTCTTTACGAGTCATCGTTTTAATTCAAACTATGAGATTTTGATGCAGTAGAACATTTCCCACACACTTTTATCATATATTAATACCTATGTAACCATTCATTGTTTCAATTCACAATGTAGGATTTAAATTCAGTAGAAAATAATACACACATGATTATTTCATATATATTCCATTGCAACCATTAATCATTTCTTTTGACAATATGATATTTTGATACAGCAACCCATGTCCCACATATGTTTATCAAATATGAATTACATTATTTCCATTAATCATATCCTTTAAAAATATTACATTAGTTAATTCAATAATTTATTAATTACCAAAATTCCATTATTTTTTTAAAAAAGTAACTAATCACAAAAAAAAAAAAATAAATAAAAAAATAATTAACAACCTCCATCCCATTAGTTAATTAAACAATTAACTAATCACATCTATAATATTAATCCATTAATCAATTTGTTAATCTCATCAATAATATTAATTTATACAACAATTAATTATTCATATCGATTCAATTAATTAATTAAACAATTAAAAATGACATCAATAAAATAAATTAATTCAATAATTAATTAATAAAATAGATTCCAATAGTAAATTCAAAAATTTACTAATCACATAAATAACATAAATTAATTCAACAATTAATTAATCACATCAATTCCATTATTTAATTAAAAATTAACTAACAACATCAATAAAACTAATTAACTCAACAAATAATTAATCACTTAAACCCCATTAATAAACTAAACAATTAAATAATCCAATTTCAATCCGAATAATTAAACCCAAAATCAATTATTCCAATTGAATCAACTTCATAATCACAAAAATCCCCATTAATTAATTCACAAATTATTTAATCTAATATATTTAATTGTATCTATACAATATTCTTCATTAATTATTTCACCAATTAATTAATCTACATCATTCAATTTCATCATAACAAAACCCTATTAATTTATTTTCCAAATAATTAATAAAATTAATTCAATTTCATCAACACAACAATCCCCATTAATTAATTAACCAATTATATAGTCCACTTCATTCAATTACATCATCACAAATATCTCTAAAAATTAATTCAATAATTAATAAATCCAAATCATTCAATTGTATCAACCCAATAATCCACATTAATTATTTATCCAATAAATTAATCCCCTCCATTCAATTAAATTATCAAAACAATCCCCATTAATTAATAGACTAGTTCTTTAATCTAATTCATTAAATTTCATCAACAAAACAATCTTAAAAAAAATATTCACACAATAAAGTAATCCAATTTATGAAATTACATCAGTAGAACAATCCTGATTAATGAATTGACCAATTAATTAACAAAATCCCTTAAATTGTATTATCATAATAATCTATAAATTAATTCATCAATTAATTAATCCATTACAATCAATTCTACAATCACAACAGTTCCCAATAATAAATTAATCACTTAATTATCCCAATACCATAATCACAATAATAAAATAACTAATTCAACATTCAATTATTCTAATTTCAAAATCCCATTATCTCAATATTTAATTGAACAATTAATTATGCATATTTCACAATAATAATACTCTATTAACAAATTCAACAATTATTTAATCAAATTTAATTTCATTATTTAATTAAATAATTAAATAATCCTATCAACCATATTAATTAATTAAATTATTAATCAGTTATTCCAATATATTTAACAATACTAATAAATTCCAATAATTAATGTAACAAATATTTATCTCTATTCATAAATTTCAATGTAATAATAAATATATCGACAATTTACTACTCAATTTCATTAATTTAAATCTCTCTATAATTAATTCCACAATTAATTATTTCCAATAAACTTATTTCAAAATTCAATAAATTCCAAAAAAATTATTTTGGCAATTAATTATTTTTGTTCCCCAATGACAAAAACCCGAAAATTAATTCCCCATTTAATTATTCTCATTCACAATCCTCATATTCTCAATTTCAAAATCCAATCAATTATTTAATTCACCAAATTAATTAATTCTGTAAATAGAACAACTAATATTATTTAAATAAAAATTATATAGATACATACACGAACTTGATGTAAATAATTTGTTATTTTAATTATAGACTATATACCTCAAGATTGAAGAATAACACTCACTAATTGATATACAGAAAGTAAACATGATCAATTATGAATTCACTGAAGAACCAAATTTCAATCAAAATCATAAATCCAATATTAAATAGATTAATATCTAAAATACAAAGATTTAGATATAGAACCAATAGTGGTTTAAAATACCTCATTTAATTGAGGAGCGTAGTGGGAGATAAAGTGAGAGAGAGAGATATATCTAAACTTATAGTAACCACATACCTGGGTAGTGTAGATCATTAATCTCTGTTTTGAATCGTGAAAAATGGATGTCATGAGGACTTGGAATCCATTTTGGAGCCTCTAAGAATGTGAAAAATATGTTATAGACGAGTTGGGGATGATTTGGGTTAAAATGGGGGGATCTTGTATTTTAAATACTAAATTTATGGTAAATTGAAACCACACAAACATTTTTTTGTGTAAGGTTACATGGTTTTCTGTACAATGTGCCTCTTATGGGGGTGAAAATATTATATTAATAGATATAATTCATTGAAAAACCATGCACCATTTATGTGAATGCCCTCTATCTGGGATTAGAGGGTGTTTTGGATTGGGCCGCATGGTTTGGGAAAACTATCCACCAACTGTGAACCTAACCACATCCTTCAAAAAATTTCAAAATTCCCTGAATAGCCACAAAGGCAAAACCCAAATGAAAATTAATCTAAAAAGGAAAATATAGCACCTATAAATGATCCTGATAAATTTTTATAAAAGAATGTTATCTTACATTCTCCTCACCTTAAAACATCTAATATTTGAGCTATAATTCTTTCCATCTATAAAAACCTCAGTAAAAAATATCAAGACACTCACCCATCATATCGGATTCACACTCCCATATTTCCTCTTGAACAAGAATATATTTTCAAAATATATTAACTATCAACGTTTTCTTTCCCCATAACTATTTATCCCTGCAATCCAACACTCATATCTAATTCTCCCAAGATGACACATCAAGTTCAAGACAAAGATTCTGCAACATACTTCACATCGTTCCCAATTCACCATGCCCAAAACCAAACAAAAACCATACTAATTTGGCACTCGTAATTCCATTAAAAACACCTAGAAATTATTTATATCTACAACCTCTATATCTATCCTGATAGATTTCAGAATAATTTAAATATGCACCTTAAATGATCCGTATTGTCATCTTAAGACCACCACTTCAAACTCAAGTTTATGTTAAAGGAACCTACTACTGAGACTTCTCTCTCCCAGAATAGGAGTTTCCTTAATACCACATTGTCAAGAAATGAAAACACCACCACCTACACATCATTTTAATGTTAAACCCTAACACTTGTACATGGACTTCTTGTAATCACTGTAAAAAACAACAATAACATCCACCTTTTACAAGCTTTTGAGTATAGAACCCATGATATTTATTAACCCTGGTCCATCATGAGAACCTGATATATAAACTATCGATGGAATACCTCCCATATTTCAGATCAACACATACCACATCATAAGTTAGAACTCTATGAGGACACTTATCCAACCAAAACATAATAACGTGGGAAAACATTAATCCATATATTTATCAACCTACCTAGTATGATATATATGAAGTGGACATAGTCCTTAGTAATTAAAAGGATGTTAATAATTTTTTAGTGAGAATCCAAAATAACTCAATCACTGATGTGACCTTCCACTATGGAAACACAACATTTCACAACAATTCATTTTCACAAAATTCGACCACATGGTGAAAATTAGCATGATATCACTACCCATTACCACCTTAAAACTAGGTCCTAGTTAAAAAGTGTAAACACGTTATCATTATTCATATTTTTTATTAGACACCAAATTATTACCATCAAAAATAATTTTAAGAAATTGAATTTTATGTTACGATCCATTTTCAATTAAATTTCAAAAGAAATGAATAACAGATCACGTTTAACAATGTATAAAAAACCTGTTTTCATGTGCATGCCTAAAATGATTCATGTCAAAAAATAATCATGAGTGCTTATAGTGGTGCAGGCAGACACAAATCTTGTGAAATTATAATCCACGGGTTAAATATTAGGAAAAATAATCACATCACAAAACAAGTGCATCACCAAATGTGAAATAATGTCCCACTATAATAGTAAATTTAAATAACATCAATTTCCACCCCTGGGTACTTGGGTTCTCCACCATACATGGGACAGTAACTCTCCGGCATAATATCCATTACACGGTCCAACTCTTCATAGTACATTTTCGACCTTCCCAAAACAGTAAGACAAAATAAAAGAAAAGAAAACTAATTTCGGTACTACATTTTAATGTCCTAACCCGAGTACCACACATCAGTTCCCCCGAGTCGGTCGGTCGCAAAAACTCAAGCATGCCTACTCCTATGCCAAAGGATGATGACTAGTATTGGGGTCTAATATCTGTCATGTGAAGACAATACCCACTTTATTATTGTAATGCACCAGAAAAATTAAATAAACACTTGACATATATAGAAATAACATAAACCGAATAACTATACATCCCATGAGTGAAAAAACGTGAAATACAATATCAAAACTAAATAGTAGACATGTCATGCCAAATTACCTTCCAAGTGTCCAAATTTAACTGAAAAGTAAATACACTGAATACTCCCAAGAGGGCAACAAACTACATCAGGTTCCCTCATCCATGCCCTATCCCAAATCATCCATCAGACATAGGTCATTTTCCATTATCTCATTATATAGTAATGAAATCTATTTAGGTAATGATTAGGCAACCTGAGTAGTATGTGAGAAAAAATCAATCTTCCACCCCCAATGGGTTTTAAAACAATATCTCATTAAACATTATAAATAGTTTTATAATAAATAAATAAAATAAATAATTTCAATAAAAACACTTGTTGAATTCCTCTTTATTTGACCACATAACACTCCAGTTCTTGAGGACACATGTACTCTCAATACCTACTTCGGCCAGGGTGGATGTCTAAACAATATCCAAGGGATATCATTATATAAATTACATTTTTACCATACATCGTGTCAATTCACATATAAATTCTACTGTAAGCATTAATCATTTTAACACACACTATGGTATTTTGATGCAGAAGACCATGAACCACATATGTTCATCAAATGTGAATTCAATTTGTATCATTCATCATTTATCTCCAAATATGAATTCCATTATTACAATTAATATTTTTTATTTCTAAATATTTTATTTTGATATAATAGACAATGTCCCACACATAGTTATCACATAAGAATTACATTTCTACCATTCATCATATCATTCCATATTAAGGGCTTTTGATGTAGCATACCATGTCCCACACATGATTGTCACATATGAATTCCAATGTTACCATTCATCATTTGTTTTCATAGTATAATATTTTGATGAAGTAGACCTTGTCCAACAAAATTTTATCACATAATAATGTCTTTATTACCATTCATCATATATTTTTACACTATTCTATTTATTAATTCAATAATTAATTGACCACCGATATTATTTTATTTAATTAAAATTTTAAATAATCATAACAATAACATTAATTAATTAAAAAAATAATTAATCACATCAATTCCATTTATTAGTACAACAATTAACTAATCACATCAATAAAATTAAAACATTAAAAAATTAAAAAATCACATTAGAAACATTAATTAATTAAACATTTAATTAATCACATCAATCGCCTTAGGTAATTCAAAAATAAACTAATAACATAAAAAATTAATTAATTAAACAATTAATTAACCAAATAAACTCAATTAGTTAATTAAATAATTAACTAATTAGATCAATAACATTAATTACTTCAATAACTAATTAATATCATATATTCCATTAATTAATTAAACAACTAATTAATCACATCAATAACTTTAATTAATTCAAGATTTAATTAATTAAATCAATCCCATTACATTTTTAACTATCAATAAATGAAATTTCTATCGTATTGATTTATTAAAAAATTAATTAATTCAATTCATTAAATTTCATAATCACAACAATCCTCATTAATTAATTATGTAAAAAATTAATATAATTATTTCAATTACATCAACACAATAATCCTAATTAATTAGATTACAAAATAATTAATCCAATCTAATAAATTGAATCCTCAAAACCTTCCTAATTAATTAATTTACCAATTAATTAATCCAATTTACTCAATTAAATCAACAAAACGACCCCCCATAATTAATTCACTAATTAATTAATCCACATAATTCCAGTGAATCATCAAAATAGTTTCCATTAATGAAATCACCAATTAATTAATAAAATTCATTAAACTGAATTAACACATCAATCCCTATTAATTTATTCACCAATTATATAATCCACTTCATTCAATTTCTTAATCCGAATAATCCCCAATATTTAATTTACAAATTATTTAATCCAATTCATTAAATTACATCAAAATAATAATACCCATTAATTAATTCAGCCAATTAACTAATCCAATTCATTCAATTCTATTAAAACAATACTCCCCAATAATCTATTCACCAATTCATTAATCTAATTCATTCAATTTTATAATCATAATAATCTACTAGTAAATTAATCGATTATTTAATTCATTTCCATAAATTCTATAATGACAATAATTCTAAATCATAAACTAAAAAATTAATTTTCTCAATCCCATAAGCACAAAAATACTATAATTAATTTGAAAATTAATTATTCATATTTTAGAATCCCAATTCCTCATAAATTAATTCAACAATTAATTATCCCATTATTATAATCACTATACTCCAATAATTAATTATACAATTAATTAATCCTCTTTATTTCCATTATTTTACTTAATAATTACTTAATCATTAAACCTATTTATTAATTCAACAATTAGTTAGTCATTTCAATAAATTTAATAATCATAATAACATCCAATAATTTATTCAATAATTAATTATTGTAATTCAACAATTTCAATATAACATTAATTAATTCATTGTTTAATTAGTTGATTTCAATAACCTCAATCTCAACATATTTAATTCATCAATATATTATTCCAAATCAATAATTTTGATTATCCCAACCATTGTAATTAAGTAATTGAACAATTAATCCACGAGGTTACACAATCTCAATAACTCCATAACAAATTCAATAATTGATTATTCAAATTTATAATCCCAATATTTCAAATTACATAATCCCCACATCTAATTAATCCATCAAATTAATTAATTAAAACAATAAATCAATTGATAATAATTTAATTTCATTTCTACTATTACATTCAAGTAATTTAAATCAATAATTTTTGATTTAAATTATAGACCATTTACCTCAACATTAACGAAGAATGCCCTCCAACAGATATTACAAAATTTAACAGAAACAATCAAGAATGTAATTAAGAGTGAGATTAATATATGAATCCTAAATCGACAAGAAAATATATCAATATCTAAAAACCTAGATATAGATCTAGAACCAATAATATATAAACATCACTATTTTATCCTAAAAGAGGAGTGAGAGATTAAGATAGATCTAAACGAGTTGATACTAGGTACCCTAGTGATGAAAATCTTCCATGAAGGAATCAAATCACAATGAATGGAGGTCAGGAGTGCCTAGAATCTATTGACTGCCTTTAAGAATCATAGAAATATGTTATGTAAAAGTTGAGGTTAATATAGGATAAAAATGTTAATTAAAATCGAACTCAAGTATTTCTAAAATGAGGCACATGTTTTTCTAAATCACAATACTTAATATTACACCGCTTCTACCTATGGGGGGGGGGGGGTTTATTAATAGGATTCATGGTTATAAAAATTATTTTCTACCCATCTAAATCAAATCCATCTGGGTTGACACGGTTTACATTGATAGGGTATACAATTTGAGAAAATAGTGCCATCACAATCTACATTCCCAATTCCATCCAAAATTTTCAATTTTCACCCAAACACTCACTAATGTAATAACCAAATCAAATTTACTAAAAAAACGGAATGGATTACCTACTAAAGATCTTAAGAAATCTCCAAAAAATGTCATAATATTAAATTATATCATGAGATTTTAATATTTCACCAATGCATTGGCTGAAGATATATGCACAACATTTCAAATAATGAAAATCATACATAGGTGTTACATATGATCAAAAAAATCATCGTATCATATGCCATTAAATGATATGGTTTTCACAAAAAAATTCATTGAAAAACCCATAAAAAATAAATTGGTTTCTAAAAAATTTATCTTTTTGACATAAACATAAACCATCCATAGATATGATAAAGATGGTATCCTTATATCATATGACTAGTAAATCTTAGTCAGTATACAAAAATTTTATATTAGATGTAAAATTATATTTATATATCTCTTGGAATAATTATTTGGGAAAATAGACTTCACACATTGAAAAGGAATTTATTATAAATAACTAATAAATATGCACACGTTAAAGAAATTAATATTTGTTATTGTAAATTACTTTTTAAAAATGTATTATATATATAAAATAAATTATATATCATAATTTTCATAATTTTTAGTAGCCCATATAAGTTAAAAAAACATTCCTTACATACTTTTCTTAGAATAGTTAAAAAGTACCTCATTTGGAAAATTTAAAAATAATATATCTAAATAGTTTGGTAAAAAATGTAAGAAAGGGTAAACCAAATTTAAAAAATCAATCATGAATAGTAACAGTTTTCAATATTTTTTTAGAAATCATGATTATGAGAGAAATAATTTTTGTGACCAATGAGAGAAATGATGATTTTTTTGTTAAAAACATATTTCCAATGTCATGAGTATTTATGGCGATGAGTTTGAAGGAAATATATATTCCAGAAAAACATAATGTAAAATAAAATTAATGATTTTCATGGGAGTTAGATCATGGTATTTAATCATTTTAAACTTAATCGTAAACAATCACGATAAATAGTGAGATTTTAACACTAACCCATTAAATCTCGATCGCCATTTTTTGTATGAACTACAAATTATATTATAATAAATATAAATTTATATTAATTTTATATCAGTTTCCAATTTATATATAAAATATCACATGTTAAACAATTATAACTTATAAAAACAACTTTTATAAATAAATATTTATTTAAGGGTGTTAATGTTTTTGTTTATCAAGATTATTTCAGTTTAGCAGTTCTGGTAAGTTCCAATTTATCTTGTTATGTCACTTAATGATTATTAATCCATATATAAATACCATATATATTTCTTATATAAAAATTTAGAGTCATCCAGGGTCTTAGTGATAGAAATATTAATTACATCATTTATAGAGATGATAGGTATTATATACACATCAATGTTGATTTTATTTTTGGAAGGATACAGAGGAATGAAAATAATGATTCACCTCTAAAAATTAAGTATATTGTTATATATATCATATCTATTAATTTAATCTATCATAATTTTCAACCATGTAAAATTTAATTGAAAAACTAATCACTTCACTTCTTTTAGGTGGTAGTACACACATAAGCACTGATGACGTTATCATTTTCCAATGGATTGAATGGTAAGAAGCTTGATATTGTATTATAATTAAAGAAGTTTAATTACCTCAATATTATAATATATAAACATTAATAAAATTATAATACCCATCCCTAATATATAATAATGAAAAATTAATAACATCACAATGTGGAGACGGTAAGCCATATGTACACACGAGCTATATTATCACTTCTTATTATGTTTGAAATAGGATATATAATGAGTTTTTAATGATAATATTAATATTTCATCATATTTGGGATTCATATTTTTTTATAAAAGTCATAGTTTTAAAAGAGGTAAATATGTGTAGAAAATAAGGTTATTGGTTTAAGTTATTTTCTTTTCTATGAAATGAATCATTAGATTTGTGGTCAAGGGCTATAGGGTTCGAATTTTGAGAAGAATAACACCTATATGATATGTATAGAGAAGTAGAGAAGAGAAATTTTTATATTTTACTCAAGAACGAAGTCTCAATGTGGTCTAAATAAGTAAGGGGATAGGTTCATTTCATATTTTATGTGTTGGGAACTTTTGGAATTTCTCAAAATATTAAAATATAATAATATAAATCTTAATAAAAATGGTTCCAAATAGAATAAAAATAGAATAAAAATGAAATTTTAGATCATATTTGATTCTCATTATCCTATATTATAACTATTTTTTGGATTTTCATGTAATTTAATGACATATTATTCTTATAAAATAAAATTATTGTCAATTTTAATTCTATTTAATTCAATTGATTTAAAAGAGACAAATACAAAGTGTAAATTCGACTAAAATCCTTGAGAAACACTAAAATTATATATTAACCAATGAAATACATAAAACTCATTAACAGTAATTAAAATTTTCTTTTAATAATTATAATTACATTATTATACTTTTTATTAATTGATTAAATATTGAATCCATGTGGTATTAAAATTTATGATAAATAAATAATTAGTGAAAATTAGTAATTAATCATTAGTGTTTAGAAATATCAATATCAAATATTTTAACTAATATTAATTTATAATTTTTTTCAATATATTAACATAGATGTTATATTAAAATCAAATAGATTTACATTTGGAAACACTATTCAATTTAAATAATATATAAGTCATTTTAACCAAAAAGTGTCTTTTTGATAACAAATTACCGAACATTATGTGATTATTATAGAATTAAATTCACATAATAAAATATATAATTTTTTGGAATATTTTTCCCTATTCCTCTGGTTTTAACCCATCATTAACCCTTTTCAAACATAATGTGATAGTGATGATTTTACTCATTGAGGGCCAATATAGTTACAATATTAAAAAAAACACCCCTAAAATGACCATGGCTGATATTATAGAGTATATCATAGTAAATTTTTTGAGTCAAATATTTTTAGGATTAAAATAATATTTGATAATATATTATTTATTTCAAAATTTAGTTAATGTCAATTTTTAGTACGATTAATTACATTGACATTTATTACATTAATACAATAAGTAAAACTCATATAAAATATATTAATACATTTATATCATGTCATATTTATCTATAAAAACTATTTAAGAGATTTATTGAAGTGAGATATATAAATTTAACATTTTTCATACAATTCATTAGATATTATATTAATTAAATAATTGTTGTATCTGTGTAGTATACACATATAAGATAATTATTTAATAATTAAAAATTATTGAAAATTAAAAATAAAATAAAATTAGTTTATTATTATCAAAATAAAGGTTGATATAATTTAAATATGTATTTTAACTCATACCACGTCACAAATACTTGTTGATTAGGTTATTTTTACTATTACATCCTTACAGAATAATTACAGAAGATTTTGGATAATCTACCTGTTATATAATTTAATTATCTATATATAACCATAAAAATCATCTATAATACCAAATAATTAAGAACTATGTTGATTAAATACATATTCCATTTCAAATATTATCTTTATGGTGCCAAATTTGACTTTCCACAGATGTGTGAGCTCTGCATTGTCATTGAGAAATATTTTCATATTAATCATTGCAGCAAATTTTATTTTATTTGAATTTATTTAGAATTACCTTAATATTTTTCGTATTTTACTTAATTAATTCCATATATTTCATAATTATTTTAAAATATTTTTTTGTTGTTGTGGCAATATCATAAATGATGCTCTATTTCATAAAAACTATATTTTTTAATTTTTTCTAAAAATCAATCATTTATAAAAAGTCCAAAATATTCATCTCAATATAATTGTGATATATTTATTTCAAAATTGTTATTATTTTTGTTAGATATAGATTATATAAATTTATTAAATTAATTATAATATTTTTTCCCAAAATAAATTAAAATAATTTTTGAAGAATTTTTACTTCTAGAGCATAAAATATATTTAATTAAAATTTTATAATTATTTACTAATAATTTTTTAATATGTTTATATATATTAGAATATTTATATATATTTCATAAATTATTTTATCCCATTAATACCCATAAATTTAGCGGCTAGTATGTAACTATCACATTAATCAATGATATTTTAATATTGCTTCGAGGTGTATTAAAACCCAGTGAAGTGTATAACACAAGAAATCAGAAAATAAAGTTATTTGAAGACAAATATTTTATAGAAAATTCGTTTATTAAATTCTAATCCCCCAATTAAATGAGGTCCTTTCAATTAGAACATGGGCTCGGTAATCAAGGGGTTGATTTTTAAGATGTAATTTATTGAAAACTAACAGTATAATAAGGTTTAATAAAACACACACTTAATAAAGGTAAACAAATTATTAAGGTCTCTACTAGACTGGGTTTCATAATTGGATAATATCAATTGGATGTGATAATAAGTACATGGAATTAAAACTAACAGCCAAGGAAAAATTGAATGTGGTAGATAACATTTATAGGAGAAATTCAACATCCAAACAACCATGAAATTTGAGAGGGTTAAGAATATAATAAATTTATTGAAATTGATGGTTAAATGGATTTTTATTCATAAGATATTTTACTAATATAGGATGAATTCCTTTATCATCTAGACTATGAACATAATGATTTATTATTTTATTTAATGTAAAATTCAATCATTTAAATCAATTTCTTCTACAACCACCTCTCTTGATCCAAATTACAATAATTCGTGATAATATTTTTATGTATAATGCAATAAAATAAAATTCTAATTGATATAAAATGTATATTAATATATTATACCTATCATTATAAATGAACCAATACAAAAAAAGATTCAAATAATATAATTATAAAAATGAATAATCCTAGGAATAATTTATTTATCTAGAAAATATTCTAGAATAATAACAATGGTTTCACAATGAATTTTTTTAAAAATTTATCAACATCCGGAAATACATCAAAAAAATAAACATTAAAAAATGTTTTATCTTCAATGGATTAGTTATAACCTTGAACATTAATCTTTTATAAAAAATTAAATGCCTTTGTCCCATATAATTTTTCATTTTAAATGACTTGTTAAACTTTCGATTTATTTATATATTAAACCTATATAAAAACCCCCAAATATTATTAATTCTTATAATAAATCACAAAATAAAATTTTACATTGTAAACTTCCCCAAAATATTTTGAATCAAATTTAGATACTAACATAAAAATGAATACTTATCTTGACCACTAATATCATTTAGAATATAAATTTTTGGATAAATCACTTTTCACAATAAAGATTATATATATATATATATCCCATTATCATACATCACAAAATTAGCTTATTAGAATATAATACAGAAACTAAAAAAGACATTTAATCCTCAATTTATTATAAAAATCCAATCATAAAAAATTAAAAGGGGAATTTATTCCATTGTAAAAATGATCAACTTTAAGCATATAAACCCATGATGGTATCCATAAAATTTACGTTAAACCACAAAGTAAGACATTTATGATTCCAAAATAAACAAAATATATATTCCTTAAATAAGTTTATAACTATTGAATATTTTATATAAATCCAAAAAATAAATAATCTTCATCAATGATGAAATAAATATATTCTTATCATTTCATTTACTAATCTAAAAGTTTATAATACTATCAATCTAAATATTCTATTTATCCTTATTAACTTAACAATAGTCATATATTATGGTTTTTATTTTCTCTTAGTCAGGTTTTTTATATAAATATCACGATTTCACTAAATCTATTTTCACATTTATTAGATTCTATTAAATATTTCATTTATTACTTAATGAAATAATACTATGAAATAATCTATAGATGTTTATTACTATTTATTAATATAATATAATCATTATAACACTTATATAAAATAACTCTTGAATCCAACTTCATAAAGACATCAATCATTCCACATTCTTGTTAAAACATTAAATAGGGTTCATCATCTTGTTACATAATAATTATTTCCTAAAATATGAAATATTAGATATTTCACACAATTCATCATCCTAAATTAAATCATTATGATAAAATTTAATATAACAAATAATAATAAAAAAGTTATGTACCTTTAAAAAGAAATTTATGGTCCTTTCATCATCCTTTATAAACCCATTTCTAAAATTAATTATAGATTCGGTTATCCTAATTTCACCATAGGACATAAATTATTATAATACATAGACAAACCACATTAAAAACAATGAATCATGAAGGATAAAATTAAGATACCGCTTTTCTCATCCACCAAATTAAACAATCAATTTAATTTTTATCCAAAATTACTTTCATTATATTTGTATTTTTAACTCTCAAAACACATTTTAATTCCTATTTTAATATCACAAGAGTTATTGTTCCCACATTATAGAAAATGTTGGAATTTTAATATTTTTTCCAATATGGTCTTTATAAAATTCCATAATTGTTTACTTAGGTGTGTTAGTGAACTCACCAATTAGAAGAACTCTGTTTTCATATTTCAATGATTGTAATGCCAAAAATTTATATAATTCATAATTTTATAAGCATTATATTATAACATATATAATATCTAATAATTAAATATACTCTTATTACCATCTTAGTTAAATGGAAATTAAAAATTAATCACATCGCTTCATAGATATGGTAGTCTTTATGTACACGCGAACATCGTTATCATTTTCAACGGTTCCTAAAGTAAGAAGGTAGATGTCATATTATAATTATATAATTGAAATTATGTCATGAATATTACATGTAAACATTAATAAAATTACAATAACCAAACCTAAAATATAGTGTTTAGAAATACATTTTATCACTTTGTGGAGACGATAATCCTTTAGCACGATCGATACTTTCTCTTCACATTTGGGGGAAATGAGTGATTAGAAGGGTTATTTATAAATCAGAATAACATTTCATAACATATAGGATACAAAATTTATTATTTTAATATAAATATCATAGATTTATTGGAGTTAAAGAATAGTGTAAATGAATGGGATCTTTATAAGAAATTATCTATTTTTTGAAATGGATCCATCAGATATCCTCAAATGAGCTATAGGGTTTGCCTTTGGGGAATAGAAGAAACTCTAGAATTTGTCTATGAATGATTATAAGAGAAATATAAAGTGTTAAGTTGAGAAATAATTATCATTGTTTTGATTAAGAGTAAAGGGGATGGTTCCAATTTATAATCGAGATAAGGGGCACTTTAGGAATTTCTGAATGTATTTGATTATAATAAATTCATTATCAAGGAACCTGTTTTAAAATACAATATAAATGGATATGGAATAAAAATATTGAACATATAGTTTCTCATTTTGTTTTTTATAGTTTTAAATTATTTATATTTAAATTTATACAATTTTATTCTCATAAAATACCATTATTATCAATTCACAAGCTATTCACTTAATTTGACATAGAAGACACAATGATAATGTTAATTTTAGAATATAGTCAACTAAAGTAACTCATAATATTATATTATCCAATAATTATTATTTCACACATAAACTCACCCAAATTATTTGGATTTCAATATTTTTATAATATTGTTGTTTATTTTTTTAGTCAAAGAGATACTACATCAACATCATATAAGAATTTAAGGTAATTACATAACTAAAAAAAATATCAATAAATATTACTCATGAAAATAATTTAATTATGAACAAAATTTATATTATGATTAATTTAGATTTAGTTTTTCCAATGTGAACACATAAGATATTATAAATATAATGAGAGTTGTAATTTGTTACTTTATTTCACATAATGAAATATATGTTATTTAAATGGGATTGTTTGTATTAAATAAATGATTTTACCACTAGGTTATGATTGTAGAATTAGATTCACCTAATTTTAAAGAGTATGTTTTTTTTCAATTTTTTTACCCTTACTTATTGGTTTGTACCCTAACAAAACCCTTATCAAAATTTTCATCAAAATATGGTTTTTACTCATTGAGGTTAAATATTGTAATTATAATCGGTAAATGGACTATAAATAGACAAGGGTTTATGTTATAAACTATATCCAAGTAAATTATCCAAATATATGATTTCAATTTTCCTTCATAGCATTTAATAAAATATTATTTATATTAAAAAATCGTTAGTGTCCATTTTTAAAACTATTCATTACATTGAAATTAGTAACATGAAGAAAAATGTAAAATTAGAACGAAATTTTTCAATACATTCCTAATAGATAATTTTAATTTATATATCCTTTATATGGAAATAGTTTTCTAAAATTATAATACTTTTATTTTTTTTCTATTATTTATTTTATTTTACTATTAATTTAACAATAAATGTGAAAGCGTTATATAAGAATTTAAGATTATTTTTTTACAATATAAAATTTTAAATAAAGTACCATCATTAAAATATGTTTATTTTTTTAAAATATCATTTTATATTAATTAAATATGTAATTCAACTCATATCTATTACACACACACTTCTTCAATATGTTTTTTTTACTTTTCCAACTTTGTACAAGCATTGAAAAATCATTTGGATATGCCACATGTTATATAACCCCAAAATTTATATCTATAATAAACATAATCTATAATATATAATATTTTAATAAAAAAATATTTCTTGGACTTATTATGTCTAAAATATTATTTCTAGAGTACCAAATTTACTTTTTTAGCATTGCACAAGATCTACATCAGCACTAAAAATGATTTCCATATTTATCGTAGTCTGAATTTTAATTTATTTATTTTTCTATTTTTTATAATGATATTAAAGTTATTTTATTAAAAATTAATCATTAATTTTATTTCCATTAGTTTTTTTATTATTTTTATGTTCATGATATATCATAAAAAACAATGTTTCTTAGAAAATGTATTTTTTACTATTCCCTAAACAATCTGTCTTTTCAAAAAAATATTAAAAATAAACCCTTAAATAAATATGATATGTGGTTATAAAAAGTGAAATTATTTTAATAAAATAAAATTTCTAATGGTTCCATCAAATGATTATAATGATTTCTCACAAGAAGAAATGGAATCATATTTGAAGAGGGTATATTTCTAGAAGATAAAATAACATTACTTGAAATTTAGTGATTTTTTACAAAGTATTTATCTCTATATTTATAAGGAGTATGAAATATGTATATATTTCATAATTTAGTTAGTTATATTCAAATAGACAGTTTTAATGTCAAGTTTAAAAATACCAGATTAAATAAAATTTTTGTAATAGTGTATCATAGTTCATTTATACTCAGTGATGTGTCAAATGAATTATTTCAATGAAATAAATTTATATGAAGATAAATAAATTCATTATTATCAAGATGTTATACAATATATAAGTGTGCATTAATAGTGAATATATTATATATACTATCCAGTTTTGGACCATCCTTGAATGTGTGGTTCTAAATATAGTTATGTCACCACCTCATGTTGTACCGATTACATAACACTGAAATACATTCCATGACTATCTAAACACAACCTCAAGATTCCATAACATTAACCAAGTGTGTTTCTATAGTTACATCCTCCAATGATTCAAAAAAAAACACTATACCCTATTGCACCACCAATGAAACTTCAACATAGGCACCTCCAATTACTTTTTAAAAGCAACTGATAACTAATGACAAAAACAATATTTGTGATCCACCAAAAATTAATTTTTATTTGAATTATATATATACTACAAAAATGTTACTCATTAGTTCCTTACTAGAATCAAAATTCAATAATGAATGATCTAGAAAGAGTCCTACACACATTATTCCATTAATGTATAAGGGTTAAAAGCTTACAACTAACATGCCACTCCACACCAATGGAGTGATATAACACCTTGACCATTATTTTTTAATTATAGATACTTATGTAATTATTAATGGAATGGTTTTTATTTTTTCATCCTAATGGGATGGGAAATTTTTAATTTTGGGGTTTTCAGCATAGGCACATGGTTGGTGATTTTTTAGAAGAGTTATTGTGTAGGCATTGTAGGCGTGTCTTCATGCAAGAAGATCCAAAAACATTGATGAGTCACAATTCCCTAAAAATTTGGATTCCCAGGAATATTTTAGTAGTGGACTATTAGAGGGAGCTTTTTTGGCAGAGAGTATGGCAAACCATTCTTAAAATGCTGCATAATGTCTAGGTTTTTCTCTTATAAACAAGAATTACCATTAATAAAATAAACTCGTAAAAGAGGTATCTCTATACCATCAACCTAACATTCTTGAAATTCCCATTGTTTTATCCCAATTGTGGGTGTATCTCCTCCTTTCTCCCTCCTTCAATGGTTTCTCTTCCCCAATAATGGTGCAATATTCTAGGGTAATCATTTCAACCTCTATATCATCACATTCTCCCTCTTTAATTCCCATATTCATTATTTCCTTTAAATTTCATGTGGTTTATGTTACCTATGAGAATAGTTACTCTAATTGGGTGTTTCTTGGATGATTATTTGGTTAGAGGGTTCATATAGATAATGTTTAAGATACTTCTTGTCATAGTTTCTGATGGTGAAATGTTTTCCATTATATCTAGATAGATTTTCATCTCATATCATTTTTAGCTTAATTTTTAATTAGGGCTTTCCAGAATCTAGTATTTTTTAATTTTTATAGAGAGACATAGGCCTCCTTGTGGTGGATTTAATACACCATTGTCAAAATTAAAGCATACTCATTTGGGTTTGCGTAGTTAAAGAAATTTACAAAATTATAAATTAAAAAAATGGTTTCATTGGAGTTTACATCTATGTTTTCATTATATTACATTACATATAAATTTTTTTTTTAATTCTTCTATTTTTCATCCCTTCCATTTTACAATTTTTCTATATTTTTCTTCAATGGGAGCCTCTTCCAAAAAATTATATTTTAACTTTTTTTTCGTCTATAATAACTTTAGGTGATTTATATGTATAATTTTTTTAAAAATTCAAATTTTATAAAAGAATTATTTTTTTGGTTCATTTAGAAAGGATTTCACCAAATTATTTTTGATAAGTTTGTTTCTCAGAGTGATAAAAATGCGGCCCCTTATTCTTTATCATCTTTAAAATATGACTTATAGAAAACTACATATAAATGAATATATATATATATATCCTCATATTGTATATATAAACAATTGGAATTAGGTATATGTGTATTAAGACGAGGGGTCTATATATGTGTGTGGGTGTGTGAGCGTATGGGTAAAAGTGTAAAGTACAGTTTTGGAGGAGAACAGTATGGTACAAATGTTGGTTTTTCAAAATATTAAAATTTTATTTTAAAAAGATAATTCCTAGTTTCCACTATTAAATTTTTATTTAATTGGAATGAAATATTTAGTAACTGTACTAATTTTATAAATTTGGATTCTAAATTTTATGTATCATTATATGGGACTTGTTCTAGATGACATATGTTGGATATGGCTCCAAAAAATACGGGATTCTAGAGGAGAGAATGTGAATTGTGGGGTTTTTGTAAAACTTTTATGATATGTGTGTGTATTATAGCTTTATAAATACTCACATCCATTTATAAATAATGGATTCCTTGGGAAGTTTGGAGGAATCAAAAATTAAAAAATGCTACACTGTATGAGATTACACACTACTAAGTATGCCTATATAGATAACATGATTTCCTATAGGATGTTGTGGTTTTGGTTTTTAGATTATAAATTACGATGAAACCGGAGTTGATATGGTGGAATATGATGATATCACATGGATCAGTGACCCATATGGTGCCTCAAATATGGTTCTCTGTTACACAAGATGATTATTTCATGGTTGACACATATCCCACCAATATATTATGTTAAATCATTGAATGTTAATAATACATTCATGGATGGAATTTATATTGTGCTTTATTATTAAATTTAATTTTGATAGATTTTGGATAAATGGTTCAGGATTTTGAAATATGTTTCAAATGATGTTTTATTAAATTAAAAGTGAATAAATATGCTTTAAAATAGTTTTAAGAGGTTAGAATAAATTTGTAATTTAAAATGGAACCTTTTTTATGGGAAACAATTATTCAAGAGAATTTTCCTGGTATTTTAATAGAATACCATCTTTTTTTGGAATAAAAACATAGTTTTTAAAATGAGTGATTAAAAACATGCTCACAAATTAACTTATTTTGAGTTCATAATGTTTTAATTGGGGAATTTCAATATTTAATCTAAATTATTATTTTCCTTGTGGGATACTATATTTTAAAATTGTTTTCATGTTTAAAATTAATTTTTATAGAATTCAATTGTAATTATATTAGTGGTATTTTAGAAGGTATGAAATATTTTCAAACCATGAGTGTACATTTTTGTGTTTATCGTTCAAAATAATAAATATCCTCTTTATGGAAAAGTGGTAGTTTTATAAAGAAGTTTTAAATACAGTGAGTTATGTTTTTATATTTAGATTAGTTTTATTATTTCCACTTATTTAATTTGATTTAGTAAGAATGGAATAATGGATTCATGTTTCGTGTTATTGGATTATTCCCAAACAAATTCTTTATAATATGTAGACTGTATATCTCTAAGATTTCATCCTCCATGTCATGGTGATGGTTGGATTTAGGGTGTTTAATTGGTCTTATATTGAGGTCTGGGCTTAGTGAGTTTGTGGTAATGATGTTCTTGATTAAATTATAAACTTATGTTTCTCTAGTTATACTCTTGAAAACATCTAATGGATCGTCAGGTTTTTTAGTGATCATTAATTTTTAATAGATAAATTGCATAGTGTTTCTATTTTATTTTATAAAGGGAAAGTCTTAGGAGAGTGGTTGGGATGATGGATATTGGAGATTTATTTTTTTGATCATTAGGATTTCTTGAGGGTTGTTGTTTCAAGAGTTGGTGCACGATTTTCCATCATTGACCTTAGACTAGATTCAATGAAGATCTGATTGAGGAATTTATACGTGGGGAATTCCTTGTCATTAAATATTTTTCTTATTTTGATTATTTGGTACCTTTTTTTAATATGGGTGGTATCAATTCAAGTTGTTGGTTTTAAAATATGTTTAAGGTCTTTGTATGTTTAATTATTCGAGATGTTTTGAGTAAAGTGAATTGTTTTGTGTATTGATGGGTATCACTTGTTTTTACATATATCATTTTACCTATTTCATATATCTAATTCATTTTTTATTTTGAAGGATATCCACTCTAATTCATTTTTATTATTAGTGGGATTCCATTTCCTTCTATTTATGAATTTTTGTTTTAATAGAAGTATCTTTTTTGGAAACTCATATTCTTACTCTTCGAATGGGGTAGTGTTTTTCATTTCATGCATCATTAATTTTAGTTTCAATATCGTGTACGGACTCAAATTTTTTTTCCATCATGGAAAATTAAATTGCAAACAGTTTCTTAATATTTTGGGGAGGCCATCGTAGAAGGATCTCATTGTAAACTTGGTCTTAAGGCCTTCTCGATTGGGCAATAAATTATTTTTATCCCACCCAAAATTGGTCCATGATTAGTTGATGTACATGAATGTGGGAAGTGTTATTGATACTAATTAAGATCCCGATTGAATCATGATGTTTCTAATAGGTGATTTCTATTTTAGGAGTCCACATGTTCCTTAGTTTTAGAGGATTATAGAGATGTGATATTCTATTTCATTTTATTTTCCTTTGTTTGATGGTTATGTTTGTTGGAATTTCTGGCTATCTCATTTTATGTTGGCTTAATTTTCCCTCATTGTCTCATAGCATATGTTGGGTTTTGGTGATTTGAGTTTTGAAAATTAATTGTGGGTTGGTTCATCAAACATTTAGCTTTTTGATTTTATATTTATTATTGGATCATCCTTACTTTTGTTATGATCAACCAACTCTATTTTTCCTTTTGGGGGTATAATGTTTAATTATTTTGTAAATTACATATCCTGAGCATGGTTTTTTAATTATTTATAATTATATGAATATATTTATGTTCTTTTCAAATTTTAGGACTGAACATGTTTTATTGTTTTAAATTTTTGGGTTTTTAGAATAGTAAAATTAATGGAGAAATGTTTTTAGATACCATTTGTAGACAATTCATGGTTTCTAAAATATGGTATAGACAAGTGCATGTCTGATGATTTGTTTAACTAAATATTAAACTGACCCTTTCATGGACATATAGTGGTCTAGTTGAGGGAACATTTTTACACCTTTATTTTCCAACCATTAAAAAAATCTTGAGAATTTTCAACATGCGATTTTTTCAAATAACAAAATTCATATAATAAATTAAACCCCTAATATAGGTATCTTCTTACCCTCACTCGAACTCACTTGACAATAGTATAGGGTTATTCTGGAAACACATGTCCCACACCCCTTCTACCACATTCCTAGAACAATAATACTCTCTATTTTTAATGTTATATTCTCATGTAAGAAATTATCCAAATATATCATCTCATTATCCCATATTATTTCCTATTTTCGAGTTTCCTTTCATTCCTAGGTGGTGTGTGTGACCATTGAAAATAATATCATAAATAGGGTGTTTGTTTTGGGTTATTCATGATTCCAAGGTTTCATGAAGATATATTCGAAGCACATTCAAGAAGTAGATGTATAATGCAACATGATCTCCATCAGATTTGGGTGGGGTTTGATCCAATATCTATTGAGGACAATTTCTAATTATGTATTTTTTAAACTATTGTGTTCATCATATATTTTTTAAATATCCATGGACCCCAATCATGTGGATTTGTGTCACAAATATTTGGTGCCCAAATATCAAAAATGCTGGTTCCAAAATTGCTTACTTCATTTAAATATTACTTATACACATATATACACACACACACACACACATATATATATATATATATATATATATAAATATTTAAATAGATTCATACAAGTAATTAAGAATATGTGCATGGGTAAAAATGTTATATATATAGGTATTTATGTTTCTATGTGTGATGTGTTGTTGAGGACATGAATGAAATTATATAATAGGTGGTTATCCAAATGATTAATAATTTATTCTTAAAAATAAAGGCCACATTTCACATTAAAATGATTTATGATGTGGAAGCCCCTATTATGTCATGCCCCTAGTAATGGATATATAGAGTGTGAAATGTTATGTAGTATCTATATGTGTTTTGTCTTTTTATGTAAATTGATAAATGAGAGTTCTAAAGTAGACATGCCTAAGTAGAAAAAAAGAATAGTGGATTTTGGTGATAATTGAATGATATGTGTTTGAATGCTATGATGGTGAAGACTCAACTATATTTATATTTAAAAGGATTTACATGGTGTTTAGGTGGAATCACTAGGAAATCATGTTTCATTATTGGAGAGTATTCATTAACTACTGTCTTTAAGAAGATAACATGAATGACTATGGGATGTTATACTATAGAGAACATGGGAGGGTTCCAATTAGTCTTTGAGTAGTGATTGATGATATTCAATTCTATCAAAAATTTGTTTATTCTTTATTTAAAGGGTGTTCTCTGTAAATCTTTAACTATGCATAATATTACATAACAACTGTTTTACAAATGCACAACCTTCCACTTATCCAATAGAACATATATTGAATTATTTCCAATTTTTTTGAATGGAAATAATTTGTTCATTGCATATTCTCTTTAGGAATGTGGTTTTCTTAAAATTTATAATTATTTGAAAATGATTTTTAAAATGAAAAAAGGGAAATGTTTTTTAATAAGTATTAACTTGATATTTTATTTTAACGGTTTGAAAAAGTAATATAGTTTTATTTGATAAATTTTTAAACTAGTTTGAGTTGAATTATCTTTAAGGAAAAGTCATATTTCATGGTTTCTCATTTAGAATCCCTTATTGATATTTTTATTCTAAAACCAATATGTAAATTATTTCCCCTTTGTGATTTTAGATAACCATTTATCCTCACCCATCAGCTGTAGTGGTTTTTATTTGTTGGGCGGTGACTTGTATTGTAACAAAGTGAAACATATGTCTGTAGGTTATTTTTTATTTTCTATTTTTTATCACCTTGTCAAATTTTATTTTAATATGTTCTATAGATGGAGGGTATTTATGTATTCTTGTGGGTGATTTAGATCCATTACAGGTTTCCATTTTTCCATTGTATTAGAGGGTGTTCGTAATGTGAGGGACATGTTTAGTGATCAAAGTTGTTTAACTGGTTTCATAGTATTGATATTTGGGTTTTCCTTGATTATTTATCTCAAGAATGGATGTTCGATGTATGGAAATTTCAAACAACAATTTTATCAACATTAACATAAAAATTAATTTAATTGATTAATGGTGAAACAATTCCTATGTAATGATGACTTGAAGACTATGATATTGTTCTAGCCCATGGGGATTGGGAACACACTTCAGTACGTGTCATGAACCAGGTCAAGCATAAGGAAATGAGTCTAAACTGGTTGGTTTGTAACATCAATCATTTTCACATACTCAACCAAGAACACCAAACATCAATATCCAACATTCCATCAATGTCCATCGCAATATTTGGATGTTACTATCTCTCTCTCACCAAATAAATTGAAACATCATAATTATCCCATTCCCGTATTCTGTGATTGGTAACTACAGAATTCACTGACATCCGTCCCATTTCAAGGACCATACTCATAGATGAGAAATTTGGAACCTACCACCATATTAATTCACTTAGACCACTCCTCGATAATGAACTTTGTGTAGGCCGTTTCTCAATGCAGAATATGAATTTTGATATCTAGTTGCATAGTCGATTCCCACTTAATATACTGAATTCGTGTTAAGATGTTATTAATTATAATATCTATACATGGATTACAATAATATTTCATTGACATATAACACCAAAGACACATCCATTTTTGATGTTATTTCTATCTAATGGGACATGACAAACCTTTTCATTACCCACAGGAATCTCTAATTCCATGTGTCTCTTCACTCCAACATTAATTCTCAGCTAACTTAATTTTTTCTACATACCTCATATGTCCTAGTATTAAAATCCCATAACATCCTACCCTCATGACAAACAACATAATGTGTCACAACAGACTCAACCCTCCAATATTAAATTAAGATATAACCATTAAATGATATTTGGTAACCTATGTATAAAATATTTTTATGACTCTAGTGAGTCTCTACTGGTGGAAACTCAACTCAAATTCACTATCAACTAGCCATGCCTCTATCTCATGACCATCTTACCCAACACAAATCACCCTTGGTGATTTACAGAATAATTAACCAAGACAAGACAAAACCACTTCCAATACCACTGAAAACTCATTATTAATTTAAAATATATATTGACATCCCTTATACTCACATATCCTTAATAAAGACACATCTAGATATGGCTAATGTAGGACCTAATTGGTCCTATAATTTAAAAATTTCATGACCTACCAAATAATCATCACTCCACATGATTTTACTCTAAAATAAACAATACATATCTATTTACTCTATACAAAAACAAATTTTAAGAAATTCCTTTACCATAAATAACATAGGTTCCCCTATCCTCTAATTAACAATATTAACCTTTCAAATAAGATCACATACAAAGTAAACTCGTGTTCCCAAACCACATACCTTCAATCACCTCCTTCGATGTTGGTCCATCTCACAACCAACATGAATATCGTTACTAAATTATAATTACCCAGGATAGGCACCCGTATGATCTCTACCCCATGGAAGAAAACCTCAATGACGAAAAACTAATATATAATTTCTCCCATTAGAAACAAAAGGAATTCATTTTCCATAAACCCAAAAATAGGTTGCACTATTTTGAAAATCCCTAAAACATGAACCCATTCATGTCACATTAAAATGAAAAAATAGCTATACCAGCTACATGGGTTAATCTATATGTCACATGGAACTAAATCCCTAATATAGATTAAGGATATGGTCACATGGAAAACCCACCTATCCCTACCAATGATTTCTCAAGACACGTCTCTAAGAAACCCAACACCAAATGAATGTCGTTTTTATTTTTTTATGGAATAATTTAAATTTAAATAATAATTTACATTACAATACCCTTATATTTATATATATATCTAATATATTCATTAAATAAATCTTTATTACCATACTTATAAAATAGAAATTAAAAAATAATAACATCACTTCATGGAGGTCGTAGTCCTTACATACAAATGAATGACATTATCATTTTCCAAAGGGTTGGATGGTAAGAATGTAGACATGATATTATAATTAATGTATTTTAATTATGTCATGATTATGTTTTTAATCAATAATCACAAAATAATATCCATTCATTAATGATCATGATTAGAAATAAATTGTATACTTATACGTAGACTGTAAGCATTTCGTACACCCAAGCGATACATTCACTTCAAATTTTGTGCAATATATGGTTTATAGTCATTTTTTCATAATAATAATAACATTTAATAATAATTAAGAAAATAAATTTATTATTTTATAATAAGTACCATATATTTATAGGATTTAAAAAAGACTATAAACGAAATATATTGGTTTAAGAGAATTCACTTTCTTAAAAATGACACTTATAGATCTCCACTAAATATCTATAGCGTTGGTGTTTTGGGAAGACCATGAACTATGTATTATTTGTTTGTAAGAACATAATAAAAATTCGAAGAGTTTTTTTAGTTATAATTCTCAATGTGGTGAAATTAAAAAAGGGGGATGTGTGATTTTCTAATTATAGTGTGAGGACTATTCAAATTTGTGAAAATATTATATTATTATAAATAAATTTTCAATTAAAATGGTTCAAAAAGTAATATAAATTTTTAATGTATTACAATTTCTTCCACATATTATCCCTGTTTACTTTTTAAATTTTTTATTTTTTTCAAGAAATTTAATAAAATATTATTCATATAGAATATCATTATTTTAACTTTAGACACTATATAACTAATTTGACATAAAATACATAAATGTAATGTACAAATTATAATATAATCCTATAAAAAACCCCTAATATTTAATATTAACATGTATATTTTATATCACACATTAAATCCCACCAAATATTTTTATTTTAATATTATTTTATTAAATTATTTTCTCTAAATTATGTCTTTAAATACAACATAAGTGTTGAATAAGAATTTATGTTAATTTAATTATTAATAAAAATTATATATATATATATATGGAAAATTATTCATTATTCAGAAAAACACTATTTTGATTCAATAATAATTAGTTTTTTCCAATATTTGATCAAATAATATTTATATAAAACAAATACAATGAATTTTTTTAACTTTTCTGATTTTAGTAATATATATTTAATTTTCATGGAAATTTATCAATTGATTAACTAATTTTCACCCCAATACTATAAGGGTCTAATTAGAATCACCAAATTTAAATTATACATGTTTTTACAATGTTTCTATCTTAATATATTGGTTTTAACCCTTCATTACCCAAATTCAAAAATACCAAGACAACATGGGTTTTACTCATTTAGGGTTAATATAGTTAATATAAATATAAAAATAGCCAATAAATTTAATATAGTTTGTGTAGTCAATTATACACCATTCACGTGGAAATCCCATATATTTTATGGATTTATTATCATTTAACAAACTATATTTTACATTAAAATATAATAAATGTCAAATTTTATAACTATTCATTACATTTACATTAATTACATCAATTAAAAAAAAAATTAAAATATATTATTTTATTACCTCTTTAATATGTAATAAAAATCTAAAAAGATTGGATCATGTTAATAATCATTAATTATAATACACTTAATTTTTCAAATATCATTATTTTATTTTTCAATTATTTTAATAATAATTGTGTCAATGTTGTTTAATCATTTTATGTATTTATTTACCAACTAAAAATTATTAATAAATTACCATCACAAAAATAAGTTTATTTATGTAAAAATTACACATTATATTCACTCAATATATGTTTGATCACATTTATATTTGATTATGACATCTTAAATATGTTATTTTGACTTTTCCATCCTTGCATAAGAAATTCATAAATATTTGGATAAGTCACTAGTTATATAATTACAAAATTACTATGTAACCCTAAAAATTATCTATAATAGTTTATATTTAATAATAATGTAAATCATTAATTTATTCAATATCTGATGGTATAATTAGAGTTTAATGTATGACTTTTTCAGATTTTCATAAACTATACATTAACATGGAAAATGATTATCAAATTTATAAGGGAATAGGTTATAAATTATAATAATTATATTTTCATGAGTATGATAATATTATTATTTTTTCATAAATGACTCATTCCATATATTAAAAATATATTTTAATGTTATATTTATAACTTTGTGATATCATATGGGTTACCAAATTATTAAAAAAAACACAGTTTAAACAATTCAAAAAAATAAAACTATTCAAAAAATCTATAATATCCACCATTTAATAAATATTTTATGTTTATTTCTAAAATAATAAATTTAAAATTAAATTTAAAATATTTTCATAATTTAATTACAATATTTTCTCTCTAGATAATGTAAAATAATTTTTGGAGAGGACATATTTCTAGAGCCCAAAATAAGATTTTTAAAAATTGAATGATTTTTTACAATATATTTATCAATATGTTTATATTGAGGAGAAAATTTAAAGATATTTCAAAAGTTATTTAATCTTATTCATACAAACTATTTTGATGTCACAGTTATAACTATCCAATTAAATATTCTTTTTTGAATAGTGCATGATTGTTTATTTAAACCCATCAATATTTGAAAAACATGATGTCAATGAAATTAAGTTATTTAATGAGAAATATTTCATAAAATATCATGATGATATAATCATGTTATGTATTCCAAATAGCCTCATATGTTTTATATAGTAACCCATGTTGGGCTATCCTCGACCGACCTATCCCAAAAAGTTCTGGCTCCAAATGTTTCCACATCACCACCTCACCTAATAATGATTCCTTAATATCTAGATACATTTCATGAATATTTGAGAAAATCCACCACTTTCAATACAATAATCCAAGTTAGTGTCCCCAATTTATTAATACTTTTACCAAAAAACATAATTGTTCCCCACTATACCACCGATAGACCATAAAAATAGTCACCTCGTAGTACATTTTAGAACCACATCGAACCTAAATCCATTGTTTAAATAAATATTCAAAAAAATTAATTTTCAATTAGAGTTACATGTAGAACATAATAAGAGACATCATCAGTTATTTACTAGAATCATTTTTCCCCAATTAATGATCTACGTCTAGTCTTACCCACATTATTCCCTTCTAGTTTAAGGTTCATACCATTAAATTAACATCCCACTCCACACCATAATAGTTTTACCACACTCAAACTATGATTCGGTAATTTTTGTAAAATATTTAATTTCTTTTTAATTTTTTTATAATTAAGGACGAGAATTTTAATTTTGTTGTTTTTTAGCATTAACACGTGGTTATAGAATGGTTAGTAGAAGCTATCCATAGACAATGCATTACTGTATAAATGTTGGATGAGCTGAATGCACAATTGGAATAAGGTTTCACAAACCACATATCCTTCCCATGCGTGGTCATGTAGTTTCCTAGTATTGAGAGACTGGTTTCATTATATTTTAGTAAACATTACATCAAAACCATGATTAGTATCTAGGTTGTGGTTTTTATAACACCAATACCAGAATTTATATAATAAAAATAAACAACTAAAGGGGTATCACCATACAGCTGGTCTCTCATTATAGAAATTCACACATATTTCCCAAATCTGGAAGTACCTCATCACCTCTCCCCCCATCATCATTTGTTTCTATTTTCTATTTTTGTGTGATCTTCTCAGGTAATCATTTCTCCATTTAAAAAAAATCATATTCTTCCTATTTATTTTATATTTTCATGGTATCCTTTATCTCTCATGTTGTGTGTGTGACCTATGATAATCCAAAACAAAATGGGGTGTTTTCTTATTGTGATACATTGTTCCCATGGTTCGTATGGATCAAGTTTAATACAATTAATATCTCTTTTGTTGATGGAAATATTTTCTCCATCAAATGAAGGTAGGGTTTCTTCTAATTTAATTTTTATCAAAATTTAAAATTAGGTGTTTTATTGATTTTTGTGCTTCATGTATTTTTAAATAGTTTCTTGAAACTCTTTCTGTGAGATTTGATCATCTATTGTAAGTAAAAATGTGTTCATATTTGGTTGGATGTATTTTACCTTAAATTTTATATTTCAAATTGGAATCTATGATTTATTGGGTGTTTAATGTGTGTTTTCACTATAATAAAATTTTTATAAGTTATGTAATGGTGTTTTAATTATTCAAATTGGTATCCATTTTGTTTTCCATTTTTTTCCTAAGTTCGATACATGGTACCCACTTTCTAAAAAATGTCTTTTTTTAAATTGTGGGAACCTTGGTTGATTGTTTCATTTATAAAATTGGATATATTTGTCACACAACGTACCAATGAGGTTTGAGCTATATCTTTTTCAATCCCACCTCCATAGGCCATGGGCAAGCGATATGGGTCGAAAGGAATAACTAATATTGGTGACCTTTTCCTAGTGCACCTGTATGCACACAGCTAACCATATCCATGAAGAAGTATAGATGAATAATAATAAAATATTTAACATCTAGAGAATAAACATGTATTTAAATCCTCTAGGTCATATATGAGTAAGATAGTGTAATCTAAAAATAAAAAAGGGAAAATAAAATTCTAACCATAAATCTATCCCAGTCTGAAGAAAGTGAAATATTAATATGCTGGGAGAGTCCAGTTCAAAATTTACAAGCTCCATCTGCCCTATATTGTCTTATGGACAAGGGTATCCCTATGCTTCTTTGTAAGTTTATTTGTCCTATTAGTTATCTACCTACATGACCAATGTAGAAAAAACCTCTCAGGGGTGAGTATATTTATACACATATGGATTCCATAAAAAGTGACAGGTCATAAGTATGTGACCAGATAAGAATAGAAAACCTAACCCAATCCTGAGATTAAAAAAGAAATATCACATAGATACAGATATATATATATATATATGTATATATATGAGTGTGTGTGAT
Source organism: Viscum album (assembly GCA_963277665.1). Taxonomy (NCBI): domain Eukaryota; kingdom Viridiplantae; phylum Streptophyta; class Magnoliopsida; order Santalales; family Viscaceae; genus Viscum; species Viscum album. The sequence goes on from OY728165.1 coordinate 626,387,012, forward strand.
TATGTGTGTCTTCTCATAAAATAAACCAAAACAAGATAAAAATGGGATCTCAATATCATAACATTGATTATGAAATAGTGTTCAATAAATTTATTGGGTCCATCCAATAGTCCCAAACATTTCATGCATCCATTTGATAAAATATACTAGACAATCCACAAATCACATATGTTACGCACAGTCAGGGGGCCAAAATATTTTGGTATAGAACCCATGATCGGGTACAATTGGATTATTATTCTCAATAGATAGAAGACCATTCCATGAATCTACATGTGGATTTGACTCTATTGGTCAAGGAACCATATCCTAATACTATAGTGGGATGTCGGTTGATTGAAGTTAGAGGACCCATTCCCTACCTAGTAGGATGGTTCCAATCTAATGTTCAAGGACCCATGCCATGTTTACATTAGAGGATTACCATTTTATATTCATAATAGAGAACCCATTACTAGATAGAAGGAGGGTGAAACGCTAATGGTCAAGGTCCCTTGAACTGTCTTTGTAGGAGGTTTCCAATATGATAGCCCACTAGAGTGCTATACTCTAGTGGTCAAGGACCCATACCCTGATACTGGAGAAGGGTTCCACTTAGGTAGCAAATAGAGAAACCATTTCATGACCTCCATAAGGATGATGATATATTGATCAATAACTTATTACCTATATCCGTGAGAGGTTTCCACTCTAATAGTTGATAGGGGACCCATACCCTATATAATAGGAAGGTGCCACACTAGACTCTCTGATGACCCATCCCAAGCACTTTCTTCATTGATCATCACTCGAAAAAGCATCATGATCATAACATCTCACATAATATCTCAAAAGACACAATATAGTCATCCATCACATTCTACATGGAAAAATTATTAGGATATGCTACTTATGTGCCAAAATATAGCTCCAAATGAAGGATATTCGAGAGGTAGAAAATTATTTAATGGAAGTGGGTATACATTGTCTGTGGGGACCCTTGTAACTTGTGGTTCTTCTATGATTCCTACTCATTCCCCTTTCAGTACATGTCTTCCTACCCATGCATTCCTACATGACATGTAAAGGTACTATATAAAATTCCTCGGTCACCAGGGGACATTCTGTGCTCTTGGACATGTTTTTCTATTATTACCCAAGCATTTTCACTATGATACATGGTGTTTCCTCCTTCACGTGGTCCTTCATGTGTCCTTCGGTCCCTACCAATGTACCCTATAAGTTTTCTGGCACATGACATGTGCCTGGTTATCCAAATTTCTATGAACTTTCAATATAAACACTGGGTCACCATCACTAGGTCAGATGGTGTGTGGGGGTCCCACATGTTGTGTTATATATTAATATCCCAAATACCCTAGATGGAACTTCCATGGACCTACAAGACACATGTTCATTTGAATACATAATGTGTAATTGGGGGTTTTCATTGAAATTCAAATCCACTCCCCGAAATACTAATGTTCTAATTCTAATCACATTATCACCTAGTATTCATCTAAATCTGGTTTAAACATATCTATCCTTCATTTCCTATAATCCAATGTCTAGAAACTGGATATATTTCAGTTCTCTCATTGCCTATATGAATCTCTCCTACATCCCATCAACTTATATGATATCCATGTCCATGGTGGAATCATCATAGTTTTGTTAAAAAAATACAATCCATTCAAAAACTATAAATATATTTTTCACATTGGAATCGTTCATGAATCTAGGAGTCTGATTATGCTTGGTCTAACCAAACTATAGTCAAATGATGACCCCAATGTGCAATGGTGAATACAGTAAAGAATGGTTGGGGAAAACAAAAAGGAATAATATGTTAAAAATCATTGGACAAGATTTCTTGGATAATTAATTGAAATTAGGGATATATATAGGAAGAAATATGTCACAACATGGATTAATCCAATAAATTATTTGAATTCTATACATGGGGGCATGAAAAGTCTCAAAATTGATGCATACAAAAGGAATACGATTTATCATTCTAAATAATTTAAAAATAGGGTTATTCATCTACATATGATGATTAAAACCTCTATTTAGATCATCCATGTATGAATAATTCACTTTTTGTAAGACCGCAAGCTTTCACGGTACACTTCTCTTTTTATAATACAATATTGTGTGTTATATGCATCTTCAAGTTCTAAAACACCACAACCAATAATACTAGCCGTTAAGAATAGTAATACCCACTTTTTGAAATTTTATAATTTTTATCTTTCAAAATTAACTTCATTTTTGGATTCCGAATATCGAAATTAGGTTACGGTGAATTTTTGGTACTTTTATGATAAATAGCATATTTTAATGAATAGTGCAAATTACTAAATTTTAATTAAAAACAACGTTTTTTATAGAAATAATTAATTGTGATAAATTATTCATTTGAGTGATTTTAAAGTATAATTATATTATATTTTTACCTTTTAATCCAATGAGGGTCATTGGACATAATTTCACATTTAAACTAGACATAAGTAAGTGCCAATCTTTTGATAGTTATTATTTCTTAAAAACACGCTATTTGTTTTCACAACAAGAATTAATTTAAATTAATTAATTCAACTTATATGTTTTGAATTTGGTAAAATAAAAAACATTTTTGAATTCCTGATATCAAATATAGCTTAGGCCGAATATTTGGAATTATTCTGAGAAACGTCAATTTTTTATGAATTGTGAAAAACACTGAGTTATTGGTTAAAACTTATATTTTATTTAAATAATAATTTATTTTATACAGATTAATTTTTGTCTAAATAGATACATTATACTTATATAAGTTCATTGTATTTCATTTGAGTCAGTTTATAATAATTTTAGATATATAAAAATTTTATTGAACTTTTCACTGTCTTTTACCCACCTCCTATGAGAATTTGAAAATTCCCATAAAAGATAGTTTAACCACTTCTATGAGTTGAATTTTGAAAATCTCAGAGACACTGTTAATATCAAGGAGTAAAATGTGGTTCAATAAGATAATTTTTTTTGATCAATAGTAACTTTTTTCTTATATTTACCGCGGTTAAAGGTAAATAGAGTAATTCAAGGGAAAAAATATTGTAATAATTCAAAATTACCTTAACACATTTCCTAATCTTATTGGATGAGTAATGGTCGACCATGGGCATCATTGGGTCAATTTTGTGACCCCATGGAGCCACTTATGAATGATAATGACATTTTAGATTAATTAATTTAATGTAAAGGAAAAATTGACATAACCAAAAACCTTTTAGTAATTAATTTTTATATGGTGTTATATAAGTAATTTATTTTACTATAAATATTCATTAGAAATATAAAAAGATTTCATACATAATGGTATTTTATTTGTAATCTTTAGACATTAAATAATTTAATTTATTTTAGACACAATGATGATGAAGTAATTAACGTATTAATGAATGATTAAGATAATTTATATTATAAATACCCAAATAAATGTAATTTGAGACTTTTTATGAATTAAAATAATTTTCTAGGTTAATATGACAAATTATAATTGGTTATATGATTTTTGTTCGATGTCATAATGCTGTTATGAATTTATCAAAAACAAAATACCCAATTGTGCCAAAATTGATATAAAAGAGTTTTTAAAACAATTATTATATTATTAATTGATATTCTATTCCTAAAAAATTTAAGGATTGGCCAAAGGGATTATATCATGATAATTATATCATTAATGGACCCTTTGGGGGTATCTTGGAAGTATTTAGTATGTTTATTTACTATATAATATAAAAATAAAAAGTGACATGGCAAGTGTAAAACTAATTAACTAAGAGTTAAAAAAAAAGAAGGTTAATATAGTGACCAAACCTGTCTAAAACCTATTGGATGAGTTGTTTTCGACCTATCTCCACCTTATACTTTGAATAATCCACTTCAAAGCCATTAGAAACCGAATATGAATTTATTATAAAATAATACGTTATGTTTTTCCTAAAGAGCCCCTCCTCCCCCTTATAAAAGGACACAACTTCTAACCAATTACCCACACCTCTCAAACCTTTTGGATCGTCCAACCTCTGCCCAATTAAGCTCCCTACATCCCTATACTCCTCCTAAAAGCCTTACCTTAGGAAGAAGGCACATCAAGAGTCATTTTTGGTTCAAACCAAAGGGAGTTACCCAAATTAAAGGTAACGATTTCTTGTAGCTCATTTTTTTTATTTACTTCTCCAACCACTAAACTATTCTTATTATTTTATTTTGTAACAAAACCAGTATCCTAAATATACTAGTATATTGTTATTAGATTTATTAGAACTACATTACACACACCTCCATTTAATAGGAGAAGAACATAATGTTTCTGTGGATGGAAACCAAATGCCTCACGGAACGATGATTGTTCAATTATCTCTTACCGCCTCTCATGGTGGCCATTATGATGTCACTATAACTAAATATGATATTAATTAAATTTATTTTATATATAAGCTTCTGTAATTCCATTTTATAGCATACCATTATTTATTTCATGTTGTATATATATAGGATAATTTCATTTGAGGAAGTACGGACTACCACCACCTCAAAGTGATATGACTCGTTCATACCATTTACGGAACATATAAAGGATGGTATTAATTAACTTAAGTAACACATATAAGATATTATATTATACTGGAATAATAATATACCTATGTAACATTTGGTTTTTATTTCTTTTAAAATGAAAAATGAAATGGAAGTAGCGTTCATGCGTACATACAGATTACCATCTCCATGAACGCAATGAGATTCATTTCCCCATCATCAACATTCAAGAATAATTATCATTTGAATATTAAAAGTAATGTTTAAGGACTTGATATCATTCTGGATATGAATAATATACAACCTATCCATAATAAACACAACTTACATAACAAAGCATATAATGGAAAACGAATCAGTTAACACCCGAAACGACGATAATAATAAAATATTATTAACAAAACAATATTAAAAGATAATATATGATATCATATTTATACATATTATTCTTTTATTATTTAATAAAAATTATTTAACTATTATACAAGAGGTTAACCTACCCTCAACCAAGGAAAAGTACAAGGTAAGGGGTTTTCATCTCACTATTTATTCTCGAGAGATTCATGCCATATTACCACTATTACCTTTTGTGTGGTGTATGTGTTTCTCATAATTGTATTATTTGGGTAATACACTTTAATTTATGTGTATTTACATATTCATTGTATGATACCTCTTTCAGGGGGTGTATGTTTTGTAAGTTACCAAATTGGTAAGGGTTAATTTCCCAATCTCATTGTTATCTGAGATTGTTTATGTGTAAGTATTTACTTGGAAATTTTTATTATCCATGTCCATTATTCATAAAAATAAATTCAAAATGAATATTTTAAGGATTTGTGAAAGGTATTCTTTATCATGATCATAATTTTAAATTTTTTAAATATTTAAATTTCTAAATATTATTAATTAATGTCCATGTGTTCAAATAGATTTTAAGGATTTATTAATATGGAAATAAATGTTTTGAAATGATAATTCTTTTCAAAAGTTTCAATGTGTTATGCGACACTTTGATTCAAAAATCTCTTTTAAATTAATTCCTTTATAAATGTGTTACTTCTAAATGATTTCAAAAAAATAGATATTTCTCCCAAATGGTTTTGATTTCATCTATGTCAACATCCTTTGATGGATTTTAAGCTTATTTGGAGTTGGTTTATTATGATAAAAAACTTACATATTGTATTGAAGGTTTTGTGATATGTTTTACTGTGGATGTGTTATTTTTATACCATTCATGTTTTATGGAGAATGTATTGACATTTAGTATGCTAGTTTTAATATGAATATTTATGTTATGTTTAAACCTATTCATATGAGGAATGCATTGGACGTAGTAAGTGACGGGTGGAGCCCGCTATAGCACCTCGATGCATCAGTAGGTCTAATGAGACAAACTAGTTTCTTGGAACAAGGCCTTGATAAAATATTATTTGTAGTCTTGGCACAAGGCCTTGACTATGTGGTTATGATAGTCTGGCATTATGCATCCCATCATTATGAATGTGGTTAGTGATATTGCATGTGATTATTCGACTATTTGAATATGAATGTGAATATGTAACTGGAATTACTTCATTTTATTTTTTCCATATTACGCTGAAGGTCATGTTTAAAAGGATTTTGTTTTAGTTATACATTACCTTAAATGTTTATGCTTATTAATGAATGTTTCCACTGTATTGTTATCCTTACTGAGCATCTGAGCTCACCCCTTTCTGTGTTTTCTTTTTTCCAAGATTCCAAGAAGTGTATTGTGATTGATATGCTGGGTTAAGCCAAGGTAATAATGGTGTTCTTAAAGGATTATTTATGTTTTTTTGTATGTTATGAAGCATAATGTAACATTCATGTATGTAATCTATTTTCCAAAAATGCTAAACTGATCGGTCATTCAGGACTTGATTCCTTGTAATCATGCTAATGTATTAAAATAATGCACAAACTCTGGGTAACTGGGGTTGGGGAGTTACAGTTTGTATCAGAGGATGTTTAGAAATAACATTGGAAACTATATTTAGATAAAATCTGATTAATTAACATTACCCTAAGATAGAATTTGAGGATTAGTATAGAAGAACATCCTAGAATTTTGGTAATGTAGAGATTTTGTGAGTTTCCAAGAAAATAAATCCCTGTCTGGATACGAGAAGATAGAGGTGGCTCTGGCACAGATGTACCTAGGGGTAAAATCCAAAAACACCGCTTTGAGCTAGACTCGAACGGGAACTGGTGCATGACAACGGGCCTTGCTACACTCTTGGTTACGACACTCCCAGAGGATATGCTTAGGATAATTATAGTTTTCTTTACAAACTAATATGAAGGGTTTATGAGTATATATATCCTCAAAGAAAACATTTTTGATTATGGATTATATTCATAAATTTTTCAAATTACGTTAGGTATTTTATAGGTTTGGAATTATGAATTGCGATTCATAAACTAACCTAGTGTATGCCATTGTTTAGAAATGGTGCCCAATAGAAGTAATGAGAACTCCAGTAATATGTACGATCCAAAGAGTATGAAGGATCATAACTTTCATGGTATTAATAAAAAATTAAGAAGGGAAATAGTCTCCCATGTTTTCTCAACAGATGAAGAAATTATATCATGTGTTAATAAGATAAGTAATGAATTCATTGATTCATATGGCTTTGATAGGAAGCAAGAGAAGAAAGGGATGGAAGAGATAAAGATGAATAAAGGGAAGAGGGAAAAGAAGATTTTTCCCGTATGTGATAACTGTGGGAAGAAACACCTTGGAACATGCCTGAATGGAATGTTAGTTTATTATAAGTGTGGAGAAAAAGGACACCAAGTACGTGACTGCAAGGATAAGAAAAAGGATTCAAATGTACAATGCTTCATCTATAATAATTTGGGACACTCGTGAACCAATGTCCAAATAATCAGAGTATTCCCCAAATGATGTTGTTGAATAATAATCATGTTATGATACTACCTCAGATGAATAAGAATGACTAGTGTTCTTATGTTCTTATTATAGGATTATTTCATTTGAGTGTTTTATCAACAATATACTGGTTATATGAATTATGGAGATAAATAAGGATTTTACCGGAGTACTATTTTATTGAGGATTTGAGATTATATGGTTATAAGAAAAGTGACATAATAGTAAGCTAAACTTTTTGTAAAATACATGGTTGAATGAAAGGTAATCCAAAATATGGTCCCGATAATGAGGTAGTTATTTTGAAATAAGAGATGGTTGATTTGAATAATTATATTGGATATTGTTGACTACCTTGAAACTGAATAATGATTTTTCATCGTTGGAGTTTACAAATTTTTTTTATAGATGGAGTATATCCAATATTCTATAAATAATAAGGGAGCTAGAATGCAATCAATAAGGTTTTAAGGTAATTTAAGATGTTACCATGTTTTAAAATAATACATGATGAAGGAGTTCACATGTTATTACATGGAAAAAGGATCTTAATTGTGTTTAAATTCCTTATAAATTTTGGACTGTGTGTTTGGATAGTAGTATTTTGGATAAGTCTAAAAGATTGAATGGATTAAGTTTGAAAATTTATTTTTGGATTTTTATAAAATGACAACACGCAGGCCGTGTGACAACCCATCGCGTCGGACAAAGCTGCGGGAATCGAACCCACAACCATAGTGAGATTGAGATTTATCACCTACCACTAGACTATGTGATGTCCTTGGATTGTATAATGTAGTTTATTTTTTTAAAGGGTCTGATATGTGAATTATAAATTCATTATATTTGGAACCCTATACGATTAGGATAAATAGAGTATTTTTAAGCTGTATTATGTTTTGTAGTGAAAGATGAGATTGTGGTAGAAATTTATTAATGGATAAAACTCTAATTATAAAGTAATTATATATCCTTATAATCTTATCCAATCTCATAAATAAATTCCTCAACATTAACAAAAGGAACTTAGAACAAAAACGTTGTCCTAGATGGTACCTTAGATCATCAAAAATTTATGGCTTTGTGATTGTTCAACTTTTCATAGCCATGTTATCTACCATTGTCCATCAGATATTGATGGTTATATTTCTCTTCCATATCCATGATTCCCTACATTGAACCCTAGTATGTATTATTTTCTATAACCTTCATACTTACCACTCTTTATTTTACGTAGATGCCTCATTAATCCCTTTGTCGATGTGGGATTTCCACTATAATATTTTGAAATGTCAACCCCAGGTTTCTAATAACGAGCATAAATTGCAAGGATGAAATTTATTGAAGGAGGGGAGAAAGTAACACCCTAATATTTCATGGTACGCTTCTCTTTGAATAATACAATAGAATGTGTTATACACAACTTCGAGTTCTAACACACCACAACCAATCATACTAGCCGTTAAGAATAGTAATACAAACTTTTTTAAATTTTATAAATTTTACCTTTCAAAATGAACTTCATTTTTGGATTCTAAATATTGAAATTAGATTAGGGTGAATTTTTGGTACTTTTCTGATAACTATCATATTTTGATGAATAGTGAAAATTACTAAATTTTAATAAAAAACAAAATTTTTAATCGAAATAATTAATAGTGATAAATTATTCATTTGAGTGATTTTAAAGTACAATTAGATTATATTTTTACCATTTAATCCAATTTGGGTCATTGGACATAATTTCACATTAAAACTAGACATAAACAAGTGTCATTATTTTGATAGTTATTATTTCATAAAAACACGCTATTTGTTTTGACAATGAGAATTAATTTAAATTAATTAATGGAACTAATATGTTTTTAATTTGGTAAAATAGACATCATTTTTGAATTCATGATATTAAATTATAACTTAGGCCTAATTTTTTGTATTTCACTGAGAAGCATCAATTTTTTATGAATAGTGAAAAACACTCTGTTGTTGGATAAAACCGATTTTTTATTTTAATAATTTTTTATTTTATTTAGATTAATTTTTGTCAAAATAGATACAAAATACTTATATAAGTTTATTTTAATTCATTGGAGTCAGTTTATAATAATTGTAGATATATAAAAATTTTATTGAACTTTTTACCGTCTTTTACACACCTCCTAGGAGAATTTGAAAATTCCCATAAATCATATTTTACTTCTTATGTGAGTTGAATTTCAAAAATACAAGAGACACGGTTAATATCAAGGAGTAAAATGTGGTTCAATAAGATAAAAATAATTTTTAGTGAATAGTAACTTTTTACTTTTATTTACCACGGTTAAAGGTAAATAGGGTAATTCACGTTAAAAATAATATTTTCATAATTAAAAATTACCTTAAAAGATGTCCTAACCTTATTGTATTAGTATTTTCTGACCATGGGAATCTTTGGGTATATTTTGGGACCCCATGGAGTCACTTATGAATGATAATGACATTTTAGATTAATTAATTTAATGTAAAGGAAAAATTGACACAAACAAAAACCTTTAAGTAATTAATTTTTATATGGTTTTATATAAGTAATATTTTTTACTATAAATAATAATTATAAAGATAAATATATTTCATACATAATTATATTTTATTTATAATTTTTAGACATTAAATAATTCAATTTATTTATGACACAATGATGATGCAGTAATTACCGTATTAATGAATGATTAAGATAATTGATATTATAAATACCAAAATAAATATAATTTGAGACTTTTTATAAATTCCAATAATTTTATATCTTAATATGACATATTAGAATTGATTATATGATTTTTTTTCTAATTCATAATGCTTTTATGAATTTATCAAAAAACAAATACCCAATAGTGTCAAAATTGAAATAAAAGAGTTTTTAAAACAAATATTATATTATTAATTGATATTCTATTACTAAAAAATCTAAGGTTCGGCCAAAGTACTTATATCATGATATTTTTATCCTTAATGGACCACTTGGGGGTCAATTGGAAGTATATAGTATGTTTATTTACTATATAATATAAAAATACAAAGTGACATGGTAAGTGCCAAACTAATTAACTAAGAGTTAAAACAAAATGATAATGTTAATATAGTGACCCAAACCTGTCTAAAACCTATTGGTTGAGTTTTTTGAGACCTATACCTACCTTAGACTTTGAATAATCCACTTTTGAGCCATTATAAACCGAATATGAATTTATTATAAAATAATATTTTAAGTTTTTTATAAAGAGCCCCTCCTCCCGCTTATAAAAATACACCACTTCTAACCAATTCCGCACACCTATAAAGCCTTTTAGATCCTCCATGAACTTCCCAATTAAGCTCCCTACATCCCTATCCTTATTCTAGAAGCCATAACTTAGGCAAAAGGCACTTCAAGAGTCCTTTTTGGTTCCAACCAAAGGGAGTTACCCAAATTAAAGGTAACAATTTCTCTTAGCTTCTTTTCTTTTATTTTACTTCTCCAACCCATAAACTCTTCTTATTATTTTATTTTGTAACAAAAACAGTATAATAAATATTCTAGTATATTTTTATGACATTTATTTGAACTACACTTACACACACCTCCATCTAATGGGTGAAGAACATAATGTTTTTGTGGATGGCAACCAAACACCTCACGAAACGAAGATTGTTCAATTATCTCTTACGGCATCTCATGGTGGCCATTATGATGGAACTATAATTAAATATGATATTAATTATATTTATTTTATATATAATCTTTTGTAATTCCATTTTATAGCATACCATTATTTGTTTCAAGTTGTATATATATACGATAATTTCATTTGAGGAAGTGCGGACTACCTCCCCCTCAAAGTGATATGACTCGTTCATACCATACATGGAACATATAAAGTATGGTATCAATAAACTTAAGTAACACATAAAAGATATTATATTATACTGGAATAATAATATACCTATGTATCATTTGGTTTTATTCCTTTTAAAATGAAAAATAAAATGGAAGTAGCGTTCGTGTGTGCGTACGAATTACTGTCTCCACGAACACGATGAGATTCATTTTCCCATCATATCCATTCAAGAATAATTCTCATTTTACAATTAAAAGTTATTTTTAAGGACTTTATATCATTATTGATATGAATATGATTCAACCTATCCATAACAAACACGGCTTACGTAACAAAGCATATAATGGAAAATGAATTAGTTAACACGCGAAACGAGGATAATACTAAAATTTTATTAACAAAACAATATTAAAAGATCATATATGATATCATATTTATACATATAATTCTTGAATAATTTAATAAAATTGATATAACTATTATACAGGAGGTTAACCGACCTTCAACCAAGGAAAAGTACAAGGTAAAAGGGTTTTCATCTCACTCATTATTCTCGTGAGATTCATACCATATTTCCACTATTACCTTTTGTGTGGTGTATATACTGCCCATAATTGTATTATTTGTGTAATAAACTTTAATTTATGTGTATTTACATATTAATTGTATAATACCACTTTCATAGGGTGTATGTTTCGTATGTTACCAAATTGGTATGGGTTAATTCTTCAATCTCATTATTATCTGAGATTGTTTATGTGTATGTATTTACTGGGACATTTTTATTATCCATGTCCATTTTTCATAAAAATGATTTCAAAATGAATATTTTAAGGATTTGTTAAAGGTATTCTTTATCAAGATAATTATTTTAAATGTTTTAAAGATTTATCTTTCTAAATATTTTTAATTAATGTACATGTTTTCAAATTGATTTTGAGGAATTATTTATATGGACATGAATGTTTTTGAAATGATAATTCTTTTAAAAAGATTCAAAGTGGTATGGGACACTTTGATTAAAAAATATCTTTTAAATTACTTCTTTTATAAATGTTTTACTTTTAAAGGATTTCAAAAAAAGAGATATTTATCTCAAATAGTATTGATTTCATCTATGTCAACATCCTTTGATGGATTTTAAGCTTATTTGGAGTTGGTTTATTATGATAAAAAACATCCATATTGTATTGAAGGTTTTGTGATATGTTTGACTGTTGATGTGTTATTTTTATATCATTCATGGTTTATGGAGAATGTATTGACATCTTATATGATAGTTTTAATACGAATGTTTATGTTATGTATAAACCTATTCATATGAGGAATGCATTGGACATATAAAGTGACAGGTGGATCCCACTATAACTCATAGATGCATCAGTAGGTCTCATGAGACAAACTAGTGTCTTGGCACAAGGCCTTGACAAAATCTTATTTGTAGTCTTGGCACAAGGCCTTGACTATGTGGTTATGATAGTCTAGCATTATGAATTCCATCATTATGAAAGTGGTTAGTGATATTGAATGTGATTATTCGACTAGTAGAATATCCATGTGTATAAGTAAATGTCATTACATCCTTTTATTTTCTCCATATTATGCTGAAGTTCAAGTTTAAAAGGATTTTGTTTTATTTATACATTGCCTAAAATGTTTATGCTTATTTATGAATGTTTCCACTGTATTGTTATCCTCACTGAGCATCTGAGCTCACCCCTTTCTATGTTTTATTTTTCCCAGGATTCCAAGAAGTGTATTGTGATTGATATCCAGGGTTAAGCCAATGAAATAATGGTGTTCGTGAAGAATGATTTTTGTTTTTTATGTAATGAAATGTAATGTAACATTCTTGTATGTAATCTATTTTCCAAGACTGCTAAACTGATCAGTCTTTCCGGACTAGATTCCTTGTAATTATTCCAATGTATAAAAATAATGCACCGACCCTGGGTAACTGGGATCGGGGAGTTACACTTTTAATGAATGATAGAAGTTTTTTTTCATTCACTATGCTTAAATTCTCTTGGATATATAAGCTATTTGTTTTGTGATATTGATTTTTCAATGAAAAGTGGTATTATCCCCCTCTCAATTTTTTCAAAGTTATTTATATAACCATAGAGATCTTATATAATGGTGAATGTATAGAGGAAATATAATTAGGTTATTTGAATTAAATAATTAAATTAATTAATTAATTTAATTTAAATACAGTTTCCAAGCGATATTTTATCTGAAAACCATGTGTTTACTAACATTAGGTAACTACTATGGTAAACATAATATCACACTTTAAATTGTGGTATCCTATTTGAAATTCAATACAATGTTTAATATTTATCCCTTTTTTTTGAAAAACATTTCTTGTGGGTTATAAAATATAAATAAAATTTTTATAAAATCAAATATAGGAAGAACATGCCACAAAATCACTCACTGTATCAATGCTTAGTTTTGAAAATATATATTAATACATTTCGAAATATTATAAGGGAAAATGGTTTAAAAAATATTCCCTTCATCAATATTATCTCACTAGTAATGAAATAGTAAACAAAAAGGATAAGATTTTGAGGCCGTATTTGGCTCTCCTGCACTTAGGAGAACTCATGAATGTTCCAGTTCATCTATAACACACGAACTAAGGGGATTTTCCATCCATGTTGGTTCCTCTCCAATATATCCTCGATCACCACTATGTGATCCAAAAATGAAGCTCCTACATCGATTTCCATTTCTCCCCATTTAATAACTTCTATGTGTTCATGAATATATCTCCTTAGCTGTGACAAATTGAATACATATTTCACCCAATCCAACTGTGGGTGTATGTTTTGGTGGAAAGAAAACAAGAAAACCCTTATAATTATATCAAACAACAAAATGGACTTCAGGGACAACTCTACTCCCCATATTAACCTCTAAAAACCTCATCTTAGGGAGACTCTTATGAAAAGGTTCTTTCCCTACTCAAACTACACATGAATATGATGTTGATATTTATTGGAGTTATTCCTACTCCGAGATGTCTTCATCCACTTGTGGATGATTTGTACCATCCCCATAGTCACCTACACCATCTCTACCCCTACAAGAGATGCCTCATTGATCTCAGTCTAGCATAATGGTATCCTATAGGGCCTCCCGTATAGGTCCTCAAAAGGTGACATTGTATAGTAGAGTGGTACATATTATTCTTCTAATAATAGATAAATTTAAAGCAATCCTCCTTACTCTAGATGAAGTGTAACACAGAAGCCAACATATTATCATTTAATAACTAGATAGTGCACTCGGTATGTCCATTATCTTTGGGTGGATGTTTGTACTCATCCTCATATAGGTACCAAAAGATTCATATTAGTCTCTCCACAACTATGATGTTAACCATGAATCACGGTTAAAGACAATCATAAATGGAACCCTGTGAAGGTGAACAATCACCCATATGTAAAATTTCACAAATAAATCAACCAACCTCTTCTCCCAAATAGAAAGTGTGTCATATTCAAGAGGAATTAAACTATTACCTAGGTGGAATCATTCTGTCTTCCTGTAATTGGAATCCCTCCAATAAATTACTTGGAGATTAAATCAAATTTCTACTATGATATCTCAAGGGGATGAACCAATCATTTTAGAAACTAGTTCTCATCATTCACCTTCTCATAAGTGAGGCACAAATATAAAAACTCACCCACCCTCCATTTCATTATAGCACACCAAAACATCCATTAGAGGTCTATGTTCATCATCAGTACATTGGGAGGTACAATCAATGGATATTTGTGAAGCTATCTCACCTCCTACACTCACATAACGAATGTTACTTCTGTCCACCCCAAGAAGTTCATGAAATGATTCCTTCCATAAAAAAATACATCTAGTGAATCCCTTGAGGATATTTGTTCATTTATGTCCTCAAAATCAATATCTCCCAACATAAACTCTCTTACATACTATAGGATTAGAAGGGTCAACACCATTAATTAAAGGAATGTTACACGCTCCTCCATTGAAAGGCTTAGTTATAATGAATCTAACTTCTATGACACATAAAACACCAACTGAGTATAAGAATTCATGATAAGGGAATATGTGACCCCATTTCCTTCTAGGGAGTATAATCTACCTCAAAAACATATTATTAATGAAAATACATCAAGTCCCTCTATATCGAGTTCAAGTATAATTTCATAAATACATTCATGGGGATCTGGTGGATTATATAAACAACAAATTCCTCTCCCAAAATATATTATCTCCAAATAATTAATGAAATAATTATCTCTTCAAGCTTCACATTATGAGTTGAGTAGTTTTTCTCATGTAGAATCAACCACCTCAACCCATATGCAATAGATGCCTATATATACATCAACATAAATCCAGTCCTAGATCCATATTCAAATAATTCAATAGATAATCTAAATCATCCTTTGGTAGTCAAAACAATAGGATCTCTTAACAGCCTCAACCTAAATAACTTGAATACCCTCTCACACTTCTTAGTCCAGGTAAATAGATGATCATTTTGTGAAATGGTTGTAAAAAGGCGGAAAATCATAGAGATGGTTTCCAGAATCTAGCTTTACTTCCCTTCCAAGACGTGGAAGCTCCACACCTCTAGAACCATCATGGGTGTCTCCCAAGAAACCAATGATATGATATTATTTTTCCCCAACTAATCCATTCATATAAGTGAAAAGACCCATAAATTGAGCCTCAATAATATATAACTATAACCTAGAGTGATTACCATATATATTGTTCCCACGAATAAAATCTAGGACTATTCTCAATTGATCTTTATAATCCTCCTTTGAAAAATAGTATATACGTATTTCAAAAATGAATAAAAAAATTGTATAGTGTAAAATGAGATAATATTTTTAATTAAATCTATAATCATAGTGGGATATTTCTTTAAAACCAATGTGATAACTGGAAACTCATAATGTCCGTAATGACATCAGATTTGAATCATTAGAATATCAGCCTCATGAAATCTAAAATAGTTGTAGATAGACCTCATATTTATCTTAGAAAACCAATTATCACCTTAAAATAGATTAAAGAGGTCCTCAATCATTTTAAATTTGTATTTTTTTATTTATCATTGAATGGGTGAAGATAATCCACACAAAGTCGCAAGATCCTATCTTCCATTACCATGTAAAACATTGGAGCGGCCAAGCGGGACACACTAAGTCAGATAAAACCTTTTACTCGAATGTCATATATATGTAATTGATTCTCATGGAGTATTGTTGGGGCCATCTGATATTACATATATGATATTGGAGTAGTTTTGGGATGAAATTGGATACAAAACACCATCTTACACATAAGAGGTTTCCTAGAAATTTTCATGGGGAATATATCCATAAAATACTCCACTTATTAATGAATCCATAATCAAGATGATCTTGTTATTTCGAAGGATAAATTCTCTAACTAATGGGTAGTGGGGTGGAGTCTCCCCCTTGAAAAACCAACTTATACAACACTAATATCTCTATAATCCACAATTAAAAATTTCATCCCATCAGTAAAAAGGAATATGACTTATCTACGATGATAGTAAATACGTGATCAGACCATAGAAAACATGTCGATACATATTATTGAATCATAATATTTAAATGGGATGAACAGAAGGTCACACATGAAACACTATCCACTAAGTGAGAGCTCCTACTACAGAAAAATAAAATGTATAGGTGAATTGTTACTTATATAAACCACATGAAAAAGAAGCAAGCCTAAATCCCCCACTGGGTTCTCTAGGTCACACACTAGGAGTAAATAGATGAATGAATGACTATAATCTATATCTAATTATAGTAATGTAAGAGTAGAATAAAAAATAGATCATACCTATAATCGTATTATCTGATGTTATGTCAGACACATCCAAAGCGAGCTTCCATCCACAACCTTGGCCGCCATCTCCTTACCCATGATATTTTATGTTTAGTGGTGCTGGTGGAAGTATATCATAACATCATCCACTTCCCACATCTCTTCCTATAGTTCCACCACCACCTCTTCCATTTTCTCCTCACTAGAGGGAACCGTACCCTGATCAGTGAGATTTGTGATCATAACACTACCTCCTACATGGCGGTCCTTATACTATCTTCATTTATCTCATAGCATGATGGGGTAGAAAATCACATACCACATTACAGACACCGTCACATGCATATAAATAAACCTCTAAAGAAATCCATATTACCCCACATGGACCTTGTTCTGTATGACCACATGCTAGAGTCTGATCCTCAGATGGTCACCTTCTATCAAATCTTGCCGGCTAGTTCATTCTTGATATGGTAGAATACTTAGCCCTATAATTTCCACTACCATACCAAACATCATGGTTTCCCTCTGAATGGAATATCTCCATATCTAGATTCCACTATATAACCCCAACATATGTGGTAATTCAATGGGGTACCACACTATAATGAATGTCTCCACAGAGTCCGTTATCAGACATTGATGCCCATAAATATCCATCTCGTATAATGGTGAGGGAGTAAAACTTAAGTTATGTAAACCTCATGAAATACTCAAAAACAATAATACCACAATGATGTATCTCTTGAATTTCTAATATCCAAACTGTTTTCAATCATGGGGGTTAGTAATCCACACCAAACATCTACTAGAAGATCGGTTTTCAGATTCTCGACTAATCATGCATCGATGTAAATTGACTATCCCAAATCTGAGATGATCTAATGAAAAGACTAGATTTTAATACAAATACCTAATTATCCATTTTCTAAATAATATTGAAAACACAATTTATCACCCCTATTTAAATCTCTAATTTATAGAGACTTATCTCACTTTGGAACTTCAGCAGCCTCTACTACAGAAATCATGGAGTGCATAAGGAATGCATGCATCCTCATCAAACTCTACTACTATTATATGAGTCTCTAAAGGTGGGTGTGAATCTATATATATCCATGATGAAGGATCTCATTGTATATCCCCAAAACTGAATCCTTATAACTCTTCAGATCGTAATAACATTCTGTAATTGGTAACCTGGCTGACAATCATCATAGAGGAATCATAAAAATTTAATCAAACAGTTTGATGAGTATAAATAAATGGGGAGATAACTCAAGAAGGATATTAAAAGTAATCAATCCTCCATGATTTATGTACTATTTATCACTGCAACCAATGGATCAATTTACTGTGTTAAAAAGGAGGTGGATAGTGCCTTGGTGAATGGATACATTTTCCACTACACCAACATAGGGTTACATGTTCTAAAATCCTCATTTGATATATGTTGATATTGCATCACTAAATCCCAAAATACTCCTCAGAAAGGGAAAACACCAAAAAAAATTCCTAAATAATGATGTTATATGATATCAATCATTCATGATTTTCCCCAGTGGGGCTCGATCCAGAACTACCAAAATACAAACTCCATTTTCAGGGGACTAGAAACAAGTAATATAAGGAATAACTATTATTTAATTCCTTTTTTATAAATCACTTGTAAATACACACACCTGACCATGTACATGGAAATGTATAGTGGAATAAAAATAAAAGATCAAATATCTTTAGAAAAAACCATGCATGTAAACATATAGGGAGTACAAGTATACCTCATTGTAATTTGATATGTTAAAAGAAAAAAGGACACACCAAACCAGAAATATGCACCAACCCTTCAAAAATAGAATAATACTCTAATGTGATAGGGAAATTAAATATCACCACGACCCAAAAACTGTATGTGATCTAATGCATGAGGGTATGCCTATTCTTATCTATAATCACTACTTACATGTATGTTATCTTCATAAGAAACAATTTTTTTTGGAAAATCCTTTAAATGGGTAAGCATATTCATACATAGTATGAATCCCCATAATATAAAGGGTGAGAAGTTTTAGACACTATAAGAATTGACATACCACCATAACAAATTGACTAGAAAGATCTAATGACATGTATATAGATAGATATATATTCTCATAAAATAAACCCAATTAGAGATAATTTGGATCTTTATCTCACATACCATACTAGGAATGAGTTTTCTATAATTTTTATATGTTCAATAAATGATGGATTAAATATCATGAGTCCATGAGAAGAATCATTCAAGTCAAGCCATACCTATTTACTATGTCTTGCTGCTGAGGGGATATAATCTTTAGGTTGAGAAAAACATCCCCTGTATAAGATGACGTTTCCACTCAGTAAATATATGTCCCAAGACATAACTCAAATAAGGGTGAAAATATAATAATAAATGCCCCATAAATTAATACTGTAAGTGGGTTCCACTCAGATAACAAATTGTGGAGCCATTCCATGACCAATAGAAGGGTTCCACTCTAATTGTTTAGGAACTAATCCCAATATCCACTGGAGGGTGACACTCTATTATAATATTGATGAAACATTCTCATTTTAGTAGGGTATTACACTCTAATGTTCATCGACCCATTCACTATATCCGAAAGAGGGTTCCACTCTAATTGTATTGGGCACATACTCGAATACAAGAGGGGGTGCCACTCATATTGTAGTTAGAGGTCCCATACCATACCTAGATGGAGGGTGATCTAACATGGTAGAGGACCCATTCCAAGTCTCCATAGTAGGGTGACCCTCCTATAGTTTATTGAGCAACCATACTCTACGTAGCTGGAGGGTTACACACTAGTCTCTCTAATGATACGTCCTAATTTGTTTCATCATTGAGCATCACCTAAACATGATTCCAACCCATAAAATCACACATATTATATCAAAAAGAAATATTATGGAAAAAATCATGTTCTATGTGAAAAATCCCTTAGTATAGGATACTCATGGGAAAAAATTGAAGTCATAACGAATTAGATATGAGCGGTATAATTTTATTCAAAAGATGACAGTACACGATGCATATGGGGACCCACATGTCATGTGGTCCACCCTTACTACCTATATTTTTTCACAATGGTATATGGATCACCACCCATGTAACCCTATAAGGAATATAATGGTAGTTCAAAACATGCATCAGACTCTTATGGGCACGCCCGTGCTCCTTGCCAAATTTGTGTAATCTTACGCATGCACGTGTACCCCCAGTATATGATGTGTCTTGCTTCATTGGGCTACTCTCATATCCTTTAAGCTATGTACATGTACATAGTCCACATACTGGTACATGATGTTTTCCTGGATATTCCCATGTCACATTACTCTTAGAGTACACACTGGGTTTCCAACACTCTGTCACACAACATGTTGGGGTCCTATACGGCGTTTGAAATTTAAATCACCTAAAACTATAGTCTCTACTAGAAAGACCCTACATGTCATGTGTTCTTTATACTAAAAAATATATAAGTGGGTTATAAAGAGATATATAGGTCCTATATTTGTGATCCAAATATTCTACTTAATCCTTATTTAAACTAAACATTCATCCGGAATCTTACATAAAAACCAACGACCATCATTTTTGGAAATCAATTAGCCGGAAATTAGATTTTCATTGGTCCAATCGATGTCTACATGATTCTTAATTTCCTCCCTTAACCTCATCTGAAATACATTTACTTTTATACATCACACACATCCCACAACACATCCTGATATATTCAAAAATTATTTATCAAATAATCAAAAGTGAATATTTTTTCAATCCGGATGTCTGATCAGACTCACTACTTCACGAAAATAGCTAAATTGTGTCCTCATGGCCCAATAATGAATAATGTGAAGAAGGATCGGAGGAAATAAAAAAATAAACCGATGTGAAATAATTGTTTTCCAAGAGTTCATGGCCAATGAATATAAATTAAGGCTATTTAGGGTGAAAAGCATGGATGAAAAGGGATTAATTAAATAAATGAATTAAATCTAATACATAGGCACATAGAATGTCTTATAGTTGATGTAGATCAGTAGAATAAGAATGGTCAAACTCAATAATTTAATCATAAGGGATTAAATAACTATATGATGAGTACTTCATTGATTCATATTTTTTGTTGATGAATAAAATTATCAACAATGACTACTAGAAGTTGTAGCATTTGACACACCATTATTCTCCCCAGATCCAGAGCGTTATTATCAAGTAATCATGAATTTCCAATTAGAGTAGGTATAACACTTATCTAAAAGATTATATGGCTCTATATTTAATCCTAGAAATCCATCAAAATGGATTAACTATTATGGAAAAATAATATGGATGTTTAATAAAATAATTATGTTAATTAATTAAATAATTATAAACACACCTGAAAATGATCGATTTATCTGAACACCCCATGATGAACAACATTCCGTTTGTGAAAGGGTAAAATCTATATTCCAAATTGAATAGAAATAATAGAATTTTGATCCAAGAATATTTTTACTAGTTATACTATTATTTTTAAAATACAATGTGTGGGGTATAAAATATATTTAACAGTTTTATAAAATTAATTCTTTCCACATGAGGCCTCAGAACCATCTACCATCTTAGAGTTTGTCTCTGAAAAATATTTCTATATATATTTCAACATCTTATAATGAAAAAAAATTTTTTCTAAATGATGTGTATATTTGAAGAGAATTAATTTTTTTGGACATTCAAAATGGTTTACCCTACCGGTTTGTGGACATGTTTGGTCCCCAATGATATATAAAAGTGGTCTCTTATTATTTATATTATTATAAATTAGACATATAAACACACATATATATATATTTCTTATTTTTTACATATTCAGACATGGAATTTCGAAAATGTGCATTGGGATGAGGGGTATATCTCTATATATAAGTGTGTGTCTATCGAATGTGAAATGTGTTTTGGTGGGGGAAATCTATGGTATGAATGTTTGTTTTACAAAGGATTATTATGTTTTTATAAAAATTTTATTTTCCAATTTACACAATGATTTTTTGTTTTGGAAATGGAAAAAAACTTATATTGGGATGGTACAATTGAAAATATGTAGTTTGAAATGTGATGTTTCCCTTGAAAGGGGATTATTTTATATGATGTATATTATACATTGGCTTTACCATATGATTTATTCTAATGGTGATTATGTTACTAGTAAATATTTGTGAAATTATATTATATTTAAGTGTTTTCTATGTTGATAAGAAACTTATCAATATTTATATACCATGGGATTCCTGGGAAGATTAGATGTATCCCTAGGTAGACATTCTACCAATGTTGAGATTACACACTGACTAGTTTCCCTATATAGATTACTTGAATTCCCATGATATGTTCCACTTAGTTAAATTGGGGGAGTGTGTCACTGAATTATTGGGTAGTGGTTCTTGATATATGATACCAATAAAAATTAATTACGAACAAATTTATATCCTAGTCCATGTATTTCTCATGAAGAACCAAATATCCGATGATAATTGTTTAAGGTATGCTCTTTGTTAATATCTTTTACAAAAAAATTATTGACATATTTATTTTCCTATCTTTTCTAATTAAATTGCTTACTTTATTTCATCTTTGTTTGTTAAAATGTGTTTTTATGCTGAATTATTCTTCTCAAATGGGTTTAAAAAGGAAAAAGGAAAATTATTAATTGGATTAACATCTTTCTATTTTTTGGGAAGTAATGGATAAACCTAATTTAGAAATTATATACAATCAAACTAGATTAAAATGTCTTCTCATTAAAGGTAATGAATAGTGTATTGATCCTTAGTTAAAATTCCTTCAAGGGGTTCTTATGATAACACCTATATTTCAATAATTTTATTAGTGGTATGTTTTTACATACCATTTCGTCTTGACCATGGGTCATTGTGTTTCTTATTTATGGGGTGGTGAAAATATAGTAACAAGAATGAAAGTATGTTTATAATTTAGTTTTATTTTCCATTAATTTTATGGTATTATCCACATTGGCTTTAACTTATTCCATTAGAAAGAGAGTAGATATCATTATGAGGGTTTATTATTAGCCATTAGAGAGGGTGTTCATATGGGGAGAGTTGTTTTTAGTTCTCTATTTTATTTTATATATTTAAAAGTTTTTATATTAGAATAGTGTTTTTTTATTTTTCTTCATTGCTGTATTACAATGTACAAATGCGTAATTAAAAAATTTTATTGACATTCCACTAAAAATTCATTCATTATTTTACTAGGATAAATAATTACCAAGTGGTATGTATTATATTCTTAAGAACATGTGCCATCCATTGGGGATCAGGAACGTTCTTCGGGTCTTTTCACAAACTGGTTCAAGAATCTGATGGAGGGATGACTTTTTATAGTTCATAATAAAATTACATATGAAGATGTGTCATATTTTTTTCTCTGTTGGATACTTAGATATCTCAAGAGTAGATATTGTTATTTGTGATTTTTGGTTGACAGTTATTGGATCGTTAGGGCTTAAGATATAGGTAATAAGTTTTGCCTTATCTACACCACTCATGATAAAACCTGAGTTTCAATCAGATGATGTGCTTTTGATTTTCATCGTTTATATTATGATGAAATAGAAGATGATATGGTAGAATATGGTGCACTCACATTATTTTTAAACCTTATGGGGCCTCATTTATTTTTGTATGTTACACTCCGTGACGATTATGTGGTTCAGACATGGTCGACCAAGCCATGTTGTCAAATCATGCATTGTCACTAGTCCATTCATGTATGGGATTATTTTATGTGTTGTCAGAAAATTGAATTTCTATTGATGTGTGATAAAAGGGTTTGGATTTCAAAATATTTTGGAATTAATTTTTTATTATTTTAAAATTTTTTGTATGTCTTTGAAAATGGTTATAAGGGGTTACAATTACATGGTAATTTGAAAAGGTGGACTTTTGTGACATGTAGTCTTTCTTCAAGATGATTTTTATGCTATTTGTAGGATTATCTGAATTTAGATCAACGAAAACATGTTTTTAAATATGTGTGATTGAATATATATTCCTAAATGAAATTATTTGTCTTTATAATGTTTCAGTAGGAGAATTTAATTTTTTTTGTATTTTTTTCAAAGATGGATTTATCAATTTAATATTGGTCACCGATTTTTTTTACATTTTATAGAATAGATGTTTAATGATGTTTGTTGGGATTAAAATGGGATGAAATTTTTTCAAAGGATTATTTCAAATGATTCTTCTGATAATTAAACATCAAATATGAAATTTTTTAATGAAAAATTGGAAGTTGAATTTGTTTTTTTTGGATTTTGTGAGTTATGTTTTAAGATTTAGTTTATAATTATTATGGGGAATAACTTATTTCTATTTGGTAATCATGGATTTCTATATTAATATTTTGTGATATTTGTGTATTCTCTAGAAAAATATCTATAATTATTGGATATCCAATCTATCAGATTTCTCCCTCTATTTCCAAGGTGATGATTGGTTTTGGGGATATAATTGGATATTGTTTAGTGATTTGGTGTTGTTGATTTTTATGTAACTAAAGTCTTAATGAAATTATGAATTAGTTTTTTTGGGGTATCCTCATGAAAAGTACATCGGGGTCATTAACAAATTTAGTGATCATTAATTTTGACAGGCTTCATTCCTTAGTGTTACTAATGTTTTTATGGTAAATTTCATAGGTGATTGGTCTAGAAGATAGGGATGGGTACTATATTTTTCTGATTATTTGGGTCTTTCATGGGTTTGTCTTATGAGGGTTAGTCCCAAGTTTTCCTCCGTAGATCTGAGACAGTAGACCATATTAATATTGACGATGCATGTCTATTTAGGTAATTAGTAGTCCTTTTATACATCCTTAAAATTATTATTTTTCACATATTTCCTTTATTCTAGGTCATAACACTTTGAGTTGCTGGGGTTATCATGATTTTTTGTTTTTTTGGGTGGTTCCATGTTTGAGATGTTCTAAGTCTTGAGAATCGCATTGAAAATGGTTGGGTGACAATGGTTTCTAATTATATCATTATTTTATTTTCTTATTTCTTCTTCCTTTGGGGGTTTTATGTTTATATTTTACAATTCAGTATCAGGTCTTGTTGGCATCATTTAACTTACTTTGTTTTTTGAATTATATTTTCAAAATAATATTCCCTTTGAAAAACTATTAATCATGTTGTTGGGAAGTGGTTCTGTTTTTAATTCCATTCATCATTTCATCATGTTCCGAACTCTGGTTATGTCTCATTAGGGATTTTTGTTTTGGAAAACCAATGTTCGACTTGAGTTTTAATATGGTGGGGAGGCCACCATTGAATGATATCATGGTGAAGATGTTCTTCAAGCCTTCTCGATGGGGAAATTATTTATGTCTAAAACAATTGGAATTAGTCATAATAGGTTAGGGGTCTGTGATTGTGGTACATGTGATTTATTCTTGTAGATGTCCGAAGTAGACCATGATCTGCCTATTTGGCTATTTCTATGTTAGGGGTTGGGGGTTCCTTTTTTGTGTTTTGTTTAGATATGTTTGATTATATTTCTATTTTTTACATCATTTTGTGACTGATTATTTCAGTATTACTAACTATATCCTTGGATATTGGGTCTATTTTCATCGATAATCTATTTATATATATTTTTTTATTTTTGGAAATTTGGGTTTTTATGGGAATGTGAGTTGTAGTTGTTCCACCTTTGATTCATTTTGTGTACTGGTCCATCCTTACTTTTCAAATGATAAACTGAGTATATATGGTATTTTAGAAATAGAATGTGTAATAGAGGATATAATATTTATAGTTGGACGATTATTTGTTAATTAATTTTAGTTATTTGATTCTTTTTATATTTTTTTAGTTTTAATCTCAATTTTTTTTAAAATATTAATTTTGGGGTCTTTTAGAATACGTGTGACAGTGGATTAATGTTATTAAAAATTGATCATAGACCATGTGGGGGAGTATTCAATATTTTAGAGACAAAAACATGAATGATGCATAGTCTCCCAAACTATGAAGCCTTCCCCAGAATGACCCTCTAGTGGTCGAACTGTGGGCACACTGTTGACACATGATTTGACAGAACATGCAGTCAAACCTTACATAGTCACTAGATGGAAATTTTTTTAAAAAAAATTCTAGAATTAATTTTAATAATTAAAACCCCTATAGGGGTATGTCCCTCTCATTACACTGTCTCTCTCAACACACCCATATTAAGATCTAGGTTTGTCATATCACTCCCCCATTCCCCATCACTTGTCGATTATTTCTCATCCTCATTCCTGAAGTGATCTTCTAAGGTACTGATTTATCATTCACTACCCATCCCTCTTCTTTTTTATTTTATATTTTTGGGTTTCTGTACTCTACCCTTTGGTTTTCATAACTTAGTATAACTCTATCTAGAATGTGGAGTTTTGGGGTTAATCAAGGACCACATAGTTTGACAGGACTGATTTGTTGTCCGTTCAATGTACTGTTATCAAAGGCAAAATGGTCTATAAGAATTCCTGATAGGGGGTTTTTCAATTTTATTTGAGCCCAATTTTAAATATGATCATTTATGACTATTTTTTTATAATATTTTCCCAGATTTCATTTAACATCATTTAGGAAGATTTAACTCACCCTTGCCAAAGGTTTCACATTCTTCATCAGGTTGAGATAGGTTACACTATGTATGAGACATTAAATTGGAATATATGATTTCATGGAATTATACATATGTCTTTTCATTTTATTAAAAAATATAAATTAGAAAAAATGGTTAATATTGAGGCAACTAATTTATATTTGGTTTTAAATGTTTATCTTATGTTTCTCCAACTATATCTTCTTTCTAAAAACAAATTTCAATAATTTTTTGGAAAGATGAGCCCGTTTGATGATTTTTTAATTTTAAAATTATATAAAATGTGTGGGTTTGATAATAGTCAATTTTTCATTTCAATTTATCCAGGGTTTACGAAAATCTTGATAAAATGATTTGTCCCCAAACAACTGAAAAATGGTTCCAAATTCTCTACAGTCTTTTTAATAATACATACTCAAATAGAGATATATATATTTTGGTTCCCTCATTAAAAATATTCACACATGAAAATGTGAATATTATCATTATGAAAAGGGATATATATATATATATATATATATATCTGTATATGTGTCTATGTGTTATGTTTTTTATGGGACATGTAAGAAATTCTATAAAAGGTGGCCTTACAAATAAACAATATTTTCATCTACAAAACTAAGGATAGGTGAGGTAATTTAAATGTTAATGGAAATGAGAACCGATATTAAGGTATGCCGCAAATACTAAAAATTTATTATGTGAAATGTGATTTAGGATTGGTAAGGGGCATGTTATTTATGACGTAACATGGAATGGGGAGGTAATTAAGTTGGATACCAAAGGTTATATAGTGAATAGATGTTTTTTAAAATTTTATGATATGTATGTGTATGTTATATTGAAAAAAAAACAAGATTCCATTTATTTCTCAACATAATTATTTGGTAGTTTGGTGGGAGCCCTAGGTAAACATGTTTCATTAGTCTAGATTATGAGTTGACTAGTTTACCTGAGTAGATAACTAAAATTCCCATTGTATTTTCCCATTTTTAGATCTGGGGAGGTTTTTGATGAGTGACTGAGTGGTGATTGATAATAATCAACATGAGTATATATTTATTATTCTTTTATTTATCTTTTTTTTCAAGTACATATTGAACAAATCCTAATATCACATATCAACCTTTTTTTATACACACTTATTTTATCTTTTTTAACACATTTCTGGAATTATTTCATATAATATGTTTTCTTATCGAAATATTTATTTCATTCCATGTTCATTTAGGGAAATTGGGTTTTGGAAAGATTATCATTCATAGTTAATTAATTTTAAAAAGGAAAAAGGGAAATTACATTTTAGAAGTATAAGCATTCTTCTTTTTTTAAATGTATGAGAACCCCAAATTTTCCATATTTTATATTTTCAAAATTGATTGAATTGATTTCTCTTTAAAGCTATGTCATAGGTTGTGTTTTTTTATTCATATTACCTACTATGAATTTTTATGCTCACACCAATATCTCTACATTTTTTAAATTGTAGGTTTTTTCTAACAAACTGGCCTCCCCCATGGGGTGTTGTAGTTCTTATTTATTGTACAGTGAATCATATTCTCAAAAGCGGGATGGTATGTCTATAGTTCATTTATATGTTTTGTATATTTTATATTATTTTATACATAGTGTTTTACTAAATTTTATTAATGAGGGTTGCTATAGTTTCAATTAAAAGAAGACTGGATATTATAGGTGGTAATTTTGTTTCTTTAATGAGAGGGTATTTTTAGGGTGAGTGAGATATTTGGTGGTCAATATTGTTTCGTTTCATTACTAGTTTTGATATTTGGTCTCTATTTTTTTACTTTTATATAGTGTGGATATACAATGTGTGGAAAATTCATCCTTGAATTTTGTATACATTCATCATCTACAATATTTAATTATTTAATTAGAGAAATAATTCCCAATTAGTGAATCCTTTAATAGTGGGAACTTCAGCCTAACTACGGGGATCGAGAACATACATCATGCCTTTTCATGAACCTAGTTGGGAATATAAGATTGTGACTGATCCATTTGGTTTGAGGAATGTTTCATTATAACTGGATCAATGAATATACCCTGACCACAATATCCGAAATTCCATTCACTTCCATCCCATGAATTGGATATCACAATATTACTCTCACTAGAAGAAAATCTAAAACACAAACCGTTATCCATTCATATCATCTATGAATGGATACCATTGAATTCACTAACATCAATTATATTATAAGTACTATTCACATAGATGATAAACAGTTCAATTACCACCATATGACTTCCCTTACACTACTCCCTCATCACCAACACTAATTAGATTGTTGAGAATAATAGGGAATACATTTTTATATCTATTTGTATAGCTGATTCCCACTCATTATATTGAAGACATGTTAGGATTTATTGAATAATCATATATATACTAGGAGTACAATATGATTTCATTGATGAATACCACAACAAACCCATTCATTTAAAATTTCACTTCTAACTATTGGGACTTGTCAAACCCATCAAATGGCCTCGATCCACCCTGTTTGCAATAATATGATCACTCCCACATTAATTCTCTACATACTCATGGACACATGCCATCCTAAATTGTATCAAGATTACTCTCCCATAACATATGATCCTAAAGAAAAACTATATAATATATAACCAAATGTTCATGCCTTTAATATCACATTAACACATGTCTCTCTTACATACTCTTCTAACAAAACATAGATAACCCTTGATGCTTTCCAAAACAAAAGGAAACTACCCAAGAAAAAAAATCATTTCATACTATCAAAAAATAAGAACCATTTGAGTGTTCCTATAGGATCATGAATTCTATCCCATCCTTCCAAAAGACTCATCTAGAGTTGTCTTGGACAGGACCTAACTTGTATTTCCATTAAAAAACTGCATGTGCTATGGAAGAATAATTACAGCATTACCTTTTAATATTTAAGAAACTATACCGAACTATGTTCCCTATAACAAAAGAGTCATTATGTTGTTATTAATCGATAAATAGTTATTGTTTTTCTATGCTAAAATGCAAAATGTATACCTGACCTATATAGTCACATACCAAGTAAAATCACATAAATAAACCACATACCATTAATCACATGTTTTCATCTGAGTCCTACTCATAATTGTCAGAAACATATTACCTAAAAATTCAATAGTTGAGCTCCCCTCTATAAACCAACCACAAGGCCAAAACACTACTGCATGAGTTCTATTCAAAAAGAAAATGAATCCAATGCACATAAACCCCATACTAGGATGGAAAAGTTACAATATTTTCAAAAAATACACCCATGCATCCATAACTAAAATGCAGATAAGACAAAAAAACATAACCCAGGTGTCAATCTCTAAGTCATATTACACTAAATCCATAAACTACAGTAATGATAAGAATTACTCTAGGATCTCCCACATATCCTAACTAGTAATGTCTCATGACTAGTATGATGGTATATCTTAGTAGGCATAAAACAAATCATTTAAATAAATTTCTCTTGGGGAATCAATAATACTCCCATATTGGTTTTTCATGTTTTCAATATGTCAAAATACCCATATGTGGGGTATCATATGCACATGGAGTCGTATTCCAAACCAATCGATGAAAACTATGGGACTCGTCTCCTTTGATAATCTACACAAAAAACCACCCCCATGAAAAATGTAACATCCCAAGTAAGTAATGAGTAATAGATATTTTTATCTATGTCTATTAATGAATTAGATAGTGTTTTAGAGGCTTAAAATTAAAATAAATACAATCTTAAGCATGGAATACACTAATATTCTTAAAAGATTGTTTTACTGCCTTTTGATGGAAAACCATTTTGAAATCTATATTTTGAAAATTTTATAAGCTATGTTTGTCAAAATAAACTTATTTTTTATGATTGGGACATCAAAATTTACTTTGTGTGAATTTTTGGTATTTTTCAGACAATGGTCATTTTTTAATGAATAGTGAAAAATACTGCATTTTACATCAAAACTGCTTTTTAATCTAATTTATTTATATGATTAGATTATCTATTGAATTGGTTTTTATGTGAAATTAGAATATATTTTTACCATTTAATCCAATGGTGGTCATTGGAATCAATTTCACTTTGAAATTGGACTTAAACCGGTGTCAATATTTTGATATTTATTGTTTCATAAAAACATGCTATTTGTCATGACAACGGGAATTAATTATTAAATTAATTAATTTGACTTATATGTTTTGAATTTTGTAAAATAGACTTCATTTTTGAATTCGGAATATCAAATATATCTTAGGGTGAATTTTTTTATTTTTCTGAAAAACTTCAATTTTTGAGGAATAGCGAAACCACTAAGTGGTACTTATAAAAACTGATTTTTCGTTTAAATGAAATTCTACCACTTCTGTGTTTTGAATTTCAAAAATCCGACATATGTGGTTTCCATTAAGAAGTAAAATGTGGTTCAATGAGATTAAAATAATTTTTTGGTGAATAGTAACTTTTAAGTTCTTAATCGCGATTAGAGGTAATTAGTGTAGTTCTAGGTAAAAATAATGCTTTAATAAAATGAGATGAGCTTGACACATTTCCTACCCTCATTTGAAGTGTCATGTCCGACCAAGAAAATCCATGGGTCAACTTGGGGACCCCATGCAACCACTTTGGTTGGGAAATGACATAAATAACTTTTTATTTAATGTAAAAGTAAAAATGACACAAACATGAGATGTTTTACTAAAACAATTTTTACATGGGGTTATAAAGATAATAATTTTTATTATAAATATTAATTGGAAAGATAAAAAGATTTCCTACATCATAGTAGTTTTTTTATAATTTTTAGACTTTAAATAAATTAAATTATTTATGACATCATGATGATGCAGCGATGACCTCATTATTTAACGATTTAAATAAAATGGAATGATAATGTAAAATCTAAGACCTACACATGGCCAAAACCTACTGTATGGGTGGATTTAGAACACTTATCACCTTATCCTCGAAACACATCAATGTGGGACCTCTTAAATCTGAATACCATTTTAAAATAAAGTGACTTTTCATTACCTTCCAAGAGTGCCCCTCCTCCCCTCTTATAAAAGGCCCCCACCTCTACCTCCTTACCCACACTCTAAAAAACATTTGGATCGGCCAAACCCTACCCATTTTGTCTCTACACTTCCATCTCTTACTCATTGAATCCTCACATTGGTCATAAGTCTTCCCAAGGAAGGCTTTTAGCTCAAATCCAAGAGAGTTACCCGATTTTAAGGTAATGTCTTCTTTTGAGTCCTTTTGTTTGATTTTGCTTCTACAACCCCCTAAACTCTTTTTATTCTTTTCTTTTGTAACAAATAAAGTATACTAAATATACTAAGATGTTTTTATAAGAAGTATTAAAGCTACACTTACACACACCTACATCTAATGGTTAAAGGACATACTATTTCCGTGGATGGTGAATTTATGCCTCCCGAAACGATGATTGTTCAACATTATTTTAACACCTTCAAAGGTTGAAATTAAGATGAAAATATATTTATATATGATATACAATATTTTTATATTTTCCTTAAGTTTCTGTATTTTTCATTTTGGGCATACCTTTATGGTTTCCATTACGGGTAAACGCGATATCTTCATTCAAGGAAGTGCGGACTACCGCCCCCTCAAAGTGATTTGATTCGTTAAATACCATATGTGGGACATATAAAGGATGTAACTATGATATTACATATGATATTATACTGGAATTATAATATACCTTTATATCATTATGATTTCATTCTATAAAAATCCAAATTAGAAATGAAAGTAGCGTTCATGCGTACGTACGGCTTACCGTCTCCATGAACGGTGCATTTCATTTCTTACCTCTAAATGTTATATAATATTATAAATGCATGAATGTACTGGATATATATGATACCTACATCATGAATACCATTCTGGATATAGTGGATACATGAACAACATGTAATTGTAAGAAGTCCACTTTCGACTTAAGAACCAAATATCGACAAAACAAACATTATTAACTTAAATGGTTACATAATGTTTATAACATGGAAATAAGTGATATAAAAGGAATAATGAACGTTAAAAAGGTTATTAATCAAGTAGAAATTAACTCAAGTTTATTATTTAGGAGATTAAAGAACGACTGCGTCAAGTCGGACCCGAGGTATGGGACTTCGTCTCAATCTCCTTTCATTGAGGCATATTTTGTTTTATCCACAACCTTATTTTATACGGTGTATAAACCCCTTTTACTTTTACGTTTATCCAAAAGGAATCTTTTTTATATGAAACGTTTTACTAAATGAAAAAAGGGAATGTTTTTGTCGTACGTATGCGGCGACAACGACTTCTCCACCGCCGTGACCATTATTTGAGTTTCGGCTTCCTCTACAAGCCATACTTTCTTTTAAAAGAAAAATAAATACCATGTTTTACTTTTATTTTGTTTTGGTATTGAAAATGGTTTTCATAATGTTTTTATATCAATGTGTTGTATTGATATCTTGTGATTGAAAGGTGGAAATGTTATGTTTCCTTTATGCATGTTTTATGTGATACGATTATGTTGGGGTTCTTGGGGATTATTATGAATACAGGTGGTTCCGTGATAAATTAAGGGCGGGTGAGCCCAATATAGCTCTCCAATGCATTGGGTAATGTGAAGGAGTGTAACGTTAAGGTTTCTCCGAAGAGATTTAGGTAATATACTGTGATGGGTATTCCAAACGTAACCAAGAGGGTTAATCCCTATGTAAGAATGTTATGAATGCCTCAAGTTGCCTTTATGTCTTATGAATTCTATGATTTACTCATGATTTGATGAGGTATGTTAATGTGCTTATGTTTTATGGGTAAAGTATGATTTCATTCTTATGTATATATGTACCCATGTTTCCTTTCCATATTTTTATATCCCTTACTGAGCTTTTTATTCTCATACCATGTTTTTTTGAAATGTTTTTCACAGGTCAAGGGAAAGGTACATGATATGAAAATAGTGTCAAGGAAGTGTCAAGAAAGAATCCATGTTTTATTTTAATTATGTTTCCATTGATGGGAAATAATAATACTATCTTTATGTAACCACTTTGTTTATATGTGGAATGTAATGAAAGTTTTATGATCTAATTCTCTAAAACTCTAAAACCAAGAAGATCATCAATGTGTAATCTTGTAATAACTCAAGATTAAGTAAGGGATAAGGCTGGGGCCTTATAGTTGGTATCACGGGTCAGTTTAGATAACTTTAGGAGTTAGAATTCTATTAAATGATTATCCAAATTTTTTTTATGGTCAAATTGAAGTGATATAGTATTTGAAGATTACCATGTTGCTTTATCTAAGACATGTTTGTTCAGAATGGTTTTCCGTAGAGGAAACAGGGAAGCAGTGCTAGGAAGGCATGTAGAAGGAAATAACCTTCCGAATCAGAATCCTGAGATGGTCGGAATTAGAACTGAACATTTTGTTGTAGTAATGGCACAATTGACTCAAGCGATAAATGGCGGTGGTATCCATACACGAGATCAGCCAGATCAACCACAGAGGAACATGTCAGTGGTGGAACATTTCATGAGGCAACATCCCCCATCATTCATAGGATCATCTGACCCTGTGCTAGCTGAAGGGTGGATTAAAGCACTGGAGAAGATTTTTGATGTCATGGGGTGTTCAGACAATCAAAAGGTTAGTCTTGCAATTTATTGTTTGGAGGGTGAAGTAGATCAGTAGTGGTCGATGATTAAAAATATCAGGGACGCTGATGAGATTGATGCTCTCGACTGGGATGAATTCAAAGGTATGTTTCTTGAGAAGTATTTTCGTAAGGCTGTTTGAATTAGGATGGAAAAGCAATTCTTTGAATTGAGGCAAGAGGAAGACTCAGTGGCATCCTATGAAGAATGGTTCACTCGATTGGCAAGGTATGCACCAAATTTTATCCGAGACCTTGATAGTAAAATCAATCGTTTTTACTCACGATTAAATCCAAAATATCGAAGGGCATTAGCTTCT
This sequence comes from Viscum album, assembly GCA_963277665.1. NCBI lineage: Eukaryota > Viridiplantae > Streptophyta > Magnoliopsida > Santalales > Viscaceae > Viscum > Viscum album. Next base: position 626,421,973 of record OY728165.1, read on the forward strand.
TGTGAGTTTAAAAGTTATGAAAAGCTTGTTAGATGTGCTGAGAATGTGGTAATGGAGTTTTCTGATGATCAAGTGTTCTATAACAACCAGCAGAAGAAAATCCCAAGGTGGCAAGAGAAAGAGAAGAATTCTTGAAAAAAGTCTGATGGTAAGAAATCTAAGTTTCCAATTTGTGATAAATGTGGCAAAAGGCATGCTGGGGAATGTCTTCTCAATTCTGGAAAGTGCTACCAATGTGGTAAGATGGGATATAAGGCTCGTGATTGCACTGAAAAAGATCAAGGTGAAGCTAAGACCAAATTTGATTTATAGTTAGTGAAATGTTATAAGTGAAATGAGATGAGTCACTATGCAAACGAGTGTCCGACAAAGAGCTTGGGTGATGGGAAGCAGTTAGACTACAAGGAGAAAAGGGTGGTGAAATCCTTTGCAACTACTTCAGTAGATGTTGGGCCATCAAATGAAGTTGTATCAGGTACTTTCTTTGTTTTTTCAGATTATGCTAGTTGTTGTTTGATTCGGGGTCTACACATTCTTTCATCTCTGAAACCTTTTCTAGTAAAATGGGAATACCATCTCAAGAAATGAATCCTGAACTTTTGGTAAAAACACCTGGGAGAAATATTGAGGCAAAAAGAATTTATAAGAATCTTCCTATCCTTATCTATGGAAAGAACCTACTTTCAAACCTTATTGTTCTACCTCTAGTAGAGTTTTATGTTATCCTGGGTATGAATTGGCTCTCTATTTACCATGCTAAGATTGACTATAGAGCTAAAGAAGTTTCTTTTCAGAAAGACTTTCAGTTTGTGTAGAATAATGAACCCTTACTGTTGATAACTTATCAAGAGGCCAAGAAACTTGTAAAAGATGGAAATTAATGTTAACTTGCCCACATCATTGAAAATAAAGGAACTATTCAGATTAATGATGTGCCAGTGGTAAATGAGTATCCTGAGGTTTTTCCTAATGAGTTTCCTAGAATAATACCAAATCATGAAGTTGAGTTTATTGATGACTTAGTTCCTGATGCTAAGCCAATTTCAAAACCCCTTATTGAATGGCTCAAATTGAACTTTTAGACTTGAAGGAGAAATTGTAAGATTTATTAGAGAAAGGTTTCATTCGACCTAGCACATCACCATGGTGTGATCCTGTTTTATTTGTTAAAAAGAAAGATGGTTCAATGAGACTTTTCATTGATTATAGAGCCTTGAATAACATCAATATTAAGAACAAATATCCTTTTCCTCATATCGATGATTTGTTTGATCAGCTCCAGGGAGCTCAGTATTTTTCAAAGATTGACTTGAGATTGGGGTACCATCAGCTGAAGGTAAAGGAAGAATATGTTCCGAAGACTGTGTTCCATACAAGATATGGCCATTATGAATTTGTAGTAATGCCTTTTGGGATAACCAATGTAGCTGCTGTATTCATGGACTTAATGAATAGAATTTTCCATGAGTTCTTGGATAAGTTTTTGGTGGTTTTAATTGATGATATTTTGGTGTTTTCTAAAAGTAAAGAGGAGCATGAATGACATTTAAGGGTTATCTTGCAAACCTTAAAAGAAAAGAAACTGTATGGAAAATTCAATACGTGTGAGTTTTGGTTGCAACAAATTTCTTTCCCTGGTCATATTGTTTCTAAAGATGGGATAACTGTTGATCCTGCAAAAACAAAGGTTGTTGAAGAATGGCCAAGACCCACAAATGTAACAGAGATTCATAGCTTCCTTGGTTTGGAAGGCTATTACCGAAGGTTTGTTAGAAATTTTTCACGGTTATCTAGTCCAATGACTAAGCTAACTCAGAAGGGTGTTAAGATTATCTGGATAAAAGAATGTGATGATTTTTTTCAAGAATTGAAAAAAAGATTGGTGAATGGTTCAGTTTTGGCACTACCTTCCAGGAATGGTGAGTTTGTTATATACAGTGATGTTTCATTGAAAGGACTTGGTTGCGTCCTAATGCAGAATGCTCATGTAATTGCTTATGCTTCACGACAATTGAAAACTCATGAGGTAAATTACCCTACACATGATTTGGAATTAGCTGCTATTATTTTCACTTTAAAAATTTGGAGGCATCATTTTTATGGAGTAAAGTGTGAAATATATACTGATCACAAAAGTTTAAAGTATATATTCACTCAGAAAAAGTTAAACATGAGACAGAGGAGATGGATGGAATTAATCAATGATTATGATTGTACACTTCATTACCATCCAGGAAGAGAAAATAAAGTGGCTGATGCATTGAGTCGAAAAATTAATGCTTCATTAGAAATGTTGTGTTTGGAACATGATCCTTTGGTCAAGGATTTGATGAAATTTGGCATAGAAGTTGTTGGTGCAGGAAGTTCTTCTATTTTGTTTCAGGTATCAGTGAGATCATCTATATCAGATAGAATCAAGCAAGCACAGAAGAAAGACAGTGAGTTGCAGAAAAAGGTAGAGCTGGTTCAGAAAGGTAAGTTTCCTGAATTTAACATTGATAATGATTGCGTTTTGAGATTTGGGAAGAGATTGTGTGTGCCTTGAGACTCACAGTTGAAGAGAGAGTTGTTATGTGAAGCTCATAGTTCTCCATTTTCAGTTCATCCTGGCAGTACTAAGATGTACCAAGATCTGCGGGAGTATTACTGGTGGGATGGAATGAAAAGAGATATTGCTGATTTTCTTGTGAAGTGTTTGACATGTCAACAGGTTAAAGCAGAGCGGCATTTACTGAAAGGGATGCTTCAGCCTTACCAGTTCCAGAGTGTAAATGGGAGAATATATCCATGGACATTTTTGTGGGATTACCGAAGACATCTCAAGGTAATAATGCAATCTGGGTTATTGTTGATCGCTTGACTAAATCTGCTCATTTCCTTTCTATACGAGATACTTTTTCCCTAGATCAACTTTCCCGTTTTTATCTTAAAGAGATAGTCAGGTTACATGGAGTTCCACTCTCCATTGTATCTGATCGTGATCCCAGGTTCACTTCTGACTTTTGGAAATGCCTTCAGAAGTCGTTGGGTACTGAATTAAATTTTAGTACAACTTTTCATCCTCAATCAGATGGGCAGTCAGAATGAACAATTCATACATTGGAGGATATGCTACATTCTTGCTCTATGGATTATCAGAGAAGTTGGGACCAACATCTTTCTTTGGTTGAATTTTCATATAATAACAGTTTTCATTCCAGTATACAGATGGCACCATTTCAGGCATTATATGGGAAGAGGTGTCGAACTCCATCTTTCTGGGATGAAGTGGGTGAAAGGAAGTTGATGGGACCAGAATTGGTAGAAGAGATGTCAGAAAAAGTTCAGCTGATTCAGAAGCACATGAGAACAGCTCTGAGTAGGTAGAAGAGTTATGCGGATAACCGGAGGAAGGATCTATCTTTCGAGGTAGGTGATCATGTTTTTTCAAGGTTTCTCCTTGGAAAAGTGTGATGAGATTTGGTAAGAAAGGAAAGGTGAGTCCAAGGTTTATTGGACCATATGAAATTCTGGAGAGAGTTGGATCAGTTGCATACCAGGTGGCTTTACCTCCGAGTTTATCTCAGGTACACAATGTTTTTCACGTTTCGATGTTGAGAAAAGATATGCCAGATCCATCTCATGTTTTGAGTCCAGAGGTAGTTCAGCTGGAAGAGAACCTATCTTATTAGGAACAACCGGTCCAGATTCTTGGCCACAAGGAGCAAGTTTTACAGAATAAGGTGATTAATCAGGTAAAGGTTTTGTGGAAAAACCACATGATGGAAGAGGCAACATGGGAATCTGAAAATGCAATGAGGGATAAGTACCCACATTTATTCGATAAGTAAATAAATTGCGGGGACACAATTTTAAAAAGGGGAGAAGGATGTAACAGCCCAAGTAATTAATGAGTAATAGATATTTTTATCTATGTCTATTAATGAATTAGATAGTGTTTTAGAGGCTTATAATGAAAATAACTACAATCTTAAGCATGAAATACACTAATATTCTTAAAAGATTGTTTTACTGACTTTTGATGGAAAACCATTTTTAAATATATCTTTTGACAATTTTATTATCTATGTTTGTCAAAATAAACTTATTATTTATGATTGGGACATCAAAATTTACTTTGTGTGAATTTTTGGTATTTTTAAGACAATGTTCATTTTTTAATGAATAGTGTAAAATACTGCATTTTACATCAAAACTGCTTTTTAATCTAATTTATTTTTATGATTAGATTATCTCTTGAATTGTTTTTGAAGTGAAATTAGAATATATTTTTACCATTTAATCCAATGGTGGTCATTGGAATCAATTTCACTTTGAAATTGGACTTAAACTGGTGTCAATCTTTTGATACTTATTATTTCATAAAAACACGCTATTTGTCATTATAGCGGGAATTAATTATTAAATTAATTAATGTGACTTATATGTATTGAATATTTCAAAATGGACTTCATTTTTGAATTCAGAATATCAAATATAGCTTAGGGTGAATTTTTGGTATTTTTCTGAAAAACATCAATTTTTGATGAATAGTGAAACCACTAAGTGGTACTTATAAAAACTGATTTTTCGTTTAAATGAAATTATACAACTTCTGTGTTTTGAATTTAAAAAATCCGACATACGTGGTTTTCATTAAGAAGTAAAATGTGGTTCAATGAGATTAAAATAATTTTTTGGTGAATAGTAACTCTTAAGTTCTTAATCGTGATTAGAGGTAATTAGTGTAGTTTAAGGTAAAAATAATGTTTTAATAAAATGAGATGAGCTTGACACATGTCCAACCCTCATTTGATGTGTCATTTCATAACAAGAAATTCCATGGGTCAACTTAGGGACCCCATGGAGCCACATTGGTTGAGAAATGACATAAATAACTTTTTATTTAATGTAAAAGTAAAAATGACACAAACATGAGATGTTTTACTAAAACAATTTTTACATGGGGTTATAAAGATCAGAGTTTTGACTATAAATAGTCATTGTAAAGATAAAAGGATTTCCTACATCATAGTAGTTTTTTTATAATTTTTAGACTTTAAATAAATTAAATTATTTATGACATCATGATGATGCAGCGATGACCTCATTATTTAACGATTTAAATAAAATGGAATGATAATGTAAAATCTAAGACCTACACATGGTCAAAACCTATTGGATGGGTGGATTTAGAACCCTTATCAACTTAAACTCCAAACAAATCAATGTGGGACCTCTTAAATCCGAATACCATTTTAAAATAAAGTGACTTTTCTTTACCTTCCAAGAGTGCCCCTCCTCTCCTCTTATAAAAGACCCCCACCTCTACCTCCTTACCCACACTCCCAAAGCCTTTCGCTCGGCCAAACCCTGCCCATTTTGTCTCTCCACTTCCCTCTCTTACTCCATGAAGCCTCAAATTTGGCAGAAGTCTTCCCAAGGAAGCCTTTGAGCTCAAATCTAAGAGAGTTACCCGATTTTAAGGTAATGTCTTCTTTTGAGTCCTTTTGTTTTATTTTGCTTCTCCAACCCCCTAAACTCTTTTTATTCTTTTCTTTTGTAACAACTCCAGTATCCTCAATATACTAGGATGTTGTTATAAGAATTATTTGAGCTACACTTACACACACCTACATCTAATGGTTAAAGGACATACTGTTTCCGTGGATGGTGAATTTATGCCTCCCGAAATGATGATTGTTCAACATTCTTTTAACAACTTCAAAGGTGTCCATTAAGATGTCACTATATTTATATATGATATATAATATGTTTATGTTTTCCTTAAGCTTATGTATTTTTCATTTTGGGCATTCATTTATGGTTTCCATTATGGGTAAACACGATATCTTCATTCAAGGAAGTGCGGACTACCGCCCCCTCAAAGTGATTTGATTTGTTAAATACCATATGTGGGACGTATAAAGGATGGAAATATGATATTATATACGATATTATACTGGAATTATAATATACCTTTGTATCATTATGATTCCATTCTATAAAAATACGAAATAGAAATGAAAGTAGCGTTCATGCGTACGTACGACTTACCGTCTCCATGAACGGTGCATTTCATTTCTTACCTCTAAATGTTATATAATATTATAAATTCATGAATGTACTGGATATATATGATATATATGATATCTACATCATTAATACCATTCTGGATATAATGGATACATGAACAACATGTAATTGTAAGAAGTCCACTTTCGACTTAAGAACCAAATATCGACAAAACAAACATTATTAACTTAAATGGTTACATAATGTTTATAACATGGAAATAAGTGATATAGAAGGAATAATTAACTTTAAAAAGGTTCTTAATCAAGTATAAATTAACTCAAGTTTATTATTCGGGAGATTAAAGAACGACCGTGTCAAGTCGGACCCGAGGTATGGGACTTCCTCTCAATCTCCTTTCATTGAGGCATATTTTGTTTTATACACAACCTTCTTTTATACGGTGTATAAACCCCTTTGACTTTTAAATTTATCCAAAAGGAATATTTTTTATTCGAAGCGTTTTACTAAACAAAAAAGGGAATGTTTTTGTCGTACGTATGCGACGACAACGACTTCTCCACCGCCGTGACCATTATTTGAGTTTCGGCTTGCTCTACAAGCCATACCTTTTTTTTAAAAGAAAAATAAATACCATGTTTTACATTTCTTTTGTTTTGGTATTGAAAATGGTTTTCATAATGTTTTTATATCAATGTGTTGTATTGATATCTTGTGATTGAAAGGTGTAAATGTTATGTTTCCTTTATTCATGTTTTATGTGATACGGTTATGTTGGGGTTCTTGGGCATTATTATGAAGACGGGTGGTTCCGTGATAAACTAAGGGCGGGTGAGCCCGATATATCTCTCCAATGCATTGGGTAACGTGAAGGAGTGTAACGTTAAGTTTTCTCCGAAGAGATTTAGGGAATATACTGTGATGGGTATTCCAAACGTAACCAAGAGGGTTACTTCCTACGTAAGAATGTTATGAATGCCTCAAGTTACCTTTATGTCTTATGATTTCTATGATTTATTCATGATTTGATGAGGTATGTTAAAGTGCTTATGTTTTATGGGTAAAGTATAATTTCATTATTATGTATATATGTACCCATGTTTCCTTTCCATATTTTTATATCCCTTACTAAGCTTTTTATGCTCATCCCATGTTTTTTTGAAATGTTTTTCACAGGTCAAGGTAAAGGTACATGATATGATGATAGTGTCAAGGAAGTGTGAAGAAAGAATCCATGTTTTATTTTAATTATGTTTCCATTGATGGGAAAAAAGAATACTATCTTTATGTAACCACTTTGTTTATATGTGGAATGTAATGTAAGTTTTATGATCTAATTCTCTAAAACTCTAAACCCGAAAAGATCCTCAATGTGTAATCTTGTAATAACTCACGATTATGTAAGGGATAAGGCTGGGGCCTTATAAAAAAAGCCACACAAAAAACCTCAAAGAATAATAACCAATAATGGTATAACTATTTTATACCTAGGTCAAGCCATCCCACCAGGGTCCTAAAACCTTATATTCCAAAATACCAAAAAATACTCCTCATTGTGGAGCCTTTTATGAGATATTTACATTAATTTTCCTCATATAAGAATCCATGTACATATCAGATGAGCTAGTTTGAATTACACCAAGAACCTATATAGGAAAGAATTAGATGTGTTGTTGTTGAAACATTAATCAAATGTTCCTCATTTAACAATGAAATCACACAATATAAGGTTTATATGTGTTTTGAATCCTTCATGCCTGATATGATGCAATATATACCGCATATCTTGACATTCCCTAAGTCAATACTCAATCATATGATACTTTAAACCACGAAAATTGGTCAAAATACATCAAAATTTGTCAAATCTAAATGAAATGTGTTTATATTGAACTAAAAAATACAAATATAAAATCACAAATCAGAACAGCAATCCTAACTGTGGTAACCTAGAATTATTACCAATAAATGGGTTCCTGACATAATAGTCTGATATCTATAACATTCTTCAATGCATTCAAATATCTCAATTATAAAAAATCCTTAAAGGTAAAAATAAGGGAAAAAATACTCAAAGACCACATTGTAACAGACCATCCTAGGATTGAATGAACTGATTCCATGAGTATGTTTACTAATTTAACTATATTACAACACCTTCTATTCGAGAGGCTTCTTACTTGAAAAAGTAGTCCAATATGAAATTATGAGGAGAATAAAACCCCAAACCATATTTATTATTAATAATAATATAAATAATATATCAAGGTACACATCATAGTTTAAAAAAGAATTATATATATCATCTCAAAATAAAATGGAAACTAAAACACACAATTATATTTAATCACTGGGAATCAAATATAATATTGTAAAAGACTAAATAACCATATTAGGAAAAAAATTATAATAAAAAACTAGAAATATATGTTGTATAACATATATAGGTGAAATATAAAATCATTAGGACCTACAATATCTATGATAAAAATATCATATAATCTCTTGATACCATCCAATCCCTAATGTCTAAACATGTAATACTCCACTCAAGCCTCAGCAAAATTCCTGATTAAGAAAAACATGTATTAGTTAGTAGGTTACCAATGTGTAGTCATGGATTGAGATGGGTGTGAGTAAAACTCAGTAGGCCAGCACCAAATGTGTATAAAGAAAATACTATTCATATAAATATTATATGCATAAAAACAATGGGATAAGTAAATATCATAGGATAAATGATTCATTCCAAAATAATTAGCTATTTATTAACCTATCATATTTCAAGGTATAAAGATAATTTTTATCCAACTAAACCGTTATTGACCCAAGCTGATCATCTAGGTAATATAACATAGGGTTGATCATACTTTAACAATATGATATACCATCTATTCCAATATTATTTTCCTGGAATAGAAATGATATGTTAAAACCATTCATGTATGGAGCCTCAGTGTAATGCCAAAACCATGCACAATAGTATTGGTACCAATATAGAGAATCATGTACTATATCATAACACACCATTGTTGACCAAAATTTTCATGCATAACATTAAATGTGAAGCACTAAGTTCAATCATAAAATATAAATGCGAATGGGAGTCTCTATCCTCCTAAACCATGGATGATTATTTCCATGACCAATATCCTAAACCATGTATGATAACATACTTTTTAATCATCCAAATTCAATAAAAAGGTTCGTCATGTCTAACATTCTAAACCATTCCATTATTTATAAAATAATAGGTTTTACCATATTGGTTATAAAAAACATTTGAAAATAAGAAACACACCCATTTATAGCCTTATAATTTACCAATTTCACAATGGGATATTTTCTTCAAATCTTGGATTCAGATGAGAATCCATTTTTACATTCCAAAACACCATTCAAACTCTATTTATAAAAAATGGATATTAATCATCCATTTAAATCATTTTGAAACAACCCTAAAAAACTAGTATACATATTTATCATATTATAAAAGAAAAAATCATTATTTCTAAAAAAACATTGAAATAAAATTCATCAAAATTTTCCTCAATGTGGTAACAAAGAACTCATTTCAAATCTAGATTTTAGAATCATTTAATTCACCCTTTTTATTATCACTTGGAGGTAAACATGCTATGTTAAATATGAATCCACCATTGAACAAAACCTTCACTAACATAATGAAAATATCTATTCACAATCCAAATAACCATATAGAAAACAAATTAAAAATCCTAATTGAAAATTAAAAAAAAGCAACACACAAAAAAATTATATTATCAAGAGATGACACAGTCGATGGGAAGCTATACATCTAGTCTCCTAGTCAAAACCTGATCCAACGGGTTTCATGGGGGGTCTAATATTTCAATGAAAATCCCAAAAACAATTAAAAAATGTAAGAACTGAACATAAAACGTATATTTATTGTATAAACCACATTCATTAGAAAATACATTGAAAAAAAATATATCTCTTATACCACATACATCATCCATGATGCATTCTAATCATTTCTGATGCTCTAAGGCCATTACAAGGAATTTAAATGAATTTTACAAACTGTTTTTCATACAAATGATATCATTTTGACAACCAATTATCTATTATCAAAACTCTATAAAAACATCTAGGGGAGTCTAAAATAGACTCCTAACACGATTCCCTTGAAAACACCTAAGAGTTGATTCCATATCAAAAATTTATAAATTAACTCATTTAGTGAATCATAATAAAATGAAGCATGAAAACAAGCTTAATGAAAATCGAATAAAATATATGTTGACATTATCTCAGTATTTTGTATGAAATCCAACAGAAATACCCACGAAAACCCAATGAATCCGCCATGAAATAGTGAAATAATTGACAAAACCAAACCGAATAACTCCAAAATTAGATTAGAATAAAAAATGAGAGCATAAGATGATAGTATGGGATAATAACTGAAACAAATAATTATATAAATAAATTAACCCAAATATAATTTTTTTGGAGGATTAATTGGTCATGGGGGAACATACTTTTAAAATTATAAATTATGGATGAAAATGGGAATGAAGCTAATAAACATGATGAAATTTTTTATCCTATAATGAAATATTTGGAATCTTCAAAATTTGGGTGGAAATTTTTTCTAAATGTTGTGCTAATATTGTACCTAATACTACACATCAAAAAATTCATTTCATGATTAGGAGACACTGATTAAATAATGAAACAATATCCATAAAGTGGTCACTAACTTCTTTATTCAAAAAGGATGATGGTGGGTATGAAATTTTTTACAAACTATGAAAATTTCCTTGGGCTCTCTCCCACGTCACAAATTTTCTACATTGGACTTTATAGTTTTACCCAAATCACGTTCTAACTATGTAATGTAAAAATTCTTCATTAAAATGAATTAAAAAAAACCTGAGCATCAAGGTGTCCCATGGTTTCTACAAAAACTATACATCTAACTATTCCCACAATAAAATATAGACTAACACATCCCAAATCATAAACAAAAACTATAAATGATCTTCTAAACAACTGATCTACCTCTCAAACCATGTTCCCCATCTAAAAACAAACATGATCTATTTCAACATATAAAATTCCATTATGATCCACACTAAAACAATTAACACATAAATTAAATAAAATCATAATTTATTTTTGGAATTTTAATTTCATATAGACATAGGATATTATATTATGGATAGTAAAATTTATGAATGAATACTATAAAAATTGACACTCATGTTAAGTAATTTAATTTTAACAAGAAATATTCATTTGAAATGAATAATTTATTCTAAATAATAATATAAATAGGTTCTTAGAAGTGTTAAATAGTTCTAGGAGGATATATGTGGAATATTTTTTAGGGAATTTTTTAATGGGAATGTGTATTTTATGGGGGAGTATGTGTTACTTTATTCTGTTAGGAGATATGTTTTCTTGGAATAACCCTTAATATTTTTTACAATGTTATCATATTATTCCAAGGTAATTGAATTAAAAATGAGAAAAAGTAGTGGGTAAACTGATTTTGGGTCGAAAACTAACTCATTAATTCATTTGGGATACCAATTTTGTATTTTATGTACTTTTATTTTAACTTTTTTTAAAATTTTATCCAAATATAATTTTACATTGGTAGTAATTTTATATCCTTAGAAATTGAAATTAGTGAAAAAATAACAAATATCCATCTACCACTTTATAATTTTTTTTTTCAAAATTTGAAATCATTTTATCATATAATGTTTCTTATTTTAAAAAAATATTATTATTAGTGAAAATAACATGTATATATAGTTACTTTTATGATAATGGTGTTTCATTAAAAAAAATATTATATGTATGACAAATTTTATAAAATTATCTATTCACAATACATTATTCTTACACAAAAAAATAAAATATTTGTCTCATTCAAGGGAATCCAAATCTGAATCTCATAGTGAAATTTTTTAATTCAAATAACTGAACAAACTATTTAACCAAACTAATAGTTGAAATTAATTATAAAAATGATTATCAAGGGATTTATAATATTAATGAATATATTTTAAAATGAATAATTTTTTTCCATAAATAGAAATTTTATCATGGAAATGATTTTCAAAATATCTAGGAAGCTCCGACTTATTGTAAAAAACATAACAAATATTACTTTCACGAAGACCTTATTTTGGCCTAATTATTATTATGAAATGTAATTTATCATTAAAATTACTATAGTTCATGAAATATAAAATAACATCACATTATAAAAAATTGATAATGAAAAGTCTTTTCTAAACAATAATCAATTGTATTAGTCATTTTATGTTTACTAATTAAATTTTATTCATATTATAATTATTCTTAATTTTAATTATACATATTTTTTATAAAGAGGTTACCCCGATTCATTCATACTAATTCAATGTTAGGATTTTAAACTCCATAAAAAAAATATTTCTACATTATCTACTTATGTGGGGTAAAATAAACCAAACATTGTTGCTTCCTTTAAAAGAAGTAATAAATTAAATTTTTAGGTGTGACAATATCCTTCCATGGAATATGTTGTACCCAAAAAAGTTTAATTATCATCAGATAATAAAATTTAATTATGGTTTAGTTAACATATTTATAAAATTTAAAATATATTATAATAATAAAAATGAATTACTCTTCTTGGCTATATTAACTTTCCTATCTAACATCAATCACATAATCAATCCATAAAATAAAATAAAAAAGTATGTATATATAATAATCATATATTATATGTAAAATAAATTTCAAAGCACTATTTGATTTCCATGTATATAAACTACAATAATTCTGTGTAGTATAATGAAAATTATAACAATTTATAACCCCTTAATGGGACTATAAACTAGTTCATAGGGTCACACACTAATAAATAAAAATAATACTCCTAAAAATGAGATTAAATTCAATACAAATATCATTAATCAATTAAGAATCCCATTATTACAAATACTTTCAAATTTATATTCTCATTATAAATCCATACTTTATTATCTCATCATCATGTGCATATGAAACCTTGGAGTTATGAAAAACTCAACCATGAGATCCCTAATAGTTATCCCTGAAAATATAACAATTTCATAAAATCATATTTAATGGTTTTAAATACCATTTAATGTATGTTTCATTACCATTAAATTAAACCTACTTATGAAAAATCCTAATTTGTTTAAAATAATCATAATAAAATTTAGGAAATACCAATGTTTCATTGATACAAATCACCCGACAATTAAAATTGGTAAGAGTTTCAAGATTATTAAAATATCAGTATCCCTACCTTATGTAAAAATAAGAAACTTAATTTGTCCATCATAATAAAGAAAGAATAGGTTTGTAAAATAGTTTTTTATACTCAATTAATCAGAATTATTGAATGGTGGTTTTTAGGTATATTCAATTCCTATTTTATTTTTTGTGATTTTCATTCAAATGAATACAAAAAAACAAAAATAAAATTATCCAAAAAATGAATATAAATACATATATCAAAATATTACAACCTAAATTTATAATTTTTTATCTTATGATACATTCATACCTAACTATACATCTCTTTGTACAGTTCCATTTTATCCATGCTGGGTTTTAATAGAAACTCTAGTCTAATTAGTTAAAATCATTCATAAATCCTTCATAATTGTTCTTAAGGATTTTTTAAATGAGGAAACCTTAACCCCTTGGACTGTGAAACCCGGTGTACAGTTTGGCACCTTTTTTATGAACTTGTTTATAAATGATTTAATAAATAATCCACTATAATTAGGATTATAATCCATTTTTTAATCTATTCGAAAATATTCATCCACATATACTACTCACAATGGGAATAAATTTTCAGGAAATTCACAAACACTAGAAATTACAAAATCATCTATACTAAATCTTATACATTGACATGTTTTGAGAATATTTATTTTCGATTATTTATCCCAATTTCCAAATAAAAAGTTAATTAACACTTCAATATTTTATATACAATACCTAGGTTTATCTATACCTTTGGTGTAATGATAGTCACTAACATATCAAGAATTATGTTATCCTCATAAAAATATTAATCTCTAATGTTCTCTAAACTCTTCTTTGATTCCAACTATAATGTCTCATACCCATGCACACAGTTACAGGGATATAAACCCTTACTTTACATACTGGCATTGATAGCGGCCATAAATTCTCAAACATGAATATTACTTAATTTCATGACATAAAATAAATATTTTAATAAGTACCTTCCAGGGAATATTTAGGTTTCTATAATTATATAATTAAGACAAAACATAAACTAACAAAGCCGATGTGTATCTCAAGTAATTTATATTTTTTAACAAAATATAAAAAATAGTTAATACAGAAGGCATATTTAACGTCTATAATAAATTAATCACACATGATATCATATTATACATATCTTGTGTAATTATTTTATTCATATCCTTGGGAAATGGATATATAAAAATGGGTGATATAAAAAAATAATTAATGAAAACATATAATTGATGTAAACATGGTTGAAAAACTCCATAGATATTATGGAAGAAATATGTAAAAAACAAGAAATAATAATATACTAAAACTGGGAGATATTTATATAAATGAAAAAAATAAAAAACTGGATAAAAATATTACTGATCTCATATTAATTTAATGAAAAATTTAAGACATGAAAAACATTCTTTCAAATACATGCACTAAGATGTTATCCTGTTACTAGAAGTGGTATGCACAAAAACACAACATGTTATGTCTAATTATAAATTTCAATGGATTATGTGATATATATTTCTAGGCCCCACATGTTACTAGGTTAGGTCCAACACAATCACCCAATGTTTTTAACACCATCCATACCATTCCTTAGGGAACCATAGGTTTAATATAAACATGAATTCGATATATAAAGAGGAATAACCAATATCAAAAAATTATGAAACAATATTATCTATAAATAATCATCCTTAATTTCAATAAATTTTCCCATTACAATAATATTTATCACATGATATCAACCAACCTAAGAATAACATGGATTTAAAAAAAATACATACTAAATTTTCCAACAATCATTGGCACTGGAATAAAAATATAAAATATTACAATACATTTTATCATGTAAATAAAATGTATAATAATTTTCATAGAACATCTAAATAAATTATGTGGATGGTTGAAAAATATTATAAATCCATTTCAATGTAGAAATCATATATTGGATTTGATATTAATTAAAATAACCCTTTAAAAGATAATTATTATATATCTATAAAAAATTAAGTAATAAAGAATTGACTACTATGATATATTAATTTTAATCCATATAATGATAATATATAAATATTTATATATATATATAATAGAAGATAAATTCTTAAATATAAATACAATTATGGTAAATTATTTTGAAAATGATAATGTAAATAAGAGAGAGAAAATGATAGAAGTTATTGATTATATTTGAATAATTGATTTAAAATATATTGTTACATATCACATTCAATGAGAAATTTTGTAAATATGAACTGATTCAAAAACCTTTAATATGAAAAATAAACTCCATCAATGGATCCATGAAAAGTCATAAATATTATGTTGTTAAAATTAATAGAGGAATACAAACCATATGATGGATAAAGGAAATCACATTTTTACTAGTTTCAAAATAGATTTCATAAAAACTCACATTTTTAAGAAGAGTAACAAAACATTCATTTATAATTTAAATTCAATTTTTATAATTAGGAATATATAATAAAATTTAATATAAATTAATTGTGGGGGAACCCAATCATGGAAAAGAAAATCTCTAGATGAAATATTATAAATCAATGAAAGGATATTTGAGCGAACAATATCTCATACAACAAGAATATCCCATGAATCTTAAAAAATTTAAATTTGACATATTTGTTATAAATTTAAAATTTTGAAAAATGTAACATAATATAATAAAAGTCATAATGTACCGAACATTTATGAAATAATGAATTGTTCATGATCATAACTCAATAAATTAAAATTGAGATACCAAAAACACTTATGACTAAGGTAAAAATTTAGTAAAAAATCATTTCAATAAAGTAACATGGTTTGGATTAGTTTCGAAAATGAATTACATGGAAATAATATTTCTCACATTAACAAGATAGTAAATCAATATAACAACATAAAAATTATACCTGATGTAAAAAATGTATCATGTCACAAAAAATTATAATTGATACCAAGAAAATATAATGAATTATGTAAAAATTTAATCAAAACACTTATAGAGAGTGGGGTTCTAATTGAACTCAAAATATTATTATTTAATGATAATTAATTAATTTATATCTCATATAGGTAGTTTATACACAATATAAATGAAATTAAGAACATAATACCAAATACATCTCCAAGAATGGAATTTGTGATGAAAACCTTTAACTTTTATTCCCGATTAATCGATCATAAAATGAAATTTTATATAATTACAAAAAAATATCTAAATAAATTTACAAAAAATTTTAATATAGACACAAAATCATTTTAATAATTTTGTTTCCTTATATTACAAATCTATTTACATATTATAGTTCATTTTTATCATTTTTTATATATCTTTGGGTTTCTTTTTTCATTAACAATTCTTGAAAAAATGATCAATTATCACTCATATATTTCAATTTCAACATTCCTTGATTATTTATGATATAATAATAATTTTTTTGGATGATTAATTAGTTACATTTTTAATTAGGAGAAATTCATGAATACTACCTATGAAAATGTAAACTGTTACAAACTAGTTTCAGTATAATTGACAATCAAATGATGATATATTAATAAATATTTAAAATATTAAGTATATGTTTCTGAAATAACTAATAAATATTAAATTTAATCATATTAAAAAATGTTATCATTATATATAAATCTATAACATTCATGACACAAAGAATATTGCATCCTTCGTGTCGGGGCAAAACCAAACCAAATGGAAATATTTAATTATGTTTTTTTATATAAGGTAATATTATTAGATGCATATAGTATGAACTATTAATAAGAGTAAACATGTCATAATTATCATATATATTCTATCAATACATTCTTAGAACTATACAATATGTGTGGTTATGTAAAAAATATATGTTTTTCATGGGTGTGGTAGTCCAATATATGCACGATTAACCATCCCATATCTCAATTATTTGATGAAATAATTTTATATAAAAATATAGATCATTTATGAATTATATTCTTGATAGATAAAAATAATTTATTTACAAATTAATTTGGTAAATCATCTTTTAGTGGTGCTGATGTAAATCAATCTATATCGATTCTTTGAGGCTGTAGTCTACGCACATCCACAATCGATGTTTTATTTTTTTTATAGTGAAAATAATTAAAATAATTTTTTAAAAAATAATATAATGAAAATTATTTATAATTAATATACTATATTCATTAATTTTTTTGATTAGATATTGTAATAAACATAAAAATATGTACACAACTCTATGAATAAGTGGACACTCACGTCAAGGGATTGCAATTTTTCAAGAAATTCTTCATTTAAATGATGGACTTATGATAAATAATAATGATAAGAGGATTTTGTACATTAGATAGAGGTATATGAATAAATTTTTCGTAGTTTGAAATAAAATGTATAAGGGAAGGTGATTATTGAATTCATTTAATTGTAAAAAATTTATAAGTGTAGAGGAGGAAAATTTTTAATGAACACATAACATTTCCAGTAAATTGATTTTACTATTCCAAGATAAGTGGCACTAAAATGGAAAAAGATGACAGGACACTAAAAAAATAGTATGTTAGAAGGAGTTATTTTTTAAATTAGAGGGGGATAGAACCCCCTCATTACTCATTAGGGGAGGGTGTGGAAAATGGCTGCTAATGTTCCCAAAACATCTTGTTAGTGGTGGTTTTACAAAACCACTAGTAAGGCAAGTTTGATATTAAACGAAGTTATGTTATATTAGGTTTTGACCCCCTATAATGTTTGATAAAGATACAAGAAAAAAATTTAGAGGCAGTTTCCAATATCATCAATATTGTGTACCATTTTAGAGGGGTTTTAAAACCCCTATAATTTCAAATATAAATTCCAATATAACTCATTTAGATGCCCCAACCCGTATTTAATATTTTATTAGGGAAAATATTCTAACCAAGAAACATCACAAACAAAACCAGTTTCTCTATCCTCTATTATGACTATGCTAAATACATTTTCTCAGTATAATATATGAATGTATTTATATATTTTTTTATTTTTATTCATGTAAATTTCATTTTTACAATATATTTAAAAACAATAAAATATAAAACCATTATATACATTTATATAAATTATTGTATTCATATTTTTATTATGTGTTTCTGTTATAATATATTTAAATCTCACATATCAATATATATATACATATGTCACACTATATATTCATATATACATATATAAATGTATATATATATATATTAATGAAATATATATATACACAAATATTTTTTATACGAATACAACTAAGATATATAAAAATAAATATCATATATATGTTATATTTATATATATTATTTAAAATATTTATATGTATATAAAATTATATATT
Source organism: Viscum album (assembly GCA_963277665.1). Lineage (NCBI taxonomy): Eukaryota > Viridiplantae > Streptophyta > Magnoliopsida > Santalales > Viscaceae > Viscum > Viscum album. The sequence continues at coordinate 626,440,647 of OY728165.1, forward strand.
ATATATTTTATATAATAATATATTACCCAACTACATTATACACATTTATATTTTTATATATATTAGACCTAGAGTGCTAAAATAATCTTATATATTCATATATTAAATATTTATTTGAGTACAAATTTATATTGCATATTCTATATATATATATATAATTTATAAATGTGTACAATTTTATATATTTATATTATGATATATTTTATATAAATATAATAAATAAAATTTATTTTTAATTTAGTTATTATATAATATAATATATTATAAATATTTATATAATATCATATCATATTTCTATATAGATGAAATTTAATTTATATTTATATATATAAATGATACATTTATATATATATTTAACCATTTATATATATATATTTATATTATCTATAAAAATGTATATTTAATATATTAATTTATATACGAATCGGTATAATAAAATATATTTATTAATTTCTAAATATTTAATAATATATTTATTTTAATAGATACATAATGTGTTGATATATTTATTTTTATGTATATTTATGTATCTAATATATTACACATTTTTGAATATAATTAAATGAAATGAAATTATATATTATGGATACAAATATATATAAAAAACCAAAAATCGAATACATTCGTTATATAATACAAACATTTTTACTTGTTTTAGTTGTGTATAAGTATATGTATAATCATTTTTTGTTATTCCTTAAATTACAAAATTTAAAAGGTTTTTATGTGATATATTTTTTAAATTAAATCTATATATTTATATATTTATATAATATATTTTTTTCTTTTATATAATAATTAATATTATACGATATATTTGTTATAGAAATATATATATATCGATGTACATGTTATAAAATTTTATTTATTCATACATATAAATAATTGAATATAATCATAAGAATTATTTTCATTTATATATTAATATAATGTGTTTGTATAATGTATTTAAATACATTTATATATTTGTTTTAATTGAATATATTGATATATATATATATATATTAAGTAATATTTGTTATAATAACAAGTTGGGGTTCACGAACCTCTCGAATGTCGTATATTAGAGAGGGTTCAAACACCCCACTAATCAAAGGGATTAGAAATAGTCCATGAACCCACTCTAATTTCTTATATTAGAGGGGGTTCAAAAGACTCTCTAATCCAATGAAATATAAGTGGTTCTTAAACCCCTCTAATTTCTAGAGTTATAGTGTTTAAAAAAAATATTTAATGTCATTAATTATAGGGGGTTCAAAACCCACATGATTTAAGAGATTGTTGGTGGGTTTTTGAACCCCCGCTATTTAAAAAGAATCAAATATATAAATATATGCTTTAAAATAAAAATTAATATTATTTATAAATCCTCTTAAATCAAGGTTAATAGTTTTGTATGTGTGTGTTTATAAATATATATATATATATAGGCTCTAAAATCTAACTTATCATATGGCACCACTAATGATTAAATTTGCTCCTGTATTGAAAAAAATCCCCTAACACCAAACCAAATATTAAAAAAACAATAATAAAAACATTGGAGGAGATTATGAACCCCCGCTAAATTCGATGATTTGTGGGGGTTGTTCATAAACCCCAATAATTGTTATATAATATAACCATAGTATTTGGTATTGGAAATTGATTTTTTATTGGAAATCATCACAAAAACTCATTTGAGAGACAACTTAAGTATTTAATACAAATTTAATTGAATTTTATAATATTTCTCCTATCATTTTCCTAACATGGTGATAAATTTTTGACATTAGTAATTAATAATTATTGATAAATTAAAAATGACCCATTTTTATTTTTTGGACCTTCTAATTTTCATATTTTCAAATCATTTTATCAGATAAGATTTATATGGTTTTAAAGGTGGATTTTAATAGTAGTTCTGATTGTGGGAAAAAATTTATTCAGAAAAAATATTGTTTTTATGTATAACATATTTGTGTAATCTATATTTATTAAATTTATAAATTAAAATAAAATATTTGGTTCATTTTAAATAAAATATTAATTATGATGGTTTCATGAAAGTGAAAAATATGATCTCACCTCAAAAGACTTTATTCAATGAAAAAACCAATTTTTAATGTTAAAATACCATTTGTATTTAGATATATAATTGTTGGACATATTATCTATAAGATAAAATAATATATAAAAAAATTAAATTTTTAAACCTTTAATATGAATTTCATTACATAAATGATTTGATAAAATTACAGAATACCCTTTCATATGTATAAAAAAAATAACAATTTTTCCAAAATGATATTTTTTTTACAAAAAATAAATATTTCTTTAAAATACACAAAAGTTAATTTTAATATAACTTTATTATTATAGATCCTAATTTTTATTCCATATTTTAAAAGTAATATTATAATATATAAAAATTAGTTTTTGAAAAAAATTATAAAATATAATTAAAATATATTTTTACTAATAAATATAATTTTAATATGAACTAATATTTTTCTTATTTCAAATAACATAATTAATAAATTGGAGGAAAAATTTATTAATAACAAATATAATTTATCACCATTAATCATATGTTTCTAGAAGTATAAATGAATCGAACATGACAAGAAAACAATTTTTTACAACAATTCAATTCTAAAAGATAAATGATCTTACTATCCATTTTCGGTAAACTAATTTATTTTAATTGATATTGAAATTTAATTCTATATAATTTTTACATATTCTCCATAAAACTTCTACACTTTTTCACTCATGCAAATTTAGTCACTTGGTTTAAACACCCATATATAAATATTTTTATATTATCTAAATATATCATACTGTTGTTTTAGTTTAATATTATGTGTGAATAAATGTATTGAACACATTTGGCTCATTTAATGGAATCAAAATGATAAAATATTTTGGTGTTACTTGTATGGTATCATGAATTATAATTACATCATCCTAATTACACCCCCTAAAACAAATAAACCCACCTCACATTATTACATCATTACCAAGCATCTCCACTAAATATCCCATCAACAAGGGAAAGGTGTCACCTATTTTTGAAAAATCACTCTATACCCATGTTGTAGGATATGTAGGAAAAATAGGTAAATGTAACATATATTCCATCAGCAACATGGATTTTCTAGAAAACACCTCCCAAATCAATTGGGTATCAGTATGTAGTATTTGACATGGGTAGAGTGGAAATAGAAATTACACAAATATAAATGGTTATAAGATATATCATAGTACCCAACATAATGGTCGACATCAACTAAAATGGAATATCCTATAACACCTACACGTTTCTCTGTATCATCTTACTGCCAACTTGTTATGTATCCATCCCAATAATCAATCATGTGACCGAGACAGGTCTCCATATATCCTCTGAAATTCCAGCCCATGTGCCAAAGGCTTTTGACTAGAATGAATGGTCTAATATGTATAGTGTGGAGGATACAACCTCTAGTGAAGAATAATAAAAATAGTAAAAAACATTACAAACAATCAAAATAAATAAACTTTAATTGATAAACAGGGCAATGAAAAATTAATTTAAACATAATAAACCATGTCCTATCTTATTGTATTCCATATAGATGTCATGTTGAAAAAAAATATGGTTGAAAAATTAATGACCGATTGAACGAAAGACTACCAACAACATTTTAAATCCCATATTCTGTACAATATCCATTCAATAGACCCAAAAATCATTCAATTAATCAAGAACTGGGCTGCTCACCCATGTACAAACATGTATCAATAATTATTTCAATATTACTAAATTGTATCCTGAAAATGATGTGATTACAAATTTGTAGTCCAACACCAATGGTGTCGAATCCAATTTAGTACAAGAATAAGTTTATAGTAATAGTATTTTAAATAGGAAAATTAATTCATAAATTAATACGGGATATCAATGTAAACCATCCAAACCTTGATCACCAATATGAAAACATTGGTTATCCCACACCTATAATTGAAATATATCAAAAGTGAATTTATATCCACCATAGTGAAAATAATCTGAAAAGAAAATAATTTCATTCTTCAATTATATCCATTGAATATCACAAAAATCCATAAATCAGGACCTTAGGCACCATATAATTAACCATTTCTTTCATTGGCATCGGGTACATCATTAATCATTCCATCACGATTAAAGAAACCAATCATATCACCCAAATTCATTACTAATATATGATGATATTCTTCAAGAATCATGTATCCATGAATTTTAACTCTCATGAATCATTCTAAAAAGTGTCTCACCCTTAGCTATCAAGAAAAATTGTTACTCACCATCAGGTATGAAGAAATAACCGACTCTTTTAAAATTATCATACAATCCAAACATAAAAACATATTACATATTTTATTATTTTTTCTTAATTACCCATTTTCATTCAAATTATAATATCATGACATATTACCCATAATTAATGTTTCCAATTACAATAATATTTTTGAATAACCAGCTTTTCATTAAATATAATCCTAACTACCATTTCACAATCATTAGGAAATTATTTCATATTTCAATTTTGTCATTTTAAAATTCCATACATATTACCATATACAATCGATCTAATAAATGTAAATTATCAATTAATGAGCTGGTCAACTCTATAACCAATTAATAAAATTGGTTATTCAATTTTTATGGAATAATTTCCAATTTATATTCTCTATTGAAGGGTTAGTAGAAGTCTTGAGTGGCCAAAATTATAGTTCCTAATCACCATTAGACATAGTGATATCCATGCGAGGTCTAAGGATGAGAATTCAAGTCAATATAGGGGAATCCAATTTATAGAGGCAGTACTCATTGAATGCTGGAATGATCATAAATATTTCACATACTAATGAAACAAATCAGACAACATGGAAATGTTTTAGTCAACCTAAATTACGAAAAGATTATTAAATCATGAAATATAATTTTTTGATCAATATAAAACACCTTGATAATCATTTTAAAGTTACTAATTTGTCTCATTTATAATGGAAAATGACGATCCAATAGTAAAATGATAGGAATTCAAAAAAATAAAGAAATACATATTCATTAAGGTAATACATTTCAAATAATGGATCAATGAGTTGAAAAATTGATAAAGGATAAAATTAATCCATGGAAATCCCTTCACATTAATAATTCTTTAGATATGGTCAACTGAGGGTACTAGTAGGCATTCATGGGGGATTTGGGGGAAGAAAATATGATTCAACCCCTCTCTATTATGGTACAACCCAATGCCACCCGATGAATGGGGGATCTCTCATATGAGACCCTATATTATCAGAAGACCTTATCTTTCCATTGGGTCTCACCAGCATTAACAAGATACTTCCTCACCTACTAGAATTCTTATGGAACTAAAGCTTCTCCAATGATGCATTCCACTACTAGCATATTCTAGTATGTCCTCTATGATATCATAAACACATTTTAATCCTCATTATTATATATAAATTGTGTTAATTTATTGAAATGTAAACAATTAAAAAAAATATAGAAGAAGATATTAGTACCTTATTAGAGGGATATTATAACCATCCAACAATATAACAAATCATCCTTGAACCATGATGACATGCCTCAAAAACATGTATCAGTGAATAAATTGGGCCCCTAAACCTGAATATTAGAAACCATATTTTAGGACTAAAATTTAATATTACCATCTTTCTACTCCACTTGAAATAAGATAACAATACATCCACAGATATTCTTCTCACTACGATCTAGGATAAATATTAGGTGCACATCAAGGGAGGTGGAGACATTGAGCTCAACATAATCAACATATATCATGTATGAAGTGTCACATGGATTTATTTAATATTTTGAAAGATTAAACACATCATGCATTAAAATTTAGTGTTATGGAAGAGAAAATTAATATTCGACTATATTGATTATCTCAAATATTTCAAAGAACCACACAAACCTAGGAACCTACCCTACATTAAGATAAATAGTTTCCCTAATCCTAGTAACACCTGCAAAAATACATGTTTTTAAAAATTGAAATATATATTCTTTCTCTATTGGTTAGTGAAATATTTATCCTTACTATGCTCAGTTACCATCCACTTTTTGATTAAATAAACGTTCTCTGACATCTCATGCACAAGACTATGTCAATTGATCATTTAGTCACTAACCTTTATCTGAAAAAAAGAACAAAATGGACTTCCATATCAAGGATAATATATATCCAAATGGAATGATACCAATAATATATTATATAAATATATATATTAAATATAACATTTCTATATAGTACTCTATAGAACAGCTGAATTCAAATAAATCCTGCAACATATTCTGTAGGTTCTTAATACCCCACCTTGATTTTTTATTAGTCTAATGATGGTATTTAATACCAAGAGAAACCTATAATACCAATTCATTTTTATGTTCCTTCATAAAAAACCTAAATCATTTTTTTTATTTTTGGAAATACTCAATGGAATACCTTGAAACCAGATAATATACCACAGAAATAATTGACCCCTATATTCAATAGTGAGGGACTCCTTTATATAAAATAATTGGGAAACCATCATCATTTAATACAATAAAACATACACTTCATTATTATTATGAGGTTTTATATTTAATAATATCATTAATTCCATGGTGATATCATCCTAGTTTACTTATGAAACCAATAAAGGCTGTAACAAACCAGTATCCCTCTAATGCTTGGCCTTCACATGATGATAGGTGAAACATCTTACAGAAAAAATATCTATATTAATCTTCATCACTGAACACTATTATTTCCTATGGAGATTATTATATATAGTTTCCATCCCATGATTTAATTCATGTTTATAAGTATTTAATTCCATCATCATATCCTCACAAATTCTTTGACGAAACTAGATGTAACTATTTTTCAATCAATAAACTAACCAGATGGTGGATCTTCCTCATATATAACCCCACTTATGGATAAAACAAATGAATCAGATGATTTCTTCCTCTTGATCATATATAGTTCAATAGGAACATAAGGATTCAATTTCAGTGCCACATTAACCTATACTGCTGAAAATCCTAATGCCATTAATAAATTACTACCATTATCCAAAACACATCATTTGATTCCTACACTTCTTATAACTATGTATCCCTAAATAAAATTCCATTAATGGAATTTACCTTTAAAAGGTTATATGATAAAACAAATTCTTTACTGAATATTCTGGTCCAACAATGAGAAAATATACATTATGTTCTTCTGGTCTTTTTAAAACACAAATATCTATCATACAAGATAATGCTTCTGGTGTTTAATGGGTTGTACCATCCTAGAAAAAAAAATCATTTAATGATAATTATTCTCATGGATTATTTAATTTTTGGGTCCATGAGGAAAAATTAAATCCTCATGGATTATAATTTATCAACACCCAACTCCCTATGTATCAAAATATTCATTTTATTAGTTACCTACAATAAGAAATGAATGGGTCAGTGCATTGGTCAATCTTCACTTTAAATCCTTTAAATCCGCTTAAAAAAATCATACTGGACAAGAAACACCCCTTTCATCATTATACGAAAAATCCAAGCTAATAGGTGGGACAAGTAATTATGAAACACTGTTACTAATCGATTAAACCTCAAAATATTCAAAACACGATGTTATTTTTTTTGGTAATATTAAATGGTTTACACATTCCATCAGTCCACTAATACTCAATCCTATAAAATTACATGGGCCATGAAGTGAATTCTATTAATCCAATGTGATATATAGATGGATTGGAATGTTGCTAATACTATGTCATTGCACTCTATATAATTTCAACATATTGGGTGTGATCATCTCTAGACATGGAGTACACCATGACTTCGATAATGAAATCTACTAAAAAATGATCCATACACGAATTAGAGATCATATTAATCATGTAATTGAATAATGTTAGTATATTAGTAAGAAAAAATAGTGTACCAAATAACTCATACAATAAATTTATTCATTAAATGATTTCCATGTTTTTTTAGAATTTTCTATCTCTCTCTCTCGACTAATGGAATCTTGGACTCAAGTAAATAACAGAAAAACATTTGGCAACTTGTACATGATCGAATATATCATCAACGACCAAATGATGATCCTAATTATTTCTTTTTTTATGGTTCAACCAATGATATATAACACATCAGAACAATGTCTCACCTACCTTATTGGAAAATAGAAAATGAGAACCCATTAGTGATGTACTAGTCTATATAAATCCCTTTATATTAAGATCATCTAAATACACATTCAACTCTAAAATATCCATTGGTTCCATATTTTATGGTGGGAATATAAATACCGTAATTTTATGGAACCAACTATAGAGTGAACTCAATCTCCAAATTTTTAGGTAATGTAATGAATTGGGTAGGAAAGGCATCCTAAAAGTTGTCCACCATGATCGAAAAGTACCATGTTGTGAATCAATATAATTGATTAAAAGTATGTCAACTTCGTCCAATAAATAGTTTAATATTTACTATATTAGTCCATTATGATGATAAAAAATATCAAATTTACCACAATGACTATAGCTTCCCCATTCTAGAGACATGAAATTAGCTCTTCTCAAAGGATAGTGGAAAATTATCCTAGTTTAACATGGAAACCATGAATATAATAAAATCAAATACTATCATTTCTAGCATGAATATACCCTAGAAGAAATACTTTCCACAAATTATAAGAGATAACTTCATATTTTTTATAATACCCTCTTATCACACTCCCAATGGAGTGTCAATTGATAAAATCCCTAACAGATACACAATGTTCAAACCCATAGAATGTAAAAATTGAGTAGATATAGAAGAGTTTGATTCTTATGCATTAAAAATATTATAAGTGATGGTAGATACTACTAAAATCATATATCAAAAAATGGAATTTCCTACATCTATAATATAAATTGTAAAATACATGGAATTTATCCAACTAAACCTTTAAAACATAGATCCATAGTCAATCCCATATAATGGGCCTTACAATTGATATTTTCAAAACATTATTGGGTACCTTGTCCCCATCTGGTGACCCTTTGAGTAGTGGGACTCTATCTACCTATCTACTCAAGGATTGAAAAATCATTTTAAAACTCTATTCATTTCTATTATCATCTCCCACCTCTAAAATATATATTCATACTATATGACTACTATAGGTGTCCCATAAAACTATAAGAACAAAATTAAATAAATGGTATCGAGAACTCATCATTATTTTGGTTTAGCATGGTCCACTAGAAATTGTACATCGAGTAACTACATGGAAAGGTGGACCACTAGAATGATTTCCAAATGACGTTTTTTTGAAAATGATATAACTATAAAGAAAAATTATTACTTATAATATAAATAATATTATACATCCCACATGAAACTGACTATGCAACAATTAAGGCCTCCCTTAAATTAAATTTCATAAATAAGAGTCTAATTCATATTTTCTAATAATCTAATTGATAAAAATACATCCACTCAAGAAATTATATAGAATCAATAAAGCTCTGAGAATCACATCAGCCTATCATCCTCATATCTGACCAATATCCTTATAAAATTTTGTAGTTTAATGAAATGACTAGATTAACATATAACCTAAATGTTCCCCTATAGAAGTTGCATGAAGAAACAATCCTTAAACTCTCATTGTACCCCTGGGTATATGTTGAACAAGAACATCATTTTTAAAATATCCCAAGTCATTCACATATATTAATTCCTCTAAAGCAATATATACATAACATGTTTGTATGTTTTACAAAAAAAATACGTCGAAAACTTCACACTCATTTCTATGTGTGTCTCTGGAATATTAAAGATCGTCTTGATAAAACATGCTAGGTTTATTTTACCTAGAAGTAGCCTTTATAATTTAACATGGGATGTTTCTGAATTTTATCCTCACACATTAAATCATATAAAGAGGAAATGGCATGACAAATTTTCATCGCATTAGATTTTATGACGTGTTGGAAACTATCATGAATATGATTTTTCATTTAAATCTCTTGAGCCATTGAATGTATCAGATTAGCAATGAGATGTGTGTATTAGTTACCACATTCCTAATGGTCAACAAAAAGATAAACCATATATATTTTATCTATATTATTCAGCACAATCCTTACATATCTAGATACATAATAAGATCATCCTGATAGTTACATGATTACAACATTAAACCAGATATACAAGGTCACTTAAATATTTCATTAACATGTGAATTATCATTCTATAATAGATTCATTCATTACTTTTTATGATATTTTTCATGTTTTTTTTCATTATTTAGATTTCTTAATATATAATATTTCATAAATATATCCCTATCATGAATAATTATTGATAATATAATTACATATAGTACTAATATATTTTTGGTTTATAAATTTTCTGTCATACTGGAAAACAATTAAAATCACTTGAAATACTAACATCAGACTAGAGGGGAGTCATACAAAGTGAAATATCATCTTGTTTCTAAGAGGTTAATCTTCATAATATCAAAACCATCAGTATTGATATAGATTTTCCCACACATATGGGTCAATTACATCTATTAATGTGGCCATTATCAAGCATTAACACATCATAATATTCTTTCAACCATTAAAAATACTAAATAAATATAAATACACTTCCTATATTGAAAATTTGTAACACCACCATCCCGATTCACCCTCACAAGACCAAAATGTGTTTCCACCTAATATAATGAACATCTCTCTGTATAATAGTGGATAAAAAATAGTGGTGATCGTATAATATATAATATGGGGAGACTATATAAAATGATAAAAAATAATAAAAAATAGTTGAAAAGATAATAAAAATAAATATATATAAAATCCAATTGATAAAAATGGAAATTAAAAATATATAGGAAAATAATAATAAATTTCATTAAAAACTATATTTGATTGAAATGGAAGTCTTATAGTTAATCAAGAATTAAAATAAAATAAACAAAATTAAGTAAAGACTACCAAAACTAGTCCTAAAACCCATACTCAGTCACATCTCATAGATCTGGTCCAATAATGTACGCAATCAATATTAAATTGGACCACTTTACCTTGTCCTATCATGCTTCTATAATGACTACCCATGTACAGAAAACAACCTGAATAGGATATGAGTAAAAATCCGTAGTCCACCACCGCTATTTTATAATAAAACACAATCCATGAAAAATTATGGAAATAGCTTGGTAAAATGGTCATTAATTCATATTTTTAATTGGGGTATGAATGTAAAAATACCATCCCAAGAGCACTATAATGTAACACTTGGTTGGCCAAAAATATATCATAATTATTTAATATGTGTCTTTTAGTTCACCCAAGTGAGAGTAACAAAAATTTAATGTCATTAAATTCGCCATTATCACTATCATGAATTATATCAATCCATTTATCACACCTATATATGCCATTGAATAATGAATCCCCCCATGCATCACAGACATCATGAAAATATCCTATGGGAATAAATCAACCCATAACTTTTCCGTCTTCCATCATGATCTCGATAATCTCATCCTTAAAATTTTTATATCTACTTACCTCCCCCAAAATTCATAGTAACATGCATCTCCTACTTAAGAATAAAGGTAAATTGTGTCTGACCATCTTGTACAATATAAAAAAAAAGAATATAAAATCACCATACATACCAAACGTTTCTATATAATCTATATTATTTAACAAAAATCCAATTATATATAATCCTTCCTAATTTAACTCTATTCCCTTTAACCCATACTCAACATAATGCATTCACATAACATGTATGAAAATTATTGTTCTCACTCCAAATAAACATAATTACCATTTTATAATCATAATATCATTATGTATTCAAGAAAATTTACCCTTCTCTAATGCCATATCATTTATCAACATTAATTTTATGTCTCCCATGAAAATTAACCAGTTATGAGTTGGGTGATTACAAAAAAATTCCCCACTTTTGTTATACAGTTTTAAGGGTATAATTCCCATGTTCAAATCCAAGAAATGTGTCATCACAACCCTTGAATGTCTATAAGTCTGAGTTTGAATCTCCTTCACACCTATAAGATCATTGGGAGGACTAAGGATGATAATTCAATCTAACATAGGGGATTCAAATTTTTAATGGTTGCACACATGTTAGGATTATGTGATCATATATATTACACATACTAAAAAGAAAATAGATCCTTGGGAGTATTTTTAAACAACCTACCACAAATTGAGAGAAAGAAACAATGATATTGAACATATGAATCACAACATTACACCAATATCAGATACAAATAGTGATTGATCCAAATCATTAACGATAGAAAAAATATTGAAGAAGAATAATAGTGTAATTGAACAAAACTAAAAATCCTCACTCATTTGATTTATTTTAATCAAACAATGGTTCAAAAATTTGAGGAAAAGTGTTTTAGGACCCAAAAAATACTTGGATAACCCTTAATAATAAAATGAAAAATGTTTGTGTCAAAAAGAGTGGATTAAAAACCCAAATGGTTGTTTTGGGAAAAGAAAATGAAATTATTCCCATCCCTAATCCAGCCTAGGATAAGGTCAACAGCTATATATTTTCTACCATTTACTTGATAGTGGTTTCATACAGATAATCTACATAGTTTGAAGCACTAAAAGATTGTTAGTGGCTTCCCACAAACTGTCCAGTGGGTCTCTTATAGGATACATATTCTACCAAGAAAAAAGTTTATGGTCAATGGGATTTATATATATTTTCAATGAAACAAACTCACCCATTAGCTTTCATGTGGAACTATAGATTATCTATAGTTTCATTAAACTTATAAAAATAAATATTATACCATATAGAAGCCACCGAACATTTATAATCATTCATTTTTAATAAGGAATAATCTTCATTATCATAAATTTATTTTTTTTAAAAACACATAGAGGGAGTGAAGTATATATGTAATGAACCTACCAAGATACCCTAATATACCAATACCTGAGAATATACCAACATATTTTGTAAGGAATTTCTAAACCCCCAAGGATTGTGACTAGAACCTATTATGATACAAGAATTATCATGGAATTATTTTCCACAAAAAATTAGATGATAATAAATAAAATTCAGTATTCACACAGTACTCATGGGGAATGTACCAAAATACAAAAGGTAAAACAATACCGAAATTATTTAGTCATAAAAACACACACTATCAATAAATTAATGGATTATAATACCAATGTAATAGTTAAATAACATCCCCTTAGGTCACCTCCATTACTATAGGTCTAATAAATCAAGTACACATACCACCTCTAAGTGGTCATTTTCCATTACATAGACCTTACATAATATAATATATAAATGTTGAATGGGAAATGTAGGGTTTGAATAAAATATACCAATATGAAACCACAAAATATTTCAAAATAAAGTCATTATTGATAAACATTTTATTATTTAAAATTACATAAAATGTGGCAAGGCGATGTTTTTATATTTTTTTCAACATACAGTCATTCAAAAAAATCGACATTAGATATGTCAAAATAGGCTTAAAGAGAAATTTTATATAAAATGTTTATGTAAAAATATTTCATGAATATGGAATTAATATAATTAATGGAATTTATATTCAAGTAAAAAAAAATTCACCATGCTCATAAGCCCTGGGAAATGGTAGTTTATGATAATAGGATCCACACACTTCTGAATCATTATAATGGCTTAATATAGGTTTCATCACTAAAATAAAGGCACACTAATTTAAATATTATATTCCTAATTGGTTAATTGTGATAGAGACTTTTTGAATTATAAATTGTCCTGAAAAAATTTACTATTTATTAGGTAACAAATGTTTTAGCACCAAAAGTTATTATTTATGCGGAAGAAATGTTTTGCCACAAATACAGTAGGACCAAATGCAGTCCAATGAGTGGGAATTTTTTTACAATGAATAATATTGATATATGTAGAATTTTTAATCTATTATTCACAGTAAAGTAAATTTCTATTATGGGGAATAATGCCCGACCTAAAAACATTCGATGAAAAACTATTTTGTGACAAAATATATTCTATAGAAAATAACCTATAGAAAATAATTTTAAATTGAAAACACTAGCCTCCATTCATCCTATACCATGAATTTATTCTCCCAAACATTACAGATCACATGATGGTTTACCTACCCTCTTCAAATTAATTTGTTGTAGTTTAATTTTTCAGATCCAATTTTGAATAATCTTTGTACATAGTCATCCAATGTCTCTTTTATTATTTTTCCACTTTTTTGTCATTTAATTATACATGAAATAGTTTGGGAAAACACTAGTTTATGAAATTCATCATATTTTCATGGATTATTTTTTATTTAGGTATTATATACATTTATTATTACCTATTATTGAATAAATCAGCTCCACACAAGTTATTTAAATAGATTTGATTAATTTTTATAATTTTCAAACTTTTAGGATTATTATAATTTTCATTTCTATATTTTGATTACTCGAAAATTATTATATTATGTTATGTTATTATTATAGATATATTTATTAAGAAAATTATTTAGGGATGTGTTATAGTGAGAGAGTATATAAAAATGTATTTAATTGTTTTATTATATTGCATTCCTATGGTGATATGATTTCTAAAGAGATATTTCAATAATGTATTGGTGGAGAGATGTTAAAATATTATTGATAGTTATATAATGATTATTTTTTATTTTTTAAATTCATGTGAATATTATTTGGTAAAAAATTCGATATATGAATTTATGTGTACATATTAAAACGTGAATATATAAATATATACGCTTTATTAAAAAGTAACAAGATTATATATATATATGTGTGTGTGTGTTTATATGTATGTATATATTGTTTTATAGGTATATTTGATTAAAAAGAGCTTCAAAATCAATTTGATGTACTAATATTAATTTAAAAATTTTATAATATATATATATATATTTTACATTTTGAATATAAATATATAAACATTTTAGAAAGATGTGTATTTTTTTAGTATATATATATATAAGTTTATATTAAAAATATGTTTTTAAATATATATCAATATGTATATTAACATGTGAATATAGAATTGTAATTTTTTTAAATGTGTATGTTTTCTAATATATATATGTATGTGTGTGTGTGTGTCTGTATGTTTGTATATATGTTTGTATGTATGTATGTATATATGTATGCATGCATGTATGTATGTATGTATTTATGTATTTATGTATGTATGTATGTATGTATGTATTTATGTATGTATGTATGTATGTATGTATGTATGTTTGTATTTATGTATGTTTGTGTGTGTGTGTGAGTCTGTATGTATGTATGTATGTTTGTATGTATGTATGTATGTATGCATGTATGTATGTATGTATGTATGTATGTATATTAACATGTGACTATTCAGATATCTCCGTTTAAAAAAATGTGTATTGTTTTTTGATATATTTATATAAGTATATGTTGATTGGGTATATATATTTGTTTAAAACTCATGTTGAATATTATTTTACTAATAAATCATGTAATATATATATAAATATATATATTAACTTCTGAATGTGAATATATAAATTTTTTTAAAATGTTTATGGTTTATTACACATAATATATATATATATATATATATATATTTACAAACATGATAGAATATATTGGATGTTTTTGTATTATTTAAGAAATCAATATATACATATATAATAAAAAAATTAATAATAATTAAAGTAATATGAAATCCTCATAAAATAAAATATTAAAATTAATAATTAATTGGTCAATATTATTAATAAATAATAAATAGTAGTTTTATTACAAAAAGGTTTTAAATAATATGAAAATTGTAGGAAATTAAGAAATTTTTAACAATTTTAAAAAGTAGAAATATAAAATATTAGTATTTTTTAAAAACAATTAAAATGAAATATAATTTTAATTATAAAAAATAAAATTTTATTACTATATAATAAATAATTTTATCAATTAGTAAAAAAATAAAAAAATAAAAAAATTCATACATCGCAAAAATAATTGTAAAACCAACTATTATAAGTTCAAAATAATTCATATAAATCTTGTATTAACAAAAATAATTATTAATAATATTTATTAACAATGTTGTAATATATATATCACTAATTAAATATTATAAAGTGTACCCAAGTTAGTGATGTTACCAAACACCCGAAAAGAAAAAATTTCATGTCATGCCTATGTTAGACATTGCATCCCTGACATAACGATGGTCTCATATTTCTGATACAATACACTATTATAGAGATACATTAAATTTTGTTAAAAATTTATAAAAAAATATTAAATGAATTACCATCTTACGTGATGTTGCGAATATCCTGATGCACACAACTTTTATGTCATGGGTAGGTTATACTCTAATTCTCATACATAACAATGGTCTCATATTTTTCATATGTTCCACATTTTAAGAGATGGATAAATTTATTATAGAAAAAATTGTTACAAAAATGATAAATTAATTACCCATATGTGCAATGTTACTAAATAACTGAAACATAGAAATGTTATGTTGTTCTTAGGGTAAACCCTATATCCATTTCTTAACTGTAGTATTAGATTAACCATATGTGATAGTATTCAGTAGATATTCCATTTTTTAAAAAAATAGTCTGAATGGTTTATAATATATATAATATGTTTATTCTATCTTCACCAAGACTTTATGGGCACTGAAATCTAGTTCCAACATTGTTCCTCACTATGATCATATTCAGTATAATATTCCTATGTGTTAAAATATAATAATGGTTTTCAATTAATCACAATAAGTGATAATTATTCTAATTTATATTGTTTTTAGATAACTATTGAGTAAATATGTAGAAAACCATTTCTATTAAATTATTATAATATGAAAAATTCTCTAAAAATTTCCAATAGATCCATTGAAAATTCTATCTACATTGATGGGTTCGAAACATTTATATCATTTTCATTTTTTGATTTCGGAATTTTTTTTGAAAGAATAAAAAATTTTCCATGTTATAAATATGATATTAGGATATTCGAAACCTTTCACAATCTTGGACATCATCAACTATGTTTTTTATTTTAATATTGTGGAAAAAAATTTGATGAACATCATTTAGTAGGCAATACAAATATTTTGGTTCTAGATCAAACATATTGTAATTTTTTACATGTAGAAGCTGGAAAGTCTATTTTGGGAAAAAAACTCTGAATGATATTCCAAATACAAAATAAGAACCACATCAATTTTTTACTTTATAAGAATATGCTAATTTGGACTTATATCTGCGATGCTTGATGAAAAAACCATAATTTTTTAATCAATTTATGGTCATTAAATCTGATTTTTTAATGTTAAATAATTTCTTTGACAAATTTTGTTATTTCGATAAACAAATTGTACCTAATATAAATACATTAGATGCGAGTTTCTATGAAACTAAGAGGTCGGTCCACAATTCGGGTCTTAGTTATGAAAAGATTCATTCATTATAAAATCACAGATTATTTTATTTTGTAGATTATGAATCATTATTTAATCTTATATGGTGTGAGGAATCAAAGCACTAAGTTACACAATAACAAACATTTTTATTTCATGTGAAAGAGTTGTAGTATTTTCTAAATACATCCCTTTTAAAACATTTATTTATGACTCACAACACAATGAAATTCATGACATGGAATAAATAAAATATTTCTATTAGAAAATTATTAAATCATCCATGTGTTGAATATTCATGGAAAAAATTTGATCATATGAACGATTATTCTTCTTCAGAACCTCATAACATACAGTTTGGTCATACTGTAGAGGGGTTTTCTCTATTTAGTGCTTATGATAATAAATTTTCATGATTTCCTTTTCTTGTCACCACCTAAAACATACATTCATGGATGTTGATGAATGAAAATAAAGAATGTTTTAATACTTCGAAATCCAGAAAATCTGAAAAATATAATTGATGTTTATTGGAATATAATATTTGACGAGTTAATTTCTTTATTGAAAAATACCATGAATACTTTTGATATAGTTTCATATCATAAATTTTCATTGAATCCAATATTAATATGGATGATAAATGGATTTTCTCATATGAAATGATAAACATTTTGATTAATCCTGGTCTAAAATAATATCAATATATTATGACTGAGAACAAAGTGATGATGCATTAAAATGAGAGAAATACTAGTTATTTGAGAGTTAATAGAGATTTCTTCCAAAAGATAACCCTTTCTTAAGAAAAAAAATTAACTTTTTCAAAATGTATTATTATTAGAGGAAAACCTCAAGTATTGATATTAGTTTTTCATGTCTAATATATTTCCTTTGAATTACATCCTGTTACATTTTGAAAATCTAATGAATAAATAAATGTTTTTAGAGGATATAATAATTGGATAAATCATATTATTTTCTAGGACATTCCATTTTGGCCATATTTTATTGATTTTCACATATTAGATGTAATTAATATTGAGAATATTTTTTTTATAACACATTTTATACCTTGTTGGTCACACCTGGTCAGACCGAAGATCATGTTGAGGCACAGTCTGATCTTTCCTCGATTTGCAGATATCATTAACATGAATTATTTAAAGATGAATGACCAAAAAAAATTAATGATTCCAAAATAATCTTACACAAATTATAAATAAATCCATTTATTTTTATATCAATGTAATAAATATTTGTTTTTACTTGATGGTTATTCATTTAATTTGACTAATTACATTATAAATGGATATATTATTGGGTAAAAAAGTTATTAATTATAGGTCAGAATTTAAATATTAAAGGTTTTTTTCTAAGAGGGATGTTTAATTATTCAATCCAGGGCATGTTGACTGTAATATCATATTTATTATGAATTATTTTTATGGAAACATTATATTACTATTAACTGAGTATGATGAAAAAAAACATAATTTTATTTTTATGTATATTGTTGAATATATCCCCCCATGCTTTTTTGACTCAATTGAACATTTAATATTTCATTTTTTATATGAATCTAAATTTGGGGGGTCTGATTTAATTTAGATTAATGTATCCATTTGAAACATTTTTTAAAAAATTAATAAAGAATTTATGTAACATTGCCTATGTGGATGGGTTGACTGTAGACACATACTGGAAAGATGGAATTTAAATTTTACGCTCATATTTTTTTAAACCATAATATCCTTAAACATATAATTAATTAGGTCACAGTGGGAATAATGTTGATGATTTCATAGACCATCAATTCTAAAATATTTTCCAGACCAATCACTTTTTTGGTCGTTATCATGGATGATGGATTTTAGATGATGAAATGCATAGAACTCATACAAATTTTATGCAAAATTATAAAGAAATGAATCTATTTGTGAAGTATGTTCTTATTTTTATTATTTTCTATTATTTTTATAATAGTTATACTTTTAAAATTATGTTTAATCTCATATGATAACAATATTAAAAAAACAAATTACACAATTTATATCTACTTCTCTTGAATTGCATCATTAATATAATTTTGAATATTTTTTCAATAATTAAAATTTCAAGTTGTTTTCAATGCAATATAAAATTACTTTTTTAATGATATCTATTATTAATAAATTTTATATTAATCAATAAACACATCATAAATGTAAAATTGATATCTGATTATGTTTACTCAAAACCCCAACATCGAAATTGGAAAAAATATAATGGGAAAGTGTTTAATTGTTATAGATTCTATATTCACATATATGGTGAATAAAAGAAATAAATTAATAGTGCTGTTTTTTTGAAATGATATATTTATAAAAAAATTAATGTTTACTTTTATGAAATGATTTATATAATAATTGAATTATGTTATATGAGGCCCAATTATGTACTAATACTTATATGTTTTTTGATTTGATATTGATCAAGGGTTACAAGTTCTTCCATGAAATAGATTAACTGAAATTAAATTTAATAGTATTATTTCAAAAAATGATCCATTTATGTTTTCTCCTCAATCACATAATGTTTATTATTCAAATTACAATTGTGTTTTGAGATTTTTTAATGACTAGTGGAGTGTAATTGAAAATAAAATCTCCTGAAAACGAATTCCTTGAAAATGAAAATGGTTTTATTTATGTGAAACATTTTAATTTTTTTATGAAACATACCAAGATATATACATTACCTTAAAAGATACAAATATTGATGATTAAACCCCCATTAAGAGACTACAATATTGATAATGTTAATGAAGTAATAATGGATGATTCAAATGAAGTAATAATATGAATAATGATGTACGATATTATAATATTTATTAGTTTTTAAAATTTTATATTGGTATTAAAAATAATTTATATGTTGTATTGTTTTCACATGGGTGGAACTGATGAACTATTATGTTACATTGATGATGCTAGTAATAGTTAGTTTTTTAAATTTCATATATCCATTATCAATTCTTGAATATTATGAATATTTTTTCGTGTATGATGTTTATTATTTTTTATCATTGATATATATATTCACTAATATTATTAGGTGAAATAATTGTTTTGGTATTTATCAATAGGAAATTATTATATTATTTTTTATTATTTTTTTATATTAGACATCATTATTAACAAGTTTATAATTATATAATTATTATATTATGTGTTTTTTATTTTAAAATATATAATAATTTTTTTAAAAAATTCTCAAGGGTAATATTTGTTTTCTTCAGATTATTGGATATGAAATTGATGATCTCTTTTGTTCTCTCATTAATTATAGACTTCCTCTTAATAAGCCTAATTCATCTGATCCACAGGCTGTCATGCCTATTATGAGGGGGCAAGGTCTTTCTCGATTGATTATTCTAGACCACGTTCTATAGAGACGTTCATCTTCAGTTTTTATCCTTTATTACAACTACATATTTAATTATTTATGATGTTAACATTATATTATGATTTTGTTTTAACTTTGGTTTTATTATTATGATTATTTATTATTTGCATTATTTTTCTTATTTATCTATTGGTAAGGCTGTTGAGATTCTAGAAATTTATTTTTCAGTGATATTGGTGTCATAGGACTAGTTTCCCATCCTTATTCATTAAAAAAAATTTGACCACAATATTTTACCTTATTTAATTATTTATATATCTTAGAATATATTTAATTAGTGGATTTTTTAATTTTCCTATATAAATTATGGTATTTGATAGCTACTATCATGAGATTTCATATCTATGTGGAATGAGAGAATTATATACGTGGACATTTTTCACACTTTTTACACAATAATAATAAGAGAGCTGTTGATATGGCTTCTGTAACTATTTTGGATAGGTATTTTACCTCCCATAAATTGGACTATACATTTTCTCAATTATGGGAGAAAATGTTCACATACTATATATTAATGACTTTTAGGATGAGTTCATCACTGGGACATCAGAGTCCGAGAGGAAAGAGTTAAAATATAAGGAATAATGTCAAACATTTAGCATACATCCATGAAATATAGCACATAATATTAATTATTAATGTACATTTACGTTAAATTTAATGTTTATTAATATTATATATGACACTAATAAACCTTCTATTATAGATTTTTATGTCTATTAGAAGTTTTACATTGATTCCCCCATTAGAAAACATGTAGGAGAATGAAATCATAGTACTATGTTTGGTAATGTTTTTTAAAAATTATCTTATATTAATTTTATTGTCATTATAATTTCTAAATATATTGGAAGGAAGTGTATGAGGTTGTGACTACTCATTCATGAGAGTTTCAATAAGAGATATAAGATGATTCCCATGGTATGATAGGCTTTGATGAGGTTTCCTGGTCAAATGTTACTTTTAATGGTGTTGAGAAAGTTTGGTTGATAATTATTGGTTCCCAAATGAATCTTATGAGTTATTATGGTACATCAATTATTTCATTAGTGATATTGAATAGTGATCAGGGAGATTCATCATCCTCATCCACTACTGCACATTATGTGGAGAAGTTGTGAGAAAAGGATGATATAATATAGTATATTTAAATAGGGGGAGATATGAAGGGAGGAGGAGAATAAGAAGACGTTTCACTGAGATGGGAAGATGTTGGTGTATATGATATGGCTTGCATATGATAGTAGTATATAATTTCATTCCTTTGATCCATCGAGTTATCCTTGTCTACCTGATACGAGTTTATGTTATATAATAATTTATGATTTTTCTTATTTTTGGGTTACCAAAATAATATGTTTCATAGAATTTATTAATGTTATGATTAATGTAATTTTTTTTAATAGTTCTATTTTTTTAAATTTTATAATTTTTTGTATTTTTTAAACAATTATCATTTTTGAAGGATGGAGATATCCATATCAATTGGGAATTTGGAACAGAACCATCAATATTACTTATTCAAATAACATTCTAGAATTATTTGTGGTGGATCTATCCACCATCAAAAATAATAATTATTTCCAATGAAATTTTCTACTATAGTTCATCAACGAATGTATTGAATCGTTAATGATCAATCACAAAAAACTAAAATCTTCCATGGTGACTCTTTCAAGGGGAACATTATAGGAAATCAATTTTCACCCCATCAGGGAACCTGTCATAAAAAAAATACCAAACATGGATTAGTTGGTGTTTTCATATTCAATCCATTTCATGGGTGTCAGAGTCATATAGTGTCTATCACAATCACCCACTAACAGTTTAGGAACACATTTGTTTCAAATAATTAATCAATTAATATGTGGAAAATCAATCATTTAATCTTTTATAGTTCTATTCCCTAGTGTCAATTTCAACATTCCCTTTTATTTAAAAACAAAATCATACGATTTCATATAATTCTCTCCCATTCAAATCATAACACTTTTTAATAAAATTTTCTCAAAAATATATATAATATAATTTCACCAAACCCAATTCCAATTCAATTCATATTTATTTATCTATACACTAAATAATATAATTTCCCTTGAAATTGGTGGTTTTTCATAATTCCAATAAATTTTAAATTTAATCATCCTATATTTTAAAACGTATTATTTTTATCCAATTAAAAAACATTTCAAATAAATCATGTAATATATGCTTTGAATTATATGTAAATCCTTATGAAAAAACATAAATATAATCAAGTGATCAAATCAACACCCGCAATGTGAATGCCTATGAGACTGGAGATGAAGGATTTAATAAAATCATGATATATCATAATATAGATTAGGTCAACTAGTAACATGATGATATTTCACACAAAATAAAATAATATAAGGGAAGAATAGTAAAAACCAAATTGGAGTATATCCACTTACTATACTGATATCAAACATAATCACAAACATATTTATTGTCAAGAGAATATGATCAACTAGAAATGGAATTCTATAGATATCCTCTAATGAATATGGAAAATAATTAAGGTTAATAAGGAGTGTTATGAATCTTAAACAGGGGTCTAGATATTTTAATTACATTTTAGGGGGATTAAAAACCACATGAAAGGTTTGATATTCATGACACTCCATTAGTATAAACCATGTGTTGTAATCATGTTCCCCTTATGGAATTATGGATGGGGTTCATGGATAGGAAACAATATTATACTAACCGTTCGCTATCCATGAAAAACACCCCACCATCATTGGGTGCACGGTTTATGGGGTTTGTTGTACGGTATTGAAAAAAATTGCACCAACCACTAGACCCTCTTAACTGGTCACATGGGTATATAGGCCTAAATGTATAGTTTTACCAAACCATGTTACAATTTTGAAAAACGCAATGGGATTCAAAAATGTCTCAAGAATCACCTTAAAAACAATAGGCAATTCTCATGAAAAGTATGATTAAAAAGTATCACGAAGAACTTGGAAAAAGATTATAAGATGTTATAACCTACACACATTATAGATATTCCATCCTGAGGTTGTCAATCATGAATATTCCATATCAAATTGATGAGACAATTTCTCTCATTGGTGCTTCATACTACCACATATTATGTGAATTTGAACCATGTTACCAAAACACAATCAAAAAAGGTTTAAAATTCAAACAAACAATTATTATCCCTAAATCAACAATCCTGACCAAATCATCAGTCAATGATAAATGATGTTCAACAAAAAATTCATCCCAAAACATTACATGAAAAGGGTTAGAATGATAATTCTTGATTTTATATACATGAGTCACATTTTGTATTGAAGTCTACTATAATGGATGTCCCAAACGTAAAACCATATTCCCTACTACTAAACAATCTTAAATGGACCCATAAACCTTAGCGCAAACATTTTCTATTTGATATGGAGTCGATTAAAAATAAGAGTTGAAACTCTCATGAAAACCTTCTTACCAACTAAAAACTCCAATTGTAATCAGTGATTATAAATATCTGATATGTTTAGAATCTATTCCAAAACCATTATTTAACGAATCAACTGAATATTCAATATTTACCCTTGTATAAACGTAGTAAAATCAAGGAGGATACACTAATAACATACCTTCAAAGAGGATATCTACAATAAAATCCAAAAAATGCCACAAAAGTATCCATAACTATTGGTTACTAGAAACAATTTTTGAAAGAAAACTCAACGAATAACAAATGGGCATCCCAAGATCTACAAAAGTTAAAAATTAAAGCTCAAAGGATGTCCTGAAGAATCTTTATATATCATTATATATGTCCATCCAACTATGGATAATATTTCATGGTCAAAGGAAACTTTGATCATATTTTCTATAATTGGAGTCTCAAAAAAATACATAAAATATGTGTCATGGTTAGAGATTATTGAATATGGGAATATATGAAAATCGTTACCACTTTCACGTAAATGCTACAAAAAAAACCTATTTTTTTGTATCTAAAATTGGTATAAAGTGAGCCAATTTAGTTAGACTATTGATCAAATCTCATATCAGATTCTTCTCTTTTGGTGTTCAGTCAAACCCAAGGAAGATGTTCATAGAATCCTAATCCCGGTTCCAAGTACGCACTTGATGTGGATGAAGAAAACACGATGGTCTCTGGTACTGGAAATTTACCAATTAGAAACTATAATAATGTGAAACAATATAATTGATGTATCATCTAATAACTAGACACTAGATTAATTTTTCATATTATATACTTTTTATTGGTACCAAATTTCACTACGCATTACTATTTATGGATATCTACCACCACAACCTTTCTCACAGGGAAACAAACAACATACCTTCTTTAGAAACCTTGGATGACATATTAGAAGAATACCCAATCACCAATGGTCTCCCCACTAGGAAGAGAGTCCCTAATGACAAGAAGTTATCATATATTCAAATATTTTTATAGAAGATATAACTCATTATTTTATTCTCTATAAAAAACAAAACATTCCTCCAAATAGAAAACGAATCAAACTATTAAGAAAATTTATCATGACTATGAGTTAAATTCCATAGGATATATTGTTCTTCTGGTTTGGTCTAAATTTTATGAACCATATGTATTCACATGATCATTTTTTACAAGGATTATTCCCAAACACAAACATTATGTTTCAGAAAAGACAACATGTCCCTATCGAGACTCTAGAAGAGTTAACATTGGTGAAAAAGTAAAAAATGCCTCGAATCATCAATTTCATTTTGAAATTTCACATCTCATATAAATTTCAATACTTTTGAGTGATAAAGGGAAGAAAATAAGATACCATCGTGAAAACCATAACAAAACCATGGAAATACCCTAAACATCTAATGAAGCTTTATATCCTTAAAATATTACCTGATTGTTCTAATTTTATAAAACATATAGTCTTCTTTGGATAAAATAATTGATGAAATTCTAAGACCACATTCCATAAGAACATCACTTCCCAAATCTAGAAATTTAAGATCATATGATTTATGTAATGTTAGAGATTTTTGAAAATTTACATAACCACTCCCAAATGATGGATATGATTTTCCATGGTTTTGCAGTGAACCATGATGTCAACCTAAAATTTAACCATGAATGAGTAGAGGTACTCATGGAAAATCTTGTTCATCAATTCAATGAACACAATTGTTGTATTTGTCAAAATAAAAAGCATAAAAAGATACACATAATGGTCATTCCTACACTTAAAAGTAAAATTTTTTATGTTAGATTCATTAAATATCAACTGGTAAAAATCATATTAAATAAAAATATATGAGAACCACTTCAACTACTAAAAATATTAATAAAAATCACAATACATTGAAAATGTTATTTTTTTTGTTATTGTGACTCAGTTCAATATTTTTCAATAAAAACATAGGAAAATTGTCCGATAAACATTTTTCTCAAATAGAATAGGAACTACCCATGTTGACAGACAACAGCACGTAAATTTTTTTCACTAGTAGATTATCCAACTATTATTTTATGTTCTTTAGTTTAGATAGTTTCATACAGTATAAATGAATAAATACAAGATAATTACCAATTATTAAATAAAATTATAACTTCACGTCTATATTGGGTAAAATAAAAAAAAATTATAGATTGAAACATATTAAAAAAATTTAAGATAATTAGAGTTAGATCATTATTCAAATCATTAAACATCCATATCAATATAAAAAACGATAATATCCTACCTAGAACCAGAACATAATATCCAACTATACCCAACCCCATTCCCAAATCCCCCAAACAAAAAAAAAACACCATAGTGAGGACATTAGAAACACAGGAATAATATAATAGTTAATTTGGGAATCAAGAGAAAATAGAAAATAAATTCATATAATTATGTTAAGAGGATTCACATCAAGAACCAGGATTTTTTTTTCATGAATAATATCGGTTAGAGAGGAAACAACATAGGGGAAATAAAGACCCTTATCTCACTTCATTCCCAGGGGCATAGTAATATCCATCATATAACAAAAAAGATACACATTAAATTTTAGTAGTATAATGATGTTATTCGATATACACGATTGGTATAGACTAATAAAAATGTAGAGTAGTTAGTAATCTTGAATGTATATTTTTTATTCCTCTTACAGTCACTAGACTCATATGAACTTCCTCTAGACACTCTACCACAACATAAAAAAGCATTATTCTAGATGTCAATTAAGAGGACCCCTTAGTTTATAAAGGATCTGATATAACTATTGTACTTGTAGGATTTGGTGAGCTCATTCCAAAATGTTGATAAGAAACAAAATGAAATAACATCCACAGTTGACCTGAGTTTCCACATAAAATAATGGTTATTGGTTCATTAGTGGAAACCTTTTTTGACTTCCCAACCTTTCCACAATAAAATAAATTCATGTTTCCTCATTCAATAAGTGCATGTTATCTAGATAATGATTAAATCCTAAAAAAACTCATGACACTTTTTAGTTCCTTTAATTGAACAAATTGAACTAAAACTAAGGGAAAATTGGACTCCCATTAACCATAAATAAATAGTTATGCCATGCCCTTCCATTTACACTCTATCCAAAAAATTCAATATGAGAAGTAAGATTTATCATGAAATCATGGAATTTATAATAAGATAAAATATGCATAAAAAATCTATGAGAATTTATTTTCACAGTTGACATCAACTTAATAGAAAACTGAAAAATATCTAAAAATGGTTCATATACTATGTGATGGTCTAGTCACCCTACCAGAGGATACAAATCTATATATACATAAAAGGCAATATAGCTTATGGATAAAATTAATCCATGAAAAAATATATAAATAACTTCCACTCAAGGTCGTCATGATTCCTAACCTTCATCATCAAAACCCATTATATCCTACTATGCCCTTTAATCATCATGGCATCACACCTCACCTTTGTATCATCTATCATTTCTAAAAACTTAATATATTGATCAATTTTTATTCAGGGAATAATATACCTCTAGGGGATCATTATATCATTATAATGACATTGGATTATAGTAAATAAACTATTGCATATGGTGTATGGATCAATCCCCTAGAGGATATACTACTAGTTCTTGAATTTGAAATGGATTAGTAACATATACTATAGGATAGAAAAAAATAAACCATGATCTCCACAAGACTTTGGCCCAACATAGGACTCTCTTGCTGATTATCACCAATAGATTCCTAATATGCCCTATTGAAACTTCTTCAAAGAAGAATGATTATGGACAAATGAAACAGCGAACATAAAGACCTTAGTATGGATAAAAAGATCAATAACTCAAATAAGTAGTAAAAGAAAATCAATTACATGATTAGAATTCATTATTTTTATTTCAACAAACCAAAATCAGTGGTAGGTCAATCACTACAATCATATCAATTTATTCCCCATGAAACACTTCCTAAACACCCATTTGGATATAATTCATGTTACAATGAAAACTAAATTCAGAATCACACGTAACTACCTCATAATTCCTAATAATACCACCTCCTTTAACCATGACTATACACATTGGAAACCAATATTAGAAAATGGTGAAAAAACGACCTTTGATTCCTCTTTATCATGGAACGACATAAAAATTATAGAATAATGATAAATTTTATGTTTATGATATAGCTCAGAGGGAATTCTTAATTGCTGCAGGTAGTTGATAAGAACCTCTAATTAGGTAATAATATAAAGGGAATGATATTTCCAAAACATAATAGTGATAGATAAATAAAAAAATTCATTTTATGATCACTCGTAAAAAAGAAAATACAACAATCAAACATGTAAAAAAACTAAAAATTTATAATATCTTTAAAAGACACAAAATCCTTCAACTCATGGTTTATAAAAACCATGTAAAAGGTGTATCAAATCTCCAATAGTAACTTATATCACTATAGATCTCAAAAATCAACTACACCTTCCAGCGACATGTGGAACATTCATATTTAGTGAACTTGTTGTACGAAAATCTAAATAAACTAAATGATAATCTTGGGTAGGATAAAAAAAGAATAAAATAATACCATCAAATATTCCATCAGAAAATATATATTAGTAAACTATTTTTTCATTCAATTTAAGTAAAATAATGAGTGAAAAATAATATATAGATTTTAAACAATACATGATTTCAAAAAAAATGATGGTTGAAATGTCAACACTGGCATAAAGTGACATTTTATATAAAATATTTTTCTAAAATAGTTAGAATGATTAAATCATTTTTATAAATAATGTCATGTATAACAACTTCAAATATAATAGAGCACCATTCTTATATTCCTTTAGATACATTATTTTTAAAAAATAGGATCCTCACACAACTCAATCATCATCATGGATCAATATATGTGTGGAAACATAAATAAACACCCCATTAGTGGATCCATTATGGTTAAAAATATACACCACATTTGGGGAACCATAACTATAAATCATACCAAACCTGGTATAGTAATTATTTTCATCGTAAATCCATTTCTACGGAGTAATATTCCTAGAATGTTTATACTAATAACCCACTAACAACCTACCCTCATATGTTCCTTAAAAAATTAATCAATTAATAATGGGGAATTAAATCATTTCTAATAATTTCATTATTGATAGGTCAATTTCCAAATATCATTTTTAGCATGAATTTTCATTTCAAAACCAAATCAATGGTATTTTTCAAATTCATTCCCTTTGAAATCACACATATTTATAAGAAACATTTCCCACGAATTAACATAAAATCACTTCACTGGAACCACTTCTGATTAAATACACATTTTTTAATCAAATAAACACACAAATTTCAATTCCATTTAAATTTTAGGTTTTAAAATATACATTCTCTTTTTTATTAATCAATTCATCCAAAATCATGTTTTTAAAATTTATAAGAAATTATTTAAAAAGAAATAAGAAAATATAGGGTTTCAATTTTATGGTATATCCTTTTACAAAAATCAACAAATTAATCATGAGATCAAATCCACCCCTTTAATGAGAATTATAATTACAACATAGGTAAAGGTGATCAATAAATAAAATAAAGAATCCAGATTCCTCCAAATAGTGATCGTGTCCATCAATTACATGATTATATATCACTATCTATAAAATAATGATGTGATGATATAAAAATAAAAAAAATATGATATATAATGACCATAATTATATAAAATGAAATTACCAAAATTTTGATTTATAATATATCTGGTATTAATTTTCATCGAATAATCAAGAGAGCCTTCAAAAGAAAATATAACTGATTAGGGTCAAAAGGGGGTGTTATGAATCTCAAAAGAGGGTCGTGTATTTTTTAATAAAAGAGTTAATGGAAATTAAAAATAATGTGGATTATTTTCTATATGGATAGTATGACTAGTAGTAATAATTCCCTCTAACCTAGTACCCTTGTTTTATGTTAACGGGGTTCACGTTTTGATGGAATGGTAAAACTAACCAAGAACCAACTATGAAAACCCTACTATCTGGTGGTAAATGATTTGGATGGGTGGATGTATAGTTTGAAAAAACCAGCCCTCAACCCTATTCCACCCACAAGACCCTCTCAATATGATTCATGTTTTTTGGCCCAAACCTCATATATTTCCCATAATCTTCACCAATCAAGAACAAGCCAATGGACATAAAAAATTTCACCCACTTCACCTGAAAATCATGGTAGAAACCATAAATAAAGTGTAATAAAAAAAGGGTCAAAGAATACATGAAAGAATGTAACAAGTATACACTACATTGGTAAAAACCAAGATATTAATAATTGATTCTACTAAATTATGAATCATCACCACAAATACATACCACAACACATGACATTACTCACTCCATTATTATAGATCTAAAAAATCAACAAAATTTTCAAATTATGAACCATGTTCTATTTGGAAACCAATTAACCATATTTTTAAAGTAAAATACCTACCATTAAAACACCATGTTTTAAATAACCATTACCCAATTAATTTATCAACATTAAGTTTTTTAATAATTTACAAATTAATTATTTGCATCCTTCACTTATTCAATTTAATGCCCAATTCATTATATTATCATCATTATTAACCACATCCTATAGTTATTAAGAAACATACATTCAGACTATAACATTATAGTCACTCATTCTAAAAAAAATCCACCTCATATTATCATGTCAATCCAGCATCTCCACCATAAAACATCAATAACCATCAACTAACCGCCGCAACTCATCTCACAACACACACAATTAAAAACAATAATAGACATGGTTACTCAACACATGAAACACCTTATCTGGTTTCCCTTTTCAATTTCCAAGCCCCCAAAAGACCTTCACAAGAATATAATAATTATAATAAGAACAAAAATGAATATTATAAAAGATTTCACATTACATAGATTACACTACTTCGGTTTTTAGGTGGTCCCTCATAATGTTTCAATAATTATAGAAAATTTACAATATAGAAATTATATATTCTCACATGACTATTTAAATATCCATATATAATTTACTCACTATTTATGATAGTTTAGTTTGAAGACAATCATATTTAGGGTACTAATTTTTATTTCGTCTTAAAAAACATATTTCTAAACAATAATAGTCATTATAAACAATAGTATAATGTGGGAATAAACTCGTATCCAAATTAACAAAAGTGTCTAACAAATTATATTTTATCCCTTACCATCAATTTAAAATAAAAATGACTTATTTTATTTATTAATTAGACCACATCATATAAAAAATAAAATATTCATAATATAATTATATATATACATTGAAAATACATAACAAGTATCCCATACCACAAACAAGTATTTTTATTTAGAGTTCAAGATCCAAGAGATTTAAAGAGACACCAACATGATATAAGACACAATAGTAAAGGTTAATGAAAAATAACACATTATCCTACTAGAGGTTATTTTTATAACATCATCCCAACCCGCTATTCCTAATATACATCAACCTTTGGGTAATGAAGTGTAAGAAAACCATAAATTAAAAAACAATATCTAAAAGTTGATTTTAATGGAATCAATATATAAGGGTTACGGGTCAATGCCATGTACAAATGGGTGGTTGTAAACTAAATATGAAATATAGGTTTCCCATGAGATGAGAGTGCTGTTTCAGAATTGGGGGTTTCAATAGCGATAATGAATTTATTTTTGTGATGAATTCTCAAAAACATCTGACATATTGATTGGATGTTTGATCCTTGAGTTTTCCTAAAATTAATATCCAAATTTAGTTCAAGACTATAATAAACTAATATTAATTCTATTATTTATGGAAGTATCAAAATTAAGAATTGTTATTTTACCACATCCCCCACATTAAAAATATACCAATCATATAATCTAACTAAATATTATAACAATAGAATATATAAATGAACACACATGTTTTACATGGTTTATAATTCATTACTATATATATGGGAGAACATATTAAATTCACTTCTACAATAAATGTATAATATTTAGAAACATTATATAATTTTATTCAAATATTACTCTTTTTATATTATTTTATAGGATTTTATCATCATCATATAGTCCTACATCATTAAATATATTTTTTTAGTTAAATAGATTCCAAAACTAGCCAAAATATGTGAAAAAACATTCCCTAAATTTTCCATTCAATGAGGGCTTCAACTAACATTAACAACATAGCCGGTAAGATATCCATGGAGTCAAATGACCAATACACACATCATATGTCAAAACATTCTAATCTTACTATAAGAATACACAAATCTGAAAGGTACTTTCTTATAATCTTATGATAAGGATGAAGAATAGAATAAAGATCATATCTTTTAATCAGTATATTTTAATTATTATGGAGGAATATTTACAATATTAATAAACTACCACTAGATTGTTTCTGCATGGATCCTCTCTTGCATCTTCTGACATATTAGGAAAAAGAAATTTTCTTCCAAATTTATTGAAATGTTTCCATCGTCCATTAATCTAGCCGAGTCCTACAAAAGCACAATACACACCCAAAAACTGCTTGGACTAAACTTTCTTGAAACTTTAAGAGTAATTTTGACTTGATGTGATCTTCTATATCTGAAAAACATTTTCTTATAGTGGTTTCTCTATGAAATATAATTTTAGGATAAAGTGTTTAATTCTGATTTCTAATTAATGATTCTTAGAAATATGGAATACCCTATGAATCTCATTAAATAATGTTCCACTTTCTATTTATTCTTCAGTCTCCATTAGTATGAAATTTAATTATAAAAACACCCATTTGGATTTTATGGTTGCAAGATACACTACTTCTGTTGTAAATAATTTCCCCATAAGCTATAGTTGTGACATGGATTTGATAATTGTACCTCCAAATTTAATAAAAAATAATGTGTGAATTTTTGATTGTTGGAATCATAAGAGTAATCTAAATAAAAAAACATTAATACTACCAACTTACCCAATGAAAATTATTATATTAGTTAATACCTTCCTGTATCGTATGATATTTTTTTCTATTTCCTATTTCTAAATCCTAGGATAGAAATGAACTGACAGAATAATACCAATATAAAATATGTAAATGAGTATATTCGTACATGTTAAGATTCCAATAGTAGAAGAATATGGTACTTAACCATATACTAAACCTCATCTCCGATAGATGGTTATGTGTTTTGTATAACATGAATATCCCATGGAGTGATGATCGAAAATATTTACATACACTCGTCCCAAATAGCTTTATGATCATCTTGAACTAAACCACCTAGGATAACCATAGAGTATCGATATTTTTCATCCATATATATCATTTTACCTATGATTTTCTTGTTATTATCAAGTCATTAATATCAAATATTTTGTATATTTCAGAATTCCTGCAAAGAATTTGTTTTATAAATGGATGCAGAATAAACATTTTGTCCACATAGAGTAATATTAGACTGAAATTTCCATCCCAAAATCACTTAGTATAATGAAAATGATTAGATTTTCTCATTGTAATACACTATTACAATATGAAATCATAGTGCATATTAATCCATTATTGAGTTACATATTACAAGACATAGAAACATCACATAAATATCCAAAAAAATGTTCTCCATAGGATGGTCTTCCAAATGCTTGAGATGTTTTATTTAGGTAACCACTTATTAATAAACATGTATAAATAAAGTCATTACACCAATATGATAAATTTAATTAGCACCCTATGAAATAGTGCTTGTTTCTTTCTAAATAATTTCATGCATTAAAATTGGTGCAAAAAATTCAAAGTAGTTGATTCCTTCCATCAGTTCGAATTATTAATAAACAAACTATTACTTATAAATTTTGATGATAAATATTATTCATTCAGATGGAATATTGCTTTCTTATGTTATGATTACCCTTTTTGTAGTCATTTTACGCACATATTCCACTAAATATTAAGGAATTGATTTCATCCTCAATCTATAAATCTATTGATTTTGATTCAATTGGAATATTTTCTAGTTCTAGGTATTTTTGAATGATAGCATCCGTTAGAAGTAAAAAAATTCATGTATTCCATATACAAGTTGACATACCACCAGAATCCATAAGAAATTTAAATGAAATTTCATCCATTTCCAGAACATATGTTTCCTATGGATGATAATCTAGTGCTCCTACTACTAAATAATCTAAAATCTGATATTTCCTGGAATATTTCACAGTTATCAAGCATTCTGACAAAACATACATTTTTTTGACTTCCTTATTCATTCCTTATGATTTATGGTATCACTGCAAGTTTTGAATTTTAAATGTTTCTATCTATACTAACATATAAATTAGTAGTAAATACATTTCTCTCATGTTATTATTTAATTATGGTATCGTCATTATATATTATATTCTAATTGAATATTACATCTCTATATCAAATGATATTATGTTGATCATCACTCCACAATGGGTAGTCAAAATAATCATTTACAAAACCTTAAGAAACTAGGATATATTTGTTTCTCTAAACAATATTTTAATTTTAATCAAAATGTGAATAATTTATGAAAATAATGGTTTAGAGGTTTGAAACATCCAACTTTTTAAGAGATAATTTCCCTTTTGGTAGGCATTACCTCACTTCAATGGATGGATTTATATTATCCATGTGTGTTGTAATGTTAATTGCCTCTATAAATATGGATTTGGGTATACCATATCACACATGAATAAATATATCAATATATATCAATGTCTAGTTCATCAAATAATTAACTCCATTTTTTCATAGTTATTGGTGCATTTCATTCAAGACTGATCACCATTATACCAAATAAAGTTCAAGAACATTCTACTATTATATTAACCACTATTATAATGTCTTATGATCATGAATTTCTAACAATGTTATATGTACAACATGGATTCGTAGTATAAAAATCAATAAAAAAATGGTAGATTTATTTTTATGAAAATAAAACCATACATTTGGTTTGGATTTATTCATGAATATGAGAAATCATTATGATCCTTAGAGATATTGAGCTAAAAAATATCTACAAAAATATCTATGAACAAGCTCCAACATTCATGATCTATAATTATTTATTTTTAAATTGAATAAATCACACTATTCATTTTTCAACAACATATATATAGAAAAAAATAAAATATTTATGATCAAAATTCAGAATTCCCTTCCCTACTAGAATAATAATTTTCTTCTCATGTAGGAGACCGAATATAAAATTCTAGTCTTACACATTTTCAAAGGAAAAAATTATGGTAATTTCCCACCCATATGATATTCAATTAAGATAAAGGGTGTTGACCAATACTCGTTTTCCCACAACAATAGATCCACTACCCACTTTCCAAACTCCTTAATTTAATGTATCAACAACATATGTTTCATTCAACTCCCCTACTGAAATTACATTCTATCTATGCCCTAGTATGTGTATTAATTATTTAAAAAGTGCAATAATACAATTATGCATCAATATATGTAAATATCCATTTCTCAAAAATTCAAAATAATTTCCACTTTCCAAAATAACATTACCAAATATTCTAGATATTGAGATTTTTATTTATCCATGATAATTGTATAGGCTGAAGGATTAAATAGATTCTACCACTAATAAATCTAATAGAATATACACAGTGAAATTTAGATCATTAATATATTCTATTATGATAACAAATATTGAAAATCCTTTAACAATTCATATAGATATTTCCTTTTAGTTTGTTTCATTTCTATAATGATATCCTCAAATATCATAATTCCAACCGACAATTCATGGATTAGTTTACATTCCATGACTCTTCACTAAATATTTTTCATCATGTAATCAACAATTATTTTGATTAGAATATAATACACTTCAATTTGTATTAAAATAATTTGTGGTTGGATCATGGAACTATATTCCTTGAGGACCTCATTAATGATAAAAATATAGATATTTGCAATCAACATACCAGTCATAATAATGGTATTACATAACATTATCACCACAAAATCCCAAGATTATAGTCATGATGATATAATCAATATATAAAATACATAATATGAAAATTTAACGTTCACTTATTACAGATAACTTATTGTCATATTAAAATCATTCACATAATCTACCACGGACCATATGTGAGACAGACTAATGAAGTACAAACACCGCCTCCTGAAAAACATTGGTTAGGTATTTAAATTTTTCATACATCTCTACTAAGGAAACATAAATATATCCCTAGTATTATTTTTCCTATTTGATGAAGACCAAATATAATTATAATTCCATCATCACTATGGAAATTGATTTTCTAAAAAAATTTTCCCAT
Source organism: Viscum album (assembly GCA_963277665.1). Classification (NCBI taxonomy): domain Eukaryota; kingdom Viridiplantae; phylum Streptophyta; class Magnoliopsida; order Santalales; family Viscaceae; genus Viscum; species Viscum album. The sequence continues at coordinate 626,477,502 of OY728165.1, forward strand.
TTATAATTCCATATCATATGATATTTCATAAAAAATATATGTTTTCCATCCTTTGTAAAAATAAAGTCTTCCATATACATATTCTTTAGAAAATGTGGGTTATATAGAAATTTCTAATAAAAACCATTCATTTATGCATAAATATATCTATCTATGATAGTATGAATAATTAAAATTCACTATGAATCTATGGTAATTCAATAATTCCCCTAAGATATCGAGTGTTTCAAAACCATGTACTCCCACTGATACTAATTGTTGGGAAAAGGATAATTAATATTTTATTCAAATGTTGGATGGTTAAAAATTGAGTTTACTAGAAATTTATATCAACCGGTAGTTCAACACTGAAGATAACAAACATTAATTAATCCCCTTCTATATTGAAGTGTATTTATTTGGTTGTCTTACATTACCCTAACCAGTACTAAAAAATGAACCAAACATACATTATTACTAAATGGAATTACATTAGTAAAATTCAATAGAAAAAATATATATTTTTATGTGGATTATACATTGATTATAAATCCATAGAAAAACACTAAAAAATATTTGTATTAATGTTTTTAAAATATTCCCAAAAATCTTATCTTATTTAGAATGTGTTAAAATTTTCGTAATAGAGTAAAAAACAGCATCACTTTTTGGTCCATCCTCTTAATATTTAGGATCACATCGAGCCATATAAGTTTAACCAACATTTAAAATTGATGATAAAAAATATGTTAACATTTAATTTATATTAAGGCTTCCACCAACTTATCAAACCCGTCCATTACACTGTTCAGGGAACCCAAACACTGGTTTTAAAAATAATCCATCAGATGTATCCAAGAATAATGTAAGCATACACGTATGTTGAGAGTCCATGATGTCAAATTTTTGAATAGAATGAAGCATACTATCAAAATATGATCATCTGGTGAGTGAACATTCAAATACAAGAAGAAGCTTCAAGATTCTAATATTTATACATCGTAATTAGTAAAAAGATAATGGTGTGGATTCTTTATCAACACAATAATTACTATATTATCAGTAATTATTATTGTGAAACGCAGATGTCTATGCTCCCACCATCCCCATCCCAATTGGCCTTTAATATCCACATTATAGATCATGGTGATATTATATATTCCCACAGCATGTATATGGTTCAAAAAAACCACCACAACATAGATTATAATATAATGATATAGCTATAAGAATAGCCTATCTAGGACTCTATGAAAAAACTCATCTCTACATTATATATATCTCTAAAGTGTTAGTGATAAGGGAATACTAAACACTAAATCTGATATATCTCAACTCACCTCCATGTTTTTGTCCTTCTTAATTTTCTAGATCCACCAAAAACACTTTCATTAAAATGAGTGCACATAAAGTCCTCCACCACACTATAAGGGCCTCCACTAATTTTCACCTCTCATATCCATGCCATAATATATTCCTCCATCTAGGTACATAACTACAACACCTATATATAATCTTTATACCTACTATTGATGCTACGAATATTGGACTCTCAACATGTAATGTGTTTAGAGCATCAAAACAATTAAATTATATACCACTCAATTGATTCTTATCCATGAAAATCAAAACCAAACATATAAAGGAAGTGGAATGGTAACATAAAAACATCCAACATATGAGATACTTATCTTGCAAATAATTAAATCCTAAAAAAAATGTATAAACTAAAATAGGAAACAACATGATTCCATAAACAAACACCCACAAAGTTGATCACATCACCAAGGAAAATAAAAAAGATTTTAAATAAAATTATATCATGGTTAAATAAAACATGGGTTATTAGGAATGATTTAATGTCTCACATGCTAACGTACAATCCCTCACACCAACATGCATTTGAAAAATAGGAACCATGGGAATTTCATTCCCACAGAAAACCTTATCCATATGATCCTATATCTCGACTAACCACTCCATGAATGTCATATAACACTTGATATCTGACACACCCAAATAAATGAAATGGGACTAATTTTAAAGATAACATTGTTGATGGGAATCAAGGAATAAATTTGGGATTATACCAAAGCACAGAGTAAGTTACAATTGATATGACATCTTCCTAATACTCACTAACACCTCAAAATGTTGAAAACCCAATGATAATCTTACAACCTCATCCAAACCACCACAGCCTCAATGTTGGATGAAATCACGAACATATGGATTCTAACCTAAAATTCTAGATTAACTTAACTATTTCTATAATAAGGTTTCATTTAGTCTAGAAACAACTTCATTCAGTCCAAAAAAAATATTTTCTATCATAAAATATTAAACATTAAGTCCATGAACTATTGACTACCCAACCTTGTTCAAATAGGAGAGATATTGAAACAACCTTTTATACAAGGCCAAAAATAGATCCATACTATGGGATCAGTAATAAATATTATTTTTGGTATAATTAATCAAGGGTAGTGGTTTCACAAAAAAAACACTAAATTTCAGCAGATGGGCTTGAAAAATATCCTCCCATGTCTAGATGGATTTCATATCATGGCCGTATTTCTAGGGGTAAAAAGTTGTGACAATTCATATCAAAGTCTTAAATAACATTGTAATCCACTATAGTATTATAATGTGAGTATGTGTTAATTATTATATGTATTAATAATTTGTACCCCATGAATATATGATATATCTCTCATACACAACACTTCTATATCATCCAATTTAGTCAACACTTGTATTGTTATAAAATAAAATAACATCAATAATCGGTCCATGATCACCAAAATAGAACAACATACTCCCTATTTCCATGGAATCCTAGTGATCATATCCACATATGTTCCCTCCTATTTCCACTAATGGGGAATCTATGGATTGAAATTTCCGTCTTGGGAGAGGGTGATATGTTTTCCCCTTCATACAAATAAGAGACTTAACCCAAAACTCCTCTAATGTATATATAAGGCCACGACCTTTAACCTTACTTAATATTGAATTAAATGAATAATTCATATTGAGGATCTTTTCGTGGTTTAGAGTTTTAGAGAATTAGATCATAACTATTAAATCCCAAAAGATTACACAGTAGACACTTCTACAAAGTCACTTTTTTTTACAAAACATGGACTCTAAAAAAAGTCATGTCTAGGTCCATGTTTAAGACAACATGAATTTTCTCAGATCCCATCCTTGACCCTATTCCACATTATGTCCTGTGAAAAAAATTTCCAAAAAAAACATGTGGTGAGCATATAAAGCTCAGTAAGGGATATAAAAGTACGAAAAGAAAACATTAGTCCATGTATGAAATCATACATTACTCATAAAATATAATAATTTTAACATACCTCATATAGATCATAGAAATCATAATACATAAAGGTAACTTGAGGCATTCATAACATTCTTATGTAGGGAGTAACCCTCTTGGTTACGTTTGGAATACCCATCACAGTATATTCCCTAAATCTCTTCAGAGAAACCTTAATGTTTAACTCCTTTGCGTTACCCAATGCATTGGAGAACTATATCGGGCTCACCTGCCCTTAGTTTATCACGAAACCCCCCGTATTCATAAACAATGCCAAAGAACCATAACAAAATCTTATCATATAAAACATGCATAAAGGAAACATAACATTTCCACATTTCAATCACAAGATATCAATACAACACATTGATATAATAAAAACATTACGAAAACAATTTTCAATACCAAAATAAAATAAAATTAAAACTTGGTATTTATTTTTCATTTAAATAAAAGTTATGGCTTGTAGAGGAAGCCGAAACTCAAATAATGGTCACGGTGGCAGAGAAGTCGTTGTTGCCGCATACGTACGAAAAATATATTCCTTTTGTCGTTTAGTAAAATGCTTCATATAAAAAAGATTCCTTTTAAATAAACATAATTGTCAAAGGGGTTTATACACCGCATAAAAGAAAGTTGTGTATAAAACAAAATATGCCCCAATGAAAGGAGATTGAGACGAAGTCCCATACCTCGGGTCCGACTTGACTCGATCGCTCTTCAATCTCCTGAATAATAAACTTGAGTTAATTTCTACTTTCTGAAGAACCGTTTTTCAAGTTCATTACTCCTTTTATATCACTTATTACCAAGTTATGAACACTATGTAATTATTTATGTTAATAATGGTCGTTTTGTCGATCATTGGTACTTGAGTCAAAAATAAACTCTTTATAATTACAAGTTGTTCATGGGGTCAAATATCCATTATATCCAGAATTATATTCATGATGTAGATATCATATATATCATATATATAACAAGTATATATATTCATTTATAATATTACATAACATTTAGAGTTAAGAAATGAAATGCACCATTCATGGAGACGGTAAGCCGTACGTTCACATGAACGCTACATTCATTTCTATTACTTAATTAATGGAGAGAAATCATAATGATATAAAGGTATATTATAATTGCAGTATAATGTCATATATAATATCATTAAATATATACTTTATACGTACCACACATGGTATTAACGAATCAAATCACTTTGAGGGGGCGGTAGTCCGCACTTCGTAAAATGAAATTATCATGTTTACCCATAATGGAAACCATAAAGGTATGCCACAAATGAAAAATACAAAAGTCTAAGGAAAGAATAAACATAATATATATCATATATAAATAGAGTTACATCTTAATGACAACCATTAAATGTGTTAAAAGAATATTGAACAATCATCATTTCGTGAGGCATAAATTCACCAACCACAGAAACAGTATGTTCATTAATCATTAAACGGAGGTTTGTGTAAGTGTAGCTTGAATAATTCTAATAAAAACATCCTAGTATACGTAATATACTGGTGTTGTTACAAAAGAAAAGAATAAAAAGAGTTTAGAGGGTTGGAGAAGAAAAATAAAACAAAAGAACAGAAGTGAAGACATTACCTTAAAATCGGGTCACTCTTCTTGGTTTGAACGAAAAAGGTTACTTGAAGAGCTTTATACCCAAGGTAAGGCTTCAAGGATGAAGGGAGGGATGTGTAGAGATAAAATGAGCAGATATTGGCCGAACTAAATGCTTGAGAGGTGTGGGTAAGGAGGTAGAGGTGGGGGCCATTTATAAGAGGAGAGGAGGGGCACTCTTGGAAAGTTAAGAAAAGATACTTTATTATAAAATTATTTTAAGATAAAAAAGGTCCCACAATTATAAATTTAGAGGATAAGGTGATAGTGGTTCAAAATCCACCCATCAAATAGGTTTTTGACAAGTGTAGGTCTTGGATTGTACATTATCTTTTCATTTTATTTAAATCGTTAAATAATGAGGTAATCGCTGCATCATCATGGTGTAATAAATAATTTAATTTATTTAATGTATAAAAATTATAAAACAAATATCATGATGTAGGAAATATTTTTATCTTTCCAATGAATATTTATAGTCAAAATTATGACTTTTATAACCCCATGTAAAAATTATTTTAGCAAAACAATACATGTTTGTGACATTTTTATTTTAACTTTAAATAAAAAGTTATTAATGTCATTTTCCTACCAAAGTGGCTCCATGGGGTCCCCAAGTTGACCCATGTATTTTCGTGGTCATCCATGACACATCCAATAATGGTAGGACATGTGTCTAGGTCATTTCATATTATTAAAACATTATTTTTACCTTAAATTACACTAATTACCTCTAATCGCGATTAATAAACATCAAAGTTACTATTCACCAAAAATTATTTAAATCCCATTGAACCACATATTAATTCCTAATGAAAACCATGTATGTCGGAATTTTAAAAATCAAAAAACAGAAGTGGTAAAGTTTCATTTAAAAAAAAATCAGATTTTCTTACTGCCACTTAGTGGTTTCACTATTCATCAAAAATTGAAGTTTTTCAGAAAAATACCAAAACTTTACCCTAAGCTATATTTGATATTCTGAATTGAAAATTTATGTCTATTTTAAAAAATTCATAACATATATGTTTCATTAATTAATTTAATAATTAATTCCCATTGTCAAAACAAAAAGCGTGTTTTTATGAGACAATATGTATCAAAAGATTGACATTAGTTTAAGTCCAATTTCAAAGTGAAATTAATTCCAATGACCACAATTGGATTAAATGGTAAAAATATATTCTAATTTTACTTTAAAACCAATTATAAATATAATCTAATCATATAAATAAATTAGATTAAAAAGACGTGTTGAATTAAAATAAAACATTTTTCACTATTCATTAAAAATGAACTTTATCGGAAAAATACCAAAAATTTACAGAAAGTAAATTTTGATGTCTCGATTCTAAAGAAGATTTTTATTCGGTCCAATAGAATTAATAAGAGTGACCAAAACTATATTTAAATAATGTTCTCCATTAAAGGCAATAGTTCTACCTTTTAGTGAATATTAGAGTATCTATGCCAAAAAGTTGAATTCTTTTCTTATTTTAAGCATTTATCTTCTATTGGATAAAAGTAAAAACATTTCAAAAACATATATAATCATATTTTAGTTATTTATATTCATTCCTTCCAATACAACGACTACGTTTTAACTACCATAAAAAAAATATTATTATATTACTAGTGTGGAACGTAATATTTCAAAGAAACTCGTTGTTGCGTATTAGGAACTCTATCGAAAATAGAAACCCCTTTAATGTAAAATTAATATTTAATTTGAAAATATTAATAAATATGAAAATGTATTATTCTTTATTTACTTGGGATGTTACATCCTTCCCCCCTCTTGGGAATTGCATCCTCGCAAATTTATTTCAATATCAAAATAAGTGGGGGTATTTATCCCTCATAGCATTTTCAGATTCCCATGTTGCCTCTTCAACCATATGGTTTTTTCACAAAACCTTTACCTGGGGAATTACCTTATACCGCAACAGTTGCTCTCTACGGTCAGTAATCTGGACTGGTTGTTCTTCATAAGAGAGATTCTCTTTCAACTGAACTACCTCTGGGCTCAAAACATGAGATGGATCTGGCATATACTTTCACAACATCGAAACATGAAAAACATTGTGTACCTGAGATAAAATCGGAGGTAATGCCACTCTATATACATCTGATCCAACATTATCAAGAATTTCATATGGTCCAATGAACCTTGGACTCAGCTTTCCTTTCTTACCAAATCACATCACACTTTTCCATGGAAAAACATTGAGAAAGACATGATCACGTATCTCGAAAGATAGATCCTTCCTCCGGTTATCCGTATAACTTTTCTGTCTGCTCTGAGCTATTCTCATGTGTTTCTGAATCAACTGAACTTTTTATGCCATCTCTTCAACCAATTCTGGTCCCATCAGCTTCCTTTCACCTACTTCATCCCAAAAAGCTGGAGTTCGACACCGTTTGCCATATAATGCTTCAAATGGAGCCATCTGTATACTGGAATGAAAACAGTTAATATATGAAACCTCAACTAAAGAAAGATGTTGGTCTCAACTTCCCTAATAATCTATAGATCTAGCACGTAGCATATCCTCTAAGGTCTGAATTGTTCGTTCTGACTGCCTATCTGATTGCGGATGAAAAGATGTACTAAAATTTAATTCAGTACCCAACGACTTCTGAAGGCCTTTCCAAAAGTTTGAAGTGAACCTGGGATCACGGTCAGATACAATGGAGAGAGGAACTCAATTTAACCTGAATATATCTTTATGATACAAACAGGAAAGTTGATCTAGGGAAAAAGTATCTCGTATAGCTTGGAAATGAGCAGATTTAGTCAAGTGATCAATAATAACCCACATTGCATTATTACCTCGAGGTGTTTTCAGCAATACCACAACGAAGTCCATGGATATATTCTCCCATTTCCACTCTGGTACTGGTAAAGGATGAAGCATCCCTTTTGGTAACTTGCGCTCTGCTTTAACCTATCGACATGTCAAACACATCACAGTAAAATCAGAAATATCCCTTTTCATTCCGTCCCACCAGTAATACTCCCGAAGATCTCAATACATCTTTGTACTTCCTGGATGAACTGAAAAATGAGAACTATGAGATTCACATAACAACTCTCTCTTCAACTGTGAATCAAAGGGCACACACAATATCTTACCAAATCTCAAAACACAATCATTATCAATGTTGAATTCAGGAAACTTACCTTTCTGAACCAGCTCTACCTTTTTCTGCAACTCGCTGTCTTTCTTCTGTGCTTTCTTAATTCTGTCTAATAGAGAAGATTTAACTGATATCTGAAACCAAACAGAAGGAAATCCTGCACCATCAACTTATATGTCAAAGTTCATCAAATCGTTAACCAAACGATCATGTTCCAAATGCAACATTGTTAATGAAGCATTACTTTTTCGACTCAAAGCATCAGCCACTTTATTTTCTTTTCCCGGATGGTAATGAATTGTACAATCATAATCCTTGATTAATTCTAGCCATCTCCTCTGTCTCATGTTCAATTCTCTCTGAGTGAATATATACTTTATACTTTTGTGATTAGTATATATTTCACACTTTACTCCATACAAATGATGCCTCTAAATTTTTAAAGAAAAAAACATCAGCTAATTCCAAATCTTGTGTAGGGTAATTTACCTCATGAGTTTTCAACTGTCGTGAAGCATAAGAAATTACCTGATCATTCTGCATTTGGATGCAACCAAGTCCTTTCAATGAAGCATCACTGTAGATAACAAACTCCCCATTCCTGGAAGGTAGTGCCAAAACTGGAGCATTCACCAATCTTCTTTTCAGTTCCTGAAAACAATCATCATATTCTTTTGTCCAGATAAACTTAACACCCTTCGGAGTTAGCTTAGTCATTGGACTAGATAACCGTGAAAAATTTCTAACAATCCTTCGGTAATAGTCTACCAAACCAAGGAAGCTACGAATCTCAGGTAAATTTGTGGGTCTTGGCCATTCTTCAACAACCATTGTTTTTGCAGGATCAATAGTTATCCCATCTTTAGAAACGATATGACAAAGGAAAAAAAACTTTTGCAACCAAAATTCACACTTTCTGAATTTCCCATACAATTTATTTTCTTTTATGGTTTTCAAAATAACCCTTAAATGTATTTCATGCTCCTCTTTACTTTTAGAAAACACCAAAATATCATCATTGAAAACAACCAAAAACTTATCCAAGAACTCATGGAAAATTCTATTCATAAGGTCCATGAATACAACAGGTGCATTGGTTTACCCAAAAGGCATAACTAAAAATTCATAATGGCCATATCTAGTACGGAACACAGTCTTCAGTACGTCTGCTTCTTTTAATTTCGGCTGATGGTACCCCGACCTCAAGTCAATCTTCGAAAAATACTGAGCTCCCTAGAGCTGATCAAACAAATCATTGACATGAGGCAAAGGATACTTGTTCTTAACAGTAATTTTATTCAAGGCTCTATAATCAATTCATAGTCTCATTGAACCGTCTTTAATTTTAACAAATAAAATAGGAGCACCCCATGGTGATGTGCTAGGTCGAATGAAACCTTTCTCTAATAAATCTTGTAATTGGTCCTTCAACTCTAAAAGTTCAATTTGATCCATTCGAGAAGGGGTTTTTGAAATTGGCTTAGCATCAGGAAACAAGTCAACAGTAAACTCAAATTCTTGATCTGGTATTATTCCAGGAAACTCATCAGGAAAAAAATCATGATACTCATTTACCACTAGCACATCATTAATCTGAACAGTTCCTTTGTTTTCAACAATATGTGCAAGGTAACATTAATTTCCATCTTTTAGAAGTTTCTCATCCTCTTGATATGTTATCAATAGTGAGGGTTCATTATTGTACACAAACTAAAAGTATTCTTAAAAGAAACTTCTTTATCTATAAATCAATCTTAGAATGGTAAATAGAGAGCCAATCCATACCCAGGATAACATCAAACTCTAATAGAGGTAAAAAATAAGGTTTTCAAGTAGGTTTTTTCCACGGATAAGGATATGAAGATTCTTATAAATTGCTTTTGCCTCAAAATTTCCCCCAGGTGTTTTTACCACAAGTTTTGGAGTCATTTCTTGAGATGGTATTCCCATTTTACTAGAAAAGTTTTTAGAGATGAAAGAATGTGTAGACCCCGAATCAAACAACACACTGGCATAATATGAAAAAACAAAAAAAGTACCTGATACAACATCATTTGATGGACTAACATCTACTGAAGTAGTTTCAAAGGATTTCACCACCCCTTTATGCTTGTAGTCTAACTGCTTCCCATCACTTGAGCTCTTTGTCGGACACTCATTTGCATAATGAACCATCTCATTACACTTAAAACATTTCACTAACTTTAAATAAAATTTGGTCTTATCATCACCCAGATCGTTTTCAGTGCAATCACAAGCCTTATGTCCCATCTTACCACATCGGTAGCACTTTACAGAATTCAGAAGACATTCCACAGCATGCCTTTTACCACATTTATCACAAACTGGAAACTTAGTTTTCTTACCATAAGAGATTTTTGAAAAATTCTTTCCTTTCTCCTGCCACCTCGGTCTCTTCTTCTTGTTGTTGTTATAGAACACTTGATCAACGGCAAACTCCATTTCCACCTTCTCAGTACATAGAAAAAGCTTTTCATAACTCTTGAACTCGTGAGAATCTAAAGCCCTTTAATATTTTGGCTTTATTCCTGAGTAAAATCGATTGATTTTACTATCAAGGTCTCAGATAAAATTTAGAGCATACCTTGCCAATAGAGGGAACCTTTCTTCATAGGTAGCCACTGAGTCATCCTCTTTCCTCAATTTCGGGAATTGTTTTTCCATCCTATGTCAAATTTCCTTAGGAAAATACTTCTCAAGAAACATACCTTTGAATTCATCCTAGTCGAGAGCATAAATCTCATCAGCGTCCCTGATATTTTTAACCATTGACCACCACTGATCTGATTCACCCTTGAAAAGGTAAATAGAAAGACTAACCTTTTGATTCTCTGAACACCCCATGACATTGAAAATCTTCTCCAGTGCTTTAATCCACCCTTCAGCTAGCACAGGGTCAAATAATCCTCTAAATGATGGGGGATGTTGCCTCATGAAATGTACTGCCACTAACATGTTCCCCAGCGATTGATCTGGATGATCTCGTGCATGGATACCACCACCATTTATCGCTTGAGTCAACTGCACCATTACTGCAAAAAACTGTTCAGTTTCAATTCCGACCATCTCAGGATACTGATTCAGAAGGTCAGTTCCTTCTGTATGCCTTCCTAGCAATGATTCCCTATTTCCTTTGTGGAAAACCATTCTGAACAAACATGTATTAGATGAAGAAAGATGGTAATATTTAAAAGCTATATCATTTCAATTTGTCCATAAAAAAAATATTTTTTGATAATCATTTAATAAAATTCTAACTCCTAATGTTATCTAAACTGACCTCTGATACCAACTATAAGGCCCCGACCTTAAACCTTACTTAATATTGAATTAAATTAATAATTCACATTGAGGATCTTTTCATGGTTTAGAGTTTTAGAGAATTAGATCATAACTATTACACCTCAAAATATTACACAGTAGAAACTTCTTCAAAGTCACTTGTTTTTACAAAACATGGACTCTAACAAAAATTCATGTCTAGTTCCATGTTTAAGACAACATGAATTTTCCCTGATCCCATCCTTGACCCTATTCCACATTATGTCCTGTGAAAAACATTTCAAAAAAAAACATGGGGTGAGCATAAGAAGCTCAGTAAGGGATATAAAAGTATGAAAAGAAAACATTAGTCCATGTATGAAATCATACTTTACTCATAAAACATAAGTATTTTAACATACCTCATCAAATCATGAATAAATCATAGAAATCATAAGACATAAAGTTAACTTGAGGCATTCATAACATTCTTACATAGGCCGTAACCCTCTTGGTTACGTTTGGAATACCCATCACAGTATATTCCCTAAATCTCTTAGGAGAAACCTTAACGTTTAACTCCTTCGCGTTACCCAATTCATTAGAGAGCTATATCGGGCTCACCCGCCCTTAGTTTATCATGGAACCACCCATCTTCATAAACAATTCCCAAGAACCATAACATAATCGTATCACATAAAACATGCATAAAGGAAACATAAAATTTCTACATTTCAATCACAAGATATCAATACAACACATTGATATAATAAAAACATTATGAAAACCATTTTCAATACCAAAATAAAATAAAATTAAAACTTGGTATTTATTTTTAAATTAAAAAAATGTTATGTCTTGTAGAGGAAGCCGAAACTCAAATAATGGTCACAGCGGCGGAGAAGTTGTTGTCCCCGCATACGTACGACAAAAAAAACATTCCATTTGTCGTTTAGTAAAATGCTTCATATAAAAAAGATTCCTTTTGAATAAATGTAAATTTCAAAGGGGTTTATACCCTGCATAAAAGAAATCTGTGTTTAAAACAAAATATGCCTCAATGAAAGGATATTGAGACGAAGTCCCATACCTCGGGTCCGACTTGACTCGATCGCTCTTTAATCTCCTGAATAATAAACTTGAGTTAATTTCTACTTTCTTAAGAACCGTTTTTCAAGTTCATTACTCCTTTAAAATCACTTATTACCATGTTATAAACACTATTTAATTATTTATGTTAACAATGGTCTTTTTTTCGATCATTGGTACTTGAGTCAAAAATAAACTCTTTATAATTACAAGGTGTTCATGGGGTAAAATATCAATTATATCCATAATTATATTCATGATTTAGATATCATATATATCATATATATATCCAGTATAAACATGAATTTATAATATTACATAACATTTAGAGGTAAGAAATGAAATGCACCATTCATGGAGACGGTAAGCCGTACGTACGCATGAACGCTACTTTCATTTCTATTTCTTACTTAATGGAGTGAAATCATAATTATATAAAAATATATTATAATTAAATTATAATATCATATATAATATCATTAAATCTATACATTATACGTACCACATATGGTATTGACGAATCAAATCACTTTGAGGGGGCGGTAGTCCCAACTTCCTAAAATGAAATTATCGTGTTTACCCATAATGGAAACCATAAAGGTATGCCACAAATGAAAAATACAGAAGAATAAGTAAAACATAAACATAATATATATCATATATAAATATAGTGACATCTTAATGTCCACCATTAAAGGTGTTAAAAGAAGATTGAACAATCATCATTTCGTGAGGCAGAAATTCGCCAACCACAGAAACAGTATGTTCTTTAACCATTAGACGGAGGTGTGTCTAAGTGTAGCTCGAATACTTCTCATAACAACATCATAGTATATTGAGGATAATGGTGTTGTTACAAATGAAAATAATAAAAAGAGTTTAGAGGGTTGGAGAAGCTAAATAAAACAAAAGAACACAAGTGAAGACATTCCCTTAAAATTGGGTAACTCTTCTTGGTTTGAACCAAAAGGTTTCCTTGAAGAGATTTCATCCCAAGATAAGGCTTCAAGGATGAAGGGAGGGATTGTAAGAGAGAAAATGAGAAGAGCGTGGCTGAACCAAAGTCTTGAGAGGTGTGGGTAAGTAGGTAGAGGTGGGGGCCTTTTATAAGAGGAGAGGAGGGGCACTCTTGGAAAGTTAAGAAAAGATACTTTATTATAAAATTATTTTCCAACAAAAAAGGTTCCACAATTATAAATTTAGAAGATAAGGTGATAAGGGTTTGAAATCCACCCATCCAATAGGTTTTTGACAAGTGTAGGTCTTAGATTTTACATTATCTTTTCATTTTATTTAAATCGTTAAATAATGAGGTAATCGCTCCATCATCATGGTGTCATAAATAATGTAATTTATATAATGACTAAAAATTATAAAAAAATATCATGATGTAGGAAATCTTCTTATATTTCCAATTAATATTTATAGTCAAAATTATGACTTGTATAACCCCATGTAAAAATTGTTTTAGAAAAACAATACATGTTTGTGACATTTTTATTCTAACTTTAAATAAAAAGTTATTAATGACATTTTACTACCAATGTAGCTCCATGGGGTCCCCAAGTTGACCGATGGATAGTATTGGTCAGCCATGACACATCCAATAAGGGTAGGATATGTGTCTAGGTCATTTAATATTATTAAAACATTATTTTTACCTTAAATTACACTAATTACCTCTAATCACGATTAATAAACTTAAAAGTTACTATTCACCAAAAATTATTTTAATACTATTCAACAACATATTAATTATTAATGAAAACCATGTATGTCAGAATTTTAAAAATAAAAACATAGAAGTGGTAAAGTTCCATTTAAAAAAAATCGGGTTTTTTAACTGCCACTTAGTGGTTTCACTATTCTTCAAAAATTGAAGTTTTTCAGAAAAATACCGAAAATTTACCCAAAGATATATTTGATATTATGAAATCAAAATTGATGTCTATTTTAAAAAATTTATTACATATAAGTTTCATTAATTAATTTAATAATTAATTTCCACTGTCAGAACAAAAAGCGTGTTTTTATGAAACAATATGTATCAAGAGATTGACACTAGTTTAAGTCCAATTTCAAAGAGAAATTAATTCCAATGACAACAATTGGATTAAATGGTAAAAATATATTCTAATTTTACTTTAAAACCAATTAAAAATATAATCTAATCATATAAATAAATTATATTAAAAATAGGTTTTGAATTAAAATACAACATTTTTCACTATTCATTAAAAAAATGAACTTTATCGGAAAAATACCAAACATTTACACAAAGTAAATTTTGATGTCCCGATTCTAAAGAAGAGTTTTATTTGGTCCAATAAGAATGTATACGAGTGACCAAAACTATATTTAAATATGGTTCGCCATCAAAGGCAATAGTTCGACCTTTTAGTGAATATTAGAGTATCTATGCCAAAAATTGAATTCTTTTCTTATTTTAAGCCTTTATCTTTTATTGGATAAATGTAAAAACATTTAAAAAATATATATAATAATATTTTAGTTATTTATATTCATTCTCTCCAATACAATGGCTACGTGTTAACTACCATTTAAAAAATATATTATTATATTACTAGTGTGCAACGTAAGATTTCAAAGAAACTCGTTGTTGCGTATCGGGCACGCTATCGAACATAGAAACCCCTTTAAAGTAAAATTAATATTTAATTCGCAAATATTAATAAATATGTAAATGTATTATTCTTTACTTACCTGGGATGTTACAGTATACTTCATCCCTTTCCACAAAAAATACATTCTCATGCAATAATGTATTATTTGAGCCTTCAAATACATACACAATGAGGATATATAACAATGAAAAAGATGTCCCCCAATCATAGATAATGAAACATTCCTCCTCCAAATTAGTGAAAAATGATTTCAACCATTCTCTGACTACCTTAGTGCAGCATCCACATGGTTTACATTGTATCTCATCACATATACCATTATGTACCCAACTCAAGCTCATCCACCATCCTCATGTGGAAAGACCCCACTTATATATCCCACAAACAAAGCTTCCATAAACCACCCAAAATGATAACATGTTGAGTTTTTATCTTTTCTAGGGCCTTATATGAGTCCTTGGACTCTCAAATAACACCATTCTATGATATCCTACTCAGTGATTCATCAAAAACATTTCCATTTATTGGAATTGAAGATATTAATCATTTAATATTATAGATTCCCAATCAACTTGTGATATGTTTGATTATATTATTTCAATGTGAAAACATAATTTATAATTTTTTGGTCAGTGTAGAACAAAATGTTCCTACTAATGAGGTAATGTATCCATAAAATAAGCAAAAATACTACAACCTCTATCTCTATGTGATGGGTATCATATTTATCCTCATTGGAAAATTAAAGTCAGATATATTATGAGATCACTTCCTTATACTACATCAATACTCAACCTAACCCTATACTGGAATCAGATCAAAATACAAAATAAATAACCTCCTCCTCTAGAAACTAGAGCACTATTTCACTAATTGTACTCTATTTCAGGTACTCAAATACATCCAAACAACAATCTATCCGAATGAGGGTATGTTCCTTTATAGTCTGATAAATTAATGACGATAAAATCATATAACAATTAGAAATAAAACACAGAAAATATCTTCTAAGACAAAGGATGTTCTAAAAAACTACCACGTTCCGGGGTGCCACAAAAAAAATCTTTTATCTTAGACTGATACACAACTCCAACCTATAGAGACACCCAAATTCCATTAATTCCCAAATATTTTGTCTGAAACATGCACTCAAACATATTCCCATAGACTTTTTAGTATAAATAAAACATGTTGGACTACAATGATTATCTCAATACGGTCCTCCTCATACATCTAGTAGATGAGGATTTCATAGATAAGCATTACCAAGAACTGGTCTTGGAAATCATGGGACACATATTTTATCATCCACACACTACATCATATAATGATTATCTCAGTATCCAACACATATATTTATACAGTGGATGTTATTACACAATTACGAAAAGTAATTTTTTAAGACATCACCCTTAGCCCTCATATAATGAGATAAAGACAACAATTAAACCATTGAAAACCAAGTATCTCTTATTAGATGGTTAAACTGAACATTTATTCAAAAATGAGGGAAATTATTCTTGAAAGTAACCTATTAAAACACTAATAGTCACCAAAAAAATCATATTCTTGTATAACTTCATAGTGAATAACACTGCAGTAACCTAAGGTCACTTTCTTTACAAAATTAATCTCTTATAAAAAAGGTCATCAAATTACACCCTAAACAAAAATTGATCTGGGGGTTATATATAATAACTATCCATCGAAATTATTAACCTGAATGGATTTAACTCTATCTCAATCATTACATCACATTGAAGGGGTTGATTCATAACCTAATTCGGGAAGAAATAATGATGATCGTCAACAGCTCAAGGAAACTATAATATATGTTACTCAACTAGAAATTATATTAACATAGATTTAAATGGAACCAAAATCCTACCACAGATTCATAAACACTACTTTCCAAAAAAACCATTAATCATCCACATCATAAAATAATAATCACCCCTTTATGTAATATTTGACTACATACTTGAAATTGGTAAATTCTAGAGAAAAAATCTATATTTTCAGTAAGAATAATTCACCAATCAATTAATGATTCACTATTATCAATATATTCCATTAGAAAACATCAAACATTATAGCATGGATATCTAATACCATAGATAACTCAATGTGTGTGAGATGTATTTCCACCTCCAGTCCCAAATCATGCACTTGAGAGGGTGAAAAATTGGATTGTGAATCTTTGGAATAAAAAAGATGACACTATGGTACATTATAAACAAATCACATCACAAAATAAATTCATGGAACTAGTCCCTCAATGGAGTGAATTTATCCATGCTAGGATTAATATCCACACTACTAATAAGCACCATGAAAATTATATAGTCTAGGTCCCATTGGATGAGTAACATCACGAGGCTACCATCTACAACATTCGTCTTTATTAAGATGTGAATAATTCTACTTTCCTTTCTAATAATCATATGTTGGAGGCCCCCCAACACTAATTCTTCCATAGGGGAAACTATTTATTTTTTCATATGGTAGGTGTCTTGACCTCCCAAATTGTATTGACCTCCATGAATGGCGAGGCCATGTGAATGGTGTTTTATGTGTTATCTATAAGGAAAATCACACCTTTTGATAGACCTAGTTTTACATCTGGGAATGTCAATCCATAAAAATATTTTATGTAAACTACATCATCCAACATGAAACTACATACCAATTAAATTTATAATACTCAAATGAAACCCATTAAAATATATACCCCCTGAGATTCCATGTTGGCTTCCTTATGAAGACACCCCTCTTTATGTGTGAATTTACTCACCACCACTATTTGTTTCACTTCTATAAACATAAGGATCTTAAATAGAGATCATTTATCTTTGATCACTAGGTGAAACACTTATCCATTAAGTAATTCTCTAGAATAATCATCTGAAAAATAATTAGTAGTTAGGCACAAAATATCCTTAAACTCGATCTTGATATCCCAAATAATCTGGCTATATTGGTGATGTGATAGTATATCATACATATTTATCATCTTCAACATCAGTAATAATTCCTCTAAATAGATATACACTTTGAAATCGACCCAAGTAACTGCTAAATCTTCCTACTCTACAAGATATAGTGTCCATTTTTGACAATATACTCCTTGTATCTCAAAAAAATCGATAAAAAAACAAGCACTCAACATAGAATTTAATAAAATTATTTTTCATCTCAATGTTCTCCATTCAGCACAAAATCTATAGATCATAAACACTCCCCTCATTCTTGACCATTACCTGACCCTATATGGTACCCAACCTTTTATTCTATAAATCATTCTTGTCATCTGAATTGATCAATTGGTGCTCTATCTTGTTAAAATATTAAACGTATCCTCATTTAATTCTAAACATACCAAAACCATGAGTCGTCCAGAATAAGTGAGTTTAATAGAAACTCTAATGACATCAACATTTTTCTTCTATGGTTCATAAATCTAATTTTATATACTATTTTTACCCCATATATACTATAAATTTTCATAGATTGTTTAGGAATTTTAGTTAACTTATGTTAGAAAACAAGGCGCCATAAAATATTATGAGATTACAAATTCCCATTCATATATCACGATATAATGTCATCTGTAAAAGTTTCAATAAAATAAAATTCAATACTCACAAGTTCCAAACCCCGATATCTACCCTATACCTCCACCAAAACATTTAAGCTCACATTTTTGACCCCCTCCAAAATACACATCCTAGGCCATAAATAGATAATGGTATATAATGAACCCAAAATACCACCACTAAATTGGCCTTAGGTTGGCTACTAGCTTCAATGTTGTATAAATTACACTTTTTGGAGCAATTACATTCAAGAGAGATAATCAATAATAGAATATATAACAGATATTAATAATAAACATCCACTATATAATATAAAATAAATCACATCATATAAAATTTCATGTTATATAGTACACAAAAAGTATCCAATTTCATTGGAAAATACTATGAAGTTTCACCAACTTGTAATCTAGTAAGGCACCTCTCGGTATCTAAATCCCTTCTAAAAATCATTCAATATTATATATTTATGTTGGTTCCACATAACATGTATATTAAATAAGATCATGTCCAGGGGACCTCATGAAAATGTTTTTAAATAATATTAATTCACTAAGGAATAAAAAAACTAACATGTGCCAAAAAAGGAATACAAGGAATCATATACTTACCAATGATTAATAATTTATCTATGGTAGAAAAATAATATGAAGAGAATAAAAATACATGAACCTATCATCCTCTTTCCCACTGAGTATCATCTCACATAAAGTAAATAAATGTATTAGTTTTCTATCCCTTTATATATAAAACCCATTACATATTCATCCATATCTCATGAGAATATGGGCACAAACCTACCTACCCAAGCCCCTCATAATGCCTGACATATTTTGTGGGATTCAATAAACATCAAAATCATCATTATTTCGAAATAGAAAATTATAACGAAAGTAGAATTGTAAAATGAACCACAAGAACAACAACATCATTACCACCACCTACCATTCATGACCACAAACATCCATCATCACTATATAGTACAACCAAAATTGAAATCATAAAGGTATAGGTTTTTGATCCAATGGTTATTTCACCTGATACCACTAGAAATGTAAAACTAATCAATATGAAAAAATTATCTCTTAATTCCATCACTATCCTTGATTTTTTGTTTAACATCCCCAAAATAATTTTAGTTTCTCTATACAGTACATTATGTTTGTATAGTTCATATTACAATATCCTAAAAAATACATGGCTAGAATATTTCACACAACACCCAACCTAATGGTTCTTAAAAACAACACTATCATAACCCACAATACCAAAAATGGTCCATTAAAAAAATATTTAATTTCTTATTTAATGAAATACCATTTCCAAGTACACCCCATGATTAATAAACCCATTAAAAATTTGATTTATCATTGGTATTTTAATAATTCAACCACCAAAAATTAATTTTAGGCCCCGATTAATCAATAATTATCCCATGTTTCCAACATTTAATAATCACTAACCAACCCCCATAGCTTCTCGAAAACAATAATACAAGACACAACATAAATGGTCGTTAATATTCTAAGCACAATGATAAAATTATTCATGAAGTCAATAAAACAACCCAAATAAAAGATATCAATAACCATGGACCAAGAATCAAAAAATAGCATGTAACTAACCCCATTACAATAAAAAAATATCTCTACCTCAACACATCATACACATAATAAAGTCACCACCATCACAGTTCTATCATAAAAAGTCCCACCCATGCAGAAAATAATTTCAAGAAGCACACAAATGTATATAGAAATATATTATAGAATCCATAATTTCAACTACCCTTGTTTATAGTGTAATATCACACCATTTAAAAACTTATGTCATAGTTACATTATAACATGTTCTAGATTCAATACCATTGTGTTCAT
Source organism: Viscum album (assembly GCA_963277665.1). Lineage (NCBI taxonomy): Eukaryota > Viridiplantae > Streptophyta > Magnoliopsida > Santalales > Viscaceae > Viscum > Viscum album. Next base: position 626,498,083 of record OY728165.1, read on the forward strand.
TACCCATATATTGGATATTAACCATTTTGATTGGTGATTTCCATAAAAATAGATTAAAGGGTTCTCAATTAACATTATTCGCATCACACATAAGGATCGACAATAATATTGATTCCTAGAAACAACAAATACTACTATCAAACTCATTAGAGACAAAAATTTATTAAAAATTCATCCCACTCTATTTTATTTATTAAAAAAGAATTAATTTTCAGTATTAATTACTTCATACCTTCCACCGAAAGGGAAATAAAAGTATAAATAAATAACCCCAATTGTTAATATTGTTATCCTATAATAAATTATCCATCATTAAGAAATATAAACAAAATAATACAAACTAAAAATTTAATCAACCAAGAACCCTCATGACTGGTAATAGTATGTAATGAAATTATTTTGAATAATGGTGGGTATTAAAAAGGTTTGTTTATTTTTAACAAACAATTAATTAAAAATAATAGCATAGAACTCATGGACACATCGTAATAAATAGTTTTTCCTTTTCAAATAAAGTTATATGTAGAAGGATACATAACACTACCATCAACCCAAATGGCCTCTTTGATAAACACTGAAGACCATAATGACATCTATATTCCTTTGGTAATTATATAATACAACCTAATCACCATGCCAAAATAACCACAAAAAAATAAAAATACAATCCCATCCTATAATGCAATCTATGTCATAACCCTACTCTGCAGTATAGCCACCAATCATGTGGAAGTGACATGGGGATACCATCCTCTTGATCATATACACTATAACTCATCTCCACATCGAGCCATTTTTGAGACAGTAGGAAAACAAACCCCATCATTTCAAACCCATAAATAAAATTACCTCAACCACACTATAAGAGAATCCACTATGCTATAGCCATCATCTCCATATTGTATGATATTCCTCTCAGTATAATATGAAATCCAACTTCTCCAAACCATCATTAAACTTATTCCTCACACTCCCAACACATAAATCTCACCATATAGTGGAGCGGGTGTGTCCTGGACATTACATTTAATGTATTAATCGATGTTTTTACATTTAAGGGGTTTTGATTGAAATTTTATAGGCTTCATAAGTTTTTAATTTAAAATATCACTTTTATCAATTATTTTTTATTTTCAAATTCAATATGGAAGAATTATATTATCTTTCACTATTAAACCCCATATATTATATTCTTTGATGGGTATTTCAATTATTTTTATGTTTTCTTCAATTATTTTCTAGCTTTTAAAATCAAAATAACTTTGGGATTATTAATAAGAAAAATCAAAATCATTTTATGTATTTAACCAAAAATATTTCTATTCAATATCCATATTCATTTTATTATTTTATAGATGTAATTATCTAGTTTTATATGATTTCTAAATGTCTTTCCAAATGACCTTGAATTTGAATTCAATGGAATAAATGTAATGTTTTTAAATATTTTTTGAACTAGACATTTTTTACTTTTTAATGATGTTATGGGGAATATAATTTTTAAAATTAATGAAATGAATGGATTTTCCTACCTCTATTTTAGTTATTCAATATTTATATTACTTTATATGTTTCTATGGGGAATGATATAAAATCATGTTACATTGTTTTCTTAATTATTAGTTTTTATTTATATCAAAAAAAATTGTTATTATTATATTAATGATTGAAAAATGATTTCATAAAACTTAAATGGTTTCGATCTTCAACTTCACAATTTATATTATATTAATTTTATATTTTATGATTAAAAATTATTTTGTAAATATAAATTTAATAGTATTCTTATAACAACATTAATTGTGTTTAGATGTGTTCAACACTGTTATTTTTACAACAATTGTTCAAAATATTTAGGGAATTCTTTTTAAAGATTCACATAAATTTATCTCTATACTTCTAAAAATGATTTACCTTTCTATAAAACCTATATTTAGGATGATGTGATAGTATCCTTCTATCCATTACTGATTTTGGGTTTTACTACATTTCCTTTCGAAGTATTAATCTCTTGTATATTATCTATAAATCTCTATTATTACTATTACATTATAATAATATTGTTTTTTATCAATGATATATTTATCATTAAAATATTTCCTAAGTTATATAACATTTCAACATATGATGTTTTTTGAAGGATGCATATTAAGTACATTATCTCATTTACTTGTGAAATATTGATGTTTCATATAAATTATTTTATAAAGATACCTATTGATTGATAAAGAATATTTATTTTGTATTGTATTATTTATTAAATATGTGAGTCATTAATTGGAACCATATAAGTGATGACTGTGGCATAGTTATAAATATACCCTCATTTAATCGAATGGTATCATGAGACAAATAGTGGGAAAATTAGTTGGGTGTTTAGCGTATACCTAAAAATTCATTGAAATTTCATTGAAAAAGTCCCTAACCAAAGGGTTATGGATACTCTGGTACTATTCCTTGATGGAATGTTCCTCACTTCCAAAATTATACATTTATTTCCTTATATTTTCTATTTTTATCCATGTCATTCAATTACTGATATTTTCCATAGTTATATTATAATTTTCATGTATGGATAAAATATAACTGGTATTGAATATTCAATTACTCATATTTTCAATTCTTATATATACTAATGATATCTTCCACTATACATAAAACATTCAGAGTATCTGATTTTACCTATTTATTTTTTTCCTATCCCTATAACATGAAGAAGGATTTATTTAATTACATTCATAGATGTATGAATGTTTTTCATGCAATATTTTTATTCCAATGTAGTACAGAAATCATCTTATGTGTCTTATTTTCCATTAATGCTATACTAATTGAACATTGTTGTTTTTATCCCCTATATCTTGCACTAATGTAATGAAGTGGAAATTATCTCTTATTTACCAGAGTTTGGCTTAAAAAAATAAACATGGAATATAAAAATACCAGAAACTATATAAATATTTTCATTTATGAAATATAAATACATATAAACATACAAAATAACATTCCTTTATACAAATAATAATCTAATAACTTGATAGATGAACTCGGGCTATCCAAGAAAAACCTCTACGATTAAATGAGTTTCTATAATCCTTATTTTAATCCTCAAGTCACTGGACATGGTAACTCTAAGTTATTATCATGAAATCATTATTCTATATATATTTTAATAATGTTCATCAATATGGATTCTATAATTATTTTCATCAAATAGAACATTTATCATGGGATCATTAAATTGGAACACTATCTAAATTTTAAATCAATGTGGAATTTGTTTTATTAGTAATTAAATAAAATAATAACCATTGGGTTATGTATTTATTTTAGAAATGATAACTTTATTTCAAATGTGAATGAATATTACAACTATTTATGAAAATCATAGTCACCAAATGTATACAAACCAACCCAAAAAAACCATGGTCCCTATAGATATACAAAAAAACACAACCCAATCCAACCATAGATCATACTATAGTCATCAATAATAATAAAAATATATGTAGATATATGAAGAATTTTAGAGAAGTATAATCATAATATATATGGATTAATATAAAAATTCCCAAGGACTATAAAACATCAACAATTCTTTAGAATACAAAAAGGGTATAAGGATAATATGAAAAATAGAAAATAAAAAAATGGAATAAGAAAACTAAAATATTCTAAAATAAAAAAATAGAGATATATTATTCATCATTGAAATATTCTAGGGAAACCATCTAGTTAGAAAATTGTTATTCTCAACATTTACATCCATGTTTTACTATAATTAATCATCAATCATTAAACTGATATATTTTTATGGGACAAGATTTTGATGGGAATGTCCGTTGTAATACCTGATACTTGTGTAATACATGTACTAAAACACTAGATGAATTTTATAAATCAAAATATGTTTAAGAATAATGTATAACTACTAATGAAATTTTTTATACAGTTTATTAATGTTATATAATTCTGCATTTTTGAACCTTTTTAGAGAAATTGAATTAAATCATACTAGACTGTAAAACACATTAATTAAACATCCATAAGAATATATCCAATTAAAAATATGAATTATAAACATTATAATATAACCACGACACTTAGAAATCTATCAAATAATATAAACATAGTACCATGACAATAATAAAGTATATAAACTCATTGAATGATTAATATTTTTGATCCCATTAAATTTTTATGTATTTTTAATATTCAAATATGAAGATTAAATTAAACTATATGAAAATAATAAATCTAATGAATGAAATATATATATATATATAAAATAGAGAAAATATATTAATCAAACCACAAATATGTTATAATGAATGAAAACAATAAATTTTTTTTATAAAATATTATTTAAAATCTAAAATATGATATAACATAAATCAAGCTGAATATAATCTAAATTTAATTTCAAATCATTACATTTACAGACATTGGAATATTATCATCCTTTTTTTGAGTGTAATATTATATGAAATTATCTAACACTATTTACCTATTTTGTTATCTATATACATGTAATTCTGATAATATTCAATTAACTAATTCAAAAATTATCTATAACAAAAAAATTAAGACTAATTTTATCATTCAGGTTTCATATATATTGCAATCATATTTCAAAATATCAAAAATTATTTTACATTAAACAAGTATGATTCCATCATCTACATTTTTTAAATGGTATTAAATTCTTATTTATTATCTTATTAGTTATTAATTTATAATTCAATAAATAAAATTATTATATCGCTAATCTAGTTGTGACATCCTGGACTTGGATGCCACTTGATGGTTTCCCTAAGCCAAGTAGGCCACATGGCCTCAAGCGCATCTCCCCAAATGTCAGAGGCTACATACTAGATGTGAGCACCTAATGTGTGTCTGGGGGGAGACTATAACCTAATTACCAAAGTGTAGCATAATGTATGGATATGACCATTGGTAAATAGATGAATAAATATAAGTATATAGTAGTAACATTAAAAAAATAATGGAATAAGTAATAAAAATTGAAACTAGTAGAATAACATTCAACAATAGATGATGATATGTCGTGTAATATAAAACTAGAATATATGGATACAATATAGTTGGAATAACATGTTCCACACTAGTATAATGAAAATAAACAATAGTCCCAAGAATACCGAGGCATGGATCGGTCATATGATATCATGATCTATCCAAAAAATTAATAAATCAATTGTTTGATGTCATATTATTCTTTTTGGTAACACCTACAACCATATAATCATCCCGGGGTACCAAACATCACCCAGATAGGATATGAGATAAATCTAAGTCAACCTCCACCAATGGTGTCCATAACATCTGGCTTGTGTAATGGAAATGTAATAGTGTGCAAGAATGGAAATATAATGTAAAGCAAGGTAGTGTAACTAAATAAAAAAGTACCTGCTTCAGCCCTCAGCTGGTGTATGAACATTTAACCAGTTCATTTAATTATTTAATTACCAATTCATAATGATATGTCATGTGATGCCTAGCCATAATTGAAATAACCTCGTCATAGTAAAAATAGTGCAGGTTCTTTGATGTATTAAGGAAACCGTGATCAATGATATTCAATATTGAAGTCTCAAGGTAACAATAAAGGCAATGTAGACCCCATGGGTTAGAAACATAGTAATAATTATAGCTTAGCATGGTCTAAGAATGTAATTCAATGAGTGTAGTCCAATTAATTATACAATGAGGTTCCAACTGAGTCCAAGGTTAATGACCAAGGTAAAACAGGGCTATGTAATGACTGGGCCCGATGGGCTTTAACCATTGAACCTACATTTCAATGTTGGATCTATATAGTATATCCAGAGAATTAGATAATTATATTTAATGTATCCAAGGATTGTATCCATGGAATCATGTATTATAACATGAGGGATCCTATGGTTTCATATCGGGCATCCAAGAACATACAAGGATCAGGATCAAGGTTGTTCTCATACCAATCAAGCCAAATCCTTGAATCAGAATGGGGTTCCCGATTTCTCCTGGGATTCTCCAATCAGAATCTGAGGAAACCTCAGTTTAGGATAATCATATTTGATTTTTATGTCATGATATATTTCATTTGGTTCAAGCCTTACCTTTTTTAGTGTGATAATGTCATGTAGCATGCTACCATTTTATCAATTCGTTTGGTTCATGCCTTTCATTTCATTAGTTTGACAAGGCCAAGTAGCATGCAACCATTTAATAAATGTAGGGAATATTACATATTCAAGGCACATTCTTCTACCTTCCATTAATATGGTAAGGGGTTCTATAGATATGAATCCTACTATTCATTCACATTCTATGTGGTCAAGTCATATACTCAACATACATGAAAATTTCTATTTCACATTTTATTGAAAATAAAAGAACATACCTTATGTGGGTCAAGTGTTATGCATATATGGTAAATTCCATTATGAAATTAAAAATATAAATCAAAACAATTAAAATATAAAATATTACACATATAATGTTCAATCCAAGGGACACCTGAATGGTGTCACAAACATCTGAAAACACTAAACAAAAATTATGTCATAACACCCAACATGGAGTGTTGGGAGTTGAGGGTTTAACCACCAAAAAATAATTACATATTTTAAAATACCATAAAAATAATGTTCTAACAAGTATTATCATGTCATATGAATTTAATAAACTTTTCCTAATGAAATTGGTGGGCCTACACGACAAATCCAAAATCAATGAACATTAGGGATGAGTCATAGACCCCATGCCATAGTGTTGTATGACTCTCCTTCTATGGTATAGGAACTTGAATAAGATCAGACTAGAGTAGATATATGAAATAGAGAAAACTTTTCATAACCTGATATCTCGATCGAGAGAAAAAGAGATGGAGAATGTCTTAAGAGGACTCGAGTACTTAGAGTTTCACATCCAACGTGATAAACAAAAGCTTGATCAATTGTCGAATGAAGTATACCTCTTGATTAAAATAATATATCATCAAAAATAACCAAATTTATAGGAAAATAGGTTAATACCACATAATCATAGATTAGAGAAGATGGAGGTTGGTTAATATATCATTAAGAGAAATTTTGTAAATTTACCCAGAAAAATGGCTTATCCATGGTTATGTCTACATGGTTTGAAAACCCCTATTCACAGTGGGTGATGTTTTATGGTTAGAAGGGAAAATTTCATGGTTAGGATGAAGGGACATGCACAAACCTTGTGATGTGGTTATGAGCAAGAAATTTCAATAAATATGGTTTTCCAAATCGTATGCTTACCATGTGACCCATCCAGTTTTTTGAAAAAGATGGGTTCTGGGATCATAACATACCTCGTACACCCTTGAGACGACTTATAACAAATTTTAAATATATATTAGGTCCAAATAAATTATAAAAACAAAATTTAATGGATCCATACCTTACTGAAAAAACCAGTTAAAATATTTCCCACTTAAAAGAACTCGTCCCATGACTCAACTTCCAATGGTTGAGAACCACAGTATGAGAAATATTCTGGCCACTAAGAACCTATGTTGGATTCCCTACATCTCTGTATCTTATTTTTCCTAGATGTGATACTATATTACCCCTAATATAGGGAAATACTAACATCATAGAGCCTTCAAGCACCTATCAACGATGCACACTAAATACTCCTCAAAGGTTGAATCCATATGTAACTCCTCCTCAACGTGATCAAATGAATGAGAAAAATAATCATGATAATGGAAATGATGTGAAACATGAATAACCTCATGCATGGAATGGTACCTCTGAGGTAGTAGAAACTGATTATATAATGGCACTACTATGACAACCCTGCTTTTTATTACAACTTAAACGTGCTTTATTACATAAAACTTCACTTGATACAACAAAGAAGATCGAGAGGTTTAGTGTCTTTGGGGCTTAGGATCATTACATAAAAACTTTAAACTTGAAACACAACATCCTTATTGAAAACTTCCTTTACATGACCACTACATTCCTTCGTACTTAGCATTGCATGGGATAACCTGAGGACATGCATAAGAAAAGGGTGAGCTATAAAGCCCAGTAAGGGAGTACATAATGAATAACATGAGGAGTACAATACATGTTAGGCAATAGGCATATCAATAGAGCATAAGAGAGACATGAACATAAAGGCATGATAAAGCATGATAATCATAACATGGAAATGTGGCAACAACACTTAACATTGAATTAGCATGAGCCAAGGCTCATTGCACATGGAGCATGAGTAAACCCTCATTGCACTTGAAGCACGAGTAAACCCTCGTTGCACTTGAATTAGCATGAGTCAACACTCATTGCACATGACGTATCATGATACTATACTTTACCCAATGCATTGGAGCGCTATCAGGGCGCACCCTTCTTAAACATTTCATTTCATGCATAAGTGTGCCACATGGATCATAAAACATGGATTCATAAAACATAATCATTTATTCCACGATAAAGGAATGTGGAATTCATACATGAAACTTTACAATCAATAAGTAAATGTGCATAAAGGTGAATACCCTTGGTGGAGAAATGGGCATGGTATTCACTACACAAAGACATTGGCTTAGAAAATCGGTGCGATTTCGGCAACGTAACGGCGTGACATAAGAATTCATAAAAAAGGTTGATGAGAGAGAAAGGGGTTCCTCATCATATTTACATGTAATGGACAGTAAGGAGATCATATATATACATGTCCCAACAATAGAAAAGGAATTTAGATTCATGATACAAAAGTATTGCTTGAATGTAAAAGAAGAGAGAGAAGTTCCTTTCGGAATTTCGGCATAGTAACGGGTGTACATGGGAGGCATTTAATGAGAGAGAAAGGGTTCTCCCATAATTCAAACAATAAGAGGGAAGTATGGGGGAGGTGCGAAACCATACCCCAACATTCATAATTGAAATAAAAAGGGAAATACAACTTAAAGAAAATTGACAAAAAAATGAGAAAGGAAGAAAACCCCTTACTTGGAAGTGTGCTTCCAAAGGCTAGAGAGAGGCTTGTGAGAGGCTTATTGGGAGCTTGGGGCACCTTGAGAGGATTCTAGAGAGAGTAGGGCAGAGTTTGGAAGAACTTCAAGGGCTTTGAGTGAGGAGGAAGTGGGAGCTTGGGTGGGTTTATATAGGAAAGGTGAGAGAATTCTTTATTATTTAGGTTTGGGAACCCTTATATTAAAATAATCCAAACCACAAACCATCCCATGGTATTTGCCCATGGTTTCTGGAAAAGGAGAGAGGAAAAAAATATTTTACAAGGCCAAGGTCCGAACTTATTAAAAAATTAGGGTTGCTTATGTGGAGGTGAGTCACACTCCCATGGAAATTAATTTAAAAAGGAAAAGTGTTGAATAAGTCTTGAGGGCTCCATTAATGCTTTGAAAAGTGAGTCAAACAAACCCAAAACCTCATTATTTTATTGATAAAACACATATTGGCCGAACATAAGGATTATGGTATTTTATTACATCACCATTGGGTCATTATGATGTCATAAAACACATTATATATTTAAATGGTATTTAATTTTTACCCAAAAATTTGACTGTCTCAGAAAATTATGAAAAATTCACCGTTGGATAATTTCGACGTCCTGATTCCAAAAATAATATTTATTTTATCTAAATAATTTTCTAAATATGTGAATTTTCACTTTTAAAATAAAAACCGACATTTATAAAAATTCACAGGTTTTGACAGAAATGGCTTTCAAACCTTAATAAAAATTTTAATTGCATTCATAAAATTATAAGATCATTTATATTTAATAAAAATTAATTTAATATTAATAATAATATTTTATTAAAATATTATTTAATTCAAAAATCCTTTAATTTAATAAAATATAATTCTCAATTAAATAATAACTAAAAACATCATTTGTACTTTAAAAACTAATTTACAATGCATCAAAAATGACTAGAAATTATATTCATTATTATATACAAAAAAATAATGTACATGAACATGGTGCTACTTATTTGTTACATAACCCCTTAAAATAGCCGCATAAGACCTAAGGGTAAGGTGTGCGATGGTGACAGACTCTTGGGGTTTCTCGGATAACATCGCTCGAGTGGTAATCTCTATCAACTTCCATTTTTCCCGTAGACGATCACGTTCGAGCTTGACTTGATGAAGCTCAGCTTGGGCTTGGTCAAGGGCAAAGCCCAAAGACGCCACCTCCTTTCCGAGCTCCGACAAATGGGCTTCGTAAGGGGCAATTCTACTGGATGAGGCCATCGCTTCCTTTGTCTGAGTAGAAAATTGGTTCGTTAAAGCCTTATATTTAAACTACCCAGATGATCACTGTTCAACGGCTATAAAAGTAACGGTCACAAATCTTAACGTTAAACTAAAGAAGTTGACATCATATAAAAACATAAAGAAACATTTAACTGGATCAAGAGGGATTTTCCATTAATGAAATTTTGGGTCGTTACAACTACACCCTCTAGAATCTCAGATAGGAAAACATAACGAGGCAACAATTTTCCCTATTTCATAACCATCTATTCTCCATCATAAATAATTCCCAAAGTAAGGCACAATCCATGACCATAAACTCAGAGGTTGTTAATGGAAATCAGCATATGATTTCTATCTTGACATATCATTAGTCATACTCTTTCTGATCAACTGAACTTGGTCTAAACTATCATAAAGAGATAAGAACCTAGTATGGATTCCTCACCAATCACTAACCAGAAAAAAGGTGAATTGAATGGCCTACCATATAATGTCTCAAAACGATTCATCTAATTTATTTCCTAAAATATGTTATTATAGGTGAAATCAATGATTAAGATATGATTCTCCCAAGAAACACAGAAATTAAGGAAACATGCACCAAACATATCATATAGATCCTATATTGTCCATTATGATTGTCCATCAATCTAAGGTTGAAAATTTGTGATTAGAAGCACCTGAGGCCCCATAGTTTTTTTCAATCCCTATTAGAACCATGACATGAAATGGGAATCCCGATCTGAAATGATTGTACAAGGGATCTTGTGTAGTTTTATGATCTCACAAACATAAAGACTTCCCAGATCATCAACTAAGAATGTCTCCCATATGGGAATAAAGTGTTTTGATTTAACTAGTTTGTATATGACTACCTAGATAGTATATGTACCCCTCGACGACCTAGGTAATCTGACTAAAAAATCCATGTAAACAACATTCAATTTCTATTTCGGGGCTGGAAGTGGCTTTTGGAATCCTATAGGTCTCTCGTGGTCCACCTTTACCAGCTGATTGGTGGAACTCCTCATGATAAAACATACTATTTGGTATTTCCTCCCATTCCAAAAATACTACCATCGCCTAAATCAATACATCATTGAGATGGGTTTATGAACTACCAACTATGATGGGTTATACTCTTTCATAAAATCCTTTCTCATATCTTCAAGAAAACATATACATCTACATAGACATAGGACATTTCCTCTATCCACAGACAAATCCATAGACAGAATATCTTCTAATATACTATCATGGATATCCAAGCCTTCGGGATATGAAAATAGTATACCCTTTAAATTTTCATGGAGGGAAGAGGTAACAACCAAGGATGAGAGGTATGAATACTCGTGACTATTATGAAACTCTAGATGCAGCTCCGAAAAGAGGGCCATTAACTTAAATTCTTCACCAACTTCTTGTACAGCCTATTCTTAATTTTACTGACTCAGTGCATCTGCAACCACATTTCCCTTTTCAGGATTATATTCAATCAAAAAATAAATGAATTGAAGCTAATAAACCCATATTAATTGTTTGAGTTTGAATTCAGACTGATAAAAGATATATTTTATTCTCTTATGGTCCATGTACTCCACAAATTGGTTACCCATCAGATAATATCTCTAGCAATGTAAGGCATGGAAAACAACTAATAGATCAATGTCGTACATTGGGAAATTTCTCCCAGGAGGCCTCAACTGTCGAGATACATATGCTACTACATTGTTCTCTGGATTTATCACTTCTCCTAGGTTGATGCATGATGTATCATAAGAAACGGTATATCCTATGCCTGGATCTAGAAGAGCCAGAATATGTGCTTATAGAATCCTCCCATTCATCCAATGTAAGGTGTTATCACATGCTTCTTATCATTTCAAAGTCACAAACTTATTTCAAAACCAAGAAAGAGGAGTATCAAGATTAGAAAAGTCATATATGAAACACCTGTAATATCCAACACACCCCAAGATACTCTTAATATCAAACACATTCATTGGATGCTCCCAGCAATCCATCGAACTAATCATTTCTAGGTCAATAGATACTCCTAAATCTGATATTATATGACCCATGAAAATGGACTTTTTTATACATTAGTGGCACATATCAAGATTGACATAAATCTAATTCTCTCTCAGTGTACTCAAAATGATCTCAAAATATTTGGCATGGTCTCTATGAGTGAGATAATACACCAAGATATCGTACACCAAGACCATGACAAGGGAATAAAAATTTGTATGGATGACCTATTTATAAAAGACATGAAAACAGTGGGAACCATCATGAGACCAAACATCATAACATGGTAGTCATACATACCATACCTACTATGAAATGTTTTATGATATATGCTTGATGGTCTGACTCACACCCGATGATAACTTGATCTTATGTCGATCTTGGATAATAAATTTTTTCCTCAGATCTGGTCAAATATATCATCTATTCGAGGATTTGGATATCATATCTTGACCATAAGCTAGTTCGACCTTATATAATCCATGCATAGACGTATGGTTCCATCTGTCTTTGTAGAGAAAATCATGGGTTATCCCTAAGAGGATGTACTGGGCTGTATAAAACCATTTCCCATTAAATCCTATAACTTCCTCTTCAGATCATGAAGATCAATATGTTCTATCTTATATGGATAAATGGACATTGAAACTACACCCAAAACAATTTCGATTGAAACCACTACCTCTCTATGAGATGGTAAGCAGGAAATGTCATCAGGAAAGACGTCCCTGAGATGATCTACTATGTTATGGAAAATAGTATGATATAAATCCTGATCTCTATGATGAGATTTATAATTTGGGTGGTCACTCTACCTATCCCAAGATGCTCTGGTCTATCTCTACCAGCGTAGACATCCCACTCACCCTTATATATATAAATGCTACCCTATGGTGATGTAAAACATACCATGCGATGATATAAGTCTAATATATCATGATAATAAACCAACTAGTCCATTTAGAGAATGACATTGAAGCCTGTTATCTCGTGGACAAAGAGGTTTCATAAGAAAGGTTAACTACCCACCTCAATGGGGCAGTATATGCATTGGTATATTCCCTCTTTCTATATCCCCAACGGTGTATCTAGGGTCACTAAACCACATTAATACAGTATCTAATGTCCAAGAATCTACAAAATTTATACATGAATATAATAGATTTTCAAAAATATATCAAATAAAGAAGATAAAATTGTAGAGGCTACTGCAACTATACCTTGAACTGTATAGTCATGCATCCTGATCCTTAGGTATTTTTTGTAGTTTGTGAACATGAATTAATACACGGACCTATGAAACCGATGGAATTCCATAACCATAAATACTATATTGGGGTAGCTGGTGATCATGGGTCTAGCTACCTTTTCCACAACCTCCTCCTTATCCAGACCTAACGGTGCAATTACATCTCCCATCTTGACATGATATAAAAGAACCTGCTCCTAATGGATGATCAGGTGCAGATCCTTTTCAACTTTCATCTGGTTGAAAGGTCCTAAAAACTGCTAAAGATACCTTACATAGCCTCAATACCAACACTCCAATGGGTCTCTATCACACTACTGTTTTGAGTTCCCCCATCATCCATAATGATAACCCACATTAGTTCAATCAAAACAGACACTCTATTTGTTACTTCCCTAACATGAAACCTAAAAAGAACACTTCCTACCACTAGAATAACTACTAGAATGACTCCTCACTGGTCCTCTAAACTAAATAATATTTTCGTCCCTTAGCTATCACTTATTAATAAGAGGATAATTGACTATTGTAGAAAAGGCAGGAAGGTGAAATACATTCACCATCTTACGGATGGTGTACTGGATCCCCACATCAATGTGTCTAGAACACCAAATCTTATAATGAGTTGGATGTGGTGAAAAGTGCTACAAATCCATAAAACATACTGAATAATTTATAATTGACATAAAATCCTTCTCACGATACATAAAATATCGGGATATGTCAACTATCAACGTATGAGGAAATAACTGATCATAGAAGGTAGCCTGGAAATCAACCCATAACATGCCCTAATGATGACCGGACTAGGTAATCAAATCCAAAAAACACTTGGCGGAATCTTGAATCATGTATTTAGAATGATTAACTCTCCACTATGGAGGAATTTCCTAATGATCAAATATAGATAGAGAGTAATCTATCCAATACTCATCTAAAATCAAAACCCCACCCTATGAAAATTTAGGAGGAATCTAGTACTAGAACTCACAAGTCAGATCACCCATCATAGGTGAAAACCATGGAGAACCATTTATGGAATGAATCATGCATAAAAAACTAGCACATACTTGGGAATAGATGAACACATCAGGTAAAAAAGGCATTTCCTCTAGTGGAACTTCTAGAGGTAAGACTATAGGATTAGGGGCCACCATGTCAAGAGCATGGAAATAGGCACACTCTCAACGTATGATACACGGACGTCATGGTGACATTGGTCAAAAACTACAATGAAAATTCCTCAAAACAAGACTGTGAAGAAGTATATCATCACTGGAAGAATATGAACATAAGAAAACTCAATACCCAAGGAATACTATCCTATCTACATGCTTATATGGTTAGGTATATATAAGTTTTCAAGTATAAGTTTCTTTTCACTTTTCATTTAATTTCCAGGTTTTCTCGTTTACCTTTCAGAAACATTAAATTATTGGATACGGATGTACATGCAATTCATTTCAGATTTTTTGATTCACCTGAAAATGGATATCCATTTATGATAAATCAGTTCCCACACACCTATCACCAGAAACGAGACCCATTTATTTGTAGCGTAATGGTTCAACACGGTAAATAACTCATCCCAAAACATGAGGGCCCATACACCTCAACAACTGAGACATGAAATCACTCATTCGCAACAAAATTTAATACATGTACAAGGAGATATCACAATATCTCTCATTAATTGAAAGCACATAATGTAATGAAAAGAAGTTAAATGCATTTATATGGGAAGGAAACACACAAGACACATGAATTCTAGGTGCCTATAATGATTCATGTAACAATGATCCTTCCGATCATATCCTCGGTCCAATGGTGACATAAAATCTTTAAATATAGTAAAAATTAATGACAGAAAATAGCATGTGTGCCACCCAATGGTGAAATAATATCAACTGTAGTAGGAAAAAATAGAACAACAATTACAATTTAGGAAACCTAGTTTTTACCCCGACCATGGTTTTGTGACGCCCAACCATGACTTATGACCATGTCTTGTGAATTCATAATCTCCAAATCTATTGTCTTCAAATATTAAGGCAAGAAATGAATGGTACCTCCTTTGATACCACTTTGTGATGTCTCAAACCCGGATCACATATGATGTGTGCCCCGATCCAAGTGGGCCTCATGGCCTCAAGTGCATCTCCTTGAATGATATAGTCTTCCAACTAGTAGGGAGGTCCTAGGTGTGTCCATGGAGAGGCTATGCCCTCATTGAAAAACTAAAGTGCAATGGTTTGATGCTAGAATAGATAGATAGAAAAATAAATATTATTAAAAAGAAGGAACGACAAAAAAATAGAGACAAAAATAATAATAACTGAAAAAACTAGAAGAACATTCAACATGATATGATGATGTGTCACGTACTAGAAAATTATAAAACATGGATACAAGAAAGAAATCATAACATGTCCCACAATAGTATAATGGAAATAAAAGACATTCCCATGTATTGAGAGCTCTGGCTTGGTCATCTACTATAGATCTTGATCTGAAACAACAAGTAATCAAGTTTTTGAAGCAGTATGATTCCCTTTTTCAAAACCCACAACCATGTAATCTGCCAATGGTACCCAACGACTCCCAGAGAGGGTGTGAGAAAAATCTCAGTGGGCACCAGAAATGGTTTTTATAACATCTAACCCATGTAATTGATGTATAAAGTGTGCACGAATGCATATATAATGCAATGCAGTGCAATGTAATTGAATACTGAAGTACCTGCTGCAACCCTCTTCTAGTGTCCGAACTTGTAACCAGTTCAACTAATTATGTAATTAATAATTCAATGGGATATGTCATCTTATTAAGATCTAACACTAACATCACCTCACTATAGTACTAATAGTGAAGGTTCCAAGATGTAATAAAGAAACTGTGATCAATGATAATCAATAGTGAGGTCCCAATGTAATAACCAAGGTGAAGTAGCACTCAAGGGTATCCAACTCTTTAATAACTATATCCTCCCATAGGGAACGATTTTAATACAATGATATTAGTCCAAGGAATTACACAATGAGGAACCTACCTAGTCCATAGAGATCTACCAAGGTAAAATGTGGTAAATAATGATTGGGCTAGATGGTATATAACCTTGTCACCTACTTGTCAATGATGGATCCAAGGAGGGTATCAAAGGCATCCAATAATGACAATGAATGGATCCAAGGAATGTGTCTATTTAATTATTTAGTACTAAATGAAGGATCCTATGGTATCATACTGGGTATCCAAGAATAGACAAGGATCAGGATCGTCATGGGTCTCAAACATAGAAAAATGTATCCATGAATCAGAATGGGGTCCCCAAGTACTTATGTAATTCTCTAATCTGAATCCACGGCGAGATCATGTCCGGAAAATCCGATTTGATTTTGAAGTCATGTAATATATCTTTTGGTTCAAGAATTTCCATTAATTGGTGTGATAAGGTCATGTAGAATGAAATTATTCTATCGTGTCATTTGGTTTAAGTCTTTCTCTTCCTTACAGTGACATGGCCAAGTAACATGAATCCCTTTAATCCATTTCAAGAATATCCCACATTCAATGTTCATTATTTTACCTTCCATTAATGTGGTAAGGGGTTCTATGGATATGAATCCTAATATTCAATGACATTCAATATGGTCAAATAAGGTACTGTATATACTTTCCAATTTCTATTTCAAATTTAAATATCAATTGAAGCACTTGCCATAGGCGGGTCAAGTGGTACACATTACTGGTACATTACATTATGAAATTCCAAATATACATCAATATAATTAATATAGAGAAGATTAAATTTATTATGGTAAAGACAAGGAAACCTTTAATGGCGGAGAAAACATGTCAAATCACTAAACAACAAATATGTAATAACAACTTACATGGGGTGTTGGGAGTTGTGGGTGTAACCACAAATTAACAATCACATATTTGGAAATTCCACTACCATACAGTTCAAATAAGTATAACCATGGAATATGAATATATTAAACATAACCCAATGAAATTGGTGACACCACATGACAAATACAAAATCAAATAACATTAGGGATGAGTTATAGACCACCCAACATAGTGTTGTGCGACTTTCATCCTCTGGTAATGGCACTAGATTTGGATCAGATCATAATAGATCTAAGAAAAAGAGAAAATGCTCATACACTAATATCTCTTTCAAGAGAAAAAGAGAAGGAGAACAGCTCAATAGGACTCGTTATATTACCATTGTGCATCCATCGTGAAAAACAGATGATCGATCAGTTTGTGGATGAAGGAGATCTTTTAATTCCTAAGTTATATATTCAAAAAGACCCAAATTGAGAGAGAAATAGGTTAATCCCACATAATCTCAGATTAGGGAAGATTGAGGGAGGTTTGTAGATCATCAAGGGTTGTATTTTAAATTTATCAAGAAAAATGGAATGTGCACGGTTTGTTCGCATGTTTTGAAAAAAAAATGTTCAAATAGTGTGAGTATTTCTAGGTAGAAGGGAATATTACACGGTTAGGTCGCATTGTCATTGTCACGACCCATCCTCGGGACCCGTTCTGTGACTAACCCAAGCCCGCCTCCCATAGGCCAGGGGCTGGAAACTTGCACCAAGGCGTAAATCCCGACCAAAAGGGGAAGGAATTGCCTTTATAATGAAAACAAACACGACAGAATAAGTAAGAAGAAGAAAACACTATGTAAAACTGGGTACAAAAGTAGTGTGGAAAAGTAAGTGGGCCAGAATACAAACCCAAACTGAAAGTAAAGTACAACTGGAAAGAAGGTACAATAACTGAAAGTAAAGGAGCAACGTCGAGCCGTCCACTGGAAGTCCCACCTGAAGGGTGGGTAAAGATAGCCTCCTCAGCTCCTCGGGTCGAGCCGTCTGCTCCGTGTACACCCCGCCTAGTGGTCCACCTCCAGGTACCGACTTTCTCCACAAGCCTCAACCACGATCAGCGCTGTCCGTCGTCTGCATCCAACACAATGTAGTGTGGGCATAGCCCGTGCAGGGGTGAGTATACGCAACTCAGTAGGGACCCTGAGACCTGTGAAGGTCTCCCAGAATCTACAAAGGATAATCCACAAAGGAAATATACAATCACGAAGTAACATCCAACACTACTTAGGTATATGCCCATACATATACCTAAGTCATCAATTCTAGATTAGCTCCCACACCCGAGCCCAAGTTCGATCATGTCCACACAGGATAGTATAACCCAAACCACACAGGAAAGCAAGTCAATCATATCGAAGATATTGATTGAATGTCAAGACTCAGCCCACACAGGTATACTTCTTCGTAAAGACCCATAAAATTCAAGGGAATTTTTATTTTCTTAATTTTCTTTGGGATTTTACAAGAACACAGTTTATGATGGCACCTGATTCCAACGCCCGATGTGCCTGTAATCATTTTTCTCCGAAGTTCAGCTCGGGTACGTTCAGTGAACGAATGAGCGGGTTTTCCTAACTTTTGGATCGGTGCTCAGAATCGAAATCTGAGGGCACCAATGAAACTGCATGACTGATAATTACTTAAGAACACCTTTTTCGGAGTTGTGTTTTCTCGGGTTAGGTTATTAATTAAATGGGTTAATTAAAGAATAAAATAAAATATTGTGGTACAAATTTTATTTTTATTCTAGGTAGTTTAAACCTATACTTGGTGGTTGGAGTGGGACCCACTAATATCCTAACTCCACTAGGTAGGATATTAGTGAGGTGGGGCCCACAGGATCCCCACCGCCTTTATTTCCTTTTTACCTCCCACGTGAATTTAATTTGGTAACTAACCCGCACCCCCTCTTAAATTCAAAGTCAACTCTCGCGTTTAATTGGATTATTAAACGCCTCTTTAATTGGTCAATGCACGTTAATTAAATCGTGAGTTTTTTTTTTAAATTTCAATTAAGGGGTGGCATGAGTACTAAAATAAGGCAAAGCCTTATTTTATTATTGTTGTTTGGTTGTGTGAGAAGGATTGGAGAGGATCCTTGGAATCCTCATCTTCCTCCTTGAAGAACACGAAGACCACACCGTCACCGACGAAGAACGCCGACCTACGATGAAGGACGATGATTAATGCTTATTCCTCAGTGATCGACGATGCGATGACATGTACCACGATGCCAATCCTCTTCTTCATGATGCCGTCTACCGCGATGCCGACGATCCTATTCTCCGTGACACCGTATACCGCGACGCCGATGATCCTTCTTCCACAACATTCTTTTTCCCGTGACGAACCTTCGGTCAAAAACGCTGGAGGTATGGGGGTTTGGTTTAATTTAATTTATGTGGATTATATCCTCGACATATAATTAAATTTTTGAAAGCCATTTGAACCACTAACACGGTGGGTGCGGACCAACGAACAAGTCTGAACCCACCGATTCTATCTTCTTGATGCGCGGAACATTGGGCGACGATGAAACAGGACCGTTGAGTAATTGGAGGTCGTCACAGTAATCTACGGGTCCCGAGACGACCCCAGGTGCAGACGGGAGCATGAACGGACCACCAGAGCGACTCCGGTGGCCCACGGACTTCCCTGGCAGCGCGGGCTGCCGGTGTCCCGACGCGCCGGCAGGAGGGACCACTGTGGCTTCAGCCGCGGCGGCAGGCGACCGGTCCCGCGGCCGCGCGGGACCCGTGGGAGAAGCGGCGCCCAGCACCGAGTCCATTGGCAGAAGGGAGCGGCCCCCACATGGGTCGATGTCTTAAATAAAGGGGGGAAGCCCCCCCCCCTTCCAAAACGGCACGGCCAGTAACGAGCTGGCCGTGCGGGGCATGCCCGCACCGGGCCAACCGGCCGCCTGGGCCGGACCAACTACACCAGGCCGGGCCGCGTCGCATCGGCGGGGCTGGGCCGCACCGCGCCGTGCCGATTGGGCCAGGCCGCGCCCTAAAGGGCTGGACTTGGACCTGGTTCGGGCCAACCCAGGGGGTCTCGGGCCGGGTCGGCCCCGGCCCAAAACCCCCTAAAACCGGACATGTTCGTTCTTTTGCCCATATCTTGGGCTACAGACCTACGAACGACGCACCATTAGTTGTGATTCGATCCTTGGATCGATACGGTCATTTAGGTATATTACACAAAAGGTTTCGGAGAACTTTGGGTATGGCCGGGTTGGTTCGAACACGAAACCAATTGGGCCCACAGAGCAGAAACGCTTATAACTTGAGCTCCAGATGTCCGATTGACGTGTCTTCGACTTTGATGTATTCATCTTAGTGAGACGGAACATTTGGCTTACTCCGCTTGAGGTTTAGATGCAGTAAGAGTGCGGTCAGGTTGGTTTTGACTTAAAAACCAACCGGGCCCCTGGAACGAAAAAGCCAATAACTCTCAGACCAGGCGTCTGATTGATGCACCGTCTGTCACGTTGAGTTCCTCTAGTCGAGACTGAACCTTGGGATACATCCACTCCGTACTACGTGTCATTTGATGTATCGACCTCCCTAGGCTCGTGGATCATACCCTCCCAGAATCGAGCATGCTGTGTGCGGGAACCGTAGAGTTGGCTGCTACTGCAATGAAGACTGCACAGAAATCCTACGTGTGTTCGGCAACGATGAAGACCGTACTGAAATCCTTTGTGGGTTCGACGGTGATGAAGACTGCACTAAAATCCTATGTGGGTTCTGCAGTGATGAAGACCGTACTGAAATCATTTGTGGGTTCGACGGTGATGCAGACTACATTGAAATCCTACATGGGTTCGACAGTGATGAAGAACGTACTGAAATCCTCTGTGGGTTCGACGAAGATGAAGACTGCACTGAAATCCTATGTGGGTTCGACAGCGATGAAGACCGTACTGAAATTCTCTATGGGTTCGACGACGATGAAGACTGCATTGAAATCCTACGTGGGTTCGGCAGCGATGAAGACCGTACTGAAATCCTCTGTGGGTTCGACGACGATGAAGACTGCACTGAAATCCTACGTGGGCTCGGTAGCGATAAAGACCGTACTCAAATCCTCCATGGGTTCGACGACAATGACTACTGTTCTTGTATCCTACGTGGGTCTGGCAGTGTTTGACTCTGTTCTTGCTATCTTACATGGGTCTGGCAGAGTAGCTGGTCTGTATCCTATGTGGGTCTGACAGCTTAACTGGTTTAGTATCCTACGTGGGTCCCAGCATAGATGAACCAGTGGCTATATCTGATCATCTCTATCACCTTACGAAGAAGTATACCTGTGTGAGCTAAGTCTTGACATTCAATCAATATCTTCGATATGATTGACTTTCTTTCCTGTGTGGTTTGGGTTGTACTATCTTGTGTGGACGTGATCGAACATGGGCTCGGGTGTTAGAGCCGAACTGGAATTGATGACTTAGGTATATGTATGCGCATATACCTAAGTAGTATTGGATGTTACTTCGTGATTGTATATTAATTTTGTGGATTATCCATTTTGGATTCTGGGAGACCTTTGGGAGTCTCGGGGTCCCTGCTGAGTAGTATATACTCACCCCTGCATGGGCTATGCCTGTACTACGTTGTGTTGGATGCAGACGACGGACATCGCTGATCGTGGTTGAGGGTTGTGGGGAAAGTCGGTACCTGGAGGTGGACCACTGGGTGGGACATACACGGAGCAGACGACTGGACCTGAGGAGCTGATGAGGCTATTTGTACCCACCCTTCAGGTGGGACTTCTAGTGGACGGCTCGACGTTGCTGCTTTACTTTCAGTTGATGTACTTTCTTTCCATTTGTACTTTACTTTCAGTTTGGGTTTGTATCCTGGCCCACATACTTTTCCGCACTACTTTTGTACCCAGTTTTAGTTAGTGTTTTCTTCTACTTTCTTACTCTGTGGTGTTTGTTTACTTTATAAAGGCAATTTATTCCCCTTTTTGTCCGTATTTATGCCTTGGTGCTAGTCGCCAGCCCCAGGCCTATGGGAGGCGGGCTTGGGGTAGTCACGACACGGGTCTTGAGGACGGGTCGTGAAAAATTGGTATCAGAGGAGTTTGGATCTACCACAGAACTCTGGACTCTGATCTTTCTTCTATGTGAAGCAATAGTGTTAAGGGTATTGAGTGTGGTTATCAGTCCAGGGAGTCCAGTGTTGGTGCGGCGACTGACGTATCCATACACTAGGACCTTGACTTCTGATTTTTGACTCAATGCATGAAAAAATTGATTGCAAGTGTGTTTCAAAAGTTTTCTTTGTGATTACTTTGTGTCAGCTCACAAGGTATACTATTTTGATCATGGAGCACCTCTTTCTTTTCAGGATGGCCCCACGACGGCATCCAGCTAGGGTTCAGAGCCTTGTGCGAGACGACAACCCACCGAGCGACGAGGCCTCGGTGCAAGGCCCTTTGGCAGTGGAGGCACCAGCGGTACCTCTACCCGTCGAGCCACCGATGCTACCAGCCCTAGCCACTGATAGTGTACGTTGCCTTAGTGAACTGCATGAGTTTCAGTGTTAGAGACCGCCCAGGTTCCATGGGGAGACAGAACCTTAGGCATGTGAGGATTGGCTGGAGGCGGTTGTGTGAGTTTTCAGGTTATTGGGGACACGAGCTGACCTCATGGTGATCCTCGCAGCGAGTCTCCTGCACGCTGGAGCAGGAAGATGGTGGAGCATGATGCTCTAGGTTCACGACAAGGCATCAATACTATGGATGGACTTTAAGAGCCTCTTCCACTCGGATTTCTTCCCAGCCACCCTCCATGTGGTGCGCCTCTAGGAGCTTCTACAACTACAACATGTCAGCATGACAGTCATCCAGTACTCAGCGAGATTTACCGATCTCTCACGCTATTCAACGAACATGGTATGAGACCCATTCATCCAGGCCCGGACCTTCGAACAGGGACTGAGGCATGAGAACAGGGAATCGATGATCTCCCTCAGCATTCCGACATAGGCAGGAGTACTGGAGCGAGCTCTTCTCATAGAGAGCTTTCTTGCTGAGCCTACGCCAGCAGCGAGACCTATCGCAGGGCGACACGTAGTAGGGTCTTCTGTAAGTGGTAGTCGATGGATGTCACTGGGGTCCAGGTGGACCGGACCATCAGGCAGACGACCTCAGGACACTGGCTCAGAGGTGTGGGGCACAGGGCGCAGAGCCAGCCTTTGGAGGAGCATGCAGTGCTACGTATGCGGCGGGAAGGCCCACATGGCTCGTGACTGCCTGACCCACCGTGAAGAGGAGCAGCAGATGGTTGAGGGGCCACCCAAGCAGAGGCAGAGGGTCGACCGTGGCGGTCCACCGAGAGTAGGCGGACGGGGAAGGGGAGATGGCCGAGCAGCAGGTGGTGGGAGATGCTTTGAAGCTTTACCACCACCACCAAGAGGTCCACCCCGACCACAGGGAGCTGGAGGGAAGATACAGGCTTAGCTTCAGGTAGCAGAGGCCTATGACCATGGCGCACCAGAGATGATTTGAGGTACTATCTGTGTCTAATCCACCCTTGCTATAGTTCTTATAGACACAGGAGATAGTCATTCTTTTATTGTTGCTGCCCTTGTTCGGAGCTCGGAGATTCCGACAGAGCCGTTGGCTCGATCCTTACGGTTAGAGACTCATATGGGAGCATACATGATGATTACGCACTGGTGCCGGTAGTGTGAGCTTACTCTAGGAGGCGAGAGCTTCGTCTGGGATCTTATTTTAGCTACTTTGAGGCCTTACGACGTCATCTGGGGCATGAATTGGTTATCCACAGTCCATGCTCAGATCGACTGTATTAGGCGCAAGGTGCGGTGTGTACCCACCGATGGGAGCAGGTTTACCTTCACCAGCGAGAAGTGAGAATTTGAAGCACAGGATGAACTCTCAAAGAGAAGATGACAACCCATCACTCATCAGTTGGCTAGCCTCATCCTAGGAGCAGTTGATGTGCGGAGTCCGAGTTTTCTTGTAGTGGTGGATCAGTATGCAGATGTTTTCCCTGAAGAAATTCTAGGACTACCTCCTCACAGAGAGGTAGACATATATATTGACCTGTACCCCGGAACAACCCCGATATTCACTCCAGCATATCAGATGGCCCCCACTGAGCTTCGAGATCTACTGGTACAGATGGAGGAATTACAGTGCAAGGGATTCATCTGACCTAGTGTTTCACCCTAGGCTTCCTCGATATTGTTCGACAAGAAGGGGGACGGGAGATTGCGACTGTGTGTCGACTATCGTCACCCAAACCAGGTAACCCTGAGGAACAAGTATCCCCTACGGAGTATTGATGACCTCTTTGATCAGCTCAAGGGAGCACAATGGCTCTCAAAGATAGACCTTATATCAGGCTATCATCAGCTCGAAGTTTGAGACGAGGACATGCAGAAGACGACCTTCAGATGTCGGTATGGCCACTATGAGTTCTTGGTTAAGCCTTTCAGTGTAACCAATGATCTAGCAGGGTTCATGGGTCTCATGAATAGTATCTTTCAGCCATACCTCGATCGATTTGTTATGGTCTTCATCGACGACATATTGATATACTCGAACACTAAAGAGGAGCACGCCTACCACATGTGGGTTGTACTAGACACACTCCGAGAGAACCAGCTTTTTGGAAAGCTCTTGAAGTGCCAGTTCTGGTTACGTGAGGTCCACTTCATGGGACACGTCATCTCTAAGGCAGGAGTTTCAGTGGATCCTTAGATGATCGAGGCGGTTCTAGCTTGGGAGCCACCCAAGAGCGTGACAGAGATACAGAGTTTCTTGGGGATAGCTGGGTACTCCTGGAGGTTTGTGCCAGACTTCTCCAGAGTTATGGCACCACTATAATCTTTGACGATGAAGGGGAAACCCTTCTTGTGGTTAGACATGTTTCAGTAGAGCTTCCAAGAGCTGAGACAGAGATTGACCAGCGCACCTATCTTGAGGCTACCATAGGAGGGAGTGGGGTATGTAGTCTACTGCGATACAATAGGGACCGAACTCAAATGTGTCCTGATGTAGGAGAGGGCAGTGATCGCCTATGGATCACGTCAGCGGAGGCAGCATGAGTAGAACTACACTATCCATGACCCGGAGTTAGCAGTAGTGGTCTTCGCTCTGAATATGTGGCGACACTATCGGATGGGCGAGCGCTTTACAGTCTACTCTGACCACCAGAGTCTCAGGTACATCTTCTTGCAGAAGGACCTAAATATGAGATAGCAGCGATGGATTGAGTACCTCCAGGACTATGACTTTTAGATAGTCTATACTCCTGGAAAGGGGAATGTAGTAGCCGATTTTCTCAGTAGAAGTATGGGAATCTAGTTATTCGGGGAGGCGACGGAGCAGCTAGCTGCTTTGCAGATATCCTTAGTGGACAGAGATGGTGCAGCCTATCTTCAGTCACTTACAATCACACCTCCACTACTACAGCAGGTCAGAGAGGCACAATGTCGGGACGCTGACTGTGAGACATGGCATGCACATATATCCTCAGGACAGGCACCTGATGGATTCTCTGTAGGAGGAGGGCATGTCGTCCTTTTCATAGGACGTACCATGGTACAAGTTGCTTTACAGGAGGAGGTTCTGAGAGAGTTTCACACTTCCTCTTTAGCGGTACATCCAAGAGTGGAGAAGATGTACCAGGATCTCAGACGACAGCACTGGTGGTCGGGTATGAAGAAGGCTATGGCAAAGTTTGTTTCTCGATGCCTCACCTGCCAGCAGGTGAAGGCGGAGCAACAGGTACCAGCAGGCTTGGTACAGCCCTTGGAGGTCCCGGAGTGGAAGTGGGACGGGATATATATGGATTTTGTGACTGGACTTCCACGTACTTCCAGAGGTCATGACTCCATTTGGGTGATTGTCGACTGACTCACCATGTAGGCTCACTTCTTACCCATCAGAGAGCAGGGATCAGTAGAGGGATTGGGATGTCTCTACGTTCAAGAGATTGTATGGCATCATGGTGTTCCATAATCTATCGTTTCCGATCGACATGGTCGCTTTACTTCCCAGCTTTGGAAGGGGTTGCATGAGGAATTCGGGATGAAGCTATGTCTGAGAACCGCCTTTCTCCCTCATACGGATGATCAGACTGAGAAGACCATTCAGACTCTTGAGGACATGCTCCGTGCATGTGTCCTCGACCTTGGTCGTAGCTGGGAGGACCACCTACCCTTGGTGGAGTTTGCGTACAACAACAACTACCACTCCACCATCAGGATGGCACCATATGAGACATTGTACGACCGACCGTGCAGATCACCTCTGTGCTGGACAGACCCTGGGGAGTCATCACTTGTGGGACCAGAGATAGTCCATGCCACGACAGAGAAGGTCCAGGTCATCCAGTAGTGGATGAGGACAACTCAGAACCAGAAAAAGTCTTATACTGATAGGAGGCGGAGGACACACGAGTTCGAGGATGGTGACCACATCTTCTTGTGGGTCTCACCTTGACTTGGATTACGGAGATTTGGCCAGGGTGACAAGTTATCTTTATGCTTCATCGGAACGTTCCAGGTTCTCAGCAGGATAGGCGAGGTGGCTTATCGTCTGGCTCTTCCACCTTAGTTGCACCGGGTGCACGACGTCTTTCACGTATCTCAGTTGAGGAGATACGTGCATGACCCGATGCATATAATCGACCATGAGGAGTTGGACATTGATGATGGGGCGACTTTTGCGGAGGTCTCGGTGGAGATCGATGATTGACAGGTGCGGGTCCTACGTGGACGGTCGATACCTCTAGTGCGCATCAGATGGCAGCACGGGAACCTCCAGGAGAGCACTTGGGAGCGGGAGGCTCATATGCATGCTCAGTACCCACATTTGTTCCCCTAGTTTATGATGTATCTTTACGGGGATGTAAATCTCTGAGGTGGGGGTAATGTAAAGACCTTTAAAATTCAAGGGAAATTTTACGGGTCATTAAAGCCATGCACAAACCATGTGAAGTGCTTCTATATAGAAATTTCAATCTGAACGGTATTCCATAGATTGCGCCAACCATGTGCTAACCGTGAGACCTAGCTAGTTTTCCCAATAAGATGGGTTTCGGGCTCCGAACATGCCCTAGACACTCCCGAGACCTTTACTAACTCAATGAGAATCCATATTAGGTCCAAAGTAGTGATATATACCAACATTTAAAGGATCCATACCTGAGTGAAAAATTATGTTCTTAAACCATTCATTAAAATTTACTATCAAATTTTTTATAAGTTATATTTCTCTATATATTAATGTGGGAGTATTAAATATAGTAACATTATATTTTAAAAGAAAAAAACATTTTTCAACTACGTAAATAAAAAAACAATGACCTTATATGAGAATGTACATCCCAAATAATTGAAGATATAGTTGTTTCTAAATAAATATTATGTCTTAGATTACGTATAGAACACACTGCCATATGTTTTTTATGTTTGATAATGTATTCAACACGCAATAGTGATCATAAATGACTCGCTATTTATATAACTATAATAACATGGCTGTTAAATTGGATGTTATGAATAATATTAATTTCTTAGTGATAAAGATACATATACATATATATATTTATATTTCAATCTCAAAATAATTTAATAATAATCTTTTATAGCATATTCATTAATTTTAGTAGTGTAATATTAGTCTTCAAATAAACGGTTTCATCAAAAATGTTTTTTATTTTTCTAATGAAAAAATATTATACTTAATTTTTTTTTATATTAGTAAATTTATTTGATAAAATTAACATGACTTTTAAAATTAACAAAAAAAGGTTTACATTCAGTGACATTTAGGGATTTTTTAGAAATATATATTTTTCAGTGAATATTGTGAAAATACAAATATTTTTTAAAATTTCATTTAATTTGAATAAATTTATTAAATTAAAAGACACAATAAAATTATAATATAATTTATAGTAATAAAAGTACTCTTATGTTATATTTAATAAAAATAATTAAATTTTAATCATCATTATATTGTATATTATTATATGATTGCTTTTGGGATTAAAAACAAGATTTTTTGGAAAACCATTTTAATGTACATGATGATTATGTATTTTAATAAATAAAATTACTCTAAAGAAGTAATGATTACAATTAATTTATACATAATATAAAAATAAATAATTATTAAGATTCATGTAATGATTATTTTTAGAAATATAGTTAATATAAACTCATCTTGTTAATGAAAAAAATACTCTTATCAGAAATCCATTTTTCTATATAATTTATGGATTTTAATTCATTTTTAATGTTTTATAATATGTATTTGAAAAATAAGAATTAATTTTCAGAATAATAATTTCCAAATTATATTTGTTTTATTTTTTTATATTTTTTAAAGGATTAATTTTTTGTTGTATATTAAAAAATACTAAACGTGAATTGAAACGATGTTTTTTGATTATATTATATATGATGTTAAAATTATTTTTTAAATAAGGTTTAAAGTAAAATTATGTTAGTTATATACATATTCATCTAATTTAGTTCATTTTAGTCATTTTATTATCGAAATTTGATATAAAATCATTATAATCATTTGAACATTTTCTCTTTGAAGAAAAACATTATCATCAAGTCAGTTAGATTAATTTCACTTCAATTAATTGACCATTTTAAAATTGATTCAAATTTTAGAATATAAATAATATAAATTATTTCCTACTTTCGAATTATTTTTCTTGAAAATTAATTGTGAAAATTGTAATATTTTATTACATTGTTTTTGGTATAAATGGATTTACCAGGTGTAAAATGGAATGATAAGGGCTAAAATGACCAAAATATTGTATAAAAAATATTTTTTAGAATTATTTAAACTTTATATAATCTTTTATAAAAAATGGTACAATATTTAATCATTGTGACATTAAAACAATGTCAGTGGAATTTAATCTTTTCTTAAAGTTTCGTGTTTCTAGTAACCTCACTTACAAAAGCCCCCACACCATTTCTGAACTATTAAACCAAATGGTCTGGTCAAAAAATTCCATAATCACTCATTTAATTCCATGATATAATCAAAGAAAATTATTTATCATAAATAAAACAAAATAAGGAATTTGGTGGAAACCCAAAGATGTGACCCGAAGAAGAGGTAACATTCTTCAACAAATGTTTTTTTATTTCTTCCTTATTCTACATAAATTATTATTAAAAAATTATTATATAATAAAATATGTATATTAAATAAAATGATATGTTATTATATTATGTCAATAACAAAAATTGTTCTTGTCTTCCATCATTTTTTTGTGAATATCATCATTTATATGTAAGGCGGGCTACCGCCTGACGAACTGATGTTCGTTTATTCCATTACAACTTCTCACGGTTTGTTATGGTTATGTATCTAAAGTACCTATACAATATTTATAAAATAATTATTCCTCTATATTAATTATATCATATAAATATCCTTTTTAATTTCAATTTTTTAGGTTTTAGGATTATATTTATTGCGATTATTGTGGACTACAACCTCATAAAGCGATGTGATTTTCTTTTAGTAATAATTCATATGAAAAATAATAAAGATAAATTTAATAAACATAATTGAAATAAATTGATTAATTAATATATTTATGAAATATTTAACATTCTGGAAAGATAATATATAATCTAATTTATTATTTATCTACACACTAAAAGATGATATTTTCATTCATGTATGTGTGGACTATCGCATTCATGAAGTGATGTGAGTATTTATTTTCAAAACCACATCACATGGATTACATATATATGTAAAATTAAAGGACAGAATATGTTATTTATGATATTATAACCATTATATAAAGATAAAATATTAGTTACCTCTTTTCCATATTGAGCATTTAAATGTGGAAACATAACTCATGTCTATGTTCCAGCTACCAGTTCTATGACCATAAAATTACTAATTTATCAAAACCATATTTGATAATTTGTCATAAATTATAATTGATTTAAAATTTTATAATTATATCATGAATACTATATTTTATATAATATAACTATATTATATTCATAAGAACTAGATCTTTCATAACAAATCCAAAATAATAATACAAGTCAATTAATAACCCAAATAATGAAAATAATGAAATATTATTAGAGAAAATTTGATAATATGTCTATAATGATGATATATAATATTATAAATGTAAATATTTTCATTTAATAAGTAAATAACATGGTAAAAATGACTATATATAAAGTAAATGGATGTTCAACAAAAAAAGAAGTTTGACGTAAGATATTTTATAAGTCAATTTACATTAATTGCAGTAAACAGAGACTTCCCTGGTTATTTAATTCTCTAATTACATGTTTTATGACAATATATTAATGTATTTTTTATTTAAACTTGATTTATGTTTATTCACTCTCAAGACACTAAATAAATTCACTTAATAATAATCTCTTCAATGATATGATCATTGTAAAGGAGTTTTGTCCCAATTTTCCTTCTGTGAGGCTTATATATTATTATGCACCTATATACGTTCATGACAAGAATATACCACAAATTTGACATGAATAATCAGGAATTTATATATTTTATTTAAATTTTAAAATGTAATTTAATTTTTAAGAGTTATTTGGATTTAAATTTAATGTTACGAAAGTGGTAAGAGGTTTATGTTACAATCTCATTGTTTATCTATATTTTTTATAATTAAGTCTCCAATGTTGAAAATTTGTTATCTAACTCTCAAAAGTTCTCATAATATTTATTATCATTTGGTTACTAATAATATTTTTAATTAATAAGATAAAATTTATACTCTTGGGATCATAAAATAATTAATAAATCATTTTAAATAAAAATCATCTTTATTTTTCTCTTCGGTTGAAAAACATTTTCTTCCAAAACATGATTTCAATTTTTTTACGAAAATTATTTTAGCAGTAATAAAATTATTTTTTAAAGATATTGTTACCCATTTTTTATATTATAAATGTTTTTTAACATAATCTACTTAAATTTTCAATTTTTTTTCTTTTATAAAAAATTTTAATGGAAGATTTATTTTAACATGTACGATATGAACAATATTTTCTACCACATGACCTTTATTTTCATCTATGTTTACTTATTAATATTTCATGATTATCTTCAATTAATTTTTTTTAATGTTTTAGTGGGTTTTTGGAAATCAAAAGGAAATTTTCCTCAACAAATGTTTCAAATTGTTTTTTATATGTCTCTTAATATGTTTTCGAAGAAAATAATTTTTAAAATATTTTTATGAATTTATTATTTTTAAAAAGAGAATTATTTTATGAAAATTTTATTTTACTCTAAATATAATCAGTTATATCATAATGGTATACACATTCATCAATGTCAAATCCCTTGTTTTAATTATGCTATAATTGAAAGATTTTTTAATGATACCTTGCCCATTCATTCTCTGGATGTATTAAGATTTCATTAAATACATCATCATGGACCCCATTTATTTCCCATAGGTTAGTAATAGTTAAAATATATTATTCTAACCCATTTATTATCTACAAGTTAACCATATTTCAATGTGATTGTTATGGAACCTATTTCTTTTCCATGGGGTAAAAATGCTTCAAAGATATTTTTATGGAACCAATTTATTTTCTATTTTTAAATCATGTTGCATATATATTGAAATGAATCACATTTCTTCTATATTGTTTAATCATGTTATGAATGGAATGATTTTTTTACGATGAGTTTTATTTTTATGTATCTTTGTATATTATTGAGGTTGTAGATCATGGACATTATATTTGTTGGGTGCACCCCGAATGAATTGGTTATGATTGATATAGACTAAATGATAGGGGAACATAGATATAACTCCAATGCATTTGGTAATAATTATGTTCTAATTATAATTATATTGAATGCCGACTGTATGTTTATACACTTTTAAGTTCTATCTAAGGGTTCTATTTTCTTTTTTGAACATGATGTTCCTAGATACTAACATGATTTATATATTCTTGTATATGTTTATAGTGTTTCAATTGACTAATATTAATATCACATAGATCATGATGATTGATTTTAATGAAGGTTACTTTTTTTTAAATAATTATTACATGTTTTATGGTTGATGATTCATGCACTGAAGGATATAACTTCAGTTATGATTCGGTCATGCAATATGATTATGTCATCATAACCCTTTGAACATATTATTTTCATTGATGGAATATAGATTTTAATAAATATTTTTACCCTTACTGAGAATTTGAGCTCACCATTATTATTTTTAATTTTCCATATGTTTTCAGTAAATGATGTTGAATAAATTATATTTAGATGGGATTTCGTATGGATGATGATGAGGTAATGTGAAAAAAGAAAACATGGGTTATTTGGGGTTAAATTTTCATTTAATAACTTGGGACATGTTTTTGTATAAGATACTCCCAATTATCTAAATCAATAGATCTAAAATGTTCTTGAGAGTCAATGTTATCAAAATTTTACTTTTGATGTTATACGGTTTTAATGGAAAAAATCATGTCACAATTATCAGTGTCAAAGAACAACATGTAATGTGGGTGATTTCTGTAAATGTTATGTGAGTGAAGGTTTTATAAAATTATATTAAATATCATATATTTAACATATATTATTCAATACTATGTATCCCAGATAAGAACAAGTATTCCCTCTTCCCTTATATTGATTGATTCTTTTGGAATAAATTATAATGTTTGTGAGCACTTTCTTACATCAACCAATTTATTTATAAATCATTTTTAATACTTTATCAATAATATTTAATGTAACATATATAAAAAAATATCAAATCTCTCAGTTAATGTGGAATATTATTTTTGAAATATAATTTTTTTATATATTTAATCATTTATTGGTTTATACATGTTTTTCTGTAAACATTTTATGTGATTCTATTATTAGAATCAATTTTTTCATGAACGCATTTTCCATATTTTATATTTTTCTATAAATGATATTTTTTATTTTATTATTTATTGTATATTAATATTACCCACTATTTTACATTACAAATCAATTTTATAGCCATATTAATTTCAACCATATAATGTTTATAATATTGAAACAATAAATCCCATTAATTCATGTATTTTGAATTATGATTTATACATTATATCACTTGACTCAAACTGGTGTTGAGTCCTAGATTTGAATCCCACCCATTGAATGAATGTTTCCACATATGAAGGAATAATTTTTTCTTCTCATAGTCACAACATCTAGATAGAGTTCATTAACCCAATGTAGTGATAGCTGGACGTGGGGGAGAACTGATGATGAAATCTGGTGGGTAGGATCAAATGAGATATGTCAAAGGATCCAATGGGATCAGATACTGATGGGGATGAAAGGAGATCATTCTATTAGAGAGAGGATATGTGATGACTATGATGACATCAGCTAACAACAGATGGCCAGATCGATGGAGGTGGCCCATTAGTGATGGAAGTCGATGTGTAGGTGGAAGACATTGTCTTGTGGAGGCAAGTGAAAGTACAGTATAATCGATGTATGGTATGTGTTTTAATTCACATTATACCTATGTATTTGGTTAATCAGATTATATTTGGACTTATAGGTCATTAGATTATGGGGATTCATACCCACATGGACTATGAGCCATATAATGGGTTCTATCTACCTAAAATAATTATAGAGTAATTTCTATTCTATAAAAATATGTGGGGGTGGAGGATGGGAAAAACTCATACCTATTAAAAATAATATTTTATTTCAATTTTTAATTTTTTTTTCATTAATAAAATATATAATTTAATTTTATTCAATTTTTTTGATAATTGTTTTCCATACATTCCTCATAAAAATGTCCCACCCAATTTTTCGCAATTTTATTCTCATTAATGGGCATGGATCCCAAACCCATTAATTATATTTTTTAATTAATGGAATATAATACTATTTGGAACACATTCTAGGTTATTCATTTCCTTCATTGGATCCTAACTTATTAATCAAATTTCTATGATATAAAAGGGCATACTATAATGATTTTTATAACATTTTTTATTTAGCATAATGTATTTTTTGGATTATTATAAGATGTTAATATATGTGAGGTCTATATGAATCCTCATGTTATATTAAATAAGTGGGATTAGATTTATATAGCATTTATTAAACATTTAAATATAATTTCTATAACATCATTTTTTTATATTATTTATAGACCCATTTAGTTACAATTTAGAAGACTTTTCATGTGAAAATTTAATAAATCTAAATTTTATTTTTACTCTTTTGGGGATCCATTTTTATAAGTAAAGGTAAATAATTAAAACCCTTACATGGGTGATTTTTTAGGATACATGTAATGTTAAATTTATTTTTTGGGTTCTACATAATGATAAATTATATCTACATAAATGTAAGAATGGGTTTCATAAAGTGTACTCTTAAATTTTTCAGTGTTACCTTAGAGTAACTCAACATCTATTTAAGGGAATTCGTGAGTATTGTAAGGGAAAATATCCATTTTCAATGGTTTCATAAGGGTATCCCACCCTATAAATAATGGTTAGCCTAAATTCAAGAAAAATTTAAGGGTTAAAATAATTACATCTATATGAAATCAATTAATTGTTGATCGGTACAACCATATTACCCATATGTTCTGACCTTTTCTCTATAAATGATGTTTTTTATATATCATTTCATTTTTATCGTATAGGTAAAATAATTATAAAATTTACATGATTTTAAAATCCCAAAATCTTTAGAAATGAATTCTTTTTACTCTTTTAAAATCATAACTCATACTTTATAACATTTTAGGAATTAAAAAATCATGACTCACTTCAAATATGAATTAAAATGTGATTTTAATTTTACGGTTCAATACTGAAATCTGAAAAGCATTGGGTATTTATATAAAATAACTAAACCAAATCATTCCCTTCATATCTTATATCATATTATGTTTGACTAGACTTTAATTCCATTTTCAAAAAATTTTGATGTCTTATTCGATAATTCCAGGTTATTCATCATGTTTATCCTCTATTTTTAGGTGTATTGTTTTTCAAGGAATAAATTCATGGTATTTATATATAATTCCATTTACATGTATTTCATGTTAAATTTTTAATATTTTCATCATTAATATTTTCCATATATTTTTTTATTTAACTATAAAATATAATAACCCAGATTTATTGATAAATGATATATAAATATCTTATTATTATCATAGGGACATTAATGAGAGGTAAAATACCATTTCACATTGGATTTAAAATTTTAATTTTATTAAAAAACATTATTATGTATAAATCTATACATTGGAACTAATCAATGAGAAAAAAATAATTATCACACATGGATATTGGAATAATTGGAATCACATCTAGGGATCATTGGAGAGTGAACTGAATATATTAGATTGATGTAATAATAAATGTTAGGATTCCTTAGGGGGGATTTTTATTTTATGTTGGGAATCATGAGGTAGGATATTTCATAAAAATTTGTGTTTTTGTATGTATTTTATATCATGATATGATATATTGTAGTCTATGAGACCTTTATTGATGTTTGATAACATGTTTGTGTTTTTGTACCCAAAGAGACCATGTATACATATTGTCACATGTGTTTGTGAATAGATATTGATATTAAATATTATTATTTTATATTGTTCCTTAATTATTTGCGCCTTAAATATGATTTGTTTCATATCTAGTGGACCATTTTTTCCATCCTCATGTTTATATGTGTCCCTGATAGACTTAACTGACTCCTTAGAGGGGAAACATGGACAACAAGACTCATTGGGGATGGCTATCCCAATATTGGTAAGTTCCATATATTTTAATTCATGGAGAGAACAATATATCACATTTGTAGAGTTTCCATACTTTAGAGATGAATCTATATTTGGGTTAAATCAATTCTTATTAGAGTGATTCTATTTTAAATGTATTCCATGTTGGTGTATCATCAAAGTTGAGTAGGTAACCCAAATCCAAGGGTGTGAATTTCCCCAAAAGGCTGGCATAGACTTATTCCATAAAGGTGTAAGGTTATTTCTTGTCAAACCTTTCTGGATTTAATGATCTATGATTTATAGTTCTACTTCGATATTCATTCAGCATGGAATTGAAGAAGGTACAACTATGGTTTTTTGTAGCTTATTTAACACACGGTCTCTTGATAAAATATTTGTAATATTAATTTAGAGATGGTTTTGGACTTGTATATTCTTGGGAATACTATCATGAATGTTTTTTTATTTATCTATTTATTTTTTTACATTTATACATGTTGAACTATGACATTATTGGGTATTCCATTTTAATAAACGTTTATAAATTTGATTTTATCTACTATTTCATTTAATTATATTAAATTTTATTATATTATTTATTTATATCTAATAAATTTACTATTATTCATTTATGGCTATGCTTAATGAGGGTATATTCTCTTAATCATACTTTTCACCATTGCAACAAGTCAATATAATCCTGCATAAGGGTAATAATGTATGATGTTATGTGGAACTTTTACATGGTTCTAGTGGTTTAGTCTAGGGCATTACGAAATGGTGTCAAAGGACCGATGATATCTCTATTCTCTTTCAAGTTCATGTTGGAAAAGTGATATGTTTTTTTGAACTCAGATTTTGGAGTTCCCATGTTCTTAGAAGGCTCATGTTTAATATAACTCTATGTTACTATTGATGTTATTTTTTTTATATTTTATAATATTTGGGTGTGTTCATGCATCAAGTGTGGGACTATAAAATCGAATTACATATATATACCCATTGAGTGTGTTATAGTTGTTTTTAATGAAATTTCATAATTTTTTATAAATATTGGCTAATATTTCAATATTCATTACCATTGTGGTATATCTGTTTGGAAATATATTATGAAATTTATAATGTTGATATGATATATATTATATAATCGTAAATTTGAAGGAATGTTGGACTAGGCATGAGCCTTGGGTAGTAAAAAGAGTGTTGTATATTGTTTTTAGGTGTCTTATCGGATAGTTCACCCCATATTAATTCTATATTGGTTCTATATAACAACTCAGGTTGTCTAGTAGGATAGAAGTTATGTGTGTTCAAAATATATATATTGTGTTTCATTAAAAAATTTCTTTAGAGACTCTAAAATGATCCTTCTCGAGATGGCATGTTGTCCCTTACAATAAATCTAGGAGGATACACCTAAACATGCTCTTAAAAACACTACGGGTTTCAGTGGTGAACCATCCCCAAATATGGGTGTTACACATTGTGACGGCTCATGGTTGAGGGTTATAAAGGAAGAAATTCCATTATTCTTTATATTTTCTTCTCCAATATCAGCTACCGATATCATGATCTATTATTTGTTGGGATGTTAGGGACTAGATTGATATCATAGATGGAATCATTGACCTGGTTCAAACATATGGGAATTGGTATGTAAATCTAGTAGGCTTTATGATTCATGGATCCATATGGTGGTGGTGGAGTGTCATGGGACTGGTAAGAATATGTGAGGGTCTAACTAGATAGGACTTCAAGGATAAGTTATTAGATGTGTTCTCTTTTAAACACTAATGTTGCTAAATTCTTATGAGTTTATGGTTCCTCAGTTGGGGTTTATGTGAGATTATTCATTCTTAAATCATTTCCTGATGTAGTAATGATTTCCCCTCCTTTACATAGTAATATGATGTTGTGTGATAGGATGTTCAATATTGGCCATCATCCAGAGATCAGATATCAGTTTAAGGAATTTAAATTTATGTAGTATGCTACTGTTATTAACAGGTCCAAAAAATTTGAAAAATACATATTTGAGGAAAATATTACTTGTTTTATTATAGCTCATTCATTCTTGATTCGTTTCCTGACGTTGCAATGATTTTCGCCTAATTTTCCTATTAATATAGTGTAGTGTGATAAGAAGTTCAATATTGGCCTTCATCAAGAGATCATATTTCATGTTAAGTAATTTTAATTGATGTATTATTCTAGGGTTATTCACAGGCCCATTTTTTTTGAAAACTCAATATAAGAGGAAAATATTATTGGTTTTATTCTAGCTTAATGTGTTCTTATGACTCGATTTACTAATTATAGATAATGATAATCTTCCATTAGTAATAAGTGGTCAAATTAAGAAGTTTAAAAGGTAATAACATAGGTAGAAAAGTTTAGGACAACTTATACTACCATTATAGTATAAGGTTTGACTAAGTTCCAAATATATGGAATTTAATGAAATTTTCATACACCACCTATGAGACCTCCATACATATTCCATTTATGTGTAAAAATGTTTCATCTCTTGAAATTGTTTTATAACATAAAAAATCATGATAAATATCTATCATGCTAGGGTTCAAGATATGTTCTTTTGAAGCATACTCAGGTACCATAGAATATGGTAACTCGGGGAATTCAACGATTTAGGGGTTATGTCATGCTTTATAAGATGTGAATATTTATGAAATTAATGTTGTTATAGTTAGTGGGGTGAGAAATTAATTATTCAAATGGAGGTATGATTTTTATTAAGACCACAAAATCTACTTTTTTCATTTACACATTGGAATATTATTCTTTCATATCTTAGGATATCATTTCTTTCCATGATTTACCAAATCTATTGTAATCTTAGTTACTCACTTTTTACATGACTTTGAGAAGTAATGTTTATAGTATACAACGATGTCATGAATGTCACAATATAGTTACATACTATATATATCTTGTAAACAACATGATATAATATTATACTATTTTTGATGTGATTTTAAGAATGGAATTTTTGAAAAATTATCAAGTAGTAACACCCCAATATTTTATAGTATGTCATTTTTTAAATGAATTTAGTCTATTTGATAGTTTTCATTACATGCAAACCCCAACTTAAATGAAAAATTAAATATTACTATAAGATCATTATAACCTAGATATTAAATATGAAGGTGTGAATTGGTTTTAATATATTATGAAATATAAATATATATATATATAAAGTTCATATTTCATTATGCTTATGAAATTAAAAAAATTAGTTAAGTAACTATATTATTTTAAAAAAAAAATTTCTTCATTAATGTATTTTTATTTCTATCTATATGAAAATTAATATTTTTTTTCAATTTTAGAAAATATTTTTGATTAAATTAACATCATTTTTGAAACTGACATGTTAAAATAATAATATAGTTATTTTTTGATTTTCTAAAAATAATTACATTTTAGTGAGTAGAAAAAGTACTCAAATTTTTAAAACTCTCACTTTTATTTATTTTAAAAATTATATATATGGTTCTAATTTAATAGATAATTATTTAAATTGAAATTTCATTATTTATAATTTAATTAATTAAAATTTAATCATCCTTATAGTTTATTTTGGTTAAAATAATTTTTTTAAAACATTTGTTTTCAAGAAAACTGTGAATTATTTCATTTTGGAGGATTAGTTTTCAATTAAATTCTATAAAATATATGTTTTATATTTTGATAATTTAATTCCATACATGGATTAAGAAATTAGAAATTTATTAAATAATTCCATTTTATTTTTTTGTACAATGTGAATAGAATCATTGGTA
Source organism: Viscum album (assembly GCA_963277665.1). Classification (NCBI taxonomy): domain Eukaryota; kingdom Viridiplantae; phylum Streptophyta; class Magnoliopsida; order Santalales; family Viscaceae; genus Viscum; species Viscum album. The sequence goes on from OY728165.1 coordinate 626,538,168, forward strand.
ATATTCATTGACATGGTAATTGGTAAATTGGGTAATATTGGTTAACAATAAAATGATATGGAGTAAAAATGACCCTTAAACTTGGCCAAATTTTAATTTATGAGTCAAATTCATCCATAATAAATTATTATTTATTTATATGAAATTTTATTTATGTTTTAAGGGGACTGTAATGTTTATAATATTTTACTTAATGAAATGTCAAAGATGTAACATTCTTGTTTATAATAACTATAGAAATTTTAATATTGTTTTATCTTGAGGATATATTTGAAAATAAATATCCATTGAAAAGATAATATTTTTATCTTCATAAAGGTAATTTTTTTAATTTTTTAAGAATATATCACCTCTTTAAAAGCATACACAACACAGATTCATGCAATATTTAATTAATAGAAACATCAAATAAATGTCATTTAAAATTTTAAAATAAACATAATTTCAGATAATTAATTTGTTAAACATACATTTTCGATCACCTTGACATATTAGTGATTTATTAAAATATTTTTTTTTCACACATTATTTCATTTTAGTGACTTTTTTAATGTCCAAATATCTAATAGTGAAAACATTGTTATTAATGATATTTCATGCATACAATATTTTTATTAATTTTTTGTTTTTATAAAAAAAATAAAAAAATGTGGATACTATATGGTCTAAAAATTAATCCAATATTAATTTATAAGATATTTTTTTTGTATTTATCTCTTGAATAGTCATATTATATTTTAATATTTAGAAAATTTCTTAAAGTTCTCCTCAACTAAATTATAAAGGGGAACCCATTCTTTCACTTATTTTCACACATTGAGACATCTTGATGAACTGAAATCTATAAATTTACCTTTCCAAATTATATATATAGGTTATATATGTGATAATATCTTCAAATGACTATACATATATACCATAAGAAGAGATCAAAAGGAATTATGACGAAGACGTGTTATTTATCTTTACCAAATCTTTCTTATTTATCTCAACTTATACTTCCACTACCTTTTTTGTTTCCATCATAAAATAATAATTCACATATAATGTATATACTTAGTTGTTACAATTATTATGAAACTACCATATTTATTTTGTATCCATCCTATGAAAAAATAAATCACTATAAGTACGTACGTATGATTTATCATCTCTACACTGTAGTGTAATCATTTTTTCATCACCACGTTACATAAATGGGTATAATGATGAAAATAATTGATATATATGATAATTATGATGTGATATTAATTCTTTAAAATAAATATATCATTTATTTATCTACCAGTTGATGATTTAGGAAATGATATTGTCGCTCATGCATACTTAAAACCTATCATATCCAAGAAGTGATGTAATTTATTTTCTATAATAATCATTAAATAATGATTCCAAAATCATATATAATGAATAGAAATGGTGTCTATTAATGTAATATCATTATTTAGGTGATGTAACTATATCATATGAAAAATAACTGGGACGTTCATGAAAATACATGCATGAGAAAACAAGGAAAATAGCATCTGAAATAGTGAAAATAATTAAATACTATTAATGAACGGGTGGTAAGATGTTTCGAACAGATCATATAAGATGTTATATATTTTAATAGTATTCTATTAAAAGATAAAAACATTTTTAATCCATTATATAGTATATTTATTCCTTTTTAACATTAAGAAGGGTAAAGGTATGGTATTTCTTAACTCATTAACAATTAGTTGAGTTCAACATAAACGTCATTGATTAAATAATTATAAGATTATTTGTGAAATGAATTTTGTTTATTATATGATTTATCTCTAATTTTTTTATTTTAATTTATAGTTCATTCATATAATAGACTTATTTGATTGAATCTCACATTAATGATATGATTATAGAGAAGTATTTTAATATTATGCAACAAATTTATTTACTATGGTGTATATATATCCCCCTGTTTATGTGTTTTTATCCATCATTAGTTGAATATTAAAATTAGAGAAATATATAGATTCTTTTGTCATGTATATGATTATTTTAAATATTGTATACCATTTAAGGAAATAGTCTTATATTTTGAATTTTTTTGATTGATTGGGGAATAATTAAGAAACATGAATTTGTTATTCATATCAGATATTAGTCTATAACGAAAATTAATTCATGAAATAAATATATTATTGGATATATATTGGATGTAATGGAAATTAAATTCATCGGCGGTTATAGTTAATGATACCCTATTATTCATAGGTAGTCTCGGTAGGTGAATCAAGTTAATCTAGTATTAGTCAGGTGTTTAACTCTAGTTTAAATAATCTTATGAAAGGTCATGATGGTAAAGGTGTCACATTCTTTGGAAATATGGAATTCAATAATAATGAATTTCCAACATGATGAATTTTAGTTATTATTACTCATGATAATTTCTATAGGATATTATATATGAATAGATTTCATTCTTAATTATATATTAAATGGAATGTGTTTTTTATTATATACAATTCCATAATGATTATTCTTTATATTATCATGATATTATGTTATTTAAAGAGAATTTGTGTTCAGTTTTTTACCTTTCCTTGTTTATTATAATATTTCTTATCAATGTATTCTAGTTATATTAATCGAATGTGTGTTCAGTTATTTACCTTTCAACGTCAATTAGGCATTTTGAATTATGAAAATTTCTTATTTTCTTAACCCTTAATGAGAATTTGAGTTCACTTTTTTTTCCTTTCTCTAGGAATCCATGAGAAATACTAGTATTGTTATTCATGGGTATTCTATATGGAAATATTATACTCATAAAAAAATATGTTGTCATTTGTTTTTTCAAATGTTTGTGAAATTCATGAATATATCTAGTATACCATGAATAAAAATATATTCGATCATTTAGGTTGCGATTTCTTATAACTTATCCTCTTATAAAAAAGTTACCAATGGCTTTGGAATATTTAGGTTGGGTTCAATATAGTTTTTTTATTATAGAATGTTTATTATAATCCTTGGTAACTAGATTTATTAAAATATAAATTATGATATACATCATTATGAAGTAATTTGATGATAAATATAAGTATTGAATAACATTTCACATATTCGGAAATTATCAATGAAAACCTATGTTAAAATTATATACTAATATATTTAAGGTAAGGTTTAATGATTTACATGTCCTAAAAATTATTCTTCCTTCCTATGTGATTTATCAAATTGATTATTTTTTATGAAGCAATGATATTTGGTTTTAGTCAGTGGATCTAAATAGAGGTAAATGGGTTATTATTTAATGAAATATAAAATGTGATAATGAGAAACCTAGTGGGATGATGACTAGAGTTCTCATAATATATGATTAATAAACTACACCTTAACCAACACTTGTAGTCACCATTGACGTTATAGATAGAGTTTTTTGATAGCATGGATGGTTGTGACAATGGAGGAAAGAAGATTCAATTTCTTATACAATGAGAATGTGAGAGGAAACACCCATACAGTTGACATAGAGGCACTGGAAGTTGTTTTTGGGAGTTGAAAAGGACACCATGTAGGTAATTTCTTATGGAAAATGAAATTTTTGGTTATTGATATGATTGTAAATAATGGTCTCCCACAATTTCATTTATAGTTGAATGATTAAATTATGGAATGTAAGATCATTTTTCAAAAAGATGAGGAAAAAATCCTGAATAAAATCATAATGGTTATAAGATTAAAGGTTATACTAATGATCATTAAGAGACTAAAAATGACATATGAATGGTAGGAGGTATTATGGAATAATATGATTAAGTGTATTTAATGGTTTAATAATAAAAATGTATAATTAATATGATAGTTTATTTGGATTCAAGAATTATGATATACATTATTTAAGTTATGATTGTCACAGTATAGAAATCTTTTAACATATAAGGATGGAACTACAGTACTTATCTTATCTGGATTTGGAATCATGTGATGAATAATACATGTAACCAAGAGAAGTGATTTTGTCACTAGTTGATATATTGAAAAACACGGGATTTGGGAAGAGAAACATAATTTGTTATATATTTTGAGATAGTAATGATTAAGAGAAGTTTATGTTATTTGATTTTTTTTCCATGAATGTGGTTGCTTATTTAATAGTTTATGTTATATTTGATGGGTTTACTACATGTTTGTATTTCAGTGATACATTACACAACAAGAGATTATATTTTTTGAATCATTCATGTGTTCATTAACTTTTTATTGTGATCAATAAATTTTTATATTTTTATGTGAAAAAAGAGATACATTATATTTTTGTAGAATCTAATTTTATGTTCATTTTTTGAAATTTAGTGTCCTTCCATCATTTTTTTACTATAAATTTAGACAATTTTATTTTTGATGAGTCATAAGATTAACTACTTATAGAATGGATTATGTTGAACTTTGAATATTATTTTTTGATAAAATGTAATGATTTTGTATATTGGATACCACGTGATAACCATTTTCATTTTGTAAATATTTCATGGTTCACAAAATTAATTACACTACTTTTTATAGAAGTTATTTAGGAATAAAATGTTTTCTTGAATATCCATCTCCTGGTGTAAAAAATAAAGTTGATATAGATCAAATAACATCCAAATGATGTTATTATGCTTATGAAGGGTAATGAAATAAATTATGTATATTTTCATAAGATTGTTATATAGAGAGTAAAATAATCCCTAAACTCTAAGAAATGAATTTTGGAACAAAAAAATTATATATTTAAATTTATTTTTGAGAAATCAATACTTGTTTAACTAATCACATAATGATGGTTTGGTGATAGTAAACATTATCCATGTCATGTTTTATATTACTCTCCATCATAACATGATAGTTATTTTTTTATACTATGTCTATATTTTTTCCCTATAATGACCTCCTATCATGAATCCTTGTTTTGTGGTGACCTTTTCATTTTATTTTCTATCTTTTTTAAAAAAAGATCCATTAACAATATTTAAGATGTATTTCTACCACAAAATAAGTCTCAAAAATCATCCTTCTATTTTTTACATGTAATTTAAAATAGAGAAGATGAAATTTACTAAATGTTGATAGAATGTAACATATTTAAATTTTATGGTATGTTTTTTTTAAATAAATATAATCTCTATGACAGTTTACATTTCAAACAACCAACACTTTAAGGAAACAACGAAATATTATTATGAGATTATTAAAACATAGATAATAAATTTGGGGATTTTAAATTGGAGTTAATATAATATAAAGTATATATTAAGACGAAATTTACTTAAGTTTAGTAAAAAAACACACATTTTAGTAAAGATATTTTATTCAGCAAATACATGTTTTCTTCAAATAGAGATATATATTACATTATAAGATAAAATAAATTTTATTTTTTCAAATTTAGTAAATTTATTTTAAAAAGATAACTTCATTTTTGAAAAATGAATATTAAAATTAGAATATGCTTATTTTTTGGGGAATTATAGTAAAATATTTACATTCTTAGGAATAGTGTAAAATTCAGATTCGTGAGAAACAATGATAATATTTATATTAAAAAGTATCTTAATTATTTAAATATGATATAAAAGTAAATTAATAACTCTACAATTAGTTATAATTTGATTCAATACGTCTGAATTTCCATTATAATTTTTTTTATATAAGTATATTTTTTTATTAAAAATGATTTTTTTAGAAAATATTTATTCATATTATTTTTTGGGATTAATTTTCTTTTAAATTATATAACTTATCTGTTTGTAATTTTGAAAAATTATTTCCATATTTGGATTTAAAAATTCCAAATTTTTTAAATATGACTCTTTTATTTTTGGCCAATATGAATAGTCATCATATTAATTTTCATTACAATGATAAAGCGTAAATATGTTAATAGATGTGAAAATTAAAATTCAATATACTAGAAAATGACGCGAAGACATAAATTTTTTTGGATGAGTACTTCTTTTTCAAACTATTTAAAGGATCATTTATATCCGAATTTATTGTTAGTTAAATGAGATTATGATGTTTACAATATTTAATTAATGATTTTTCAAAGATGCCACATTTATAATTATAATAAATATGACATTTTTATTATGGTTTTACCCAACAAATATATTAAAATATAAATATTCAATGTAAATATAAAACATTAATCTTCATCATTGTAATTTATATTTATTTTTGAAAAAATAATTTATTACCTTATGTTCTTCCACAAATTTGATGTTTTAATTATTTAATAGTGGTAATATTTAATTAAATGATATAAAAATATTAAAATAAATAAAATATGATATAATTAATGTTGTCAATGAATTTTAAAGATGAATATTACATATAATCTATTTTTTAAATTATTGTTTGACGTAATATTGTTTTCTTGACTTTCTAAAAGGAATAATAATGAATAGTGACAAAGTTAAAAATAATGATATGTAATGAATATACAAATCATTAAATTATTTGAAGTCCTAAAAATAATAAATAATACCAAAAAGTATATGATATGGTATATATATTAATCCCCATTTAATTTTTGTGATATTTTGAAGTAGTGGTCTCTATAATAATATTATTATATTATAATATATTTTGAATTTACAGAAGTGCCCCTCACCTCGATTATAAAAAGAAACACCTTCCTTCCGAATTTCACACAACATTTAGCCATATATCATGACCAAAATTCTTCCATTTCCCTTTAAATATACCTTATTAATGTTTTTAGGTGCTAAACATATCAAAATAAAATCCATAAGTCCCCCAAGAAGACATCTAAAATAATTCTAAAAATGAAGAGGTTATCATCTATACCGACTCTTTCAGGTTTATTTCTTCTCCTACTTCCTATTCTTCTATTGTTACCATTCTAAAATAAAAAATAAAAAATAATATATATTTATATTGAGGTGTTATTATGATTATAAAATACCAATACTATTCATTTTATCCATCCTATGTAAAAAAGAAAGCACTGCACGTACATATATATTTCTTACCATCTACATGTAACAATGCAACTTTTATCATAGCCACATTACATAGGTATGTATAATTATAAAAATAATGGATATATATGATAGTTATGTTATGATATTGATTCAGTAAAATTAATATATCATTAATTTCCCAACTAAATCACTATTAATGATGTGATACCTTTACTTGTGTGTACATATGTGCTACCGTGTCCGTGAAATGATGTGACTCCATAATCATAAATGATAGTAATGATTGACTATAAAAATATGTATAAAGAATAAATATTTTATTTATGAGATTAATAAAATTCCATAGATCTTGTAATAGTCATATTCACGGTGAAACATGAAAGAAAACATAAAGAAAATAACATGTGAAACAATTAATGTAGTGAAATAATATAATTATATTGATATTAAGAAGTTTTGAAAGTATCATATAAGATTATATAAATATGAAAAAGATTACAGAATAACTTAATATCCTGATTTAAACTGTTATTAAGGATGTCAGATATTGATCTACCAATGTAAATGGAAAGGTAAGAGATTTGTTAACTCAATTTCCATTCATTGGGTTAAACATAAACATCATTTATTATTTCATGGTAATTATATTTTGGACATTAACTTGATAATATTATGTTGAATTTACACATTTTTTATGTGGTTGGATTAATGATACAAATAATCTAATCATTTAATTAATGTGCACTTCAATTATATAATCGTTGAGGAATATTTTAATATTATCCACCTGATTTGTTTTCTATGATGTGTATATGTATATATTAACTAGTTGATTTATTTATGATCATCATTCAGTAGAAATTACATATCAATAAAAAAATATGTATTCTTGTATCAAATATAGGATTAATTTCTACATTGTATACCATTTCTGGAATAGTATAACACTTTGAAAGTGTTTTATTTACTATGGAATTAATGATAAATTGGTATTATTTATACAATGCATATATTTTTTTATATGGGACATTTATTCATGAATTAAATTGTTTATTTTATATATGAGGAATGACTGGGTTTAATGATAAATCTGTATTATTTATCTTATTCCAAGGAAACACTATGTAAAACCGGTAAGAATTACCTTCATTTAGAATGTGTGTTAACATAATCTATGGGATATTATCAAGGATATTATCTCTCGATTTATTTTGTTCTTAGTTATTGATTAAATAAATTGTGTTTTCAGTTATTTGTGTTGACATAGTCATTATACCTTATCTATCATGATAGTCATGTTATTTAAATGTTGTATATGTTTTTAATTATTTACTTATATGTATTGATTATTTATTATCTTATCATTATATTCATTTTATTTAAATGGAATCTTAGTCCAATTATTTACCTTTACATATTGATTATTCTTATTTATTTATGATAACTACCACTGTACATAATCGAAACTAAAAATTTCAACTTTCTCTCTCTGTTGTCCTTTTCCCAAGAATACATGAAGTATACAATGACTATTATTTGAATATATGATTGGGGCGATAATTTAATTCTCAAAAATAAATTATTTTGTGATTTATGTTATCAAAACTATATGAAATTAAATTATGTATCTAGTTTACTAGGACTACAAAAACTTTTGGTTATTTTGGATGTGATTCAATGTATCTTATTCCAATGTAATAAATTAAACACCGACTCTCGGATATTGGGGTATGTGTATTTACACAATATCATATAAACTGATACCATAGATGTCTATATTTAAAAATTAAAAAGGGGTAGAAGTTTTTGATAAAAAATTTAGCGGAATATTAAATTATGTAGGATGTGATCAGACCAAAAACATATTGGAATGACCACGATGCTTGTTGTAGGATTGACTCTTTCAGTATAATTTGTAATACCCCAACTATAATTCCAATAGTGATGGATCAATATTAGGATTATTTCCTAGAATAATATTTATGCATTTCTCATGAAATATAAATTAATATTGAGTGTGACTTTTTTCATGGGTTTAATCGATATAGATTCCTATATATGAAATGAAACTAACTATGATGGGATCATGGAAGGTAAAAATAGAGGAATTAGATGTGAAGGGATCTAACAGTCCGACAAAAATTCTTTGTGGTGCTTTGGTGTCTTTTTGTCAAAGAAGGAAATTAGTACTCCATGAATATTTGTGGTCTATGAGAATTTAAATTAGGTAACAATTAAAATAATATATGCGTTAAAAATTATTGATAATATTGTTTCAGTTATAGGAAACCTTGTTGTTTTCTATGATTGATCTTCATTCATGCTACCATCACTAATGGGTCAAAGTATATGATATTCCTAGGAAATATTTTTGGAGTATGTATATACAATATGTGTATTAGTTCAATCTTATTAGGATAACAAGTTATAAAATAGTGTGTATAGTTCTCATGAACCTAATTATACATCCACTTATTGATTCATTCATCCTTAAATTCATAGATCAAATATTTATATATTATATGACATCATATATTCATGTTATACAATGATATTTTTTTAGTGAACATTGGGAACAATATGTTTATGTCAAAATATTAAAGTGTCAGAACTTGATTTAGGAGGTGAAGTTTCATGGTTATGTGATTTGTAAGGAAAACATTTCTATAGAACATGAGAAGAAAGAGGTTGTGATTTTTTTTTGACATCCAAATAATTTTTTTTATATTCATTGATTCCTTTGGCTTGTGGGTCACTATCTATCCATCATTTAAGACTTATCTAGATTCATATTGAAAACTATAAATCTACTCAAAGGGGGTTAAATTTTTGTTTAATGATCATTAAAAAGTGGTATTCCTTGAGTCAAAGATTATATTAATGATTGAACCAATTTTTATTCTTAATGATACTGATTATGGATATGTAGTGTACTATATTGTATCACACATTGAGTTAGGAGCTATGTTGATATTTATAAATAAAGTAGTTTTCTTTTGGTTCATATCATATGAAACCCCAATATTAGAACAAACAAATTCATAACAAAGAGTTATAATATATGGACTATAATTTGAGGTTTTGGAGGCATTATAATTTTTAGTGTGACGTATTTGATCAACACATAATACAAGATTATTCAATAAATATTGTTTATGTGGGATCTCAATCTAAATAAGATACATTGGGTTTATTATTTGTATTAGTTTAAATTTGAGATATGATATGATATAGGGAATATTAATTCCATGAAATATGCAATTTTAAGGAAACCTTGATAGATTCAGGATCATAAAAAGAAGACATCAAAGTAGAAATGTAATATGATGAGTTTTTAAGTTGAGTGTGAATTTTATAAATCATAGGATCATGGATTTATGTCATGTGTGTGTTTATTTATCTTGGGTTATTTAGTAGGCTGTGTAAAGGCCAATAAGTTTCATATCATGAGTGCGTAGTTAATTTCGAATACCTCGTAGTGTAAGATATAATCTCATGGTGGTCCCTGGATGATGACTGCATGATTTTTGTTCATAGAATTTTTTTATTTCCAACTACCTTAAAAAATAGATGATTATAGAATCTTATACTTACAAATAGGGGGTTAATACATGTTCTATGAATATGTAACATGACATATGAAATCATTTTTTAAATCTCGGTATGAAAAAATAAATAGACTTTTTTTTGTGATTCCATACTCAATAGAGTGTAAATATTGAGAAACATCATCTAGGTTGTATACATCAACAAATTTCAGGCACCATTTATATATGCAATTAAAATATGATTGAATTAATGATAGAATCACCCAATAAATTGAGGATTTATGATTAAATATTGTCATAGTTGATCATATGAATAAAGTGATTATTTTCATGAGGATTATAGAGAACCATTTAGAAGAAGTGTTTAGAAATATAAATGTATGGGATATTTAATGCATATCGATCCCCATGAAGAATCGTAACATAAATTGATACAAGTTCCACCCACTTTTATTGCATGGATTACACAAGTCTTTGGGTACATTAATAATATCATAAAAGAATATTTTTATTTGATTTATGGACTATTAATGATGGTGATCCTAATTTTAGAAGACATGTTGTGGCCATATACATCAATGGATCTTGGAATGGTCATATATATTTGGTTGATTTTATATAAAATAATATCATCTTGGATTCAATTAATATGAAACCTATTGATGATATATATGTTAAGTCATATTTTAATATTTTATGTTTGCATGAGGCTGGTGGGAAGAATTGTTTGTGCCGAGTTTGGTATAAGAAACCATTGAGAGAGTATAGTTGATCCAAACCGAATTATTCAGTACTCTATAATGATGAAAATCATATGATGACAGGGGAAGGATACCCATGTAGTTCAATGTGGGTGAATGAATTTTATTATGGTTGACTCCTTGACTTGGTCATATCTAGTTCAAAAATAAAGGGAATCTAGAACCATTGTATATCTGGAAAATAATGATTACAGAACATGTTAGGGAATTGGCATAAATATTTTATCTTAGACCATGATATTGAGCTATGAATGATTTTTTTCATGTATATCTGTTTTAGCAGTGCATTCCTCATTTAAATCATGTGATCGAATCTCAGTACATTAATATCCATACGACCAAATTATTTTTTAAGTTCCCAACATAGATTCAATATTTGACCAAGTTGGTATTATATGTAATTATGATTCCACACGATTTATTCTTGTGGGTTTTTAGACATACTCATGAATATACATGGGAATGAGAATATTTTTCTCAAATTAATGTTTGGAGCTATATGAGTAGGAACTCTGGAGACACTTCTTGAGGATACTATTTCTTTAGTGGGGGAAGAATGTAACATCATCATTTTCAATTTTATTTATAACCCATTTTCGTTAAAATTTTAAGTATTTAATGGAAAAAAATTATTTATTTTCTTTCTAATTATCACAATTTAGTTGGTCAATTTCTGAGAGTTACTTATGGATAAGTTATTTTTTTGACTTCTATGAATACTTAAATTCACAATATGTATGGGTCCATTTCAGTTGAGTAATAGAAACTATTTTTCTTCAAATCCTATAAATGGTTAACTAATCATCTATATTAAGGTGTATTGGAGTTACATAATGTTAACACATAATTTTAAAATTTTACATAAGGGTAACATATCCTCATTGAAAATATATGTCAAAATATATTACATATATCATGGAAAAACTAATTACCTTTAGGTGATGTCTATGAACTATATACGGGTAAAACCATGTTTCACATATGCAGAACCCATTCAAGCATAATGGTATATTTTTACAGTATTTTTCAATGTTCTATTCAAATGTTAACCAAAAAAATTTATTATATTAAATTCATAAAATAATGGGAAAATATAACTTTTTACTCATTTAAATTAAAAACTATTTTTAAAATTTTATAAAAAATACACATTCAAGATTCAAAAAAAATGGTGATATGAAATTTAATTTTAATTTTTTGATTTAATGTTATAATCTATAAACCTATAGATTTTTTAAATACCTCAAAATATTCATTCCCGTTTATTATAAAATCATATTTAGTCTTGGTATCCCAAAACAACATTACCTAGGATCACTGAAGTCGTCATTAATAATTCAGAGCTCTTATACTAGTTTCCAGTGTGGTCTATGTATCTATATTTCTCTCTCAACTCTATTCTTTGGTGCATCATTTTGTGTGGGATTGTTTCTAAGTTGGAATCCATAATTTTGCCTCCCTGTATTTTAGGTGAATGTTTTAAAATTATCATGATTAATTTTTTGGATAAATGTTTGGATTCACACTTAGAATATAATAACAAATAATTATCAATCAATGATAATGAATTATCAAATTCTTGTAATGGGGTCATTCATGGGAAGTAAAATATCATCATATGTTGTATTTTTAATTAATGTTTATTTTTTAGTATATTTCGTGGATTAAATAGATAATTTGAAATTTATATTGGGGAATGAAATTATTATCTCATGTGGACTATTTAATAATTGGATGTGTTTCTTGGAATTCTTTGTTAGTGGGTTGAACACATTAATACACATATAAGATTCAAGTTAGTATTCCTTGAAAAACATTAAATTTGACAATAGAAAGGATGTGGTAGGATATTCTTTACTACGATGAGGCCATGTATTAATATAATATTTTGATATTATTTTTAGTATTCATTGAGACCATCATTAATGATTGATGACATTTTTATACATGATTATCCCATAATACTATGTTTGAGTATGATCACATCTGAGTATATCGATATAAAAACGCATTGTCATTATGTTAATATGTTCATTGGAATGTTTTGTCTTATATGAGGTTTCCTATATTCAAAATGGTATATTTTTTAATATTTCAAGTTATCAGGATGTTTGTACATACTTATAAAACTCCATAGAGGGAAATCGTGGAGGAAATGAATCATTGGTGACAGATTATTGTGGGATTATTAGTACCATAGAATGAAATAATTTTGGAAATTCAATATATCCTTTATAAGAAAATATATGCCTATGTGTTTAATTTTTTGATGGGTAAAATATTTTTACATGATATGGAGTTCATTTTATGGCCATGCTACGATTTTGTGCCATAATAGGAAATCATGAAACCATCATCCATTGGTATGACTCAACCGTAAATGATGGATTTGAGTTATTCTTTAATGGGATAACATGGTTTCCATTCAAGGTGGGTACTGTTACATTGAATGATCTAATTCATATATTTTATGTTGTTTAGGAATGGATCCTTAATATGTATGGTTAGGTTCCACGGTAGATCAGTTAGCATACAACCACCAGGAACATGACAAGGTGTTTTCTTGTGTTTATATTTACTTTTCCATATTCTCATGAACTTATATATACATATGCACTTTTAGTAATGATGTATTGGTGGTATATTGTTGTGTTTATACTCACACATCACCTGGGTATCTAGGTAAAAATATATTCCTCATGTCATAGAATCTAGTAAAGGGAGAGGGAAACCTCATAGGTTATCGAGGAGTTAGGATAATGGATATGGTTGTAGTACAAGAAAAGACACGATAAGGATTATGTGAGATTTTTATTTATTATTTGTTTACTATTTAAGCTTGTTAACCTATTATATTAGGTGTCAATTTGATTTAAATTTTATAACTTATCTTTCTATATTATACCACATTTATTTAAATTACCTTATAATTTGTTATTTATTCGGTTTAAAGGACATTATTATCATCTAGTAATGGATATGATTACTAATGATATAGTATCCTAACATTATTTCAGTCCATCTTATTGAGATTAAAACCTATTAGATATCACGAGTCAAGCATGAGGTTATGTGGAATTATTTATTCAACCCATTAATTCACTTAGATGCAATAAAATATCCCCAAAAAATCATGTTCTAGTGAATGGGATGTGAACCAAATAACACTATTGTTTAGTTATTATATACTAGGACTGATACACTATTTCTTGATTATTTACTATTATATCTTCATGTATACTTCTGATAGAATTTTTTATATTAGGAACATTTAGTTTAAATTTAAATGATATGAATTAAGGTTATAAATCATTATTATTATATATAATGATATAATTTTATATTTAATGATCTATTTTGTTTTTAGATACATATTATATAGATTAATAATATAGAATATAATTATAATATGGAATAATATCCTTAATTACTAAATGATACCATAACATTAACAGTGGTTATTACATATATGTTTCTTTTTTGTTATTATCCCCTTATTGGGTTATTTCTCACACCATTTCTTCAACATATATCCTTAAGGGATCTTATTTGTGATGAAGGGTATTATCAAAATATTGGATATATATGATTATTAATTTATCTAAATTAGAGTGGTTTTATAATGATTTATAAGTAAATACATACCTAGTTCAAAAACACACTAAACATATGATAGTTCAAATGGTTGAACATAATATATATTCATATTAGGTGTCGTTGAATGTAATTTTTGAACATCATTGAAAATTATGTGTTTATGTGACTATCATTTAGTATCCGAGTAAATCCATGATATATATGTGCATTAGGATATAGAAATTTATGTTGTAATTCCCATAAGAAATAAAATATTTATCTAGAGAACCAGTTCCTATAAGATTTATATAGGTAAATATGGTGAATATTTTAAATCTATATAAAATGATTGAAATCATGAAAATTTTGCTGTATAATTTTAAGATAATTTTTTTTTATTCTTTCGATAACTATTTTTGAAAAATTTTAGAATCACTAGTAATTTTTTATTGAGTAAAAAATATTTCAGTATCATTACCAAAATTCATGGAGAATGTAATATTTATTATTTCTATTTATATAAATATTTTAATTTATTTTTTTAACATGTATTAATGACGATTAATTTAATTTTTTTATTAGTCTTTGATCACTTCATCCTAATATATATATATACACTCTAATTTATTTAACATAGATTTATTATGCTGTTAGATTCCTCGTTTCTTTAAAAAAATATGAATCCACATTGAAATTTTTAATATAAAATCAATGTGTTGACCATGTAATAATAAACATTAATTTATTGAATAATTTTTCCATTAAAAATTATTTATAAATAAATTTCATAGGATTAGTTCAAGAATAATGGGATAAGAGGTTAATAATAAAACTAGAATTTTGAAATCCAATGGGTATTTTTTTTTCATGAAATACAACATCTATAAATTAAACACTACTATTAAATAAACATTAAAAAAAATTGAACTTTCATAATTCAAATATGGAAGGCCTTGTGGTAAAAATAAGTAAATATTGAATAAATTTCTTAATATGTATTTATAAGATGTATAAATGTAATATAATAATTATAAGTTGGTAAAGTACATATAGAAATATGTTCATTATAATTGTAATGTTACTATTATAATCAAAACATGGACATTTTAGGGGATAAACTATCATAAGGTAAAAGATATCATCAATAAAACCTATTATAAATATGAAGTTAACAGAATATCAAATATTTTATAATATTTATTAAAATATTTTTACGTTTTTATTTTATGCTATGCTTGTTTTCACTTCATTTCTAAACTATAACTTCTAAAATTAAATATCCACATTATTATTTCTTCATTTAGAAAGAAATTTAAAAAAATTGGATGTTGAATTTTAATTATATAAATATAAAATATTGAAGATATTTTTTTGTTATTAGTGATATATAAATTTTATTATGAATAATAAAAATAATTTTTTTTATGGGTTATGTTTTGCAAAATTATTTCACAATAAATTTTACACAATCATTATAAACCTATTTGTACTAAAAACTAAATGTTTTCATTAATATATATAAAATTTTAAATTCAATTTCAAATCCAATAAAGATATTTATAATGTTTATAATATTATTTCTTTTAATATAAAATTATTTTTTACTATTTATATTTCAATCATTCATTATAATTAAATTATAATAATTTTTAAGGATTTCAAAGTATTTAAGGTATAAATAAAATTATAAATTCTACTAGAAAAAATATAAATCCTACCCATTGTATTGTTTAAAAAATAAATTCATTTTGGAATATTTTTTAAAATATCATATCTTATATATTTTATCATAACATTCCATTACTTCATATCCAATTACTTTGATGGGTATTAGTGTTTGAGGATCATGGATGATGTCTTAAAGAGGCACGAAGGATTTGTCTTTTAAATTATTGGGGTAGGGTGAATACACGTTGTTTAATTCTTACCCTGCATGTAAGTTTGGTTCATAGATTGTGAAAGTGGTTTTAAAGGGAGTTACACAATGTTTAAATTTTCATGGATAAATAATAAAAAGGGAATCAAATATTCAGTGAATGCAAGAATGTTTCAAAAACCTGAGAATTACACAGCATATAATGGGTAAAAGCCATGTAACATGTTGGATATAGACTATTTTTGTAACTCTTATGGAAAAATTTCATTCAATTCATTATAACCCTATATCTATTGTTTTTACCAGTACCTAGGTGCCCAAAGAGTTTATTCAAATCCATATTCCTCCCACTTTGGTCTATTGGTTATGGATGTTGTTTATTGGAAACAATTGATAATAACTTCTTTCTTCTATGTTAGTTTCAATTCATTCGTCTTTCGATTTACACCGTGGATATATGGATTGGTTTGGATTGTTTGTTTCGGAAGTTTTTTGATGGTATATGGTTGTTTTATAGATTGATTCACTAGTTCTCATCGTGCAGTTGTAGTTCGCGAGCATTATTGTTCACCCTACGATGATCATCATGTCGAAAAAGCTTCATTGAGGTATATATTCCCTCTTTTCACATTTTTTTTATAATGTGGTAGGGGTTTTCCCTATATAATATAGGGTTTATGGGTCCTCTAGATTAATATAAAATTAAAAATTGGTTAAATTGAAATTAAAGTTGTAAATGGGTTTTATTCCCATGATATTATTCTATTGATATGATTGTAATATTGTTGATTGTATAGGATTGATTCCCCACTAAAAACTCTTGTTTTTGGGGGACTTACTTTACAAGATGCATGTATTATGCCTTTGGTAACTATTTTGATTGTGTTATATCACCCAAAATTGGAAATTAACTAATCACATATATTTTTCAAATGAAATAGTTTCCACAATATCATGCTTTGTGGGATAATTTCTCAAAAATAAAATGGATTGTGATAAGAGCAACATTCTAAATCTATTAAATGATCTGGATGTGTTTTGATGTGTGGTCACACTGATGGGGTAAGAATGCGAGGTTGATGTGTGGTTGGGTCAATGATGTCTTTCGAATGCTCGAAAATAAAAAATATCATTCAGAAAATCATGAATACAATCCTTAGTGTTTCTAAATCCTAAGGGGGGGGGGTAAGTCATATCACTATGATCCAAAAGTATAGAGAGATATGTTTTATTTTGTCAAAAAAATTTCTAATTCATTAGAATCTTTTTAGTAAGGATGTTTGTGCTTTCCAAAAAGGGGGAGATCATTGAGTCAATAATGATTCCTTATGACTTTTGTATTCTTTTGTGTTTTGAAAACCACAAACACTTTATCTGAAGGAAAATTTTATTTCTCGGAAGATTTTTCTTAATAAAAAAATCATTCATTCGAGAATGAAAATTTCTCCTTTATTTGTTTTCATTGTTCATGATTTAGTTTAACTAAATCAAAAAAAAATTTATTTGTAAGTGTGAAATTAGTTTTCATTTCTAAAACCCCATAATCCTATAAATACTTTTATAGAAATTATACAATTTTTTCGTTTTGAATTAAGATTCTGAATTCTCTAAAATTCAGATTCTGAATTCTCTAAAATTTAGATTCTGAATTCTCTAAAATTCAGATTCTGAATTCCCTGAAATTTGCATTATGAATTCTCTAAAAATAAGATTATGAGTTTTCTGAATTTCAGAATTTCGAAATCTCATAAATCCCTATTCAAAATTCTATGAAATTCAGATTCTGAATTCTTTGAAATTTAGATTCCTAATTCCTTAGAATTCAAACTCTGAATTCCTTAGAATTCAGGTTCTAAATTCCTTATAATTTGGACTCTGAATTCCTTAGAATTTGGGTTACAAATTACATAGAATTTATAATATGAATTCTTTAGAATTAAGGCTCCTAATTACTTATAATTCAGATTCTTAATTCCATATAATCCAAGTTCCTCATTCCATAGAATTCGGGTTCGGGATTCCATACAATTCAGACTCTGAATTCCTTATAAATCGGACTCTGAATTTCTTAGAATTCGGATTTTGAATTCCTTAGAATTCAGACACTGAATTCCTATAGAATAAGGATTCTGAATTACTTGAAAAACTGAATCTAAATATCATTGTAATATATACTCTGAATGTATATTTTCATAGACTATGAACATTATTTTTCCTTAGCATCCAAAAAATATATTTTGTTGAGAAACCATATATACTTAACCTTGTTATAGTTATGGAACAATGTCATACATTTTGTTTCAAACTAAATGTTGTTTGAGTGACACAGGTACATGTCCACCTGAGATTCAAGGACAAATACTATAGTTGGATGAGGGAGCCGATCGTTGAATAGAGGCCTATAAATATGATCTCATTGGAATGATCTCAATACTGACCAATAACTCTAGAGATTACATACTTTTGAACTGATTTCTAGAGAGATAATATCATGATTTTTTCATACTAAACATCTTGTTTAGATGGGTTCTTGTGACTTTGATTATTGATGTGTACAATCAAGGGATTTTGGGGATATGAAGATAGAGGTGCTGAATACCTTAAAGTTAGAGGTCTTCCTTGATAAGGAAGACTGAGGTGCTGACTACCATGAAGTTAGAGGGCTTGAGAGGATAACAATACAGACTCCGATATTCCTATTGAGGTCTTACCCTAGTGTGGGTAAGACAGAGTTTCGTGAACGTATAAGTAAAGGGACCTTTATCCAAGGTGGCTGGATACCCTTCACTTTGGGTTAAAAGATTATATACTTGTTACTTGTTCTATTTCAAGTTTAAATTCTACTTCATTATGATTTGTATGGAAATTATAACTATCTTATACACTCTTGGACTTGTACTCTAATTAGTAAAATACTATATGATTTAATTTAAAATCGTTTCCCTTCTATACATTTCTTAAGTATCATTTCTAGAACCATATTCTTGGAATCTACCATGTTTTTAAAACTAAGCGGTCTTGTGAATTTAACTTTTTTAACTTTGTTAAACATAGAATGTTTTATATCAACATTAAAAGTTCCAAAGGAATTTATTAAGGTCAAAATTCACCCCTCCCCCTCTTGTATATTGAGCATCTACATTTTATTTAGATCTTACAACCTAGTTGTGTATGAAGATTGTATTTGTTGTCAATAGTTGTCAATACTGTTCAAAATGAAGAAGGACATGAAGGAATAAAAAGTTAATGGAGATTGGATGAAGTGAGGCTGTCTCATGAGTTAATATGGAATCATATCATTGGATATCATACTTGATAAATTCTCTAAGAAGACCCATTCGAATGATTGTTGAACTCATCATATGTTCATTGAACTTGTGTAAAAGGTGACACATTTTATACAATAATGAATAATGGTGAAGTATCATACATCTAAGTATGATTGAAGAATTTTGAGGATTTAAATAAGACCATGAAATGAATCACAATTTCATGAGAACCATGCAATAACTTACTTGAAGAAAAGGATCATTATATTTGCATTCTACAAAGATTGATGGTTGTAGAAGAAGAGAGAGTGTGGAAGGGCTTGTCATTGTAAGATTGTCATGCATTACACATTTCTTTGAAATCAGACGACCGTTGCAGTGTTCTTAATGTTCAGAATAAAATTATCAAAGGAGATAAATTGTCTACAACATTGAAAGTGTTTGATGAATCCTCAAGCCTCCATTTTTGGATGAATATATAATATTGGAGTTCTATGGAATTAACTATCCAATAAAAATGTAGGATTTGACGTGAGGATGAAGAAGTAATTTGGAATTCATATTCCAAAAAGAATGGAAAAAACTATGACAATCCTATTCTGAGTTGTATTTCACAAATACAATATGTTTGGAAAACTTATGATGCAAGCCTTATGAAGGATAGGGGGATTAAAGAAGTGTTATTTGGAAAATGAAACAAAGTGGCATGCAATTCAAGAACTAGCGTGCATGTTTGGTGCACATGTATAAGTGGTGTGGAAGTGTTTGTTGCATGTAAGTCATATATCAAGATCATCCCATCAAAATATGACAATGGGACTAAAGTGGTGTGGATGTTAAATATTGGCGCACAAGTAAAAAATTGGTGCGCAAGTATATGGAGCACATAAGTGTATGATAAGTGCAATCCATATTTCAACATCATCGTATCAAAATATGACATAGGAATGAAATTGGCACGGTAGTGATTGAGCGCCTCGCAAGTGAAAGAGTGTCCAAAAGTGATGGAGTAGTGCACATGTAATGGGGAAACACCCATGTAAGAATTATGCACATGTTTATGTGCCATGCTATTCACCAAAATTCTTATAAATAGATGGCTACACTCCTCATTTTTAAAACTCAACACTTGTTTAAAAATTCGAGCTCTGATCACGTAAGTAGTAGGATGTGGTGCACAACCTGACGTGGCATGCAAGTTAAGGAATATTTTTAAGGTGCACAAATAGGGAGGCACACAAGCAGAGTTGTGAGCATTCCGGGAGTTGTGTGAAACAATTGTGTTGTGTCTTACCACTAAGTGGAATGCTTGTTGTGAATTGTGCACAGTTTTTGCAGGAAAGTAGTTGGTGATGCGCAAGTAGGGATGTGCAAAAGTAGGGTGGAATGCAAGAAGGGATTGGCGCACAACCTGTGAGTTCTGAATGATGTTCTTACCAGCTTTTGATCAAATTTGTTGATGCTAAGCTGAGATGAACTTAATTATTTTAATAACCACAAAGAGAACTTGGGATTCTATCATGAAAAAGAGGAATAAGATTTTAGTGCAGTTGGATTTGCACTAAAAGAGAAAGTGTGAATAACAGAAGGTTTCAGTGCAACTGGTTTTTCATTAAAGAAACAGTAGTTGAAGAAGAAGAAGAAGAACATAGATAGTGAGCAACCTGCATGTTTTCAGTTGAAAAATAACATATTGGTTACATGCATTGTTCTAATAAAGTAACAAGTAGAAGAAGAAGGTTGTGGAAGAAAAAAGAAGCATTATAGAATCCAATAGGTCTCAACAGGTGGAAGATTCTTTTGATGTTGAAAAATCCATGAATATAGAGAAGATTATCTTCATAGGCTGTATAAAGAACCAGATAGAGGCTTCAAGAGATTATGTACACTGGCTGTATAATGAACTAGTGAGTGTAAGGGTATATCCTTCTCACTACAAGTTGGAAGAGGATTGTTTCCCTTCCCCCCTTCGAGTATAGGGGGAAACACTGGGAAGTGATTATTTCCTTCCCTCCTCCAAGTTTAAGGAGCCACATTGACTAGAGGATTTATTTCTTAGTCAGCCACTATTAATGTTACATCATCATAGTAGATTATCTGTGCACTGTTCATTTCCATGCACGACAAGGATGTAGCTACTCTTATTGAGTGGTGAACCATGTCAAAATATCATGTGCATATTTTTTAATGCTTTCATATTATTTAATTTTATTGGGAAAAGAGAATAGGATAATCATGATCCTAAAAGGTCCAGAGGTATCATGATAAAATTAAGAAATTGGTTCAAAAAGGTCCCCAACACTAATTCACCCCCCCTCTTAGACTTAGGCATATCCCAAAATGGTCCTATCAATTTGTATCATATGGAAATTTTCACCTCTTTTGGATTCTCTACATTGATTATATTCTCTTTTGAGGACCTGATATTATTTCCTGAGTTAACAATGATGTTAGTTTTGATTAAGGTTCAGTTATATCTAAGCATAATTCCACATCTACCAAAACCATGATGAATAGGAAGAAGAAGGATAAGAGAAAGCTGAAGAAGAAGTCCCTCTTATCTAAAGAATAGGAATCATCTAGTTCTCTATATCTAGATTACATTGAAGACACACCATTCATTGAAAGTAATGAGAAGGTGGCTCATATTCCCACCATGAAGATGGAAAACCTTCCTACCTCAACTGCATAAGTGGCATGTGTTAGTACATTTGGAAATTATTCTCATGATGAAAATTTGATCACAAGTTGCGATGATCAATCTATAAATTTTCAAAAAATATCATTTGATGGATTAATAATGATTCTGCATGGTATTCCAGAAGAAATTACATCACCGATTTGTGGAGTATTTCAATGCATGAAGGAAAATATTACTCAGCAGGATGAAGAAACTAAAGATTAGGAGAAAGGCTTAAAAAAATGTTGAATGTTTAATGCTCTCAAGGCAGGTTGGAGACTTTGAAGAAACAAAGAGAGGATTTGATGTATATTCTTAAAAGTGGCTCAAACTTGTTGAATAAAATGATGGAGTCAACAAGAATCTATAAAATAAGATCCATGCACAGGAAGCTGATATGAAAAAAATCACTGAAGTCGATAAGTTATATTTGGAAGAAGACTCCAAGAAGATCAAAGAACATGACTCTTTATTACAATAAAAAGTAAGGGTTCATGAAGATTAAGTTAAATGATTAAATAAGGCTTGTGAAGATAATATGACTATTATTGAAGACCAAAAATTCATCCTCAATATGAGATGTATAGAGTTGGAATCTCAGTTGACCAATCTTGAGAAGACACATATTGAGTCTCCAAAAAAGAAGGAAATAGTTTCTGATAGTACTCAAATGTCATTGGAGGTTTCTACTGTCCAAATACCTACAACATGTGGTTAGAATATCATGGATTCACTCATTGATCTATCAAAAAAAGATTAGAATGTGAACATTCCATCCATTCCAACTTGTACCAATGTTTCTAAAACTGTTTCTATAAAAAATATATGTTTGAAGATAAAATCTAAAAATTTATGGTTGAGGAAAGGTGATGAGATGCCTACCATCATAGATATGGTGTATAAGAAGAATAATATTTATCAAAGTTCCCCATATATATCACAACACATCATGAAGAAGTCCTAGTAATCTAAAATATATATATCTAGGAGTCATGATTTGTGGGTCAATGCTAATGATGCAATAGATTTGGGAATTGTGCACTGGATTGTTGGTAAAATCCCTTAAATGTAAAAGGATAGAAAAATCTTATCTCAAGTGGAAGAAACGAAGATGTAACATTCACATATCCAGAAGCATCTGTATTCATCAATCAAATTTGGAATGTTGGAAAACATCTATGATGTATGGAATGAGAGTGGTCACAAGAATGGTCTAGGCTTATCTAAGAATTAATTAAAATATAATAAGATTATAAGACCACAGAAGCTGGCGAAGAATGAATAAGCTATCATGGGATGTAATAGGAAGTATGTTGCAAAAGAAAATTCTCCCAAGAAGGTTACATGGAGGAAAACTAAGAAGTCCATGGATTCTATATCTAGGAAGTTGACAGGTAGTGCATCAAAAATTACAATCATGATGGATGTCAAACTGACAAAGCCATGGGTAAATTACAAACATGATTCCACAATTCCTAAATACATATTCATTATCTGGTGTAAATATTTAGAAAAAATGAGAAACGAGGAAAATTCAGAGGAGTAGGCTAGTACCAAAAGTAATAATAACATTCCACATAATGATGAAAAGGGTAATAAGAGGTGGAAAACAAAAGGAAACTCTCAGGTTCAATAATTTTTGTGTGTGATGTGAAACAAGGCTGGTCACGCTGTTAATAATTGTGTTGAACTTATTCCGGCCCACGATGAATTTATCAAAAGGATGAAATTGCACCTGGAGATTCTAATGCTTGGAATGCTCTTGGAGAAAGATGATTCACACACAAACAAATGAAAAATATACTAATATCCACACAACCATAGACAGAATTGATGATTCTATGTGAAAGTGTGAAGAGTAATGAAAATGGAGCATCTTGGTTGAGAAAATCCTCCTAGCCTTCCTGCTCTAATTGAAGAATAAAGAAGGATCCACTATATTCTCTTATATCGTTTTGTATTTTATTTTTTCTGATAATATAATGATTTGAAGTTGAGGAAATCTCTAAGGGGAAGACCTTATAAGCACATATTACTATCAATTCTTTATAGAAAATTTGAAGAAGTTGTCATCTGGGGAAGATTCATAAATTTATATTCAAATATTATTATGTTGAGGGATCACCACTAATGAAGATGATGAGGAGTGTTCTTGTAAGAGGGAGACATATAAAGAAGCTTCAGGAGTTATAATTTCAATCAGTATCAACTTTAGAAGGTATCAAATTCAATTTCTTTGGAAATTACCTGAATAACATGTTATTGGATAAGGTACGTCATTTCATAATCTCTCATCCTTGGTTACTCAAAATAAATATATTATTTCCAAGGTGGGGTAACTATGTAAATCAGTGACATAAGATAATGAAAATTCTCCAATGCCACTTATCCTCCAAATTTCACTTGAATGTTTTTTATCCATTTGTTTAAGTTACTACAAGAATTTCATGTTAATAATTTCCTATGACATTAAATATCTTCCACTTGTAATTAAAGTAGAAAACCCTTGATGTCAAGTGTATGAGACCTCATCTGATGAGGTATCAGGATCTGTGGATAATGGATAGCTTTTTTGGATAAATAATCCTCTTGTTTTCAACATCGAGCATCTCTCAAGTAGACATAGAGTGAAATGATAGATGTCCCACTACTTAACTAGGGATTGATACCCTCTCTATCATGAACCTTTTATTTCTTGTCAAAAATAGGGAGAGAAAGTGAATTGAATTTTTGAAATGTAAGGGGGAATGAAAGATGTAAATAGTAGAGAGAATATTCTCATTTGGACATTGACACATTCATTTTAGGAGACATTAAGGTACTGACATCCAAATAAAAAAGGGGAGATTGTTGGGACCAATTTCTGTATGAATATTGTATTTTTTGTCAAAAGTTTTCATTACTTGTCAAAATAATTAAGGAGATGAAGGACTAATATGATAATAAAGATTGAGTGAAGTGAGGTTTCCTAGAGAATTGTTATGGAATCATGGCATTGGATGTTATACTTGAGAAATTCTCTATGAAGATCAATTCAAATGATTTTTTAACTAATCCTACGTTCAAATAACTTCTGTCAAAGGTGACTCATTGTTTACAACAATGAATAATGGTAAAGTATCATCCATCTAAGGATGACTGAAGAAGAATGAGGATTTGATGAAGACTATGGCATGTTTCACAATTTCATGAGACATTGAAAGAGCATACATGAAGAAAATAATCATATGATTTTCATGAATTAAAGACTGATGGTTTATGAAGAAGAGGGAGTGTGGATGGACTTTTGATTCTATGATGGTCATGCATTACACATTTCCTTGAAATCAGATTACAGTTTCACTGTTCTTAATGTTCGAAATACATGTATCAAAGGTGATTCATTTTCTATAACAATGAATGTGTTTGAAGAAGCCTCAAGCCTCCACTTTTGGATGATGAGAGATGATTGGATTTTTTTTAGAATTTACACACCAAAAGGAATTGAAGATTTAAAATGAGGATGATGAAGTACTTTTGAATTCATATTCCAAAAATAATGTTCAAAACTACAAAGATGCTTTGTTGATTTGTATTTCAAAAATATCATAGGTTTTGAGAACGTGTGATGAAATACTTATGAAGGATAATGGGAGTGAAAAAGTGTTTATTGACAATGTAATGAAATTGGAACGCATGTCAATAAGCAACATTCAAGTGTGGCATGCAAGTATATGCTGCACACAAGGGTATGTTGCACGCAAGTCATATTTCAATATCATCCCATCAAAATATGACAAAGCAAATAAAGTGGTGTGCATGTAAAAGATTGGCGTGAAAGTCCAAAAGTGACGCTAAAGTATAAGCTGTGTGAAACTGTATGATGTGCGCAAGTCATATTTCAACATCATCGTATCAAAATTTGACAAATTAATGAAACTGGTGAGCTAGTTATAGAGCGGCACACATGTGATAGAGCAGTGCACATGTGATGGAGCGGCGCGCAAGTGATAGAGCAGCACACAAGTAAGAATGGTGCACAAGTGTATGTGGCTCACAAGTCACCCAAATTATTATAAATAGACGGCTAAACTTTTCATTTTTAAAAGCTCAACACATAAGAATTTTTTTTAGCTCTGATCACGCAGGTAGTAGAGAAAGGTTGTGTGGCACCCAAGTTGAGGGTTATTTATATTTTCCGCAAATATGGAGATGTTCAAGAAGAGTTTCACACAAGTAGAGTAGCACGTAATCGGAGTGGTGTGCAAGTAGAGTGGTGTGTAAGAAGATGTGTCATGCTAGTTGTTAGAGGCATATAAGTAGGGAGTTTCGTGCAACAAGTGTGTTGTGTCTAACCCCGAAGTGGTGCTCATGTTGTGAGTTGTGCAAAATTGTGTCACACAAGTAGTTGGTGGCGCACCAGCAGGGAGGCGTGCAAGTAGGGTGGTGCCCAAGTGGGTGGAATACAATTAGTGATTGGACCCCAAGATGTGAGTTGTTCTAAAAGTTAATACCATCTCTTGATCAACTGTGATGATGGTAAGTTGAGCTAAAACTCATTGTTTTAACAATCACAAAGAGAAAGTGTGATTCTATCAGGAAAAAGAAGAAGAAGAGTTTAGTGCAGTTGGTTTTTCACTGAAACGGAATGTGTGAAGAAGAGCAGGTTTTAGTGCACCTGGTTTTGCATTGAAGAAACAAAGGAAGAAGAAAAAGAAGAGATTGCATCGTAAAAGTTTTCTGTAGACAAAGAAGAGGTTGGTTACTTGCATGGGGCTAAGAAAGTAACATGAAGAAGAAGGTTGTGGATGAACAAAGTATCACTATATCATCCAACTTTTCTCAATAGGTGGAAGATTGTTTTGGTGTTGCAAACTATTTGAATAGATAGAAGATTGTCCTCATAGGTAGTATAAAGAACCATCAAGAGGCTCCAAGAGACTGTCTACACATGCAGTATAAATAACCATTGAGTGTAAGGGTATTTCCTTCTCGATACCCATTTGAAGAGGATTTTTTCCTTACCCCCTCTGAGTGTAGGTAGAAACCCTGGGAGGTCATTATTTTTTCCCTTCTCAAATTGTAGGGAGCCACACTGACTAGAGGATTGATTTCCTAGTCATCCACTATAACAGTTACTACATTATAACAGAGAATATGTGCACTGGTCATTACCATACAAGGCAAGGATGTAGCTTCTATTTTTGAGTGGTGAACATTGTAAAAATATCATGTGCATATTTTTACTGCTTCCATATTATTTCATGCGACATGAGAAATATAATAATATAATCTTAATCTGAACTGGTCAAGAGTTATCCGTATAAAGAGAAGAAATTGGTTCAAAAAGGTCCACAACACTGATTCACCCCCACTCTCAGTTTTAGGCATATCCCAAAATGGTCCTCTCATTTTCAGGGAGTTTTTTTTGGATTATTCACCTAATTTGTGGGTCCTATTTACGTTAAAGAGGGTAATTCCACTCATACATGATATATTTATACACTTTTTCCATGTCCCAAAACTGAGGCATACGAGAGGTTGGAATCAATGTTAATTATCTAACTCCCCACATTTTAGTATCTTTGGATGGAGGGGATTGGGAAACAGTGTTATCAATAGAGTGGTAGAGACACTGAATGGATTATAGAGTTTGGAATAATGAAGAATTCATGGGTTGGTATGAAAATAGTTCTAGTTGCCCTTGGTGCATGACATAGGATAGAAATATTTCTAATACATTAGATTTTAGGGCCACCAATGATCCATTTCACATACTCTGATGTTTTTCAATGACTAGGTGATGTCATCCATCTTGTAGGGTTGAGACCATGGAAAGGTACCTAAATTATGATGATATTTGTTCATAATTTAATTTGGGATTTTTGGTGTACTTTATAATAAATTAAATTTATTGAAATTAATCTTAGTAAAATTACATACTTCTTGGGAAAAAAATATTTTTTTCCTCCTTTATCTATTGGTTTTTTTAATCCTTCACATGATGCTTGGGCAGTTTGGAATTAGTAGTCAGATTCATTTGATCACCATAGGTTTGATATACTAGAGTAGGATGATGCTTTTTAGGGGGTATTGTTTTCTTATCAATGGTAGGATTTTGGTAATTACAATGAAATTGATTACGATGTGAAGGATAAGAGATGTATGGAGGATCTCGTGATATATTTTACTATGATCAAGACCAATGTGGGATACTGAGTCCCTCTAGAATTCATTCATATGTGGGAGCTACATGTAAGTGGTGAATTGTGTATCTAGGTGAGGGAAAGGAGGCATATGTTTTGTGGGGTAAGTTCAATAAAAAGTTAAAAAATATTAAATTTTTTTGACTATGAAGGTATGGAATAGGTAAGAGATTCTTTGAAACCATCATGAAAGTATTATAGTGCTAGAGATGGGAATCAAATTCAAGGCCTTTTCTATTTTTTCCAAGAATTATTTATAGATGATGAGTCTCATGTGATATGTTTTGAGAAGGTAATTTATCCTTCAATCTAGTATTCATTTACTCTTTTTACATTTCCAACATATTGGGAGGTTCATATGATCGGTGATGTGATTGAGTAGAATCCCATACAAGGAGGATTACCATGAGAGGGGAACCAGTATGGTTTCTTGGGGATAATAGTGTTAATGGGAAGGTCATAGGCACCATGATCATCAAGGATTTCACAAGTGGGGAGTCAACATCACCAGCTTCCATTCTAGCTTTCTGAGACCATTTGTTTTTATAATTTTATTGGGGGTTTTGGTAGTTTTATTTGTGTTGTTTTTTTCTATCACCATAACTGTTTCCTTAAGGTTCCACATGTTTATATTTGTGTAGGATGATGGGTTTAGTTTCATCCTCAACTACATTTGCAAGTGAGACCATTTCAATAGAACATGAAAAAGGATTTTTCTCCGTAGAGAAGAGAAAAATAATATATGTGTTGACCTAAGAATCTTCTTTATGTACTAGGAACCTGACTGTATCATGTTCATGGATGTGGTCATTAGTATAGAGGTATCAAATTTGGGCATTATGTGTTTCATTAATTGGTGGATGTAGTGCTAGAGGGGCCAGAAATCATCAACAATATGACAAGTTTGTTTTGTAACCCCATTTGTGCCTTTATTGATTTAGGATATTAAAACTTTTTTGTTTCACTCTATGGATTCTATTATTTGGGAATATATGTAGAGAGTATTACCATTCTCCTACTATATACTACACCATTTAGACGCCAGAACAACTTTTTTATGTGTGTTGGGTATTTAGACTAATAATGGGGCCTCTTAGTCTCATGGGTATATTTTCTTACAAAAAATGAATCCATAAATTTTATCATAAAAATTTATTAGTTTTATTCTATACGTGTTGTTATCACCTACATCTAGTGTGGATTCATTTTCTCAGATGTGGAAGTAGAACATATTGTTTTTATTAGAGAGCATGGTTGAAATGTAGGTAGTCAGCATATGAATAGTATTTTTTATTTGATAGATGAGTTATCTATTAAACATGTTGTGACTATGGTGGTAGGGTTTCTAGGGTCATTAGTGAGTTATTGAATGATTTTCTATAATTGGTTGTGATGATACCCCCTTGACGTGATGTTGTGTTCAGGATAGACTTGTAGAATTGTTATTCTATGATTTCGATGGATCCTTATAGAATGAAACCTTTGGAGTTGTGATAGTTTATAATTCATATGGATTATATGATAAAAAGGGTTTTATCTAGACAACTATGTCATAGTGGGATGTATAGTTGTTGTTATCCAAAAATACAGATGATTGTATGAGGATTTGTAAAGACTACTTGTGTATGATGTATGTGATAAACAAGAACAATGACCTCTTTCGAGGATAAAAGATTTTTGGACCAGTTGAGAGGGGTGTGTATGTTTTCTATTGTTGAAATATGGTCTTCATATCACAAGTTGATGGTGTAGGAGAGTGATATCATGATGAATGGCTTCAGATGTTGGTATGGGAACCTAATGCTTGTAATCATGCAATCTGAGGTTATGAATGCACCAAATATGTCCATGGGGATTGTGTACTCAAAGTTCTAAGACATTATGAATGATTACATCATCATATTCATTAGTGATATATAGATCTACTCAATGTCATAGGGGGACCATACTGATCATATAAGAACTACCGTGTGTGTTCATCAATTCCCACATCTTTATAGAATGTTTCACATGTGTATGATTTGTAAATGATAGGTCTGTTTCCTTAGGCTTGTAGTGTCTCCTCAGGGAGTGGAAGTGCACTCATCAATGGCTGAGGTAGTTTTTTATTGGTTAGAACCCACGAACAAGGTATTGCTTCATAGGTATCTTTGTATTTAATGATATTATCAAAGGGTTTTTCCTAATTTCTCTTCTTTTGTAGCCCCATTGATAACTTTGAGAATAATGGGACAATCTTTTGTGTGGAACGATAAGTATGATGAGGAAATTAGTTACCAAAAGGGGGAGTTGGACATTGATCCCATGCTTCAGTTTCCCAAGGAGGGGGTGATGTATGTGGTGTTTTGGGATGATTCCCTTATGCAACTGGGGTTCATTTTCATACATCAATAAGAAGTGTTTTTTTATTATCCTCTACCATTTCTTATCCATGAGAAAAAAATTTCCACTAATGACATGAAGTTTTTATTAGTTTTGTTTTCATTTATTCTGTGGTGGCAATACCTCATTGGGGAGTTTTTTGTGGGCTTTATATATCATAAGAACATGATATATATATTATCATTATGTGATATAAATTTGAGTTTGAAGTGGTGGGTGGGTATCATCAATATTTAAATTTATATATATCTTATATATCATGAAATTGGAATGTTGTGGATGAATATCTAATAAATAATTTAGAGAAGAGTGATCTTCAAAAATCAAGGTATGTTTGGAGAGTGATGGTTGAGTCGGAATACATTCACTTAAAAACAATGATGTATATTGGTAGAGGATACTTGTTCTAAATGATGGTTTATTATTCTATAACACAGCAAGTGATGAGTCTTACTATAGATTCATACAATCTTAGGTTATGTGTGATCATATTGTCCATGGTGATGCTCAGGAGGGATGGTAGGGATACTTTTGAATCCGAGTGTTGTTTTGTGGGATGTTGTTTTTTATGGCGGTGATTCATGAGGTAGTTATTTATGATTTTCATACCTCTCCATTTATCATACAACTATAAATTTTCAAGATGTATCATATATGGAGGATGATGTTTTTGTGTCCTGAGGTGAAATATAAAGTGGTGGAGTTTGAGGAGAAGTTCTTGTTTTTCTAACAATTAAGGGAAAAAATATCATTTTAATATATATTTTTTCAAGATTCATTTGATGCCAAGTGGAATCAGGATGAAATATCAATAGAATTCTTAATAAGGTTATTAAGATATTAGAGAGAATTTGTTGAAATCCTGGTGATAAATGATTGAATGATTAAATCAGTCCACTTCACAGTAATCAAGGAGTCAAGATTAGAGGATAATTTTCTGAAGAAGTATATAAATAAGGGTGTGTAATTTCATTGAGTTTAAGTGTCCCTTTTCTGGGATTGGGATTTGAATTTTACCTCATAATAATATAAGGGATTAAAGCATGATTTTGAAAAATTAGTTTTCCTAAGCCATGATTTCCATCATAATGAATATGGGAAGATGTGGGAAACTATCCATACATTGAAGTATATATTGAAAGCATGCATATTTGACTTCAGTGAATCTTTGGAATGAAACATACTATATATTTACATTTTATATAATAATATCCATCACACATCCATTGGAATGGATTAATTTGAGGTTTGGTATGGGAGGATATGTCGTTCTATATTGTGATACCCTTACATTAGGGTGGTAGCTGTTCTTGTTCATGATTTAGCGAAGAGAATGAAATAGATTTTTCAGCTTTATTGGTGAGAGAATAAAACTACTTATAGACTAGTATAATTATTATGTTGATCGAATGACTATACCCATTGAGTTCATGGTTCTTGACCATGTGTTCCTGATGATTCCACTCAGCATGGGTAGTAGCGATTTGGAAGAGGGAGTACACTTTCTACCATATTTTGGGACCTTTTAGGTGTGAGGTAGAGTTTGTGAGGTTTCATATCAATTGTTATTGCCACTATAGTTGGAGAGGATCCACGAAGGAATCTATATCTCTTAGATTCATCAATATTCATACAATGACTCCCATTTCATTAACTGGTGATATTTTGATGTCAAAGATGACAGGACATTGGTGGAGAATTGAGTAGAGATCCAGGATCACCAAGAGAAATTTATTTGTGGATATAAAATTTATTTGTTTCATGTTTTTTTGAGGCATGGTGTACTAGAGGAGAGTACTTGGTAGTGAGAGACTCAGATGTGCACCCAGTACCTGGAGTTTTTTGATTATTTCATTTATCTATTTTGTTTTTCAATGTTATATTTTTACCTTGATATATCTTGTGATATATAATCCGTGTTGTTTTTGTGTGTTTTTTGATGTGTGATGAAGTCCAATCATATTAAATGGGGAGGAAATAATTCATAATCAAGATTCATTAACTACAATGTGAATAAACATATATGGGAGTCTAAATTCCCCCATTTGTGTATATTATCTTGAAATGGAGGAAATATTTCTCTAATACGTGTACTCAGGGTAGTATAGTTCTTTGGTTTTTTATTTTTATGTTGATAATTTTTTTCCTAGGAGGATATAGTTAGTGGTTGTGTGTTTATGTGTTATTGCAAGATGTTTTTTGGTTGTTTAGTTTATAGTGTTTGGTTGGTGGTAGAATCTAAGTTATGATAAGGTCATTAAAAGGTATCATGTGGGTTTTTTGTTAAGACCCCTTTAAATTTTGGATTGGTTTTTGATTATGAATGTTGAGAATCATCTGATATGTACATGATGTAACTATCTGTGAATTCCTAGCCCATTTATTTGTATGTTTTTTGTGTTAGAGGTTCTTGTATTAGGTATAGAGAAATCCTATAGTTGTAAGATTGTCCAATGTTGTAAGTAGGTTCAATAAGCAACGTGTAAAGACTAAATTTTGTGTACATGTGGTTCCCTTCTTCTAAAGGTAGGTTTCGGGATATTACATGACACATAGATTTTTGGGGTAAAATAATCAAAAGGTGATATGATATTTGTTAAAAGTTTGGATATTGTGAAACATAAGAATTTCATGCCATTAAATAGTTACATAACATGTATGATATGAGATCAATGATATTTTTAAAATACATAAGGAAAAAATTCTATTTATTTATCATCAACCTCTCTCTTCAATTTTTAAATAGATCTAGGCACCTCTAGTAGGGATTCAAATCCTTCATCCACCAACTCTGGCCTATTGATTCTAGCGATTGTTCATTAAAATTAAATTGTAAATAATACTTTATTCATAGTATGATTCCTCTCATTATTCTACAAATTTACACTTTTATTGTGTGGTTTAGTTTTGGTTGTGTGATTGTGATTTGTTTTGAAGGACTATGGGTGAGATTCAGGTTGATCAATAGTTTCTTATGGCGCAGTTGTGGTTTGTGGGAATTCTCCATCTCCATGTGGTTCCCATTGAGTCAGAAAAGATTATTTGAATTTTGGAATCCATATTTTCACTTTATTATGTATCATGTGGGAGGGTATTTCTTTTTATTATCAATGGGTAATGGTTGGAATGGTTTAATCAAAGAATAAAATGGATATATTGGAATTTAATGGTCAAAGGTGTTAAATTTTTACAATTTTATGGATCTGATATGATTGAAATATTCTCAATTTAATGAGACTAATTCCCCACTGAAAAAGGTATTTGGTGAGGTCTTTTTTTGTGTTGGGTATAAGTATTATGATTATTATGACTTCTGTGACTATTATGATTATTTTCTATCACCCAAAAATGGAAATTTACTAACAAATTATATTTGGTTATTGAAAATTTCTCCTAGATCATGGTTTGTATTATTATTCACCTAAAATAAATCATAATGTGATATATTACCATTTTAAAATATAAAAAATGATATTTATGAGTTTTGATGTGTGGTCGTGCATATGGGTCGGTGATGTGTGGTTGATGTGTGGTTATGGAATGAGGGGATGGTGGATTATTTGGTCATGATTTTGGGGAGATGTGGTAGTTCTTGTGGACCTCTTGGAGGAGGATATTTTTGGATCATGTTTTGTTGGTTCATGTTTGTATGGTGGTTTTTTCCATTCATTTGGGTTAGTGAGGTGGTTTTTTTGAAGGGCTTCTGGGACTACATGGTGTTTTATTTTCTTGTGCTTTTGCAGTGTGGATTTATGTTTTTTCCTTGATTTTGTGGTGGTGAGGAGTATTTTTGTACATAAATTTGGGGTGGTGAGGTGGTTCACTTTCCAATAATTTTAGGGTGGCACTGTGGTGTTTTCATTATGCAAGATAAATAGGTGGTGATGTAATAAATAAATGGTTAATATTGTTTGAAATGATATGGCTTGGTTTGGTTAATGAGATGAGAATGGTTAATTAATACTAAAATAACGGGTCATGTGACTAAATTCAGATGATAATTTTTTTTGATAATAAATGGATGATTAAATAATTTATTTTGGAAATTGAAATGGGGCTTGTGACGTATTTCTTGGTGTAATGAATTTATATGTGGCATAAAATAGGATATGTCGGTTAGTGTATCATTGTGAACCAATAGGGTCAGATTTTTTTATGTGACTTTATCTATGTAATATTATTTTATTTTTTATTTCTATATGAAACCCACCCCAGTTGGGAACAATGTGGTTTCACCGTCTTAGTCATGTGGGGGTTTTTCACTCGATATCTGGTGAGGAGGTAGGATTCTTATGTACCCTCCATTCCCTATCTCTCTAATAGGTGAGGTAGGTTATTCAAAGGCTATTATGACTGGAGGCCTATTAGTGCATTAGATGATGGTTGTGATAACTCAGGTCTTTTCTGTAAATATTTGATTAAGAATATGTGACAATTGATATGGATCATGATTGTGGGGTGATTTTCAATGTGTCTTTGGATGGGAAGTTATATGACTGTTTACGTGGGGATACATCTGGTGGGGGTCGTTCCTAGTATGAGAAGGTCATGAGGTTTATGTAATAATGGTTTATGATTCCCAACCACTACGATTATTGTAGTTGTTTTTTTGGCCCTGGTGTTTCTGGGAGAGATATGATATGGCCATGATTGTGGGGCAGCAAGGCCAACTATCTTTGGGTGAGATGTGTTATGATTGTACTTTTGGGTGGACTAGTATACATTAGATGTGGTAGTACTAGGATGTACAACGTTGGGGTGTGAGATGTGTATACCAAGGGTAAAGTAGTGTTTTGTACCCTTATCGATGATATTCTTATTATATTCTATAACTTGTCATGTGTTATTTATTGAATGTTCCTTTGTGAGGCTGGGCTAGATAGTTAACCTGTTTAGGTGATTTTGGTTACATGTTTTTCATATGAGTGAATTGGAATTATATTTAACCATGTTCAGGAGAGAAATTTATTTTCATACAAAATATAATCATATTTTCACCCAATATATAAATTTTTTGGTCCCCAGGATTAGTAAAAATCACTTCACTGGACATTACAGGCTCTTACCTTGGGAAATATGTTGTGTCACTCAATTAAATTTACATTTTGGTTGTTGATTTTAGTGATTTTGAATTGTTTTATATTTTTTGTAGAGTTTAATGTGGATGATTCATCTTTTCTCATGGTACTATTTTTATTATAGAGGGTAATAGATCCCATTCATGAGATTTTTATAACCATGGTGCTAGTCACCAACCAGGGGACTACTGAATGTAGGACACTAGGGGTCAGTATCTCTCTATCCTCATTGAATTATCTTTGGAGGGATGGTTCCTTGACAAGTATATACCGTCCTTAATGACACATATATCATAAAATGAAAAATATATTGCATTTATCAATCAAGGAGATAGATTTTGTTAAAGTACTCTTATCCACATTAGGGGAATCTATTATCAAAAAAAAATTATCATGTGTATCCATAAGTAAGATATTAATATATTAGTGTAATATGTGATCATTATATTCTTAATTATAGTATTGAATTAAATTTCATATTCAATATTAATTTAAAATTTTCCATATATAGTAAAAAATCATCAAATCATAAATGTATCGTTATTATTATTCAACAGTTATAATTTTAATAAAGAATAGTGTTTATTATAGAATTTTTTAACTATAATTTTTTCATGGATGACTTAATAACCTTGGTAGAGATGTTATTTTTAATGACCCCTCCCTCTAAAGGTTCCTATCTTGGGATGATAGTGAATAAATTAAGATAAAGATAGAAATGATGGTGTATAATCCACAAAAATATTCATTATTTACATCACAAATAGTTTATGGAAATAATAGATAGTACAAGGAACCACCAATTAACACTATAAAAAAATAAAATGTAAACCCATTATATAAGTTAATATCATAAAAAACAAAAAATAACTAGAACCACTAAACAAATCGAAATCTGTGACCTCATATACTAGACTCTCATGTGTAATTCCTTTGAGCTAGTAATTATTATCCCAATATGAAACTCAAATTTATTGAAATAAAAAACATTTATATATTTTGTGTATATAATTTATTTTCAGTTGAATGATCCTAGAATTTTCTCATAAATTTTTCAACAAGGCATAAAAATGAGTAGTTAATAGAATAAAGAAAAAAATCGTCGCCTAAATATTAATGTATATCATCATATACTCACCATGTCTCTATAACTATGTTACACATAGGTTAAATTATTTCACATTTACAACATAAAAATATAGATAAGGGAATACATTTTCTACTTCCGAGCTAGTTTTTCTATATCATTCCCCAACAGCACATGTCCTATGCTCATCCAATCTATATGTCATGATACAATTCATGCATATGTATCAAATTTGATATTTATCATATAAATTCCAACACTTCCTCAATATCATAATACCCCAGTAGTGAACTTTTGTTGTTTATAAAACACAAAAAAACATTTATTATGCATTACAATTCAATAAATTACATTTAACGAATTGAGAATCATAGGAGGACATAAACACCATGACTAGTTACAATTTCGTCTTCTATATCAATCTATTATAGGATAAGAATAATTGTATTGTAAAAATAGGATCCAAAATTGCCTCAGGGGTACCCTCCATATATCAGAAGACATTATATCCCTATATTTTCCTAATCGTTAAACACATCCAACGTGAGTGTGAGAGAGAGGTGGAAGTCAAAATGTTTTTCCATTTTAATCCATGATGTTTAATAAAACCCCCTTAGAGAAATTTAATGATGATTTCACTACTAAATCTGTTAATGAATTGTGTTAAATAATAATTATATATAAAAATATAGAACACAATCAACAATAAGGTAAAATACATATTGTTATAAACATATATAAGTATCCTCAAACTAGACAACTACTATCATTGATAATCTCTCTCCCTCATGTATTCACACAATATACAAATGAATTTTTAATAATTTCATTATAAAATAAATAATATAATTTATTAATATTTTCCTAGATTAAGTAGTTAATATATATATCCATTCTCTTTCGAGAAAAAAATTATTGACATGTTATAAAGTATGTCATCATCATCTATAAAAGTCGATAAGAAACACACTTATTTTATTACTTTCATATAATAATTCATAATTATTTGGGTACTCTTGGACTCCTCCAATGAAACTTCAACAAGGATGAATATATTATAAATATAGTTAACCAACGTCTCTTCAATATAAATGATAAAAAATAAATTCTTTTCAACCAAATAATTAAATGAATCTAACATGATAAATTTAATATGAAGCTTTCCCTCTTAAATCCTCAAAACTTCTATAGTTTTATCCCTAACACCATTAGTATTAATATAATCAATATCTCAAACAATGACATCATCACTAATATCGCTATAGGAATTCACAAAAATTCCTCCAACACTTCTCCCAACAATATCATGCTATTATTAAACCAGGTTAGAGATCATATTTAATATAGTTTATATAGAATCAACAAAATGAATTTTAATCATGATTCAATCACATAGAATCAAAATATATAGATACAATGAAAACATTCCATCAATAAAATATTTTCCTGATTAACCCTAAAAAGGATTATCATTTGGAAATGAGAACATTAATTCCCACCATTAATTAGCTAGTACATTTCTGTTTGATTTCAATTTATCACCACATGATTTTAATATATAATTACGTTTAAATAAGTCATTGTAATAGATATTTATCTCCATACAAAACACCAATATTAAAATTTATAGTGATGTATTTAAATTATGACATAAAAAAAAATATGTACTTTAAAACATATTCATTTAATTATATTGGATGAATTGGAAAAAACTAATTTAGGAAATATTAATTAATTGAAAATAATGACAAATTTTAAAATTAATAAAATTAAATTTGATTAACTAATACATCTAATATGATCATTATATACATAGAAAATATATTGATGATATATTCCTTTAATGTGATATGAATTTATATTTCATTTAACATATATTTAATAATAATATAAAATTTATATGAATAAATATTTAAAACTAATTTAATATTTAAATAATATAATATATTATTGGGAATGATTAATATAATAAACATATAACTTCCTATAACATGTGTACTTTATTATATCTCACTCTTTTATTTAATTTTTAATTTCCAAATATTTTAATTATAATTTAAAAATAATAGTTATCAATTTTTGATTAAGAATAATAATATAATAATATAATTATTTTTTAGTTTCATACAAAGAAAATTTGTTTAATTGTGAGAAATACAAATTTTAAAAAATAACCGGTCATTTGTGACATTAATCAATTATATATGTATTGGAAATTTGAGAACTATTAATAAGAGAAAATATATTTTATAAAATTTAATGATAATTCTAGTACACTATTTTAAAAAGGAAAACTTTTATTTGATATTTTATAGCATATGAACTTTGTTTCCAAAATATGTTTTCATTATATTTGTAGGAACCTGCGTCTTCACTTCAATATGGATCCCATAAATTAAGTCCAATTATTTATATAGGATCTAATATGGATATATGATGAGTTTGAAAATGTCTCAAGGGTGTATGGGGCATATTAAAGGCCATGCACCCATCATTTTGGGAGAAATAGGCATGGTGCCAAATTTTTTGTAAATAGTGTGGAGTGGCCGCACAATAATATAAAACCATATGGGTATCATGATTTATTGTAAATAGCCACACTGCCCGGTTGGCTGACATTTTCCTTAACGATATAGCCTAACTGTGTGAGTTCTTCTATTCTAGAGGTGTCAGTGCATGGATTGAACATATTTTTTCAATCCATGTTGATAAACCATGAAGAGGGTGAATTTAGGGTAATTTTATGTTTTTCCTTTAATGATTTAATTAAGCACCTTATTCTTCCATAATCTGATCCTCATTTGGATTAACCTCTATTTCTCTTAGTTTTTATTTTTTAATACATAACATAGGGATCAAGATATGTCGTTCATATATGATCTTTTCGAGCTTCTGTTGGTCACGTTGGATTCACTATGGTAAGTACTCAATCCCTTATTATCCGTTTATCATCTATCTTTCTCTCGACCTAGTTATCAAGGTGTATCAATTTTTATCTTTTTCTAAGGTCCACTCTAATACCAGATTAATTAGAGGATAATAATGGATGGAAATAATTGTACAAGCCTAAGATGGGTGTTATATAACTCGCTCCTCCGGTTTATTGATGTTGTAATTGTCATGTTTGTCCTTCTGATTTCATCGGATGTTGTTTGATTAATTTATATTTCATTCTTATGATCATTAAAATCGTATGATTATTCTCTTTCAAAATATGTGATTATTTTTTAGTGGTTAATCCCAGAACTTCATCCATCCCATTTAAAATGTACTTCCATAATTGTTGTTTTAGTGTTTTGACACATTTGAGCTATCATTTGGGTGTGACATATCTGGTCCTTTCTAAGGGTATTAATTTCTATATGAAATTGAATAATTTATTTTTTTAATTTAATAATTGAATTTACCATGTTTTCTCTTCACATTACCCACCTAAGGTAAGCGTTATAATTTTATAGTTATATGTGAAAAAAATATAGAAAGTATACCATGTGTATGACAAGGAATTTTTAAAAGAAATTTAATATTAGTTTTCAAGATCATATAACCCCTTACCATGTTAGTGGAAGGTAGTGGAGTGGACCTTGAATTTTAAAAATTACTTAAATTAATAAAATTAATGGATCCATTTTACGTGGCCATGTCACACTAATGAAAGTCAAGGATTGAACCAAATGGACTAATTTATTAATTAAGGCTTGATTAAATGGTATCATGCTCAATTTTCCTTTTAACACTCTTCAAAGGTAATATATTGAACCTTATGAATTATATATGTATTCATTATTAAAATTGAAGTGGCTTGATGTGATCTCACCTTGGATTCCATAAGGAATTTCTTGATCACATATGAATTCCATTAGGATTCAAAGATTTCCCTGATATGTTTCAGACCCACCTAGATCCTGATCCTTTTCTGTTCATGGATTTTTATTATGAAAACATAGGATCCCTTACAAAATATTATTTTAGACCTTGGATACACTCCTTGGATCCAGTAATGACCAGTAGGTTCCATGGTTAAAGCCAATCCAGTCGAACAATTAATTAGCCCCATTTACCTTGGATGAACTCCTTAGAGTCGATTTTCATCTTATTATGGAATTCCTTATACTATAATCCTTGGAGTACACTCTTACCCTTATACATTATATAGTTATTACTATGTTGGTGACCCTTGAGGTCTATGTTTCTCTGGTTATTTCTTTGGAACATCATAATTTAATGTCATTTCAGGTTGTCTTGATACATCTTTGATCCTCTGCTATTGATAACATTTATCTTATTTACAAATAAGAAATAACAAAATAATTTACTAGTTACATGGTTAGACGACATTTAAGGGTTAATGTTGGTACTTGGTTATTTTTTTATATTGTACTGCTTTACTTTATATATTCATTCTTTCACATAAGTACTTTCACATTACATGGGACATACATTATATACCTCGTTGGTGGCAGGCTACTAAGATTTATCTCAAACCTCTATCTAGTATCCATTTGGTACCAAGGAAAGAATACATGTATACAGGTGTTGATAAAGGGAATTATAATGCTTCAAAGAGAAGATTTCTTAGTGTGCTAGGATGGATTTGGTAGCATATAACGAAGTTTTAGTTTAGGATGCTTGAGATATATTCAGTATTTCCTTTTAATTCATTGGGTTTCTCATGTATTTCTTCTACTTTGTATCCATATTTTCCATCTCACTAGATACTTGAAATATCATCTTCAGTTATTTTATTCTATTCTTGTTATTTCAATTAATTTTATCCTTTTGTACTTATATTGTGCATTCTATTTACTTATATTAATTTCTCTGTATACCTCTTTTTATCTTTATCGGATGTGCTACACTGTAGAGTTGACGGAATAGTCTCCGTACAAAAAAACCGAAGTCCATCGCTACTAGTCTACATTTTTTTCATTTGTGGAGATGTGCTTGAGTCAGTGTGGCACACTGGGCTCGGGGCACCAATTTTGTTGCATTTGGGTCTAGACATCACAAAGTGGTATCTGATCAATTATTTTCCTTATTTACTAGTTTAATACAATAGTAAAATATTTGTAATTCCTTGGATATGGACATAAGTCTTTCTTGGGAATTTCTACCACATGTTCTGCAAAAAATCTATGTTCCTTGAAATACAGTTGTTGTTCTATTTTTTTCCTATTACAGCTAACACCATTTAACCATTAAGTGATGGACATATTTTGTGGTGTTGTTGATTAATCTTATAATTTATATTTTATTTAATCCTTATCCGGATAATACAAGGGAAAACATAATTTTACAATGAATCATTATGTGCACCTAAAACTTACATTTCATACATATTACTAATCCATATTAGTGAATTTTACATCTAACATTCCATGATATTATTGTGATTGTTGAGTAATGTAGTAATTGTTAACTTATTATTGTATTATTATTGGTTACTATTAAGTTATTGAATGTCTCAATTCTTGAATTTATTTGGCCCTCCTAGGTTGGGATGAGTAATTAACCAAGTCAAACCATTATGATATGAATAAAGCTGCGTCATTTTTAATGACAAGGTGTGTGGGAACTGATTCTATACAAATGGATATCAATTATAATGTAAAACATGAATTTTAAAATGAAATGGTCACACAACCTTATCCTAACTTTTCATATTAATGAAAGGTAAAAGAGTGAACCTTGTAATTAAATGTAAAATGAAATGAATGGTTTTCAGTAAATGATGAGTCATGGTACTACTAACCCTTCATATATTAGATCCCCTAAAATGAATATATTTGCATACACTGATACATGGATGTCTTAGCAAGTAGTTGGGGTAGTATTTCATTGGTAGTGAGTTTTCATACATTAATCTTCGAACAGTGATGATAACTTTATACATAAAATTATGTTCTGAGGCATGTTCTTGACATTTATAGACCAATTCTACCACAACTTCCTCATATCACATTTTGAGAAGGTGGTGATGACTATTCTCTAGACATGGTGGGACCTGAGCTTCTAGTTACACCACATAGAGTGATACTAGACACAATTCCTACTATACCAAGTCTAGGAACTGATTCTTAATTCATTGATAGATTCCTTCATCTGATGCATTCCAGGCATGGTGCTCCACAAGCTCTACATATGATGTCTGATCTAACTTGTGAGATCAAAATACAACATCCTCCCACCTCCTCAGGGGGATGGGGGTTTGTAGGTTATTGAGTCTCGACTAGAGTCCACTTTACTTATCATTGATCATTTAGAGGATCCTCTAGAGTATAGGTGCAATCATTATAAAAATATGATGCATGATTCATCCAAGAAATGATGGTGGTGATTGACCAGGTTGGTCTTAATCCGGATATGTTATGAGATGATTTCCAAACTATCTTATATTATCAGTTCATTCCTCAGATGCTCAGAGTATATTAATCCATAAATATTCTGCATCTTGAGCATGGTTCTATGTCAATTATGGAATATTCAATGTGTTTCATTGAGTTACCATGCGTTTATCCTCTTATATAAAGTGATGAGATTTTGCATGCTAGATGCTCAGAGGATGGACTTATGTACACTATATATACCCACGTGAATGTCTTTCACCTACTTACATTTATTGAAATAGTCAATCAGGCTCTAATCACTATGCAGAACATGGTGGATGGTAATATCACCTGTCATAGAGGATTAGTGTTGCAGAATTCCAATAGTTCTCTTAGTGGTAGGAAACATTCCCTTACGGTTTCTAGTTAGGGTAGTGACAACCATAGTACCCAGTTGGATAAATCCATGGTGTTTCATCTGTGTATACGATGGAGGAACCAGAAGCCTTATTTTGATAGAGACCCAATTGAGTGTCATGCATGCAGAAATTTAGGGAATATTTAGAGATTATTTACGAACATCCAATACCATTGAGTAGAAAAGGATCATCACCAGATCCTCCTTCAAGAGCGGGTTCTTTTGTGACGTGCCATGCATGAAGTTAGAATAGCACTTATAGGACTAGATGAAGAAGAG
Source organism: Viscum album (assembly GCA_963277665.1). NCBI lineage: Eukaryota > Viridiplantae > Streptophyta > Magnoliopsida > Santalales > Viscaceae > Viscum > Viscum album. The sequence goes on from OY728165.1 coordinate 626,582,595, forward strand.
GTCATGGTCGTGGTAGCCAGACCCATGATAAAAAACTCCAATAAAGTAGTTTGGATCATGGTATTCCATCTATTTCATAGGGTTGTAAATCTGTCTAGATGCATGCATTATAGTCGATACCTGATGATCAGGATGTGGGACAGTTGACAGTATGAGATATTATTCAAGTGGAATCTACTATAGTGTCTTCTTTATTTGATACAATTTCTTTTAACTCTTTTATCTCTGTATCTATTGTGTAAATTCTCATGCTGTACAAGACACATTATTGTGGTTTAATAACCCTAGGTACACAGTTAGGAGTGCAGTCAAAGGGCATACACCAATGTATGTATTATATCATTGAGAAAGGGAGTTACCATTTATTATGTATCCTCTTCATTCTCAAGATGATAGGATTTAATTTAATTATCAGGATGGGTTGGTTTGTTCATTATCTTTCTATTTTAGATAACAATAAGTATAGGGTATCATTTAAATCCCCTGAGGGTAGATGTTTTCTATGTAAAGTTGAATGATATGTCTTGGATAGTAGAGTCAGACCACTGAATCATGTTTTACGGAGGGTAAACTCTTAGATTTTCAATATATTCATGGAGTATCAATTATTATGCAAGGTGGAATTCCCTCAGATAGTTTTATATTTCCTCTATGTTTTTTCCTCATGACTTTTCAAGATTACATCTTTAGATAGAGGTAGAGTTTACGATTGAAATTGTTCCAAGAGAAGATCTAATGTTCATTCCTCTACACAGGATTGAACCTAAAATTCTTTTGAAGATCAATCTGATGTTATAGGATTTAGATACCAAAGGTTTTATGCAACCCATTACATCCTTTTGGGCTTTTAACATTATTCTCACTAAGAAGTCGGATGTAAAATTATATCAATTCATGGATTACCGATGGTTGAATCAACATATATAGAAGAACTAGTTTCCACTACATTGAATAGATGATCCCTTCCACCATATATGAGGAGCTATGGTCTACTATATGATTGAACTAAGGTTAGTATGTCCCTAATTGTAAGTATGGACATCATAAATACATCATATAACATTCTGTAACATGTATGATCAATATGAGTACATTGTTATGCCATTTAGTATTACTAAAATGTTCTCCATTTTCATGGCTCTAATGAATATGGTCTCCCATCCTTATCTGGATTCTTTTGTCTCAGTGTGTTTGGATGACATCATGTTCTATTATCATACACATAGACACCATGGTAAAAACCTTTTGATCGCTCTAAGAATACGTAGAGAGAATCATTCCTTTTACATGCTTTCTATGTGCCACTTCTTGATTGATAATGTTTAATTCTTGGGTAAAATCATATCGAAATCAGGAGTATCTATTGACTCATTATGGCCGGTGTTGTAGTTTCTTGTTAGTATCCGAAGAATTTTATTAATATATTGTGTTCCTTGGGAAAAAATGGATATAAAATGCATTTCATACAAGACTTCTCTTGAATTTTTTCACCTATTACTAGCCATAAAAAGAAATGTGTTAAGTTACTAGGGTCAGAAGTGTGTGATAAATCCTTTTGTGAGATGAAAGGGAGGATTGTCACAACACATATTCTAATCATCCTATATCATGATTGAGGTTAAATAGTCTTTGTAATTCATCAGACATTGGAATTGGTGAAATGCAGATGTTGGAAGATAGAGTCATTGTGTAAGGATATCAACAGTTGAGGCCTCATGAGGGAAATTATTCAATGGATGACTGTGAGGTAACCAAATTTGTTGATTACTTATGTTTTTGGATACATTATCAATTATGTGAGTTCTTTATGTTGTACACACACAACATGATCCTCAAAAATATTTCTTCATATTGTGACATGAACCTGAGATAGTAGGTATGAGTCTAATATATAAAGTTATTCTATTTTGATATAGAAAATAGGCCTAGAGAGGGAAATGTAGGCGCTAATGAATAAAGTAAGAGAACTCAAATATAAGTCGTGTGAGTTTAAAATGATGGATAGAAATTAATTCCCCTATTCTCTAATATGCATATGGAGTTTCATGATAGTCACAATAAATCTTACCTATTATCCTTGACAGTTACTTCTTCCCACCATGATATGTTGATGGGAAGAACATCTTCAAATCATGAGGCCTTGTTATATGTGAGATTATATCAGTTGAAGAACCATCTCATGATTGTTCAGTTGATAGAGATGAAATTCTACAAATACATGGGTGTGTATGGGTTTCTAGAGATATGAGACATGATTTGATACATGAGTCCCACGATTCGTAGTGGGAATTTCATTATAGAATATCCAAAATAAGTCATGATATGGGACACCAATATTGGTGTCCAGATATGACATGTCATATAGAGGGCTTTATCACTAGGTTTTTTACCTCTCAGGAGGTGAAGACAGAGCACCAGAGTCTAGAAATATTATTACAGCTGCTTAAAGTCCTCGAATGATAATGGTAAGATATTTCCATGGTCTTTTTATTTGGGTTACTATGGTCCCGAAGGGGTATGGTTGATTTATGGTAAGACGTTGAACGACTAGTGAATGTATTCAACATAATTTCTATTCAGTAACCATTCTCAATTGATGATCTAGGAATACTATATGTCGATTAGATTATACGACTACACATGGTACATCATACTCTAATTTTGGATTGTGATGTTCATTTCCTATCATAATTCTCAATGTTATTATTGAAGGCTGTGGGATCATAGGTTCTTCTAAGCACATCATTTCACCAACATACTGATGGACAATCGGAATGGAAAATATAGGTTCTAGAGGTTATTCTTGGAGAAATTATCTATTATTTTTTTAGTTGATGGGTGAATCATATCCCCCTCGCTGAGTTTGTCTATAATAAAAGATTTTAGGTGAAAATTTAGATGCCTCCATTTGAGTAGTTATAGGGTAGGTTATTCCATTCAACATTTTTTTTGCATGAGATAATAGAGAAAGAACTACTAGGTCCTCATCTCATACTTGAGACTTTGGAGTAGGTTCAGTTGCTCAGGAAGCATATGAATACAGATTAGAAGTGGTAGAAATCTTATTTCATTTGCCATTGAAGACCTCTGGAGTTTGATGTCAAGGGTCGTGTTTTCCATTGGGTATCTCCCATGATTGGGTATAGATGGTTACAGAGGAAAGGGATGTTATCTCCCCATTATGTAGGGTCGTTTAGGATTATAGAGAGATTCAGTCCAGTAGACTTTCGATTTTTACTACCTTAGAGGAATCATTCAATGAACAATGACATCCATGTTTCAAAAAATCTCCAATATCATGCAGACACATCTCATACCTTTGATCCTATAGACATTGAGAAAGATGACATTATTACCTTTGAGGAGTATCATGTATGCATAATTGACTGGTGCACGAAGGCTCTCTAAGGCTGTTAGGTAAATCTAGTATGGGTGTTATGGTAGCACGGATACATGCAAGATGACACATCGGAGTAGAAGGCCAATGTATAAGCCTAGTGGCCATAATTTTTCTCAGATAGTGTTTCACTACCCTTGAAAGGCGAGCTTATGGAAAAGTTCTTTTAAAGGGGAAGACTTTAAGAACCCAGTTTTTCACTCAATTATGGATCCTTTATATTCCCATTTAATTATTTATTCTGGAACTATTATGGATTCCTAATGAGTAAAAAATTTCTCATTGGTGAATGTGTATTTCATAGATCCCATAACCCTAATTTTTTTGGATAAAAATTCTTGGAACATGGTTTGTAGTAAACTATGTAGAGAGGGCGCATTGTTAGAGAAAACATTGTGGGGAGAATGATTTTTTTGGAAAATCCATACAATGAGTTTGTTGAATGGATTCCCTAACCATGTGTACTAACCATTAATTTCCCCCTTTTATCTAGGTACACATTTAGGGCTTGCGCGTGGTTTAATAAACCATGAAGAAAAACCATGAATAGGATAATTTTTTGTTAATTTTACATTTTTTCTATAATGATATAATTATTCCCCTCCGTCATCCCAATCAAAATATCTAGAATAATATAACTCCATTTCTCTAATTTTGTATCTTTTTGAAGGTTTATCCTTGGAATCAAGAGATCTCTTTCATACGAGATTGTTTTAATCTTCCGTTCATCACATTGGATGCACACAAAGTATGTACGAGATTCCTTTTTAGTCATCCTATCATCTATCGTTATCTCGACTAAGTTATCGAGGTGTAATCATTTTTACAATTTTCTCTATTATACAAAATTTTATGTCGAATTGGAGGCTAATACTATAGGATGAGAGACATAAAAGACTAACCTGGGTGGTCTAAAACTAATCCCTCAAGTTCATCGATTTTGGGATTAGTTGTAGGGCCCACCAATTTCATCGAAATATGTATGATGAATTTATAATTCATTATTATAATCATTAGATCCATATGATTATTATGTTTTTAAATATGTGAGTAGTTATTAGTTGTTACGCCCACAACTCTCTCTATCCCATGAAGTATATTTTTTTGTAATTGTTGATTTACTGTTATGACATGTTTGAGTCGTCGTTCAGGTATGTCATGTCTTGACCTTAATAAGGGTAAGATATTCTATATAAAAAGGATTGATTTATTTTTTGAATTGAATAATGGAATGTACCCTGAATTTTAACCTCTTGATCCTCCTAAGATAATCACATCAATTTGATAATTAACTATTAAATGAAAATAGACATGTATACAAATTATATGACTTGGACATTTTAAGTGAAATTGAATAATAGGTTTCATGGATATAGAACCCCTTACCATGTTAATAGAAGGTATTGGAGTGAACAATTATCTTTGAAAATGGTTTAAATGGATTAAATGAATTGTTTCATGCAACTTTTCCTTCTAACACCAATGAACGGAATGTCTTAAACCAAATGGATTTATTGATTAATTAAGACATCATTAAATGGTTACATGCTCAATTAGAATTGTCACACTAATGAATGTCAATTTATTGATCATAATGAATTATTTATGACATCATTATCAAAATAGTAGTCTCATCACTCAAGATCACTATGGATTCCATTGGTAATTCCTTGAGCACCCTGGAACCCCAATCTAGTTCATGGATGGATCTTACTTTGGTTGAGACCCACAATGATCCTAATACCTATCTATTATTGGATCCATGGTGTGACATAAAAGGATAACATCAATAATATCACAAAATTATATTTATACACTCCTTGGATTCATCGTTGAAATTTAATTTCCTTGGTTAAATCCCATCGGGGCCAAAAATTGCTTAGCCCCTTTTTACATTGTATGAACTCATTAAACTCAGTAGGCATCTTATTGTGGAATGCCTTGGAATATGATCCATGGATTACACTATTAATCATATTTATCCTATAGTTATTAATAATTTAGAGAACATTAGGTCTAAATTTCATTTCACATTACCTTGGTACTTTATTATTAAATATCATTTCAGGCTTCCCTATTACATCTTGGAACTTTTTCTATTGTTGACAAGGGGATTTTTTATAAATGGGTAAAAATAAAATAATGGACTAGTTACATGATCAGACACAAGTTGAGGGTAAATGTGGGTACTTGGATATTCAGTTACATTGTACTTATGTATTTTACATATCTGTGATTTCACACTGTTACATTTTCATTACATGGGCAGAATTTTATAGATGCCATTGGTGGTCTCCTATTTAGATTTATCACACACTCTCTCCCAATGTTGTTTGGTACCCAGTGTAGATTAAATGTGTGATGTTGTGGATAAATTTAAGTGTAATGCTTCAAAAAATTTATTTCCTACAATTCTAGGATAGATATTGTTGTATATGATTGAGTTATAGCTCAATTTTATTGGGATAATTTATGTATTTACTTTTGTGGCATTGGGTTTTTCACGTATGATTTCTACTTTTTATTCATTTTTTCTAGTTCACTAGATACATGACATATCATCATTAGTTTTTTTATGTTATTGTAGTTATTTTAGTTATTTTCATCCTTATTTATTTCTATTAATCCTTCTATTTACTTATATTTCTTCCTCTATTTATATATATTTATATTTATCTATTATGCAATAATCGGGTAATGAGGTCATAGTCTCCCCACAGAAACACCATTGGCCCATGATTCTAGTCGGCATCCTCTAGAATTTGGGGAGATGTGTATGAGGACCTGTGGTGCACCAGGCTCGAGGATCCTATTACGTGAAATCTTGTTCTGGGAAGTCACAACATTGTACATTTAAATTCTTAAAAAATTAAATTTTATAAAATGAAATTGATTAAAAATTTATAAACATTGGGTAAAATTTTTCAAAATATATACAGTTTGATTTTTAGGTTGAATGATTAAGGTAACATGGGGAATAAAAAGTTACCATAGTAAAATCTAGAATATAAAATAAAATATGTTAAGGGATAAATGGATTAAAACAAGATAAATGGGATGAATCTATTAGATTATACTCACCATTTTCTCTATGGGGGGATTATTGTTGAGATGTTTTTAAAATTTTATAACTTTTTATCCAATTACCTCATACACCTTATAAAGTTATGATCCTCTCATTATATATTCCTTATCATATGTTATGTATATTGAATTAGGCAATGATGGAACACAGTTTTTTAAAAAAATTTACTACTCAATTATATTAGTTAGTCTCTTTCGTGTATGGTTATGACCATTACATTAATTCAACAATATAACCAGATACCATGTATAGTGGTTTGGATAAAAAATAATCTATAACCGATTTCAATGTTCTTAATCATTTTGTGGGGAAAATTATAAAAAAAAACCTTATTCCTAGACTAGTGACATCAAAGTGCTATTTATTTCTCCTCACCAGTTCTTTCATGTAATGATAGTCTTCACATTATTATCATGGTAATTTTTAGCACCAAGAATAAATTCTACCATATAAGTCTTATATTGGATGTAATATTAATTTTTTTCAAAACATAATTTTTCATCACTTTATTACATTTACAATATTAGTAAAGTAACATTATTCATAAAAACATAAAACTAAAATTGTCTTAAACATCATCCACCACTTCGTCCTTGAACATTTATATCAGGATCATTTATCATGTTCTTTCTATTCGTTCATGTTCATACAAAATGTTTATCAGTTGGGTTTCTTTTTTGGTAGTTCAACAGATATCCCTCATCCTTCTTCTTTTAATTAATCATATAAAAGTTTTCCACCCATTTTTTCAGATATAGTCTATCGAATATTTTTATCTTGTTGTGTTGTTTTGTGTGAGAGTATATCCATTCCATTTTCCTCTTATTACTTCATATTGTTGCTCCTTCAAAATTTTATACTTTTGATATTTTAATCTAGCACACCTTACTTAATTTGAAACTTCTTATCTCAAAATTCCATCCCAAATGAGTATACTTATCATCCATGATGGATACCACATTCATATGGTATATATCTTTTTACCAATTTCAGTTATCTGCATGTGAATAGTTTAAACACATTTTTTATACTATTTGAACTTTTTTTATATATTCACATTCATGGGTATGTGAGTGATCTCAAATATTTTTCCATTCCTAGATCAATATTTAATTTATAACTTCCCTCTTATAATGGTTTACCAAAATTAATTAAAAACAATCTAGAATATTTGAGATGTAAAAATAATTCCTTCATATTCATTAACATCTCAATAAAAGAAATAATTGTAAGTTATTATAGAAATATTTAAAAAACACCTCATCATTTTCATAATAACAACATTGAAAATCATTATGTTTGTAAAAAAAGTCTGAATGAAAATTTTATAAAGATTCTTCTATCACATGAAACATTGTCTGAAATTCCATTAACACACTTTATAAACATTATAAAATCATTATATAGGTACCTCCTTAGTATAATAAAATTGTTAATTTTTTTTCTTCTGATCAATTTTTTATGATAGCCTTATTTTATGTTTCCTTTGAATATTGATTCAAAATGTTTCTATGGACCACATCCTTCATTCATTTGGTTAAAAAATATACATATATTTCTTTAATCCTATGATCCCAAGAGATCTGATATAAATCATTTTTCTGATGAATTTGTAGAAATCGTTCATTTGGTGGTATAATACTAAACATGATGTCAAGTTCATATTAAAATATTTCAAAAAATTACATACTAAGGTCATCTTTTCTGAAAAATCAGCATCATTTATCAAAACATCACGAATTTAAACAAACGTTTGATGATGGTTACACAAAATCCTCTATCATATGACATCGTGAGGAAACTTATTTATGACAATATAGTTTAGTATCGTATGTCTGGTACCACTTCATGGAATCATATGTTGGGTGGAACATATCAAAATCATCCATATTTTGAAAAAAATAAGTGTTGGTATGATGATCTTTCTTATAATGGATCCTACTACATTCATTTAATTTACTTGCATCTATTTCAATTTCATTGGTCAGATAGTTCTCCATCAGATGTACATGAACTAGTGCCTCTGTATCACTGTTCCCATTAAAACATAAAAATTTACTCAGTAATTAACATATAATTTTCATAACAAATTCTCTAATTAGAAATATTTATTTATTTTATTCTTCTTAATTCCATTTATGAGATTTTAATATTTATTAACTTATAATGTATTTTTTAATTGGGTAATTCTCCGTTTGATTAAAAAATCAATAATATCATGACATAAGTAGCTTATATTTCTTATTGATATTTTAATAGGTATGTATGAAAGACCTTTTACAAAACATGAACTAATAAATATTCAATATCCTCGAATCAAACTGATATAGAATTATGATATTTTGATAATAAATAACACATAAATTAGAACCTATTGAAATAGTATGTCTGACCACTAATTATCTTATGTATTTTTTGAATATAATCATTCAAAAAATATTTTCCTTTTCAAAATGTATATGTATAAATTAAATGCAGTAAATAACAGGATTTATTTTTTTCATTTGGAGTCATTATAAATGTTCATCCTCTAGACACTCCATCGGATGGGGTATTTCAAAAATCATCCATCTAATGGTGAAACTTAGAAATCATTATATGTTTACAAATATCTATTAGCCTTTATCCATACAACTATATCCAATAGATATTTTATGATTATCTCCTCAATCATCATCTATTTGGATTCAATCTAATTATGGATACTCCCATTATTTTTATTATCTGTTTTCTTACTCTTCCGATATATCACATGTTGTATACATTACTATTATCACGTCAATCATCATAATTTAAACTCAAATACTTAAAAGAGCTTTATTGAGATAAATATAATTGAGAATATTCTTTCTACTTTAATCTTCTATCCTTGTTATAATAAATTTGTTACCATAATTTTATACATTATCCAAAAAATTCAGTACCTTGTACTTTATAACATCTTCAATATATTGGCAGTAATGTAATATTTCAATTTTATTGAAAAACATATAAACCCAATAATAACCATTGATAATAAATAGAACCCATAAACAAAGTGGTATGAATAGTAAAAAAGAGTTTTAAAATTTCTAGGATGATTTTTTTATCATACTTATTAATTATACAGTATATAATTTCTCAATTTTGGTTCCACATGACATGTTAACATGTCCTTTCATTATATTATGTTGAAATTTATATGAATTTATCATTACAAAAATTTATAAAAGAGGCCTCTTACCACCCCTTATAGGGACTCTTAATAAATATGTCTCCTCTTGAATCTCTTCATTATTCCCTTACAATATAAAAATATATCACAGTACTGAGCTTCTAGTAACATAATATAATTCAATTCTAATGATTCATGGGGGATCTTCTAAGGAAATATCAATGTCCAAAACAATGAAAACTGTTTTTAGATAACTTATTTCCTTTATATTTTATTATTAAATTCATAGTATTGAAGATCATTATGTAAGTTAAATATTATTGATTATATAATTATTTTTTTGGTAAATTTTAATAATAAATATTAATGGATTCCAATTAAAAATAAATAAAATGAATATATGAATAATGTGTTGTGATTACTACCATCTCCCCGATGCTACATTTTTCATTTTCCTTCACCACCATAAAAGGATTTTCTGGAAGGAGTGAATAATAATTAATAATGATATTTATATAAATTTTAGTATTCTATACAATTAAAATACATTACTCCTTTATCCCATTTCTGTGGAAAACAAAATCAACAACATGATGTATAGATGGACTACCAGAAACATGTTACAATTTTTTTTCTTATTTTAATCACTAACACACATGTATAGATATTATATTAGGATTAAAAGATATACATGATGTTTATAATTTTATTATGGGTTTTTATATGAAATTTTAAATCCTATTAGTGATATCATAATCAAATGGTTATCATTAATTCAATCATTTAAAAAGAGTATACTAAGTGGAAAATAATAACCATGTTCTATGTGATGATTATATAAAAAAATTATCCCCAAATTATATCTTTATAATTTTTATAATGACAAATTAAACAATAGATTAGTATGTTTCTTATATTATTATATAAAATCTAATCCACATCATAATATACAATTAATATTGATGAGATATAGTTTGGATCAGTTTAAAAACCTATATGAACAATACTATACATCTATATCAGGGCTGACTTTGAGAAAATATTCACAAGTATAATATTATATAAATTTATATATATATATATATATATTAGATTTGTCTTTTTTTTGGTAATTTTATCTGATTATTTAAATAATTAGCTAATAAATCACATTTTTTCACAATGAAACACTATAACATGATAATCAATAATTTCAATCACATGTATCATAACCAAAACTTCAATGGAATGTTATTATATCTCCATAAAATTTATTTAGAAAACTATTACAATAGCATTGATGGTATAATAATGATGGAATTTCCAAATATATTTTGTACTAACAACAAATTTTTTGAACAAGTTCATTGTGATAGACATTACATAAAATCTTTGTTAGAATTGTGTAAAAACATTATATATATAATGATTTCAAATTAAAGGCCTCCGTCCCATTTTAGGATTGTAATTCAAGTGAAATTTTGAAATATATAAATTATCGATGGAATAAATTTTTAAATTAGGTGTTAAAATGGTTTCTAAAGGGTTATAACCACTCAAACGAATCCATTTTTTTGGAATTAATCTCTATTTAGGGTTCATAGGTCTTGAGAGTATATAAGATTTTGAATATTTTAATTATAATTATTTTAGAAATGAAAGAGGGTGGATGGTTAGCACCAGATTAGTGCTAATTATGCCTCCTAAGCACGCTGATAACATTATAAAGGGTCATTATTTATTATACTCTATAAGGGGTGTTTAGAACCGTGAAATATTAATAGTAAATATTATATCCATTTTTATTGGTTGGTGTAATATTTTCAAATCTATATACCTCACTGTGGGTGGGGGTGAGAGATTGTTGGATGGTGGATTGACGCATGGTTTAGAAAACAATAAGGCCAAAACATAAACCCAATTAAAATTGAAAATTTTTGTTTTCACCCTTAGATATTTTAATCCATAATACTTTTTTTATTTTCCCCATCATGCACACCTTATCCTAGTTATCTTACCACCCTTCATCTCATCAAACCCATTTGTTTGGGGTGAGTTCATGAGAGATCAATCGATTATTTGATGTTGTTATCACCCTCAATTGACATCATCCTATCATATCCTTCCTCCTAATTAATTTATAAGTTCTCTATTGGATGTTATTAGTGGTTATTCCACCCAATAAGGTTTTAATCACATATTCCACATCATTCTTCCATTTAAACTTCATCGATTAAATCTTGTTTTTTTTAATTTTGTATCATGGTGACTATTTAAGGTTAAATAGTGTAATATGTATTTATAGGCTTTAAGAAATGTATTTAATTAATTATAAAAAAGTGTAGCCTATTTGGTATTTGGATGGTTGTTGTTACAGTGGCCCAATAAGGGACTTATATAGGTTTTTCGTTATAGTTCTAGTCTTGTTAGAACTTCATGAATATGGTTTCATCAATTTAACTTATCTTATTACATTTTTCCTTAGTTAATGCATGATGTTATAATTAATTCATCACTATACAATGGAAAATTACATTTACAATGTTTATGTTTGTGTTTTCCTTTGAAAAATTATTCTCTAATCTAACATAGTTCTTAAGAGATGGATATTTCTATTGGAATGCATTAGGGGGAAATGTATCCTTGAATTATATCACTGTTTTAAACACATTTAACATGTTAAAATTAATTAAGAGAAAAAATTTATGGAATAAATTGTTCAAAAATAAAATATAACAACCATCGATATTTGTAACTGGTTTTACTGTTGAATATGAATTGTCGAAAAAATGGTTGGTGAGTTATAGTGAAATATGGTTCTTGTAATGGAATGTAATTAAAGATTTTTTTTGGAATTTAGGAAAATATAAATAAAAAATCTATGTAATTAAATTATAAATTATTATTTTAATTGTATGCTCTAATTGGGAAATGATAAAATAATTAAAAATGGCCAATTGGGATTATATAACAGATTGGGGGTTAATAATATAAATTAGTGTTATGTGGGAAAAGAAAAATAATATATTTAATTTAAATGATCATTTTGTATGAATGGTGGTGTTTTTTATGCTATATAATCCATTGAAAATTTTAAATTTAGAGGATTTTGGACAAATGAGAACTAAATTAAATGGATAGTCAATTAGTCTAATGTTTGATGTGATTTTTAATGATTTGAAAACTATATATGATCACCTTGGATTCAATGTTATATGTTGTATACTTGAAAATTGGTATGGGGATCTAAATTCAAAAGGACACATCATTTTTTGGGAACATTATAATGAACACTTGAAATCATTATTTTCGATATTAATTTAGGGAGTCTGGGAGGATTTCAAAGACATGTGTGATATGTGTTGATTTCAAATGTCTGTATTAGGAATCATATTCCACTATAATATCATGATGAGTGTCTATATTCCATTTGATGAAAGATAATTGGGATTGTTCTTATGAGATATTATATTCCATAGGAATTCCAGGATCCGAATCTAGATTCCAGGTTTTGAAAGATACTGGGGAATTCTAGGATGACATCCTATAATTTAATAAGGATGATTATGGTTGTAACAATAAGAAATATGTACATATATACACCCTAAACTCACATAAAAATGTATTTTTTTATCATGTTCTTGGGCCTAGGTATCAAAAGTCGTAAAACCAACCTCTTATGTGACCACAAACTAGGGTTATTAGCGGTTATTTAGTGCTTTTATTTCAATTTTTAAATAAATTTAAATTATTCATATTTATCACTCATACATGAACTTATTACTACACATGTTCTTTCATGGGCATCGTATTAGGTGGATTAATAATTTATAATCACACACTACTTGGTCTGAAATGGAACCTGGGTACCCTATAACTCAATATTATATTTCATAAGTATTTTTTTCACAAAAAGGATAGATGTTGTGGGATTTTGGTTTTGTTCGGGGTTTAGATATGGATGATTGGACTAGTAATGACTAGGGATAGGTCAGGAAGAAGATGTATCCTCATTTTGATAGTATTTATTTGTAAAACATGGGTATTATACACCCAGTGGGTACAATATGGATATCTTGATCATTTTTAATTATATAATTTAGTGTATTTTTCTATTATCACATTAAATATTTATGTTTTTAACCTTTATTTTCTCTATTTGATATTATTCCCCCTTTTTTATAGTTATTTGAAAGAATAATTTCCTAAAAAAAATTATCGGCATTCACTAATCATTTTTATCCACTATCATATGGGGAGGTGAACTTGAGGTCTTCTAGGGAATGTATCAAGATACTATTCAAAGAGTGGGTATGGTATCGATGTAATAATTATGTATTTTATCATTTAAATATTTTTTCAATGCTTGGGAATGATATATAGTATTTTATCTTTTGTATAATCATGTTAATAATGTTTTTTATGGTTTCTTTCATCCCCACACAATATAGAAAAGATGATTTTCCAAGAGTGGGAATTGATATTGGTGATTTACACTTTAAAAATTGACTAATTTCAACCATGGGTGGAATAAATTGATGTGATATTATGGATTTAAAGGGTTTCTTATTTTAGCTAGTATGGAAAGCGAAATAGTGTCTTGATAAATCATGGTTACAAAATGGTGTTTATTTGGAAATCACATGATTCTATATCGATAGTTTTATATGTTTCACATGCACTAGAAATTGTGTTTATATTTTCATTATTTTAAATACTTATCTATAACTTTCGGTGGTTTTAAATCATTAATAGGGGTTGTTATTTTATGTTTCAATCACCATTAGTATGGTCTACATATAAGTTTATGTTGTTATTCTATTTGAACACCACTTCAAGGGACCTGTAGTTGATAAGAAGGAATAAAATATATATATATATATATATACATATATATATATATATATTGTTTTTGTTGAAAAACATTCGGTGGAAAATTTATGAAGTGTTTTCCTTTATAACATGTGAGTGGAATTATATGTAACCAAACCCTGGAAAGTGAATCTTAATTCTTTTTATGAATGCTAAAAAAATTGGGTAATTAGATGTTTTAAAATATGAAACCGTAGATTTAAAAATAATAATGATTAAATAATGTGAAATATTAAATGATTAAACTATTAGAAAAAATTGTGTTGACTATCCATGGTTTTATAGATTGACCTTTTAATTGGATTCTGGGATGTCATAGTGCGTTAGTTAGGACACCCTTTGTATTAAGTTCTAACAACTTAATGGTTTATGGTTATGATCCTTATTTGGAGTATGTGACACTAGAGTGGGTTTCAAGGCTCCTAGAGTTGTCGTAGTTGGAATGTATCTTGGTGTTCCATACATTGATTAAATTTTAGACCATAGCATGGTAGAAGTAATATGTTTTATAATGAGGATGAGATCTCCCCTCATGGGAAGAGGACTATTTGAGGAATAATATGATGTTTTGTATTGTGAAAATAATGGAGAAATGGTTCTATCAAGGTTATATTAAGTAATCTCGATGATTTGGATTCATCTTAAGATTAACACCCTTGATTCATGTGTTTTGGTTCTAATGATATATTTAAGGCTTAGAATTTTTGGATTCATTACCCTTCATTTACCATATTATCGAGATATGATAATTGATATTGGCCTAGGATTTATGGTTTTAGATTTTAATAGTATTGGTAAAAGATTTTGGTTATTGATAAATTTCTAGTTTTATGAGCAGTGATGTTGTTTGATTGAACATGTGAGGAATTTATTGTTTATTAGATTCAAACAGACATGGAACATTCAAATTGATCTGAAAAAATGGGTCATGAGGCATAATAGATATCTTGAGTGATAATTTATCCTAGATTCATTAATTGAGGACTCATTATAGTATAATTTAGTTTTCATAAATTGTTATATAGGAAGGTTTCATTATATCGTTTAAATGAGATCAAAGTGGAGGGAACATTCTTGATATATGCAATGCTGTTGAGGTATTTGTTCGGGTTTCTTCGGAGTAAGGATATTATTTTTTTTAGTGCCATATTTTTTTTACATAAAAGATATTCATCGGGATTGTTTGTAATTGGGTTATTCTGGCTGTTTGACTATGATTCCTTACAAAAATAACTTTAGATTGGTGGAGGATATAGATTATAATGGTAATGTTTATTCCACGATATAATGTTAGTTCACTACTACTCAGTAGGGCCTATTGAGGCTTTCTTGAGTTTCAGCCTGTATGCCCCTCTTAGAATGCAGTGGTTGGTGGTTTATGGGGTTATTGTTAGCACGGAGGCTTTGGTCTAAAGAATGGATTTGATTTTTCCCTGTCGTCATAGCTTACATAATAGACGATATGTGGTGATGTGATATAGATGTTAATGTTTTTTCTAGATGGAAGTTCCAAGTGTTGTGGATACATTGTTCATGAGGAGAAATAGATATAATTTTTTTTCATATATGTTACCATGGAGTTACATTCAAGGATTGGTATAAGATAACATTTGTGGTGGATAGGACACCATCGACTACCAGATGGTGAGGTCACCTTTATGGGAATGGTTTCTATGAATACAATTGGTTTCATTCTCAAATTTTATTAATAGACAATAGTTTACGTTACTATTTTTCACTTAGGTTGGAATGATACTACCACATATAATTTTTGAGTTCTACGATGAATGAAGTGTGGGATATGATAGCAGCAGTAACTCTAGAGGAGTTATAAAATGAACCTCTTATGGTGTGGAGTAACATGTCGATTGTAGGCATAAAACCATTATATTTGAATGTTCATGAGAATGTGTAATTGAATTTGGGGTATTTGGAGTTTCATCAAGATATTAGCGGGGATCATATTAATTGTGTGTTAATATATCAAAAGTAACTAAAAATTGGAAATCATACTTGAAGAATGATCTATATTTGGTTTCATAATGGTTATAAAATGATATGAGTGTGGTTGGATCATCAGAGTGTAATTTTCAATGGTGGGGTAAAATGAACAATTTGGGATTATAGGGACCAAACATTTGAATATCACAAGGATTTAGTTTTGAACTCTATTAATAATGTGTGTGTGGTCATAGCATGCATTGTGTATGAATTAATTACAATCAAGAAGGACAGAGTTGAACATGAAGTCAATGTTTTGTGTTTTTCATAAAAATTCCTCCAAGTATGGATCTATATTTATTTGATATTGTAATGGATGCAGATTTTTGTAATTCACATCCTACAAATATGGATCAATATTTATTTCATGTATTGTACTTATACATCAATTCTTGGGTTAGTTTGAAAAATGAGGATGGGTATGGATGTTTAAATTTAATTATATTTTTTTTGGGTGAGGGGTGTTAGGGATGGATACATTAATTTATTTGGGTATGGGAGAGTCTCTTCAATAGGATATTCTAACATAGGAGGCATCACTGAGTGAAAATTGGTTTTAAAAATAATAAACTGATAATGAGGGGAACCATAGTCCTATAAATTTTTTTGTGATGTTACCATCAATGTTTTGGGATAGATGGGATCAGGTAAACACTATCGTGGTGTTGAAATCTCGGTGATGAGTATTGGGTGATGTTTTTGTAGTATAAGAACCATGAATTGGAATATGTACATAAGTTATTCTTTGGGCATTCAAATGTGATATGAAGCAATTGGAATATAAAACTGTTATAAAAATTCATTGAGAGAACATAGTGGTTTTCCTGCATGTATCCCTAAGGATGATAAGGGTTTTATTGGGCAGTATATAAGGCCTCATATTCATTTTGGAATTGGGATTGAATAGGAAATTTAGTATTCCAGAGAAGTTTATGGTATGGATTGTAAACTAGAAATTAGAATAGAATCTTCTTGTGTTGACCCAAAAATGTACATAATTTTGTTTTTAGATAATCTATCTAGGGGGTTCATAGGTCTCTATAGTGCTTGGAATTTTGGGGCACCAAATTTCATGATTTGGGGAAATGGAATTGGGAACCCTGTTAGAACATTGATTTTGATAAACATTAATTCTAAACAAGAATCCTAGTTTTTATATAAGTACAATATATTAAACTATGAAAGGGGTCTTGCTGTCACTGAAAATAACATAGAATATTGTAGATCTATTTCATACAGTTGGCACATTTGTTTCCCAACCATTCTCCACCTGATACATAGTAAGATGTTTTGAGACAGTGTTATATGAACAGTTGGGGCATGGTTTGGAAAAATATATATTGAATCCATTAACCCATTAGAAATTGGAATAAGTCTCTTTCCCCTATGATAATTTAATACTCCAGCCCCTTTTTCCATCACACTCACATGCACCTTCTTCCATCCAAATAATATTCCATCCTCCCTTTAACATACCCTTCGATTTATGTAGGATTTTGGGGAGTCCATTTATTGATTGAGGGTACTCTCACCTGTTAAGAAGCACTTATCCACCTCTCCTTAAGAAGCACTAATTTGTAATTTCTATGGTTTATGTTTTTATTGGATAATTTGTTAAAGATTTTTTCAAATACCCATTTCCCCATTGGCATTTAATTTTCATCACATAGAAGAGATCATGATACTACTTCATCATGATATATATTGTAATTTATTTAAATTATAATCCCATAGATAATTATCATAAACATTCTATAAAATACTTTTATTAAACATTAAAATTATGTTTCCTATTATAGATTTTATTTGGGGATATAACTAGAGTCTTATACGATCCTTCTATAAGTGTTTCATAATGGCTCTGATGTGGTGACAACATTTGGTATATTTTCCCTTTAATTAATCCCATGTAAACACCTATTTTTCATATTTTATGTGTGGTGCGGTCTTTCTAATTTCACCATACTATGATTAATTAAATTTAAAATGTTTTATTTTGCGTCTTCCTTCTTTAAATGAATATTATATCATTCTTAAAACATTGTAAAATGTAAATCCAACTACATTAATTGAAATTGGGATACTAACATATTATTTAACAATATTTTCAATGTCTAATCAATTTTCTAATGGTTTAAATGGAATCTCATTATGATTTGATTGTTTTTTAGTATAATTTTACTACCATCGATATATGTAAATATTTTTCACATTAGATTATAATTTAAATAATATAATTAGAGGTGGTTTCTATTAAAAAGTATCTTAAATCATTAAATGGTGACAAATAATTGTTTTGGGATATTAAAAAATTATTAAAATATAATTTATATAATTTAGTTGGTGTTTGGATTAGTGGTAAGCACCCTGCAATTTTAAATGAAAAATTGGGGGGTCCAAAACCCATTGGGCTTTGGCACTGTAGTTGTAACTTAGTTGTACTATAACAGCGGAGGTAATGTAGCAACAATGAGCACTATAGCAGTGGCAGAATCATTGTAGTGGTGAGTACTGTGTTGGTACTGTAGCAGGTGGGTACGGTAGCAGTACTATTCCTAGAATGGGCCATCGACCCAAAAAATATGGCCTGCGGCCCATGTAATGGTATACATACCCACTGGGCCGTCGGGATATGTAATTTTTATCCCTTTACCCAGTCCAAATATGACTTTTTCCTTTATTAATAATAAAATAAGGCTTCAACCCCAACCATTAAAAATAGAAGTGATGTAATTAAATTGTAATTTATGTGTTATAATTGAATGGTTTATTTTGGGAAATGATAAAACCCATAGGAAAGTAAAATTGATATTATGTAATGTATTATGTTCAGATAATTTTAATTGGTGTGGTTGTTGGTAAATAAAATCATAAATAATTACAAAAATTAACATTGTCTGTGAAAAGTTCTTATGTGTGTACTCAATTTAAGCCTTGGAAATGTACTAAAGAAGAAGAATTTTTCCAAATGAGAACCAATTGTAGTGAATGGTTAATTGTGAAAATTTATAAAGTGATGTATAATTCATGGAAATTTTGGGATGATCTCCTTAGATTCTATGTGGATTTTGAAACATTGGGATTCTAGAATGAGTGTTTGAATTCTAAATATTGTCTTAATTTTTATGAATTCCAATATGAGTGCTCAAATTTCTTGTTAAAAATATTGATTTTGGATTCCAAGAGGACTTCCTTGAGTGATGTGATACATTATTAGTGGATGTATTGGAATGATTTCTCAGATTACACTTGAATTCCAAGATGAGTATCTATATTTTGAGTAAAGAAACCTTATTGGAAATGATGAGAAAAGATTTTAGATTCCATGGTAATGATAAGGTCATATCAGTTCCCTAGAATATTGAGATCCTTAAAGTGTTGTGATGATATTGTTTAATATATATCTATATTTCAATAACGTACAATTATATGGAATATAATATGTATTCTACTAGTTGTGAGTACACTTAAAGTATTTGAGGATTTATCTGAAGAATTTCTCTCATTGTAATCTCTACGAAAGGGATATATTGAAAAAATATGGACAAGTATGAGTTACACAAGTTTTCATGCCATTTGATATTACTATATATGAGAATGCTTAATTTTCCTTATAAATTATGATTATCATTGAATCATGCCATGGCTTGTGAGTATATATTTATTGAGAAAAACCATGACACCATTTTTTCGAGGGACATAGGGAATATTGGGAGTGTAACAAATGACATGTTATTAATTTATAAGTTGAGGAAGTATTTTTCCCTTCAAAAATTATATAAATCAATATCTTGGTTATTTTATGGGAATAAAAGTTATGTTTTAAATTCTATGTTCATAGTGAAACCACATTATTATTTTGGATATTTAATGAAATATGTATAAAACTTATGGGTTTTTGACATGGATATGTGTCCTTATTATTTTGTTTTTAAGATAACAGGATTAAATTACATAGTGGGCCATCATTTTTTGATATTGATATTCTAATATTATATTCTTTCCATTGGGTTCCTTTACTGATTGTGATATATTAATCATGGACATTATGAAAAATCATTCTAATTTAACTGAGAAATAATCATAGTGGTTCACACACTAATTATTTCACGTTATATGGATTAATTTGTTTTTGAAAATAATTATTAGCAATAATATTTTTCTTATTATTCAAGAATAATTTTATTAGAATTGAATTTATTTCTAATATGTTCTATGTAATAAATAATAATTTATTAATTACTAAATAATTTTATTGAGTTTTTGATTTTTTAAAAAACAATAATTCCTTAGATTGTGAATAAATATTATTTTTATTGATGAATGAAATATTTAATTATGTATTTATTTTGATATTCAAGAAATAATGAGGACTTGGAGTGGACCATGATGGTGTGATGTAGTGAATTTTTTTTTCATTCAATTAAATAATAATCCTTAGTATGTGATTTAGCATAGACCATATTGAAATTAAATTACTATTATTATATGGAATGGGGTTTGATAATTATAACTATATTATTTAAGGGACATTTTGAAATAAAAAATATATTATCATATACCATTGCTCTATAAATATATGGTTATTTTTGTTGTGGAGTGTTAACCGAGATTCAAGAATCATTCGGAAAAATAAAATTCTCACTATTCCCCCTCCAAAATTCATATCAAGACAATGTAGTTCTTGATATATTCTTTCTTGTGGGAAGGAACTATAAGTGATCTTCATTAACAACACCCGACTATTTTTTAACAATGCTTTCAATCAGAAATCATTATATTTTGATTAATGGAACACATGTGGAACATCACTAGATATATTTATTCATGGATCCTGAGAATATTTGGTAGTTAATCTAGAATGTGTTTCTATACAATCAAAAAATTCAATATAAAACAAACAACCTATGATAAGGTAACCATTTGATTGAATCATAAATTTATTAACTATAAATTCAACATGATAACATTCACTTCATAATCCGTGTTTCTCTATTGTAATATTCATTGAACTATTTTATTATTTTTTCTATGCATGTCTAGTGTAATATTGAGAATAATCAACTAAATTGACTAAAACCTATAGGTTTATCATCCATCTCAGTGATTATTCTATTTTCAAAACCTTCATATTCTATTTGTGGGGTCACAATTTATATTTTTAATTATTTATTTCCAAAAATCATTATAGATTTCAATTTCATGATCTATACATTCATTAATTAGTTTTAATTTAACATATTTTTCAAATATTAATAATCGTTATTTAGTGTTTTATTTCCTTACATGAATAAAAAAATATGAATAATCATTAATGATTCAACAAAAAAGTAATTAAGATTATAATTGTATAGCATGGGATTACACAGCTCATAGCTGGAGTACTTATTATTTACCAATGACCACTGCACCTAGCCATTTAAAAAGATACACAATATGTCATGTAGTATGTTAAAATGTCATATTTATTTCACACCATGCATAAAATAGTATAAACTAGATCATGACATGTTGGATTACATGGTGTGTATATACACTACATGATGTGTAGCCTACATATGTTAGTGGTGAAATGTTTCAAGTTGTGTGATAATATACATGGTAAAAATTAAATGAGACTAGTAGATAAGAGAAATAATGAATCACATGACATGGATCAAGAATAAATGGAATTTTGTTAATTATAACCCATGTTTTTGGAACATATTGATCTATTTAGAGAGTTATGTCAACATAAATCACGAAGAACATGTGGCGTGTTGTTGAAGTACATGTTGTGTAACCCTATTTAGAAATAAAACAATGACATTGTTGGTGGGTTGTGCAGACACACAAAAACTGTGATTTATGGTTTGTATATATCTATCAAACAACTCATAGTCCATTAGAAGTACACACCATATCCCTTGTGTTTATCCTTATTTCAAATGAAATGATGTAGATGACTTATAGCTCGATAGTATATACTATGTAGTCTCCCAACTACTGTCAGAATTAAAATTACAATAAATATATTATTACTGATTTAAAAGCTAATTATATTTTTTGGATACTATTTTGTGTAGTTTATGAATGTGTTTTGAAAATTATATAATTCTCAAAAAATTTGTTGCAATTATCACTCATCATTGGATCCTCTATTTTTTATGAACATATTTGGGATGGGTATCCTAGATAAAATTCATATAGTCATCATGATAAAATGAAATTAAATACTTAACTAATTATTATAATAATTATATTATTAAAGATAAATAATGAATATAAATGAATTTTATCGACTGTACTTTTTTATAACTCGTGCATGTGTATGATCGTTCCGGAGATTTACCAAGGCATTCGTACACTTTGTATTTTTCTATTAAAACTATTCATTGAGGAAGAAATTATTTTTCATTAATTTAAATTTGATGGACCCCATACTACATTATTATGTGTTACATGTGGTTCCCAAGAAATTAATAAAATCCCCCTTAACCATTACATTGATTCTCTTATCCTGAATGTGAGTTAGATATACATTTAAAAATGGAGTGTCATAAAGTGTGTCAATGTTGTTTACGACAAAACTTAGAAAACCCCATCTTAGATGATACACTTGTTGATAGGTGTAGTTTTTAACTTGTTCCATGACTAGAACTATGAATTTTACCCTATGCAAATAGTTTATTTACTATCTACTCAATAACTCAACCATTAGACATGTTCATACTGAGGTAATTTCATCATTTATTTATTTATTTATTTTACATTATTTATGTTATGTATACAAGACTGTGATAACATAAATTAATGAAATAATTTGAAAATCTGGAATTTTTATTAATGTAATATATGTAATGTTTTTAACAAAGCATTTTAATCTATTAAGTAAGATTCATTTAATATTAAAATGTCTTTTAGTGGATAAAAAATTATTAATTTTTGGTGTTTAAAATAAAATCCATCAAATATATAATAAGTAATTTTTTCTATCCCTTTGTTGATTAGGAATGAAACCAATATAAACAAGTGATTGACCAATCCTTTTTAGGACACATAATTTTATATAGGGTGTTCATATTATGTATTTTTGTTGACTTAAACATATAAAATCAAGAGATTTAGCCCTTCGTTGGCAAGGTTTATTATCAAGGCAATGAATGAAGAAATATGAGTTATGATTTATGATTGTAGAATCCAATCAACTAAATCATTGAGTTGTAATCACATAATCATCAAATTTGTACCCTCCAAAAGAAATTCATGTAGCTTGACTTACCCTCATTGGGGTTATGTGAAGATGTATCTAGATCAATTACATTATAATGTTGATAAAGTAGATATTCTTAGATAAATGGTGAGGTCTATTGGTACATGTTAAAATTGGGGGAGACATAATAAAATTTATTATTATTATTTTTGGCATATTTTTTAATCATTCAATATATAAATAATATTCCCTTTATAATTTTATAATAAATGATATTTTCATCTTCCACATTATCCCTACAATAAATATTATAGAAATACCACCTCCTTACTAGATTTAACATCCATGAATGGATCTGATAACATTAGGTTGTATTGATACATTAATTGAAATATTATATTCTAGACTACCAATTACATGATTCTCCTGATAAGGAGAAGAGTGATGAGGAGCCCGATGCTATTGAAAAATAAAAGTGAGAAGTTTTTGGAATTTATATTTAAATGCTTTCATCTATATCTAGTGATATCATGATATCACATGAAAAAAATAATGTACATAGACTAGTTGAGAATCTCAATGGTATATAACAGGAGAGAGAAAGATATTAAAGGATTGAGTTATCCAATGAACACCATTATAGTATGATTTTGGTTAGTATTAAATTTGGGCCTTATATTTTTAAGATAATTGGATACACTAATCTCTTAATGCTCAATGGTTTTAAATCCCTGATGAAGTAAACATTTTTTTCATTCATGAATCATTCCATAATATATTATCTATGTTTTTTAGTAAATTTAATATAAAATGATCTGATTATTTTCTCCCACATCTAGTTACTCTTTTTCTCCAAGTTGATAATGAGATGAATCATGATATTCATTCCATAATTATGGTGAATAAAAAATTCCATGAAATAAGACAGGTGACCAATGATTCTTCAATACCATAAAATAAAAGAAATATATTGGGAAAAGTAAGGGACAAGGATGTTGTTTGTTTCAAACATTTATAGAAGGGAAATTATAAAAAAACTACACCCAAGAAAATAATGAAGATGAAACTTCAGGTTTTATTATTTTTGATTGAAATCTATCTCTTTCATAAAATTGGTTATTAAATACAACTTTATATGTAAAATATATTTCTTTAAATACATGAAACAATTATACATAAAATGATTTACCAATGGGATATAGAACAATAAAAATACAATGAACATAAACTTGGTGTTTCATGTATCTGTGACTACCACATCACTTTTCCAATGGGAATGATATTTATTTTGAAATATTATTATTATGTCCCACCAATCACTAAAACCATTTTTTCTTGTCCATAATTGAAACATGTGTATTGATTTTAAAATTATGGAATAATTTTTTTCTTTTTTTATAATGACTGATCTTTTTATATAACAAAAAATTTCAATAAAAGTCATTATGTGTACTAGTACATGTATTAAGTAATGAAAATTGATAATGAAATTACATCACATGACTTATTCCACACCCAAAATTATCCTCACTAGATAGTTCAAGTAAATGAAAAACATTAAACTATATTACACCAAGAAAGGGAATTTGGATTATGTAAAACTAAATCCACATTTGGAATTCCAGACATGTTTACAATGAAAAAACACCAAATCCACATTTAGTTATTTAGGTTAATGGGACAATAATGTTATTGAATTTTTTAATAAAGATGTGTGTTAACCATTTACTATTGAAAAAAGTGAATTTCACCCATAAATCATAACATTTATATATAATTGTAGTAGATATATATATTTCTATGTAATGGGATAATTGTAAAATTACTTTTTGATATCCAAGGAATAAAATAATGAATTTGAGAACAATTTTTCAAAGAGGATTACGAAAATACACGTAAACTATCATTGTGAATAAAATAATGATGACTTTATACATTATTTAAAATAGTTTTAGATATCATCCCAATCACGCATCCTTATAGTCCTTAATGGTGGTGAGTAATATAAAATTAGAAGAAAACCGTATTGGACATAGTAATATCAATGGTGAGTTATAAAGGACTTCTATCATTATTTTTTGAGAAACTTTTTTTGAAAAATAAAAAAATACAAAACCACGGTTGATAAAAAGTGAAAGAAAATATATAATTACTATATTAGAATGGAATAAGACACATATTTTTATATATATAAATATGATTTAGGTTTCAAATAATTTTATATATCCTCATTGGGAAAAAACATTACCACAAGGAACAATGTGTTCTTTTTGAGGATATGCAAAGGGAACAAGCTGATATTTCTTATATGATTCTTTATAAAATTGAAATTTTGGAAATAATCACCATATTACATGAGAGGGGTAACATCTATAAAACATATAGTGGGATTGAGATATAATTAAATGAATTTGATTCTCAAGTTACACAATAATTATAATCGTAAAAAACTCCAAAAATTCCAATAGAAGATGTTGAATCTGAGGTACAAGTAGTGATTATGATTACATGAGATGTTAGAGAACTAGAAAGTTATGGTGAGAAATTATTATTTACTAATATGTATCAAATAAAATATAATAAAGACTTCTGTAGTTTAGATATTTCTATGTGGAATGAATACATACATCTAGAAATTGATTCCGTATACCAAAACCATGAATAGATGTTTGTATATCCTATAATGGATGCTATGTCCTTTGTTTTTAAATGTGTATTAATGAATAATATATAAAATCTAGGGAAATAAAATACTTATAAGGCACCTTTTATTTCAAAATAGCTTAAATAATGCAACTTATTTTATAATCAAGAATTAATTTCATCGATGTATATACTGAAATCCATTGAAATTCTTTGTTCCATTTGGGATTTCCAGGATTATGATATTTTGAAAATGGATTTAAAAACATTATTATAAAATTTTAAAAAAGGAAGACATCCATATAACACATAATAAAGGTTAGGTTACTAAATAATATTATAAGATGGTTTTGAAATTGTAAAATTCTATATATGGATTATAATAAGCATCCAAGGCATAAAAAATTTGGTGTAATGAGGCTGTAATGTATTGTTTCATTAAAATTTTTGGATTGATACATTTGAATGTAATATATTTAGATAGAGTTTGGTCACATTCTTACTTGTATATTTTTATTAAATAATAAATATTGGAAACATATCATTCTTATATATTGTTAATGTCTGGTTGGAAAAAATGACTCACCTTGATTGACATAGGGGTCGCAACATACATTCTTATGATTATGATAAATCATGATAAAAGCCTTCACAAGACTATGTATATATATTGAAATGATATTTAAGTGGGTTCATATGAAAAAAATAAAAGAGGTTATAATGGTAAATTTCATCAAGTATTGAATATTCCAGGAAAATGTCTCCTAAAACCCATGATGGTAGAAAAAGAACTCAGGATTCAATACAAATAGGTGATTGGATTTGTTATTGATGTTGGGAAATATAATATTATATATGTTTATACAATATAATTTTTGTAGGTATATGTCAATATGAACAAGGTGATAAACATTGTATTTAATTCAAATCTATCATTACTTATATGAGGAGTAATGATGATATGTTTCACACCCATATAAAAGATAATGAACAATTAATCAGAGGATATTCATATTCCAATTTCCATGTAGATTGTGAAAATATAAATACATATAAATGATATATATTTACTTCAAATAGAGGTGATATGGGCATGAATATCTCAAATAAGGATACAGTCATAGATACTATACTATAGTTCATTTATTTTCGAAATTCAGTGGTAGATAAACAACATGTATGGATAACAAACTTCATATATGATATTGACATGGTACCTAACAATAAAGATCATATCATAAGATATTGTGATAATAATATTTTGTTGTCTCTCACTATGGAGAGAAGGGAACATCATTTAGTAAAGAATATATGTCATATGTGTCATCTTTTGACGAGGTTTTTTCTCAAAGAGTTTAGATTTAAGTTTATAGAATTTTCATGGAAGGTAACATGATACACCACTTGAATAAAGCCTTAAAGTAGTAAAAAAATTCATAATATGATTTATAGTGTACTAAAATTAATATACAGTTATCACTATTCCAAGTTGTAGTTTCTTTGGTTTTTTATTATCTAAAAAATATATTTTACATTTATTTTAATTATATTCAAATATTTGAATGTTACTAACACATTTTATTAAATATTTCTCATTTTTTCCATGACATGAATGTAATACTTTTTATGGTATCTATTACATGGATAAGGTCATAGCAGTTATTTTCTATGATGTGATCTTTTATGTTTTATTATTATATTTTTAAATACAGTTCTATAGTTCGATATCATACTGTTATAGGGTGCATTGTATGTATACTTTTAGGGGAGAGCCCTCATAACATGATGAGGATCTTGTCATGATGTTTTAAGTTAGAAATATCAATGATTGGTGATAATGAATATAAGGCCCCAGCCTTAAAACTTACTTAATATTGAATTAAATGAATAATTCACATTGAGGATTTTTTTTCTGGTTTATAGTTTTAGAGAATTAGGTCATAACTATTACATCTCAAAAGATTACATAGAAGACAGTTCTACTAAGTTTCCATAAAATAAAAAAAAACACTTAAAAAGAAAGATGTCTAGTTTCATGTTTTAGATAGCATGTCTTTCCTTGATCACATCCTTGACCCTATTCATCGTTAAGTCCCATGGAAAACATTTCAAAAACTTGGGATGAGCATAAAAAGACCAGTAAAGGACACACAAAAAAGGAAAACTATTAGTTTTTCAAAAATGACATGTAAACCATGAGTACTTTACCAAAGTAATACTTTTCACCTTTATGAAGTAGTAGAAACTCTTCACTGAATAAAAGATCATTAATTACCCTTTTGTAACCAAAATATTACCATAAAACCCATAAAAAGAACACATAACATATAAAGGTAACTTGGTACATAAACATACTTAAATGGAATAACCATACGGTCGACTTCCACACATACTTAATGGAATAGCCATACAACCGACTTCCATACCCAATGCATTAGAGGTTATAACGTAACCACCCATCCTGGTATTCACGGAACCACCCGTCATATGGTTTATCACGTAACCACCCGTAAAATGTCCGAGTACCATCATTACACATAAAATATTGAAAATATAAACATTTTAATAACAACATTTCATTGGCAATCACAATAAGAAATTCCAAGATATTGAATTAATCAATCCATTTTCAAAAACCATTTAAAAGAGATTTTTGAATCAAAGTGTCCCATACCTCTTTGAAGATTTTAGTGGAATTATAATTTTAAAACATTAATGTCCATATAAATAAATACTGAAACCCATCTTGAAAACATGGACATTAATGATAAAGATTAAGAATAATGAATCTTTAAAACATTTAAAACGATATTATTGTTAAAGGGTTTTTAACAAAATGAGACACTCTTGAATACAAATAATTGCGGAATAACATTTAATCCAAACTTTATAATATCATGAGAATAAAGGTATTCATGATATAATATGTCAAAGGACAGTATACACACCATATAAGAGTGAATTGGTGCATAACAAAAATGAAGTCTCAATGGAAATGTAAATTGAGATGAAATCCATTATAAAGATGGTATCCTTAAATTAAGGATAAATTTATAACATAATTATGTGTGAGAAATATAAATACACCGAATATAAGAGGATAATAAGTGTAAAACAATAAAAGGTCATTCACACGTATTCAAAGGATGACATATTCAATAACTACATGTTGAACCCAAAGAAATCGAAATTGGGTTAAGAAGTTCCCTTGGTGAAATTCGACAGCCTAATGGCGTCACATAAAATTTTACAAAAAGGGTTGATGAGAGAGATAAAGGGGATATCATCACTTGGACAAAAAATTTACATAAATAAGGATATATAAGAACATATCCCAACATAATAGTATGTCAATTAAAAGACATAACAAAAGAAGTCTTTCAAAAAAAGAGGGTGAAAGGTCCCCTTACCGAGTTGGGTAACTTTTGAAAAGTACACCCCATGGAATAAGGGTGATACAATGAAGATTTAAACACCCATAAATGATATTATACTACACAAAGTGTATAATAATGTGCAGTACATACACCAATCAATGTAAATAGTGGAAAACATAGCATAAATTTCATGAGAATAAAAGTGAGATGAAAAATCCCTTACGAAAACTTGGTAGCCTAACGGTGCCACTTAAAACTTCCAAGAATGGATTTATGAGATCAAATAGGGTCTAAAAATTAAATTATGAGTAATATAAAAGAACATCTCAAAACATAAGAAATACGGGCTTAAAAGAAATTACATAAAAGAGAGTACTTAAAAAGAGAGAGAGAGGTTGGATCCCTTACCTCGGGTCCGACTTGACTCGATCATTCTTTAACGTCCTAAATAATAAACATGAGTTAATTTAAACTTGATTAAGAACCTTTTTCAAGTTCATTATTCCTTTTATATAACATATTTCCAGGTTATAAGCATTATGTAATCATTGATAATGTTTGTTTTGTCAATATTTGGTTCTTAAGTCGAAAGTGGACTTCTTACAATTACATGTTGTTCGTGTGGTCAAAGGTTCATTATATCCAGAATGATATTAATGATTTGGATATCATATATATCATATATATCCAGAATATACAAGTATTTATAATATTACATAATCATTTAGAGGTAAGAAATGAAAAGCACCGTTCATGGAGACGGTAAGCCGTACGTACGCATGAACGCTACTTTCATTTCTATGTCATATTAATGGAATTAAAACCAAATGAGAGGTATGTATATTTTAATTCCAGAATTATATTCATCATTTATATGTAACATAAATCATATATAATAATTTTAAATCCATCCTTTATACATCCCACATATGGCATTAACAAATCAAATCACTTTGAGGGGGCGGTAGTCCACACTTCATAAAATGATATTATCGTGTTTTACCCACAATGGAAACCATAAAGGTATGCCAAAAAAGAAAAATACATAAGCTTAAGAAAAACATAAACATATTATATATCATATATAAATATAGTGACATCTTAATGGCCACCTCTGAAGGTGTTATATGAGTGTTGAACAATCATCGTTTCGTGATGCAGAAATTCGCCATCCACAGAAACAGTATGTTCTTTAACCATTAGATGTAGGTGTGTGTAAGTGTAGCTCGAATGCTTGTTATAAAAACATCCTATTATATTTAAGATACTGTAGTTGTTACATAAGAAAAGAATAAAAAGAGTTTATGGGGTTGGATAAGCAAAATAAATCAAAAGAACACAAGAGAATACACTACCATTAAATTGGGTAACTCTTTTTGATTTGAGCTCAAAATCTTCCTTGGGAAGACTTATGACCAACGTGAGGATTCTAGGAGTTATATAGGGATGTGTAGAGACAAAATGGTAAGGGTTTGGCCGAGACAAAGGCTTGAGAGGTGTGGGTAAGGAGATAGAGGTGGGGGCCTTTTATAAGAGGAGAGGAGGGGCACTCTTGGAAAGTAAGGAAATGTTACTTTATTTTAGAATGATTTTCGGATTTTAAAGGTCCCACATTGATTTCTTTCAAGGATAAGGTGACAAGGGTTCTAAATCCACCCATCCAATAGTTTTTGGACATGTGTAGGTCTTATATTTTACATTATCTTTCCATTTTATTTAAATCGTTAAATAATGAGGTAATCGCTGCGTCATCATGGTGTCATAAATAATTTAATTTAGGTAATGTGTAAAAATTATAAAAAAACTCATATGATGTAGGAAATTGTTTTAACTTTCCAATTAATATTTATAGCCAAAAATCTGACTTTTATAACCCCATATAAATTTTTTTTTAGGAAAACAACACATGTTTGTGACATTTTAATTTTAACATTAAATAAAAAGGTATTAATGTCATTTTCCTACAAATGTGGCTCCATAGGGTCCCCAAGTAGACCCATGGATTTTCTTGGTCGGCCATGACACATCCAATGAGGGTAGGACATGTGTCTAGGTCATTTCATATTATTAAAACATTATTTTTACCTTAAATTACACTAATTACCTCTAATCACGATTAATAAACGTAAAAGTTACTATTCACCAAAAAATTATTTTAATTCCATTCAACCACATTTTACTTCTTAATGACAACCATGTATGTCGGATTTTTGAAATTCAAATCACAGAAGTGGTAAAGTTTCATTTAAACGAAAAATTAGCTTCATTAACTACCACTTTGTGGTTTCACTATTCATCAAAAATTGAAGTTTGTCAGAAAATGACCAAAAATTTACCCTAAGATATATTTGATATTCCGAATTCAAAAATGATGTTTATTTTACAAAATTCAAACCATATAAGTTACATTAATTAATTTAATAATTAATTCCCGCTGTCAGAGCAAATAGTGTGCTTTTATAAAACAATAAGTATTAAAAGATTGACACTAGTTTAAGTCCAATTTTAAGATGAAATTAATTCCAACGACCACTATTGGATTAAATGGTAAAAATATATTCTAATTTTACTTTGAAACCAATTAAAAAGATAATATAATCATATAAATAAATTAGATTAAAAAGAGGTTTTGATTAAAATACAACATTTTTCACTATTCATTAATAAATGAACATTATCGGAAAAGTACAAAAAATTTACACAAAGTAAATTTTGATGTCCCGATTCAAAGGAAGAATATTATTTTGTCAAATATAACACATAAAATTGTCAAAAAGTGGATTTAAAAGAGGTTCGTCATCAAAATATGGTTAATCGACCTTTTAAAGAATATTGGAATGTTTACGCTTAAAATTGGATTCATTCTCATTTTTAATACTCTAACATTTATTGTAAAAAGTAAAAATATTTGATAAACATATATAATCATTTTGTAGTTAGTTCTGTTCATTCCCTCCATTACAATGGATAGGAATTAACTACAATTTAAACTAATAGTATTTTATTATTAGAGTGCAATATAAGATTCCCAAGAAACTCGTTGTTGCGTATTGGGTACGCCATCGAGCATAGTGTCCCCTTTAAAGTTATATTAATATTTTATTCACAAATATGGATAAATTTGAAAATGTCATTTTCTTTATTTAACTGCGGTGTTCCATCCTTCCCCCCCATTTGGGAATTGCGTCCTCGCAGTTTTAAAATTTGGCTTGGAAACTTCATTAGAAATCCCACAATGAAACAAGAGTCAGTAAAACAATCAGTTTAAAATAAAGAAAGAGAAGTACAAAGGTCACCCGAGTTAACCCATAATAAGATTCCAAGTTTGAAAATATGGACATGGAGGAAGAAACAAAGGGTCATGTTCTGAGTGAGAGTGATAGTAAACATGGCTAGGAGAAATTTAACAATACGAAAATCACAAACTTGTGATGGGTTAAACGGTATTTGATTCCCCAGTAGGAAAATATAACAGTAAAAATTTTTGTTTTAAGTTACTCTTCATTGAGGAATTTATTTTTGAGCTTAACTAAATCATAATGAAACATACTTACTTGTCATGTAGACTTTCAACTTTTACTAGATTCCTTAATCAAACTCATATTTTCTCCAAAAGATGAGTATTTAGGAAGACTTGTTCGCATTAAGAGTACTATAATCAACTTCTTGAGAATCACCTAATCCACAAAAGAGAACTATATATTTCCCATGTCTTTAGACAAAATCCAAAACCATAATTGTTAGTATGAGATCAGATAATCCACAAAAGTATAATCCTTTATAAAAAGAAAATCCATTCTTAATCTCCAAAATTTGTCCAAAAAAACCAAAAGTTCAACGAAGACCATTCGATAAAAAATTGTCCATAAAATTTCTCAAAGTAAACCAAAATAAGATTGAAAGACAAATATTTGAAGGATTTAATCACATAGTCTTCCAAGGTACAAAATAACTTTTATCTCCAAATAACATCAGTTGCTCTTAAATTCTCATATTGAAAATTAATTAACCTAATCACATATCCTCTATGATAGGTTAATCATTTCTAGATATAACCCAAAATAAGATTACTCTTGATTCGTAAAATCATCTAACTAAAAATAATTAGTCAAACTAACCAGGGAATTCACGTAGTCCAGTGGTAGGCGATAATTCCAGTCGTACTTTGGTTGTGGGTTCGATTCCCACAGCTTTGTCCGACGTGACAGGTTGTCACACGGTCTACGTTTTGTCCTTTTTCCAAAACTATATAATTCTTAAATCATTCCCCAAAATGAGATAAAATATTCAAAAATAATCATAACATATTTTAACCTCAATTTTATCTCATGCGTTTAATTTTCCATCATAATATATAACAACCCATAATTACCTCAAAAGTAAGGATCATATAAACCCTAATGGTTACCTTTATAATTATTACCTGAACTTCCACATCGATTGGTCATCTCGTACATGATTCATTACAGAACATACCAAGGTACTAGTGTTTGATCATGACTCCTTGATAGTTGGTTTAGAACAACCACGAGTTTCCTCATTGAATCCCCCATTTCATCTAGTCTTTTAATCAGAGAACCACCACAGTTTCCTTCAAACCTATTGTCACTTTGGTGCCTGCTAGATCCATCCATTCACTAAAAACAGAAATTTCAGTGTGAGTATATCAACAAAACCATCATGTACTAATGAGGAAGATAAACACAAAGATATACTTTCTCATTCACTTTATCTAAAACTAGGACTCTTTCTGAAATCCTAACCATTATGGTAATGTCACTTATGCTTAAAGAATACCCTAACCTCTAAAGTTATCTAAACCGACCTTTGATACCAACTATAAGGTCCCGACCTTAAACCTTACTTAATATTGAATTAAATGAATAATTCACATTGAGGATATTTTCAGGTTTAGAGTTTTAGAGAATTAGGTCATAACTATTACATATCAAAAGATTACATAGAATACACTTCTACTAAGTTTCCATAAAATAAAATAAAAACACTTAAAAAGAAACATGTCTAGTTCCATGTTTTAGATAGCATGTCATTCCTTGATCCCATCCTTGAACCTATTCATCTTTAAGTCCTATGTAAAACATTTCAAAAACATGGGAAGAGCATAAAAACCCAGTAAAGGACACACAAAAAAGGAAAAATATTAGTTTTTCAAAAACGACAAGTAAACCATGAGTACTTTACCAAAGTAATACTTTTCCCATTTATGAAGTAGTAGAAACACTTCAATGAATAAAAGATCATTACTTACCATTTTGTAACCAAAAGATTACCATAAAACCCATATAAAGAACAAATAAAATTTAAAGTTAACTTGGGACATAAACATACTTAAATGGAATAACCATACCGTCGACTTCCAGTCATACTTAATGGAATAGCCATATGGCCGACTTCCATACCAAATGCATTGGAGGTTATAACGTAACCACCCGTCCTGGTATTCACGACCCCACCCGTCATATGGTTTATCATGTAACCACCCGTAAAATGTCCAAGTACCATCATTACACATAAAATATTGAAAATATACACATTTCAATAACAACATTTCATTTGCAATCACAATAAGTAATTCCAAGATACTAAATTAATCAATCCATTTTAAAGAACCATTTAAAAGAGATTTTTGAATCAAAGTGTCCCATACCACTTTTAAGATTTTAATGGAATTATAATTTTAAAACATTAATGTCCATATAAATAAATACTGAAAACCATCTTGAAAACATGGACATTAAAGATACATATTTAGAATAATAAATCTTTAAAACATTTAAAACGATATTTTTGTTAAAGGGTTTTTAACAAAATGAGAGACTCTTGAATACAAATAATTGCGGAATAACATTTAATCAGAACTTTATAATACCATTAGAATAAAGGGATTCATGATATAAAATGTCAAAGGACGGTATACACACCATATAAGAGGGAATTGGTGCATAACAACAATGAAGTCTCAATGGAAATGGAAATTGAGATGAAATCCATTATAAAGATGGTATCCTTAAATTAAGGATAAATCTATCACATAATTATGTGTGAGAAATATAAATACACCCAATATAAGTGGATATTAAGTGTAAAACAATCAATGTTCATTCACACATATTCAAAGGATGACATATTCAATAACTACATGTTCAACCCAAATAAATCAAAATTGGGTTAAGAAGTTCCCTTGGTTAAATTCGACAGCCTAACGGCGTCACATAAAATTTTACAAAAAGTTTTGATGAGAGAGATAAAGGGGATATCATCACTTGGACATAAAATTTAAATAAATAAGTATATAGAAGAACGTATCCCAACATAATAGTATGTGAATTAAAAGACATAACAAAAGAAGTCTTTTAAAAAAAGACGGTGAAAGGTCCCCTTACCGAGTTGGGTAACTTTCGAAAAGTACACCCCATGGAAAAAGTGTGATACAATGAAGATGTAAATACCCATAAATGAAATAATACTACACAAAGTGTATAATAATGTGCAGTACATACACCACTCAAAGGAAATAGTGGAAAACGTACCATAAATGTCACATGAATAAAAGTGAGATGAAAAATCCGTTACGAAAACTTTGTAGCCTAACGACGCCACTTAAAACTTCCAAAAATGGATTTATGAGATCAAATAGGGTAAAAAATTAAAGTATGATTAATATATAAGAACATCTCCAAACATAAGAAATATGGGCTTAAAATAATTTACATAAAAGAGAGTACTTAAAAAGAAAGAGAGAGGTTGGATCCCTTACCTCGGGTCCGACTTGACTCGATCGTTCTTTAACATCCTGAATAACAAACATGAGTTAATTTACACTTGCTTAAGATCCTTTTTCAAGTTCATTATTCCTTTTATATAACATATTTCCAGGTTATAAGCATTATGTAATAATTGATAATGTTTGTTTTGTCGATATTTGGTTCTTAAGTCGAAAGTGGACTTCTTACAATTACATGTTTTCGTGTGGTCAAAGGTTCATTATATCCAGAATGATATTCATGATTTGGATATCATATATATCATATATATCCAGAATATACAAGTATTTATAATATTACATAATCATTTATAGGTAAGAAATGAAAAGCACCGTTCATGGAGACGGTAAGCCGTACGTATGCATGAATGCTACTTTCATTTCTATGTCATATTAATGGAATTAAAACCAAACGAGAGGTATGTATAATTTAATTACAGAATTATATTCATCATTTATATGTAACATAAATCATATATAATAACTTTAAATCCATCCTTTATACATCCCACATATGGCATTAACAAATCAAATCACTTTGAGGGGGCGGTAGTCCTCACTTCTTAAAATGATATTATCGTGTTTTACCCACAATGGAAACCATAAAGGTATTCCACAAAAGATAAATACAGAAGCTTAAGTAAAACATAAACATATTATATATCATATATAAATATAGTGACATCTTAATGGCCACCTCTGAAGGTGTTATATGAGTGTTGAACAATCATCGTTTCGTGAGGCAGAAATTCGCCATCCATAGAAACAATATGTTCTTTAACCATTAGATGTAAGTGTGTGTAAGTGTATCTCGAATGCTTCTTATAACAAAATCCTAGTATATTTAATATACTGTAGTTTTTACATTAGAAAAGAATAAAAAGAGTTTATGGGGCTGGAGAAGCAAAATAAAACAAAAGAACACAAGAGAAGACACTACCTTTAAATTGGGTAACTCTTTTTGATTTGTGCTCAAAATCTTCCTTGGGAAGACTTATGCCCAACGTGAGGCTTCTAGGAGTTATATAGGTATGTGTAGAGTGAAAATGGTATGGGGTTGGCAGAGCCAAAGGCTTGAGAGGTGTGGGTAAAGAGGTAGAGGTGGGGGCCTTTTCTAAGAGGAGAGGAGGGGCACTCTTGGAAAGTAAGGAAATGTTACTTTATTTTAGAATGATTTTCGGATTTTAAAGGTCCCACATTGATTTGTTTCAAGGATAAGGTGATAAAGGTTCTAAATCCACTCATCCAATAGTTTTTGGACATCTGTAGGTCTTATATTTTACATTATCTTTCCATTTTATTTAAATCATTAAATAATGAGGTAATCGCTGCATCATCATGGTGTCATAAATAATTTAATTTAGGTAATGTGTAAAAATTATAAAAAAACTCCTATGATGTATGAAATTGTTTTAGATTTCCAATGAATATTTATAGTCAAAAATCTGACTTTTATAACCCCATAAAAAATTTTTGTTAGTAAAACAACACATGTTTGTGACATTTTAATTTTAACATTAAATAAAAAGGTATTAATGTCATTTTCCTACAAATGTGGCTCCATAGGGTCCCCAAGTTGACCCATGGATTTTCTTGGTCGGCCATGACACATTCAATGAGGGTAGGACATGTGTCTAGGTCATTTCATATTATTAAAACATTATTTTTACCTTAAATTACACTAATTACCTCTAATCACGATTAATATACGTAAAAGTTACTATTCACCAAAAAATTATTTTAATTCCATTCAACCACATTTTACTTCTTAATGAAAACCATGTATGTCGGATTTTTGAAATTCAAATCACAGAAGTGGTAAAGTTTCATTTAAACGAAATATTAGTTTCATTAACTACCACTTTGTGGTTTCACTATTCATCAAAAATTGATGTTTTTCAGAAAATGACCAAAAATCTACCCTATGATATATTTGATATTACGAATTCAAAAATGATGTTTATTTTACAAAATTCAAACCATATAAGTTACATTAATTAATTTAATAATTAATTCCCGCTGTCAGAGAAAATAGTGTGCTTTTATAAAACAATAAGTATTAAAAGATTGACACTAGTTTAAGTCCAATTTCAAGATGAAATTAATTCCAACGACCACTATTGGATTAAATGGTAAAAATATATTCTAATTTTACTTTGAAACCAATTAAAAATATAATATAATCATATAAATATATTAGATTAAAAAGAGGTTTTGATTAAAATACAACATTTTTCACTATTCATTAATAAATGAACATTATCGGAAAAGTACAAAAAATTTACACAAAGTAAATTTTGATGTCCCGATTCAAAGGAAGAATTTTATTTTGTCAAATATAACACATAAAATTTTCAAAAAGTGGATTTAAAAGAGGTTCGTCATCAAAATGTGGTTAATCGACCTTTTAAAGAATATTGGAATGTTTACGCTTAAAATTGGATTCATTCGCATTTTTAATACTCTAAAATTTATTGTAAAAAGTAAAAATATTTGATAAACATATATAATCATTTTGTAGTTAGTTCTGTTCATTCCCGCCATTACAACGGATAGGCATTAACTACAATTTAAACTAATAGAATTTTATTATTAGAGTGCAATGTAAGATTCCCAAGAAACTCGTTGTTGCGTATTGGGTACGCCATCGAGCATAGTGTCCCCTTTAAAGTTATATTAATATTTTATTCACAAATATGGATAAATGTGAAAATGTCATTTTCTTTATTTACCTGCGGTGTTACATCCTTCCCCCCTTTTGGGAATTGCATCCTCGCAGTTTTAAAATTTGGCTTGGAATCTTCATTACAAATCCCACAATGAAACAAGAGTCAGTAAAACAATCACTTTAAAATAAATAAAGAGAAGTACAAAGGTCACCTGAGTTAACCCATACTAGGATTCCATGTTTGAAAATATGGACATGGAGGAAGAAACAAAGGGTCATGTTCTGAGTGAGAATGATAGTAAACATGTCTAGGAGAAAGTTAACAATAAGAAAATCACAAACTTGTGATGGGTTAAACGATATTTGATTCCCTAGTAGGAAAAGATAATAGTCAACATTTTTGTTTTAAGTTACTATTCATTGAGGAATTTATTTTTGAGCTTAACTAAATCATAATGAAACATACTTACTTTGTCACGTAGTCTTTCAACTTTTACTAGATTCCTTAATCAAACTCATATTTTCTCTAAAAGATGAGTATTTAGGAAGACCTGTTCGCATTAAGTGTACTATAATCAACTTCTTGAGAATCACCTAATCCACAAAAGAGAACTATATATTTCCCATGTCTTTAGACAAAATCCAAAACCAAAATTGTTAGTATGAGATCAGATAATCCACAAAAGTATAATCCTTTATAAAAAAAAATCCATTCTTAATCTCCAAAATTTGTCCAAAAAAACCCAAAGTTCAACGAAGACCATTCGATAAAAAATTGTCCATAAAATTTCTCAAAGTAAACCAAAATAAGATTGAAAGCCAAATATTTGAAGGATTTAATCACATAGTCTTCCAAGGTACAAAATAACTTTTATCTCCAAATAACATCAGTTGCTCTTAAATTCTCATATTGAAAAGTAATTGACCTAATCACATATCCTCTATGATAGGTTAATCATTTCTAGATATAACCCAAAATAAGATTACTCTTGATTCGTAAAATCATCTAACTAAAAATAATTAGTCAAACTAACCAGGGAATTCACGTAGTCCAGTGGTAGGCGATAATTCCAGTCACACTTTGGTTGTGGGTTCGATTCCACAGCTTTGTCCGACGTGACAGGTTGTCACACGGTCTACGTTTTGTCCTTTTTCCAAAACTATATAATTCTTAAATCATTCCCCAAAATGAGATAAAATATTCAAAAATAATCATAACATATTTTAACCACAATTTTATCTCATGCCTTTAATTTTCCATCATAATATATAACAACCCATAATTACCTCAAAAGTAAGGATCATATAAACCCTAATGGTTACCTTTATAATTATTACCTGAACTTCCACATCGATTGGTCATCACGTACATGATTCATTACAGAACATACCAAGGTACTAGTGTTTGATCATGACTCCTTGATAGTTGGTTTAGAACAACCACGAGTTTCCTCATTGAATCCCCCATTTCATCTAGTCTCTTAATCAGAGAACCACCACAGTTTCCTTCAAACCTATTGTCACTTTGGTGCCTGCTAGATCCATCCATTCACTACAAACAGAAATATCAGTGTGAGTATATCAACAAAACCATCATGTACTAATGAGGAAGATAAACACAAAGATATAATTTCTCATTCACTTTATCTAAAACTAGGACTCTTTCTGAAATCCTAACCATTATGGTAATGTCACTTATGCTTAAAGAATACCCTAACCTCTAAAGTTATCTAAACCGACCTTTGATACCAACTATAAGGTCTCGACCTTAAACCTTACTTAATATTGAATTAAATGAATAATTCACATTGAGGATATTTTCAGGTTTAGAGTTTTAGAGAATTAGGTCATAACTATTACATATCAAAAGATTACATAGAAGACACTTCCACTAAGTTTCCATAAAATAAAATAAAAACACTTAAAAAGAAACACGTCTAGTTCCATGTTTTAGATAGCATTTCATTCCTTGATCCCATCCTTGAACCTATTCATCTTTAAGTCCTATGTAAAACATTTCAAAAACATGGGAAGAGCATAAAAAACCCAGTAAAGGACACACAAAAAAGGAAAACTGTTAGTTTTTCAAAAACGACAAGTAAACCATGAGTACTTTACCAAAGTAATACTTTTCCCATTTATGAAGTAGTAGAAACACTTCAATGAATAAAAGATCATTACTTACCATTTTGTAACCAAAAGATTACCATAAAACCCATATAAAGAAAAAATAAAATTTAAAGTTAACTTGGGACATAAACATACTTAAATGGAATAACCATACCATCGACTTCCAGTCATACTTAATGGAATAGCCATATGGCTGACTTCCATACCAAATGCATTGGAGGTTATAACGTAACCACCCGTCCTGGTATTCACGACCCCACCCGTCATATGGTTTACCACGTAACCACCCGTAAAATGTCCAAGTACCATCATTACACATAAAATATTGAAAATATAAACATTTCAATAACAACATTTCATTTGCAATCACAATAAGTAATTCCAAGATACTAAATTAATCAATCCATTTTAAAAAACCATTTAAAAGAGATTTTTGAATCAAAGTGTCCCATAACACTTTTAAGATTTTAATGGAATTATAATTTTAAAACATTAATTTCCATATAAATAAATACTGAAAACCATCTTGAAAACATGGACATTAAAGATAAATATTTAGAATAATAAATCTTTAAAACATTTAAAACGATATTTTTGTTAAAGGTTTTTTAACAAAATGAGAGACTCTTGAATAAAAATAATTGCGGAATAACATTTAATCAGAACTTTATAATACCATTAGAATAAAGGGATTCATGATATAATATGTCAAAGGACAGTATACACACCATATAATAGTGAATTGGTGAATAACAACAATGAAGTCTCAATGGAAATGGAAATTGAGATGAAATCCATTATAAAGATGGTATCCTTAAATTAAGGATAAATCTACCACATAATTATCTGTGAGAAATATAAATACACCCAATATAAGTGGATATTAAGTGTAAAACAATAAATTTTCATTCACACATATTCAAAGGATGACATATTCAATAACTACATGTTCAACCCAAATAAATCAAAATTGTGTTAAGAAGTTCCCTTGGTTAAATTCGACAGCCTAACGGCGTCACATAAAATTTTACAAAAAGGTTTGATGAGAAAGATAAAGGGGATATCATCACTTGGACATAAAATTTAAATAAATAAGTATATAGAAGAACGTATCCCAACATAATAGTATGTGAATTAAAAGACATAACAAAAGAAGTCTTTTAAAAAAAGACGGTGAAAGGTCCCCTTACCGAGTTGGGTAACTTTCGAAAAGTATAACCCATGGAAAAAGTGTGATACAAATGAAGATGTAAATACCCATAAATGAAATAATACTACACAAAGTGTATAATAATGTGCAGTACATACACCACTCAAAGGAAATAGTGGAAAACGTATCATAAATGTCACATGAATAAAAGTGAGATGAAAAATCCCTTACGAAAACTTGGTAGCCTAACGACGCCACTTAAAACTTCCAAAAATGGATTTATGAGATCAAATAGGGTAAAAAATTAAAGTATGAGTAATATTGAAGAACATCTCCAAACATAAGAAATATGGGCTTAAAATAATTTACATAAAAGAGAGTACTTAAAAAGAAAGAGAGAGGTTGGATCCCTTACCTCGGGTCCGACATGACTCGATAGTTCTTTAACGTCCTGAATAACAAACATGAGTTAATTTACACTTGCTTAAGAACCTTTTTCAAGTTCATTATTCCTTTTATATAACATATTTCCAGGTTATAAGCATTATGTAATCATTGATAATGTTTGTTTTGTCGATATTTGGTTCTTAAGTCGAAAGTGGACTTCTTAAAATTACATATTTTTCGTGTGGTCAAAGGTTCATTATATCCAGAATGATATTCATGATTTGGATATCATATATATCATATATATCCATAATATACAAGTATTTATAATATTACATAATCATTTATAGGTAAGAAATGAAAAGCACCGTTCATGGAGACGGTAAGCCGTACGAATGCATGAATGCTACTTTCATTTCTATGTCATATTAATGGAATTAAAACCAAACGAGAGGTATGTATAATTTAATTCCAGAATTATATTAATCATTTATATGTAACATAAATCATATATAATAACTTTAAATCCATCCTTTATACATCCCACATATGACATTAACAAATCAAAT
Source organism: Viscum album (assembly GCA_963277665.1). Taxonomy (NCBI): domain Eukaryota; kingdom Viridiplantae; phylum Streptophyta; class Magnoliopsida; order Santalales; family Viscaceae; genus Viscum; species Viscum album. Next base: position 626,625,983 of record OY728165.1, read on the forward strand.
CACTTTGAGGGGGCGGTAGTCCTCACTTCCTAAAATGATATTATCGTGTTTTACCCACAATGGAAACCATAAAGGTATTCCACAAAAGAAAAATACAGAAGCTTAAGTAAAACATAAAAATATTATATATCATATATAAATATAGTGACATCTTAATGGCCACCTCTGAAGGTGTTATATGAGTGTTGAACAATCATCGTTTCGTGAGGCAGAAATTCGCCATCCATAGAAACAGTATGTTCTTTAACCATTAGATGTAGGTGTGTGTAAGTGTATCTCGAATGCTTCTTATAACAACATCCTAGTATATTTAAGATACTGTAGTTGTTACATTAGAAAAGAATAAAAAGAGTTTATGGGGTTGGAGAAGCAAAATAAAACAAAAGAACACAGGAGAAGACACTACCTTTAAATTGGGTAACTCTTTTTGATTTGTGCTCAAAATATTCCTTGGGAAGACTTATGCCCAAAGTGAGGCTTCTAGGAGTTATATAGGGATGTGTAGAGAGAAAATGGTATGGGGTTGGCCTAGCCAAAGGCTTGAGAGGTGTGGGTAAGGAGGTAGAGGTGAGGGCCTTTTCTAAGAGGAGAGGAGGGGCACTCTTGGAAAGTAAGGAAATGTTACTTTATTTTAGAATGATTTTCGGATTTTAAAGGTCCCACATTGATTTGATTCAAGGCTAAGGTGATAAAGGTTAGAAATCCACTCATCCAATAGTTTTTGGACATCTGTAGGTCTTATATTTTACATTATCTTTCCATTTTATTTAAATCATTAAATAATGAGGTAATCGCTGCATCATCATGGTGTCATAAATAATTTAATTTAGGTAATGTGTAAAAATTATAAAAAAACTCCTATGATGTATGAAATTGTTTTAGCTTTCCAATGAATATTTATAGTCAAAAATATGACTTTTATAACCCCATATAAAATTTTTGTTAGTAAAACAACACATGTTTGTGACATTTTAATTTTAACATTAAATAAAAAGGTATTAATGTCATTTTCCTACAAATGTGGCTCCATAGGGTCCCCAAGTTGACCCATTGATTTTCTTGGTCGTCCATGACACATCCAATGATGGTAGGACATGTGTCTAGGTCATTTCATATTATTAAAACATTATTTTTACCTTAAATTACACTAATTACCTCTAATCACGATTAATAAACGTAAAAGTTACTATTCACCAAAAAATTATTTTAATTCCATTCAACCACATTTTACTTCTTAATGAAAACCATGTATGTCGGATTTTTGAAATTCAAATCACAGAAGTGGTAATGTTTCATTTAAACGAAAAATTAGTTTCATTAACTACCACTTTGTGGTTTCACTATTCATCAAAAATTGAAGTTTTTCAGAAAATGACCAAATATTTACCCTAGGATATATTTGATATTCCGAATTCAAAAATGATGTTTATTTTACAAAATTCAAACCATATAAGTTACATTAATTAATTTAATAATTAATTTCCGATGTCAGAGCAAATAGTGTGCTTTTATAAAACAATAAGTATTAAAAGATTGACACTAGTTTAAGTCCAATTTCAAGAAGAAATTAATTCCAACGACCACTATTGGATTAAATGGTAAAAATATATTCTAATTTTACTTTGAAACCAATTAAAAAGATAATATAATCATATAAATATATTAGATTAAAAAGAGGTTTTGATTAAAATACAACATTTTTCACTATTCATTAATAAATGAACATTATCGGAAAAGTACAAAAAATTTACACAAAGTAAATTTTGATGTCCCGATTCAAAGGAAGAATTTTATTTTGTCAAATATAACACATAAAATTGTCAAAAAGTGGATTTAAAAGAGGTTCGTCATCAAAATGTGGTTAATCGACCTTTTAAAGAATATTGGAATGTTTACGCTTAAAATTGGATTCATTCGCATTTTTAATCCTTTAAAATTTATTGTAAAAAGTAAAAATATTTTATAAACATATATAATCATTTTGTAGTTAGTTCTGTTCATTCCCTCCATTACAACGGATAGGCATTAACTACAATTTAAACTAATAGTATTTTATTATTAGAGTGCAATGTAAGATTCCCAAGAAACTCGTTGTTGCGTATTGGGTACGCCATCGAGCATAGTGTCCCCTTTAAAGTTATATTAATATTTTATTCACAAATATGGCTAAATGTGAAAATGTCATTTTCTTTATTTACCTTCGGTGTTACATCCTTCCCCACTTTTGGGAATTGCGTCCTCACAGTTTTAAAATTTGGCTTGGAATCTTCATTACAAATCCCACAATGAAACAAGAGTCAGTAAAAAAATCACTTTAAAATAAAGAAAGAGAAGTACAAAGGTCACCTGAGTTAACCCATACTAGGATTCCATGTTTGAAAATATGGACATGGAGGAAGAAACAAAGGGTCATGTTCTGAGTGAGAGTGATATTAAACATGTCTAGGAGAAAGTTAACAATAAGAAAATCACAAACTTGTGATGGGTTAAACGGTATTTGATTCCCTAGTAGGAAAAGATAATAGTCAACATTATTGTTTTAAGTTACTATTCATTGAGGAATTTATTTTTGAGCTTAACTAAATCATAATGAAACATACTTACTTGTCACGTAGACTTTCAACTTTTACTAGATTCCTTAATCAAACTCATATTTTCTCCAAAAGATGAGTATTTAGGAAGACTTGTTCTCATTAAGAGTACTATAATCAACTTCTTGAGAATCACCTAATCCACAAAAGAGAACTATATATTTCCCATGTCTTTAGACAAAATCCAAAACCAAAATTGTTAGTATGAGATCAGATAATCCACAAAAGTATAATCCTTTATAAAAAGAAAATCCATTCTTAATCTCCAAAATTTGTCCAAAAAAAAAACCAAAGTTCAACGAAGACCATTCGATAAACAATTGTCCATAAAATTCCTCAAAGTAAACCAAAATAAGATTGAAAGCCAAATATTTGATGGATTTAATCACATAGTCTTCTAAGGTACAAAATAACTTTTATCTCCAAATAACATCAGTTGCTCTTAAATTCTCATATTGAAAAGTAATTAACCTAATCACATATCCTCCATGATAGGTTAATCATTTCCATATATAACCCAAAATAAAATTACTCTTGATTCCTAAAATCATCTAACTAAAAATAATTAGTCAAACTAACCAGGGACTTCACGTAGTCCAGTGGTAGGCGATAAATACCAATCGCACTTTGGTTGTGGGTTCGATTCCCGCAGCTTTGTCCGACGTGACGGGTTGTCACACGGTCTACATTTTGTCCTTTTTCCAAAACTATATAATGCTTAAATCATTCCCCAAAATGAGATAAAATATTCAAAAATAATCATAACATATTTTAACCTCAATTTTATCTCATGCCTTTCATTTTCCATCATAATATATAACAACCCATAATTACCTCGAAAGTATGGATCATATAAACCCTAATGGTTAAATTTATAATTATTACCTGAACATCCACATCGATTGGTCATCTCGTACATGATTCATTACAGAACATACCAAGGTACTAGTGTTTGATCATGACTCCTTTATAGATGGTTTAGAACAACTACGAGTTTCCTCATTGAATCCCACATTTCATCTAGTCTCCTAATCAGAGAACCACCACAGTTTCCTTCAAACCTATTGTCAATTTGGTTCCTGTTAGATCCATCAATTCACTAAAAATAGAAATGTCAGTGTGAGTATATCAACAAAACCATCATGTACTAATGAGGAAGATAAACACAAAGATATACTTACTCATTCACTTTATCTAAAACTAGGACTCTTTCTGAAATCCTAACCATTATGGTAATGTCACTTATGCTTAAAGAATACCCTAACCTCTAATGTTATCTAAACCGACCTTTGATACCAACTATAAGGTCCCGACCTTAAAACTTACTTAATATTGAATTAAATGAATAATTCACATTGAGGATATTTTCAGGTTTAGAGTTTTAGAGAATTAGGTCATAACTATTACATATCAAAAGATTACATAGAAGACACTTCTACTAAGTTTCCATAAAATAAAATAAAAACACTTAAAAAGAAACATGTCTAGTTCCATGTTTTAGATAGCATGTCATTCCTTCATCCCATCCTTGAACCTATTCATATTTAAGTCCTGTGTAAAACATTTTAAAAACTTGGGAAGAGCATAAAAAACCCAGTAAAGGACACACAAAAAAGGAAAACTGTTAGTTTCTCAAAAACGACAAGTAAACCATGAGTACTTTTCCAAAGTAATACTTTTCACATTTATGAAGTAGTAGAAACTCTTAAATGAATAAAAGATCATTACTTACCATTTTGTAACCAAAAGATTACCATAAAACCCATATAAAGAACACATAAAATATAAAGGTAACTTGGGACATAAACATACTTAAATGGAATAACCATACTGTCGACTTCCACTCATACTTAATGGAATAGACATATGGCCGACTTCCATACCCAATGCATTGGAGGTTATAACGTAACCACCCGTCCTGGTATTGACGGCCCCACCCGTCATATGGTTTATCACGTAACCACCCGTAAAATGTCCAAGTACCATCATTACACATAAAATATTGAAAATATAAACATTTTAATAACAACATTTCATTTTCAATCACAATAAGTAATTCCAAGATATTGAATTAATCAATCCATTTTAAAAATCTATTTAAAAGAGATTTTTGAATCAAAGTGTCCCATACCACTTTTAAGATTTTAATGGAATTACAATTTTAAAACATTAATGTCGATATAAATAAATACTGAAAACCATCTTGAAAACATGGACATTAAAGTTAAATATTTAGAATAATAAATCTTTAAAACATTTAAAACGATATTTTTTTTAAAGGGTTTTTAACAAAATGAGAGACTCTTAAATACAAATAATTTGGGAATAACATTTAATCCGAACTTTATAATATCATTAGAATAAATGGATTCATGATATAATATGTTAAACGACAGTATACACACCATATAAGAGTGAATTGGTGCATAACAACAATGAAGTCTCAATGGAAATGTAAATTGAGATGAAATCCATTATAAAGATGGTATCCTTAAATTAAGGATAAATCTATCACATAATTATGTGTGAGAAATATAAATACACCCAATATAAGTGGATATTAAGTGTAAAACAATCAAAGTTCATTCACACATATTCAAAGGATCACATATTCAATAACTACATGTTCAACCCAAATAAATCAAAATTGGGTTAAGAAGTTCCCTTGGTTAAATTCGACAGCCTAACGGCGTCACATAAAATTTTAAAAAAAGGTTTGATGAGAGAGATAAAGGGGATATCATCACTTGGACATAAAATTTACATAAATAAGTATATAGAAGAACGTATCCCAACATAATAGTATGTGAATTAAAAGACATAACAAAAGAAGTCTTTTAAAAAAAGACGGTGAAAGGTCCCCTTACCGAGTTGGGTAACTTTCGAAAAGTACACCCCATGGAAAAAGTGTGATACAATGAAGATGTAAATACCCATATATGAAATTATACTACACAAAGTGTATAATAATGTTCAGTACATACACCACTCAAAGGAAATAGTGGAAAACATATCATAAATGTCACATGAATAAAAGTGAGATGAAAAATCCCTTACGAAAACTCGGCAGCCTAACGGCGCCACATAAAACATCCAAAAATGGATTTATGAGATCAAATATGGTCTCCCATAATATGAAGATAAAAATTAAAGTATGAGGAATATAAAATAACATCCCCAAACATAAGAAATTTGGGCTTAAAAGAAATGACATAAAAGAGAGTACTTAAAAAGAAAGAGAGAGGTTGGATCCCTTACCTCGGGTCCGACTTGACTTGATCATTCTTTAACGTCCTAAATAATAAACTTGAGTTAATTTACACTTTCTTAAGAACCCTTTTAAAGTTCATTATTCCTTTTATATAACTTATTTCCTTGTTATAATCATTATGTAATCATTTAAGTTAATAATGTTTGTTTTGTCGATATTTGGTTCTTAAGTCGAAAGTGGACTTCTTACAATTACATGTTGTTCGTGTGGTCAAGGGTTTATTATATCCAGAATGATATTCATGATTTGGATATCATATATATCATATATATCCAGAATATACAAGTATTTATAATATTACATAATCATTTAGAGGTAAGAAATGAAATGCACCGTTCATGGAGACGGTAAGCCGTACGTACGCGTGAACGCTACTTTCATTTCTATGTCATATTAATGGAATTAAAACCAAATGAGAGGTATGTATATTTTAATTAAAGAATTATATTCCTCATTTATATGTAACATAAATAATATATAATAACTTTAAATCTATTCATTATACATCCCACATATGGCATTAACGAATCAAATCACTTTGAGGGGGCGGTAGTCCGCACTTTCTAAAATAAAATTATCATGTTTTACCCACAATGGAAACCATAAAGGTATGCCACAAAAGAAAAATACAGAAGATTAAGTAAAACATAAACATATTATATATCATATATAAATATAGTGACATCTTAATGGCCCCCTTTGAAGGTGTTATATGAGTGTTGAACAATCATCCTTTCGTGATGCAGAAATTCGCCATCCACAGAAACAGTATGTTCTTTAACCATTAGATGTAGGTGTGTGTAAGCGTAGCTCGAATTATTATTATAACAACATCCTAGTATATTGAAGATACATTAGTTGTTACATAAGAAAAGAATAAAAAGTGTTTATGGGGTTGGAAAAGCAAAATAAAACAAAAGAACACAAGAGAAGACACTACCTTTAAATTGGGTAACTCTTTTTGATTTGAGCTCAAAGGATTCCTTGGGAAGAATTCTTCCCAAAGTGAGGCTTCTAGGAGTAAGATAGGGATGTTTAGAGACAAAATGGTCAGGGGATGGCCGAGAAAATGTCTTGAGAGTTGTGGGTAAGGAGGTAGAGGTGGTGGCCTTTTATAAGAGGAGAGGAGGGGCACTCTTGGAAAGTAAGGAAATGTTACTTTATTTTAGAATGCGTTTCGGATTTTAAAGGTCCCACATTGATGTGATTCGAGGATAAGGTGATAAGGGTTCGAAATACACTCATCCAATAGGTTTTGGACATGTGTAGGTCTTAGATTTTACATTATCTTTCCATTTTATTTAAATCGTTAAATAATGAGGTAATCACTGCATCATCATGGTGTCATAAATAATTTAATTTAGGTAATGTCTAAAAATTATAAAAAAATAATATGATGTAGGAATTCCATTTAGCTTTCCAATTAATATTTATAGTGAAAAATATTACTTGTATAACCCCATATATAAGTTTTTTTAGTAAAACAACACATGTTTGTGACATTTTAATTTTAAAATTAAATAAAAAGGTATTAATGTCATTTTCCTACCATAATGGCTCCATGGGGTCCCCAAGTTGACCCATGGATTGTCTTGGTCGGACATGACACATCTAATGAGGGTAGGACATGTGTCTAGGTCATTTCATATTATTAAAACATTATTTTTACCTTAAATTACACTAATTACCTCTAACCGCGATTAATAAACTTAAAATTTACTATTCACCAAAAAATTATTTTAATCCCATTGAACCACATTTTACTTCTTAATGACAACCATGTATGTAAGATTTTTGAAATTAAAATCCCAGAAGTGGTAAAGTTTCATTTAAATGAATAATCAGTTTCATTAACTACGACTTTGTGGTTTCACTATTCATAAAAAATTGATGTTTTTCAGAAAATTATCAAACATTTACCATAGGCTATATTTGATATTGTGAATTCAAAAATGATGCCTATTTTAAAAAAATCAAAACATATATGTTACATTAATTAATTTAATAATTAATTCCCACTGTTAGAGCAAATAGCGTGTTTTTATAAAACAATAAGTATTAAGAGATTGACACTAGTTTAAGTCCAATTTCAAGATGAAATTAATTTCAACGACCACTATTGGATTAAATGGTAAAAATATATTCTAATTTCACTTTTAAACCAATTCAAAAGATAATCTAATCATATAAATAAATTATATTAAAAATAGGTTTTGAATTAAAATACAACATTTTTCACTATTCATTAAAAAATGAACATTATCAGATGAATACCAAAAATTTACACAAATTAAATTTTGATTTCCCAATTCTAAAGAAGAATTTTATTTTGTCAAATATAACACATAAAATTGTCAAAAAGTTGATTTAAAAGAGGTTCGTCATCAAAAGGCAGTTAATCGACATTTTAAAGAATATTTGAATGTTTATGCTTAAAATTGGATTTATTCGCATTTTTAATCCTCTAAAATTTATTGTCAAAAGTAAAAATATTTGAAAAACATATATAATCATTTTGTAGTTAGTTATGTTCATTCCCTCCATTACAACGGCTAGGTGTTAACTACAATTTAAAATAATATTATTTTATTATTAGAGTGCAACGTAATATTCCCAAGAAACTCGTTGTTGCTTATTGGGTACGCCATCGAGCATAGAGTCCCCTTTAAAGTTATATTAATATTATATTCACAAATATGGATAAATGTAAAAATGTCATATTCTTTATTTACCTAGGGTGTTACAATGAAATAGGCATACCAGTAGTAAATCCACATGTTTTTGTGTCAACATATATTCCTATCTATGAGTGTGTGTAGTGGTCATAGTCATTAAGATAATTATTGATGCATTCCAGGACGCATGCAATTTGAATTACATTCAAAAAATTCTGATGCAATTTTCTTTTAAGAAAGAGGTTATATTGGGATAATTATTAATAAAATATCATTGAAGGATATGTCAAGGATATTTTGTTCCTTTATTTTTATTTATAAGTTGATATCTTGGCCCTTTGATTGGAATAGAATTACTGCATAAAATTCCATGGTCATAGTTTAATTACTAGTTATTTTAGAGAGTCTAATAAATATGTGTCATAATTACACATTAATGACATTGATTTGAAACCTACTTAATGAAATATTGAGACAAATACATTTTGTTATACAGTGAGTGTCACGACCCGTCCTCGGGGCCCGTGTTGTGACTACCCCAAGCCCGCCTTCCATAGGCCAGGGGCTGGTGACTAGCACCAAGGCGTAAATCCCGATAATAGGGAAGGCATTGCCTTTGTAAAGTAAACAACCATCCCAGAGTAAGCAAGAGGAAAGAGTAAAAGCTAAGTAAAAACTGTAACAAGCTGTGCTGAAAGTAAAAGGGGCCGGAAATAAAAGCCCAACTGTAAAGTACAACTGAAAGGGAAAAACAACAACTGAAAAGAAAGGCCTCAGCGTCGAGCCGTCCTTTGGAAGTCCCACCTGAGGGGAAAACACAGATAGCCTCCCCAGCTCCTCAGTCCAGCCGTCTGCTTTGAGTACGTCCCACCCAGTGGTCCACCTCCAGGTACCGTCCTACTCCGCAAGCCTCCACCACGATCAGCGCTGTCCGTCGTCTGCAACCAAAAAAATGAAGTGTGGGCATAGCCCGTGCAGGGGTGAGTATAAGCTACTCAGTAGGGACCCCGAGACCCCCGAAGGTCTCCTGAAATCCACAAAGGATAAACCACAAAGGAAAGATATAATCACGAAGTAACAACCGACACTGCTTAGGTATATTCCCATACATATACCTAAGTCATCAATTCCCATTCGGCTCCAACGTCCGAGCCCAAGCACAACCCAATCCACACATGAATGCAAAACGTATACTCACACAGAATAGCACAACACAATCCACAATGGAGAGCAAAAGTAATCCACATAGGATAGCTCAACACAATCCACAAAGGAAAGTAAACAGTAAATCCACCCAGGATAGTTCAACACAATCAACAAAGGAGGGAAAAAGTAATCCACATAGGATACTCAACACAATCCACAAAGGAAAGTAAACAGTAAATACACCCAGGATAGTTCAACACAATCCACAAAGGAGAGTAAACAGGATTCAACTCACACAGAATATACTTCGTCGAAAAAGGTGAAAGGGATGATCAGATAAAGATACTGAGTCATCTAAGCTGGGACCCACTAAGGATGCAAGACCATCTGTCTTCACTGAATCATCTAAGCTGGGACCCACATAGGATACAAGACCAGCACAGCTGGGACCCACATAGGATACAAGACCAACACTGAATCATCTAAGCTAGGACCCACATATGATACAGGACCAGCACAGCTGGGACCCACATAGGATACAAGACCAGCACTCTTCATTGATTCATCTACACTGGGACCCACATAAGATACACGACCAGCACTAAATCATCTAAGCTGGGACCCACATAGGATACAAGACCAGCACATCTACGACCCACATAGGATACAAGACCAGCACAGCTGGGACCCACATAGGATACAAGACCAGCACTCTTAATCGTCGTAATCCACTGAGGATCTCTGCACAGTCGTCGTCATCGAAGTCGCAGCCAGCACTAGGGTTCCCGCACACAGCAAGCTCGTTCGGGAGGGTCCGCTCCATGAGCCAAGAGGCTGATACATCAACTAACACAAGGTCCAAAGTTAATGTATCCAAAAGTTCCTTGTCGTCAACAGGAACTTCACGTCGCAGACGGCGCGTCAATCGGACGCCCGGTCTGAGAGTTATTGGATTTTTCATCCCAGGGGCCCGGTTGGTTTTTAAGGCAAAACCAACCCAACCGTACTCCACCTACGTCCAAACCTCGACATAGTAAGCCAAAAGATCGGTCTCACTTAGTAGAATTCAACAAAGTCAACGACACCTCAATCGAACGTCTGAAGCTCAAGATATGAGCATTTCTGCTCTGAGGGCCCGGTTGGTTTTGTGTACGAACCAACCCGACCGAACCCAAAGTAATCTGAAACCTTGAGTGCAATATACCGAAACGACCATCTCGATCCAAGGATCGCGTTTCCGCTGATGGCGTGTCATTCGTAGGCCCGTAGCTTATGTTACGGGCAAAATACCAAAAACGGTCCGAAGACGGGGGGTCTGGGCCCGGGTCGACCCGGCCCGACCCCCCCTGGGTCAGCCGAACCGAGACGACCCGACCCGGTCTGACCCGGCTGGACCCGGTCCGGTCCGGCCAGGGCGCGGCCCGGCTCGGCCGGCCGGCCCGGCTCGGCTCGGCCGAGTGGCTGAGCAACGCGGGGGGCACGCTGCCCCTGTGTGACACCTCTGCGGCCCCCGCGGGGGGCCGCCCTGGTCAACGGATGCGGCAAAGCCGCGTCCTGTGTGCGCCGGACCTGCGCGGCCGCGGGTCTGCCGGTGCCGCTGCCGCCTCCGCGGCTTCCTCCGGTGGCACGCCGGGGCGCCGCCACCCCCGGCCGCCGGCGCCGCCGTTGGCTTCCGTGGGCCATCAGAGTCGCTCTGGTGGTCCGATTCCGTTACCGTCTGCGCCTCTGCTCCTCCCGGGTCCCGTTCGTTACTGCAGAAACATCAAATCTCCCTTGCGGAACGTTTTGTCGTTGCCCGCCAAATCCGCACAACAACGAAGAACTACGGAGGGTTATCGGGCCATGTTCATTTGGCCCGCACCCTCCGTGTTAGGCGATAACAATCAGGAAGAATAATCAACACATAGAAAACATAACAAAAACAATTTTAATAAATTAAAATTGTTCTTATGAAACCGGGTTCTTTATTTTAAAAGAAACAATCACGGGAATATAAATTGTTTCACAACAATCCCCTACCTCGTCAATTCGTCGCACACGCATTCTTCGCAGAATTGACCGTCACGGAACAAGTGGAGCGTCACGTCGCGGAAGGGCGTCACGTCGTCGTGGAAGGGCGTCGCGTCGACGATCTCCGAGGATCAGTAAACAATAGATTTAATTAATAATTATTAAATCTGTGATGTTGTTATAACCCACAAAGAGATTTAAATGAAGCGCAACCCCATACCTTGTCGTTGTCGATCAAAGGTTGTCGCGGGGTTGGATTGTCATGGAAGAACGTCGCGGAAGAAGAACCATCAGCGTCGTGGTACTTGGCGTCGCGTCGTCGATCTCCGAAGGCTCGTCGTTCTTCGTCGCCCTTCATCGAAGGCTGACGTTCTTTGCATTCTTCGCGTTCTTCGTGTTTTTCGCGAAGAAGGATGAAGAACTTGAGGTTTGTCAAATCCTCTCAACGAACAACACTTAAGGAGAAAAAGCGTTGGTCTTATTTTATTAACATGCCATCAAATGAAAAAGAGATAAGTAACGACCCATTAATTCATAGTATTAATTCAACGAATAAAACCGCCCAATTAAATGGTGCGTTAAGAATTTAAGAAAACGCTTCAGTTGACTTTCATAAAAACGGGTTTTTGCGGGTGCGTTACTTAGGGGAAAAGAAACGGTGGGGCTCGTGCGGGCCCCACCTCACAAATATCCTACCAAGATGGTAGGATATTTTTGGATAGCACCCTATCCGCATCAACTCAGCTTAAACAGTTTGAAGTGGTCTTTAAGCGGCTTTAAGTGAAATAAAAATAAAATTGTCGCACAACTTTATTTTATTTCTTAACTTAAAACCCAAAAATTAAAAACCACAACCGAGCAAACGCAACTCCGGAAGAGGCGTTTCTAAGAAAAAACCGGCGCTGCGATTCCATTGGTGCCCTCAGAATTCGATTCCGAGCACCGGTTCAAAAGTTAGAAAAACCCGCTCTTTCGTTCACTGAACGTACCCAAGCCAAACTTCGGAAAAAGATTCCGGGCACACTGGGCCTCAGAATTTAGTGCCGTCAAAAGCTGCATTCTTGTAAAATCCAAACAAAATTAAGAAAAAAATTTCCTTGAAATTTACGGGTCTTTACAGTGAGCATTCATAATTGGTTGTCAAAGTTCCAACATTATGTTTACTCTTATTACTTCCTTTACCCATTTATATAAAATTATCTTGGACAATAGCCATGAAAGCCTAAATCCATTATGATAGAATCCTAGAGGGAAAAGACTATGTTTCTTCATTTGTATTGATGAAATTAAATTTTAATTTCATTATTTGAATAAATATTAATCTCATAATAGAGAAATAAATTTATTATTTCTTTATTGATCTCAAATACTCACATGGTAGTAAATAATTTTTCATTCATTTATAAATAATTAATTTTGTTATTCGAATATTTAATAAAAAATTTTATCTGGATTTTGGATAGAATATATAATTTATTTCTTTCTTAATAAAATATTTAATAAAATAAAAATTAGTTATTTAATAAATTATAAAGATTTGTAGAGGACACCGATGGTGGTTGGTTGTGAATATTTAATTGAATGGTGGTACATAATATTCATCAATATGGAATTTATCACATTGAATAAAATAATAAAAATATTATCATATGGAATCTGGTTATTTAATGGTTATTAAATTTTTAAGGACTGGTATTAAAGTAAATAATATTTTACCATAAGCATAGTTCCATAAATTTATGGTTATGTATTTTATGCAGGGTTAATCCTGATTAAAAATCATTACGCACAATGGAACTATCAATCCATTACTCCTCCTAACTTTATCCCAATAATTTAATTCACTAGAAATATTCCTTCAAAGTCGAAGGAAATATGATAAATCAACATGAATAGTATAATAAAAAAATTTCTCTACCCTAGAACCCAGAAATCAATTTTCATAATTTTTCGATCAATAGAGCATGAGGGGAACATGGTGGTCTTCAAAATTTTTGATACAATATTAATAGACCTCTAATTTTATAATTATTTTTTATGATCACATAGTGGTCATATTTCTTTTTATAATTACATTACACATAATTCAAAAATATAATTGGGAATAGTAAAAGGATTAGTAATTTATATTATCAAAATAGTATTATTTTTGGAAACTGTAAACATATTATATTAAAAATGGTTTATGATAATTACAAGTTTATTAGATAAATTTTATTTTTATGAAGTAATATTGAAAAATTTATTTTAAATGATAATGTAATTTAATAATGTCCAATGTATTTTTTGAAATTATCAGAATGATTCATTCTCTTTTAAATTGAAAAATCTTATTAAATAAGGATATTTATATAAAGTTGAAATTATAATATTTTGATAATAATTTTAATGATAAATCATTATTTTTTGAATAATATTTGGAAAACTATCTTATGTTAATTTTTTAATAATTCTTTGAAAAGGTATATTCTTTATTGAAAAAGAAAACAATGGTTTCTTTACAATGTTCTATTGTTTTATGTAATCATTATTATGTAAGTATGAATAAAAATTTATGAATTATTTTATTTTATAAAAATAAAATTTAATAATTTATAATGTAAATTTAAAAATATTTATTTTAATTTATATATTTTTTCCTTAAAGATTGATGTAGTAAATTGTAATTTGAATATAATGTTTTTTTGAATTATATTAATTAATTCGGTAGGATGGAGGGTATTTTTATAAATATGGAGAATATAAATAACAATAACTCTATCAAACTCATTAATAACCTATAAAATTTGTTTTAATTTATTTTATATAAAAGAGGATATCTTATATAAATAAATGACCTAAATTTTTACCATTAAAAAAACTCTCTCAAGTATAAATACCCAACTTTCCAACCCAAATTTCACACTGAATCCATTGATAATTATTTATCTATAAATTTCCCTCTCATGAGACCCTATAATTTGGATCCATGTTCTAACATGATCCTCTAGGTGTTTTAAAAGTATCCCCCCATGGTAGGGAATCATTTCCTCCACTTATTTTGATTCAAGTTCTTGTTTTGTAAAAGCATTTGATTTTAAATTTATTACATATTCACCTGATTTTAAATACCCCCATTATAATGAATATGATGTATTGTTAGTGTCATAATAAATTTCTCTATTATTATTTTTTCTAAATTTTTAGTGTACCGAAATAAGGATTCCCTACCCTTATTATACGACTACCATTGCATGATTTTTTAAATTAGTTGACATTTCAATTTAAGATTTTATTATACTTTATTTTTATAATTTCTTTTGTATTTTATCATTGATTGACCACTATTACCACTCAATTTTTACCAATATAAGATGTAAAAATTCAATAGTTATCCTATTACCATAAACCATCCATTGTTTTGGTTATGTAATGTGTGTGTGGATTTCCATGAAATTACAAACCCCTCTATTTAATACTAGTGGATGTGGTTCTGGAATAGTTATACTGAGAGGTGATAACCCGAAAAATGAGGGATTTTTATTTTACTCAATCATCACCAAGTCTCATTTAACAAGCCATAATATACACTTTTCTTGACACTCTTGATGGATTTTATTTAGATAATTCACAGACACATTATGATCTATAATAAAGGGTCAAAATATGTGGATTGATTTTTATAATCATTTGATATACCTACACCCTAAATGTACCCCACCCCCCATATATTTATTTTTTATTCCTTAAATGGGTGCATTTTTCTCTTTATAATGAAATTCATATAGATTGTAAATTTGATTGTTGGCTATTCATCAAGATAATAGTGTTAACCGTTTATAGTGGCTTCTATCTAGCCTATGTTGTAACCAATGATCATGTTATCAATATCTCCTTAAATTTATCATAGAATTTACCTTAATAGTACTTGTGAATTTCTCTAAGAATACATTTTATTGTGGAAGTAATATCTCTAATAAGAATAACTGACCACTGCCTTTGCCTTTCCTTACAATCATGAATGCATAATTTTTGTTCTAAACCCTTTCCATTGTGGATATCCACATATAACTCTTCTAATTTAATGTATTTTACATTTAAAGTAATACATAAATTGACCGGGGCATTTATTAACTTGCTCAAACACAATTTATTTTATATAGTGTAAATACCCCATAAAATTCATTGAATGGTATTTATATAGAGATATTCATATATTTAGTGGATAAACATTCATTTTATAATGGTTCATTATATGATTGTCTATGTATTTATATACGTTATTCATATTTGAAACACATTACTTAAGAAATAAAATCGTTCTCCTTTATATCACTCTAATTCACTTGGAATATTTAAAATGTTAACTGATTTATGTTACTTCAAATATATGATAAAATTTTCAATTTATGTTACTCTTATGAGACAAATGCATTGGGTAAAAAATTAATCTCTATAGATGACATGTTAATGATTCCTTAGAATCATGAAATGGTAATGTTTTATGGTACCCTAAAGAAAAAATTTAGTATTATGAAGGGTGCTCTCAAATTACTATGAAATTCATTATGTAAATAATTAATCTACAGAGATTACATTTTCATGATACCTTAGCAAAATAATTTTGTAATCATTAATTAAACCCCAATGATCAACATTCGTGATATAATTATGAAGTTATCATGTTATATCGTAGACTCAATTTCATTTTTTGATTCCCGAACTTATGATTATGTTATGCCTCATGTGATTATAATCATTTAATGCCTCATTACTTTATGATCATTGTCACAACTTGAACGATGCTGAGCCTCGAGCCACAACTAACCCAAGCCCGCCTCCATTGTTTAGGGCCTGAAGACTAGCACTAAAGTAATAAGAAACTAGGGGAGAGCTTTTCCTATGAACCTATACACACCAAAAAATAGAAACATCCATCTCTATGAAGACATTGCAGAGGTAAAAGAAAACAAAATACAACACTCCAATTTATAAACCAAAAACATACATAAACCTCAAGATAGTATAGGAACATAAAGTAATCTAGAAGGTAATGGTGAAAATTGCAATCCCATCAAAAAATGTGCCACAACCCGACAACATGTGAAAAAGTAAAATAGCTAGTCTATTCCCTCTCTTAAATCCCATGTTGCGACCACTGAATGTGGTCCTAGCTCTCTTATCCCAATGCTTCTCTAAAGTCACGATCAACCTATACAACTTATGTAGGGGTACACCATATGTGGGAAAAGACCAAGTTGGGATAATTATAATGATACTCAATAGGATCCCGTGAAAGCTCATGGGAGCAGTAAGAGTGGTGTAGAAGAGGGGATTTATAAGTGATATGGTAGAAGAAGATGAAGTCAGTACATAGAACAAGGTACAATAAAAGAAGTGCAACTCAACCAAACAAGAATCTGATGTAAGATCATCCAAAAACAAGGATATAGAAATGTAGAGAATATGAACTTCTCTTCGATACTTCTCTACCTATAGTATGAGTTTAGGCACATCCATCCACGAGAATCTAGACATAGAAATAACATGGTATACCCCATGTGGCTTCCCCTGTCTTTGAAAGAGAGTAGACAAAACCTAATGAGTGTGCATGGGAAACAAGATATATTTATGCTTAGTCAAAGAAACCAAAATGAGAGAGTAAGGGGATCTAAATCTCACAAGCTCAGCTCATGAAAATTGAGTGGCCAATAGTCCTAGAAGAAACCATTGATGCCCATCATCCCACATTCCTTTCCCAAACTGCTTGTCAAAGGGGCTCGATCACCACACCAAGATACTATCTGCTTTGGGCGGGTCTATCTCACTCGCATGGTATATTCTAATGTCAAAAGGATGAATATTGGTGGGAAAATAACCCCTATTCCTAGAGAGTCAAATGTAATGTCAAAGCACATATTTTCACTATGCCACATAGTTGAGAGATCATGTCAAAAAGTCGAGGATCCATGCCCAACATGGCTAGATGATTCTAATCGCCATTAGGTGTTTGTTACCTAGTACGTCAGGTGATCATTGCATGCAAGTCGATGGGGGACACACATCCCAACCCAGCTTGTGGGTATTTCCCTACAAGAGTCATTAACATTTCCCACTACCCTGCCCTACAGGGGGGGAAACATCCATCGAGGACCACTTCCCAGCCCAGTTAGAGGTAAACCCGAAACTTCTCTAGTCATCCCTACTAGATGGTACCTCTCAGAATAACACTATTTCAATCATTTGGGGTTACCCTGGATATGTGTCACACATGGTACATCATGCATCGTAACTCATAATCCACTATAGAAGGAACAATCAAGTTCAAAGGTGAAAAACACCTAGGATAGGATATACACATGAAACAATATGAGTTTAGAAGAAGGGGTTGTGATATATATAAGATTCATCAAGTGGAACACGATTCTTGTGGGACCCACACTTTGTGTGGCCCTGCCTCATTTCCAGACAGTGTTCCTAACCATTATCAGGTACTAAATTGAAAAAAAGTACACATAAGAAGGCCATTTTATTCTCTTAGTACATGAAAGAGCTAATCAAAAGGGAGATGAGCGCACAACGATTGTCGCTGACCCAAAATTCCAAAACCGTTATCATGCTAGCTCCCATCCACAAATGGATCAATAACATTTGACTGCATCTCTTCATACATCTTCTCCACTCTCAAAAAATTCTAGGATTACCCAATCCATGGGTTCTCTTCAAATATCATAAATGGATCATCCCATGATATTCCTTCCATGCTTAAAAATTAATGATATCTTGAACAAGGCCTTGCATATCCAAACGGATCATGTAGTTATTATCCTTGCAGAAAAACATACAATATCAAATATTTATTAGCTGAAAATGGACTTCTAATGAAAGGGTCATAGGTCGCTGCATTGCGATCAATGGAATCCCGATGTGGCCCATTCCTCATACCGAAAATAAATTTTACGGACCGTTCAATTGTGATCATGCCGGAAGAACACATGGTTTTGACTTTTTGATCATCAAAAATGGATACCCAATGATAAGGATGAATTTCTCCAAAAAACGTGCAAACATTCCCCCATGGGGCCCGCACCATGACTATAGATTGAATGCCCAAAATATTCCATGAAAATACAAAACAAAGTAAAGGGTCAAGCCACTGGTGATGGTGCATTAATTATAAATCCTATTTAGAAGATTGGTCTGATACACGAACCCCAAACAATAATAATTAAATTATAATTATTAAATTGAGGTGTTTCACACACTAAAACCTCAAGGCCATGAATTAAAATTCTTGAACTGGTCATTAAATATTCACATTGATGATAGGGATGTGTCTTTGTAGAGAATGCCTCCCTCAGACAAATGATTTAGAAGATTTGGATTTAAAATCCATGTGGGGCTCGATTCGGACTAGTCCGGTCCATTTTATTGGGACCCATCCACCTAGGATGGCCCCCTCTGGCGTGTCCAACCCATTGTAGCTAGAATGTGGTTCAACATGCATCTTGATCCTGTTTCTACTCACTAGATGTCTCGGTCCACATCACCCTCCACCTTACTGGATCATAGGCCACCCACTAACACCGACCGACCCTCGTGGTTGTTCCACCTCTTACCCCCACATCAACGCAGAAGACCTGCAAAGCACTGGTATCAGTGCCCACATCACCCATGGTCACAGGCCCTTAGAGCCCCCACCGATCTCCATGGCTACTCTGCATCATCTGCCTCTAGTTCTCCTAGTCACGTTGTCCTGCTGAGTCACATGCCCAACCTCACCGCCTCATGTTCCCAATCACCCGATGGCCTCAGCCTAGCTGTGGCCAACCACATTGGGCCACTCTGGTCTCCACGACATGCCTAGCTATAGTACTGTCCCTCTTATCTCAGCCCTTTCTAGTGACATCATGTTGGACCCGCCCACCACCTTCTTTTACACAACACACCGGCTAATCTGATGGCCCAAGTCCTGATCTGAGAATGAATCTATGATCCCTATGATGAAACATTCAAACCATTGGCCTCTGATCGGTGATCCTGTGGTGGGTGGTTATTCCAAAAATTTAGTGTCAATTATCCATGATGTACGAGAAGATTTTGGATACAAATATGGGATCAAATCATGGATCTGTGGTCGTGTTAGTGTGACCATCATTGAAGATGATAAATGATGATAAGAACATGCAACTGAGGATTTTTTTATTAAAAAAACGAATGAGAACTCAAAATTATAAGAAATCCAAGATTTATCTATCCATTTATCACTACTGATACAATTTTTATGTTCCATCTTCGATCCTCTAATGTTCTAGCTGAGATATCTCCTTGATCCGTTGAAGAAAGTTGAATAAAAGAGGAGAGAGAGATAGAGCGGGAGGAATTAGTTATAACCTTAATCTAAATCTATAAATTTTTTATTTATATAACATTTAATGAACTCTCTAAAGATTTCAAAATCTGAATCTCCTATTCCCACTCATTTTAAGTCATTCCTAGGATAAAAACCCATTCTGAACTCATCAGTGGTCTTGGGTTTCCATTCAGATTCCCCATTAGAATGCTATTGAGTATTTCATTCGATATGAAATAATTATATTTAGGTATGTTATTATTTATTTTTTCCTTGTGTGGTGTTTTTTACAAAATCCTCGTGCCGACGAATGCAATAACTTACATAGGTTAAACGGTATGCTCTTCACTCAACTGTGACCTCAGATTTCTGATCTGATATATCTTTTAAGAGATCATATTTCTGACATGTACATAGTAGAAAAACACTTATTATTTTTGTATTATTTGTTCTGGTCACTCTGTGACTCAACATGGAATGTACTCTAAGCACATAGCTCATGGAATATATATAGAAATAATACAATGCCTTACAAATAATAATCTAGGTTTCTATATCTTCCCCTTATTCAATCTTTTCAACCCCGAAAAAAATTCGGAAAAACAACTCAGGGTACTGAGCCCGCACATGTCTCTCCACCTCCCAGGAAAACCTACACAATTTTCATTCCATCAAAACGAGTGAACCCAAGGTATTGTACATCCTCCTAAAGTATTCTCCCATCAGTGATGTGTGAAGAAATCATGCAGAAACTTCATTGGCTGCGACACATGGGTGACGTCGTGCACCCATTCCAAACATTAGGGTAAGGAAATGTAGTAAATAACCTCCCCATATCATTTCATACTATAAAATGACTTAATGAAACTAGACGGATAGTTTTCATCCCCATCTGAAACACTATATCCCGCATTGCGACTAGAATCACCTCCTATCCATGGAACAAGGTACAGTGAATCCCTCCTTCAATATATCCATCTAGTGAAACACATAAGGATATATAATCACCCAATATTTCATAGTAGATGTTTCAAAACTATGAATTTCATAAAATCTCAAGAAGAGATTGAGTCATCACAACCTATTAATGAAAAATTGTACCCTCCTACTCCACTATGGTCAGTTGTAGGGAAGTAAACTACTTTAAAAATTCCCGCACTATGTGAGATTTGGACTTCCTATTAAGAGAATCATCAACAACCATTACCTTTTTCGGATTATAGAATATCTGAAAGATGTATTCTTGCATTAATATGAACCAACATCTCCGCCATAGGCATAGATCACTCTGGATGATGACGTACAAGAGACTTTGGTTGTCTTCTCAAACCACAATACGCTCTCCTAGATGTTAGAGAATCCACATTATTATGGAGACAAATACTGCTACTGGCACTAGATAGTGAGTCGCATAGTTCTTCTCATGGTGTCTCCATCACCTCGACCTGTACTTGATAACTAATATATCAAGGATGATGTTGAGCTCCCATAGTAGTAATGAACATGGATGGTGAGTAAACTCATCCAATCGCTATAAGATAGGAACATAAATCATTTGGAATACCCCACATGTATTATATTCTTTTGGAAGGAGAGTAATCTTGAAAACAAAAACTCAACTACACCCACTAAATACATCCTACGAAAAAAAACTATCAAGTAGGATACTCACTACTAGAATATCTAGGACCTACTCTGACACTCCATCATGTAACCTCTCCCTGAATGCAGAAGTCAAAGGGACTCATCCACCACACCTCGATAAAATCAACATAATGTGTAACTGAGTCACCCTCATGATTTTTATCGCATAAAAAACACATTTCGGTGGGGGGGAAGTACCCCTATTATTCATTCATTTGATGCTATGTCGAACAACTCTGACACATGGTTACTCTGACTCCCTACATCACTCTAGAATATTTTCAAACAATGATCAGGAGGAATAGAGTACATTACATAGTTCCGAACATGTTATACTGGAAAATTAGAAAGGATACAAGGTGTAACTCTTATCATCTCAGGCTCTGTGGGATCATGTACATCCATTGCTTGTGGCCATCCATGGACCCATCTTCCAGCTTCTTGAAAAAAACATGGGATGTTTGGTGTCAGCGGAATTTCCTCACAACATCATCTCCCACCCCCAACTCCTTATCCTCCACTTCTAGTAGCACCTCCTGGGGTACCAACCCGATTACGACATTGTCTCTACCATGGTGGTCCACCTACTGCCTGCCTAGTGTTCTGATAACGTATTTTCAGGTAGTCTCGTGCCAAGTGACCTTTCCAATCCTAATAATAACATTGAACCACTTGGGGTTTTCCCAAAATACTTTGCTACCTCATCCCCATTTGACTCTTTTCATGATACTGATTATGGGGAGGGCTTCTACGTCAAGATATCTTTGACCGATGCATGTTTCCTTCAATAGATGCATTATCTCAATTTCACTCAAAACTACAACTAGTATAATTATTCACCCTTGAAAGGAAGATCTCATTCATAAATTCATTCTCCAATACATTGGTATTGGTGGGGATGTGAAATGGTACTATGATGGAACAAATCTATCTTTGGAGTCGCTTCTCAATATTTCATGCTCGGATGTAATCTTAATCAATAATGTACAGAGTGTAGCGTGCAATGTCTGTGAACCCTGTTGTGTACTCAATCACAACCTGCTCTGCCAACTGAAACTATAGGACTTCATGAATTCGAACAAAGTGCAAGTATAAGGGGTAGAAATCCTCATGAAATAGATACTAAAATTCATCCCATAAGAGTTTCGACTCATAGTTTATCTGAGTTACCATGATCCACCAATGACGAGCTAATTCATGAAAAAGGTCGACTGCCAAAGAGACCATCTAATATGTTGTGTACATGAACGCCTGAAGAGGCGGACCACTGAATCTAACCAATCCTATGATACATAAGTGTATGTCTCACCCCAGAGCATCTTGTGGTCTCTGTTGATGGGTCTCACGAAGTGCGCTAAGCATACACACATCCTCAACCCACTCTTCTAGGGATATCTACTACTCAAAATGTGGAGGTTCTATTTCCAACCCACTTGGAGGAAGAGGATCAAAAATGGATCCTAAACTGAGGCCTCATTTCTCACAAGGTCTTCATCATAAGCTGAAGCTAGAATCCAAGTTTTCTATCATCGCAGCAACATCCAAAATGTTATCAAGGGGTACAATGGTTAGATGATAATCTATATATCAAAAATGATGGGGAGCTAAATCAAGAAGGAATTTCAAATACTCAATCTAATATTATGTGTGTACCAGTGTTCCTTGATAAAAATTTCTTAGCTTTCTGAGTAAGCATGTTGGTAATCAATGTCCTAGTGAATGGATATTTCGGGTACCCATTCCATCACTGGACTCCCTATATTGAGAGATACTCTCAAGACACTTCCATATTGATTCCCTAAACCCAACCAATGCCATTTAAGGGAAATGAACAAACAATATCCCAAGGGTCAAACCACCTCGTTTACCAATTTTTCACGACCTGAACCATGTTACGGATCCATCCACAACTACCCCAAGCCCAATACGATATGTCAGTGGCAGGATACAAGCACTGAAAGCACAACAGACAAGGAGAAGCATTTTCCTAAGAACATATACACAGACACACAAAACCAACTCAATGAAAACTCTGGAGATAGAGATGAAAAAAGATACTACACTACTATATATATAAACCAAAAACAATAATCGACTTCTAAAAAATACATGTATATAATGTAAAAGGAAAGTTAAGTGGTTAAATAATTCACCCAACCAGAAAAGTGACACAACCCTGTAATATGTGAAAATGTTAAATAACTCGTAGATTCATGCTCCTAAATCCCAAGTTAAGGCCACTGTACATGGTCTAATCTCTCAGATCTATATTCTCCTCTGAAGTCATGATCGACCTGTACATTTTCATCAATGGTGCACCAAGTGTGAGAAAAGACCATGTCGGGGTTTGTATAATGATACTCAGTAGGATTCCCTAAAGGCTCATGGAAGTAGTAAGAGAGGTACTGAAGAGGGGATCAGTAGGCGATAAGATAGAAGAAGACTACAACAGTGGAGAGAACATGGTATAGTAAAAGAAGTGTAGATCTACCCCACATGAATGTGATGTAAGCTTATCCAAACGCAAGGATCTGGAAATGATGAGAATATAAACTTAATGTTGTGTATTTTTTACCTATAGTAAGAGAGTATACCGATCCAAACATAAGAAGCTAGACATTGAAAGCACATGGTATACCCCACGTGTCTTCGCCACTAACGAAAGGAGTGTTTCCAAAACCCATGGAGTGGGCATGGAAAACAAGATAAATATTTTCTCATTCAAAGAATCTTAAATGGTGTTTTAAAAGGATCTCCATATCAAAATATCAGTATAGAAAAATTAAGTGGAAAGTAGTCCCAGATGTAACCGTTGATACCTAGCATCCCATATGTCTTCCCTAAACTACATGTCAAAGGTGATTAACAACCTCACATTGATAATATTCTTTTTGGGCGGGTATATCCCACCATCACAGTGTTAGGTCGCATCACAAGGGCGCATATTGGTGGGAAAAGTTCCCCAATTTCATTAGAGTCCAAAGTCATTTCAAATCACTTCTCATCACTATGCCACACATATGAGAGATCATGTAACAAAGTCAAGGATCAATTACTATCTCGGCTAGAGGATTCCACTCGTCATCAGGTATTCGTGCCCAAGTATGTCAGGGTGGATCATCATCTGAAAGTAGATGGGGGACCCACTACCAATCCCTGCGGGAAGGTACTTCCCGTCAAGAGTCGTTGATGGGTTCCACATCACATCCTAATTAGAGGGAAGCTAGGAATGGCCATCAGGGACCACTTCACAACCCATCTAAATGTAAACAGGGAACTTCTTTGGCCATCCCTAATGTGTGGAACCTCTCAAAAATGAACATTGGGGAACACTAGGCATCCCTGCTATATAATAACTCTTGAAAGAATGTGGATGAACACTAACCATCCCTGGTGAATGGTACCTCTTGAAATAACACTGTCCATCCTTACTAGATGTTACCTCTCGGAATAACACTACTATTGTTATCAGGTGCCGCATCGGATACCTGTCACACCCGGTATATCTCGCATCATAACATGTTAGCCACTACGAAGGTCAACATCAAATTCAATGTGTGAAAAAACTCAGGATAGGCTATATGCATTCCAAAATCTATGTTCAGAAAGAGTTATGATAGATAGAGGATCCTTAAAGTGGTACATGGCATGTGTGGGGCCCACAAATCATGTGATCCTACCTCATCGCATTCCCATGTTCCTAACCATTATTGGGTACTAAACTATGAACAAGTACCCCTAGGTGTTCCATCTTACTCCCATAGAACATGATACTCCTAGAAATACAGTCAATGAGAGAACATCTCTCGTTCTTGATCCAGAGGGGAAAAAGCAAGATCATGCTGGCGTACCTCCTCAAACAATTCAATATCATTTTACCACACCTCTTCATACATCTTCTCCACCCTCACAAGAGTCGAGGATGGCCCATGTCACAGGTTCTGTTCAAACAAATAAAAAGTTTATTCCACTTATATTTCGTTCCCTTTTTTTCAAATTAATGATATATTGAACAATGATTATAACATCCAAATAGATCACACTATTGTGATCCATGTGAAAAACACACAAGGCCGAAAATTTATTCTTCCGAAAAAGACATCCGATGGACGATTCGAATTTAACTTCATTTCATTGAAAGGACGTCCCATGGGGCCCATACCTCAGTCCCAAAACAATTGTGTGGATTACACCGTTGTTATCCTCTCGAAATAACACATATGGTTGACTACATGATCATCCAAAACAGACACCTAGTGAAATGGATGCATTTCACCACAAAATGTGCGAACCATACCACATGAGGCCGACACCAAAAATATAGTTTGAATGCCCAAATGTTTTCTTTAAAAGTACACAAAACGACAAGGTTTGTGCCACCATAGACGGTGTGTTAATCGGGAATCCAATTTAAAAGATAGGTCAGATACACGAACCTGAAAAATAATAATTATATTATTATTGTTAAATTTATGTGTTTCATGCACCCAAACCCTTGAGTCCATAGTATAAAAGTCTCTAACTAATAATAAATCAGTCTACTAGATTATAGTGATGTGTGGCCATAGACAGAACATCCATTAGACACACGGTTTAGAGGATATAGTATTAAAAGCCATGTGGGCTTGACTCGGACCAGTGCGGCCCATTCTGGCCGGACCCAAATGCCTAGGCTGGCCAGGTCCAGCCAGACTGGCATGTTTTAGCCATTCTATGGCCCACCACATGGCCTGAACCACCTTATTCTTACCTAACAGTCTAGTCTATGTCACCCTACACCTTTTTGGCTCACACACTACATGCCAACATCGATCGACCATGGACGTATGTCTTCCTCCTAGCCCACGTTAAGGTAAAAGACCCATGAAACACCGGTCTTGGTCCCCTGGTCACACAACATCGAAGACCCCACCTGACCCCATGACCAGCCACCTCTAGTGCTCTTGGACTCATTATCCCATCGATTTGCATGCCCAACTTCACTGTCCCCGCGATGCAGGTCACTGGATCACCTCACCCGGGTCATGACCTACCAGCTTGGTCCCCCTGGTTGCCACCACAAGTCTAGCCATACCAGCGACCGAATTATCCTCTCCCCTTCCAGTACCATCATTCCGGACCCACCTACCACTTATTTCTCAAGACATACTGGCTCGTCTGATGGTCTGATTCTTAATCCAAGAGTGAATATACTATCCATGTGATGAATAGAAAGAAATTTTGGCCTCTGATCGGTGATCTGATGGTGGATTTATGTGCTTGAAAGTGTGCGTTGTTTATCTTCCAAGAACAAGAAGACATTGGTTACAAATATGGGTTCAAAGTATGGATCGATGTCCATGATCATGCAGCCATAAATAACGATGTTTAAATTATGAAATAAATAGGAACAAAATATTTTTTAATTAATAACTTCAATTAGAATTCAAAAGTTGAATAAAAACTACCACGATCTGTTTTTATATCGCAACTAATGAGATAGTTGTGTTGGAATGTTGATCTGATGAATATTCTATGGAGATCACTCCTCAATCCATTAATTAATGATGATAAACAGATAAGGATAACCATAATCTAAATCCTTATATTTTCAATATATAGAAAATATTCAGAACCCTCTAACGATCCCAAAATTCAAAACTCCTATGCCTGCTTATTTAAAGTCACACCATTCCAAAACACACCATTCCATACATAACAGTTGCCTCAGATTTCCAATACGAGTACACATTAGAATGTTTTTGGGATTTTCATTCGAGATAAAATAATTGAGTTTTCTTATTCTAATTACCATTTCCCCAATGGGGTGTTTTCATAGATGTCATGCGTCGATGATTGTTATACCCCATATAGAAATTAGTGCTTTCTGGACTCAAATGTGTACTAGGATTTTTTATCAGAGATATCGTTTAATAGATATCTCAGTTCTGACATGTACATAGTATAGAAACACTTAATATTGTGGTATAATTTATTGTGGGAACACATGGACTCATAATTTTAGGTCGTCTTATCACCTATCTCTAAAAATATATATAGAAATATTCTAATTTTTTACAAATAAAAATACATGTATCTACAATCATTTTATGACTCCACTATTCATTATTAGGTTATATCGTTTATCCTCATGATCATACCCTTATATCTTGCCTCATGTCATACCCATGATGTTCTTTTACACTCCATTTTCATATGGTATCTTTTATTGGGATATATATCTCACCTTTTTCTTCTATTTCCTTATTATTCCAATAATTTCAACGAAAGAGATACATATAATAGTATTACATGTGTGGTGAATAATCTTGGGAGAAATGTTTTTTACAATAAATTTACTTATTTCCCATAGACACCATACATTATAAATATAGTTATTCTTGAAATTTTTGTTATATATCGAAAAATTATTCAGGTTTAGAACCAGATCTAGAAGTAAAATTCTTAAGTGTATCTTTTAGTATGAAAAATGTGTAAGTTTTTTTGGAATTATGATATATAAATTTGAGAATATATACGTAGATATATAATTTCATTCTCTAGAATTCATGGTTAATTTTAACTTGTATGAACTCATAGGATTAACATCTCCAAGGTTTTCTTAATTTGTCCATTATATATATAATACATAATTGAACATTTGGGTTTACAAATTATTAATTATTTATTAAAATTTAATGGATGCAATTTATGTAATGGGGAAGAATGTAACACAAGAAAAAAATTAATTATGTTATTAATAGAACTCTTATTTTATTGTTAATTTTTTATAATTATTATAATAAATTACTTTTACATTTCATAATAACAATAAAGAACGTGTAAAACTACAAATCAAAATAATAAATGAATTATTTATTGATATAATCAAAATAGGATTATTTATTAAGTCTGTAAATATATTTTATTTGAAATATTATAATAGATGTGAAAGTTGGAAATAAAATTTATCTTCATGAAATAATCTTATAGGACACTTTTTATAATATTGTACTTTGTTATGATGTCCTCTCTAATTTTTATAATGGCCATAATGTTATTTTTTCAATTAAATTTTAATATTTTAATATATAAATATGTATATTTTAAATTTAAAATTCCAATAACAAGAAATTTCATTGATAAATAAGCAAAAAAATTTTGGCTAAGTAGTTGAAAATTAGGTTAGAGGGATTATTGTTGCAATTTTCTGAAAAGGATTATTTTTTATCAAAAAAGTAAAAATTGATTCTTTATAAAGAACTAAAATTTTATGAAATCATTGTTATGTATGAATGAATAAAAATTTATGAAATATTTTCTTTAATAAAAATAGTGTTTAGTAATTACAAAACATAATTTAAATGTATCACTTTTAATTTATAAATTTTTAGGTGAAATTTTGGAAAAAAATTGAATTTGGAGATAAACATTATTTTTCAACCAAAGTGAATTAATTAGGTAGGATGGAAGGTAATTTTTGAATTTTGGATCCTATTAACACAAAAAGTACTCTCTCCCACTAATTCATAAGACCAAAAATTGGGAGAAATTTATTTCAACCTCATGTGATTGTCTTTTATAGTAAAATAACTTTTGTTTTGGCCCTTAAAACTATCTGTCCTAAAGTATAAATAACCAATCATTTTTGCTCACATTACTCACCAAATCCAATGATCAAAATTTTAAACTAAATATCACTCTAAATATCCCCACTATAGGGGTAAATTCGTGAAAATGTGGTAATTTTCCATATATAAGGAACATCATATAATTTTTAAAGTTGACTATTGGGTATTCAATATGATAAAAATATTAACCCATTATAGTGGATTCTACCACCTCTTATTTTGTAACTAGTAATAATGTTACATAAAATTCTACTTATTTATAAAATAATTTACATTACTCACACATGTCTATTTTCTAATGATACATTTTTTGGTGGAAATAAGATCTCAATTGGAAAAGACCCATCACTATCTTTGTCTCTCCATGTCATCATCTATATATATAAATTTTCATATAATTTTAATACCATTTGGATACCCTAATATTAATATTACAATTTATGGGTTCTTACATAGAGAATCATACATCAATTGAATGGGTAGATTATTGACTAAACTATATACCATTTATTCTGATAGTGTAAAAACGACATGAAATTCCCCAAATGGTGTTTATGTAAAGAGTTTCACACATTCATTGGATACATGTTTATTTTCCACAGGTTCATGATATGATTATTGAAGGATTAATATATACAAATCCTATAGGGAATCCTGAATTAAATAATATGAAGTTTGATCCCTCATATTTCACTAATGTATATGGGTAATGTGATAGAGTTAACTAGTTTATGTTAATCATAAGAGAATATGTAGTTACCTATGGGATGTTACTCTTGAGAGACAAATTAATTTGGTAAAGAAGAAATATCTATATATGGAATAACCATGATACCATGAAATCTGGATAAGGTACTATTTTATGATACCTTGGTGATCTACTGTTGTAATATAATTGGTGATATTTGATAGTTTTCAAATGACTGAATGGCCTAAGGGCCGACTATTTTTTATTCATTTTTAATAATCCCCTTTTTGGGTTTGAGGTGAACCCTTATACGACCTGTGGGCTTCATGACATTACATGACTCATAGTTATTAGAGGAATTCATCCAGAAAATATATACATGGAATATTCCCTCCCAATCATCTACATCAAGATGTCAACTCTCCACCTTCAGATGAATATTCAGCTAGGATTCCCATGAATTCATAAGTTGGTCCTGATAGCAATTTTTATAACCTCTATTCTTCCAAATTTGATTTCTCTACTCCAGTAAATTCACCTTTTATGAATTTTCATATAGATACTTCTCCTTATAAAGTCATCCTGATCTATTAAAGCATCATTACATTTGTCCTGACAACCTTGAGGTGTCCCGAAGGCCTTGAGGTGTCCTGAAATCCTTATTGCCCTAAAGTCCTTGGGTAGTCCTAGGGCATTGATGGACACATGGAAAAATCATTGGCCCAATACCCCAAATGGATAAATAGGTATGGCTACTATAGTACCAAACATTACCTGCTACAGTACTGCTATTGTAACCCATAAATATGTCTCTGCTTAGATTTGATCTACGGTTTCTAGGATGAACTTATTAATTCCTTAACCACCAGGCAAATGATCTTTTGCCTTTTCAAATGGATTTCATAATGAATCATTTCTAGATATGAAATGTTTATGTTTCCTTGTTAGTATTCATCGGTATTGGTTTATGACACCACGTTGAAAAAATCAAGGTGATATGATTATAAATGTATCATGTGAAGTTATAGAATTTTTTTCATGTTATGACTCAAGTAATTTTTATCAAGTTATTTTTCATGTACTTATAATAATTTTATTCACCATTTAATTATTATCATGTTATGCCTCTTATTCATATGATCATTTTATAGATGTTATACTCATGTTCATGTCCTTATATCATGCCAAATGTCTTACCCATTTTATTATTTTGTTCATTATTTTCATTTGTTATCCCTTATTAGGATTTATTGCTCACCATTTTCATATGTTTCCCCAATTTACCAAGAATTAAAATCAAAATGATTCGTATATAATAATTACACATGTTTAGAATATTTTAAAAGAAATGGGTTTTTACAACATGTTTAGTTATAAATGTATCTATTTCCAATGGTTAATGGATTCTTTATCAAGAGACTATATTTTAATTAAAGTGATGAATCAAAAAAAATATTCATTATTAGCAAAAAAAATATGGATGTATGGTCTGAGGGTGTCTTATATCACTACTGGAATTATTCTACAAATGGATCATTATACCACAACTATGGTAACATAGAAAGGGTTTTTAGATTATTAAATAATCATCGCGAGGGAATGTTTATATGATTAGGTAACAATTTATTCCAATATTTAATTAATTATTTTTAAATTTAACAAGAAAATACCCTCTTATGGATTTAGTTTTCATTGTGTTAATATTTTATGAAAAATAATTTTGTCATGGGATTGATAAAACTTTTTATAATTTGAATGATCCTTCAAATAGACAAAACCTTATTGGTTTATCATGCACCAAGATGCTTACAAAAAACCATGAACCTACAGTGATTACATCCTTGATTATATATAGATATTTATGTTTATAAATATCTTTTGGAAACTCTATCATATTATATATTATTGGCAGAATCACGTATAGTTAATAATGGTCACGATCATATAAATTGATTCTGGTAAAGAGGACCTTAGGTGTAATCATAATCATAAGTCATTCATGTTTATTAAAATATATTATTTAAATTATTTATAAATATTAAATTATTCATATATAACAAATCTACATGTACTTATTATTAGAATAGTTTTTAGTGATTTCCTTGGTGGTGGCCAATTGAGTTATATTCTAACAATGATCAGACCACCATTACACTTGGGCACACTAGAATACACTCAAATTATACATCGAAATTGATTCATGGCCAGCACTGATATTGAAACATGGTGTTGAATTATAAATTAATATTGTTTTGATGGTTGTTTTGAGAAAATATTAAAAAATAAATTATATATTATAGTGTCCATTTATTTTTAATTTCATTTGTATTGAATGTGTCAAATCCATCCATGATGGATCTAGTATGAATTCAATGATCATTTTTTATTAAATCTGTTTATATGTGTATTTATTGGTACATTACACTTTGTGATGTCTCTATATGGATGTTAATTTTTTAATACTATTATAATCCAATATGGGGGAATATTCTACCCAACATGATTTCATATACCACATCTGTTGTTGACAATGTCTGGTATATGAGCTGTGGTATCTGCATTCTAGCGGCGAATCTATCTGGTAGATATTAATATAGTGAGATGGTATTATATGTTACCAAAAAATGAAGTCTATATGTCGTTATATTAATAAATTTTTTTCTTAGGTATACATATTTATAAATTAATTTAAATATGAATTACATTTTGTGAAAATATATAATGAATTAGGGCTGAGGTATGGATTTTCTATCTCAAACCCCTCTCTTCGAGAAATGATTGATAGTACATCCCTAATTTAATTTATTTTGGTTACATAATTATTATTGAAATGTAATATCATTTATTATATTTTAATAATGGAACATGAATTTAAATTATTGTCCCTCTCTTTCAAGGGGTTTTTTTATTAATGTATTAATCAACATATGTGGGTTTTCTTTGTATTAATTTTGATTCATTGATACATTTTACCTATTATAAAACATTTAAAATTTGTACGGTGTTCTGATGACTTAGTATAAATATAATTTTTTATAAATTAATTGTTGTTAATTAATGGGATAAACTAATCCAAATCTTATTTTCATTTTTAAATTTTCAGTGACTCATGTTTTACCTCAGTCACATGTTTTTTTAGTAACTCAATCATTATTATTTGATTCATGTTCAATCACTTGAACCTATTTCATATAATATGGGTAAACTCAATAATTTGATTTTATTATGTATAATTCTATTATTGTTTACATTTTTACCACATAAACCCATTTTTTATTGATTGATTCAAGCTGATATATGTTATTGAAAATGGATTTCAATGAATCAAATATCATTTAATTGAGTAATAATGTTTCATCATTATTCTTTCCATTTTTTGGTTTCCCACAATAATATTATATCATATAATATTTTATATACCCCTCCTAAAAAATAATTTTTTCTTACACTTCCTATAATTTTTTTTAAAATTATTATTTTGAAAATCAAAATAAAACATCCTTTCACTTTGAAATATTATTTCTTCATCCCCTCACAAATCCAATATAATTTTTATAGCATTTAATGGAATATATATTGGATATTTTTTTATGATTAATTGAATTTAAAACCATTAACATCTCTTTTTCAAAATTTAACTCTGAATTTTACATCTAAATAGTTATCTTACAACAATGTTAAAAATGAATTCTAACTGTTATTTTAAGATTTAATTTTTCAGTTACATTTTTATTTTGAAATGTATTCAACTTATTAGGGTTTTGTTCACTATTCATAATCTAATATATATTCATCTTTTGGTGTATGTACTCATAGTACAAAATAAACTATTTACTGATCCTTTATTTAGTGGTATCATCAAATAATTATTTTGAATGGATTATTTTAAATGATGTAAAAATATTTCTAGGATACCACTATTATAATGGTATTATGTTATTTTACCAGCTTCCACCATATTTATTCATATTAGTTATGATCATGTTATCCCATTTATTAACATGGGGAATATATTGGTGTTTTGTAGGGTTTTTATTCTAATAAGGATGAATAAGGGAAAGATAAATATAAAATTTTAACAATTAAAATTCATTCTCAGGTTAGATTATGATAATCAATACCATTTATTAAAATTTAGAAAAGTATTTAAGTAATTAATTATTATTTATTGTTAATCTGGGTTGATTATTTATTGACATTCTATACTCTTTATTATATGTATATCTATGTTTTCATTCAGCCATTGTGTCCTTATGTAAAGGTATAAAATTTAATATTAGCTGTCATGGTGAATGGATCAAACATCAATAAGTGATGGGTGGAACATATAATAATACAGACCCTCGATGTGTTGAAAGATATCATGAGAAGAAACCGGCTTGTTTTTTGTGTATGCTACTCCCAATTATAGGATACTTTCTTAGCCTAAGGTGTTGTTAGCCTGTTTTTGATGTCTAACATTATCAATTCCTTTAGTATTGGATCTTTATTATTATTATCCATGTTTTAATTTATCATCCTAGATTTTTAATTCTATAATATTTAGTTTAGTATATAATTAGTTTGATTAATTTTTATTCCATATTGTTTATTATATTTTTATACCATGATTACCTGAGTCATATATTTTTCGCTACTGAGAATTTGAGATCACACATTTTTATGTTTCCATTTTCTTGTGTTATGAAGGAAAATATCACACAAGATATTCCTAGAAGGATATCTTATTGGGAAAACATATGGGAGAAGTTAGATACTTTTATGAATTATGAAGTTTCATATATAATAGGAAAAATTTTATATTGGATACTACGAACCTGGGTTTTTTGGGATTTTTTCTAAAATAATTAAAGCATGTTACCTGAAAGGATTATTGGATAAAATATATTCAAAATTCATTTTTAATTTTTTTTTAAATTACATATGGTTATATCCATTGATTAATATATGGTATCAAAGTGAGTTTATATGTTTTGAGTTTACATCCTTAGAAAGGGATCATGGGTATAAGGAGTTACAATTACTATGAAAAATGTTTAAGATATATCATGGGATTAGAATGTTTATAGATGAAAATTTAGAGGCAAATACATTGAATTTGATAATAATTGGATGGTTATAAATAACATATTCCGATAAGTATATGATTTAATGTTCATGTAATAAACTTTATTTTATTTTCGGATTAAGGTTACCAAAAATTATTAAAAAATCTAGTGATGATTATTTTTATATGAAGATATAATGAAATATAGGGATATTCTTGAGTATATTGTTTTCATGGAACATTCATCCCTATCATGATACTCGAATTTGGGCTAGGTTATGGAACATATAAATATAGGGTTAATCAATATAAAAAGGGTTGGTTGAGAAGTGAATCTATAAAAACACAATCATAACATATATTAATATTACATATTTTTAAATGAATATTCATTAAATTTTACAAATGCATTCCAAAGGAACCTAATAGTTTAATTCATTTGGAAACATAGAATACATTATTCTATATTTTGAAAGATCTTCAAATTCTCCTATAAATATCTTCCCCTCTAGTAATCCTACTTAAATTATTCCTTTATAAACAGAGGAATGGAAATATAATAAAGGGTGATATTAGTTTTTCAGTAAGGGTTAGAAATCAATTTTTGGGCATATGAATGTAAAAAAATGGATATAGCTTTTGAATATCAAAATCTTGAGTCAGAAAATAAATCTTAGTTGTTCATAAGGCATAAATCATTAAGTATCATTAACTATGATAACATAAAATTGGAATTAAACATAAAATTAGGTGAAACACATAACTATAGAAAATAATTTTCATATTAGCAAGGGCTCTGATCCAAGAAAATAATAGTAGTCAAAGTCCATTACTGAACCATGTTTACATGACATTGCAGCCCTGTATTACTGAGATAGATTTAATTTTTATTCTTGTATTGTCTATCTAATGAGATAAAAATCATTACACAATGAATTTTAAGGAGATATAGGTTCCAACAATCTCATCATTAAATCATTCTTACTTGTTACATAATAACATAAATCTTTCACCATAGAATAACCTATGAAATAAAATGGATTTCTGAAACATAATTCCATCATTACATAATCCATATAAAATATCATTACATAATTAAAAAAATTAAATGATATTAATGATTAATATATAAACATAAACATTTTTAATGAGATTAAACATACGTGAAATAAAATTTTGATAAAATACTTGATCTTAATTCTTTAGGATAATATATTTTCTTCTTCAAAAACGTTTCCTTTTCTCCAAATGCCGTGATAATTTAAAAGAAATATTTTTATTTGAAAATAAACTTGAAATAATGAATGGGATGAATCAAGGGAGTAATGTTTTTTAAAACAATAAAATTCATTCATTACATATAAGTTAAAAAACAATCTCCTAGTACTTTTCCAGAAAAGTAAAAAAGTACCTCATATGGTAAAAGAAGGAAATATTCCTTCCAAACAATGTAGTAGAAGTCAATAATGGGTAAAATTAAATTAAAAATACATATAATAATAGTAAAAATTTTATGAAATCTTATTTAGAATACATTACCATGATTGATAAATATTCCCCTTGTAAATAATTATTATAAACATTCTTGGATAAAAATGAGATTGAAAAATTATCCCCTACCTTAGGTTTGATATCCATTGTATGTATCTAAACATCCTTTATAATTATTAAATAATTATACTGAATTATTCAAGAATAAAAATCATTTTTATGATATCAAATATGATTATATTATCATCTATTTGTTAGTAACATTTCATTGTCACTCGTTATTTTGATAACAACTGCTTTATATTCTTATGAATGTTTTGTCTGATAAGTTCATGTTCCACTTGTTAGGATATAGTTATGTTATTTATATAATTATATTATTATAGTATATGTCATATTTATTCATTCCAACTATATAATTTTGGTTTAATGAAGATCATGTAGAATGAATCACATCACATTATGGAGACGGTAGGGCGTATATACATAAGAGTGATGATATCATCCACTTAATGGATAAATATTAAGGAATTAGAAGATATATTAATTATAGAGAATTATTATCATGTTATATTAATTATTTACATCCATTATAATCATCATTATACACATCCAAATTAATTATTATTAAATATCAAATTACACCATGGTGTGGAGACGGTAAGAAGTACGTACACATGTATGGTGATATTGTAATTCGTATGATGTGTAAAATGAGGCATATAGTTGTAAAAAATTATAATAACAGCTAATAATGTATCAGAAACTAGATTTTTTACTTTTGTATATAAAAATAATAATAATTTTGAGTAGAAAAAGTAAATAATTTTGAAACAAGTTATAAAAAAATTTCCTCTTTTTCGAGTATCTCATATTGATTTGCAAAAAAAGTCTCCATCGGATTGATTTCTACAAAAAAAAATCATTTATATAATAAAGTGATAAATGTTAGGAGAATATTTTATCATAATTTTGGTTGATCTATGGGACATGATAGGCATGAGTAAGTGGGTTGATGTTGGGGTCTTCTATTAGAGGGAGGATGAGCACTTTACGAATGTCCTGAAATATTATTTTATTATAAATTTATTTTTGAATTATAATTTATCCAAAATGATTCATTTACAATATAATATCAGGATAGTTTGAAATAATCACATCTACTAATTTTTTGATATTTTCTTAAACCTTATGTTTTTTATTTACCTTTTATTACTCTCTTTAATTTTAACTGAGGTAACAAAATTTTAATTATTAAAATGGTATAATGTTTAATTATATGGGATAAATTTCTAGTAATTGGTAAATTATTATCTTTTAGACATTGAAATTTATAATTTGGAAAACTAAAATATTTTTATAATTTTTAAAAAATTTAATAAAATATTATTTTTATAAAATATCAATTGTGTCAATTTTTACACTATTTATTTCATTGGTTTTAAAAAAAATCCAAATAGAAATATAAATTTTATAAAATAAATCTAATAGTATTTTAATAGGTTATATTAAACTATACAAACCTTGTTTGACATAAATTATTGGAAAAAAGTATTTTTCTATGTATAACATCATTTAATTAATATTTCTCTTCACAAAATAATTAGTGTATCAATGTTGTGTCAATTTTATCGTAATAATTTAATATCAAAAAATTAGAAATAAATTCCCAATATGTAGATAATTTCATTATAATTTTTTATTCTATTTATTTTTGAAGTTTTATAATGTTTATAAGTACATTAAAATTATTACACTTATAAGAGATAAGAGAGTGACATGTTGTCACTTTCTTCTGTAATAATTATAATCACATCACTGTATTAGAAAAAACAATCCATTAAATGAATAAATTCCTATGATTGGGTGATTTTGGAAGAGTTTCAATTATCCATTAGGATTTTAGCAGGTGTTAGGGTAATTCTATTATCATTATCATATTGTTTGTTTTCCTAATTTACATGATTTATCTATATAATTGGTAAATAAAAATAATTGTAGTTACTATTCATAAAATCCAAAAAAATAAAAGTAAACAATTAACATAATTTCAATCCAATAATTTGAAATATAAAATCCATTTCCCAAAATTTAAAAAATAGAATTTAAATTAATTAATTTAAAATTAATTCTCATTTTCAAAGAGAGAAATCATTTTTTTAAAGTAAAAACAATCAAAAGATTGAGTTGGGTTTATATCGAATTTAAATGAGAAATTACATCCAATGACTAACATTGGAATAAATGATAAAAAGGAATCTAATTATACATTAAAAACAATTAAAATTATATCCTTTTAGTATAAATAAATCTGATGAAAATACAATTTTAAATTAAAATGTAGTATTTTTATCTATACATTAAAAAATGAATATTATTATAAATACACAAAAAAATTCAATAAAAGTAAATTTTTATGTACTTATACAAAATATAATGTTGATTTTATAAAAAAGAACTTATAAAAGTGTAAAATACTATATTTAAAATTCGATCACTATCAAACGGTGGTAATAAAAATATTTTTTAAAAGCACTCATTCTACCTGTAAAATTGATTTTTTTCTTATCTCATGTCAAAAAAACATATAAATTAATTTTAATCATTAAATTGAATATGTTACAAAAAAATCACTAATAAAATCAATATATAGTTATTTTATTATTTTATATAATGACTTATTTTATATTAAATAGTTTTTAAAGAGGTTATTTTTATTTATAAATTCCATTATAATGATTAGGTTATAATATTTAGAAATAAATTATAAATAGTTTTTGTAAAATGAAATAGATCAATGGAAATTAAAATTTTGTGCAACCCATGCCATGAATAGTGTTGCATATACTGCAAACTAAAATGGTGTTTCATATAACACATGACATAAATGAAATTAAAAAGGATATATCTCATAAAATTTAGGGGTGTTAGATTTTAACCCCATTAAAATGATTTTTTTGCACTAAATTCATTAGGGTTATAAAAGATTTACTACTTGAATGTTTCTTTCATAGAAACCCACATTTTAAAAAGAAATACTAAAACTATATTTTATAAAGGATAGATAGAAACAGAATGGTTACCCAAAGTAACTCATCACTAGGTTTCCACAAATGAGAACACAAGTGGGCAGGTAAAACATGAATATTGAAGAAAAATATAACCATAATGTACTCATGGATACTGATATATGATAAGGTTTGAAGAATTTTAATCGCTAAAAATGCATAAACCGACGATGATTTAGTAACCTTCTTATTAATCTAATAAAAAGGTACTAAGATAACATTTAATGTTTTCAAGCCGTTTCCATAAAGTAGAAGAATATTATAAGAAATACATACTTGATTTCAATAAATTCTCACAATTGGTAATGCCATGAACCATTTCTACTACATCTCTAATTAAAATAAATGAAGATGAATGTTTTATTCCTAAAGTGTTAGAAAATCATGTGATCTATAGATAGAATGATTGGCCATTCTATCTATTCCTACCATATGTATAACACAAATTATGAAATATGAATAAGTCCACCTATAGTGAGATAATAAAATTATCTAATAAACTTCAACCGAAGTAAATAATTAATCTATACATAACTGGATAACATTAAAATCCATCAAAAACTAAAAATATACAACATTTGAAAGAGGTGGATTAAATCATTTTAACTATTATCTCCCATGTGTCATAAGGTAGTTCTTTTTTTTCACATTCCAGACATGTGAATAGCTTAATCGTCCATTTTCTTAAGTCACGGTAACAACCTGAACTATCATATATCTTTATTGAAAACATTCATGTTTTCTTATTCTTATTTCCAAAAGGCTGTAATATTCATCTAAGATAGAATAAGCTACATGTAAATAAATCACTAAATAGTTACAAGGTAACTAATATCATAAAATTTACTTGTTCTTATCAAACATACATTTTATCCAAATATAATTATCTCATCATCATGTCCATATTAAGGGTTATCATTCCCCAAGTCACATGTTTTCCAAAAATGTCACCTTATTTCCTCAATTATTTATCATAGTTACGAGTACCACATATCATATATTTTCAAATACATGTGGAAAACCATAGTGTACCACTATATAGATATTTCATTATTTTGTATTACCATAAAATCAATTCTACCACATTATTCTTGAATCCCATTACATAAAAAATTAATCATTCCTGCACTTCATTTTCATATATAACATCATCAATATTGATCACATTTGATTTTCCTTTTCCATTATACATAAGATATTGTTGATTTTGATTATCATTGATCACCCTTGTATTAGGCCATTGATTATAATAATTCCCCATTTCCATGAACATGTATCATTGAATCAATGGTGCTTCATTCTATGTAGCCTTTTATCTATTAACGTCATTACCCTCCTTTTTATCATTAATACGAAACTGAACTATTCGATGACCTTATTTTCCACATTTAATACATTTTGTAGTCCTTTTAAGGTAGTTTCCACAATACTTCATTCAACACATCGAACATAAGGAAACACCCATACTATTTTCACAATTTCTTAGATTTTCCTTTGAACTCAATATTTCGTTCCATGTCAAAATCATGAGATTGATACGTAAATCCAACATCCATTTCGACCTTAATTGCACAACACACAATATCTTTTTAGAAACAAAAGTCTTTT
The DNA here is from genome assembly GCA_963277665.1 of Viscum album. Taxonomy (NCBI): domain Eukaryota; kingdom Viridiplantae; phylum Streptophyta; class Magnoliopsida; order Santalales; family Viscaceae; genus Viscum; species Viscum album. The sequence goes on from OY728165.1 coordinate 626,667,164, forward strand.
ATAACTAATGACATTCGCAGACATTGTTTTAAGCCATTGATGAATTGATATACATTACTTTTAGGATGGATGATAAATCCATATGTAACCCTTACAAGTCCATTAAAATTTTATTCATAAGTACCAATGGATTTATCATCCTTTTGCTTAATCTAATAAAACTCATTTTCAGTTTTTGTTCAAAGAATATAATGAATTTAATTTTTGAAAAATAAATTAGTGAACTCATCATATTCTATAGATTCAATTTTATCTTGTTTCCTTGTAATGTTGATTAGAGGCCACCATTCGTCCTCTTCACCTTATAAATGGTAAACACCAAAAATTACTTTTTAATGTTATGAATAGTGAAGGATATAAAATATATTTTCAATTTTACAAATCTATTGTTCATAAAAAAGTGGATAAGAAGAGACACTAAAAGAAAGTTTATTATACCTTATGAATGACTCAATAGAATATTGTTCCATTATATGTTTATATGTATGTCTAGAATGATTCATAAATTATTTATATATATATATATATATATATATATATATGAATATGGATTCCATCTCCGATTACATTTTTTTGTTTAGGCAGACAATAGTTGAATTTCCCATTGCATTTATCATTAACATGGTTCCTTCAGGTTCCAACCATTCTCTAAAACCCAAAAAGAATACTGTGAGGGGAAAAATAATACTAGGAAAACAACATAATCAAGGGGGTGTATTTTCAATCTCTAATATCCTAGGATTAATCCTAGGTGACTTAGGATCATTTCCATAATTATAAATGGTAACCCATAATTATACATATACTTAAGAAATCATTTTGAAATATCTTTTGGGATCTCACTAATGGTTTTGAATCATAGTTTCCAATGGTTGACTAATCCTTTACTCTGATACCAACTATAATAAACCAAGTCTGAAGTATATGAATATTAGCTATTTTTAAATGAAAAACCATTACATTTTACAAATGCACACCTCAGAACCATATTAATTTAGTGTCATTAGAAACATGTAATACATTATTACAACTTGTTAAATATCCTCAAAATATCAAATAATGATCTTCCCCTTATGTAATCCTACTTAAATAATTTCTATATAACATGATAAATAGAAACATAAGAAATGGTGCTCATAGATTCCCAGTAAGGATACACAAAAATATATGAAAATATGAATGTAAAAAAAATAACATATCTTTTGAATATAAAAATATTGAGTCATGAAATAATTCGTATCACCTAGTAAGAAATAAATCAAAAAGGAACATAAAAATTGATAACATTGAATTGGCATAAAACATGAACTTTTGGAAAATGATAATTCATAGAAAATCATTTCCATATAAGGAAATTCTTATATCCCTGACGATTATAGCGGACAGTGTCCATTACTGAACCAGGTTTACATGTCATTCCAACACTATATTACTAAACCATATTTATGTTTCATTCTATTCATGTCTATCTAATGAGATATAAATATTTACCCAATGCAATGGAGGGATATATAGGTCCCACCCATCTAATAATTAAATCATTCTTACATGTTCCACCAAAACCTAAATCATTCATCATAGCTTATTCCAAAAAATAAAATGGTTTTCCTAAACATCGTTCCATCATAACATAATCTATATAAAGTATAATTCCATAATTAAAATAATAAAATCATGTTAATAATATAGATAGAAACATAACCCTTTTTAAATAGCGTTATATTATATGGAAAATAATTTTTATGAAATTCTTGAACTTACTTCTTGGGGGTGATATCCTTCCTTCTACAAAAACGATTTCCTTTCTCAAGATTTCTTGAAATTTTGGATTAAAAGAATTTATTTGAGAATAAATATGTAATATTATAGATGATTCTTAATGTAAATAATTCATTATAAAGACGTAATAATTCTTGTATGTTGTATAAGTTAAAAAACATCCTCCTCATACATTGACGGAGAAGTCAAAAAGTACACCATTTGGTAAAAGGAAGAAAAATTCCTTGAAACCCATGTAGTAAAAGTCAAAAATGGTTAAAAATGAATTTAAAAATATATATAATAATATAAAATATTTTTTGAATATAGTTTTAGAAAACAAGGACAAGGATCATAAATATACCCTTAGTAAATTCTTCCATATAAACAATCTCGAATAAAAATAATATTGCAAAATTCACTCCTACCAGAGGTCTGATATCCTTAGTACGTTTCCAAACCACATGTATATTTTATAAAATAATGTTATTGACATATTATTGAATCAAAATCATTTTTATTATATCTTATATGATTATATTATCATCGATTGTTACTAACATTTCATTGTCACTCTTTATTCGGATATTAACAGCTTTATGATCTTAAGATAATATTGTCAGATACGTTTATGTTCGACTTAGAAAGTTAAAGTTATATCATATAAATAATGATATTATTATATTATATATCTTTTTTATTCTTTTAATTCATGATTATAATTTTTTTTAATAAAGTTCATGTTGAATGAATTGTATTGCATCGTGGAGACGGTAGGCCATACGTTTACACGAGTGACGATATCATCCACTTAATGGTTAAATGGTAACAAATTAGATGATATATTAACTTTGAAAAATATTTATCATGTTATATTCACTATTTACATCCATTATACTCTCCATTATACCCATCCAAATTATGAATTGTTGAATGAAAAATTAAACCACGTTGTGGAGATAGTAAGCCGTATGTACGAACGCAAGATGATATTGTTATTCATATGATGGATAAAAGGAGGTATAATATTTTACAATAATTATAATAACACAAAATAATAATGAATATACTAGATTTATTAAATTATTTTTAAACAACATTAGTAGAGAAAGTAGAAGAATAAAATCATTTTGAATGAGGTGATAAAACAATTACCTCTTCTTCATGTATCTTCTTTTGATTTGCACAAGAAGTCTCGTTATGACAGATTTAATCCAAAATTTTGATCTATATAATAAAGGGAGGGATTTTTTGAGCTTATTTTAATAGATTTTGTATGATCTGAGGGGCTTTAGAAGTGTCATTAAGCGGGAAGATGTGGTGGCCTTTTATAAGAGTGGAGAGGGACACTTTAGGAATGAATTGAAATATTATTTTATTATAAATTGACATTAGAATTATAATATCCCTATAGTGATTTATTTATATTATAAGATGATTATAGATCCAAATAATTTAATCAAAATATTTTTTGACATAAATTAATTTTATTTAAACCCTTTTCGTTTTAGTTTAACCATAATTAGTCTATTTAAATTTTAATTTAGGTAACTACATTATAATTATTAATGGGATATTTTATTTTCTTATATAGGGAAAATTTCAAATAATTGAACACTTATTTAAATTTTACACATTAGCATATCTACTTTGTAAATTTGAACTAATTTTAGGACTTTTAAATAATTTAATAAAATATCATTTTTATAAAATATCAACAGTGTCACTTTTTACACTATTCATTCAATTGAATTTAAATAATATCCAAATTAAGATATAACTTCTACACAAAGAATATAATAGTATTAAAAAATGTCATATTAAACTATAGAAATTGTGGATGACCTAAATTATTTCAAATAATATTTATTTTACTATTTATAAAATCATTTATTTGATATTTTCTTAATTAAATAATTATTTTATCACTTTTGTGTTAATATTTATGGTAATTATATAATAATTAAAAATTATAAATAAAATCGAATGATATAAATAATTTAATTATGTTTCTTTAGAATATTTATTTTCATTTCATTATAATTTATACCACTAAATTAAAATTATTATACTTATAAGATATTAGGGAGTGACATGTTGTCAGTTTATTTTTTTTAATTATAATTACATCACTTTAATGAAAAATAGTCCATTAAATGAATCAATTCCGATCCATAGGTGATATTGGTTGACTTTAATTAATCCAATTTGATTTTTTAAGGAGTTAGTGTAATTTTATTATCTTTAACATTGTGATTGTTACCCTAATTTACCCGATTTACCTTTAACTATATTAAAAAAATACTGTAGTTACAATTCATATTATCCAAAAAAATAAAATTAACCTATTAAGATAATTTGGAATCACCGATTAAAATTATGAAATAAATTTTAAAAACTCAAAACACATAATTTTGAGTCATTAATTTTAAATTAATTCTAATTTTCAAAGAGATAAAACATTGTTTTTTTAAGTAAAAACCATCAAAAGATTTATCCGTGTTTAATAATAATTTAAATGTGAAATTATATACAATTACCAAAATTTAATTAAATGATAAAAACAATAATTTAATTACATTTTAATCCCAATTAAATGGATTAACTTTATGTATTAATAAATCATTTGAAAAAGAATTATTTAATTAAAATAATGTATTTTCACTATTCATTGAAAATTGTATACTCTTAGAAAAAATACCAAAAAATCAACCAATATAAATTTGAATGTACTTTTTCTAAATAAATTGTATATTTTTCTAAAAAAATTACAAAAATGTAAAAAACTAGATTTAAAATGGTTTCTCCATGAAAACATTGAAAAACAACATTTTTATTCAACACACATTTAACCTGTAAAATGGAATTTTTTTCTTATATCTTGTCTATAAAATACAGAATATGTATTTTAAACAATAAATTGAATATATTACTTGTCTATTTCAATAATAAAATTCATAAAGATAGATTTTATTATTTTCTAGACTAAATTTTATCATTTGAATAGTGTTTTTTTAAATGTTAATACTATTAATACCCTCCATTATAATGACGATGTTATAAAATTTAGTTTTAAATTATACTCGGTCTTGAGTGAAATTGATTCTATCAAAAGAACATGAAATTGTGTAACATCAGACAGGAATTGTGTTGCGTATATTTCAAGCTAATACGGTGTTGTGTATAACTCAAGAAATCAAATAAATTAAAAAAATATCTTTCTAATAAAATGTAGAGGTGTTAAATTCTACCCACCCCCCCCAATTAATTTCATTATCAATATTTATTGGTGTTATAAGAGGATTAATACTTGAATGTTTCTTTCATAGAAACACACATCATAAAAAATAATATTATAACTTCATTTTAAAAAGTAATGATAGAAACATAAAGTTTACCCAAAGAAACTCATCACTAGGTTTCCATATAGAAGAACAATGGTGGGAAGTGAAAACAAGGATATGGATGAAAAATATGATAGTCATGTTCGGAAGGATTGGGATATATAACAAGGATTAGAGAATGTTAACAACCAAAAACCTGTAAATGTAAAATTATTTATGGGACTATCTAACTCATCATATACGAAGGTAGTATGATAAAATTTTATGTTTTCAGGATCCTTTCATTAATATTTATGAACATGGGATGATATATTTACTTTATTTTAGTACAATAACATCGTTTTTCACTCCTTGAACAATTTCCACTCCATCTCTTATTCAATGAAATGATGTTTAATTGTTCATTCCTAAAGTGTTAGCAGATAAAGCAATCCATAAATAGAATGATAATTTATTATATATAACTCATAAATTGTTTAACATAGATTATAAAATATGAATATTTCCACCTATACTGATATTATACATTAATCTAACAAACATTAACAAGAGTATAACATATTCAATCCATAATTTTATAACCATACCATTATTTCAAAAACATAAAATAAAAAAATTGAAAAAGGTTAATTAAATCGGTTTAACATTTTTATCCCATATATCATAAGTTAGTTATTGGTTTTAACATTCCAAACATTTAAATTCTTTAATCATGTATTTTCATGATTCATGGTGACAACCTAATCTATCAGAAACCCATATTGAAAAAATTCATCTTTTCTTATTGTTATGTTCAAAAGGCTATAATATTTATCTAAGATAGCATAACCTACATGTCAATAAATACTTAACTAAATTTACTTTGTCCTATCCAAATACCTTTAGGATACTATAATTATATCAACATATTGGTCATATTATGGGTCACCTTCCCTAAATCATGGATTTTCCAAAAACATCGCTAATTACCTCAATCACTATTCATGGTTAATAGTACCACTCAACATATACTTTCAAATAATTTTTGAAAACCATAGTGGACCACTAAAAAGATATTTAGTTATTCCATAGTACCATAAAATCCATTCTACAACATTATCTTGATAACCCTTTTACAAATACACTCAATCCTTCCACCACAGAATTTTCATACTCAACATCATCAATATTGATCACATGAGATTTCACACTGTATTTGGACATAAGAGGTTTTTTAAGTCATTTATCATTTATCACCTTTGAATTAGGGAATTGGTTAACAAAATTCCCCATTTCCATTCACTGGAAGCATTGAATTGTGGGTGGTTCATTCTCTATATAATTTTCCCTATTAACATAATTTTCTACCTTTTTTACGATCACTTAAACATTAACATTCTTCATGACCATCATTTACATACATAAAAAAACATTTTCGATTCCCTTTAAAACAGTCTCTAGTATGTTTCTTTCCACACATTGAGCATAAGGGAGCACTCATATTCATCACACCATTTTTTTAAGAGTTTCTATTGATCTACATATTTAGTTTCTTTTCAAAACTATGATATTGATATGTTACACCAACTTTTATTTCTACATTGATAGCATAAAACACAATATCTTCATAGAAACTAAAGTCCTTTATACCTAGCAACCATTGAAGACATGGTTTTAAGCCACTACATAATAAATATAATTTACTTTTAGGTTAGATAATAAAGCTAGAAGCATACAATGCAAGTCTTGTAATATTTTCCTCATATGTAACAAGGGATTCATCATCCTTTATATTAATCTCACATAACTCCATTTCCATTTTTGTTTGAATATTATTAGGAAAATAATAATTTAAAAATAAGTTCTTAAACTCATCAAATTACATAGATTCAACTTCTTCTTATTGCTTCATATTCTTGATTTGAGTCCACTACTAGTCCGCTTCACCTTCGAAAATATATATTGACAAAATTACTTTTTCTTGTTATAGAAAAATAAAGAAGGTAAATATATTTTCAATATAACTTTTTCATTTTTTAGCAATAAGTGGATCAGAAGACCCACTGGAAGAATGTGGTTGTTTCCTCTCAAAGGACTCAAAAGAATTTTGTTCACTTCTCTGCTCATTCGGATGTCCAGAATGATTCATAACATATGTAAGTATAGTGAAAAGATTTTTCATTTCGTCTCCCATAACATTTTTTTATTCAGGAAGAAAATTGTTTCATTTTTTATTTCACTAATCATTAACATAGCCCCCTAAAGTTTTATCCATTGTATAAAACAAAAAAAGAATAGTGTGAGAGGGAAAAATCATACAACAAAAACAACATAATCAATGGGGTGTATTTTCAATATCTAATGGCATAGGATTAATCCTAGGTTATTCATGATCATTACCATAATTCTAGGACTATAACCTATATTTATACATATCCTTAGGAAATTCCACAGAAATACCTCTAGGGTTCTCACTAAAGTTTATGTATCAAAGCATCCAAATAATAACTAAACATTTCCTCTGATACCAACCATTACTACCAAATAATTTCGTTTAGGTATATTACATATTTTTAGATTAATATTCAATAAATTTTACAAATTCATTTATGAGGACTATAATAATTTAGTGCGTGAGGAAAAATGGAGTCCATTCTTTTAACATCTACAATATTATCAAAATCCCCCATAAAGATATTCTCCTTTAGTACTCCTTGATAAATAATTTTTATATAACATGAGTAATTGAAACATAATAATGGGGGGGAATAGATGCTCGGTAAGGGTGATCAAACAATATATGAGCATATGGATGTAAAAAAACATGAACATAACTTTTGAATATATAAATTTTGTGTCATAAAATAAATTTTAGATTTTTGTAAAGGATAAATAATAATGAAGAATAAACCATGATAAACTAGAATTTCCCTAAAATATAATCTTTTGGAAAACAAATAAGCATAGAAAATCATTTTCATATTTCCCATGGATCATATCAAAGACCATAATAGTGACCTAGTCCATTATAAAATTCGGTTTACATGCCTTTACAGCCCTATATTATTGAACCAGATTTAATTTTAATTACAGTAATGTCTATATCCTGAGATATAAATCATTACCCAATGCATTGGTGGTAAATATTGGTCTCACCCATCACATAATTAAATCATCCATAACTGATCGACAAAATCATAAATAATTTATCATATCATAACCAAAGATATAAAATAGGGGTCTAAAACATCATTACATTATAACATAATCCATATAAAATCACATTCCATAATTAACACAATAAAATCATAGTAATAATAGTTTTAGAAATATAACCCTATTAACAGAGCATCATCTTATATGTAAAATAATTTTGATAAAATTCATGAACATAATTCTTGAGGATAATATCCATTCTTCTTAAAAATTGTTTTCTTCTCTAAAAATGCCAAAAAATATTAAAAATATAATATATTTCAATATTAACATGAAATATTATAGGGGAAGATTCATGGAAATAAGGTGTCATAAAGTTATAAAAATCTGTCCATGCCCTATAAGTTTAAAAACATTATCCTTGCAATTTTCCAGAGAAGTCAAAAGGTACTTCGTATGGTAAACGAAAGAAATATTACTTACAAAACAGGTTGTAAAATTAAAAAATGTGTAAACATGACATTAAACATAAATAAAATAATAGTAAAAATTTATTGAAAACATTTTTTTAAACAAGGATATGGATGATAAATATACCCCCAATAAATTATTACATATAAACTATCTCAGATAAAAATGTGATTGCAATGTCATCCTCTACCAATGGACTGACATAATCTGTATGTTTCTAAACCTCATTTATAATGAATTAAATAATTCTATTTACTTATTACATAATTATAAAAAGAAATTATGATATCTTATATGATTATATTATCATTTGTTTGTTAGTAACATTTCATTGTCAATCTTTCTTCAAACATTAACTTCATTATGTTGTTATGTATGTTTTATCAGATAAGGTTTTTTACACTTATTAGGTATTATTTTTATCATTAAATAATGATATTAGTTTAGTGTTTGTCACGAACCAACCCGGGTTGGCCTGGAACCGGTCACCTGAGCCGGTCCGCAATATGTCTAAAAAGGGCGTTCCCAATCCCCATGGCTAGCAACTAGTGTCGGTCATCAAAATAAACATGTTGGGAATGATTTTTGACCATAAAAGATGAATAAACATAAACTAAAAAAAGAAAATAAATAATGAGAAAAACCAAAATAGGGAATGAGAAGGGGGTATAGGCTCACCTAAGGGGTTCACACACCAAAACGGAACGATATTTGATCATTATATGGTGTGAACGGCACGTCAAAACTTCTCCTGGTGAACTAGGTTGCATGAACAAGAGAGGGGAGGGAAAACCAAGTTGCGCGAGCTGGGGGGAAGGGCGCCACACGAGGGAGGGAGGCCGGTCGAATGGTCACCGCACCGGTAGAAGGGGGAAGTGGTGTCGGAGGCCTTTCACTTGTGAAGGGGTTTCACGGGCAGCGCGATACATGGAGAGGGGAAGAGTCGCGCGACACCACAAGCGGGGGAGGAAGAGAGAAAGGGGAGAAAGGAGATCGAAAAAAGAGAGAAAATAGGGGAAAAAATAAAGGAATAAGAGAAAATAAAAGAAAACAAATAATATGAATATTAATCATAACTTAATTATAATTATAATGAACATGATAATAATAATATTAATAACCCTAAAAATAATAGTATTATAATTAAATTTTTTTCATTTATTTATTTTTAATTCCTTTTGATTTTAATTTAATAAAATTTTAAACATTAAGAAACCTAAATAAAACTAAGGATAAATAAATAAATAAAAATAACTATGACAACAAGATACCGGTTCGGGGTGTGACAATTATCCCCACAACAAAATCTTTCAGCCCCCAGAAAGTCACCCAGCCCAATCAAGGGATCAAACATGAGTTTGAAGCTGATGGAGGCCAACAAAATCATGAATTCAATGTGAATTTTCACTCCAATTGTAACACCCGACCAACATTAAGGGTAACTGTAAAGAGAAGAGCACTCAAGAAATGAGGAGGGTTCTCCCCACCACAAGAACCCAAATAGCACAACAATCGTTGAGACTCACAGCATGAGAAAACTCTTGAAATACTAACTTGAATCAAAGAAGAAACCACCACCAAGGACGAAAACTCCTATATAGACCAACCTTTGAAAAAGGCATTATTGGATTCATGGTGGATCTCCCCACCATTTATGAACCGAGCAGCTTAAACCAACCAGAATTGACCAACACGAGAACTTCCAACCCAAACCAGAATCCACTGACACATGAGAAAACCTACAAAACAAATCTACCAAAAAACAAACTTAACGATGACTCATAATTTCCACTATATATTGGCATCTCCAAAACGAGCTTGTACTAAAACAAAACGGGTCACACTTGAGGAGGTGTAACTTCTGAAATTACCAAAAAGAAGAGATCACCACACCTTCATAAAAACATAGTGGGATATTCAATGAATAATGACCACAATGAGAAAAAGATACCATTACACATCTTATAGAAAAATAGAACCTTCAAATAAGGGAGAGCTACAATAAGAAAATTCAGACCGTCCCCATTTCAGCATTAGAGTCAAAAATTAGACAATGCAGCCCCACACCCAATGATTTCTGACTATGTGAAGAGCTTCACTCTGAGACCAATGGCTGGAGCTCTGATGTCTTGAATAATCTGATGCCCTACAGTCTGGAGCTGAAATCCTTTGGTCAAGACTCCTACTGACTAAGCTGCAAGTGGAACCTCTCTATTTGTCCCAGATGGCCACACTGACAGCAAGCCTCCAGATGATAATGAAAATGCAACCTAAAGTACCCAAACCGATCACACTAGAAGCAAACAAGATGGTGGACCAACTAATAGAAGATATAATTGACAAGAATACTTTTCCAACCAAGGTTCTTCCGATTCACATTCACCAAATGGGGAGCCATCCCAAACACCAAAAAGTATTTTTCCTTGAACCATAGATAAATACCCCACACAAGAAAATCTTTAATTGATTACATGATGCTACATTCAGTGAAAAGAGAATAAACCCCTCAAAATGTCCAACATAAGACTTTACCATTTATTGGCCTTGTTGGACACTTACAAGCTCTACACCTTTCCTTGCATTCACTTTCTCAGCTATAAACCATCACATGATAATGTTCGTAAACACCTTCCAAGAAATATCATCATACAATGATGCTTGTATTTCTCCTACACTAATCCAAAGTTAAAATCTCAAAAGAACATGAACCAGCACAGACTCTCAGAGCATTTAATGTTTTCAATAACTTGAAAACACCAACTATTTCACCAGGCAAGTATTCTACATTCTATAGATCATGATCACTATGAAAGACAGAAAACAACTGAAAATAATTCAATTCCTCCGCACCTCTAAGAGTCTGGGTAGAACCAACAACTATAAGAGGCTCACTAGAATATTTTGGGACATTTCTGGGTAGCATACCCAAAAAAAAGAGGCACAAATCTAAATCAAAACTCGTCATAAATCAAAATTCCACACCTCATTCACAAACAAAATCTTAAACTCAAATCACTATTCCAACCACAAATTCTATATGTCACAACCAAGAACCCGCAAAAAAGATACCAAACATGAAAAGATAACACTAAAAAATTTCTCACACTTTTCTAAACATTTGAAAAACCCTTTTTGAAAACAATTTTTTAGTAAAAAAATAACTTCTATATCCACCATTGGAATCCCATGAAGTCTAACACATATATATCCCTATGCTAGCTCAAGACCCCATCCACCTATATCCCCAATTTCTCCACCTTCCACATGCGCACATCAATGTATGTGATCACTCATAGGGATACCAAGGGTCAATTCAAGACACTTTTCACTTCCAAAACAGACCATTCAACACAAATCACAAATTCCCAACCAATTTGTGAAAGTCACTTATCATTAAAGAAACACATTTCAAAATTCCAAAAGGTTTTCCATTTCAAAAACCATTTTCCACTCCCACAACCAAATTCCCTTTTCAAAAAAAAAATACACAAAAATAGATTTTCATTTTTGAGATTAGTCGAGTTAGTCAAAACTAATCCCAAACAAAACACACATAAAAACATCCATAAATAAGGAACTAGTGGTTATACCCACCCAGTAAGGTGGCTTAGCATGCCATTCTCAAAGAGAGCATCAACCATAGGAAGCATCATGAACCATGTGCTTGGGCTGTACATGGGTCACTACTCCATGCAAGTCTTTCATGTAACACTGGCTCACTTCCTTGGTCATCCCTCATCCACACAGACCAATCCAAAAAGAAAATTCAAATCCCAGACTACCCCTGGAAACTTAGGTCTCAATATAGGAAATGGTTCATGAAGTCCCTTCTGCACCTACCTCTCGAGTCCTGACACACCTCTTCACCAAGCTACCTATCACCCCAAATAACAAGGTCCTCCTCTGATACCATTTTTTCACGAACCAAGCCCGGTCGTCATCCAACCCGATGCCCAACCTAGTCCGCGACATGGCCTGAAGGGCGTTACTGATCCCCATGGGCTGGAAACATGTGACAGGAATCACAATAAACCAGTTGGGAATGATTTTGTCCCATAACAGATATGAATGAAAATAAACTAATAAAGCAGATAAATAAATGGAAATAAACCAAACAACTTGGCATCGGAAAATATAATTTAAGAAGCGATGTGACATACCTTAGGTGACCCCGTGGGTCACCGCGAAACATAAGCCACACTCGATCCCGAATACAATCCAAGGTCGAAACCTGCAACTACATGTAAAGTAGGAAAGATCACCGAGATTCTCATTAGGAATGCCAAAATATAACCATGTCCTATGCCCTCTTCTTTAGTAAGAAATACTATTATGCCAGTTTGAAAATAAGATATTATAGAATAATGTTTCTTATTGTTTTCAAATTCAAGTAATGAGTTTGTATTTTAATGTAAAGCATTTTACTCACACTACATTTTCAAAATAGGCTCAAAGCATGCATTTACATTTCAAAATGAAATGAAACCAGTTTGGATTAAAATATGGTTTTCAAAAACAATAAATCAAGTATGAAACAACTAAAAATAATGTTACATCGCAAGCAGCATGTCACAGATGAGCACCATGGGTAATCCCTATAGGTAAATAGCACAGGTGGGACCCTAGAGACCTCATACCTCAGTGAAAGGTGGTTTGTAAGACCACGACCCTTAGTAAACGTGGCTAGGAAGGCCATGACCCTCAGAAAATGTGTCTTAGAAGACCACAACCCTCAGAAATTCATATGTTTAGTTAGTGTTGTTGCGTCAATCCTTCTAGAAGAACCGGGAATGACCCCTTCCATGTCATCTAGTGTACTAGTCCTAGTCACCCACCTAGATACCCATGTTTCCCATTGTGATATATTTCATGTGGTGGTGAGTTTTGTTTATTAAGAAAATATATAAGTACATAACAATCTCTTTATCTAAAACCCATTCAACCTCTCACCACCGCTCTCCCTCCTTAAGCACATTCCCCCTCTTTACATCACACAACCATGAACACGCCTTCACACTAGGTACATATGACAAACCACACATTAACACTTGAATCACATTTTTCAAATTATGTGGAATGTCTCAAGAGGGGTTTTCCATTTTCGCAAACCAATCTCAAAGTTCCAAATGGGCCTCATCACTTTAGAAAGAGTATTCATCATTTTAGAACACATAAATGTACTATATAATTAAAACAAGCGTAAAAAAACACTTAAAATGAAGTAATACTTTTAAGGAGATCAAACCATCCTTTAATATGGTGTTCACACCAAAAAACTTTTTTAAAATCACTTTGGAACCCCTTTTTAAAAATAATTCATGTCGATACACTTTCATAACAAAATCGAACGAAAGACCCCACATCTTTTGGAAATACACATTTCATGTTCAACCCCAATGAAACCACTTTTTAAGAACCACAACCATATATATATAGTGCATATAGGTTTCAAATAATAATAAAAGGAAATAATTTTAGTGATAAATAAAGAGAAAATGGAAATTATAATTAATGATTTGGGCATAGGGGACCTACCTCAAACTTGTTGCTATATGTCGATGACCATTCGAACCGACACTTTCCACATACACGCACATGCATTTATATATATATATGTACACACTTATATCTGCATTGCACATATTCACTGTGCTGTTATGGAATATGTACAAATAGAGAATATATATATATATATATATATATAGGACTTACCCTATGCATGTACATGTTGGATCCCTCGACACCTGTGGCCCAAAACCATCAAAGAATGGCCCAACACACTACACATTTAACTTAATAATGCAATTAAACACATAAATGATCCATAAAATGTTTCAAAATAACACATCAAGGATTCTAACCAATGACATTCCACTTACATAACTCATAAAACCCATTGAAAATATTAAAACAAAAACACATAATCAATTTAGCAATTTCCTATGGCTAATTAATATCGTCGCATAAACCGGATCCAATCCCACAACATGCATTTCATTTTTTAAACCATTTGAAATTTGAATTTAGAAATACCCGACAACTCAAACATGCCATGTTATGAATTTATCCTTAAAAACCTACACCCAAACCCATTTTCTCCATAAGTTCCACTGAAAACGTGATTTCCACCATTTGAAAAACTATGTAAACCACTTGTTCAATTTAAAAAACACCTAAATGAAGCACAATAATGTTCTTACACGAAATGTGCACCCAATTTCACATTAATAAACCAGTTCCAACCCAAGATCGTATCAAATTCTTTCAAAAACCACTTTCGCACCCTTTATAAGATTTAATAAACCACTTAAAAAATTTATGAAGAAACCCCAAGGAGTATTACCTAACAATGAAGACAAACACCCAATAAAAACATATTTTCAATCCAAATAAACAACAATAACATGATAAAATAGAATTAACAGCCCTTGTATGACATAATAAACCAACAACAATCTTTACAAAACACAACGAAAGTATCAATATTGGTTTTCAAAAAAACAAAACATTCATATCAAATAAAAAATCTAATAAACACATTAAAATCATATCAAACCTCAAGTAAAACTATATTCGAACCATGTAAATAAATAAATGAATATGCCAAATTAACTAATTAAGAGAATTAATTCATCAAACAACACTAATACGTGGGAATGCTTACCTTCGGTGTCAAAAATTCGGAATTTCAATGAGAAATTTCAATTCCCATACATTCTCACCAGGAGGGACAAAAGATGAACCCTATATAAAAATAATCAACCAAAAAGTGAACCCCTAAACACGTTAGGGTTTGTCCAAGTTAGGTGCACCCCATGAAATCTAACAAAACACCCAAATAGGGGAATGTGAATGGAGAATAAGCTCACCTAAGGGGTTCGCACACCAAAACAAGAGGATATTCCATAGTCATGGGGAGAGAACGACATGTCAAAGATTCTCCTGGTGAACTAGGTCACACGAACAAGAGAGGTGAGGGAAGGACAGGTTGTTCGAGCAGGGGGGGAAGGCCGCCACACGAGGGAGGGAGGCCGGTAGAATGGTCGTCGTGCTGGAGAATGGAGGAAGAGGTGCCAAAGGACTTTCACTGGTGAAGGGGTCATGTAGGCGGTGCAATACAGAGATAGGGGAAGTGTATCATGACCCAGCAAGAGGGGGAGTAATAGAGAAAGGGGATAAAGGAGAAAAAAAAAGAAATATAAAAAAGAGGGAAAAAATAAACGAATAAGAGAAAATAATGTAAAACAAATAATATTCATATTCATAATAATATAATAATAATTATAAGAAACTTTATAATAATAATATTATTATCTATAATAATAATATTATTATTATTAAACTTTTTGGCATTTATTTATTTTTATTTCCTTTTGATTTTAGTTTAATAAATTTTTTAACATTAAGAAAACAATATAAAAATAAGGATAAATAAATAAATAAAAATAACTCTGACCGAAAGATACCAGGTCAGGTTGTGAAATTGTATGTCATATTTATTCATTCCATTAATAAATATAATAGTGTTTTAATGAAGGTCATGTTGAATCAATCGATCACATCGTGGAGATGGTAAGTTAAATGTATGCACCAACAATGATATCATCAACTTAAGGGTTAAATGGTTTGGAATTGGATTGTATATTAATTATAATTAATAATTATAATGTTATATTCATTATTTAAATCTATTATACTTATCATTATACACATGAAAATTAAGTATCGCTGAATAACAAATTACACCATGAGTTATAGATGGTAAGCTGTACGTACGCACGCATGGTGATATTGTTATTCATATGAGTCGTAAAATGAGGTATAATGATTTACCATAATTATAATAACATATCATAATGTATAAGATACTATTTTTATTTATATAGTGTCAATACAACATAGGAATGGTAATTTGAAGAAGGAAATAATTTTGAATCAAATGATAAAACAATTTTTGGTTTTTCGAGTATCTCTTTTTGTTTTGCACAGAATGTCTCCTTAGTATGGCTTTTTTTCAAAAACTTTCATCTCTAGAAGACATGGTGAAATGTTGGGAGCTTATTTGATCAGAATTTGGATGATCTAAGATTCTTGAGACGTGTGTGTAAGTGAGTATATGTGGTGGCCTTTTATAAGAGGGAGGAAGGGAACTTTAGGAAAGTCTTGAAATATTATTTTATTATAAATTCATTTTATAATTATAATACATCCAAAGTATATTATTTAGTTTATAATAGAATTTTAGTTCCAAATAATCTCATACAATAATTTTTTGACGTGTATTTATTTTATTTTATCCCTTATCTTTTCAGTTTGTTTTTAATTACTCTCTTTTAATTTTAATTTAGGTAACAACATTTTAATTATTAAGAGGCTCTTAAGTTATATTATATGGGGTAAATTTAGAATAATTATACACTGAATTAATTTTTTTACCTCAAAATATCTACTTTTATATTTTAATATTATTTTAGACTTTTAAATAATTTAACAAAATATTATTTTTGTAAAATATCAATACTGTTAATTTTTACACTATTCAATTCACTGAATTTAAATACAATAAAAGTAGAAATATAATATAGAAAAAAATAATATAATAGTAATATAACATGTGATTTTAAACAATAGAAATTTTCTATGATGTAAATTATTTCAAATAATAATTATTTTTCTATTTATAATATCATTTATTGGATATTTCTCTTAATAAAAAAATTATTGTATCATTATTGTGTCAACATTTATGGTTAATATTTAATATCTGAAAATAATAAATAAATTACATGATGTAAATAATTTGATTTCCCATCTGGAAACTATTTATTTTTGATGTTTTATCTTGTTTATAACTACATTAATATTATTATACTAATAAGTGATAAGGGAGTGAAATATTGTTAGTTTCTTTTGATTTAATTATAATTACATCACTTTCATGAAATGAAGTACAATAAATGAATCAATTTTGACCCTAAGGTTATATTGGTCTACATTTATTCATTAAATAGGATTTTTAAGGAGTTAAGGTAATTTTATTATCAATATCATGTTGTTTATTTCCCAAATTTAGCTGATTTTCCTTTGTGTGGTAAATAAAATTTACCATATTTACTATTTATAATATCCAGGAAAATTAAAGTAACATATTACCATAATTTAAATAGATTAATTCCAAATATGGAATCTAATTTTTATAATTCAAAACACCTAAGTTATAGTAATTAATTTAATATTAATTCCATATGTCAATGTGGGAAAACAAGTTTTTTAATGTAAAAACCATCAAAAGAATGATTTTCATTTATATCTAATTTATATGTGTAATTACTTCCAATTACCAACATTGTATTATATTATCAAAACATAATATAATTATACATTAAAAAAAATAAAAATGATAACCTATCTGTATAAATAAATTAGATGAAAACGCAGTTTTAAATTAAAATGAAATAATTTTTGCTATTCACTAAAAATGAATATTATCATTAAAATACAAATAATTAATCCAAAATATGTTTTTATGTCCATATTTCCAAATAAAATTTATTTTTTCAATAATAACTTATAAAAGTGTAAAAAACCAGATTTAAAAAAGGTTCTCCATCAAAAGGCGGTAAAACTTTTTTTTTAGAAAAATGTTGATTTTATCCATAAAATATATATTTTTCATTTATCAAGTATAGAAAACATATAAGATGAATTTAAAAAAATAAATTTAAAATATTACTTATATATTTCAATAATAAAATCTATAATGCGTGATTTTATTATTTTATAGACACACTTATATTCATTATATAGTTTTTTAGAAAGAAGTTATACTATTTATACCCACCATTATAAGGACTAGGCTATAATACGCAGTCGTCACCTATAATCAGTCTTTCCTGAAATTAACTCTATCAAAATAACTTTAAATTATGTGTATCAAAAACTATGAATAGTGGTGTGTATACTACATGCTAAGATGGTGTTGCATATAACACAAGACATCAAAGAAATTTAAAATAATATATCTCAAAAAATCATGGGATGTTATCGAATCGATAAATAATATGACACATGATTAGTGGGCCTAATACTACTCATATCCTGGACACTTCAGGGTAATGTAAATTGGTTAATAAAATTACTTTTACAGTTCTTCAGGAATGATTTATTTTCTGACCAGATTAAGAGATTATATTAATATGTATGATATAAAAAATCTCAAATTAACTAATTTTAAACATAGAATGATGTAAGATGAGCTATGGATGATATATCTTGTTCTATGAGGGACATTTTCATGACAAAAATAATTTTAGGATAATATGAATGATAAAAATTAGTATCCTCTAAGAAAAAGTAAACAAGGGAAATCATAGAATATGACTACTTATAAGAGTACACCATCTTAAGGAATGGACTATCCTACAATTATGCTCTAGTAAATAGTTGTGAATTCCTTACAAGATTATTATACTGGCCACCATAGTGTATCTTGGATTTTTTATGAGTATTTATTGACAACCATAATGTTATTATTATTGATGGATACTTCGTGTAGTGTGATTATTGAAAACCATGTTGATTATTTAGAATATATAATTCTATTTAATCATCTATTAAGTGAAATTGGTGTGATTCATGTATTTGAATAACTATTTAAATATAGACATAAAATTTATATAATCAAATTCATAATACACAGAAAAATATAATTTTTGAGAAATAGATGAGTGTGGGGACAATGACACATAGAAATCGTCTAGAGAACAAAACATCACTATAATAGAAAAAGACAATAACGGTTCATATTCATCATCCTATGAAAATTAATTACAACTATATAAAAGGAATGATATGGTTAATGATACTAAAATAATAATTCCAATTTTTTGAGAAGAATACAGAACCGAACCCCCACTAACAGTGCATTTGAGAATGATATTGGTATTGAGAAGCAGTATGTCTTCCTATGAGCCATAGGCGAGGAGTAGTTCAAAAATTAGGTTTGATTGCCATAAACAAGAAATCACTTGAAACATGGGTGGGAAAGATTTCAATTATTCTTAATCCCTATTTGGGCATAGTATATTCCACAGAGAGAAGACATAGAGGGGAATAAGTCCAACACACACCATCAACGTTGAGGCCAACTAGTAGTGGGTAGACAGGAAGGTGCATTGCAAGATACACTGCTGAAAGGAATTGAGAGGGTTATAAATGTGTATCTCTATAATACCTATGAGGAGAAGTTTTAGTGTTTACCAACATCTTAATTATAAATAAACATCTCAGTAGTGTATCTAGGTTTATGAAAACTGAGGGACAAGAGACAGATGTGTGTGGGGTGAAAAATAATGTGCATGTATTTAAGATCGTTGGATTTCATTTACTAACATATCATTTTATTTATAGTGAATCATTTTTTTATTTTTTATTTTTCTATTATACCCTAAATATGGTCACATGGTCCATTTGGGGTTTTTTCGAAAGGAAGAGTTATTAGGGATATATGTTTTTTGCAAGCTAATTTCACAACATGAAATTGAGTTTCATGACATGTATGCAATACATGACATGTAATTCCCTCGATAATACAAATAATTTTATATAAATGTTTATTCGTAGGGGAATACCCTGATGCAAAATGTAGTTTAATGAATTTATAAATCCTGTAAATTATTGTGTCCCATTTCTAAAATAAATGGCATGGAATTAATTTTTAAAAAAGGACTCACCCCCACTTATTCTCTCTTGTTGGAGAATCCATTTGATCATAATCTAGGATCCATCTGTTGTTTTCCATTCATACTTTTATTCCTCTTTCCTATGTCCTGTTGGATTCATGCTGTTGATTTACATATCCCTCTTTCAATTTTTCACATTCTTCATCTCCTCTAACGAGTTATCATGGGGCAAGCTATTATGCCTCATTTTCATGGAATACATCAGTTTATCCATTTTTCTCTAACCCATGATGAGTTGGGACCTAATACTAGATATGTGTTCTAACACCTGTATACATTATCTAGTCTATACCATTTCACTTATGGTATGGTTGTTCAATATATTTTTACCAATGTTCTACACATCAGTATTTTCGGTGTCTCCACTAAAACAAATTTAATAATTGAGTTTAATTAATTGGACCCTACTAGGGATTCCTACTAATGCATTTTTATGTTTATATGACATTGTAATTAACCCATACAACTCATTGGGTGTGTCCTCATATTTTTCCATATTATACTACCCTATTGTTTGAATGTGAGCTCACCAATTTTATTTGGACACTTAATGGGAATTAATTTAATTATGAAAGGTTGTGATAGTATTTATTTAACTTTTCATTTACAAATGAATGTAATTAATTGTATTTAATTAGTGGGTGATGGTTGATTCCTTTTTTATTTGTTATGGAGTATGATTAAAATGGATATATGGTTTATAATAGAAATGATTAATGGGTTGTAATAAAAAATTTTGTATAATGTAATTTATGAAGGGATTATTAAGATAATAATTGTAGTTGATTACCTAGAATATCTCCATTGATTTTGATCCAATTGGATTCCATGGTATTTTTTATGTGGATCCATATTGATAATGGTTTTTGTTTCCTTGGATGATCTCATTAGATCCTAATTACATTGGATTCCATGGATATTTATCATACAATGTTTTATATTAATTATAGTAGTGGAATATTTGGTATTTAATACCATAGAACTTGATTCCATGGGATTCTATGAAAATTTTATCCTACTGGATCTCGCACGATTAGACCTGCATTGGACATTATCTCTTGACATACTCCTTGGTCTCTTAAAAATTTTCTGTATTGTTTCTGTCAAGATGATCCAAGAAATTATTTGGATGTCTTGTAATTCTATAAAATGGATTCAGACATTCATGGTGTGGAACTAGATTACATGAGTGTGACCATTGTGGATGTTGAAACATGGTTACACTATATGGATATTGTGGATATTTTTAAATGATTACATATATATCTGGTATGAGTGTGTTATTTTAATTATAATACTAGATATTACCACAAATATTTATTTATGCATTATAGTTTACCTTGTTTATGGGATCTTACCTATTTCTCATATTGATCTCTGTATTTCTACACAAGATCTCATCTTCTCAATTACATACTTCCATTAATTTTATACATGTGATATTATGTACTCTTCTTCTTTTTTTAAATTTTACAAATTGGACTTGTAATGGAACCTATTTGTTGACAAATTCAAGGTGTTATCTCATACCATATTCTCACCGAGATTGGGTACCTCGAAATATTTCAACGATATAGGTATGGTTTGGGGAAATATCAAACATTATGATTCTTGATATGTTCATTTTATATGTGCAGGGGTGCACAATGCAGATCTATTATTGTAATTTTATAATGAGATAGTTCCCTTGGGTATTTTTTTTAACATTGGATAATTTTATTATATTGGGATGACTATTTCCATGTATTTTAGGACATTTTTAATAGTGACATGACATGATCATTATATTTTATCAAATACTACTATTGGTAGTATTATAATTACAGTTTCATGATGTATATTCTTATTACTATTCAGATATTTGATTTTATTCCGCTGCATGGATGTTATGATTATTTCCACTGTACTACACTCATACATAAGGTAATAGTCTCCCCACACAAACACGAAATGAAATCTGTGATAGTAAGAATCCTCAGACATATGGGGAGGTGTGCTTGAGGCCTTGTGATCCACCATCTTAGAGAATAATTTAGTTTCTCCCAATTCGAGAAGAAATAATGTCATATTAGAGGCTTATTTTTATTCACTATTTTAAGATAATTGACAAGGAATTAAAAATGATTTGGAATTTGGAAATGATCTATTCCATGGAGTAATTATTTACATACTTGAAAAATCATAATTACCTAAAATGAAACATATTTTTATGTATTTTTACAATTATGGTTGATTTTCTTCAACCATTAGTTGGCATTCTTGATTTTTGGCGTTGATTATTAATAATTATTTTTATACTTTTCTTAATTATATTTGGGTTTCCATATTGTGCATCATTTTATTAACATTACATGAATCAAATTCAATGCATTATGTAGCCAAATATGGAACATTTCATCAGTGACCATTGGTCACCTTGAGTATATTGTGTTATGGAATGAATAAATGGAAGTGAAATGTAAGAAAATGGTTCTTCCTTTGACATAAAGATCATTACTTTTCAGTTTGAACATTATAAAATGGGGTAAAAGAGGTCGAGGGGCCTGTTATAGGCCTGTTGCATGATGTGAATAGGAATTACACATTTTGTACTTATATTTCCATGTCGGGTATAGAGTGCTACACACCAAGTAATGCCAGTACATGGCCGTGTAATGGTTTAGCCAAGAAATTGTTTGGACATGAAATGTAGTCTTAAAAATAGGTAGTATAGTTTTTTTAATTATTAAGTTGTGTAGGACCATCGTTTTTTTGTAGGGAAATAATTGACTCACATTCATCATAAGGAATTCCCTAAAAATCCTAACAAGTGTTTGGCTCCGAGTTCATCATTCGATCTCTGATTCGAACATCATCTGATTTGTGGGATTCCCCTTGGAGAGATCTAGGTTTCTCTTGAGAATTTATTTCTATTTTATTCTATCAATCATTTTTTAAGGATAATTACTTATAACTATTTCTTATATTTACCCTATTCTAGGTTGAATCGAAGCACAATGCTGGATGAGGAGAGTTGTAAAACAATGAGGTAGGTGGTCTTGTACCTTTCGTGAATTGTCACATTGTTTATATGTGTTGGACTGTCGTGCATCCAAGCATAGCATGTCTCCTTGAATGTAATTAACTTATGTTATTTAGTAATGTTTATTTGGTAATTTATTAATTGAACTAATTGTTTTTAGAGATCATTTGACTTGATTAAGGAACACCCTGTGGGTGCATTCTCCCTTGGATGACAACCTTTATATATTGGGACTAGGATGCCTATGGCCATGCCTTTTTTTCATTTATGGGTTATTTAAAATGGAATTGGTTAATTGAATAATTTTTTCATGTGATATATTATTTTTTTATGCCTTGTGATAGTTTAATTCGGGTTTTAGGCGTGTGATATAAGTTACCCATGTGAGTTATTATGCTTTTAACTATGTAATAGTTTAAGTTACATGTGTTGTTTTCAAGATGAAATTATTACAACCTGTACTTGGCCTTGATACGTGGAGAAATGATTATATACAGGGTTTTGAATGTTGAACATGCTGAAAAGCTAATATACTGGGTTTCGACCCTGATTGACTGCAAAAATTCTTATATATTATGTTTTGGTCTAGTTTAGTGTTATATTATACCCTGGTTATATGGTTTGAGTTAAACACACTATGATTGATACCTCATTCCTAATTTATGTTGTTTGGACCTGGCAGAGCTAGAAATTGAATAATAAAATGAAATAACTAGTGACACCTCTCCCAAGCTAAATAAAACACATGGATTTTGTGTTTAGAATACTCTATTACTTTGTCTTTTGAGACATATGATGTGATACTTTTCAGTATTAACTTTTTAATTTTTTTCTTATTGTATATTTTGTTATATATGTATATAAATGTATTCACTGAGATATCTACATATATCTTTTGTGGTTTCTTATATGGATTTAGTCTTATGCCCTCCTTGGTTCATTCCATTGGTCCCAAATAGAGTGTATGATTGCAGGTGTTGATCATGGAATGTACCCTACAACAGATACTTGATATGTTGCTTAGGATTCATAGAGCATGGAACCAAGCTAAAGCTTGTGATGCTTTCTAATCTATTTAATTTCTTTTGTTCTTTTGAGATATATATTGTGTGTTAGTAAAGTGTATATTTTTCTTCTTTCTTAGAACATGCGACATAATGAATAATCATTTGTATTGAATGTTGCTTGATTAATTATATCATCAGAATTACAGTGTTTATTTTAGTTGTATGCTATTTAATACTTATGATATTGTATATGATAATTCTTTTGTGTTACAATTTTCTAATAAGGGAATAGTTTCCCGAATATCACACCCTAAAACCTTGATATTACATGGCAGCCTCTGGAATATGGGGCAATACACTTGAGGCTATGTTGCCAACTGGGAATGGGGAACTAGTTGAGAGGCACCTGGAACCAGGATATTACAATGTGGTATCAGATGGGATTTACTTTTATTGTTTTTCCTATTATTAGGTGATATTAGAAAGGGATGGGATGGAATTCATGTTTAGTAATTACCTATTCCCGAGAGTAGCAACCCCATGTATTGGAAAAACCTAATTTACCTCGAATGAAATTGTAATTTATGGATTTTGATCTATTACAGTTTATTTGATTTCACCATTTAGTGATGCTCATGTTTTGTTCTTTTATTATTGATATAATTGTAGTTCTTATTTTGTTTCAACCTAATGAGATGAGGGTATTCCATCTAACGAATCATTTAGGCACATGTTAGAAATCACATGAAATGTATTTTTTCTATGCCATTTAAAGAGAATTATTGATTAAATGATGTTGTAACAGATATTGTTCCATATATGCAAGCAGTAGTGATAGATATTGTGATAGATATTCCCGCAATGGTGATACGTATATTGGTATGTGTAATGGTTGAATTGGTTGAATTCCAAATATTTGTCCACGAAGAGTATGGGCCCTCTTGGATCTGTATTTGGTGGACCATGTTTTGGGCATGTGATTTTTTTTGTTATATACTATACGTGATTACAAACATTGATTCGCAGAGAGTATGGGCCTCCATGGGTTGAAATTTTGCACACTGCACCTTTAATTTTTAGAAAATTGGGTTTCAGGGAAGTTTCAGAGTCTTACTATCCAGAAACCCAAAGAACACAACATGTGGGTTCATTAAAAAACACCATGTGATCTTCTATTTTGGATGAAATGATCTTTTTAAGTACATGTTGTGTACTCTGATTACACACCATGTGGTTTATGACCGTGTGTTTGGCCATGAGAAAGAAAACACAGATTGTAGAATTTTAATTAGAACACGTTGTGTACCTTACTTATAACCCATATAGTTTTACATAGGTAGACCCATGTGGCTATGTACATATAAAATTATATGTATAATAGGAATGCTATGAGTGCACTCCGTGTACATAGGATGTTTAAACGACCAAGTAAATCCAACTTACAATCCCATGTGAGAGTTTAAGAGGACACACCATGTTTAAATTCTACACGCCATGTATTTAACATCAGGATATTTTTTGGGAATTTACTTCTCCTATTTAGTTATTGTGTGCCTAAACTATGTACCTTTATGAATAAGATTATACTGAGTTGTGTGTTCTAGACCATGGAGAGAAATTCCACCACGATAACCTTTTGTAATATGACAGGAGGGTGGCGATGATCATACACCAGAGGTGGTAGACCATGTGATAGCAGTGGATCCTATTTCCATACTAGTTGGGGAATTAGTTGTTGCTCAGGACATAGGTGATAATGACTAGTTCTATGAAATCTACATTTGATTTAGGCAGACTGTCTAGAGAGAACCTCATCCTACAACTTCTATGGCTGGGCTGACAATATTGTTTCAGTATCAACATCCTCCCACATTTTCAAGAGACGGTGGATCACATGCTTTGTAGTTAGGAACCAATCAAAATTGAGGTATTTTCCATGTGATATTTGTGACAGAATCTCATCACGAATGAGGTTTTGCGACGACATCCTGTCATAAATATCATGTGGTAGAAAAGACATCAAAAATATTATTTTTTACGATAGGCCCGTCGCAAAAATGTATTGGTGACAGACCGTTTTTTGGTTGCATATACCTATTTAAAAATATATATATAAACGATTTGCAATGAGACCCCATCACAAAAGATCACATCACAAATACTAAATAAAAAGATTATTTAATAAAATTGTGATTAATGAAAAAGTAATATTTATATTATTAAAATAATAAAAAATTAAAAAATATATTAAAATTGTAAATACTCATAAAAAAATATTAAAAAATCTTTAAATATTTTTCTATTATTATTAGTAAAATAATAAAACAATAAAAAATATAATACTAATAATAAATAATAAAATACAAAAATATTTAAAAAATAAAATAAAAAAATATTAAATTATGTAATATTCACACCAATATAAAAAACAGAAACTATAAATAGTACATATTACAAGATATATTAAATTAAAATGTTTTTAACATAAAAAAATAATCACAAGGGGTTGTCTACCGAGGGAGGTGGAGGAGCTGGAGGAGATGGTGGAGGAAACTCCATCACTAAACTATGAGCCAGACGGTGCATGTACTTCATCAGCTCATGCTGCTGCTACTGTCATCAATACATCTCCTTCTCGTGCTACTGCTGCTTCTACCATCAACTCATATCCCCCTCATACTGCTGTTGCTGCTACTTTTGATTCATCTCTTCTTGTTGCTTATGAAAACACTCTATATGCTCATTCTAAGCTTGCAACTACTCATGATACTATGAGACAGAATATGATGCCTCTCCACGATCATCTCTCGAGCTAGACTCCGACATCACAACAATACCATAATATGTCCCAGGAGTCAAATGAGAGTTGATACCGACTACTTTTTCCTTCTCAATGTCATAATGGGTCACCTGCATCTATTTCACCTCATATAAATAGTGGGTACTAGTCCGGTCAGTTGTCTTGGCCTGACTCTTAGCCTGTTTCTGAGAGGTCATGGCCACATATGGCTCCTCCTTTTCCAATTTGATGTTAAAATAGAGATATTATTATATGAAGTTAATTTTCAAACTGAGAAATAAATAATACTGACCACAATCTGAGGTGGGTGATCACCTCTAATATCTCTAGTAACTGGATCACTGTACATCCTTCGATAAACATCATACTCTGTAATTTTGGGCTGCTCGACTACCTATATAAATATAAAATAAAATAATTATAATTAGTTTATTACAAAATATTTAAAAAATATACATACCACATGCTCTCTATGCATAGTAATTATACGACTACCTGCTCGAGGAATCCTCTCTTGTCTTCCCTGGTATAGGCAGCCTAATGAAGATCTCCTCTAAAATCCACCACCCAACCAGTGTGAACATAATCCATTCAAAAAATGAGTTGAAATGTACTCTGGTTAGTTGGATCTACATGACTCATCAAATATTATCACACCTTTCTTAAGGGGCGTCCTTCTCAAATTTTTCAAAAACTGATAGAAACGGTAATGCATAGACACCTCATTTGTCGCATGGATAGCATAAAAAAATCTATCATTGATCTGATACCATAAACCGTACAAATAATTTATAATATCATGTTATTAATGAAATAAATTTCAACATACATATTATTTATTTTCATAAAATCCAATGATTTTACATGTCAACCTACACATCAACAAAAATTTGTTCCCCTGTGATCCATGGTTAAGAAAAATAATTGTGCAAGATAACACTCCCCTATCAAATAGCTACACACATAAAACTGTGAAAAAAGAATAAATAATAAAAAAAATTAGTATATATATAAATTAAAGAAAGATATCTAAAATACTCAGGTTACCATACCTCTTCATGCATGGATCCAAGCCAAGACATGGACATTGCATGGGGATAGGAGCAGGAATCATCTTTCATGCAAGATCGCACCCCCTCTGCATAAACCCTAAACAGCCAGTAGGCTAAGGGTTAGATGATCCTAAATCCTCCTCATCCAAAGGTAGCTCACCCTCCTGCATCTCTCGATGTAGATTAGGGTACATCTGAAACAAAAAATGATTGTTGTTAGAGTATAGTTGAAAATAACAATTATATATATATATATATATTAGTTAAGCTTATAACCGGTATTTAACAGTGTCAATGTTCACCTTCATCATCATCACCATATCTGAAGATGTTAATGTCTTTATATTCTTCATCGGCATCATCAATATCCATATGAGTTTTAGTTTCACCATCACTTGCCATTTCAAATTGATTTGTAACATTATTAAAATCATTGTCACCATCAACCCTTAATTGTGGGGTGTCAAATTCGATAATCACATATCCTTATGAAAAATATCGATTTTGAGTAGTCTCTTGAGAAAATAAAATTCCTTGAACATCAGTGGAAAAACATTCAATTTGAGTGAAAAAAATTTCCTGAGATTTCATTTTTGTTATTCTCCACAAATCACATAGGTTTCTTGAAGTATCATAGTACTTTTCTGAATAAATTTGATGTTCTTGTTGAGCTACTAAAAATGGTTCATCTACTATAAGAAGAATTTTATATTTAATATCTACAATTCTATGAGTTTGATGAACACTCAAGCCTCTCTTAGTATCCAATAACCAAAATTTTAACATCATTATATATTTTTTCCTAGATAACACAGTTCAATAATTTCAACCAGCATTTCAGAAAAGTCATATTCAGTTTCTCTATTATGTGATCCTCTCAAAAAAACTCCACTGTCCTTTATTTTTTTGATTCCCTATATGCATGTGTATGAAATCGATAACCATTCACCACATATGAATTATAAGATTTAACCATTTTGGATGGTGGGTGACTCAATATACACAGTCGCTAAACATTTTTTTAATAATGTTGAGACACTTGAAAATTTGTAAAAAAAATTATCAGTATAATAAATAATAAATTGAATTCATTTGTTAAACAATAAATAATTTATGTTACTAGTTTTTTAAACCATTGAGATTTTTTTCCAGCATTCTTCAAGAGAAGTTATAGTAATTTTTGGAAGCTGTTTCATGAAATAATTATCATATATCCCAAAAATAAAATATGTTTACTTACTATATCATAAATTATAGAATAATCGGTAGAATCACTCATAGTAAAAATCAATTCATTTCTTCATAGTTGAGAAAAAAATATATATGAGCTTAATAATGTTCATCATATGAAATATATCGTTCATGAACTCTACTAGAACCAAGCTCTGATTGATTAAAAAATGATAATAGATTTTCCATTCCATCATCAACATTCCCCTCTTTCTATTCCATGTGGATGGGTTTTGAGGGATATTTAGATTCAAAATAATGAGAACTAAAAAATAAATTTATTCTTTTAAATAAGCTTTAGCAATTAAGCATTCAACTGATGATTTGTTGTTTACATTATTCTTCAATTTTTGCTTGAATCTCTTGTATGGGTACATCCATCGAAACTGTACCACACCACCATATTTTTCTTCTTGTAAAAAATATAATGTTCGATGTTCCATTGAGTCAACTAAAGTTGATGGGAAGATTTTTTCCAGTTTACATATATTTACAACGATATGTTCTTCTATTTTTCATAGTGCATCATAGTCTGTTTTCAATGCATAAATTTCTCAAAAAAATATGATATGTCTGTTCTCGTATCCCAAATCATAGAATACAACTAACCTCGGAATCCAATTGTAATAAGACGTTGAATTTTAAAAAGACAATACTAACTTTTAAATCGAGTAATATGACCATTCTTAACACATATACCCAAAATAGGAATCATATCCATCTAGAAGTCTCAAATCTTCAATCCACTTTCAAAATAATTAGTAAGTCTCTTCGGATAGTGTATAAGCTACGTTTTCCTAAATTTACCTCTATGATATGAAATTTTGAAACAATTCAAGTTCTAGTCGCCTGTAAATTTGTGCAAGGTCTAATAAAGCCTTCACATTATCTTTGGTCATACCTAGTGTATCTGAAACTATATGAAAAAATTTATCAAAATAGTTCTTCTCAATATACATGACATCTAATATGTGGGAGACCATCAAATCAGACCAATATGGAAGATCCCAAAAAATGCTCCATTTAATCCCATTGTGTTCATTCCCAAATCCATGAATTTTCTATTGGTTTACTATGGGTCCAAATGTGATGGGCGGTAATGAAAATAATACTCATATTAACTCTATACTTGAGACCATTTTTGGAGGTTCACCCCTTTAAATTGTTCTATTTCTGAAATGAGATTTTTTACTCTGAAAAGGATGATAAGTTGGAATAAATCTATGATGACAGTTAAAATAGAATAGTTTTTTTCCATTGATTAGCATAAATTCTTTTTTTTCATACAATATGGAAATGATTTTGTACTAGGTGTACTACAGCAAAATAACATTCCATGTGCTGGGAAGTCACTAATTATCCACAAAAATATAGCTTTTAATATGAAATTTTGTTTCACAGTAACATCATATGCACTAGAACCATTAATCCGCAATGATTTTAACTCATCAATCCATGATTTCAAATAAACATCTATATTATTTTTCAGATGTCTAGGGATTAATAAGGTAAAAAAGATATAGGTCTCCTTCATTAACATCCAAGGAGGAAATTTTTTTGGAGTTATAAAGACAGGCCAACTTGAATAATTACTACTATAAGAACCAAATGTACATAAATCATCAATAGAGAGACCCAATAACACATTTCATGCTCTTAATGCAAAGACAGACACAATAAGTCAAAATTTTTCCTTGGATCACCATCAGATGGATGACTCAAGATTTCACAAGAGGAAATCTTGTTTTTGTGCTATGATATCTTTGACATAGTCTTTTGAGACATTAATAAACTCTATTACCTAGTTGTAAATAGGAAATATCTCAACCATTTTACAAGAATCAATCTAGACATCCCCGTTTGAGCTTCTTTAGACCTCAATTTTCAACACGGGGGAAAACTAGCAAACAATTATTTTTCACCAGAATATAAGATGAAATCATTTGCACATGCATGAATATATTGATAACTACTGCTCAGATTACGAACCTACCTCTTCCTCTCATATTAATTTTTAAGAAAACACATTTCCTTCAGGTAATAACGTTTTAACCAAAGAAAAAATCTGATTAAAATCATTGTTTGAAGTTTGATTATCTGAATTAAAATCACATATTTTTTTAACCGCTTCTAATTTTATTATCTACCAACTAGTATATAATTAATCCTCAGCAAACCTCAAAAACTCATAAAATTTGGATGGCGCCACCATAGGAGTTACATCAATATCATCCTGAGTTTCAGTTTGTTTAATAGATGGACCTGGAACATCATGTACTAAATGATGAACCCATGATGGATCTGGAATTAAATTTTTAGTATCTTCTTTGGAACTGTGTTCATCATGTTGTCACAAAAAAAGATAATCTTATTGAAAACCAAAATGCAAGAGATGTCCACCAACCATACCAAATGTGTCAAACGCACTAAGAGATCATTTTTTACAAGGACACTTAATTGTGACTTCTGGAAAAACAATTGGTTGTGTTGATGCAAATGATATGAAAGCTTCAACACCTTCAATAAATACCTAATTTAAACTATAATCATTTGGATTTCTGCACTAATTTATCCAAGTCTGGTCATCTAGTAATGACTGTTGTTGACTTCCTGGTTCTATATTTTCCTAAAAAATATAAAATCATTACTGTTTTTGAATAATTTGAAATTAGAAAAACACTATCCAAAAAAAGAAGATAAATAATTACAACCACTTCTTAATAATTACCATTAATTACATGAAACACAATTTCCAGTGGATTTACAGTCCTCTTTTGTCCGATGGATGATTTACTTTTAACATTCTCACACTGAAATCACTCTGAATAATTAGCTCAGAGGTACGCATTTCCATTCTCGTGCAAGGGAGAATTTATAAGTGTACCTCTGAGAAGATTATTCATTGAGACATTAGTGTGAGAAAGATGTATGTAAATTAGCCATCAGAAAAAAACCTCCCTTTTCATTGATGAATCATCTTCTTGCAACCGTCACCTAGTGAAAATATTTTGAAAAATGGGGTCCAATGATTTCATATCCAAACTCATGCACATGAGATTGGATATGCATATGTAGAAGCCTATTTTTCATAATATTTTTAGTTTGTGAGAGTTGAAAGTAGAAGAGTCATTGAGCAAAATTTGTGCCTCCAATCCACTCAAAATTGTGCCAAGTTATTACAATTTTTTATAATTGATTTTATTCTTAATTATTCATAATTAATAATAATAAATCTTAATTATTCCAAATTATTCCAAATTATACTTAATTATTCATATTTATTCATAATTATTCTTATATATTCATATTTAATATTATTAATTACTATTCATTAATATTTTTTAATAATTATTACTAATTATTACTAATTATTAATAATTATCACAATTTATACTATTTATTAATAATTAATAATATTTATTACTAATTATTACTAATAATTACTAATTATTACAATTTATTACTATTTATTACTATTTATTACCAATGATTTCTAATTATTTCTATGTATTTCTAATTATAACTAATTATTACTAATTATTACTATTTACTAATATTTATTACTATTTATTACTAATTAGTACTATTTATTGATATAAATTACTATTTACCATTATTTATAAGTATTTATTATTATTTATTACTATTAATTACTATTAATTACTATTAATTATAATTTATTACTAGTTTTTTTTTACAATTTATTACTAATTATTAATAATAATTACTATTTATTCGTATTTATTACTATTTATTACTAATTATTAATATTTATTACTATTTACTACTATTTGATACTATTTATTACTAATTATTACTAATTATTTCTTTATATTTCTGATTGTTACTAATTTTTTCTATAAATTTCTAATTATTTCTAATTATTACTAATTATTACTAATTATTACCAATTATTTCAATTTATTACAAATTATTATTAATTATTACTAATTATTACTAATTATTACTAATTATTACTAATTATTACAAATTATTTCAAATTATTACTAATTATTACGAATTCATACTATTTATTACTCTTTGTTACTATTTATTACTATTTATTACTATTTATTACTAATTATTACTAATTATTACAATTTATTACTAATTATTTCTATTTGTTAATAATATTTATTACTATTAATTACTATTTATTACTAATTATTATCATTTATTACTAGTTATTGTTATTTATTACTATTTATTACTAATTATTAGTATTTGTTACTAATTGTAAATATTTATTACTAATTCGAAATATTATCTATTATTTTTTGTTAATTATAACTATTTTACCTAATTATTTCTAATTTTCCTAATTATTACTATTTATTCCTAATTATTACCATTTACCGCAAATTATTACTGTTTTCCACTAATTATTACTAATTACCACTAATTATTATTATTTTAAGTTAATTATATTAATTACTCCATATTACACATACAAATTACTAATAACTGCTAATTATTTATATACATTACAAATTATCATTAATAATTATTAATTACTAATAATCACTAATAATTAGTACTAATAATTTCAATTTATTATTACCAATAAAAACTGATGACCAAAGAATTTAAATATAATTTAATTACAAAAAATATACAATAATAAAGAATAATATAAAAATTGAAATAAATACAAAATTAAATAACATATAAATATTTTTAAACACGATCTCTTATCGGTGTAGATGACCTCACAACTCTTCCCAAAAAAAGAAAATCAGAAATTTTTTCACTCTTAACATAGAGTTTAGAGAGAGAGAGAGAGAAAATATGAATTGACGGGAAGGAATGGAAAAACGAATGTGGGTTATATATAGGTTAGATTAGTTGCAACAATACTATTTGAGACGAGACCCATCACATATACCTTCGGCTGCATTAATTCTTGTCAGTGGTTAAAAGGGTATTTGCGATGGGTCCCGTTGAAAATAGTGACCTGCTGACACACTTTTTACAATGGGACAACATCCCATCGCTATTAGCATTTATCGCCACCAGGAATTTTCGATGGGGGAATTCACCCGTCGCAAATAACCATCTAGCGGTTTGGCTTACAAACTGCACCTAACATTTTGCAATGGGTTGATGCTACCATCTCAAGTAACATGTCGCAAAAAGCCATTTTTCTAGTAGTGAGGGATTTAGGCCATGTTATCTATATTTGATCATCTGGAGATGCCCTATGAGAGGAGGGTCAAGATCGCGACTTATATGTTGTGCGACTCCGCTAAAGGTTGGTGGGATGCGGTCAGTCAAATGGGGGATCGTCAAGATATTCTTTGGGAAGACATCTAGAGGGTCCTCTAGGACTATTTATATCCTGAGAGATTGAGGGCTGACAAATCCTGGGAGTTTATCAATTTAGAGCAGTGCGCTCTACCAGTTTTAGATTACTCATCTCATTTTACTGAGCTCCAGCGCTTGGCACCTATTCTGATCAGTGATGTTCTTTGAAAGGCTTGGTAATTCGAGGATGGACTCAGATATGACATCCAATCATAGGTGAATATCATTCGTTTCATTACGATATCTAAAATAGTGATCCAACCATTGATTACCAAGAGGAATTAGAGGGACTCTGGATATGTGGGCTTGGGCGGTTTAGCAGTGAGATCTAGTACTGTCTCATCAGGTAAAAGAAAGTGTCATATGGAGCTTAATCGCATTGAACCGAGTAGTCACAACATTTCATCAGGTATCCAGGTGATATTCTAGTAATGCAAAAAAGATGGGCACACATAAACTTACTGCTTGATGGACCCAGTTGAATGTTGAGCATGTGAAAAGTTGGGTAATCTACAACACTTTTGTAGGACGTTTCCACCGGTGGCTAGTGAGAGAGGATATCCACATACTCTACATTCCGAAGTAGGGCTAATAGCATGTCACCAGTTGGAGGACTGGGTTACATCAGGTCATTCAGGCTGATGTAGTGGTCTTGGCCATGGTAGTCAGACCCTTGGATTTAAAAGACAACAGAGTGGATCAGCTCAGGGTATCAAGGTTGTGTCATTGGGTCACGGTATAGATCAGAATTTATCAGTGTAGTAGATCTAGTACGTGCGGGTTCCCACACCGTCTACTATCAGAGGTAATATTTTAGTCACCTACATTTTTTCTTTTTCACTTTTTGATACAAGTGATTCACATAGTTTCATATCCGTGAATGTTGTGAAGAGACTTTTGTTCAATGCTTTCACTTCAAACGATGTTATGAAACTAGACACTCTGTTAAAGATTAAAACGGCAGTTGTGGGAGAGTTCAAAGAGTACCCCTTGAGATAGGTGGATGTCACTTTATATGGGATCACTATGTGTTAGAAATTACTGGATTTGATTCCATCCCTGGAATGGATTATATAGTGTCCTTTTAGGCTATTGTTGACTTCTATCAATGCAGTGTATGTTTTATGTCACTAGAGGGATGATCGTTTATACACAAGGGTAAATGGTATTTCCAGGCGAGCCGATCTGGACTCGAGCATCATGGGTTGAGTGGGATGACAACATTGATTTCCAATATATATCTGGATGATCAGGGGACACGTCATATAGTTTTTCTTCCAGTGGATAATCATTTTAGGGGCATCGTCCCAAAAAAGATTTCAGGTTTACCTATGGTAAGAGTGGTAGGGTTCTCTATCGAGCTAGTATAAGGAGAAGTACATGTATCCATTTCTCCATATAGGATGTCTAGGATGATGTTTTAGAAGCTCAAAAGGCAGGTAGAGGATTTGGAGGTTAAGGGTTTCTTCCGAACCAGTACTTCTCCATGGGGTTCTCGAGTACTCTTTGTAAAAACAGAGGAAGATAACCTCGGGCTATGAATAGATTATTAGAAACTGAACCAGTTAATGGTAAAGAACATGTATCCTCTTCCACTACTACAAGATATCTTCGATCAGCTCTGAGGTTCTCGGTTATTCCCTAATATTGATCTGAGATCTGGTTATCATCATGTTCATGTTATATCACCAGACATACCTCACATAGCCTTCCGAAGCTGATATAGACTGTGTGAGTATGTGGTTATGTCGTCTGGTCTCACAAACGCTCTATTGGTCTTCATCGAATTGATGAACTGAGTCAACTTTCCCTATCTTGATTCTTTTTGTGGTGGGTTTTTTGGATGATATATTGGTATAATATCATAATTTAAATGACCATGCAACACATCCTGAGATCATTTTGAGTACACAGAGAGATAATAAGTCATATGCTATGCTCTCAACATTCCAATTCTGTATGGATCAAATTCACTTCCATGGTCACATCATCTTAGTGACAATAGTATCAGTGGATTGCAAGAACCTGAGAGCATTAGTTACCTTGGAACAACCAAAAAACGTCTTTGAGGTGCACAATTTTCTTGGGAAGCTAGTTACTAAAAGAATTTCAAACATGACTTATCACACTTAGCAGTGCCGATAATGGGTTTGACGAAGAAGGGTGTGAATTATGTATTTTCAGATTCTTGTCAGACAAACATTCATGAGCTAAAAGGTAGATTAACATCCTCACTAAGTATAATTTTTCCATTTCTGGGGAAGAGTTATTCAATGTACTATGATGCATCATGTATCGGGATGGGATCAGTGCTCATGAAGGGGGGTTGAGTCATTGTGTACAAGTCTTGGTAGTTGATTCCACATGATAAGAACTACCCAATTCATGATCATGATTAATCCACAGTTGTTCTTGACATAAATTGTTGGAGGCATAAATTATTCGTCATGCATTTTGTGGTGTACACAAACCAAAAAAGTCTCAAGTGCACCATTACTCATCATTATCTGAATTTTAGGTGGCCAATGAGATTGGAATACATTTAGTATTTTGACATCAAGCATGCCTACATGCCTATGAATGGAAATTTAGTGGTCAATTCACTAGGTAAGAGGAATTAGATATAGGCAATGCGGTAGTCCAGTAGTGAGTGGAAGCTTATGGCATCGTTCTTTGAGATGCACTTGGAGGTGTACGATAGTAAGGGACAAACATTACTTTCTTCTTTAGATATTACTTATACCCATTTGAAAAGAGTGTGGATGAGATATCCATCAGATTCCAAGGGCCAAGTCCTATAGTAGAGTGTAGCTATTGAGGATCCACCACTTTGTTGGGCAGTAGGTGATGATGATAAAAAATTATCCATGTACATTTCTGGGTTCCAATGGATATACATGATATTTTTATGTGGGAGTTTCATGCTTCTACATGGGAAGTGAATCCTGGAGTAACCAAGATGTACCATGACATGTTTCATCAATACTTGTCGTTAAGTATGAAGTGAGAGGTGTCTGGATTTGTTATGAGGTGTTCCACCTGTCAGTAGGTGAATGTCGAACATTAGTGGCCTACTAGGCTTTTACAGTAGTTACCCATTCCAGAGTTGAAATAGAATGATGTCGTGATGGATTTCATGATGGGATTACCAATGTCACCCTATGGTATTTTTGAAGTATGGTTTATGGTTGATAAGCTTACGAAGGATTCAAATTTCTTGCCGATCAAGAAAACCTTCAGGGTTGATGAGCTTGGGAGGTTTTATATTATCAAGATTGTATGACTACATAAGGTTCCTCATTCTATCATTTTTGATTGGGACACTGGTTTTACATCTCATTTCATGAAAGGTCTATAGATGGATTCAGGTACATAGGTGCTCTGAACGATATCGTACCACCCCTAGAGAGATGGACAGTCAGACCAAATGAATCAGGTGATGAAGGACAAGCCTTGGGCAGGCATCATTGATTTTGGGGTTCCTAGGAGACACATTTACCCTATGTTGAAATTTCCAAATATAGGAATTAACAGTTGACTATAGAGATGTAATCTTATGAGGCTTTATACGATAGCCCATGTCGATCAACCCTGTGCTGGATGGATGTTGGTGAGGTATATTTTCTGGGACAACGTCTTGTGAAGGATACATTTGAGAAGGATTATTTGATTTAGAAATAGATGGTTGCTACAAAGGATCATATAAAATATTACACCCATACTCATAGATGAAATTTAAAGTTGGAGGCTGAGGATCAAGATTTGTTACGTGTATCACCATGGTTGGGACATATGAGGATCATAAGATAGGGTGGGCATTCACCAATATATTTTGGTCTCTTTGTGATTCTAGACAGGATCTGGTTGGTTTCCTATCGGTTGCAGGTACATCATAGGTAGAAGGATATGCATAACATATTCAAAATTTCACAGTTGTGATGTAACCTTTCAAACCCATATAATAGAATTCATCCGAAGGATGTGGAGTTATAGCAAGATTCATCTGTTGATGAGAATCCCATTCGTATTGTAGATCATAGCAAAAAGTCTCTTTGTTGCAGGTTTCTTCCTTAGGTACGGGTGGTATGAAAGCATGACCGGGTGCAATATGAGACTTGGGAGAGTGGGGAAGATGTGCGATCTCAATGGCTAATGTTATTCTATGATATTTCTCCATCACCCTTAGAAGGAAAATTCTGGGACTAATTATATTATGGGGGGAAATTTGATAGATTCTAGTTATTCCTATGAGGTACCGATTATTCCTTTTCAGTTTATACATATGTAAATGGTCGAAAAAATGTTTTGGGTATGAATACAGGCATGTTAAATGAATTTACTGGGAATTAAATTTCGTGTACTTATAGGTACACACCATTCATTGAGTGTTACATAAAATGTAATCCAAGTACACAACCATGTAAGGGTCTGACCAAGAAATTTTACGGGCACTACATTAATTCACAAGAACAAGCAATGTACTTTTTCTTAATTATTATGTCGGGAAGTATCTTCATTTTTCTAGATGGATAGAAATGAATCTCTCTCCTCTCATTACACACTCAAAAAATCTGAATGAGGGATTGGATCTTGATTCTTTGTCGGATCTGTTCTTAGATCCCCATTGGATCCATTGGATTCCCCTCGGTGAGATCTCAATTCCCGTTGAGCCTTTCTCCTAGATTTATTCTATCGATCCAGTTATTTATTATTTATCATTTATACCTATTTTTTAGATCTACTCCATTCTATGTCAAATCAAAGCCTGGCGTTGGATGATGAGAGTCATACGAGAATGATGTAGGTTGTCTTGTGCCTTTTGTAAATCATCATATTTTTTAATAGTGTCAGAGTGCTATCTTCTAATGTTTAGGTAGGTACATTGAATGGAATTAACTCATTTTATTCCAAAATTTTTATTAGGTAATTAAATAATTATACTAAATAAGTTTTTAGATTTATTGACTGGATTAAGAGACTCCATGTGTGTGCATTCTTCCATGGATGACCATATTTTTCCATTTGGAGAAGGATTTATATGGAAATGATTTTGATTTCATTTTATGGGTTATTTAAAATGAAACTTATTATTTTAATGATTTTATAACATGCTGTAATAAATGTTTATGGCTTGTGAATGTTTAATTCACATCTTGGGATTGTTATATGAGTTTTCTGTGTGAGTTATTATGTTGTTAACCATGTAATAGTTCATGTTACATTTGTTTTTTTCGTGATGAAATTCATATAAACCATGAATTGCCTTGAACCATGATAAAAAGAATATATACCTGGTTTTGACCCGGACACATGCTGAAATGCTTATATACCACATTTGGAACTTGATTTACTACTAAAAATCTTATATAGTAGGTTTTGAAACAATTTAGTTTTATGTTATACCATGGTTATATAGTTTGGGTTACACACATCTTGAGTGATTCTTGATTTCCACTTTCGTATATCAGGACCGGACTCTGTTATAAATTGAACAATGAAATGAAATGACTAGTGAAGAGTCTTCCAAGCCAAAGCACATTCTTGGATTCTTCCTTTACTATACTCGATGACATTGCCTTCTGAGACATCAAATGTGCTACTTTTCTCTACTAACTATTTATTTTTTTACTAGTGTACACTATCTAATATATATATATATATATATATGTGTGTGTGTGTGTGTATGTATTCACTAACAAATCGACACAGTTCTTTAGTGAATGCCTACTGGGATTTAGTCTCACACCATGTTTGGATAATGCCTTTGGGGCCAAACTGATATGATTGCAGGATTCATAACCCATTCCCCGCAATGTGTACCCCTCCTAGGTCAGAAATGTGATAAGGGAGATAGTGACCACTCGAGTCATACCTCTAGTAGGCCCCGGGATGGTTACTAGCACCAAGGGTAAAATAACCACACAAATAGGAGCAATTACCCTCTAATAGAATACATGCAGAAGAGATATAGAAGAAATACACCAACCAAAACCAAATCATACATCATTATAACGGAAAAACCAAGTAAAAATATGTAATTTCATGAAATAAATAATACAAAAGAAAAGGAAAACTGTAAGTACCAAAAGAAATTTAAAATTTACAACGACTGCAAAGCCCGAGCAGCTCCTGTAACCCCAAGCTAGTAGTAATCATATTGATCACCAAACATCTTCAAGAGACTTGAAAAACAGTTTATATATATTTAGGGTGATAATAACAGTATACTCAATATGATCCTCCCTTAAGCCTCTCATGAATAATTAATGAATTCATGCTAAATCACAATGAACAGAATGTGAAACTAACTCTTCAGGTAGACATGAATACTATGTTCCCAGCCTCACCATGAATACTCTCACACAATACCACGTACAAGAGTATATAATATTATAAATAATATCAAGGTTACCCCTCACCTACTTCCCCACTGGTATGTTTCTTTTTCCCAATGTCTCTTCTCTTAGGCAATATCTCTCTAACAAGGCTTGCCTAAGGACACATGGGCGAAGCAACACAACATTCACCTAATGCAAAAAACAACCATGTCCATGTATCCAAAGTAACTAGGTATTTTCTAGTAGCCACTACAGGTCGCATAATGTGAATCATATGTAAAGAATTAAGCCGCAAGACATTATTTCACATACACCGAGTAAGGATCCTCAATCCATCACAACATATACACGTTACATCTATAGTTGTCTATATGAAACTATATCCATAATATATGTGTGTAAATAACTTCTTTCCATTAAATCCCTCTACCCACATATATGGGGAAAACTAACCGATGTGTCTACCATCACTAGTTACTACCATGAAAAGATAGTGGAGCCAAAGGGTGTAGTCAGCATCCATCCTTTCCACTGAAATATTGGGGAAAGAACCCCCAAGGATTAAAATCCTTGGAATTTCAGTTACCATAACTAAAAATGTGGATTATCATATTGAAACAAAAAAATACCGAATTTAAAATAGCTCAAAATTGAACTATGGTCATAAACTAGTCTTATAATCAAACGCAGCTGACATCTCTTGGGCTCCTGGATTCAACTGTTCTGATAAGGAATCCTATAAGCACGCGGCCATTTGATGAGCATTATTAAATCATCTTATCCCTTTTAATCAGTTCCACTATATGTCAATTAATTATTTAGACGTTAATTAACCATTACCAATTCTAGATTATATTTCATTAGCATTACAACAATATTTCATTCCCTCTAGGCATAACCAAACCAACTCTACAACTTATCAGAAATATTACCTAAGAATTGCATCCAAGAAAGATCAAGCCCCATAGGATAAAATCACTTATTAAGAGACTTATAAACAAAATTATTACTCTCCCATAGTTCTTGGAATTATATAACATCAAAACCAGGCTATGAAACAAAAGGAGCTCAACAGAGTGATTATATGGGGCACCCATCAAGTCTTTTCCACCAATAGCAGGAGCGTAGACCAATTTTCCCTTGATATCTAAACACAGAAAGAACATGTCATACCCCCCATGTCCTCACCTCTTTTTTGAAGGAGGGTAGTAATACCATCTACCTTGAACAGTGGGGAATGTAAAGAAAATAAAAACCCAAAAAGATTCAGAAAGCATCCAATCATTCAAATCCGACCCATTTCATCCTCTCCATTTCCCTCCCTAACACCCACATGCCTTGACTGAAGCATCTCAGCACTCTTGTAATCAATACCTCCCACATCTAATGGGCCTTCCTACCCCCACATATAAAAAAAAATCCATCCAGGATCACATCACCACACACGTAGTAGGAAAAAACATCATATAAACAGGGCTCTTGGCCCCAATCAAGGCATTCTACCTTCATAAGTAACGACCTCTCACAGCTCCATGTATATGGATCTTTATCCTTTATTACCAATAGTGTAACTTAGGACCCATATAAGAATTATCTTTTATCAAACAACTAGTTCATTAATCCATCTTAAATTAACCAATTCATTGTTAGTAGGTTCCAACAATGGGGAAACAAAACTAAAAGCTATCACAGCTACCAAAAATTAATTAAAATATTAATTTGACATGAAATTAAACCACAATAACCATCATGATTTAGATTTAACAACCAACTAGAATATGCTGGTACATCTACATCAATTTTATCAACATCAAATTTCAACAACGACAACAGAATTCATTTACTTGCATTATTTTATTTATCTGTTTAATTATCAATTAATTCCATTTTTAAATTATTTAATAATTTCATAAAAAAAATATGAAGAAAACCATATATA
Organism: Viscum album; assembly: GCA_963277665.1. Taxonomy (NCBI): domain Eukaryota; kingdom Viridiplantae; phylum Streptophyta; class Magnoliopsida; order Santalales; family Viscaceae; genus Viscum; species Viscum album. The sequence continues at coordinate 626,710,305 of OY728165.1, forward strand.
TAACACAATCTTGAAAATAAAGAGGCAAACCGTTATCACTATGAAAAGGAACAACATGCGATCAAACCAATTCTTTTAATCTAGTTCATGTATTTAATTAAGTCAATTCTATTGCGATTCAAAGGGCTAATACATGATAATTCTATAGTTTCACATAAAATAATAGAGAATAAATGAATCCCCTACCTCAAAAGGTTCTTGACATTATTTGCTCGAGAATGGATTTGAGAAACTGATCATGATCGTCTTCCATGAAACAACCGCATCCACTCGAGGATGTCGCGACACAACCTCATAAAAAACCAAACTAAACTCTTATAAAACCAGGGAGATCAAACTCTATTGCAAGGAAAGTATAAAAGGGAGAAGATTTATGGAAGAAAATAAAATATCTTAAGACAATCATTCCTTAGATTGAAGACGGATAGAATGAGGAAGTGGGAACTGATTCAGGATGAAGGAATCCAAAACTATTAAAGAGGGAGGTGTTTGAGTCATATGGGGTCAAGAGGGAGTGATCTAATGCTATAGGGTTCAAAAAAACCGAGATTATTTGTTTCCTTAAAACACCAAGTAGTGGGGAAGTACAAGAAATGTACATCCTCATCACGCCGTGTACCACCTCTATGTGATTGATATAGAAAGAAGCATCACCTAAGAACGGTGTTTTATTTTTCTGAAACATGAATGGTACAAGTTGTGTTCTCCTTGGTCATGTCGTGTACCACCTTGTTTCCATATTCTCGTGACCAAACTCCTATAGACTTCCTTTTATCCTTCTCTAAGAACCCAAGTCTTTGATAACACACCAAGGTTTGATCCACATGGATTTGAGCACTTACATAAGATTCCTCTCAAAACATTCCCATCCTTAATAATCCAAAACCAACCCAGAGAGGAAACAAAAAAGTGGTTTCCAAACTACCACCCCCTGAGATACTTCACTAGGATATCGCCACCATTGGATCTCAACAACATCAAAACAACAACTTTAAAACTCCAAACTACCACAAATATCTCTTAAATTCTCTCCTAGGGAGATACCTCTCAAAGTGAGAAAGCCACAAAATGGTGGTGAGATACAAAGGGATAGTACGGACTCTCGGCCGAATGAAAACTCTTCAGTCCTGAAAAATGGGAACCCCCGAACACAACATACCTTCATGAGGAACTCTGATAAATCCCATCTTATGAAGATCCGAATCTAGCTAATGTCCTCTCGATGACTTCTGTCCTCACGATCACCTGAAGATATGTCTTCAACATAAATGGGGTGACCATGAACTAGATCACTAGATGCAAAGAGACCTCTAAATTCCTTCCCCTGGATTCCTCATCAGGCAACAGTTCTGAAGCAAATCGTAAAAGGATCCTGAAATGGATTCCAAACTCTCGCACAGTAGAGATCCCCTGTTGAAGGGTAATAAACTCCTTGCGATTGGATTCATTCACGGTCAAAGAATGAAAATGGACTATAAACATGACTCAGAACTCCTTCGACAAGATCACTGACTCCTCTTGATCCCCAAGGAATAAGAAATACCACTTCCTCACTTCCCCAAACAACATCATCATAACCGAAGTCACCCAGGGCTTATTCAGAGCATAGATCAAACTGAAGGCTACCTCAGCCTCCCCTAACCATTATTCTGAGACTGGATCTGAAATGTATCCCTCATAATTCTGCATCCTCTAGTGCTAAAACACTTGGAGTGTTATCCTCCAAGTGTCATTATCTTTATCCTCTACCCTAGGGCGATCTACTGGCGTAGCCTACTAGAAATATACTATGAAAACCAAAGGAGGATGTCGAAATAGAGCCATACCTGAGAAATAAAATATAGTTATATCTTTTAATCCTAGAATATGGAATACTGAACATTAATTAATTTTTTCTTTTATTCATTTTTTACATTTTATGTTAACAAATCACAAAGTCTACCCATTCAAACATAGGTGGAAAGAAGAATAAATCCTGATTGTTTCCCATGTTTCTACCCTAAAACAAGTATCACCTCATTTAGTAGTCACTGTAAACATATTTCTCTATGAATCCGATCAAAGGGGGACCTAAATTACTATGTCTCTTCCAGTCTCCAGTGCTTACATAACATACTATCTTAACTGACATCATTTCCCTATCTAATAATGAAACCTCACCTATTACAAACTCCAAACTCCATCCTCTCCATCAGCATAGTTATGATACGACTCTATCACAACCCCTACCCACAAGTTATACCCCTCCTGGGATAGTATTGTGAGAAGGAAGATAATGACCCCTTCATTCCCACCTTTAGTAGGTCCCAAGTTGGTGACCTACACTGAGTGTTTTATAACCACAATAATGGGTGACATCACCCTCTAAGAGAACACATCGGGAATATAGATATAAGAGAACCACCAACCAAATCCAACTCAGTATAAAAAATAAAATAAATACCTAGTACACATATGTAATATCATGAAAGAACTAATACAACTGAAAAAGAAAACAGCATGTACCAAAAAAGTAAAAATGACAGCGACCACAATTCCCTAACAGCTCCTATAACCACAGTCAAGTAGTAACCATCTTGAATTAAAACCAGATCCAGGTGTCATGAAAAATATTATATATATATATATACATAGGGGGAGTATAATAGTTTACTCATTAGGATCCTCCATGGATACTCCTTTTCCAAATTAAAGAAAGCATGCTAAAATATAGTGAATAAAAAGTGAAACTATCATCTCAGCTAAACTGGTATACTATGTTCTAAACCTCAAAATTGCTACTCTAACCAAGAATTGCATACTAATTTATATAATATAATAAATAATATCAAGGGTACCCTGCTACTACTTCCACACTTGTTTTTTTCTTTGCGACAAAGTCTCACATCCTAATCCTTCTCTCTCTAATAAGGATTTCCCACACACACCTATGCGAAGAACCACAACATGAACCTCAGAAATACAAACCACCACATCCACATAACCCAAATTACAAGGTAGATTCTGATATCAACCACATCATACATTAAGTTTATCATTTGTCGGCATTAAACCACAAGACATAATAGTACATACACTGAGTAAGGATCATGAATCCATCAAAGTCAATAGACGTTACACCTATAGTAGTTCATCAGAAACTATGAAAAATAAATATGTGTGTGAATAATCAAAATCCATTACATCCCTCAACACATATATATGGATAAAACTAACTGATGTTCCTACTATCACTAGTAACTAACAAAAGAAGAGAGCGGGGAAAAGGGGGGGTAGTCAGCCATCCATCCTTATATCGGAATGTTGGGGAAAACACCCCCGGGGATGAGAATAAATGGGGTGTTAGTTTCCCTAACCAAGGTGGTGGAGTAGCCTATAGAAACAAGAAAATTATAGTATATACAATTTCTCACAAAAAAACAATAATCACAACCTAGTCACAAACTCAAATACAGCTAACGTCTCTAGGGATCTCAACTGCCACTACTATAACAATGTATCCTATAAGCTCACAACCATCTAATTAACATTATTAATCCATATTATCCATTTTAATCAATTGTACTATACATTAATTATTTATTTATCCATTATTTAACAATTAAAAATTACACATTCTATTTCATTAGTATCAAACCAATGTTTAATTCCCTATAGGAAAAACAAAACAAATTCCAGAGCTTCTCATAAATATTAACTCAGCATTGCATCCCAGTAAGATCCAACCCCATGGGTTAACATCATTTATTAAAACATTTATTAGCACCATTATTGCTTTCCCATAGTTCCAGAAATTCTAGAAAAGAAAAACTATGCAACCAAACACAAGGGTCTCAACATGGTGAGTATATGGGATACCCATTGTGTATTTTAGACCTATAGAAGGAGAATATACCCATCTTTTCTTAAGAATCTAAACATGTAAATCACATAGAATACCCCGCACGTCTTTGCATATTTTTGGGAAGATGGTAGCAAAACCATCTCCCTTGAGCATTAATGAATGAAAAGAAGATAAACAACCAAAAAGATTCCTCATGCATCCAATCATTCACATCCAACATGTTTCATCATCAACAATGTCCTCTTCAAAACCTACATGCATAAACCACTAAATGTCACCACTCTTGGAATCTTGTGCTGCCACAAAACATAGTCCTCCCTGCCACACATATATAAACATCCATTTAGGATCCCATAACAACATAATATGTAGGAAACCAACATCAAATCAACTGTGATATTATCCCTAAACAACACATTCTTCCTTCACAAGTAATGGGCTCTCACAACTCCAAGCATAAGGCTCATTGGCCTTTACACGAATAAGGGTAACTCAAAACCGTACATGGAATTATCATTTATCAAAAACTAGTTCTTTAATTCATATTCAATAAACTAATTCATTATTAGAAGTTCAAAATTATGGGAAACCTAAACTATAGGCTATCATAGTTAACACAAATTACGTAAACAATTAATTTGACTGGCCATTAAATAACAAGAACCAACATGCTTCAGGTTTAACAACCTACTAGAATATGCATGCTCATCTTCATCAATTTTATTAACATCATATTACATTTACAACTTTTGGATTCATTAAATTTAATCTTCATCTTTATCCGTTTAATTAACAAATAATTATTCCTTTACATTCTTTACCAATTTCATTAATAACAACATGATAAAAAGAAATGTATAGATATATCACGATCTATAAAATCAAGAGGAAAAATTATATCTTGGTGTAAAGAAACAACATGAAATCAAACCAATTCTTTTAATTCAGTTCATAGATTTAATTATGTCAAATTCATTGCAATACCAATGGATAAAACTAGATAATTGTATAGTTTCATGTAAAAGAATAGAGACGCAACTAATCTCGTTCCTAAGAAGGTTCTTGATGTTATTAGAACAATAATGGATCAGAGAAACACATAAACATTGAATTTCCAAGAAAAATTTCACCCACCTGAGGATTTCATGGCACAACCATATCAACAAAAACCAAATTAATCTCCATTAGAACCATGGAGTCCCAACAAAATGTCCTGGAAAAGAGAAATTGAAGAACACGGATTGAAAAAAACCAATGAACAGTGGTAGATCATACATTAGATTAAAGACGAATAGAAGAAGGATGCAAGGAACTGATCTAGGATGAAGGAATCCCCAAATGTAGAGGAAGGAGGCATCCATGTCATCTGGGGTTGAGAGGTGGTGTGCTCAAGCCGTTGGGTTTGAATAATCTTAGTTGATAGGTTTCATTAAAACACCCAGTGGTGGGGAATTAGATGAAGTATACCTCCTCATCACATCTTGTACCACCTCGAGGTGACTTATGCCATAAAATGAATCACCTCAGCATTTTGTTTTATTTTTTTGAAACCCAAAAAGTACATAACAAGTTCCATTTGGTCTGTGAAAAAACAAATGGGCCAATCCATGAAAACTTGAGCCCTTACAGTAGGGGTGGATCTGGGAAAGCAGCCTGCTACAAGTAATTGATGTGCTTCTTAGGAGTCAGAGAGGATGTGACCTAGCTATGTTTTGCAAAGAATCTGAGTCTATTTTGATTCTTTTGTAATTTTGAGACATATATTGTGTATTACTGCAGTTTATTTGTTTGGATGGTTTCCAATAATATATGACATGACGCATCATCATCTATATTGAATGATGTTTTTTATTTATCTTATCATTCATCTGATATTTATTTTAGTTTTATGTTGTTTACTACTTCCTCTAATGTATATATTTATTCTTATGTGATAAAATATACCAATGATGGATTAGTTTTCCCATTATCACACCTTATTCCCTCACTTCTAGTCGGATGCCTCTGGAGTTTGCATAAATGTGCTTGAGGCCATGTGACCAACCGGGTATGGGGAACCAGTTGAGTCACACCTGGACTTAGGACGTAACACGAGACTTTTCTTCCGGAAGAGTGTGGTCATTATGCATTAGAAGTTATAATTTATTTTTAAAAAATTTATAATGTAAATTTTAAGATAAATGAATTTAAAAGAAATTGAATTTGTAAAATAGAGAACATGACCTTGGCCCGACATTAGAGTGGCAAGTGTCTTTGGTACTTAACAGAGTTGTTCCAATTACCCCTTCCTAGATTTAGAAGCAGTTAGTGGGATGTGTTGAGTTTATACGAAGGCATTAACCTATCTAATGATTTAATCAATGATATTATTTTCAATGATATTTTAGATGGTTTTTATTTGTAATTGGAGAGGAATTCCACTACAATAACCCCCAACATTACATTAGGAGGGCGGAGATGATAATTATTCATATGTTATGGTCCTTGGGCTACTAGTTGAAGAATATTTTGTTCAAGTTGCATCACCAGGGACATTACCATATATGGGAACTGATACCTTGATCCTAGAGAGTTTTCTATACTTTCTGCATTTAATTTAGGAATCCATGTATACTACCTTGTATATGCAAGAGTTGAAACATTTATTAAAAAATCATCATCATCACAAGATTCTTGGGGATTGAACTTCATATGTGTTTGAAAAATTTATGGAAACTATCTTTAATAACTTCATGCTTTCGAAGACCACTCATGAGAGGAGAGTTATGAAAGATAGAAGAGTAGTGTGATAGGTGATCCGCAAGGCCTTCCTTCTTCTGTGATGGAGTCATCTATTGTGATAGTCCCTCCTCTCCTGATAACGGAGGGACCTCTAGAATCTCTCACATGAATGACATCATCTTTACTCACTTCATGAATTCTGAATTTCATTATTCCCTTCCTCAGATTTCTTTTATCCCTAATGTCCCAAATATGATAAACGTCCTTCCGAACCAATTGATCTTTCACTTGGAGTTCAATGAGGCTTCAGGTTTGCTGAATCTTTCCCTAATTTCATGTTTCAAATAGTGGCCTCCCTCGGTGGATTCCTTAAATGGGTGCCTATTTGGGTCATGGGATCTTCATGACAAGGAAACAGTGGGTTTGATCGATTCTATTAATATATGGATTCTCTTCAATTTAAAGGAGGATTTGGTTTATGATTGGTCCAGTTCCCCATGAAGTTGTGATAGTCAACTTTTTTACCTATTTCTGTTGTAGTATGAATTCCACTTTCAACATGACGTTCAATTGGCTACAATTTGGGTTCTTTTCCAAGAACCCTTTCAAGCTTTTCATTACCCTGCTATCTTTAGGATGTTAGGAATCCCTGTCGATAGATATTTGTTCATTGATACAAGAATAAGGGCATCCTTCCATCTGGTTTGTCTGTAGTTATTTGTGGAACTTGATATCTCAAAAATTTCCCCTGAGTTTGTGTGGATTAATATAGAGGTAGAGGTTCGACATAAAAAATGTGTAGTCTATGAAATATGTTTCTATTTATTTAATTACAGCTAGAAACTAGTCCATTCTTTGGTTTCTTGTAAATGTGCGAGGATAAATTAGGCTCATCTATAGGCAAATGATCCAACTGATAGTGACAGGGGGTGTTCATGGGTGAAGATAGTGGTAATACTATGGAAGTTGAATTAGTGTGCACCAAAACATCTCCTGAAGCATGAAAGAAACAGGTGAAGGGACACCAGTATATAGTATTGGTCTTACCATTCGGGGTTCTTGGAGGAACGTTCTAGTCCCCAATCCAATCCATAGTGTATAAAAGGAGTTTCAGAGAGAGAATAGTAATCTGGGGTTGCACATTCTCAGGGAAATAGAGAGAAAAGACAATACATCTTTCATGGGTGCTGGAAAAGTGGTACCACATGATAATGCAGTTTCTATTTGCTGTGAAGAGTCAGTGAAAGACCAACGTAGGGTTTTGGAAGGTGGACCATACGGTGGTAGTAGATACTGAGTGAAAGAGGTCCTTAAGTAGGATATGACAATCAATATGGCTTTAGAAAAAGTATCCAAAGTAACTGAGGTGACTGAGGGAGTTTGTGAGGACCAAGTCCTTTTTTAGGGATCTCATTGTTTGGATTTGGGGGATACCACAATGCACTTTCATTTAATGGGGTGAGGATTTCATCAGGAATAAGTCTCTGAGCTACCAATACAGGCCATGCGGGTGACCCCTTCTTATGCTGAGACGTTTATACTTGGGGGAACAAATATGAACTATCAAAATTGGTTATCATTGATGGGAGAGGAAAACTACCAAGAAAGTGTATAATGATATACGAAGGATGGAATACATGGAGTGGGGAAGGAAAACATGGTGGATGATGGTGACTCCCATGAGGAGACTGACAATCCTTTGTATTTTCCTACTGAATCCAAGGAAATGGTTATTGTGGAGAAATATCTCAGATTCTCCATGCAGAAAGGAAAGTACAATTTTATTGATTCAGATGTCTTTATTAATATCAACTAGAGATCACATAGTAGGAAGAAGTATTTTGACCTACCTAGTCCTCCTATCACAAGAACAGAAAGTAAGAGAAAGCTGCCCCCAAAGGCTCCTATAACTATGATCAAATTGAAAACAGTGGACAACACATCAAGTGACATGTTGTCTGTAGGTGGTGAGGCTTTTGTCTCATCCAATCCCCCCGAACTGTACAATGATGAGGGATCCTGGAGAGTAATGTGAATCAAGCTCCTCTAGAGGCCCGCATCGAGATATATCTCCAGTGTGGGAACACATGGACCTACTTATGCACTAAGATGAAGAAATGCTAGAAGAAGAAACTAATTTGAATGAAATTAAGAATAAAGGAATAATGATTCTTATGACCACCACTATAGAGGTTGGTGAGTGTATTGATATGAAGGCCTGCATTCTACCAAGAAGATTCAGTATGGGGAATATGAAAATAGAAAAATCATGAAATTATGGGACAACTAGGCGTATCAGTATGAAGGCATCATAAAGGGCTACACTCAATCACATGTAAATTCAATTCCCTAGATTTTTTAAGGAGGGGGATTTTATATGAGCTCAAACTGTTTTAAAACAAATATGTAATTTCTTTTTATGTTTAATCTTGTCAGGGTTCTCACTTTCCCCTTAAAAGTGTTTGGAAATTTAAAAAAATGTCGATGGATTAAGAGGGGGTGAATCTCGCTAGAAATATTATTTAGGGAGCCACATAATGATGGAAGTTTTTTTTGAATCATTAATATATGCTTCATTATATGGTTTAAATGGATTTCCAATCTAGTTTTATTGATTTCTTTTTTCCTGAAACCCTAACTATTAAACGTTCTAGTTAGTTTTTCAATCTAAAAAATGGAGTGATGAATGTTGTGGATTATTTTTAATTATTTCATGGGATTTGTCATTTTTATTGATTTATCATAATGTTTAGCAATTAGGATTGAGACACTTGTTGGAAAGTCTCAAGCATGAAGTTCGACCGATGGTTAAAATATTTTTGTTGACTACTATTATAGAGATAGTGAATCAGGAACTTATTACTGAATGGATGTGAATTGAAGGTGGGGTGCATATACGGTATGTGTATCCTCTCTACCAACTGATTCTACATACAGTTAATTGAAGTTCATTTTTAAGGATTATATTGATGGGAGTATAGGCTAGGATATTAGTGCTAGTAGTGATATCTTCTATTATCAGTGAGGGAGATGAGTACGTATGATTAAACAATGTGATAGAGTCCTAATCATGTTCCTTCCTTTCAGAATAACGGACCATGTAATGATTTTCTGTTGGTACATCCCTCTAGAATACAGTTTAAGGGGATCAAACTGACTGTATGATCTGGATATTGATTCACTACTCCATATTAGGGTGGTAGATTGAGTATTTATAATCATTTTGGCTGAATAAGTGATCATGGATGTAGTATAAATGAAATAATTGTACCTTAAGAGAAGAGTGGACTTAATCCATTTATTAAGGTCGTCTTATATGGCTACAGTTTAAGAAATATATATTTCATACAACCCTTAAATGGTGAGAAAATAGATTGGTCGTCTACTGTGATATGTAGGATATTAGTATCATATAATCTAGTATCTTCTCTTTTCGATACATGTGATTCTCGTAGATTTATTTCATTACTTGTTATGAAGATCCTTGGGATCATTTTTCATTTCTCATATGGAATTATGATTATGGATGCACCATTAGGAATCCAAATCGAGGGTTTATGACCGTTCAATGTGTTCCCCCTAAATATTTGAGGGTTACACTTCATAGAGAATATTTTCTCCTTAAGATAATAGTGGTTGATTTCATAATCAAGATGGACTATCTGGTTACTAATAATTATAATTTAGATTATTATCACTGATGGGTGACCGTAATATCACTATATAGAGGGGATTTTAGTCAAAAAGGTGAATGGGAGTTCATGGAAGGTAGTCCAAGACCAAAGAATCATGGGCTAGGTAGAATGATATCCAGGAGTTCTAGTTTATATCTAGATGATCAACGATCATGCCAGGCATATTTTACTCTAGTGGTTGATTGGTTCATAGATGTTTCTCTAGAATAAATTTATTATTCACCTCCAAAGATAGCGGTGGAGTACTCTATTGATATGGTTTTAGGAGATACACCAGTATTTATTCATCATTTTAAAATGGAATCTAATGACTTAAAAGAGATCAATAGTTTTCTAAAAGACTTAGAGGCTAAATGGTTTATATAAACCAATAATTGTCCATAGGCTGTCCATTTCCATTAAAAAATAGGTGGGTAGGTAACTTAGTATATATGTGGATAATAAGAAAATAACCCAGTTGATAGTTTGGAGTTGATTTCCCTTTCCAAATATAAATGAACTCCTTATGTAGCTTCGAGGTATTCTAGTTTCCTCAAAAATATTATTTAGGCTAGGTTATCACTTTTTTTATTTTCCACCACTATAAATAGAATATAATTTTTTTCGATTGAAGGTATAATCATTTTGAATACTCTTTTATTTCATTCAGTATCACAAATAAAATAATAGTCTAAATGGTGTAAATGCGGTGAGTTTTCCATCCATACATGGATTCATTTGTGGTGGAATTCATAGAATATATCAGGGGTATTCTTATAAAATAAATGACCATAAAAATATCTTGATATTGTTATTGATACACTTAGAGAGAATAAATTATATTCTAAGCTCACAAATTCCAACTTCTTGACGGATAATATTCACTTCCTATAACATATGTTCTATAATACATGTGTATTAGTAGACATAGAGAAGGAGAGAGATGTAGTTTCCTAGGATAATCCATAGAACATTATTGTATTATAGAAATTATTATGGATAGATATATATTATAGGAATTTCATACAATACTTCCAATTCATTGTAGCACCGCTTATGGGATTGACTTATAAGGATGTAATGTTTTAATGGTAATATTACTTTGGGAGATTATTTAACAACCAAAATGAGAGAATGACATTAGCACCAATATTGATTTTACTAAAGAAGGTGATAAGATACATAGTGTATTGTGTTTCATCAGGTTTAAATATAGGAGATGATTTTATGACGGTGAAGAGACTCATGGAAAATAGGCGTTGTCTGTTGTGATAACTAGAGTGGAATTACCCAACACTCGATATTGAGTTACCCATCGTGGTACATGCATCGCGCTGTTGGAGGAACAATTTTTTTGGAGATATTTTTATAATTTACATGGACCATAATAGAATCAAGTCTATATTTAAATAATGTGACTTGAATTTGAGGCAATGACAATGGTTTGGGAAACACCAATATTTTGAATTTGATATTACCTACACAATTAAGATGGTCAATGAAATTGTCAATACATTGAGTAGGAAGACTCATTTATAGAAAGTTAGGGGGGCCATTAGTGAGGGAAAACATATTTCCATTTTCTTAAAGATTCAATATGATGTGTATGATAATCATAGAATGACTTTTATTACCACATTAAATATAAAATACACTCATTTATATTGAGTGAAGATGATATTGTTACTTCATTGAGATGGAATAGTCTTATGTGAGAGTGTGAATGGTGAGAAACCACCTCCTTGGTAGACCCTAGGAATATAAGAAACAAACCATATTCATGATTGTGTATGAATTCTAGAAAACAAACAATATGAGATGATGCGATAGCTCCATGGATCAACATTGCATGAACATCCAAACATTACAAAGATTTATTTAACATGAGACATCAGTATTGGTGAATGGGGATGAAAAAATAGGTGGCTGGTTTTTTATGAGGTTCTCCACCTATCAGTTGGTGAATATGGAACACCATCAACCAGCTGGGATTTTATATTTTTAACCAATTTTTGAGTGTAAATGGGATGAGGTTGCTATCGATATTTATGAATTCCATTATGAGGTCTTGTCAAGGTATTTATGCTTAATGGGTTTTTGTGGACATGATCACCAATGTCCCTAATTTCATACTAATTAGGGATACATTCTCATTCAATGATCTTAGGAGACTCTGTATCTATGAGAATTTTCACCTTCATGGGGTTCCTAAAACAATTGTATTAGTTACCGAATATTGATTTAAATATCCTTATAGTCTGACTTTATAGAGGTATTTGGGTACAAAGTTACTTCTATGCACATAATACCACCCTCATACTAATAGCTTGTAATAGAGTACGATTCACGTTGTTGATGATATGCTTAGAGTATTCATCCTTGATTATTGGGTCAGTTGGAAGAGGCATATACCCCTGGTTGAATTAACCCACAAAAAACCTATCATGAAATCATATAGATGAAACATAATGACTATTAGTATGGTAGACCATGAAAATCCCCTCTATGTAGGTTAGAGGTTGGTTATAATGATTTACTTTGACTATGTCTCTTTAATGAGACATCAAACTATAATATTTGACTATATTTAAGATGGATAATGAATACTCAAGACTAAAATCATACGATAATCATAATCAATGACATCTAGAGTTTAGTGGTTTGGGATAAGGTATTTAAAACATATCCCATCAAGGATGGGACACAAATAGATTAGGAGAATGTGTAATCTTCCATCATGATATATTGGTCCACCTGATAATTTAGAGAGAGTCATCATAGTAGCCCATTAGTTTATGTTACATCAGAGGTACCGAACCATGAATGAATTCTCGCTTGTATCATAACTACACAAATGTAATTCAGACCCATCTAACACTTTATAGACATATAAGGATGAGCTATAAGTATATGTGTCCTTTAGAGAGCATCCTATTCATATTTTCCATAGGATCACAAAGGATAGCCATTGATTTTCAGTTATTCTTGTATGGGCATTATGGAAGAACAATAGTTTATATGATGATACATAGGAGTGAGAACTCGACGTGTGTGTTTAGTTTCTAGAGTGAATCTCAAAAAATGGTTGAACACCCTTTTAAGGGGAATTAGAGGAATGGTTTCATTAAGGGAGAAGATTGTATGATCGTATGTTTCTCTTAATCTATGTATCCTTTTTTATGGTTTAACTTTTTTTCTTCTGTTTTTTCTTTATACCTAATGTCAGACCTGTGGTCTAGTTGGGTTATTTTTGGAAGAAATAGACATGGGGATGTATGTTGGTTTTAATACAATTAAAAGATTTATAATTGGTTTACAAAATATGTATTAAATACCCTAATAAACATGGTAGGCCAAATCTTGATGTCTAAAGGTTTTTTCCTAGGATAAAGACCCCAATATTTACATGAAGTGTAATGAATTTACTGATAATTTAAATTCATTATTTTAGATTCTAATATAATAAGAAGAGAATATATTTTTGAAATAAGGTATAATACCTCCCTTTTCTCTTGCATAGGAGTATTCCTTTGATCCTAGTAGAATATCCCTTCATTGTTCACTGTATGGACTCTGTTTCTTTCATTTTTGGTCTCATTGGACATTGGACGACGATTTACCTATCCCTCTTACAAATTTCATCATTTCTTGTCTCCTAAATTTGTTTATTTTGGTGCTGGTTATAATGCCATATTTTTATGGAATTCATCTCTTTCTCTATTCTCTTCTAATATGGGTTTAGTTTATAGAAGACACTAGATGATTTTTCTAACATATTATTATGGTGGGTGGTATATAACATTTCTAATATGGTTTGGTTATTTTATAGAACATCATTGTTGTGCCTCCCGAAAGAATTTCTGTTATTGTCCTTAAAATTAATTGTGTGCGTGAACTGAATGAATTGGAACCTGTTATGAATTCTTACTAGTTAATTTGTATGTTTATAGGTAATTCTACTCATCCTAAATCATTCATGGGATGTGTCTTCATATGTGCCCCATGTTTTACCACCCTATTTGGTGCGTGTGAGATCTCGAATTTTAGTGAGATCTTTTATGAGAATTGATTTGATTTGTTTAATTTCATGAGCACCTAGTTTTTCCTATTCATTTTTAAATGAAATTAATGAATATAATTTAATAATTATGAGTACCTGTGTACCTCATTTTCATGTTAAAAAATACTAAAATGGAAAAATGGGTTTTATGGAAAATATTGTTTAATTTTGTGAGCACATACTTCTTCCAATTTATTTTCAAATAAAATGATTGAATATAATTAAATTAATTTGTACATGTTTTTTATTTTAATTTAATTAAATGAAAAATAAAAATGAACAGTTTGGTAAATTGATAATTTTATTGGAATAATTGAACAATATCCTCAAATCTGGATTCCATTTGAATCCATAGACATTTCTAATCCATGGATCTATATTGGTAATTGTTTTGGATTCGTTGGATGATCTTGTTGGTCCTGATCCATTTAGATTCCATTGAAATTTCTCCTCCATGGATCAAGATTTATTATTTTAGTTCATTCCTTGGTCTTTTATAAATTGGATCTAAATTCTCTTGGATGCTATGGGATTTACTACAACATTTATCTAACATTCATGGAGTCACATTGGACATGAAATATTGAGATGATCCATGGAATTGTCCAATGAAATTTCCAAGTCTTCATTGAGATAGTCCATGTGATATTCATGTATGCATTCATCATATATAACTTTGATCCAACCGTTCATGGTTTGACAATGGATTACACAAAATAGGATGTTTTGGATGATGACACTTGATTACATGGCATAAACATTGTTGATATTTGGATATGATTAAATATATCCTTGTTATGGGTATCTGATTCCAGTTTTTTTAATAGAAAATATCATGTCTATTTTTTTATTATTTATATTTTCCATTGTTTGTTGGATTTCAACTATTATTCATAGGGATCTATATTGGTCTAGAAAAGATCATATTCACTCATATATTTGATATTATAAGTATTATACATCAAATATATTGTAAATTTATTAGGTTTACGTTACACATACTAGAATTATTATAGAGATTTTTGGTAGAGTCCAATTGAATGTTATCTCGCTGCTTATTCGGCTGTCATCAGGCACCTTGATAGTTTTTTATGCAGGTAGGGACCACGAAAAGAACCCATTTAAGGATTATTGACTAGTTAGTTTCTTACGAGTATGAGAGTACAAGAATGATCTATAACCACGATGCTAGATGGAGATAGTTCTTTTTTTTGTTTTATTACATTGGATATATGTATTGTACTGAGATGTTTGATTCAATGTATTTCCTCCCATTTTTTAGAGACATGGAATTATCATCATATTGTATATGACACTAATTTGGGATTTATTATTATTAAATACTTATGGATATATCTTTTGTTTTCAATTTAAATATTTTATCGGCTTATTTTACTTGATTCTAATGATTATAACCATTGTTATACACTCTAACATGAGTTTATAGTATCTCCATAAACATAACCTTGTCTCTAACTTCTAGTTAGAAGCATCTTACATGTGGAGAGGTGAACATGAGGCCATGTGAACCACCAGATTAGGGCACCTTTTATTGGCTCTCATGTTGAGAAATTATTGTATTTTATGATTACTAATTACCACCATATGGAATTATATTCAAATTAAAAAATTGAAAATTTATCACATTAATTCTAATAATAAAATCTAGGAGAAATAAAATGTTTCCTCACATATACCCATGAGAGGTATTTTACACAATAGTTTTGGGAAAAAACTCAGTATTGGGACATGATTTATATGAGTTTCATTAGCTTCTTTATTTTTGTATTGTTTGATCAACAATACATATCAACATTATGGGCACCCTTATATATTTTAATTAATATTAAAAATTATGAGGATTTAATTTATTTAAGGCTATAAGATGTAATAGTATATGATTTTAATATATGATTACCATAAATTATATCAAGGTGATTGATTGATTTTTCAACATGAAATAATTAAATTAAAAAAATGTTATATATTTTTTTTAAAAATATAAATATAATGTATGAGTGTTAACACACATATAATTAATTAGTATGAATTAAAAGGAATAACTTCTTTGTGTAATATTTTTTTGATGAAAATAATGGATAATTGTAATATAAATAAAATTTAATTGTTGTAGCTAAATTGACTAGTAAAATCATTTTCTATGAAAAAATATATTTCTAAATATTTACATATGATGTGATATAACATTATATTTTATAAAACATTTGATAAATTATGATAAAATATATATTAAATGAATAATTGTATAATACTTTTGTAATAAGTAAATAATATGAAATATGATTTAGAGGTGTTAATATTATAATATTTAAATTTCCTATAAAAATTGATTTACATTATATCTCACTAGTTTATTTAAAAAATAAATTTATATAATTTAAGTATTTATATGAAAAAGTAATAATAATTTTATTTTTATATATAATAATATAATATATGAATAATGTTTAAATAATTATTAATATGTTAATGGTATAAAATAATGATTTTATAAATAACAAGAATTGTTTTAATGTTATTATAATAAAATTACTGATTTTAAATTAATGATAATTTTTTAGAATAAAAAATATGTATTATGTGAATTATTTTTATTCTGATAATTTTTTAATTTATAATTCTATATTTTATTTTGTAGAGTATGAGAAATATTATCTTAAAATTGTTTTTAATAAAAAAAATTAATTTAATATTACTTTATATCAAATGGAAGCCTTTTATAAAATTAAATTCATTTAAAATTAATTATCATTGGGTCTATATGATCTAATAATAACCACTTATTTTTTAATCTTATAGGTAATGATTACTTAGAAAAGAATAATGGCCACGTTAAAATATAAAATAGAATTTGTAAAAATTCTTGTGATATTGGGAATTATGCATGATAAAAATATTTATATAATTATGTTTATATAGTGTGGATTGTTAATATATATTTCCCATCTAATTATTTCTCTTTTTTGGAACCACGTGACATTATTAACATGTGCTCTATTTAAATTATGTAGAAATATTTACAATAAATTCAATTTTGACTACATATCAAAGGGACCTCCTCTACCACATGAACTAAAAATTAATAATTAGGATTCTTATGAAAAAACTACCTTTTTTTAAAACGCCTAAAATTATCTCACACATTATTAATCTTCTTGTTTAAATAAATTTTCCCATGTCATCCATTTCCCAAGAATCTTCCAAGGAAATATCAAATTTCCCATCACATGTAATTATTTTTATTCAATTTATTTTATTATAACTTCTCAATAACTATTTTAATATTCAAATACCTAATAAATTAAAATATAATTCTATATATATTTAATGTATTTATTTTATAGTAGTTCCCATTAATATATTTTTCCATTTTCTATTGAGATAAACAAATATGTGAATCTTGTGTTGCATGGAATACCTCCTCCATGATGTGGCATGTTTTTTCTTATTGAACACATTATGAGGTTGGAATAAAAGGAGAATATAATACATTATTATTATATTTATATCATATTTATTATGCTGAAATATTTTTCCATATTAATCTCTTCTCTCCTTCTACAAAAAATGAAATCATCACCCAAATGTATGTGTGGACAACAACCTCCATAGAAAAAATGATTATTATGTTACATTTTATCACTTCATACATAGATGGTCAATATTTTGGGGTTAGACTATTATTATGATTCTTATGGAATAATTATGTGTGTTTTTTTATTTTTATAACCAATTAAATTTTTTATCAATAAATATTTATCATTAATTCAATCCCTTAAAACAATTATACTGAGAAAAAAACGACCTCTTATTTAAATCTAATAACTTTAGAAAATTTTTAATATATGTATACATATTAAAAATTATTATATACCAATCTAATAAGAAACAAATATGATCAAATTTTTATGATAATTATATTACAACTAAAAAAACTCATAATAAACCATTAATCAAGGCAAGTTTAAGTTTTGGTCAGTTTAACCATATACATAAACAATAGTATAACTATAAATCATGGAATACTATAAGAAAATATTAACAATTATAATATGATGAAAATATTTAGATTTTTTTTTTATTTTCATAATTATTATAAAAATATTTATTAATAAACCACCCCTTGTTCATTAAGAAATAGAAAAAAATGATCGTCGTCTATTTCAACATAATGAATCATAATCAAAACTAAAATGAAAATAAATTATATATTTTAAAATAATTTGGAAAATATATTATAGTACTACAGAAGATATTTTAATAATTACATTAAAAAATTATACAGAAACATGACATTTATGAAATTATTTCTACAAGAAAAATATTACATGCACGTGGTGTTGAATCTATGTTAAAATTAAATAACATATATACATAGAGAATGATTATAAATGGATGTATTAATGGCTATATTTATGAATAATGTTCATAGGTATTTATTCAATTATATTATTTTAATTACTCAGGTTAGTTTCTAAATTTGATGAATGAATCAAGACAAAGTTAGGGGTTAATCATCTCAAACACCTCCCATTGAGAGAAGTTTAGAATTATTCATTTAATTTAATATACGAGGTGTATATATTTTAAATTTTAGTTACCATATAACTAGTAATATTCTAATCATTGTATTTATGTTCAATTAAAATCCCACTCTTTCAATGGATTACAATTATTGTGTTTCTCGGGTTTTAGTGTTTCTAGTATCAATAATGATTCTTTCAGACATGTTACATGTTAATAACTATGATAACGTTATATGGTTTTGTAATAATTTATTATTGATTGAATGTTGTATAATTATTTCTATTTTAATTAATTGGATAATCTAATACAAATAATGTTCTTTTCTTCAAATGTATTTTGAGTCAATTGTTACCCCCATCATATGAGTTTTTGATAACCCAGTTTTCATTCATTGAACTATGAACCTTCAAATGAACATATTTTATAAAATATAATTACATTATAGACCATGATTTTATTCTGTGTTATTCACCCATTGTTTACATTTTAGCATAGAAACCCCTTTTCAAGTGTTTTATGTCTCATGGAGTATGTATCCCATAAGGGATGTTGACAATGAAAATATAATATCATTGAGTTATAATGTTTTATCATGGACTTTCCTGTCACATTCTTGGGTTCGCCCACAAAAATATATTATCATATTTTATTATATAACCCTATTTGTGAAAATTTGGTTCATTATAAATTAATGGTTATATACCATTTATATAATGCATGTTTTGATAAAATAAAATTTTAATCTAATAAAAATTGGGTTCCCTTCACTTTCATGTGTTTTTCCTTCCTCCCCCAATTTTTTCAAATTAAAATAATGACTTTCCAAGTCTTAATTAGAAGATATTATTTTTAAAATAAAATGGTTTTAAATTATTTCCCATCACTATTATATAATTTTTCCCTGGAATCAATATGAAAATTTTATTTTACATTAATATTTGCAAATGTTTTCCAAAATATATTCTATGTATTTATTTCCCATTACCTTTTTATTTTCAAAAGTATTTACCCAAATATGTTTTATGATTCTCTATTTAAAATATAATATCTATTCAAATATTTAGGGAATGAGACAATGGTATCAAACAAATCTGTTCTAAATCCCATCTAGTGTAGTATCATTCAATCATTTATTTATAAGGATTAATTTTAAACATTAGAATGACCTTATATGTTTCCATTGTTGTAGTGGGGTTATGTTCTTTTAAAACCATAAACCTTATTTCATTAGATTAGTTATGGTACTATAAGCTATTTTATTACTATGGGGAAAATTGTTTGTGTTGGATATAATATAATACATATATGGATGATAATGGGAAAGCTGACTATGAATTGTTTAACACTGCACATTTTTCTTCTAAAAGGGTTATGATCATGTTCCCTCTTTTATAAATATAGTGAAATTATTGACATTATTGATGATTATTGATTATAATAGTGTTCTATAATGTATTTTAATTGAACAATTTTAATTATATGTTTATCTGTGTTTCTATTCACCTAGTATTTCATTAGGAAATAGTTGAAATATCATATTGACTCATATGGTGAATAAGTTTGTTTTAAACAAGTGATGGGTTGGGCCACAGATTATATAGCCACTTGATACATTAATATGTTTTAGGATACAAATTTTTTGGGTTCTGGTATATGTTATTACCACATAATATGATATAATGTTTGAATAAACTCATGAAATCAAGTTTTTATTTTTTGAGAAAATTCATTCCACGAGTTTGTGATTAGTACTACTGATATCCAATTTCTTTATTTTTTGTCATATAATATCCCCTCAGTTTCAATTGATTATGTATTCTTATTAATTACTTATTCATAATGAAAAAAATTCTTCATGTTTATTACATGATTACCTTAGTTCAATGTTTTCTATTAATGAGAATGTTTTATCACCCCATCCAATGTACATATTTTATCCAGTTCTGTAGAATTGTATTACATAAGAATTTTATTATAAGAATTTTTTTTAATAGAATTAGTGGGAGATTTTGAATAATTAGTAAGGATTAAGTAGTTTAATATTAATATAATAAAATATATTTTTTGAAACCAATAACATGGGTTTTGTTATTTTATTATTTTGAATAATTCTTAGAACCATTAAAACACAACATAACAATGTGATGTAAGGGAAGTAATGTTTTTTTTGATTTTAAAATTAATTATGTTTATATAAAAGATTTTATAGTTATAATTAACATGATAAGATATTTTTTGTATTTTAGACCCAAATATAGATGTACGGGACTAGATAAATATATTCAACAATAATGAACTAATAAGAAATGAAAAAAAATTCAATAGCTACCAATTTTAAAAAACATTACTTTGGAAACACTCCTTTACTTTATCATATTTGAAAAACGATTATTATCAAATTAAAATCCTCTTATATCCATCATGTCAACAAAATTATATATTTATGATGTTTTACAAATTATAAAAATATTAACCATGTTATAAAATAAAACCATTATAATTAAATAGCATACTATCACGAAAATGGATAATAAAAAACAAAATATTTCGAATCATATGCGATAAAAATAACAAAAATCCATAATTAAATAATCCTTTAAATTATAATATTATTATCTTAAAAAGGATGATTATGTACAATCCCAATTTCTAAATGTATGATAATAACATAAATTCACATGTATAAAGAGATTTAATGATTCCAAAAAATTGTGATGAAGATTTCAAAATTCACTAACAAAGAACATGATAATGAGATCCCTACTAAAATAAACATTCTTGTGATGAACCAATGATCCATGAAATAATCTCCCATAAGAATAATATATCAACCATAGATGAAAAACCCATGAAAAAAATAGAAGGTAAAACCATTATTGAATGAAACAATGAAATGGGAGAAAAAGGATATTCAACATGAATTATTTAGGAATAAATTTTTAATGATTAGAGATTAAAATATAACAATGAATGATAGGTACCTTTGATATATGCCCTCAATACAATAATGTTTCAAGGTAGGATAATGTAAAATTGTTTAATTCAATGTGTTTTTTAAATTTATAATGTCTATTGAAGAATTTCATAACACAAACCTCCTGAATATTTTCATCTTTTTAGATTTTTCTAAACATATAATATTAGGAAGGAGGATATGTCATATAATTATTCATTGAAGTCACTCTCTATAATCATTATGAAAATCCATAGATGTAAATCTATTCCAAAACATTAATAAATACTAATACCATAATCCCTTGTTAAAACCAGGGAAAAGCTTCAATCCCACATTATATTAATACTAAATATAGTAAACACACCCCCTAGTACTCCATATCATATGTTATTCCCATGTTATAATGACTTATACAACATAAGAGATAAGAAAACCTAGAACTAGTGATAATATGAAATATAAAACATCCACACTTTACATACATTCTAGGAGGCAAATAAACTAAAACTCTACATCCCCATAACCTATATGACTGGGTCTATGCGTATACAAAAGAACTACGCCCAAACGTATTGTGTATCCCAATGTTCCATTGCATATGATGGGTCCTCATTTGAAATGTGAACTAAGTTTTAGTTATTCCCATCTATCCAACTCAAAAAAACTCTAATGAAACCAAAAAACAATTGAAGGGTGGTAAAAAATCACCCTCTTACATTAGATACCTCTCCAATAATTCTCTCAAAGTATAATTATCATAAAATACAGAAAAGAAGGATAATTGGACCTAAATAGAAACATCAAGATATGATACACAAGGGTCTCACTACACCAATGACATGTAAAAATATTATAAGGACATGGAAAAATAAAAAACCAACATCATCAATAATCTAATAACTTAATAATAGTTAAATAAATCATGATAAAAAAGAAAAAATATCAAAACAAATTTGTATTTTAATCTCATATATGTGACTAATGCCTCCATGTTCACTCAATGCAATTGCGTCTCCATAGGATATGAACCAATAGAATAATAGTATCCTCTAACACATTCTCTAAATAGTGTTAAATATCATCAAGCCACTCCATGAAGGTCAAATTGTCATCAATATCCATTATTCCCCAATCATTGTCGTATAAATAATTATTAACATTCACGTGATGCATTTAATCGTGAATGAAATCACATATTCTCTTTATTTATGGGTGAAGTGTTAACTAAAGTGACATATCACCAATATTCACCAATACCTTGAAAGGTCCAATGACCCTAGGTGACACCTTAGTCCCATAAACAATACATCCATAACAATGATTATTAGACACCCATAAAAAATGTTTTCTCAAGAAACAAACTCTATAGGCCTCATCCTATAATCATTATATGGAACTGAATATCACATTCCACCTTCCTCTTTCATTGAATCCCTTATAGCTTAATTATTTAATGTTTAAATGATTTCTTACTGTGAAAAGTTTACTCTACCAACACATTCTAGAAGAATAGAGACTAGAATGAATGATATATTAGGATTTCATAAGGGCCATACAAATGGTTGATTGACAAATATTACTTCCTGAAAACTCTACTAAGGTTAATCATGTCAACCGAAATCCACCTAAATCTATAATTCTAGAGAAAAAAATATCTTATTGGACTTGGATAGTCTATTCTCATCAAAAGGGGTATCAACATAATAACATAAAGGAAACCTCAGGACACTCTTTCACAACACCAAGAAAAAATAATGGGTGATCATTTGTGGAACTCAACATAAGCTCATCCATCAAAGAAGATAGTAAATCAATATGAATCCAACCCATTTTGGGTATTTTTCACAAAACAATCATATCTTGATTGTCATCAGCCTCATAGAAGATGAAAAGACTCCGTATGAAATAGAAAATATCATATACTGAATATCGAAAATTAATACTGAGAATGATATTTAATGGCAATATCTATAAACATTGGATGTATCAATAGGATCTATTCTTCCCTATAACCAACTTTAACTCTCTTCATTCACCCAACAACAATACTAAAAAAATATTATAGTTAATGCTATGGGTATAAAATGCCTCATAGATTTAATTTATAAATCATAGAGAATACAAACTATGATGAATGAGTTTTTTGGAATCTAAATCAGATAGGGAATAAACCCAGGTATAAAATATAAAGATAACAACTCTCATGATGACTATATCACTTGACAATAGAAACTACAAGGAATACATTTGACTATCACCTCCACCATGACCTATCTCACACAGATGGAAACCCCCTCCAGGATCATTCTGCAATCATTATCTATAAGGATGAGGGATATCAAGGGGTCTATCATCCTGAACTAGTCTCCAAAATCTGGTTCCCCAATATTGTAGGCTATGTGAACTCAAAAATGACTCCCCGTGCACCAGATTTTTCCACCTAGAAGTGAGGGTTAAACATATAACATGGGGATAAAATACACACTATTAAAAAAATGGAAATAAATAAAATATACCAAAAATTAATAACCATAACCAAAATAATAATAGTATTACAAGACACCGAAAAGTAGAATAAAAAATAGATAAAAAAATATTCTATATTTCATGAAAAATTTGTGTTCAGTGTCTATATACACCCAAAAATAAGAAACACTGACAACTCCCCAAGTGGGTCCCACCAACCGAATTGATTATGCCATCCATACTCAATTTCTACTCTACCATGTAACATAGGGATATGTCTCATATACAATTATCTAAAAAATAACCTTACTCAGGTACCAATTCGGAATACTTAGTAGGGTGTGAGTAAAAAATTGTAGGGAACCGCCAACATCATCTAAAACAATATCCATTCAATAAACTTTTATGTAGTTCTATAAATAATAACGTATAATAAAATAAATAGTTATACCATTTCATTATTTTTTAATTGACCACATAATTTTCCATGGGTTCATGATGACACCTAGACCATCAATACCTACATCATCCCTTGAAAATTATGAACTATATCACATAGAAAAATCAAATTTCATTATAACATAAACATTCATTATCCATTTAATTCCCTTTTATTTTAGATAAATTAAGAAACATAATTAAATAATAATATCATGGGCATGGAACATCCTTTCTATAACTCCATGGTTATTTAGAATATAATTCCACATCCAACACCTAAGGGGTATTTAGAGCATCATTCCCAATCCCATAAAATGTTGTCCACATGAACACATTGGCATAAAAATATCATTTCTATAACACCATGAGTAGTTGGAGTAGTAGCCCTTGTATCACACCCTAATTATCAATAAATCACACATTTATCATATATTACAAATTAATCATGTTTAACCATTATTAACTATCTTATAAAACATTTTCATATTGTTATACCATTTCAATTTATGAAAAAATCAAGGATTATTACATTAATTCACATGGAATAATATGAAAAAATCCCAATTAAAATATTTTTCTTTATTTATTTATATATACTATTAACACATTAAAGTAATCAATAAATCCATTAATTCACATTAGTCAATCAATTCAACATCCCATTATTCATAAATTTCCTACTCCCAACTTCAATCAATTTCATAGTCACCTCAATCCATCAATTATATGATTCCATTAAATAACTAACCATTTAATTAATCCAATTCATGATGTAAATTTCTAACATGGTAATTACAATTTCAAAATTATATACACGTAATTAAGAATAATAAAATAGGAATGGTCATTAAGACCACCCACCTCATGGTTGTGGATGAGCATTAACCAAACCAGAAATCCCCAAATCTAAGGTAATTGTTCGATTGTGAAAAGAAGAACAAGATCTAGAACCAAAACATAGATCAATTAAAAAACAGAACAAAAAACATTAAAAAATATCTAAACCAACATCAATGAAGAATAAAACATTACTATTCATGAATACAAATAAATTTGAGAGATATGAAACCATTCGGGAATAAATCACATACAAGAATGGTTGAGGATCTGTTAATCATATCATCAATCCATGATGAATGATATTCGGAAGGCCTAGAATACATTCGAAGATTTTAAATAATTGAAGGAATGAATATAGTTTCGATCTAGGGTGTTTAAGGATTTAAATTGGGGGTTGATGATTTTTTTATAATTTTTCTGGGGGATTAATTTTCCACATGCATGGTTTCCTATAAGAGGAACTTGATTTTCCAAAACAATCAAAGTTATCTATTTTCATACCCTTAGGGGTGAATTGTCTCTCCAAATAGGGAATAAAATTTCAAAAACTGTGATGTCACCCTTAAACCCCCCTCTTTCTAGGGATCCTCAATTTTCATTGTGTAGGCGCATGGTTAGTGGAAACTGTATTCCTACCATGAACTACCCCTGTTCTTCTAAAATTCTAAAATTCCAATCCAAAACATCATGAAACAAAAAACCATACTATGTAGAAAAGTCATGGGAAATTATTGATTGTTACAAGCGTAAGATATCTCCAAAATAGTTTGGGGTCTTACAATCCCCCACCTTAAAACATCTTATCCTAGAGTGGTACTCCACATATCACTTTGAGTTTTGAGATAATGATATTGGGCCACTATGTCCTAATATTTTCTTCTCTCTCCCATGTTCCCTTCTAAACATTCTCATATTTCAATAATAATTTAACTATCAGAACATACATTCCCTCTGACACTTTCTCACTATGATGCAACACTCATATTAGATGCTCCTCAAAGAAAAAATTAGTCTCAATATCAAAAACATCAACATCCATCACATGAGAGTATTATGATGATACCACTAATGTTGTGACACTTATATGTTGTCATGAAGAGAACTAAACCTATGTGGAATAGTTAATTAGTATTCTACATGTATGAATCCCTCCACATCCTCAAAATTCCTAACAAACATGGGTTCCAACTGAAGCTGAATCTAAATCCTATATTGGAACAATAATGGTGACAACTAAAGGAAAAAATGATCACTCATTGTGAACTCAATGTGTCATCAACATCTGTCATATAAAAAAATAAATTACTTTTATTTAAATCCACACTTTTTTTATCAGCTAAACTTACACCGACATATCCTATAAAATATTCAGTCCTCTAAAATCTGATTCACCTACATCGATCTAGAACTAAGGAAATATATATGAAATACCGCAATACTACTTATTTGGTTCCATAAGAATTGTTGCTTAAAAATATTTTTACAGAAAAACCCTAAATTTTTTATGTGAAACTCTTAATAACCACCAATTTCAAGAATGTATGATCGGTGAAAATATTCCAAAACATGTGTATTTCATTTTAGCTTCTTATTTTTTTTGGTGGAAATCCGCATTCCAAAAAACCAATGTAATAAAATCCTTATGTAATCATTTCTAGAAGTTTGATTTAAAACACGAGCCAAGGCTGAGAAATATACTCTATTCCACCATGTGTAGAAAGTATATCTCCAGAATATACAATTCTCTCAATTTCTACCTACTGTATATATCCATTAAGGGAATGAATAAAGATACCATGATCAATCAATCCACAGTCACCAAAATACAGTCATTATTTCAAAGTGTCATTATGACCCCCACCAAAAAATAAACAGTAACATCATCACACATCCATTTCTATGTGGCAAGCTACTATAGTAATCTACTAGTTTGTCGATGCTAATACTTCACCTATTGGAATGTGTAAAATCATTTCACTAACCCTACACTCTCCCTTTTTCATTATGGGATATATATATTTCCAATGTAGTTCATGACACATTTTTGGATGATCAAAATTCAACACCCACATTGTTTCCCAAAATTCATTTATCATGTCCTCTCACATACATATTTTCACAACAAAATGTTTCCTAAAATATATGATCTCATAAAAATTTATAGCCTATGTGAATGGAGACACCCTAGCATCATAAATTTTCCATAAGGCCAAAAACTCCAAATGCTCATAATGCTTCACTATAATCCGGCTCAATAGTGATGAATCCACTAAAACCAATATGAGAGTCGTCTCTTATATTTCCACCAGAGCGAAAACATTCATCTTAGCTAGTAATTTCGTCATCCTCAACTCAAACCAAGACTCCTATAATACATGACTATGTGTTTTTATACTAAAATCATTTATGTAAAAAATTTCATTCCTGAGTGTATATGCTAGCACAAAATAAAATAAATTTTTTTTTCAACCCATCTCCACTTCTAGAGATTAAATTAATGAGGTGAAAGGTTCTATTTAACTTCTTGTGATCAGTAATCATAATAATATTTTACTAAAAAGATAATTCCACAAACACATTACAGAATAATCCACCACATCTAGCTCATTTCCTAGCATAGGTAATACCATTCATATTTCATCAACTGTTTTGACCCATTAACCACAACTAGAGCCCCATTAATTAAAAATAATCCATGTTTAATCCTGTAAATGTATCAAAATACTATATAATCCTCACTCGTCTAAGGTAGGATCAAGACTGTTGTCATTTTCAAAAACTTCTTCAGCTCTTGGAAGGCATTCTCACATGTTCTAGACTATTGAAACATTACTCTATTATTAGAAAATGTTTAATGTGGTGCTTCAGTGTGGGAAAATACCATGAATAACCATTGATAAAAGAATTCTATCCCCAAAAATATATGAATATCAAAGACATTCTCAGATGCTCCCACCAGAAAACTGCATGCACATCTTTGGTTCCACTAACACACATTCCACTGAGATGATGATACCTAAGAAATTTACACTATCGATCAATAATTGTATCTTATATAACATGTTATAAACCAGATTCTCAATCCGTTCACTCATGACAATATTAATATTTTTGGAATGATCTTAATGAGTCATTGAGTATATGAACATTTCATAAACAAAAGAAAAAAAACAATTTGATCTAGGTACAGGTGGATGATTAACTTCATCACGTCCATAAACCCTGATGGGGAATTCATCATCACAAAATCCATCTTGAATAACACACATTGTCCATACCTTCTTCTAAAAGATGGCCCTGATATATATGGATGCTGAACTGTAAGCTTAAGATACCTTGATCTCAAGTCAATTGGAGAACACAATCCCCTATCAAATGATCAAAGTGATTTTTGATATGAAGAAGAAGATATTGATTCTTCACTGTCATCTTGTTAACATTCATTAATCAACACTTAAGTGTAGGGACCTATTAGCCTACATTGCAAAAAAAAACTAGTGAACCCCATGGAGACATACTCGGATGGATAATTCATCTAACCATCAACAATTACAGAGGAGTATTATACTCTTGAAACGTTATTGGTTCCATTATATATGGAAGAATAGAAACGCTCCCAAATCCATACATGATTGAAATATTAAATTCACATATATTTCACATGGAAGTATTGAGATATCCAATGGAATCACATTCTAGAACAATTTCATATATGTGGAAATATATCATGATTCACACCCCCATAATCATGAATCATACATGAAACATATGCGGTAAATCCCCCTGTTACGGATGAATTGGCCCTTCATGGCCTTCCAATATATACCAATCTCTATGATGAACATATTTTTAACCCTCTATAGATGTAAAGGTCACACTCTTGCTATAACTATCAATGTGGGAGAGGTGTGCTACTAACCAGTATATACCCAAAATCAAGTAAATTCATGATATTTTAAGGATGTAGAGATTCTAATGAAAATGATACTCCATAACCTTGAGAGAATACCCTTCGAAAAATATAAGTCTCTTGACCATACCCACAAAGTTGTATCAATCTTCATAACCCCACTCACAATATTTACTACCAGACTCAATCCATTCACAGTCTGGGTAGATATAATGTGACAATTCCTACCAGAATAGTGGTAGAGCAGTCAAGTAAAATAATAGGAAAATAATCGATCATAATAGAAAATCTCTTTTCCACTTCATCGGTCAAAATTATCATAGTAATAATTAAAAAATACGAATTCATCCATACTCATCAACTAATAGAAAGCACATATCCTCCATTGGAATCCTCATTCATGTACCCCACATATATGACAGCTTGATCCCTTACGCAAAAAATATTCTTTAAATAAAAGATTTTAATACGGTACTTAATATCATAATTAAACCCATCCTGAAAATGTATTTCCATAATATTCTCATACCCTCAACATGAAAGGTAAAATCACAACATGTTGGTAATGTGACTAGCATGGTCCTCCACTAACATATTTCCTTGGGTCAGCCTCATGAACAATACTACCCCTATTTTCGTATCATATATGGATAAATGTTCTCCTAGAAAATCATATAATATTCATTCCATATAATGAGTTCCATATTATCACTCTGATCATGAATATCCAACCATCTCTTTACTGATCATCACAACATATAAGCAGATGGTTTTGAAACATTTCTTAGAATGAGTATCTAAGTGGTCAAAAATTTTCCTAATAGGCTCAATATAGAACCCAACTAATTCAGGTCTACACTATCCAATGAATGTTAGTGGGTTTTATAACTACGACTCCCATGAAAAGTTATACATAATTTTCACAACCATCCCTAATTTTCTTTCACTAAATTACATAAATTAATAAGAGTTCTCGTGGAACTTCTCTCGATCATCTTCACACTAAACTATCAAGGACGTTGGATCCACTACTTGGAGAACATGTATAGCTATGTCATCCTATCAACCTACCAATAATCACCATCAAGGAGTAATATATATAAAATTATAGACACAAGTATTAGGACACGTCACACAACCTTATCAAAATTAAATAATATGGGTTCACACAAAGCTACAAAAATTAATTCCTCCATTCTCAGCCACATGGTGAAAACTGAGGGGCAATAACTACCCTCCACCATCCCTCTTGTAGGTTATTGATAAAAAATGTAAAAAAACTTTCAAAATTCATGTCTCTCATTATAAACACATTTACCCACTTTAGATTATCTTATTTTTAAAATTTACAACTTTATATTTCCTAGTAGAATCCATTTTTATTTAAATTTCACAGACCATAAAACCAGTTTCCATTTTAAAAATTTATCTCAAAACCCAACTTTTTAATGCATTACTAGAATAATTCATGTCATCACAATTCCTAGTCACCTAGAATAAATAATGCATGCTCAACTACTGTGGTATATCGTGACACCCGAAAAATGTCATGAAATCAAAAAATCAATAACATTGCACAAAAAGTGAATCAATTAATGGGAAACAATACTCATCAATAATGAAAAACATCAATGAACCCAATCACTCATGGGTAAATGTTTTCTCCCACAAACATGGGTTAGCTATTCTCTTGCATGAGCTCATAACGAAGTCCCAACGAATCATACTCGCATTTTTTCTATTACAAAATAGTCAGACCAAAGATAAGGAAAGAAGAAATCCTTTTGATACCGCTTATTAACATCTTTACCTACATGACACATGTTTGTTCAATGAGATGGTTGTTTATGTGACATCAAGAATGCCTCTCTATACACTAGATGAAACTGAATAGTCAGAAGGTTACACAATATTACATGGGGACACTATACCATCATTATCAGTGTAGTAGAACCGTGGAAATAAATAATAAATCAAAAAAATATAATAATCATAACCAGAATAATACCAGTATCACATGATGACCAAAAGTGTAGATATTTCATGTCATATATGTGTTATGTTTTTAAATAAACCCAATAACAATAATAACACACTAAAAAATCCACATGAATGTCAATAGATCACATCTGGTTCCGACATCAGTGCTCCATCACAAATCATCCATATGACATAGGGTCATTTAACATATCCTATCTAGCATACACAAAGCATATTTGGGTACGAATTAGTTAACCTGAGTAGTGTTTCTATAAAACTCTGTAGTACATGACCAATGGTGTATAAAACAATATCAAGTCAGTAAAAATGTATGCAGTTTCATAAAAAATAAATTACTATATTATATGAAATTTTAGCATTTCATAACATTATAATTATACACTAAAATTTCAATGGGTTGATTACAACACCCAAACCATCATAAAATTATTAGGCCCATGATGGTGCCTAAACAATATCACATAGGGAAATCACATTTCATTATAACATAATCATTCCTCCTCAAGCTAAATCAATTTCATATCACAATAATTTGTAACCATAATCCAATGACAATATCAATGGATTATAATATTGTATCTAGAACACATCAGCATTTGGACCATCAGTCCCTATCAAAAACCTCATAGGTATTTGGAGCATCATTCCATATCCAGTAAATTAATATTAATATAAATTCTATGGGACAATAACATCATGTCTTTCCCCACATGTTTTTTGAAGCAAAATTCATTATCTCACAACCCATTTATTAGCCAATCAATCCTATATCACATATACAATGTTTATCATGAATAATCATCATTAAACTTCTTATAAAACATTTTAATCATGGTATACCATTTCATGATAACAGAAATTAATGGTTCATCACCTTTAATCCAATGGAATAATACAAACATGTCACTATAAAACCATATATCAATGATTACTCATATTTACTATTAAACATTTATGGATAATATAAAAATACATTAGTTTCTACTAATCATTCAACTTAACATCTGATTATTCACTAATTTCATAATCAAAATTACATCCAATTTTTTAATAACCTCATTCCATCAATTCCATGAGTCCATTAATTATTTAACTAATAAATTAATATAATTGATGATTTTATTTTAAATCATTTAAGTTAAAATTTTAAATTAAAATACATATATATACAATCAATTATATAGTAATTGGTATTTAGATAACCTACATCATGGTCATTGGTGACTGTTCTCTAAATTGGTAATCCCCAAATTGAGGCAGAATGCTCAATTTCACAATGAAGAATATGTTCTAGACCCAAAACATATATCAAAGATCAGACATAACAAAAAAAATAAAAACCTATATGTAAACCCAAAATAAATAGGAATAAATCATCCCATCCATCTGGAAGGAGACATCATAGAGAAAGGGGGAACCCAACTGCTAAGAGATCACCTATCATAATATGTAATTATTAGTTGATCAAATATTCTATTCATCAAGAATAAAGTATGGAAGGCCTATGAATACTTTCAAGAGATTCCAAAAAATGTATAAATGAGTTTAGAGTCAAGATGGGGTGTTTAGGGATATATTCTAGTGGTTTTGGTGTTTTTATATAATTTTCTACTGGTTAAATTTATCTGATGAATGGTTTCATATATGGGGTGCATAGTTTTTGAAAACAATGAAACTTAACTATATGCCTCCCTTTGGGGGAGCATGATTTCTAAAAATAGGTTGAACTATTTTAAAAACTACATTCCAAACATTCAATCCTAGTATGTCTAGTGATGCACATTTTTCTTGGGGTACGTCCATTGTTAGGAAATAATTGGTGCACAACTTGAAATACACCTTTTCTTTAAAAATTTTAAAATTAAAATCCAAAACACCCTAAATAATAGAACCCACCAAAGGTATAACAAAAAAAAGAAAAATATCTCCAGTAACAGGACTAATAAATCTTTATAAAATGTTGGGATCATTCATGGGGATAATACTATCTTACCCATCCGCTATCTAGTGATTATAAACTATATATATCTATTAATATTTACTCCTTAAAAAAAATTATAATGGAAAAAATGGAATTGTAATCCCAGAACATGTTGATTAGTGTGAAAAGTCATAAACCTTCACTTTCGATGGAAAAAGTCCTTGGTATTTATGGAAAAAATCCCTGAACCATTTGTAGCTATTTGAGAATAGACACCTCCTATGAAATAGGTAAAATCTGGACTAAACCTTCTACTAAATTACTGAAACTTCTTATAAACAGGAATGTAATAACTACATTTCACTGCACTTCTTTAAGGAGGGCCTTAACAAATTCCCTCTTATGATGATTTTTCCTATCCAAATTAATCTTAATGAACATCGTCTTAAATTGAATATAAATATCTGAATAGAATATAAATGGATTTACCTAATTTTGGATTTCAGTATGTATATCCTTCCTAAAATGCCTCTTTGTAACCTCTTTGACTAGATTATGTTGAATAAATTTTTTTTGAGGTTCTTGTATCACATACTGAACCCCCATATGTTAGAAATCCCCTAGTGATGGATAAGAATCTGTTGCCATAAGAAAACAATTAGGATCGATTAATAAAACAGCAAAAAAACAATCCAAGATGAATTCAAAAAAATCGATTACTTATCTCAATATCTGAGTAATATAATCCAGAACTATCTTGCACACCCATGAAAAAACATCATAACCAATGAAACTCTTTTCTAAACATAATCATGAAATGAAATTAATGATATATCCTCCTCGTATATCCATTCCTCCATCTCCTAATATAAAACAGATCTATCATACATCAATAATCCACGTAACAAAGACTATTATATTTCACTCCACCATGTTTCATTATCATTTACCTCTATTATGAGACAATCCACTCGAACACCCCACTGAACATCTTTTTTATGAACCTAACAGGGCTATTATCCTAGATCAATTCTCCCAAAATAGTAAATATATGGTATTCCTAAACATAATATATAAAAATTCTAATTTCAATTAATAAATTCATATTATCTATGTTTCCCATTGTCTACCCAATTCAAACCTAGAAACATACCATAATGATTCATGATCCACATCTTGATATCTACCTCAAAAACTGCATCACTTCTCATGGGTTGTTTAGTAAACAATATGTTCGTTATTTAAATTAACAAATTATCTATAATTATTAAATTCTTAATAGGTTTCCAATATTTACATCATGTTTCAATATTTTATAACACAATTTTCTTATAAACCCAAGAATTCCTCATGTGTTCCTATCTCCAAACTATATCTTAACTCTCAATAATCAACTCGGATTCCACTCATTAATGAACCCCTCACTTCAAAGCCTCCTCACCTACATAAAAAATAAATAATGTCCGATATTGACCTCAATTACCACCTCCAAAGGCCATGAGATTATGATTTACAAAATCTGTATATAATCCACACAAATGAGTGGCATTTACTTCATATATATTTTAATAAAATAAAAGAGTAAATGAGAAACCACCAATAAAAACTATTCATAAATAAATAATCAATAATGATATATGTTATAATGTCATAGAAAATTCAAACTAACTGATTAACTAAAATAATATTAGGAAGTTCCATCATACACTAGAAAAGAATGAGAAAAACTCAAAGATAGAAATATCGTTCCTGATATTTAACTATAACATGAATAACTGAAAGACAATTTATACATACATAAGTTGTTTTAAAATGTATACAATATTTTTTTCTCATTATATCCTATAGTAAAAATTATAAATGTGGAATACCAAATCTAGGTGATTTAAAAAACAAAACCAACTTGTCACCTAAATAGTTATCTCTATTTTCACATTATGACCAGGAATCACCATCCAAGTAACACATAGAAGTAATCAATTCTCATTTAAAACATATAAACAAATACAAGATAACCTATATAATACTTCTCTAATGGTATTTTACTATAACTCGCTAATAGATCACATCATGTGGTCATCCCTTACATAATCCATTCTAAAACATGTGTATATGTTTTATTACAAGAAAATATCCTATGTGCCCCAAAAGATGCCCATAATTACCAAACACCAATAGTAACAAAGAATTCATCTAGAATCTACTATATCATGAATTATAAATCATCCATACATAGATAATGCATGAGATGATTCTGGTATCCATGAAAACCAAAACTAGATTCTAGTATTTAGTATACCCCATCTATTTATAGTCCACATATAAATTTAATTTAATACATGGAGTTATCAAAACCCTTGTATAGAGAATACCTATAGAATAATTCATTTTATTTTTGGATAAACCATCGCATATACTATAAAAAAATGTTTTTTGGGGGAGAAGGAGAAGTCAACCGTCCCTTCCATCATAATCCTGGATATTATGGAAAACATAACCAAGAACATTTGGGTGTATGTTTCCATACAGAATCAGTTGGTGATGCATATGAAATCCTAGAAAATATATATGGATAAGAAAATTAAAACGAATTTAAACTGTATATCCGAATGAAAATTTCCATATATTATCATATATGATACTTGGCTGTAGAAACTATTTTTTATATCATTATCTTGAACACAATTTAATAATTCAATATTAATTAATTCAATGTCTAATAAATAATATTATATAATATTAATTTCAATGATTACCACATAAAAATTCACAATCTAATTACGTTCCCCAAAATAATTCCATTCTTATTCTAATACATTCCATCGTAATTAACAATCATCACTAACAAACCATGATCATTTATATATTTCATTTATAAATTTATAATTATCAGGTTACTGTAGGACTCATCATAATCCAACACAGTGTAGATTTAATATCATTTCATATAATAACACTGTGTTAATTAGTTTGGAACTATAAAAACTAATATCCTTCCAAATTTCCATTTATATGCATTATGAATGAACATTTCGATGAGAAACAAGAACTCTTAACATATCTCATACACCCCTATTTCAACTCTCATTCCATTGAACATATTATAATATATCCCACTGTCACCAACATCACCACCACTACAGCCTTCGGAATCCCCCCCCCCCCATTACCTACAAAATTAACCCACCCAAATTATTTCATTAATAAATCATATCAATTACATAACTCCAAAGAGCATAAATTCCATTATAGTGATTTTTTTTTATCATGAAAGAGTCATGGAGAAATTATTTCCATATAAACTGGGAAAAAAATAATCTCAAATTTAAAATGGCCAGCTCATTAATAAAATAATGTTTTTCATAAAAAATATTTTAAATTAAATCTTCAATTAACAAGTTAATTATGGATTAATTTTTAGAAGAAATAGACCATTATGAATTCAACTAATAAATAGTTAACATAATAATAAGAATTATTTTAACATTACTCTTATAATTTATCATATTTCATGAAGGATGATTTTCTAATTTCACATCTAGTCTTTTAATCATGACATCATAATTCATTATTTACAATTTCCATCAAATTACATATATATTATCCTTGAAAACACTATAATATCCTTAGATTTAGATATAACCCTATCATTCAATTCAAGATGAAAAAAACCTATCATAAATCAAATGAATTAAAAACAACCCAATTCCCGAATTCAATATTCCTTTAATCCCTATACTACTATAATTAATAGGGAACTTCCATTATAACCCTAAAATATAAATCACGATAATAAAACAATTGAATTTAAATAATGATACCTAACATGTGCCAAATTTGATGATAGGTATTTCAATGTTCTCTGTGTGAGAATCTAAGAATGATCAACACACAATAGTCACCTATCCTATAGTAAACTAAATATATATGAAGCAACATACCACTTCAAACCCACTTCAACCATTATGATTGAACTCATGAAAAAAATGAAAAGTGACAATCATTATAGCATGTCATTGAGGAAAAAGAGAGAATAAGTCCAAGAATTGAAGAAAATATCCATCAAAAATAATATAATTGATGACCCAATGATGATATATAAATACCTAAAAAGAGAAATTAATGTGTTTGAAAGAGTACATCAGTTCTCATATTTATTTAGTGTAAGAGGAAGAAAAATGACAAAATGAAATTATTATTTTATTTATAATAGTTATTATAGAATCTGATGACATAACACGCCTGACTAATCTATAACCAATAATGTTTTTTTAATACAAGATGCATAGATGCTGGCTATAATATAGTTTTATCTCTAAAATCCACTCTCTAAAGTCCAAAAATAAATTCTCATAGATCTCTATCTTCCAAAAAACATGGCCACACCCAATCCATCAAACCTAATGTAATTCCATAACAGAGATATATTACCATTCTTTATTGTATATAAAATTTTAGTGACACCGTATATATTTCCATGGTTCATCATACTCCTATAACACCAAGAAATTTTATAAAATTCTATATTCTCAAATTAATTAAATTTTTCAATATTTTGTGTAACATGCCTCACCGACTTCAAGGGAACCTTGATATACCATTAAAATATTATTATTTAATATGTTTAATAGAATAATTTCCATTTTATTAGAATATATTAAAAATAGTAACTAAATTTTGAATACTAAATACTATACACATGTATAAAATACATTTACTTTCTATTAATCAATTAGAAATAAAAATAAAAATAATTTGAATGTAAAAGAAAGTTTATCTGAAAACATATTTTTATAGACACAACTTGTATTTATCTAAATACAATAAATTGATAACAAATGTAAAATTAATTAAATAACATTTTTTCATATATTCAATCAATTTTTACCATTAATCATATAATTTTCTACTAATGAGTTTAGAATTTACCATGTTTTATGACTAAAAACTATATTTAAAAAAATATTTTCATGGAACATTTTGCACTTATTTTAAAAATAATATATACACAACAATTATGTTTTAAAAAAACCATATTTTAAATTAAAATTTTATAATTATGTTGGATGGAATATTATATAATTTTTTGTGAAATATTGTTTTCTAATAAATACTGAATGATATAAATTTTTAATAAAAACATGATTTATGTTTAAATAATTTTCCAAGTGGCACTTTAATTAAAATATTTTAAAAATAAAATTAAAAAAAATTATGTGATTATTATTCCAGTTTTCCTCATTATAATCAATTTTATTTTTATATATGTAGTAAAAAGTATTTACGTATTTGAGAACATTTCATTAAAAAGAATTATTTTAAATCACATTTATGGATTTTATTTTAAATTAATTTTTTCCACATTTATGAATTCAATTTTTTAAAATGAATCATATATATAGAAAAAAAATTCAGGTTTTTAGTAAGGCCAATATCAATTTTTTTATAATAAATTGTAAAAATAATAGAATATTTTTTTTAATAAAGTGACAAGGATTGGTTTCCCAATCCATGTCGAAAGGAATTTATTAAAATAAAAGTTTACAAGGAACACACGAGGTGTAATGAGCTTACACCAACTTAAACAAAAGAGGAAAAAAAAAAGAAAAACTTTAATGAACCAAGAAAACAATCTTCAAATATGCTCAATAATGATAAACAAAGAGACCATGGAGGGTACATGTGCATTAATTCCCAGAAGACCATAGTCAATATTCGAGCATAACTGAGCAGTAAGAAATAGGAGCAAAGATGTTAAGCAGTAACATCAAACAGGATCTCAACTGGAAAAAATCTGCTAGCATGTAGAAGAGTCTGGCCAAACGTCGAACAAATTATAGATAGAGGAATCCATAGAGATGAAACATCAAGAACCCAGCAAGCATGCATCCCCAGGTGCAAGCATTTCCATAAAATCTGAAGCCAGACATAGAGAAGTAACAAAGAAGATCCCAGCAAACTGTCTTAAAAAAGACTCCAAATTCACCCATAACCAAATTCTGCAGGCAAGCAGAAACATCCGAGCCTAGATCTCAGGGCAAGTTCAATACAGGACATGACAACTTTAGTAGGTTTCGGTGAGAGTAAAAAGCGAGAAGAAAGTTGTAGATAGGTGAGAATGCATCCATAAAATGGTTGAGAAAACAGAACTGAGCAAAACGAAGCATAAATAAGAAGCAATATCAAATTCTGGTTAAAGAAAACACACCAAAAGATTCACGCCCATGGAATGTCTCTGAAATTAATGTTGGGGTTCTTCTTGTATTCTTTAATAAACCTTTTGAACATTATTTTTCTTATTTCAATGTATGTTTCAGCTGGATCCTATCTATAAAAATATCATTGATATAAAAATTCATCCTATTCTGCCATCCAAGAATAAACTTCATCACTCACATCATCTTCCTCCGGAATCTGAAAATCATCACTATAGGGAAGATACTCCTCCTTAACATAGTTTTTTTCTTATGAATTGGATTCTTATCATCAGTTACAATAGGTTGATATTGCTCAGTATTTGAAATCCAAGTGGGATAAAATGAACGAGTGCCAATGGTTCTTTCAAATTATGTATAATATCTCTTATTCCTAGTTTTCCTAGGGTTAGGAGTGATGAATCCATCATTGTCAACCATGGGGTTTTTCCCATTCTAGACATTGATTTCATAAAGTTCTCTTCTAATTGATAAGATTGATCCTCATTCCCTTGAGAGTTAACACTAGTATTTGAGCAGTCATCAAGATCCTTAGTTTTATTTTATTGGTTTTCATTAACCATATCATGATCCTTAACCAAGTTAGTCGACGGAGCAAAAAAAATTTCTGTGGTAATCAAAACTGCATTGAAAAAATCAGTCTCTTGAGCATACAAAACTTTCTTATTATCCAAATGAACAATTGCCTCAGAGTTATCTTACTTTTTAATATAAGTAGAGGGTCCAACCTCCTTTTCTTTTTCCACCCAATGGATTTTGGGGCCTCAGCTCTTGTACCTTCAGAGGGCTCAGCCATATATTTTTTCTTATCTCTATCTTTTTCTATCCACTTTGTTGTTAAATTTTTGCGACACCTATTAGTTTTTCCACAACCAAATGAATTATTCCCTAACCCGTAACACATATGACAGTATTCCGGGACACTTTCATAAACCACCTCTTGAAAAAAACCAAATTCTCCACTTTATATCCAAAAATTTGAGGGAAATTTTTGGGAGACAACAACATCAATACATGATCTTGCAATAGAGGTTTTAGAAAGTGTTTTGTGGCATTATCAAGTCTCACCGGGGATCCAATGAGTGATGAAATAGAAAACAAAGCATTTTTCTTGAATAAGTGAAAAGGTAGATATAAAAAACCATCCCAAATTGGTACAATCAGGGATTCATCACGTGGATCATAGTCGGGGGCCCATTTGAGAATTCGCATTTGGAAGCCCCCGAAGGACCATGTACGTTTAGACCAGAGTCTGTAGTAGCACTCAATGGATTCAAAACGTAGAACAATGTGCGAGAAATTGAGGAGACCCAATTGAAACCCGTAAATCCGATGATTTCCAAAGCAGATCGAATAAATTTCAATAATGGCCGTCTATTTTGAAATTTCCAAACCAAAACAAATCGGAGATCCGAAGAAAGTAAACTAACCTCATCGGTTGAGAAGGAGATGGCAAGTAGACCACGATGCCCATAGGTTTTTGGTATGATCTGAATGTTCTAGACCGCATCAGCATGCACAGAAGAGTCTTCGAACGATTTAGTCGAAAAAACATCAGCGAATGTGCGAGGATCTGAGCTAGGGTTCGCATCTCACAGCGGCGGATTCATTCTGGGTTCGCGGCGGGCCTCCCCCATCCTCAAATAAAATATTTTTTACATTAGTTATGGTTGAAACATGGATTTTTATGTTGCATCTATTTATGTTAAAATTAAAATTTAATAAACATAGGTTATTTATATAGAAAAGTTTAGTTTATATTTTTTACAATTTTGTCCAAAATATAGATTAATTAAATAATATTTTTAGTTCTAGGAAATAAATTACCTATTTTAAAAATGTGACTAGTAAATATTGTGAAAAAATGGTAAAAATATGTAAATATAGAGTATAATAAAATAACATGTTCAATAAAAGTGTTTTCTTGTTTTTTTTAGGTGATTCTAGGCCATAAAATCCTTATAATTATTTATTTGTAAATTTTAAAGGAACATGGGTTGAGAGTAAATTCCAATTGTGGATTATTTTTTGTTATTTTCTAAAATGAAAGTCCCCATAAATTTTAAAAGGGAATATCCTACCATCATTTTTTGAGACCACATAAGACATTTGGGTTGATCAAACATTATCAAAATATATCCCAATAATAATTATCCATTTTATAGTTGTTTTGGTCATCCTAAAAGACCAACCCGATTCTCCTTAATTAGAGATGTGAAGGAGGTTTTTCTAAGAGAATGTAATTATATTCTATAAGGTTATTATTTTTACTCCTTCTATTACCACAATAATTAATTTATTAATAATTTTAATAAAATGTAATAAAAATATATAAAATATAATAATAGTTAATTATTTTTACGTATTAACCTATATCTGCTTCTTCTTCCATAAAATAGGGAACGAAATCATCCATCATTTGTAATGTGGACTACTACCCCATGGACCAATTTAATTAATTTTTAATCACCACCTATTTGAGAAGGATATAATTAGGAATTTGATAATTTTAATAAAATAAACGACATAAGTATAATTATAAAATATTAAATTCAATTCAATTTTATTACTTTATAATATTTTGGAAAATGATAAAGTATCTCATGAATATGTATGGACTACCACCTACATGAAGGGATAAGATGCGTTTTTCATTTTATATTGATATATATTGTAATAAGGGTATATTTAATTAATATACATGTTATTTATGATATAATAATTATTCCAAAAATATGAGTTAATGTTTAAATTTTTTCACTCTATCTTTCAGTAAAATGCAAACAATATTCATGTATATGTATCTCCAACCATCTAACTAAATGGTGTAATTAATTTAATATCTGTAAACTTAATTGATTGTTTTAAATACATGTATAATCACTGTATGTGATATTAATTTAATTTTTAAAATAATTTTGTGGATGTAAGCAGGATAAATGAAAAATAACCAAAATTATGAACCCAAAATATATTGAAAAGATGAAGATGATATTCATCAAAATGTGATTTCAACAATGAATTTGTAATTAATGGTTAACAAATAAGTAAAATGTAAATATTTATATGATATAATATATATGTTTATTTTTTAGAAATAAATGTATTATAAACTTATATTTAATTAATAAGTCGTCCATAAATTTGCTAGGAATATCGGGAATTGAGGTAAAGGATTTATAATCAGTCTTTTATTTTGTTTAGACATTTGTTAAATTCACCAATCAGTTATTTTATGGGGTATAGACAATGCCGAATTTTCATTTTAAAAAATTAATTTTTCTTTTCTCTCGACATTTAATGTTTCATTTAATATTAATCTTTCATTTTTATTATGTTTCAAAAAAATTATAAATGGTTAAATGTTACAGTCCGATTATTTTTAAATAATTTTTATGATTAATTTTAAAATGATAAAATCGTATGATCTACCTCTAATGATAATAATGAATTTATTTCCCTCATTTTATTAATATTTAATATATGAATTCCTTTAATTTTAATAACATTAGTAACTAATGGGACCCAAATAAAGTTTTGGATCGAAAATGTCCAAATTACTCTACTCGTTCAAAAATATTTTCTCATCCATACCCATTTTATCTAAAATTTTTATAATATTATTCTTACTATTCTTAACTAATTGATCAATAAAACACTTACCCTTGATTTAATTTCAATTTATTTGAATGGAATCTTCTTGTTATATTCAATATGATGCACTTTTATGTTTTACCAAACATGTGAATCGAATCTTTGTTTCAACATGTACGAAATGTACCAAATTTCACACATTAATGATCAATTAAATTATTTAAAGCATCCTACTTATGGATAGTAGGTTTAATTCAAAAAAAATTCTCCAATACATGGAAAAAAATTATTTTTGAATGATGTGGATTCTATATTGAATGGTTTTTTTCCTCAATAATGTTTTAATGATACATTTATTATATTTATATTCACCAATGAAATAAACCAC
The DNA here is from genome assembly GCA_963277665.1 of Viscum album. Classification (NCBI taxonomy): domain Eukaryota; kingdom Viridiplantae; phylum Streptophyta; class Magnoliopsida; order Santalales; family Viscaceae; genus Viscum; species Viscum album. The sequence goes on from OY728165.1 coordinate 626,753,884, forward strand.
ATGTGTTACTTATGTTTTCAGGGCATAAGACCCAAATTTACCATCCTTATTCATTTTTTATGTTTTTTAATGATTATTATAATAATAATTTTTTTAAAATCAACTTACTTTCTATGGGATATACTATGACGAATTGATGGATTGTTTTTGAGACATAATCTATTTGGGATTGTTATGATATTATGTTGTGATTATTTTTTAAATATTTTATGGATCACATATATAAGATTTTCATTATGTGACAAATGGTACTTGAAATATATAAACCTCAAATGGATAGGGAAACTTATAATATATCATGATACAGTTTTAGGAAACAAAATAATGATCATAATCAGTGATAGTAAAAAACTATTTTGTTGGGTCGATGATGAAAAAAAGATGAAATGGGTAGTCCAATATGGGAAATAGGTCATGATTCATAATATGTTATTATATGGGAAATGATTATTGATTCTTGACCGAATATGATTTTATTGTCTCATTAGATATCATTGTAATATCAAAATGTTTCAACTATTTATTATTTCTCCAAACTAATATGAAATGAACATAAAGTTCATGGCTGATTTATAATGATTTCTCCCTCTTACGATGAATATCATTCAAATGAAAATTATTTATTCCCATAATAATATTTTTGGTCATTTATATATTGGGTATAAAATTTTATTTTATGGTCAAGATATTATGACCTTATTGTTACAATATTCTTTTTTAAGATCATTATTAAGTACCTCCCATGTTTACTTTTACTAAGAATATAATCTAACTTTTTTTTTATATTTCATTACTATAGCTTTTTAGGAAAGGTTTGTGTATTTTATTTCAATGAAGTGTCCAAAATTGGTATGTATTTATTGGATTTGTTGATGATATATCATGAAATAAAATATTTAACATCTACTGTCAAAACACAATAGTACATTGTGGTGTTCAAGTGTGTATTTATAGAATCTATTTTATATTTCTCTAAAAATATGTAGTATTTATATATGAAATTATTAGGTTGTTATAAATTTTATTGAAGGAATTCATATAATCTGATCCTGGGTAAATCTATTTTTTTGTCGCTGGGAAATGTATGGCTCTCCACCAAAGTGTTTCAACCTGGGATGCTTGTTATATTCCATACTAGAATGCGTATCTACCAACCAAGGACTTTTATTTGAATCAATTATATCATATTTGTTGTAATTATATACAAAAATAGTTATTAGGCGAAGAAAATATTAGTTATCCTTCTAAAACCAAGAAGATAAACCTATATTGACGTCCCATAGGATATGTAAAATGATATGTCAAAATAAATTTATAAAATTATTTCAATGGTTAATTATTTGTATAGGAATGTATTCAATTTTTTTTTAAAGGATTGAGTGAGTGGATATTGAAAATTTATATCTATATCATTCTACTAAAAGTAGATGTTTCTCTGTCATAATTGTACTTATGTGAAATAGAAATTAAAAGGGTGTATTGTGATTTGACTTGATTATCACTTAGTTTAACACAAAATTTCATGATAAATACATTTTTTGACACTACCAGGGAATATGTTTTGTAAATTCAAAAAAATATTTATGAGCAATATTGATAGATTTGAATAGATAATGACTACGAATAACCGAGGATAAAACTAACATGTCATATATTAAAAATAACATGGTATCATTTATACATAATATTAATTATTTTTCATAATTATGTTTTTTTCACTCTAAATATTGTTTTCACACTTTATTTTTGTTTTAGTCAATGGGGGTAACCAGAACTAACAGGGTTAATGATGAATATGATAAAAAATATGATGATAAGAAACTAAATGTGGTGATGAATAGAGTAAAGGATATTGTTATTATACTTAATTAGTTAACAAAATATTTGATATTAAACATTCCACATAACCAACTCTCTGACCCACTAATGTTGTGAATAATAGAGATAACTAAAAGATCATGTGGTGAAGACCAGAGATGAATGAATATTTAGATTCATATATTTTTATAATCTGTGAATAATCGGCCCTCTTAATTTTTCAATAGAATGGGTAGATGTTTTATGTGTGGAGAATAAGTTTATATAGTAAGTAATTACTAAGTAAAAATAAAAACAATTAGTAAATACAATAGAATACATTAATATGATCCATTTGTAATCTGCATTGGTTGAATGTTTTAAATTTGTAGAGTTTGGGAATTATTTGATTTTCTTTCCTATGGTAGAATTTCAAAGAGAGGATCATTACTGTTTATGAGTAACATTTTTTTAGTTCATGATGATGTGACTAAAAATGATATATGAAAAGAGGTATTTATTATGGAATAAGATGATGTGGCCATGTTAATGTTTTTTGAATTAAGTCAAGTTGTTGGAGTGTTTATATAATGGTACTCCAGAATTATGATATGTAAATCATGAAATATATTTGAATTGTTCTGTAGAAATTTTTCATTAATTATATTTAGATATAAAATTTATGGGGTTGATGACATAGAAAAATGATATAATGTTAATATTGAATTTTATGGAAAACACGTGATTATTTGAAATATAACCATTAATATGTTCCTAATGTTTATATAATCATGTTTAACTGGGGTAAAATATGATTTCTATGGATAAAGTAAATTTTATTTAATTGATGAACTCAAAATTGATCAATAATTTGAGGAAAATTATATTTATTTTATCAATGGTGGAGTTTATGATATTTTTGTACTTATAAAATATATTATAAAATCAATGGTTTTTTAAAGGAAGAAGGATTTTATATATTTCATTGTGTTTTTATGGTAATTATGAATATTTCCTTCTTGGAATGGTATATATGACCATTGTATTCCCATATATGGTATATAATAAATTAATGATACATTAGGATATTTTGGGGAGTAATGTTAAGTTTATTTTGTTAATCTCTAAGACATAATTTATAATTTTTTTAATAAATGAAGGGACATATGGTTAACCATTTAATGAATGGTTTAAAATGAAAATTAGAGTATGTTTTAAGGATTAATGTTGTATTTTATCAAAAAATGGTTTATTCATATTGTATTACATGTGCTAAATATTTTGTTTTTGATGATAACTTGAGATTAAATGAAATAATTATCAATGTTCTATGTAAACTGTGATATGATAGAAGTTAATTTTAGCAGTTATAGTATAAGAAAAATACATATTCATTTCATTGAGTAATAGATGAAGCAGAAATTTATTGAACCATTACCAAAGGACGAGATTGTTCTTATGAAAGTTAAAAAATTCATGTAAGGATATTTTCTAAGGAACATTACTCGAAATTAAGAGTTTTTTAAAAGGATTGGGCTGAAGCCTCAATTTATTATTTAAATAAAATTCCTATTTATGATTGGGTAGAGGGAGACCCATTGCATTTTTTGAAGTCCCAAGGCCATGTGGCCTGAATACAAGGCTTGAAAGCCCATTTTTTGGCCCGAAGGACCCCTCGATATTATGAAAATGATCATAAATAAAAACCATTGTGTTATTACACTCAATTATTGTAACACCCCAGGTAAATAAAGAATATGAAATTCTTATATTTATCCTTTTTTTTGAATAAAATGATAATATTAATTTAAAGGGAACGCTATGCTTGATGGCTTACCCAATACGCAACAACGAGTTCTTTTGAAATCTTACGTTGCACTCTAATAATAAAATAAAATTATTTTAAATGTTAGTTAACACATAGCCATTGTATTAGAGGGAATGAATAGAAATAACTAAAATATGATTATATATGTTTGTTAAATGAATTTACATTTATCCAATAATGGATAAAGGTTTAAAATATGAAAAGAATTTAATTTTAGGCATATATACTATAATTTTCACTAAAGGTCCACTTATCAACTTTTGATGGAGAACCGTCATTAAATGTAGTTTTGGTCACTCTTATATATTCTATTGGACTAAATAAAACTCTACTTTAGAATCAGGACATCAAAATTCACTTTGTGTAAATTTTTGGTATTTTTCCGATAAAGATCATTTTTTAATGAATAGTGAAAAATGTTGTATTTTAATTCAAAACCACTTTTTGATCTAATTTATTTATATGATTATATTATATTTTGAATTGGTTTCAATGTTAAATTATAATATATTTTTACCATTTAATCCAATAGTGGTTGTTGGAATTAATTTCATTTTGAAATTGTACTTAAACTAGTGTCAATCTTTTGATACTTATTGTTTAAAAAAAACACGCATTTTGATCTGACAGTGGAAATTAATTATTAAATTAATTAATGTAACTTATATGTTTTGAATTTTGTAAAATAGACATCATTTTTGAATTCGGAATATCAAATATAGCCTAGGGTAAATTTTTGGTAATTTTCTAAAAAACTTTAATTTTTGATGAATAGTGAAACCACTAAGTGGTAGTTAAAGAAACTGATTTTTTTCGTTTAAATGAAACATTACTACTTCTGTTATTTTAATTTTAAAAATACGACATACATGGTTGTCATTAATAAGTAAAATATGGTTCAATGGGATAAAGATAATTTTTTGGTGAATAGTAACTTGTATGTTTATTAATCGCGATTAGAGGTAATTAGTGTAATTAAAGATAAAAATAATGTTTTAAGAATACGAAATGACCTAGAAACATGTCCTACCCTCGTTGGATGTGTCATGTCCGACAAATAAAATCCATGGGTCAACTAGGGGACCCCATGGATCCACTTTGGTAGGAAAATGACATTAATACCTTTTTTATTTAATGTTAAAATTAAAATGTCACAAACATGTTGTGTCTTACTAAAAAAAATTTTATATGGGGGTATACAAGTCAGATTTTTGACTATAAATATTAATTGGAAAGATAAATAGATTTCCTACATCATAGTATTTTTGTTATAATTTTTAGACATTAACTAAATTAAATTATTTATGACACCATGATGATGCAGCGATTACCTCATTATTTAACGATTTAAATAAAGTGGAATGATAATGTAAACTCTAAGACCAACACATGTAAAAAACCTATTGGATGAGTGTATTTCGAACCCTTATCACCTTATCCTTGACACACATCAATTTGGGAACTTTAAAATCCGAAACACATTCTAAAATAAAGTAACATTTCCTGACTTTCTAAGAGTGCCCATCCTCTCCTCTTACAAAAGGCCCCCACATCTACCCCCTTACCCACACCTCTCAAGCCTTTGGATCGGCCAAAAAAGGCCCATTTTGTCTCTCCACATCCCTCTATTACTTCTAGAAGCCTCACTTTGGGCATAAGGCTTCCCAAGAAATCCTTTGAGCTCAAATCAAAAAGAGTTACCCGATTTAAAGGTAGTGTCTTCTCCTGTGTTCTTTTGTTTTATTTTGCTTCTCCAACCCCCTAAACTCTTTTTATTCTTTTCTTTTGTAACAACTCCAGTATATTAAATACACTAGGATGTTTTTATAAGAATAATTCGAGCTACACATACACAAACCTACATCTAATGGTTAAAGAACATAGTGTTTCTGTGGATGGAGAATTTCTGCCTCACGAAACGATGATTGTTCAACACTCATATAACACCTTCAAAATTGGCCATTAATATGCTACTATATTTATATATGATATATAATATGTTTATGTTTTACTTAAGCTTCTGTATTTTTATTTTGTGGTATACCTTTATGGTTTCCATTGTGGGTAAAAAACGATAATTTCATTTTAGGAAGTGCGGACTACCGCCCCCTCAAAGTGATTTGATTCGTTAATGCCATATGTGGGATGTATAAAGGATAGATTTAAAGTTATTATATATGATCTATGTTACATATAAATGATTAATATAATTATTTAATTAAAATATACATACCTCTCATTTGGTTTTAATTCCATTAATATGACATAGAAATGAATGTAGCGTTCATGTGTACGTACGGCTTACCATATCCATGAACGGTGCATTTCATTTCTTACCTCTAAATGATTATGTAATATTATAAATACTTGTATATTCTGGATATATTTGTTATATATGATAACCCAATCATGAATATCATTATGGATATAATGAACCTTTGACCACACGAACAACATTTAATTGTAAGAAGTCCACTTTTGACTTAAGAACCAAATATCGACAAAACAATCATTATTAACTTAAATGATTACATAATGTTTATAACATGGAAATAAGTAATATAAAAGGAATAATTAACATGAAAAAGGTTATTAAGAAATTTGAAAATAACTCAAGTATATTATTCAGGACATTATAGAACGATCAAGTCAAGTCGGACCCGAGATAAGGGATCCAACCTCTCTCTTTCTTTTTAAGTACTCTCTTTTTGTCGTTTCTTTTAAGATTATATTTCTTATGTTTGGGGATGTTCTTTTATATTCCAAATAATGTACTTTTTATGTTCATATTATGAGAGACCCTATTTGATCTCATAAATCCAATTTTTGGATGTTTTAAGTGGCGTTGTTAGGCTGCCGAGTTTTCGTAAGGGATTTTTCATCTCACTTTTATTACCGTGACATTTATGCTACGTTTTCCACTATTTCCTTTGAGTGGTGTATATACTGCCCATTATTATACACTTTTTTAGTATAATTTCATTTATGGGTATTTAAATCTTCATTGTATGACCCTTCTTTCATGGGGTGTACGTTTCGAATGTTACCCAACTCGGTACGGGGACCTTTCACCCTCCTCATTTTAAAAGACTTCTCTTGTTATGTCTTTTAATTTACATCTTATTATTTTGGGATATTTTATTCTATATCCTTATTCATGTAAAGTTTATGTTCATGTGATGAGATACCATTCACTCTCTCATCGACTAATTTTCTGAATTTTGAAGTGACGCTGTTAGGCTGTCAAATTTTTACAAGGGAGCGTCTTAACCCAATTTTGATTTCTTTGGGTTCAACTTGTACTTGTTGAACATGTAATCCTATGAATATGTTTGAATGAACACTGATTGTTTCAAACTTAATATTCACTTATATTGGGTGTATTTATATTTCTCACACATAATTATGTGATAGATTTATCCTTAATTTAAGGATACCATCTTTATAATGGACTTCATCTCAATTTACATTTCCATTGAGACTTAATTGTTGTTATGCACCAATGCACTCTTATATGGTGTGTATACTATCCTTTGACATATTATATTGTGAATCCCTTTATTCTCATGGTATTATAAAGTTTGGATTAAATGTTATTCCAAAATTATTTGTATTCAAGAGTCTCTCATTTTGTTAAAAACTCTTTTACAAAAATATCGTTTTAAATGTTTTAAAGATATATTATTGTAAATCTTTACCTTTAATGTCCATGTTTTCAAAATGGTTTTCAGTATTTATTTATGTGGACATTAATGTTTTAAAATTATAATTCCATTAAAATCTTCAAAGTGGTATGAGACACTTTGATTCAAAAATCTCTTCTAAATGGTTTTTGAGAATGGATTGATTAATTCAATATCTTGGAATTATTTATTATGATTGAAAAGAAATGTTGTTATTGAAATGTTAATATTTTCAATATTTTATGTGTAATGATGGTACTTGGACATTTTACAGGTGGTTACGTGATAAACCATATGACGGGTGGTGCCGTGAATACCAGGACGAGTGGTTACGTTATAACCTCCAATGCATTGGGTATGGAAGTCGGACGTATGGATATATTCCATTAAGTATGTATAGAAGTCGGCCGTAAGGATATTCCATTAAGTATGTGTGGAAGTTGACCATATGGTTATTCCATTTAAGTATGTTTATGTTCCAAATTACATTTATATGTTATGTGTTCTTTATATGGGTTTTATGGTAATCTTTTGGTTACAAAAGGGTAAGTAATGTTATTTTATTCAGTGAAGAGTTTTTACAACTTCCTAAAGGTGAAAGGTATTAATTTGATAAAGTATACATGGTTTACTTGTTGCTTTGAAAAACTAACAATTTTCATTCTTTGTGTATCCCTTACTGAGCTTTTTATGCTCACCCCAAGTTTTTTTTTGAAATTTTTTTCACAGGACTTAATGTGGAATAGGGCGAAGGATGGGATCAAGGGAAAGTCATTCAATCTAATACATGGAACTAGACATGTTTCTTTTTAAGAGTTTTTTTATTTTATGGAAACATAGTAGAAGTGTCTACTATGTAATCTTTTGAGATGTAATATTTATGACCTAATTCTCTAAAACTCTAGACCTGAAAAGATCCTAAATGTGAATTATTTATTTAATTCAATATTAAGTAAGGTTTAAGGCTGGGGCCTTATAGTTGGTATCAATGGTCGGTTTAGATAACTTTAGAGGTTAGTGTATTCTCTAAGCATAAATGACATTACCATAATGGTTAGGATTTCAGAAAGAGTCATAGTTTTAGATAAAGTGAATGAGTAAGTATATCATAGTGTTTATCTTCCTCATTAGTACATGATGGTTTTGTTGATATGCTCACAATGACCTTTTTGGTTTTAGTAAATGGCTGGATCTAGAAGGAACCAAAGTAACAGTGGATGTGAAGGAAACTGTGACAGTTCTCTGAGCGAGCATCTGAATGATATGGGAGCTGCAATGAGAACTCTTGTGTTTATCCTCAACCAACTCTATGGAGTCATGATTGACCACCTAAACCTTGGTTATTTCTATAACGCATCATATATGCGAGAAACAAATCCCTACGGAACTACAGGTAATAATCATAAAGGTAAGTGTGTTCAAAAACCTATGTGTCAATGATGTGGAAAGAAACACCTAGGAAAATGTCTCAAAGGGACATAAATATGCTATAGATGTGGAAATAAAGGTCATAAAGCAAGAAGCTGCTATGGAAAAAGGAAGCATCCAGTTGACTCAAGGAAAGGGAAAGAAGTTTTTTCTTAGGGATCAATTGAATGTTTTAAATGTGGTGTGCATGGTCATTATACAAACACATGACCTATGAAGATGTTTCGGGAATGGGATCACCACGATCGTACAAATATTCGTTTACCAATACCTAATGCCATTCCGATTGAGGATTAATAAACTGACAATGACCAATCAAAGGTATGGATTATTTCATAACTTTTGTTTTCCTATTTTTGAATCTTAGGATATGATTCATGATTTTGTTTGTAGTAAAGGAGTATTTGAGAATAAGTTGGAAAGGAATGGTTAATTGATCATGAATAATGTTGAATGAGTAAGAAGTCAATATATAAGGACTTCAAGAGTTAATAGTGAAATTCTTAAGAGTATTAAGTCTCTTTTGATGATGGAGTTACATTAGAAGACTTTTTATAGTATGTGTAACCCTGATGTTTGATATATGAAAATTTTATTCAAGGAATAGTTATCTGTGGTTTTGTGGACATAGTTATAAAGAACCATTTGGGTTTATATGATCCTTAATTTTGAGTTAATTATGGGTTACTATATGTTATGATGGAAAGTGAAAGGCATGAGATAAAATTGAGGTTAAATTATGTTATGGTTATTTTTGATGATTTTATCTCTTTTTGGGGAATGATTTGAGAATTATATAGTTTGGAAAAAGGACAACACGCAGACCGTTTGACATCCCATCGCGTTGGACAAAGCTGCGGGAATCAAACCCACAACCAAAGTGCGACTGGTATTTATCACCTACCACTGGACTACGTGAAGTCCCTGGTTAGTTTGAGTGACTCTTTTTAATTAGATGATTTTATGAATTAAGAGTATGTTGATTTTGGGATATCTATAGAAATTTATTAACCTATCATGGAGGATATGTGATTAGGTTAATTACTTTTCAATACGATACTTTAAGAGAAACTGATGTTGTTTGGAGATAAATGTTACGATTTAACTTGGAAGACTAAGTGACTAAATCCTTCAAATATTTGGGTTTCAATCTTAGTTTGGTTTACTTTGAATAATTTTATGGACAAATTGTTTATCGAATGGTCCTCGTTGAACTTTGGGTTTTGTTGGACAAATTTTAGAGATCAAGAATAGATTTTATTTTTATAAAGGGTTATCCTTTTCTGGATTATCCGATCTTGTACTAACCTTTTTGGTTTTGGTTTTGGTTAAAGTCTAAAGACATGGAAAGTATATATTTCACTTTATTGGATTATGTGATTCTCAAGAAGTTTATTATAGTACTCTTAATGTGAACAAGTCCTCCTAAATACTCATCTTTTGGAGAAAATATGAGTTTGATTAAGGAATCTAGTAAAATTTGAAAGTCTACGTGACAAGTAAATATGTTTCATTTTGATTTAGTTAAGCCAAAAAAAATTTCTCAATTAAGAGTAAATTAAAACCAAAAATGTTTTATGTTAACTTTTCCTACTGGGGAATCAAATACCGTTTAACCCATCACAAGTTTGTGATTTTCTTATGGCTAACTTTCTCCTAGACATGTTTACTATCACTCTCCATCAGAACATGACCCTTTGTTTTTTCCTCCATGTCCATATTTTCGTACTTGGAATCCTAGTATGGGTTATCTCGGGTGACCTTTGAACTTCTCTTTCTTTATTTTAAAGTTATTGTTTTACTGACTCTTGTTCTGATGTGGGATTTTCAATAAAGTTTCCAAGCCCAATTTCAAAATTGCGAGGACGCAATTCCCAAAAGGGGGGAAGGATGTAACACCCCAAGTAAATAACGAATATGACATTATTATATTTATCTCTTTTTTTAATAAAATGTTAATATTAATTTAAAATGAAAGCTATGCTTGATGGCTTACCCAATACGCAACAACGAGTTCCTTTGAAATCTTACGTTGCACTCTAACAATAAAATAAAATTATTTTAAATGTTAGTTAACACATAGCCGTTGTATTGGTTGGAATAAATAGAAATAACTAAAATATGATTATATATGTTTGTCAAATGTTTTTATATTTATCCAATAAATGATAAAGGCTTAAAATACGAAAAGAATTCAATTTTAGGCATATATACTCTAATTTTCACTAAAGGTCCACTTATCAACTTTTGATGGTGAACCATCATTAAATATAGTTTTGGTCACTATTATACATTATATTGGACCAAATAAAACTATTCTTTATAATCGGGACATCAAAATTAACTTTGTGTAAATTTTTGGTATATTTCTGGTAAAGAACATTTTTTTAATGAATAGTGAAAAATGTTGTATTTTAATTCAAAACCTCTTTTTAATCTAATTTATTTATATAATTAGATTATCTTTTTAATTGGTTTCAAAGAGAAATTAGAATATATTTTTACCATTTAATCCAATAGTGGTCATTGGAATTAATTTCATCTTGAAATTGGACTAAAACTAGTGGTAATCTTTTGATACTTATTGTTTCATAAAAACAAGCTTTTTTCTGTGACAGAGGGAATTAATTATTAAATTAATTAATGTAACATATATGTTTTTAATTTTTTAATATAGACATCATTTTTGAATTTGGAATATCAAAAATATCCTAGGGTAAATGTTTGGTAATTTTCTGAAAAACTTCAATTTTTGATGAATAGTGAAACCACTAAGTTGTTGTTAAAGAAACTGATTTTTTCGTTTAAATGAAACTTTACCACTTCTGTGATTTGAATTTAAAAAATCTGACATAAATTGTTGTCATTAAAAAGTTAAATGTGGTTCAATGGGATGAAAATAATTTTTTGGTGAATAGTAACTTTTAAGTTTATTAATCGCGATTAGAGGTAATTAGTGTAATTTAAGGTAAAAATAATGTTTTAATAATATGAAATGACCTAGAAACATATCCTAACCTCATTGGATGTATCATGGCCGACCAATACAATCCATGGGTCAACTTGGGGACCCCATGGATCCACTTTGGTAGGAAAATGACATTAGTACCTTTTTATTTAATGTTAAAATTAAAATGTCACAAACATGTGTTGTTTTACTAAAACAATTTTTATATGGGGTTATACAAGTCAGATATTTGATTAAAAATTTTCATTGGAAATATAAAAAGATTTACTACATCATAGAATTTTTTTTTATAATTTTTAGACCTTAAATAAATTAAATTTTTTATGACACCATGATGATGCAGCGATTACCTCATTATTTAACGATGTAAATAAAATGGAAAGATAATCTAAAATCTAAGACCCACACATGTCCAAAACCTATTGGATGAGTGTATTTCAAACCCTTATCATCTTATCCTAAAAAAAATCAATTTGGGACCTTTAAAATCCTAAAATCATTCTAAAATAAAGTAACATTTCCTTACTTTCCAAGAGTGCCCCTCCTCTCCTCTTATAAAAGGCCCCCAACTCTACCCCCTTACCCACACATATCAAGCATTTGGATCGGCCAAAACCTGCCCATTTTGTCTCTCCACATACCTCTATTACGCCTAGAAGCCTCACTTTGGGAATAAGTCTTCCCAAGGAATCTTTTGAGCTCAAATCAAAAAGAGTTACCCGATTTAAAGGTAGTGTCTTCTCTTGTGTTCTTTTGTTTTATTTTGCTTCTCCAACCCCCTAAAATCTTTTTATTCTTTTCTTTTGTAACAACTCAAGTATCTTCAATATACTAGGATGTTGTTATAAGAATAATTCGAGCTACACTAACACACACCTACATCTAATGGTTAATGAACATACTATTTCTGTGGATGGTGAATTTCTGCCTCACGAAACGATGATTGTTTAACACTCATATAACACATTCAAAGGTGGAAATTAAGATGCCACTAGATTTATATATTATATATAATATGATTATGTTTTACTTAAGCTTCTGTATATTTCTTTTTTGGAACACCTTTATGGTTTCCATTGTGGGTAAAACACGATAATTTCATTTTAGGAAGTGCGGACTACCACCCCCTCAAAGTGATTTGATTCGTTAATGACATATGTGGGATGTATAATTGATGGATTTAAAGTTATTATATATGATTTATGTTACATATAAATGATTAATATAATTCAGGAATTATAATATACCTACCTTTCATTTGGTTTTAATTCCATTAATATGACATAGAAATGAAAGGAGCGTTCATGCATACGTACGACTTACCGTCTCCATGAACGGTGCATTTCATTTCTTACCTCTAAATGATTATGTAATACTATAAATACTTGTATATTCTGGATATATATGATATATATTATATACAAATCATGAATATCATTCTGGATATAATGAAACTATTACCACATGAACAACATGTAATTGTAAGAAGTCCACTTTCGACCTAAGAACCAAATATCGACCAAACAAACATTATTAACATAAATGATTAAATATTGTTTATAACATGGAAATAAGTAATATAAAAGGAATAATTAACTTGAAAAAGGTTCTTAAGCAAGTATAAATTAACTCAAGTTTATTATTCAGGATGTTAATGAATGATCGAGTCATGTCGGACCCGAGGTAAGGGATCCAACCTCTCTCTTTCTTTTTAAGTACTCTCTTTTATGTCATTTATTTTAAGCTCATATTTCTTATGTTTGGGGATGTTATTTTATATTCCTCATACTGTAATTTCTATGTTCATATTATGATAGACCCTATTTGACCTCATAAATCCAATTTTTGGATGTTTTTAGTGGCGCTGTTAGGCTGCCGAGTTTTCGTAAGGCATTTTTCATCTCACTTTTATTCCCGTGACATTTATGCTATGTTTTCCACTATTTCCTTTAAGTGGTGTATTTACTGCCCATTATTATACATTTTTTGTAGTATAATTTCATTTATTGGTATTTACATCTTCATTGTATGACCCTTCTTCAATGGGGTGTACGTTTCGAAAGTTACCCAACTCGGTACGGGAACCTTTCACCCTCCTCATTTTAAAATACTTCTTTTGTTATGTCTTTTAATTTACATATTATTATGTTGGGATATGTTCTTATATATCCTTATTGATGTAAATTTTATGTCCATGTTATGAGATACCATTCACTCTCTCATCGAATAATTTTTTGAATTTGGAAGTGACGTCGTTAGGCTATAAATTTTTTACAAGGGAACGTCTTAACCCAATTTAGATTTCTTTGGGTTCAACTTGTACTTCTTGAACATGTCATCCTATGAATATGTGTGAATTAACACTGATTGTTTCACACTTAACATCCACTTATATTGGGTGTATTTATATTTCTCACACATAATTATGTGATAGATTTATCCATAATTTAAGGATACCATTTTTATAATGGATTTCATCTCAATTTACATTTCCATTGAGACTTCATTGTTGTTATGCACAAATTCACTCTTATATGGTGTGTATAATGTCCTTTGAAATATTATATCTTGAATCCATTTATTCTCATGATATTATAAAGTTCAGATTAAATTTTATTCCGCAATTATTTGTATTCAAGAGTCTCTCATTTTGTTAAAAACTCTTTAACAAAAATATCATTATAAATGTTTTAAAGATTCATTATTCTAAATCTTTATCTTTAATGTCCATCTTTTCAAAATGGTTTTCAGTATTTATTTATATGGACATTAATGTTTTAAAATTATAATTCTATTAAAATCTTCAAAGTGGTATGGGACACTTTGATTCAATAATCACTTTTAAATGGTTTTTGAAAATGGATTGATTAATTCAATATCTTCGAATTACTTATTATGATTGAAAAAGAAATGTTGTTATTGAAATGTTTATATTTTCAATATTTTATGTGTAATGATGGTACTTGGACATTTTACGGGTGGTTACGTGATAAACCATATGACGGATGCTGCCGTGAATAACAGGATGGGTGGTTACGTTATAACCTCCAATGCATTGGGTATGGAAGTCGGTCATATGGCTATTCCATTAAGTATGTATGGAAGTCGGCCATATGGATATTCCATTAAGTATGTGTGGAAGTCGACCGTATGGTTATTATATTTAAGTATTTTTATGTCCCAAGTTACCTTTATATGTTATGTGTTCTTTATATGGGTTTTATGGTAATCTTTTGGTTACAAAAGGGTAAGTAATGTTATTTTACTCAGTGAATATTTTTTACTACTTCCTAAATGTGAAAGGTATTACTTTGATAAAGTATACATGGTTTACTTGTTGCTTTGAAAAACTAACAGTTTTCATTCTTTTAGTATCCCTTGCTCAGCTTTTTATGCTAACCCCATGTTTTTTTTGAAATGTTTTTCACATGACTTAATGTGGAATAGGGTCAAGGATGGGATCAAGGGAAAGTCATTCTATCTAATACATGGAACTAGACATGTTTCTTTTTAAGAGTTTTTTTTATTTTATGGAAAAATAGTAGAAGTGTCTACTATGTAATATTTTGAGATGTAATAGTTATGACCTAATTCTCTAAAACTCTAAATCTGAAAAGATCCTCAATGTGAATTATTCATTTAATTCAATATTAAGTAAGGGTTAAGGTTGGGGCCTTATAATTCTAATGAATAGATATTATTTTTAACACCTAATTGATTTATGGTTTTTTGGTCATTAATATACAAATGATCAATCCCTTTTTTTATCGATGATCTTAGAACATTATATTTATTCGATGTCCATAATTTCACCTTCCAATAATGTTATGATATTTGTAAACCTAGTTTTCTGTTATTTCAGACGACCTACATATGTATTAATTCACTCTTTTTAAGATAATGTTTACTAACACTTGTATAATGTGGGAATTAAATAGTGAAATTTTATTATTTATAATCATTTATGAACAAAATCATGTTGAAATTGAATGGATGTAATTTAATTATAGTGATAAAATGTAATATATTGAGATTTAATAATATTATTTTTATTAATATATTAAAAATTTTAATGCATTGAGTTGCATAAAACATCAAGTTCAAACAAATCGCGATACATAATTGAATTATTATTATCAAATGGGTTAATTATCACATAACAATTTGAATTAATGATATGAGTTTGAAAAATAAATTATGAAAAATATATAATTTAAATTTATATAAAATTAATTCAATTTTTATCAATCGAATTTAAATATAAATAAAAATAATTTCAAAGGAAGAAATTATTTTTTTATAAAAAATTAATTTTAAGAGATAATTTTTTTATTTTAATATATTAATTTAATAACTATTGGATAATAATATAAATGAAATTCATATATTATATATTCAATTATGTTTTTTTACCATTAATGTTATATTTTTTTGAGGAATTAGAGAAAAATAAATCCAGTTATATTCTTAAAAATCTTCTTTTCCCTAAAAATTAGTTTCATAAAATTTTCTATAGTGAAATATAAAATTAATTTATATAGATGAATGATATTTTATATAAATTTATTTTGTAAATACAAATTTATAATTATCTTGCATGTAAATTTTCATAATTTTATAAAATGTTTTTTAAACAGTAATTTTTAATTAAAATATCAATTTATCTTATATAATCTATAAATAATAATTTATATATATGGTTTAAAAGTAATAATAGTTCAATTATATTATTATTAATAAAAATTAGTTCAATGGAATAAATTTTATAATTGTCTTTGATATAAAAACTTGTTATACTTATTAAACATTTTTATTCGAAATTTTATTTTTCATCACATATATATGATTAATTATAATTTAAATTATTGAAACACTATGAATTGAATGTAGAAAAATGGAATAATTATATTGAATAATATTAATTAAAATTTTTCAATAAGAATAGTTTGATTTTTTTTCATAATGAATATTAAAATTAGTAAAAAATTAATTACTTATGTTAGGGTTAGAATTGGGTTTTGTGCATTACATGTGTTTCTACAAATGAAAATTTACTAAAACATAGGTTTTTTATTTAATAAATTGGATTTAATATTTAAAAATAGTTGGAAAAAATAATTATAAAGGGTAATTTTGAATTTAGTCTTAATCTATGAAGTACCTTGCTAAATAATAAGAGACGAGTTACTGTGGAAAATAATAAAATTAGAAACGTTGCTAAACTTATAGGCGATGGGAATAACATATTTAAAACCTATTTTTTATATAGTGGAGGTGTTTCTCAATGATATCTACCCACAAGTCCTTTATTAATAAATTGTTTTATGAAATGTTTTTGAGTGTGACATCCCATTATTGAATGTTCTTTGTATTTAAAAATTTTTCACTTCTTAATTATACAACAGATATTACTTCCCTAACTTACACACACCACATACGCCATTTTACTTGACAAACACCAGAAAAAATATCATCTAAAAAACCATATACATGTTATTTATTGGATTTTACACATAGAATACTATATATAAGTTCTTTAATAAGAGATCATTTGGTGGTTGTTCTAAAATTTGTTACCATCAATAATATATATCATTTTAAACATTTTACTAAAACCTTAATACTTTTATTATATCATAAAATATTATAAAAAATTATATACCATATATTTATATTTTAAAATGTTTATTTAATAACATATATCAATCTCCTCTTCCAATAAATGGGAATAAAAACCATCAAATATGTGTATAGTAGACTACTGCCTCACAAAATGATGTAATTTGTTTTCCATCACAACCATTAATGAAATTATATAATAATATATTTAACATATTTAGAAGAAATATATAAAATAATTAGAATAATTTAATTATAATATCATATTTACCGACTTACCTTATAATCTATTGGAAAATCATATTGTCACTCATGCATATATATAGACTACATCCTCCACGAAGAAATGTGATTTTTTACCATTTTAATTTTGAATTTATTTTAATGATGGTAAATTTACTAAACATATATGATATAAATTTTACAAAATTGATTGTCGAAATTTTTATTAATATTTATAATTTTTTCATTATATCCATTTCAAATATCGAAGAAATGATCATATGTACAAACGAACAACCATCTACAAGAATCGTGTAACTCATTTTGATTCTCTATCCTTAATGAATTACCATAAGTAAATTAATAATGAATATATATTTAATTTATATCTTGATTAAAATCCAAGATAAAAATGATAAATGACCAATTTAGAGGGACCAAATATACCAAACCAAAAAGAACATGTAAAACAAAGCAGTTATTACCAGAAACATTACTAGAAATACGAAATGAATATAAAAATGTAATAAAAGGTTATATGTTAATCATATATGATAAGATATATAGGATTATGGTGTTTTTACATATTTACTATGAATCTATATTTTTTCATTCATGATGATATAAAATTTATTAATAATGTCAAGACTTGAGGTTTGGGATTTCAAATCCATCTCTTTTTTGGAAAACATATTCCATATCCACCATTTATTTGTTTTAGGTGGTATATATACCAACCCTTTTATGGCTTATATCTTAATTTCTTTATTATTATAATATTTAATATTGCATCTAATTTTTACCTTCAATGGGTATTATGTTTCAAATTGAACCAATGTGATAAAGAATTTTAGTTGATACACTATTCGTTATCTGTAATGTTAATGCTGAATTTTTCAATGTTGAAATATTGTGATCTACCTATCAATAACATTATAATTTTTTTAACCTTGGGTTGTTTATTTAGAATACATGTTTCAATTCATTATAGTCTACTTGTGATCTAAATGTTCCAATAGAATATTTCGCTGAAATAATGTATTATTTCAATCTATGTTCGAATATCATATATCTTCTATTTCTATATTTTCAATTATTTTGGGGAATGTTTTACTATTATTAAATGATTTTTAAAAATAATTTTTACCCATGTTTTTATTTTATTTATATTTATTTTAATGAAATATTATATTTTTTCTATATATGGATAATTTTTGCTTTTTAGGAAAATATTAAAGGTGTATTTTTTTAACATACACATAATGAATAGATCTTCATGCCCTCATGATATTAAAATATTTAAATCAACCCGCTAAAGATTCCGAGGTTCTTTAAAAATAATATTTTTTATTTAATATTTCCAAAATTTATATATTTTAAAGATGTGATTTAAAAAAATAAAATGATATTTTCTTGAATTTTGTTTTTCAATATATTTTTCTGTAATTTGACTCATTATTTAATACATCCCTTGTGGATGCATATGTTTTACAAGGTATATTATCAAATTGTTCCATAATTATTCATTCTTTAAATGGATTTTAATTGTGATTACAATAATATTATAAAAAATATTTATTTTCTATGGGTTATAAAATAATGTGTTGATGGAATATTTTTTGAAACCTGATATATTTTAATTGGTTATATGATGATGATATGTTGAATGGTTATTGGTTTTATGAATAAAATTTTTATGGTTTTCGTTATTTGTTGTGTGGGACCAAAATTATTCATCCCTTCAATGCGTTGGGAAAATTATTATATATCAAGAGATTGTAATGTTAATCAAACTGATTTTCTTGATCTCTTATTGGGAAAATTTTTATTGTTTTAATCCACCATGGGAAACATGTTTATGTTCATGAACCACTATTGGAAATGAGAGATAATGCCTGCAGCATTATGATATGGGAATGACGTATTGATTCCTATTCCAAAATTACTTTTGGTCCTTAGTAGATAACCTTATCCTATTAATTAGATTCAATGTTTATAATTATGAAATAATTATATGATATAAACATGGAATTCATGAATTTATTATAAATATTTCACACTCTTATTATTCATTTATTTAAAATTACTATGATTTAAGACACTACACATATCGATGATATTTTATTTATTCGGTTTTATCCTTGTATGTTATGTTTTTTATATTTTATGCTAATGAATATCTTATGATTTCTTACTATGATCAATTGATATCTACCATAATTTCCCTTACTCAACACCCAAGATCACCCTTTATTATGTTTCCATTCCCCATTCTATGAATAATATTTAATTGATGGTTTGTCAATGACGTGTGCTTGATGGGGATATATGAAAACACTTCTCTTAATTAAAATGTAATTCATGATTTATTACATATGATTACTAATAAAAAACCAAGAATAATGATATTTTTACAGTATTTGGTAATTAGGTATATTACATAACAACATAAAAAATGAAATAAAACATCTTCATAGAATAAATGATTAACATGATCATATTATTCCTTCATAATCAAAACAATATGGGAAAACTGTCACAAACCTGGATGTGATTCCATCCGTTTTGACACATTACCTAGTCCAAAACATGGCCCAAAGAGTGTTCTTGATCCCCATATGTTGTAAAATAGTGTCACACAGCAAAGTAATCACATTTTAAAAGTTTCATGCTAAATAGACTAGATCAATAAAAAAACTAAACACATAGGAAAACTATCAACAAATACACATCAATTAATATAAAATCTACATATCGGCATGACATATGCAAAAGAAAAAAGAAACTGAATACAAAAAAAAATAAACGATATAAAATGATTCTCAAATGTCCTCTAGGAACCATAAACCAATATTCCACCCCGCTCCAAAAGAAAACAAAACCAAAATCCTGACCCCACAAAACAACTTTGGTATACCGATGCTATGTTTAATAAGTAGGGTGTGGGATTAATAGATCAATGGGTTATGAAAATAGAGTCAATGAATTTCTTTTCTCCACATAGCCAACAAATAATTGATTAATATAAAAACATAAAATATGACTTTTATCATTTTAAAAAAATCAACTCATATTTACACAAGTTCGATTTTTACAACCACATGTGTATATTTCCCATTAAAAATCTCTTTCACACTCTAAAAACATGTTCCAAACCAAATCCCAGATAAAAATACATACAAGATGACCAAAATTTTCTATGATGAATATAAATGAATCAAAACAAAAAATCATACAATATTATGGATAATATGAAACATGAATGATAAGTAAACATAATAAATTAGTATTAAATGATGGGAATTTCCTAAAAATATCCAAAAGATATCCCTAGAGGTAATCAGTTTGGAACCACCTAGTAGAATATGGTATAGCTCCATAGAAAATAAACAACTGGCTGCTCTAAACTAGCCCATCTAGTGGGATGTCTAACCAAGACTGTTAATAAATCCATGTCATAAAACTCCCATATAAACGAGGTTTAAATGTATCCATCACTTGACCCTCTAGATGAAACCCAATAATACCATGATAATAATATAAAATTAAATGTAACGTCCTCACATATGCGGTTCAGCTATAAACCACTACCACCATGATTTCCCAGCCAAAATACTTTTACCACCTATGTGATCGTCCTCGCCTCAGAGGATCATCCATATAGGATCCCATATCACAAGTCAATACATAAAAAAATCAATATGGTCATCACATCATTAATGTTTTTAAACTGCAATATGACACATAATAAAATAACAATAGTGACTTCATCTCAACCAATATTTGATTCATTGTTCCAAATCATTCCATGATTACAACTGTTATTTCATTTCATATAATCATTCAAATAATTTTCCCAACCATTATGAAACACCAAATGGTATATCACATAACATCACATCGAAAACAAATTTCCAAAAACAAAAAAAAATTCCAACTGGGACATGAACAATTCCAATCCAAACACATTTAACAAAATATTTACGAAGTCAATAGAAAACACCTGTTACACCCCAAAAAATATTTTTCATTTCAAATAAATAACAATCTCATTAAAAAATTGAAAACATGAAATTATCCCAAATTCTACAAATAGAACGTTGAACCACTTGGTTACCTAGTATTTCTTAAATTGATAAAAAAAACCCTTTGTCCTATTATTACACAATACATATATTAGTCTTCTTGAAATTATAAATTGTTAGAAAACACATTTGAGTTCAAATTTAATGTCACCGAAAGAACTAATATGCCATTTAGAATTCATTGAAATATTTTATAACTAATAAAGTGGTAAGGGAGGATAAGCCTTTGGAAACCCATGGATCAATGAAAAAAGATAAATTGATCCAAAAGTAAAGCCTAATATTTGGGATATTTCAAAGATAGAACACATAAACAAAATAACATGAACCCAAGATAGGAGAGATGGAAATTTAAGAAACCCAAAGGAGAAATTGATAGTATACCTGACCATTCAATTCGAGTTTAGAATCACCACAAAACCACATATAAATCCACATGGAGGGGCTTGGATTATCCAAAATTCTATATGGGAGATATATAAGAAAATGGTAATCCATGTGGGATGACTAAGGGAAGAAACACCATTTAAAAATAAAGAGAAAGTCCAACAATACCCTTATTTGGGTGGGTTTTACTGTCATTTAACATAGTTAAACAAACTATTTGAATACTGTATATGTACTTAATTTCAAGATTTTCATATGTTGGACACATATGATTCATTTTATTTTTAACCATGTGCATTAACAATGACTAATGTTCACAAGTGGGATTCCTGGTTAAACTAACTACGCATCTTAACTGTATGACATGGAAAAATTCCCCAAACATCACCCATTTCACATAAGAACTCCACTATCTCAAGGGGAAACATAATTCAAAAAACACACCCAACAAATATATGACACTAGGGTGGTTATAAACTACCACAATTCAATTTATCCCCATACCATTCATACATACCATGATTTAGGTGAAAACTGACCAAAGTATCCAAAACTAAAAAATTCAAATCGGGAAATCAACCTGAACCTCAAAAAATAACTGGTTCTAAGAAAATACTAATATAGATTAAATACCTAGGTTGGTTTGTGACAATTATCCCCACATTAAAAACTATTTATTCCCCTATAAAGTTAACTAGTCGAATGATAAATAAAAATTGATCCCAAAAATCGAATGAAATCAACAGAAACCACGCACATTAGGATGATGTTTCAATGTATGAGTCACACCTGAAAAATTTTATGGAAACCCATAATGAAAAGAACCCAAAATGTAGAGGAAGGTTCTCCCCCAAAAACAATCCTACTAGAATTACCAACATTAAATGTTCCATCTCGATGGCATCAATATGGGAAACCCCACATGAACTAACCCAAACATCCTCACACAAGCTAAACAACACTTCCACCATAATTGGGGACCCAATATGATACCACTCAAGACATCTCTATAAAATACAAATAACCAAACAAAAAAATGAGAACTCAAAACCTGAAAAAAAACATCCCACAATATGTCGAAACTGATGGGAGGAATTTGAAACAAATAGCATACAAAACCATATTTCATCAACTCCTCGCGATTCAAACATTTCCAAAGAGTACACAAATAGAAACCAAAACTAGTCCAAAAAGGATATAAATGGACAAGAAAGAGACACTTATTAGGGATATATATTTATAAAGGAACCGTCATAATAATTTCAAAAGAAACAGTCCACCAAGATAAATACAAAAAAACGGTAACTCACAACATCAGTAAAAATTACTTGATAGAAAATGTAACTATTTCCAATTGATCATTAGAAGAAAAAAATAGGATGTGGTTCCCCACACCCCTTGAATTATTGAAAAAATAAAAATATTAACTCTAGGGCCTGAGGATAGAGATCTAATGACTTGATGTATCTACTTCCCCAAAACCTGGAGCTGAAATCCTCTGATCGAGACTTCATATTCAGACCGTGATTCTTACATAATTTTTCTAGATGACCCAAAAAACCACATCAACGATATTACATCATAGGATTATAAAAATATGACTTCAGATACTCGAGACGTCTATAATTAATGTACACAAACAACATGTTTGACAAGAGAGAATTTGAATCCAATAAAGGAGACCCCTTAAGATTAAGTTCCTCTAGAACATGCCTATCAGTAGTTGTGGAACTATCACGAGTGTAAAGAGACACCAACATTGAAAAATTCTATATTCCAGAAACTAACTCATCTAATGATGCTCCATCCACTTTCTTCTCAAATAAAACATTACCATATGAGAGGGATTTTCCATTATTATCTAGAAAATTCCCCAAAAAATAATTGAATTGATTTCAATTAGTCCATCAATTTGACCTCTATAAAAATTGAATGTAGATCCTTGATATGGTTAATATAGGCTTTTATTATTTGCTGGCCTTGATCAAAATTCATGAGCTATTCTACCTTAATCTCTTTCATCACATTAGTTTAAATACATTGGATGAAGTTGGTCTTAAACAATTCCTAATGCATCCCAACGTGCCATTATGCCAGGATGGTCACCTTCCATATTTCTAAATTAAAACCGTCAAAAAATCCCAGGGTAGCAAGAACCCTTCTCGTTTTTTGGATTCTGAACAACCTAAAGATGCCTTCCCCATTATCAATTCACAAGGTAGCCTCTAACGAACCCTGGTCAACATGAATGATAGGAAACAACTGATAAAAACTCATCTTTTCTACCCCACTCAGTGTCTGTTTAGGGTCAACAAATGAATGATATTGAGTAGAAAATTGTAATAACATTCTAGGGGATATAATCTAAACTGAAGGGAAATGTAAAACTAAATCAACATCACCCAAAACACAACCAAAAGTAAACCTCAATCCAAAACAACATGCCCATAATATAAACATAAAAAATATAACAAATTTTCGATAACCACAACTTCATTTCGATTTAAATATACAATAAATCCCATTAAACATTCCATGAAACATTAAGTCACATTTAAAATGAGTTACAACACTAATTCCCAAATAATCCCATGTTGAAGACATTTTTTTCTTGAAAAAAACATTTTCCCAAAAACAGTTCTTCCTTTTGAAAATACAATCACACTAATGAAAACCAACCCATTTGAACAACTCACATCAAACAAACAATATTAGGAACCAATGGCTATTCATAACCCAATGAAATAGTTTGTAGCTCGTTCCCTCAGTAATAATTAACAAATATGAGTACCATTTATTGTGTTCTCGGTATTTGTATTGTAACACCCCAAGCTTCTACGGTACGTTTCCCTTCAAATAATGCGATAGCGTGTGTTGTACGCAACCTCGAGTTCTAACACACACTACAACTAATTAAACTAGTCGTTGTGAATAGTAATACCTACTTTTTGAAATCATATATATTCTATATTTCAAAATGGACTTCATTTTTGGATTCGGAATATCAAAATTAGCCTAGGGTGAAATTTTGGTACATTTCGGATAACTTTTATATTTTGATGAATAGTGAAAATTACTAAATTTTAATTAAAAACAACTTTTTTAATCAAAATAATTAATAGTGATAAATTATGAATTTTAGTAGTTTTAAAGTATATATAGAATATATTTGTACTATTTAATATAATGTTGGTCATTGGACATAATTTTACAATTAAACTGAACATAAACAAGTGTCAATCTTTTGATAGTTATTATCTCTTAAAAACACGCTTTTTTGTTTTGACAGCGGGAATTAATTTTAAATTAATTTCTTCCACTTCTGTGTTTTGAATTTAGGAAAATGGATTCCATATTTGGAATCAGGATGTTCAAATTGTGTAAATAGGTAACTTTTATTTTTAGACATTTTGAATAATTACTGCGGTAAATATTTTATTTACCATGGTTAAGGGTAAATCCGGTAAATAAGGGTTAAAAAAATAATATTATAATAATACTAAATTACCCTAAAAACGTGTCTTAACCCTATTGGTTGATAGATGGTCGACCATGGGCATCTTTGTGTCAATTTTGGGACCCCATGGATCCACTTGTAAGTGATAATGACACTTTATTTTAATTTAGTTAAAATGAATACAAAAATGACACAAGCATATATCTTTTAGAACAACAATTTTTACATAGGGTTATATATGTTGGATTTTCGATTATAAATATTCATTAGAAAGCTAAAACGATTTCCTACATAATGATTTTTTATTTATAATTTTTAGACATTATATAATTTATTTTATTTATGACACAATGATGATGCAGTAATTACTAAAATAGTAAAAAATAAAAATAATTGATCTTATAAATACCCAAATAATTATAATATGAAACTTTTAATGAATTAAACTAATTTTCTATGATAATATGATATATTAGGATTGATTTAATTGACTTTGTTCGAAGTAATCAATCTGTTAGGAGTTTCACAAAAATCAACTATTGAATAGTGTCAAAATTGACATAAAAGAGTTCTTAAAACAAATATTATATTATTAATTGATATTAAATTCCTAAAAATCTAAGGTTCGGCCAAGAGACTTATATTATGATAGGTTCCTCATTACTGGACCACTGGGGGGTCGCTTAGATGTATATAGTAAGTTTATTAACCATATTATATAAAAATACAAAGAGACATTGTAAAAGTGAAACTAATTAACTTAGAGTTAATACTTAAAGATAAGGTTAATATAAGTACCCAAACCTGTCTAAATTCTATTGGATGAGTTGTTTTCGACCTATCCCCACCTCATCATTTTAATAGTCAACTTTGGAGCCTTTAGAAACCGAATATGAATTTATTATAAATTAATATTTCTAGCTTTTCCAAAGGTGCCCCTCACCCCTCTTATAAAAGGGCACTCCTCCTTCTCATTTCTTCACACCTTCAAAGCCTTTTGGTTCGGCCAAACTCTGCCCAAATACTCTCCCAACATCCCTCAATACAACCTAGAGGCCTTAGTTTGATCAGAAAGCCAACCTAAGGAGCCCTTTTGATCAAATCAAAAGGAAGAACCCGAAGAAGAGGTAATGATTTCACCACCCTTTTCTAAGTTCATTTCTTCTTCCACTTCTTCTTCCTTTGTTCTTACCATTCTGAAATAATAACTCCAGTATCTCACATATAATGTGATGTTATTATAAATATGGTACAATCATATTCAGTATTCTATCCACCCTTTGAATAACATGTCACCATACGTGCGTACGTACGGCTTACCGTCTCCACGTCGTGGTGTAATTGTTATTCAATATAATATTATTTGGATGGGTATAATAATGATGTGTAACTCATGTAAATAATAAATATAACATGTTAATGATTCTGTATATATGATATACCATCCATTTATATATTATTTTAATATCAAAAGAATGATATTGTCGCTCGTGCGTACGTACGGACTACCGTCTCCACGAACGCGATGAGATTCATTCTCCATCGTATCCATTCAAGTATAATTATCATTTTATGATTTAAAAATGATGTTTAAGGACTTGATATCATTCTGGATATGAATAAGATACAACAAACATGGCTTATGTAACAAAACATATAAAAGAAAATGAGTAAGTTAACACCCGAAACAACGATAATACTAAGATATTATTATGAAATCAATATTAAAAGATCATATATGATATCATATTAATGTATATGATTCTTGTATAATTTAATAACAATTATTTCACCATTATACAGGAGGTTAACCTACCACAACCAAGGAAAAGTACAAGGTAAGGGTTATTTCACAATATCTTCATTATCCGAGGTTGTATTATACGTAATAATCTACTGGGATCTCTTTATCATCCACATCCATGTTTCTTCGAAATGTATTTCAAAACATTTTTACTATTTACAAGAATATGGGTTAAAGTCATTTATACCCTTGTTTGACTTTTTATAAGAGGTTTATAAAGGAATATTTCCGTCATTTTCAAAACAAGGTCCTTTTTAACCTTTTCGACAGAATTGAGGTAAGAATGTTTTTTTTAACTTATACGGCGGGTGCGGTTATTTTCCGCTGTTATAAAATCGTCGAAGCTTCCCATACAAGCTTATAAGAATATTTTCAAAGAAAATGTTTTATTTTATATGGATCTTAAATGATTTCAAAATAAAAGGAGATACTTCTTTAAAAAGAATTTTGATTTCATCTATGTCAACATCCTTTGATGGATTTTAAGATTATTTGAAGTTGATTTATTATGATACAAAACTTCTATATTGTATTGAAGGTTTTGTGATATGTTTTACTGTGGATGTGCTATTTTTTATACCATTCATAGTTTATGGTGAAATTATTGACATTTCGTATGCTAGTTTTAATACGAATGTTTATGTTTAAACCTTTTCATATGGGAATGCATTGGACTTAATAAGTGACGGGTGGAGCCCGCTATAGCTCCTCGATGCATCGGTAGGTCTCATGAGACAAACTAGTGTCTTGGCACAAGGCCTTGACAAAATCTTATTTGTAGTCTTGGCACGAGGCCTTGGCTATGTGGTTATGATGGTCTGGCATTATGCATTCCAACATTATGAAAGTGGTTATTGATTTTTGCATGTGATTATTCATTTAGTAGAATATCCATGTGAATAAGTAAATGGCATTATTTCATTTTATTTATGCCATACCATGTTGAAAGTTCGTATTTAAAAGGCTTTTGTTTTAGTTATACATTGCCTTAAATGTTTATTCTTATTTATGAAAGTTTCCACTTTATTGTTATCCTTACTGGGCATTTGAGCTCACCCCTTTTCTATGTTTTATTTTTCCCAGGTAGTGAAGAAGTAAATTATGATTGACTTGCAGGGATATTATGAGGGGTTTATAGTGTGGACGTTGGAAACATTATGTTGTTGTAGTAGTTTTTCATTTTATGATGTAATGTAAAACTTATGATTATATCTAGTGTTTCCAAGGCTACTAAACTAATCGGTCTTTCGGGATTTGATCTTTCTTGTGATCATGCCAATGTTACGAAGTAATGCACCGACTCTGGGTAGCTGGGGTCGGGGCGTTACAGTTGGTATCAGAGGAAGTTTAGTACAAACCTTGGAAGCTAGATTTAGATAAACTCTGATTAGAGAACGTAGACCTAAGATGAACTTTGAGGATTAGTATAGAAGAACTTCCTAGAATTTTGGTATTGTAGAGATTTTGTGAGTTTTCCGAGCAATACATCCCTGTCTGGATACGAGCAGGTAGAGGCGGCTCTGGCACAGATGTACCTAGGGGTAAAACCCGAAAACACCGCTTTGAGCTAGACTCGAACGAGAACTGGTGCACGACAACGGGCCTTGCTGCACTCTTGGTTACGACACTCCCGGGGGATATGCTTAGGATAACTCTCATTATCTTTACAAATCATTATGAAGGGTTTATGAGTATATACTTCCTCAAAGAAAACATTTTTATGATTATGGATTATATCCATAAATAGTTCAATTTATGTCAAGTGTTTTATAAGTATGGGATTATGTATTTTGATTCATAAACTGATCTAGTTTATGCCATTGTTTAGAAATGGCGCCTAGTGGAAGAAATGGAAACCGTATCAATGCACGCACTCCATGTAGGGATTTCCCTCCTGCTCAAGATAATTATAGTGGGGCTGGTGATGCAACTGGTGCCGATCAGCTAATCACCATACTGGGACAACTTACTCAGGTTATGAATAATAACCTTACCCGTATGGAGCACCCTGATCCGCAGCGTGGAGGATCAATGTTAGATCGATTCATGAGGCAACAACCACCAACGTTCAATGGGAGTACAAATCCCTTAGTAGCTGAGCAATGGATAAATTCCCTAGAGAAAATATTTCAGGCTTTGGGGAGCAGTGAAAGGGAAAAAGTTATCATGGCAGTTTACCGCCTCACTGGAGATGCTGATCAATGGTGGTCATTGATTCAAAATACAAAGGAAGATGATGAAGTATCAAATATGGAATGGAGGGAGTTCAAAGAGCTGTTTTTAGAAAAATACTTCCCTCGCGACCATCGAGCAGATATTGAAAGGCAATTTCTGAGTCTGAGACAAAAGGAGGATGAGAATGTCACAAAATATGAGGCTAACTTTACAAGGTTAGCGAGGTACGCTGGTGATTATATTCGTAACCCAAGAAGTAAGATTGATCGTTTCTTTGATGGGTTAAAACCATTTCTCCATCGAGCGTTAGTCTCACAATCCTTTTCATCGTACGAAGACATTGTCTCATGTGCTATCAAGACCGAAAAGGAATTCTCTAAGTCTTATGACTTTAAAGCAAAGCAAGAGAAGAAGAGACCTGCTGATCAATCTGGGAATGGAAATAAGGGGAAGAAGGGAAAGGTTGAATATCCATCTTGTGGTAAATGCGGGAAGAAACATCCTGGTACTTGCTTGAAGGGAATGGGAGTCTGTTACAAGTGTGGTGAAAAAGGCCACCAAGCTCATGATTGCAAAGGGAAGAAGGAAGCTACCAACGTTCAGTGCTACAATTGCAGGGAGATGGGGCATTATGCAAATGCATGTCCTAAGCGTCAGGAGAACTTACCTCAGAAAAGGCCAAGGGATCAAGGCCAGGCTTATGCTATCACTACTGCTGAGGTAGAAGCTCCGAAAGACGTGGTGGCAGGTAATTTAATGGTTTCCTCAAGTTTAGCAAATGCATTATTTGATTCTGGATCATCGCATTGTTTCATATCTTCCCAGTTTGCTAAGAAAATTAGATATTTCCAATTTGATTTAATAAGGGAGTTGTCGGTTAAAACTCCTAAGGGAAGTATCGTTGCAACAAAGTTTTGTGAATCAGTCCCCATTAGAGCACATAAATTTTCTTTATCTGCTGATTTCATCGTCATACCTATGATTGAGTTTGATATAATCCTCGGTATGGACTGGCTTTCGGACTATGATGCGAAGATTTATTGTAAGAAGAAAGAGGTTACGATTCTTGATGATAATGATAAGGAGCACCTTATTTTTAGAGCAGAATCGTCACCACCTAATTCTTATTTAGATCCACCCCCAGTAGCTCAACTTAATTCAATTATTGGGGAGGAAGAGAATGAAGTAACTATCGGTGAGGAAAGGAATGTTCAAATAGAGGGTGTACCTGTTGTGAAAGAATTTGTAGATGTATTTCCGGAAGATTTACCTGGACATCCTCCAGAACGAGAAGTTGAGTTTTCCATTGATTTGATTCCTGGATCAAGGCCTATATCGAAGACCCCTTATAGAATGGCCACTGTAGAGTTAGTCGAACTAAAGAAACAACTAGAGGAATTGAGTAATAAGGGATTTATTCGCCCTAGTGTTTCTCCATGGGGAGCCCCTGTTCTTTTTGTTAAAAAGAAAGATGGATCTATGAGGTTATGTATCGACTACAGGGAGATCAATGCTATAACGATAAAGAACAAGTATCCCCTACCTCGTATTGATGATTTATTTGACCAACTGCATGGAGCTCAATACTTTTCAAAGATTGACCTTCGATCTGGATACCATCAGTTGTGTGTAAAGAAGGAAGACATTCCGAAAACAGCATTTCGAACCAGGTACGGGCATTACGAGTTTACTGTAATGCCATTTGGATTGACTAATGCACCATCTGTATTCATGGATCTGATGAATAGAGTTTTCAAGGAGTATCTCGATGAATTTGTGGTAGTATTTATTGATGATATATTGGTATACTCCAAAACCTATGAAGATCATGAAAATCACTTGCGCATTATCTTGAAGACTCTGAGGAGGCATGAATTATATGGAAAGTTTAGCAAGTGTGAATTCTGGCTTCAGGAGATTTCTTTTCTTGGCCATATTGTCTCTAAAGATGGAATCTCTGTTGATCCTTCTAAGACCAAGGCAATCCAAGAATGGCCAGCACCTACGAGTATAACTGAGGTACGTAGTTTTATTGGTTTGGCAGGTTATTATCGACGTTTCGTCCAGAATTTTGCCCAATTGGCTAACCCATTAACGAAGCTCACACGTAAAGGGGTTAAATTTGTTTTGACAAAAGAGTGTGAAGAATGTTTCGAAGAATTGAAGAAAAGATTAGTCAATGCTCCTATATTGACTCTACCATCGGGGAATGATGGGTTCGTTATTTATAGTGATGCATCAAAGAAAGGACTTGGTTGTGTCCTTATGCAGAATGATAGAGTTATTGCCTATGCATCACGACAGTTGAAAATTCATGGACAAAACTATCCTACTCATGATCTTGAGTTAGCAGCTGTGATATTTGCTTTGAAGATATGGAGGCACTACCTCTATGGTGAAAAATGTGATATTTATACTGATCACAAGAGTTTGAAGTATATTTTCTCACAAAAAGAACTCAACATGAGGCAAAGGAGATGGCTTGAATTACTCAAGGATTATGATTGCACGATACACTACCACCTGGGGAAAGCAAACAAAGTAGCAGATGCTTTGAGCAGAAAAGACCATGGAGTTCTGAACATGATGAGAATTGAAAGGGATCCAATTTTCATGGATCTAGTGAAGATGGACATGGGAATAACCAGGGAAGGTGAAACATCAATGCTTTTTCAAATGGTTGCCAAACCATCTTTACTAGAAAGGATTAAGAGTTCTCAGACCGATGATGAAGAATTCCAAAAGAAGATTAAAGCTGTGAATGGTGGGAGATTGAGAGACTTTGTGTATGAAGATGGAATTTTGAAATTCGGGAAGAGACTTTGTGTTCCCGATATACCTGATCTAAAAAGGGAATTGCTGGATGACGCTCATAGTTCCAATTTCTCTATACACCCTGGGAGCACCAAAATGTATAGGGATTTGAAGGAACATTTTTGGTGGGACAACATGAAGAGGGAGATTGCTGATTTTGTGTCAAGGTGTATGGTTTGTCAATAAGTGAAAGCTGGAAGGCAACAGCCTGGAGGAGTCATGCAACCTCTTCCCACACCGGAGTGGAAATGGGACAATGTTACGATGGACTTTGTCATGGGGCTACCAAAGACTCCTAGAAGGAATGATGCAATATGGGTGACTGTTGATCGTCTTACCAAGTCAGCACATTTTCTTGCTATAAGAGAAGATCTACCCCTGGAACGTCTAGCAAGACTATATATTAATGAAGTTGTGAGACTTCATGGAGTACCCCTATCGATTGTTTCTGATCGTGATCCCCATTTTACTTCAAGATTTTGGAAAAGTCTTCAGAAATCCCTGGATACTAAACTTCATTTGAGCACTGCTTACCACCCTCAGACAGACGGACAATCAGAACGGACTATTCAAACCTTAGAAGACATGTTGAGATCTTGCTCACTTGACTTTCAGGGTATGTGGGATCAATATTTACCACTGGTAGAATTTTCCTATAACAATAGCTTCCATTCGAGTATACAAATGGCACCATATGAAGCGTTATACGGAAAGAGATGTCGTACACCAACCTGTTGGGATGATGTTGGTGAAAGAAAACTTGTAGGCCCAGAACTGGTGGAGGAAACGGTGGAAAAGGTGAAGGTAATCCAAAATCACATCAAAGCAGCTCAAAGTAGGCAGAAGAGCTATGCCGATAATCGAAGGAAGGATTTGGAATTTCAAGTCGGTGATCATGTTTTCCTGAAGGTATCTCCGTGGAAGGGAGTCATACGTTTTGGTAAGAAAGGTAAATTGAGTCCCAGGTACATCGGACCTTTCGAAATTCTAGAACGAATTGGGGTTGTAGCTTACCGATTGGCAATGCCGCCAAGTCTCTCCAAAGTTCACGATGTGTTCCACGTATCTCTGTTGAGGAAATATATGCCTGACCCAACGCATGTACTCACCTATGAAGATTTAGAACTGGAACCCGATCTGTCTTATTACGAAGAGCCCGTCAGGATTCTTGATACGAGAGAACAAGTGCTGAGAAACCGGACGACGCGTCTGGTAAAAGTTTTGTGGAGGAATCATAAGATGGAAGAGGCAACGTGGGAACCCGAGGAACTTATGATGAAGTACCACCCGAGTCTTTTTATGCAGTAATACCCTAGAAATTGCGAGGACGCAATTATTTGAAGGAGGGGAGAATGTAACACCCCAAGCTTCTACGGTACGTTTCCCTTCAAATAATGTGATAGCGTGTGTTGTACGCAACCTCGAGTTCTAACACACACCACAACTAATTAAACTAGCCGTTGTGAATAGTAATACCTACTTTTTGAAATCATATATATTCTATATTTCAAAATGGACTTCATTTTTGGATTCGGAATATCAAAATTAGCCTAGGGTGAAATTTTGGTACATTTCGGATAACTTTTATATTTTGATGAATAGTGAAAATTACTAAATTTTAATTAAAAACAACTTTTTTAATCAAAATAATTAATAGTGATAAATTATGAATTTTAGTAGTTTTAAAGTATATTTAGAATATATTTTTACTATTTAATATAATGTTGGTCATTGGACATAATTTTACAATTAAACTGAACATAAACAAGTGTCAATCTTTTGATAGTTATTATCTCTTAAAAACACGCTTTTTGTTTTGACAGTGGGAATTAATTTTAAATTAATTTCTTCCACTTATGTGTTTTGAATTTAGGAAAATGGATTCCATATTTGGAATCAGGATGTTCAAATTGTGTAAATAGGTAACTTTTATTTTTAGACATTTTGAATAATTACTGCGGTAAATATTTTATTTACCATGGTTAAGGGTAAATCCGGTAAATAAGGGTTAAAAAAATAATATTATAATAATACTAAATTACCCTAAAAACGTGTCTTAACCCTATTGGTTGATAGATGGTCTACCATGGGCATCTTTGTGTCAATTTTGGGACCCCATGGATCCACTTGTAAGTGATAATGACACTTTATTTTAATTTAGTTAAAATGAATACAAAAATGACACAAGCATATATCTTTTAGAACAACAATTTTTACATAGGGTTATATATGTTGGATTTTCGATTATAAATATTCATTAGAAAGATAAAAAGATTTCCTACATAATGATTTTTTATTTATAATTTTTAGACATTATATAATTTATTTTATTTATGACACAATGATGATGCAGTAATTACTAAAATAGTAAAAAATAAAAATAATTGATCTTATAAATACCCAAATAATTATAATATGAAACTTTTAATGAATTAAACTAATTTTCTATGATAATATGATATATTAGGATTGATTTAATTGACTTTGTTTGAAGTAATCAATCTGTTAGGAGTTTCACAAAAATCAACTATTGAATAGTGTCAAAATTGACATAAAAGAGTTCTTAAAACAAATATTATATTATTAATTGATATTAAATTCCTAAAAATCTAAGGTTCGGCCAAGAGACTTATATTATGATAGGTTCCTCATTACTGGACCACTGGGGGGTCGCTTAGATGTATATAGTAAGTTTATTAACCATATTATATAAAAATACAAAGAGACATTGTAAAAGTGAAACTAATTAACTTAGAGTTAATACTTAAAGATAAGGTTAATATAAGTACCCAAACCTGTCTAAATTCTATTGGATGAGTTTTTTTCGACCTATCCCCACCTCATCATTTTAATAGTCAACTTTGGAGCCTTTAGAAACCGAATATGAATTTATTATAAATTAATATTTCTAGCTTTTCCAAAGGTGCCCCTCACCCCTCTTATAAAAGGGCACTCCTCCTTCTCATTTCTTCACACCTTCAAAGCCTTTTGGTTCGGCCAAACTCTGCCCAAATACTCTCCCAACATCCCTCAATACAACCTAGAGGCCTTAGTTTGATCAGAAAGCCAACCTAAGGAGCCCTTTTGATCAAATCAAAAGGAAGAACCCGAAGAAGAGGTAATGATTTCACCACCCTTTTCTAAGTTCATTTCTTCTTCCACTTCTTCTTCCTTTGTTCTTAACATTCTGAAATAATAACTCCAGTATCTCACATATACTGTGATGTTATTATAAATATGGTACAATCATATTCAGTATTCTATCCACCCTTTGAATAACATGTCACCATACGTGCGTACGTACGGCTTACCGTCTCCACGTCGTGGTGTAATTGTTATTCAATATAATATTATTTGGATGGGTATAATAATGATGTGTAACTCATGTAAATAATAAATATAACATGTTAATGATTCTGTATATATGATATACCATCCATTTATATATTATTTTAATATCAAAAGAATGATATTGTCGCTCGTGCGTACGTACGGACTACCGTCTCCACGAACGCGATGAGATTCATTCTCCATCGTATCCATTCAAGTATAATTATCATTTTATGATTTAAAAATGATGTTTAAGGACTTGATATCATTCTGGATATGAATAATATACAACAAACATGGCTTATGTAACAAAACATATAAAAGAAAATGAGTAAGTTAACACCCGAAACAACGATAATACTAAGATATTATTATCAAATCAATATTAAAAGATCATATATGATATCATATTAATGTTTATGATTCTTGTATAATTTAATAACAATTATTTCACCATTATACAGGAGGTTAACCTACCACAACCAAGGAAAAGTACAAGGTAAGGGTTATTTCACAATCTCTTCATTATCCGAGGTTGTATTATACGTAATAATCTACTGGGATCTCTTTATCATCCACATCCATGTTTCTTCGAAATGTATTTCAAAACATTTTTACTATTTACAAGAATATGGGTTAAAGTCATTTATACCCTTGTTTGACTTTTTATAAGAGGTTTATAAAGGAATCTTTCCGTCGTTTTCAAAACAAGGTCCTTTTTAACCTTTTCGACAGAATTGAGGTAAGAATGTTTTTTTTAACTTATACGGCGGGTGCGGTTATTTTCCGCCGTTATAAAATCGTCGAAGCTTCCCATACAAGCTTATAAGAATATTTTCAAAGAAAATGTTTTATTTTATATGGATCTTAAATGATTTCAAAATAAAAGGAGATACTTCTTTAAAAAGAATTTTGATTTCATCTATGTCAACATCCTTTGATGGATTTTAAGATTATTTGAAGTTGATTTATTATGATACAAAACTTCTATATTGTATTGAAGGTTTTGTGATATGTTTGACTGTGGATGTGCTATTTTTTATACCATTCATAGTTTATGGTGAAATTATTGACATTTCGTATGCTAGTTTTAATACGAATGTTTATGTTTAAACCTTTTCATATGGGAATGCATTGGACTTAATAAGTGACGGGTGGAGCCCGCTATAGCTCCTCGATGCATCGGTAGGTCTCATGAGACAAACTAGTGTCTTGGCACAAGGCCTTGACAAAATCTTATTTGTAGTCTTGGCACGAGGCCTTGGCTATGTGGTTATGATAGTCTGGCATTATGCATTCCAACATTATGAAAGTGGTTATTGATTTTTTCATGTGATTATTCATTTAGTAGAATATCCATGTGAATAAGTAAATGGCATTATTTCATTTTATTTATGCCATACCATGTTGAATGTTCGTATTTAAAAGGCTTTTGTTTTAGTTATACATTTCCTTAAATGTTTATTCTTATTTATGAAAGTTTCCACTTTATTGTTATCCTTACTGGGCATTTGAGCTCACCCCTTTTCTATGTTTTATTTTTCCCAGGTAGTGAAGAAGTAAATTATGATTGACTTGCAGGGATATTATGAGGGGTTTATAGTGTGGACGTTGGAAACATTATGTTGTTGTAGTAGTTTTTCATTTTATGATGTAATGTAAAACTTATGATTATATCTAGTGTTTCCAAGGCTACTAAACTAATCGGTCTTTCGGGATTTGATCTTTCTTGTGATCATGCCAATGTTACGAAGTAATGCACCGACTCTGGGTAGCTGGGGTCGGGGCGTTACATGTATGGGTCACTATACCATGTGAGACAACCATAGGACAATATCTCACCTCCATTGTCACTACTCATCCATACCCCAAAAACCAAAACATAAAACTCAAATCCATGACAACCTCAATAAACTAGAGGATTATAATGAGTAAAGGATCATGATATCCTTACTGTACCCACCTATTAAGTCCTGAAAATCCTAATCATTGGTCAACAGGACACCCTAAATAAAAAGAGACATCTTTGATACTATTTTGTAAAGAACTATTCAGATTCCATCTGAGACAACACCTAGCCTACTCCAAGACATGGCCCACATGTGATTCCTAATCTGAAAACACTCAACTAGTGCTATGAAACAAGTTAATAACAATGTGAATGATTTTCATCAAATAGAAAAAGATCAATAACCAAACTGATCAAACCATGATACCAACAATAACAAATCATAAATAAATATACAAACCTAATCTATGTAAAAAACTGATAAATAAACAAAAACTGAATAATTAACCAAAAACTGAACCACATAACATGATCTCTACTTGACATATTGGTCACAAACAACCCCAATAACAACCTATTCTAAAGGAAAAACAATCTAAAAAACTGAACCTGCAAAATATCATTCTCATTCTGACACTTAGTGGATCAAGTAGTGAGTGAGCTCAAATATCTTAAAAGGTAATCACCATAGAGTCCATGCATTTCCATTCCCAAACTATTTCAGAAACACTAGATTAAAATACATATAAAAATAGACATTAAATTATTTTTAGCAGTCAAACACATCTTTTGACAATATTCATTTTTAATACGAGACATATTGCTTTCAATTTCTAAAATGTGTTCACAATCCAAAACATTTTTCAAAACCAAAACAAAAATAAAAATCAATAACTTATGAAAAAAGGGTATATTATGAAGGTAATGGAAAATAAAAAGCAAAGACTATTAGGGATAATTTCCAAAATTTCCCTAAAAAAAGTAGAATAAGAATATAGACAATCATGGGTATTTCATGAACATCTCTAGATTAAATCCCTAGACATACATAATATGGACTCACCTACAAGGATACAATGTATCACCATAGATTATAACCAACCATCCACTTGAAACTAGCCAATCTAGTGGCATGTCCTTCCTGGCCTCTAAAAATAATATAGTGGGAATAACCCTTCTAATAATTGTTGGAAGGAAACCATCACTCCACTCTATAGATGATTCCCAGGAATACAATGATGATAATATACAATTAAAGGGAAGGTACACAAATGTGTTATTACACTAAAAACAACACCACTATGATATCCAATCCCATACACTAACACCAAATATTATATCCTCTAAATCCAAATAGGATCCTCCATAGAGGTTCCCATCTCACATGTCAATCCATACACAACTTCAAAACATGCCATCACATAAAATATTTATTCAAACAACTTAACCAGATTTCATAAAATAACATACGGGCATGCATGCAACCCAATATTTCAATCATTTTTTTCGAAACATGCGTAGACGCAAACCGATCTTCATATCACATAAATTTCAAATCATTTTTATAGTCATTATGAAACACCAACTATGAAATCACATCACGTCACCTTAAAATAGAAATTTCCATGGAAATACAAATTATCAAAATGGCCTTTATCATTTTTAATCCAAATACATTTACAAAACCATTTCCAATAACAATATGAAACAACAAAAACAGATGAAAAATTCCAAGTGGGAAATTTCATTTCAAATCTAAAACCATCTCCACGAAAACGTGAAAACCTGAAAAAACACTAATTTTTCCAAATGGTACTTTGCAATACATGGTTACCAAGTACATATTAAATTGAAAACTGCCTCTTATGGCCATTATTCACCAAAAAATATCTCAAAATTCCAAACAGGTCTAGTAATAGAGAACACATTTGTAGTCATATTTAATGTCACTTGAAACACAAATAATCCATTTAGAAATAATGGTCTAGTTTACAGAAAAATAAATATGCATGGGGGTAGGATCCTTTGAAAAAACATGGTTCATGGAAAACAACATTCTTAAAGTACATTATCATTTTTTCCCATCTATATTTTCACCCCATGAAAATATTAATGTTTCAATATCTAATTTTGACCTTAAATTATCATTGAAATCACCTAAATACAAATTTTGTGTTTACTCCATATGATTTACCACAAATCAAAACAATATATATATAAGCGTCAAACCATTAGAGTAACGATTTCAACATACAAGAACCATTTAACATCCCAAACACAATACCAAAACATAACAATGGTCAAAAACCAATGAAATAACCAATTATCAAATAAATATATCAATTTATGTTTTATCAAACACCTTTTGTTTATGTATATAAAAAATTAATTAAATAATCCCTTTGATAACAACTTACCAGAATTTTTTCCAACATGAAGACACTATAGATAACAAAAAAAATATTAAAATCCTAGGAAATATACTTATAAATTATTTAAAAACAAACAAAAATAAAGTGTAATGTTCTAGATTAAAAATATATGAAATAACCTACCTAAAAAACTTGTGAATTCCAAGAAAACTCGAGAGAAGTAAAAATTGACCCCCAAGAGACAATCTACACACCCAAACAAAAATGAATTCTAGCCACACATAAACCATAACAGTTAGGGTTCTTCCAATAGATCACCCACAAAAACCCATTAATCAATGAGAGGGGAAATGTGAAATTGATGAAAACCAAATGATAAAGAGATAAGATCCCATGCCTTTCAATCTGGGTGAAGAATAACTACGAAAACACATTTCATTCCACTTGGAGGGACTTAGATGAGCCAAAATTCTCCATGGGAGGCATCTAAGTTGGGTTAATCTAAGTAGGGTATCCAAGGGAAGAAAAACATCTTAAAAATATATAGATATTCCAATAATACACTTCTTCGGGTAGGTTTCATGGTTATCTCACATGGTTAAACATACTATGTTAAAACTATGTAATCCCCCACTGTTAATATTTTTATGAACTGCACACTTCGGCTGCATAGTTAGGTTAACCATGATCCATAACCATGTGACATTTTTACACATATGTTGCATATTTAAACTAACTATTCACCATTAATACGGGACCTAGAAAATTCCCCAAACAGCACACTTTTTACACCCAACCCCCTCGAATTTAAGGGGATAAACTATATAACATACACACTCCACATAAAAGTGACACTACAAATGCCACAAACTCCCTGTCCTGCCATTGTCTCTTTATAAATCTCACACTAACAAAGAGTAAGTCCAAAACAACACTAATCATTCTATAATAAATGATTCAAACTAAAAACTCAACCTTAACCTCAACCAAAATAACCATGGCCATGAAGATAATAATTTAATATAAACCCCATGGTTAGGGTGTGACAATATCCAGGGGATATACTTCAGAAAGGCAAAAACTATAAATCATAGTAAGAGAATAAAAATCAAATTAAATAAATAATTTATTACATGTTATCAAAACATTTTACCAATTATACACAAAATTATTGAGAATCATAAACCTGAACAAATGTGGAATGATCTATCATAATAATTATAAAGGTGGCATGGGAAATGTGGAAACAAATTGAAACCCTTTACCATAAAAATTAGTCACGGATAACTGGCATAAAATACTAATGGGAAATGTCTCTTGATGGTTCAGTTTCAATACCTAATCCCATTCATGATATAGTACGAGACAAAAACATTTCCCAATGCATTGGAGATCTATATAATTTTTGATGCACCCATCAATTTCATTTCTTATATATTTTTAAATGACAAAAATAGATCATACAAAATGTATTCATTCATCATCATAAGTTATTATAAAATATCAGATAGTGTAATAAATACATTGATGTACTTAATCAAAAATTATAGGTGAATTAATGGGAACACACCTTTATAGGAAATGGGTATGGGAATTCACTAGAAAATTTTGTTGGCATGGAAAATCATGGTGAAATTTCAACCGCATGGAGAAGTCACATAAAGATTCATAAAATGTTTTGATGATAAAAAGGGTATAAAATAATTTTAAAATAAAATTTGATGTGATATTAACATGTAAAATTATATCCCAACATTATGAATTTGAAATAGAAGGAATAAGATAATGCAAAAACATGAATAAATAAGAGAAAGAGAATATTCTTTAACTTTAGAGTGTGAATCCAAATGTTTTGGAGTAGCTTCATGAGAGCATGAGAGAACCATGATAGGACTCTAGAGAGGTGGGGAATATGTAGGGATTTACCCTGATGATTTTTATATAATGGAAATGGGATAATTGGTGGGATTATATTTGAAATGAATGAGGAAATATTTATCAGTTCTCAAACGAATGTTTTGAA
The DNA here is from genome assembly GCA_963277665.1 of Viscum album. Classification (NCBI taxonomy): domain Eukaryota; kingdom Viridiplantae; phylum Streptophyta; class Magnoliopsida; order Santalales; family Viscaceae; genus Viscum; species Viscum album. The sequence continues at coordinate 626,795,665 of OY728165.1, forward strand.
CTCTATATAATAAAATAACTAAACCATAAATATTAACATGGGTTTCTCCCATGGTATCATCAAATGGGATATGAGTCTCGTTATTTAATAAGGATAATTCCATAACTTATAAAAGAATCCTTTTTCTGATGTATAAGTTAGACATACTTTAAAATAAATGATTTTAAACCTTAAAATATATTAATGGTTTTGGTGAATTCATAATGAATTGATATGAGTAATAAAATAAACATAAAATAAAATCATGTTAAAGGGAACCAAATATTTGGTTATGGATTCCCATTATAGTAATTATTATTTCAAATTTGTGTCATTATGATGTCAAAATATACAAGATATATTTGTACTTTATTTAAATTTTTCCAAAAAAAAATTAATCTCTATAAAATTTATTAAAAATTAACCATTGTATAATTAAAATATTATAATTCCAAATATAAAATTAATTATATCAAAATAATTTTATAAATAATTGGATTTTGAATCTAAAAATATGAATTGACATTTATTGAGATATACAATGATTTTTGACAATAAAAATTTTTGAACCCTTATAAAAATTACCTTTGACTTAATAAAAATTAAATGAACATTTATATTTAAAAAATATTTTAAAAAAATATTTTATTGATAAATTATTTTTTTCAATACTACATTTATTCATAAAAATTATTCATGAATAGAAATTTAATATTATAAAAAAATAAATTTTGTGTCTTATTGTATCAAAATCATTGTCATTAATAAATTAACAATAAGTAGATTAAAATATATTTATTATTCAATAAAATATACATATTCATATTATTATGGTCTCGATAAAAATCCCATTAATACACCATCAAATTCTCTATGTGTAAGATCATGATGGTGATACTTTCATGGGGTGGTCAGCATATATAGTTTGGTTCGTGATCTCAATGAGCTAAAATTTTTCTAGTAAATTATTTCACTCAGGCTCAATTTGTTGGATATAGGATTGCGGTTGGTCAATAAAAAATCCAATAGATCCTATATCTCTCAAAATCTCTCTTTGGGTATCATCCAACTCATTGAGATCATCACTTCCTTTTTCTATTATAATTGGATTTATCCAAACCCTATATATAAAAAAGTCTTAAGATCACTGTTAAAAAATATATTATCACTGATAGTGAGTAATAATGGTCTATTAAATCCAAGATGATAATAAAACCAAATAAGATCGAGGGTTTTCTATAACCATAATACCTGATATGTAATTTTATTAAAAAGAAAGTATATTTTTATTTATGAAAGTTTGGGTCATTAAAATATTTCACCCATTAAAATAAACACCCTCAAAATATTAATATTCATAAAATAAAAAAGATGAGGTTAATTCCATTTCATTATTATCACCTTTTCCCATGTCACATCTTCAATCTTGTGATTTATTGATAACACTTTGACAAGGAATATTATCTTATTATGTAGAACATTACGTATTTGTTCTAAGATCTTCATTGAATGCTCCTCATTTAAGGGATCTTCCTATAATGGTACAACATCTAGATTGAGTACACTTGGGGGGGGGGGGGTATAGTATGTACTTCCTTGTGATTGATGCATGGAAAACATCATGTAACTGAGATAGGTTAGGTGTGAGGGATAGTCGATAATACACTTCTTCGATAAAATCAACTATCTCAATGGGACTGAGGTATCCCGGAAAATATTTTCCTTCCTCCAAAATATTTTGACATTAATCCATGGATATATTCATAGTAATACTGAGTTTATAATATAAAATAATTTTTTTCGATGACTTTCAAAATTTATATTTTTTCAAATCTAAGCATACTTGAGGTGATACGGAATGGTCTTGGCCATTTCAAATATTTCCTCAATCATTTCAAGACCAAGTAGTTTGTGTTCCCCCACTTAATCCCATCATGTATGGGTTTTTCACCTCTTCCCATAAATGGATTCACAGTTATCATTTTGGAATCTTTATTGTAAAATGTTATTTTATGATAACTCGACTATAGGAATTTGTTCATCTAATCCTTATTTGAATTCAATTTATTATTCTCTCAACATACACTCAAGTGTCTAGATAGCCCTCTCATGTGGGTCATCGGTTCGATGGGGATTAGTCATGCTGAAGTTCAACGAAGTGTTTAGATCATGTTGGCGACTCTTTAATAACATATATGTACATGTGGGATCTCGGTCATATATAATCTATAGTGGTGTTCCATACATCATCCCTAGTTGTCTAATGTATATCCTTACAAGTTGATCGACTATCAAATCCACTAAAATTGAAGTGAAGTGTGAAGTCTTTGTAAGATGATCCACCAAAACTTATATAAAATTATTTATCATGATATATTTGGAAGATCAGTTAAAAATTAAGTAGTGATTTCTTCCTATTTACATATCAGTATGGATAATGGTTTCACCATAAACATCGAATTTTTCCTTTCAACCTTAACAGTGTGACATAAAAGACATCAGGACGTATATTTTGTGACCACTTTCTTCATGTAGTCCCACCAATAGTGCTCTCGGAGATACCAATACATCATTATACTTCCTATATGGATGGATAATTTCGACCTATGTGAATCATGCAACATCTCCTTCTGGAACACAAAATTTTATGGAATTCATAATAATTACCCAAATCTTAAAACTCCAAAATCATTAATAGTGAACTTTTACGAGTTCACTTCTCTTATAGAATACAATTTCATATATATTCCAACACCATATCTTCGAGTATCTTTTATATTTTCCTGAATGTACGATTGAGAAATATTTTGTTAAAAGATAAATGATATTCAGTCCATTATGATTCCTATTTCTATATTTTTTACATATATGTAAATCGAATCCTTAAAAATTTTCATCAATTATAAAATTGATGGATACTTACTACATAGAGAATCTGCTGCATCGTTATCTTTTTCTGAACGGTATTGGTTTGATCTGGCATATTCGTGATCATCTCTAACCATCTTCACTGGAACATATTCCACTCTTTCATTTTGAATATATAATTGTGGATTTTGTGATATGTATATATTTCAATATTCTTTACAATGATATAATAATATGAAATGTTTAATGAAAATATCACTCCAAAAAACACTAGATCTTGTTTTAGGTAGTTTTTTTCCGGAAATCACAATTTACTTGATCTATAAGCTCACACTTTTCAATTCCACATTAACACAGAGCTGTATCCCTTAATTGAAGAATATCTAAATACCATGAAAATTTCTTCACATGTGGGTTGTGTTAGTATAGTTGAAGTTACAAGAGTCTTTGTCAATTCCATTATAATCACATCACATTCATTATTACATTATAACTAGACAACCTTACTTGTTAGTATGGTCATAGGGATTGACCATCATCACAAATTTCCCAAAAATTGAAGATAGTACCCAGCTATTCTAAGGAAACAATGGATAAAATTCACATATTTAGGTTTTGGCCATCCTTAAATTGATTTTATCATTGGATGTCCACTGTTATAACATTTCATATAAAAATAATCCATGAGAATGATACATACTTAAACTATAAATCACATTTTTACCTGGAATAAAGCCTCTCCTCTCATAAGGACTTCACTATAGTGCGTAGATACTGCTCATACACCTCATTGGATGTGGATTATATTATAATATCATCTAGAAATACTTCCAAAAAATTTTCAAGGTAATATATAAAGACTCTATTCATGTAGTTCATGATGATTTATTAGGGATTAGTGAGTTCAAATGGAACTACAATGAACTCATAGTGATCGTACCATTTATTGAAAATATTCCTAGGTATTTTCTCCGTATTCTCCCTATATTGGTAATACAAAATTCGCAAATTATCCTGGGAGAAATATTTTACTTCATAGAGATAATATAAAAAGACATTAAACTATTAAAGAGAATAAATATTATTTACCATGATCTTGTTTAGATCAGGATAATCAATTCAAAACTCATTGACCCATACATACTCTTGATGAAGAGGACTGGTGCACCCATGGTGAAGAAGTTGGGTGTATGAGCTCTTTAACCATATTCTCTTAAAGTTTATTATTTTTAACATCATTTAAAACAATAACCATTCTATAAGGATTCTTGGATAATGGTAATGACCTATGAATAGACAAGATAGAAAATTCAAAATTTCTCGTATGAGGAATACCATACAATTATTCAGCAAACACATTAGTTTATTCCAACAGAATGTAAATCAATTTAGGACTATTACTTTAAATATACTCAATCATTTGAGTTTGATATGATTTATTGTAATTAAAAAATATCATTGCTTTAGTTGGGTGTTCTATTAATGTTTTACCCTCCTCCTGGAACTTATATTGAATTGGGGGGTTGATTTGGGATGCATAGAGTGATTTCCCTATCATGGAAATTTATGTTGTATAAATATATGGAAATACATTTCATGGCCACAATTTCACAAAATTCCACTAAATGGTGTATCAAATTGTTCTTTTGGAATTTGAATACATAAATCTATATAGGGGATGATTTATATACATAGTAAGAAATAATTTCCTTATTTTCCATTGTCACCAATAGCTCAAATTCCATCCTATATGGTGTTGTTTGAAATGATCATAAAAAAAATCATGAAATTAAGGAATTAAAAGAACCAAAATCAAAAAGTATGGTCCATATAATCGAATTAATAACTACAATAATTACCACCACTTCATTTTTGAAATCTATCATAGAAATTGTTATGGGAATAAATCATACGTTCTTCCTTGTAGGATCATGGTAGTCTCCACAAACCTTTAGATTAGTGTAGTTGATTAAAATGTTTCATGGTTTATTATAGTTTATGTAATGAACATTGCACTGAGGGTTGGTAAGAGAATTCCTCTCCTCCAAGGCATTAGTGGGTTTGTTCTATTAGAAATTTCAGGCTAGGTATCCTTCCATCACGTACCTAATGCATTTCCTTGTTCTACTAAGGAAATTTTTGGGGTTCATAATTCCACACATTTGGAAAGTGGTATTTTAAAATTTCATAGAGATATTATATTTATCCTTCTAACTTACATAATTAAACACCACTTTCAACTTCTTATTCTAGTGTTACCCCTAAGAATCACTGATCTCTATTTTGACTTTGAGGTACATTATAAAATTTAAAAATAGCTATTAATGCCCCATATTGTGAGGTATTTTTAAAACATTTTTTTCTCACAAAAATGAATTAATAAGGCTTACACTCGGGGATAAATAAATCTCTAGAGTTATAACATGAATGTATTTTCATGTTTATGACATTCGCCCCAATAAATTTCTCATCTTTTAGGGGAAGGAAATCCATTTCCTTTTTAATACGAGGTGTGTGAGTAAAATTTTTATTGTAAAACAATCTCTAAATATCCTTCCACCCCATCACTATTATCCCTTCCGTAGGCTTCATATTATTGATCAATTTACAGCATTTAAAATCTTCATCATCCATATGAAAAAAAACAAGTAAATCCTGGTCTTTCTAAGAACATTGGAGGTTAGATAAGATATTCTCAATGGAGTTTATCCATTATTCAACAATTAGGGGATGCAGTGATCAATTTAAATTCATAGGCATTTGTTACAAAAACCACTCAATTACAGCTTGTAACCTCTTAGGGGAATTCAGCATATCCATCTAATCTACGGTTTTATTCTGAACATGTTATAGCATTGAAAGTATCATCACAAAATTCGTGATTCCCACTCCAATTTGTTTGAGAATCTTATTGGGAATTCATCACATTTCCCATCACATTGGTTATTTACCTGGGTCATCCTCTTTTAAACAATTGAAATAAATAATCTGAAAAGTGGGTATTAAAAATTTTAAAATATTAAACATATAAATCTGAATCCAATGACATTAATTCAATAATAAAAAATACATGTATTTCTATAACATATGATATTGTAGGCTTTAATAAATGTTATCCATTATCTATCTCCATGTACTTTTTCATATGGTTATATTTTTTCCCATTAATAAATTATGATAATGATGTTATTAATTTACAATATAATATCCTCTGAGAGCATGAAACGATGCGTGAAGTAAGGCCCATTTCCATGCAGACGATCTCGATCGATTCTAGCCCAACAGAGTTATTTTGCGTTTACCCCTACATACATATATGCCAGAACCACATCCACATTTAGTTTCCAAAATTGTGACATATTGTCCTAATAAACCGGTTATTATATATTAACCCAAATTTAGGTATTTCTTATTATATTTAATCCTATTCCTAAGGATTCCTCTATTATTTTATTATCCTTAAACCAAAAGACTAAATATATTATTTTCTACCAACGATGACTACCCTACTCTTTATTAAACTAAAATGTAGGATTTATTATATAATATTACAAATAATACAACCCAAAATATCAATATGTCTTGTGTAATTGGGATTTCGGTACACCTCCTAAAAACTGAAAACATGAAATACATCATCTTTATTGAAAACATACTTATCATTCTCCCATTATTCCTTCGTACTTAGAAATGCATGGGATAATTTGTGGACATACATAAGGAAGGGGTGATATATAATAAAAAAAGTGAATAAACAAGGAATTACAAGAATAATATATTAAATGTTATAAATATGAATATCAATGAGATATAAAATTATAGATTATATTTAACATGAATAATGATCCATGATATTACATGATAATCACAATTGCAACATGGAAAATATGGGAAAATATTAAAACACTACATCATAAACATATTTAAAGGATAAATGTCAATAAATATTGATATATCATGTCTAGTAATAGATTAGGTTAACTACACAATGCTTTGAATGACATCATAGTATAATGGAACATTAACCAATGCATTGGAGTTCTTTATAATTATGGGCACAACAATTACTTTCATTTCATTCCCATACATATGTGGGCCACATAAATCTTTTAAAATTGCTTCATTTGTTATCAAAAAAATTTCATGATCATGGAGTCTTGAATAAATTCATTAATTTCCCCATTGAATATGTATAATTTAATAATTATGAACCCTGAATAATGTTAATTGGTATGGGTATTCACAACACAATTTTTTGGCATGGAAAATCACGTTATCATTTTAGTAGCATAATGATGTAACTTTTTGATTTATAAAATGGGTTCATGAGAGAGATGGGGGTATATAATAATTTTTCAATCATATAGAATTCAATGGGGACTTGTTAAGACATATAAAATTATTATTAATTTGATAAAAAATGAATAAGATAACAAAGAAACTATAATAAAGAGGAGGAAGACAAATATCTAACCTTGAGTGTGTGACTCAAAATTATTGAGAGCATATTATTGGGAGATTTTGGGAATATAAGGAGAACTAATTATATGTTAGGGAGGTTTAAGGAAATTCTTCAATTATTTTGAGTAATGTAAAATGGGATCTTGGCTGGATTTATTTATGAAATGTGTGGGGAATTCTTTTTCATTTCTCAAACATATGTTTTTTACTCTATATAAAAAGTTACCAAAACTAAAAACATTTCCATAGTTTTTCCCCTTGTTTTTTGAAAAAGGATAGTGGATTTAATTATTTTATAGTTAAATGGTCTAAAAATTATAAAATAATACCATCAGTTATATTGAAGTGTTTCCTACTATTATGGAAATGAATTTAAAACCTTAAAATATATTATTGATTTTGGGGGATTCATAATGGATTTATGAAAATAATAAAATAAAAATAAAATCAGGTTTTCATATGAAAACTTATATTTGGATGTGAATACACTTTATAGTATTTATTACACCACTTTTGGGTCATTGGGATATTAAAATGTACATCGTATATTTTAATGGAATTTTATTTTTACAAAAAATTTCGAATTTCACAGAAATTTATAAAAAATGCACGGTTGGAGAATTTCCCCATTATGAACCCAAAAATAAAATTCAAAATTTCTTATATCCTATTTTAATATAAAAATCAACATTTATTGAGAAATTATTGTTTTTTGACAATAATAGTATTCAAAATCTTATAAAAAATATATTTGAATACATAATAATTATAAGATCATTTATATATTACCATTTATTATTTGAGTATAATTTATTGTTTAAATATTATTTATTTCAAAAATCTATTAATTCATCAATATAAATTCCTTATTGAATTTTAATATTACAAAAAACAGAATTTGTGTTTTATTGTATCAAAATAAAAATCATTTATAATGAAATAATAATAATAATAATAATAATATATTCATTATTATTTACATTATAAATATTCATATTAATATGGTCTTGATACATATACCATTAATATTCAGAAAACACCCTAAGGGTAATTTTGTAATGATGAGACTTTCATGGGGTGGTTCATTTTACATGGTTTGTGTCATTATCTCGATTAGGATGAACCTCTACTATGAATGGTTGGTCATAATCATACGTTGTTGGATTTAAACACGGGCTTGGTAAAGTTCAAATCAGTGGGAATCTATATCTATTGGAAGATCTGAACAATTGGCTTCGTAGGGTATGATCCTACCACTTTAGTCCATCACATCATATGTCTATGGAAATTAGTTTTATCAAAATCCTACTTTTATGATAATCATAATTTCACTACTTATTGACTATATAATCAACAATAGTAATTCCAAATAGACTTTTAAATATGATTGTATAATAATAAATCAAGTGAATGTGTTTTCTATAACCATAATTCATTATAAGACATTTAATTAAATCTAAAGGGGAAATTTATTTATAAAATTTTTGGTCTATACAATATATCATTAGGGAGTAATTTAAGATATTTCAAGAAATAATAAGATAATGTATATAGTATCCAAATACACTAAAACTTATTGATCATCAGTCTTGTATTTAGAGAATTTATAGTATAATTATAAATATATAAAAAATATGAGGTCTTTATAATTCTTATTCCATAGTGATCCCTAATAATGTTGAAACTAGAAAAACCCTTACCCCATTAAACTATCTAGTAGCCTACATATATGTATGAGTTTCCTATCAGGAGGCAGAAGTATCATAACCCCATATCCCCAAACCCTATGCCATATGGTCGACATACATAAAACACACACACTAACATTATTGTATGGGTCTGGAATTGAAATATAACATCATTGACCACTTTTACCCACTATCATCATCCCTGACTCCACTTTTCACCCAAAATCCCAAAGAAAGGGCTTGAGGAAAACCAAGCCTTTATATTATTAAATAATAATCACAAAAATAACTGTTGATTAATTTTTTATGTTTATGTTTATTATTTTATTTTCATTTACACATGATCATGAATTTATAATTCTATCAATTATATTATAGTGATAATATTGAATTAAATAACAATTTATTGTGAACCCAATTAAATGATCATATATTTAAAAAATATATTTATTTATGAAATGGAAATGTTTAAATTATAAAGAATTGATGATATCAATGAACATATGGAAATAAATCACTTTTATATCATTAACATTATATATTATATTTACTCAATGTACAAAAAACGTTAACATATACATATATACAGATGCAGTAGTATAATAATTTTATGGTGATATTTAAATGATCGATAAAAAGAATTAATTTCTATAAATGATATATATATACACACACATACATATATCAATAAATTTAATAGATAAAAAAATTGTTTTTAATAAAGTGATTGATAATTAAAATGGTATTTCTAATAAAATTAGTAGATTCCAAATCTTGTTAGAACCAAAGGATAATGAAATTTTGGCTAAATTGTATTTCCATGAATTATAAAAAATCTAATTTACATAAAATTTTCCTTATTTTTAATATATGGTCCTGTGATATCATCACATTCTATTTCAGTATTCTTATCTGGATTTTTATTTCATTTTAACATTCCCTCATTGATTTGTGGAAATAGTACATGTTGCTATATTTGTTACATGGTTTCACTCTATTTTTTTAACAATATTTTTATGTAATCATCCACTGGATACTTTATAAATATTTCTCATTAGACATTTCATTTCATTTAGCAGACTTGTTATTTCTGAAAATTTATTCATTCTATTATTCTAAAAAAATATTCCCTTCTAACTCATACCTTATATTAAATAATTGGGTAATCATCTCCATAATGTAATTCTATGAAAAAATAATTTTTTTATTATTAAAATTATTTATAACTACATTTATGAATGCTATATATCACCCCTTGATTATAAAATAATAATTTTTTCTTCTAATTTTAAATTTTACACAATTTCGCCTCTACAATAATATTTATTTATCATTATGAAAAACATTATAAATATTATAATGGATTTCTCATATAAATAGCTCTTTTTTTAAGAAAAATTAAATTTTTATTAATCGAAAGCTTTTAAGGGAAAAAATGAGAAACAAAGTTCAACCACAAAAATAGAAAATAGAGCCATTAATATAGAGTTCATGTGTACCAGATTGAATCTTCCCAAATAACATCCAATATAGAGTGTTTAACCGGGGTGTCCAGTTCATACAATATGTGATCTTAAAATAGAAATTTCATCTAGTCCTGACACTAGATGTACTCTTCATGAATGATCTTCCCACTATTGAATCCCTCAAAGAGAATCAGTTCTTACATTTTAATCCAATAAGACTAATACTCATTGAGATTCTCCGTCAATGAACTCCACATAATTTTGGTATAATCTTCTTCATTAAAATTAAGGAACAGAATGTGTTCAGACACTTCTTCTTCCTAGCTCATAAATAGTTCCAACGGGTGATAAATAACATCAATTAACTTTGGCTACTAAAAATAATCCTTATAGGGGGAGTGGATTCCTCTGTTCATTTTCTTCTATTTCGACTTTTTTCACATATCATATCTCCATTGAAAGTGTCAAATATGAATAATCCTTTATATCTTTTCGAATTCATTTTAGAATCATACTTCATCTCAGGTATTGGAGGAAACTACAATCAATTTAATCCTATGTTCCAACTCTAAAATAACCATCACATGATTCATTCCCAAGGATCTTCTTCCCATCCAAATATTTTCTTAAAAAATCTTCTTCCGACTCTGAAACAACATACTCATTAGGAAATTGTTCAAAGAGATTTCCTAGCTCAATTTCTACCGCCAACTTTCTAGGAATAGTCCTAATGACTGTAGAATTTACCTCTCCAGGTTCTTTATAAACCACATCCTGACCTCTAACATTGATATGAATCCATGGGAACACCACATTAGAAAATGAAGCACCCAAGTAAGTCAGGAGCCCTACCTCAACCACTACATGAGTCTCCATTGTAGGTTTATTCCCACTTCCACCCTAGGAACCCACAAGTAGTGGAGGGTCCTCAGGAGAACCACTTAAAATGACAACACCACATTGTGGACCATGATTTGAATCATGTATTCCATTATTAACACTAAAAGACACGTCATATCCCTGGTTCATAACTTCTCTTGAAGGTCTCACCACCTACAAGTCTCATTTCATCTTGTGAAAAAATTTATTAACCTTCGGGTCAGTATGTGGTACATGTGGGTGTTTCATAATCACTACATTACCCCTAATCCTGTGACCTATATCCTTTCCAGTGATTTGAGCTATATTACAACCCAAATCCTTCTCGATATCTATTATAGATTCATCACATTCTATATATTCCTCCTTCATTCACCCCTGTATATTCATTCGCATGAAACAACAATAATAGCTCAAATAAGGATGTCATAACCGGTTTCAATACATATAATGGTTTCTCTATGACCAAAATTTAATATCTATTCTCCACCAGAATTCATGTCCATATATTATCCACACCCAATACATTGGTGATATAGATACCTCAACCACCACATAGATGTTAGGAAAAATGGGATGACACATTTCCTCCATTATGTTTTTGAATCATAGGTAAAGACCCGCCATGTTCCAAAGAATATGAAAACTAGAGGGGTTTTGGAAAGGTATCCAAAGTGCGAGGATGCATTCCATGAACATTGAAGTTATATTGTCATGTGGATTACGAAATTCGATGTTCCATTGTAGTTGGTTGATGATGGAACAACCATATTGGTGAGTTGCTTTCGACCAAGATATAATCCGGTATTCCATAGAATCAATCTGAATCATAATTTGCCTTCAATCTAAGAAACCAACAATAGCACATTCTTGTAAACCCTGTGATTAAAATACCAAGAGATTGAACTCATCAATCAAAGGATGGTAGTGTCGGAATCGATCCACAAGAGTCATAGATAATATATCTAAGGAATTATTGAACTATGATAAAGATAATGAGATCTAAGGTGATCCATGATATTGATTTATCAATTTCAAGAAAATTTGTATCCTTAGGAACGGGGGAAGAGATAATGGATTTTAGAAAAGAAGGAAGGTGGAAATTCACTCCATAGGTGATGGTTGAGAGTGAGAAAATACCCCATATTATAGTGAGGCAGATCTAAGATCTCTCTCATTGGAACCTATGCCATTGGCATGGGTGTGTTGAAGAAGATCACATATCCATATTAATAACTCTTTTATTTAAATAAATTTCACTATCTATTATCTATAAAATATTATTTAATCAATTTACTAACCCACTAAAAAAATTACTAAAATACCACTTTATTTATTGGAATTCCAATTTATATTTTCAAATTTACTATATGATTGGGATAGGTGTTAAAATCAATGTTTAATAAGTATATCATTTTTAATATAGAGTTATACATAAGGTAAATTCGACTATAAATATTCATTAGAAATCTAAAAAGATTTCATATATAATTATATTTTATTTGTAATTTTTAGACTTTAAATTATTTAATTTATTTGTGACACAATGATGATGCAATAATTATCTTATTAATGAAATATTGACATAATTGATGTTACAAATACCCAAATAAATATAATTTGAGAATTTTTATGAATTCCAATAATCTTATAGGTTAATATGACACGTTATTATTTATTTAAGTAACTTTTTTCGAACTAATCATTCTGTTATGATTTTCACAAAAATCAATTACTAAATAGTGTCAAAATAGACATAAAATAGTTTTTAAAACAAATATTATATTTGTAATTGTTATTTTATTCCTAAAAATCTATGGTTCGACCAAATGACTTATATAAAGTTATATATATTAATAATAAACAACTTGGGGTTCGATTGTCTTCTTATAGTATGTTTATTAACCTTATAATATAAGAACACAAGAAGACACGGTAAAAGTAAAATTATTTTACTTAATGTTAAATCTAAATGATAAGGTTAAAATAGGAACCTAAACTTTTCTAAATTCTATTGGATGAGAGGATTTCAACCCATCCCCACCTTAGATTCGAAATAAATCAATTTGGAGCTATTTAAAACCGAATTTGACTTTATAATAAAATAATAGTTTTAGTTATTCCAAAGGTGCCCCTCTCCTCCCTTGTAAAAGGGAACCTCCTCCCCCTCTTCCTCACACCACATTGAGACTTAATTCTAGGCCAAACCCTGTCAATATCTCCTCTCCACTTTTATAGAGACATCCTAGAGGTCCATGTCTTCCTCAAAGACCAATTTTAGTGCCCTAAAAGGAGATCTCAAAGAGGCGCTTCTAAGAAGAGGTAATATTCGATTACCAATTCTTTCAACATTATTTCTTCTTCCACTTCTTCTTCTTTAGTTGTTTCATTATGAAGTAATAACATCAGTATCACTCATATACTGATATGTTTTTATAAGTATTAAACAACTCTATTTCACCATCTATCCATCCTACAGAAAATGAAATCACCGCGCGTGCGTACGTACGGAATACCATCTGCACGCCGTGGTGTAATCTATTTTCCACCACCACCTTACTTGGATGGGTACAATGGTGTAAATAATGACTTTATATGACTATTATAAAGTTATATTGATTCTGAAATAGTATAAATACACTCCAATACAATTCCACGATCATGGGAACGATATCATCGCTCGTGCGTACGTACGGAATCCCATCTCCACGACGCGATGAGATTCATTCTCCACGTGAACCTTTCATGAATGATTATAAAGTATACATAATAAGTAATCATGAAATATATGACATAATAATGATACTGGATTTATGTGTATATATATGTATGTCACCTACTTAATTCCATTCAACTCAATAAGGAAACGAAAACAGTGTTCATGCGTACTTACGCCCTACCGTCTCCATGAACGGTGTACTTCTTTCCATTTACCGATCTATTATATATATGTATATTCTGAATATAAATTATATATAAATAATGTTTTATATTCTGGAATTAATTAATCATGATCTATGTAATCATATGAATAATTACAAGTCAGAACACGGAAGAAAAATGAATCAATTTTACCCAAAACGCTCTTTAACATGGAATTTACAAAAGAACGGGTAAAATAAAGTCATAAGTGAACCATATATGATATCATAAAAATAAATATGATTCTAGAATAAGTCAATAACATTATTTAAATCATTATACATGAGGTTCGGACACTTACGAAGCAAATCGGACCTAAGGTAAGGGATAAATTTTCAATCTCATTTTTTATCCGAGATTGCTTATATGTATGTATTTACTGGGGTTATGTTTATCATCCATGACCATGTTTTCTAAAAATGTTTTCATAAAATGTTTAATATTCTTCCATGAATTTTAAAGTAATTTTTACACTTTATTGACTTTTTACCACATTGTATGAATAGAATCTTTCCTTTGGTTACCATATAAGGTACTTTTTGACTTTTCCGAAAAAAGTACGAGGAGAATGTTATTTTTAACTTATACGGAGTGAACAGATTTTTATGGTTTCATAACGCCTCTTTTTCAAAAAGATTCCTCTATAATATTGCATGATTATTTTCAACAAAACCCTTTTCTTTTAAAATTTCATGGAATTTTGTGAAAAGAAAATTATTTTAAAGAAGAAAGGAAATTTTCCTCAAGAATTCATTTCATGTGTTTTGCCAAAACTATTTTCCATGTAAGATGAAATTATTTCATATGTGTATGTTTTAAGTAAAATGTCTCTATGATTTAAATGGTTTCAATTTTCTTATGATGAAATGATATCAAATGTTTATGGATTATGTTATGATGGCATGATGTTTAAGAATCCCATTTTATTACATGGGTTATGCTATGATGTGTGATTTATGATTTTGTGGCACACGAAAGAATGATTTCATTATCAGATGGGTGGGAACTATATCTTCTTCCAATTCATTGGGTAAAGATTTATATCTCATGATATAGACATGGCTGGAACGGTAAGTTAATCTGGTTTAGTGTTACAGGACTGAAACGAGGAGTGAACTCGA
Organism: Viscum album; assembly: GCA_963277665.1. Classification (NCBI taxonomy): domain Eukaryota; kingdom Viridiplantae; phylum Streptophyta; class Magnoliopsida; order Santalales; family Viscaceae; genus Viscum; species Viscum album. The sequence goes on from OY728165.1 coordinate 626,811,049, forward strand.
TTCAGAAAGGGAGTTTGTCCACTAAGATGGTCTTGGCAGAAATTCCTTGGCTACTATTGAAATCATAATATGTGCTTAATGGTTTCCACAATTACATGTTTTATTCCCATGCTATTTTATCATTCTTAACATTTCTTTATGATCTATGCCTTACGTACTTCCATGCTTTATGTCATTTCTCAAGCTTTTGATGTTTAAACATTATGTTCATGTTTTTAAGTTCAAATGTATATAGTATGTTTTATTTTATCCATGATTACCCTTACTGAGAATTTGATCTCACCCTTTTTATGTTTTCTTTTCCCCAAGACATAAAGAAAGGGTTTAGGTAAGAAAAAAAGGGGAAGATCTTTATGGGAGATGTTGAATATCTTTCACCACGATTAGAAGATTTTATTCTGAGTTTCCAAAGACACTAAACTATTACGGTCCTTGTGTATGTGTTATTGTTATGTACTAAGTATTCTGAAAAATTAATGTAATGTTCATGTACATTAAGCTTAGGGTCTCTACAGTTGGTATCAATGGAAAGCTTTAGTCAACCTTTGGAAACTAGGATGCGAGAACTTTAGTGAAATCCCTATAGATTTTTCTAAGGTATGTATAGGGATGTCCCTAAGGATAAGTATAAGTATAGGTTATAGTGATAGAATTACGGTAACCTAAGATGTTAGATATTGAAGGAACTCCCCCTTTATTATGTTGTTTTCCCTAGCGTGATTTTTCCTCTCACACTTTTTTTTGGGTTTTAGACGATGGATGGAACCCGAAGGAACCGTGTTGATAAATGTAATGGACAATGAAATGATTGTCCTCCTGAACAAACAAATGTTATGGGAGATGGAGTGAAAAATCTTATTGCTATACTTACACAAGCTATAAATCATTCTGGACTTCCAAATGAGCAGAGAAAGGAACAATATTCTATTGAGTACTTCATGAGGAAACGTCCACCTTCTTTCAGTGGGTCTTCTGATCCACTTGTTGCTGAACAATGGATCATTACCACTGAAAAGATATTTTCAGTTCTTCAATGTTCTGATCATGTTAAAGTCATATTAGCAGTATATCGTTTGGGAGGTGATGCTGATCAATGGTGGAATCTTATCAAGATTACGAGGCCAAGAGATGAAATTGAGTCCATGGAATGGGAAAAGTTCAAGAAAATATTTTTCAATAAGTACTTCCCTCGTATTCTTCGAACAAAGATGGAGAAGGAGTTGCTTGAACTAAAGAAAAAGGATGATGAATCTGTTAGTATATACGAAGCGAATTTTACAAGGCTAGCAAGGTATGCATATGGATTTATCATCCAACCTGAAAGTAAAGTTGATCGATTTTTTAATGGCTTAAAACCAAGTCTTCGAAGGGAATTACCTATAAGAGACTTCAGTAGCTATAAAGAAATTGTGCGTTGTGCTATCAAGGTAGAAATGGAAGTTGGTGTTACTTATCCGTCTCATAGTTTTGACAAGAAACGAAAGATGGAGTTCAAGGAGAAATCTCAGAATAATGGTGAAAATAAGGAGAATGTTTCCTTATGCTCAAAGTGTGGAAAGAAGCATTGTGGAGATTGTCATAAAGGGACTAGAAAATGTTTTAAGTGTGGAAAAGAAGGTCATCGAGCAACTGAGTGTCGAAGTAATGGAAACATGGTTTCTAATGATGTGAATAAAGAAAAGACTGCAGAGAACGCACCACCAACACTTCAATGCTTCAAGTGCAAGGAAATGGGGCATTATGCTAATAAATTCCCTAATCCAAGGGTTAGTGATGATCGACATGAGCGACCGCTTAAGGGAAAGGACAAAGGGAAGTCAAATGCGATCATTATTGGCGATGTTGAATATGACAACGATGTGGTGGAATGATTAAGTGTTTATGTAATGGGATTTAAAAATAATGATGTATATAGTATCGTGGAATATTGGAATATTTATGTATTGGTTTATTGTGGTTTTCAATAATTTTATGGTACTGGTAACCATGGAAAGTGATTGAGATATTATTGGAATGTAGATGATATGCGCATAATGAAGGGATAAGGATAAAATTAAATGTTTGATAGTATTCATGAGCTTATGACTGATATAAGGAGAATGTTATATCATGGTTTGACTATATAGAATTTTTGGATTTTGGTATGTTGAAGGAGTTAACTTTTGACAGCATTCATGTTTTCACTAAGGTTTAATGGGTATTAATTTTTCAAGAGAATACATGATTAAGGTATTCACATGATTGGAATGTGACCAACAAGATATATGGGGGATAAATGATGGTATTCACATGCTTGGTTGATGACATTTCAAGTAATCATTTTCTTTATACTGTGAGCTTAGACAGAATTATTTTAGATAAGCCTAAAGATTTGAATGGATTATGTTGGACATAAGTTAGGATAGAACTTTTTTCGATATTACTGATGGGATGTTATAGTAATATAGCTTTAGAAAAAGGTCAACCTGCAGGACGGGCGATATCCCATCGCGTCGGACAAGGATGTGGGAATCGAACCCACAACCGAAGTGCGACTAGCCTTTATCGCCTACCACTGGCCGATAGGAAGTCCCTGTTTAGTAGATACTAGTTTTATTATATTAAGCAGTATAATATAAGAAGTATAAGTCCATTTTAGGAACCATATATGATGAATCTCACTATAGATGTATGTTTTGATAACATTATTAACCTTTTTTTTGAGACAGATTGAATGACCCATCATTCTATCACATGATCTGCTAACACATCATGAATGAAAAATTCCACTTCATTTCATTAAGAGATGATGTGGAAATTTTCCAAAGAACGACCAACGGTGAGACTATACCAAAATCACGAAAGTATTTCTTCTAATTCCAATTTCATCAACTTTAAGGAAATGATCTTGAAAACCAAAAATGTTGTCGTAGTTCTCTTATATCTAATGAATTAGATGGTACCTTAGATCATCACAAATTTATGGCTTTGTGATTGCTGGCTTTTCCATAGCCATGTTCTCTACCACTCTCCATCAGAACATGATGGTTAGATTTCTCTTCCATATCCATATTTTCACCTATGTGGAAACCTAGTGATTAGTTTATTTGGGTAACCGTTACGTTCCATAATTTTTTTTTAAAATATTAGTTTTGGTATTCCTTTTTACGATGTGGGTTTCTATAAAAGAAACTTTTTAATAGTAAACCATTTATAACCCCGATGAATTTCGAGGGCGAAATTCATTTTGAGGGGGGTAGAATGTAACACCCCGAGATTTAATGAAAAGTATTCTTTTCATTAATGTCTTGTGTTGTACGCTACACCAAAAGGAGCTTGCACAACATGCATCCTTGACTTTCCTTGCATTACACGCAATCACGACCTTCCTCGATAGCGTGTGTAGTACGCAATATCGAGTTTCACTAAACAACGATATGCTATTAAAATATTATTAAAACAAGCCATTATGTATAGTAATATCCACCTTTTAAAATTTTAGAAATTTTATCTCTCAAAATGGACTTCATTTTTGGATTTGGAATATCGAAACTAGCTTCAGGTGAAATTTTGGTACTTTTCGGATAACTTTCATATTCTAATGAATAGTGAAAATTATTAAATTTTAATTAAAGAAAACATTTTTAATCAAAATAATTAATTGTGATAAATTATTAATTAGAGTGGTTTTAAAGTATATTTAGAATATAATTTTACAATTTAATACAATTTTGGTCATTGGATGTAATTTCCCATTTATACAAGACATAAACAAGTGTCAATCTTTTGATAGTTATTATCTCTTAAGAACACGATATTTGTTTTGACGATGGGAACTAATTTTTAAATTAAATAATGCAACTGATATGTTTTTAATTTGGTAAAATAGACATCATTTTTGAATTCATAATACCAACTATAGCTTAGGCCTAATTTTTGGTATTTTTCTGGAAACTTTCATTTTTTGATGAATAGTGAAACCACTAAGTGGTAGTTAAAAAACTGAATTTTTCATAAAAATTAATTTTACCGCTTCTGGGAATGGAATTTCAAAAATATGAGAGACACTGTTGATGTCAGTAAGTAAAATGTGGTTCAATGAGATGAAAGTAATTTTTTTGGTGAATAGTAACTTTTTACTTTTTTTACCACGGTTAAAAGTAAATAGGGTAATTAAGGGTAAAAGTGTTATTATTATTACCCTAAAACATGTACTAATTCTATTGGATAAGTTTAATTCGACCATAAACAACCTTAGGATTAACATATGACCATTTAGGCCCACATGGATTAGATTAGGACATTTATTATTAATTTATTTAAAGAAGGGTTAAAATAGTTAAAATCAATGTTTAATAAGTATATCATTTTTAATATAGAGTTATACATAAGATAAATTAAACTATAAATATTCATTAGAACGATAAAAGGATTTCCTACATAATGATATTTTATATTTAATTTTTAGACATTAAATAAATTAATTTATTTATGACACAACGATGATGCAGTAATTATCTTATTAATGAAATATTGACATAATTGATGTTACAAATACCCAAATAAATATAATTTGAGAATTTTTATAAATTAAAAAAAATTTCTCGGTTAATATGACATGGTATTATTGATTTAATTAACTTTTTTCGAACTAATCCTTCTGTCATGATTTTCACAAAAATCAATTACTAAATAGTGTCAAAATAGACATAAAATAGTTTTTAAAAAAAATATTATATTTGTAATTGTTATTTTATTCCTAAAAATCTAAGGTTCTACCCAATGACATAGATAAGGTTATATATATTAATAATAAACAACTTGGGGTTTGTTTGGCTTCTTATAATAAGTTTATTAACCTTATAGTATAAGAACACAAGAAGACACGGTAAAAGTAAAATTATTTTACTTAATGTTAAATCAAAATGATAAGGTTAAAATAGGAACCTAAACTTGCCTAAATTCTATTTGATTAGAGTAATTCAACCCATCCCCACCTTAGCTTCGAAAAAAATAAATTGGGAGCTATTTAAAACCGAACTTGACTTTATAATAAAATAATAGTTTTAGTTATTCCAAAGGTGCCCCTCTCCTCCCTTATAAAATGGCACCTCCTCCCCCTATTCCTCACACCACTTTGAGCCTTAATTCTCGTCAAAACCCTGCCAATTTCTCCTCTCCACTTCCCTAGAGACATCCTAGAGGTCCCGGTCTTCCTCAAAGACCAATTTTAGTGCCCTAAAAGGAGATCTCAAAGAGGCGCTTCAAAGAAGAGGTAATGTCCGATTACCAATTCTTTCAACTTTATTTCTTCTTCCACTTCATCTTCTTTAGTTGTTTCATTATGAAGTAATAACATCATTATCACTTATATACTGATATGTTATTATAAGTATGAAACAACCCTATTTCACCATCTATCCATCCTACGGAAAATGAAATCAACGCGCGTGCGTACGTACGGAATACTGTCTCCACGACGTGGTGTAATCTATTTTCCACCACCACCTTACTTGGATGGGTATAATGGTGTAAATAATAACTATATATGACTATTATAAAGTTATATTGACTATTAAATAGTATACATACACTCCAATATAATTCAATGATCATGGGAACGATATCATCGCTCGTGCATACGTACGGAATACCGTCTCCACGATGCGATGAGATTCATTCTCCACGTTAACCTTTCATGAATGATTATAAAGTATATATAAAAAGTAATCATGAAATATATGACATAATAATGATATTGGATTTATGTCTATATATATGTATGTCATCTACTTAATTCCATTCAACTCAATAAGGAAACGAAAACAACGTTCATGCATACGTACGGCCTACCGTCTCCATGAACGGTGTACTTCTTTCCATTTACTGATTTATTATATATATGTATATTCTGAATATATATTATATATAAATCATGTTTTATATTCTGGAATTAATTAATTATGATCTATGTAATAATATGAATAATTACAAGTCAAAACACGGACGACAAATGAAACGATTTTACCCAAAACGCTCTTTAACATGGAATTTACAAAAGAACGGGTAAAATAAAGTCATAAGTGAACCATATATGATATCATAAAAATAAATATGATTCTGGAATAAGTCAATAACATTATTTAAATCATTATACCAGAGGTTCGGACTCTTACGAAGCAAGTCAGACCTAAGGTAAGGGATAAATTTTCAATCTCATTTTTTATCCGAGATTGCTTATATGTAAGTATTTACTGGGGTTATGTTTATCATCCATGACCATGTTTTCTAAAAATATTTTCATAAAATTTTTACTATTCTAACATGAATTTTTAATGTCATTTTTACCCTTTATTGACTTTTTACCACATTATATGAATGGAATCTTTCCTTTGGTTACCATATAAGGTACTTTTTGACTTTTCCGACAAAAGTACGAGGAGAATGTTATTTTTAACTTATACGGTGTGAATGGATTTTTACAGTTTCATAACGCCTCATTTTCAAGAATGTTCCTCTACAAGATTGGATGATTATTTTCAACAAAAACCCTTTTCTTTTAAAAGTTCATGGAATTTTGTGAAAAGAAAATGATTTTAAAGAAGAAAGGATATTTTCCTCAAGAATTCATTTCAAGTGTTTTACTAAAACTATTTTCCATCTAAGATGACATTATTTCATATGTGTATGTTTCAAGTACAATGTATCTATGATTTAAATGGTTTCAATTTTCTTATGATGAAATGATATCAAATTTTTATGGATTATGTTATGATGGCATGATGTTTAAGAATCCCATTTTATTACATGGGTTATGCTATGATGTATGATTTATGATTTTGTGGCATAAGAAAGAATGATTTAATTATGAGATGGGTGGGACATATATCTACCTCCAATGCATTGGGTAAAGATTTATATCTCATGATATAGACATGGCTGGAATGGTATGTTAATCCGGTTCAGTGTTATAGGACTGAAACGTGGAGTGAACTCGATTCAGAAAGGGACATTGTCCACTAAGATGGTCTTGGCAGAAATGCCTTGGCTACTTTGAAATCATAATATGTGCTTAATGGTTTCCACAATTACATGTTTTATTCTCATGCTATTTTATCATTATTAATGTTTCTTTATGATCTATGCCTTACGTACATCAATTCCTTATGTCATTGCTCAAGCTTTTGATGTTTAAACATTATGTTCATGTTTTTAAGTTCAAATGTATATAGTATGTTTTATTTTAACCATTCTTACCCTTAAAGAGCATTTGAGCTCACCCTTTTTATGTTTTCTTTTCCCCAGGATATAAAGAATGGTTTTAGGTAAGAAAAAAAGGGGAAGATCTTTATGGGAGATGTTGAAGATCTTTCACCACGATTAGAAGATTTTATTCCGAGTTTCCAAAGACAATAAACTATCACGGTCCTTGTGTGTGTGTTATTGTTATGTACTAAGTATTCTGCAAAAGTAATGTAATGTTCATGTACGTTAAGCATAGGGTCTCTACAAAACCCGCCAAATTTGAATTAATATCGGTTTTTAATTTTATAGTGAAAATTAAAATATTTTAAAAAGAATTTAAATAAAAGGAATATTATTTTTGGAATCAAGATGATGAAATTATCCAAACAGTAATTTTTTATAATTTTCTGAGACAATCCGATTTTGGGATATAAATTAGGCACCACATAAATATCTGGTGTATTTTATGACATCATAATGGCCCAATGGTAATGTAATAAATGATATAAAAGTTATCCTTGGACCAATAAATGTATTTAAAATAATTTAATGTTATTTAATGTTTATTTTATTTTTTTTATGAATCCTTAGTGAATCCATTAAAATTTATTATATACTTTCAGATTTTAAAATCATTTCTTAGAATGTATGACTCACATCCACCTAAGAAATGGAATTATTTTGTTATATTCTTCCATTTACCTAATAAAACAATGTATTTAAATAAATTTAAATATATAACATGGTCCAAAACCAATGGATGTAATGTGGTTTTGAATATTTTGTTTTGTAGTGTTCAAAACCAAAAATAATAATGAAATCCCTCTCATTTCCTATATAAACCCACCCACGATCTTATTTCACTTCACCCAAACAACATGAATCTCATTAAAATATCTTCATTGTACTCCATAGATTCCTCTTAATGTTATACATGGTCTCAATAATACTATCCCAACCATTTCATGTCAAATATATACGCAAGTGACTTTCCACTCATCCGTTCAAAATTCAAGCACCTTATTTGAAATTAGTTCTGGTAATTTGGAATAGTAATAATTTAGTTAAATTATAATCATTTAATTACTATATATTTGATTTTTTTATTTATAGATCTTTTATAATTCCCTATTTGGACCCTTATCTATGCTATTACAATTCCAAAATTCTATAATGTGGTCTCTCACCTCTATTTGTCACGAATTTTATTTACGATATGCCTTTTAGTTTCTATTTTCATAAGTTTGGATACATTATTCTCTACACCCTTAAATTCCACATGATATTTGAAATATTGAATCACCTTTAACTGTAATTTAACTATCTTATGAACCCCTATGTATAACTATTACTATGTCTACATTCAGTAAGGAATCCTCCACCCTCCTCTTCAATCAAGAATTCCTTCTCTGTTATGTCTTCTATTTTTATTCCCTATATTGGGATATGTTCATAAATATAACCCTTAATTCCAAATTTATTTTTAAATGATTATATTCTCTTACAATAAAATTTTACCCCCTAATAATTGTCATATACACCCTTTACTATACTGAATTTTAAAGGGATTTTTCATTTATCCCTTTTTTTCAAGTTTCTCTTTTATGATATGCCATATATTTCCAATTAACTATTTTGGGTTATGTGTGTATATATATATATATTACATTCCATTTCATGTATAAATCATCATAGTCATATTTTTATCTCATTAAACCATTTTATGAATATTTATTTGACATCATTATGTGGCCGAAATTGGAAAATGATTCATTCTGCCAAAATAATGTTGTAGAGAATACCATACATACTTCTCTATCAATGGTATTATCCTTTATGCACATATAATTATTTATCGGGGAATAATTTTATTTATTCAACATTCCATTATCTATTTATGATGTTGTGTTTTATGTTGTTTCTACATTTTCCTTTTATGTTTAACAATGTTATATTATGCATTAATATTCATGTTCTATTACACCTCATTGATATACCTTTTCTAACATTTATTTTTATCCTCATCGTAATCCATGATTATTACCTTACCTGGATTTATAGATCACCCCTTTCTATTTTATGTCCTTAGGTTATCCCAAGCAGTGTTAAGTAGGAAAGAAAGTTTTGTTCTTGTTATAGAAGATTTCAATAAAGATGTTGCTTTTCATGTTCTATTTTGTCATGTAATGTACCTAATTTCACAAAAAAACACTAGGACTCTCTATCTTATGACTTGTATTAAGTAAAATGTTATGTAATAAATCATGTTTAAAAATCAATATAATGATTAGGTTAGTTATAATTAGAATAATTAGATATGTTTAGTTATTTCTAGAATTAGTAATAGAGAACCCTAGTGAAAACCGTTACGCATAACAATAAGTGTATGAAAACATCTCTAATTTTTTGTTAGTATAGATCAAGTGGATTATCATTAAAATAAATCCATGTATGGATACTATATGTGGAGATGGTTTTAGCTTAGATGTACCTAGGAGTAACAACATCGACATGGTTTTCCGATGCTGACCAAGGGTAACATAGTACATGACAACATGCCTTATTGTGAAAATAGTTTTAATTTAATGAGGGTTATGATTGGGTATATTAATATTATCACTACAAACCATTATTGTAGAACAAAAAAATCTCATGAGAATATGTGTAAGGAAGTAGATCATGTATAACATAGATTGAAGCACAGAAACTGACATTTTAAAATGTTAAATGTAAGTTATTTCTTTAATGTAATTATATTACCCCTTTAAGTGTTTAATTATTTAAGATACACTATTGAAATTATACTTTTATCCTCTCCAATGTGTGTAAATTGGGGTAATCATGCTAACAACTTATGTGAAGGGTAGTGTAATGATTTATCCAATAAGATGCCCAACCTAGTGGGAGTGGGAATCCCAAACTTTTTCATGCTACTCCCATAATTAACTCATGTTATGAATATAAACATGGATAAAGAGGACCTCACAACCCCCCCCCCCCCCATACACACACAAGATTTATAAACCATAGATGAGTGTTTTATGCAAAAAGGGACTCATACTTTTAATGGAAAATCTGATCACTTAATCACAGGGAAATTGATAAATTCCATTGAAATGATATTCTCCATATTTCATTATTATAAATAGTATATGGTTCCTTTTGATATTTAGTATATAGAGGGTTAATTTTATCAATGGTGGTTTTTGATAAATAATATGAAGCCTGGGGAAGATATGAAAGCAATGGAGTTGAAGGAATTGTGGAAAATGTTTTTTGCTAAATATTTTCCTCCCACCCTCCATAATAAGATTCAAAGATATTTTCTTGTAATCAAGAAAAATTATAACAAATTCATTGGAGAATATGAGGAAAACAACACAATATGTGGAATATTTTCCTCTGGTTTTTTCGTTACACCTGAATTTTATCCAAATCACTTCTTTTATGGAATTAATCCCAATCTACGAACAGACATGGAAATCCATAAATTTAATATCAATGAAGAAATAGACTAATATGACCTCAAAGTCGTGATGGGTTTCAGAAAAAATCATGTACATCAAGGGTATAAGAAATGATTTTATTTTAATTTTATAGGATTGATGGATAAATCACATGGTGCTAAGAAATAATTATACCCGATTGTTAAAGGTGTTGAAAGAAGCAATGTAGAAATTACCTAATGGGAATAAATAAATGATTTAGGTGTAGATAGGAATAGAACATTCCCAATGCTTTCCAATAGGAGAAACCCACCAAAGTGACATAGGAATGGAATTCATTGGTTACCCCTCAATGCATTGTTTAGAGAATCAATTTTAAGGTTCAAGGTCACCTTGTAAAGAAGTGCACTATACTAAGGGTTTTCATAGGAATCCAACCTCTAATGAATAATGGGAGATCTTTTTTCATCACCATCACCGAGGTGGGTCCCAAATATGAAGTGGTGAATGGTACACTAGTGATTTATCTTGTAATAGAGAATGCACTTATTTATTATATATCTATGCATTTTTTTATATCAAAAAATACTTGTATAACTATTCAAATAAAACCACAAGGCCTTGAAGTCGAGATGTTGGTGAAAATAGAAAATGGGGAAATTATTTCATATAATGTATATAACACCTCGCATATCAAAATTTGGCTATTGAACTTCTTATAGAACCCTGTCATACATTCCATGGTGGAATTTAATTCAATTCTGGGAATGTATTGGCCTTCCGTATATAAATCCAACAAAAATTTCCAGGCGTGGGAAGTCAATCTCCAAATGGAAAATGGACCCCTGATTCTCTATAATTGGAATGATGGTAAGGAATGTTATTCAGAACCATCATCTCAATAATGAATATTAATTCACTATGAGGAATCATATCTAGAAAAATTTATTGAGTCTATGTTATGAACCATCCTCAAAGAAATTCCTATTTTTACTGAATTAGCTGATGTGTATCCGTAAGAGTTTCATAGTCTTCCTCCAAGTAAAGAAGTTGAAATTTTTATAGAACATATTCTAGGGGAATTTCTAATATAAAAAAATAAATATTGACATGATGTTTTGGAACTTGAGGTGCTAATGAAATAGAAACATAAGAATTTATATAAAGGGTTTATACTATCAAGTGCTTCACTATGGGGTAAACCAGCCCCCTATATCAAGAAGAAGTATGATTTGGTTCACCTTTGCATTGATTATAGCGAGATCAAAAAAATCATGACAAAGAATGAGTATCCTTTTCCAAGAAATGATGTCTTGTTCAACAAATTATATGGATCACAATACATATCCAATGTGTATCAGTGTTTTGGATTTTATTAAATAAGGGTGAAAAGGAGTATATCCACTAGACTATTTTTTTACAAGGTATAGGAATTATTAGTTCATAGTGATTCCATTCAGACTCACTAATTCCACATAAATCATCATGAACATGATGAATCAAGTATTTAGAGAATTCATAGACAAATTTATGGAAGTCATTATATATGAGATTATACTTTAATCCAAAACCAAGGAGGGGCATGGTAAGAATATGAGAATTGTGCAAAAGACCTTACAAAAGAAGCTCTATCAAAAGGAGAAAAATTATGAGTTCTGTTTGTATGAAGTATCATTAATGGGGAACATCATCATAATTAATGGGATATTTTGGTATCATTTGAGGACCAAAAAAATTTATGGATGGCTGAGTCCAATAGCTAAGAATGATATTTGTAGTTTTCGTGGGTTTGCTAGATATTATCACTGATTTGTGAGAAATTAACCAATATTTTCAAACCCTTTTACCAAGATAATTTGGAATGGATTAGAATTTTATATCAATAATGAATGAGGAGAAATATTCATGGAGTTGAAAAAGGCGGATTATCACTTCCCCTGTGCTCACACTATGCACAAGTAGGGAGATTTTCATAATTTTTAGTAATTCATCAAATAAGGGATTGAGATGCGTATTGATGAAAAATGAAAAATCCATTGCCTACACCTCAAGGTAGTTGAAAATTAATGATTAAAACTATATCATGAATAATATGGAGTAAGAATCTATGATATTTTAATTAAAAATAAATTGTAATTTATTCTTTGGGGACAAGTGTGAAAAATATATGTATAAAAAAACTCTCAAAAATATATTCACATAGAAGGAGATAAATATTTAACAATAAATATGGATAGACCTCATCACAGATTATAACTTCACAATTTACTATAATCATGTGAAAGTGAAGAAGGTGGAAGATTCTTTATGTAGAAAGGAACCAACAATTCTATCATGGATGAGAATTTAGAATGATCAAATCATCATATATTTGAATAATATGGACATGGGAAACATAATGAACGGAAAATCATAAATAATTTCACAAATTATTTCTCAACGATCTTTTTTTGGAAGTGTTAAACAATGCTAAAAATAATGATGTTGGAATTTAAAATAACATGAAATCTATCAAAAATGGGAAATCCTGAGAGTTCAATTTTAATGAAGAATGAATTTTGATATTTGGGTCAAGACTATGTGTTCCATAAAATCATGAGAGAAGGAAATGAGTTTTAGATGACGCATGTAATTCGACATTCTCCATTCACCCAGGAAGCACAACAATGTATCATGATCTACTAATGAACTACTTTTGGGATAACATGATGATTTTAAATACTAATCATACAACAATTTCCCAATATTTTTTACATGTGAAGGATGAAAGGAAGACCATTAAGTGGATGATGAAACAATTACCCATTGAATCATGGAAATGAGAAAACATCCCCATGGAACTTTTCACCCAAATTATAACTAAATCCAAAGGAAAAACTGCTATATGAGTTGTTTTGGATCACCATAGGAATACTTTATAATTCATTGCGGTTCGAGAGGATTTCAAACTGGATCAACTGTAATATATATAGACCAGAGAAGTTCTAAGGATACCTAGAGTACCACTATCATTTTTTTGATCTAGATCCAAGATGCTCCTCTAAAATCTAGAAAAGGATTCAGCATGCTCTAAAAACAATGATGAAATTCAGTATGTCTTATCACCCTAAAAATGATGGTCAATATTAGTGAAATATCCAAACATAAAATAAAATGCTGAGATATTTATAAATGTACATCAATGGCTGATGAGACTAACATCTTCAGTTGGTGGCGTTCTCTTACAAAAAAAACTTCCAATCAAGAATTCAAATGGCCCCATATAAAGCCCTTTTTGGTAAGAGGTGCATAACATAAGCATTTTGGGATGATATTTTGGAACAAAAATATATTGGTCCTAAAATTGTCAATGAAATGGTAGAAATATTTAAGATCATCATACAACACATCAATTCTACTCAAAGTGGAAAAAGGAGCTATTCTAAAAATCATCATTAGGGCCTAGAGTTTGTTGTTAGAGACATGGTATTCCTCCATATATCCCCATGGAAGAGAGTTATTATATTTGGGATGAAGGGAATGGTTTTTTCAAGGTACCTCAACCCTCTAGAGATTAATGATCACTTTGATGTGGTGGCCTATCGACTAGCACACCCACCAAACCTATCTCAAGAACATGAGTTATTCCATGTATACCTCTTAAAAAAGTAAATACCATACCCATCACATGTACTCAATCAATAGGTGGTACCATTAGAGAATTAATTTTCCTATGAGGAGAAGATAAGGGAGAGTTATGATCATGGAGAAAAAATTCTATGAAATAAGAAAATGCCTCTCATTAAAGTGTTGTGGAGAAACCACATGTTTAAATAAGAAATATGGTTACTAGTAGAGGTAAGTAACAAGAGATTCCCTAATATATTTTAGTGTGGGGAAAATAAATTTTTATGTTGAAAATTTTTAAGCGAGGAATATTGTAACAACCCTAACTTTTATGAATAAAATTACCCATTTTGATTTAATTAAATGTATTCTGGATATAGAAAAAAAATGCACTAATTTTATTTCAATATATCCATTTTTATTTAAATTAATGTTATGTATGTTTACCATTAGTAATATATTTTTTGAACAATGATCATATGACTAGTATAAATATAGGGTTATAATGAATCATTTTGGCATTGAAAATGGAAACGATGGCCTTAACCAGTAGAATTACACCCAATGAATGAAATTTATTATATATCATGAGGGAGATATAATTTAAGTGATTTTACCTATAACAATCCCAATATTGGATACAACAACTTAATCTTGAGTGAATCCACTTATGGGAGAAGCTCAAGCTCATCGAGATCAGGGCCCAAACCATGTTCACCGAACAGCCCCATGAAATCCCTACTATCACACAACTTACTCTTAGGGTGTATAATGGTTTGTTAAATGGATATTATAAAAGACCCTAGAAATAATATTTTGTAAATTATTTTCTACAAAATAATTATTTTATTTTCATCCTATTATTTTTACTTTGTAAATGATTTTTAAACCATAAATAATATTTTCAGTTAATAATGAAATCTACAATGATGAATTCATAGGTTATATATACAAATAGTTTTTATAAAATATTATTATTAAATAACTTTATTAAATATAAATGATAATAAAATTTTTATGAAGTCAAATGTTATTTATATTAGTGTTCAAAAATTGTTATTTTCAAAACCATGTAATTTTCAATAAATGTTAGTTCTTATTATTAATGTAAAAAATTAAAATATTTAGAAATTTATTTGGATAAAATGAATATTACTTTTAGAACCAAGACCTCAAAATTATCCAGTGGTTTAGTTTTCATAATTTTCTAAGACAACCTCATTTTTGTCTAAGAAATAAGTACCATGAAAATATATAGGGTTTTTTTAACATCCTAATAGAAAAATAATTTTGTAATAAATATTATAAAATGTATCCATTTCCAAATATATATTTCACCATTAAAAATAATTTTATTTCATGTTTACTGTATTTATTTTATAAATCCTTAGTGAATCCTCATAGATGTATAATGTATTTTTATATTTTAAAATCATTTCTTAAAAAGTGTGACTCGCCTCTACAAAAGTAGTGGCATTATATTATTATCATTGGACCATGTACATATAAAATATTATTTTTTACTCCTCTATGGTACAAACATTGGGAAAAACTGTCACGAACCGAATCTGGTCGCCACCAAACCTGGCCCCAAACCCAGCCTGTGACAAGGCCCGAAGGGAGTTCCCGATCCCCATGGGCTGGAACAAGTTCCCGAGTATCATATAATGAGAATTGGGAATGATTCACCTGATTTTATAAACATTAAACAACACACAATCTCAATAAAACAAATATGGATTTTTCAACTAAAACCGTCTTTTACCAGATTTCATAACGGAATTACATAAGTTAAAATTATGTATAAAGACTATTACAATGTCACAAAACTAAATAATGATAGCCCAAGAACCTCCACATGGAAAGAGTCACCTCCCTCAAGCCTTCCCCAGAAGACTTCACCACCAAGGACTTGCTAGTAACCCGAACCACTAGCACTAAAAACTGTACCCAACCTGCGACAAAAAAAATAACCAAGTCTACTTACACCCAAGGGTTTAAGTAGGGTGTGAGAAAATTCCCATTAGGATACATCCACTAAGATATTCAATGTGATAAACATTTAAAGACGAAAAGCACACATGTTTTCAAAAACATGAAATGCTAGTTACAATGTCTAAAAGATGAAAATTAAATAAAACCAGTCTTCAGGTGGGATAATTTAAAGAATAAACAATTTTAAAATGAATACCAAAGCTATTGAATTTTCCAGCCACTCATACAGTATTCCGACGGTAAGCACAAAATATCTAGTGAGCACAAGCAATGGGAAATTACTCATAGGCACTAGCCAGTTGTGGGTCTCAGGTACCTCGTATCTCGATGAGAGTAATCATCACAAATATATGTTCTCATGCACGAGCCACTAATAGGGAACATACCCATAACCTAGTGTTCCCCAATTATCATCATCATCATCATCATAGTTTAGTTATATTTGTAAGCATCAATCATTCTAAGTGAAACTAATGCCAAACCTCATGGATTAACTAGCATACTAGTACACTTCCACCCACCTAAATACTCGGGTTTTCCCTTTATGCTCAAACAAGTTCAACAAGTCTATTAATAAACTTTTCATAGGAAAATATCATTTCCATATCATAAATTCACCAAACAGCCTACATTTATAAAACAGAAGTCTCAAAAGTCCACTTTTCATTCAAAATGATTTTGAAATCCAACACACTCCAAAATAGCCCACAACACTTTTCACATTTCTTTAACACTTCCACAAATCCATTAATAAATTTTATAAAACCATTCCAATATATTAAAACACTCATAACATCCCACTCACTTGTTACATAATACCATTTTTACCTTCGAAAACATTTTAGCCTCAAACGTACATGAAACAGCCCACAAACAAGTTTCGCTCCAACATCATGATTTAATAAAACATTTCAGAAATTTACAAAACATTGTAAAAATGCTTGACATCTTAAAACATCACTTCACCTTTCAAAACACCATAATAGGTGAAAACACATACCAAACAGTACATATGAACCATTTTCCCACTTTTTTTAACCAACTAAAACATTTACAATTTTCATAAAATGAACCCAAGTGTTGTAAATATGTCTTGCACACAAAACTCATTTCAAAACCCCAATTTAAGACCACAAACAATACCAATTCCTATAAAAACATAATTTTAAGCCCTAGAAAAATTTATAAAACCACTTTCATGTTTTATAAAATCACCACGAATAATACTACAAATGATCCAAATGAAAACACACATTTTTGTAAAATACTCTCAAAATGTATAACAATGTTTTACACATAAAACGTATTCAAAAACCATCTTTTTAGGCCCACAATACACTAATACATTACCAAACCATAAATTTACAGCCTAAAAATATTCAGTAAACCAATTCCATAAGTTATAAAATACACCCAAATAATACCCCATGAGTTACACTCGAAAACACCCAATTTCAAGTTAAAATGCAACTATAAAATTAAACACCTATCCAAATTAATCATAATCAGTTTTCACACAACACCTAACATATGAGAAATATGAAAACTGAATAAATAAAGCATTATGACTCATCAATAATTGTTTTCACATGGAACCACGTACCGAAAGTGTCAAATCCCCCAAAACTTTGTGCAAAACATCAACCGAACCACCGCCACCCTACAAGGTAGATAAATCTAGCCCTAGAAAATAATATTTTACCAGAAATACACCAAATCAAACCCTAGGTTCGAACCCTAACTTCTAGACATTCTATAAATTAATGAAATAGGGTGTAAACCCTAAGGAGAAGGGAGGAATTTAAGAGAGATACACTTTCCTAAAACAATCTTGAAGGAAATGACCCAAAATCCAACAGTATATGAATTTGGAAACATCCAACAATTCAAGGGAGGTTATAACAAGGATTAAGAGATCATGTAGGAACTATAATGGGGGAAAAAGTGTAAAAATAGAAGGAGTTATGAAAGGATCAATTTACCTCTCCAAATTTGGGTGATTTCTGAAATCTAGAGAGTTTTCGACCACTTTTGCGACTCTATTGAGCTCCAAATTATGGGAGGATGGAATGGGGGTGCGCCTAACGTAAGAGGCCTCGGGTGAGAGTTGGAATCACTGACAAAACACAAATATGAAAGGAAAAATTAATGAATTAAAATTTATTTTTATTTCAGAAAATGGGCTTTCAGACAGGCCCAATCCCTTAAATAAAAACCCATATCCATCATGATTATGGATTCCTAAATGGTACAAATTAATATTGTTGTGTTAATAGGTCAGGATATGAAAATTTGGAATTTGAATGGATGAAAAATGTTGAAAAAATGAAGGAGTTATAAAAGAATAAAAATTTAATTTTAAATCTGGAATTGGGCTCACGGTTTGGACCAATTCATGAATATTCACCCATTCCTCCATACATGTTTGGGAAACCATCAAAACAAAGCATGAATGGAAATTAAATGGAATTTAACGTTAAAAAAATTCATGTATGTGACAATTATCCCCACCATGAAAACTTTCCGCCCTGGAAAGTCACATCAAGGCCAATGTAACAACCAAACCCAACTGAGAAACCAAGAGGTACTCCTTTGTCAGGTTTCACCCCCAAAGGCCAAAACACCTCCAATGATATGTTAATGAATGATTACTCTCACAAAAAAACCTACATCAATTTCCTGAAATGATCAATCACATTAATACTTTATCCCAAAATTAAACTGCTTAAACACTATCCGAACAAGACTCAAGTAATTCACCCAATCAAACAACAAATTCAAAGAAGGTTACATTTACCACACATTAACTAAACCATTGGGAGCTCACAAATCCAAACGTTAACTCAAGGAAGATGTTGGTTGCTTAATAGACTTCAATGATACTACCTAACATCAAGACACGACCATGTATAAGTCTGAGCTACTGGTACGTGGAAACAAAAATAGGTTCCCCACAATAAGAGACAACTAATACTGTTTTTCTAGGACAGAATCAGGACACTGATAGGTGGAGGCCTGAATGGACTCACCAGTACAAAGGGTATACATCCACCAGAAATTTAAAAAAGAAATTATATAAGACTCTTAGTGGGTCTCCCCACCATAAGAACCAACCTTCTTAACCGACCTGCAGTGGTCAGTACAGAAAGACCCCAAAATTTAAAGAGTTGGGACAGCCACATGGTTATTCTACACGGTTTGGGAAACCATGCACTAACAGTGGTGATCCTTCCATATACATGGTTTTCTGGGGCATGGTGACTACTAACCAAGCATAAACCGTGTTCTCAACCATTCAAGAAAAACTTCAAACGTTTCTCTAAAGACTCAATGGAAACCAAATGGGGGTGGAATGACATTGGACGATGACATGGGTACAAAGCCCTCCACCTATTTCCACCAAACAGGAACAACGTAAGAAAGATGGTGACACCATAGGTTTAAAATATTCATGTCTTTCATATTGAGGATTGGAATTTGTACAAGGGTTTAAAAGAACCTATTATTTACCCTGACTACGAGCCAACTTCTCTCCGAGAACTATGGCTAGAGCTCAAATGATTGAAGCATCTTCGGCCTCACAGTTAGGATTTGGAAACCCCGTAAATGAGAATTATTCATTCGGTGAAACCAACAACTACACCACAATCCTTGAAATTATTTCCAAGACATAACCCATTCCAAACTCACGTTACCCTGACCTGATATTTCACTGAAACAAGGGCTTAAGAAACACACACACATCACACCTTGTTTGTTCAGGTAAGAAACAATAGAAGTAAAGAACACCCTTACTCAAATTCCTCAAAAATAGAATATTTTTATGTTTTCCATGGGAGACATTCTACCAACATAACAGATACTCTCAGATGATCTCCCAACTTTCACTTTTACGGTCAATCAAGCATATGACATCATAAGAGATCACTAAAACATGACCATTGCTACTGATATAAACAATGCATGGGGAGGGTCCTTATAAAACATCCCAAAAAAACACAATTCTAGGAAGTGGCCACAATATCCTATAGTGACCATATTTACCACAATGGTTTTTTAACTTGAACTCATGCTTCAAAGAAACTATGAAGAACCAAGAGGCCCTCTTAGACACCATCGAGACACTCATCCAAACTAAAAACCCTAGACTAATTCCAGCTTCGATGAATTAGGAAACATAAGAAACTAAGGTCTCTTTCAACCTTCCACAAGCACTCTCCCTCTACAAGAGGATCTAAAAATCAATGAAAGGAATGGGTGTAGACTCAATTAACAAAGATCGATAAAATATTCTTTATATTGATCAATAAATGGATTTTCCAATGGCGAAACAATCCGAGTTGCACTTCAGTTTTTAATTAACCCTTAATGGGGGCGTACCTTATCCAATGAGAGAACCCAAGGACCTATCCAAGATGGTCCGTTGTTCAAAAAAATACATAAACCTGATCCAAACACATGAAGGTAACCACCATAAAGGTTTCTGGAAACATATCTCAGAGGAGACTAGTAACCCGTCCTTCTACCCAGCTTACCGACCAAACATAAACCCAAAACACAGTTCAAATATGAGGGGTTCATGGACTCAAAAAATCCAACAACATCAACATTATCCAAAAACACATAATATAAGCCAGACCAAATAATTCATCAAGACATCATGTTTTTATTTAAAAACATTTCATGTAAACAAACGGTTCAGCGGTTAGCGTATCCACCAATGGTACCCCATGGGCCTTACACATGCATGTTTCTATGCCACACCAGGAACCCTCCTCATATTCATACCAACACTCATCCAGTCATTCCATCAACTATCCATCATCCCATATAACCCCATGCATGGGATTTCTCACGGAAATACCAAAGGTTAAAAAATATCATTCCACTTTTCAAAACCAAAACGGTAAACTAACACATCCTTTTTCTCAAAACCGCTAACCACGAGATCAAAAAACCAACTGAAATATTAAAAAAACATTTTAGAAAGACACCACCATTTTGAAAAGAACTCACTTTCATGATATTCACATCAATTTAAAAACATCTCATCTCATTAAAACACCATTTTATTCTTTATAAAACTCTATTGGAAACACTTTCCAAAACCAACATCAATATAGTTCCTGCTTTCAAAAGAGGTGCAAGCACACCATTTTCCATTTCAAAAAAATTCTTGAAATTTAATTCCACCATTTCATTAACAAAACCATTCCCTCATTATTTGATTATCATTTCACAAAAACTTTACACTTCTTAAAACCAAGTCACTTTAAACCAAAGTTCCAAGATTTCAAAACTAAAGAACCCAAGATAATGCAAGAGGAAACTAGTTTTAGTGGGTGACTTGGACATATGGTTGGAGAAAATATTACAATCACTTAAATATAATAGAGTGTATTCTAGGGAATATCCCTAGCTCCACATGGATTTCCAGGCCCTGCGAGCTCACTGATACCATTAACCCAACTCTCTTTTCATTTCCCCTAACCATCATCAATCCATGAAATCCAAAGGACTTAGATAAATCCTGACTTCCCCTAGAAACGTGAATCCTTCCATGAGTTGTGGTAATCAAGAAAAATACCAATAACTAGAATAAAAAGTCCCTATAATCCTAACTCCATACTATCCTGACTCTTCCCCAAATAACATAACCCAATGAGGTAAGGTGAACCTCATCTGAAACCATTTTGTCACGAACCGAATATTGTCGCCACCAAAACCGGCCCCAAACCCAGCCCATGACAAGGCCTGAAGGTATTTCAAAATCCCCATGGGCTGCAACAAGTGCTCGTGTATCAAATAATGATAATTTTAACTATTTACCCGATTTTATAAACATTATACAACAAACATACTCAATAAAACAGCAATGGATTTTTCAACTAAAACTGTCTTTTACAAAATTTCAGAACGCAATTACATATGTTAAAACTATGTTTAAAGACCATTAAAAAGTTGAAAACCCAAATAAGGATAGCCCAAGAACCTCCACATGGTAATAGTCACCTCCCTAAATCCATCCCCATAAGACATCACCACCAACGACCTGCTAGAAACCCGAACCACTAGCGCTAAAAACAGTACACAACCTGTAACAACAAAAATAACCAAGTCTAATTACACCAAAGGGTGTATGTATGGTTTGAACCAATGTCTAGTAGGATACCACCACTAAGATATTCCATGTGATAAACATTTAATGATGAAAAACATGCATGTTTTCAAAAACATGAAATGATAGTTACAATTTCTAAAAGATGAAACATTAAATAAAAACAGTCTTCCGGTGGGATAATTTAAAGAATAAAAACTTTTAAAATGAATACCAAAGCTTCTGATATTCCAGCCACTCATACCGTATTCCGACGGTAAGAACAAAATATCTAGTGAGCACAAGCAATGGGAAATAACTCCTAGGTACTACCTAGTTGTGGGTCCCGGGTACCTCGTATCTCGGTGAGAGTGACCATCGCAAATATCTGTTCTCGTGAACGAGCCACTGGTATGGAACATACCAATAACATAGTGTTTGCCAATTATCATCATCATCATAGTTTAGTTATATTTGTAAGAATCAATCATGCTAAGTGTAACTAAGGCCAAACCCCACAGATTCACTAGCATACTAGTACACGTCCACCCACCCAGATACCCGGGTTTTCCCTTTGTGCTCAAACAAGTTCAACAAGTCAATGAATATACTCTTCAAATGAAAATATCATTTCTATACCATAAATTCACCAAACATCCCACTTGTATACAGCAAGAGTCACAAAATTCCACTTTTCAATCAAAATGATTTTGAATTCCGACTTACACCAAAATAGCCCACAACACTTTTCACATTTCTTTAACACTACCAAAAAACCATTAAACAATTTTATAAAACCATTAAAATATATTAAAAATCTCATAACAGCACACTCACTTGTTACATAATACCCTTTTTACCTTCAAAATCATTTTATCATCAAAATTACACGAAACATCCCACAATGAAGTTTCACTCCAACATCACAATTTAATAAAATGTTTAAGAAATTTACAAAACATTATAAAAATGTTTGACAACATAAAAAATCACTTCACCTTTAAAAAAACCATAACAGGTGAACACACTTACCAAAAAATACATATGAACCCTTTTCCCACCTTGTTTAACCAACTAAAACATTTACAATTTTCATAAAAAGAACCCAAGTGTTGTAAATATGTCCTGCACAAAAAACTCATTTCAATACCCCAATTTAAGACCAAAAACCATACCAATTCCTATCCAAAACATAATTGGAACCCCTAGAGACATTTATAATATAACATTAATGTTTTATAAAATCACCTTGAATAATACTACAAATGATCCAAATGAAAACACACATTTTCATAAAATACTCTCAAGAAGTATACCAACGTTTTACACATAAAACCTTTTCAAAAACCATCTTTTTATGCCCAAATGACACTAATACATTACCCAAAAAGAATTTTCAGGCCAAAAAAATATTTATTAAACCAATTCCATATGTTATATAATTGACCCACATAATACCCCATGAGTTACACACGAAAACACCCAATTTCAATTTAAAATGCAACTATAAAATTAAACACGTATCCAAATTAATCATAAACAGTTTTCACAAAACACATAACATATGTGGAATATGAAAATTGAATAAATACAGCAATCTAACTCATCAATAATTTTTTACACATTGAACCACCTACAAAAAATGTCGAATCCCTCAAAACATGGTGCGAAACATCAACTGTACCACCACCGCCCCATAAGGCATATAAATACAGCCCTAGAACTCAATATTTGATGAAAATTACACCATGTAAAACCCTAGGATAAAACCCTAACATCTGAAAATTCTATAAATTCATGAAATATGGTTGAAACCCTAAGGAGAAGGGAGGAATTGAAGAGAGAAACACTTACCTAAAACAATCTTGAAGAAAACGACCCAAAATCCACCAGTATCTGAATTTTAAAACATCCAACCTTTAATGGGAGGTTCGAAAAAGGATAAATAGATCATGTAAGAAATGGAATGGGGGAAAAGGAGTAAAAGTATAAGGATTTATTAAAGGATCAATTTACCTCTCCAAATCTGAGAGATTTCTAAATTCCAGAGACTTTTCGACCACTTTTGCGACTCTATTGAGCTCCAAATTATGGGAGGATGGAATGGGGGACTGCCTAAGGTACGTGGCCTTAGGTGAGAGTTGGAATCACCAAAAAAAACGAAAATATGGAAGGAGATATTAAAGAATTAAATTTTATTATTAATGCCAAAAATGGGCTTTCGAGAAGGCCCATTCCATTAAATAAAAACCCATATCCACCATGATTATGGATTCGTAAATAGTACAAATTAATATGGTGGTGTTAATAGTTCATGGGGTGACAATTTTGAAGTTTAATGGATGATAAATGTTGAAAAATGAAGGAGTTATAAAGGAATAAAAACTTAGATTTAAATCTGGAATTGGGCTCATGGTTTGGCCCATTTCTTGAAAAATCACCCATTTCTCCATAAAAGTATGGGAAACCCTAAAAAAATCATGAATGGAAATTAAATGGAGTTTAACTTTAAAATAAGTCATTTATGTGAAAAAAACCATGGGATGTTTTGTGGTATTGAATATTTTATTTTTTAGTTTCCTAAACCAAAATAATAACGAAATCCCTCTCATTTCCTATGTAAACCCAACAAAGATAGCATTTTTCTTCACTCAAACTCCTATAATCTCATCCACACTGTGACATATAGTTCCTAGAGTCCTCACAAGGTGTCCAATTCTCCCAAATATTTATCTTACGATCCACTGGTGTCACACATCCATGTAAGGGTATTTCTTGTCATCCTTTCAAATTCATGCACCTTATTTCAAATTTGTTCTTGTAATTTCAAATGGTTATCAATTTATTCATTTATAATAATTATATTATTGCCCATTTGATTTTATTTTAATTATTTGTCATTTAATGTTCCCTATTTGGACCCTTACATATGCTAATACCATGACGAAATTCCATAAGTGTTTCTCTCTGTATTCATTTTAACAAGCATTTCAATTATGTTATACTTTTTAATTTCCACATAATTAAGTTTCAATACATCATTACAATTACAATTATTATCAATTTTATTTTTAAATTATAGTATCCCATTTCACCCTCAATTCCATATTATTAACCTACATGTACACCTATCACTATGTTGAAATTCCTTAAATAATATACTACCCTCTCTTTTATTAAGCACTCCTTTTATGATAAGTATTTTAATAACCTTTTTCATTATATTGTCATATGTTATTAAATATCTTCCATACTTTAAATTTTATTTATAATTTATTATAGTCTCTATTACTCCCATTTAATTCTCCAAATAACATTAATATACTGCCTTTATTATACATATATTTCATAAGGGTTCATTCATTTTACCTTTTTATTTACGTTTCATTATTTTGTAACTCCATCTATTACTAATGGAATATGATGGGGCATGTATTTTTATGTATATATTACTATCAATTTCACATATAAACTATGAGACAACCATTTTTTTCAATAACCCATTTTATGAATTTCTATATGACGTTGGTATGCTTCCAAAATTGAACTTTGATTTTCCAAACCGAAATAATTTTTTGGGGAATACCAATTTCATTTCTTATTCAAGGGTACTCACCTTTACGCACATAGATTTTTTGGATGCATTCATTCATTTATGTTTTTCGCATTACACGATCATGGAATAAAATATGATGTTGAATGAATCCAAGATATATGATCTATATGGTACACATAAGAATGAGAATTAAATAATTATAAAGGGTGCACCATTACAGTACTCCAATGCATTCGGTAATGGTTAGAATCATGATATGTCATGTTTCAACATATAGTTTACCTGGATCCATTATGGGACTTTTTTCTACCTTGGTGTCTTGGAGGATTTAACCATGATCAATTTATGATGAACTGTTTTAAGTTGTTACCACATTTTCCTTGTTATGATTATCGTGCTATATCATTATTTATTATTCACCTTCATTTGCGCCTCATTGATAAGCCTAATTTATCAGGTATTATTATACTCATGTTATTCTATGTTCATTCCCTTACTATGATTTCTATCTCACACCTTTCTTATGTATGTCCTCAGGTTATCCAATGAATTGTTAAGTAAGAAAGAACATTTTGGTCATGTTAAAATCGTTTTCAATAATGTTGTTTATTTTCATGTTATAAAGGGATATGTAATGTACCTAGTTTCCCAAATACATTAGACATCAAGATATTCTGAGTTATATTTAGTAAAATTTTATGTAATAAATAATGTTTAAAAATTAAATAAAGAGTAGGGTTGTTATATAATTCCAATGTATTTAAGGCAATTTTAGTGTCTTTTTTAATGCCTATATGTTATGATTGTACATAGTAGAAATGTATGTAATTTTTTTAAATAATATAAATTCAATAAATCATAAATATAAAAATTATTTTATTTTCAATAGTGATAACTGTTTGATGTCACTTTTGTGAACAAATGTATAGTAAAATGTTGTAAAACATGAATAATTGTTCTCATTTTTATAGGTGAAGAAAATTTTTCAAGCTTTTTTTAAAGTAACGTAAAAGGAATTATTTTTTTGGTAGTTATGAATCTAATTTTAAATATAAATTTTGAGGTTCCATTACTATAATAATTTTAAAATTTTTCCATAGTAAAATATCTAAAACGGAACTATTAAGGTCCCTTTGAATGAATGTTTTCAATGGGGCTAAAATAATTATATAGCCCATAACTGTTTTTTTGAATGTAGAGATTCAATGGCTACAGGAAATCTACTACCATGAATACTATATTAATTTACCATATGAATTTACAATCTCCCCCAACCTAAATCAATGTAAAAGTAATTTTTTCGTAAAAATACACTCTAAACCAACATTATATTTAGGATTAGACATGGGCTATGAATTCAAGAAAAAATATAAAATTTTAGATTGCGTGAAGCTGTAAAGACCCGTAAAAATCAAGGGAATTTTTTTCTTAATTTTCTATGGAATTTTACAAGAATGCAGTTTCGGACGAAACCTGATTCCAAGGCCCGGTGTGCCCGGAACCATTTTCTGAAGTTTAGCTCGGGTACGTTCAGTGAACGAACGAGCGGGTTCTTCTAACTTTTGAACCGGTGCTCGGAATCAAATTCCAAGGGCACCAATGGAATCGCAGCGCTGGTAATTGTTTAGATACACCTTTTCTGGAGTTGAGTTTTCTCATGTGTGGTTTATAATTTTTGGGATTAAGTTAAAGAATAAAATAAAGTGGTGCAACATTCTATTTTATTTTACTTAAAGAGGCTTAACCTAAGTTAAGAAGATAAGGTGGAACCCAAAATATCCTACCCACTTGGTAGGATATTTTTGAGGTGGGGCCCACATGAGCCCCACCGTTTCTTTCCTTCTAAGTAACGCACCCGCACCCCCCCTTTTAATGAAGTCAACCGTGCGTTTATTTTGGTTAAGAAACGCCTCATTAATTTGGGCGGTTAAATCGTTACAATTAATTATTTTAATTAATTGTTTGTTTCTTATCCTTTGAATTTCAAATTCTTATATTATGATAATAAAATAAGGGAAGGACTTTTTTTTGTTGGAATTATGGTTGTCGGAGCCTTTGGGAGAAAAAGAGAGGATTCTTCGTTCTTCGACGAAGAACGCAAAGAACACACCACCGCCAACAAAGAATGCCAACCTCCGATGGCGGACGATGGCGAGAGACGCCTTCCTCGGAGATCACCTAATGCCAACGACGTTCCTTCCGCGGTGATCGTCTTCTTCCGTGACGATCCTCTTCTTCTGTGACGGTTAATTCCGCGATGAACGCTCATACGATGACAACGTTGAGGCAGGGGTTTATTTTTGTGTTTTCTTCCGTCGCTTTCTCCTTTTCTTTTGAGCTTCCTGCTATCGCAAAAACAGGAGGAGGTCGGACCACACGAACACGGCCGACCCTCCTCCCCCTTATTGGTTTGTTTGTTGCGGCGCGAGCAAGGCAACACGGTGCCGAAGCATCGCATGGTAATTGATGAGGAATGGAGAAGCGCGGTGTCGTCGTGCCGCGCCGTTGAAGAAGAACCAAAATTGCGGTGTCATCGCGTCGTTCCGTTCAAGATGAACTAGAGACGCGGCGCCGTCACGCTGCGCCAGATGGACGAAGGTCGCGGCCAGTTCCGGGCCGCGGAGGAGCAGGGGAACCGGCGGCCGGGTCCGGGCCGCCGGCATCGGAGCAAGGGGACCGGCCTTGACGGTCCCGTGGCGGCAGAAGCCGGCCGGCCGGAGCGGGCCGAAAGGACCGTGGAAGAGACGGGGGTTCGAGACCCCCGGCTGGCTAGATGTGAGCAGCCCCATTAAGGGGTCGCGATTTCATCACGCGGGGGCAGTACCCCCCACATCCGAACGGCTCGGCCGAGCCCCTGGCCAGCGTGCGGCGCGCCGGGCCGGCTGCCCTGGTCGGTCCGCCAGACCGGGCCGCCAGGCCGGGCTAGGCCGTGATGACCAGGTCAGGCCATGCCCAAGCGGGCAAGACCCGGACCCAGTTTGGGTTTACACGGTTTGGGCCTAACCTGGGTGTATCGGGCCGGGTCGAACCAGGACCGAACCCCATCACACTAAACCTCTTTCGGTCCGTTGCCCATAACTTAAGCTGAAGACCTCCGATCGACGCACTGTCATCTGAGATGCGATTCTTGGATCGATACGGTCGTTTAAGTATATTAAACTCAGGGTTTCGGAGAACTTTGGGTTCGGCCGGGTTAGATCGTACACGAAACCAACTGGGCCCTCGGAGCGAAAACGCTTATAACTTGAGTTCCGGACATCCGATTGACGTGCCGTCGACTTTGTTGGATTCCTCTAAGTGAGAGGGACCTTTTGGCTTACTCCGCTCGAGGTTTGGACACAGTTGGAGTACGGTCAGGTTGGTTTTGCCTTAAAAATCAACCGGGCCCCTAGAACGAAATAGCCAATAACTCTCAGACCGGGCGTGCGATTGACGCGCCGTATGTGACGTTGAGTTCCTATTGATGATACAAAACTTTTGGATACATTAACTATGGACTATGTGTCAGTTGATGTATCTACCTCTCGGATCGTGGAGCGGACTCTCCCGAACGAGATTGCTGTGTGCGGGAAACCTAGAGCTGGCTGCGACTGTGACGACGGCGACTATACAGAGATCCTCAGTGGATTCGACGGCGACGACTACAGCACTCAGCGATCATAAGTGGATCAGTGCTACCGATCTTGTGTGGGTCAGATCCTGTGTGGGTCAGCGCTCAGCGGTCCTATGTGGGTCAGCGCCTACAGATCCTGTGTGGGTCCGATCCTGTGTGGGTTATTGTGGGGGTTAGTTACCTATCGATCTTGTGTGGGTCCGATCCTGTGTGGGTCATTGCGGGGGTTAGTTACCTATCGATTCTATGTGGGTCAGATCCTCTGTGGTTCATTGCGGGGGTTAGTACCTATCGATCCTTTGTGGTTCCGACGGCTTAGATGATTCAGTGGCTATATCTGATCATCTCTATCATCATACGAAGAAGTATACCTGTGTGAGCTGAATCCTTTTTTGCTTCCTATGTGGATTGTGTTGTGCTATCCTGTGTGGATTACGTTTTGCTTTCCTGTGTGGACTTGGTTGTACTTGATCTCAGATGTTGGAGCCGAACTGGAATTGATGACTTCGGTATATGTTTGGGCATATACCTAAGTAGTGTCAGATGTTACTTTGTGATTGTATCTTCCCTTTTTGGATTATCCTTTGTGGATTATGGGAGACCTTTGGGGGTCTCAGGGTCCCTACCGAGTAGCTTATACTCACTCATGCACGGGCTATGCCCGCACTACTTTGTGTTGGTTGCAGATGACGGACAACAATGATCGTGGTTGTGGCTTGCGGAGAAGGACGATACCTGGAGGTGGACCACTAGGCGGGACGTACTCGGAGCGGACGGCTGGACCCGAGGAGCTGTGGAGGCTATCTATACTCACCCTTCAGGTGGGACTTCCAGTGGATGGCTTGACGTTGTGGCTTTACATTCAGTTGTTGTTTTCCCTTTCCAGTTGTACTTTA
Source organism: Viscum album (assembly GCA_963277665.1). Taxonomy (NCBI): domain Eukaryota; kingdom Viridiplantae; phylum Streptophyta; class Magnoliopsida; order Santalales; family Viscaceae; genus Viscum; species Viscum album. The sequence continues at coordinate 626,841,482 of OY728165.1, forward strand.
ATTTCAGTTTTGGATTGTATTCTGGCCCACTTACTTTTCCGCACTTAATTTTGTATCAGCTTTTACTTAGTGTATACTTCTACTGCTTTCTTGCTCTATGGTGTTTGTTTACTTTACAAAGGCAATGAATTCCCTTTTATCGGGAATTACGCCTTGGTTCTAGTCGCCAGCCCCTGGCCTATGGAAGGCTGGCTTGGGGTAGTCACGGCACGGGCCCCAAGGAAGGGTCGTGAAAAATTGGTATTAGAGGAGTTCGGTTCTACCATAGAACTCCGGACTCTGATCTTTTTCTATGCGAAGAAATAGTGTTAAGAGTATTGAGTGTGGTTATCAGTCCAGGGATTCCAGTGTTGGTGTGGCGGTCGACGTATCCGTACACCATGACCCTGAGTTCTGATTTCCGACTTAATGAATGAAAACATTTATTGCTTGTGTGTTTCAAGTTTTCATTGTGATTACTTTGTGTCTGATCACCAGATATACTGTTCCGACCGTGGAACACCTGTCTCTTTTCAGGATGTCCCCACGATGGCATCCAGCTAGGGTTCCGAGAGTTGTGCATGACGAAAGCCCACCGAGTGACGAGGCCTCGGTACAGGGCCCTTTGACAGTTGAGGCACAGGGGCTACCTCTACCCGCTGAGCCACCAATGCTACCAGCCTCAACCGCTGACGATGCACATCGCCTTAATACACTGCATGAGTTTCAGCGCCAGCGACCGCCCAGGTTCCGCGGGGAGACGGACCCCCAGGTAGCCGAGGATTGGCTGGAGGCAGTGGTACGAGTTTTCTGGTTAGTGAGAACACCAGCAGACCTCATGGTGATCCTCGCAGCGAGCCTACTGCATGCGGCAGCAGGTAGATGGTGGATCTTGATTATCCAGGTGCACAATGAGGCATCTCTCCTCTGGACGGACTTTTAGGGCCTCTTCCACTCAGAGTTCATCCCAGCCACCCTCCGTGCGGTGTGCGTCCAGGAGCATCTACATCAGTTGCAGGGCAGCTTGACGGTCGCCTAGTACTCGGCTATATTTACCAATCTCTCACGCTACTCAACAGACATGGTACGAGACCCATTCTTCTGGGATCGGACCTTTGAGAAGGGATTGAGGCATGAGATCAGGTCATCGCTGATCTCCCTCAGTATTCTGACTCAGACAGGGGTACTGGAGCGAGCCCTTCTGATTGAGAGCTTTCTGGCTGAGTCTACATCAGCAACGAGACCTACCGCAGGGCGGCACGTAGCAGAGTCTTTTACAACAGGCAGTCGACAGATGACTCATGGGTCCAGGTAGACCAGACCCTCAGGCAAACGACCTCACGACACTCGCTCAGCAGTGCGGGGCACACAGGGCGAAGCCAGTCTTTCGAGAGGCAGGCAGTGCTACGCATGCGGCAGGTAGGGCCACATGGCTTGTGACTGCCCGACCCGCCGTTCTGAGGAGCAGCAGACGGTTGAGGAGCCACCCAGGTAGAGGCAGAGGGTCGACCGTGGCGGTCCTTAGGGAGCAGGCGGACGAGGCAGAGGAGCTGGCCGAGCAGTAGGTGGTGGGCGATTCTTTGAGGCTCCACCACCACCACCACCACCAGGAGGTCCACCCTGACCACAGGGAGCAGGCGGGCAGAGACAGGCACAACTCCAGGCAGCGGAGGCCTACGACCACGGCGCGCCCGAGATGATTCGAGGTACTATCTATGTCTATTCCACCCTTGCTGTAGTTCTTATAGACACAGGAGCGAGTCATTCTTTCATAGTCACTTCCCTTGTTCGGAGCTCAGAGATTCCAACAGAGCCGTTGGCTCGATCCTTACTGCTAGAGACTCCTACGGGAGCAGACTCAATGTTTATGCACTAGTGCCGACGGTGTGAGCTTACTCTAGGAGGCAAGATCTTCGGCTGGTATCTTCTTGTAGTGGCGTCGAGGCCTTGTGACATCATCTTGGGCATGGATTGGTTATCTACAGTCCATGCTCAGATTGACTGTATTAAGTGCAAGGTGCGGTGTGTACGCACCGACGGGAGCAGGTTCACCTTCATCGGTGAGAAGGGAGCCTTCGCAGCTCAGGATGTACTTCCGTAGAGGAGAGGAAAACCCATCACTCATCAGTTGGATAGCCTCATCCTAGGAGCAGTAGACATGTAGAGTCCTAGTTTTCCTACTGTGGTGGATCAGTATGCAGACGTTTTCCCCGACAACATTCCCGGACTACCTCCTCACAGAGAGGTAGAATTTTATATTTATCTGTACCCCAGGACAGCCCCAATATCCACTCCAGCATATCGGATGGGCCCCTCTGAGCTTCGAGAGCTACGGGTACAGTTGGAGGACTTGCAAGGAAAGGGATTCATCTGACCCAGTGTTTCACCCTGGGCTTCCCCAATATTGTTTTCCAAGAAGGCGGACGGGAGCTTGCGAATTTGTGTCGACTATCGTCGCCTGAACCAGGTGACAGTGAGGAACAATTATCCGCTACTGAGGATTGATGACCTCTTAGATCATCTCAAGGGAGAACGGTGGTTCTCGAAGATAGACCTCAGGTCAGACTATCATCAACTCAGAGTTCGGGATGAGGACGTGCAGAAGACGAGCTTCAGATGTCGGTATGGAAACTATGAGTTCTTGGTTATTCCCTTTGGCGTAACCAATTCTCCCACAGTGTTCATGGGCCTCATGAACTAGATCTTTCATCCATACCTCGATCAATTTGTCGTGGTCTTCATCGACGACATTTTGATTTACTCGACGACTGAGGAGGAGCACGCCTACCACTTGTGGGTTGTACTTGACACACTCTGAGAGAACCAACTTTATGGAAATCTCTCTAAGTGTTAGTTCTGGATACGTGAGGTCCACTTCTTGGGACAATCATCTTTGAGGCGGGAGTTGCGGTGGATCATTTGAAGATAGAGGCAGTGCTAGCTTGGGAGCCACCCAAGAGCGTGACGGAGGTGCGATGTTTTTTGGGACTAGCCGGATACTACCAGAGATTTGTGCCAGACTTCTCCAGAGTTGCGGCACCACTCTCAGCTTTGACGAAGAAGGGGAAACCCTTTGTGTGGTGACAGATGTCAGCAGAGCTTCCAAGAGCTGAGACAGAGATTTACTAGCGTACATATCTTGAGGTTACCGGAGGAGGGAGTAGAGTACGTAGTCTACGACGATGCATCAGGGACCGGACATGGATGTGTCCTAATGCAGGAGAGGATAGTGATCACATATGGATCACGTCAGTTGAGGCCACATGAACAGAACTACACTACCCATGACCTCGAGTTAGCAGCAGTGGTCTTCTGTCTGAAGACATGGAGACACTACCTGATGGGTGAGTGCTTTACAGTCTTTTCTAACCATCAGAGTCTCAAGTACATATTCTCTCAGAAGGACCTGAACCTGAGACAGCGGCGATGGCTCGAGTTCCTCTAGGACTATGACTTTGAGATAGTCTATACTGCTAGGAAGGGGAATGTGGTAGCCGATGCTCTCATTAGGAGGACGGGCATTCTGCTACATGGGGAGGCGACAGAGTGGATAACCTCTTTGAAGATATCCTTTGTGGATAGAGATGGAGTTCCCTTCCTTCAGTCACTCACAGTCACTCCTCCACTACTACAGCGGGTCAGAGAGGTACAACGTGGGGATGCCGACTGTGAGACGTGACGTGCGCAGATATCCTCAGGACAGGCACCTGATGGTTTCTCCTTAGGAGGAGAGAACGACGTACTTTTTAGAGGACATACCTTGGTACCAGTTTCTTTGTGGGAGGAGGTGATGAGAGAGTTTCACACTTCCCCTTTGGCGGTACATCCTGGAGTGGCGAATATGTACCAGGATCTCAGATGACAGCACTGGTGGCCGGGAATGAAGAAGGATGTGGTAGAGTTCGTTTCTCGATGCCTCACCTGCCAGTAGGGGAAGGCAGAGAATCAGGTACCAGCATGCTTGGTACAGCCCTTGGAGGTCCCAGAGTGGAAGTAGGATGGGATATCTATGGACTTCATGACTAAACTTCCACATACTTCCAGAGGTCACGTCTCCATTTGGGTGATTGTCGACCGACTCACCAAGTCGGCTCACTTCTTAACCATCAAAGAGTAGGGCGTAGTGGAGAGCTTGGGACATCTGTACGTTCAAGAGATTATATGGATTGACGATGTTCCATCATCTATCTTCTTCGATCGAGATGCTCGCTTTACCTCCCGTCTTTGGAAGGGGTTGCAGGAGGCGTTCGGGATGCTACTACATCTGAGCACCGCCTTTCACCCTCAGACAGATGGTCAGACGGAGAGGACCATACAGACTCTCGAGGACATGCTCTGCGCATGTTCCCTCGACTTTGGTCGCAGTTGGGGGGACCACCTACTCTTGGTGGAGTTCGCATACAACAACAGCTACCACTCCACCATCGGGATGGAACCATACGAGGCGTTGTATGACTGACCTTGTAGATCTCCTTTGTGCTGGACAGACCCTGGGGAGTCAGCACTTGTGGGACTGGAGATGGTCCAGGCCACGACAGGGAAGGTCCAGGTCATCCAGGAGCGGATGAGGATAGCTCAGAGCCGACAGAAGTCTTATGCTGACAGGAGGCGGAGGCCACTAGAGTTCGAGGATGGCGACTATGTCTTCTTACAGGTCTCACCTCAATGTAGATTACGGAGATTTGGCCAAGGCGACAAGTTGTCTCTATGCTTCATCGGACCATTCCAGGTCCTCAGTAGGATTAACGAGGTGTCTTATCGCTTGGCTCTACCACCTCAGTTGCACCGGGTGGATGACGTCTTCCACGTATCCCACCTGAGGAGATACTTGCACGACCCGACACAAATCATTGACCGTGGGGAGCTGGACGTTGATGATGGGGCGCCTTTTGCGGAGGTCCCGGTGGACATTGAGGATCGACAGGAGCGGATCCTACATGGACGGTCGATTCCTCTAGTGCGCATCAGATGGCAGCACAGGAACCTCCAGGAGAGCACATGGGAGCGGGAGGCTCAGATATGTGCTCAGTACCCACTTTTGCTTCCATAGTTTATGAAGTATCTTTATGGGGATGTAAATCCCTGAGGTGGGAGTGTTGTAAAGACCCGTAAAATTCATGGAATTTTTTTTCTTAATTTTCTTTGTAATTTAACAAGAATGCAGTTTCTGACAGAACCTGATTCCGAGGCCCGGTGTGCCTGGAATCATTTTCCGAAGTTTAGCTCGGGTAAGTTCAGTGAACGAACGAGCGGGTTTATCTAACCTTTGAACCGGTGCTCAGAATCGAATTCCAACGACACCAATAGAACCACAACGCTGTTAATTGCTTAGAAATGCCTTTTTCGGAGTTGCGTTTGCTCGGGTGTGGTTTTTAATTTTTGGGGTTAAGTTAAAAAATAAAATAAAGTGGTGCAACAATTTATTTTATTTTACTTAAAGCAACTTAACCTAAGTTAAGTGGATAAGGTGGAACCCACAATATCCTACCCACTTGGTAGTATATTTGTGAGGTGGGGCCCGCATGAGCCCCACCGTTTCTTTCCTTATAAGTAAGGAACCCACAACCCCCTTTTAATGAAGTCAACAATGCATTTATTTTGGTTAAGAAACGCCTCATTAATTTGGGCGGTGAAATTGTTACAATTAATTCTTTGAATGTAAAATTCTTATGTTATGATAATAAAATAAGGGAAGGACTTATTTTTTTTGTTGGAATTCTGGTTGTGGGAGCCTTTGGGAGAAAAAGAGAGGATTCTTCATTCTTCGACGAAGAAAGCGAAGAATGCAACACTGCAAACAAAGAACGCCAACATCCAATGGTGGACGACAGTGAGAGATGCCTTCCTCGAAGATCACCTAACACCAACAATGTTCCTTCCGCGTCGATCCTCTTCTTCCACGACGATCCTCTTCTTCCGCGACGGTTAATTCCGCGATGAACGCTCGTACGAGGACAACATTGAGGTAAGGGTTTATTTTTGTGTTTTCTTCTGTCGCTTTCTCCTTTTCTTTTGAGCCTCTTGCTATCGCAAAAATGGGAGGAGGTCGGACCGCACGAACATGGTCGACACTCCTCCCCCTTGTTGGTCTGTTTGTTGCGGCGCGAGCAAGGCAACGCGGTGCCGAAGCACCGTGTGGGAATTGATGAGGAAAGGAGAAGCGCGGAACCTTCGCATCGTGCCGGTGAACCACAAAAGCTCATCGGCCGGAGTGGGGTCGTGGCGGAGGGGCGCGGCGTCGTCGCGCAGCACCGGACGGACGAAGGCCACGGCCGGTTCCGGGCCGCGGCGGAGCAGGGGAACCGACAGCCGGTTCCGGGCCGCCGGCATCGGAGCAAGGTGACCGGCCTTGCTGGTCCCATGGCGGCAGAAGCCGGCCGACCAGAGCAGGCCGGCCAGACCGTGGAAGAACCGGGGGTTCGATACCCCTGGCTGGCCGGACGTGAGCGGCCCCATTAAGGGGTCGCAGTTTATTCACGCGGGGGCAGAGACCCCTGCATCCGAACGGCTCGGCCGTTCGGCCGGGCCCCTGGCCAGCGCGCCGCGCCCAGGCCAGGATGGGCCGTGACGACCGGGCTTGGCCGCGGCCAAACGGGCCTGAACCAGTCCCAGTTCTGGCCGACCCAGTTCGGGCCGACCCTAGGGGTATCATGCCGGGTCGTACCGGGCCCGAACTCCTTAATATCGAACCTCTTTCAATCCATTTCCCATTACATGAGCTGCGGACCTCCGATCAATCCACCATCAGCTGCGATGCGATTCTTGGATCGATATGGTCGTTTCGGTATATTACACTCAGGGTTTTGGAGAACTTTGGGTTCGGCCGGGTTGGATCGTACACGAAACCAATCGGGCCCTCAGAGCGGAAACGCTTATAACTGGAGTTCCGGACGTCTGATTGACGTGCCATCGACTTTGTTGGATTCCTCTAAGTGAGACAAACCTTTTGGCTTACTCCGCTCAAGGTTTGGACGCAGTTGGAGTATGGTCGGGTTGGTTTTTCCTCAAAAACCAACCGGGCCCCTGGAATGAAAAGGCCAATAACTCTCAGATCGGGCATCTGATTGACGCGCCATCTATAATGTTGAGTTCCTGTTGATGATACGAAACTTTTGGATACATCAACTCTGGACTATGTGTCAGTTGATGTATCAGCCTCTCAGCTCATGGAGCAGACCCTCCCGAATGAGCTTGCTGTGTGCGGGAACCCTAGAGCTGGCTGCGACTACGACGATGACGAATGTACAGAGATCCTCAGTGGATTCGACAGTGATGACTACAACACTCAGCGATCCTACGTGGATCAGTGCTACCGATCTTGTGTGGGTCAGATCCTATTTGGGTTAGCGCTCAGCGGTCCTCTGTGGGCCAACGACAACAGATCCTGTGTGGGTCCGATCCTGTGTGGGTCATTGCGGGGGTCAGTTACATATCGATCCTGTGTGGGTCCGATCCTGTGTGGGTCATTGCGGGGGTTAGTTACCAATGGATCCTGTGTGGGTCACATTCTGTGTGGGTCATTGTGGGGGTTAGTACCTATCGATCTTTTGTGGGTCCGACAGCTTAGATGAATTAGTGGCTATATCTGATCATCTCTATCGTCAAACGAAGAAGTATACCTGTGTGAGCTGAATCCTATTTTGCTTCCTATGTGGATTGTATTGTGCTATCCTGTGTGGATTATGTTTTCCTTTCCTGTGTGGACTGGTTTGTACTTGATATCGGATGTTGGAGCCGAACTAGAATTTATGACTTATGTATATGTATGGGAATATACCTAAGTATTTTTGGATGTTACTTCGTGATTTTATCTTTCCTTTGTGGATTCCGGAAGAACTTCATGGGTCTCAGGGTCCCTACTGAGTAGCTTATACTCACCCCTTCACGGGCTATGCCTGCACTACGTTGTGTTGGTTGCAGACGACGTACAACACTGATCGTTGTTGAGTTTTGCAGAGCAAGACTGTACCTGGAGGTGGACCACTGGGCGGGACGTACTTGGAGCGGACGTCTAGACCCGAGGAGCTGTGGAGGCTATCTATACTCACCCTTCAGGTTGGACTTCCAGTGGACGGCTCGACGTTGTGGCTTTACTTTCATTTGTTGTTCTCCCTTTCCAGTTGTTCTTTATTTTCAGTTTGGGTTTGTATTCTGGACCACTTACTTTTCCACACTTACTTTTGTATCAGCTTTTACTTAGTGTATACATCTACTTCTTTCTTGCTCTGTGGTGTTTGTTTACTTTACCAAGGCAATGCCTTCCCTTTTTATCGGGAATTACGCCTTGGTGCTAGTCTCCAGCACCTGGCATATGGAAGGCGGGCTTGAGGTAGTCACGGCACGGGCCCCAAGGACGGGTCGTGACAGAAGCCCCCTACATTTTCACCCAGAAATCAACAATTCAATATCTATATAATGATTTTTTTTAAAAAAAGTTAAATTTATTCGTAGACAATGTCACATGTTCAAAGAGATAAAATTTAGAAATAATAATCCATTAAAATATGTGATGGTGGATCCCACATAAAAACAAACAAACATAATATATTTTTTATATATAAAAGGGTATCATTGAAAATGAATATTTCAATATGATACTTCACTGATGGGTTCATGGGTTTTTATTCAAATTACCATTTTTATGTCTTCTGCTAATTGAGTTTAATCTGTTGTGTCTTCGCACTGTTATAAGAATTGCTTGATTTTTTGGAGTTCATATACTACCAATTATCCACATGATTCTATTCCCTATAAATATTTCATCATTATTAAGATATGAAAAATCATATATAGGACAATACTACCAACTTCCCCCAAATCAGTGTCGCAATCATTGGATAGATAATGAAGTGGAACTTGAGTATGTATATCATGACATGGACCTGATGTGATCAATGAAACAATAAAAAAATAAAGTAAATAATCTATGATATATTATTAATTGCATAACAAAAAACAAGGCAAAAGTTATTTTCATCCTAAAATGTAAATATTTTTGGATTTACATTCCCAAAAAAGAAAACAATCCCCTTGCATACCTATAAAAAAAGATAATTAAGATACAACATTAATTTTATTGGATGGTTCTAGATATACCTTTGTGTGTGTCAAATAATATTGGTCTTCACTAGTTCCATGTGCCCCATCATCATTTTGGGTTATAGATGAAACCATTTCGAAAACAAATCTAATTGTTTTTACATCAAATGAGGTCTTAATAAAGAAAATCAGACCCATTTATCCAAGGGAAGGGCAGTAAACATCAATTGTCCATTACCCCATGGTTTATCCATAAAAAAGGATTGTTACATTGGGAGTATTTAATGTTACTCTTATTTTGGAGGATCATCCATATAAACAGAATATATTGATGGACCCACCTGATTAATCATTTTATCAAATAGAACACACACACAATGATGGTTCATTACATTTTTATTATAAAACTAATCATGAACATCCTCTAATTATTCATAAAAACACACCTTGATGATGTTTAATAACTAATTACTTTAAATAACTTAGACTGTGTGAATGAACCCACTAATATTGACTATTTTTAGTAAATGATTAGATGTAGGCTTTCGAGACGATTAAGTTGTCAGGATAAGATAAATATAAGGGGAATATTTTTTACTCTAAAGATTCAATTTCTTAGGTAATGGTTCATTTCTTTGGGTTTAATCATGCTAATATTAGATATAGATGTTATGACATAGTACATTCACAAATATTATATATATATGGGATTATAAAAAAATTGTTACAATGATGAATCGATGGGAATTGTTATATAACAAATTGTAACATATCGGAGTCAAAACAACACACATAGATGAAGTGATTTTGTCTAAAACACCATTATTCACACCACTAGACATGTTGAATGTGAGTTCAATTTTTAATGGGTTACGTCAAATAAAATATTTTCTTAATACACTGGTGTAATAAATATAAAAAATAAGATAAATGATATAAAAACTATATTTCCAAGTACTTCTATTCTAATTAAATTTGATGGGAATCCTAAATAATTAAATAATTTATAGTTAAAAAGATATATTGTAATAGAATGAATTTTAAAAAGATTAAATGGTCAAAAAACCATTAAAACCATTACATGGGTAGATCATTAGTGGAGATAACAGAAAAATCCATGATTTGAATCATCAACAGAGAGATTTATTAATAATTTATAGATGCCTAAAGTCAAATGGTTCCCCATAAATATAATTCTATTAATGTTATTACAACTGTCGAAAATTCTTTTACAACATAAAGAATGTATAAAGATCTATAAAAGGATTATTACTCTTTTGTATTGATTCCTTGAAATAAAAAAATTGAACATGGGGTGTGCACTAGAAATTATGGTCATGCACAAGAATGATTCCCACAATCAAATAATCCATTACAATTTACTCCAATAGAGGATACAAATGATGATGATAAAGGAATTTCTATAAAAAAACCCATTAGTCTACTAATTTTTCATAGCCTATTTCATCTATTATGTTGGTTTTAAAATTTAAATTGAATATTCAAAACTACCATCAATTCAAAATATTGTTTCTTAAAAGAATAATTCTTAGCGTTTATAGTATTATAGTTGAGTCCATCACTCTAAAAATTCAGCCTTATCAACTAGAGTGAATATAACAACATATTACGATTTTAAAGATATGAATGATAAGTACAAGGAATTATGAAACAATTATGTTGAGAAAAAGTTTTGTTAATTGAAGATAATGGTCCCATGGGTAAAAGTATATATATTATTTTATAGTTACTTTTTATGTAAATAAAATAAATGATTTTTTTAATCCTCAAAATCATGAGGCCCCAAGCCCAATATAGATGTGGATTTTTTATATTGAAAAGAAAGACCAACACATATCAACATTAACTAGTTTTAATGATAATGTTTCATATAATTGGGTTAAATCCATGGATTAATCCATATCAATGAGGATGTTCTCTTCTCTGTAACAAATTTTCATTCATAAACCAAATCCTAGATCCTAATATCAAACATATCCTCAACATAGTATAAATATACATGGTTATTAACGTAAATAAATTAAAAAATGTGATTAATGAAATTTCCTATATTTATTCTATACCATGGTATTTCTATGGTAATTAAATTTTATCATAAAGCATATCTTCCGTAATATTAAATAGATAAATATTTATATACAAGAATCACTATATTTATAATCCATGTGAATACCACTACGAATAGTTTTTTAAAATATGACCACTGTTGAGTTCTACATATTGAAATGGATTTAGTATAACATAGACTAAGTCTATATAATTTCATGGAAAACAATATATCAACATCAACAAATATGTTCTATAAATGAATATTTAGGTATTTTATAGTAATATATGTTTTAATTATCTAAAAAATAGATATAACCGTATATATTCAATTATTTTTAAGGAGGTACAATTTTTTTTAATGTTATCCATCTAGAAAAACTCACATAAATTATTTTCGGTTAAGAATCCTTGGGATGATTTTTTGGATAATCCTCATAAATACTTGAACTATTAAAAAAAATGTGTCATATAATATCAAATTTATTAAAATTTAATGTCCATCATCAAAATAATTTTGATGAGGTTATAATTTTGTTCAAATGTCCCACATGAAAAATGAAACAAATGGATACCACCCACAATGAAAAAAAATTAAATTTATAAATTCATGTTTGATTCATTGGTCAATTTCTAATGTCTGAAGATAATAATAAATTGCATCCTTTAAAAAACATTAAATTCACGTTTTTAAAATAATTATTCCATGATTTTAAACTAGATTACATAGGTTCCTCACAACAAATAATTAAACTATATTTTATATCACCTTCCTCATACAATGAAAAACTACAAAGGGTGTTATTATTAATACTAAAATTAACTATATGTCATATTATACCATTAAGTAAATCAAAATTCAAATTATTCATGGAAATTATATTGGTATATAAAAATTCACTTATAATCACAGATATTGTGTATATATATTAATAATTCACCCCAAATTTATAAAATATTATATCATGAACCTAAACTGTCTATAATATGGCCATTAAAACACAACATTATATTTTATGGTGTTTATTACATTCCATATATTTTTAATATATAGAGTGGTGGTTCCTATCCACATTAACATTATCATCAAAAAACATGTTCATGAATACAAGCACATAATTTATAAAATCATCCATAAATAACATCATGATCAGTGTAAGAGTCTATATTTTTAAGGGAACTAACATTAATGATTAAATATATGATAATACAATGTCAGGTTTAATCACTACAATTATAAATTTCCCACATTCTAGATATATATATGGATTTATCCATGTAATCATTAGAGACATAGTTATTACCAAATATTTTATCATATACCAAATAAAAAACTTCACTTTCTTTAGTTTACAAAAACCAGCCTTGAAATATAGAATTTTTGTAATTAATAATGGTTTTTGAATAAATTTTTATTCCTTTAAATATATGATCGTTTTTCCTTGTAAATAACCTAAAAATTATAGCTTCTTGATTTATCATAAGTATGAACTATAAATTAAATGGGTTGAAACACTATGACCATAAACTATACTGCATCACTTTGTATTTCCAAATATTATATGCACACTGAAAAAATTATATAAGGTTATTTTTTTCCTCATCCCAAATCCTCATGTTGAAATGAGGTGTAAATATTTATGAATTTTTTAATTTATTATATCATATATGTTTTTGAATCAAATTTCCTTCTCGAATGTCTGAAGAGACAATATTTACCCCCGACATGAATATAGAGTTGACAAAATCTAAATTATAAATATGGGGAGTGGTTATATAAATTTATATTTGATGTAGCCCAAATTATTTGCAGTTATAATTTTATTTAATCTTACTGAACAACATACTTATTAGAAGTTACAACATATTAAAAGTGAATAAATAATGTGACCATTTAATAAAATATCTATGGAAATAAATGTTTAGGCACCAATTATTTCGGCAAAAAAATTCCAAAAACTATTTTTAACATTTTTTTATAAAATTAACAAAAAAAAATATTTAATAGGATATAATTTTTATCATGAAAAAAATAAAAATATGTTAGTCTATGGAAATTTCTTATGGCCAGCTAAACATGGCATGATTGTGTGTCATAAGAAAATATTTTATCATACTGTTAATAAGATATAATTATATAATATTAGCAACTGTGTACATTCATAATAAATTCATTTAATGACAGATTTATGTTCTTTAAAATTGAAAAAAAATAACTAAATTAATTACTGTATAAATTCATGATATTATTCATTATCCACCCCATTGGATGAAAAATCACATGATTTGGTACTCATGAAATTAACATAAAATAAACAAAAATTATTCCTTGATATATCGTTCCTTGCTATCCCTTGTTAGGAAAATTCTATACATTATTGGGTATATCACCCTATAAATAATTTGATGGTATGCCAAACCCAAACAAATATTATCCCCTAATTTATAATTTTTTGTTTAATAAAGAATTTTCATATATCTTATAATCAAATTAATGGATATTCAATGATATATACAACCATCAATTTTAATGTTATCTCATTTTCAATTTATTCTTCATGTGTAGACCAATTTATTAATTTCATGTTTTCCTATTTTCTATACACTTGTGTACCTTTGTAAATTATCCCATTTTCTCACTACTCACTAAAATGCATCAATTTATTTACATTTATGTCATGTCCAATTCACTGATTTGTCTTCATATAACATAATATGGATTTAGTCATATAATTAGATGATATTTATTTTTTCCCACATCTCTTTCCATGGATGGAACCATTATATTTAACCTTATTCCATTTCTCTAATCCATAGATATACCATTATAAAGGAGTAAAAAAATATTAATATCTAATTTCATCCACCTTAGAATGAAAATATAAATTTTTATTTGGATCATTTTGTGAGAAGATTCTTTTTACCACACAATATTTATTAACACCAATATGTTTTATCATGGGAACAATTTCAATATATCATTTCATAGGGAGTAAAAAAAACTATACCATTCCCCATTAAGGTTATTTATAAAGAATATATGGTACTAAGAAAGTGAACCTAGCGTTTTAAACCTATCATTACATGATTTTAATAATAATTAATAATCAAATTACAAGCCAGGGATCATCAAGTCTAGTGTTTTCGAAGACTATGTATCTAAAACGTAAAACATCTAGCTAAATAAAATATTTTTTTAATCATGCGTTTAGAGCCTCCAACTTCCTTTGAGACCTTACATTTGTAGAGGATAACTTGGTGATAACATAAACACATGGATGAGATAAAAATCATTATAAGGGAATAAACATTAAAATAAATCTTAACACATGGGTTAGAAGACATAACATAAATATATATAAATGCATGGATCATGATTTCACATAACAAATCCTAACATATATAACATGGGATCATATAATCATCGAATTATAACACTGTGGAATAAACAAAAAACCTAAATTTAGATTGATTCAATTCCCGTTGCACATATGAGATCACGAGTTTAGGATCATTCCTCATAGAGTTTCACGAGTCTAGGCTAACCACGAAGATTGTTGCACATAGGGAACGAGTCAGGGATAACCACCAAGACCATTATAAATAAATTATCATGAGATTAAAAATTAACCAATGCATTGAAGGTCAATATAGTCACACCCATCATTATAATTTCAATAATATTCTTTCCACAAAAAGAATCATACATATTTAATAAAAAAACATAAGGGTTACCCATTGAAAGAATTGGGTTTCATAATCATGTAAAAAACATACTAAATGGGTGTACCATAAAAGTGTCCATTAAAGAGAGGAACTAAATAATAAATGGAAAATAATAAAGGAATATAGGAAAATATAATGATTAGTGATGTCAAACTAAATTGAAAATAGTGTTTACGAATAATTATAAATAATAAATTTTAGTACACTTTAATGGAAAACATTCAAGATTACTTAAAAAGGAAAAAGAATGCATTTTTTTAAAAAAATAATTGAACCAAGTAATATCCATAAAATAAAGTCATTGATTTTATAAAAACATGGTTTATTAAATCATATTACTGATCACAGATGAAAATGGGCAATAATTCATGAAGTCCCCTTAAATCAGGCATGCTTATCGAGAAGAATTGAGTAGGAAACCATTGAAAAACATGTATATCTTGGATATACAACATTTGTAACATATAAATAGCATTTATAATATTAAAATAAAAATAAAATATAATTTAATTTGGGTAATAAGATTAAGAGAGTTAGCTGAATGAATAGTGTATGTACTGGTAGAATCACTTAACTTTAGTCTGATGGTATTTATCACTTGATCTCAATGTCCTGAATAATAAAATTAGATTCATTAATTAATAACTCAAAAAAAATTTATCCTTTTATTTGGTTTATTATATATTCATTAAAATCATGTATGTACTTTCATTTGGGTTAAGATATTCATTTTCAATGTTTGGGAGCATTGATTTTTGTGGTTTTCATTGTTAGTTTACTTGTATATGTTTATAGAAAATAATGTATAATGAGGGTAGTTGTACATATCTGAACTTATAAGTTATTAAAGAACTAATAGAATATTTAAATACCATTTATTCCGAAATTATAAAATTTTCATTAGATAAATTAGTAATGGTAATTGTTTACATTGATTTAGCATTTTTTATCACAAAAAACTCATTTTGTTTTAAATATCAATGTCATGCAAAAAAAATGATTCCAAAAAAATACATAATATATATTACATATATTATAGTCTGGTTAATCCATAAAAATGGTTCCATGATCATCCTTGAAGATGCATTTAAATGATTGAAAACCATCATCATTGAAGGTGGTAAATAGGCACCTCATGGATGATGTTTTCATTTTTAATTAAATAGAGAGTGTAGAAGACAATTGATGAATAATTATATAATAAAACCAATAAATTTATATTATATGTAATATAATTTATTTTTCATTCCATTTGGATAAGGAGAGGTCATGTGAGAATAAGAAATGAAAGGAATATTAAAAATAAAAGGAAAGGAAATGGGAGAGGGTTTTATCTCTTGATTCCTTCTACTTCAGAACCTCCATAGGGAATTGGTTTTCATCCTTTATTAATACCAAAATATATTGAAAATTAGAAAGAGGTTTGGGAATATAATTGGGTATAATTTAATAAAAACATCTAAATTCAAGGGAGGTTTGAGCACAAGAGGTTGTTCATGGTGTTTTTTTAGTGTAGGAGAGAGTGATTTTTATTATTTAAATCATTATTTAATTATTTTGTTCAAGAAAATAAATATTTTTGATTATTGAGATAAAATATAGTAACATGGGAATGTTATTTGGAGATAATTATGTTACATAAACACTAAATCACCTATTAATCAATAATTAAAGTATTCATCATTTAACATAAATTATAATATTTTACTATTCAAAAAAATTTAAGTATTTTAGAAAAATCCCAAAAAATCACCCAAACAATTTCAATACATTTATATTTAAAACATGATATCCATATTATGAAAATAGTTTCTAAATATGACTATGAAATTTTTTAAATAAAATCTTCATTTACTTGGAGAGTAAAAATTTTAAATTTAAAACGGATTCTCTAACACTTTGAAAAGTTAATTAATGTCTCATAAAATAATATAATATTCATGAAACATAAAAATATTAATTTATGAATAATTTTGTTGAAAATAAATTATATTTTAAATTATTAATTAATCAAATAATTATAACTAAATATTTATAACCTATAAAAATACACACACTAAATTAATAATTTTTAAAATATTTATTTACATATACAATAATATAATTATATCATATTACCATTTATGACATGCTTAATTTTATTTATAATTTCATAGGTACTTTTACTTTTAATTTGGTAATATTACTATTCATAAATTTAAATTTACCATTAATAAAGGTAACATTACTTTCTTAAAGGGTCATGTTACTATTCACCCAAAAATAATGTTGTTCCTATCAAAATATAAATATCTTACTTATCGCAACCATGTATGTCCATTTTTAAAAATTAAATTCATAGTAGTGGAAAAATAATTTTTAACATAGAGGTTATAACTATATCCCTTAAATATTTATAATAAAAAATTATTGTTTAAGAGAGACACAATATTTTCTGAATTACATTCTATATTAATTTTTTTTAAATGCTTGGGGTGTTACATTCTTACCCACTAATGAAATTTCACCATCAAATTTTAATTTTACAAACATAGTTGAAAACACATGAGGGTACTTTTTATATTTCAAAATAATTTATAGAAAAAAAATTATGTAGTCTTGAATACAAAGCTAATTAATATATAAAAAAGGAAACTTTTAATATAGAAGGATAAACAAGTAATGGAAAATTATATACTAACTTGTGCTTAAATTGTTTTGAATCTAGATTTTTCATGATATGTTTACTAGTATGTCCATTTTTTATGTTCCCTTATTAATGGATAGTATGGATATTATGAATTTAAAAAGGTATATCCCCCAGGAGTGACAAAATTGGTGTGCAGTAAGACTTGTTGTCATGTACTAAGTTACACCGTGTCAAGTCCAAAACACATTTTCACTGTTGCCAATCCTGGGTACATATGTAACCAAATTACATCGACATTTTGAATCTATATATCTATTTATTTTCATAGTAAACCACCTAAAATATACTGAAACAAATTTGTGTATGTTTTATCATAATTTATCTTATCCCTATGTTTCTTTCTAAATTAATTATTCATAGTCTCAAAAAAATAACTAAACTTATCTTTTTATACCAACAATAGTGACCCAAGACTTTTAAAAATATCCTTACATAATTTTATGCATAAATAAAAATCAAATAACCACCCATGATTCGTAAAATCAGGTGTCTTGGATGACAAGTTAAATAAAACATAAATCATAAAACATGGGACTAAAGAATCTTTTTTATTAATCATCAATTAAGAGATACTAACTTACTATGAGCCCATAAATATTCATAGGAATACCGTGTGATAACATAAAAAAGGGAAGATAAGAAAATCCAAGAAAGGGAATAAAAATTATAATAAATAATATCACATGTGTTATGAGGCATAACATAAATATATATAAAGGAACAGAGCATGATTAAACATAAAGAATAACAACAGTTATAACATGAGATCACATAAGAATTGAATCATATTAATGTTTCAGAAACATAGAACATGAAATTATCATGATTCATGGCTCAATTCATATAGGGGAGCACAAGTCAAGGCTTACTGCTCAAAGTGGAGCACGAGTCAAGGCTCCCCACCAAGACTGTTGCATGTGGAGCATGAGTCAAGGCTAACCACAAATACTGTTGCATATAACCTCTATTTTGACTAAACATTACCCAATTAATTTGAAATAAATAATGGTTCACCCATCATAACATTTTCATTAATATTATATCCAAATGAATAATTGCACATATTTAATTAAACATAAATATAAGGGTTACATTTGGAAGGAATTGGGTATCATAATCATGTCAAAAGCCTAATAAATGGGTTTATCCTAAAAGTGTCCTTGAAATAAAACAATTAAATAAAAAATTTACATAAATAATGTAATCTAGGCATATATATTTATTAGTTATGTCAAACTAAATTTAAAAGTGTGTTTAAGAAACTTTAGAAATAAAACATTTTAATATGGTTTAAGGGGAAACTTTCAAGATTCATTAAAATGGAAAAGGAATAATAATTTTAATAAATACATAATTTAAATAAAGTATGTTTCATTGTGAAATGAGTTATTTTATAAAAATAATGTTTTATTAAATTAATCTATGATGAACACTTTAAAATGCGTAAAAATTCGAAAATTCCCTTAAATCGGGCTTTTAACAGGAAGAATGGTGTATGGATACTTTTTAAAACATGCATATCTTAGAAAAATATGGATGAATCGATATGGATAAATTATTTTAGAACATATAAACATAATTTATAATATCTAATAAAATATAATTTACTTTGGGTAGAGATATAGGGAGAGATTAACCCTAAGGAATAACAGAGGTTTGGGTAGAATCTTTTACCTTATATCTGAAGGTGTTCTTCAGTTGATCTTAATATTTGGAATAATAGATTTAAATTGATTAATTATTAATTAAATAACTATTTATACATTTATTTTCTTTATTATTACTTTATTATGTTTAGTTATGGTCATTTTGATTCATTAGAGATTCATTTTCATTATTTGGGAGCGTTAGTTTCCTTTGTTTTCATCATTGATTGACTTGTATAAGTGAATTCAATATCATGTAGAATTAGTATAGTTTTTGAAAAAAAATCATATATGTTACAAAATAAATTTTATAATATTAAAATACCTTTTTCCATAACTTATGATTATTCATTTGATAAATCATTAATGATAGTCATTCAGATTGATTTAGCATTTTTTGATCAAATCGAACTTATTTTGTTTTATAAACTAATATCATGCATAAAAATGATTATAAACTATTAAATGTGATATAAAAATTAAATTATAATATTTTAATATAATAAAAATGGTTTCGTGACCATCTATGTATATGTAGTTGACATATTAAAGCACCTCATCCGCAAAGGTCGTAAATCAGCACCTCATAAAGGATATTTTCATTCATAATGTAAAATTAATAAGAGAAGGTAATTGTGGAATAATTATTCCATAAACATGATAAAATTAGATTATATTTAACATAATATATATTTATTTTCAGTTGGATCAGTGTAGGTGAGGAGTGAAATGGGAAATAAAACATCTTGAATTGAAATTGAAAGAAAATGGATGAGGGTTTACCTAATCATTTCTTCTTCTTGGAAACCCACTTAGGGAAATGGTTTTCTTATTTTATTATTAAAAAATTATCTTTGTTGTGGTTAATATATTTTTAATGTTTAAAGGATATAATTTTTACACATCTCAAGGATGGAGAGGTATGATGATATGTGGGGGTGAGGGGTGGTATTTATAGTGGAGGAGGTGGAGTCTTTTGAATATTTTAATCATTATTTTATTAATTTTCTCAATAATAGATGTAGTGTTAATTATTGAAACTAATTATAGTAACATGAACTTCTGAGTTAGTTATATTTAAATTACATCCTCATGACATCACCTATGACTCCATAATTCAAGAATTCACCATATATTATAAGTTATTGTATTTTCAATTCACAAAAAGTTCATGTATATTAGAAAAATCCCAAAAAATCACCCTTTATATTTAATGACAAGTAGTATCCAAAAATTAACTACACTTCTTGAATGAAAATATCTATATGAGGATGATATATTTTTATTATAATCATCACTTACATGGAAAATAAAAATTTTAAAATTAAGTCTTCTATTCGAACACTTTGAAAAATTAATTAAGGTCTCATTAATTTATCTTATAATATAAATACATAATAATGTTCATTTATGAATACATTTTATGAAAATAAATTTTCTTTCAAATTATTAAATTAATCATAAAATATAGGGAAATATTTATGACTTATAAAAATACTAACACTTAATTAATATATTTTAAAATATTTATTTACTTATTCTATGATATAATTACATCATGTAAGTATTTATAATATGAATAAATTTAATTTTTACTTTAATAGGTTAGGTTAAAATTCATTTGGCCATACTACTACTCATAAGGGATGTATTACTATTAATAAGGGAAAAATTACTATTCCAACGGGTCAAGTTACTATTCACCGTCAAAATCAAGTTGATCTTATTAGACTCTAAATATATTTCTAATCACAACAATTTATGTCCATTTTTCGAAGGTAAATTCATATAAGAGGAATGTTTTTTAATGGTCAGGTTATTAATATATCTGTTAAATAATTATAATAACAATGTGTTGTTTCATAATGTCTTAGTATTGCGTGTAATAATATCTATGTTAAATTTATTTGTAAATGATTTGGGTGTCAAAAATAATTCTTATCATGATAACATTTTCCTTATATCTTAGTATGTGACTTTATTTGGGCATGATATCTTTGACTTTAAGAAACAAGTCACATTTATGATAATCAAATAAAAATAGAATCATCAGGAACAATTATATTCATATCTTAAGGCATTAAAATATCATCCAGATAATATGTTCATTGGTAAATGATGGTGAACAAGAAATATAATTTTGTTCAATGTTGTAAAATATTAAAAATTACAATGTTTTTATCAATATAGAACAAACATAAACTCCTACTATATTTTACTGAGAGCACTTTGAAACATAGCTTTGATTAATCCAATTTAGTTAATGTTCTAAAATCATTAATTGTGTACAATCATAACCCTAATATATATATATATATATATATATATATATATATTGTATGAACGATAGAGGGTAGATATGATACTAATTGTAGTATTGAATCTATCATATAGATGCACAATATATAAGAGGGGGGGTGAATTATATACTTTACAAATTCCTTAAAGAAATTTTGTATAAATAAAAATCACAACACTTCTTAGTTCTAATAACTTGCTTAATTCCAAAAATGTATTTCTGAGAATGATGTTCCGGAAATGAAACTAAAAAAAAATTTACAACAACAATGATTCTACCTTAAAGCGTATAGAATCAAATTTAATCAGAGTACAAGTATAAGGAAGTATAAAATTGTTATACTTTCCTCCAAAACCAAAACATACTTCAGAAAAACAAACTTGAAATAATACAAGAAAAAAGTATAGAAATATTTTAACCAAAAGAGTATGGTATCCAACAACCTTGGATAAAGGTCCCTCTATTTATACTTTCAAGAAAGTCTGTCATACCCAAAATTAGGTCAGCCTTCAATCTGAAGATTTGTATCTGTCTTGTAATCCTCGCAAGCCCTTGATTTGTATGAAAATCAGCACCTATGAATTTACAACCTGAAGTATCCAATTTAAGGAAATCACACATCTGCACGAAGCAATTCTGCATGACCAAAAGTTTGAACAATCTGTTCAAACTTTATGCACGAAGCCTGAGAGTTTATAAGAGCCTCCCTCTCTAGAAAACACTTCAACTGAATATAATCTCTAGAATCATAGAACTGTGTAGATCATGTTCAAATGTGATCCTATTTATAGGTTCAACTTCAATAGTGAACTCCGTCCTCTAACATTCATATTTTTCCTTGAATTTTGGAGGGACCGGTACATGTGTCACTCAAACAATGGTTATACAGTAACTGAATGAACGACATCATTTTATAACCAAAACATGAATAATCAAAAATATGGTTGCTTAACCAAATTCATTTTTCGGAATGTATGGAAAAAAAATAATGGTTCAGAGTCTAACCAAAAAACCATTCGGTGTCTCTAACATGTAGATATTCGGATTCTATCTCTAAAAGAATTTGGAACCTGAAATCTATAGAATTTCGGAGTCTAAATTTCAAGGAAATTATGATTCGTGAATTTAGTAGAATTCGGAGTCTGAACATACAATGTTCGATGTCTGAATTCATAATAATTCCGAGTTTGAACTTACACTGTTCAGTGTTTGAATTCACAAGAATTCAGAGTTGGAACGTATAGTGTTTGGTGTCTGAATTTATAAGAATTCAGAGTTTGATCTTACAATGTTCTGTGTCAAAATTCATACGAATTTAGAGTCTGAACATACAAATTTTGGTGTCTGAATTCAAAAGAAGTTGGAGTCTGAATTGAGAAAGTTTGGAGTCTGAATTTAGAGACTTTAGAGTCTGAACTGAGAAAGTTCAAAGTCTAAATTAAGAGAGTTCAGAGTCTGAACTGAGAACGATCGGAGTCTGGATTCAGGGAGTTTAGAGCCTAAATTGTGATCCTGAAAGCAGAATTCTCTATATCTATGTATTTAAAGGATTATGAGGTTTTAGATATGAAACTAACTTTTTCACATAAATAAAATATGAACAATGAAAAAAATATAATGATAAAGTTTCATTTGGGAAGGGAAAATTTATTTATCAAGGGAAATCTTGGAGACAAATTAAATTTTTCATTATGATAGGGTGTTTGAGATTTTCATGGTGTTTGTGATTTTCAAAACATGAAATAATTTAGAAGTAATAAGGAAATATTATTGACTCAACAATCTCCCCAAACATGATGGAATAGAAAATTCATAAGGAAAACTTATTGACTCAAAAATCTCCCCCTTTTTGGAAAGCACAAACATCCATACGGAAAAGAGAAAAACAATATAAGGACATAAGAGTTTTATGGACTTGAAAATAAAACTTATATACCTTTACACATGAGTAATAATGAATACAACTAACTCCCCCTTAGGATTTGGAAACTCTAAGGATCATATTCTTGATTTCAGGATTGATACTTTTGTTATTTTATTGCATACAAAAAACATCTTGGTTAAGAACTCCCTCTTAGATAAACTCCCCCATACTTAGGAAAATTTATTATTTTACTTTTTATTCTTTTTCATTCCTTTATTTTTCATTCCATTCTCCCTCTTTGTGATTTTCAAAAAGGAATAAAGGGAATGTAAAAGGAAATGTGGTACCTAAAATATTTGTACAGGACAGACAGAATATAGGAAGAGCAACCAAATTTTTTTATTATGATTGAAAAAATTTCTACATGGACAGAATACACCAAACGATCATAATTGAAAAATTTTATCCTTCTTCATCCTTTGGAATAAACTTCTTTACTATAGTTTTGAGATTCTTCAGCTCCTTGTGATCTTCCTTTGCTCTTTTAATTAGTTTATCCTGATCCATGTGTTTCTTCTCTAAGGCTTTGATTCTTTCTTCCTAAGCCTTGAGAGATTCTTACCACCACTTCAGAAGTTCTTCTTGCATGGAAAAAATTTCTTCATGTTCGATTATCATATCTCTTTCTCTCTTCATGATTAAGGAAACTAAATACAAATTTCCATTCAGATATTTTACTTCTTGAATTCAAGAATTCTGCTCTAGAGTTAGGTTCTCCTCAAAACAGTTTGTATGTTTCTTGATCTTACTATCTTCGGTGTCAAATGCATCCTTGACACATTCTTTAAACTCATCAAAAATTCACATATCTTCTATGGTATTTTAGACCATCTGGTCATCTTCTTGCAAGACCTTCTGTGAGATTTGTAATTTATGAAGAAGGATTTAAAATATGCCTCAAGCATAACACATTTATCCAACACCATGGATACTGAATCTGATTTATGATTTGAGTATTGTTGAAGAATTTGGGATATTGATTCAATGGTTAGAAATATTGGAATGGTGCCAACACGATTCTTTAATTTCTGAACCACAAAATCATTTCCCAAAGATGATGATTCCGAATCAAAATATTTACTTGGTGAGGATTATTTATCATTCTCAATAGCTTTACTCTTTTAAGATCCTCTAGAATCTTTCTTCTTAATCATAGCCTTGGTGGGTGTATCAACTTCCACTTGTTTTCTTTTATAATCCTTCATAATGGGTTCCTCCGGGTCAGGAGAATCGTATTCACTATCAGACAACTGAACAATTTTGCCTTCATCTACTTCTTCTTTCTCTGCTCTTACCTCGGCTTCCTCTAGATGAATGAAATCCCTATTGATGATTTCTTCTCCAGATGGTTTATTTACTTCATCATCATACTTCCCTTCGTCCTTTCTAGGCATAGCAAGCCTTAATTATTCGGCTTGAGAAGTTAGGATTGATAGTTTTTCTAAAGGCCTCTCCTATTCTTGAAACTCCACAACTTGCCTTATCAGATCATCGGTATCTCCACTCCCATCTTCTTCAACTTCTTCTTCAACTGTTTCTTCATCTACATTTTCATGGGCTTCTATCACTTGTACTTTTTCTGGAGTCACATTTTTCTTTCCTGGAGTATCAGGTAATGCTTCTATTAAGAAAGATTATGGTACTAGAATTTTCTTGGATTCTTTCTCAACACCCTTCATAAGAGATTGCACAATCTCTGATTCAGATAACTTATTGTTTTTTTATTTTCATTTTCAAGCTCCTCAATATCCTCTACTATATTTTCTTTAAATCCCTTTGTTTCAGCAAGGTCCAGGCCAATACTAGGCTGCCCTTCCTTCTAATTATTCTTATCTTCCCTCGATTTAGCTACAACTTCATCCAGATGGGATTTTTGTTTCTTTGGCTTCAGAGGTGCAGATTAAGTTTCCTTAACCGTAAGATTTTTTTCTTTCTGTTATACTTTCTTCAATTTCTTCCTCTTTCCTCCCTTCTTAGAGGTCTCAACCACATCTGGCTTCTTAGAAATAGCTTCCACTTCATCCACAAGGAAGTCATAATATTCTTCAGATTCTTTAGAAAATTCTATAGTCATCCTTCTTAAGGTGTCATCACTTACCAGCATGAAATTTCAATTCAATGGCTTATAACTACATGGTATTTTGAATGACTCTAAACATCGAACAATTATCTTTGAGATAATGGCTAGATACATGATTATCTGAGCCTTCAGATTTCCATTCGTTGTATTCGCGATCATAATCAGAGTATGCTTATCCATGTTAATCTTCCATAGATTAACCAAGAAATAACGAATATACATATGACTTTTCATCATGGTATCCTTGTCCCATTTTCTCGGAATGATGAATCCTTATTCCCATAATTCTAGAGCCAAGAAATTTGTAGATAGATGAAACATTTTCAGAGTATTAACATCTGTAAGACCGCGGAAATCCATATCCTTCACCTTAACAAAGCTTCCTTCGACATCTAGCAGCTTATGTGAGAAGAACTCGACCTCACCCTCATAAAGAACTCCAATAAAATTGTCTGCCATGGACTAAGATAGGGAGTAAGTCATCCCATAGCTCTTGAAGGAGGATTTTTCATTTCCTTTTCCTTTAAAAAAATGTTTAGTCATAGAATTCAACTTACAAGTCCGGATATACCAAATCCTGAGCTCCTGTTTTTGATACGGAAACACTCTCCCATCCATTCATCTTGATGTTATTTGATATTATAGAATCATACTTAGTAAAAAAATTAGATGTACCAAACTTTCCCTATAAATCATCTATTCCGAAATTGGCTTGAAAGTTGACATATCTTTCAAATATGAGACATCGACAGATATTTGGAGTTTAGGAAACCTGAAAATTTTGGAACCAGCTTTTGTAGGGCGGGGGCCAGTCCTTCAGCACGCAAGAGCATTGAGGTCGATGTGGGATGACCACATGGGGTCCTTTATATAGTCATTTTTAGTGATGGTTAAACTTACATACTTAATCGAATAGTTTGAGAACCTTCTGATCAGATCTGACATTTGAAATGATAGTTAGAAGAAAATCTTGGTAGGATCTGACCTTTTGAGGCTTTTAATACAAACATTAGGATTTATGAAAAAAATAAATACGAAAAATATAAAAACATACAGAAATACCAAAAAGTTAAAGATGATTACAAAAACTTAAGAAAAGAAACATACCATTAGGATTTAAAGAAAGATTATTTGTATTAAAGAAAATTCAAGTTGAGAAACTTTAGATTCCGAAAATTTTAATTGTGAAAATTTTGAGACAACAAAAACTTCACTAGTAAAAACATTATGTACATAAATCTTTATTCTGAAAATCATCAATACGAAAATTTTGAGTACAAAAATCTTCATTACAAAAAATTATGAAAATATTCATTATGAAAATTTAGAAAATCTTCATTATGAATATTTAACTAAAAAACGAAAATCTAACTATGAATAAAAATCAATAATGAAAAATTTGGTAAATTTAACAAACAAATGTACTCCAACTATGAAAATGAGTTTATTACTATAAAGAGATTGGTTTTAATAGGATGTTAACATGAAATATTATCTTACAGTTATCATTCCAAACATTTGTTTAATGTATTCAAATCTATCGGAGGGTATTGATTTTTTGAAAATATCATCAAGTTGATCTTGTGTTCTGATAAATTGAAAAATAATATCTCCATTTTGGGTGTGATCCCTAAGATTTTGATGCCTAATATATACATGTTTTGCACCAGAGTGATGTGTAAGTTATTTTTTTAAGGCAATGACACTAGTATTATCACACAAAATTTTTGTTTTGGTAAAACTCATACCATAGTCTATGAGTGTGTGTTGCATCCACAACAAATGAGTACAATAACTTCCAACTACTACATATTCAGCTTCAGTAGAGGAAAGTGCTACTAGGTGTTGATTTTTTTCTTGAACAAGAATCTAATGAATCTCCTAAGAAATGATAAGTTCATAATGTACTTTTCTATCAATTTTACAACCACCAAAATCAGCATCCAATTAACTTTTTAAAACAAAATCATTTCGAGAAGAGTAAAAGAGTCCTAGATCTTTGGTTCCATTTAATTAGAGAAAATTTCTTTTCACTACCTTTAAATGAGATTCCATATAATTATATTGAAATCTTGAAAATAAACATACTAAAAATATTAAGTCTGGATGACTAGCTATCAAGTAAGGTAAACTTCCTATAATACCTTTAAAAGATGTTTGATCTACTGGTTTCCCAGCTTCATCAAGATCAAGTAAATTTGAGGTACCAATGTGAGTACTCATACTCTTAGTGTTTTCATATCAATCTTTTTTTAGTAGATATTTAATATACTTATATTAGAATATATAGATTCCTTCTAGTTTTTTAGAAACATGAAAACCAATGAAAAATGTTATCTCACCCATCATACCCATTGCAAACTCATATTTCATTAGATCTGTAAAGGAATCAGTTATAGATTTCTGAGTTGAACAAAATATAATGTCATCAACATAAATTTGAACAATCAAAACATTTTTCTTATCTTTCTTTATAAAAATTGTTGGATTAGAATTTCCCTTAACATATTTATTTTGAATAAAAAATACAGTAAGTCTATCATACCAGGCTCAAGGGGCTTTCTTAAGTCCATATAAACCCTTGGTATGTTTAAAAACATGTTCAAGATGTTTTGTATATTCAAAACTAGGAGGTTGTTCAACAAAAACATTCTCTTGAACATAACCATTATGGAAAAAAACATTTAACATCCATCTAGAAAATTTTTAAATTGAAGAATGCTACAAAGTCAAGTAGAATACGAATAGATTCATGTCTAGATAGTGGAGCAAAGGTTTCTTCATAGTCTATTTTTTCTTGTTGATTATCGCCTTTTTCAACTAATCTAGCTTTATTTCTAAATATGAGTCCATTTTCATCACAATTATTTCTGAAGACCCATTTTACTCCAATGACAGAAGTTTTCGTAGGTCTTTCAACCAAGGTCCTGACATTATTCTTTTCAAATTCATTTATCACATCCTGCATAGATGTTATCCAATCATCATAACCTAAAGCTTAATCAGTGCTTTTTTTTCTAATTGGGAAAGATATTCTATATTTTCTACTTCATTTCTTAAGGAACATCTAGTACTTACTGGTTGATTTACTTCACCAATGATACTATCACTGGGATGATTCTTTAGAAACATTGGATTTAGATTTTGTAAAATCTGTTATCAATAAAGGGTAGGAAGTCTTCTAGGGTAAATGCTTCAGAAATATTTTCAAGAACATTTTTCTTATCCGAAGGATGTTCTATCAAAGGTTGATAATTAGTTTTTGAAAACACATCCAAAGAGTTAGGTTGAGGTTGTTTAAAAACAAAAGGATCAGTTTCATCAAATTTTAAATATACTGTTTCTTCAATGGTACAAGTGTTTTAATTGAAAACTCTATAAGCCTTAGAAGTTGTGGAGTAGCCTAAGAAAATTCCCTCATTAGATTTTGTTGCGAATTTTGGCTGATTATATTTTGTATTTAGAATGAATAGTTTTCAACTAAAAAACTAGAAGTGGGAATGTCTAGGATTTTAACAATTCCATAAATCATATGGTATTTTTTTAATAAAAGGTCTAATCAAAACCCCATTTATAGTATAACAGGAATTACTTACAGCTTCAGCACAAAAATGATTGTAAACTGAAATTTCACTCCACATGGTTCTTGTTATATCCTGAAGAATTTTATTTTTTCTTTCAACAACACCATTTTGTTGTGGTGTTCTGGGTGCTGAGAAATTATGAGTAATTCCTTTTCTACTACATAATGTTTCAAAATCTGAATTTTGAAATTCTCCTCCATGATCACTATTAATAGTTATCAAAGGCAGGTTTTCTCATTTTTAACATGAGATCCAAATGTTTTGAAATAAGAAAAAGCATCAGATTTTTTTCTAGAAAATAGACCCATATAAATCTAGATTATTCATCAACTATAACAAACACATAATATTTTCTTCCAATTCTTATAGTTTGTGTTGGACCAAAAAGATTTATATTCTCTAACTGTAATGCATCCGTGGTAGAGACTTCACCGACTAATTTAAAACTTGATTTATGTTTCTTTCCATATTGACAATGATCACAGACTTTTGAAGAATAAAATCTGAACTCCAGTAGATACATAACTAATGTTTTCTTGGAGATTTTTCATAGGTTCATAAGGTTACTATGTCCTAACCATCTATTTCAAAACCAAGAATGATCTTCTATTGCATTAAGGAAAGGTAGGTATAGGCTCCGAAGGTCTTCTAAGTCTAGTGTGTATTCATTCTATTTCCTATTGGCATAAAAAAATAAACTCTTCCTTGAAATTGTGTAGTAAGAACTTCTCATTCCTAAAATTCTCAAGGTAACCTTCATCCATGGTCTGCCATGGATCTCAAGCTGCAGATCTCGTATATCTGGGGTTTTAGGGACTAGAAACTTGTCCCTATCGGGAGTGGACATTTTCAAATCCTCCTTAGCTCGCAGGATGAGGTGGATCATGTCTGGAAGCTTGGAAACGTCCATTTGAATCCAGGGTTCCTTCGCTTATCTGAATGGGATTTCACGTTCAACCCGCATACTCATAGAAATACGACAGCGCAGATCTGGGTTAGATTCCACGGGTTGAACTTCTTCTTCTGGCACCCTAAGATCTTATGCGATATTGCCTCATGCATCAGCAACCCTCTTATGATTGACCGTCGAACACGGAATGCAGAAATCGGACTGTACGCGTGGGTGTTGGTCAAGGTCAATTTGGAGCATAAGATGCCAGATTCTGTGACCTTCAATGCCAATGAATATAAAATTGAGGTACAATTGGCATATGAACACAATCCACATTTCTGTGATCTATGACAAATTGTGGGGAATTCTCTTATGAACATCTGCATCATGAAGAGCCAAGTGAAAAACCAGGATGAGCCGTCGAAGGCTGATGACTGGACTCTGGTCCGTAGAAAGAAGAAACCTTCGGTTGAATCCTCCAATAAGACTGATGTCCCCCAGAAAAACAATGTGAAATTCATGAAAAAATCAACCCAATTGGGAGAGACCTATGGTGTCAAGTGGTAAGATATGGTGCAGGAGGAGGAATCTGAAGCTTTTGATATCAATTTAATGGATGATATTGAAACCATGGTGCTGGCCATCCTCGAGCAGTCGAACATGGAACCTAATCCCCTCGACTTGAGCCACCCTGTTTATTTGTGCGATGGATAGAAGTAAGAGACTTGTATTCAAGTGTAAGCAGCTGTGGATGCAGGTAAGTAGATACTGGCGGTTGTAGGAAACACCTCATCTCCCACTTGCTATGATAATAAAGATATTCCTACAACAGTGAGTTTATAACCCACTGCCAAGGATGTTGTATGCTCACATGGGAAACATGGCCGACCTGATCAGCCTCAGTCTCTATCAAAGGATACCCATTTGATTCATAACATGGAGACTAACTCTACCAAAAACACTAATGACTTCCCAGATCTAGTTCTGTCTGCCAATGAAATGCATACCACCTCCAAGGTGCCATGCTTAAACGATCAGACAGTGGCAGTGGGCCCTATGGGCACTGTGACTGTCTCCACCAACACCTCTGAAATTCTCATACCTGAATCACCTCTAAAAGATTTCTCAATGACCCTGCATGGGTCCACAACCTCATTGGAGAAAAATCAGGATGATGTTATTAAAAATGAATCTAATATCTCTACTGCTTCTTCCAAGAATAAACCGGGAAAACAATCCAGCCCAATATCCTCTCAGGGACCCAGAAGGTCAATAAGGAAAAAGGGCTCTGATGGATCAAAAAAAGGGAGTTCTAACTCCAAACACAGGTTCAAATGAATTTTTTATTTTGGAATTGTCAGGGTATAGAAAACTATGACACTTTTATTGTTCTTAATAGAATTTTCTTGACCCATAAACCAAAATTATTTTCTATTGCTGAGCCAAAAAATAATTTTTCTTCGAAATGTTTACACCTGTGCCCTTTTGGTTACAACTTCCTTGGCGCGTGCAAGGAAGGATATTCTACTGAAACTCTTTGGATTTTCTATCACTATTCTTTACATTCTGTTAATATTGTTAAAACATCTGACCAACTGTTTACTTGTGAATTTTCGTCTTATGGTATTCACACTTTCTGCATGATGATATATGGTACGAATAGATATCACGAGCGAAGATCCCTTTGGAATGACCTCTTTACCCTATATAGATCTATTTAGGATTCCTGGATTGTGCTTGGTGATTTCAATCCCATTCTTCTTCCGAGTGAAAATATTGGACCGACACACTCTCTTATCTCATCTAGAGAATTTAAGCCCTCCATTGGGGATTGTGACCTTATTGAAATCAATCTCACTGGTGCTAAGTATAATTCGTATAGAAAATGACTCAATAGGGTAGTGGCTAGTAAACTCGAGAGAAAGTTTACTAATGCTGCGACCATTGATAAATAGAACTCCATTTATAGTATCACCTTACCTTGGATCAACTCTGACCATCACACCATTCTTTTCAACCCCGTCGCCACAGGAATAAAATCTCCATTCCCTTTTAAATTTAACAATGCTTAGACTGCAGACGCAGAATGTTCTACCACAAAAAAGACTTTTTGTGATGTCATGCGTCGACAAAATGATTCATTTTCTTGCATTGCTAAATTACAACTTCTGAAACAGCATCTCAAGGGTTGGTGCTTTTATAAAATGAAACAACTTGATGTAGACATCTCCTCATTGGAGAATGACCTCATTTGTATTCAATGCTCAAATACTCTTTATGATATCACTCTTGATCGTCAACCTAAAATTACTACTTCTTTGAAGCTTAACTCTCTTTTGAAGCTCAAAGACAACATGAAAAAACAAATCTTTAAAAACAAATGGCTCTCAGACGGTGATCGAAACAGTAAATTTTACAACTCCCTCCAAAGAATCTATAAAACCAGAAGGATTTTTTCTTTAATTCAAGTTGATGATATTATTCTTGACACCGAGGATGCCATTTCTAGCCATGTGGTGGATTACTTTAATAATTTGTTCAATGGTCCGGAGGTTGGAAAGAGTCTTCTCCCTGACATCATCCCAAATATAGTCACTGCTGAGGACAATGATCACCTTTTAAGCATACCTATGGATCATGAAATTAAGGACACCGTGTTTAGTCTCAAAACATATAGTCCCCCGGGAACTGATGGTTTCATCAAAGGATTATTCCAAAATTATTGGGATCTCATTCATGTGGATGTTTGTAAACTGGTTAAATATTTTTTTCTCCAATGGTGTTCTCCCTCATGGGATAAATGATCAATTTGTTACTCTTATTCCTAAAGTGGACAATACTTCTGAGATCCACCATTTTCGGCCTATTTCTCTCATCAACACCCTCTATAAAATTATCACTAAACTCATTGCTAACAGACTCACCTCTATTGCTAATAAAATTGTGTCTTGGAACCAATTTGGCTTTATCAAAGGAAGAACAATTCAAGATTGTATTTTCCTTGCTTCGGAATGCACGAATTTGCTGAATAAGGTTACTAGAGGAGGCAATGTGGTAATCAAATTAGAAATTTGGAAAGCTTTTGACACCATGGACTGGGGTTTTATTTTAAATGTGCTCGAAGGCTTTGGGTTCAACGATACTTTTACTTCCATGACCCGCACCTTACTTAATTCAGCTTCAATTTCTGTTCATGTCAATGGGACCCCGAAAATCTTCTTTAAATGCACCAAGGGAGTTAGGCAAGGTGATCCTTTTTCTGCCATCCTTTTTTCTATTTCTGAAGACTATCTATGTAGACTTATTACGAACCTTGAGAATCAAAACAAGATTAATTCCATTCCGGCTTCTAGAAATTTATATGTTCCTACCCATCTTTTATATGTTGATGATATTATTTTATTTTTAAAGGGTGATAAAAGGAACATCCAAAACCAAAAAAGTGCCCTGGCTCATTATGAAGACATTTCGGGTCAAGCAATAAGTTGGAAGAAATCCTTTGTATTTTTTGGGAAGAACTTTTCCCCCACTAGAAAAAGTAACATCATTAATTATTTAGGAATCAAAGAAAGATTTTTTCCTTTCACATACCTGGGTGTTCCCATATTTTGGGGAAGACCAAAATCCAGCACTTTTTACAACATTGTTGATCAAATTACCAATCAAAATTCAGCTTGGAAGGGTAAATCTCTTTCTATGGATGGAAGAATTTGTCTTGTTAAATCTATGGTGGTCTCCAAGATGGTTTACTCGATGATGGTTTATAATTGGACTACCATCCTTCTCAAGAAAATCAATTCCTATTTTAAAATTTTGTTTGGTCTGGTAGTACGATTGAAAGAAAACTTGTCACTATTCATTGGGTCAGTTGTTGCAAACCATTGGACAAGGGTGGTCTTGGTATTAAGAACTTTAAGCTTTTCAATGAATCTATTCAAACGAAGTTGACTTGGAATCTGATTCATAACAACTCTGATTCTCTGGACTTCCTCAAGAAAAGATTTGTTACCAAGCTTCGAAATGGAAAATTAGGTCACATCACCTCTTCCATATGTCCCTCCATTAGAAATTATTTTCTTAATATCATGGATAACTCTAGATGGACAGTTATTGCTAATTCATCTTTGAATTTTTGGATGGACAACTGGACTAGTGTCCCCTTAATCTCGATGTTGATGTCCACCACTTCTCCTAGCAACACCAACTCCACTATCAGGGATGTTATTAACTCTTGAAACATCTCCCTTCCAAATAACATCAGTCACATCATTGACAACTATCCTTTTTCTAACATGGATGATTTCCTCATTTGGGAACCATATTTTTATGGAGTCCTTGACTAAAAACGTTTCTAGAAAAACAATTTCAACAATTCTGTTTCTAATTTTGTTTGGTTGAAAGCCTTTAGTAAACATTGGATCAAGCCCTCAAGACTTACTCTTATTTGGTGTTTTGCCCATAATAGGGTCCCCACCGATGTGTGCCTTCAATCCTTTGGGATTCCTATTTTCTCTATATGTCATATGTGCAATCAAAATTGTGAGGATGCTAACCATTTTCTCTTTTCTTGTGCTACAGATGAAGCTCTTTGGATTTTCACATTTGACATTTTTGGTTGATGATGGTGTATTCCCACTACTATCAACTCCCAATTGCAGCTCTGTGTTAATTGGGACTCTTCAAATCAAATCAAGAATCTTTTTTTGTCTGTAGTGGAAGAACTACTACATTTGATCTGGTATGACATAAATAACTTCATTCATAATAATTGCACTTTCAGTCTCAATACAGGTAAAACGCGTATTCTCATTTCCATCAAGGATGCTGCTTCTCTTCAGAAAGATCATTGTGACAACTCAGTTGGCGATTTTGAGATTCTTCGCCGTATTCGGATTGCGGGATCTTATAGACAACCTCGACGCACCTTTTAGGTCTTCTGTCAAGATCCACTTCTAGGATGGATAAAAGTGAATGTCAACGGCGCCTTTAGAGGAAACCCGGGTCTGGAAGGTTGTGGTAACATTTTTAGAGACTCCCTAGGTAGATGCCTTGGATTCTTCTTCGGTGGATATGGCACGACCTCAGCTTTGGAAACAGAAATGATGGGTGTTATTCATGCGGTGGACTTTTCCAAACATAAGGGTTGGCACAAGATATGGATTGAATGTAATTAAACCACTATTGTTCAAGCTATTTGGAAGGGGGTGGTTCACCTTGCATGGATGCTTACCTCTCAATGGATGAAATGCCTTGCTTCGCTCATGGACCTTGATTACATTGCCACACATGTGTTCCGTGAAGCGAACATGGTTGGTGATAGCCTTGACAACAAAAGGGTCATTCAAGATGTTACCTAGATTGATGCGTTTCCTGATGTTTTGCTCCCCTTTTATGATAAGTATTGTAATATGATTCTATCTTTCAGACTTTTGTAAAAAAAAATTATCTCCAAAAGTTACTTTTTCTCCATTTGTCTTGATAATCTTTTTAAAAAGTTCCTATTACCAGTCATATGTCGGGAACATCCACTATCTATGTACCATTTATTGTTTTGAATAATTTATTTATTTTCATAAAAATAAGAGAGTTAGTCATTTGGAATCCAAAATTTCTTTGATTCAGATTTTTTAGAGAACATAATTGTGGGTATCCACATTTGTTTAGAAAAAAAAGCTGTATGAAACCCAAGGGATTGAACATTATTTTAATTTTTTTTTTCATCCAATGCCCACAACTTTTCCATTTAGTACAAAAAGGTTCTCTAGATGGAATAAAATAGTTATTTTCAAAAAATAGGTTTTCTATGAGTATAACATACTCTAGGATTATTTCCTTCAGGTCTGATTTGAGAATACATCTTGTCCTAATTTTCTTTACCAGAAGTAAAGTTGGAAATATGTTTCTTAAGGGAAAATATTTCATATTTTAGTCTTATGACTAAATTCATATCCTCAGAAATTATTTTCTACAGTTAGATTTTTCCTCAAAAATACTTATATTTAAAATAGCATTCTTAATATCTTTAGAAAGTTTTTCTTTTTGAGAATTTACTTCCTTATGGTCTTTAGAATGTTTTTCTAGGAGCTCATCCTTATCTTAATAATCTTTTGAGAGATGTGATATCTATTTCATAAGAACATATTCTCTATTATTTTCCTTGTCTAGTTTCATGGAAATTTTATAATGTTTTTCTTATAACAACTTGGAAAATGTAGATACTTCTTCATACGAAGGTATTTATTCATTATCTAAAGATGATGTATCTTCAATATAAGTAATATCATAATAATAATAATTCTTATCAAGAGATAAATTTGTTAATTCCTCGACAGAGCATACCTTGGCCATAAGACATGTATTTGGGAACGAACTAGTAGTAATGAATCTGATATTTTTATGAGCTAATGATTCATATTCAGAAGATTTACTTCTCGAAGAGTCTCCACAACTAGAACTCCCAGTGTCATTTTCTTTGAGACTTTTCTTTTGCTTAAAATGATAGAACTTCTTCTTGTTTCTCTCTAAATTCCATTTCTTCTTAATCTTCTTTTTCAAAAGAGGGCAATCAGGTTTGATATGACCAGTTATTCTACATTCGTAACATGTAACATCCCCATCATTCTTTTCTTTGTAGTCTTCCTTCTTGAACTTATTTTGATAGTACTTATGAGCTATGATCTTTTTCATTTTTCGAGAAAGATTAGCTAAATCATTCTCATATTTTATGTATCACTAGATTCTGAATGAAAATTAACCTTCTTTGACTTTGATCTATTAACTATTTCTGGAGTTAGGGATTTCATATGATTAGAAGTAGTTTTAAAAGAAACTACTCCATTCCCATACATCTTCATAACATTATCAACATCTCTCTTCATTCTAGACTCATGATGAAGAAGAGATCCAAAAATATCATTTAAGGAAATTTGGGTGACTTTTCTGTTCTCGTCAATTGATGTCGTCTTGGATTTCCATTCATTAAGAATTATGTCAATGATTTTATCTACAAGTGACTCATCATCCAATCCTTTTTCTCCCATGGATTGTAAGCTAATCACTATGGTCATGATCCTTTTCTTGACTTTTCTTATGGGTTATCCATAAGCAATTTTGAAGCCATGATATTCATCTCTTAACATAGCTCTTCTTGTCTCTATAACATTAAAAGTTCCAAAATGTGTGACATCCAATTTCTTCCAGATACTATTTGTAGCTTCACATGAGGATATTTGACTATATATGTTCATACTCATGGAACATAGCAATGTATTTCTAACTCTGAAATTAGATTGATATTCTGAATTCTCCTGATTAGTAAAATTTATCAATTCCTTATCAGGAATATCATATTCTCCTGTCAGCATCAGGTAGTTATCAACTCCAGTGTTGATAAAAAATGTCTTCATCCTATCTCTCTAGTACTCTTAATCGTTTCTATCAAAAATATGTGGTCTGGAAGGATTTATATTGTCGATAGAACCAACATTTATTCCTACCATCTTAAAGAAAATCCTTACACACAAACTTGTCAGTAATAAAATCTTGTAAACAAGAGTAAAAATATCCTATGAAAGGAAAATAAAGAACTAGTGTATTGAAAAAAATGTGAATTCAAACTTGTGAGTTCAGAAATCTGATTATGAAAAAAAGAAGAAGATAATTTTTATTCTGAATCAAATAGTGAGATTAATTCAGATTGAACCAATACTCTGAAACAAATTGATGGATAAGTTCGGGGTATAAAGTAATCTCATCTGATACCAATTGTAGGATCGATATAGGGTAGATATGATACAAATTGTAGTATCGAATTTATGATATAGATGTTCAATATACAAAAGAGGGGAGTTAATTTTATACTTTAAATTTTCTTTAGGAAATTTTGTATAATCAAAACTCACAACAACTCTTAGTTCTACTAACATTCTTGATTTAAAAAATGTTGTTCCGAGAATGATGTTCAGGAAATTAAACTAAAAAAAGTTTACAAGAACAATGATTCTACATTAAAGAGTATAGTATCCTATTTACTTAGTGTTCATGTATAAAGAAGTATAAGATAGTTATAATTTCCACAACAACCAAAAATACTGCGGAAAAAAAACTTGAAACAATAAGAAACAAGTAAATCAATCATTGAACCCAAAAATAGTGTATCCAAAAACCTTGTATAAAGGTCCCTTGATTTATACATTCAAAAAAGTCTGTCATAAACAAACGTAGTTAAGCCATAAATCTGATGATTGGTACATGTTATGCAATCCCTACATGCCCTCGATTTGTAATGAAATTGGCACCTCTGACTCCACAACCCGATGTCTCTGATTTTAAGAAAATCACACCTCTGCAAGAAGCAATTCTGCATGATGAAAAGTTTGAACAAGAAATTCAAACTTTCTACACAATGACTAAGAGTTTATAAGAGCCTCCATATCAAAGAAAAACTTCAATAGCATATAATCTATAGAATCATAGAACTATGTGGAGCTTGTTCAAATGACCTCTTATTTATAAGTGCAGCTTCAACGGTCGACTCCCTCCTACAACAGTCTTATTTTTCCTTGAATTTCGGAGGGATCCGTATATAGGTCACTCAAACAACATTTAGATAGTAACTGAAAGAACAACATCATTTAATATCCAAAAAATGAGTATGCAAAAATATGGTTGCTTAAACAAATTCATTTTTTGGAATTTAAGGAAAAAAAATAAGGGTTAGGAATCGAACCAAAAAAACCATTCGGTGTTTATAACACATAGATATTCATATTCTGTCTCTAGAAGAATTCAGAACTTGAATTCCATAGAATTTCGGAGTCTGAATTAGAATGAAATTGTGAATCTTAAATTTAGTAGAATTTGGAGTTTGAAATTACAATGTTTGGTGTTTGAATTCATAAGAATTTGGAGTCTGAACATACAATGATCAGTGTCTAAATTCATAAGAATTCGGAGTCTGAACATAAAAAGTTTGGTCTCTAAATTCATATGAATTTGGAGTCTAGACACACAATGTTCGATGTCTGAATTCATATGAATTTGATGTATGAACTTATAATGTTCGGTGTCTGAATTCATAATAATTTTGGTGTCTGAACTGGGAAAGTTCATAGTTTGAATTCAGAGACTTCAAAATTTGAACTAAGAATGTTTGGAGTCTGAATTTAGAGAGTTTAGAGTCGGAACTGAGAATGTTCGGAGTATGGAATCAGAGAGTTTGGAGCCTGAATTTTGATCTTGAAAACAGAATTCTCTATATCTAAGTATTTAGAGGATTCCAGGGTTGTAGATATTAAAACAAAATTTTCACTTAGATAAAATATGAAAATTGAAAAATTGGTAAAGATAAAGTTTCCTTGGGGATGGAAAAATTTCCTTATCAGGGGAAATCTTGGGGAAAAATGAAATTCTTCTTAAGATAGCTTGTTTGAGATTTTCAGGATGTTTGTGATTTTCAAAACAAGATAGAATGTAAAAGTCATCAAGAAATATTATTCTCTCAAGAATCTCCCCAAACAGGAAGGAATGAAATTATCATAAGGAAACCTTATTGACCTAATATATATATATATTATTATAGAACATGGTTCTCTATGATAATAAGGTTAATTATTATCACACCATGAAAAAACAATTTACAACATTTACCATGATCTAAGAGTGACACAGTGGTAAATTTTTTATAGCAAACAAAAATAAGAAACATAACCCAATAACAAAACCTAATATTGTAATGCAGACCCTTGATTATATATTCTCATCAGATTAGTTATAATTTCTCTACACAACACTCATGATTTTAGTCAAGTTATTAAAATTACGATATTTAAATATATGATTTTATTATTACCATAAATACAATAAACTATAATTTAATCACAAAAAAATACATCATGTGGAATACTCATAATGGGTTTCCAATTCAATGTTAGTATATAAAATTTCACAGAATATATACATTCATTTAATAAATATATTAGAAAAAATGAACAGAAAAAATCATGTCTTGGTGAAAACCAAAAAATGGGTGGCCAGAGAAAAAATCGTGACTCCACAAGAGGAGAAATTAAATTTTGATTAAATTAAAAATTTATTGTACATAATAAGAATGTTTTGAAAACTATACATGATGCCACGTTTTTTCGTAAAAATTTATTCATTTTTACTAAACCTACTAGTATAAATTGAATTTTTAACAAATCCACTCTACTCTAGGAATACTTTTTTACACAATCCATATTATATGTACTATAGTATTCAATTTTAACCTATTTTATATTAGGTCATAATAATATATTCGTTTTTTATATTGTTTATATAGGTCATGAAATTATTCTAAATACATGGAAATATAAATATTTTCTTGCTCCAACACTTCTTTAACTTTCCATTTTCCTAAAAAAACATTAATCACCTAATCCATGAGTCATGATCAATCATATCCATCATGGAAATCCATAATAGATATATTAATTCTTCTGAACAAGACCACTAGATACAATTAAATGATTAATTTCCAATTAGATTCTAAGTAACCACCAAGGGGTCATTAATAGTGTTATAAGAAATATCTATATTCCCATGAAATATTTATTTACTAATGTCGTAGATATAAAACCATTATAAATTTTGACCCTATTAAACCAAAATCAATAATTTAACATTTTACTCAATCATTCTAAATATATCATTTACCGAATAATAATCTCTATAGTTCCAATATTTT
Organism: Viscum album; assembly: GCA_963277665.1. NCBI lineage: Eukaryota > Viridiplantae > Streptophyta > Magnoliopsida > Santalales > Viscaceae > Viscum > Viscum album. Next base: position 626,882,133 of record OY728165.1, read on the forward strand.
TCAAAATCCCATATATTACATGTTTTGGAATCATGATTATTATTAAATAAATATTATGTCATATAAAAAACTATTCACCTTATATATGGTAACATATTTTTATAAATAAAAAAACATTGTGTCATGTTATTTATATTAGTTTATTAATACATTATTTCATGATATTCTATATGGTCAAAAAAATGAAGTGTTTTATAATCACCTAGTTAGTAAAACAAACAAATTTATTTTATAAAACCGTATTCATAAAAAATACATTATTTCATTATCATTCAATGTATAAGGAATTATTTTTGTTGTGATAATATAATTGGAAACTGAATTCCTTAAATTATTATACTCATATTGGTCATAAAATACATAGGGTGATACCCTTCTCTTGGTCATTAAAATCATTGAATTGGGAGCCAATTATTTGAAACATATATATGGATTGATGATTATTCTATTTAATGAATTAATTTTGTTTGGATCTACTAATTGGTGAACAAAATAATTTAGATAAGATGCTTCTTTTTATACCCAAATTCATTAATTTAACATCAATACATTCTTCATAAAAAATAACTGAGACAATACAACTGCATGGTAATTTATATTCTTGAGAGTATTACCTCATCCTAAAAAATTCCAAATTATATGCTCCTCTATTTGTCAAAAACAATTTGGGTCATGATCCTCCTATTATTTTTAAAATCCCTTAAGAAGTGACTTTCACCTAGGTAACTACAATCCATGAGTCTATATCTTCATGATTTTCAAATAAAATTCCAGATTTATGTCCCACCATTTGGATATTAGATTACTTTTTTTAAATACCCACAAGATGGTTAAACATTATTTATGTTGTGATCCTCATTTGGTAAAAATTCCTTGAGATAAGATACTCGTTTTCATAGAAGCATTATTCATTTGAGATTAACCACATTGTAAAATGATTTTTATGTGAGTTCCATATTTATGTCATAACATATATTACTTTATTGATTCTTGATTTTTTAATAAATATCTATGATTCATGATCCTCCACATGGTAATCATTCCCATAAGTATATATCCCAAAATTGGTATTGATTCATCCATCCCATGGCCCGAAGGCCTTCATTTTTATTTATTTGTTGATAATTCATCTTTGAAGGGGTGAGGTGGAACCCTTAAAAGACCCACAGGCATAAGTATTACATGGAACGTAGGCCTTAGAAGAATTCATTGCTTGTAGGATTCAAAAATTATATACAACCCAGACTAACTACTTAGAACTGCTCCTCCCCAGCATCTTCATCATGAATCAACTCTCCACCTTCACATGGCTATTTGGATAGGCTATCCCATGCATGAATAGGCTTGTCTCGATGGCAGGTTCCATATTCTCTAATTATTGCCATCTGTGTAGCTTCTGCTATGGTGAACTCTTATTTCTCATCGTACGTATAGAGCAAGATACTTGTAGGTTGTATGGTTTTCATCTGCACTTAAGGTGGCCCAAAGGCCTTGGGGTGGCCTGATGGCCTTACTGGCCCGAAATCTTGGGTGTCCTGAAGGCCTTAAAGGACTTAAGGACAAAATCGGTGGCCTAAAGGCCCAAAAAAGGGAAAATTCACTACTACTACAGTTCCAAACATTGTATTCTACAGTTCCCTCTAAATTACCTACTATAGTGCTACACAGTTCCCACTACAGTACTACCATAGTAAACAGCAATTATCCCCCTACCCAGAATTGATCCCTGGTCGCCTGGATGCACTTAAGAGTCCTCACCAACTGGGATGAGGTTCATATGCACCTCATATTGGTAGTGATTGTATTGATTATAGATCCTCATTTAGAAAAATTATAAAGGGGGTATAAAGTATTGATTTTATATAATTTTATTTCGATTAAACTCCCAATATATCTTCATGTAATGAATCATATCTAATTCGCAAGGAATGTGGAAATTTTCTCTATAAATCATAATAAATTGATTTCTTTTTATTCATTATCAAAACAACTATTATTGGAGATATTCATTTCATCAAATAAATGGAGTGTCATTTTTTATTTAGAACATTATTTTATACTCATTATGATGAAATAAAGTGGATGGGGTTACTAAAAAAAACTACATAAAAAGGGGGAATTCATGTTGCTAAATAATTTTTCGTTCATTGAGTGATGGATATTTGATTATTTTTTCATTGTTTGGTGATGTGTTAGTGAAAAACTCTTAAAAAAATTAATTCCCTAGACTATATCCATTACAAAGGAAAAAAGGGACATAGATCATCTTATTTGTGTTTCTAATCAATTTAGATGTATTTTTCAAATAATAAAATAAGGTATATGTTTACACTCAAAAATAAATTTTAATCGTTATATTATCATTCATTTAACATTCATTGTAACATAATATGAAATTTTCTAAAAATATTAGGATCATTGTAGCTGAAATGGTTTATTTTGAACATTTCAAGGCTTAATTGTGAGTGTGTTGAAGTAATTTTAAAATTTTCCACATAAGAAACGTTACAAATACTCAATTAAATGTATTTATTGGTTTATTTAATGTTTTTATCAACGAATCTACTTGAATTCCTTGATCATTAGGAAATATGAATGTAAAATGTTTCTAAAGTCACTTAGTGCCAACATCTTTTAATTCACCATTAATATCCCATATTATGAATTTTTTATTAAGTATTAAAACTAACAAAGTGATTTTTTTTCAACATTTGAATGAATATGTTCATACTTTAACTTAGTCCACATGTCATTCATATTCCTGTGAGAATTATTTTTCACTCAACCACCATAGACATCCAGATACACATGAATGTTTCAATTAATTTTGTTGACATAAGAGTGAAAATAAAAAATTAATATCAGATCTCCCCAAAAAACATATTATACCCCAATTTATAAAATATTCATGTTTCAAGTAGCATGTATAGGTTCTAACAAAGAGCTGTTGTGATCAGATTCCCCAATAATGAATTGTATATCTTATACTCAAAGAAACATAATGATAAAATTATTGGCTGACATATGAAAAACACATTCCTTTATAAGACCCTAGAATAAAATTTCCCAAGAATAACATCCACAATAAGGTTTGTGATCAATAATAATTATACCAGAACATAAGAATCCAAATTCCATCATCCACAATGACCATATGTGATAATATATAACATGGGGGTCTCCCACATAGTGTAATACATGAATTCTACACAATAGATATAAAATTTAACAAATTAATGTATTTCCATTTATTAAAGGGATGAAATTAATTGATATATCTCTTATACATTTGATAAATCTACAAAAATGAATATTCTAGACACTAAATTTTAAGTAAATTATCCTTATCATAATTTTATCTATAGGCACCCAAAAATATGTAATATTTCTACATAATGACAGTTCATATTATTATTTTCCATATATTAAACCCATATTGATATAAATCATAATACATATAAGACATTCATTGTAATGACCTGACCATGGAGCAACATATATGATTCCATGAGCTTGTTGGTCACATGGCCTAAGACATGACTCACTGTATGCAAAAAGATACCAAGAAGAGGTGAGGGTCCAATAATTGTATGGTGGGGAGACTATACACTCACGAAATGAGTATCAAATCCCTAAAATTGATAATTAAACAATAAAGAATATAAGAATTGTAAATAAAAGGAAAAGTAAGATAATAATAATAACTGGTAATGTGGTGATGAGAAATTTACAACCATACATGCCTATCCAGATGATGTTACCTAATAAAGTGGCAATCATAAAACATACCAAATAAAACAATACATTAATAATAAAAATTACCAACTCCTCATTGGCCAACTCCTAGATCATACTAATCCATGGCATAGTACCATGATCCTAGGATACATGTATAATGGTAACTAAAAGAAATGATCAAAAATAGGAATACATACATAATGAATAATTAAATGACATAAAAGAAAAATATATCCCAAAATATTATCTCAATGAGTATAATGAGCTCTAGATCAGTATTATTCTTTTAATATACCATGTAAAATACAATAGAACAAGAATAATCGTTGAACCTAACCCTATAAACATGAGGTTTGTTTTGATACACTAGTGTAATGACAGTCAGATAAGGGTGCAAGATATACTCATTATTCCAGAAAAAGGTGTCTAATGATATCTATTTTATGAATATAAAATACATTAGTGTAATGGTATAATGAGGAAATATTGAAATAAATATATGTAAAGAATTTGGATTCTTGTCATCATGGACACCCTATTGACCATACTTCATCCAATGTTGTGAAATCTATATATATGACCTTGTGTATATATTATTATTTATGAAAACATATATTTGAATATATAATCATTAACTAGTGAGGATAAAATGTATTAAATCAGTAAAACCACATAGTATTATCACAAGGATCATTTATTTAATCATGTAAATCAGCTAAGACATCATATCCAATGAACATATCCAAGGTGATAAATGTATTACAGTTGTATATGACCTACCTGAATCCCATTGAATCTATGTATAATGAGTGTCTCTAAAAAACAAACCAATTCTAGGTAGACACAAATATTTGAAATAAAATAATACTAGTTGTTCGAGGTACCATGGTATATATCCAAGGTCTACGAATATAGTAATCACCAAAAAATAGATACCAATAGTCATAATAACTAATAAATATACAAGAGATATATTTTTCTTATGAAAGGAGTTCCAAACGAAGGAAACCCATGGGTATCCTGAGGAGTAATTTTTTATATATTATATAATCCCATGCATTATGTTCTAAAAAGTAGAAACCTGTGTATCATTCATAATTTATAATTTATATATGAGCCCATCCAAGTTGTTATGTAAAATTGTAACCTATGTATCATTAAGAGAAAAATGAAAAATGACTATCATATGATCCCATATAAGCCATTATGTTAAAATAAAAACTAAGTATCTAACAAGTAATAAATATTATAATATAATATTTGATACCTTCCAAAGAATTTGTTAAAAACTAAATCCATTTATCGCTCAGTGAATAATATAGTTTGATTATATTATGATACTTCTCATGATATTATGTAATAATGAAAATGGTATCACTCATGGTACATGTACTATTAAACATTCTATGATCTCATCCTTGGAATTCTGTAAAAAGAATCCTGAGTATTTATTAAGGCATACGTAAATCATTTAATAATTTCAATAAAATTAATAAGGAATCTCATGATATAAATCGTCTCTTATAATAAATCAACTATATAGTTTTGCCCATTCATTTTTAAATATAAATAGAAGTCCATGGGATGGTCAGTTCCTTTTGTCACATCAAAATTTCCATTTTATTTCACATTTTTATATAAGAAGGAATAACATGTCTTAGGATGTTTTATAATAAAAATGGTGAAATGGATATAAAAAATATCATTATTAGTTAAATATAAAATTATCTATTCCAATTATTCAAATACATATTCTCTAAGAAAAAACTCATGCATAATTTAATTCATTAGAAATTATCCAATAAAAATATTCAATTTTAATTCATTCGAATGTTCATAAATGAGTCAAGAAATTTAATAATCATGTAAAAGGGGTTGTTTAATAAATTGTAAATTATAATACCAAATTATATAATCAAAATCAACTTAATTGGTGTATCAGGTTGAGGTCATTGACCTCGAAGCATTTTGAGCGTGCTAGGTCATGGTCCAAACATTAAGCTTAATTAATTTCCAGTTTTGGATGAGAGGAAGGAATGGTCTGCTGGAAATGTCATAATAAAACACGTAATAATCAATGCACTTTTCATGGGAAGGAATATAGATCTGCTACCCCATGCTTAAAAAATCCAACTCATCCTATGTCGGGATTTAATTCAACATTTCATGAGAGAAAATAGAATAATTAAAAAATTACATGAAAATATAGAGAAATAGCTCACATGAGGACATAGATCACTATGTCCAAGAAAACTAATGAATGTGGAAGTGATGTTAATTGACTTATTGATATACATTCGATATATCCAACAATGATAGAATTAGACACTAGATATTAGAGGCCCAATAATCCCTATGGATGGTGGAGGAGTTTCTATGACTCCCCACCCCCTTAAAATGAAAATATTAATGGTGGTGCTTCGACTAACATTTTTAAAAATTCCATCCTAGATGATTTAGGATGTGAACAAGTTTCAAAACATGAACCATAGTCACAACGAGAAACAGATGCACATCATGAATTCTTTAGGGTAAGCACTTTAGATATCTCATCACGTAACATTTGGTCACTCGACTAGAGTCAAATTCACATCATGAATGGGATTGATGATGTAAATTGCCTAAATATGATATTATTAGTAGGTCAACATGGTCTTTCTCCCTCTAGTGTATACCTGAACCCTTGAAATTTCCACTGAATTATAAATGTTTCTAAAAAATTATTTCATGACATTCAACCCCTCAAATCCTCACTCCATATCATATATTTAAAAGGGACCCATCCACAGAATAGAAAATTTTAAATTCATCTAGAAAATTTAGTCATTTCGGAATGCATTAAGTCACAAACACCCCACCATAGATCATATTATCAATGATAATCATGGGATATAAAAAAACATTAAATGTCATACCAAGGATATGAAAAATAATTTTAGACAGCCAAATTGTTTTTTAAATACATAAATTACCTACTAGAATCACCATAAATAGTATTGTACATTAGATGTTACAATTTGATCGAATGATCTTATTAAAAATGGGACATCAAGATGCTGTCTACCCAAGCCTGTCAGACCCGAGACATTATCACGTCGTATTATCTTTAATCAAGAAACCCATGATGCTTCCCACCATAAGATACAACATGAGCGGGAAATTTTAATTCATGATGCTTCGACCATCAGATTTTATTATGTAATCATTACGCTTTCATTATAACAGTATTCTCGGAACAATATTTAAATTTTAAAATAGTTTATTTATAGTAGAACAAAAATTATCCTGGTTGCACCAGAATTTCCTAGAAAATTCTCAGTTTACCTTTCACTAAACTCATATCATCTCGATGAAATGCCTAAAGGATCTCCTCCCTAAACACATTTATCAAACCAAAAGGATATAATGTCATGACACGAATGTATTATTATCCTAAAAAATGAATGTCACTCACAAATAATGGAAAAAAACCTGATACTAATGGATTCTATCCAGGTAACATGAGATTACATTGATCACAATCTTTGAATATTGTATACTTTTTCTATTTGACGTCTCCATCCCATATAATAATTATGATTTTGTTTCATATCATGAAAATGGGTGTATAAATAATTCAATACACTTGAATTTGATCATTGTAGTCGAAATCAAACAAGTCTATCTATATGTATATGGTAACCCTATAATCATCAAATGGTTTTCAAGTAAAACATCCAAGATAGTTCATTAATAGATGTTTATATGCAAAAATTTATACATATATGATATGTAAACCTTTCAACAATACTAACTAGTCCCATTAGTGGCACTATTCTTGGAGATCAAGTCAATGAATCGTCTGGTTTACATTATGTAACATCTAGAGATTTTATGATAAGTATTCTTTTTAATTTATTTTATGTCTTGTGTTGTTTGCTACACAAAAATTATCTTCCTCTATACACAACATTGTATTAGCTTGCAGTATACGCAACACTATTCTTGGATCGTGATACACAAAATTTCAAGTTCGTTTTGTAGAAGTTATTATATGCAACATTGAGTGTATATATATATATATATATTCAATGTATAAATGAAATATGGTTAGATTCTTTTATACAAAACAACAAACGAAACTTCCACTACGCACAACCCTGACATGACTTGCTTTACACGCAATCGTGACCTTCCATGATATAGTGTGTTGTGCGCAATACCGAGTTTCACTAAACGAGATATTATTATAATATTATTATGAACTAGCTGTTATGAATAGTAGTACCAACTTTTTAAAATTTTATAAATTTTATCATTCAAAATAGACTTAATTATTGGATTTGGAATATTGTAATTAGCCTAGGTTAAATTTTTGGTATTTTTATGAAAACATTTATTTTTTGATGAATCGTGAAAACCCAGGGTTACTAATTAAAAACCGACTTTTTATTCAAATAATTGTTCTTTTATTTAAATTTATTTTAGTTCAAAATTGATACATAAAACTTATATAAGTTCAATTTAATTCATTGGATTCATTTTATAATAATTTTAGATATATAAAAAGTTTATTGAACTTCTCACCGTCTTTTACCCACCTGCGAGGAGAATTTGAAAATATATTTAAAACATAATTTTACTCATTCTGTGAGTGTAATTTATAAAATCTAAGAGACATGTTTAATATCATAGAGTAAAATATGGTTCAATAAGATAAAAATAATTTTTGTTGAATAATAACTTTTTACTTTTATTTACCACGGTAAAAAATAAATAGGGTAATTAAGGGTAAAAATGATATTATTATTACCTTAACACATGTCCTAATTTGATTGGATAAGTATAATTAGACCCAAAAAAATTTATCAATATAATATAATCATTTAGGTCCACTTGGATTAGATTAGTACATTTATTATTTTTATATTCAAAGAAGCGTTAAAAGAGTTAAAATCAATGTTTAATAACTAAAATAATTTTAATATAGGGTTATACATAAGATAAATTCATCTATAAAAATTCATTATAAATATAAAATGATTTTATACATAATGGTATATTATTTATAATTTTTCGTCATTAAATAATTTAATTTATTTATGACACAATGAAGATACAGTAATTACCTTATTAATGAAATATTAACATAATTGATGTTATAAATACTCAAATAAATGTAATTTGAGACTTTTTATAAATTAAAATAATTTTTAGGTTAATATGACATGTTATTATTTATTTAATTAACTTTTTTCAGATTAAAAATGCTTTTATTATTTTCACAAAAATAAATTACCAAATAGTCTCAAAATTGACAAAAAATAGTTTTTAAAAAGAAATATTAAAATATTAATTCTTATTATATTCTTAAAAAATCTAAGGATCATAATAATTACTTATATAAGAATATATATATTAATAATGAACCAATTGGGGTTCTTTGGGCTTGTTATAGTAATTTTATTAGCCATATAGTATAAGAAAAGAAGAAGACACAGTAAAAGTCAAATTATTTAACTTAGAGTTAAATCTAAATGATAAGGTTAAAATAATGACCTAAACTTGAATAAAACCTATTGGATGAGAGGATTTAGACCCCTACCCACTTTAGCTTCTAAATAAACCAATTATGAGATAATATAAACTTAATATTACTTTATTATAAAATAATATTATATGTTTTTCGTAAGGTTCCCCTCTCCTCCCTTATAAAAGGGAACCACCTCCCTCTTCTCTTTACACAATTTTTATCTTTAAAGATCAGACAACCCCTACAAATTTACATTATCAACTTCCCTAGAAACATTATAGAGGTTATGGCCTCCTCAAAATACCAACTCTAGTGCCTTAACAGGAATCTTAAAAGAGGTGTGTCGAAGAAGAGGTAATATCTTCTAACAATTTTTTCATGATTCTTTCTTCTTCAACTACTTCTTCTTTAGTTGTTTCATTATAAAGTAATAACATAAGTATCAATAATATACTTATATTTTATTATAAATATTAAATAACCCCATTTCACCTTCTATCCATCCTATGGAAAACAAAATCACCGCGCGTGCGTACGTACGGAATACCATCTCCACGCTGTGGTGAAATCTACTTTTCCACCACCACCTTACATGGATGGGTATAATGCTCTAAAGAATAACTATATATGGTTATTATAAAATCATACTGATTCTAAGATATTATATCATCCACTCCAATTCCATTCAATAATTATGGGAATGATATCCTCGCTCTTGCGTACGTACGAATTACCATCTCCACAACGCGATGAGATTCATTCTCCATGTTAACCATTCGAGAATGATTATAAAGTATATATAATGAATAATAATTAAATATATGACATAATAAAGCTACTGGATTTATGTATATATATATATATGTGTGTGTGTCATCTACTTACGTCCATTCAAGTCAATTAGGAAAGGATAACAACGTTCATGTGTACGTACAACCTACCTTCTCCATGAACTGTATATTTAATTTCACTCATCAATCTATTATATATATATATACTGAATATATATGATATATAAAAAATGATTTACATTCTGGAAGTAAGTAAATAATGATATAAGTAATAATAATATCAAGAACAACAAGCCCGAATACATACGATAAATAAAACGATTTTACCCAAAACGCTGCTTTAACATAGAATTTACAATAGAACGGTTAATATAAAGTAATAAGTGTACTATATATGATATCATAACAATAAATATGATTCTATAATAAGTAAATACAATTATTTAAATCATTATACTGGAGTTTTGGATACGTACAAAGCATATTGGACCTAAGGAAAGGGATAACTTTTCCAATTTCGTTTTTATCCGAGATTGTTTATAGGTAAGTATTTACTCGGGTTATATTTTTAATACATGTCCATAAAAAAATGTTTTACATAAATTGGTTAATATTATTCCCTTATTTTTGAAGTCATGTTTACCTCTCTTTGACTTTTACTTTGTGTTATGAAAGGAATCCTTCTTTTGTTTACCATACGAGGAACTTTTTGACTTTCTGAAAAAAGTATGAGGAGAATGTTTTTTTAACTTATACAACATGAACGGATTTTTACTATTTCATATAGCATTATTTTCAGGAAGTTTACTCTACAATATTTTATATTTATTTTCAATAAATCATTTTATTTTAAAATTGTGTGGAATTGTGTGAAATGACAATTATTTTTAAGAAGAAAGGATATTTTCCTCAAGAATCCTTTTCATGTGTTTTATCAAAACTATTTATATATAAGATGAGATGATTTCATATGCATATTTTTCATGTATAATATCTCTATGATTTACATGGTTTCACTTTTCTTATGATCAAATGATATCCATTTGTTTTATATGGATTATGTTATGATGGGATGATGTTTAAGAAACCCATTTTTATTCTTTGGGTTATGATGAATGATTTATGATTAAGTTGTGGCACAAGTAATAATGATTTCATTATGAGATGGTTGGGACCTATATCTCCCTCCAATGCATTAGGTAAGGATTTATATCTCATGAGATAGACATTGATGGAACAGTAAGTTAATTTGGTTCAGTGATACAGGACCGGAAGGAGGAGTGAACTCGATTCAGAAAGGGACATTATCCACTAAGATGGTCTTGTCCGAAATTCCATGGATACTATTGAAATCATATCATGTGATTAATGGATTTCCACAATTAAATGTATTATTACTATGATATTTTATCATGATTGATGTTCCATTGTGATCTATTCTTTATGTATTTCCATATTTTATGTCACTGCTCATGATTTTGATGTTTAAATATTATGTTCATGATTTTAAGTTCAAATGTATATGGTTTTTTTTATTTTCTCCATGATTACCATTACTGTGAATTTTAGCTCACCCTTTATATGTTTTCTTTTCCCTAGGATATAAATAAACGTTTTAGGTAAGAAAAAAAGGAATGATCTTTATTAGAGATGTTGAAGATCTTTCACTAAGATTAGATGATTATATTCTGACTTTCCAAAGACACTAAATTATTATGGTTCATTGGTGTCAGTTTTTTTAATGTATTAGGTATTCCACAAAAGTACTGTAATATCCTTGTATGACATGATTGGGTCTCTATATTGGTATCAGAGAAAAGATTTAGTTAACCTTTGGAAACTGGGATGCGAAAACCTTAGTGAGATCCCTAGAGATATTTCTAAGGTATATCTCAGGATGTCCATAAGGATAAGTATACATATAGGTTATAGTCCTAGAATTATAGTAATGATATTAGAATTAAACCTAAGATGTTATATATTGAATTTAATCCCCCTTTATTATACTGTTTTCATAGCATGATTTTTGACTCTCACACTGTTCATTTTGGGTTTTAGACGATGGATGGAACCCGAAGGAACCGTGTTGATCAATATAATAAAAAATGAAATGATTATCCTTCTGAACAAAAAAATTTTATGGTAGATGGAGTGAAAAATATTATAGTTATACTTACACAAGATATGAATCATTCTGGACTTCCAAATGAGGAGAGAAAGGAACAATATTTTATTGAGTCCCTCATGAGGCAACACCCACCTTCTTTCAGTAGGTCTTCTGATCCACTTGTTGCTGAACAGTGGATTAGTACCATTGAAAAGATATTTTCGATTCATAGATGTTAAAAACATGAAACGGTCATTTTGGATATTTATCGATTAGAAGGTGAAGTAGAATAGTAGTAGACTATCATTAAGAATACAAGGCCCCAAGGTGAAATTGAATCCATGGAATGGGATGAGTTCATGGACTTATGTTTCAATAATTACTTCCCAAATATTCTTCAAACAAAGATGGAAAAGGAGTTCCTTGATCTTAAGAAAAATTATGAGGAATCTGTTGTTATATACGAAGCGAATTTTACAAGGCTTGCAAGGTATGTATCTGGCCTTATCATCCAACAGGAAAGTAAATTTGATCAATTCATCAGTGGCTTAAAACCATGTCTTTGAAGGGTATTAACTATAAGAGACTACAATACCTATGAAGAAAATTTGTGTTATGCTATCAAGGTAGAATTGGATGTTGGTTTTACATATCCAATCATGGTTTTGACAAGAAAAGAAATATGGAGTTCATGGAAAAATCTCAGAACAATGGTGAAAAGAATGTGAATGTTTCTTTATACAAAATGTGTGGAAAGAAGCATGGTGGAGATTGTCTAAAATGTACTAGAAAATGTTTCAAGTGTTAAAAGGAATGTCATTGAGCAGCTGAGTGTTGAAGTAATGGTAAAAAGGTAGCTAATGATGTGAATAGAGAAAATACAAAAGAGAACGCTCCACAAACACTTCAATTCATCAAATGCGAGGAAATGGGGAATTATGCTAATCAATGCCCTAATCCAAGGGTTAATGATGATCGATGTGAGAAACCTCTTAAGGGAAAGGACACAGGGAAGTCACATGTGATCACTATTAGCAATGTTGAGTATGAAAACGAAGTTATGGAATTATTATGTGTTTATGTAAAGGGATTCCAAACTATGTTGTGGGATCTCATTTATAGTATTGTGGAACATTGGAATATCTATGTAATGGTTTATTGTGGTTTTCGATAATTATGTGGTACATGTAACCATGAAAATTGAAGGAAATATTTTTGGAAAGTAGATTATATGCGCATAATGAAGGGATAAGAAGAAAATGAAAATTTTGATATTATTCATGAGCTCATGACTCATATAAGGACAAAGTGATATCATGGTTTGAGTATATAGAAATTTTGGGATTTTGGTATGAGGAATGAGTTAACTTTTGACTGAATTCATGTTTTCACTAAGGTTTAATGGGTATTCATTTTTTAAAAGAATACATGATCGAGGTATTCACATGTTTGGAATGTTACCAACAAGATATATCTTATGATATATGGGGGATAAATGATGGTATTCAGGTTCTTGTTATGTGACCTTTCAAGTAATCTTTTTTTTACACTATGATATTAGACAGATGTATTTTAGATAAGGCTAAAGATTGGAATGGAATATGTTGGACATCAGATTGTATTATTGAAGGATAGAACATAGTAGAGATTTAGAAAAAGGATAACTCATAGGACGAGGGACAACCCGTCAAGTCAGACAAGGATGTGGGAATCGTACACACAACTGAAGTGTGGCATGCCTTTATCGCAGGAAGTCCCTGGTTAGGGTAAATTTGTTTTAATTTATTAAGTTGTATGATATATGAAATATAAGTCCCTTTTAGGAACCATATACGATTAATATCACTATAGATGGACTTATGTATATTTAATAACATTTGATATCCTTTTGTTTTAGACTGATAGAATGACATATCATTCTATCGCATGATCTGCCAACACTTCACAAACGACAAATTCAACATCATTTCTTTAAGAGATGATGTGGAAATTGTTCATGGAACAATCACCGATAAGATTTTACCAAAATCAAGAAATTATTTCTTCTAATTCTAATTTTTTCAACTTTAGGGAAATGATCTAGAAAACCAAAAATGTTGTCATATTGATCATATATCTAATGAATCAGATAATACATTTGATCATCACAAATTTATGGCTTCTTGATTGTTGAATTTTTCATTGCCATGTTCTCTACCACTTTCCATCATAACATGATGGTTATATTTCTCTTCCATATCCATATTTTCACCTATGTTCTGCTACATGGAAACCCAGTTATAAGTTAATTTGGGTAACCATTATGTTTCATAATTTAGTTTTCAAAGTTATGTTTTGGTAGTCCTTTTTACGATGTGGGTTTCTATTAAATAAACTTTAATGTAGTAAACCATTTATAACCCCATTGAATTTTGAGGGCAAAATTCATTTTAAGGGGGGAAGAATGTAACACCTCGAGATTTTATAAGATGTATTCTTTTTAATTTATTTTATGGCTTGTGTTGTATGCTACACCAATATTATCTTGCACTATACACAAAAACGTATTAGCTTGCAGTATACACAACACTATTCATGGATTGTGTTACACAAAATTTTATGTTCGTTTGATAGAAGTTATTCTACGCAACATTGAGTGTATATATATATATAGTCAATGTGTAAATGAAATATGGTTGGATTCTATTATACACAACAAAAGAGGAATCTTTCACTACACGCAACCCTGACTTGGCCTGCTTTACACGCAATCGCGACCTTCCACGATATCCTATGTTTTACTCAATACCGAGTTTCACTAAACGAGATATTATTATAATGTTATTATGAACTAACCGTTATGAATAGTAATACCCACTTTTTAAAATTTTATAAATTTTATCATTCCAAATTGACTTCATTTTTGGATTCAGAATATCGAAATTATCCTAGGTTGATTTTTTTTGTATTTTTATGAAAAATTTCAATTTTAATGAATAGTGAAAACACTGGGTTACTATTTAAAAACCGAATTTTTATTTAAATAATTATTTATTTAAGGTAAATTTATTTTAGGTCAAAATTGATACATAATACCTATATAAATTCAATTTAATTCGTTGGAGTCATTTTAAAATAATTTTAGATATATAAAAATTTTATTGAACTTTTCACCATCTTTTACCCACTTCTTAAGAGAATTTGAAAATTTACATAAAATTTAATTTTACCACATATGTGAGTGGAATTTAGAAAATAAAAGAGACACGGTTAATATCATGGAGTAAAATGTGGTTCAATAAGATAAAAATAATTTTTGGTGAATAATAACTTTTTACTTTTATTTACCACAGTTAAAAGTAAATAGGGTAATTAAAGGTAAAAATGATATTATTATTACCCTAAAACAATTCCTAATTCTATTGGATAAGTATAATTTGACCAAAAACAACCTTATGAATATAATATTAACATTTTTTTCTTGTATTAGATTAGGATATTTATTATTATTTAATTCAAAGAAGAGTTTAAAGAGTTAAAATCAAAGTTTAATAACTAAAAAATTTTAATATTGGGTTATACATAAGATAAATTCGACAATAAATATTAATTAGAAAGTAAATAATTTTTAATACATAATGGTATTTTATTTATAATTTTTAGACATTAAATAATTTAAATTATTTATGACACAATGATGATGCAATAATTACCTTATTTAGGAAATATTAACATAATCGATGTTATAAATACCCAAATAAATGTAATTTGAGACTTTTTATAAATTAAAATAAATTTTTATGTTAATATGACATGTTATTATTGATTTAATTAACTTTTTTAGAACGAATCATGCTGTTATGATTTTCTAAAAAATCAATTACCAAATAGTGTCAAAATTGACATAAAATAGTTTTTTTAAAAAATATTTTATTATCAATTGCTATTCTATTCATTAAAATATAATTTTCAGCCAAATGACATAGATATGGTTATATAAATTAATAATTAACCACTTGGGGTTCGTTTGGCTTGTTATAGTAATTTTATTAACCATATAGTGTAAGAAAACAAGAAGACATGGTAAAAGTTAAATTATTTAACTTAGAGTTAAATCTAAATGATAAGGCTAAAATAGTAACCTAAACTTGTCTAAAGCCTATTGGTAGAGAGTAATGCGACCCATCCACACTTTAGCTTTTAAATACATTACTTTGGAGCTATTAAAAACTGAATATGACTTTATTATAAAATAATATTTTATGTTTTTCCTGAGGTTCCCCTCTCCTCCCTTATAAAAGGGCACATCCTCCCTCTACTCTTTACACAATTTTGAGCTTTCAAGATTGGCCAAACTCTACCCATTTCCATTCTAAACTACTATATAAACATTATAGAGGTCCCGGTCTCCTCAAAAGACCAACTATAATGCCTTAATAGGAATCTTAAAAGAGGTGCTTCGATGAAGAGGTAATCTCTTCTACCGATTCTTTCAAGTTTCTTTTTTCTTCAACTTCTTCTTCTTTAGTTGTTTCATTATAATGTAATAACATCAGTATCTATAATATACTGACATTTTATTATAAATATGAAACAACTCTATTTCACCTTCTATCCATCCTACGGAACACGAAATCACCACACGTGCGTACGTACGAAATACCGTCTCCACGCCGTGGTGAAATCTATTTTCCCACTACCACCTTACTTGGATGGGTATAATGGTGTAAATAATAACTATATATGGTTATTATAACATCATACTGATTCTGAGATATTATAACATCCACTCCAATTCCATTCAACAATTATGGGAACGATATCATCGCTCGTGCTACGTACGGATTACCGTCCCCATGAAGTGATGGGATTTATTCTCCATGTTAACCATATGAGAATGATTATAAAGTATATATAATGAATAATAATGAAGTATATGACATAATGAATCTACTGGATATATATATATATATATTTCATCTACTTACTTCCATTAATGTCATTTTGGAAAGGAAAACAGCGTTCATGCGTATGTATGGCCTACCGTCTCCATGAACGGTGTATTTCATTTCATTCATCTATCTATTATATATATATATACTAAATATATATGATATATAAACCATGATTTAAATTTTTCAATTAAGTAAATCATTATATAATTAATAATAATATCAAGAACAACAAGTCCAAACATGTACGATAAATAAAACGATTTTACCCAAAACGTTGCTTTAACATGGAATTTACAAAAGAACGGGTAATATAAAGTCATAAATGAACCATATATGATATCATAACAATAAATATGATTTTTTAATAAGTAAATGACATTATTTAAATCATTATACAGGAGGTTCGGATATGTATGAAGCATATCAGACCTAATGTAAGGGATGACTTTTCCAGTCTTGTTTTAATCTGAGATTGTTTATACGTAAGTATTTAATGGGATTATATTTTTCATCCATGTACATAAAAAAATGTTTTTCATAAAGTGTTTAATAATCTTCCATATATGTTGAAATTTATTTTTACCCCTATTTGACTTTTACATTGTGCTATGGTAGGAATATTTCTTTTGTTTACCATACGAGGAACTTTTTGACTGTTCGGTAAAAAGTATGAGGATAATGTTTTTTTAACTTATTCGGCATGAACATATTTTTACGCTTTCATAACGCCTTATTTTCATGAATTTTAGTGTAAAATATTTCATGATTATTTTCAATAAAATCATTTTCTTTTAAAATTGTGCGGCATTTTGTGAAAATAGAAATTATTTTTAAGAAGAAAGGATATTTTCTTCAAGAATTCTTTTCAAGTGTTTTATCAAAACCATTTTCCATCTAAGATGAAAATAATTAATATGTGTATGTTTCAAGAATAATATCTCTAGGATTTACATGGTTTCACTTTTCTTATGATGATATGATATCCACTTGTTTTATATGGATTATGTTATGATGGGATTATGTTTATAAAACCCATTTTATTCATTGGGTTATGATGAATGATTTATGGTTATGTTGTGGAAAAATTAATAATGATTTCATTATGAGATGGGTTGGCCCTATATCTCCCTCTAATGCATTGGGTAATGAATTATATATCATGAGACAGACATGGCTGGAA
Source organism: Viscum album (assembly GCA_963277665.1). Lineage (NCBI taxonomy): Eukaryota > Viridiplantae > Streptophyta > Magnoliopsida > Santalales > Viscaceae > Viscum > Viscum album. The sequence continues at coordinate 626,900,395 of OY728165.1, forward strand.
TGGTAAGTTAATCTGGTTCAGAGATAAAGGACTAGAACGAGCAGTGAACTTGATTCAGAAAGGGACTTTTTCCACTAAGATGGTCTTGGAAGCGATGCCTTGGCTTCTATGGAAATCATATAATGTGATTAATGGTTTTCCACAATTAAATGTTTTATTTCAATGATATTTTATCATTATTGATGTTCCATTATGATTTTGCCTTACATATTTCCATGTTTTATGTCATTTATCAAGATTTTGATGTTTAAATATTATGTTCATGTTTTTAAGTTCAAATGTATATGGTCTATTTTATTTTCTCCTTGCTTACCCATACTGAGAATTTGAGCTCACCCTTTACATGATTTCTTTTCACTAGGTTATAATGAAAGGTTTTAGGTAAGAACAATAGGTATGATCTTTATGAGAGATGTTGAAGATCTTTCCCCAAGATTAGAAGATTACATTATGAGTTTCCAAAGATACTAAACTATTACGGTCTTATGGTGTCTAATTTTGTTATGTATTAGGTATTACAAAAATTTAATGTAATGTCCATGTATGTCACGATTTGTTCTCTACACATTCGTCCCTCCAATGACCTCTAATAGGGGAATCATAGAATCACTATAGAAAAAAATGCCTTGATATGAAACCACACTCTCAAAGCACAACTCCATAGATTATATTTATTGAGATATTAAGATGTTTAATTTCATTCATTATCATAGTATGTCACTAATGTTGTCTTAGAATTAAATAAATTATGTCATTACTAAGGGCATGATCTGCACTCAATCAATAGTATACTAAGGGGTTATCAATTATTACAAATAATGGATGAGACACCCCCATTATTAAAAAGGTTATGTGCCTACCTAATTTTTAATACAATGATAAATATTTACCAACATACGAGAAGAATAGTTGAATAACTAATGGAAAATATCATTCAAAAGATATTTTCTATAAATGCCGATGTGTCACCATTTTCTAAACATGATGTCCAAAAAACTGATTAATTTACTGATTATTTCCAGAAATCCCCTTAATGTATCTCATAGCTAATTCATAGTGTCTACAAATTATTCTACACAAAAAAATTCATCATTTTGATACACTATAAGATGAAAAATTCCTCATACGAGTTATAATATCTAGGGCAGTCAAGGATCCTGACCTGGAATCTTTCTTCAAAACTCCATAAAAAACCAAAACCAGATTATATTCTAACAATCATCTTGAGGACTATGTGAACAAACTACTAGCCTCATAGTATCCCAACAACTATAATGAACACATCTAGATATATCATTTCTATTGTGATTGATATAAATAGATGTACATGACAAATCCCATTCAATGTTTCACTCACCACCTCAAGAGTTTCCTAGTTGTAATCTTGCCAATAATGGTAACTCATCCCATAGAACATACTCCATCCACCACCAAAAATAGGTTACATATTTTTCCAATATTCATTTACCATGTGGTAAAACCTAAAATAATATAATACTAATCATTAAAAATAATGTCAGGCTATATATTCTATAGATGTAAATGTGAAACTATCTTATTACAATATCATACACATCATCTTCATTATAAATTGAAGAAAAAATAAACTGATCGTTAGTTATACAACCCCATAGATCAATTTAGAAATAATTTCCACTTAATTCCTAAGGTCCACTCTACCATTTTACCAACACGATGGGTAAAAAATTTATCGACACATAATATATCAATGTTTCATTAATGAAGTGGAACACCCATTTATATTATCCAAAATCCGATATACCCTATGAAATCATGTATTTGATGGCCCATACAAAAAATTTAGGCATTGAGACATATTACCCCATATGAATTTTAACCTAGTAAATGATATACAGATTCATCCCTTCGTTACAAAAATAAGGGTTATGTGACATAAAAAGTTGATGACCAATCCCCTGGTATGTATAATATTTTGATCTATAGAATTTCAGGATTCACAAATCCATATCAAGGTTCCACTTCACTACATGAAATCTACCCAACTCGAGTTTCATTTTAGAAATAATGATTCCTTCCAGGGAAAATTGACCCCAATATATACTCTCACATTTATAACAGATCACAAGAATTTATCAATTCATTATGTTATGGGTGAGGTACCACAAATGGGTTGTCCCCTTAAAAAATTAAAACCATAATCCTTATAACTAGGTCAAACCAAAAAATATTACTAGGCTTATCGGCCTAACCTCAAATATCATCTTATAAGAAAATTTATATAGATACAAATGAGTAATGTACATCTAAACTAAAAAAATAATAATGAAAAGAATGATTTAAACTACCACTACATAAGGTTTAGAACATGGATCTCCACATTAAGGTTTTTTTTAAAATATTTATCAAATTCAAATTTAATATTATCATCTACCTGTAATAACTAAAAAAATCTTTGTTCATTATTAAACTAACAACACAATGCAACATAGGAAATTTATATCAAACATCATTGGATGACCTAGTTATTTAACTAGAAACCATTCATAAATAGAAAATTCACCTAATATTACTTAGTGTATCAAATTAACTTATACATTATATTCTCACAATTGTTCATGGATATTGAAGAATAAAATTTCCAATATATTGATAAAAACACAATTTATCTATTAATTAATTGTTTAATCAACTATGTACTCATATAAATATTTCTCCAAATTATTCTATTGGGTCATTTTTCATTTTAAAGGTGAAATTTTAAGGTGACATTTTTCTATATGTCTATTTATAACACTAAATAAGCACCTAAAGTCACATAAAACAACAAATCCATTTAGTTTAACTATAGACATTTAGGTAAACGACAATAGAATAAAAAAAATAATGGAATCTTAATAGTTTCCATCGATTATTATAGTATTTAATTAAACACTTATTGTGATTATCTCACATGAACAATGAACCAAGACCAACCAGATTTATTCATTTCAAGTTTATCTCATAAGGAACACGCCCCAACTAGCCTACTAACATCCATTTATGAATTTATGAGCATAAACATATGGGTTGTCATGACCAAGTAATATAGATACAAGTACTTATTGTGGAATCCATATTTGAGAATAATAAAAATTAAAAATACATATCTATGAAATATGGTTCTGTTATTTGGATTACCGTTCCCATTTTATATAGTGAAATACTCTTATAAATTGTACTTCGAATTCCATTAAATGCAATTATGTTTTTTCCATTCATTTAAGACTATAATATGGTTGTATGTAATGGTTTGTTTATATGGGTTACCCATCCCAATTTCGGAGACCCCATACACCTTATATATTTCTATTACTCCCCCCATTCATTCACAATAAAAATGATTCATCCTATACAACCAATGGTGCATTGATTAAAATAGTCCGTATCGATTATTTAAATAGAGTTACACCATTAAAATGTGTCAGAAAACATTGATTAGGTTGATTGTGAAACATAATTTTACGAACCACATATCAGAATTATAACATGGAATTCTATATAAGTGGTAAATACAGAAAAACATTTCAATAATAATGGTAAGAAAAAACATAATCATCAAACATCCAAATAAGGTAATATAACTAAATAAATCTAAATTATCTCCCACATAGGGTATAAATATAAGCATGATTCTTAAACATAAAATGCACAACCATCGTGAGATCATGATGTCATAAAATCGAACATATATGGCATGGAATATTCATTTCATTTGAATCCCAATGATCTTATTATGATTATGTTAACAATACATACTTTACAAACTATACCCAGAGTAAAATACCATAAATAATTAATAACATATGGTTAAATGAAAAATTAAGGTGAAATTTTAATGAATTTAGTAGTTAGAATATTATAGTAGTCCCATCCCTGACACTTGGCTTTTCCACATACATGTGATAATACCTTCCATACAAGGATAATTACCCTGTGATGAAAAATTAATCCTCTCGTGTCAACCAGGAAAAAAAATTATGAAAATGGAAAATTTTCCTCTAATATCAATTTGTATCTTCTCGACTTTGGAGCAACTAAAATAGTAACCTAATATATCTAGTCACTTGGCGTCAAGTGCCCCTCCCCATAAATGAAAGGTTACTTACCTGTAGAGAGGGTCCAGTGATGGTACGATGGAGAAACTCTACCCTCATGAAAATAGTAGAACCACATTATGATAAATATTAAAAGAATAAATAGTTGAAGTAGCCTAAAGTAAATGAAGTAGAATATAATAATAATAATTTAAAATGTGGACAACAAAAAAAATAAAAACATGCATGCATGTCCAAATGAGGCTACATAATAATGTGGTACACATACAAAAGGTGGAATAAAACAACAAATCCTTAATGAAAAGAATGAAACCCCAATAAGATAACTTCAGGAGAATCATTTGCTTCAGCTCAGTCCTTCCCTCCAAATATACATGTATAAAAGAAAATTGTCAATGAATAAATACTAGTCATAGTTATTTATTATGTAATAAATAAATTTTAATAAAATTAATATAAAACTATCAATTGAAATCTACATAAGAATTATTAGCTATGACTCAATCCAATTCTCCTATGATTCCACGTATAATACAAGATCACAAGAATAATCCATGAATATGAATCTACATCTATGAGGTCTATTTGGGTAACCCAGTGTATTGGAGTCTCACATAGGTTATGAGATATAATTCGTGAGACACATCTAATGGTGTCTAATTATATCTAGTCTATGACTATAAAATATAGTAGATTGTCTGTATAATGAATAATGTTGGAAATAAAAAATCAAAATAATATAGTTTGGGTTCTTCAAGGACTCCATACAGACCATACATTCTTCAGCCTAAAATGAAATGTCTTCGAACATTCCCACATGTATATATAAAATTATATGTATAGAGATATACAAGAACCAGTGAGGATCCTTGGTCTATGACCCAGAAATCTACATAGTAGTAGTACAAGGATCATTTAATTTGTCTAGGTAATAAGCCAATAAATATTTACCATGGAATAGATAAAAAGTGATTAATGTATAATAGTTGTATAGTACTTAAGATACACCCAACAAGTACATGTATAATTAGTATCTCTAACCCATATATAATTTCCAAGTAGAAACATGTTTCTAGAAAGAATAAAACTAGTTGGTAACATATGTTAGATATTTAGCCATAGAATTTTATTATAATAATAAAACAATTAGGTACCATTATTCATAAGAAAATATAAAAAATCTGGATATAATTACTTGAAATATTATCCCATATGTATAGTTATATAATGAATAAATCCAAGTATCATTAAAGGAGTAACATAATTTTGTTTATTATATGATATTATCCATGATTTTTTGTAAATAGAAACCCCAAATATTGATAAAATATTCTGACTAATTTTTTATCACATCCAAGGTTTGTATAAAAAGGAAACCCACATATCACTTATTTCATGTCAAAAAACATCTAAAATATTATCCCATCAAAGTAACCTTGTGAAAGGGAAAATGATGATCCACTCTAGTAGTATGTAATATCATATATTTTATAAGCCCATCCAAAGGGGTCCATAAAATGGAAATCCCAGTATCATCTATGGAGTAAAATAATTCATTTAACATACGATAACAAGTAAAGTATTCTTTAATAAAGTTACCATTATCTTCCATGGAAAATATAATTTTAAGAATCCAATAGTACCATCAATGTTATTCCTTAAAAATGAACCTAAGTAACGTAGAAAGAATACATATTTCATTTAATAATTTAAATTTATGTCATATGGATTGATATTTTAGAAATCACACCTTTTCATAATTCAAATATATTATTTTTTCTATCTGATTATAAATATAATTATAATTTTATGGGTTATTCTATGGATTTCATCCAAAAAAAATGTTTCCTTCTAATTTCCGCTTTTTATAAAGAAGAAATCAAATCACTTAGGTTATTTAATTATTAATTTGTATAAAGGGATAAAACATATATTATTATCTATTAACTGTGTAATAATACATTCCATTTATAATAGTACAAATTCTATGAGAAAAACTTAATCCATAATCTAATTTAGATGGGAATATCAACTAAACATATTCCAATTTAATTCTTTTCTGAATTTAAATACATGAAAATAAATTTATAAAACACACTTAAGTTGTGGTTTAATAAATAGTGAATGATAATACTAAATAATATAACTTAATTCACCTTAAGAGTGGTATCAGGTTGTGATCGCTGGCCTATATCCCATTATACAATATTATGTCACAGTCCAAGATTTTAATTTATTTAATACCGATAATAGGAAGTGGTAAATGGAAGGTATCAAGTGCATGAAATAGTGGTCCCTATTTTTAAAATTTTTTATTTATGAGAAGGAAAATATACTTAAAATAGAATTACTAAGACCTCCCACATATCAAATATCAAGCATTGATTCGGTCGTCAATGAGAAACAATGGATGAACAAAAAATATTTGAAAAAATGGAAAAATTGTTTCACTAAAAGATAGAATTAATTACAGAAAGAGAAATATAGGAAGGATAAAGTTGGTTTCATAGAAATACCAATACATTGCACTATTAAAACCCACTAACTTTCCATGAAAAAATAATATGGAAATCCCCAAATTTTTTAAAAATACAACCCACTTAATTCATAAGGTGAACTTGTTTCATTAACGGATAAAAATTCATGATTTTTATGAAATAAAATTTATGAATTTTTCAGGGTAATATTCTTGGAATTCACATACTTCATCAACCAACTATACCCCCCATGAATCACGTTCACTTCATGAATTGGATTCAAGACATGAATGTCCTACAACATCAATTTTCATCAGCCAGAGATGTCGGTTCTTCTCCCAATGTTTTTCCAAACCTATGGGTCTTACACAGTTTCATAACCAATATATGGAAACATCATTATTGTATGTTCAAATTCCAAAAACATCAATGAAAATACATAATTCCAAAACAACTCATCCAGGAAGTGTAAAATTTCTAATTACAATGGAAAATTATAATAGATTCAAAAATGGGATGTTCAAATCATTAGACGGATTCCTCCGGTGAAATTATTATAATATTGATTCCAAATACTAATTTCTGGAGATGGGCATTTATTCCAATATGATACGACAAAATTTTCCCAAAACATCCGAGTTTGTGGAATAAAAAAGCAATGTATCTTATTTTAAGATATATATGAATGGATAAAATCCAATCATTGGAATGAATGATATGATCACATAATAAGAAAATAATTCATCTATATCATCCAATCATGATATGAATATTTTATATGATTTTATGATTTTACAATGAACATTAAAGGTTATTTAATTTATTTTATAGTAATGATGTGTCATTATATCAAATAATTTTTTGATTTAATTTGTTTCAATTAAAAATATAGAAATGGTATGTTCCCATAATTCAATGTTGAGTTGTTATAGTTAATCAACAAAATAAATGGTGAAATTAATTAGAATAATTATTAACACCATACTTATGTGTGATGTGTGACTATAAAATATTTTTCTTAAGAAAATATTTAAGACTGATGTAATTATCACACAGTAGTAGTTACTAATTTTTATGTGATATATCAATATTCATCATTATTCATATTTATATTCTCTATAACTTAATTCCCTTACAAATCAATAATTACATCACTAACATTAATCCCAATGATTGTTTTTCTCTTTTTTCATATTAATTGTTATTCAAAATTATCCACGTACATCAAATTAAAACTATCAATGAAAAATCCAACCCTATATAATTATTGAATAATTTGAAACATACAAAAGAATGAAAAACCACACATTATTATGTGATATAACTCCTTACATAATTCATTAAATTTGGTTGAGAAAATTGTGGAATGAATTTTTAAAAATTTTAGTGACCCAATTCCAAAACAGAAATTAATAAAAGTGATATTCAATTTAAAATATTATAGATATTTATTATTTAGAATTAAAAAAAACTGAATTAATATTGATTTTTTATTCATATTTTTCATGATGTGCTGTGCTTCATCATTCACCCATAATAATTATAATATCTTATGAGTTCTTGGGGAACTATGTGACATCCCAAAAATTTTATATTTAATCATAAAAAATTTTATTATGTCATTTTTTAGGATTTTTGTGGATTTTATACTTCAATAGACACAGATAGTATTGAACAATGTATTCATGGGGACTTCCATATGAATTAGTCTCATATTCTAAAGAATGATAGTATACATAGTATCATATCAGGCAACCAAAAATTGTATATAAATTTTATTTCGTCTCTATCATGATCTGAGAATCTTAAATGCATGATGGTGGTGTACCTTATAAAAACACATTCCAAATATCCTCCTAATCATTCATCCTTACACCTCCTTACTTATTAGCTTGACAATAGTAGTTTTTTCATGTTCATATTCCCATTAACAGAGACAAATATTGTTCTTATCAAGAATCATAAAAAATATCCAAATACATATATAAAATATTAATCCACTAACAAAATTATTTCCCAATAATAAAAACAAATTTTTATCATGAATATAAGATTTCATAAATGATTGTAAGAGAAAAAAATTCTTATTATCCTTCCATTCTTCCCCTATGAGATTTTAATAATTTTAATTTTAATTTGTTAATATAATCTTAAGTAAATACTAAACTCAATAGTATAAATATCCCACATTTATAGGACTCCATGTGATATGGTATTGTCGAAAAATTGATAATGAGATAATACTACTCTCATAATAAATAATAACGCAATTATCCATATGTCAAATTACTATATGAAACAATACTACTAGTGTTCTCAATACATATATTCAAAATTAGCAATATTATTCAATTTTATTATCATGGATTGTGTATCCTTCTATTAGGATACATTTATCTCATTTAAAAAGCTCTTTCACATGGAAAGACTCCCCCATGAGGAGAGAATGCATGTTCTAAATCCCATTTTTGATTTAATTGAGGGCACAATTTATATTGAATTATTTTCACCCCATAAAATAACTATACCAATTTTTTTTATCATTCTATATATGATAATAACATATAAGAAATTATTTAAAACTAATAAAGTTGGTTTTGTAAACCTCTCCCTGACAAGGTATGTTTTTTAATACAACAATTCAATATTTTCATATCAATATTCATTGTGGGGAATGTTTTCAATAAATTATATTTCACTGGAATATTAAGTTCCTCATTATCCATATTAATTTCACATGTTTGAACTTATTTTATAGAAAATAATCCCAAATATCATTTTGATTTTTTTGTAAAGTTAGACCCGTTGTATTTTTACTTCAATTGATCTATTGTTATGGAATTCAGTTGCCATTGGAATCACTATAGTCCCCAAGGTCTTCTAGTTATTTATTTTGCAACAATTTTTGGGTACATTACTTTATATATAAAATTTGTAATAAATCACCCATTATAATAATCATTATATTATACTTATTAGTATGACATCAAGTGTACTTACACTGATATTTAGGGCTCACCTAGTTATGAATTTTTCCACAAATATTTCAATACCAATCATGATATAAATAGGAATATCAATATTTTACATTACAAACATAACACAAAATAGTGATTATGTATGTGGTAAATGTTCCACATAATTTTTTTTAAAGAAGTGAGTTTTTCATCAATTGATCTTCTCTAAAATTTAGGCATAAAACATGTATCTACATTACTCCCCAACATCATCACAATTGGGTATAGAAGATTCATAAAACAAATTTTATATATATTATGATAACAGGTATTTCATCAATATTTATTTAAAATATTTTTTATTAGTAAATATGTCGTTTAAACTTTTTTTTATCATGTAATTTACATTTATTCCTAATAAATATTTCATATAGATCATGGGAAAAGTGGTAAATCAATAATCTTCACTTGATCCTTAATGTAATTTTTGATATATCCAACCATAAATAGAAGAAAATATATTCTCATAAATTATTTAAATTCATCCATTCAATTTATTTTTTTTCTAAAGGATTTAACGTTAAAGACACAAACAATAACCCAAAAATGTTACAATATCATCCATTTTTTCCTTTTACAACAATGAAACAAAAAATCATAATCTTAATACATTAATATAAATTTTACGATAAAAATCATAGTTTACATGTTTCAATCCATTAAATATAATTCTCAACTGACATAACCTAAATTTCTGATAACCTATTAGAAAACCCACTTGTAACTCAGTGTGATCTTTCTGCTTGAGTAATACATTGAATACTATCTTCTTTAATTTTTTTAAAAACTGATTCCAAATTATAATTACCATATACACATAGAGTATTATATATTAATTAATATCCACAAGTGTTGCATTTTTTCCATGTAATCACAATAGTCTAGTTCATTGGCTTCTCAAATGACACAATCATTTTTCATGAAAATATTATATAGATATGATGCATGTTAATAAACCCACATATGGTTAAACTAATATTTTATTCAATCAAGTCATTATATGATCTACCGTTTGGTTCGTATCAATTTGGTCTTAATAAATACACATGTCCATGAACCATGAATCATCTATAAATTCTTCTTAAAACTGATATGTATTGAATTGAAAAAATATTTTTTTCCCAACACTCCTTATTCAATGAGATTATATTATGTATGAATTCTATAATATTGTATTTGATTTTATGGACAAGAATAAATTATTCCATAATTGATTCATTGGAAAAAACTCTTATGCATCTTCTTTGTCTAACGATTCAACCATTGATTCCTTTTTATGTGTGGGATTATTTGATTCATCGAAATTTATGGTCACCTGATATTATTCTTCATTAGATTATTTTAAATATATATTTATGTATTTATTTATGACCTTATATTAAATCACATTCCCAATTAAACTCTCCAAAATATTCCTTAAAAATATTCTTAACATTTTATAGGCCTTTCTTATCATAGTGTACTCCATATATACCCCTTTGTCCATTTTTTCTGTTAACATTCCCTGACGTCACCCTTTTTTATAATTAAAACAATAAAAGGAAATCACATAGTTCTATTTTTGTGTTTACTTTATTAAATTCATCAATCCATTTTGTGTCTAATCCTCCTTAATATATATAAATTCTATTTTATGTGTTTATACACTCAACTGAACTAATTTCATCTACCTGTCTTGGGACATACCAATCTGAAGAATGGTGTCTTTTGATATGTTATTTACTATATGATTATCCTTTATATTGAACCATCTTATTATTTTATAATTACTAAGAAAATCCTTCTCAATATTCCATTCATCAATATTTAATTTTATAGTCTATTAATATGTATTTATTTTCATTTTTTGTAAAAAGTGTCTTAATTGTTCACTTAGACACAATGTTACAATAGTTGGGTATTTCATGATACATTATATTTCATCCTACAATGTATTCTAAAAAATTATTAAACCAATTAATTTATTTTCAGAAAAAAGGACAATATAATAAAACTCATCTCTTGTTTTTGAATAACTTGGGTACTAATAAAAAATCTCTCTGAATCATGCCAAGAAAATTTAATGGCTTCTAACTCATTTCATTCTATGGATTTCTCACCATTTTTTCATGATTTATGTATCACATGACTAATCCTAATCCAATATAAAATTTGGATTATACATTAAACCACCATTTTTTACATATGATACATGTATTATTGATTAATATATTTAGAATTTTTATGAAACATGCTCTTCCCCTATTATATCCTATGAACATAAATGTTTTTTATTATAAACAAAATATATTTTTAAATTTGATCCCTAACCATTCAAAAATGTCTTTATTGACATTATTTTTAAATATAATTAAGTATGATTAAATGTGAATTTTTCTCCCTTATCACGATGTTGGTTATTATTGAATATAAGAAATAATAAAATATATATATAAGACTATTGTGTGTTTTATGTCTACATAATCTATCCTTTTTCTAAAATACTTTTAATTTTTTTGGATATATACATTAAAAATATAACCATACCATTAACCTGACCAATCAAATACTTGAATACATTTATTTTCTTGGTAATGTTACATAAACACCCACAATTGAGAATCCTTTCACTATTTTTATTTCATTCATTTATAGAGATTATGAAAAGAATTTTATTCTTTTAATAATATTTATATTGATTCAATAAAATTATCAGTAATTTTAATATATAATAAAGTATTATCCCAGTATCATCATCATAGTTTATGGAATTATACTCTTATCATTCTAGTTGGGAGGCAATGGTTTTATCAATGGAATAATTTTGGGTTACTATATATTCGTAAACAATTGATTCCCATTAGATTAATTTTGGTTTATATGTTCGTTGAAATCTGTAGCCATATGAAAAAAATTATGAATTGAAAAAAAATATCCATAAAAATAAATTCATATTTGAAATGGGGAATATTTCCTTTCCATTTTTTTACACCAAATGTACTCTCACTTCATGTAGCTCATCACCTTTTAGTATTCATTATATTAATGAGAAATAAAAAAAATTTGTTCTTGGTCTCTCCTTAAAATATAATATAATGACAATATTCATATGTTGTGTTATATTATTTAAGCTAAAATCAAACCCATATCATTATTTATGTTTTTATACACCTAATTTTTCAGAAAACAACACTATAATTTACATGTAATCTTTTATTTATTCATCATTTTCTATTGATTATTTTGACAATCCATTAATATTATTTTTATTCATGAATTGGAAATCCAATCCCCCGTGACATCCTTTAAATTCCACATATTTTCAAAAAATTGTTTCATTGTTTTTCATTCATTGGATTCATATTATACATTTATAAATGTTTCTATCACTAAATCCACTTTATCTATAATTTAATCATCATCATCGTCATCAAAACATGACTCATAGTAATCTTATTTCTCACTCAACATTAATTTCTATTAAGACTTATAACCATTTGTAATGATAGAATTAATATTTTTTGAGAAATTATTCTTCCATTTTTTTAATATTGATCTAGTTCGTTATATAAATTGAATATACATGTTCATCATATGATAATATTTCTATTTATTCCATAGTTGAAACACATTACTTGTAAAATCTATATTAGACATATATTTCTAAACATAAGTATTCTTCCCTCATGTGATATAGACTCATTACGTATTACCACATATTTATTTCAATTAACATGAATTATTGCCTTCCCCATGGATTTAAATTTCATCATCATTTATTGATGGTCATGGTTTCCATCTTGTTCGACTTTTATATTTTATGAATTTGATGATCTATAAATATCATCAAGAGAAATATCTATAAAATTAATTTCATCAGTTGTTGATACAATTGGATTATAAACAGTTTATACAATTAAATATTATTAATTTTTATTATCAATACCTATTTTTATTCATCATAAATATTAATATCTCATACCACATTATTGAAATTATTGAAGCCATAATAAATGTTTTTGTTTATCATTATATTAATTCATAAAATAAATCATTTGAAAGAGAAATCATAACTAATATTACCATTATATCACCCCAATAAAATTTGATTATTTTTTCCCAAATTACATTCACCGATATATAACTGATTATAATCATGTATATAAAATTTTACAAATATCATGATATGGTGATTTTTGACCATTCATGTTTACTAAGATGATTCATATCTTAATTATAAATTCATTATTAGCTAACATTCCAAATATTTTTTCCATGAGTCAATATGGATATAACATATTGGCTAGGTGTCAGTAAATGGGATCTCATTTTATTCATCAATGAATGTTAATTTTGGATGAAAAAACAGTACTAATTTACCATTAATGATGTACCCTATGAAAAAATAATTTTCTAAAATATTCATCCAAATCATCAATATAGATCCTATACCAATTTTTATAAGTATAACACCCTAATACAACAGATGATGTGGTCGAATTACTTTCAATTTGTTTTCATTAACAATAGAAGGTTTTTTGCCCCACATTGTAATGAATAATAATAATCTCTCATCAGAAAACCATATTAAAGGAATATAAAATTATGAAATGAGAAATGTCCCAATATAGAGGATTTCACAAGGTTCACCATTAATTGGTACTACTAGTTGGATACTCTAAAAATATCATAACATACAATGGGGTCTAAAAACAAATATTATATGAATTAAAAATTTTCTAATGGAATCTAGGAGACCCAAAGGTCATTACATAATTCTCCAAACTCATTCACTATATAATTTAATAGTTATTGGGATTACTGTACATAATTAATTTTTCAGAATATTAATCTTAATGATAAATTTAAAACCAACATTGGTTTATACTTTATGATTAAAATTTCTCTCTAAAAATAAAATTTTCAATTAATTTTTTTCATAGTTTGATATATATTATTATTTAAAAAAATTCAATGTAACATATTATTTTTTTAAATTCCAACACATATTCATGTCATCAAATATCCTTGATTAAATATTAAAAATTCATTAACATAATTATTCCACCTATCACTTATTGTTTGTATCTCATAATAATTTTTAAACATCATATTTAAACCAACATTGTAATTTTAACCACAAAAAATGAAGAAATATTAGATTTTTTTTGAATTTTTAGGCTGATACCATGTTATTTTTCGATTTCAAAAATCCAAGTGTCATAAAATTTAGTTTTTCATGATTATGAATTCACATTTTTTTTGTTATTTTTAATCAAACTATAAATATAAAATATAATATACCTTTTTAAAAAATCATCTTTGATTTTAGTGTGACCTTTTAATATGCCTTCAATTCATAGACTCAATATATCATGGTATTCATTATTATTGTGAGATGTGATTCACCCTTAAAAAATCAATATAAACCAATATTTCTGGTATTATCTTCTCACTTTGTATTTTCTATTAAATAATAAATATAATGTCTCTTAGTGACCACCACACCAATGGAATAATTTTCTGTGATTTGAAAAAATCCACATCATATATAAATAGAATTATTCTTTGATAGGTTATGTATTATTGAATGTAAATATATACAACTATGTGAACCTACTATATAATATCACATCATAAAAAACACATATTTTTAATGTTGTTATATCTGTATATTATATATTTATGAGTATAAATTCATTTTCCTTACTATATTTTTGTATAACCCTATTTTTAATAACTGAATGGTTAAGGGCATGAGTACATTGAAAATTCATATTTAGAGATCTGATCATAATGGAATTAATATATACCAGTGGAGTTATATGGATTTTAAACATAAATAGATCATGGGTATGGGATACATGGATGTATCCTAGTTCAACTAAACCAACTAAAATAGTTAGGTTGAGGTTTCACATTATTTCATTCATCATATTATACTTATGTGTGATCATCATATAATATTAAAATTTTCATTGAAAATAAAAGGTAATGATGTGGTAAACATGAAGTAGTAAGATAAACATGATGTCTCTGACAACCATCAATCCAGTAACCCTGAGTCATTTCTTACATTATTACATATTTAAGAATAAAAAGGGATAAATGAAAAAGGAAGAATAGTTTATTAGTCCCAAGGGACCAGATAAATACATGATACCAATTTTATATTGGTAATAAAAAATATAATACATAAAAAAATGGCCGACATAATAGAAGAACATTTAATAATTTTTTCTTAATATTCATTAGAAGGGAATAAAAATAAGTGTCATATCAAATACAGAGGAACAATTAAAAATAGTTGTAATAATTAGGATGAAATAAATAATTTAATATATTTAAAGTTAATAAATCTAAAACCGCCCCATTTAATAAATAAAACTGATCATGGAATAAGGCATAGTTAATATAACAATGTAACTAACTAAAAATAGATTTCATTTAATCAACAAAAAAAGAATGAAGTTCATCCTAAGATAATATGAATCTGAAAATATGATTGATAATAATAACAACCAAATTATTAATGATTTAAATAATTAATTATTTGAATTCATTATATCAAGAATAATGATATTGTTACTATCAAGACCATTCACAAGACAATTTATAACTTTGGGGAAAACCCATCAGATTTGGACAACTGATTTGTCTCAAGATACAAATCAGATTATTGAGAGTAAATCTATAAATTGGACTACAATAAACATCATCTACCAATAATTAAAAATATATTAAATAATTTATTTATTTCATGAATCAATATTCCTTATCATAAAATATTTTTATTGAGTAAATCATACAAATGTATCAATATTTCCCCTATTAATCAAATAAATCTAAAAGTTAACAGTACATGTAAAAATTTTATATGTTTTATGAAATAATACTTTAATTAATATTTTAATATTTATATTCAATTTAAATTATTTTATAATATAAATGTTAATATGAAAGTGATAGTTTTATTATATTGTAACCAATCTAAAAATAAGGGGATATTGAACAATAAAATTTACACCTCATTTTTAACTTTTATATTGTAATCAAATGAAAAAAACCATAAAAGAAACATTAGTAATGATTAATAAATCATTATTCCTATTATATACATCAAATGTAAGTATCTATACCATATAAAATGGAATAAGTTCATATTAAAAAATATGACTCAAAAAATGAAAATGGACATAATGTCTCTTACCTCGCAATATCCATTAGTTTAACATGAATTAACCTAATTTATAATAAATTAATTAAGGTTATTAATTTATAATAGAAAAAAATATTTAATATATAATATATTATTATCTTATAAAATTTAAACAGTCTTTTGTTAATAATATTTTGTTGCTTTCCTTATTTCATATGTTAATTGCCTTGTTATATCATAGGTCTTTTTCATGAATGTTCATATTCAAGTACATAGGATATAAAAAATTATAAACAAAATTATAGTGATGTTATAAATATCATAATTATATAGTATATTCATTATAACAACTATTATTAAATTTTGGGCTTGGAAAAAGAGGCACATCACTTCATGGAGATAATACGTAAATCATACAAACGAGAGACAATATCATTCACTTAATGTGTTAAAGGGTATGTAAGTGTATGATATAGTAATTTTATTGAATTTATATAAATTCTAATATAATTCATATAATTAAAAAATATATCATTTTTAAATATTGTGTAAATCATAATAGAAAAATAAACTGCATCTCTTTGTGGGAAGATAGCCAGTCATACACATGAGCGACATTATCATATTGTAAATAGAATCAGAAGTAAGACATTATATGTGATATTATATCTCTATAAGTATTACTATTAAATATATATAATATATATACATTAAACTCATCTTTATATACACCCATGGTAGGTGAATATGGTAAATTAGTAACAACAGTTTGGGAGGCATTAGTACACCATATACAGCTTCGACAATTTCATAAATCATATGATGGAAGTGAATATGGATATTGGTTCTAAAATTGAAATGATAAAATATAAGTATTTGTTAGAAACTGGGGTAATAATAGTGTAATTATTTAACCTAATTTTATGGACATGGAAGAATAAGTTATATATAAATGATCATTTAACAATATCACTAATTATTCAGATGAACTTTTTAGGTTTTCCCCAAAATTCTTCCTAGGATGGATTTATAATCAAATTAGGGTATGTAAGATATTGTACAACGAGTATGAATGTTATTAGGGAAGGGAATTTTGGATATAAATATATCGTAATGAGTGAATATGGGAGGAGAGTGGGTGGAATTTTATATGTTGGAGAGATGGAAGACATGGAATTCCAAAAAAGAAGAAATTGCAAGCAGATTCTTATCTTTTCATTCCCCACCCAAATGGTTAGTTATAAAACCATAGGGGTTATGAGGCCTAAATATAAAAAAATTGTAATTTAGATATTTTCTGTGGTCATTTTAACCATTATTGTTTTAGTTTAACCCGTGATAAATTATTATTTACATTAACCATTATAAGTAATGTTTAAGTCAATTATAATTGATAATGGTCTAAAATTATGTTTACCATAATAAATAATATAATATATACTGATCATATATGTTCAACACTTTTTAAAAATTCAATTCATTTATTTAGAAAAATTAAAATTAAAATTTTACGTACAATAGAGAAAAAGCACAAATTTTAAATGAGAAAATTCCCATAATGTATAGAAGGGTAGAATTTAAAAATTCAATAAAAATTTATTAAAATATATGAAATTTTATTAATTATAAAAAATTTGTTCTAAAGTTAAATTAAATAAATTTTAAAATACAATAAATTGGAGTCAATAATTTAAATGAAAATGAACTTTTCATTAAAAATTATTACTTTTAACTATTTATCAAAAATGAATGTTTCTAGAAAAATATGAAAAATTAACCTTAAGCTAATATTTATATTCTAATTTCAAAAATTATGTATATTGAATCATGTATATTTTTTAAAAGTGTCAAAAAGTATTTATATTATAATTGTACAAGTATAAAAGAATCATTTTCCTTTGTATAAAAATATATTATTTCTAAAAATATTTCTTTTCCTCTAAAATATTCTTATTTTTTTATAATAATGACATCTCAAATGAACATATAAAATAAATTCATTTCTTGTAATATAGTGAGTAATTTCCATAACCAAAAAATTAATTCTTTGGTTACAGTGGACATTTTTAAATAATATTTTTATTGATTTCTATATTTCTTTTAAATATATTGTTTAATACATTATAATATTTGTGTTTAATCAAATTTTACCCCAACTTGGTCAAGACTATAAGCAATGTTTTCAAATATGAAAAATCTAGGATGAATCACCTATAATATCCAACTACCTTGAAGAAGTTTTCTGTTCCAAACACATTATACATCCAATAATAGGAAACTATGATGCTCATATTATCTGCGTCAATATATACACATGCATGGTATATCATATGACATAATAGGTTAAACATTCATATCCAATAGTTTCATATACATAGCTTCACATATATCAGGTTCTCTATTAGTGTACACAGAGCATTCAGAAGAATATTTCCATGGTTGGGTATGGTTTGAGAATACACAAATATTATATCTATGAAGACTTATAAAAGATAATCAAGGTATTTTTGAAAAAATAGATTTATCGGATCGTTAATGATTGTCGGATTTTATAAGGATGAAAACATAACCAAATAATCATACAATCCCTAAATTCTCCATAATTTCATATATTGTATGACTCATTTTCTTACATGAAAAAATTGTAATTCGACCAAAATCGATCTTGGAGGAAATAGTTTATCCTCGAAGCTGTCAAAGAGGTCATCTATATGAGGTAGTGGATACTAATTATTCACTATATGCTCGTTTAGTCTACGGTAATCCCAAAAAAATATAAGTTTAACATCATCCTTTATGGATAAAAGGAAATGTGATCCCAAAAAATATTTTTTGGGTCAATTGAAACCATTGGACTCTAGATCATTATGTTACTTCTTGATTTTGTGGACCTCTATAGGTTCCATCCCATGTGAACGAATGGACACCAGTGCCACTCTGGGCACTAGCTCGATGATGAACCCAAACACTCTCTTATGAGGTAATTTGGTTATATAATTAAGGAAAAATCTTTATAACTATCCACAATAAGAGGGAAATCAACAAATTCTAATCCCATACGTATCAAAGGGAGACTCGATATATGGGATGTTAGTCTACCTATCCTAGTATGTTTGGGTTTAGTTAGACATTCCTGGATATCCCATTCACCATTATAAATCTATGTTCTACCCTAATATGGTGTGAAGGACACCCAATGATGGTAAAAATACACTTTGGAATGATAAGGAATAAGACCGTCCATATTGAAAATGATGTCCAAGATGATCATATTAAGGATTAAGATACTTCATAAAAAATAGTACCAACTTATCTATAAGGGTCACTCATGAAACTGGCCTATTCCATTTGATTTTACCCCAAATTATGTGTCATGATACATACAACCACACAATTAATTAATTTAATTTACCATCTATTACACTACCACAACATATCAAATAGGGTGTGACACTCCTGTATCTAGAAGAGAATAAACTAAGGCAGAGGCTACTAAAATAGTATATATATCTTTATATGGATCAAAACACATCTCATCTAGAAACTAATACACTTTAAATATATTTAATAAACCATAAACCTGAGATACATCCTGACTACATGAGTAGATCCAATCTATTTACACTAATGCTCGGGGATCTGAAGACCATATCCACAACCACTACCACCTCATCCAGATTGTCAACTAAAATGAATACTACATTCGTAATATGGAGTAATATACATTCTACTTGACAGATGTGTCAGAACAGTTCCCCTTCCACACAATGATGTATAAAAATATTTGAAGAAGAGCTAAAGGAGACTCATCTTGCATAAATTTGGACACTTTATCATGTATTGCATGATCTAGGGAATCTTACGGAGTAAGATACATCACTGCTAAAAAACATTTTAGCTTTCAATTCATGTCACCTTGCTGGAAACTCTCCCCTATGAACCGTTGAAATCATGCTTCCAAATCACAGATAATCTATCACCCTACATCACAACTAAATATCCTTACCACACATTGGTTGATTCATTCAGATTCCATTCTATAATTTTAACTCGGTTCACTATCACTATAATTATATCCAACTAAATAACATTCCCTTCCAAGTAGATACAATACATAAGTAGATCCTCAAAATAACTAATAGTTGTTATCTCAAAAATATTCAATGATGGAGTAAAAGGAAGATTCTTAGTGAAGTGATAAAAATACACAGGAATGGCCATAGGGGAAAACTAAATATGCATAAACTTTATGGAATGGTCTTCAATTAAATTATTCAATAGAATAGATTTTTATAATTCTTCATAGAATTATAACAAGACCATTCCTTGATGATGCACACCCTGAGAGATGTTTCCCCCCCCATTGTTTGGAATAGTCACGTTACATATATCTAGTGATCTTGACCATATTTAATGGACGTGTCTCAAAATGTTTAAATATCATACAATGGCCTCAAAAAATGACTCAGTATCTTTTATTCCACCATCCCTTGATAAAGTGGGAGGATGTTGATATTGATAGTCATGTGATTACTCTTCCATATTAGGGGCATGTCCGGGATCACCCTGAATAGAATATATGAACTTGAAAATGAATTTGAGGAATTGATCATTAGCATACGGTGTAAGATCAACAGTATGAGGGAGAAATTAAGGGATGACTCCTAAATCTCATGGTCTCCATTCCCCGTATCCCTTGAAGCTTGGGTTTTCCCTACACCACTACTACATCCCCCTTAGCACCCCTTGTGGTGAGAGGACTTTCTCTACAATTACCCCTCTTCTCTCATTCTCACCCCTCGCTCTCCTCATGGAACTCTTTCTATGCATCCTTCTATATTATTGATTGTAAAATCATGACGAGACCCCATATTGGTGCGACTTGATGAATCCCTGGGGATTTTGGTTTTTATTGGTGGGGGATTCTGGAGAGAATCTATTTACTATTTTGTGGTTTGTGTTATGTTTTATCTTCTATGGTTGTGGTTCCTCTAGTGGTTTCTTCGAAGGTAGGGTTCAGTGGAATTTTTCAGATTATGATTTCATGTCTATAGTTCACTCCTTTATCCACTCTTACTCTGATATCACACCACCCTTCTCCCAATTAGACTCACACAGTGGTTTCCAAGGTTCCTTGGGGTTTTCAGTTAGAGCGGTCAATGGTGTTGTGAGAGGATACTCTCACTGTAGATTTAGCTTGGTACATGGTACCCCACTAGGCTAGTTCTTTCAGTTTTATATAATTCTTCTTTAATTGGTGATTTCCTTGTTTTAATTTTCATGAAAATTCTCTTTTACATGTTTCTATGGTAGCATCAATGATGTGTCTATGTTGATATTTTTCTATGGTGGATGTTGTGGTGCATTGTTCATTATAGGGGTTTCGACCAATGTTCACGATAGTGTAGTACGTGGTTCTTAGTGAAGATGATAGTTTCTGACGATATGGTTTCCTACATGAATGTTCCAAAAAGGGTGATCTTGTGTTAGGGTATTCATTGCGAAGCGGTAGTTGTGAGGAAGTGATGATGGTATATCTTTCTAATTTTGAAATTGGTTATGTGTCAAGGTAGTAATAGAGAGGAGGTTTTGATGGCTATCATTTTGAATCCTGAATGTGGGTGTGTTTTTTGTTTCATTGTATTATGTTGATGGTTTATTTTGATATTTTTAATTTTTAATCTAGTATTATGAATTTTTTGGCTTTTCTATATGTTTTTACTTATCTTGAAAGGGATTTTTCATTAAATTATAAAATGGATTAGTGGTAGTGGAAAGATCTATAATAGGAACGTCATGTGGCACTACTGGATGTATTATGTCTGGGTTGGGTTCACCACCTCTAAAGTGTGCTCATCACCACACTCTTGTATTACAACACATAAAAATCATTGTTTAATAATAGTACTATTTTTGAGAGAATATCTTATAAAATATCTATAATAGATACAAAAGGCAATAAGGATTGGATAGATACAATTCCCTTATAAATTTTTTCAAATGATAGGCCTAGGTGGAAATAAAAAGTCATGTAAGGATCAAAATATACACAACTTACTTCGCACTACTTATGTCGTGCTAGGGTCCATGTTTTGTATTACACAAGTGAGGTTCTGATATATGGAGGGTGACAAGAAAGGTATAAAGGTAAAAAAATTACATTGTTTTGGAATTCCATTTAATTGTTACATTTTTTATTTAAAACATTATTTTATTTAAATTAACTCTTATTTATTTATATTTCAATGTCTTAGTTCAATTAATTACATCACCAATTCCAATTTATAAAGGCACGCACACATTATAAATAGATATTTTCAAGTCATCTTACTGTAAAATTACATTTACACTAGGTAACTCAATGTTACATGCCATGGATAGTATATTGATTTAATGAGATGGTATTACTAATTTATAGAAGTACTAAACCCTTAAATTTTCATTAGAATTAATCAATAAAACCCACTATTGTGGAATTATTGTTCAATTGAACCAACTATGTGATCATGGAAAACACTAGCTCACTAAAATTCATAACAGATAATTCAGCACAATAATCACATGAAATAAAGGAAATCACATTAAAATTATATTTTTCTTCGAAAAATTGATTAAATTTGTATTATATGGTTTCCAATATAATGTATGAATTATAAATTACCTCAAATCATCATCCTATGGATAAACAACTAATTATATTCATAATTGTTTTTTTAACAATTATAAGAGTATAGAGAAATTACGTCACCCAATAGCGAAATCCATAAAATTGTACGTGCACTTGGAATAATAACATTTACCAAATACAAGAAATTTGGGTTTCCCCTATACCTAGGTCAGATAATCACAGGAACATTCTCATTACTAGATTCTTGTAATCCTTGTCTCCAATCTAAACCAATAATTAAAAAAAAGTAAAATTATTCTATGAAACCATGTTATAGTATCCCACCCCAGGTTTTACTTAATGGTTCCCCAAGATGGTGGGGACTTGTCCTAAAACATGCATTCTTATTTCTCGATCCTACAGATTAGAATTGAGCACCTAAGGTTTGTATGTGTGTAGACTATTACCTCTAGATTCAGAGTGCATCATGTAAGTATATAAATAATAAATATGATAAATGATACAAGAAGACACTATATGACAAGAATAGTAACCTACCATAGAAAAAGAAGAAATAAACAAATAGACAGTAATAAAAATAATATAAATAAATCCATAAATATAACTAAACAATCGAAGGAAGATTGAATGATAGATATTATTATGATAATATTGATCTTATAAACAATATATTCCAGGATGATTAAGGTATTAATTCATAAACCACAAACTAAAAAATTATATAGAATATATAAAAGCATCTATTAAAAGCATGTCTATAATAGGCTTGGTACTCATCCCCAGACATAGTAATAATTATGTAAATCAATCATTAGAAGCTAGAAAAATCCATTTATCGATATCTGTAATCATAAAGACTACGTGGGTTCCAAATGGTTCCCATTAAGTGTGTGAGATTAAATATACACATTCCACAACAAACTATGTCAATATCAATATCATCCGTGCAATATACAATGAATAGTGTCCCGTAAGTAGTAAATCAATGCAATAAATAAATAAATAAAAATTATATTTTTTTGTTCCACTAATTCACCAAAATTTCACTGCCTACATCAGCCTATGCCTGGTGTCTAAATAATGGAAACAAGTACATGTAATCAGTTATGTATATATTTAATCATAAATTACATAACATGTGTGGTTCAGCCCAAGAATTTGATATGGAATGAAGAATTCCTCCATGTTATATCATTCATGCATTTTCATACATTATGTAAAATTCATCACTTATTAAACAAGATAATAAATACATCAAATCCAATGAAAAATTATGATCCCATATAAGGATATCCATATGGACTCCCAAGGTTTGCTTCAGGAGCCTCTAATATAACCATTACCATCTAGTACATTCAAGTCAACCTGCAATGTTGCCCATTTATATCTGTCAAGGCACTGTAAAATCTACATCTATACCAGGTATCTCATATAGGGAAACAAGTATCACCCGAGGCAAGGTGTATCCATATTTACAATGATAACATCCTTGTTTTCTCCATAAGGGAACCATCACCTAATAGTATAGGTAAATATATCAAAAGTTCTCATAGAAAGCCTAAGAATACTCTCTTCCATCATGTCATGTATTTCCAAACTAAGGACGACGAGTCCACCCATGATCTCCTT
The DNA here is from genome assembly GCA_963277665.1 of Viscum album. Lineage (NCBI taxonomy): Eukaryota > Viridiplantae > Streptophyta > Magnoliopsida > Santalales > Viscaceae > Viscum > Viscum album. Next base: position 626,925,360 of record OY728165.1, read on the forward strand.
AAGTTGGGACCCCTAAATTTAAGTAATGGAATTTACAATCACATGTCTTCAATAAGAATGCCAATATCACATGATAATGGATCTAACCCAGTTTTCAAATTTATTCCAATCAACTATGGAATATGACATATGGAAACATGTAAAAGGTGTCAAGTCTAAGACACAAGTCACCTAGAACAAGGAATAAAAAATCATTATGAATCAATCATTATGACATTCAAAAGTTAAAAGGTGTGTAGTATATTGAATGTGAATATAAGAAGGTGCAATTAAATGTATGGAATAAGTCATATTACTCAAATGGTGAATCATGACCTACAATTTATCTCTATTTAATTCATCACTTTAATGACTTCATTAATTGTCAAATCAACCTAAGGATGTTTTTAATTTTTTTATAAGGGAAATAGACCACTTTGATGAAAACATGCAAATTTGGGTGGCATAATTCAAATGGATCACGTCTATTAGTGATTCACTTCATAGTCAGGTCATGTTAAGCATGAAAACCTATTTTAGTATATCTTTTTATCAAATTAGATGCATATTTGGAATATTTTGATTTGATTCCCAGTAGTAAACCATATATAATGAATGGAAAGAAGTGGGAATGACCTAGAAAACCTATTTTGATTTAGTATCACACTAATCATCCTTTATCAACCCTTCAATCAAGCTAGAATAACAGATAACAAAGAAACCCCCCAAGGTTATGAAAATTGGGAAAATAGTTTCCCACATAAATAGTGCAGTAAAGGGGGGAAGAAAAGATATATTGAAGAAATATGAGTACATATATTACCTCTAGCATTCAATTAATTATGACAGTGAGAGATTTGGTTGACAAAAAGAGGAGATAACCTGAAAAATAGAAGGCAAATAGGGGGAGATTGCACATGGGAGAGGTAGTGGTGCATAGAAAAAATAAGGGATTATGGTGGCTTTGGGATTTAAAACATTTTAAGGGTAAAAGTGTAATGTCCACCACACTAAAAGTGGCACAAAATTTTAATGCATGCTTGCATAAGTGTGTGAAAATAATGAGAATGGTGTCTTTCCCAGAGGCCTGCAGCACCACATAGCCATGATCCTAGGGTTTCACTATTGTATAAAGAAATGTATCCCCTTATCCTCCCACATCCTTAATATTCATGGTTAGGGAAACTGTGTGTCATGGCCTTCACAATATCTACTAACCATGTACCAAATCTTCCTTTTCAAATTTTTGGTATCCAATATCCAAACCATCTCGGGAAACCCCCAATACCTCATTGATTCCCATAGGATTCATTATTAGTGCTAAGCCAAAAAAATTAAAATTGAAAAATTAATGGTCTGTACCTTCAACAAAATTAGATATGTTACAAAACCCCCTTATTAATACAACTCATTATCAAATTTTATATTCCATGGGTTGAAAGATGTCATCCAATAAATTTCATTTCTATTATGAATGGATATTAACCATCATCTCCCCAATATCTTCTAGTACATGTTCATGTTGTCCAAGAACCTAAACTATATGAACTAGCCTACTATGTAGAACCATGTTTTATTGATCAACTATTTGTGTTATAATTTTTTTGAATGATACATCTACACCCTGATTCATATCCTCGGGGTAAAAGTAACGTGGAAGATCATAATGATACAACTAAGATGTGATATGTTGAAGACATAGTTCATGGAATGGTAATTTTGATGTAAGAGTAACTGATATCCAAATGACCCGACTCACTCTCCTATATAAAAAGACTCGATATAATGAGGCAATAACATTCCTATCTCTAAATTTGTCTCTGACACAATCATGGAAATACACATAGAAATACCTCATTTCCCATATTGATCTATATAGGTTTATGTTATCTATCGTTATAAGGCTTCCACCTTGAATGATTTTGCATCCATATTCCTATGAACCTTATGGACATGATCTAAATTCTTATGAATTAGATGGGCACCCCATAGAAATACCTAACCAACCTTTAACCATCATATAGGTGATCATAATGATCAAAAATAAAGGGACTCATATGAAGACATCTAAATCATTTCCTAAAATATTTTTTGGACGTAAAACTAAAAATGACAGATATACTTTTCCCAAGAACCCCTGAAATCCAAAATCCATGATTGAAGAATATTCTATAACACCCTTATTGTCGGCTATGACTACCGGTTGATCTTGGTGTAATATTTTATACTCAATAGCACTTAAAAACCCAATTCCCTTTGTAACTCTTACCAGAACCATGGGGTAAATCTAGGATCTCAGTCCAAAAAGATAGAATAGAAAACACCATGAAGGAACATTATCTATCAAATGAAAATTCCCCATATATAATCAACTAAGAAGGTCCACTGAATTTGAAAAAAGTGTAAAAAATTGGTCGGCCTATTAATAGTCACATATACTATATTGATGCATTGAGGGGATGTCTATAAGTATAACAAAAAATATATAGTTACATCGTTCCAGTTACACTCTGGAATCAAGGGAGGCTATAGATTTCTAACAGGAAACAGGTACTCTACCTTCACCTACTGAAAGTTGGTTCCCTGGTGCATAAATTGTGAAATATGATTGTTTATACGTAACCACAAATACTAATGTCATATATCTCTTTACATATTGTAAAACCCAGAGGAACTACCCAAAAAGAAGTATGATGTTAACAAATAAACTCTTTACATGCATCATAATGTACCCACACACACCCATGGAAGCATAAAGTCTTAATCCCATCAACAACCTAAACAAGAGGTGGGTTATAACTTGTGAAGCTCTCCCTCATGAAGATTCGCTCAAAAGATTACAACTGCATCATACATTCCCACTCTATAATTGTGTATATCACTACTATAGATTCAAAAAAAAATTCCTCTTGCTATTATAGAACCTCCATGTGAATCTCAATATATAGAACCATCTACTTCCATTCAATGATCAAAACATTGAGGGATTACATTTTTTTCATCCAACTCAACTAATTAGCTATGACATTTCACCTTCCAGGAGTGTATGGAAGCACAAATTTTATTGAACGTGGGTATTTCACCCACCTGGGATTCCTCATATTCATGTTTCATATCATGGAAATATATTTGAGAAATTTATATCCACGTAATTGACTAATCACACAACGTATAAGTAATTCCTTAAAAAATAGCGGATAACCATGATTTCTATCTTGAGGTTGTATATATGAAATTTCTACACTTGAGGAATCATCCAGAGATCCCAATATTCTACAATGATATCACCATGCATTAGAAATACACCTAGACCAAACCCATAAGTATCACATTATATATTTTAGCCTCTACGTGGCTAAGGAAGATTTTGGATCTTTTCAAAGGTTAGATTCTTGTTTATCTCCTAAAAATCTATTTCACGAACTTCTTTCTAGTATAATTTTACACCATTCATGGTCAATTAGGTATGATTCACTTATATGGGTGATAAATCCTAGATTAATCACATTTAATTGATAGCTAGCCCCTGGAAGTTGCTTAGGTCAAAAAAATTCACCATGTTCTCCAAAGATACCATGTCACTCGGCTTTTTTGGTCAATAGATACATCATACTAAGATATGATTTGACCCAAGAAGTGAACGTATCTGATAAGAATATTCATTTATTCATCTTATCATATTGATAGTTCTCTCTTAGTTTACTCAATGTTATCTTTTGATGATATTCATCGATGGGTCTTGTGTGAGAGTACACTATGATTTCATCTACGAATATTACCCTGAAGGAATCATGATAATTGTGTAAAACCTGATTCATCATATACCGAAATACTTATTGTATTTTTTTATGCTAAAAACATTACTAAATAATCATGAAATCCATAACTCTCCCTTGAAGTCGAACATAGTATGTTTGCTTTTCTTACAGACACATGATGGAAACTCTACCTCAAATTGATCTTGAAGAAAACTATTTCTCCATAGATCTATTCAAGGACATCATCTATATGAGGTAGTGGATATTGAATCTTCATCATAATATGGTTCAATTGGTAACAATCCATTAACAATAAATGGGTACCATCTACCATCTTGGAGAAAATGAAGAGTGGTCCCCAGGGAGATGTGTTGTGTCATATGAAACCCTTTTCCTATAGAACCTAAATATACATTTTGATTTCTTATATCATTGAATTTTCTATCTTATATAGAGGAACGGACACTAGTACCTAACATGGAACTAACTCAATGGTATACGTAACCTCTATCTAAGTAGGAAAGCTAGTGAAATCATCATGGTGGACATCCTTGAAACTATCCATAATATGAGGGAAATCCCCAAACCCCGTTCCCCGATCACTAATAAAGTTACTTTTCATCTAGCCTATCAATATTACCAACCTTATATGATTGGGTCAATATTTACTCACCTAGATATTCCATTTACTCTTATGAATATGCCTTCTATCCTCAGGTGATGTGAAGGACACCCACTAGTGATTGTTGTCCACCTCGGCATGATAAGGCACAAGATAGTCCACATAGAGAATGAGATAAACTCTAGTAATCTCAAGGATGAAGAAACTAAATAGTAAAATACACTTGACCATATCAAGGTGGAACTCGAAGAACACTTGTATTCCCTCTTATTTTACACTTAATGGCATTTTGAGAGACATAACACCACCAAAGTACTCAATTAAAAATCCTGAAAATTCAAAAATGTTAAAAGATATAAAAGAATGTGAAGAAAATATATCAAAAAGGAAAAAATAATCTAAAGGATATTATAATAATACATCTAACCATAAATTTTCTTGGACTCTACTCCTCAATCATAGATTCACTTCATAGATATGTCCTGACCATGACCATAAGATTCTTCTAAAAAAGAAATATAATATCACTTCTTCTAATGCTAATGCATTGGGACCTGACTACATTGTCCATGTACAGTACCACCACATTCTGATCATCCAAAAGAAGATAAAATTGTATCATGACCAAGATTACTGGACTATGTACGTGATAGAGGTCTTGATATAGATCTCCTACCACTAGATACTTAACGAAAAGATAAACATAAGTATTGAAGGTGACCCATCCACCACAATATCGGGACTTGATCAGTTTCCTCATTTATTGGGAATTTTTATGGATTGGAAGGAAAAATTAGTGAAACACTATGGTTATGTTAGTGAGTATCGCCTTGATGGAACCACCACCATTTACACCCTCAAAATGTGACTACCTTCTACATGTTGATCAATTTCCATACCTTCGAATAGAACTTCTCAGGATGAAATTGAGAGCTTCCCTTGGATTTAGTTATGTAATTAGGGTATAATTAACTATCCTTATAATTGTAGACAAATAAAATATGTTCACCTATAAATATACAACATACACAATCCCATCTTTAAGACACCTTGTCGCCATAGACTCTCTAGTAGTCAGTGGTTATGTGAAACCCTAAAGCTCGGTAATGTGACCAGAATATTAAAGCACATTAATAGTACCGTATTGAAGATGAATAAGCACCATGGAATGAACCTCCCTTAAATTATTTAGAGTGAAGTTATCTTTGAAACATATTTATAATTATTCCCATACCATGTCCAAATGATTATCATCACGAGAGATGAATTCCCATCAGCACGTGATAGAATAATGTAACATTTATGTAGTGAAGACGAAAAAATTATTTAAGGAATATAATGATTGTTAACTATCTATACCATTGATTCTAATTGTAAATCAACATCTCGAGTTTTGATATCCCTTCAAAAAGTGGGATGATATCATAGCTGGAAGACCCAAGTCATATGTACTATCATATGGGTAGGTTGGGGAGCACCCTGAATAAATGGTACGAACCTAAGAAATATCGTATAGATTTGATCATATTCACCCATTGGAAGATCTATAAGAGTTTCATCAGATTGAACAATAAGAGGTACTATGGTTTTATAAGAGGCCACATCCTATAGATTATTCTCACCACCTTTATCTTAACATATATTAGGAGGTATTACCAATTGAAAAACATTACAATTTCTATGTTCACACCTCAAAAAATATCTGTACTGGAGAGGGAAAGTGATAATTACTGTATAGATACAATTACCTTATAAATATGGAACCCACCTCTCTACCTACTAATAATGAATTTCATGGTGGTAATAAAATGTTAGAGAAGGATCATAGAAGATCCAACCTACTACCTACTAATCAGGTCGGGTTTGGGTATTTGTCTCATATAAAATAGGCAATGTTCCAGTATATGGAAGTTCAATGGTATGTTATAGATAAAGTCCCATTACTTTGGTTTTTACATTCGATACAATATTATCTTTATTATTTAAACCATTAATTTATTTAAATTAATTATTATCTATATTAATGTAAATATCTCATTTTATTTAATTGTGTCACCAATTCCAATTTTAAACCCCCATATACTTTATAAATTTAACATGTCATGTAATGTAAATGTAACTTCACCATTAAGCAAGGTAACATGTTATAACAGACCATGGATAGTGTTTTTAATGAATGAAGTTCCATTTTTAATTTAAAAAAGAAATATATCTCAAAATGTTCATATAAATTCACAAATAAAACCAACTACTCTTGCATAATCGCTCAATTGAACCAACTATGTCATCAGATAAAACATTACAACACTGCAAGAAATAATAGATACAGAACCAAAAAAATCACATGGAATATTGAAATAGCATGATGAATGTAAATATGACATGAAATTATGAATGACATTTATATCCTATGGTTCATAGTAGGGAACATGAATTAAACACACCCTATCCGCTTCATCCAGAGGTGAAAACCCCTTAAATAAATAATTTTAGCAGTAATTATAACAGCACAATAAATTTATGTCACCTAATGGTGAAATCCATGAAACCATAATAGATTATGAATTAATATAATTTACCCAACCCATGATACTTGGTCTTCCCCAATACATGGGTTATTTACTCCTAGAAATAGTCTCATTAGAAAATTTAAATATTTCTATACTCCATTCTAAAAAAATAGTATTAAAAAAATATTCTCTGAAAACATTTCTTACCATATTTTTCTATATAAACATAATGGTACATTGATATTGTGGACACAAGACCTTAATCACACCTCCCCAAATTCCCAAGGAATCCGTATAACAATGAGGGCCTAGGGTGTCTGTGGGGATACTATTCCCTCATAAGTCATCATGTGTCACACAAATATATAAATAAGAAATAAGAACTATGAAAGAAGTAAACACTCTATAAATAGATTAGTAACTATCCATTTCAGAAGAAAAAATACACAATATACAATAACATAAATAATAATAATCAATCAAAAAATTTATATAAACATGAGAAATAAGAATTAAAAAATAGATAACAATGATTATAATGACCATGATTCTATACAAAAAAATGATAATGCGGGGAGTAAGGTCTACATGCATATACCACATGCTATAAAAATTAATATAGAAGAAAAAACAAATAAAAGAATATTCGTTAGCATAGGATCAGTCCTCTACCCCTATACTTTATCCTAATGCTATAAATCAAACAATGGAACATGGATGTATTCATTGATCTATATTTTCATTCATAATGATTCCATGGTTACCAATAGTAGGAAAAGAAGGGTGTGAGATACAATATCAAATAGACACCACTAATGATGTCCAGATCAATCATGTAAAATAAACATATAATGAATAATATGTCAACAATAGTAATGAATTCAATAAACAGACAAGATGGTTGGGGCCCTAGTCTTTCTCCTAGATACAAATCTCTACTTTGGCCTATTCCTAGAGCCTAAACCAAGTGAAACTGTTTACATAATCATGTGTGTGTTTGGGTGATCAAAAAATAAAAAAAATGTGTGGAAAAACCCCCTGAACATGATAAGAATTTATAGACACATCCCGAGAATATCATTCATGAATGTTCATAATTTGGGTAATACGAATCGAATATAAAACCAGAATGGAAATCATTCAAATAAAATTAAACATATTAATGAAATCCGTGGAAATACATATGGAATCCTGAGGGTCACAATAGGAACTCTAATTTAACCAATACCATCATTTCCATCCAAAGTGACCCACTAGAACATCACTCCAAAAAATTATGACATGGTAAACATTGAGTCTGTAACATGTATCTCACATCGGTGACTGATTATCACCTAAGGCATGAAGTATCCATCATTTTAATGAACAAATCTATGGTTACTCCCCTAGGGATCCAATATCACTCAAGAGTATAAGTATATCCACCTTGATAGCTCGTCCAAGTCATGCCACATGTCTCCCCAGGCGTATCATGTAGATATAAACCGAGTATGGTGTGTCCACCCCTGGTAACTTTATGATAGGAATAATATTCTCTCCTAACTCATAAGAAGGTAAGTAATGTCATTTATAACCTCATGTAATCCATAAGCATAATAATATCAAATTCTAAAAAAAATCTATCCCAGTTATAAAATTCATGAAAAAAAACTATGGCATTGGAGATAAATAATTTTTTACATGGAATAAACATAAATTAAAGAGCATGGAATGTTGAAAAAGGAAAAATACATAAGAATAAATAAAAACTAATTAAAACAACAATAATAGAGAGGGAAACTTGTATTAAGAATGAGAATCTTAAAAATCCCAATGGAATGTAAGGTGTATGGTGTCAAAATCAATGAACTACTCATGGATTACTATTTATCTCAATCAAACACATCACTTTAATGCCTTCATTACAAGTGAATTCAACCTCAGGATGGGTTTAATCATTTTCTAAAAGGAAAATTGGCCACTAAGAATGTTCCAGTGCATGACCCAATGGATAAACCTTTATGGATAAACTAAATAAGATGGAATAACCTAGACCACATACATATTTTTAGTAGTGGTCCACTTGTCAATTGTCGATGTGTGAATGAAGAAAAAATAAATAGAAAAAAATGAAATTATATAATTACATGAAAATATGTAAAAGAGGTCACACATAAATTTTGAAACAAATGATGGAATAAAAGAAAAATATATACAAGAAGAGTGTAGGGCTTACTTCACGCATTCCCCTGGTTTAGAGGGTGTGTGATTTGGATGTTGAATAGATGAGATATAAACATACTTGGAGGAAAAGTGGAGGGATCTCACTAGTGGGAGAAATATTGGTCCATTATTGAAATTAGGGTAGAATGAGGTTTATTATTTTAAACCTTTAGGGTTAAAATTCAAGAAACACAAACATTGGCATGTGCACATGGTTTGGAAGCACAGTTCACCAAGCTATTCGACAGCAGTGAGAATGAAATCTGTCCAAGAGGCCTACAACACTACATGTTCATTTTCCAATGCTAATATGGTTATATAAACACAACAAGTCCCTCAAAATCCAACAACCATACGCTGAACAGCTAGAGAAACTTTGCAGGCTGTGTTGGATGGTTTTTACTAACTATGCACCCTAGTCTTACTTTTCATCATTTGGGGATCTTGTCTCTAAAAAACCCCAGAAAACCTCAATAGATCCTTTAATACCTTAAGCATATTTATTAGTTATTAAATAAAAAAATTAAATAAATATCTCATGGTATGTACCATTAATAAAATCTTGGGTGTTTCACTTATGGTGTGATAACAACGTATAGTTGAATTCATCCCTACATAAATCTTTCGATTTTGAATAATTAAATTTTTAAGTATTATTAGAATATAATGAGTCCAATGAAATTCAAAATTTTACCTACAAAATCAACAATGTCGATAATAAAGGCCTACATTCCCTTTAATGCCATATCACTATTATATATTATATTAAGATAAAATTATCTATGATCTAAAAAAATAATGATCTATTCCATTTTATTATCAATTTATTTTGTTTGATATTTGATATTATAATATGTATTATTTTCATTTATTCCATTTTAATGATATTCTCCACATATATGTATCTTGTATAAATAAGATGACCAATTTCATTCTATCTCTAGGATGGTTATTTAACTATTGGTTCTGGAGGGTCGTATAATTTCCCAGTAGGTTGAGGGTTGGGTTCACCCTAGTAAGGATACATGGTTACCGATTTCATGAAGGAATTTTAGTTACATAACCTTCAACTCCATTAATGGGATTTTACCCTTAGGATACTATGTAATGGAATGATAATATTAATCCTATATCTAATAGTATTCTCACACATGATCACCATCATAACTATTTATATAACATTATTATTATTGGGGAAATCTCAATAATGTTGAGATACTATATTTGAGTATAACATACCCTAGTGGGATATATAGAAATTATTTAAGGATTAATATTTCAATAAATTTTACCCTAACCAACTCCATTGGATGATGACACAAGAGATTATTGCTCATCAAAAATGAATTAGCTAATAATAGTGTAAGAAACTAAATTCACCAACATAATTCTTGTTTTCCCTTATATATTTATGATTAGTAATTGAATGAAATAAATTTCATAATTAATTGAATGATAATTATTCCAAGTGAACTGATATTAACCATTTTTATATTATCTAGAGTATTAAATATTTTATTTTATGATGATGTAACAATAGAGGGAGAACAATGATCTTGTGTCTCACCGCATTTTTGAATCAAAATTATGTCATATTCAAGTAGATGAATATATTATCAAGAAGATATAATATTATCTAGATCAGCCCAATATTGTTGGGTATCAACATATTATTTACTCATATATCATTTAAAAAAACAATATTATGCTACAAATTTCTACTCCATTACTATTCAAAATCAGAATAAAACATTTTAGTGTAGATAAACTATTCATGTGGTATTTTTGAAAAAAATGTAGATATTCAATTTGGGAATTTTTTTTGAGATTCTTGTGTAGTGACCTCAATATAGAAAAATATTTTACTCTTAGTTTAGTGTATAATAAACTATTATAATTGGAACACAAAGTATAATATATTATCATGGAAAATTCAGAGTTTAATAGAGTCTATAAGTAGTCGTTAATTGTTTTGAGCTAAGCTATAAGAATTATGTTTAACAAGAGGTCTTGATTTGGGTTTATGAATTTGGTAAATATTCTACTTATTGTAGTAGAATTTCACTTACTAATATATTTAATATTTTTGTATAATATAAATTGAATTATATATTATTTGATATAGGATATTATTAGTCCATTGATTATAGGAAACTATAATCTATTCTCCTAAAAATTATATAATCATTTCCTACTCAATAAATAGAGAAACTATATGGGGAATGTGAGTAGGTTTGACTTCATAATGTTTAACATATTTAACAGAGTAGTCACTTATGTGAATTTATATAATATAGAGACTATTAAAATTATTTACTTCAACATTCTATTATATATAAAATAGAAAAGTTAATTTGGTTCCCATATGAGGTATTATCAATAGTGAATATATTTATCATATCTAGCATACATATTTTACAATTTAATAAAATATGTATATTAATAATATTATTTATAGTCTTAATCAATCTAGATAAAAATTCAACATCATTTAAATGAAAATATTGAAACTATGAGTTTTTGGGAAGATGTAAAACAAGATCATAAATTTTATGGATGTCATATTCCATATAAGTTTTCATTTATATTTCTAAGGGGTTCCAAAAAAAAAGATTATGGAATTAAATTAACATGTTTCCTAAATTTTAATAAATTTATATTCATATATAATATATGGAAAGAGTTGAGTTGAGGGATTTTGAAATTTTAACCAGAAGTGATTGTGGTGAAGAGGATTAGAAAAATAACACTTCTCCCTTGGGTTCACATGATTATTTAGAAATGAATATTGATATGTGTGTATGATTACATATAGATTACTTGTGTGTTAATCCAGTTACCATTAATAACCATTCATATTTTCAATAAATTAATTATTTATATACAATTAAGGATGTGTATGAGTATTAAATGAGTAATAAATTGTTTCTTGGTTCTCATAAACATTATGTGAGATTATAAGAAATTAAAAATAATTATTTTTAACGAAATTGTATTTATTTCATATACTAATTAATGACCTTAGGATTACCAATGAAAAAATATTTTTATAAATATATTTTTTTAATACATTTTATCTATTTATAAAATCCATAATTGTAGTATTTTTAATAACATTATTGGGTATTTGATATATTTGGATGAGAATACGAGATATCATTGGATTGCCATTGAGACTCTATAATGATTTATATTTATGTTCTTATGAATTTTAAATCATTAGTATGTGGTGTTTCAGGATGAATATTAGTTGATCATATAAATAAGAATGAAATTATATCGTGGAAAGTTCCATTGGACATCATTGTAAACATGAATTTTTTATGGAATACATGAAATTGCCAATATTTTTTAGAAACATTATAGGATATTGGTATGAATAATAACCCATGATAACAATGGGATATGATAATATGATCCAATTTGAAAAAGAAATCCTAATGACTTCTTGATATTTAACTACTATATATATTTTCATCTAACCCAAACTAGATCTTGAGATTGTTGTTAATTAAGAAACCACATTGATTTGAATGAGATATATGATCATTTTTAATAATTATTGTAACCCCTTGGAATTTTATTAGATATATTCTTTTTAATTTCATTTATGTCTTGTGTTGTACGCTACACTAAGATTAGCTTGCGCTATAGGGTACACTATATTTTCTTGATGTATGTGCAACAATATTCATGGTTTGTGTTGCAAACAATTTCAATTTCTTTTGATATAATTAATTTCATTCAAGACTGAGAATAATTGATAACTAAATATTATAAACAATTCATTATAATTATAGGAATGAATAGTATTAACTTATTTCTAAAAACTATTTAAATGAAAATAAGTGAGTCTATAAAATATCAAAATCACTCTTTCTGGATTTTATTATTGAGATATATATGTAATATATTCAATTTAATTTCTAAAATTTAATTTATAGGTTTTCTAGTTATCATATAATAACAAATTCAATTTTTTGTTTAAAAGAAGTATTTTTCAAAAAAATAGTGTTTTACCGCCTTTTGATGGGGGAAATTGTTAAATATATATTTTTTAAAATTTTATAAGTTATATGTGACATAATAAATGTCTTTTTAAGAATAGATAAATCAAGATTTACCTGGGTTGAAAATATTGTATTTTTCTGATGAAATTCATATTTAAAATAAAAGGTAAAAGTACTTCATTTTAATTCAAAACATTCTTTTTGTCTAATCTATTTAAATTGTTATAATATATTTTTAATTAGTTTTAAAGTATAATTTTATTTTTTTCAATTAATCCATTTTTTTCCATTGGAATTAATTTAACATTTTAATTGGACATAAACACATGTCAATATTTTTTATAGTTTTTACTTCTTAAAAACCCGCATTCTTGATTTAACAATTGAAATTAATTTTTAATTAATTTATGAAACATTTTTTTTTGAATTTTGAAAAATGGATTCCATATTTATTGTCAGTGCATCCAAATTAATTTTATAGGATACTTTTATTTTTTGGATAATATAAATAGTAAATATGGTAATTTTTATTTACCACGGTTAAATGAAAATTGGGTAAATTAGGGTAACAAACAATATGATAATGAATATAAAATTACCCTAACAACTTTCAAAATACTATTGTATGAATTAAATTCAACCAATATCACCAATTGTTTAGAAATTAATCATTTTATGTACTTTCTCTAACTAAGTGATTTAATTATAATTAAAACAAAGGAAAAGTGACAACATGCCACTCTCTTATCTCTTATAAATTTAATAATCTCAATGTAGTGATAAATTTAATAAAGAAATATAAAATAAATATCCTCTAGAAATATAATTAAATTATCTACATAATGTGAATTTATTTTTAATTTTTATATATTAAATAATTTAAAAAAATAGGGACATAACAGTGATGTAGAAATTATTTTATTAACAGAAATATAAAATAAATGGGAATAAAAATATTAAAAGATATATCATATAAACTAATTGATGTGCTCCAAATAATTAATTAGTTACTATGTCATGTTAGGAGTGTATTAATTTATTTTTCCAATTTATCTCTTCTATAGAATTAATTTAATGTCAAATAATTGAATAGTTTCAAAAATTACACTATTGATATTTTATAAAAATAACATATTATTAAAATATTTAATAATCACAAAAAATATTTAAAAATTACAAAATAAAAATTATAAGGTCTTAAATTTCATAAAGTATCCAATTATGGATAATGTACAAAACTAAAGTAAATATTTATAACCATTTTATATTTAGAATATTGTTACCATAATTAAAATTAAATATATTAACTAAGGGTAAATAAAAATAATAAGGTTTAAAATAAAATCAAAACATCTCTATATTTTATTTTTTAGAGGATTTAGAAAAATATTTATCTAGTCAAAGAAATAATCCACATTGGAGGAATTTGAATTTAAAAATTAATTTATTTTAATTTAAAAGTTTTGGTATTTCTAATGGTGCCCCTCTCATCTCTTATAAAAGGGAACCACTACTTCTATATTAATCACACCTCTAAAGCACTTTGGATCAGACAAACCCTGACCATTTCCCCTCTCATTTTCCTTGAATTTTTCCTAGAGGCCACACATTTGGATGAAATCCATCCCAAATATACCTTTCATGCAAATAAGAAAGAGACACTCGAGGAAATATGTAATTGTTTTATCACCTCGACCAAAATTATTTTCTTCTTCTACTTCCTATTATTATGTTTTTCTCATACTAAAGTAATAAATTTACTATCTTATTCATTATTATATATTATTATAATATGGTAATACCTTATAACTCTATTAATCTATCCTACAAATAACAATATCACCATGCATGTGTACATACGACATACCATCTCCACGCCAGGGTTTAATTAGTTATTCAACAATACATAATTTGGATGCTTATAATGATTATTATAATTATTTTAAGTAATGATAATAACATGATAATTATCCTGTATAATTATTATTCTATCCAATTCCATACCATTTAATCATTTAGTGAATGATATCATCGCTCATGTGCACGTATGGCCAACCGTCTCCATGATGCAAAGAGATTCATTATCCACATTAAAAATTCACGAATCGTTATAAACTATATATAATAAATAATCATTAATTATATGACATAATAATGATAATATATATATATATTTCATTTATTTTCTTTCATTAAGTTTAATAGGGAAATAGAAATAACGTTCATGGGTATGTAAAACCTACCATCTCCATGAACGGTGAATTCCATTTCATTTAACTATCTATTATATATACTTCTCTAATTTATATTTATGATATATAATTTTTTTACATTATATAATTAAATAATTCACGATCTATATAATAAGATCAATAATAACAAGTCAAAACATGAACCATAAATAAAATTATTATGACCCAAACAATTGCATTTACATATATTTGAAAAATAAATGGGTAATATAGAGTCAGAAGTGAATCATAAATGATATAATATATATTATTATGGTTCTGTTTCAAGTTAATAATATGTTTAATCTCTCTATAGAGGATATTTGGACACATATGAATGAAATCAGACCAACGGAAAGGGATAATTTCGCAGTCTCCTTATTTTCTAATATTATTTATATATAAGTATTTATTGGTGTAGCTTTATCCTCTACATCGGCGTCTCATAAATATATAATATTATTTTTATATTTCAAATATTTTTTCAAATCAATTTTACCCATTAATTAATTTTTATTTAACTATATGGAAGAAATATTTCATTCATTTTCCATTCGAGTTACTTTTTTGACTTTTTTGGATAAAGTACGAGATGAATTTTTTATCTTATATAGACTGAAGGTATTTTCTTTACAGTTTCAAAATTAAATATTTCCATGAGTATTCCTCTACACTATTTCTGGTATATTTTCAACTAAATTATTCTCATTTAAAATTTCATGGTATTTTGAGATGAGAAAATATTTGTGAAGAATCAAGGATATTTTAATCCATAATTATGTTCAAAATTATTATGAAAATTATTTTCAATGTAATATGAAATAGGGTTATGTTTATATCAATTTTTTTATTTTTATTTTTTTTGTTTATGATGGAAATAATTTTATGAAATATATTTATTTTATATGAATTATGATGCAATGATGATTACAAAATCCATTTTTTCATGGGTTATTTTATTATTAATGATTTACGTTTTTATGGAAAATGTAAGAATGATTTCATTATAAGATAGGTGGGACCTATATCTCCCTTCAATTCATTAGGTAATTATTTTATATTTCCTGAGATCTAAACGACTAGAATGGAAAGTAAACCTGGTTCAATAATGCATGGATGGAATGATAAGTAAATATAGTTCAGTAATACATGGCTGGAATAACATGTATAAACTCTTCAGTAATGAAAAATATGATGTTCTTCGCAGAATTTCATGGCTACCATGTAAATTGTATTTTGTACTTATTTGTTTTCTACAGTTCTAGGTTGTATTCCAATTATATTTTCTAATGTTACATGATTTCATTACGACTTATGCCTTATCAATTACCATGGATTATTTCATGACTCAATATTTTGGTATATGTTAAATGTGTATTTTTTTTCTTCAATAGTTATTACCATGTTTTTACATTTTTATGATTTTGTTTTATTATATATTTTCCATGATTACCCTTACTGAGCATTTCAACTCTCTCCTTTTCATGTTTCTTTTCCCCAGTATTTGATGAAAGGTATTAAGTAAGATGTGTCAAAAAGTGGTTCTAGTTATGATGGATAAAGCATCAGATGATGTAGAGGTTTTATGAACTAGTTTTTTATGTTTTTTAACCTCCAAAGGGATTAAACTAATAAAGTATTTGTGCATATATTTATTTCATTTATTATTTATTCCACAATTGTAATGTAATGTACATGTACAATCACCTTGGGTAATTACATTTTGTATCATAGTAAAGGATTAGTTATAATTTTGAAACTAGGATGTGAAAACATTAGTGAGATCACTAGAGATATTTATAGGGTATGTCAATGGATGTACCAACAGTTAAGTATAATAATTTTTTATAGTCCTAAAATTTTTCTAACAAGCATTAATAAACTAGGATTAAACATAAGGTTATCGAGATTCAAAGTTCCCCCTTGATTATGTTGCTTTCCTATTATGATTTTTTCCAATTAGAGTATTCTTTTTCAGTTTTATTAAATGGATGGAAATTGGACGATTCATGTTAACAGATAATTTGACGGACAATGGAATGATATTTTTCATGGGAATCCAAATGATGTGGGAGTTGGAAGATGAAACATCGTTACTATATCTCATCAGAAATCTCTTAATATGTTCAATAATCACATCTTTGGTAAGTTTCCTCACCCAGCTAATAAGAGGAAGATGTATTTTCTGGGTGATCATAATGGAAATAAAGTTAAATTTTATTCATCTAAATCATGAGGGAAGAGGCATGAAGGATATTATTTCAATGGAACTAGGGGTGATTTGGTTGTGGAATAGAAGGGCACAAACACAGTAACTAAAAAGGAAAAGGATCAGTTAACACAATGGAAAAAGATAATGGTATTTCTAAGACATCGATGATGGTTAAATGTTTTAGATTTTGAATGTACAGGAATTATGCAAATCGATCCCCTAATAGAAAATCACATGAAAATAATCAGCACGGTCGCATGAGTACTATTTATGATGATGACATGGAGAGACTAAAAAATGTATGATATAAAATACATGTTAAGGAATAAAATGATGAATCCTGGGAAATAGTTTAAGAATATAGTGGGATGATTAAATGATAATCCAGATTAATTTTTTCTAAGTAATTTTATTGTATAATACAATAATAAAACAATTAAGGATTGCTGCACTACTATTTTTTTATATATTTTATAATATATGTTGAATTATACAGGTAACCCTGAATGATTAAATTTTTTTATAAAGCACATGATATGCATATAATGAAGGGATAAATATATAATGATACATTTGAAAGTATTAATGACCTCCTGACTGATATAATTTCAAGGTGATATCATGGATTGAGTATATAAAATTTTTGGTATTTTTGGTGTGTGGAATGAGTTAAATTTTACATGAATGAGTGTTTTCACTTAGTCTCATTGTTAATTCTTGTTAATATCATGTTTCAAGAGAATACATGATTATATTATTTACATGTTTGGATTGTGACAATAAAGAACTACCCGATGAGATATGAGAGATAAATGTAATGTCAAATGTTATTAACCTATTTCTAATGTTTTATATTTTCTGTTTTGGATGGATTTTAGGGTTATCCATTTATGGATTGTTGATGTTATATTCTGGTTGAGGATTTTTAGATTAATTTATTATATCTCTATAGGTGGACTTATGTATATTTTGTTACCTTTGATTAACTTCTTGTAGATACATATGGATTGAAATATCATCCAATTGAAAGTTATTGTAACACTTCAAGAATGAAAAATTCAACTTCATTTCTTTAAATAAGAGATAAAGTTGAAATTGTTCAATGGACGTATAGTGGTGAGATTTTATAAATATCAAGTAAGTATTTATTTACGTGAAAATTTATTCAAAATTAAGGAAAAGATTATGAAAACAAAAAATTTATTCTTGTTATCTACTTATATGATGAATCAGATGGTCAATTAAATCATCATATATTTAGGGCTTTATTGTTGTTAACTTTCTCCAAACCTTGTTCTCTATCTATATCCATCAGATCATTGTAGTTATATTTTTCTTCCATATCCATTTTTTCACTTTACCCCTATGTTCTCTTATGTAGAAACTTAGTGATGAGTTACTTTGGGTTAACATTATGTTTCTAACTTTCTTTTTTAAAATGATTTTTTAGTATTCCTTTTTGCGATGTGGGTTTCTATTTATGAAACATTCATATAGTAAACCTTTTATAACACCAAATAATTTAAATGGAAATTTTATTTTAAGAGGTGTATAATGTAGCACCCTGAGATTTTATGAGATTTATTATTTTTAATTTCATTGATGTCTTGTGTTGTACACTACACCAATATTAGCTAATGTTATACACACCAACGTATTAGCTTACAATATATGAAACACTATACATGTCTTGTGTTACACAAAATTTCAAGTTATATTGATATATTTGTTGTATAAGTGTTTACAAAATATTATATCTTATCCATTATAATGATTTGTATGAATAATATTAACATCCTTGTAAAAAACTATTAAAATTAAAATAAGTGAGTCTATAAAATAATTAAATCACTCTTTATGGATTTATTAGTGAGATATATATTTAAAATATTAAATTAAATATTTTAAATTAAACATATAATTGATCTATATATGAAATAAGAAGAAATTCAATTTTTTAGATAAAAGAAGGATTTTTAAAAAAATACTGTTTTACATCCTTTTGATGGAGAACTATTTTTAAATCTTGTTTTAGAAAGTTTTATAAGATATATTTGACATAATAATATTATTATATGGAATAAACACACCATAAGTTACCATGGTTGAAATTTTGGTATTTTCCTGATGAAATTAATATTTTAATGAATAATGAAAACGATTGTATTTTAATTCAAAACTGCCATTTTTTCTAATTAATATATATATAGTTAGATAATATTTTTAATTATTTTTAAAGTTTAATTGGATTATATTTTATCATTTAATCCAATTTTGGTCATTGGATTTTTTTTGTACATTTCAATAGGACATAAACACATGTCTATCTGTTAATAGTTTTTATTTCTTAAAAACACACTTTCTGGTTTTGATAATGGGAAACAATTTTAAAATAATTACTTTTGTGAATTTTTAAAAAATGATTTCATATTTGGAATCACGAGGTCTAAATTATGTTTATAGGTTACTTGTATTTTTTTTTGAGATT
The DNA here is from genome assembly GCA_963277665.1 of Viscum album. Classification (NCBI taxonomy): domain Eukaryota; kingdom Viridiplantae; phylum Streptophyta; class Magnoliopsida; order Santalales; family Viscaceae; genus Viscum; species Viscum album. The sequence goes on from OY728165.1 coordinate 626,945,372, forward strand.
ATTAATAGTAACTAAGTTATTTTTTATTTACCACATTTAAAGGTAAATTGGGTAAATTTCGATAACAAACAATATGATAAAGATAATAAAATTACCCTAACACCTGAAAAATCCTACCAGATGAATTAAATTTAACCAATATCACCTAAGGAAATTAATTAATTCATTTAATGGACTTTTTTCCATGAAAGATATGTAATTATAATTAAAATAATAGAAATGGAAAACATGTCACTCTCTTATATCTTATAAGTATAATAATATTAATGTAGTAATAGATTAGATAAAACGACAAACAATATTTATCTCAAAAAAATAATGAAATTATATACAACATCACAATTTATTTATAATTTTAATTTATTAAATAATAACCATTAATGGTAAAATATTTTTTATTTTGAAATTATTTTATTAATAGAAATCTCAATTAAATGGTTTTTCAAATATTAAAAGAAATATTATATAAACTAATTAATATGTTCCATGAATTTTATAGGTGACTATGAAATTTTAGGAGTGTATTAATTTGTTTTTAATTTACCCATTGTGTGGATTTTATTTATATTCAATTAAATGAATAGTGTCAAAATCTAAAATATTTATATTTTATAAAAATAACATATTATAAAATTATTCAAAAATCAAAAAATTATTTCAAAACTACAATGTGAATATTAAAAGGACTAAAATTTCATAAATTATCCAATTATATACAATTGTGGAAACATATGTAAATATTTTTAACCATTTAAGATTTTGAATATTATTTCCAAAATTAAAATTAAATAGATTAAATAAGAATAAATCAAAATAATAAGGATTGAAATAAAATCAAAACGCGTTTAAAATTTTTTTAAGATTATTTTCATTCATAATTATATTATATTCTAAATAAAAAACTTTTTATGCATTTTAATATAAAAACTAATTTCTATTAATTTAATAGTTTGGATATTTCAATAGGTTCCCCTCCCCTCTCTTATAGAAGGACACCACTCCTTCTCTATTAATTACACCTCTAAAGCCCATTGGATTGGACAAACCATTCATATTTCCTCTAAAAACATCCAAAATATCATCCTAGAGGCTACACATTGGGATGAAAGCCATCCCAAGGATATGTTTTTTTTCAAATCAAATGGAGATACTCGAAAAAGAGGTATTTGTTTTATCACCACTATTTAAATTCTTTCCATATTATACATCATATTATTTTTTTGTTATAATACTTAAGTAATAAATCCAAGATCTTCAACATTATAATATTTTATTATAAATATTTTTCTAACTTATACCTCCTTTTATCTATAATATGAATAACAATATCACTATGTGTGCGTACGCACGACTTGCTATCTGCACGATGTGGTGTACTTTGTTATTCAACAATACATAATTTGGATGGATATAATGATGAGTATAATGGGTTTAAATAATTAATATAAAATGGAAATTATTATTTATAATTAATATACCATCCAATTTTATACCATCTAACCATAAATTAAATAATATCATCACTCGTGCGTACGTATGACCTACCGTCTCCACGACGGGAAGAGATTTATTCTCCACGTAAACCATTAGAGAATTATTATAAGGTATATATAATAAATAGGAATGAAATATATGAAATAATAAAGATAATGTATCTATGTATGTATGCATATATATATCAGGTACGTTCTTCCATTCAATTAAATAAGGAAACAGAAACAACATTCATGTGTACGTACGACATACCGTCTCCATGAACAGTGTATTACATTTCCTTTAACTATCTATTATATATATTTATACACAAAATATATATTATATATAAATATTTTTTAAAATTATGGATGTAATTAAATCATGATATATGTATTAATATCAAGAATAACAAGTCAAAACACGTATGATAAATAAAATGATTATTACCCAAAATGTTGCATTAAAAAGGAATTGATATATAAATGTTTAATATAATGTCAAATCTGAATCATATAGTATATAATAGATATAATTATGGTTCTATTACAATTTATTTATCAGTTTAATCCCACTATCGGGGATTTTTGGGATCATATGGATGAAACTGAAGCTAAGGTAAAGGATAATTTTGCAATCTCATTATTTTTCGAGATTGTTTCTACGTAAGTATATTACTAGGGTATATTTAACATTCACATCCATGTTTCATAAATATATAATATTATTTATATTTTTATAATATTTGAAAATTTAATTTTACTAATTTGTGAATTTTTATTAAATGGCATGTAAGGAATCAGTCTTTCATTTTCCATACGAGGTACTTTTTTAACATTCTTGTCAAAATTACAGGGAGATTTCAATTTAACTTATATTGAATGAATGGAATTTTTTTGGTTTCATGATGTTTTATTTCCATTAAGATTTATCTACACTATTTCATGCATATTTTAAAATAATATCTTTTATTTTAAAATTGCACAACAATTTGAGAAAATAAAAAAAAATTAATGATGAAAGGATTATTTTCATAAGAATTAAATTCAAAAGTTTTATGAAATTTATTTCCCAACTATGATGACATAGGTCTATGTTTCAATACCTATTAATACTTTAATTTTATTGTGTTTATGAGGGAATTATTTTTATAAAATCCATTTATTTTATTTATTATGGAATGATGTTTAAGGAACCCATTCTTTCATGGTCAACGATATGATGAATGACATATGTTTTGGTGGAATATGTGAGAATTATTTCATTATGTGATGTGTGGGACATATATCTCCCTTAAATTTATTAGTTAAATATTTATATTTCATTACATATACATTAATAGAATTGAAAGTAAATCTGGATCTGTAATAGAGGGCTAGAATGACAAATGAATCTGGTTTAGTAATACATGGTTATATTCACATGTTAACCTGGTTCAATAATGTCCAATATAATGATATTTATTGTAATACCTTGGTTACTATGAAAATAATATTATATGTTTATTTTTTATATGAAAATTACATGTTTTATGCCAATTTTGTTTTCTCATGGTCCATGTTTCCATAATTATTTATTCCTTATGAACTACCATGATTTAAATTGACTCAAGATTTTGGCATATGTTAAATGTGGTAGATTTTTTTCACAATAAATGTTATTGTTTTTATAATATAATGTTTATTATTTGTATGATATTTTCCATGATTACACATATTGATCATTTTATTACAACCCTTTTAAGGCTTCTTATCCCTAGTATTTGTATAATGGTATTATATAAGATGTGTCAAAAGGGGTTCTAGTGAAAAAGGATAACGGATGAGAGGATTTAGATGTTCTCATAACTAGTTTTTTGTTTTACACTATGCAATGTCACTAAACTAATATGGTCTTTGGGAATCCATATGTGTCAGGTATTAAGTATTATGCAAAACTAATTCAATGTCCTTGTACTCAAAGTTTGGGTCTTTAAAATTATCTTATATTTTATGGTATTGAGTAGCATATAATATGAGATTCACTATATATGGTTGAATGATTCGTAGTATGTTTTTTCTACAAAATAATCATGTATACATATCCTTAACAATAAATAAATATGTTTTTCATTTGGTGGGATACATTCCATCATTATATTATGATCTATTCAAGACATGATATTTTGAATATATTTTCATCAATGAAAGTTACATTAATTATAAACCACAAATTATTATGAAGGTGAAGAGTAGAAAATATTAAATATGATGAATGATACTTATATAGTTTTCATTAAGTAAATGTATATAGAAATAATAATTTATATTTTGATCATATCATATATTTTATATAAGTAAAATACTCCTAATTATCATATATAAAATATATAATTATTTATGATATTTTATTGTATGGGATTGATGTGTATTTTATCTCTTGGTAGAAGAGTGTATTTCCAAGGTCACTAGATTGAGGATGATGTAATTTAATAATTGTGCTAAATTTTAAATTACATAATAAAAATATTTTAATGAAAAAAATGGTTGGTAGTTTTTAATTGAATTGTTTTCTTATAAAAATAACATAATATGAAAATTTGTTTTTGTTGAAAATATTTATAAAAGGTGTAACTATTATAACTCAGCAGAAAACATAAAAATTTATCATTATCCTAATAATTTATATTTTATTCCATTAATATTCAATAATTTTTTACTCCTAAAACCATATTCTTGTAAATATGACCACATCATATAATATTAAAAACCCTAGGTTAAATCTAAAGTGAGAAATCACATCAACCTTCATTGAAATTATTTTCAATGTGAAAAAATGTATATTGTAAATTAGAAAATTATTTACACATTTAATGTTATTAATTATAATTTAGGAATATATTTTGACTCTACAAAATGATCCCTTGTTGCATTGTATTACTGAATAATATCATTCTCTTACAATTCACAAATTACTGGATATTTTGTTCTTTCTAAAAAAATCTTAAATTATTAAATTTAACACAGCCTAATTTATCACAATATAATTAAAAGGATGAATTTATCATAATGTCTCCATAATAATCAATTGATTCAATTAGTAATAAGAAAGATTATAATAGAACTGTGATCCCATGAGAGAATGAGCCATCGAAGAAATGTTTTACATATTAATGGATAAACTATAAAAAAACAAATTTCATTCCTAATATTATATTATATCTCCAAATAAGTTAAAAACCCTAATAAATTAAAAAGTAATAGAGAGGAAAATTGAATTAATTTTAGGGAAAATAGCACAATATATAAGTGGAAAAGAAGAGTGTAATGAAGTAGATCCTTTAAAGAGATATTCCCACGTCCAATGTGGAAGAGGTACGGAATTTAAGGACCTCTACTATAATGCTAAATTACATTTTAATGACCCTAAAAATGAAATATACACATATTTATATAATGGAGGTGAGTATAGGGATACAAGGGTTTTCAGGTGTGAAATGAAGTGTTTTCCAAACATTTTAATAGATATTTCACTATTTATTTTACCATAATAACACTTGAACTCTATTTACATTATGAAGGTTTTTTAAAATAAGATAGTATGTCTTTTAAAAAACAATATCCTAATCTAAGCCAATATGAATAAGATATTTCTAAAAGTTAAAGTACTATGTATGATGATTAGTCTAGTCAAGCATTGAATTCATTTCCCAAATTCTCTAATCAAATATGAGATGCATTATGTGTTTTACATTTAAACACTCTATCCCATGGATGGAGATATATTTTTATGAATATATTTATCCATATAAGGAAAATAAATATTTTTATGTAATAAATACTATTGTGCACTTTAAATTGTTAAAATTTAAATTTCTATCAGACCTCCAAATGCATAACCAAATAGAATATTTCTTTTATAAATAATCTACTTTTTGAAATGTGGGTAAAATATATTATTTTTATTTGCAAATTCATTCATGAAAATTTTTATTTCTAAATTATCTGTTGCTAACAATTTTTCACTCCAAGGAAAAGGCACATGCCATATATTGGATGAATAATTTTTAAAAAATATAATCCATAACTTTTCAATATCCAAGATATAAATATATTGAATTAAATAATAAAATATTTAAATTAATAACGAAATATTTATAAATTTATTGTCTAATATTTTTTATTAAATAAGTCCACTATTAATAATTTCACAATCCAGGTAAATCAAGATATGGTTCTATTGCGACACTAATTTTCAATGTCTGCATTCAAACCATTTAAAGATTGTATTTTCATCCATTATTTAGATCATTTAGCTCATGTAAAAATTCTATGATTATATTCTTAATTTTCAAATAATATTTTTCTATATCAGTTTCAATAAAATTTCAAAACCCATGCTATTATGCATTACCAAAAGTCAAATAGTAAGTTACCTACCACGATTTCACCATAACAAGTACCTTTCATCACATGCCTAATTATTTTTAATTTCATTTTAGTTTTTAGTCTGAAAACCTTCCAAATATCCTGAAAACTTTCACAGAACAATTTTATATAGTGGTGAATGCGATTGGATGATAAATGAACATATGAAAAGTTTGTTTTTGTAATATGGATAAAATAGTATTTCATGAATATAAATTTAGTTTAATAGTTAAAATATCACAATTCTTGGTCATGTGTATTGTTTTATGTACAATAAATATAACATAATTTTATATATGCTAATATAAAGAATATTTTTGACTAAATATAAATCATTTTATAGTGACGAAATAGATAATATCATAGATAATGAATTTTTTTATTGATAATGTTCTAGTAGTGAGGAAATATTTCTCATATATTACATGATTCCAAAGATATTTTGATTGTAAAATAGAGATTTACAAAATTGATCCTTATAAATGATCATTTTACAATAATTATTTTAAAATTACATAAAAAAAATAATTAAGGATCCTAAATATCAGTCCGAAATTTCATCCCATCCTCTATTTGTAATATGTAATATTTTTCTCAATGATTCCTTAAAAAATTCAGATTATTTTAAAATGACGATTTAAAATAAGATTTAGTCTCTAAAATGTAATGATATGGAAATTCTAATGTCCTTAAGTGATGATTGGTTCGTTCAGAGTAATGACATCAACTATATGAGTTCGAGTTCCCTAAATATTTTACATCATCTATTTCATATTGAGTGCAAAACATTATCCCATGAACTCTTAGTATATATTCACTAAACCATAAATAAAATCTTGAGATATAACATAATAGAGTATCCATTTACATTGAATCATACCATGCATAATCCTATGTTGGAACCTATATAGAAATACATTTCATCCCTTATAAAACTCCGTTATCTAAATCATCATATCATTTGTTTATTTATCTCGCTCGTTATAGAGACTTTAGTACTTATATGATGTTAATAATATCACCTTAGTCTCCATAACATTCTAAATCCTTCCATCTTAATCCTTTTCGAACGCAATATTTCATTTCATTTTCACTCAAAATGGATTATTCGTGAACTATATAGGGTGATGATAGAATTACAAAAATGTAATAGGAAATAGGGGCATATAGTTTGGAGTCATGTACACCATATTATAATAAAAGATCTCTTCATCCCTAAAAATTCTATAATCCATTCAATTTTGATGAATTGTTTTCTAAAATATCTACACAAATTTATTATTTAAAAATTTGTAATGTCCAATTATTTGGGGGTTTTATTGAATATATTCTTTATCTATAACCTAATATTTAAGATTGAGGAAATTCAAATATGAGATTCAAATATATTTCCCATTATCATGGGTTGTCACATTTAATATTCTAAACTAAATAAAAAATTTCTCCCATATTAAATCACGTAAAATAAGAGAGTGGTCATTCATGGTGGCTCTGGACTCCACCCATTTACTAACATAATAAGAACAAATAATGATGTTATTTGAAATAGACCATGAAATTTTAAGGATCTAACAATAAAATCATAAATGAATACTTAATCAATTAAAAACTATATTTATTTTTGATTTAATAATAATTTTTTGGAACATTGTGAACAACATTTAAATGAAATTGGAATCCATGAATATACATGGACAATATAAATAATAATCTAATTATTTCTTAGTTCATTAGAGCTCAATATGATCCGCATAAGTAACTTTTTGAATCAAATGAAAAAATAGATTAAAACAGAGGATTAATTACAAATATATTTATGATTAGGTCAAAAAAATGATACAATGTTATGGATCATCCCCTATATTAAATATTGTCATAAATTATTTTTTTAAAATGTGATTTCTCATTTATTAATATAATATTAAACAAACCATTTAGTTCACTAATCCTGCATACGGATGATGTTTATCTAAAATGTAGAAATAATCATATCAAGAAATGAGTCCAAAAATGGTTCCTAAGATGGGTATTTTTCTCTGAAATGTTAGTGACCCAACTCATTTGGTCCACCACCAAATGTTTTTATTACTTTGTATAATTTATCTCAATATATGTCCCTTGATGAAGAAACATCCAATATATATGTATGTTCTTTTCATATAGATTCTAAAATAGGTACCATCAATCGTCAATATCATAAAAACAACTATAGTTCCCAATAAATTTATATAAAATTAATATATTAAAAAGAATATTTTAAGAAACAACTAATAATTACTTTTAGGGGGATTAATGCATTGTCTTTACAGAATAAGATATCTCATGTGGATGTGCCTCCAGAATCGATGAAAAAAATACTATTACAAAGTTGTTTAAAGATCCAAAACTATGATTGAACATATAATCATACAATGGTGGTTTTACGTCAAACGTGTAGTTTTATGATTCCTTATATCATTAATTGATACCCTAAAAGAAACATAATGAGTGATCTCAACATTATTTTGAATTAATAGGGACAATTTTAATGTGAATTTATTGAAATATATGATTGAACAACTTCCAAATCGAGCATATCCAATGAATAATAAACAATCACACTCACATTTAAGATATGGAATGATAAAATTGATTCTGACCTATATCATATCAACATTATTGTAATTTTGTGACACTACATGACCTATGAAATTTAATTTTATAAAATTAAATGATAATTTTGAAAATTAATATTTGATTCTTCTTAATAAATCACTAAAAACCATTTCCAATGAATGGGAGAAATAAATAAAATTAATATCCAAAATTAATCTTAATATACAAAAATAAGACCTCATCATTTTTAGTTATATCAAAAAAGATACTCACCATGAATCTCTTGATAGTGCAATGGGTATTACAACGTACAAATAACTTCTCTCGATATGATAATCTCCATAAGTTGATTGGGAATATTGGCTTATCCTTTTCCAATATACAACTAATAATAAAAAAATCAATATAGAAAATTTCCATGAAACAATATTTTTCTAACCAATAATTATCACATATTATTTATTTACTATGTTGATGGTAACTATCCTTATGAGGGGGTCTATTTTGCTTCTAGCGATCTATGGTTTCACAGAAACTATTTTTAATTGTAAAATCCCTAACCCAAATAACAAGGAGAGAGTGCCTTACATAATTTCATGGGAATAGATACATGATTATAATCCTGGTGGACTAATCAGTTTATCAGTTTGGGAAACCAGATACATACAAGATGACTATTATATATTGTGAAATAAAAATAAAATATAATAAAAATGAAATATAATAATATATATGCTTAAAAATCATTGAAAGATATATTCATTATAATTATCGAAATGAAGAAAAATTAGGGTGTGATTAAATGATCAGTATGGGGTAAGTACAATAAAGGATATCAAAAATCAATAATTAATAATCATCAGGAATTGTTAAATGACTAAAACACATGTCAATTAATCAATAACTTCATGATAGTATGGTAGGAAAAAAAATGATAAAATTATTCAATATAAATAATCACAGGATCCTGAATCGTGACCATTGATATTATATCTAATTGAATAAACATATGAAATAACAAAAAAAGGATTGAATAATTTTTGGATGTATGAACTATTATGATCTATCCTCATGATATTTAATGTCAATATCTATCATCAATACATTTTATGTTTGTGGGTATGAACACTTATAATTTCACTAATAGATTTGTCTCATGAGACATGTAATGCATTGAGGGAATTTAATTATCCAGTTTACAATCAATTATTTTATTTCTAATATATTTCTCATATACATAATATTATATTTACTTTATGAAATTTTTTCCTTATTAAATATTAATATTGAGTGAAGGATATATATTTAAGAATATTTTCACAGATAAGATAATTAGATTTAAATTAAAGGTCACATGTAATAATGGGAAACAGTGTAGGAATTAATTATGTACATAATTAATATATGTGGTCTTTTAATATAAATTTAATTTACAATTAAAAAGATAAAATGATAGTGATTACTTCAAGAGAAAGTTAACAATCACTAAATACAGTGATATTATTCAATAACATTTACCACTTGGTCATGTTGAAGTCAAATCCCTTTGGATAAAATAATATAAATTATAACATAAAACACCCTGAATATTGAATTATTGATAATAACAACTGTCAAGTGGAATTATAAGCACCATATAAAAGTGAATTGGTTCGTATTAACAAATAAGTATCAACATTACGTAAAATGATATTAAATCCATTACCTTACACTTCCTTTTGGGTGAACATTATTAAAATGCATGTATAATTTTTTTATAAATGTTTTTAACTTAGTCTATAAATATATTAATATTTATAAAATCATATATGGTACATTAATAACATCTAATCACCTATTTGTTTTAATATTTTATTTTTTCCATTGTTTCAGGTGTTAATTGCCAGGTTTTTTGAGTATGATTTAATTTGGTAATTTTCTATTACAATTAAATATATCTTTATTTCATCATATCCAGATTTTGAACAAAAATTGTAATATAATATCTATAAATTATAAATGTATTTATTATAATCCATATAATTTGGTGGTTTTAAATGAAATACACCGTTCATGGAGACAGACAGCTATACGTACGCATGAAGGTTGATTCCATATCTTGTCATATTGAAGGAATGAAAATTAGACTCCATATGTATATAGATTTATATTCAAAATAGTATAATTTTTAGTTTCATATATACCCAATATTTTTTGAAACACATAATTCTTATATTCCTTATAAAGCATGAGTGAGTCATATCACTTCATGAGCAGTTGTCCATCATACACGCAAGCAATGATATTATATACTCACAAAATGTAAATAATTATGGTATGTTATATATTCTAATTGTTGGAGAATAATAACATAATAAATATGATATTTATTTTATATAAACTATAAATCCATCATTTTTCGTATCCATGAAAGGTGGTAATGGATAAAATGAATGGCATCGGTTCGTAAGACGGAAGTATAACGTACACATTAATGATGATTTCATAACTGATTTGATGGAATTATGAAATTTTGTAAGTCATACCCTCAACATAACCACAACTCTTTATATGAATTATATTATAGTTATTATAAAATCATGTCACAAAAGAAATTAAAGGAGAAGGAGAATAAAATAAAATAAATTTTTTTAGAAGAATCGTACCTCTTCATTGGGTATCCTCCATTTTAGGATTTGGTGAGGGATTATGAGAAGTTATTTTGTATTATTTTGGTCAATTCCTACTAATTGAGAGGTGCGGGGAAGTGAGGGGAGTGGGTTCACTTTTATAGTTAAATAGGAGTGACATTCTAGTAAATACTCAAAAGTATTCACTATTCAGAGGTTTAAATTACCTCATGTGGATTAAATATTTATAATTATTAGGGTTGAAGTATTATATGGTCAAAAGAAACCCCACCACACAAGGTAAAACATGTTTTAAACATTTTTTCAATAACTCTTAAGTTACCTTATTTAATAATTTTGGGTTTTCATTATTTTAACTAATATTCTAACATACGTAATTTATCCATTAAGTTTAATATTAAGTGATCCTTATTAGATAATTTGTTCCCAATTATTATAAATAAAATAAATCAATTCTAAAATAAAAAATAATGAGTATTTAGGAAATTAATTTTAACCGAATCATAAGTAACATGAATTAAAATCAGCTTTCGATGTTACCACACTAATTGAATTTTTTATTCTTTTTAATAGTAAATATATTTATTATAAAAATAAAAGTGGTCCATTAATAGTGAATAATTTATATATATTTAAATTTATAAATAAATTTATATATTATGGTATTTTTATTAATTTGAAATCACTTTCAGAAATATAATTTATAATAAAATAACATTAACAACAAATTTGACATTATCCATTTAAATTGAATTAAAATATCCAGAAAATGATGGGGTTAGAATATATTGTTTTAAAATAGGTATAAAATTATATATTCCTCTAAAAAATTAATATAACAAAATTATTCATTCAATTTACCTCACTTGTAAATTTTTTATTTTCATTTATTTCATTTTATTATTAAATAAATAATTATAGCAATGGATTTTCTTAAGCATTTAAATTTATAATTTAATAAATAAAAATGAATATAAATTATAATGATTAAAAATATAATTTAAATTTCATTGGGATTCATATTACCAAGCATATTAAATTTTTATACATATCTGAAAGCATTATAAATATTAAAATGAATAAAAGAATTTCTTCTATCTTTTTCTTTACATAGCATATCATATGTTTCATATTCCTAGAAAACTGTCCCATTAAATTCTAATAGTAGAGAATAAGGTATTAGCTGTATAAATATGGATATAAAATGGGTGTTTAATGTGTTTTTTGGACATTTTACACCATATATTCTATGTTTAATGAATAAGTAATCTCATTTTACAATAATCAGGGTAATAAGGTTTTAGTGTTCTCACTAATAATTTTGGTAAAAAAATTATTTATACAAAATTATACATTATCAATTATTCTAATTACAATTATTGAATCCTTTTTTCCAAATTTCTCTTCCATAAGTGGAATAATTTAAGTTAAAATTAATCACATTGATGTGGTGGGAAAGTTGTTTTTTAATGTTAAAATGTTCAAAAGTATAAAATTATTTTATATATAATTTAAACATAAAAATGATTCCATTGTAATACATTTCATTAATTTATATAAATTTAATCTAATATTACATTAAAAAATTTCATAATTTATCTTAACCTTATAAAATCGTAACATGAAAATACTATTTTCTATTAAAATTTATATTTTTTCCCTATTCATCAGATAATGAAACTCTTTAGAAGAACAATTCACCATAAGATAATTTTTAAATTCAACTTTTAAACATTATATCATACAAATAAAATTCATTAATGTTTAAAAATTTAATTTCAAAATAAGTTCACCATTATAAGGTTACAAAATTGACTTTACAAAAATACTTATTTTTTCAGTAAAATTTAATTTGTTATTATTTTATTCCTAAAACATCAATTGGATGAATTTAAAAAAATTAAAAAATATATATTATGAAAATTTCAATTATATAATTAACTTATATTAGTTATTTTAGGTTATTTGGATAAAAATCATTATGTTGTATAAAAATAGATCTTTTTTAAAAATAATACCTATATAATGAATTGGTTTTTATTTTCATTTATAACTAATTAGTGACCAATGAATTCAACCATATACTCTCATAATTTATTTCATCAAATTAAATTATAATAATTTAATATCTAGGTTATAATTATCATTTTAAATTACAATATTAATATTATACATTAAGACTCTATCTTGTTTGTCACATATGTAATCGAAGAAAGTCATTGTTGTATGTAATGTATGCCAACTCAGTGTTTCATTCACTATAATCAATATAAAATATCGAATTTATTTAATATATTAAATATATAGTACTATCGTGAAATTTTATACTCCCTTCTATGATTGGTTTTATGTTTCATACATTCTATTGAATAAAATGTTACTCAATTAGTATTTTTTGATGTAAAATACTCCCTACATTTAAGAAATTTTGTCATTTCAATTTAAATATTATTTTGGGAATCATGGGGTTAATTTTTGATAATTAATTAATTTAAATCCCATGTCATGAGAAGGGTTGGTAAAATATACTCATAAAAAGAGGTAATGGTAAGTACACATATTCATATTTAATAATAACATAACTAGGATTTGAGATATGATATTATCTGCCAAAAATGAAAACATGGACGTGGAAGTGAAGACATATAGTTAATTAATGAGGATTATTGATAGAGAACATGCCAATGATAATGTTTAAGACCCAAATCCATAAATTGGAGGTGTTAAAAATGTGACTAATATCAATAAAATGAAGATAATATGAATTTTATTCAAGACCATTTTCCATGGGTTCATGAATATTTCCATACTCAATGAATGACATAAATTTATTTACATGATATGTATCTTTTTCATAAGGAAAAGTTTATCCCTTGGTTGTTCTATGAACTATTTAAACAGAATCTCTTAGCACATGGTTCTTAATATGTTTAAGTAATATAATAATAACTAAAACCTAATTCAAAAGACAACATAAATAATTTCATAAGTGGTAAATATCCCTTTCAAATATTATAATCCCAAACTATAGAATTAGTTCGACGATAGATAGTACTATCCAATTTAATTTAATCATATCAATGATTTTTTTATCCAAAAATCATTATCTCAACATCAAAAATATATTAAGGGTTATCTTTCCCTGAACCTTTTATTTTCCAAAAAGGTTAAATTTCTACTGAATCACTTTTTTTTGTACCATATAAAATGTTCTCTATAATCGTTAATGAAATAGTTCTTCTATAAAATCCATATATATTTCATAATAATTATTATTATAATATCATCATAAAAAACAGCACATACTCTTAAATGCATCCAAATACACAATCATATTAATCATTCCACTTCAATTGTATGAATTTAATATGCGTAAACATGATCCAATTACATCTTAAAAGGTACATTACTGTGATTATTGGGGAATTTATTTTTTTAGTTCCCCATTTCAGTATAGTTAGAACACGGAATATTTGTCTTTTGTTCCTTCCCATTTCATTTTGTTTCCTGATGGCCCTTTTCTCTAGACATATAATATACTACTAACCATTACATGAATTTCCCATGGTGATTGTTTTAATAGTTTTCACATTTAGGAAAGTCCTTATTTCCCTCTTCCTGTTTATCAATGAATTATTCAACAGTACCCTTCCTATTCTGATTCTACTTTATGTCATACTCATGGATAATTCCTTCTCTACATTAATATCACATAAATCCATTTCACCGTATGAGGAAAATGAATGAGAATGAAAATTACTTTGTTGACTTGGATTATGCTATTCAATGAAATGGTCAATATTTATTATCTTTTTCATATGATATTTTGTACATAATTTATAAACATATAAAGGTAGATAAATACTATGATACGGTTTCTTCAAATAAATTTCATTAATCTAATTAAATTTTTATTTGTCTCAGTTTGTTGGAGACGAGGGAAATATTTTTCAATTAATATCTACTTAAACTCATTCCATTCCATGAGTTTAATTACCTCTTAATGCAAAGTATTTTTGAGAAACAACCAACATTGATCAGCATCACCATTGTGGAAATATCATTAATGTGTTACATATGGAGACCATATATTATCCACATAAAAATAAATGATTTTATGCATAATTAACTATCAAATTACATGACAAAGATTATAAATCCTAGTGAATCTTTAAGACTAGGAACCTAATACTGATAACATTGATGTAAATAAAACATTTCATTATTTATCATCAATTATAAGGTACTGCATATCTTTGATCCCTTCATCTCCAAGGATAACATGGGGATAACATGAAAAAAGGGAGAATATAAAAATCCCAGTAAGGGAATAAACATATGAATAAAGCCTAGCACATAGGTTAGAAGGAATAATAGGATAACATATAATGCATGGATATACCTATGAAAACATAACATATGTAATCATGGTATCATAGTTGTTGTGGAAACAATATGAAACATGAAATATTTTTTTCCAATCCTTATTGTACATGATAGAGTATGAGTAACGGTTAGCCCCCAATTCCATTGCACATGGAGAATTAGCTAAGGCTAAACACAAAGACAATTGAACATGACATCTCATGAGAATACACATTAATAAATCCATTAGATATATTTTTGGGAACACATATCACAACATGTTCCAGAAAATGTATGCAAAATTAATAATCATACATAAGTAGTCAATCAAAAAAAGGACAACACATGATATGAATTATATATCACAATCTTGTGAAATAGAATCAACATATGGAAACATCATAATGGTTACCATGAATGAAGGGACTTAAATCATACATGGAAATTCATAAGGTAAAAAAGTTATATAACTTGGGAAGTGATGTAAAACTGTAGCGATGAATTAAAAAATGATTATTTAATAAACTATAGAATTGAAACATTTTACTACGGTTTATGGTAAATATTAAAAAAAATTAAAGAAGAAAATGGATTAATATTTTATATAAAACCAGAAGTGAACCAAGAGACTTTTCATAATAAAATGAGTGATTTTATAGAAATAAGAGTGTATCCAAATAGATTATAAAGTTCACTTTAAAATGTTTAAAAATTCATAAATATCCTTAAATATGGGTTTCTCATCTGGAATATTATAGTATAGAACCTTTTAAAAACATATATAACCCCCAAAAAAGGATGAAAGGGTATTGATACATGATATAGGATCATATTCATACCATTTAGAATATATACATAAAAATAAAATATAATTTAATTTCTATAAATAAATGAGAAATGATAACCTGAAAGAATAATGGAGGATCTAGTAGAATCCCTTATATTATGTCCAAATGTGTTATTCACTTCATCATAATGTCATGGATAAAAAAATTATTTTCATTATTTAATAAGTATAAAACCATTTATATATGTATTTGATTTTTTATAACTTTATTAAGATCATTTATGGCTTTTTTATGTGTTAAGAGGTTCAATTTCATCGTTTGGGAGTGTTGGTTTTCATGATCGGTCTACTTGTACACTTGTACGAAAGGTCGTGTAAAGTGGGGTTAATTATCAAGAGACTTCTAGAAAATTTACCTATACCCATGATTTTACGAACCATGGGTGCTTGAGGCATCCCTATAGACCTTTACCCATGGTTCATAAACCCATGGGATAAGAAATCTCAATGGAAACACCTATACCCACAGTGTTGTCAACCCGTGGGTATTTGTTTTTATTTAAAAATTGAACTCCACTAGGATTCAATCCATTCAACTTACACCTATAAACAAACAACTTTACCACTATCCTACATCCCATTTTATGGTCTTATATACATATACAAATATCTATATGTTAAAAAATTAAATTATATTAATTTATTTATTATGATTGTTATTTTGGAATAATAATGTGCCAACCTATACCCACGGTTAGAAAAAAAATCTGTGTATAGGGTTTCTGATAATTTCTACTACCTAAGATATATAATGAAACAACATAAGAAAAATGTGTGTATAGGATTGACCTATACCAACAATGTTTTTCCCAGTGGGTATAGGTTCTTCATGCGGGAAGGTTTTCCCCACGAAACCTATACATGTGGTTTTGGGAGAACTATGTGTATATGATCTCTATTAGAAAATTATACACATGGTCCCTCAAAAAACATTAGGAATTGGCGAACCTATACTCAATTTTTGGATAACCATGGGTATAATTTCTTCCCATAAAAATTTTCCCCCATGGGTATAGGGGTAACCCTTACCCATAGTGTTTTCTAAAACCATGGGTATATCATCATTTTCTAGTTATAATAATTGACTATATCTTCAATTAGTGATCATAAAAAAGATAAATTGGTCTTATATATCATTTGGTTTTATGGGTTGATGAAGAATCATTAGATAAATAGTTATTAATAATTGTTCTGTTTTTTTCCTATTTTCGATCACAATTAACTCATTTTGTTTATAAATTAATATTATGTGTAAAAAATGATTCTAGAACATTAAATAATATATAATACATATATTATAATATATTCCAACCTAAAAAACTATTTCATGACCATTCTTGAAGACTGTAATGTAAATTGAAAACTTTTTCATCTTTGAATGAGATAATTATACACATCACAGATGATGTTTTCATTTTTAGTAAGGTGGGGGGGGGGTAAAAGAGAGATGATGATGAATTATTCTGTAAGTATAAATAATATATTATATTTATGGTACTAGAGTAATCATATAATTTTAATAAGCGGAGGTTGGGATATAAAAAAATAATGGAACTGGAAAAGAAACTAAAAGAAACAAAAGAGGGTTTTACCTCTTGATTTTTTAATCATGAGAACCTTATCAAGGGACCATTTTTGGACATTTATTAAGAACCCAAATTTTTTGGTAGTTGGGGAGGCTATTTGGAGGATATTTGAGTATAATTTGGACAAGTATCAAGGCTTTGGAGGTGTGAGGAGAAGATGTGGTTAGGGATGGAATTTATAGTAGAGGAGATGTGCATTTTCCCATTACTTTAATCATTAGTTTATTATTTTGGCTAATGAATATGAATAGTTTTCCCATTATAATAAAAAATATTGAAATATTTAAGGGGTGATCATGATTATGTTGTATACATCAGTGATGATACATGTAATATTGTATTTAATTTTTAATGTATAAATAACATTAATTACCGTATTTCACTATTCCCCAAAAAATTCAACAATTTTAAGAAAATCCAAAAAAAAACTACCTACACATTATTGAAATGTATAATTGAAAAATGGGCTCCATTTTATGAAAATATTTTTCTATATATGAGAAATATATTTTTTTATTAAAATTATAACTTACATGGAAAATATAGATTTTGATGATTTTGATATTATAACTGATTTTATATCAATTTGAAAAATTAACCAAAGTTTCATAAAATTATATTATAACTATAAGACATCCAAATAAGAATTTATGAATACATTTTAGAAAAGAAATCTCTAAAATTTTAATATTACTTATTTATTGTAATTAAATATTTATGATTTACCAAAAACCACTATTTAATTAATAATTTGTAATCTATTTATTTACATATACTATGATATAATTATATAATATTTTCACTTATAAGATTGATAAATTTTATTTATACTTTCATTGGTGTTGTTACTATTCGATTTTATAGTTTATTATTCATCAGGTTCGTGTTACTATTCAAAAGTTCATGTTACTATTACTTGGTATATGTTCCTTACCACTAGAAATTCCTTTTATTCCATTAATTCATCATTATAATGTTATTATTATGTTATTAATTTGATTTTATGAGATTATACTATTTAACATAAATATAAGATGGTAATTTCCATTAATAGAATTTTGGGTCATTACATTCTTCCCCGTCATGAAATTTCCCCCTTGAAAATTAATTTTATATTCAAAGATTAAAATAGGTGTGTATAGTTTTCCTTTATCACTTCCCATGGTTCCCTTTTTTCCTCGCCCTACTTATTTTTTCCTCCATTGTAATTCCTCCAGGTGAGTATTCTTATTGCGTATATCTTTATAACTATGATCCAAGATCTCCACTAGCTACTCCTCATAAGAAATATCATTCGATAATTGTGCCACCTCTGAAGTCGTTACTTGTGAAGGATATGTTATGTACTTCTTTAAGATGGATACGTGGAATACATCATAATCTTTATACATGGTAGATTTGAGTGCTTGTCGATAGGAAATAAATCTGATATGATGAAAAATCACAAAGTGGATGATGTACTTTAGACATAGGTTTCCTTTCTTCCCAAATATAATGACATTCTACCAAGGAGATATTTTGAGTAATACCATATCACCATATTTAATATCTAGGCCTCATTGATGATGGCCTACATAAATATTTTGTTGAATCTGGGTTATTGTGGTGGCATGGACTTATCTTGTTAATTCCTTGGCTGAAATATGGTGTTTGAGGTGTTATGGGAGGTCAATGTGACTTATCCCCAACAATATTCTAAATTTCCAATTCTGTGAACATTGTTACCAAAATGGCGAGTCATTTCTAATAGTTTTTCAAATTTCTAGAATAGTGAGTCATCTAATGGTAGGTGATATAGTGTTTCTAAAATGGTGAAACTACCAACAGTAGGTGATATAGTGTTTCATGAATAGTGATTCATCTAACAGTTGGTGTTATAGTGTTTCTAAAAAGATGAGACATTTAGCGGTAGGTGTTACAGTGTTTCCAGAATGGTGATACATCTAATGGTAGGTGGTAGAATGTTTCTATAATTTTGATACATCCATTGGTAGGTGCTATAGGTTATCTATAATGGTAATTCATCTACTACTTTGAAGTTCAATGTTTCCAGAATGGTGAGTCATTTTCAACGGTTTGTTAAATATCCAATTTTTTTTTCAAATTTCCCTGTTTTTATCTTTTGATGTCTTTCATGGACATAAATTTATTTTAAATCCATATTTAAGTGGGTTTGAATCCACTTCAAGGGATATAAATAATATATTTTACTTTTCTAAAAAACTAAAGGCTTTTAATTTGTCAAATCACACGGTTTAATGTGAACAACATTAATGAAAATTCATAGATATTTCAAGACCATTTAGTCTCAGATCTAACCCTCCAATGTTGGGAACCTTCCCTTATTTCAATCCTTCTCCTTTTTCTCCTGGTGAGGCACCTCAATACTTTCATCTCATAAGAGTGGTGTGATCGAACAATAAACCATGGATTGTTTCCCCTAGAAGATTCTTCTTACTACATACACCCTGTATTTTGGTAAAATTAGGATGTAATGATCTGTCTTCGATATAAGGTATGTTCTTCCATCATTTCTGGGTTCATAAATGTATTTAGTACTTTTTCTACTTTCAATGTAATGTAATGTCATCTCAATGTTTCTAATGGATTCTTCATTGTTGTTGGTTGGTGTGGTTGTGGCCCGACTTCCTCAGTTGAATGATGTTGTTTCGGGAGAGGTTATATTGATCCATTTTATTGAATTATATTCATTCAAAGAACATTTGAATACTTTTTTTGTAGGTGACTCATGGATTCTATTGTTTAATTAATCAGAAAAATGGCATACTAAATATTCGAATCAGAATAAAAAATTGGGACTGATTATACATTGTTGCCTATTGATTTTCTAGATAGCGTGATATATATTCCATAATATGTATAATGTTTTCTTAATGGAAATTTTTAATGAACATAAATACAGAATTAATAGTTATTTAATTGGCCAAAGATAAAGAGGCTGGTAATTGAATCTATTTATTTTTGTAATTTGAAGTTAATAAAATCAAAGTGGTGGAGTATGCCCAATTAAATTGATTGATAAACATGAAGATGTTGATGCTTCTTTATTAATGTATTTTCAAATTAATTATTTAAATAATTTGTGATATTTATGATAGAATGATAATTAGGAATCCAATAGTTGGAACATACTAATAATGAATCATTTAATTAAAAATGGATAAAAATCCAATAGTTTGTTAAAAGATAATTCCTGGAAGGGTATTTAGTTACCTTTTTTCTTTTAATGGTCAAGATACATAGGATTTAGAGCAGTGATCAATCGTTATGTATTATGGCTTGAGGCATTATATAAGGACCAATAGCATAGTTGATATGTTTTTTTTGTTTCCTCTAACTAGTGATGAGAGATTGTATGTTTTTTGTGATATCTAGGGTAGGGAGGCCCAGTGTTTATTACAACAATTGGAACATAGAGTGGTGACATGTATCGGTTCATGCATGAGGGTATTTGGAAGGACATGAGAGATGATTAAAAGGGTTAATTTTGGGATTACATGATGACGTTAATGTTGGATTCCTATTGAATTTGTTGCATGTTTTTCTTCTTACATTCCTCACTTCATTAGTTGGATGGTTTTTTATTAGCACCATTCCAAAAGAGGTGAATATGTTCAGGGTATGACACATGTTTTCCATTTTTATATTTTTTAGGATAGATGTGTCTATGCTCCTTCTATGTGTGGAAAAGATACGTTGGGTACTTCATATACTCACCTTGTCGAGACCTTTGTGTTTAGTAACATAGAATGGTTTCATTTAATTTCTATAATTAAGGAAAAGTTTTTATTCTATAAATAAATTATTAAATAAATGATGTTGAACCCCTATGGTAGGATCTCATTGGGATACAATGCTAAGGTTACACTTTTGAGGAACCGTGGACATTTTGTGTTATGCCTGGAGGGCATGAAACACTATTGTGATGCTAATGAAATGTAATGTGAAAATTGAAAATGGTTAATTGATTTTTAATGAATTATTTAACATAAATTTAATTTTATGAAAATGGATAAAGTAACTTAATTTAGTTTTTTAAATGGTTGTGTTCTTATAGGATACGTAGTCTTAGTAGTGGTAGTCGGGAGTCCAAGAGACATGATTTATGGTTAATTTTTAGACTAGGTTATTCCAACAGTGTGGTAGTGTGATATGTTATATCATTTAATTTTAATGTTTCTATCTGCTACCTTAACCCATTGGTTTGGTA
Source organism: Viscum album (assembly GCA_963277665.1). Classification (NCBI taxonomy): domain Eukaryota; kingdom Viridiplantae; phylum Streptophyta; class Magnoliopsida; order Santalales; family Viscaceae; genus Viscum; species Viscum album. The sequence continues at coordinate 626,967,505 of OY728165.1, forward strand.
GAATGACTCAGTAGGGATTCTATTCCCTGGAGGTGTTTTACCAAACAATCTGGTGGGAGAATGGATGGCTCACTAGCCCCATTGGCCCCACTCTCTTCTCATGGTAGTTACTTGTGCTGGTATGCACGACGGTTAGTTTTCCACTTATATGTGTGTAGAGGGATGTAATGGATTGTGGTTATTTCACATGAATTTATTCTAGATATAGTTTTCTGTGGAAAACAATATGTATAATGTGTATAGGATATGATGTCTTGAGGATCCTTACTCGAAATATTGAATGTCATGGCTTGAGGTATAATACCTGATGTATGATACATGTTATGTGTGTTGTGGCAGATATTGGAAAAAACATGGTAACATCTTGTCTTTTGGATGCTGTGGTTCTTTTCCCAACTATCTGCAGGCAAGCCTTTGTGTTGCACGAGGTGCATGTGGTGGTGTTATGCCAAGGTGTCTTATGAAAAACCATTTTGGAGAGAGATTCTCAAGACGTGCGATATTGGGGAAATTCTGAAAACAAAAGGGGAAATGGTAGTAGGTTACCCTGGATATTATTTATTATATTATATACTCTTTTATGTGATATTTTGTGAGTGTATCCATGGTGAGGCTAGGAATATAGTATAGATGTTTAGGTGGTGAGTATGTTTAAATTGTTATTCACTATTCTTTAGTATTATTTCATTACTTTTTCATGTGAGGCTACAATTAGGATCCTACTAAGTGTACTATTATACTCACCCTATGTATATATAAACTATTCTCAAGTCCCTTGAAACAACATGGAGATCATGCTGGTGACTATGAACTTCGGGTGCCGAAGCTGTTCAGGTTTCATGGTCACTGCCATTTTATGTTCTTTCAGAACAATATGCCTTTATTTTTTTTCTTTTGGTAGATTTTCATGACACTATATAAGTGTACCTATGTTTATTTTATATTTCATATGATTTTTAGTCGGTTGATGTAAGTCTTATCTCTCTCCCTTTCACATGTTTTCTATTCGAGGGTAATGCCTCCCATATGTGTGTTTATTATAACCTCGGTGCTAGTCACCAACCTAGGGCATACTTGTGGTGGGACTCATGGGTTTATTATCTCTCTTATCGCATTTCCATTATATAATGGGTAAACATTGTTTGGGTGGTGGTCATGATAGAGTGATATCAGAGGTTTCGTTTAAAGATAAGATGGAGTTGGGAATTGGGTACAGATTTTGTGGCATGGGATGGAGGGAAACAATGTCATCCAAGTTTAGAAAGCACTATAAACACTATAGATGGGCATATACAGAAGTATTAAGGCCCCCTATGATCTAAGTAATGGACCTTGAAGTTTATAATGGCTATTAAATAAATTTATGATTGTTGGTGGGTAGAGACCTAAGAAAGCATCAGAAGCCATTCTTCTTTGTGCATGTGTAAGAACGGGTTGACTTTGGGATAGGTTAACCTAAAATGAACAAAATAAAAAATTTAAATCAAGTTAAATTCTTCCATAATCTAGGTTTAGTAGATATATTTTTTCTATTGTAGGTATTCCTCTAGGACAATGTATTCATCAAGTTTAATGTAGAAGATGTTCAATAAGTCACACCATAAATTCATTATAGAGTAGAGGATGGTGGCGAAAATACATGGTGGAGGACACTTGGAGTGTTTCAGTTCTAGAGTCTGTAGAAGTACGAGAGCACATTTTCATATCTATTCATTGAGGACGTTTTGGATGAGGTTGGGATAGATTTCATATAGATTTCCATTCTGAAAGAGCATCGTGCTTCATTGGTTGTGACAATGTTGCATGTGGTAGAAAGGAAGTAGTGGTTCATTTTCCTCATGGATCGTGAGGATTTAGTAGTCTCATGGGAGAAGTTCTGAGATTAGTTCAAAGCCCAGTTTCTTTCTATGACATTGATTCCATACTATCTCCAAGAGTTACTTACCCTTTGGTAGAGTAGAACGTGTGTGGTATTGTTTTGGATCTATTTCTAGAACATTTTTCTATATTCTTCAGACATGTTTCTATATGAGAGGGTCTGGGTGAGAAATTTATAGGAGGCCTTGCATCTAGTGATTCTATTCCATGTCACCCCATTTATACTGAAGAAATATCTCGAGGTGATGGAGAAGGTCGAGATCATTGAGAGAACGTTAGCCCGATCTAGATCATTATGAGAGTGGATTCATCAAGAATCCTCATGAAGTAGATTTGTGGTCTAGGGTTGCCGATTTTTAGGGAAGAAGTGCTTGCATTTGGAAGAGGGTAGTTCCCATCCCTCAACATTTCATTTATTGGGGGGGGGGTTAGTCCATAGGCCTATGTCATGGGATCATGTGACTGTTTTTATTATGGAGGTTTGGGTCATTAGTAGCATGAGTGCCCGACTTATCAGAGAAGTCAGCATGCATCATGTGTTCTGCTTCATGTTCTTATGCTGAGACTATTCCAGTAAAAGAATCTATAGTTGGTTGCACCAACATTGGATCAACATATAGTAGTTGGGTCAGGTAGTGGAAATCCCAAGGATTATCCCCTTCCTTAGAGAGTAGAGAGCAGGGATTATGGTCATCATCTTCTAGGTCAGAGAGTCCATGGAGCAGGTCCTTGTTAGCTTCCTGCTTAAGCATCTCCAACGTAGGCGTGAAAGATGTCATTCTAGGTACCCATTGTTTTTTTCTACATGGGTGTATTCCTTGTTTGATTCAAGATTGTGGCACTATATCATATCACATAACTTTTTCCATCTTTTCGAATTAATGTATAGAGACTTCCAGATCCCTTGGCCTTGACTACACCTGTTGGGGGTCGAGCTGACTTGTTTGAAGTATGTAGAGACTACCAGCTAGTGCTGGGGAAGAATCACTCTTGGGGATATTACCTATGTTTACGGATACAAACATAGGATTTCTTAATAATCATGGATTATATGTATTCATTGCAAGGTATTGTGGTTATATTTTGAATAAAGGTGGTGTTCTGTAATGCTGATAGAGAGCCAATAGTTTTTGTTAGCGAGCAAGACCCTCGGATGGGTCAGAGGTGTGTTCCTTATTTTTTACACTTGATGGATGAGCTGATGTTGAGTCCATCAGAGGTTCAGTAGTGGGAATTTTATAATGTTTTTTTATAGTACCATGATGTATTTCTAGAAGTGGTGGTTGAGTTTCCCCCATGATTATAGATTGAGTTTGGGATTGAGATGTAACCATGTGTGTCTCCTATCTTGATAAATATGTATAGGATAGTTCCTTCTATATTTCAGGAGTTGCGTATACGAATCGATGTTCTTGTGCAGTGCAATTATTTATGGCTGAGTGTGTCACAGTTTGGTGCAGTGGTTTTTTTCATAAATAAGGACGACAATAGTTGGCAGTTGGGTGTCGATTGTCATCACTTGAACAATGTGATAGTGATAAAGCATTGTCATCGTATGTAGATTAATTATTTGTTCAATAAATTGATGGGTGAAATTCAGTTCTTGAAGATTGACTAGTAGTCTGTGTATCACCAAATTCTTTTGAAGGAAGAGGATATCCTAAATACTTCATTATATTTTCTTCATGGGAATTAATAATTTGTTGTAATGACTTTAGGTTTGATGAATTATCTAGAAATGTCCATGGGGTTGATGAAAGTTCTGTTCCTTGAGTTTCTAATTAATTTCATGGTTCTCTTCATTGATGAAATCCTTATGTATTCTGCATCTAAGGAGGACCATGCAGAGTATCTATATCCTTTTTTGGGTGTCCTTTGTCTATATAAATATTTGGGAAGTTGTCAAAGTCTGAGTTTTGGGGTCAAGAAGTGTGTTTCCTAGGGAATGTTGTATGGCAGTACAGATTAGTTGTGGATCTGTCGATGATAGTAGCATTATTGTTTTGGGAATCCCCCACGATAATGGATTATGTGAAAAGTTTCCTTGGACATTCATGATATTACAAGAGAATCATAGCAGATTTCTCTTAGGTTGCGACTCATAAAACTGCTTGGACCATAAAGGATTTCTCGTTCATATGGATTAACCAGTGTCGTAAATCTTTTGATTATATGAAAGAGAAGTTGGTTAGTGCACTAATTCTTTGGCTTCCATCAGGGTGATTTCAGTTTAAGGTCTTATGTGATGCTTCGTGTTTGAGGTTCGGTAGCATTCAGATGCAGCAAAGATCATTTGCTTCTTATGTTTCTTAGCAGTTGCATATCTATGAATGTGGCAAAACCAACCAAAATCTTGAGTTTCTAATAGTGGGGTTTTCACGGATGTTGTAGAGAAATTACCTCATCGGTGTGGGATTTTTGGTTTTCAGAAATCAATAGATCCTAAGGTATGTTTTCTCCCAGAATGACTTAAACTTTCGACAACATCGGTGGATGGAGTTCATAATGGATTAGGACTTAGTAATATCATATACACCCGGTAAAGGGAATGTTGTAGCTGATTCACTAAGAACGTAGTCACATAGTGATGTTGTACATGAATCAGGTGATTCAGGAGGATTATAGAGGAACATTCAGCATTACATCTGGATATGGGATAAGTTTAGGGAAGAGTTTATCTTTTAAAAATGATAGTGAAGTCATCATTGGTGAAGTAGTTAGATGATTCCCTGTTGGATTATTGTGAGTTGGAGGTTGGGAAAGATTGATTTGTTTGTGGCAAGGCCCATGATGGTTCGATGGTGGGAGTAAGCATTCACCCCGGTTTGTTGGGCCTTTCAAGGAATTGTCTTGAGTAAGATATATGGAATATTGGGTAGCACATCCCCCATGGATGTGATTGAACCAAGATAATTTTCATGTGTTGCAGATCCATCATTAACTATATGATGACTCCCACATAATCGAATGGGGACAGATCAATGTTAACGATGATGTGACCTTCGAGGAGCAGCCTATTGAGATCCTAGAAAGCAAGAAGAAGATTTTTTGTGGGATTGATATCCACTAGGTTCATGTCATATGGTGGGATGGTGGTGTGTAAGAGATTACATGATAACATGAGTTGTAGCTACATGGTCAATACCATAAGCTATTTGATTTTTAATTATGTTCCATTATTTATGTTTGTTGTGTTTGTATATCTTTCGTGTTTGCGATATGGAGTTATCTTATTGTTTTTTTGTTGTTTTCTCTATTATAATAGGTATCACCCTCTCGAGAGAGTTTCTAGGGGATGGTTGTAGTTTTCATGTGGTTTCATAATATTCTTTTGATGAAGTTGTATAGCTCCTTCAGTGGTGAGAGACTTAAGTTGTATCTTGAAGGGGTTATTTGGATTTTTTTCACGATTTCCTTTTCCAGATGGTCTTGGAATATCGAGGAAAAGATTGAATTGATATGTGTCTAATATAATTACTCAGACCTATATGGTCCATTCCTTTTCTGAATTCAGCATCATGAGTTGTTCTTGGAGGTAAAGGAGACTTATCCCCCACACTATGCCTAATTTTCAGTTCTATGAATACTGATTCCAAAATCGTAATTCATTGTTAATAGATTATGAAATTTACAGAATGGTAAGAAATCTAATGGTAAGTGATACATTATTTCTAGAATGGTGATACATCTAACAACTGATTCAATAGTGCTTCCAAAATGGAGAGGCTTCTAACGGTAGGTGTTATAGTGTTTCCAGAATGTTGAGACATCTAATAGTAGGTGATGTAGTGTTTCAAGAATGTGGAGTAATCAATGGTAGGTACAATAGTGCTTCCATAATGGCGAGTCATTTCCCATAGATTATTAAATTTCTAGATTTTTCATAACATCCCATTTTCCCTTTTTCAACATCTTTCTTTGAAATAAAATGACTTTAATCCCATATTTACATCTGTTTGAAGTATTTTCAAGGACAATAAATCATATATTTTATTTTTTTTCAGAAATACAGAGGCATTTACTTGGTCAAACCATGTGGTTAAATGTGATAATAATTAATAAAAATTAAAATCCATTTCCAGAATGGTAAGACATCAAATGGTAGGTGCTATAGTATTTCCATAATGGTGATAGATCTAATAGTGCATTATACAGTGATTCCAAAATGTTGAGGCTTCTAAAAGTAGGTGCTATAGTGTTTCTAGAACATTGAGAAATCTGACGATAGGTGCCACGGTGCTTCCAGAATGTTGAGACATCTAACGGTATGAGATACATTATTTCTAGAATGGAGAGTCATCAATGATAGGTGCTACAATGTTTCTATAATGGTGAATCATTTTGAACAGTTTTTCTGATTTCTAGATTTTCCAAAAAACATAGTTTTCCCATTTTGACATCTTTCATGGATATAAACTGAGTTCAAATCCATATTTATGTGGGTTTGAAGTATTTTCAAGGGATATAAATCAAATCTATTATTTTTTCCCCAAACATAGGGAGGCTTTTACTTGGGAAAACCATGTGGTTTAATGTGATCCAAAATAATTGAAATTATAATACATTTCAAATTTTTTTAGTCTCAGATCTAGGCCTTCAATGTCGGGATCCTTAAATTCATTCAAACCTTATCCTATATCTTGGGGTGGGGAGGGGTATCAAGACATTCATTCCATATGAGTAGTGTGATTGAACAGTAATCGTTGGATCATTTCCCCTGAAATTTTCTTCCAGCTTCAAGAGAACCAACTATTTTGGTGAAATCAGTAAGTGCTGATCCATCTTCAATATAAGGTATTTTCTACATCTATTTTATGGGTTTATCAGTATATTTCATCCCATGCCTTCTTTCCATTAAATTGAATTTGATCCCTATGTTTCTAGAGCATACTTATTTGTGTTAGTGGAAGTGGTTGTTCCCCGATATCCTTGGTTGAATGCAGTCATTGTAGGAGAGGTGATCATGATCCATTGTGTTGGCCCATTAACATGAAAATAATGTTTACAACCTTTGGATGTATGGGATTTGTATATTCTCTATTTTTCTTATGTGTAGAAGTATAGTTATCATGATTTATCCCACCGAATCTCTATGAAATTGAAATAATAAATTTTTAGACCAGATTAAATAATTAGTTTCGATTGTTCATTGTTGCCTCTTTATTTAATAGATAATGTGATATCTATGCCTTACTGTTTACCATGTTTTTTATAATTGAAATTGTTAATGAAAATAAATTCATAATTAATTGTATATTTTTTAGAAAAAGATAAAGAGTCATGTAAATGAATCTGGTTATTGCTGTAATTTTATGTTAATAAAATTAATTTAGAGGAGATTTTTACATTGAATTTATTGATAATCATGAATCATGTAGACTCTTGTTTATTATAGTTATGTCAAATTATTTTTTTACATATTTTTTTATTGCAATTATAGCTTAATGGTTAGGATTTCCATAGTTGGAACCTACTAATAATGAATTGGTTAATTCAAGATAGATTAAAGAACGCATTGTTTGATAAAATATAATTCATGGTAGGGTTTGAACTTACCATCGTTCTTATAATGTCCAAGAGCCTAATTATTCGGATATGTGACTGCTCTTATTCTATACTGGTCGGATTCCCTGTTTAAGAACCAAGAGCCTAGTTGATATGTTTGTTTGTTTCCTGCTACTTGTGATGCCAGCAAGGATTACTATTGTGAAATGTTGGATAGAGAGTCTTTATGTTTTTGGGACCAATTGGTGCATAGATTGGTGATATAAATCGGTTCATACATGTTGGTGTATGGGAGGAATCCTGATAGGATGAAAAAGTGTTGAAGTGAGGCTTACCCACTGATGTGGAAGAAAGATTCTTATTGAATCTGATTTTTGTTTTTCTTCTTACATTCTCTAGTACTTATGGCAGATGTTTTTTTCTTACCCTTCTTTCAAAAGAGATGAATACATGTAGTGTACACCACTTTCTTTCCATGTTTATATTCTCAATGATAGATGGGTCTACACTCCTAGTACATGTGAAAATGACTCGATGGGTTGTTCATCTAATCACTGGGTTGATCCCCTTGTGTTTTTTATCATTGAATGATTTCTTAGAATAATATTAATTATTGAAAAGTGTTAATGGTATTAATAAATGATAGAATAAATAATTTTTAAACAATGGGGATAGAGCTCACTGGGATTCAATGTTGAGGTTATAATTTTGATGAACCATGGAAATGGTTTCATTATTCTTGGAGGGAATGGAACTCAGTTGTGATGATAATGAAATGTATTGTTGAAATTGAAAATGGTTAATTGATGTATAAAGAAATAATTAACATAAAGTGAAACTGAATAAAAGGGATAATGTAACATATTTTATCTCATTAAATGGTTGTGCACTTATAGGATATCTAGTCATAGAAGTGGTAGTCGAGAAACCGAGATGTGTAAATTATGGTCGAGTCTAACACAATGTTATTCCCATAGTGTGGCAATGAGATATGTTATATCTATTTATTTTTGTGTTTCTATATGCAACCCCACCTTTTCTATTAGGGTTATTGACACCATTGGGAATCTGATCCCTATGGGTGTTTTCTCAAAAATTATGGTTGGAGGATGGATGTATGACTACCCCCTTTTTCACCACACACTTCTCTTGGTAGTAACTTATGCTGGTTTTCATGAAATTTTGTTTACCCCATATATGTGTGTAGAGTGTTATAATGGATTGTGGTTATTTCATAAAAAATAAATTATGGATATAGTTATATTTGGACTATTATAGGTATTACATGTATAGGCTATGAATAATTGCGGATCCTTTTATTACATATGGGTTGTAGTGGTTTGAGGTATAATACCTCATGTGTGTTACATGTTATATGGGCTGTGGTGGCTCCCAAAAACTACCCAGTTACTTTGGGCTGTATGGATAGTGTGGTGCTCCACCCATGTGTCCGCGATAAATCCTTTGGGTTGTACAACATGCATGTGGTGTTATTATGCTCAGGTGTGTTCGAGAAATCATATTTTGAGAGAGATTATTAGGACGTGGGACATCACAGAAAAGAGGAAAATCAGTGGGGATGTGGTAGTGGGGTAGCAATGATATTATTTGTTATATTATATACTCTTGTATGAGATACTTAGAAAGTGTTTCCATTGTGAGGTTAGGAACATCTTATACCTATTTAGGTGACGAGTTAGTTTATCTTTCTATTCACTGTGCTTTAGAATTCTATATTTACATTTTCATGAGAGGATCTGAGGAGGATCCTACTGAATATACAGTTATAATAACCCTACATATATGTAAAATATTTTTCAGGCCACATGGAGCTGGTTGGAGGTCAGTCTGGTTACTACTAGCTTGTGGTTGTGGGATCTGTTCAGGATTCATTGTGGTTTCCATTTTAGCTATTTTGGTACTTGTAGTTTTACCATTTAGTAATTTTAGTTTTGAATGACATTAATTATCTTTACATGGGATTATTTTATATTTTAGTTGATATATAGTTGGTTTGTATCTATGTTATCCCTCTCTTTCACATGTGTTCTCTTATAGGGTAATGCCTCTCATATTTCTGTTTATTATACCCTCGTTTCTAGTCTCTAACCTAGGGCAAACTATAGGTGAGTATGAGGGGTAATTATCTCACATATCAAATTTTTGTCCTAGGAGGGGTATACATTGTGGGGATGGGGTGATGATAGATGCCTTGATGTGATGCTGAATGGTTTTCAAATTTTCCACAACATGTTTGTCCATTTCAAGATCTTGAATCTTATGCACACCGAATTCATCCAAACATGTCGATGTCCTCCACCAATTCCCATAAAGTGCTTTATATGGAGCCATTTATAGGGTTGAATGAGAACAATTTTTGTAAGAGAACTCAACCATAGGCTGATGTTTGTCCAATCATCCTTTGAAATCCATATAAAACAAACTGAATATTCCTTATAGTGTCTAAATTATTCACTCATCATTTCCAGTAGTTAGAGGATGATAGGCCTTATAGAAGTCCAACCCTTTTCTTAGAACATTTGGGAGACTTTTGGAAAACATTAAGGTGAATCTCAGATGCTTTTTGGATATTATTCATAGTAGAACTATATAAAACATTACAACATCTTCGATATATATTCTTACAAGTTGATTCATTGAGAATTTGTCTTGAATTGTGTTAATGTGATCTATCATTATAATATGATCCATAATAACCTATATATAATTTGTCTCTCGGGATTTTTTTGGATGTCTAGTGACAAATTCCTTGGTGATGTTTCCCAATTTCCATGTTTGTTTGGGTAATGGTTGCATCAACCCTTTAGAATTTTATTGTTCAGCCTTCACTTTATGACATATGAGGAACTCTGATGTATATTCTACAATCTCTTTCTCCATATTATCACCCAAATCATTCTCTTAGAGATATAGATACATCTTTATTCTCATTGAGTGAATAGATAATGTCAATCTATGTGCATCATTATTAAACTTATTTGTTATTTTTGGATCAGAAGGTATACATAATTACGACACAAATCTTATGACTCCATCCTTATCAATCTTGTACAAATAGTATTTGCAACTTCTGATAGCATCTTAAATTTTCTCAATTTCCACATCATTTCTTTGAGAATCTATTATTTTCTCTATGAGGTATAGAGGATAAATAATCTAAGAAATTATTGATGATGCTCCCCCCTTAAATTTTCCCATGTATATCCTTTTGATGTTTAAGAATATTGGATCCATCTCAATTCTCATCATTGAAAAATATATAGAATTCTTTTTACAAAGAGCATCCTCCAACAAATTTTTCTTATTATTATGGTAGTGAAATGAGCATTTATAATCCATGAAAAAAACTGACCAAATTCATAGGTGTATATTAATCTCCTTCTATGTGAATATATATCTGAGACTCTTGTGATCAATATAAATCTCACACTTCTCCCAATAGATATAATTTATCATATTTTCAACGTGAAGATCACATCCACCAAATCTAGTGTTTAGGATTGTTTTGGACATGAATTTTCAACTACCAAGAGTTGTAGGATATCAATTTATCATTTTTCATAACTACATAGCCTAAGAATTTATTTTTAGAATCTATATATTCCACAAATATTTATCCTCTTGTTTGGACTGTGAGTATTGGAACATTGATAAGCATCTTTTTGAGAGCCATAAATATTTCCTCAAATTCATGACTCTAAAGAAACATCACTCCCTTCAATGTAATCATAATTATTTGTTTAGAAAATCATGATATGTTTTTCATAAGTAATTAGTAATAACCAAATAGACAAAGGAATTATGGATATCCATTTTTTTCAAGGACACTCTTCAATTTTTGTTTCCTTGGATGGGTCCAAAGATATTCATTTATAGGTGTTGAAATTCCACAAGAATGATACTTTATCCAACCAGAAATCAAATTTATTGTACATTTCATAAATTTGAACGCTTTTAATATATTTAAAATAGTATTAAAATTATCCTCATGTTCCTCCTTTCTATTAGTGAATATCATAATATCATCAATATATACTAACAAATATTTTTCAAGGTAATCTCTAAAGACTCTATTCATTAAATCGATAAAAATTGTTGGTTCATTAGTGAGTCTGAAGGGAATCACTATGAACTCATAGTGTCCATAACATATTCAAATGGTTGTATTTGGAATATATTATTTCCTTAGATGTAATTGATGATATCTCGACTGAAGGTCCACATACAGAAATAATTCTCCCCATAAATCTGATCAAACTACTAATATATATGTGATATGGGATTCTCTTTAAATATTTCGATTTTATTTTGGTCTTGAAAATCAATTAAGAGGTTTATTGATTCAGCCTTATTCTTGAAAAAGGGTACTGGTTCACCACTTAGTGAAGCACTCGGGAATATGAAACCCTTAACTACAATCCCCTATAACTGATTCTTAATCTCTTCAATATCTATGGTGTTCATTATATAAGGATTATTCTATAAAAAAATAAATCCTTGAATAAGTTCAATTGAGAAATCAACCTCTCAGTCAGGAGGAATACCATGACACTCTTTGGGGAATACATCAATTTAGTCCCTTATAATGGTAATGTCTTCGAGCATGATTGTCTCCTTTATATCAATAATTTTGTGCTGGATATTCTTTCTAATAAAGAAGTCATATCCACAATTGAGATAATAGTTCCTAATGAGTTTCATCCTCCTAGATAAACTTGTATAGTTATAGTGGATTCTTTAGGATGTTAATAGTGATCTCCCTTTACCAGATGTTCTTGTTTTCTTTGTATAATGATATCTAATCTATTCTAAATATAGAATCGAACTCCAAAAATAATGTACAATGAGAATGTTTTGGAGGTTCACTCCAAAAAATTAACTAGGGATGATTTATCTAACCAGAATGATATAAAATAATGAGTGGAACAATAATCAAAGAGTATGTTTACTATTCTAGAATTAATAACCATCATACATATCACAACATAATTTTATGGATCAACCTCAGTAGTAGTGATAGCATAATCCCTTCCTTGTTTATGGGAAGTTTTTTATTGATTTATTCCAACAACCATTGGCTTATGAAATTGGTTTAAAAAGTGGTTATGTTCATTTCAGTTGAAAAAATGCACTAAAGGCTGAGTATTGATATTAACCTTCCTTTCTTCTTCCAAACTAGTGGAATTATCTATGTCCCTATGGTAGATCTTATCCAGATTCCATGTTCTTCTATATTTGAATCATTTACCTTTTCCCTTTAGAATGTTCCTAGGATCCTTCTTCCCACAATTTTGACATGTTGGATATTATATGTTCTTTCCATAATGGGATTTATTTTATGATCCACATGAAATATAAACCATTTTACACTTATTCTCACATATCCCATGAGACTAATGAGAGTATCTAATCACCATTTCAACATTGAGGGAATATTGGATTACCTCCTCATAACAACCAAAGTCTCAAATCACCAATTCTTTTCATAGACTCCCTTTTATTATACTAAAGAATTGATCCACCTGGCTTTTGGTGTTCATGAAAAATAAAAAGGTATATCTTGAAAGCCTTTTAATATTTTCGTCATACACCCTAACAGACTCATATTCTGTGTACATAAGTATGAGGAACTCGTTTTCCATCTTGAGGTGGAGGATTCAGGGATGACATTAATTGAATAAGATTTTCTCAAATTCCCCCCAATCCAAGGAATCTATTTCTTCCATAGATGTTGTATTTTTTGTCAGTTCCCACCACTGATCTACTACCCCATCAAAACGAAATACTTCCAGCCCAATATTCTCTTCTTCTATAAATGGGGAGACATAGATTATATTTTCCTGGGAGATATTCTACGATTTCTTGAGGGGGTATTTGAATATCCACTAAACATGGGAGGCCTTTCCCATATGAAGGATTTTGACAAAAACATTATCTTTCCTTAGAGAAGGATTATGTTCAATAAGATTCATGTTATTATTCACAACTTGAAACAGCACAAAAACTACCATCATAATGTTTTGAGCACCGATTACCATTACATTTGGCATATCATTTGGAAAATATTCACATTTCATATCACACAGATTATTGGAATCTTTTTTTCTATTTCCCTTCCTTATCTAAGAATACTAAAGTGTAATTATGGGTCACAAATATGTAGATAATAAGAATGTAAAAAAAGAAAAATTTAACATTAATGGATAAACCATTAAATGAAATGGATATCATTACTTCTGATACCTAATTTCAATCATGTTTATCTATGTTTTATTTCATACAATATACTTTTCTGTTAATTTTTAGTGGTTCCAAAAAAATTAGACATAATGAGCGTATGAATTTACCAAATCATATCGCCCAGTAGTGTCATTCGAAGTGTGCAGTATTACCCATTATCATTTAGATGGTTACCATATGCTTGGCCTAGAACTCCTTCTTGTAGTTGTAACTCTCAGGTAGATCTATTCCAGAACCACATCGACATGTAGTATCTTGGTAGGGGTTTATTTTCTTGATGAACCACATAATCTATACTTAACATAATTTACGTAATTTTTCTTAGACATAGTATTTTCCATATGGTTTTTACTGATGTCGTCAATTCATAATATCAAAAAATAACTAGTCCATAATATGATAGAAACTATAGAGACCCTATCATTTTCACATAATATTACATGATTTTAAACATAATTAACGTTCTAATTACTAGCCAAGGATCATAAATTCTACATTATTTGGAATTATAGGTACATAAAACTAAAAACATGGGACTAAATAAAATATATCTTTATTTTTTACCTATTTTGTGCTCCTATATTTATTTGATCACATAAAACATTATAGTATAACAAGGAAATAACATGACAAAAATGATAAACTAAACATCACAATAATGGAATAAACATATTGATAAAGAATATTACATGTAATTGAGGGAATAATATGATGACATAAAGGGAATGTATATACATAAGGAAACATAAAAGATGTAATCATTATACCATAGGTGATTTGGAAACAACATACAACATGACATAAGCATGATTCATGGCTCATTTCACATTAAAGAACACGATTAAAGGTTAATCGTCAAGACCATTGCTCTTGTAGCACAAGTCAAGGAAAACCGCTAAGAATAGTTCCCATGAGGTCTCATGATACTAAACATTAACCAATTAATTAGAGTTATATCTAGATACAACCAACATTAAAATATCATTAATATGAGTTTCACATGAAGAATCATATATAAGTAATCAAATATAAACATAAGGGATACCCGTAGTAACAATTGAGTATCATAATCCTCTCATAGATGAATAACATAAGGGAATATAACAATTGTGTACATGAAATAATGAATTTAAGACATATATGGACGTTCATAAGGTAAATAGTCATATATAATAACACGTTATGTCAAAGTTAAGTGATGAAATGTAAAAATTGTATTTAAGAAACATTAGAAATAAAACATTTTAGTGTGGTTTAAGGAAAATATTAAAGAGCATTAAAAGAGGATAATGGAATAATATAATATATAAAACCATAAGTGAACCAAGATGGTTCTAAAAATAAAAATATTAATTTTAGAAAAATAATTATTGACCAAAAAATATTATAGAGTGGACTTGAAATTGTGTTTGAAATCAAAATGTTCCATTAAATCAGGATTCCCTATATGGAAGAATTGAGTAAGGAACATTTTAAAAACATGTATATCCCCCAAAAATAAGGATTAAAGGATATTTATACATGTGTTTTTAATATATAAAAATTATCTAGAGGATGTACATAAAAATAAAAGAGAATTTCAATTGGTTAAAAAAGGTGATGAATAACCCGACAGAATAATGGAGGTTCGGATATAATCCCTTACCTTAACTCTAAAGAAGTTATTCACATGATATTAATGTCCTAGATAATAAAATTATTTTCATTAATTAATAATTCCATATCATTTTTATATTTTTTTTTTACATTTTATAACTTTATTAAGATCATTTATGTTTTTTTGATGGTTTTTATAGGATTGAGGTCATCATTTGGGAGGGTTGGTTTCATTGGTTTTCTTGATCATTTTACCTATAAAATTGTTTTAATGGTCATGTAAACATTGTTTAATTATTCATAATTGAAATTTTATGTTATTAATTATGTTATAGATTTTAATTTGATCTTATGTTTCATTTTTATGTCATTAGGATGAATCATTTTATAAATAGTTAATAATAATCATTTGGGTTTATTTTGGCATTTTTCAGTCACAAAAAACTCATTTTATTTAATAAATTAATATCATGTGTAGAAAAGGATTCAAATAAATTTATTATGATATAATAAATATATTTTAATATGGTTCAACAATTAAAATGGATACATAAATAGATATAAATATGGTGATGTAAACTGAAAACATTTTCCTCCTTGAATGTGATTTACTAACACACCACAGACAATGTTTTAATTTTTAGTATTAGTGGAAGGGGAATGAAACTTGATGAGGAATTATTAAATTAGCATAAAAAAATAAAGTATATGTAAGGTACAAGAGTTATCATACCTTTAGGATGAAGGTATGTGAAGAGAGAAAAAGAAAATAACCGAACTTGAAATGAATTTAAAAGGAAAAGAAGATGGTTTTACATCTTTATTCATTCATCTTGGTACCATCATTATGGTATTAATTTTTTTCATTTTTTAATACCAAATTCATTTATATGTGTGGTAGTGTCTTGGAAGGATATTTGATAAAACTTTGGTCATGTATCAAGGATTGCTAGTCTTGAGGAGAAGTGGTCATTAATGGTGGTAATTATTTGGGACCATAGGGGTGTTTTCTGATTATTTTTATCATTACTTTATTATTTTGGCTCAAGACTAATAATACTATGAGAATTGTGATAAAAAAATTAAATTAATTAAGATATTTTAAATATTATGGTTCTTATATAAACAATGATTCATGTAATAATATATTTATATTTTCTTGAATAAATGATGTAAATTACAGTACTTCACTATTCCCAAAAAAAATCATGTCTTTTAGAAAAATCCAAAAAATTCACATTAATCATTTTATTGTGTAGAAATAAAATTTGAACTCCATTTTATGAAAATATTTTTTAAATATTATAAAATTACTTTTTTTATTGAAATCGTAATTCACTCAAAATAAACTGATTTTACTATTATAACTGACTGTATATCACTTTAATAAATTAACTAAGGTCTAATAAAATTATCTTAAAATCATAAGATTTCATAATATTTACTTATGAATAAATTTTATGAAAAATAAATTTTATTTTGAATTTTTATATTAGTAATAAAATTGTAATTTAATAATTATAAATAAAAAAATACAAACTTCTAATTAATAATTTATAAAATATTTATTTAAATATTAAATGATATAATTATATCATGTTTCCACTTATAAGATAGAATTTTTTTGTTTATTTGGTCACTGACGATGTTTATAACAACCCATATTTTTATTACACACTTAAACAAGATTTATTTTATAAAATATTCACTAGATAAAACAAATAATATTGAAAGTTCTAGTGTCTTTGGGGCTTAGGAACATTATATAATGACTTTAAAAATGAAACACATCATCTTTTTTCAACCTTCCATTACATGACCACTACATTCCCTCATACATAGCATTGCATGGGATAAAATGAGGACATAAATAAGAATAGGGTGAGCTATAAATCCATGTAAGGGAGTAAACAAGTAATAATATGAATAATAAAATACATGTTAGGAAATAGGTATATCAAAGGTGTATAAATGAAACATGAACATAAAGGAAAGTTATATCATGATTATCATAACATTGAAATGTGGCAACAACACTTAACATGATATTAAAATGAGTTAAGGCTCATTTCACATGGATAATGAGTTAACCCTCATTGAACATTTATTATAACGAGTAAACCCTCATTGCACATTACGTATAATGATACTAATCATTACCCAATGCACTAGAGCACTATCAGGGTGCACCCTTCTTAAACAATTCATTTCATGCATAAGTGTGACACATGAATCTTACAACATGAAATCATTAAAGACCATAATTTATTCCATGATAAAGGAATGTGGAATTAATAAATGAAATTCAATAATCAATAAGTATACATGCATAAATTTTAATACCCTATATAGAGAAATGTGATTGGTATTCATGACACAATGGCTTCTCCTTGGAAATCACGGTTCAATTTCAGCAACATAAAGACGTAACATAAGAATTAAAAAATGTTTGATGAGAGATAAATGGGTCTCTCATTATATTTAGATGATATTTATAGGAAGGGGCTCATATAGATACATGTCCCAACATAATTAATGTAATTTTAGATTCATAATACCAAAGAATTTATTGAATGTAAATAAAGAGAGAGAAATTCCAAACGGTATTTCAGCATGGTAACATGTGTACATGGGAGTAATTAAAGAGAGATAAATGTTTATCTCATCATTAAAACATAAATAGGGATGTTTGGAGGAGGTGTGAAATCATACATGAAATTTTTTTATTAAAAATAAAAATCCATAACCACATAATAAAATTTGGACAAAAATGAGAATGGATGAAATCCCTTACTTGGAAGTGTGATCCCAAAGTCTTGGGAGAGTCTTTAGAGAAATTTTTTCGGATCTTGGGGAGCCTTGGGAGGATTAGAGAGAGAGGATTTAAGAGGTTGGTCGAGCTCCAAATGATTATAGTGAATAGGATGGGGTACCTTGGGTGAGTTTATAAAGGAAAAGAGAGGTAATTCTTTATTATTTAGGTTTTGGACACAACACATTAAACTTATAAAAACCACAAACCAAACCATTATCTTTGATAAGGGTTTTTTCCAAAGGGGAGAGAAAAATTTTATTTTATAAGGTAAATTGCTGAAATTATTATAAATTTAGGCTTTATTATGTAGAGGTGAGTCACACTCTTAAGGAAATAAGATTAAAAAGTTAGAATGTTTTATATGTCTTGGAGGGTCCACTATTGCTTTTTAAATTAAGTCTAAAAAACCTAAAAACACATTATTTAAATGGTAAAACATATATAATCCAAAAATAATGTTTATAGTATTTTATTTCATCACTATCGGTTCATTATGATGTCATAAAACACAATATATATTTAAATGGTATTTAATTCTCACCCAAAAATTCGAATGCCTAAGAAAATGTTGAAAAATTCACTGTTGAATAATATTGACATCTTGATTCCCAAAATAATAATCATTTTATCTAATTAATTTTATAAATATGTTAATTTTTACTTTTAAAATATAAGACGACATTTATCAAAATTTCATGGGTTTTGAGAAAAAATATCATTCAAACCATTATAAGAAATAATATTGTATTCATAAAAATTACACAAAATATATATGTTAAATAAAATGAAATTTAGTAAAATAATATTATTAAATTATTAGTTAATTAAAAAATTCCATTAATTCAAAAAAATTATTTCTTATTTGAATGTTTTCGAAAAATGTTATTTCTGATTTAAGATCTATTAAAAAAGTCATAATAATAAAATGAATGTATATTCTCTATACAAATATAATGTACATAATCATTGTACTAGGGTCCTATTGCAAAACACCTTATAACACCTGTATAAGAACGAATTGTAAGGAGTATGATACTAAAAGACTCTTGGGGTACCTCAGATAATATCGCTCGGGTGATAATATCTATTAACTTCCACTTCTCCCATAGGTGGTTTAGTTCAAGCTTGATGTTTTGAAGCTCGGATTGGACTTGGTAAAGAGAGAACCCCAATGATGCCACCTCCATTTCATGATCAAAATACTGGGATTCTTTTGGATCAGTTCAACATAATGAGGCCATCACTTCCTTTGTTTGAGTAAATAATATTTTTTTAAATCCCTATATTTAGACTAATAATGTGATCACTGTTCAATGTCTATATTAGAAATTGTCAAAATAATTAATGGTATATTAAAATCCAATAACATAAAACCAAGGATGATCATTTGTTATATAACCATATTACATAATAAGAAATTTAATTAGATTAATAGGAATTTTCAGTAATAAAAGTATCGGTGGTTACAATATTCCCCCTTAAGAAATATCGCCCTCAAAATTTATTTTTCCCACACCAAAACAGATTCTGGTAACATTACTTCATCACATTCATTGATTCCCACGTTTCTTCTTCAAACTTATGGTTTCTCCATAGCACTTTCACGATGGGTATTGTCATATTTCGTATAACTTTTTTCATATTATCAAATATATTCACCATCTTCTATTCATAGGGAAGGTCGTTCTCCAATGGTACCACCTCTAGAATGAGTATATTCGATTGGTCAGGTATGTAATTCCTAAAGAGTGATACATGGAATACATCATGTACTTGAGATAGGTTCGGTGGAAGTTATAGTCGTCAGTCCACTGCTCCAATGTGATCAAATATCTCAAAAGTGCCAATGTACTTAGGATTAGGCTTTCCCTTCTTCCCAAACCTCATAACTCTCTTCCATGGTGATATATAGAGGAATACCATGTCTCCGAAATCAAACTCTGTGTCACATCGACGATTATTAGCATAACTATTTTGTTGACTTTCAGCTGCTTTAATGTGTTGTTGGATAGTCTTAACCTTATCCAAAATTTATTCGACCATTTCCTAACATAGGAGTTTTCTTTCCCCAAATTCATCCCAACATGCTGGTGTTCTTCACCTCTTCCCATACATGGCTTCATAAGGAGCTGTTTGGCCGATTGAGTGAAAACAGTTATTGTAATAGAACTGAACTAGAGGAATATGTTGATCCCATACTTTTTTTAATTCCTTTGAGCACTCTCTCAACATTTCCTCATGTGTTTGGATAGTTCTCTCATATTTTCCATCATTTTGAGGATGATAATATATACTGAAGTTTATATCATTATATAGATCCAATTAAGGAATCTTCTAAATCTTAGTGATAAAACATGGTTCTCGATCAGATATAACAGATAGTGGTACTCCATGTAGCCTTATCACGCATATTATATATATCAATTCTAGTTGATCATGTGAGAAGTCCTACAAAGTTAAAATGAATTGTCCAACAATTGTAAGATGATCCACAACTACCCAGATAGTGTTGTTTTCTTTGGATGTCTTCGAAAGTCCGGTGAAAAAAATTCGTGGTGATTTTCATACAAATCCTTGCAATTTTGGGTAATGGTTGCATACTGTTATTAGTCTTTTTCCTCTCATCCTTCACTTGCTAAAATTCCAGCCACATTGATGTATATTTAGTGATATCCTTCATTATGTTATTCCACCAATAATGCTCTTAGAGATCTCAATAATCATTGTGTTTCCAGGGTGTATTGAAAAATTTGATCTATGTGCATCTTCCAAATGTTCCTTATTTAACTCTGAATTCGATGGAACATATATTATTGACCCAAATATCCCAATTCCTTCTTATTTGACATTGAACTCGGAGGATTTACCATTTCGGAGAGTTTCTACCTTCTTTTGAATTCTAACATCATCCTTTTGAGCATCCTTTATCCTTTCCAAAATTGATGTATGAGTAATCATTTGAAAAAGGATTGATTATTTTTACTTATTTTATGACTCTCATGCCTATCTTCATCAAATATAAGAAGATTGGATCCTTTCCAATTTTCATCACTAATCGAATCACAGATTCCTTTCTGCAAAGAGCATCTTCCTCCTTATTCACCTTCCCAGGGTGTTAATAGATTGAGCAGTTATAGTCTTTAATCCAATCTAATGACCTTCACTGGTCCATGTTAAATTAATTCTCTGTGAATATATACTTGATGCTTTTGGGGTCCATTTATATTTCAAACTTCTCCCCAAAGTGGTAATTCCACCAAATTTTTAAAGCGCAGATCACTACATCCAACACCAGATCATGTGTTGGATATTTTCTCTCATGAACATTAAATTTCATTGAATCATATGCAATGAATATTCCATTTTTCATCAACACACATCCTAAATTCTACTTTAATGCATCACTAATTACCAGAAAACGTTCTCTACTTATGGGTAGTGTGAGTACGATCACAGTAATAAGACTCCTTTTCAACACCATGAAGATATCTTCTCATTCCTCACTCTAAGAAAACAAGACTCCCTTCATTGTTAGGTTGAATATAGGGTTGGATAATAAAGAGAAATTACTCACAAATCGGCTATAATATCTAGATAACCCCAGGAAGCTACAAATATTTATCCCCGATGTAGGCCTCGACCATCCCTTAATTGAATATGCCTTGGAGGGATCCCATGATATCCCATTGCATGTGATGATATTACCCAAGAATGATACCTCTTTAAACTAGAACTCTCAATTTATATACTTTTCATAGAACTTATCCTTTTAAAAGGTCTACAGTATAGTTCATAGATGATACTCATGCTCCTCCTTGGTTTTGCTATATATTAGAATATCATCTATAAAGACTACAAAATTTTTTTCGATGTAATATCTTAATGATCTATTCATCATGTCCCTGAAGATTTATAGTGCATTAGTGAGTCTGAAAGCCATTACTATGAATTCATAGTGCTCGTATCTTGTATGAAAATCTTTCAGGGTGATATCCTCCCTCATCACCCTTAATTGGTAATATCCTGACTACAAATCCACCTTGGTGAAGTATTTTTCTCTATATAGATGATCGAAGAAGTCATCAATTCTTGGCATATGATACATGTTCTTTATAGTGATTTTTTTGAGATCACGATAATCAATGCAAAGGAACATTGACCAGTTATTTTATTGAACAAAGAGGACTGGTACACACCATGGTGAAGAACTCAGGCGTATAAACCCTTTATCCAAATTCTCCAGTAGTTGTTTATCCAACTACTCATGATTCAAAATAGCCATTACATATGGATACTTGGATATTGGTAATTCCCTAGGTATATGTTCAATTAAGAATTCAACATCTCTTCTAGGAATAAGGCCATACAATTCTTCAGGAAACACTTCAAAAAATTCCATCAGAATATATATTTCTTCAAGGATGTTTTCTTCCATAGACTAAATCATCTGAGCCAGATAAGAATGCTCAAAGGGATGTAATATAAAAACTAGAGATATTGGTGCTAAAGAAGATTCATAATTCTACTTGCACTTGTATAGAATCAAGGGATGGTTATCCAAATGGAGATTTATTTCCCTCTCACAGTAATTTATGTCGGATATATATAATAACATCCAATAGATGCTGAGAATACTATCATATTCCACTAGTGGTAGTATGAAGATATTCTTAAGGAAGTTCAATTCACAAATTATGATATGAGATACATTATATTCATTGGCTACAATGATTCCCCCATCTTCCATACTCACTAACATCTTTAATTCCATGATTTGTGTTTGTGTTGGTATTGTACTACTAAACATACATGATAGAAAAGAATGTGTAGAACAAGAATAAAAAAGTGCATTCTCTATTCTGGAAGGAATGACTAGAGTACCTATCACCACTTCATTGTGAGGGTTCATTTCGTTGGTAGTGATTGAAAAATATTGTCATTGGAGGTTGTTGGTTTCCTCAAAAAACCCATGTCATAGGGAATTGATTTGCATGGTTCCCTGGTTCTTTATAGTTGATGTAATGAAAAACATGTTGAGAGTTGAATGGATCATTCATATCCTATGTCGTTGTAACGGGTTTTTTTCTGGATGGCAGTTAATGTCTAGGTTCCCTTCTGTTCCAAACCTAAGTCATTTGCTCGTCCCCTTTAGGCAATTTCATGGGTGCTTATTTTCGCACCTTTGGTAAGTGGGGTTCCCTATTTTTATAGAACTGTTTGATTTATCCATCGGACGAACAGAATTGAAGTCCTCATTACATTTATTATCCCTATGATACCTCGGATATTTGTCGATCTCCATTTTGAACATTAGGGAACATTGGGAAATTTCATCCTAGTTATTGAATTCACATATCAAATGGGCTTTCTGTATACTAAGTATCAGCCCACCTAAGAAGCATTAAACCTTGAATTTGGGGGTAACAAAAATGCTGGATGCATATCGTTCAATCCATGTAATGTTTTCCTCATATGCACTTATGGATTTGTCATCTTTTTTCTTGAGGGTAAGGAATTCCCTTTCCATCTTAAGATGGAGGGTGCGGGGAAAATATTTATTGAAAAACATTTTCCAGAAATCCTTCCATTCCAATGCCTAGATCTACTGCTCAGGATTCCAATTTTTTATTAATTTCCCCATTGATTGGATTCACCCTCAATGTGATAAGCATCCAGAAGAACCTTATATTGTTTGTAACATTGATGGATGGTGATGATCGTTTAATGGTGTTAATACATTGTACGAAAATTGAGGGATCAGATGATCCATTAAAAGTATGAGGCTTTTGTCTCACAAAGCTCTCGATTGAGAATTTTTTTAGGGGGGGTTGAACATTCCTCTTGGCCCATGATTCTATTCAAAGAATTATATAACTTCGACAGTATCATGAAAAAGTTCACAATTCATGATAACATTAGATTGGTAATATCATTAGAACATTCATCCCATTGATCTATGCATCAGTGTTTATCTGAAGTCCTCATATTACCGGCCATTGGATGGAATAAAATGAGTGTTAGGGGTAACACATAAAGGGTGATCCACGTAAAAAATGGAAGACTTATAAATAACATTTATTTCATTAAAATATGCATATATAGGCTTCAATAATTGTTATCCATGATCTACATCTGAACATATATTCTTTGGGGGTTTATTTAAATAAAAATGGTTCATACTAAGCTATTGAATTTACTGAAGCATATCCCCCGGTAGTGTCATAACCAATAGTGAAAAAAAGGTCGTTGTCATTTACTAGGATACCACAGTTCAATCACAAAAATTATTGTGAAAGATTTCACTCCAAGGTAAATTTGCCCCAAAGCCACTTCTACCTGGTCATATCCATACCAGGATGTATTTTCGTGATAAACCACATAGTCAATAATCACAAAAACATAGTGGGGTTTTATTATACTTAGTCTTATCCCTAGGGCATTCACTAGTGTTTTCTATTCCAAATTACAAAATTAAAAAACTTATCCTCTAATACCACCTATAACAACTTGTCCTTTAATTACACACTTAATAATAATTTATTACATAAAATATTTAATTGATACAAAATATTTGATTGAGATTTATAGTTTCTTTTGGGATTAGGAACATTAGATAACAACTTAAAACATGAATCACAACATCTTCATTGAAATGTTTCTTTACATGACCACTGCATTCACTTGAACATAGAATTTCATGGGATAACCTGAGGAAAATAATTAAAAAGGGTGATATATAAAGCCTCTGAAGGGATTAAACAATGAAGAACATGAAGAATACAATACATGTTAGGAAATAGGCATATCAATGTAGCAGAAAAGAAACATGAACATAAAGTCAAGATATAACATTATTATCATAACATAGAAATGTGGAAACAACACTTAACATGTTATTAGCATGACCCAAGGCTCAGTGAAAATGGAGAATGAGTATTCTCACAA
Source organism: Viscum album (assembly GCA_963277665.1). Lineage (NCBI taxonomy): Eukaryota > Viridiplantae > Streptophyta > Magnoliopsida > Santalales > Viscaceae > Viscum > Viscum album. Next base: position 626,992,505 of record OY728165.1, read on the forward strand.
TTTACATGATTTATCATGATACTAATCTTTACCCAATTCATTATAGTTCTATCAGGGAACACCCTTCTTAAACATTTCATTTTTTGCATAAGTGTGCCACGCGGATCATACAACATGTAATCATTAAAGATAATAATTTAATCCATGATAAAGGAATGTGTAACTCATACATGAATCTCTGTAATCAATAAGTAAAAATTCATAAATGTGAATACCCTTGACAGATAAATGGGAAAGGTATTCATGACACAATGACTTCAGCTTGAAAAATCGTGGTCCAATTTCTGTAGCATTACATCGTATCATAAGAATTCATAAAAATGGTTGATGTCAGAGAATGGTGTGTCTCATCATATAGAAATGTAATTGATAGTTAGGGGTTCATTTAGATTCATTTCCCAGCTTATGTAATGGAATTATATATTTGTAATACAAAATAATTTCTTGAATGATGATGAGGAGAGAGAAATTCCTTATGAAATTTTGGCATGGTTACAGGGGTACATAGGAGGCATTAATGGGGGATAAAGGGATATATAATCAGTCAAACATAAATACGGAAGTATGGGGGATGTGATAAATAATACCTTAAACTGTTTTGTTGAATATAAAAGGGCATAGAAACATATTGAAATTTGGACAAAATGAGAAAGGAAGAAATCCCTTACCTGGAAGTGTGATCCCAAAGTCTTCGGAGATGCTTGAGAGAGGCTTCTTGGGATCTTGGGGATCCTTGGAATGATTCTAGGGAGAGTATAATATAGGTTTGTCGAGCACCAAAGGCATTGACTGAAGAGGAAGTGGGTTAGTGGGTTGGCTTATATAGGAAAAAGGATGAATTTATTTATTATTTAGGTTCTGGAAACTACACATTAAACAAATCAAAACCAAAAACCAACCAATTGGTTTTTCCCAAGGATTTTGACAAAAGGTAGTGAAAAACAATATTTTATAATTCCATTAGACTAAATTCATAAAATATTTGGCTTTATTATGTGGATTTCAATCACACTCTGAAGGAAATCAATTTAAAAAGTTATAATGTTTTGTAAGTCTTGGATGGTACACTTATGGTTTGTAAAATAAATCATAAATAACAAAAATAAAATTATTTGTAACACCCCGAGATTTTATGAAAAATATTCTTTTAATTTCATTGATGTCTTGTGTTGTAAGCTACAACAAGATTACTTTGAGCTATATGCAACACCGTATGAGCTTGCAGTATACACCACACTATTCTTGGATCATGTTACACACAATTTTGATAGTAGTTATTCTATGAAACATTGAGTGTATATATATAAATATATATATATACAATGAATAAATGAAATACGGTTAGATTCTGTTATACGAAATAATGAAGGATTCTTTCACAACACACAACCCTGTCTTGGCTTTCATTACACAAAATCGCGACCTTCCTCGATAGCGTGTGTTCTACGCAATATAGGGTTTTACTAAACTACGATATATTATTATAATATTATTATGAACTAGCCGTTATTAATAGTATTAAGTAAAATTTGAATTTTATAACATTATTATTTCATCTTACTCATTTTCTAGAACATGGTATGTGAACAAAATAAATTTTTCGGGTAAAATAATTATTTTTCAAAAAATACCGTTTTTCCACCTTTTAATGGCACACCCACATTAAATCTAGTTTTTGACATGTTTATATGTTCAATTTTACAAAATAAACTTCTTATTTTGAATTAGGATATAAAAATTTACATTGGATAAAGTTTTGATATTTTTTCTGATAACTTTCATATTTTAATGAACAGTAAAAACACGCTATATTTTAATTAAAAACAAATTTTTTTCATGGTAATAATTTATATGGTTAAATTATAATATTGAACGGTTTTAAAGTATAAATAAAATATATTTTTACCATTTAATATAATTTATTTCATTAGAATTTATTTTACCTTGAATTCGTAGGATAAATCAATTCAATCTTTTGCAATGTTTTAACCAAAAGCTCGTTTTCTTTCCACAACGGGATTAATTTTAATTTAATTTCGGGAACTTTTGTGTATTGAATTTGGAAAAATGGATTCCATATTTGGAATCAGTGGGTCCAAATTATGTTAATAAGATACTTTTTATTGGCATTATGAATAGTAACTACGGTAAATTTTATTTACCCTAGTTAAAGGTAAATCAAGTAATTAAGGGTAAATATAAGATTATAAAATTACCCTAACACCTACCAAAATCCAATTGGAAGACTACAAGTCGACCCATATCACCTAAGTGTCGGATTAGATTCATTTAATGGGCTTTTTTCCATGAAAAAATTTAATTATTATTAAAACCTAAGAAAGTGACAACATGTCACTTTCTTAAATCTTTTAAGTATAGTAATTTTCATTTAGTGATAAACATAATGAAACTTCGAACCTGAATAGTCTACAGAAAGATAATACAATTATCTACATCATATGAATTTATTTAGAAATTTTAGGGATTATATAGTTATCATTTAGTATGACACAATAGTGATGTTGACATTATATTATTAATTAAAATATCAAATAAATGATTTTACAAATATTAAAATATATATTATATGAACTATATAATGTTCTCCACTAATTTTCTATATACATATGATATTTTATTAATCTATTAAAGCTTTTATTTCGAACATATATTCTGTATATAGTTTATTTAAATTCAAATGAATTAATAGTGTCAAAATTGACACTATTGTAATTTTATAAAAATAACATATTATAAAATTGTTTAAAAATAAAAAAAATATTTAAAAATTATAAATTAAAATTTAGATGGTTGAAAATGTAATAAAGTTTCAAATTATGGAAAATTCACAACACATATTTAATTATTTAGAATAATTTATAATTTAGAATATTATTACCACAAATAAAATTAAATTGATAAATAAGGATAAATCAAGTTGATAATGTTTAAAATAAATTCATAACATGTCTAAATTTTATTCTTTGATAATATTACAACACTATCTCATCTAATATTTGGATATGAGTCATTTTGGATGTTTTTATGTGGTGTTGGAATTTAATATAAACTAATATTGCTTATATTTCCAAAGGTGCCTCTCTCCTCCCTTATAAAAGGGCACCTCCTCCCTCTCCTCCTCACACCCATTTGAGCATACAAGCTCGGCCAAAACCTGCCCATTTCACTTCCCCACTTCCCTAGAAACATCTTAGAGATCATTTCCTTCTTCAAAGACAAATTTTAGTGCCCTAAGAAGATGTCTCAAAGAGGCGCTTCAAAGAAGAGGTAATGTCCGTTACCGATTCATTAAACATTATTTCTTCTTCTACTTCTTCTTCTTCAGTTGTTTCATTATGAATTAATAACATAAATATCAATCATATACTGATATGTTATTATTGGTATGAAACAACCAGATTTCACCATCTAACCATCCTACGGAAAACAAAATCACCGCGCGTGCGTACGTACGGAAGACTGTCTCCACACCGTGGTGTAATCTATTTTCCACCACCACCTTACTTGGATGGGTATAATGGTGAAAGAAATGAATATATATGATTATTGTAAAGTGATATTGATTATTTAATATTATACATACACTTTTATACAATTCCATGATCTTGGGAATGATATCATCGGTCGTGCGTACGTACGGACTACCGTCTCCATGACGCGATGAGATTCACTCTCCATGTTAACCATTCAAGAATGATTATAAAGTATATATAATAAGTAATCATGAAATATATGACATAATAATAATTCTACTGTATTTATGTATATATATATATTTATGTCATCTACTTAATTCCATTCAATTCAAGTATGAAACGAAAACAGCGTTCATGCGTACGTACGGTCTACCATCTCCATGAACGGTGTATTTCTTTTCATTTATCGCTCTATTATATATATGTATATTATGAATATAAATTATATATAAATCATGTTTTACATTATGGATGTAAGTAATCATGATCTATGCAATCATATGAATAATTACATGTTAAAACACGAACGACAAATGAAACGATTTTACCCAAAACGATACATTAACATGAATTTACAAAAGAACGGGTAATATAAAGTCATAAGTGAACCATATATGATATAATAACAATGAATATGATTCTGTAATAAGTCAATGAAATTATTTAAATCATTATACAGGAGGTTTGGATACGTACGAAGCATATCAGACCTAAGGTAAGGGATAACTTTTCCATTCTCGTTCTTATCTGAGATTGTTTATTCGTAAGTATTTACTGGGGTTATTGTTCTCATCAAAGTCCATGTTTCCTAAAAATATTTTCATGTATTTTTAATGTATTTTTTACCCATTTTTGACTTTTACTACATGGTATGTATGTAATCTTTCTTTTACAAGGTACTTTTTGTCTTTTCCGACAAAAGTACGGGAAACATGTAATTTTTAACTTATACGGCGTGAAATTTTTTTTACAGTTTTATAAAGCCTTATTTTCAGGAAGCTTCCTCCAAAAGATTTCATGCCTATTTCCAAAAAAATATTTTTCTTTTAAAATTACATGAAATTTTGTGAAAAGAAATTGATTTTGAATAATAAAGGATATTTTCCTCAAGAATTCATTTCAAGTGTTTTATCAAAATCATTTTACATCTAAGATGACATTATTTCATCTGTGTATGTTTCAAATATCATGTCTCTATGATTTACATGGTTTCAATTTCCTAATTATGAAATGATATCCATTTCTTATATATGGATTATGTGATGATGGGATTATGTTTATGAAACCCATTTTATTCGTTGGGTTATTATGAATGATGTATGCTTATTTTGTGGCACACGTAAGAATGATTTCATTATGAGATTGGTGGGACCTATATCTCCCTCCAATGCATTGGGTAATGATTTATATCTTATGAGATAGACATGGCTAGAATGGTAAGTTAATCTGGTTCAGTGTTATAGGACTGAAATGAGAAGTGAACTCGATTTAGAAAGGGACTTTGTCCACTAAGATGGTCTTGGCAGCAATGCTTTGGCTACTATGGAAATCATAACATGTGCTGAATGGTATCCACAATTACATGTTTTATTCCAATTATATTTTATCATGATTTATGTTCCTTTATGATGAATGCCTTACTTACTTCCATGATTTATTTCTTTGCACGAGGTTTTATGGTTTAGATTTCACGTTCATTTTTTTTCTTTCAAATGTTTATGGATCGTTTTATGTTCTCTATGTTTTCCCTTACTGAGCATTTGAGCTCACCCTTTTTATGTTTTAGTTTCCCCATGAAATAATGAAAGGTTTTAGGTAAGGAAACGAAAAGGGGAAGAACGTTATGGGAGATTTTGAAGATCTTTCAACATGATTAGATGTTTATATTCCGAGTTTCCAAAGACACTAAACTATTACGGTCCTTGTGTGTCTATTTTTGTTGTGTATTAAGTATTACAAAAAAGTAATGTAATGTCCATGTACGTCAAGATTTGGGTCTCTACAGTTGGTATCAGAGAAAAGGTTTATTTAACCTTTGGAAACTAGGATGCGAAAACATTAGTGAGATCCCTAGATGTATTTCTAAGGTATGTCTAGGGATGTGCCTACGGATAACTATAACTATAGGATATAGCCCTAGAATTACGGTAACGATATTAGAATTAAACCTAAGATGTTAGATGTCGAAGTTACTCCCCCTTGATTATGTTATTTTCCTTGTATGATTTTTTCCTCTCACAAAATAATTTTTGTGTTTTAGTCAATGGAGGGAAACAGAAGGAATTCAGTTAACATTAAATCCAATGGACAAATTGGTGACTATGAGCAAAAAAATTTTGTAATGCCTAGAGAGAAAGATATTGTGATTATGATGAATCAGTCATCACGATATAAGATTAACAAGGTGAAATTTAGTGGTATGCCTAATTCATCAAATAAGAGGAAGATTGACTTTTATGAATGTTCACATGTTGAGGAGCATAAAGAAAGGAATACTGAGATTTCTAAAGAAGGGAAGAAGAAACTTGAGGAATACCTCAAATGGAGGGACATATGTTATCTATGTGCAGAAAATGGTCATAGAGTGACAGACTATTATGGAGTTCAATGTCTTATTTGTGGAGAACATGGGAATTACCCAACTCAATGCCCTGACCTAAAAAGTTACTTCTAAATCAATGAAGGACTCATTCCAGGACAATAATTGAAGAGGATGGATTGATGTGTTTATGTATTGGTATTCAATAATAATGTTGTTGAGGTACTTTTATGGTGTATTAGAATATTTTTGTATTAGTCTATTGTGGTTTTCAATAATTTTATGGTACCGGTAACCATGAAAAGTGATTCAAATATTTTGGAAAGTAGATGATATGTGCATAATGAAGGGATTAGGAGAAAATGAAATGTTTGACAGTATTCATGAGCTCATGATTGATATAAGGACTAAGGGATATCATGGTTTGAGTATATAGAATTTTTTAGTTTTGGTATGTGGAAAGAGTTAACTTTTGACAGCACTCATGTTTTCACTAAGATTCAATGGGTATTCATTTTTTCAAGAGAATACATGATTAATGCCTTAAAATGTTTGGAATGTGACCAAAAATACCTATCATATGATATATGGGGATCAAAGATGGTATTAACATGCTTGTTATATGAAATCTCTGGTAATCGTTTCACTATAATATGAGAGTGGACTGCAGTAATATGGATAAGATTAAATATTGGAATGGATTATGTTGGACATAAGTTAGTATTGTTTAAGGATAGAAGTTTTTTCGATATTATTAATGGGATGTTATAGTAATGTAGTTTTAGAAAAAGGAAAACCTGCAGGATGGGCGAAAACCCATCGCATTGGACAAGGCTGTGGGAATCGAACCCACAATCGAAGTGCGACTGGCCTTTATCGCCTACCACTAGCCTACAAGAAGTCCCTATTTAGTAGAAACTAGTTTAATTATATTAAGCAGTATGATATATGAAGTATAAGTCCATTTTAGGAACCATATATGATTAATCTCACTATAGATGGAATTATGTATTTCTGATAACTTTTATAAACTTTTGTTTGAGACAGATGGAATGACCCATCATTCTATCACATGATCTGCTAACACTTCACGAATGACAAATTCAACTTCATTTCTTTAGGTGATGATGTGGAAATTGTCCAAAGAACGACCAACGGTGAGACTGTACCAAAATCATGAAAGTATTTCTTCTAATTACAATTTCATCAACTTTAGGGAAATGATCATGAAAACCAAAAATGTTGTCCTATATGGAAACCCAGTGATGAGTTACTTTGGCTAATCGTTACATTTCATACTTTAGTTTTTAAAATTCTGTTTTATTATTCCTTTTTACGATGTGGGTTTCTATAAAAAGTTAACAATTTATAACCACGATGCATTTCGAGGGAGAAATTAATTTTAAGGGGGTAGAATGTAACACCCTGAGATTTTAAGAAAAATATTCTTTTAATTTCATTGATGTCTTATGTTGTAAGCTACAAAAATATTACCTTGTGATATATGCAACACCGTATGAGCTTGCAGTATACACAACACTATTTTTGGATCATGTTACACACAATTTTGATAGTAATTATTCTACGAAACATTGAGTGTATATATATAAATATATATATATTCAATGTATAGATGAAATATGGTTGGATTCTTTTATATGAAATAATAAAGGATTCTTGCACAACATGAAACCCTGGCTTGGCTTGCATTACACGCAATCACGACCTTCCTCGATAGCGTGTGTTGTACGCAATACCGGGTTTTACTAAACAACGATATATTATTATAATATTATTATGAAATAGACATTATGAATAGTATTAACTAAAATTTGAATGTTATAACATTATTATTTCATCTTACTAATTTTATAGAACATGTTATGTGAACAAAATAAATTTTTTTGGGAAAAATAATTATTTTTAAAAAAATGCAGTTTTGCTGCCTTTTAATGGCACATCCACATAAAATATAGTTTTAAAATGTTTATAAGTTAAATATTAAAAAATAAACTTCTTATTTTGAATCAGGATATAAAAATTTACAATGGATAAAGTTTTTATATTTTTTCTGATAACTTTCATATTTTAATGAATAGTAAAAACATGCTATATTTTAATTAAAAACAACTTTTTTCATCATAATAATTTATATGGTTAAATTATAATATTGAATGGTTTTAAAGTATAAATAGAATATATATTTACCATTTTATATAATTTATGTCATTAAAATTGGTTTTACCTTGAATTCGTAGGATAAATCAATTCAATCTTTTGCAATGTTTTAACCAAAAACTCGTTTTCTTTCGACAACGAGATTAATTTTAATTTAATTTCTGCAACTTTTGAGTATTGAATTTGGAAAAATGGATTCCATATTTGGAATCAGTGGGTCCAAATTATTTTAATAAGCTACTCTTTATTTTTGGGCATTATGAATAGTAACTACGTTAAATTTTATTTACCATAGTTAAAGTTAAATCGGGTAATTAAGAGTAAATATAAGATTATAAAATTTCCCTAACACCTGCCAAAATACTATTGGATGAATAAAAGTCGACCCATGTCACATAAGGGTCGGATTAGATTCATTTAATGGACTTTTTTCCATGATAATAATTTAATTATTATTAATACCAAAGAAAGTGACAACATGTCACTTTCTTAAATCTTATAAGTATAATAATTTTAATTTAGTGATAAACTTAATGAAACTAAAACATGAATAGTCTACAGAATGATAGTACAATTATCTACATAATAGGAACTTATTTTGAAATTTTAGGGATTAAATAATTATCATTAAGTATGACACAATAGTGATGTTGAAATTATTTTATTAATTAAAATATCAAATAAATGATTTTAAAAATATTAAAATAAATATTATTTGAACTATTTGATATGCTCCACTAATTTCTAGATACATATGACATTTTATGAATCTATTAACGCTTTTATTTCGAACATATATTCTGTATATATTTTATTTAAATTCAAATAAATGAATAGTGTCAAAATTGTCACTATTGTTGTTTTATAAAAATAACATATTATAAAATTGTTTAAAAATAACAAAAATATTTAAAAATTATAAATTAAAATTTTTATGGTCGAAAATTTCATTAAGTGTCAAATTATTGAAAATTAACAACACATATGTAATTATTTATAATAATTTAAATTTAGAATATTATTACCACAAATAATATTAAATTGACAAATAAGGATAAATCAAGTTGATAATGTTTAAAATAAATTCATAACATGTATAAATTTTATTGGTTGATGCTATTTCAACCATATATCATCTAATATTCGGATATGAGGAATTTTGGAAGTTTTTAAGTGGGGTTGGGATTTAATATAAACTAATATTTCTTATATTTCCAAAGGTGCCCCTCTTCTCCCTTATAAAAGGGCACCTCCTCCCTCTCCTCCTCACACCAATTTGAGCCTTCATGATCGGCAAAACCCTGCCCATTTCACTTCCCCACTACCCTAGAAACATCCTAGAGATCCTGGTATTCTTCAAAGACCAAATTTAGTGCCTTAAGAAGAGGACTCAAAGAGGTGCTTCAAAGAAGAGGTAATGTCTGTTACCGATTCTTTCAACTTTATTTCTTCTTCTACTTATTATTATTTAGTTTTTTAATTATGAAGTAATAACAAAAGTATCACTCATATACTTATATGTTATTATAAGTATGAAACAACCATATTTCACCATCTATCAATCCTACGAAAAAGGAAATCACCGCGCGTGCGTACATACGGAATACCGTCTCCACACCGTGGTGTAATCTATTTTCCACCTCCACCTTACTTGTATGGGTATAATAGTGAATGTAATGAATATATATGATTATTTTAAAGTGATATTGATTACGTAATATTATAAATACACTCTAATATAATTCCATGATCTTGGGAATGATATCATCGCTCGTGCGTATGTACGGACTACCGTGTCCACGACGCGATGAGATTCACTCTCCATGTTAACCATTCAAGAATAATTATAAATTATATATAATAATTAATCATGAAATATATGACATAATAATTCTACTGGATTTATGTATATATTTATTTATTTATTTCATCTACTTAATTCCATTCAATTCAATAATGAAATGAAAACAACGTTCATGTGTACGTACGACCTATCGTCTCTATGAACGGTGTATTTCTTTCCATTTATCAATCTATTATATATATGTATATTATGAATATATATTATATATAAATCATTTTTTACATTCTGGATGTATTTAATCATGATCTATGTAATCATATGAATAATTACAAGTCAAAACACGAACGACAAATGAAACGATTTTACCCAAAACGCTACTTTAACATGAATTTACAAAAGAACGGGTAATATAAAGTCATAAGTGAACCATATATGATATAATAACAATGAATATGATTCTTTAATAAGTCAATGAAATTATTTGAATCATTATACAGGAGGTTTGGATACGTACGAAGCATATTGGACCTAAGGTAAGGGACAACTTTTCCAATATCATTCTTATCCGAGATTGATTATTTTTATGTTTTTACTGGGGTTATTGTTCTCATCCATGTACATGTTTTATAAAAAAGGTTTCATGTATGTTTAATGTCCTTTTTGCCCATTTTTGACTTTTACTACATGGTATGTATGAAATCTTTCTTTTATGAGGTACTTTTTTATTTTTTCGACAAATGTAAGAGAAAATTTTTATTTTTAACTTATACGGCGTGAACGGATTTTTACAGTTTAATAAAGCCTTATTTTCACGAATCTTCCTCCAAAATATTTCATGACTATTTTCAAAAAAATATTTTTATTTTAAAATTACATGATGTTTAGTGAAAAGAAATTTATTTTGAAGAAGAAAGGATATTTTCATCAAGAATTCATTTCAAGTGTTTTATCAAAATCATTTTACATCAAAGATGACATTATTTCATATGTGTATGTTTCAAGTATCATGTATCTATGATTTAAATGGTTTAACATTCCAAATTATGAAATTATATCCATTTCTTTTATATGGATTATGTGATGATGGGATTATGTTTATGAAACCCATTTTATTCGTTGGGTTTTTATGAATGATGTATGTTTATTTTGTGGCATAACTAAGAATGATTTAATTATGATTTGGGTGGGACATATATCTCCCTCCAATGCATTGGGTAAAGATTTATATCTCATTAGATAGCCATGGCTGGAACGGTAAGTTAATCTGGTTCAGTGTTACAGGACTGAAACAAGCAGTGAACTCGATTCAGAAAGGGACTTTGTCCACTAAGATGGTCTTGGCAGCAATGCCTTGGCTAATATGGAAATCATAACATGTGCTGAATGTTTTCCACAATTACATGTTTTATTCCCATGTTATTTTATCATGATTGATGTTCCTTTATGAAAAATGCCTTACTTACTTCCAAGATTTATGTCTTTGCTCCAGGTTTTAAGGTTTAGATTTCATGTTCATGTTTTTGCTTTCAAATTTTTATGGATTGTTTTATGTTCTCTATGTTTGCCCTTACTGAGCATTTGAGCTCACCCTTTTTATGTTTTATTTTCCCCACGAAATAAAGACAGGTTTTAGGTAAGGAAACAAAAAGGGGATGATCGTTATGGGAGATGTGGAAGATCTTTCAACATGATTAGATGTTTATATTCCGAGTATCCAAAGACACTAAACTATTATAGTCCTTGTGTGTCTGTTTTTGTTATGTATTAAGTATTCCGTAAAAGTAATGTAATGTCTATGTGTGTCAAGCTTCGCGTCTCTACATTATTATAATGGTAAAACATATATTGTCTTAAAATAATGTTTATAGTATTTTATTACAACACCATGAGGTCATTATGATGTCATAATAAACATTTTATATTTAAACGGTATTTAATTTTTACGTAAAAATTCATCTGCCTCGGGAAATTATGAAAAAATAACCATTGGATAATTTCGACATCCTAATTCCAAAAATAATTTTCATAATATCTAAATTAATTTCAAAATATGTTAATTTTTACTCTTAAAATATAAACCGGCATTTATGAAAAATTCATCTGTTTTGACAAAAAATTGCATGCAAACATTAATATTAATTACAATTGTATTCACAAAAATTATAAAATCATTTATATTTAATTAAATTTAATTATTTTAAAAAAATTATTAAAATATTTTTTATGGAAAAAAATTCTTTAATTTATCAAAATAGTTTTTTTAATTGAATATAAAATAAAAATGTTATTTTTTCTTTAAAAAATATTTACTAAGTAACAATAATAAAATGAATTTATATTCTTTGTACACCAATAATGTACATAATAATAGAGCTAGTATATTGTTACATAACCCCTTATAACACCTGCATAAGACCGAAGGATAAGGTGTTCGATGGTGATAGACTCTCAGGGTGGCTTCGATAACATTACTCGGGTAGTAATCTCTATCAACTTACACTTCTCCAATAGGTAGTTCTGTTCAGACATAACGTGTTGAAGCTCGTATTGAGATTGGTTAGGAGAAAAGCCCAATGATTCCACCTCCTTTATGAGATATGAAAAATGGTCTTTGAATGGGGAAATACTACTGGATGATGTCATTGCTTCCTTTGTCTGAGTGAACTAGTATTGTTAAAGCCCATTATTTATACTAATCATGTGATCACTATTTGACGACTATATTAGGAATGGTCACAATTTTAATAGTATTTTAAAATCCACATACATAAAACCAAGTAAGTGAATATTTTATATATCCATCATACACAATAATACATTTTATTAGATCAATTGTACTTTTCATTAAGATAAGTTTGGGACATTACTAGGTTACTATTTAATTTTCTGGTTTACTATTGATAAGGTTCATGTTACTATATCAATGGTTATTTTTCTATTCCTTTGGTATATGTTCCTTAACTTCTAAAAAGCACCATTTATTTCATTAATTAATCATTTATTAAGTTTTTATTTTCTTATTATTGTGATTTTATGTCATTATACATTCTAACATAATTAAAAGAAGGGAATTTACATTGATAAAATTCTAGGTCATTATATTATAATTCCATTTTCACCACATCCCAATGCTATAAGTATCTTATCAAAATACATAATCCATTTCTCAGTTTCCATTAAATCACTAGACCCTCTTATTAATGGGGAAATATTCACCATACAATGAACGAATAATGGATAATTCCACTATAGAACAGGTTGATCATTCTCAGAAATGATATTTTTCATAAATCGATTAGGAAACCATTGTATATCCATGACATGATCAGTTCTTAAACTGACTATATCGGCTTCCATATCATGGTATACTCTACATTTTCAATTTTTTTTATTCCCTTATTCCTCTTAGGTTCAATTTATAAATAATAGTAGACAATATATTAGAACATAACATATTATAACATATTTTTTTAATCACAAAAAACTGAAATAATAATTAGAAATTAAAATATTTATCCATAAATATTCTCATAATAACAAAAAAGGTTTATTTGGGGATATACTTTCTTACAAATCCATAATTATGCTATGAGTTACACAAATAATATACCCATGTAGTTTCAAACTAGGTGTGTAGTAAGGAACATTTTCATTTTCTAGGTTTTTCTAAGCCATGCTTTTTAAAACCTTTTAAGTGTTATTACACATGGGTTCATCTGTTCTAGAACCATGTCTACTTGTAGTATCCATACATTGATGTATTTCCAAAAAACCCACATAATACTTAAAATACCAAAACAATAGGATGTTATTATATATCGATTTAAATATTATATTATAGGGTTATATTCCCTAATATATTATTACCTAAATCTAGTTCTCAACCTGTCCACTAAATATGCTTTGATTCCAACTGTTACAACCACAACCCCTAGTAGTCTGGAGCTGGTACCATACTATTGTACATTAGCATAGATGAAATATTTGATACCAGAATCACATAATAGTTTAGTATGTTTGGAAACATGTTATATACATGATACACATTTTACATTCAGATTAGAAAAATAATACATGTTAAATAACAAAAGGTAATAAACAATATCCTTAAAAACCCATTAAATGACCACATCATTATTAACTAGGTAAAAAACAAGGGTGAATAAAAATTCCTAATTATGGTTATGTTATGTAGAAGCTATCATAAATAAATAATCATAATGGAAAGTTAAATGACAAATTCACATTCTAATTAATCAATAAAATGATTATAATATTCCAAGAATAATTGATGACTGAAAAAGATCATATAAATAGTCACAAGATCCTGAAACAAGACGATTTAAATTCTAACTAATGAAATAATCCCTTGGAATAATTATAATGTTGTAATTTATAATTCCTGATGTCATCACTATCATGATTTATTCAGAAAATAGTTTCGGTAATGAAATATACTAATTTTAGTTTATGTTTCTGGGTAGAAACCCATATGATTTAGAAAAATGATTCATCTCATGAGAATTTCATCAAATCATTTGGATTTTAGTAAGAAATCCCCAACCCATTATTGAATTAAAAAATCATTCCTCATTCACGGAATAATCTATTTAATTCATAAAAAAATATTACCTGTAAAATATCTATATTTTTTCAAGGAAACATATTTTACAATATTTCATAACTTAAAAAATAAAATCAAAGTAAAAAACATATATATACAAATGTACTACAATTTTGGGAAATATATTTTCCATCATTAAAATTTGTAAATATTCATAAAATAATTAATTTATAATGAAAAACGATCACATAAAAGTTACTATTTTAGGGGAAAGTGAACTATAAAAAAATAAAGTAATATTTTTCGATATGTTTTCCACTTTTTAATTTTTAGGTACAATCCCCTTAGATTAGATAACGAAAATTAAATATTTAAATACCATGAAGAATGAATTACTCATGATAATAAATCTCAAGGGTAGTATATAGACAATATCAGTGTTAATTGGGTGATAATAACAAATAAGTTTCAAATGAATGTAAATTTAGATGAAATTTGTTGCCTTACACATCATTATTGTGGAATGTTTTTTAACCTCTTATATAATGGTTATAATAATGATATAAACTTATCATAGAACCATATTAATCATTATAATATAATATATGATCATTTTATGACATCTTATCACAATTTTTTAAAAAAAATTAATTATTTTCATGGATTCTGGTGTCAATTAACATGTTTTGTGAGTATGATTTGACTTGTTTTTTTGTTCCAATTGCATAGAACATTATTTCATCAAATCAGGATTTAATACATTATTTAAATATCATATATATTTTATATATTTTTTTATTTTGTGTAATCTATTATATCTGTTGATATGAAATATAATACACCATTTGTGGAGACGGTATATTTTATATACGGAAGAACCTTATTTCTATTTTCTTGTCATAATTAAATAAAGAAAATAAAATGTTGTATATATAAATTATCATTCCATTCACATTTTTTATTTCAAATATACCACATATTACTACTTAACCCATTCATTATAAATTCTATTTAAATCATGAATGAATCACAATGCTTCGTGAGTTGATAGTCTTCCATAAACATGAGAAACAATATCATATTCTCGCAAAATGGAAGCCACGGTGTTATGTGTTATATAAATATTTAAGAATAAAAATAACATAAAAATAACATATATATTATTTACAAATGATAAATACATTGTTATTTAGATCAATTAAAGGTGGTGATGGAATGAACTAATGATATTGTTTCTTGAAAAAGTAGTCCTCTGAAGACATGATCGATGATTTAATAACGCATATGAAAGAAATGAATTCACTACTAGAAATAGGGACATTAGAGACTGTTATTGGCGGTTGCTAATGGTCTTTACAAACCACCTTGCGACAATAGTTGGTGGTTGTAATAGGCCTATCCCAAATGGGATTTCGCACCCGCCAATGGACATCTCTATAGGTACCATACCGCACAGCCGAATAGCGGTCGCTATTGGGTCATCCTATTGTGAACGATTTTAGTGATCGCTATAGAAAACAAAAAAACAGGCCTATAGCGACTACCTTCAATGGTCACGAGATTCGAAAAAGAAGTCTCCCCATTAGCGACCGCCAATGGCAGTCACTAACCAAGAAACTTTTTACATTGTTTTTACAATTCTG
The DNA here is from genome assembly GCA_963277665.1 of Viscum album. Classification (NCBI taxonomy): domain Eukaryota; kingdom Viridiplantae; phylum Streptophyta; class Magnoliopsida; order Santalales; family Viscaceae; genus Viscum; species Viscum album. The sequence goes on from OY728165.1 coordinate 627,008,730, forward strand.
CTTCTTGAATAGAACAAATAGAGAAAACAACATAAAAAATTAAATTCCTAAAAGAAAAACCCCCTAAATCCTACAAACAAATAAATAAAAAATATAATTTTCACTCATCCACGAATCCAAACAACTCCAATCTATTCCAATCATTCATTTCAACAATCATACAATAAGATACAAAAGAAACTACAAAAAATGAATATACAAATTGGTCATATATATTCTCATAGAATATATATATATATATATAATAATCAAACCAATTTAAAATTTATTAATTATAAAAAAGAGTGCAAATGTAACATCAAATATATTTTTACATCACTTATAGTTGAACTGTATCTTTTAAAAGTAAATCAAGTTACCATAAAACGATCAATCTAAGAAATTTTGGTATCTGATCCACATACTGATTCATCTTGTAGAATATAAATGTCTTAAATTTTCTTTTCCAAAGATTTCTTGTCATTTGGTTCTCTTTTGGTTGGTTTTGACCACTACACACATGAGTTTCTCATTATTACAACAATGATAATAAATCTGAAAATAATCTTCTAATTGTATAGGTCAATCCCTACATCGGATTGATGCCCGTTTGATTTCAATAAACCCTATATTTTTTGAGCAATGCCCTCTTAAATTCAGAAGCCAAATAGGATTAATAGTCATATTTTTACCCCATCATGGGAAATTTGTCATTTTAATAACACTAAGCAATGTTACTTATTGTTTTCATTCATACCAAGCAACAAAAGCATCTGATTAATACGGCGTTGATTTGAACATATAAAAAATTACCTAATGATTTTTCTCCAATGATATCATTAAAACCCAAGTGAATTTGGTTTATATTGACATATTTTATGTGATATATCAATTAACTCTTAATTTGAGGGGTAACACAGCTTTCGATCTTACTGAGAAATTCAGGTATTCAATCTGCATACTGATTCTTCCTTCAGAATATTAATGTATTAAATATCATTTTCCTTGGATTTCATGTCAATATGTGTTTTTTGGTTGGTATTTAACCTTTCACACATAGTTTTCTATTTATTAAAACATTTTTAATAAATCAAAAAATGAATATTTAATGATACTGATCAATCAATTGCACCGATCAATCCCAACATTTTATTGACGTGTGGTTGATTTTAGTAGACCACAAATGTTTTGTTCAATTTTATCCTAAATATACAAGTTATATAGAATTCGTTTTCACGTTACCCCACCTAAATCCCCCCACACTACCCCTTGGACATCCCTCACTCCCAACCCCCTACATCCCTCACCTACACCCAAAACATCCCCCATGAAAACACCCACCAGACATCCCTCATGAAATCCCCCACACCAACTGAATCCCACATCCCCCAGGAAGGAACCCCCTGTAACACCCACCTCCCACCTCCACCCAACCCCCAAGGAATACTCCCAATAACCCCCCCCCCCCCCAAGCCCCAAAAAACACCCACCCTAACCCCCCTAGACACCTTGGATATCCCCCACACCATAGTACATCCCTCGCCCCCTTTTCAGCCCCCACACCCCTGGACAACCCCCCAACATCCGCCCCAGACAACCCCATCCCCCAAACCCCAAACAACGCCTTCCCTACCCCCACCCTTACAGCACCCACACTCCCCCTACCCCCGAACCCCTATGGACACCCACCCAGACAACCCCTCCCCCCACCCCGGACAGCCCACCGACTCCCGTAGATAGCCCCTACACTCTTAGATATCCCCCGTATAAGCCCCATAGTCCACCATCCATGGAAAAAAAACATGGGCTCCACCCTGTTAGCCCCTCACACCCTCTGAAAGCCTTTAACCTACAACCCCCACACCAGCGGGCAGACCCCCCCCCCCCACCAACACAGCCTCCAAACCCCCTACCCACCAAGATAACCCCCGATGTCCAACAACAACCTTACCACATGAAATCCAACCTAAATATCACAAACATAGACACACCAATATGATTTTCCAAACACACATCTACAACTTCACCATCAAGTACCTACCAATTTCATGGTAGGTCAACATATTAATTCATTTATTCCACCATTCTGTTCCTTACCATCTATAAGTTGTTAATCATTTATGATGTCCGTTTCCATCATTAATTCACAATATTCTTCCATAAATCATAGTTGCAACAAAAAATTTCATCAATGGTTGCAACAAACATAAAAATTAATGAAATATCTGGGAAAACAGGTATACACATGTTAAACACATACTTCCTTTAAATTTCATTATTTCCAGATCTTTAGCTTTTTCTATCCAAACCATACTCCTCGCCTAAAGAGAAAACCAGCAGGGTAATCTCAAAATTTATAAAAAATAAAGAATATCTCTCAAACCCCCTACCACAATCTAATATTCCCATATTGTTGTGAGAATACAATTTAGTGAAGATATGATCCTAAGATCAATGTAACTCCATGATTCAAGGGAAACAAAGGTGAGTGAATGTATTTTTTGGAAATCCTTTGAATTTATACCGTAGCTATAAATATAGAAGACCATGATGTGACACCAAGAGACAATTTCACAATAGTCGGGGTTTTCATTAAAACTAAAAAGAAATAGATGTGGCCACACCTTAATGTCCCTAGTCAAAAGTTTCCTCCACAATACATGTTCAGGTCAAGAATATTAATCCCTAGCCACACTCCCCCTGATATCCTCCACCAAATGCACCCACCGAACATCCCCCCTAGACATCACCCCATGTAGCCTCCACACTCCCCCACCCTCAGACCCCTTGAATTCCCCCACATGCACAGAACCCCAACAACCCCCACACTCCCTCAAACAACCCCTCCCCACCTACGCATCCCCCAAGGAAATTATTCATGAAATGATAGTTTACACAACCAAACAACTATTATTCAATAATGAACACTAGCTAGTCATAATCTAATGGGGATTATAAAAAATTATCTATCAGAATAAAGCTTCCAATTAAAGATCATACTCTTAAAATTAATAAAACATTGTAGTTTTTAAAAACCTAAATTATTATAATAACAAAAAATTATACATTTAGATTCTGAATAATTATATAACATTAATTCAATAATAAATATAAATGAAACACACCTCAGGAATACGATTCATCATGCATGGCCACAGCTGTTACATCCGTCCGGTGTGCCAGGGGCCTTCAAAAAATAAAAATTATAATGATTTTAATAATTTAAATACTATAATGTAAATAAATAAATTCATTATCAACCTTTTTTGTATGATCAACCTCACCATAACTTGAACACACATATTCCCGTAGTGTTCTAACCTCACCGAGCAGTTGTGGATTTACCTCCTCGGAAGCGCACATCCAAGCTTCAAAATCTGACATCTGTTGTGTCATCCAAGCTACAACAGGACTGAAAACCTCATCACATGATACTAAAGAAGGAGGAATCCTAGTTCCATAGGTCAAACTACATCCATTCCCATCACAAGCTATAATTTGATGGAAAATCTTATCCCTTCGAATGGGAAGCTATCGATGGTCCTCCGAGAGCTGTTCTAACTCACCTTCAAATTAAATGTGTTTAATATTTAAATATATAAACAATTATATGTTTATATACATATGAATTTAAATACTGATAATAAGTAGAATAACTTACTATAAGAGCTACAACCTCTGGATCATTTTGATCTTGAGTCCTCATCCAAAAAGATATTACCCCTCTCTGATAACTGTATTGCAATAAAATATAAAATTATAAAACAAAACCATATTAAATAGTAAATTTATAAATGAAAAATAAATAAATAATGTTGGATTTCAGACACATGATGAGTCATGATCTTGTGAGGCGGTCCCTGCAACACTCGATTCTAAGAATGTCGTACGGACACCTCATAAACTCAATTAATTCAAATTTCAAACAAATAAAATTTCACAAACTCATCAAAATATATATACCATAATAAATATACTAAATGAAACAGCCTCAGGATACCACTATTCAACTAATTCACACCACTGATATGGGAAAAACCATCATGGGGCTTTTTTCTATAATGTCTAGGGCACCAATATTGGGTGCCTGGTGCTCCCTCTTAATTGTTCCTTTATGATCATTCCACATCTGATGAAATTTTCCCATACACACTGGCTGATACCCATTATAGTAAAATTTCAGGTTATTCTATTTAGGGAAAAATCACACATGTTAGTATTTTTTAAATATATAGGGAAGAAACAAAAATGGTATTTTTACCTGAACTTCCCTCTAAAGATGATCTAATTTATCTTTAGGTAAAGAATCCCAATCATGTGTAGTCAATGAAAATCAATGTGGGAAGCTTATGATAGTATCCATCTAACAAATAAATGATGGGAGATATAGTCCCACATGATTAAATCTTTCATCAAATGAAACAGTTAATGTTGTGTCAGAATTCTATGATGAAATCCCATGACCCAGGCCTCTCAGGAAAGAGGAAGAAGCGGTCGAGTCTGATCCAAATGAAAACAATTTTATACATAATTAGACATATATTCATATATATATATATATAGTTCTTTATAAATTGAATAAAAAAATAAATATTGTTACATTAAAACATACCTTGACCATGAGATGTAGATGGCTCTGCTGGATGATGTGGATCTACGACCTATTCCCCTAACATGCCTGTAGTCATAGAAAACATTAGTAAGGGGACCATCCAATGTGTCAAAAAGATAAATTAGATTTTTTTTACGAAATAAACCTTTCAGAGTTTTTTAATAAAACAAAAATGAATAGAATAATTAGATGTAAATGGATTTTAAAAAAATGAAAGTTAACAAAACATAAATAAAATTATATTCAAAAAAGGCTTCTATTTAGAGGGTGATTTTAATGTGAAGTGATTTAATATAGTGAAATATTTCACCTATTTAATAATCATTCCTATAATAGAAAAATTAGTATATTTTACACTAGAAATATATTTCTAATTTTACAAGAATATGTTTAATATCCTTTTATCATGGGTTCTTGGACGAAACAATTTATGTGAAACCACATAAAGTACACTAAGAAAGTCCCCATTAATGTAGTCACAAAAATATTTGCTTATATAAATGGGATTCATGAAAACATTACATACTAGAGAAATATGATGATGCAATAAAGGATGCATTAGCTATGAAATAATGTCATTGCAACACTTTCACAATGCTAGTGGTCGTCAAAGAAGAAACGATCACCCTTTGTAATGAAATATTTTCTCAAGCTAATGGTGAATTACAAAAAGCATCATGTGAGAATTTTTTTTTGAATATACTGTTAAAAAAGTGGTCCATGCTTTCAAAAAATTCAATGAAGTATCCATGAATGTTAAGGATTCTCAACTAGAAGTGAAGAATAGAAAATAGAAGCACTTGAACACTATTTTTTGAGAGAATCCAAATGCATGAGGATCAAATGAATCAGTGAGGTCATATCTGATTTTGTTTCAACATCCATAAGATATTGTTCCCAAAAATTAGTACACTCATCTATCAAATAAACATTGTCTATTTATTCCTCTAGATGATATCTATTGTGTACAAATTGTTTTATTATATTCAGATACCACTTAATAGGATATATCTACCTAAATTGTATTGGAACATAAGACCTTACATCATTAGGTAGGGGCACTGTCTAGTAAAAAATAATATCAAAAAAATGATGGGGGAAATAGTTTCTTATTGTGAAAATGCGTAAGTACAATTTGGTACTGTAAACATTTTAAATCACTCATTCATTGGTTTTTTAAACAAATATGTCTAAAATATTTACTCATCTCAATCAATAGTTGTACAACATTTTTAGATAAACAATATGAAATTGCAATTAGAATCAACTGATCAAGTAGTATGTGATTTTCATGAATTTTCAACCCTTGTAATGTACTTATCATCAGATTCCCACACTTTGACTTATTAGAAGTGTGACCACCAGGAACCTTGAGCATATTTAAAATTGAAATAAATGTCTCTTTCTCATTTTTAGTCATCGTATACTACGAAATAAGAATATATTCTTTGTTCCCCTTAGCAAACCGTAAATTAAACTGTTTTCATATCCCATTTCTTCTAAATAAAAACATGATTTAACATGTTCCTTTGATTTTCCACTGACAACAAAATGTTCCCCAATATATTATCACAATTATTTTTTTCAATGTGAATGCCATAAAAATTATTCCTTAACATGTTAGTTTTTTAAAAGGTGAGATTGTAAATAATGCTTTCCTTTTTCCAACTATAACTGGAATATCTACCCATATCATGAATATTAGGTAATATATGAGCCAAAAAATCTATAAATTCATACATTCATATACCAGGCAGTTGTTTTCTTCCTCAACATGTGATAACTTTTCCACTTCTATTTTGATAATTGTTGAGGGGTTAAACTCTCTAGAACCATAAAATGTCACTATATACTTTATGAACCATTGTTGAGGGGGGGTAAAAAAAATTTTGACCCATGTATGCACATTTTTATAATGTTTAATCCATACAAAATTTTTAATTTTATCACAACAAGGGGAAAAAATCTCCATTTCATACTCCACCAGGATAAATTTTCATAAGACAAGAAGTCATTGATTTTCTATAATAAAGAAACATATACTCTAAACATTTCATTCATTTTATAATTACAAGTCATTACACCATCATCCCAAAATCCATTCAATTCATCAATCAATGGTAGAATTCAAACATCAATCTTATGCCCCAGACATCTATGTCCATCAATAAGAGGGGAACATAATATAATTTGTTGATACATACAATGATATATAGATTGATTATATTAAACCCACACCACATGCCATTTGATATGTGTTTCAACAATAATAGACCTGAAGGGATTGAAACCATCTGATGCCAACCCCAATCAGACATTATCAACATCTTCAGCCAATTTAGGGTGTCTCTAATCAAAATCCTCCCATGCACAAGAGTATGTTGGGTGGGCTTGCATATAATGTTATTCATTTATTTTATCATGAAATCACATTAAATTATAAAAATTAGATGACATAATAAAATCTTTTCAACCTCAGCTTTAGTGGAAAGTAACACATTTTATTTAAGGAAACTAGTTTTCCCTATTTCACATTCTGAATTTGATTAGTCTGATTTCCCTTTTTTTCTTTCCACCTAGAAGCACCACAGTCCATAAAACTATCCAAATGGATAGTTTCCTTTCTAAACATCATACAATTGTTTGGACATGCATCTATGGTCTCATATGTAAATCTATATTTCACTATCATCTTACGAGCATGGTAATAGGACTCAGGAATCATCACGTCGACAAGAAATACCTTTATTAACAACAAAAAAAGCTTTTCAAATGATTTTTCTAACAACTAATTAGAAGTATTAAAATGAAAAAACTGTATGATAAATGAAAATTTATTATAAGAAATACATCTAGGATATAATTACCTTTTTTGCTTCATCGTGCACTTCATTAAACCTTCTTGAATCATGATCTGCACCATAGCGCAGATTTATCTCCCTATTCTCAGCATTATGGATTTCAATGCCTTCAGGAGATACTACACATACCATTTCAGTAAGTAATTAATTCATTATATCATTCATACCCGCATCAACATCCAGCTGATTTGAATTGGTATTTTTACAACGAATATATTCTTCCCCACGACGAGTCAACACTTACAATTTTTCAGAAATTAGTTCATGAATATGTGACCCCTCATGGTATCTCATTTGAATAGATATCCATTTTCACATTTTCAACATAGAAAACAAATATAGTTACTTTGAAATCCTCCAATAAACTCAATAAATAGCATAATTCCCTTGAAATATTTTCTAGATGTTTGATTTGGAAGATGAATCAAACTATTATCCATATTAATATCCATATAACAAAAATTTATACATGACATCATATTACATGAATTTTTTATATAAATTTTAATTAAAATAAAGACTGAAAAATTGCATGAGGACCATTGATAAAATATGAAATTAATATCTATGAATAATAAACTGGAGAGTAGATAATGGAATGGATGTAAAATTCCATGTCTTCGCCACCATGTTTGTATGGTAAATATACTGATGATTCTATATTGAAGAGTCCCAAATCACAGTTTCATTAAAAATTTGAAAAAATGTAAATCAAGTATTTCATAACTCTTGAAAGATTAGATGAAAATATGTAAAATGAAGAACTAAATTGATAATTATTTTGGTATATAATTCCATATAATAAATTTTTTTCATGAAAATAATATTATAGATATGGAAGATGATTATTCAAACACATGGTATACTAATTTTTCTTTACAAATTTTTAATTTTTCAGAATTATTTGTTAACTTTTATCCTAAGGTAATTGACTGGGTCATCCACCACAAACTTGTCAACATTGAGCTATGAATTTTAGGTTTAGTTCTCATATGTGTTTTCATAAAGTGACTCACACTACTGTAGACATGATCATTGGTTCCCTTCAATATATTGTTCATCAAAATTAGGAGTCGTATAGATCCCAGGTCATATATAATGAGATTACATAACTTATTTGATTAGATGGGTGGGGGAGTCGATTAGTTAGGAAACAAAAATATATGTTATTGCGTATACAAAAAAGAGAAAACCAGCAAGAAAAATAAAGAATCTATGGTATACTAATATATTAATGAAAAATTTTGATACACTATAATCAAAACATATAAGGAAACTGTTACTATGGAATGTCAAATTCTAAATCCCAAAAAATGAAACAAAACATAATAACCTACATGTGTATGTGGTACATGAAAAAAATAATCAAATACAAATCTTTGACTATCAACCATAGAAACTAAGTTAATCTTATGAATAAATGAACAAATATAATTTGTGATGTAATTTCCCTAATTCAATTTGTGATGAAAGTTCAAATTTTTATTTTATACATACATATAAATTGTATGTCATTCAAATATGTATGACGGAAATTATATTTTCAAGTATTCATGTCCTCACATGTATGAATATTCTTTGTATGTACTATACTAATCTTAAATTTTCATAGGGTGTGTATATAAGACACAATTGACTTCTTATTTTCTTCTAAAACACTTGTTTTTCACACACATTTTTCTCTTACTAATTTCTTCACAAAAAGACCTTATATGCAAGCATTATCCACATGTAATTTTCAGTTTACATTTACATTTATCCTCGCATACACTTTTTCTGGTGTATTAACCTAAATGAGTATGCACGATACCATTTCACACCATGTGCCTTTTGAAATCTTAACTAAATAGTTAATACTTCACACAATAATATATACTGTCATCCCAAACTCATACATACTATATCGTAGTAAAATTAATGTCTTACTGCCTCTTGGATTAACACATACATTGTTAATTTGTGATGTGTTCTCATACACACATTGTGGACACACATTGTTACATACTTATAATGCACATAGTCTCATATACACATGATCATCCATTTACACACTTTTTTATCCATGAAATATATTCATATAATTATCATTCATGTATATTTCATTCATCATGATTCATGCAAGACATTGTCTCAATGATGAGTTCCAATTTGTGAAGTAATGTTTCCAACATCAAAATCCTAAAACAGATATTAGTGAATACCTGCTAGCGGGAAAATTTAGAAGGTAGGAGAGCTAGAGGCGGTGTTGTGAGGGAGAGGTGGGGTAGTAGAGGGGAGAAAAATGTGTAGGTGGTGTGTTGATGGAGGGGGAGATAGTGTAGTAGCGACGGGGAGCTAGAGGCGAAGGCGGTGTGGTGAGGGAGGGGATGTGTAGTGCAACAATGTAAGGGATAGGCAACGTCGTCGAAGGGGATCCGAAGGCAGAGGAGGTGCAACATTGATAGTGCAGTGATTGAGGGGATGGGCGGTAGTACCGGTGCAATGAGGTAGCGGACATGTGGTGTGGCGACGTGGACGTGTAGGGTTTCAGGGTCATGTGAGAGTGAGGGAGGTGGGAGGGGGAACCAATAGATTTTTTGGGAAGCCTTGCGACCGAAAGTGGCAGTCTCACATGTCAAGGGGCTCCAAAGCCTCTATTTCATGTAGTGATTAATTTTTTATAAGTACACTTAACATAAAATGATCAATGTATATTTAATTTATTAATGATATTATATATTCATGGTAAGAAAATTGAAGTAGGTGAAGTAGGAAATAATAAAAAAAATTACAAGGAAATTACCTGCTCTTTTTATATCCTCTTAACATATAATTTTAAATATAAATCTATTCATTTATGAAAAAATAATTATTACAGATGATATGAGGGAATTTGGAAAGTTATTTTGAAAGAGTTTAGTAAGAAAAGGGGATTGAGTGATGTGAGTACATGAGGGTATTGAGATCCCTTTTATAGTCGAGTAGAAGGGAAATTATTGAAAATAATCAAAAGTAATCAATATTGGTTTCTCTCACATACCTCATCTGGATGAAAATATTATAATTAATGGGTCGGAAGGAATATTTGGTCGATTAACAACCCCACCACACAATAGAACACATGTTTTATGGTTGGACCATGCTAAAAAAGATGATTATCATATACAATCATTATCTTGTGTGGCAAGGAAGTCTATAAAGTAATGAAATCACATCACATTGAAAAAGTGAATGATCAGACTCAATTTCATATCTAGGAAATCAGACTAACAATTCTTATTAATGTATAACTGATTTTGAAATAAAAATTCTTCTAGAATATTGAGAAGTTAAAATACATTCCTTGGTATATTTAAAGATTCTAAAGATAGTCGATCCAAGATAAAATATCACATTAGAAAAGGTGCATAAGGAAATTAGCTAAGTTATTTTGGAATGAAGTTATTAATTCATTAAATATTCATGATACTATTTTTACTCATGCTCAGTATAGATCATGTGCGATCCGAGTTTGTATTGATTAAATCATTGATATTATTCTAAATCATAAGAATGGAATTTTGGTAAAATATGGTTGAATATTTTACAATGTATCAATTATAATTTTTTGGAAATTCTTTATTATTTTGAATTAGTATTGTTTGTATTGATGATGTAGATTTTGAATCTGGTGCCATTTCAGTGTGTTCAGTAAATTTTTAGGCCTAAAATTTTAGATATTTTTAATGTAAATGTTAGGTTTTTTGTTAATAAATTTATGGAATTAATTTAAAACTCTCTTAAGCATAGTTCATGGACCACATAAGAGGGACAATTAATAAAGATGGAATATTTGAAAAATAATATTTGTAAAGACCCGCAAATTTCAAGGAAATTTTTTTCTTAATTTTCTTTGGAATTTTACAAGAGGGCAGCTTCAGACGACACCTGATTCCGAGGCCCGGTGTGCCCGGAATCAATTTCCGAAGTTTGGCTCGGGTACGTTCAGTGAACGGACGAGCGGGTTTTTCTATCTTTTGAACCGGTGCCCGGAATCGAATTCTGAGGGCACCGATGAAATCGCAGCGCCGGTATTTGCTTAGAAACGCCTCTTCCGGAGTTGCGTTTGTTCAGACATGTTTTTTAAATTTTGGGGCTTTAAGTCAGAAATAAAATAAAGTTTGTGCGACAACTTTATTTTATTTCACTTAAGCTGCTTGGAAGTCACTTGGAAGCCACTTGAACTGAGTTAAAGCGGATAGGGTGCTATCCGGAAATATCCTACCCCTTGTTAGGATATTTGTGCGGTGGGGCCCGCACGAGCCCTGCCGTTTCTTTCGCTAAGTAACGCACCCGCGAAAACCCGTCAAAGTAACTGAAAAGTCAACCGACGCGTTTTCTTTAATTTCTTAACAGACCATTTAATTGGGCGGTTTATTTCGTGAATTAAATGGGCTGTTTCATTCGTTGAATTAATTCAACGAATTTAATGGGTCGTTACTTACGCGTTTTGCGTTTGTTGGCAAAATAATAAAATAGAAAACTTGTCTATTTTGGAGGATTGCTATCGTTGGGCAATTCCTCTGAACCTCCACCCTCCCCGCGAAAAGCGCGAAGAACGCGAAGAACGCGAAGAACGCCGGCGACCGGAATTCGACGACGCACACCGTGATCTGCGACGTCGACGAGCTCTACCCGCGACGTTCTTCGGCAACACCTCTTCTTCCGCGGCCGATCCTCGTTCGGCAACTAAGGTGAGAATCGGATCGTTTCTTTCTCCCTTTTTAATTTCAATGACAACAGATTTAATTAATTAAATCCGTTTGTTCTAAATCCGGAGATCGTCGGCGCGACGCTTTTTCCGCGACGCGACGAACCCCTTCTTCCGCGACAAGTGATTCTGCGACGACCTCACGTCCGACGGCGACATCGAGGTAAGGGTTGTTGGAATTCTCTTTTTATTTTTTTTCGTGTTTATTCTTTTGAAATAAAAAACCCGATCTCAGAACAATTTTTAAATTATTTTAAAATTGTTGATTGGTTGTTTTTATTCCTCTCGTTGTTTATGTCTAACGCGGAGGGTGCGGATCTAACGAACAAGACCCGGCAACCCTCCGCCGATCTTTTTGTTGTGCGGATTTGGCGGACGACGATGAACCGTGCGGCAAGGGCGATCCGTTGATCCCGCAGTGAAGATCGGCCCCCGAGAGGAGCAATGGCGCAGACGGGAGGCAAAACGGGCCACCAGAGCAACTCCGGCGGCCCGCGGAAGGCGGCGGCGGCGGCGCCCGGCGCGCCGCCGTGGAGGAAATCCGCCGCGACTTCAGCCGCGGCGGCGGCGGCCGGTTCCGTGGCCGCGCGGAACCGGGGAGGGACGCGGCGGCCCGGCCGCGTCCGCGTGACAGGCGGCCCCCCCGCGGGGCCGCGTTCCACCTAAGCCGCGGGTCAAACCCGCGGCGCCTCTTCGGCCGCTCGGCCGGTCCGGTCGGCCGGGCCACGCCCAGGCCGGACCGGACCCGGCCTAGCCGGGTCGGGGCGGGTCGGGCCGTCCCGGTTCGGGCCGACCCGGTACGGCCGACCCAGGGGGGGTTCGGGCCGGGTCGCCCCGGGCCCAGAACCCCTGTTTCGGGCCTTCTTCGGTCTTTTGCCCATATCTTGGGCCTAGGACCTCCGATTGACGAACCGTCAGCGGCTACGCGATCCTTGGATCGATACGGTCGTTTCGGTATATTATACTCAAGGTTTCGGAAGACTTTGGGTTCGGCCGGGTTGGTTCGTACACGAGACCAACCGGGCCCTCGGAGCGGAAACGCTCATAACTTGAGCTACGGATGTCCGATCGACGTACCGTCAGCTGTGGTAGTTTCCTCTAAGTGAGACGGAACTTTTGGCATACTCCGCCCGAGGATCGGACACAGGCGGAGTACGGTCGGGTTGGTTTTTCCCTAAAAACCAACCGGGCCCCTGGGACGAAAATGCCAATAACTCTCAGACCGGGCGTCTGATTGACGCGCCATCTGTTGCGTTGAGATCCTGTTGTCGATACGGAACTTTTGGATACATCAACTTCGGACTACGTGTCATTTGATGTATCAGCCTCTCGGCTCGTGGAGCGGACCCTCATAAACGAGCTTGCTGTGTGCGGGAACCCTAGCGCTGGCTGTGACTTCGACGACAGAGCAGAGATCCTCCGTGGACTGCGACGACGGCAGAGCAGAGATCCTCCGTGGACTGCGACGACGGCAGAGCAGAGATCCTCCGTGGACTGCGGCGACGACTGTGCAGAGATCCTCAGTGGACTGCGTCGACTACTGCACTCAGCGATCCTACATGGATCAGTGCTACAGGTTCTGTGTGAGCCCGATCCTATGTGGGTCCTTACTACCGGTTCTGTGTGAGCCACTGCCTACAGGTTCTGTGTGAGCCCGATCCTGTGTGGGTCTTTTGCGTGGGTTAGTACCTATCGATCCTTCGTGGGTCCGACGACTTAGATGGATCAGTGATCATCTTTGACGTCATCTGAAAAAGTATACCTGGTTGAGCTGAATCTTATGTTACTCTCCTTTGTGGATTGTGTTGAACTATCCTATGTGGATTTACTATTTACTGTTTACTCTCCTTTGTGGATTTGAGTCTTGCTTTCCTGTGTGGATTGAGTTGTTCTTGAGCTCGTGAGCAGAGCTAGAATTGGGGACTTAGGTATATGTATGGGCATATACCTAAGTCGAGTCAGATGTTACTTCGTGATTGCACCTTCCTTTTGTGCTATATCCTTTTTGGATTTCGGGAGACCTTCGGGGGTCTCGGGGTCCTTACTGAGTAGCTTATACTCACCCCTGCACGGGCTATGCCCGCAACTTGTTGTGTTGGATGCAGATGACGGACAGCGCTGATCACGGTTGGGGCGTGGAGCAGGACGGTACCTGGAGGCGGACCACTGGGCGGGACGTGCTCGGAGCGGACGTGGGACCCGAGGAGCCTGGAGGCTATCTGTACCCACCCTTCAGGTGGGATTGCCAGTGGACGACACGAGGCCGCCGTCTTTTCTTCAGTTGCTGTTCTTTTCCTTTTCAGTTGTACTTTCAGTTGGGCTTGTATTCCGGCCCCCCTTTACTTTTCTGCACTTGTAGTTACTTTCCGCTTGCTGACTCTATGGTGGTTGTTACTTATAAAGGCAATGCCTTCCCTGTTTACCGGGATTTACACCTTGGTGCTAGTCGCCAGCCCCTGGCCTATGGAAGGCGGGCTTGGGGTAGTCACGGCATGGGCCCCGAGGTCGGGTCGTGACAATATTAATGCATAGCAGCACTATGTAGACCACATATCACGCTACGAAGACCACATAAGGAAAGCTGTTTGTGGGAGGCTCACAGTTTGCAGGAGGTTCATCATTCATGGAATATGTGTCATTTTTGTAATGAGGTGGTGATTATGGATATTGAAAATTGTTTTCATCATATGAAAATGACCACCACAATGGATTACGTCACATTGCATAATATGTAGACAGTTCATGGTAAAGGTGGTACATCATCGATGTTTCGATTAATTAAGATTACAGGGGTTGGCTGAACTATTTTCTTTTATAAAGGTCCATAATTAGATAATTAGTAAAATGAAATTTTATTATACGATATCATGACAGTTGGAATAATTCTGTTATGTCTAAATTCAATATTGATGGAGAATTTGGCGAATTAGGAAGTAGTTCACGAGGGATCATTTCTACGTATAAGATAATTCATGGGGGCCATTAGTAGAAGAATTTTGTGGGGATATGGTGGCCCATAAAAGAAAAGGGACCACAAACCTTATTCAGTCCATGATGCATTGGATGCTTGTAGGGAATCCACTATCTGTTGAGTAGAGGTAGTACATGAAGGAAACGTTTTCTGTGATGTGATAACACCATGTGGTACAAGGAATTTCGTAGAAGATACATGATAGTTCTCAGTTCGTACAACAAATCTCATAATGGGACTGCAATTATTTGAGAAATAAATATCAGAAAAATAATATTACATCGAAAAGTGGGATTACCTTTTTGAGAAATAATACTTGGAAATTGGGCTAGGTTATCAGACAATGTATCATTATAAATCCTGGGAAGTTTTTACTATATTATGAGTATGAAAGTGAAGATTTGTTTTGAAATAACATATTTATGAATGTTAAAAAAAAGAATAATAAAAAGTTTGTTGCAATTTTTTGACACAATATCATTCTACTTGAAGATCATTAACTGTTGTGTTGAACCTAGGGATACATGATTGTTGGGGTATATCCTACTCATCGTATTCCATACAAAAGGATTATTCTTCATTGGATGGTGTGATATTGTATTATTTCTTATCCTTACCAAGGATGTGGAAAATCTTATTGTGTAGTGAGCCTTATAAATTCTTGTCTTACTATGGATGTGTATTTGAATTGTTTTTAACGAGGGAAGACATCATTAAGATGAGGTGGCATTTATTTATAATTCATGAAACAAAAAAAATGTATCATTAATTAAGCCCTCTTCCACTCAGTGATACTTGAATCCTGGCCAAGTAAGATCATTTGGTATCAGATGGAAAATTACCTTTTTTTATTATTTACTAATGTTTTGATAAGATTTCATTATTGATAATATTAATTCATCAAATAGTAAGGGTATTTTTATCTTCGATTGAATGAACTATCATATGTGGAATGATAAAATGATGGTCTATCTTATGCCTCTTAGATATGATGTTGTTAAAGATACTACATATCGATTTCCTCCTATAGATGAAAAGGCTATTCTCACACATGAAAATAAAAAGAATATTAAAAATGATGGAATAGATAAAAATAATTTATCTCATCACATTCTGAAAGTGCATTTTTTATGAGTGAATGGTGTTGCTACAACTAAAGGTATCTTTGATAATATTGAAAAAACTTATGAAGTAAATAAAAAATTGAACAAGGGAAAACAAAAAATATATATGATGAAGTATGAATATTTAAAAATGGGTGATTAGGAATCTATTGGGGACCTCTTTAGAAGGGTGAATGACATTTCCATCACTATCAGATATCTTGGAGAAATGTGGGTGTGTTCTATAGTTATAGAAAAGAAGAGAGAAATTATTCCAATATTGTTTATGCTAATGATTCATATATAGTAGAATGATATCCGGAAACATAATACCTGGATTATTTTCATTGAACTCTCATCACATAAGAAATGAGAAGGATAATATTACAAATAAAAAAAACCCACCAATATAGAAATTTATTTCAGTGCTAGAAATAAAGAAAAGAATATAAAGATGTTCTGGAAGATGATGTCGCTAAATCTATATCTGACATATGATATGTAAAACCCCAAATGATATTTTATCCTTGTTTTCTAAAAATTTAAAATATGTACAAGTTAATATAAAGGGAAAATTAAAATAAATTAATTCATTATAGATCCATTGGGTACATTGCGGCTAATTTTCCTCAAAAAAATAAATTATAGAATTGTGATGAAGAAGAAATAATACCAATATAGTCATGAAAGAAACATGATGATAAGGACAAATCTTTTTCACGAGGAAAAGTTAAAAAATTCATTAGATCCAAAATAATTAATTTCTTATATAAATATGATGAAGGAGAAGAAAGTGAAGGTGATTCTGAAAGAAATTTTGAATAGTAATCAAAGAATACTTTTATTACAACCGTTAATAATAAAGTGTTTAGAAGAATTGGTTTTGAATAAGAAGATGAAACTCCATTATAATTTCAACATAAAGGATAAGTGAACGTATGTCTAAGAAATATTTCAAGGAAAGTTAAAGAAATAATGAAACAAAATAATGAAGGATATTTAAAAAACAATCAATAAGGCTTTCATGATGATATTGTAAGTATGATACAATATTTTTTTGTTTTGAAATAATATATTGAAGAAGAAAATAATCATAATGAACATATATAAGTAAACATAAAGGCCAAAGAAAAACAGTTCAAACTTCTCCAAAAAACTCTAAAGTTGAAATGAGGTATATTAGTTTTAAAAACCCTAACTATGAATTTCGTCAATGTTATATTAAGGAATAACTTGAGAAGGATCAAAAAAATTACAACTGAAGGTTGATAATAATGTTACAATTTTTCCTATGAAGAAGAATTGTATGACTGTTTTATATGTGTACAAGATTAACAAAGTGTAGAATTCTGAAATTTCTAAATACTCTTAGTCCTATATATCTAGACATTTAGAGTTCGAGAAAGTATTTATTACTTATTGTCCTAATAATTCTAAAATTCAAACAAATTAGAAAAAAAATATTTGGGTTTAAAATAAAAATATTGGTGTTTAACAATGTTTTATTAAAAAGATTGATGGAAAACATACTCAAAACAACGACCAATCTAAATATTTTAATAAGAAATTATTTTTTATTCATACTGTTGGAATTATGGTGTATTTAGACCTATGGAAAATATTTTTTGGTTCAACCAACATCATTACTACCATTCAATAGGTTACTAATTGGGTGTCAAACCTCTAAAAAGATGATATCTCAAAATGAGGTTTGGAAAAAACCTGAGAAGGTTGGTGTTAAAGTTGAGAATAGTTTCAAACCCCTAGAATCTATATGTAAAATATGTGAACACCATATACATATTGAAAAGGGTTGTCATGTTTTATTATAATCACAAAAAATGATTCTTAAAAATTATTATAAGATATAGGTGAATATATGTAATTAAGAAGAAACAGAACTTGTTGTTGAAACAACTTTGAAAGCTACAAAATGGGAATGATGATGGACTCTTGACAGTGGGTCTTCATACCATATTAAAATACACTTAATATTATTGAATAATTTTAAAGACATCAAATAAGATAAAATTGAATCTGGAAGTGATAAATCTCTATAAATACAATGTGTTGGATCATCCATACTTGGGAAATAAAAGATGAAATCCAATAAATATATTTATATTGATTTTATAAAAAACAACTTGTTGAGTGTTTCAAAACATTGTGACAAGGGTAACAATGTTATATTGAGAGAAGATGATTTTCTTTTGAAAAGTTATGAATATGTAATGATGGTTACAAGAGGTAAAGATAAAAAAGGAAACTTGTTCCAAACTATTGAAATACAAAACTCTGAATACTTGGGTTTGGTGGAAGAAAATTAGATATTTCATAAAATTTTGGGACACATGTGTTAAAGAAAAATGAGAAATCTATCAATGTGGGACAGTTTCTGTTTTATTAAAAATAGGTAGAGAATAAGAGATTATATTTTATTATTTGTTAAAAAATAAATATTTGAAACTTATTGCATATGTGAGTTGAGATTTTTTGAAAAGAACCCCTGCAACATATTCATTACTATATTTATGGCCTAATGAGAAAACAATAAAATAATGTAGATAAGTACTTTATCACATTAATTGAAAACATTCATCACGTTACTTGTTTCATGTTTAGGAAACATAAGATATATAATTTTTAAATGGTTAAAATTTTCAGGCTAAAAGATGAGTTGAAATATGATTATTCAGTAAAGAAGTTGAAAACTGATAATAGTGGTGAGTATAAGAATTAATAAATTAAATGTCATCTTGAAAATTATATAACTAGGCATGAGTTTAGTTAGCTATGAACACCTCATGAAAAATATAGTTTCTAAAAGAATGAATAGAATTTTAGTGAAAAAGGGGAGAACAATGTTAGTTGAACATGGTCTTTCTCACTAGTATTCGGGGAAATCCATGAGTACTATTGATTATACCCAAAATCGATGTTTCTATTTTCCATGTTCATATATGAATCCAAATAAATTATTTTATGGATAAACTAAAATATTGAGACACTTAACTATTTTTTTGGAGTCTATGCATTATAATAAAGAAAGGTGGAATTCATGGAAAATTTTATCAAATAAGAGAAGATGTATTTTTTTTGATATTCACCAAAAAAGATGATATAGGTATTTAAATAAATAAATCATTAGAATTGTATATTCTTATGATTTGAAGGTTTTTGAAAATGTTGAGGAAGAAAAAACTATTCTATGTTGATAAGAAATTATAGTAGGATAAGTTATATTTTCTTAACATGCTGAAATGAATTTCAACAGTGGTAAACCTTCTTAACAAGTTGAATCAATATAAAATATTGAAACTGGTGTGGATAAAAATAAAAAAAAACTCATCCAAGTATTAAGAACAATGTGGAGGATTAGAAAATAATTGATGTTTAATATTAGAAGGTTCAAAAAAGAAGAGCATAAAAAATTGTTACAAACACATCATTGTATTCAAAAGATAATCCAAATGATGCGAATGATGATTTTTAGCATCTAGAATGGGTTCATGCTATGAATGAAGAACCTGAATAGATATTATAGAATTGTACTTCAGAACTCATACCCAAGCCTAATATCAAATATATTATTATTACAAAATGGGTTTTTTAATTAATTATTAAATAAGGTGAAGTGATAAGGGAGAATGAAATATTATTAGGAAAAGGTTACTCACCAATTGAAGGTGTTGATTTTGATGAGACTTTTTCTCTAGTGTCAATGATAGACATAGTAAAAATAATTATTTCTATTTTTATATAGTGTTGATAAAAAATTTCAAATTGATGTGAATTCATGAATTTTAAATGGTGATCTTAATGAGGATGTTTTCATTGAAAAATCTTTTGGGTTTGTTTTATTAATGACGATTGTTATGTGTGTAAGATAAATAAAGGCATTTATAGGAAAAAATATGATCTGAAAAAATGGAATTCTAAATTGGATACTTTCTCTTGAAAGATGAATATTATAAAATATGGAGTGGATAGAAATATTCAATGAAAAGTTAGTAGCTTTCACCCTTCATAATTGTTAATGTTGATGAAATTATCATTGATGGGAATGATTAAATATATTTTGAAATATTTTCTGGGGAATCGAAAAACATGTTTTAGATGTTGATGCAATGGGAAATGAAATACTTTCTTGGGTTACATGTTTTACAAAATAAGGATCACATTTTTCATTCACATGAAAAGTATTCTATATGACTTCTTAATAATTTCATCATGGTAAATTAGAAACTAGTTTCCACACCAATTTGAATGGGAACCAATTTTAATAAAGATGGAGATTGTGATGATTTTTATTAGAGATTGTTTTGTAGGATAATTAGAGGTTTTTCATATTTGACTACCACATGACCCGAAATTGTTTACGATGTTACCATATGTACAAAATTTCATAGTATTATTAATGAATCACATTTTAATTCTAGAAAAAAAGAATAGATATATTAAAGGCCCAAAAAATTTCAAAATAAATTATGATACATCTAAAATCATTGACTTATTTGGGTATTTAGATGCTGTTTTGGTAGGAAACATTGCTTATATAATATCCACATATGGTGAGGCTTTATTTTATAGTAAAAGTCTTCTTAATTGGCATACAACGCAACATAATTCAATAAATCTTAGCAAGACTGAATCTAATTTTATTTATTCTACACAAGATGTTACCCAACTATATGGATGAGAACTCAGTGGGAAGACTTACTTATTAAAGTAAAGATACCATTTCTTGTAGTATATGATAATAATATTTTAATATAGATTACATGTAATCTGGTAAAAAATTATCATTCAAAAAATATTGACATAAATCACAAATTAATCTATGATTTTTTGGAGAATAATTAATTAAATCGAGAGTATATTTCTACATAGGATCATGTTTCCAAAAAATTTCACAAAAACATTACAAAAGGAACCATTTTTTAAATTGAGGATGAACATGGGTGACCAATATCTTTCTCATCAAGGATTAGCTATGTGTATTTTCCCACTCGCTCATATTACCATTGGATAGTTTTTTTATGAGAGAATTGTTTCATAAATCTATCTTTATGGAAGCATGCATAATGGTTGAATTTTGGGTCCATTGTGAATCCTACAGGTTTGTGTGTAAAATATAATAACTACTTTTTGGAGTGGTTGTAGGAATTTTTTTTAGTATAGGGATGTTTATGAACCCAGAAATTTTTATTATCGGAGATCATTTATATTGGAATAATTTTTGTATGTCAGATGTTCTTCAGGAGGGAGAATTCTGTGAAGTTGGAACTAGTTCATGGGTGATCATTTCTGCAAAGAATATAATTTTCTTAGACAATTTTTGAAAATAAGATAGTCGGGTCTTGGTATCTCAAAAAGGAAATAGTACCAAAAATCCAATTCAGTCTATGAATCATTGGAACATTTCGGGGCATTATTTTTCCAAATATTAGAGGTTGTATAAAATAAAAGGTTGCACATGCGTCACTGACACCATATAAGGAAAGGATGTCTCTATAATATATATGATATTTCCTATTGGAAACAATGATATTTGTGAAGGGACTAAAACAATTTATGAATGAAATTTTCAAAAACTAAAAGTACCTGGAAAAGTGGAATTTTTATTTTGAGCAGTTAGGCATGGAAATTAGACTGGGGTATCAGACTAAGTATGATTACAAAGTCCAAGAAGTTATTACTAGGTTCTAGGTAATGAAGTGATGAATTGGTTTGAAAGATAATATTTCTGATTATTTATGATGAAACAAAAGAACATTTTTGATAAAAAAAATTATTTTACATCGTTTAATGATTCTTAAGTAATTTTCACTATTATATTGAGCATAGTGGTATACTACTTAAAGTAAATATCATACATGTTATATTCTATAATAAAGGATTGTTTTCTAATGGATTTTGTTTTGTTGGATTATTTTGAAACCATAAAAAGGATGTAGATACTCTTTTCAAGCAGTGAACCTTGTAAATTCTTTTCGTCTTGAGGAAATGAGTTTAAATTATTTTGATCAGGGAAATAAATATTTAAACATACATTAAGGTTGTTTTAAAAGTAAGAAAACATAATAGGAAAAGATATCATTGTTTCTACCCCTCCCCCTCTCAGTTATTCTTGAATACTATCTGGGTAATATCAATTTGATTTATAGGGATGGTTCTCATAATTAATTCATTGATGATGTTTTGAGAGATTTTCTTATGGGAATCAAAATTTAGTTAACAGTACAGTGACTTCGATCATCGGTGAATAATGATATAAAATCAAAAAAATAGAATGTTGTCTTATCTACTGTATCTTAGGTATGATGATCATGAAGATATAAAAAATATATTTTCCTTCATTGATGATGTGGTTCCACTTAAACCTAATGATAAGATAAATCATTAAAATGATGGAAGAGATAAAAATTATCTACACTCTTCAAAATCTGAAATTGAGTTTTTAAGAGTGAAAGGTTTTTCCACATCCGAAGGTATATAGGATAAGATGAAAAAAATATATGAAATAAATAAAAAAATGAAGAAGGAAAAAACAACAAATTTGGAGGCCGAAGTATTAACATTTGAAATTTTTGAGTGTTAATCTATTGGTAACTTCATTATAAAAATAAAATACATTTTTAACAATATATATTTTCTTAGGGAAATGAAGGAATATTATACTATTTTTGGAAAAGATCCTAAGAAATATCCCTAACAAGATTTATGCTAAATGTTATTCATTGGAATATAGTGACCATGAAACCCAATCTCTGGTTGTTTTTAATATAAATATAATCACATATTAAATTATAACTATGATGATTATGTTGAGAAAAAAAGTTTATAGAGAGATTTATTTCAAATCCATAAATAATAAAAATTCTATGAAATTTATTAAGTTATATGATATTGCGACTCTATGTCTGAAATTCTGGTAGGTAAAAATCAGGATGAAATTTCATCCTTGTTTACTTGAAATGTTAGAAGAGGAAAAAGTAAATATAAAAGTAAAAATCCCTCTGAATTCTTCTAATGTGGAGTCATTGGGCACATTGTGGCTAATTATCCTGAAAGAAAAAAGAATTGAATAATGTTAGATAAGAAAAAATACCAATAAGGTTATGGAAGAAACAATGTTATAATGATATATCTTTTTCAATAGGGAAAGATAAAAAAATTAAATCCAAATGAATAAGTGTCTTACCCAAATATGTGGAAGATGAATAAAGTGAAGTTGAATCCAAAAAATATTTGGAAAAGTCTAGAGAAAATAATTTAATCGTGGAAATTAATAATGAAGTGTTCAGAAAAATAATTTCAAATGAATAAGAGGAAAATCAATTATAATTTTATATTAATGATGAATATAAATAGGACTCAAAAATAATTTAAAGAAAGATAACTAAATCAGGGAACTGAAGAATGTAAAATCCTAAAAAAATATCAATAAGGTTATCCTGATGAGAAATTATTGATGATAAAATAGATTTATTATTTGATAAAAAACTATTTAGGAAGAAGATAATTGTAATGAACATTTGGAAGTAAATATAAGGTAAAATAAGAGGAGTTGTAAATTTTCCAAAAATACATTCAAAATCTTAATAGAGGGATATATGTTTCAAAAAATCTTTCTCTAATTTTGATAAAGGATATTGTAAAGATGAACCTGAGAATAATAAAAAAATATACCTTTAAAGGTAGATATTAAAGATAGAATTTTTATTGAGAATAAGAAATATAAGAATTTTATGTACATTTCCATGATTAAAAAAGTGAATAATTCGGACATTTCTGAAAACACAGAGTCCAAAATTTATAATCAATAAGTGTTGAGTAATGTTTCTATTAATTTTTTATTTGATAATCCTAAATACAAAACTGAGTCAAAAAAATATTTTTATTGTAAACTGAATGGTTGGTGGTCAAAAATGTATTGTTAAGAAGGATGCTGAGAAACATATTCACAACACAAGTCAATGTTAATGTTTCATAGGTAAATAGTCTTTATATAAATACAGGGGGTATTGTTGTGGATTCATACATACAGAAAATATGTGTTGGTTCATCCAAACAAATAAATATTGTTCCAAATCTCATGTAAGGTGAGGTTTTTGGGGTTTCAATCCTCTCAAAATAAGAAGTCTAAGATGGTGTTTCAAAAGAAACCATATAAGGATGGTGTGAAAGTTGAGAATATGATCCAGCCCCAAGAATCTATATATCAATGATCCGGGTATCCTATAAATCATTCTGAGGGTTATCTTATTTTATTAGAGGCATAATAAAAGTTTTGTAACTCATCTCATAAGTTATATGTAAATATAGAAGAATAATAATAAAAAGGGCATGTTTTTGAAATTTATTTTAAATCTATAAGGTACAATGATCTTCAATTCTTGATAGGGGTGTTCATCACATATGACCGGAGTTATAATGTTGTTAAAGAATATGAATGTCTTCAATAAAGTAACAAAGAAATTTGGAAATGATAAATATCTAAGAATAAAATGTTTTGGATCTTCTATCATTGGTAAATAAAATATTGAATACAAGAAATCATTTTATGTATATGTTCCAAAACAAAATATGATGACTATTTGAAAACATTTTATGAAGGAAGAAAAGTAATCTTTATAAATTTTTTGATCTTTTGAAACTTCGGGATTATTTATATATAGTTACATATAGGAATTATACAAAATTAAAATTGTTCCAAGTTGGTGAATTAAAAAACTCTTGTAACTTTAATATGGTGGAATAAAATTCATCATGGAATAAAATACTGGGATGCATGTGTTTAAGAAACATAATCTAGTTCTTAATGTGAGATAATGTTCTTGGTATTCCTGATATATAGAGAAAAAAAGAATAGTTTTTCACTATTTATTATAATAGAAAAATTCAATACTCGGTGCATATAAATGATTCTATTTATTCAATGAAAACCCTTGAATTTATTCATCATAATATCTGTGGTCCATTCAGGAAAAAATTCAACTATGGGAGATAAATACTTCATAACATATATTGATGAATTAACTTTCATTATTTGTGTGTTTTTATGGAAATTAATTCATATCCTCTAAAAATTATTCCCAGTTTCATGAGGAAATTTGAGACGGAATTTGGGCATTCAATAAAGTATTTTGAGAACTGATAATGGTGGTGAGTATAAGAATGAATAATTTTAACGTTTTCATAAGAAGATTGGAATTCATCCTAAATTTAGTTCACCACTAGAACTGTTGAAAAAATGGGTTTCTAAATTTCATAATATAATTATGGTGGAAATGGGGAGAACTATGTTACTTGATCATGGTCTTCCTCATTAATATTGGAGGCAATCCATGAATAATTCAATTTACATAAAAAATATATGTTTCTACAGGACATGTTTCGATATGAATCCATATAGACTATTTAATAGAAATACATTAATTTTGAAAAAGATATGAGTTTTTGGGATTCCATACATTATGAAGAAGAAATGGGGAAACCCTAGAAAGTTTGAGTAGGGAGGTGAAGATGTAATTTTTATCATCTATGCTCTATAAAGAAGAGGATACAAGTGTTTATGCATAGAAAAAGGGAGGATTTTTTATGTTTTTGATGTGACTAATGTTGAACATTTTGGGAAAGAAAAACATACTTAAGCTGATACGGATGTTGAGTAGGACAAGGAATGTTTTCTAATCAATTTTGATAAGGATTCTAATAGTGGTAATCCTACTCAACAAGAATAAGCACACTCAGCTATTTCATGTTTCGATGATGAAAATAAATTTTCTCTTCTTAGTATAACAATGGAAGTGAAGCATTATAACATAATCAATGATCAAAATTATATGTTTCAAACAATAATAACATCCAAAGTTAATGTACACACATTATTGTATTCAAAATTGGATAAATATTATGTGAATAAAGCGTTTGAGTGTCCAGAATGTGTTCTAGAAATGAATGAAGAATTCAATCAAATAGAAAGGAATGATACTTGGGAACTCATACCCAGGATGGATATAAAAATATTATTGTTAGAAAATAGATTTTTCAACAAAAATATTAATAGAGAAAAAGGATTGGTGTCAAAAAAAATATTAGTGTGAAATGGTAACTCCCAAATTGAATTTATTGATTTTGATGATACATTTTCTCTGGTAGAAGGATTGTAAACAATAACTACCATTATTTCTATTTAGTCCTAGTTAATCTAAAAATATTATCAAATTGATGTGAAATCATAATTTTCAAATGGTGATCCTAATAAGGATGTATACATTGAATAAAAATGTTGCATTGTTGTCGATAAAGATGATTATCATGTGTAATATAACGAAATCTTTTTTGGGATAAAATAATATATGAGATCTTGGTATCAAAATTTGATAATTTCATAAGAAAGATGGATTTTAATAAATTATGTGTTGGTTGAAATCAGTATAGGTAATTTCAGAAGTATTCCCCCATCTAACGTTATTATGTCGATGAAATTATCATTGATGGGAATGATGAATGATATTGGGAATGATATTCATAAGAAATGAAAATATATATTAAGATGTCCATATTTGGGAAAATGAAATACATTTTTAGGTTACATGTTTCATAAATTAATAAACACATATTTGATTCCTACGAAATTTTTGCTAAAAACAACTTAATAATTTCAGAATTGAAAATTCAATACCAGTTTCCACACAAATTTTAGTGGGAACCATGTTGAGTAATGATAAATAAGGCATAGAAGTTGATCAAAAAGAGTTTAAGAAGCTAATTAGAAGTTAGATATATTTTACTTCCTATGGAACATACATCTATTATGATTTTAACTTATGTGCATGATTTAAGAGTTATTCTAAATTATCCCATCTAATTTCTAGAAATAGAACTCTCAAATATATTTCAAGAACAAAATATTTCAGAATCAGCTATTATGGATGAATTTTTTTTTCCTTTTTTGCGTGTTTAGATTATGATTGAGCAGAAGTTATTTATGATAGAAGACACAAATATGGTGGATCATTCTTTTTGGAGAATATTTGTGTTAGTTTTCATATAATTCAATGGAATTCAATTACTCTTAGCATGTATATAGCTGATTATGTTGGTTTTAGTCAGGATGATTCCCAACTTATGGGGGTGAAAACTCAGTTAGATGAATTTCATATTTTTATAATGTTACCCTTTATCAAGGGTTGTAATAACGAATGTGAAATCTACCATACAAGGAAGCTGGTAACATATTCTCATTCTAAACATATTGAGATATTATACAATTTCATCATAGAGTATGTGGAGTTTAATGAATTGAATCGGGATTGTATTCCTACATCAGAACAAGTTTGTAACATATTCACAAATAATTTACAAAATAAACCATTCATAAAATGTCATTGAACATGGGTTTCCAACAACTTTATCATACAGGTTTTAGAATCTGTATTTGTAACCTCTCTCAACAAACCTTTTGATAATGTTTTTAAGGGGGGTGAATGATTTATAAAATATATCCTTATAGAATCATGCCTAAAGAGGGAGTTTTGGGAATTCATTGAATGTAGAATATTTGTGTGTGAACTATACAAACTCTTTGATGGATTGGTTGCCGAAAACAAAAATTTTGTATTCAGGGAAACTGAATTAATGGGGAATGATAACGATGAAGGCTGAGAATGAATTAAAATGATTTTTTTTCATGAGTCACTAATTTTTTGGATAGTTTTTATTCATTCAATAATTTTTATTTCCAACAAAGATTTCGATCATATTGGAATATAATTTTTAATGATTAATCCATTATATATTATTACAATTATTACTAATTTAATAATCTTAGTTGATAAAAAGGGGGATATTATTTGGACCAAGCAGTTAAGGAATATTATAGCACTCATGTATTTTATTTTACTATAAAATATATTTTAGTAGAAAATAAAACATCTAATTTTGTAAAATTGGATTATCAGAATAACAGTCGTATTCAAAAAATCAGACTGAAAATTCTATTGAATGTTCATTTCATTAGGAAATAAGGATGTTTCTAGAATATAGGGATGTTAAAATACATTCCTCAGAAAATATGATCATAAAATAATAATAAATCAAAGGATAAATATCATGAGAGATAATATGTATGATGAATGAATATGAGTGATTTTGGGATGATGTGATTAATCAATGAACTATTCATGCTACTCTTGTTTCGTAAGTTGAGAATGGATTATGTGGGCTTAGATTATGTGTTGGGTAAATCATTTATCGTAAACTGAATCTAATGAAGTTAATTTTTGAAGAAGATGGCCGAACCATTAAATATTTATCAATTTGAATTTTTTGACAAGTCTAGATAACTGTGAATCATTAAGAATAGTGTTTTTAAGTATATTACTTAGGTGATATTGTTTTATGATGTTTGACAATATTTTGGGCCTTAAAATTAAAAGTTTTTATAAAAACAAAAGGATTTCTACAAAGGAGTTCAAGGAATGGGATTCACAAACTATGAGGTATAGTTATTTGACTACATAAGAGGTATGTGGAATGATGATGGAAAATTAGCAAAGGAATATTTCCAAACAGAAGTGTTATATCGACCACGAAGTGTGTTACACAGACCACGTAGGGAAAAATAGTTCACAGGAGGATCAATGATTATGAAAGGTTCATAGATTTCTAAAGACATGTTGTTTGTGTTATGGGGTGGGGATTATGGATTCCAAAAAGTATGTTTTTTGTGTGGATATCTGCATCTACCATAATAGATTAAGGCATGATTTGGACCACATAAAATAGTTTGCAGTAAAGGCAATACTGAATCGATGTTTCAGGTAATTCCTACTAACATGTTTTTTTGGATCTATTTGAATATATAAAGACCCATAATAATATCATTACTATGGTTGAATTTTATTAGTGGAAATCATCACTTATTAAATAATTTTGGTAAGTCCAAATAATTTCATGAGGGGGAATTTGATTAATATGAATGTAGTTTGAGAGGGATCATGTCTATGAAGGAGAATGTTTTTGGAAATATTTCATGGATGAAATTTTGGGGGGAATTGCTAGATCGAAAAGGTTAAGAAACCAATTAGACAGGGTTGTCTGCAAGGAATTGTCAATTCATGGGGAATTAGTTATCTATAGTGTAGAGGAAGATTGTGAAGGGAAGGTTTTCTATGTAGCACTTGGGTCATATTCTATATGGTAGTTCATGGAATGTATATGAAAATTCTCATTTGGTATATGGTAATTCATGAAGGGACTATAACAGTTTGAAAAATAAATTTCTACAAACTTGTAGTATGTGGACTATTGGGATTTCAGCTGTGAGAAATCAGACATGTAAATCATACTAGGGAATTATATTGAGTATCATTATGAAATACAATTAGTTCATACCAGATTCATGGTAATAAAGTGAAGAATTGTTTTTGAAATATCATATGTGTGAATGTTTATCAATAAGTACTGTAACATTTTGATGCAAATATTGTTGTACAACATTGTGTACTACTTGAAGTAGATGAAATATTTAATTGAACATAATGATATATGAGTGTAGGGGAATATCCTAATCATTTTACCCCTCAAAAATGGATTTTTTACTGTATTAGTGGTATTCAATTAATTCTGAACCATACTATGGATGTACCTAATTTTGTTGAGTAATGAACATAATATGTTCTTATGTCCCTATAGATGTGTGTTTAAATTATTGTCTGTTGGCAAAGAATAATTTAACAGGTGGTAACAATAATTTAATAAGTAAGTAAACATAAAAGAAAAATATATCATTGATTCACCGCCCCCTATCTGTGACACCTGAATCCTGACAGCGTAATTTCATTTTAATCATTTAGTTCCTTAACTATTTTGTTTCCTTATATTACCATTTTGGGATTTCATTATCATTACTACTTTTCTAACCTACCTAATTTATCAATTAAGACTAATTTTTTGCGATATATTTTATATAATTTTTACTTAAATATTTTAAATGTAATATACAAGTTGTAAATTAAAAAAACCTATGAGTTTTGGAAATTAATTTTAACATAAGTGAATGTAAGATTAAAAAACACTGATATATCTATATCAATGCTATTTTTAGTTTCAATTTAACAGTCAATAGAGTCATTATATTTGAAAGAATGGTCCATTAATAGAACATATTTTATATTTATTTATATTTAAAAGTAAATTCATAGAATAAAGGATTTCTGGTAATATTAAATTATTTATTGAAAAATAATTTATTTTAAAAAATCATTAATCTCAATTTTGGCATTTCTCATTTACGTAGAATTAAAAATCTCTATATAATGACTGATTTCAAATATATTATGTTCTAAAATGTATAAAATGATATATTAATTTAACTATTTGATAAAATATAATAATTAATTTAATTTATTTCACTTTTAATGTTTTTGGTGTCATTTATATTATTTTATTATTAACTAAATAATATGTGTGTAGGTGTTTGTAAATCCGAAAATATAATTGTTTAATCTCAAAACAATACATTATGATGATAAAAATATGAATTTTCCTTTCAAAAGGATACATCTAATTTAAAATGTATCACTTTTTTCTATATCATAAAACATTATATATTTGAATTTCGAATTCATGTGTTTTATAAGTAATTCACATGAACTTTTTATTAGTATCAAGTGTTTCCAATGCTATAATTTTTATATAAAATTTAATTAAGTGTATACCAATTCAAGTTAATTATTATATTTTTTGAGATTATGTACCATGATAACTATTATATGAATTAATGAAATAATTAAATTTTTGAAGCATGAAGTTTGTGATTTTTTTATTTTTTTCATAGTGCATGATCAAACTCATTGTCTAGTTGAAAATTAAAATTATGATTAGAATGTTTATTACATTAGAGATGAAAATTAAAAAATATTTATATCAAAATATTATCAAATGTGTTATAAAATGATGCTCCCAAAAAATTGAAAATGTGAATGAACCAAAAAAGAGTAAAATAATGGCATTTAAAACATACCAATATGATGTTGTATAAAATAATTTCCTCAACATAAATGTTTCTAATTTGATGAGTGATATTACATGAGGTATCGAATGATGTGCATTTTATCTAAGTAAAATATATTTTCCTACCTATTTCATTCTTCTGAGGATGAAGTACATTAATCGTACTAATAATTTTTTATATAAATAATTAAATTATTCAGATAAAATATTAGAAGGGGATTTCTATTGAATGTTTTTTAGGAGAATAAAATGTTTTAAAATGATTTTTCTAGAAAATATTTTTTAAAGGTTAGATAATAATATCCAGTATGTCAATTAATTATTATCAATATCCTTAATAGTGTAAATTTTATTTACTTATGATTAAAATTAAATGGAAATTTCATTCATATATATTATAGCTATGTAGTGAATATTCATTACATAATATCTCAATCCATAATATAATTGTACTAGTATAATGACTTAGGAAATAAAGAAATATAATAAACTTGTTCACAAATACTATGTACCATCACAAATTATGTTCTTCATAACTATCACATGTCATAGACACATAACTACTAAAACAATTGATCAAAACCCTGTAAAAGGTATCACTAGATATTTTTATCTTGGATTCTCTATAAGGGTAAACAAGGGAGATATCAATGAGCACATGAACATAAAATTAGTATATGGGTATGAGTACATGATCTTAGGATTTCAAATCTACACCTTATATATCATTAATCAAAATTTTTAGTCATGGAATATAGAGTGGATGTACAAAAAACATGAATCATAAATGATTCAATAAAATTAGACATGGGAGAATAAAATTGAGATAATGAATAGATTTTTGGTATTAATATGATCCTATAATATTGTGAACATGTGTAAATAGAAATCAGTTCTCTCATTATGTTAAGGAAATGAAATTAATCCCTCACCTAAACATATGGACATGAAACTAGGTAAACATATGACCTTATGAACACAAGAATCTAGGAATACACATAAACTTATATAATGGAATTCTAGTACTTTCTGTATACTAATGGACTATAACCTAGGTGTACATATATTCTTATGGACATAAAATTCAGTCTTCATTCTCATATTTTGAACTTGAAATTGGTTTGATTCATAACATATCTACCACATGAGTTATCCTTTAGAACCTAATACATTAGAGAGAGATATAGGTCCCACTAATCAGAAAACAAAAATCATAAATATGTTTTCCACATGATCATAAAACAT
Organism: Viscum album; assembly: GCA_963277665.1. Lineage (NCBI taxonomy): Eukaryota > Viridiplantae > Streptophyta > Magnoliopsida > Santalales > Viscaceae > Viscum > Viscum album. The sequence goes on from OY728165.1 coordinate 627,041,254, forward strand.
TTATCATCTAAAAACTCTTGAAAAGAAAATAAATATATACAAAATTCATCAATGTATAACCCATATAAAAGGGAATAAGTTTCTTTAACATGATGTCATCATAAACATAAACCATCTATTGAAAGAATATGGATGGTATACATGGATCATCGTACACCATGTAATGATTATAAAATATCAATTGATTTATGAAAATAATTAATATTATTTTAAAATATAACCTTAAATACTTCTTGATGAAAAAAACATTTTCTTTTTGAAATCACTTCTATATAAGAAACTAGGTAGTTATAATGGAAATTTTTTTTTGTGGAAATGTACAATGTAATGTTATAAATTATCCCTAAATAAAAATATTAGTCACAAGGGATGTAAAATACGTTTATTATATATAATATAGAAAAAATAATACTTCTGTATGTTTTTTTAAAAGTCACAAAGTATAATTTTCCGAAAAAAACAAGATGATTTATTTCATGTATTTTTGTAAATTAAGAACCCTGGGTAAAAATGAGTTTAAAAAAATCATAGAAGAATAATAAAATCCTTATTTTAAATTTATTTTATAGCAAATATTGATATGGAAGAAAAATAATTCCCACCATATATTTAATCATAAATAATAATGAATAAGATTGAAAAATTATCCATTTACTGCATCGGTATTTTTTGAATCATATTTCCCATGAAATAAACAAACTTATATTTATATAAAAAGACAATAATTTTAATAATAAATACCACAAGAGACACTCGTGGATATTATATATACTACCATAGTTAATAAATTGTTATATATGGAATTTTACCAATAGAAATAAATGTGAGATGAAAATCCATTTCCATGAGTTTATCCTGATTCAAATTCACTTTCCCATCATGTTTTATAAATTTTTTTATCATGAGTATTTAAGATAGTTTCTTTGGTCCTTGTACATTTATTTTGACATCATAGCCTAAATACTATTAATAATTAAATTTATTAAAAATTGTCATTATAAATATATTGAGAGTCATCCGTTAATGTTATATAGAAAAATAGTAATTACACTATTGATGTAAAATGTAGGCTATATGTACCAATTACTGATATTTTCAACTATTGATGGACGAGGAAAAAAAGAAATTTAATTACTAAATAAACATTTATATGATAATAATTATATAATATATATTATATACATTCATAAAATCATCTCAAATTGAAATCCACAGTGAAAAAAAATAAAAAATGATCACATCGATTCATGGACACGGTAGTCCACACATACGCCCAAAGGATGATATTATTTTACAAAATTTTGTTAGTTAAAAAGATAGATTTTATATTTTAATTATAGAAGTTAAATTACGTAAAATGTTCCACAAATAATCATTAGGCATATCATAATACCACTCTATAAATATTTTTATGATAAATGAATTACATCGCTATATGGTGATGTGAAGTTGTACATATGCACAAGAATTACTCCCAAAGATAATTTGAAGGAAAATAGTGTGTGTAATGGTTTTCAAATAAACAATATAAATTTTATTTATATTTTAGATAATTAAGTTACATTAAATGATTAATATCATATATATATATAAATGATTTTGAAGAAGAACTATATAGAAATTGGTCGAGTAAGATGATTACCTCTTCTCTATGATACCTCATTTGGATCCATCCATAAGGATCATATGGTAAGTATTTTGGGGAGACCATAACAGTTGTATCTAGGATAATTAGTTTTACAATATTATTAATTTAGTTTTGGTCCGGATAAATTAACCAATGTGGTGTAATGAAGTGATACAAGGGGTTCCATTTTATAATTGAGGTGAGGGGATCATTTTTGTAATTTCAAAAAAAATAATACAATATTTATGTAATAGAGAAAAATTATTCCAAATGATCACTAACAAGAATAAAAATATTCTATAGTTGAAGTATCATCATCTGGTTACATTTAGAGAAGTTTATATATATTCTTAGTCCATATTTCTTTAATAACCTCTTGGTTAATTATTTATTACCACAATAGTGTTAACAATTATTTTAATCAAAAATTATTATTAAGAATTATATAAATATAAATGTGACTAAAAATAGACTAGGACTATTTTGAAAAACCAAATTACATTAATATAGTGTATGATAACATATTTATGAATTTTAAATAACTTATTAATATATAATTTTTATAAAAAACTTTTAGAGTCAATTTTAAAAACTTTTAGGTAAATTTACCATAAAAAAATTTAATAAAAATTGAAAAATTTGAAAATTATATTTTATTATATTTCATAAATGAGTATATAAATGATAAAATTTATGAATCAAATTTTTATCTCGTATTATATATTATTAATATTTTTAAAATCATTTATTTTATTTTCAATTAATTAAATAATTTTTTCATTATAGTTGTGTAAGAATATAAGATTAGTATTTCATTACTAAAAATTTCATTTAAAATAAAATAGTGAAGGTAAATATTTTATAATTCCATTTAATATTTATAACCAAAATATTTCCATTTTAACCCATGGATAAAATATTATAATTATTTAAAACAATGGTTTGAAATTTTATCTTTTCTTTATATAAAATATTATAAAGGCCATAGTCCCAATTGATAGGGTATTTTTGTTGTCCTTATGATTTTTAAGTAGTCAATAGCAGATTTACCATTTCCCATGGTTAGAAAAAATTATTAAGGTTATAATTTATATTCAAGAAAAATTAAGCCTATTTACTCAACTTGAACATCCTGGATCAAAATATGGAATCTATTTTTAAAAATTCCAGACACCTACGTTAATATTTATAATATAATATTAAACTAGAAAACCACAACTATGATGTGTTTATTTTTTGAAAAAAATTCTTTTTAAGTATAAATTAATATTGTAATAGATTATAGTATTAAATTTATTTGAAAACCATAATTCAATTATTTAGAATAATAAGGATCAAATTAAATTTTAAAACTAATCTATAGAATAATTTTAATTACAAAAAACATAAAAATAAAAAAAATCAATAATAATTAATTTTATTCACTATTCCGTGAGAAATAAATACTTTCAAAAATTCTAAAATATTTAGAATAAGATAAATTTGAAAAGGTAAAGTCAAAAATATAATTATCTATTAAAAATAATTTTATTAATGTTTAATTAAATTATTTATAATATTAACTCATAAATGGAATGAAAATGTATTTATGAAGAAAATGTATTTTTGAAGAATAAAATGACGTTACTAAACGTTGTGTGATTATTTTCAATGAATTTACCAATAAAATTATATTAATTTAAAACATAATATTTATTTGATAAATTAATTATTCATATCCATACTAATATTGTTGAAGAATTTATTATCACAGAAACATTTACAGAAAAAAATATAACAGCGAATCACATTTTTCGTATACTCAGTGTTGTGTGTAATGTAACCCATCGCAGAAAAAAATTATAGAAACATATATTCTAAAATCCAGGTTTTTTACATTCCCTCTATTACCAAATTGTATAATTATAATATAAAAATCCTCTCAATAATATACAGTTTTATTTTTGATTAATACTTTTTTGAAATACCAAATCATAAAAAACATTAATATAATATTAAAATTAATGGTGGGAAAGGGAATTAATATGGTAACCTAAAAACAAGGCTTTTGAATAGGATAACATCGAAAAAAGAAAAAATGTGGATATGGAAGAAAAGAAATATTCAAAAGTATAAATATTTATTAATGGAGAATAATTTTGTGATAATTTTAACCATCACAAAACAATGAATCTTATATAGGTAAAATGAAAATTGATTTCTCTTATAACGTTTTTATTTTACATTCCTTTTCCTAATGACATTGTATTATTTATCTATCCAAGAATATTTTGTTGAGGAAATTAACTTAATTAAATTTTTCCACGAAATACACATAATCTCATTCTTTGGTTATGATTTTTTCAATTTTTACTTCATTTATTACACTAGATGATGGATATTTGATATGATTTTTGTAGGAATTATGAACATTTAATGAATCATGATATCCATAATTCATTGTTTAATATCCAAAACGAAACTAGATTGTATGTATAATAATAACACATACATTAACTTAAAAAAGTAGTAGATATATTTCAAGTAATTTTATTCTATAGGTAGTTAACCATAATACTCCTCTTAAATATTACTAAACATATTCAAAACACAAAATAGTTTTGTTGACACATCCTTCTAGGATAAAAATAAAAATAAAATTAGTCACTCAACAAGTATCCTCTAAAAATGTATATAACATTATCATATATTCCCCAATTTATTCAAATAATTTCCCAAAATTTCATACTAAAATCATATATTATTATAAAATATAATTCACCACTTATTAAAAATATAATATATTTACATAGAAAAAATATTTAAATTGGTGGATTATGTTCATAATTAAAATATTTAAAATCATACGTTCATTCAAAATAATGATTTCATTATTCCAGAATAATATATATGGAATCTATCTAGGTTGAGATAACAAATTCCCATAGAACATAAAATTTGGCATAAGGATAATATTATCAAAGGGATTATCAATAAAAAAAATCAACATTAAATCCAATATTATATGTTGTAGGATTTGTGTTATATTAAAATCATGATTCACTTAAAATTATCAAAATTCCTAATATTTTCATATAAAAGTTTACATTATAGGTTTATCTGGCTGAATTTTTTAATTAACCATTAGATTTGGGTATTAATTTTCATAGTGTAAAAACTCATTGCATTTATAGCACTTATGGGTGACTCATTCATTTTGATGACCTCTATATCTATTACTTTTATTATCTTGATTTTTTAAATCACTCCGAAATTGTTTTTTATGAAAAATCTTCTCACAAATTAAATATTTTTTTTGGTTTCTCTCATAAATTCACATAGTAGGTTATAATGTTTTCATCCAACCTTGAGACAAATCACTAGAGTTTCCATGAAGGTCCATCTTCATTTTACTATAACTAGAACCTTGAGGGATTCTAGATTTCATTTACACATTTAGTTTAAATTGATTTATTTCTTAATATCATATAATTTTCTTCAGGGGTACGTCCTTTCGATGAATGAGTTTCAAAAAACAAAATAACTGATAAAATTTTCTTTCAGGGATTTTTATTGAACCTTATGAATACCATTAATATATTGAAAAATTGGCTTAATAAGTACCGAATGGATTCATCTCCCTTTCACATAAGCTAATGAAATTCTACCCCCATATTTTTATATTGAATATGAGGGATTTAATTACTGAATAATATTCTATTAAACTCATCTAATTACGCTGATCCAATATCCATATCATTCCACAAATTTATAATATGATTCCACTGTGGATCTTCTATAACTTTAAAATGATAAACAAAATAGAAGAAAATTTCATCATATAATCATTGAAGAACAGAAAATTTGTTTTCTATTAAATTTTTTAATTTCTCATCAACTGGTGTATAATAATACCCATTTATTAATGTTTATAATTATCAAATTAAAAAAAAACATGTTACACAAACATTGGTTCATTAAAAACATCAATATGTTCTGTGTACCAGCAAAGCTTGGAATTGTTGACTGAGAATAGTCTGAAAATATTTTATCCCCATTGTTAATAAATTTTGTTACTCAAGACAAACATTGTTGAATTTGGCATAAAATTCATTAGTCACATGATTCTTATAGGTTTATGTAATTTACTATATCAAAAATTAATATTGAGAAAAATAAAAATCATAGTGGAAACCCACATCATCCTAAAACAACATTTATTGGATTATTAATTCTAGGCACATTATTTTCTATATATGAAAACATTGGATTATCCTATGTCATCCATGATAAAAAAAAATGGATGTTATCATATACATAAAGCTATCCCAAGGGTTCTTAATAAATAATTCTCATCCTATTTTATGAATGATTAACAAAATATTTATCTTTTACAATCGATAGTGAACTGGACTTTTCATACATAGTCACTACATCAAGTCAAATGAATATGAACTACATAACATTTTGATCCACTCCAAAAAATATAGGTATAGTCTATTTGGAAAAATATAAATATAAAAAACATGTTAATAAAAAATATATATTATCTCTCACTAAGTTCTTCATAACTATAACCCTTCATATAAACATCATTTATAAAACCATTTATTCATAACCTATAGAAATGATACATATAGATGGACGAGATAAGATTTTTGGTATTGGATAAAAGTTATATATTAATGATCCTTCTAGCATAACATGAACATAAGAGTATGAGAACCCGAGACTTTCATTTGAAATATACACCCTATATATCATAGATCATAATGTTGATTCATGTAATAAAGCATTGAAGTTCCAATGATAGGATATCAACGAATACAATAAATGAGAGAATAAATTGGAATAAGGAAAGGAATTGTGGAATATAAAAAAACATAAATATGTGTAAACATGTATAATTAGAATCATGTTCAACCATTTCGTAACAGACATTAAATAATGACCTCACCTAAACATATAGACATGAAAATAGGTCCATGTACGACCATATACACATTATACCCATGTTAATGAAAAAAATTTTGGACATGAAATCCATGTTATGGAAAAATAGTACGGTCATTAAAAAAAAGTCCCCACATGAACATATTGTCATGAAATCGGGGTCTACACATGAAATCAGGTTCCCACATAAAATATTTACCTCATGAGTTTTCCATATTTAACCAATGCATTGGAGGGGGATATAGGCCTCACACCTAAATATATAAAAATTAATAAATTTTTCCACCTGATCATAAAATATTAATAATATTTTAACATATTTATTTAAATTAATTTCATAAAATTTTTATCAATATATATCCCAAGGAAATGGAATGGGTTTCATAAAAATAATACCATCATAAAAATTAAAAATAAATTGAAAGAGTAATGAGTGTATCCTTGGAGCATAATATTCCTATTAAATCTTAAGTGAAATCAAAGGATGTAATCTTATATGAAAATTATTTTCAATTATCACTTGGAATATGTCTTTAATAAATTAAATTTCTAATTTTGAAATCACTTCATTAAATGAAACTGTAGAATTATAAAAGAAAAATTTCATTAAAATGAACCATGAAAACTATTAAAGTATTATTCAATGAAATTATTATCTATAATCGAGGTAAAATATTTTCATTTATTATTACATAAATTATTATAATTGTTTTATAAAAGTCCCAAATTACCTCATTTGGAAATAGAAAAGACAATTTCTTACACACCATTTTTTAAAAAGTAACAAAATTGGTAAGATATAATATAAAAACACTTAATGTGTAACACCCAGATATTTTATGAGAAGTATTATTTTTAATTTATTTAAGGTCTTGGGTTGTTTTCTACACCAAGATTACATTACGGTATATGCAACACAGTATTAGTTAGCAGTATACGCAACACTATTCTTGCATCGTGTTACACAAAATTTCAAGTTCATTTGATAGAAGTTATTCTACGCAACATTGAGTGTATGTATATATTCAATGTATAAATTAAATATAGATGGATTCTATTATACACAACAATAAAGGAATATTTCACTACACACAGCCCAGACTTGGATTGCTTTACATGAAATCACAACCTTCCACGATAGCGTATGTTGTACGGAATACCGAGTTTTACTAAACAACGACATGTTATTAAAATATTATATAAAATAAGAGTTATGAATAGTAATACCCACATTTTGAAATTTTATAAATTTTATCTTTCAAAATGGACTTCCTTTTTGGATTCAGAATAAAAAAATTAGCCTAAGGTGAATTGTTGGTATTTATCTGAAAACATTCAATTTTTGATGAATAGTGAAAACATTGAGTTATTGGTTAAAACTGACTATTTAGTTAAATAATCATTAATTTTATTTAAATTCATTTTAGGTCAAAATTGACACATAATACCTATATATGTTCAATGTAATTCATTGGAGTCATTTTACAATAGTTTTATATATATAAAAATTTTATTGAACTTTTCACCGTCTTTTACCCACCTCCTAGAAGAATTTACAATTGTACATAAAAAATAAATTTACCGCTTGTGTGATTTGAATTTCAAAAATCTGAGAGACATGGTTAATATCAAGGAGTAAAATTTGGTTCAATAAGATAAAAATAATTTTTGGTGAAAAGTAACTCTTTACTTTTATTTTCCACGGCTAAAAGTAAATAGGGTAATTAAGGGTAAAAATGATATTATTATTACCTGAACACATGTCCTAATTCTATTGGATAAGTGTAACTATACCAAAAACAACATTATGAATAAAATAATTTTCATTTATTTCCAGTTGGAATAGATTAGGACATTTATTATTATTTAATTCAAAGAAGAGTTAAAATAGTTAAAATCAATGTTTAATAACTAAAACATTCTTAATATAAGGTTATATATAAGATAAATTGGACTACAAATATTAATTATAAATATCAAAAGATTTACTACATAATGGAAATTTATTAATAATTTACATACATTAAATAATTTGATTTATGACACAATGATGATTGAGTAATTACCTTATTAATGAAATATTAACATTAATGAAGTTATAAATACCCAAATAAATGTAATCTGATACTTTTTATAAATTACGCTAATTTTTTAGGTTAATATGACATGTTATTATTTATTCAATTAACTTTTTTTGAACTAATCATTCTGTTATGATTTTCAAAAAAAATCAATTACCAAATAGTGTCAAAATTGTCATAAAATAGTTTTTTAAACTAATATTTTATTATTAATTGTTATTATATTCCTAAAAATCCAAGGATTGGCCAAATGACTTTGAATAAGGTTATATATATTAATAATTAACCACTTGGTGTTCGTTTTTCTTATTATAGTATGTTTATAAATTTGGAACTATTACAAACCGAATATGACTTTATTATAAAATAATATTTTATGTTCTTCCTAAGGTGGCCCTCTCCTCCATTAAAAAAGGGCACCTCCTCCCTCATCTCATTACACAATTTTGAGCCTTCCAGCTCGGCCAAACCCTAACCATTACACTTAAAATCTTCCCTAGAAACATTATAGAGGTTTGAGTATCCTCAATAGGACTACTCTAGTGACTTAAGAGGAAGCTTAAAAGAGGTGCGTCGAAGAAGAGGTAATCTCCTCAACCGATTGTTTCAAGTATTCTTTCTTCTTCAACTTCATCTTCATTGTTTGTTTCATAATAAAGTAAAAAAATAATTATCACTAATATACTGATATGTTATTATAAATATTAAACAACCCCATTTCACCTTCTATCCATCCTATGGAAAACGAATTCACCGCGCGTGCATACGTACAGAATACCGTTTCCAAGACGTGATATAGTCTGTTTTTCCACCACCACATTTACTGGATTGGAATAATGGTGTAAAGAATATCTATATATAGTTATTATAACATAATACTGATTCTGAGATACTATATCATCCACTCCAATTCAATTCAATAATTATGGGAACGATATCATCGCTCGTGTGTACGTACGGATTACCGTCTCCACGACGCGATGAGATTAATTCTCCATGTTAACCATTCAAGAATGATAATAAAGTATATATAATGAATAATAATGAAATATATGAAATTATAAATCTACTTTATATATATATATATATATCTCATCTACTTACTTCCATTCAAGTCAATAAGGAAAGGAAAACATTGATCATGCGTAGGTACAACTTACTGTCTCCATGAACGGTGTATTTCATTTAATTTATCTATCTATTATATATATATATATATATGTAATATATATTATATATAAATCATGATTTAAATTCTGGAAGTAATTAAATCATGATATAAGTAAAAATAATATCAAGAACAACAAGTCCAAACACGTACGATAAATAAAAAGATTTTACCCTAAACGCTGCTTTAACATGGAATTTACAAAAGAACAGGTAATATGAAGTCATAAGTGAACCATATATGATATCATAACAGTGAATATGATTCTATAATAAGTACATGACATTATTTAAATCATTATACATGAGGATCAGATACGTACGAAGCATATCAGACCTAAGGTAAGGGATAACTTTTCCAATATCATTTTTATCAGAGATTGTTTATTCGTAAGTATTTACTAAGGTTATATCTATCATCCATGCACCTATTTTCTAAAAAAAATCATGTATATTTAAAGTCCTTTTTACCTATTTTTTACTTTTACTACACGGTATTAAAGGAATAATTATTTTATTTACCATATGAGGTACTTTTTGACTTATCCATAAAAAGTACGAGAAGAATGTTTTTTAACTTATAGAGCATGAACATATTTTTACGGTTTTTCAACGCCTTATTTTAACGAAGGTTACTCTTCAAGAATTCATGAATATTTTCAACAAAATTCTTTTTCTATTAAAATTTCATGGAATTTTGTGAAAAGAAATTTATTTTGAAGAAGAAATGATATTTTCTTCAAGAATTAATTTCAAGTGTCTTACCAAAACCATTTTCCATCTAAGTTGACAGTATTTAATATGTTTATGTTTCAAGTTTAATGTCTCTATTATTTAAATGGTGTGATTTTTATTATGATGAAATGGTATCCATTTGTTTTATATGGATTATGTTATGATGGGATGATGTTTATGAAACCCATTTTTATTCTTTGGGCTATGATTAATAATTTATGTTTATGTTGTGGAACAAGTAAGAATGATTTCATTATGAGATGGGTGGGACCTATATCTCCCTCCAATTCACAGGGTAAAGATTTATATCTCATGATATAGACATGTATGGAACAAAAATTTAATCTGGTTTAGTGATACAGGATTGGAAAGAGGAGTAAACTCGATTCAGTAAGGGACTTTGTCCACTAAGATGGTCTTGGCAGCAATGTCTTGGCAACTATGGAAATCATATCAAGTGGTTAATGGTTTTACACAATTATATGTTTTATTCCATTGCTATTTTATCATGATTAAGGTTTCATTAGGATCTTTGCCTTATGTACTACCAATATTTATGACACAACTCAAGATTTTGATGTTTAATCATTATGTTCATGTTTCCAAATTCAAATGTATATGGTTTGGTTTATTTTATCAATGATTAACCTTACTGAGAATTTGAACTCACCCTTTATATGTTTTGTATTCCCAACTAAATAATTAAAGGTTTTTGGTAAGAAAGAAAATGGAAGATATTTATGGGAGATGTTGAAGATCTTTCACCAAGATTAGAAGATTATGTTCCATGTTTCCAAAGACACTAAACTATTATGATATTTTGGTGTCTATTTTTGTTATGTATTAAGTATTCCTCAAAAGTAATGTAATGTCTATGTACGTCAAGCTTTGGGTCTCAACATTTGGTATCAGAGGACATGTTTAGTTAATCTTTTGAAACTAGGATGCGAAAACTATAGTGAGATCCTAGACATATTTATAAGGTATGTCTAGGGATGTCCCTAAGGTTAAGTATAAGTATAGGTTATAGTATTAGAATTATGGAAATGATATTAGAATTAAACCTAAGATGTTAGATATTGATGGTACTCCCCCTTTTTTATGTTGTTTTACCTAGCATGATTTTTGAGTCTCACACTATTCTTTTTGGGTTTTAGATAATGGATGGAACCCAACGAAACCGTGTTGATCAATGTAATGGAAATGCAATTATTGTAATTCTGAGAAAAACAATGTTATGAGAGACGCAGTGAAAAATATTATTGATATACTTACACAAGCTATGAATCATTCTGGACATCCTAATGAGCATAGAAGGGAACAATATTCTATTGAGTCCTTCAGGATGAAATTTCCACCTTCTTTCAGTGGCTATTCTGATACACTTGTTGATGAAAAATTGATTAGTACCATTGAAAAGATATTTTCTATACAACAATGTTCGGAACATGAAAAAGTAATTCTGGCTGTATACCTTTTAGAAGGTTAAGCAGACCAATGGTGGACTCTAATTAACAATACAATTCCCAAAGGTGAAATTGAATCCATGGAATGGGACGAGTTCAGGAACGTATTTTTCAATAAGTACTTACCTATTATTTTTTGAAAAAAGATGGAAAAAGAGTTCCTTGATCTTAAGAAAAAGGATGATGAATCTGTTGGTATATACGAGGAGAATTTTACAAGGCTTGAAAGGTATGCATCTAGCTTTATCATCCAACCTGAAAGTAAAGTTGATCAATTATTCAGTGGCTTAAAACCAACTCTTCAAAGGGAATTATCCATAAAAGACTTCAGTAGCTATGAATAAATTGTGCATTGTGCTATCAAGGTAGAAATTGAAGTTGGTGTTACATATCCATCTCATTGTTTTGACAAGAAACGAAAGATGGAGTTCAAGGAGAAATCTCAGAAAAATGGTGAAAAGAAGATGAATGTTTCTTTATGCTCAAAGTGTAGAAGGAATCATGGTGGAGATTTCCTAAAAGGTACTAGAAAATGTTTTATGTGTGGAAAATAAGGTCATAAAGAAATTGATTGTCGATGTTAAGGGAAAAAGGTATCTAATGATGTGAATAGTGAAAAGACTATAGATAATGCTCCACCAACACTTCAATGCTACATGTGCAATGAAATGGGGAATTATGCTAATCAATACCCTAATCCAAGGGTTAAGGATGATCGATGTGAGCATCCTCTTAAGGAAAAGGATAAAGGGAAGTCACATGTGATCACTATTTGTGATGTTGAGTATGACAATAACTTTCTGTAATGATTAAGTGTTTATGTAATGGGATTTTAAAATAGTATCATGGAATCTCATTTATGGTATCGTGGAATTTTGGAATATCTAGCTATTGGTTTTCAATAATTATATGGTACGGGTAACCATGAAAAGTGATTGAAATATTTTTGGAAAAAAGATTATATGCGCATAATGAAGTGATAAGGAGAAAATGAAATGGGCTCATAACTGATATAAGGAAAAAGTTATATCATGGTTAGAGTATATAAAAATTTTAAGATTTTGGTACATGGAATGAGTTAACTTTTGACAGCATTCATGTTTTCACTAAGGTTCAATGGGTGTTCAATTTCCTATAGAATACATGATTAAGGTATTCATATGTTTGGAATGTGACCAACAAAGATATATAGTATTATATATGGGGGATAAATGATGGTATTCACATGCTTGGTTGATGAAATTTCTATTAATCATTTTCTTTATACTATAAGATTAGACAGAAGTATTTTCGATAAGCCTAAAGGCTGGAATGTATGATGTTGGACATCCGATAGAATTGTTTAAGGCTAGAACTTTTTCTGATACTATTTTTGGAATTTTATAATAGTGTAGTTTTAGAAAAAGGACAACTCTTAGGACGAGCGACAACCCATCGCATCGGATAAGGATGCGAGAATCGAACCCACAACCGAAGTCCGACAGACCTCTATTGCCAACCACTATCCTACATGAAGTCCATGTTTAGTAGAAACTAGTTTTATTTTATTAAGCAGGATGATTGATTAACTGTAAGTCCATTTTAGGAACCATAAATGATTAATCTCACCAAATATGGACTTATGTATATATCATTTTCTAACTATATGTTTGAGACAGATGGAATGACCTATCCTTCTATCACATTATCTGCTAACACTTCATAGAGGACAAATTCAAATTCATTTCTGTAAGAGATGAAGTGGAAATTGTTCGAGGCAGGAACAATAATGATATTGTACCAAAATCAAGTATGTATTTATTTTAATTCAAAAATTCTTCAACATTAGATAAATGATATTGAAAACAAAAAAATGTTGTCTTAGTGTCCTTATATTCGATGAATTAGATGGTACCTTAAATCATCAAAAAATTTATGGCTATTTGATTGTTGGCTCTTTCATATACATGTTCTCTACCACACTCCATCATAACATGATGGTAAGATTTATCTTCTATATAAATATTTTCACCTATGTTCTCCTATATGGAAACCCAGTGATTAGATAATTTGGGTAATTGTTACATTTCAAATTTTAGTTTTCAAAGTTATGTTTTTCTAGTCCTTTTTACGATGTGGGTTTTCTTTAAATAAACATTCAAGTTGTAAACCATTTATAACCCTGATGAATTTCCAAGACGAAATTCAATTTATGAGGGGTAGAATGGAACACCCTGAGACTTTATGAGAATTATTCTTTTTAATTTATTTGATGTAATGTGTTGTATGCTACACCATGATTAACTTGTAGTATACGCAACACTATTCTTGGATCATGTTACACAAAATTTCAAGTTCGTTTGATAGAAGTTATTCTACGCAACATTGGGTGTATATATATATATATATATATATATATATTCAATGTATAACTGAAATAGGTTTGGATTATATTATACACAACAACAAAGGAATATTGAACTACATGCAACCCTTACTTTGCTTTCTTTACACGCAATCGTGACCTTCTAAGATAGTGTGTGTTGTATGCAATACCAAGTTTCACTAAACAACGATATGTTGTTAAACTTTTATATAAACTTGCCTTTATAAATAGTAATACCCAATTTTTTAAATTTTATAAATTTTATCATTCAAAATGGACTTCATTTTTGGATTTGTAATATCGAAATTATCCTTAGGTGAATTTGTTTTTATTTTTCTGAAAACAATCAATTTTTTATGAATAGTGAAAACACTGAGTTTTTGGTTAAAACTGACTTTTTATTTAAAAAATCATTTATTTTTTTTAATATTAATTTATCTCAAAATTGATACATAATACCTATATAAGTTCAATGTAATTCATTGGAGTCATATTATAATAATTTTAGATATATGAAAATTTTATTGAACTTTTCACCGTCCTTTACCCACCTCCTAAGAGCATTTGCAATTTTACCTAAAAAATAATTATTCCACTTATGTGAGTTGAATTTCAAAAATCCGAGTGAAATGGTTAATATAAAGGAGTTAAATGTGGTTCAATGAGATAAAAATAATTTTTGGTGAATAGTAACTTTTTACTTTTCTTTACCACGGTTAAAAGTAAATAGGGTAATTAAGGGTAAAATTGATATTATTATTACCCTAACACATGTCATAATTCTATAGGATAAGTTTAAATCGACCAAAGAATACCTTAAAAATGAAATCTTATCATTTATGTCCACTTGGATTAGATTAGGACATTCATTATTATTTATTTCAAAGAATAGATAAAAGAGTTAAAATCAATGTTTAATAACTAAAACATTTTTAATATAAGGTTAAAAAAAGATAAAATCAACTATAAATATTAATTATAAAGGTAAAAATATTTCCTACATAATTGTATTTCATTTATAATTTATAGACATTAAATAATTTAATTTATTTATGACACAATGATGATGCAGTAATTGCCTTATTAATGAATGTTTAACATAATTTATGTTTTAAATACCCAAATATATGTAATTTGAGACTTTTTATAAATTACACTAATTTTTTAGTTTAATATGAAATGTTATTATTGATTCAATTAACATTTTTTGAACTAATAATGCTGTTATGATTTTCACAAAAATCAAATAACAAATAGTGTCAAAATTGACATAAAATAGTTTTTAAAACAAATATTATATTATTAATTGTTCTTATATTCTTAAAAATAAATAGTTCAGCCGAATGACTTAGTTAAGGTTATATATATTAATAATGAACCATTTGGGGATCGTTTGGCTTGTTATAGTATGTTTATTAACCATATAGTGTAAGAAAACAAGAAGACACGGTAAAAGTTAAATTATTTAACATAGAGTTAAATATAAATGATAAGGTTAAAATACTAACCTAAACTTTTCTAAAACCTATTGGTTGAGAGGATTTAGACCCATACCCACTTTAAATTCTAAATAAATCAATTTGGAGATATTATAAACCGAATATGACTTTATTATAAAATAATATTTTATATTTTTTCTAAGGTTCCCCTCTCCTCCCTTATAAAAGGGAACCTCCCCCCTCTTCATTTTACACAATGTTGAGCCTTCATGCTCGGCCAACCCCTACCCATTTCCCTTCTCAACTTCCCAAAAACATTATAGCAGTTCTATTATTATCAAAATAACAACTCTAGTGCCTTAAGAGGAAGCTTAAAAGAGGTGCGTTGAAGAAGAGGTAATTTCTTCTACCGATTCTTTCATGTTTTCTTTCTTCTTCAACTCCATCTTCTTTAGTTTTTTAATTATAACGTAGTAACATAAGTATCACTAATATACTGATATTTAATTATAAATATGAAACAACCCCATTTCACCTTCTATCCATCCTATGGAAAACGAAATCACTGCGCGTGAGTACGTACGAAATACTGTCTCCACGCCGTGGTGTAATCTGTTTTTCCACCACCACCTTACATGGATGGGTATAATGGTGTAAAATAATAAATATATATAGTTATTATAACATCATAATTATTCTGAGATATTATATTACCCTCTCTAATTCAATTCAATAATTATGGGAATGATATCATCGCTCGTGCATACGTACAGATTACCGTCTCCAGGACACGATGAGATTTATTCTCCATGTTAACCATTCAAGAATGATTATAATGTATATATAATGAATAATAATAAAATATATGTCATGATAAAACTATTGGATTTATGTATATATATATTACATCTACTTACTTCCATTCAAGTCAATAAAGAAAGGAAAACTGCGTTCATGCATACGTATGGCCTACCGTCTCCATAAACGGTGTGTTTCATTTCATTTATATATATTATATATATATATATACGTAATATATATGATATATAAATCATGGTTTAAATTATATAAGTAATTAAATAATGATATAAGTAATAATAATATCATGAACAAAAATTCCAAACACGTATGATAAATAAAACGATTTTACCCAAACGCTTCTTTAAAATGGAATTTACATAAGAACGGGTAATCTGAACTTATAAGTGAGCCATATATTATATCATAAAAATGAATATGATTCTGTAATAATTCAATGAAATTATTTAAATAATTATACAGGATGTTTGGATACGTACGAAGCATATCAGACCTAAGGTAAGGTATAACTTTTCCAATCTCGTTTTTATCCGAGATTGTTTATTCGTAAGTATTTACTGGGGTTATATTTATCATCTATGCCCCTATTTTATAAAAATGGTTTCATATATTTTTAAAGTCATTTTTACCCATTTTTAACATTTACTACTTGGTAGGTAAGGAATATTTCTTTTATTTACCATATGAGGTACTTTTTGACTTGTCCAGCAAAAGTATGAGAAGAATGTTTTTTAACTTATACGGCATGAGTGGATTTTTACAGTTTTATAACGCCTTATTTTCAAGAAGCGTAATATACAATATTTCATGAATATTTTCAAAAAAATCCTTTTCTATTGAAATTTCATGGCATTTTGTGAAAAGAAAATTATTTTGAAGAAGAAATGATATTTTTTTCAATAATTCATTTCAAGTGTTTTATCAAAACGATTTTCCATTTGAGATGACAGTATTTAATATGTTTATGTTTCAAGTAATAATGTCTCTATTATTTACATGGTGTGATTTTTCTTATGATGACATGATATCCATTTGTTTTGTATGGATTATGTTATGATGGGATGATGTTTATGAAACCCATTTTTATTCTTTAGGTTATGATGAATGATTTATGTTTATATTGTGGCACAAGTAAGAATGATTTCATTTTTAGACGGGTGGGACCAATATCTCCTTCCAATGCATTGGGTAAAGATTTATATCTCATGAGATAGACTTGGATGGAATGTCAAGTCAATACGGTTCAGTGATACAGGACTGGAAGGAGGAGTGAACTCGATTTAGTAAGGGACATTGTCCACTAAGATGGTCTTGGAAGCAATGCCTTGGTAACAATGGAAATCATATCAAGTGCTTAATGTTTTTCCACAATTACATGTTTTATTCCCATGATATTTTATCATTATTAATGATCCTTTATGATCTATGCCTTACATAAATCCATGATTTATTTCACAACTCAAGATTTTGATGTTTAAACTTTATGTTCATGTTTTGACATTCAAATATATATGGTTTGTTTTATTTTCTACATGCGTACCCTTACTGAGCATTTGAGATCACCCTTTATATGTTTTAATTTACCCATGATATAAAGAAAGGTTTTAGGTACGAACAAAATGGAAAATCAATATGGTATATGTTGAAGAACTTTCACCAATATTAGAAGATTATGTTCCATGTTCCAAAAGACACTAAACTATTACGGTCCTTTGGTGTCTGTTTTTGTTATTTGTTAAGTATTCCCAAAAAGTAATGTAATGTCTATGTACCATGGTTGATGTTTTAAACAAAATTTCATTCCCATTGTAACACAAAAAAATTGTAATAAATTATGAATTATTTATTTAAATACATATTTTAAAAAAATATTAACGTCAATTTTTATATTTATTCATTACTTGGAAAATAATAACAAAGATAAAAAAGTAAACTTTTAACCAACTAATTTATTACATCTCTATAACTACTTGTCAATATATATATAATTCCTTAATATAATTATATATATGGAAATATATTTTATTTAATATTTTAAGTATCATATCTTCGTTTTATCTATTAATTGATGAATTTTTGCACCAATGTTATGTTAGAGTTTAATAGTTATTTTTTCTTCACTAAAAATTAAAATTAAATTACCATGATGATGAAAATTATTTTATTATTTCATTTGTCATTTAAAAAATTTCATATAATATGTCTAAACACCTGTGAACAATATTATAATTATTAAAAAGAAGAGAGTGAAATTGCTAACATTCATTGTATACAATATTATAAAGGACATAATCTCATCTGAATAAAAAAGAAGATCATGTAACTGAATTTTGGATGATTATTAATGAATTGTACTCGTATAAAAATTTTAATTAGGCTTTTATTTGTTATGTAATTTTCTATACAATTTAATTTTCAACCTTTATTACATTATTTACCATTTATCGTGGTCACAAATATTACCAAGGTAACTATTCATATTGACCAAAAATAAAATGGGCCTATTTAATAAAATATTAAATAATGATTAATAATATAAATTACATTTTAAAATTTTCAGAACACTGAATTGGAATATTTTTATTTAAAAATAAATTTACAAAACATAATGAAAAATTGTTTTTAGAAAAATAAAATTTCATGTTTGAAAAGAAAAAATAGTAAATTCCATTATAAAAATTAATTAAAAAACTATAAATGGATTATTATAAATAAGAAGGAACTAATGAAAATTAAAAAATAATCCAAAATATAAAATCTAATTTTAATTACATAAATAGAAATTAAAAGATTTAAATTAAAATAAAAAAATCTCTATTGATTGGAAAATCAATATACTCATAAAATTTTGAACGTTTTAACATAAGATAATTTTAAAATGCTGAATTAAATAAATTAATTAATTTTAGAAAATATATGTTCAAAAATATAGTGAAATTAATTGCAATTTTCTTTCATAATTAGATACGATGTCGGTTTCCAATATAACACATTTATTGATGAATAAAATCGCATTACTATAAAATTGAGTGATTAATTTAGTAATGTTAAAAAATAATGTTTTTTTGAGTATATAATTTATAAATATTTCAAGAATTATTTATTTACATATATACCCTCTAATTTAATGTCTATGTTTTTATGGTCACTTTTAATGATAATAATATTTTCACAGTGAATCAATATTTGTTTAAACAAGGTTTTTTATGTAATAGATGTTATTAAAAAATAATAATAACTAAAGATAATTTTTTTATAAAATTTAATGGGATGAAAAAAGTACATTAATTTTTTTAAAATCTAAAACCATCATTTTAAACATGAAAACAATCTTTTAATATTTAAACCATCTAATAAATTTGGAATGAGAAATCATGACACTATTCTTTTATGGTTTTCAACAAGTGAACATATGATAAACAGTAAATTATGATATAATTTTCTAATTATAAATGATAATTATTTATGCATTTATATTTTTGTAGAAATATATATAAGTATTTAATTTTCTTTTGTGTTTCCCATTAGTATTACACTCAAAAAATTTATACATTACTAGGTTTTGTGTTATTTTTGAAAAATTATTTTTTACTAGATCTGTTGAATAATAAAATAATTCATGTAAATAAAATTTATTATAAAAACATATAGTAATGGATTCAGAATACTCAAGTGGTTTATAGTTTTTATAATCATGTGATTAATCAATGGAAATTAATGTTTCCTTAAAATTTCCATATTATTGTGAAAAATTTATAGATTCATATATATATGAAAGGAGTGATTAAATACCATAATTTCAAAACCCTTTATTCATCTTGTTTTACTTTACACTTTTTTCTAATCAATATTTTGATTGTGTGGGGCTATATCCCACACTTTCTTAGTAACATTGTGATGTATAAAATACAACTGCTAATATGAATATAAACTTCTATGGGTGGATGGATCATCGTAGAAACCTTATGAAAGTGAATGACTGAAAATTAATAAATAATTTATGTTTCTACTCTTAGAATATACACACAAAAAGGAAAGTATATAAGAATAATAATAAAGTAAAATAATTTAAATATAATAGAAATATTTATTTTGTTTCATTAATAAAATCACTATAAGGTATAATAGGATGATAAATACATTTATATGGAGAACATAGAAAGATTGAATACCTCTATGAATATTATAGATAAATTTGAAAGAAAATGCTATCTTCTACTAAAAATAATCGATAACATAACCAACTACTTCCATATAAGAAACAAAATTCATATCTTGTAATGAATTCTAGGGTTATAAGAGTTTTTAAGTGAGAAAATAAAATGAGGTCCAATTTTATTAATCGAAATTTTACTGAATTATTGACCCCAAAAACTCATAAAACAATTGTAATTCTATAATTATTATTTCATTAACATATTATCATTTATCTGCTTCATGATAATGGTAAAGATTCTGGTTTGTCATTGAAGTCTATTTCAATTTTCTCTCATAAAAGTCAATATCCTAAATAGATGACCCATATAAACATTATGAAACATAGAGTAAGGAATAACATCGAGAAAATCATGTATAAATTTTAATCATAATAATTATTATGTCAAAATTACTAGAGTTTATTTTAAAATTTAAAATAGAATATTATTCAAAATTTTAAATGCATTAAATAATCATATATTTTCAATATATAAACATATCATTGATAATGTGGGTCAAATATATCACCCATGATCACAAATATATCGAATAAAAATATTGAAAATAATTGACCCTATGTGGTTCATCTTTAGAATTTATCCAATTCCATTATATCAACTTAATTATCATATTCCCATTTTACTATGAAGAAGTAGGAGAAAATAAATACCACTAATATATATGGGATGTTAATATTGTGTTTACAAAAATTTATCATGAATTTCATTGGTAGATATGAAATGTTATCAAGATAAAAAAATGTCATTGGATTTATATATTGGTGTTTTACAAGCTAAAAAGTAAAATTGGTACATAAGAACCTAAAAAGTGAATGGAATCCTACACATTTACCTATAAACAAATATGTTGATAATGAATTCTTTACAAAAAATAAATCAGCATAAAGTCTAAAATACATATTTTGGATAGTAATAGACCATTTTTCTAAAAATAAATTTTTTTATCTATTTAATAACATGTTTCAATAAGAGAGTTTGGAAAGATAAATTTTCAAGAAAACATATAGTTTCATTGTATAAAAAAATCAATGTAAACTATCATGACATGTACCTTATGATCTCATCAAAAACTAAGAACAAATTATCACTATTATTTGGATGAATAGTAAAAGAAGTCTCTTTATATTATTTAATAATTTCCAATGGATTATGTTCTTTTGTTTTTTCCAACAATGGTAATCAATGCTTATTAATTTATTTAGAAAAAATAATAGATATCAGTCATATATTCATTTATCTACATTTAAGGTAAATTAATTGTTTAATTTTTATTACCAATAATATCAAGAAAATATTTGAGAATTTTCCATTATTTATCATAGATTATTTACTACTATTTATGATATTTTTTTAAAAAAATATTATATCATATATTGGACATAATACTAATGATAGAAAAAATATACGATGGTTGGAATTTATGTCCAATGAACATTATTAATTTTAGTTTATCCATGAATAGGTAAGTAATGTATATATATTGGTAAAGTTTACATAACGGTTTTTCACTATATTTTAATGTTGATTATATGGAGTCATTTGGGGGTGAAAAATCCTCTATTACATGTATTCATTGTTTTATAGTCATCATTGGAATTAAAAGGACTTATAACAAAATAAACTGAACAATTTTCTTAGAATAAATGTTTCCCCAAAATTATATAATAAATATGTATTTTTTTCCTTAATTTCATTTTTTAATTCTATTATACCTAGATTTATTTTTGATCTATATATTTTAACTTGTATATCATAATATCTATGTAATTAATGTATGAAAAATAGAAATATAACTTTCTAGTGTTATTTTGGTTATTATAATTTTAACTATATTTACTCTATTAACTATAATAGTAAGTGAAAGTGTGCTTTTATAATTATAAAATTAACAAACATATATTGAATTCTCTGAAATATAGGTTTTCAAATAAGGGTTATATTTTATGTTTCCATACTCTCTTGAAATGTTTTTATTCCATATAAGATGATATTAATTATACATTTAATAGTAACCCTCATATTTTTTCCCATTTAAAGGTAACTAATTTACACATTCTTTTTGTATATTTTATCCCATAATCGATCATACCCTCAAAAAATTGATAGAAAGTTTCTTTACAAATGAAATTTATTTTTTTAATTTTCAATATGGTATGAAAGTAATTTATTCGGTTTAAGACATATGTAACATAAATTTGTTTTTTCAACTATTATAATTGTTACCTTTTGATTGATATTTATATTCATCTACATGATAATTTAATATAATGTAGAATGGTATATTATAGGACATGAAGCATGGAGTATTATTTTATAATGGGATTAAAATTTAATTATATAAGATATATGTTTCTCTCACTTTGATATTAATCATTTATGAGACTTCATATTACATTGTTTATTTTTATCTTTTTCAATTTATTCTTTTATATGATTGTTATGGTTTGTTAGAATTAATAAATAGCTTATATATATGGCTTATTCGATTATTTTTTAGTAATAAACAAATTTATTATTATTATTATATTTTTATAAAATTTCTCAACTATATAGGTACTCATGGAATATATGCTATATATTTGTTGAATATGTATCATTTATTATTGATTAATCCTATATACCCACAAGTAAAGTTTTTCTTTCAATAAGTATCGTGTACGTGACTAACCGAGTTTAAATCTAAATGATATTTAATTAAATTTTTAAATTTAATTAATACAATTTTTATTTATATGTTTTCTCCTATTGATATATATGATTTAATTTATATCACACAAATTTAAAGGTTTAAACTTTCATTGATGGGTGGGTCTTATATATTTATAAAATTGATAATGTTACACCCCAAGATCTCATAGTATGTTATCTCATTAAAGTAATTTAATAGCTTGCACTACCCGCAACACCGAGTTCGAGAACATCACAACATTACCAAACTATCTGTTAAAAAAGTGGTTATAAATAATATTAACTGAATTTTGAATCTTATATACACCATATAATTCTAACATCCATATTATTTGTATCTTATTCATAATATAATAAAAATTACATTTTTCCAACTAAAAGAAATATTTTTAAAAAAATTCAATTTGAGAGCCTTTTAATGGAGAACCCTTTTTAAATACAATATTTGACACTTTTATATATTCAATTTGACAAAATAATATTCTTCTTTACAATCAGGATATAAAAATTTGGTTTTTTTCTGATAACTTTCATATTTGTGTGAATAGTGAAAATTACTAAATTTAAACTGAAAAAAACTTTTTTAATCAAATAATTTATATTCTTAAATTATACATTTGAATAGTTTTTTAGTATAATTAGATTATATTTTTATCATTTAATACAATTTTTTTCATTATAAGTAATTTTACATTTAAATTTTACATAAACAGATGTTAATCTTTTTATAGTTTTTATTTTTTTTTCAAACCTGTTTTTTGGGGTTTTGAACATGGGAATTAATTTTTAATTAATAAATGAAACTTCTATGTTTTTAATTTGGTAAAATAAGATTAATTTTTGAATTTGGAATATCAAAATTATATTAGGGTGAATTTTTGGTATTTTTCTGAAAACATTCATTTTTTGATGAATAGAGAAAAATGCTAAGTTATTGTTTAAAATAGACTTTCTATTTAAATAATTATTTATTTTTTTTAATTTAATTTAGTTCAAAATAGATAAATAATACTTATTCAATTTCAATGCAATTCATTGGATTCATTTTATGTTATGTTTAGATATATAAAAATGTTATTGAACTTTTTTCCGTCTTTTACCCAGCTCGCAGGAGCATTTGCAAATTTGCATAAAACATAATTTACCCGCATTAGTGAGTTGAATTTAAAAAAAAACCGGGAGAAACGGTTGATATTATCATGTATATTTGGTTCAATAATATGCAAATAATTTTTGGTGAATAGTATATTATTACTTTTATTTACAACGTTTAAATGTGAATAGGGTAATTATGGGTAAAAATGATATTATTATTACCCTAACACAAGTCCTAATTTTATTGGATAAGTATAATTAGATCAAAAAAAACCTTAGGAATAAAATATAAACCTCTTTTGTCCACTTGGATTAGATTAGGACATTTAATATTATTTTATTTAAATAAGAGTTAAAAGAGTCAAATAAAAATTTTAATAACTAAACCATTTTTAATATAGGGTTACATAGAATATAAATTCGACTATAAATATTCATTAGAAAGATAAAAAACAATTCAACATAATGGTATTTTATTTATAATTTTTAGAGATTAAATAATTAAAGTTATCTAAGGATCGGCCAAAAAACTTATATAATGATAGGTGTATCATTAATGAACCACGTGGGGTTCTATTAGAAGTTTATAGTATGTTTATAAACCATATAATATAAAAATATAAAGAGACATGGTAAATGTCAAACTATTTAACTATGAGTTAAATATAAAAGATAAGGTTAATATAGTGACCCAAACCTATCTAAAACCTTTTAGATCAGAGGTTTTTTACCCATACCCACCTTTGACATTAAATAATTTATTTTGGAGCCATTTGAAACAGAAAATGATTTTATAATAAAATATGATTTAAATCTTTTCCAAAGGTTCCCCTCACCCCTCTTAAAAAATTGGACATCCCCTTCTCTCAAATTCACACCTTCAAATCCATTTGTCTCATCCAAAACCTACCCAAATATCCTCTCAACGTTACTCCCTCTTTCCTAGAGCCCATCCTTTGGTCAGAAAGCCCAACTAAAGAGCCATTTTGATAATGTCAAAAGGATGATCCCAATGAAGAGGTAAATATTTCATCAAATCTTTCAAGTTCATTTCTTCTTCCACTTGCTCTTTATATGTTGTTTACATTCTAATATACTTACTACAGTATCTTCTATATACTGTGATGTTATTATAAATATGGTACAACCATATTCATTATTTTAACCATCCTACGAATGACATGTCACCATACGTGCGTACGTACGGCTTACCGTCTCCATGTCATGGTGTAGTTGTTATTGAATACATTATTATTTTGATGGGTACAATAATGATGTATAATTGATGTAAATAATAAATATAACATGTAAATTATTCTGTATATATGATATACTATCCAATTATATATGATTTTAATATCCAAAGAATGATATTTTCACTCATGCATACGTACGGATTTCCATCTCCATGATGCGATGAGATTCATTTCCATATTCACCATTCAACGATGATTAAAAAAATATATATTATTAATAAGTATGTAAAATGTGACATAATAGCGCTACTGGAGATATATATATATATATGTATATGATTGTATGTATATGTGTGTATATATAGTTACATATATTTTATTCACTTACTACCGTTCAATACGACATGAAAACCGAAACAACCTTTACGCGTACGTACGAACTACCGTCTCTATAAACAGTGCCTTCCATTTCATATATACATCTGTTATAAATATTTACATTCTAAATATATATGATATATAAATAATGGATTATATTCTGGAATCATTTAAATCATGATCTAAATTATGCGATCAAGAATAACAAGTTTTAACACATACGATAATGAAAGTGATTATTACAGAAAATGTTAATTTTACATGGAAATAATTATTAAATGGGTGGTATAAAGTCCTAATGAATCATGTATGATATAATAAATATTAATATAGTTCTGTTATAATTTAATAACATACTAAGTTCATTATACCGGAGGTTAAACATACCATCGACCAAAGGAAAGTGCAAGGTAGGGGTTAATTTCACAATCTCTTTATTATCTGAGGTTGTTTTTATACACACTACCACAAAACAGGGCAATGCCAGTGCCAACCTATATCAGCGCTAATGAAAAAGTGATGATAAAGGGGGTACCGTTTTCAGCACTAAAAAAAGAACTGATAAAAGTACCCCTTTATCAGTGCTTTTTTAGCACAGATCAAGGTACCCCCTTTAACAGTGCTTTTTTTTTGCACTGTTAAAGGGTACCCCTTCATGAACGCTTTTTTTCAATAGCGCTGATAATAAGGGGTCTTTATGAGTGCTTTTTTAAAAGCGCTGATAAAGGGTCCACTTCCAAAAAAATTATTAAAAAAATATATTAATATTTAAATATATAGATATAGTTATATTGATATAAATATAATATATATTTTGTAAATATAATTTTAAATATAATTTCGATATGTATAAATATACAATCACACTTAATATGTAAGATATTTAGTGAAAATGGATTATAAAAAAATAAAAAAATATTTTTAATTAATAATTTTCTTATTATTATGGAGTAATAGTCATTTAATAACAATTGGAAGACTAAAAAAATAAAAAAAATTAAAAAAAGATCCAAAATATGTTAAAAACGCAACCCAAACAACAAACGACCATAACTCTTGATCTGGGTGTCCGTTTGAGCTCAACCACATATCAAATCGAAGCCTGTGACGATCGGTACATTGCTATAATAGGGGTGGGCCTTGGTCGTGGGTTTTTCAAGGCCAAAAAAGGATCATAAGGACTCCAAAACTGAGTTTTTAGTCAGGGTACCCCGATTTTTTAACATTTTGTGGATTTTCAGACTCATTTAAGGGTGTATTATTGGATTTTTTTGGTGGGGACTGAATTTAGTCCAAGGTATTACTTTCATATAGATATTATGTCTTTGAAATTTTATCATTTCTTATAGTGCACTACTATTTTTATCAAATATATAACAATAAATACATATTTTTTATATATTCACACTTAGAAATTTCATTATAAATATAATTAATAAAATATATTTACATATAAAATATATTAGAATTATCTAAATAATAACTAAGATCCATTTTATTTAAAATACAAATATATAAATATTTATTTACCTATATTTTAATCTAACTATATATATAAATTAATATTACAACATATATCTATTAATATAACTAGAAATATATATATTAATATCAATATATATATATATATATTAATATAACTATATATTTATATTTATATTAGTATAACTATATATTTATATTAATATATATATATATATTAATATAAATATATATTACAATACAAATAAATATAACTATATATATATAAATAGATATATCACTAATAAGAGAACTAATCAATATAGGGGAGTGGCAAAGTCTTCAGGCGCGTAGGGGGAGGTCTCTATATCAAATCCAGGTAAAGGCAGGGACGCATGCGCATGGGTAAATCTAGGGCTAGCGTTGATAAAGGGTGGAGGGGTGCGTGCGGGCGCTGGAGGGGGGGCGGAAAAGTGCTGTAAAAGGGTGGCTCAAGCTCTATAAAATCCCCCCCCCTATTGGAAGAAATTTTTTAAATTTTATTTACATTTTATTTTTTTAACTTTTAGCAGTGCTAAAAAAAGCACTGATAAAGGACCCTTTTATCAGGGATTTTTTTAGCGCTGATAAAAGGGGACATTATTAGTGCTTTTTCGAGTGCTGAAAAAGGGGACCCCCCCTTTTTCTTCTCTGGATTTAAAGCGCTTTTCTAGTGCTGTTAAAGATGATTTCTAGCACTAATAAAAGCCATATTTATTTTAGTGGTAAGCATTTACTAAGAAATATTTATTATCCTTTTCCATGTTTAATGAAAGTGATTTAAAAGGAATTTTTTAGGGGACTCTTTTATTAAAAAGTCATTTTAAATGTTTTGAATATTAATTATTCTAAACCATTCTCATTAATGACCATGTTTTCAAAATGGTTTTTTAAGGATTTATTAAAATAGACATGAAGGCTTTTAAAATGATAATTATATTGAAAATTTTCAAAGTGGTATGGGACATTTTGATTCAAAAATTTCTTTAAATGTCTTCCTTTCAAAATTTTGTGACTTGTATATGTTTTCTTGAAAAGTGGATATTTCTCTCCAAGAGGTTTACAAATCATTTTCATCTACGTCAAAATACTTTGATGGATTTTAAACTTGAATGAAGATGATTTATTATGATATAAATCATCCATATTTTATTGATGGTTTTGTAATATGTTTGACTATGGATGTGTTATTTTTATACCATTCATGGTTTGTGGTTAAATTATTGACATTTTGTATGCTAGTTCTAATATGAATGTTTATATTATGTTTAAAACATTTCATTTGTGGAATGTATTGGACATAGTAAGTGATGGGTGGAGCCTATTATATCTCCTTGATTCATCAGTAGGCCTCATGAGACAATTAATCGTGGAATTGGTCGAGGCCTTTCCCAATTTTATATATGGTTTTGGTCGAGGCCTTAATCATTTTTATATGTGGAATAGGCTGAGGCCTTTCCCAATTTAATATATGATTTTTTCTGAGGCCTTAATCATTTTTAGACGTCTTGGCTAATGACTTGAAAAAATGTTTCAAAATGTCTAGAATTATACATTCCCTCATTATGAAAATAATATTGATGGTTCATGTGGTTATTTGACTAGTATAATACCGATGACTATGTTTTATTATGGAATTATTTTCTCGGCTCATATTTCTGCCATAAAGTGTTCTTGTTTATTATTTGTAAAGGAATGTGTTTTCAATTATTCCCCATGCCTATTATTTATGATATCTTCTGCTAAATTATTTACCCTTACTGAGCATCTGAGCTCATCCATTTCTTATCTTTTATTTTCCAAGGATCGCCAAAAGTGATTTATGTTTGAGATGCAGTGTTAAGCTATTGGAACAATGGCATTCTAAAAGGTTTATTTTTTTGTTGTATGTTAGAATGTGTAATATAACATTCATGTATGTAATCTATTTTCCAAGACTGCTAAACTGATTGGTCTTTTGGAGTTTGATTCCTTGTAATTATGCCAACGTATTAAAATAATGCCCCAAATCAGGGAATTTAGGTTTTGGGAATTACAAATAATGTTTATATTTAAATCTCATGATATAATAAGGTTCATTATGGACAAGATAATATTATCTTTGTTCACAATATTTTATGTAGGAATTATTAAAGGATTCTTTGATAAAATTTTGTCATACGAATATGATTATGAGTAGTTATGATAAAATTATTTATGTAGATATTACTTTAGTAATAGGTGCTCATAGTATTGTGAATTCATATGCTTATGATTAAACAACATATATATGTTTTTTATATGCATATGTGTGAAGTCCTGAACTATGTTCCACACATCTGGTCCTCGAGCCATAGCACCACATGATATCAGGTGTGACTCATTATATTTCAAAGGATACCGACTAGCTGTGAGGGTCTAATATCAGTCCTATGGAGACAATACATTCTTAATAAGAGAAAAACACCAGAAAAAAAAGTAAAAATCCGATAAATACATACCTGTTCATTATAAGAATAATACTAGTATGACAATATGTACAAAACTAGGAATACAATATCAAAACAATACAATATATATTCCATCCCAAAATACATGTCTTGTGTAAAGTGAATTCTTAAATATAAAGATAATGATAACAACCATGAGGGGCCCAAGGTATTTTTAGTTACCATATCCATGCTCCATCCTGATATTAGTGATCAAACATAGGGCCTTTTCACTTAACCAATCTTAAAACCATGAAATATATTAAGGTATTGATAAAGAAGATCAAGTAGGGTGTGATTACAACTCAATAGTCCACCAGTCATGAAAACTAAAACAATATCTAGTAAATAAAAGTGGATGTAGTTTTATAAAGAAATAAATATAATTAATAAGTAAACACTTACCCAATCATCGAATTATTTTTATTTATCCACATAAACTCTATTAGTTGATGAGGAGACCTTTACATCAACATATGATTCACCCCACAATTCAGAATAAAATATTTCAAGTAGGACATATTATCATAGAATTCCATATTTAAACTTTTGAATCTCATTACTTTTCTTAGAATTCCATTTTTAACATTCTAGATCTCAATTCTCTTGTGAATTCCATTTTTACCATTAATCATTTTAGTAATTAATTAAACAATTATTTCATCACCTCAATACAAAAAATGAAGTCAAAATTTAACTAATCACCTAAATCCCATTATATAACTCAACAATTAATCAATCATCTAAATACCAATTAGTTAAATCTCCAATTAATTAATCATCGTAACCCCATTAATTAACTCAAAAAATAATTAACCATCTCAAAACATTAAAAAAGGATTGGGTTAAAGCCTAATTTTATTATTTATGAAAAGAAAATACCCTTTTTTTCTAGGTAGTGGGAGACACATTACATAGCCCGAAGGCCTATAAGCATGGAAGTTCTATTTTATTTCCCAATGGGCCCTCTAGAGAATATTATTGATATAGTAACCCAGCTACTAAAATACATTATAAAGTACAGCTACCGCTAAAATACCTATTATAGTACCTCTGTTGCAACAATTCCACTACTTTTTAGTCTCACCACTGATACAATACTTCTACAATGCCCTAATATAATGCTGCTACTATAAATCGGGAATTTCATTCAACCTGGAATTAATCCTTGGTATTTGGAATGCTAAACATGAACCTTTCCCATGTTGGTTCATGGTCATTAGAGTCACAATCCTATTAATTATTTAAATAATTATGTAATAATATCAATAAATATAAGTAACTAAATGATAAATTAATCATCTCAATCCTATTAATTAAATTAATAATTAATTTATATTCCCAAATCATTAATAGTTCAATAATTAGTTTATCACATCAATTCCATTAATTAATTACCCTATTAATTAATCAAAAACCACCATCCCAATATTCCCATGACTAATTCATCAATGAATTATTAAATTCAAAATATCTTTATCTTATAATTAAATAATCAATTACTAATTAAAATTTGAAATCTCAATATCTTATAATTAATTAAACAATTAATTATTTATAATCTACAATTTTAATAACCATAATTCCACATTTTTTAATGAATAATGAATTTAACAGATTATTTAGTTCAATAAAAACTTAATTTCTAATTATATAATAAAAATTTTAAAAGTAAATATGTGAAATTTTAATCAAGAAGTTGGGATTTGAAATATAGACTACCTACCTCAATTCGTTGATGATCGATCACCCACCAAAATTACCCTAAATTTGAGTGGCACAACAACATAGAAGGAGATTCATATCTAAAACCCTAAATCAAAATTAATCAAATCCAGACCCTTAAAATCAAGATCTAGATCCACAATCCTATATAAAGATCTCAAAACTTGTAATAGATATGAGTAAAATAAAAAAACATACCCTTTATAGAAGGTGAGAATAATGAAAGATGAATGTAAAACCCAAATAGAAGAGTATTCAATTACCGATATAAGTATAGATCTTCGATCCGGACATCGATTCATGAAGAAAGGATGTTTATAGGGTTTAAATCCTTCCATATGGATCCAAAATAATGATATTAATGTTACAGATGAATGGGGGTGGATTTGGGATTTGAATGGTGGCTCAGGATATTTTAAAATAATATTTCAATTAATTTAAACATTCATACACGGTTTTATGGGAAGGGGTGCATAGTTTACCCAAACTGTGAATCTTATCCATGAACCTCTACTATGGGGGTGCATCGTTTTACTTTTTAGGGTTCCGGGATTGAAAAATAGATTTCAAAATTTCAAATATCCCTCTATCCATGGTTTGACAGTTTATTGGGTTAGGGTGCACGATTAGGTAAAACCATACCCCAACCATGCACTTCCATCTTTCTTCCCCTTTCCTCAAAATTTCGTCCAAACACTCCCCATGATAAATTCACAATGAAAAGTACTAAACATTGAAAAAAAGAGTACATTTAATCAATCTATATACATCTACTGAAACGGTCATGATCATACAATCTCCCCAACTTATAACAACCCATCCTTAAGTTAATATCTGAATCCTCTCTAAGATCCCTCTTTAAAAAATTTTGTCCACTAAGACCTCGTATCATCTTATATCTCCAAATTTTATTCCTTCACACATCAATTATGCCACAATTCCCAAACTATCAGCATGGCCTTTTGACTCAACACTTTCTCATTGAAATCCAACAAACATATCATATTTTTTTTCAAAGGACACATCAATG
Source organism: Viscum album (assembly GCA_963277665.1). Lineage (NCBI taxonomy): Eukaryota > Viridiplantae > Streptophyta > Magnoliopsida > Santalales > Viscaceae > Viscum > Viscum album. Next base: position 627,074,182 of record OY728165.1, read on the forward strand.
TCATGCTCAACATCATCCAAATTGTGACCATAAAAGTGTCGGGGTGTTACCTATGTAGTTGTAATACCTGGAAAATATCATGGATAATACATTATATCTATAGAAGAGACAATTGGTATTCCACTAACCTGAATATTCCCACAACCTTAAATGGTCCAACGAACCTAGCCACCACCTTTCCCTATCTTGGTATCCTATAGCGACACAATCTTGGAGACACCCAACGGAATGCACGATCATCTTCATTAAACACAAGGATTCATCTATGTATGACATCATAAGGATTATCTATACTATGAACTACATTTATGAGTTTTCTAATCAACATAACCAACTCCAACATCCCCTACACGAGTCCTAGTGCTAGATATTATGACTCACCTGCATCCTTCTATAATAAAGGTGATATAAATGGACTACAATAAAGAGACATGTATGGTTCCTTAAGAGTCTTTTACTGATAAATATTTTTATATGGAAACACCACAAAATCTAGGTTCTTCTCCAAATATCCTTCAATGCCTCTAACACACACTCGTTACATTTCCTTGAGCACCTGTATAGTATACTCTGAATTCCCATATATATATATGGGTGGAAATACAAAGTCAGTTAAAAAAGTGTACCAAGAGTCTTTTGTAAGACTTCTTGAAGTTAAAAGTAAAACAAATTTCCGTGTCTAGAAAAATACTATGTTTCACCCTGCGCAGATAGTCTATCTCCCGAATATAAAATTCTCCCAACTACTACACTAATAAAGTATCATGTATAGGCCATAAATGTGATACATTTTTCAGTCTAACCAAAACAACACAAATAGAATAATTATTTGAAGGAATCCTATTTATACACATCATAGAATATATGATAATTTCCTCTCACTAATACTCTAGAATAGGAAACATCTATAGTAATCCTTTAGTTCATTGACACTCATCCATCACTGATTAATAGTTGATGTATCTTGTCTTGAAGTCTACATTATCCATTTCATACATGGCTACCAAAACATTCATCATATGTCATGAAAATTTTATTCACCCCTATATGTACCACCCACTTAGAAACATTATATTCCCTCATCAAATCCTCCAGTATATTGGAAGGTACAAGAACTCAAATCTGAACATTTATGATCTCATACTCACCTATCAATCATTTAGATTGCGCATCCCCACCATCAAGGATATCACGGAAGGATAAAAAATTTGGATCATCATACTGCCTATCCATGATCCATCACAGATGTGTACACTCAACTGAAACTAATTCCATATTCATATTCCCATGACTCTCTTGAACCACGGAATTATTCTTTCATGAAAAAGTTATCATCATCTACTAAGTACTAGACTCTTGAACTGCCTGAGTTTGAGTTTTCAAGCCCAGAGTGTTAGCCACACAATTTCCCTTCTAGGGTGTATAAGCTAGATCAATATCAAATTACTAAATATATTCAACCCACCTCCACTACTAAAGATTATAGTTTCATTGGGATAAGATATAATTTAACATCTTTCAATCCATATCAACTATAAACAACTAACCCAATATGTAGTACCCCTAACAATTCATGGAATAAACAACTCTCTCCAACACAAGGTCTTGTGTATATTAGTTTTGGTCATGTGTCCTCAACTTTCATGACCCATATGCCACAACTCTATCTCCCTAAATAAAAAATGCTTCTTTTCCTACCCTTGAAGAATCAAAATAAACAATCCACTCCCCACTAAGCTTTGGTAGGATCAAGATCAGTTTTTTATCAATCAATTATTCCAATACTGTAAATTGTTCATATATTTTTATGACCAACCAAACATTATACACTTTTTGTTAAATCACAATAAAGACACTTTCAAATTCATGAAACCATGAATAAAACTCGGATAATGTCCCACTAATCACAGAAAGCATTAGATATCTATCTTAGGATTCTCCCAAAAAATCACTTCTTGACCATTATCTATGTCCACTAACACACCTTCCTACAACATGATGCTTCCCTTGTAATTTAACTGATCAATCCAAAACTAACACATAGATAATGTGGAATATATCTAATTCTCTATTTTTCAACTCATGATGGTTTCTAGATGTTGTGCATGATCATAATGAGCCTTTGATTACACCAAGATGTCATCCACAGACAATACCTCAATGTGATCTAGGTGTATATTGAATTTTATGAACATCATGTCTGTAAACAATGTTAGTGCATTCGTTAACCCAAATGGAATTATCATGAATTCTTATAGGAGGTACGTACTTCTAAAATCTATCCATAGTATATCATATTGTCTAACTCTCTACAGATGCTAAAATTATCTCATGTTATCTTGAAAAATACAAAAGCTCAACACAACTAGTCAAAAAGACCATCGATTTGTGTAATAGGATATCGATTACTCTCTTTCATATGGTTCATCTTTCGGTATTCAACACACATGAACAAACTCCCATCATCCATCTTTACAAATAATATAGGTGATACACAAGTTGGTTTATTGGATAGATAAATCCCTTATCCATCAAATCCTCCACCTAATTCATCACCTCTTGAATACCTTTTAGTTCCATTCTATATGGTTGAATATAAACTAGATCTACTTAACAGTTGATATCAATAGTAAGTTCAAAATCACTCTCAGGAAAAAGAACTATTTGTTCATAAGAAAACACATCTAGAAACAGGTACACTATATGTGGAACGATAACCTTATATTAAATCCATCTTATAGTAAAAGACTAGATCCCTAGACTATGATATCTCTTGGTTTCTTAGTAATTGGACATGCTCATCCTTCATGGATATCCCACAATCCTCTATTAAAATATATTTCATCCTTAGGATATATAAAGGCCAATCTCCTATAGAAAAATTCAATATATGTATTTTATGCTACTAACCAGTCCATATCTAATATTAGGTTGAAAGTTTTTATAGCTATGATATAGAGATTACATCGAAAAAATACTCACTAACTTTAAGAGAACATACCTTAAACAAGAAGATGTACCTTTACAGTACTTCTAATGGTGTATCTATCATCAAATCCTTAATCCCAAACTCCATGACCATACCCCAACCATTCAAATATTTTGATTAAATATAGGAATGAGAGGAAGTAGTATCAAATATAGAACTGGTTAATATAGAAGCTAAATGAATAGTGCCTCCCACTATTGATGGTCCAACATCAGTATCCATAAGTTTAGGATGCACCACATACAATTTCCCTTCCCATATTCCCTATGATGCAGTCTTATTCCCCAGACGTGCACCAGTCAACTCATATGGATGTTTTTTTAGAAGTACCCCACACACTACCTCAACCGTCAATTCTAGTAGAACTCTTACTACCACCCAGATAAGGTCTATATAATCCCCTTCATCCACTCCAATTCTTTCTAGCTACCCCATCACTACCCATATGGCACGGGTTCCAGTAGGACTTATATAGATGTCTCGTCATACCACAAGATCATAACTCCACTGGTAGTCAGCATAGTGTCTATGAAATTGGTATTGACTACCACAATATTGGGAAAACACTAGAGATAGGTCCTATGAAACTAATTTCTGCCCCTATCCACTCTATTTTCCATTTCTCTGGCTAATATCCTCGTGATGATCTATTCTACACTAGAAGCCTATTTCAGGTACCCCATGGTTATGAGAGATAGACTCAAAACTTCTAAAATCATAAATATTCTAAATATATTTACCTGGGGCATATTTTTACACTTATTTATTACTTGAAAACATTTTTTTATGTAGCCTCATCTGCTACCAATGATGTATTAAAGTGTTATATGTTGATAAATCAACCTACATAGTCCATTACAAACATTCTATGATGATTCAATCTCATGAATACCCATACTCTATCCTACCACAACGTCTCTAGATATATGTTCTCTAAGAACATATCCATTAATTTATTCCATAACATACCATCCATCATTCTAGTCTGAACCAGAATATACCACGAGTGATTTTCTAATCCTAGTAGAAAATATGTATCCAACTAGAACAGCTTCTCAGCATGATTCCCCAAGAGGTTATGTACAATATGTATAATCTCAATCTAAAAATAGGACCCTATGGTCCCCCTCTCAAGAAATAGTTATATGGGTCTAAAACTAAAATTACCTCATCAATTCAGACCTGCTCTTCACCTACTTCCCAAGGCTTATCTTTAGGAATTCCATTAATAGTGAAAACTTCTACTATAATTTCTCTCCAACATCCTCACCTAAAATAACTGGTGCCATCGGTTCTACCAATGGAGGATCATCTCAATATATGTCAAATTATCTTCCTCTTAACATGCATCATAATGGAGGCATAACAGTACAACCCAAACTACCCTCGTAGGATACTTTTGATAGAAAAAACACATTTACAGGAAAAACAATAAGGAATAATTATTCTTTCCCCCAAACTATGTCATATGGTAAAAACTGAGGCACTATCACTACCCTTAACAATCCAACATTATGTCAAGTTTACCAATGGGTGACTCATTTTCACCTCTCATGTTCCTCATTTATCCACAAAATTATTCTCATCCTATATCATTTTTATCACTTTTAATTTTTTATTAGGAACCATATTTTATTAAATTTCAAAATCAAGGAAAATAGTATAATTTCATTAACATACCAATAACCCATTTTTCCATGCATGCCTAAAATGATCCATGTCTCTAAAGAATCATTAGTGCCTAGTATGATGCATTTATACAAAACCCTCATGATTTATCAATTGATGAGTCCAATATCTACAACATATTATACACTAATCACATAAAAGAACAAGTGCATCACCAAATGTGAAATAATTTCAAATGTAACAGAAAACACAGATAAGAACAATCCCACCTAGGGTACCTAGGTTCTCCCACATATATGGTTTAGATACACCCATGAATAAGCTCATAACAATGACCCAAGTCTTTCTATTCTCCTATTAATCATTAGAAAATAGTAAGGAAAAAATAAAATTAAAAGAAAAATGGGCTCTAAAAACAATTTTTATTCTCCCAACTCGCGTTCCATACACCAATGCCGTGAGTCGGAGCACCACAAGAGCTCAAGAATGCTTCCTCATATGCCGGGGGATACTGACAAGAAATGAGGGTTTATTATTAGTCATGGGGAGAATATAAACACAATTTAATAGTAAAAAACTAGTATAAAATAAATAAAAAATAACCAAATAAAATTCAATAATCTTAAAAATACTAGTACAAAAAGATAACCAAAATTGGGGATACAATATCAAAATTAAAGTAGATATTCCATGCTAAAATATGTGTCATGTGTAAAATTAAATCTCAAAAGTAAAGACTCTAAAAACTATTATGTGGGTCCCAAACCATGTTTGGTTCCTTCATCCATGCTCCATCCCCAGATCATTCATCTAACATAGTGCATTTTCCATTAACCTTTCATGAAAACATGAAATATTTTCAGGTACCGATCAAGAATCCTGTGTAGGGTGAGAGTAAAACTAATTATGCCACCACAAATGACATATAAAACAATTTCATTTAAATAACAGTGAATAAAATTGTATATATAAAGAAACCCAATACATAAGAAAATAGTTTTCACATTATCCTATTATTCTTTATCTGACCACATAAACTCCCTACGTTTCCAAGGACACCCATAACTCAATACCTACATTATCTAATGACAGAGTCTAAACAATACCGAAGGGACATCATGTCTTATAATTCCATTATTACCATTCTATATCACATCTCAAATTTCATAATTTCATTATTACCAGTCTAGATCTCAATTCAAATATGAAATCCATTTTTACCATTAACGATTTCATTAATTAATTTAATACTTAATTAATCACCTCAGACCCAATAGTTTACTCAAAAATTAATTAATCATCTCAATACCATTAATTAACTCAGTAGTTAATTATCTATCTCAATCCATATTAATTAACTAAAAAATTAAGTAATCTCTAATTCACATTAATTAACTCGAAAATTAATTAATCATCTCAATCATTTTAATTAGCTCAAAAAATAAGTATTCTTCTCAATGAAACTAATTAAGTCAACAATTAATTATTCTTCTAAATCAGATTAATTAATTCAAAAAATAATATCTATTATCAATTCATTACAAAATTAATAATTAGTTTAAAACATCAATTCCATTAATCAATTTCCCAATTAATTAATCAAAAACCACTATCCCAATAATCCAATAATTAGTTATTTAAATCAAAATCTGACTATTCTATAATTAATTCCACCATTAATTATTTAAATTTATAATCTCAATATCCAATAATTAATTCTGTAAATAACTATTTAGAATCAACAATCCCAATAACTCAAATTTAAATTTTTTCCAAAACTAAAAATTTTAACAAATTAATTATTTCAATAAAACCTCAACTTCCAAAAATTAAATAGAAATTATACAATTACATAAACATAATTGAAATCATGACTTTTATATTTGAATTATAGACATCCTACGTCAATTTTAAGATGAATTATCACCCAATGGAAATACCCAATATTTGAGCAACACAACGATATAGAACGAGATTTGAATCAAATAACCTAAATCAAGAACAGAAAAATCAAGACCCTTTAAATAAAGATATAGATCCAAAATCCTAGATCTATATCCAACAAACCATATCTATATCTAAAAAATAAAAAGAAAACACCCTTTTTAGAATTTTTTATGAAATGAATATGAGTGGGAAAACCAAGTTGGATAGATTTAATTTACTAGGAAAGGTTTAGATCATTGATACGGGCTTAAAATCATGAGTAAAAGTGGTTGGGAATTCAAATAACTTGTTCAGAGGGTTCCAAAATCACGAAATAAATTTCAGGGTCGAATGGGGGTATATATGGGATTTACATGGGGGCTCAATAAATTTTAAAATAAAATTTATGTTGAATTAAAATGTTGTGAACATTTTGTTTGGTAGGTGCCCATGGTTTTCCTTAACAAAAACATTAAATATTCACCTCTTCTATTGGGGTGTATAGTTTATAATATTTGGAAACATAGTTTGACAAAATGTGTGACAATTGTGATAAATTACTCTGTCTAGGGTGTAATGGATTTATGGGCAAGGGTGCATGGTTGAGTAAACGTATGTGCCAACCCTGAACAACTCTCTTTATTTTAGTTTCCTCAAAATATTACCCAAATATTCCTGATAATAAATCCCAAATTAATAATAATCAATACTAAGCAAAAGAGTACCCACATTCATGATTGAGAAATCTCCATAAAAGGCCATGATCTAAAAATATATTTTTATCCATGGCTAACGATTTTTTTCACATCACCCCAAATTATTAATATATGGTATATGTGTATTTAGTTTTGTTAACATGTACTTATTTAATAAATTATGGAAAACCCTTATGATTTCATGTTTTTTTAATTTTATATTAATACAATCCTTCTATTGTCACACATGATAATGTTATACCCCATTGCAAATCATTATATTTTATTATTTTATTATTGAATATTTATGGTCAGTTGTTCTTATATTTTTTCCATATCTAATGTATAAGGGTATAAAGAATAATATTACTCATTATACTGAATGTGAAATATTATTTGAGTTATATCTGGAAGAAGTAATTTGAAATAAATAATTTCATTATATAGTCTCTAAAAAAATAATCCCTTAGGTTTTATGATATGTATTTACAAATGAGAGTTAATTTTTAGTTTTTTAGTGATGTAAAATATTTTTATTTTTTCACAGGTATATTTCATCTCATGAATGGAATGAAGAAACTAAAAAAATAATTTTCAACCCTAATGAAACCTATATAATTGACATCATTTTACGGCCTTCAAGAGAACATAATATTCATCCTAAATCTCTAATTTACTCAATACTTCTCATATTATGTATTTATAATGATGTTTATGTATCATCTAATGAAGATATATCCAAAAAACCTTATATATTATCAATCACTCCCACTCAGACTCCATATGAAATAAAACAACCATCTTCCTATATCATAAGGGTGACATCCCATGTCACCTATATAATATATTTAATTATTCCTTTCCAATGGTAGAGTTATAGTTGTTTTTATATGGAAAAAAATTACTAAATTTATTAGAATATAATTTTTCCAATAGTAATCAAACACATAATACCTCAACATGTATTTGAGTACATGAATGGTCCACATATTTAGGGAATATCTTTAACGATGTAACTTCTAACTCAACTGATATATATTCTAGGATGTGTCTTGTATTCTCAAGCACAACTAGTTTATAAAATGATCAGGTTGTTTTGTAATGATCACTAATTATATATCATAAAGTTATATTATCTCATCGACATTCAAGAATCCCAAACATTAATGACTTAAATTTTCATGTATTATTTTTATATATTGTATTGATTATTTTTGAGAACAGGTACTGAAATGGTGTAGATTATGAGGCTTGGTGTTCCATAAATATATGGCTAAAATATATTAAATATATTAAATAGAACATACACATAGTTTTCCTAAAAATGTGGAAAACCTTTTAAATGGGGGCATGGATCAGAAATCCAAGGGCCCCATTAATTTCAATGTGTGGGTTTTACCATAGGTGAAGCATAACTTTTTTCAAACTGGGATGTTTTAGAGAAATTCATTACCAGTATAAAATGAATAATATAATTTAATACATTACTTTTTTTAATTAAATTAAGTCCAAATTAAAATTTCCTAAATGTATATGTTAATTAAAAAAATTTAAGGGTCAGCTTAGTAACACTATAACTATTAGATAAATGTTGGATCATGCGTTGGAGGACCTATCTCACATGAACATCAACATTACTGAAGATAGAGGACCAGTGTGCAATGGAACCATTATATCTCACCAATGATGATGAAACAACTTCGTTCTTCATAGGATATTGATACAAATTGATATAGGATGTTTTTTTATCTGGATTTATCCCCATTTATGAATCATATGATGAACATAAATCAATCAACCATTGAATAAATTCAGGATTCATGTGTATTTCGGTAATGGGGTAGTTATGATTCTTGATGGGGAATTTTCTTTATGATTATTTCATATATCCGTGTCTATTTTTATAAATAAAAATAGTCCACTTTGGTATGAACATTGACCGATTTCTATTCCTCTTGGATTCTCTTGTCCTTTTACATTCCCCATTTCATCATCCATCACGGGAAAATCCCTTGGCCTTTTGTTCTACATATACCAAAAAAACAAATAGTATACATTTGTTTCATGGAATAGTGGCTCAATATCATAGATCCATGCTCGATGTGATTTTAGGATTGTGCAAAGATGGATGTAGAAGTGGCCAAATATATTTGGGATACTCGATTCAGGATCTTCGGCACGTGATGATTAATGACACGTGGGAGAATTTTCCAAATTTATTTGACGTCCATATCCCAATGATAAACAACAAAATGATCATCTTATGATGCTATATTGATTTCAGCATAGATAATGGTTAGATCGTTGGCATGTGGTTTAAATTATGGTGTGGGTTCTATAAATATAAATTTTTATAAATTCCACGATACACAACACGTAAACTGGAGCTATATGCATTGTTGGACCATCATAGTGGAATATCGGGGTTCATGGTGAAAATATGTATCACACAAAGTGTGACCTAGTCACATGGTCTGTGACCCCTCCCATATGTATCAACTTGTTCCAAGGATATCACATAGACATTATCTGGAGTACGCGATCACGTGAACAACATAAACACTAAAACTGATACGGCTAGGACAAGTGTACATCATCATAGCCATGTACATGGACACTGGTAGAAGTACCCATTCATGGGTACTAAATATGTTTTTATAGATACATGTCCATAGGATCGTTACACAGGAAATACATAGTGTAGTACACGAACCCCATGTTCTTTTATAACGCACTATATAAATCTTCAACGTTGGCTTGGAACCCTTATCCTCAAAATCATGGACATTTTCCATAGTATGTGTGATCTATATACATTACCAAAGTTTTATAATAGAATCACATCCAACATATAGGATGGTGATCCCATAACCACAACTACTTGGTAAAAGTGGTTTAAATCCTTTCGTGATTCCTAGAGTGAGATCCTCTATCATCTCCTTTCTCTAGGTGGCGTTTTTTAATCATCTTGACTAATTCTATATAGGAATTAATCATCTACTTAGTGGGTTATTCCATATTTATTTTTAGGTATACCCCATATCCTTTTTCTTTATAATCATTTTTGTATCACATATCTTCAAACATACAATGTATATTTCCCATGAAGAGTCTAGACAAGCTTGACCTCTCCGTCACCCATGTAATCTAAATCGTGGAGTATGTTTAATCGAAAAATTATTACATGGAAACATCAAGAAGTAATCCAAGGATGGAATTATTTTATTTAATTTACAATGACTCTATGTTTTTTTTGGGATATTCTAGTTATATGTGATGAATACATATACCTGTGTGATGATGACTATTATTCTTATTGTATATGCTTTTTGATTTAGGTGTGTCCTAGTTGGTATTGTTATAAAAACCCCCGCTGAATCTTTTTCCACATGTTTCATGTCTTTTGTAAATAATTTCCCTTTTGAAAGATTCATAGATTTTCCATGAATAGATGTTTTATTATGATATTGACTAGATGAGGTGTTTCGATGTTCTCATCTTTACTGAAGTTGATATATTTACCTTATGGTTGGAATTGTTCTTTGAATATTTATAGTGGCCTTGTATTTGGCCTTGTTAACATTCCATTTCTTATTGTAGTACTCTATTTTTGGGATTTAGATGTATGAATTATTTGTTTGTTTATTATTTTATATTTTTTTTATTTTTTGATCATGGATATGTGTGACTGTGTATTAGTTCCTAGGATAAGGCCAACAATATTTGTGATATGTCTATTCAGTGCTAGTCACCATCCCCCTGGCTTGTTAGAGTTATTCTTGGTGAATCGTGACACAATCCCTATTGGGGAATGTCATGAAAGAGTGGTATTATAGGATTCAGTTCTACCATAGTACTAAAGATTAAGATATTTGTTAGTGTAAACAATGTTATGTGTTTCAAGTTCTTAATTAAAGAATGAGACTCTAGTGTTGGTGCAGAAGCCAATGTATCCATACCCAATGACTCTGATGGCATATCATTTCACTCACTATATGATGAAAATTGTTTTATGGGAAAACAATGGTACCTACATCATATAATAATGTGTTATGGATTCTATTTCCATTTCAGTTAGCTCTTCAAATATAGTAATTCTCCCTTAGCTTCTTTTTATACTTTTTGGGTTCCTCTATGACATATGACAACTAGGATTCATCACCAACTTCATGAGGATGATCCCCTCGGTGAAGATGAAATGAAATTGGGGCATGTTCTAGAGGTGTTAACTCTAATATGTTCATAAGCTATACCACTATATGATTATGATTAGATGGTTCCCACAGTACCATAGAATGAGAAGTGAATTATGAGCACACAACACAAGTTTTAGTGGTAGTGACCCATCAGTTTAAAAGGTTATCATGACCCATATGTGGCTAATAATTTCCTTGAGATGGTGACATGATTTTTTTTTCTGGTGAGGACACTGACAGATCATATGGTGGTCTGTGAGACAAGCCTTATCCTTGGATCATTAGGGTGAATATGGGGTTTGGTGACCTTGTTTTGTTACAATGTTACTCTAGCATGTTCAATGATATAGTTACATTTTAGTTATGAGTTCTCTCTATAAATGAAGAGGGTTTTATGCATCAATGAGCATCTAAAAATCCAAAAGAACTGTAAAACTATAGGAAATTATTCATTAGTGTTAAAAAACATCTTAAGGTAGTTTATGGTTATTGTTCATGATTAGTTATTTCAGGATTTGATCATTGGGAATGAACTATATAGAGGCATAAAATCCAATGTTATAACTCTATGAATTATGACCTTTTTGGGGTGATTGAGGGACCTTTGGTGATTGAGAGTTTACATATTGAGTAGCAACACATAGTGGTTTCCTCATGTGGGAACACAGAAGTAGATACTTTAGATGTAGGGATCCATAGTCAGTATTAGGGTCCTATGTATGTGAGTCATTTCAGGTGGAGGTCTAAGTAAAGATGTTATATTTCTCATAGATCATTGGATGGGTTCACTCATCACCAGAAGATTATGTACTACGCTTGTGATGATAAGGGACATCATGCATGAGATTTTCCAACCAACCATATGGCTACCATGGAGAGAGTGGATCGGTAGTTGTGGAAGAGGTAGCAGTTGGATTATATTGGTCTCTCAGGTGGTGGAAGTGGAAGATGAGTTGGGAAAGAAGCTATATGTGATTAATACATTGAAATGTTACAAACAACTCCCCCAAGAGGACCAAAATGGTAACATTGAACTGAAGGAAAAGGTAGGGGGAAACTACAAGTAGTCGTGGCATATGACCTATGGGATTTAGGATTCTTATGGGGCAAGATCTATATAAGGCCCTGACCATAAACATTATATAATATTGAGTGAAGTCAAGAATCTAAATTCATTCACATTAAGGATATTTTCAGGATTATAGATTTCTAAAATAAGCCATATCTAATAGATTACAAAACCACAAATTATAATGAAGACACTTATGAACATTATGAATTTCATTCATAATATAAACTTTTTAGAATAAAACATGATTTATTTTTCATGAAAAAATAATCATAAGATTCAACAATACTTCTTACTTTATATTAACTATCTTTATAACCTAAGACAAACATTTAAAACACGGGATGAGAATTAAAATATCTATAGAGGAAATTAAATAAGGAATGAAAATATTAGTCCATGTATACTTTAACCATTTTAAATATTTTCAAAATGTTATACTTTACACCTGTAATACAAAATTTATGTATCATAGCTCATGAATTCATAAGCTTCTTATAAATCACCATATAGATAATAAGTCATTATCAAAAAAAATTGAATCCATATTATTCGTGAATATTATATTTCACAGTTACAAAGGGAGTAACATTCAAGGTCACGTTTGGAATACCGACCGAGGAATATTCTCTAAATTTATTAGGAGAAACGCAACTATTTAACACAGTCTCACTACCCAATGAATTAGAGATATATCAATAGAACACAATATTTTAGTTTATCAATGTATGAAACTAGTTTTTTCTATAAAAGACTTTGGAATATTCTTGATGTTATTCCAGAGAAACGCCTTCAAACGGCGTGCGATTCCAAGCCCCAGTGTTGCCGGAATTGAATTTTCTGTGCATTCACACTGGGCACGCCAAATAAATGGGATAAATCCTAAATGGTATTTTGAATCAGAGATCCAAGTGTATGGATGTGTCTGAAATGGGGTGTTTACCCTAGGAATGACATAAAGCATGTCAGCACTGGACATTGGGACCCCTCGCCTGTTACCTGAACATTAAACGGATAAATAAAATAATTTATTTATTCGTTTAATGGTTAAACACAAGTATCTATTAAACAGTAGGTCATATTGGAAAATCAAGGGCAATGTTGAGTCCGAAGCGTTCCGTTTACCCTAGGGGGGATTATGTTTTGTGGGCACGACCCTTCTGTAGAAAATGGTCACAGGGGCGTTTTCGTAATTTAGCGGCTTCAGATGTTAAATTTATTATCTTTTGAATGGAGTCTTAGATTAAAATTATGAGACTGCTGTTGTACTCAAGAGATGGTTTTTTCCCTAGGGGAGGGTTAATCTTTACCGCCATAGAGGTTTCAGATGTGGGTTAATTTGGAGGTTAAATTAATTAAAACTTTTTAATTAATATTTTTTTCTATTTAAACCTAATTCACCCCTACCTCTCTTTTGTTTGCATCCCCTCGCGAAGACCTATTATCTCCTTTCATCCTCCTCCTCCTCTTATCAATATGGGAGCGGCGATGGCAAGGCGCGTAACGTGCGGCGAAGCAACGGGCTACGCCCAATGAGGTAGGAGGTTACGTTTGTGTTTTTAATTCCTCATTTACCTTTGTACTCATTTTCTAGCATAGATTTACTATTGAATTTTAAATAAAATCCCATGTATGCTTATTAATTCTTATGATCTTTATGACGCACCTTTTGGATTTAAAATCCGAGTCTTGAGGCGTCCGCAGTGGTCCGGTGAAGAATGCGGGGTTTGGTGTTTTTCTGGAGGTTCTGCGGTGGTCTGGCGGGCTTCCGATGATCCGGGACGACGAAAGGAGGTGGCGGCACCAAGGGTGAGTCGGGAGGGTGGAAGCGGCTAGGCATCATCACGGGCGGGCAGCGGCAGGCAGCAGCTACTGTCGGTTCGAGCGAGCTACAGCGGAGGGGGCTTGGAGGCACCGGGCGTCGACGAGCCGGACTAGGCAGCGGGGTCGTCACCGGGGTGCAACGACGTGGAAATATGGGGTCCTCGTGACTCTGGTTGGCAGACAGGACCCGCACCACACCGGTACACTTGGAGACCGGACCGACCAAGCCGTTCCGGGTGGTTCGGGGCGGTCCGTGCAGTGAACCGTGGACCGCCGGTCCAAGGCATGGGTGGGCCGGCCGAACCGACCCGGCCCACCAATTTTCATCTTAATTTTTTTTAAATGCCCCAAAAATACAAACCAGTGGTCAGATTCGCGTGGCGTCTACAACAACATGTTCCTGGCGTCGCGGCGAACTTTTTGAGATGGTCTCAAAAATTTTTATTTCCGGAGATGAGGGGTTTGGTGGCACGACTCGTGTGCTAAGTAAGTTTGGCGTTTTCTGGGAGTTCTTGTTTTAAGCGGCACAGACACATCTGATTTCCATTTGAAGCGCCATAAGTGGTGATGCGACCATAGCATTGAGCCGAAGCTTTCCAATGTGGTTTGGTTTGTTGAAACAGAAGTTGAGGCAGGGGCCCCACGACCCAACTTTTGAGCTGCGTGCAGCGCTTTACAACTTTTTCATCAGCCGTCCGTTCGGGGCGCGTGAGAAGTTGTTTCTGGGTGTTTTTCTGAGGGCATTTCAATGGTGCAATCCACCCACTTTAATTCCGCATGGTGGTGCGGTCCCCATGATTGTTGTTTGGGAGTTAGCGGTGATTTACAACTTTATCACCGG
Source organism: Viscum album (assembly GCA_963277665.1). NCBI lineage: Eukaryota > Viridiplantae > Streptophyta > Magnoliopsida > Santalales > Viscaceae > Viscum > Viscum album. Next base: position 627,089,351 of record OY728165.1, read on the forward strand.
GTGTCTGTCTTGGACAAGTGAATAGTCCATCTTGTGTACTTTTCGAGAGGATTGCAACGGTGCGACCCATTTGTTGTGATTTGGGACGGGGGTGCGGGTCCCCCGAAGAACCGATCATGCGCGATTTGACGAAATTCATCTTTCTCTTTGGATATCTATTCCTCTCAAGTGAGAAGTCCTTTTGACATGTTTTCCTGGGGGGTATCGCAATGGTGCGATGTGCCCGCCTGTTTTCGGGGCCAAGGCTCGAGACCACATGACGTCGTTCGTGCGTAAGGCAGTGTTGGAGACTTTTCTGTCAGATATCTATTTGAGTCGAGTAAATAGCCTATCTTGCATGTTATTCCATGAGGATTACAACGGTACAATCCATTTGGGGGTGCAGAGCCTCTTCTGAGATCCCATTAAATATGGAAGCAAGTAAGGTGCTCCAGTGGTGGTTCATCCTGCTGTATTTGTAGAGGACCCTTGTCGTGTGATCATGTTCACTCCCGTTTGAGTGGAGTTGTTGTTTGGAGAGATGTGGTTGGTCGTGTCGGGGTCATGGAGGAAGCAGATTGGCGAATTATGTTTTCGCCCTTCGCGTGGACATTGGGTGTCATGTGCATGATAGCCTTTGGGCTAGGGATGTGGTATAACCTGGGAGTATATGAGAATTTTTGGAAGTGCATGATGTAGTATGTGCCTAAGAACGTATGTGCTTGGTTGGGAGATGAGATGGGGCCACACGTCGTGTGGTCCCCATATGTGTGCAGTGTTCTACTTTACGTACCTTGGACCTCTCGCGACATAGAGGGTCCTCTTATTCACGATGGTTTAGAGCAGCAGGGTTGTGTGGTTCCCCCTGGTTTTGTTCTGGAGTTTGGTGGTTGCACGATACCCACTCCGAGTTATGTGGTCCAGTGTTGTACCATCCATAAGGGATGGCCAGAGTAGTTCCGGGTTTACCATCAAGCAGAGATTGGGTAGTGGGTTGCTCATCGACTTCTTACGGTCTACCCTCTAACAGAGACTGGGCAGTGGGTCACCCGACGACACTCTTAGGGTCTACCCTCCAGCAGAGACAGGGTTGTGGGTCACCCGAAGACACTCTTAGGGTCTACCCTCCAGCAGAGACTGGGTAGTGGGTTACCCGACAACATTCTTAGGGTATTCCCTCCAGTAGAGATTGGGTAGTGGTTCACCTGACGTCACTCTTAGTGTATACCCTCCAGCAGAGATTGGGCAGTGGGTCACCCAACGACTCTCGAGGGTCTACCCTCCAGTGGGGCTGGGCAGTGGGTCACACGTCATCTTGTTCTAGGTCTACCCTTCAGCAGTGCTGGGTAGTGGGTCGCCTGATGATGTATTAGGGTTTACCCTCTAGTAGGGTTGGTTAGTGGGTCACCCAATATCTTATTATGAATTACCCGTTTGCAGGGTTGGGTAGTGGGTCACTCATTGGCATTTTAGACGCAGTCTTTTCTACTAGGCTAGTATGTGGCTTTACTCCGTGACTATCGTAGTGGGACCCTTGTTTGTATGGGTCAGTTATGTGACAACTTTCACTTAAAGAGACCTATCGTATGTGGGTCAGTGACAAGGTGTGGTTTGACGTTCCCATAGAACTCTCAAGTACGAGGGGCGCCCAATGAAGATAGTGTCAAGGTGTGGTGATTTGAGCCCCTTGACTTGAAGTTCAAGGAAGACATGTGTGATGATGGGCATCGATGGTGTTTACTTCTGGGACTGTTGGTGACTCACTTTCTTGGGCTGAGCTACGGGATAAAGATCCCCTTACGACCTAGTTCGGGATTCTTGTTGAGAATATGGATATGTATATACCTTATACCAGTACCCACCACATGTACTTGGTTACTCTCCCTTCAAGAGAGGCGAAGACACGCAGGGTATGACATGTGCTTTCCGTGTCTAGCTTCTTGTGGTTGGACGAGTCTACTCTCCTGCTATAGGTAGCGAAGACTCGACGATAAGTTCATCTTGTCACCGTTTCCAGCTCCTTGTGTCTGGATGAGTCTACTTTCTTCCTCTTCTTGGGTTGAGTGGTACTCTTTACTGCACAATCTTTGTTGTACTCCTTTACTTTTCCCTATTCTATCTACTGATCACCTACTAAGTACCTTCTTTGTTGCTCCCTCGTGCCTTCGGGGCATCCTATTGAGTATTTTTATACTCAACCCTACTTGGGCTTTTCCCGCACTTGGTGTTCCCATGAAAATAACGGACAGGTTGGTCATGACTTCAGTGGATCTTAGGATTTTGATATCTTGGACCACATGTGGTGGCCGTAGTCAGGTTCTAGCTGTGGAACCCTCCCAGTTGTTTACATTTATTTACCTTTTGCTGAGTTGTCGCACGTTTCTGGTTGGGTGGGTGTTTTTCCCCTTTTCTTTTTATTTTAACTTAAGAACATTATTTGTTCTGTTTAGAGGTTGATTCACTTGGTGGTTTATTTATAGCAGTTAGTTATTTACTTTCCTTTTACTATGCACTTTTTCATTGAGTGTGTTGCGTCTGTATACAGGTACTCAGGAAAAGGCCGCCCCGAGTTGTTTAGCCTTTGACACTTGTCGCCAGCCCCTGGCCTATGGAGGTGGGCTGGGGGTAGTTGCGGCTTGAGCTCGGGTAGTGTTGGGTCATGATAAAGTGGTATCAAAGGTGGTATGTTCCTTGGGACATTTTTTAGATGTCCCTAAAAAAGAACTGGTTGGGATTTAGGGAAACCGTGTCAACCTGTCTCAAGAGTAGCTCTTAGGCCTGAGAGTCCAGTGATGGTGCGGCAGCCAACGTATCAATTCACCAGGACCCTGATAACCTGCATGTCGACTCGGCATGCTGAGACACTTGTAGCAGGGAAAATTGGTTTGTGAATCACAAAGGATTGAGTCTTGACTGTCCTTCTTGAGTCAGCTCACAATCATTGTTTTTGTTGTGATATACATATATGCTCATCTTATCATGACACTCTTTTATAATATTTAGGATGTATCTGCGAAGACAGTCACCCAAGATACCAGCTTTGGTTCGTGAAGACGACCCTGTGAGCTACAAGTCCACAGTCTAGGACCCATAATGCGAGACCCTTTCTCCGGGTGGGCCGGTAGTAGCATCCCCACCTGGTGAGTAGCAGACAACTTCATCAGAGAAAACTGATCTTGAGAGCCGGTTGAGCACGCTCTGTGAGTTCCAGCAATAGAGACCGACGTGGTTCAGTGGTGAGACAGACCCTCAAGTAGCAGAGGATTAGCTAGAGACAGTGGTTTGCCTTTTTAGAATTGTGCAGACGCCGACAGATCTTATGGTGGCTTTGGCTGCCAACCATTTCCACGGAGCATTTTGGCGTTGGTGGAGTCTGGTGACTCAGTTTCTTGACGAGTCATCGCTTTCATGGGGCGAGTTTCTATTTTTGTTTCATGAAGAGTTTTTCCCCTCCTGCTTATGCTCTGTTCGGATTCAAGAGCTCCTGTAGTTTCAGCAAGGAAGGATGACGGTGGCTGAGTACGCGGCTAGTTTTGCAGACCATGCACACTTTTACCCGGACTTGGTCCACGACGACATCTTCCGAGCATGGAAGTTTGAGTATGGTCTCCGCAGAGGGATTCATGCTGGAATAGTACCCTTGGGAATTTCCACATATGTCGGGGGGCTAGAGCAGGCGCTAGTGACAGAGAGCGTCCATGTTCATTTGCTCGCATATATATGATATATTGTTATTTTATGGTTGTTTTGTTTAAAGAATTAAAATTAATTGAATAATGTTATATATCACCTTACATAAAAATGGGAAACATGTGGTCACCTCATTTCCATTTCATTATGGGAGATAGGTACTTAGCCTATGTGTACTATGTTTTTAAAAGTTTCATAGCTTATAAATATTTTATTTGAATATTTTGTTGTAATAATTGAGTTATGTAATGATTTAAGTCCTTAAAAGTTTCACAAATTATTATGTTATACAACATACCTCAGTTATGTTCTCAAGGATCATGTGTATTGGATCGTATTTCTACACATATATAACTCGTGTAATATGTTATTATGAATTAATTATTCTATAAATAATTTTTTATGATAATTATTTTATACCCTATGTTTCCCATATTTTTTAATAATCTCATTGAATTTTTATCCTACCCATAATATCATTTAATAATCAATTTTAATCATTAATTGATGTCCATATTTTATACACTTATAGAGCTATTGAGAACAATATATCATATGTTTCCATTATATTGGTTATGATGAAGACTACTATATATGATCCATCAAAAAATGGTACCATGTTATAAGGATATTTGGGGGAGATGTTGAAATTTTTTAAAATTTGTTTTTTATGTCTATAAAAACCAAAAACACTAAAATCATAGGTTGTGAAGTTTGATATAAATTTATAGGTAGAAAATATTAATATGTAAAGATGTAATATATATGTATGAATTGACATTGTATTCATAATGAATACCAAGGTAATATAGTTTATATATATATATAGAAAATTCATATAATATTGTTTTATATTATATAATATACAGGATTTACTCCCCCAAATTATTATACATTATGCTGTAAGATATTGAATTTTCCAAAAGGTATGTTTTCTTTATTTTTTCAGTATATTTCTTTTATTTTGGTCAAATAATTGTTCCCCAATTTCATGACATGGTTTTAGGGTTGTTCGGGGGTTTGGGGAATGAAAGAGGAGGATTAAGGAGTTATTTTCCCCTATTGAATGGTTTGTGCATGGTAAGTGATAACCATATAGACTATCCTAGGTTACCATGCCTCCTTGGATGGAGGATTTTTCATGGTTAACACATGGTTAATCTAACCATTTTAAATTTCTAATAAACCATGTGAAAGAGGGATTTTGGGATAATGGTTCTCGCATTGTTTGCATACGGTTTGAAAAAACATTAGGGTAAACTATAAAACCCAGAAAATTTGAGAAGCTTACAAAATTACCTATTCTGTATTTTAAATCCCAACATGAAAGTTTCTTCCATTCTTCCCCTCTCAGCCCTATTGACAATCCATGACCTCCAATAGCTTCCAATGATCAATCTATATAGTTTTTAGGCTGTTTTAGACACCGTTGGTTGCGAATCAATGCTCTGGGTAAGAATAATCCTCTCATTACTTATCTTTTCCGGATTAGGGATTGTATTTTAGGAGATATTCTTGAAGATCTAGAACCCTATTTTTCCAGTGAGATATAGTTTGAGGCTTAAATGGTTTCTGAAATGGAATCTGAGGATTTTATTGAGAGGGTATTCATCAACAGATTCAAGGTATGTGGTATACAAGATATATCTCATAGCTTCATTTGAGGTTTTGGCTTGTTGTGTTTGTTTCATGGTTACCCCTTACTTTAATTTTTATCCAATTTATGATATTTTGTAAAAAGGAATGTATAAATAATGAATGGATACCTGAATGGTTCTCGCGGGATGCATTGAGTATGATTTGACCTTCGTAGGGCCATCCTAGGGTGTTTCAATGGCTTCAGGACATAGAAGATATCTATGTAGGTGCAAGGCTGTTAGATAATAATGGAGCAACCTTGATAAGCATGTTTTTATGTTTAATGGATGATCAGGTGGATTATTGGTAATGTGTCAATTTTTTGGAATTCTTTAAGGGGTTTTATTACATGACATAGGAATGTGTAAAATTGGGCTAATTGAGATTGTGTAAAATGAGTTATGAATTATTTTGAAATCCCTGTGAGGGTTAGTATATTTGAAATGATGAACATGTTATATTAGCGTTGGCCTAGTAATTTAGGAACATATAAATGGGTCACATAATACAATTGATGATGATGTTTAATTGGTAAAACATGTGAATTATTGGGAATACTTAATGGGTTTAATGTAATAAAGTGATTGTGCTATGTGATATGAGAATTGTAGCTGAATTTCTTAAGTAGGACAAATACTTGTGAAATAATAAATGGGATAAACGGGATAATGTATTGTAATTTATGAACATTGGAAAATGAAAGAGACATGTGAATATACTTTATGGGTTATGGTAGTGTGGTAACTCCCGTATTGAACATTATGGAATGTGTTCCCTATTGTATTTATTTTTTTTGGTTGTGATGTGGTAGTTTGTGATGAATGGATTTGGGATATTGGATTGATGCTCCACTCTCTATTGCACTATGGTTTTTTGGGGGAAGGACCGACCCTCTTCAACCCAAGGTTATTAACATGGCATTCCAAATCAAGGTTCGGATAGTGGTACATGGAGTTCCGAGTCCCGATTGGATTCATGTACTAATGATCCATGTTTTACAACTTATTACCTAGTAGTAGGGAAGGCCGAACATGGTATATCAGATCTCAGTTGAACACTTGGAATGAAAATCCTTATGTGTCGACTAGTGACCATTAGGAAATATAGTTATGATTTTGAATAGATGCCTAATGACTCAATGGTTATATTTGACAAAACTACCTAGACTGAGGCTCCAACATAAGTGAGATATTCTTATTGTGAAGTTTTATCCCTGGTGATATAGGTACATTATTTATTCCCTTATAAATATTTTTTGTTTTTCATAGACCCATGTTAGATGGGGTATATGCCAAACCCGTGGAATACCTAATAGAAATGGATTAATTGTATATTGTATCAAATGGATGTTGATTCATCCTTCTATTTACCTTATCATTTAATCCATATTTATATGCCCAATCTACTGGACTATATATTTTATAGACACTATATGTGGTGGGCTACGGAGTTGTACTCATACCCTTCTTGGTTCTCCATAGCGTACCTGAGAATATTTCATTATTGTAGGTTCATAAATGGGTGAGGGTCAATGCTGGAGAATTGGGATAGGATTTGGATGTTTTTGGATGATGTTTCCAACACAGAGTCAAGAGAATTTCTATATACCTGCCATTTTATTTTTTTTGGTCTCCCTACACTTGTGTCACTACTTGTATGGCATGTCATTGTTATATTTTATTTGTTTTTGTACCATATTAGTTAAATTCTTGGTTATGCATTTTCATGAGTTGTTTTAGAATAATTAAACTATTTATATTCTGTTCTATTTGTGGATTACTATGATAAAGAGGTTATAGTCTCCCCACATCACTCGTTTGACCTTTATTTCTAGTCGTTAAGGTTTGGTGTACGTGGAGACACGCTTGTGGTTATGTGATGACTTGGCTTGGGGAATCCGTTTAGTGTAACCTGGGTCTGGGAAGTTAAAAAGTGGTTTTAGATGATTTACTTTCTCTCTCTATTGTATTAATATTTAGGGATGGTATATTGGAGGCTAGGAAGTGTCATAGTATGGTAATAAGCACATTCATTGGATTATCTAACCCATGTACGGGGGGAAACCCAAGTAATATAGTGTGGGAATTGTTGTTTTTCTCTGTGTGTCGTTAAAGTTAAATGTTATTTCACCATTGAGTGATATAGATCTCATGAGATTTGATTGATTTTTGATATTTTTTCCATGTTTTTAATAACATGAGGTTTTGTATTCATGTATCATTTTATACACATAAGGTTATAAGTGGCATGTATCATGATTGGCACACAAAGGATGCGTATGTGGGGAATTTATAGAAGAATCCATTTTTTCTTGGGAAAATTCAATGGAAATTAATGTCTAATTTTGTTAATGCTAGTGGGACAATGAAAAGAAAGTAATTTTATCCTTAATGAATACTATGTATAAACATTATGAAAAAGTGGAAATATTTGTTTGGGGTAAATAGTTAAAATTGATTGGTGTATAAAAGATAAATATATCTTTATGTGACGGTTAAATAGTCAATGAATTTTTCCTAATGAGACGTTTAAATGAGTTAAAATGATTTCAATGACATGTTTTGAGATGAGAAATGTTCTTAAGATAAAATTTTCATGATTTAGAAGAGGAAATGGTTTAATGAGATGTTCGATGAATGATTTCTGAATAATTATTTTGATTTTCCCTATGATGAACATGACCTATCGTAAGAAGGGATGCGGGTAGTGGTAGAGATGTGAAAAGATCCATTAGAATAGTGTATGTGTATTGGGTTATGTTTGAAGTGGATTTCATTTTTTAATATGTTTAGAGCCCACTGGAATTTCCATGATAAATTTTTTGATGAAATTTTTTGAGGAATATGAATTCATGTAAGTCGGAATATTGAAAATTTGGTTATCTGGAATGTGCTAAAGCAGGACCCTTGGGTGCTCCTCATAGTGTCTTTAGTTAGGTGGTGAACTCTAGGTCTTATGGTGATGTTTTTAATGTTAAAGTAGAAATCCTTATGGGTTGTAATTTCCTGGGTGCCATGGTAGACATAATAATAAGTGTTTTGGTTTTGGTGTCATTTGAGAATTGTGTTGTTGTGTGTATGCTAACCCATGTGAGTTTACAGCTTGAGAGTTGTATCTCGGACCACAGATCAGGTTTTAGATCATGGTGTTGATGTGTTTGAATGATTACCTTTTGTATGGTACCTAGATAAAACAGTCTCTATGTGTGTTAGGTTCACTGTGTTCCTAAATGTTGGTGGGAGTGATGATCACAACCATTGATTCCTTCGTAGCTCAATATGTGAGTGAATCAATGGATTTTTTTTATCGTGACTCCATTTTATGGAACCAGTATAAATCGACTTTTTAGGTGACCTATAAAGGGGTAAGATGCTGTTACTAGTGCTCTTGGGTGTGTTTCATATGGGCAGATGTTAGACCTTGACATTGGGATGTGGAATTTGTCATCTAGTGTGGGTTAACATAGAGGGTTAAGTTGGATGGTCTATGATTTGGTGATTTATTTTCAGTTATGGCGATCTGTTAACATCTTTAGGTAAATCAAGTGTGACTTCAGGGAAGGATATCCTAGTGACGAGGATTCTTTATAATAGGTTTCTTGGGGAATCTTTTAAAGTCAGAATCGTTGCTTATGAGTACCTTTATGATTTGAAGAATGAAATTACATGGATGTATGAATTGTCAGTTTATATTAAGGTTAATTGAGACCTCGATGTTATTTTTAGGTGAAATGTACAAGGATGACTGAATCATGGAAAGATTTCCTTGTTGGAAGACGACATAGAAGGTTTGGGTTGTCACATATATGAGCTTTAAATATGAATGGTTTTTTTTGGTCGAGACATTTAGAATTCTGTGGGATGATTAGGTTGACTATCCCAACGGTATGGTTAGGAGTGTAAATAGGCATTAGGGTTTGTCAGGTGATGGTTGGCTTATAGGGACTAATGTGGATTTGATAATGTTCAATGGATGTGAAACCATGAGTGTTTCATGTGGTCAAGATGTGAGCATGTGCTGATAAACTACAGTTTCAAATGGGATAACAATTTTATGTTCTCTATGAAGCCGATGTAGGAATCATGGTCATGGAGAAACCATTTTTTAACTAGCAGGGTGTATCCTAGTGCTTAGTTTTTAACTATTAGGGACACACTAAGATAAATTGTTGTAGTTTAGTGGAAGAAGTACCTCAGTAAACATGGGTTCATGACTACTTCACAGGTGGTCATGGGGTGGTGGTGAATCTCAGCTGGCCATCACACTTGTTCTTTGGTGGTTGATTGATGACCAGAGGTGTGTAGTATGGAATCCTAATATCCTCAGCAGATCATGGTGTTCCATTATGGGAGGTGATATAAAAAATAGGTAAGTTGGTGGGTTTTCACTTCGACAACTTCTTAGCATACCTCTGGTAGTGATGATAATGCCCAACATCAGGACATCGTCTAAGGTACATTGAAAAGATCTGGCTTTATACTAAGAGAATAAAAGTTTTTTTGGTTTCATGTGGGACATCATGGATTTTAAGCTCATGGGAGCAGTATATGTGGAACTAGATAATGGGATGTACACACTCGATGGTTTTGGGGGAGGTCCTTAGATTGGACCGAGTGTTGTCGAATGCAGTGGATGTCATTCGTGGTGGCTAGGAACGGGCCTTAGGTGACGTTTTTCATCTAGTTCCGAAAAAATTAAGATAATCATGTCTATGTTTTGGGGTTTTTATTTTTATTTAGAGTTATCCATGGTGGTTGAAAACCCCCCATATAGAGTAATGACAATGACACTACTATGGTGGGGAGAAAAAAGTCTGTTCTTTATGAGGAGAAGTGAATGATGGGATGATGTAGGGACACTAATATGTTAATGAGAAACCTGTGAGGCGAATTCTAGATCACAAATAAAGGCTATTGGGCCTTGATTATTGGGTTTGATTGAGACAATCATTCAATTTGGGATCAGGGTGGTTCCAATGAAACTTGAGATTCTCGTGTCTGGTCATCATAAGGCATGGTGAGACGTTATAGTAGTTTATGGGCAGAAAATTTGGGTTTTATAACTCCATTAAAAATAGTATGTAAACTCGGGTAAGAGTATCCTAGTGGTATTGTAACACCTTGATGATCTAAGGTGCCATGTCCTTGTGGTTTAGTGTCATGGAAATAGTGAAGCTTAGAGTTCCATGATGATTCAACTGGGAAAACGTGACTCGACTCTAAGCAAGGGATTAATGTGAAAGTTGTTAAATCACCCATGGTGGATGATTTGGGAGGAGAATTGTGTTTCAAATTTTAGAATGGGATTGAGTGAGAACATATCCTCCTTTAGATAGTGTATCAATGGTGGGGGAGCTAGTTTTGGGAGTGTTTTTTTGGGGATGGTGGAGAAAAATGAGGGATTGGAGGCCATAGTGATGTGATGATGGTATTATACCAGAAGTCCATGAATGATCTCGGTGGGTGTGTCGCGTATGATTTGAATGTTGATTTGGGATTCTGGTTGTCATGCATTGAGATTTTAGGTACCAAGTAACCAAATAAGGTGGGGAAACACATAGTGGATAAATGGTTGGATGAAAATGTGGTCAGAGATTTGGGTTGGAGGGACTTGAGTGGTAATTATTCGGGTGTGTTGTCCTTGGTAGAGATATTTAGTCATGGGTTGATTCATTTGAGTATAAATATGTTTTAGTTTCTCTTGAATATATATTTAAAGAATGGGATCTTTGTGACATGAGTAGTTGATCAATGCACATAAGAAAATTGTATTGGACGGATAATGTATTTTCCTCTAGGTTTTACCTATTGGTTCCACCTTGATGATATAAACCAATTTGTGATGTTTACATGTGTTTTGGGTTAGGAATCATTTCCTAAGTTTCACTACAAATTTCTAGAGGTTGGGTGTAGTAAAATTTGATGCGTACTTGAGGAGTATTATGTTTTTATTGTGGATTATGGTGAGGGAGTCTTGTAGGTCATGATCTTTGCATGATTTGAGTTTGTGGTAGAATTGTAATGTTAAATGATGAATTTGGGAAATGGGAATGGATAGGCAGGGCATTGGGGCAAGGACTCTTGTTATGGAAGATCAATGATACATGGGAAGTGTGGCTTGAGGACGATCCATTCGAAGGTGGGGAGGTTGTAAGATCTAGGATTATTAATAAGGTGTTTTTTTGTTAATTTTTTCATTCCTATAACTTTCTTTTCCTCAAATAATTGTTCCCCATGTTCATGATATGGTTTTGGGTGTTCCGGGGGTTCGGGACATGAAAAATGAGGAAAAAGTGTTTTTTGGGCATGTTGTGCGATTTGTGCATGGTTAGTGAAAACCATAGAGATCATCCAAGGTAATTGTGCATCATTAGATATAGGATTTCACATGGTTATTGCACGGTTAAGCTAACTTTGTAGAATTCTCGGGAAACCAGGTGAAATGTGGGTTTTAGGATAGTGGCTCTCGCATGGTTTGTTGAATGTTTGTAAAACCATGTAGGTAAACTGTACAGCCCCAAAACGTTGAGAAATTTACAAAATTTTCAAACCAAGATTTGAAACCCCAACTCAAGATTTGAAACCTTTCTTCCCCTCTTCACCCTAGTGATGAACCAGTAACTCAAAGAACTTCCAATGATAGATCTTTCACATTTCTAGGTCGTTTTTGATGCCTTTGGTTGCAAATCGAAGATTTGTGTATGTATAATCCTCTCATTCCACCTCTTTTTTGAATTAGGGTTTGTATTTTGGGTTATCTCCTTCCAAATATCTAAAAACCTCTTTTTTGGTGACATTTGGGATGAGGAAATAAGGTTTGGTTGAATTGGAAAATTAGTTTTTAATGGAGAGGGAATTCTTCAATAGATTCAAGGTAGGTGGTCTACAAGTTACATCTCATAGTTTCATTAAATATTTTTTAATGTTTGGGTTAATTTATTGGTTAACCCTTGTTGTGATTTTGGTCTTATTGATGGTGTTTTTTAAAAATGAATGTATAAATAATGAATCGAAGCCCTGATGGTCCCCAAGGGATACATTGAGAGTGATTCAACATTCTTAGGGTCGCCTTAGGGGTGTGTCGATACCTTCCCGACATAGTAGCTAGCTATGTATGTTCCAGGTCATTAGATGGTAATGTAGAGCCCTTGATAATCATGTTTCTATGATTAATTGAAGTGAAACTATATTATTGGTAATGTTTCTACATTAGTGAATTCCATAATGGGTGGTTTGGAATGACATAAGAATTGTTCAATTTGGGATAATTGAGATTGAGTCAAATAAGTTATGAATTATGTTGAAATTCCTCTGAGGGTTAGAATACATGAAATGATAACCCTGTTATATTGAAGATGTCTTGTGAATTGAAGAACACAGTAATGGGTAACATAAGAGAATTGATGAATATGATGATGAATGGGTAATTACATTGTATTTATGAGGTATACCTAATGGTTTGAATGTAATAAAGTGGTTGTGATCTATGATATAAGAATAGTACCAGAATTAAATAATTGGGAAAAATAATTTTGAAATGTTAAGTGGGAAAATGAGATAATGTATGGTAATTGAAGAAAATTTGAAAATGAATAAGACTTGCGGATATACATGATTGGTTATAGTAATGTGGTAATTCCTTTGTTGATAGTTATGGAATGTAATCCCTTTTGTATTGATTGTGTTTGGTTGTGATGTGGTAGTGTGTGATGAATAGATTTTTGATTTTGGACTGATGCTCCACTCCACTGGGAATTGTGGTTTTTAGGGGATGTACGGGAACTCTTAAACCCTAGGGTATGTGAATGGAATTCCATATCGAGGATGGGTGTGTCAGACATGGTGTCATGAATCCCGATTGGTTTCATGGACTGATTCTCAATTTTTTATGAATTATGACCTAGTGGTTCAGATAGCTGAACATGGCGTATCGGATCCTGATTGGACACTATGACTACCGCTCCATGTGTGTTGACTAATGACCATTATGAAATATAATAATGATTTCATATTGATTCCTAATGCCTTAATGGATACATTTGACAAAACTACCTGGAATGAGGGTCTAAGTTAAGTGCTATCTTTTGATTATGAAGTGTATTTTCTAGTGAGATAGGTAATTTATTTATTCCCCTATGAAAAGTGATTATTTTTTCTTATACACATCTAATATATGGTATATTCTTAACTTGTGGAAAACCTAATATAAATGGATTGTGTGTATCTGGTATCTAATTAAAAATGAGTCATCCTTCTGTTTACCTTATCATTTACTCCGTATTATCATGTACTATCTTTTGGGTTCAATATTTTGTAGATACCATTGGTTGGGGCCTACTATGCTGCACTCACACCCTGCTCTGTCATTCATTGGGTACTCGAGCATATTTCATTTTTGTTGGTTTATATATGGGAGAGGGTAGGTTCAAGGGAATTGAATCAGGGTTGGGATGTTTGTGGATGAAGTTCTTGACACGAAGTCTAGACCATTTAGGTATTTCCACTATTTTCATTCTTTTGGGATCCCTACACATGTGGAACTACTAGTATGGAATGAAATGGTAATATTACATTTTGGGTTTTTACCCTATTATGGGGATGCTTGGTTATGCATGTTCATTAATTTTTTCATAGTGTTTTCACTATTTATATTATGTTTTGTTGTGGCTTACTGTAGTAATGGGGGTATGGTCTCCCCACATCACTCATTACACCCTCACTACTATTCAGAAGCCCTCGGCATATGGGGAGGCACATTTGAGGCCTTGTGATTACCTTTATCGGGGCATTGTTTTAGTGGCACTCGGGTTGGGGATGTATCATGTGCTTTCCCAACATTCAAAATAATTTCACAATTAAAAAAATTAAGGAAATTTAATATTATCTCAATTTATGAGCTTCATCCTAATATTGAAATAGCTAGAAAGTATATTATATTAACAAATAAAAAATATATTAATTAAGGAATTATTTTTCAACATCTAAAACAATTTATATCCCATTCTAATAATGTGGTAGCCATATAATTCATAGACCTTCAACTCCCCACATTGAATTATTCTTCCAATTGTAAAGATCATAGTGTTAATTGTTTATTCAAATATAATGAATGTTGTGATGTTTCTATATTAAATGTTTCTAATAAGATATTTTATATAATTAATGTGTCCCTAAAAAAGGATGTTATTTACACAATTTTCCAAATAAATATTCATTTTCATAATTCACTAAGGGAGTTTGGGGTGATTTATTCTTGGAAATAAAAATATCCATACATTCAAGAGTATTTAATTTATCCACATAATGTAAAATGAAAACATTTTTTTTCATAATTGATATTTTTTGGGTCTCTGTAACACATTCATATAAAAATTCACTAGAAGATTAAGACTAGATAAATTCTTCATTTAAATTTTAAACTTTCTTCACAGAATTTCAAATTTTTGTTAAATGCACTTAAAACGCCATTTTCTATTGGGAATTATTAATTGGAATCAGAAATTTGAGTCATACTTATCTAAATAAAAGTGAATAATATATTATTTATCAAAGAATAATTAGGAACATCTGTGCTAGTGAACTTGGGTAATTATATGACCATGGCCTTCAATGTCATGAGAAATTAGGTACAACTAAAAAATATTAATATTTTTTTCTATATAAGTCTAACATGGTTAGCATAAATATACCTTGTCTAAAATCCACATACCCACTAGAGTATGTCCACATAGATATTTTGGGTCCATCAATAAATGTATATTTTAATGAAAGATCATATATTGGAAATTTATTTATGAATTAACGAAGAATTTATGGAATTATATTCTATGGAATAAGTCTACCATTAAAGATATTTTGTCGAACTATAAATACTTATGAAACAAATTATCTGTAATGAAACATAAATATTCGATATATAGTAATTTATTAGAGTATTTATTTTATATTTTACCTAAATTTTTGAGTTTTAGGTGATTTATATGAACCATACTCGAACTGATTCTCCAAGAATTGGTTGGAAGAACAGATGAAGTGAAACATTATTTAGTATTATTGTGGAATTTTGGAATGTGTTGGCCCTACCATGTCATTTCCATCTATGGATTCCACTAAAATAGTCATTCTATCCAATTAGTTCTAATCTTAAACTAATCAATATGATGCCTGAGAATAGCTATACAAAAATAACCTCCATTCTTTTTAAGACCTACGTTATTTTTGAATCATTTTTTATAGACATGGAAAAAATGAAAAACATAAACCATAAACCATTGAATGAATATTTATAGGATATTTTAATGGAATAAAATGGTATTAAATCTCTGTCAAAAAAAGATAGAATTTAAATTTTTTTCATTAACCGGGATTCGGTGTTCCATTGCACAACAACAACCATTCCAAACCCACCTATTGTGGAATTTTATAAGTATCCCCAGAAAAGATATGTTGTGTTTGATTCACTAGTCAAATTAGAGTCTCTTATTGTAGATTATCAACCAGAACATTAACCCTAGTATTATTTTGACATTGATTCTAATACGGGAAAATATAATAATCATCTCAATAATCTCTATGACTTCTAACACATTATGTATAGAAAAACAAGATTTTGTATACGTCCTAATATTCATCGTAATGATATGGATTGTTTTATATTTGTATATCTTAGGATCAAGTATTGGATGATCCTTAATACTTTAAATAGGAAATTTATATAAGATATTATAGTGGTTAGATTACTAAAAATAATAATGAGATAAATTACAAGTATAAGGTTCACACATGGTTAATTTTAAACAATCCACCCACTACCAAGGTCATATAAAAATAATAGATATTTAAAATGAAAGACCATAATAGTAATTAAATTAAAATTAAATATTAATCCATATTGTTTTCCATGTGTCTCGTTTGATGAGAATTAATTATGTAGATTATAATATTCACTATTATGGTTATAAATTCTATTATTAGATATCTTCTTTTTTTCTTCTTATAATTTACTTCACATTGAATAACATTATGATAAAAATCATTCATTCATGTTGATCTTGAAGAAATTTTTAACCTAAGTTCCTTTTAATAATGTTCAAACTGATTCAAATAAAAATAATACTATTTATATAAAAATTAAATTAATGACCTAGACTAGGACTCTGGCCTATATTATAAATAGATTTTTATATAATAATTAAAAATAGTTGTCTTAGTATGTTTGATGAATTTTTTACATCAATATGATCCTAAATACAAGAACTAATTACTCATTTGGTTTGATGAAATGATTATTATTTTTAGTATGATGAAATTAATCACCACTATCAAAATGAAATTTACAATAGTAAATTAAATGAATTAAATATATTGTTCCAAGCTATTTTTTCTTTTTCATATTATGTTCGATATTGAATACTAACATCATTACCATTAATAATTGGAATGTGATCAAAAATGAATAAATTTTATCTCCATGGATAATTATAGACTCTAGTTTTCAACTTAGGAAACATTAAAGTTTATAACTATATAAGTATTCAACAATTACGTTAGATGAACTGTTTATGTGTAAAATATATCATACTATTGTTTTTGGAAATAAAATGTATTTTATAATATGAACTCAACCTGTTGATTTCTTTTTTTTCATTGTCCGAGTAGGTTTTTGGTTAATTTGGGAAAGGATCATTTTCATTTACATAAGGGGTTTTGGATGAATGTTCCATCTACAACATCCCTAATTTATGTATGAATATTATTTCACTATGTTTAATGTTTTATTTTCTTAATGAATACAAATATAACTAAAATTATTTCATACAAGACATTAATCAAAGTAAAAAAAATCTTTATTGAATAATAATTTTTTATTACAAACATGTAATTGATATGAAGTATTTCATACGAGGTATTAAAATA
Organism: Viscum album; assembly: GCA_963277665.1. NCBI lineage: Eukaryota > Viridiplantae > Streptophyta > Magnoliopsida > Santalales > Viscaceae > Viscum > Viscum album. The sequence goes on from OY728165.1 coordinate 627,106,573, forward strand.
GTGTATGTGTGATTGCATCTTAGAAAATAATAGATAATATAATGGCATAATAAGTTGAAAATAAAAAACTATGAAAACATATGGATCTTATTCACCCATGATAATAAATATTACAATGACCATAAATACAATAGGAAATTATATAATTATAAGATAATTTGTTTTCAAAAATAATAAATAAATATAATTTGATTTAGTATTATGATTTGTGAAGTTAGAGTGGAATGAATTTATAACGATTAATGAGGCAAATACAGTTGTTTTGTGATCCATATTAAATTATATATAATACTTTATTATAATACTAGTAAACATATTTTGAATATAGAATTATTTTTTTATAGTTTATAATAATAAATATTAATAATATGTAATTAAATATAAATTGTCATTATAATTTTTTTTTTCAAAAATTATTTCTAAAATATAATAATTTTTTTTTAAAATATATTTTATTATGATGAAATAAAGTTTTTTATAAGAATTTATTTTAATGAAAAATAATATTTATAAATAATTTTAAAAAAATTATGGATAAATATAAGTAATTAATTAATTAAGTATTTCATATTATTTATATTATTATGAATCTATAATGAATAATAAGTTAATTATACGTGGCTCGTGAAATATGAATGTTTTATTATATAATATATGTTTTATAATAAAGATCTAATTATTTATTTTCTATATGATTTTTAGTTAATTTTAATATATATATATATATATATAATTTATCTAGCATTCATTTAATGATTAGTAATTAAATAAAATAATAATATATTAACTTAATTTTAAAATTTTAACATATTTGAAATTTTTATTTTGTTTGTGTATAATAAATTGTTGTTATCACTAATAAATACTATGTTAATTATTTTTTAAATATTTAAGAGATTGAAAATTAAAAATCTCCTAATGTTAATTAATTGGACAGGAATATGTAAAAACATATGACTAAAAACACATTTCTCAAAAAATTGATTTCATCGTCATGTTTTTAATGTTTAGAATTATTTTTAATATCCATTATATTCGAATTTAATAAATTAATTAAAAAAATTAAATCATCAATATTTTATAGGTATAATGGGTCACCAAGTTTTTTAGTTATTAATAACAATCATGGTAAATAATTAAAAAATATAAGAGGATATGAAAATTGTAAAAATCATACAGCTTAAATTTTGACAATTAAAATGGTGATAAGCCATTATAAAAGTCCTTTCATTGATATGGTATACAACAAAAAAAATCCCATAAAATTTTACACACCCAACTCTCTAAACTACAATGTGGTTTTATCATTAACCTACTCCTACCATATTTTTCCAAAGAAATATTCCATATTTTCACTTATAATGGGATTACTATTCTACAATCTTCAACCCAAAAATATCATTAATTTATCTATTAAATCCATACCCATTTTCCTTCCTCTAATATATTTTAAAAGAATTATCTACCTTTTTCCACTCAAAGGAGTCCATGGTCCATTATTACATGGGAAGATGTTGTGAGAAGTAGTAATATTTACAATATAATTAGTGAGTTCATATTAATTCCTTCAATTTACATTATCATCAACATGATTCACAATTCTAATTAGCCACTATATTTAAATAATTTAAACAGAATTTTTATTCTATAAAATTTAAAATATAAGTAAAAACTCACTGTTATTACTCATTCATTAGTTATATTTCATTACTTGGGTGGCATGTTCTATGTAGTGGCAGTATGCATAAAATTATACTCTCCATTAGGAAAGGGTTATAGTGGAGAAAGATACTATTGTGGTCGATGAGGGGAAAATGATGGGATGAGGATGTTGTAGTGGATGGGGATAATCTTAGTAAGAATTCAGGGAATCCTCAAATCGATGATGGTGATGTGGGGGTCTAATCATTCGTGAGTCTAAAATAGATTATGTCATGCCCCAACATTTTTAGATCAATCATTTAAATAAAAAACATGTGGTGGTAGCTGGATGATATATGAGTGTTCTTGAAGTTCATATCCTAGTGATTTTGGTCTAATATATCATATTCAATATATATTATCATCTATTTAATGGATCAATCGATGGTGGTCCTTTCAGATGATTTATGATTGGTCCTAAACGGCCATGTGCTAGGAGGGCCTATGGGAATTTTATTAAGGGTCTATAGGCCTACCTATGTATATGTTATATAAATAAAGGACTTCAGGTGTAGAATATCTCTTAGGGGGGATATATCCTACCATTATTTATTTTATTTGGGAGGATTCTCTGCCATTAAGCTGTAATTATACCTTCAATCAACTTAAATATATAAATATTGAATTCCTCTATTGGTTGGTTTTACCTCTTACATGAAGAGTGTTATAAAAATTACATCATGAATAACAAAGGTGTGATAAATATGTATAATGGTATTTAATAACAATTAATATAATATTTTTTCCATATTTATATAATAGAAATATTTATACATATATAATTTCAAAACGTCAACCATTTTAATGAAATAAAGATTTCCAATAAATGCCAATTTTAAATGATCGCTGGTAACCATCACAATAAATTATATAGAATGGACATTACGATTCTAAACTATAAAAAACAATATATTTGAAAACCATTGTGGTTGTGATGAGCACATGAACCTGGATAATGGACCGAATCCTCCCAAATGAAACAATTATTGATCAAATGAGAAAATTAATAAAAAATATTTTTTTAATAATAATTGATTAAAAATTTGTAGATAGAAAATATAACAATAAAATTTAATTGATTTTTAATAAAGATTTTATATATATATTAATAATAAACATAATTTTCTCATACAAGTGGCTAGTGTCTATCGGACTGAGGGTGAATCAATGTTAAGGGTTATTAGTCTAAATTTTTTTCCTTTGATTCATTATTAATATTATTAACAATTGTTTTATCATTGTGTGATTAATATCCCCATTAAAATATTTTAATCACATATATATTTTTTAATTATATCACTAATTCAATTTTATTACTTCATTAAATTCATTTTATTCATTTTATTCATTAATTAAAATTGTTGTAATGGTTTTTCATAGCTCAATTTCTTTTAAATCTCTTAGATTCAATATTTTTTAACTCCATCCTTCAAAATTTAGTACATTCTAGCTTAATATTTTATTATATTTTACATATAATGTTTATGAGGTTTTTTATTTATTTACCTAGTTGGTTCATTCTTAAATGAAAATATATCAAATTTTAATGGTTTCTTTTCCAATCTTAGTTTAAAATTGATATTGTCCATGATAAAATATTTATTAGTGGAAACCAATGTTCTTTATTTATTAAAACCAAAACATTTTATAACATTAATTTATATTTTCATAATTTTAATGAATTAATTTTATATACATAAATGAAAACATAACATATCATTATATTGACTATGATTTTACCTCTAAAAAATTTAAAGGAACAAATTTTTTATATTATTTCCATTAAAAATAATTTTTATTTCATATTCTTTGGTTTTATTTATCAACACTTCTCCATTTTTCATTATTTTCCAATTTTTTTTAATATGATTTTTTATAAATTATGTGATTTTAAAATAATTTTTATAAAATTTCTAGTGTTTTTTAGACACAATATCCATATCAATGGGTCGTATTCATTCTTCCATCAATAGGTTCTTCAATGTATGTAATATTTTTATATCTATTTATTTTATATGATATTTTATTCATATAAGGGGGAAATTTTATTTTAATTTAAAAATAATATTATTTGATTGATTTTTCTCTCTAAAAAAATATTACATTGCTATAAAATATTAAAATTATCTCAATTTTATCTTTCTCATATAAGTACATAATCATTCTTTCCATATACATGTTCAATTCTTATTTTCATATCCAAATACATTTTTTATTATTTATTCTAAGAATATCAATTTATTTCAGAAAATAATAAAACCTTATAACTCATTGATAGATGTATAATTTCTATAAAACATCATAAAAATTATAACCAAGCATTTATTTTAACTTCTATATCCTTCATTCTATAATTAACAAACCAATATTTATTTCACTTAAATTTTCCATTGATAGCTAATATTTTAAAATTGTTTTTCCAAAACTATTCTCTTTCCCTTAGAAAAAATTATTTTAATAAGTTGTATCTATCCTTTCCATTTTATAGAAAGGAAAAAATCCTTCTTAAAACCATTTAAACATTTTAACTCAATTTTCATATATTTCTAAAAAATACATATCAAAAAAGGATTTTTGTTCATTATTACCTAAAAATTTTCTTATGATGTACTTATTTTAGTGGATCTAATTATTTTTATAAACCACCAAATTATTATGTTCATATTATGTAATAAAATTTCAAAATATTAGGACACCTGATGAGATAGATGATCAATTTCATATGGAAAAAATGTTTATGTTTACAATTATATTATTAGTGGGTATTGTATAGATCTATAACAAATTGGTTAATTATTTTAATCTCATGAGATGGAGATGTTTTAAAAAAACATGATATCATTTTATATATTCAAAATTCCTCGGGTGGACCAATATTCATGCTCACAACCTTATCCATGTACCAATTTAGATATCGTCACCATTCTATGTGTAAACCAAATGAGAATTTTAAAACATTATTATTGGTGTGACACCATGTTATTTTATAAGATTAACAATATATTTGATAGAACTTATGACACACAACACCTAGATTAGAAGATAAAATAACACCCTCGGTAATTACTATATATTTAAATAAAAATAAGTTCAATACTTTTGATATCTTGAAATGCACATAAGACATGGTTTCAATAAAACACAACAATCTATTAAAATATAATTATTTAAATATGAACATTATATACTAAACATTAAGATGTCGGTATGAATAATAATTACTAAATTATAAAAAACATTGGATTAAATATGTATTAATTTATTTAATGGTTATATATTTATAATAAATAAAATAAGAATTGTTAGAAAGAGAAATAAATTCTTAATGAAAATATTTATTTTTATTAGAGGTAGATTAGTAACTCTATAAGGACATAAGTTATCATTAATTTTCACCAATTTTTGAAATTTTATTATTAAAACTAAAATTAAATTTTGAACTATAAATTTAAAAATAATCATTGGTTAAATTTTTGTGAATGATCAAAACAGAATAATTTTTTTAGATGTATAATGAAATATACTAAAATTTATTGCCACATTCATTTCATTTATATTTGTCAAAAAGTTATGTTAAATTTTAAATTTTAGTTATATTAAAATAATTTCAATCATATTAAAAATGAAAAAATTTATTCCATTTAAATCAATATAAATTTGAATTTTTAATAAAAAACTTTTATACTTAGGATAATTATATCCCTGGAAAATATTTATTTCTTCTTGTTTGTGGATAAATTTAAAATGGAATTATTCCAATTATGTAAATTGAATTTTTTATAACAGATTTCATCTTTTGAATCAGCATAATTTATATTATTTTGAAATATAAACAAAATTTATTACCATAATTTATAGTGAAAATATTGAAAAATAATTACTACATTAATGCAAAATTGTGTTTATTTGGGGTTAAACTAAGAAGTTACAGGATTAAAATGACCAAAAACAAATCCAAAAAATGGATGGATCAATTTAAAACATATAAAATCTTTAGTTTGATAATTGCGAATCATTATTAATATATATGAGAAAAATAGGGTTATAACATTATCTTTCCAAAAATTCAATATTTGTTTTCTCCTACACATATTAAAGGGCACCCCAAACCTCTCGTATTCATAGTTAATAAACCATTTGGATAATCCAATTCCTTCCCAAAACCCTTATATACATCCATCGAAATATCCTAGAGGAATTAATTTCATTATCAACACCTCTAATGAAGTAATTAGGTATAAACCTATGGAGACTCTCTGAAGAAGCGGTTAAATAATTAAAAATATATATTTTTTATTTCTTCTTCCACCTCCATAATAAAATATTAAATAATAACAATAACATAAAAAATTATGTCTTATATAATGTGATTTTATTTTATTAATGGAATAACATATATCCACCTCCAATTCCCTCAAATGGGAGACAAAACAATCGATCATTTGTATAGAGGATTATCTCCTTGCAAAACGATGTAATTTTTTTCCATACCAAATTAAATATATAGATATAACGATATATTTAACATAATTATATAATATTATTACAATATTATACTTAAGGACTACTTTTACACATATTAAATCATTTACACAAGATATACTTCCAATGTATGAAGTATCATATACAAAAATTGTGAAAACATGTTATTTCAATAGAGCATGGAAAAAATAAAAAATACCATAATGGAAACATGGGGAATTAATTATGAAAAAATTTAACCATTTTTTAAACCATATTATTTTTATCCCTCGCTACTACCTTACAATGGAACCGTCATGACTACCTTACAATGTAACCCTCACGACAACCCTATGGTGTAACCCTCAATGTTATACTTATAGTCACCATATGGTTGACCTGCAACATAAACTTACCAAAATAACTGTAGGTAGATATAGGTCCCAAAAATAATAATAAAAAATTTCAATTAACCATAAAATAAGAATAATTTCATGAAAAAATATTCTTTCAAAATTTTGTATAAATAGAAATATAAAATATGATTTTAAAGAAACTTTTCTGAAAAATAACATTTAGTTGAAGTGAGAGTTGATAAAATGAATGTAATATGTTTATATAATAAAAATAATACAACATAATATAATAAAAATTCGCATAAAAAATAATCAAATTACCATATAATCAATGAAGTGTAACGTTAACCGAAAGAATGGAAACGGGGTTAATAATTCCCTTACCTTAGGTTTGTCTTATATCAAATGTGTTCAACCCTCAAGTATAATGGTTTAAAAACTATTAATAATATACTAATGAAACTACTTAATATTAATAATTACAAATATGTAATTATTATAATAACTTTCAACCCATTTATTAATAATATTTTGTTATTATCATTGTTTCCGGTGCCATTATTTCATGGTTTCCATGGTTGGTTCATTATGGATTTTCTTGTCCAATAGAACATAAACTACAGAAGTGGAATTAAATTGTGTTGACATGTTTCCATAATTATAAATTTTAAAATATATAGTTTTTTAGGATATTAGGATAAATAATTAGACAAAACAGTAATGATAATAAATTCGTTTATTTTGGTTGTTTTTACGACCATCGTGAAATTAAATCATAATATTTAATATCATGTTAAAATAATAGTTCCATAAAATTAAATAAATTATAATATATATAATAAATTATTAATTAGACACATTAATTGTATTATCAACAGCCGTGAAGGTAGTAATGGAAATTGAATACACATCATACATGATGTTGGTAAATCGAAACATCACAGAAGATGTTTTTATTTTTAGAATAAAAAGAAGATAAGAAAAATATAAATGATGAATTTTTATATAAATATTATAAAATTATAGTATATATAATAAACTAGAGTTTTCATTCTACTGTGAGAAGGGTAAATGAATAGAGTATAAGAATATAAAAATAACTGAAAAGAAAATAAAAAAATGAAAGAGGATTTTACCTCTTGAATTATCCTCCTTGAGAACCTTCGTATGGCCCTTAGTTTTGGACCATCGGTGATACCATATGGTCTTGAACATGGTAACCTGGATTTATAATGTAATTCTGAAGAAATTGAATAGGATACATGGCTCTGTGGTTTGGGAAGAAGAGGTGTTGAGGGGTAGTGTTTATAATGTGGGAGATGCGTATTTTTTCATTATTATATTCATTAGTTTATTATTTTGGCTCAAGACTATGAATCGTTTGATAAGTAACAATAATTATATTAAAATAATTAGTGATTTTTAGAGATTTTTGTATTACATCTTACTTAAATCATCTAAGATTAAATAAATAATTTATTTTTTAAATACTGCAAATTATCGTATATTACTATTCAAAAAAATCATGTATTTTAGAAAAAACCCAAAACATTACCACACAAGATTTTTGAGGTGTATAACTAATAAATGAACACAAATTTAAAAAAATAATTTTATAAATATGTTAATTTTAATTTTTAATTAAATTTATCATTTATTTTAAAGATACCTACTTTAAATCTTTAACTATTTTTATAACAACATGAAAAACTAATAATTATATCAAAAATTTATATAATAATAATAAAAATAAAATATTAATTTATGAATATATTTTATGAAAATATATTTTATTTTAAATAATTATATTTATTAAAAAATTATAATTAAATATTTATGAATCAAAAAAATATGGACATTTATTTTATCACTTTTAAAAAATTAATTTACATATTCTATGATATAAATATATCATATTTTCACATTTAAAATACCTGAATTTTATTTATTTTTTTATAGGTTAGGTAACTATTCTATTTTACATATTAATATTCCTATGTTCAGGTTTCTATTCCATCAGTATAAATTTCATAGTTTCTATAAATACCACTTATTTCATTACACATTTATAATGAATTTGACTACTTAATTCGAGAATAAAAAGATATTATTTTATATGTACCTGGGTTGTTACAAAATAATTATATGTGATATTTATTATAAATCCATACATATGGATATAAAATATAACATATAACTTTTTACCTTCCAATCATCATAAAGAAATAATTTATCTCAATCGTATGTGAGGAATACCGCCTCCACATTGTGATGATAATTGTTTTTCATTTTATTCATAGATAAAAGTTTATAGAGATGCATTATATTAATATATATTATATATATAATATAATAATGATTTAAAAAATGATAATTAATATATATTTTCATTCCATTCGATCAATCAAGGAAAATGAAAACAGTGTTTTTGAGTATGAACGGCCTACCATCTCCCTAATCAGTGTAATCCATTTTCTCTCTCTATAATATCTAGATTAAAATAAACATAAATATAAATAATATATTATTTTTTATCATGTTTATAATTCAGGATATTATTCAAAGATAATCAGTTTAAAATTGAATAAAATTTATTGAACTAAAACATTCTTGATGAATGAAGAAAATTATCACCCAAAATAGGTATTTTACAAATTAGTTGATAAAGATGGGTGGTAGAATAATATAATAAAATAATATATGGAATGAAATATATGAGTATGTTTTTTTAATATATCTATATATATTTATATAATAAACATATATTTAAATAGGGGTTCCAGACACATATGAAAGAAGCAGAATAGGAGGTGCGATTTTCTCATCTCTCTTTTACTTCCATGAGAAATACACCATATTCACCACTTATACCATTATTTTGTGTACATGATTCCCATTTTGATATATTATTTCATGAATATCTTTATATTAATTGTATTTAAATTTTAATTTTATGATAATTTTTATGGTGTTTATGATTCATATGTTACCAATGTGGTAAGGGAATATTTTAAAATCTCATTATTATTCAGGATTGTTTTTCTTTAAATCTCCCTTGAGGAAAATATTTGATATTTATATCATAAACACATTATATATTATTTTTATCTTGGTTTAATTAAATTATTCTTGTAATAGTACAAATGTTTCACTCTTTCATACAAAAAATGATTGATAAAATATTTTCAAAAAAATTTGCCGTTATTTCTCTCTTCGGTTAAAAATCATTTTTCATCAAACTCCATGTTTTCTGAAATTTATTTCAAAACTATATTTATAATTTTGGAAAATGAATTATTAAATATATTTTTTAACATATTTAATTTTCTTAAATGTTTTAAAATTAATTTTCAAGTGTTTTTCAAAACAAATCTTGTTTTGATTTTACAGAAAATATGAAAGGAATATCGATTTTTATGTGTAAAACATGAAAAAAAAAGATTATTCCATCATGAAAACCCAATTTTATATATCCTATTTTACTATTTTTAAATTGATTCTTTATCAAATATAAGTATTTTAAAAAAATCGTGAATGTACTATTTTAATAGAGGATTTTCAATGTGAGAACATTATTTTCCTAAATAATTATTTTAATTTAATTTTTATGGTATGTATATTCATTGATGAAATAAACAATTTATTGATATTATAACCCACTAGGGATATATTTTATTGGTATCATAATTATTTAATATTTTGATTTTTTATCATTTTTATTGATGATAACATTCACCATATTATTCTGTATGGTTTAGGATTGTGTTTATTTGATTGGGGTAAGTGTTAGCGGTTTCTAAGTTACTTTTTATCCATGAATGTTTATGTTGATTATGTTTCACATTATTCACATGAGTATTTAATAAGAAATAGTGAGTGTAGGTTGGTCTATGATAATTGGTATCCCCTCAATGCATCGCCTACTCTTCTGTGAAAAACATGTTTTAGATGGGTTTCTACAATCATATTTATATATTATTATGAAAGGTATTGACAATTACATATGTCCAACATTATTAATTCCCACATTATGATGATATATATTGATTTCCATGTGATTATAAAATTATTTATAATATCTACTGATAACTCTCAAGATCTTGTGATTATTTAAATTTCATTATTTTATCATCATTTATTCAATCCATATTATACTCATTTTATTGATTAAATGGAATGTGTTTAAATTATTTTACTTTCCATATTTTAATTATTATTTATTCATGATAGCATACACTATAAAGTTACACCTAATTATCACAATGTATCAAACATTTTTCTACATTATTCTCTCTAAGATATAAATAATTATATATATAGGCACAAATATGCTATGGAGAATAATTTTTCTTTCAGAGAAAACAAATTGAGTATTTTAGGTCTTCATTTTTAATGTTAATTTCACGTATGTATCTATGTTACCATTATTAATGTAATACTCAGTTATTCATGAGGTAATTACTAATATCTTTTGATGATTTAATAATGTTTACATGGTCTCCGGGTTACTATAGTGGGGTTCCTTAATGTTGGTATAAGAAAAAGTTTAATTGAATAAATAATATTTGGATATATAAAAACATAGATTATGGAACATAACAATAGGATAGACATAGAGAATAATATGATCATAAAATCATATAGTTTTTTAAATATGTATACTATTTTATTTCCTAACAATATATCGATGTTAGTATACATAATGTATATGTGTTTGTAGAACATATATAATTAGGGATAAACAATATAAAAAATTCATGTTATGCTTAAGTCGAGTGTTACCTGGTACATAGAAACAAGAATTTATATGAACTTGGTTTGAAACTATCCGGATATATTCTTAATATAATTTATATTTTCATTAAAAAAATTAAAAATGGTTTATAAACAATTTAATGATTTGAAAATTTTCCCAAAGAATCATTGTTTACGATTATGTTATAATTGATGATATTTTTTAGATGTTATTAAATTATGAAGTTATTTTGGAAATTATACATTATGTTTCATAATATCATAATCTTACATACTTGATTCCATTACTTAGAAATTTTGAATCACATGTGGAATGATAAATGTATTAATTCACATAATCCAAAGAGTAAGAATGGTAATTTTTTAGGTTCTTAAGACAATCATGTGAAGGGAACTATTTTCCCATGTAGTCTCATCATATAAAGACATAAAATCATTTGATATTAAGAAAAATAATGAATTTTCTATATATTATGAAAAAAGGGAATCCAAAGAACAATAAGATGAAACATTAAATAATGGGGTAGGTATAGTAGTTAATGAATGGTTTTCCAACATGAGATAATTTTGGAAAGAAACACCATAATACATTCTTAAACGGAATGGGAGTTTGATTAATAGTGGATAAAAAAGACATCATAATCATAATTTCAAGTGAATGATTGAAATTTTCAGTGTTTAAAGCTTCAATAATAAAGAGATGAGGTACTACACAAATGAATTTTCCGAGAATCAGTAGAATATACGTAAAAATAATCTATAAGATCACAGTAAATCTTACGTTATTACCACTAAAAAAGATTAGTGATTAATTTGATTCTATTTAATTCAAAAGTTTTGTTTTTAGAGTATTTTAATAATGTTATTCTAGTTATAAGAATCATGAAATATAAATAATATTATATTGTAGTATTATTTCTTAACAGATTTGAGAGTTTATTCTAAATGGTTCGAATGTATAATAAAATACTAGAACCATGGTTGTTATTTTCCAGAAATTAATTATGGGTTTTATTTGTTGAAAATCATTACATGTAAGATAAAGGAGTTTTCAAGAATAGGTTTCTTATAGTTAATTGACCAAATAAAAATTACGCGGAACAATGGTGAAATTTAGTTAAGGGATTATTCCCGTATAGTCGTGTTATACAGACCATGGAGCATGTTGCACGGAATGTGTAGAGAAAATGGTTCATGGGATCCCTCATGTTCATGGGTGGAAAATAGTTAATGGGAGGTGCATCATTTTCCACTAATAGGAAGTGATCCATTTGTAGAAGAGTTTGGGCTCCAAGAAAGTATAGTGGTGGTACACGGACCACTCAAGGAAAACAGTTCGCTAAAGGAAGAGTACATGGTAATGGTTGTCCCACATAAAATGGTTATTTAAAATGGATTAATGAGATTTTTTGGATCTATTTTTCTTTTTAATGTTGAATAATACAATCATTAATCTAGTGACGTTACATTTGAAATCCGGGGGGAATTTAGTGAAGCCCATATAGGTCCCCTAGAAGACAACTCTATAAGGGAGAAGATATTACAAAGGAGGAATCTATGAATGGAAATGAATTCCATGAAGATAGTTCATCGAAGATCTTTTTTGGGACTCGATATCACAAAAAAATAATACTTTGTGTAGGAATAGTAAATCTATGGAAGAATCAATCATTAAAGGAATTGGAGGTACTCCAAGGTAGAGGAATCATCTGTGGAAGAGTGGTGGTCCATGGAGACAGAAATAATGTGAATATTTTGGACAATATGAAAAGGAGAGTAGATACATGAAGGAAAACTCAGTTTATATAGGATATGTGGTCTGTGAAGCACATGCACTATATGGTACAATACAGTTCCCGGGGGAAGCATGCCAATTCCCAGAGGAACATTTCATGCACTAACACTATGTGGAAAAGTGTATTTCATCTTTGGTTATAATCAGGACATAAATAAAGCCTATACTTACATTTTAGGATGCATGATTTAATTAAAATCATGGTACCTACATGTCTATAAACAGATTCTACATCTCTCCCATGGAAGGAAGCCATGTGGGAGTCATTGAAAGTGTTCTATGGGATGTAATGAGATATAAATAAAATACTATAATTGTAGTGTTCCTGGAATAGAGTGACATTTTATAAACTCTTGTACTCCACATCTATTAAAGATGTATGGATTTATGAATCAACAACACACTATTAGTGTATTATATTTGGACAAGCCATTAGTGGTGAACCAAGTAAAACTGTTGTGTTATCTCTTTTCATGAGATTGTTTATTTACTTCTCATTCAAATTAAACAAGTTTAAAAGATTACTACCTATAAGGGAACATAAACAGTCATATTAGAAGAAAACGTTTACACCATGATTCACCCCTCCCCTTTATGGGTGTTCTAAGGACCATTAGAAAACTAATTCAGTAAAAAGTTAAACTGCTTGACAAAATATCATTATGAGAAGATAACCCATAATTGTTTACCTATGTTTATATAATAATGATATGTTTATAGTATATTATTAGTGACCATGAAATTAGTTAGATGCCTAGTGCTTTATTTAATATTCTCATGATTTTATTTCTTGTATTAATCTATGGAATATATTCAACAATTTGAGATTTTATATTTTCATGCATTAATTTATTCATTAATGTTTCAAGGTCAAAAAAGTATTTATATATTTAGAATCATACATTTAGAGACACTTTATATTTTTTGTGGAATATAAATTGATTTAGTGACTTACTTAAAACATTTGATAGAAATTGAATTTGGAAATAAAATTTTTCTATGAGTCATGAGGTTACAATATATGAAATTGATTATGCTTAACAAAAATTATTGGATATCTTGTTCTATGAATTATTGTTTTAGAAAATACGTAGAGATAGGATGAATAACTTTTCATTTCAATGACCAATTAAATGTACATAGGGAATAAAAATTCATTTTGGACATTTATTTCATAGTGTAAGAAATGATGTGGTAATTGATCATAGGACAACTAAAGGATCATTTTTTCCTATGAAATAGAAAAATATAATGTAATAATATTTTCATATGTTCTAATTTTTGATGGTTAATGAATTCCTAGACTACAAAAAATTGATATTTAATCAAAAATGTTATCGTAGTTCCTTCTTTTTTAATGACTCAAATTTTCCATTAACTATAGGTAGATTTAGGGTCTTTTAGATGTTTCATTTCTATGTATTATTAAATTTCATATGATAAGTGACCTCTAACACCCTCCTTTATTATTTGTGAATTACTCTTTGTTTCTATGTCTATATTATCACTTCCAATGAATTTTCTCCTACATGGAACCCTAATTATAGGGTTATTACATATAGGCTTCATAATTCACATTATAAATTATCATTTTGGTTTTTTAATAATGCCTCTCATGGTGGGTAATTTCAGGAAGTGAATTTTGAAATGTAAAATATTTGATTTAAAATACCAAGGAAAAATTGTGAGGAAGATAATTTATTTAATGGGGAAGAATATAACACCAAATAATTTTAAAATAATAACAATTTATTATATAGTATATATGACACAAAACACTAATCATTGGAAAAAATACGACACTGTGAGTCTTATAAATATATTTATTTTTATATAAATTTAATGTCTTTTTAGATATAAAGGCATGCAATGCCAATTTTGAATGAAACAATATGCTCGTTTAAAATATTATTATTTAAAGATGGACATTATAACATTGACATTAAGATTTTAGGTCTGAATAGTAATTAGTAAATTATAATAATTATCTGAATTAAAATTTTCAAAATTAAAATTTGAGGTTATTTATTAATTATATAAAAAGTAATAAGCATTTGAAATAGAAAGAATTTTATTTTGGAAAAAATTATATTTGTGAAAGGTTAATTATTATCACTTTACATATAAAATTTGAAAATAATTTTCCCAAATTTTTTGAATTATATTTTAAAAAATAAAATTATTTTTTTAAATCTTAATATAAAATTTATTATTGGAAAAAAATTATATTTTTCTGAAAACATAATTTTTTTTTCAGGAATAGTGAATAATACTAATATTTAACATAACTGTCATTTTCATTTAAATTATTTAAGAATTTTAATAAAAAAATTATAGTATTTAATTTAAAATTATTTATATTATATTATAAGTAAACTAATTTAGTTTAATGGAATAAATTTCATAATTAATGTTGACATTAAAACATTCTTTACATTGATATTTTTTAATTTGAAAAACTTTTATTTCATTGTGTATATGGTTTAATTTTAAATATTATTCTTCCATTTATGTGAATTTGAATTGGAAAAATATATTCAATAATTTTAATCATCATAATTTAAATTATCTAATTAGGATATATAAGTTTTTTTCAATCATTAATGATGATGATAGTAAAAACTTATTACCATGGTTTTGGTAGATTTTAATTTACATGGGGGTACCTAATAAGACAATGGTTTCAAATTACCTACAATTTTCTGAAACCCATTTTAAAGAACTATGTGTACCTTATAAAATCTATATTTTGAAAATAAATCATTTTTTATAACTTTCCCATCAGAAAAACATGTGCATCACTTTATCTTTTCAAGAATTCCATGTGTTTACTTTCCCCATCAAATAAAAGGTTACCCCTTCTCCTCCCATATTAATAGTTAAAAAACATTTTTTAGAAAATACCAACATAAATCCCTTACATAATAACATATTCACAACCTAGAGCCAATAGTTTGTTTAATAAGATCTCCAAGAAATACATTAGGTATAAACCTAAGGATTCTCTCTAAAGAAGAGATAAATTTATTAAATGTTATTAATTTGTTTATTTCTTATTCCATATCCTTAAATACTAATTAAAATATTATAATATAACAACACTTGTATATCCTATATTTGGAGATATTATAATATTATCGTAACAACCCTGATTCATATCCACTGCAATCAAATGTGAAATAAAATTGTTGATCATGTTTACTGTGGACTACTATCTTGAAACAGATCTAATTTTTTTTCTTAACCACCATTAAATGATGTATATGTTGATGGATTTATAATATTTATAATATATTTTTTAAATAATCAAACTTATTTAATCAGTATATCACATATATCTTCTTACTTTCTATTATGTAAGGGATGTGATAACGTCTCTAATATGTAATGTGGACCACCGCCCTGTGAAACAATGTGAATGGTTTTATTCTTATGTTTTACATGAAATGTAGCATGGGTAATGTAATTTAATATATGTGGTATTTATTATAGAACCATAATTTTTGAAATATAATATAATAATGTTATTCGTACCTTAAAATCTGATGTAATGTAATGCAATCACATTTGTGTAAGAGTGTACTACTGTCTCCACATAGAGATGTGGAATGTTTTTATTTTTATTTTTTTCATGGACCATAATATGTATGGAATATATTAATATAATATATATATATATATAACATACTTATGAGTTTGTTTAATATAATTAATATTTATTTTCCATTCATTAAATCTATCGATACAAATAGAGATATCATTCATCTGTAGGTATGTCCTCCCATCTCCATAAATGGGGTAACCCATCTTTTATCTATATTATTTATATATTACCATTTATACATTTTAATGAAAAATATAATATAGTAAATTCATGGTTAATATTCTGAATACTATTTCTATGATCAAATTAATGTAACAAAATTTACAAAACGAAACATACAAGAAAAACGAATCAAATATCACCTAAAATGGGGAATTTAACAATTAAATGATAATAAATGTGTGATAAAAGATGATAAATAAATAATAAATGGAATAGTAAATATGATTGGGATTATATCATTTATGTATAATAATCTAATATTTCTAAAGAGTTTCAGACATATATGAGTGAGGAAATTTATTTAACGTAATCTGACTTTATGACAATATTTATTTAAAAATAATGTTTTTTTCAAAATACATGTTCTATAAAAATGTTATAATTTTTTTAAAAGAATTTAAAAAGTTTTATTGAATACAATTTTACCTATTTTTATTTTTATTGAAAAAAATTAATAATCAATATTATTGTTATTTTCAAAAAAATGATCATTTTACTTTCAATGAAAATGTGTATTGAAAAATTGTTTTTATATATACAGCCTGAATGTAATTTTCTGCCATATTGAATACTCAATGATTTAAATAATATTTCAATGAAATTGATATCCAACTTTTTTTGTAAATTTATTGTAATAAAAGTTAATTTTCAAAGTTCAAAGGATATCGTCCCCAAAAATATTTTTAACGCAATTTAATGGAATTTTTATTCTACGACAACATCAAAACATCATAGTACACATTATAACATCAGTATGTGTTTTATTGATATCAACATTATTCTTTATTACGACATATTTGTTTCATTACGAATAAGTTTGTATAATATTTACCTTTCAATATATTATTCTGGATAGTTTCTAATCTTATTTATTTTTTTGGGTAAATATTTACATTTCAAATGTTAGTTATTCAAATGGAATGATTATCATTATTATGTTTCACTGGTTGATTTGGGGGAATTTGTTGGAGTTATTATGTTATGGGTTTGGTCTAATTATGGATATCCCTTTGATTTATCTACATGTCTCATTATATATTCAGTAGTACAAATAAGACAAGTTTTATCCATGAATTAAAAATGACTTTTTATATATCATGAATGTTATTGATGTCTAGAATTATGAATTTCATCATTATGAGATCATTTATTGATTTCAATGTGATAATTAAATTTTTTATAATATCTATGTACAAATCTTAGGCTCATGTGATTATTTTTATGGATTTATTTGGTTATCATTTATCTCTACCATATTATGACTAGTTTATTGATTAAATGGAATGAATTTCAATTATTTTTAGTTCAATATTGATTGTAGTTATTTATTCCTAATAGGTTATATTGTACTGTTATATTTAATGAGAATTTGATCTTACCCCTTATTATGTGTTATTTTACACAGCATATGTATATGTTTTTTATTATTGATATGTAGGGATTCACTTTGATGAATAATGGTGATCTAATACAAAAAAAAATTATTTAATTTTTTCAATTTTAATTTGAATTTAAATTAGGTATCTAGTCTACCAATACTAATAAAATATTTATTCCTTATGTTTTTAATTTCTTTTATCTTATGATAATCAAATAATATAGGAATTAGCATGAGGTTACTGGACTCATGGTCATTATAAGGGGGGCTAATACAATTTATATTATTTCCTAATGTTATGATTTCCTAGGATTATTAATATTCCTTATTTTTATATTATTATATATTTATATGTTATGCAATATTTTTTTTTTCACATTCCAATGTTTTGAAACTAGCCTACATTGTATCTCATGGTTGAAAATTATTGTCTCTTTTATCTGTATTATTATGAAATCTTATATTCATGACCATTTAAATCTATATATCCTTAAATAATTCCTTATTACCTATAAAATTAATTCATGGTTCTTTTAAATTCTAAATTTCATCAACATTTATATTTTCTCATAATATTATGATCTTACACTTTTTGAATCATTGATATGTTTTATCTTGAATGTATTTTAATCACAATAATTATAGTTATTCTCATTTAGAAAGGAATTATGTATAGGAATATGTTTAGAAGTAAGTGAAGTGTGGATTTTTTTTGACACTTTGAAGAAGTAATGTGTAATATGACATTTGTTTAGTTAACTCAAATGTAATTAAAATATTGTGTTTTGGGTTTGTGTATTAATATATGATATTAAATACCTAAATTATATAAATTCTTTAATATATATTTATATTTAATACTTTGGTTATCTCATTTTTTATTATAGTGGTCAGTTTTAATTTTTGGTGATTAGATTAAATAGTATTAATGAACCCAACATAATGTTACCTTGGTTGAATTAGAAGTATCAAAGGATAATAACATCATGTCATAGTGAAATGTATCATGATTTTTACTTTTCATATTATAATTTAAACTAAGTTGATTTGATTTTATTTTCATTAAACTTTTTAAACCCCATATTGTGTTAGTAAATAGTTAGAAATTTGAGAAACTGTTTTAATAATGGGTGGGATGTATAATGTATTGAGAGTCCTAATAATAAACCAATAAGGATATGAGCTAGTGTTTAAAATTTGATAGTTATAATCACATAGATTTAATTTCACATGATTCCAAACCAAATCTATTCAAACACAGAAATTGACTAAAAAATAAAAGTTGATGTTCATGGGTTTTCAAGTGATAAATATAATATATTTAAGAAGATATAACGTCATATATAACAAATATAAGTTGATTAGTGCACTAAAAATATATTAATGGATATGGGAGATGATTTATAAGTTATAAAGGATGTTTCAAAAAACATTTTGTGGATGAATAATGAAGTGTTTGATTAAAATAATAGATAAAAATAATGTTTTTCAAAGATACCACTAATAATTTAATGCTTCAAATTCTTGGAATTTATTAATTATGGAAATCAATTCTTTACTCAAAGGGGTAATTGGGAAAATTTACATCTCCATCGTCTAAGATGAAGGGAAAATGGTAGAGACTATATTATCAATATAGTGGAAGTGGATTGTGATAATGATGTTGCATATTGTATTCATATTCTACACTAAATAAGGATAAATGTATTATTTTAATTTTTATTAACATTCTATCATATAATTATATATTTCAATAAATATTGATTCACATCCTCATGCATTAGATATATATTTACATATGATGACACCTTGTTTTTTATAATTTAAATGATGATATATAACTCTTCACTAATATAGGACATCAAGAATAGAAATTCTACAAAAATCATCATTTATTTCTTAGTATTATTCAATGTGATTTTTGGAATTTATTTTTTATCTTTACATATAGCTGATATAATTATTATTGATAGTGAAAAAATATTTCATATCCCAAATCATCCAATTATGAAATATCCATTCTAGTATATTGATGATTTCCATTTGGAAATAAATTATATCATATGTGTTTAAATATATAATTAGAATGGAAACATGGATCAAAATGGATGGGGGAATTCAACATTGAATATATTCAAATTATAAAGAAATATATTGGAATATTACTTAACATATATTCTTGTTATCCACCTAAATGTGATGTTAAGATTCCTATTGAACAAAGACCTTGTTTGGTCCCTATATCAAATATTTTTTATAGAATGTTCACCATTTAATTATAATAATTTAAGAAACAAAATTAAAATAATTTGAACATTAGTTTTATTAACCGATTTGCTTCACCATTGGGTGAAACCGTTCTATTTTTTCATAAGTAAAGATCATTTTTAATTTTATATTTATTATTGTGAACATAAAAAAATAATGATCAGAAAAAATTATCCATATACAGAATCTATACTTTTTCACATATTATTACATTAACTTAATAATAATTAAATATTATTACAAACCAAGGGTAAAAAATTATAGGGAATTTGGAAGACAATAGATATAATTAGAAAATGTCAAAATAAGATGAGAAAAAATTTACTAATATCTATAATCAGCTCCTAACTTTTATTGATCTCTTAAATATACACAGTTTGGCCTGGGTAATACATATACAAATTGGAATATAGAAAATCCTAGTAAAGGAATAAGTAGAGAAAATAAAATTCTTAAAAGAATAAGAAGGAATAACATGATAACATAACAGGAATGAATAATGATTAAACCTATAGAGAAAGAACATATATAAAATATAATCATATGAACATGGAAATATATTAATGTGTAAGTAACATATATCTTGACATAAATAAGATTCAAGTCTAACTACTGGAATGATATCACATATTGAACAAAGTCCCATTATGGATAAAGTTTACTCCTTAATCAAAATAATAATTACCCATGAGACATAAAATTACTTAATTTATTTGACCAATATCTATTTTATGTATTATAACATGTTCATGAATATGTTTTCCCCATAAATAAATCAATAATAAGTCATAAACAAAAGTAATACCCTTGTAATAAAATTTGTATCATAATCATGTCATAATTCATAACAAAAGGGTTTAACTTGTTTATAATCATAAAATAAGGTATTAAATCAATATTAGAATTTCATAAAAGAAATATTATAATATATCATGAATAATTAATTCTAACTGATGTGGTAATGTTTAAAAGAGTGGTTATTCAATTTAAAATGTGCCACACAAGAGTAGTTTTAGGGAAAATAATAAATAGTGTTTAAAGATGATAATGAAATAAATATTCCCATAAATCCATAAATAAAATAAAATAGTTTTTCATGATAAGTTGTTTAAATTTATAATAAAATTGGATTCATTAATTTTTTTATTATGTTTACCTAAAAATGGGTAAGAAACATGAATATTCCCTTACATATGAGATTTCTTATCGAGATGAATTCAGAATGGAATTATGTAATAAATATATTTCCCCATAAAATAATTATTCATAGAGATAGATAAATATATTAGGAAAATATTTGCAGAATATAGTATATTTATTTTAAAATAATTAAGAATTAAATTTATGAACGTAGAGGGAAATTTTAACCCAAAGGTAATATTGAGGATTAGTGAGATAACTTACCCTATGCCCAAATGTGTTTTTAACTTGAAATTAATACCTTGTATAATAAAATTAGAATAATTAATAATTTAATTCAGAACTTGTACTGCATTTTTTTTATTATAATTTTATTATGTTCATTTATGTCCATTTTGAAAATTTATATAGTTTTATTTCATTTTATTGGGATGGTTCATTTCCTGGTTTCAAGGTCTTTTAACATGTATATGATTATAGATGATTTTCCAAATCGAATTGAAACTTCATAAGTAAAATGAAATTTTATTCATGCACTTAAAATATTTTAACATGTACCATATATCATTTTGTTATTTGAATTTAGGGTGATTAATTTGATAAAATGTTAATATTTTGGGGATTTTTATGACCATCCTAAACTAGTTTTGTTTTATTGAATATTATGGGGATATATTAATTCAATAATGTGAAAATACATATGGAAAATAAATTTACATAATTTTAAACTATTATAATTTAATTTGAACCATTCATGACAATGTTAATGGGAAATAAAAACTCATCAACCGTAATAGTAGTGAATCGATGTATCTCAAATGATGTTTCCATTTTAGGAATGAAAGAATAATAAATAAGATTAGATGAATTATATTTCATTAATACAGTAAAAATAAAGTATTCTTATGATACTAGACATATAATTCAACATCCGATAAGTGGATTAATTTGGATAAGGTAGATGAAATAGGGAATTAAATAGAACAAATGGATGATCTTACCTCTAGAATGTCAATAACATGAGGACCACATTAAGATAGTCTATATTGGTCTTCTGGTGAGAGAAGAAACTCTAGGTCATGGGGTATAGGTTTTGTAAGGTAATTGGATTTAATATTGTAAATATACAAGGCTTTGAAGCTTTGAGGGGAAGTGATGGTGAGGGGTGGAATTTATAATCGGAGGAGAGGGGGTTTTTAATTATATACATTACATTAATTTTTTCCCTAAAGAAAATCGGTAGTATTGATTCATGGGACTATATATATTAAATTGTTCACATTATTTTAAATAATATATTCTCACATTATCCATGACTGAAGAATTTATATATTTGGCATAAAATGTAAAATACCATAAATTAATGTATTTTAATATTCAGAAAAAATTTAAATATACAACAAAAATTCAAGAAATTAAACCTAACAATTTTTTGTGTAGATTTAAAAAATGCACTAAATTTTATGAAAATAATTTCTAAAAATGAGAAAATTTATTTTTAAATAAAATATTCATATATTCAAAAAATATTTATTTAAATATTATAATTTATTTTATGACCCTTTGAATAAGTTCGTATGGTGTCATTAAATTATATTATTATTATAATAAAAGATAATATTAATTTATGAATACATTTTAGGAAAATAAATTCCATTTTAATTATATTGATTAATAAATTTCTCATAAAACATTTTCATTTTACAAAATTATTAAAACATAATTTATCATTTTGAAAAAATTTATTTTCTTCTACCATGGTAAGAAAAATAAAATATTAAATTTATATCCAGTATAAATTTTATTGTAAATTTACATATGTAAGTTTACTATTCTAATGCTCATATTACTGATTTTGATGATTAAATTACTATTCCATTTGTCATGTAACTATTCTAATGGTCATATTATTATTCTAATAGTCATTTGTGTTCACTAGTGCCTATAAATACATCTAATTCCACAAATTATTCATCAGAACCAATTTTTGCCAATATTATTTAAACAATCATCTTAAAAATTAATAATATATTAAAAAAATTATGTTTGATTTCTATAATATTTTTCGTGACTATTGTCATTTCAATGGATCGATCTGATCCAAAATATGGAATTCTTATTCTCTTATTTTAAATTTTTTATCCTATTGTAATATTTGGCATAATAATTAGTTCATTTTTCTATTAATGAATCAATCTTCATTTAATATAATAATTTTGAATTTGGAAACTCAATGTGATTTATGTTAATTATACAACAAAATATAATTATAATAATCAGAACTTCATTGATAATAGTATGGTTCGTTACATCTTTCCATTCTTATGAAATTCCTCCCACAAAATTTCTTTTTACATTCTATTGTGAAAATAGAGAATTTACATCCCCGTCATTTATTCCTACAATTTCTATTTTATATTTTTTTAATTATGCATCGACCATTGTACATTGAACATTTGTGTAGTCTTGTTGCGTATAAATTTATCTCTACAACCCAAAATCTTCACCAATTTCTTCTCATAAGAGATATTTGTTTTGGGCTATATCACAAATCAATTTTTGTACATGTGTAGGATCTAGTTTTTACTTTCCCATGAGAGATTCATTGAATTCATCAGGTACTTTAAACATGGTTGGTTGACGTTCTTCTTTATAGGTAACAGCTCCGATGAGAACAACAATCTCAATGGGGTCGATGTACTTAGGTTTCAGATTTCCATTCTTCCCAAATATTAGGACTCTCTTACATGAAGTCATATTGAGGAATATCATCCCTCCATCCTCACAATAGTATACCATCAATGATTTCATTCAAAGATATTCTATCAACATTTTACTTGAATAATGTGTTGTTCAATGTTTTCATCTTTTTCTGCAATTTCATAAACCATTTCATCTCCCATAAGCATATATTCACCAATATCATCCCCACATAAAGTTCATCTAAATTTCTTCCCAAAAAGTTATTAATATAGAGAAATTTAGATTATTTAATAGAGACTATTTTTTTGAGGAAACTAGACCAAATAAATATGTTGGCCCCATCCATTATTGAAGCTTGTTGAGAAACATCTCAACATATCTACCAGTGTATAAATAGTCTACTCTGAATGGCCATCATTTTGATGGTGATAATTTATATTATGGTTTAGCTAATTGTATAGTGATAGATGGAGGGTTTTCCAAATCATAGAGGTAAATATTGGATTTCAATTGTATATTATCTATAATGGTAATCCATATCGCATCTCCACATCTCTGATTTATATTCGTTATAGTGGATCGAATGGGAAGTCATATAAAATATAAATACTATATAAAGTATATGTATAATGATCCAAGTATTACATACTATGGATGACTATAGAAGACTTATATGGTGAGTTTTTATTATATCAATTTCGTTATGGCTTATGGTTTTATCACACCCTTATACATTTACCTTTCTTAGTACACTTTTTTACATACCATTAACATTAATGTAAATTCATTAATCTAATTCTTTATGTTAACCCACCAATAGTGCTCTCAGAGATCTCAATACATATTGGTGATCCTTGGGTGCATGAAAAAGGTTGATCTATGAACACAATTTTAAATTCCTTTCTTAATCTCTGGATTTGATGGTTTACATAATCAAGATCCAAATCAAATTACTCACTCCACATCAATTTTGAACTTCAAGGATTTCCCTTTACAGATAGCATCCACCTTCTTCTGAATTTCCACATCATCTCTTTGAGCTTCATTTATCTTATCTAAAATTGATTCATGATCAATAATTTGAGAATGAAATGATATGTATCTTCCTCGATGATTCCCATTTACTTCCTTTGAATGTATAAGAGGATTTCATCATTCTAAATTATATTCATTAATAAGGTTGTAGGATCCATTCTATATAGAGAATCCTCTAAATTTATTTTCTTTACTAGGATGGTAGTTGATTGAGAATATATAATCCGTGACCAAATATACATATCTTCAATGGTGTATATTAATCTCCTTAGAGTGAATATATAGTTTAGGATCTTGTGATCATTATATTTCTAATACTTCTCCAAATATATATAATGCATATATACATTCAATGCAATGATCATAGCCAAAAACTCAGGATCATGTATGGGTTAGTTTTTCTTATGAAAATACATATCCCTAGAAAGACCAGATATCAATTTTTAAGGTTTCTGTTGAACACAACCAAATCCAATTTATGATGCACTATTATTACTACAATGAGATCTCCACTTGTGGGTAGTGTATGTTCTAGTGCAGTGATGTGCCTATTTCTCAACTCTTCGAAGTAGTATTCACATTCACAAGTCCAAAAAAACATTAATACCTTCTAATTAAGCTTGGTTATTTTGTTTATAAATCATGATAAGTTCAACATAAATAATTTGTTGTAAGTAGCTAGACCAAGGGAACTATGAATATCCTTTACAGATTCTAGACTAGTCTACTCTTTAATTTCATTTGTCTTTGAAGGGTCCATAAACATTCATTTATGGTCATAATAATCCACAATAATGACACTATATCCATCTATAATTTACATTTAGTATTATTTTCTTCTATTTTATCTTTTTTAATGCTTTCACTGAAGTATTCAAATTCAGCTCATGCTCCTCATTTCTTTTCGATTATATTGAGATATCATCTGTAAATACTAACAGAAATTTCCCTATGTACTCTCAAAAGAATCAATTTATAAAGGGTGTGAATATTTCTGGAGAATTAGTGAGTCCAAAAATAATTACAATTAACTCATAGGATTTTTACCTCATTCAAATGAAATTCTGAGGAATATATTACTTCTTCACCATTAACTAGTGATATCTCGGAAGAAGTTCCACCCTATAGAAATAGATGGACACATTTTAATGATTGAAAAAAAAATCATCCATGTAATTTGATACTTTTTCATTATAGTGATTTGTTTGAGCACACTATATTCTACAACATGTGAATTGATCCATCCTTATTCTAGATAAATTGTCCTAGTTTAACCCAAAGTGAAGCACTAAGTCAAATAAACCCCTTTTTTCCAGATTCAATTGTAACTTCTTCTTTATCTCTTCTAACTCAATGGTGGATATTCAATAATTATAAATTTACATTAATAGATATATTGGTATATGATAAATTGAGGACAAAACCACTTAATTAGGTGGAAGATCAAAAAATTCATCAGGGAGCATGTTAGTGTAATCCCTCACAAATGGGCATGTATTCAACCATGATTCTCCCCTTTTCCATGGTCGTTTAATCTAGATATACTTACTCATATGTAAATAGTTTCTAATATCGATAAGGGTATTCCAATTAATACCCATAATCCTACATTAATTTCCATATAATTTTAGTATTCTTAGGATTGTTATGGGTGAGCTATGTCTCCAGAAAATTGTTGTTGCATTTATATAATGATATCCAATCAAATCAAAATTTTGTATCAAACTCCAAAAAAGGAATTAAAATGAAAATTTTTCAGTGTTTTAGTCCACTAACATTAACTTATTTGTATTTATATTAACTAGATGATATAATTTTCCAATTCACTATTCTCATAGATAAATCAACCTTTATATTTTGAGGTAGTGTTTGTGTAGTTCTACTAAACTCTCAATATGTAATTTAATGTTTTGAAAAAGAATCAAATTGTATTTTTTCAATTCGTGAACAAATAACTATAATGTGTATCACTACATCATTATTATGGTCCATATCAATAGTATTGATAGAATATTCCCTCCCATACTACCATAGAGGTTTTTGTCATTGATTGTCTCTAACAACCATTGGATTTGGGAATTATCTCTCTTAATTATTGTCTTCCCTTCTGTTGAAACATTATATAACCAATATGTTATTGATTTTGATGATACTTTATCATGCCAAATTACTTGCCTCCATCATATCCCTTTTTAAATTATTATCACGATGTTATCCTTTTCATCATTTGAAGCATCTCCTATTTTCCTATAAATAGTCCCTAAAATTTTTCTTCCCACGCTATTGACATGGGTGATGAGGGGTTTTCTTGCCTCCATGTGATTTATCTATTCATAACCCCATATTAAATCCCATTTTCAATTTTTTTTCTTTGATCCCATAACACCACTAAGAGACTCCAATCTTCAACTCAACCTCATGGGTAAAATATACAATATCTTCAAATTTGAAGAAGTATCAAAAGGATAATGATTTTCAAAGACTCAAAATTAATCAACTGAAAATTCTATCTCTCTTTCATTCATTTATCTTGTAAAATATGAAGGTGTGTCATGAAATACTTTTAATTGTTACATCATATGACTTGATGGAATCATCTTCCTTTCACTATAGTATAAGGAACTACATCTACATATTAGGATAGATATTTCATTGAAAATATTTAATGAAAAATATTTATTTATTACTTCACATTATATGGAATCAATTTTTTATTTTGACTATGTTTCCATTATCATTTTATACCACTGATCAGATTCCTCAATAAACCAACATACCGTATCATAAATTTTAATTATTCTGACAATTGGATGACAGCTAATATCTTCTCAGTGGAGTTAATCCACTTTTTCATGATGATGTGATCATAAGATGAACTAACGGTGGTATAACATTTTTTAATAAAGTATTCTTTGATAATATATTAATTATGAAGATAAGGATAGAATACCACATAATTCATATTATTCTTTCATAACTTGAGATTGATGAGCCAGTAATATCATGACGTTCGAATCTCCCATTCCCATTAGGTTTGGTATATCGTTTGGTTAAGAATCACATTTCTTATAAAATTTCTTATCAGCATGGGTTTTCATATATCTGTCCATTAAATAAAAATAAAATAACATCGGGGGTTGAGTACATTGAAAATGAATGTATTAATGGGAAACTATTAATATAGAATGATAAAATTATAAATTTAAAGCAAATCAAAAACATATGATTCCCTAGGATACAATCTAAGTTATAAAAATGGATTAAAATATCAATAGGGTTATTTACTAAAGGTTTCCAGTCCTAATACCAATAAATAACTAGACCATTCTATGATACCAACTATAGATAACATGTCTTTTTACATAAAAAATTACATGATTTCAAGAATAATTATACATTGAATAAAACCAAGGATCAAAATTGAGTGTATTTAAAATAATAGGTTCATAATTTGATAACATGAAACTACAATAAAACACATTTTTTTTAAACTCAATAATGATCAAATAACATAATTTAATCTCTAACCTATTCAGAGGATAACCTAAGAATTCATAGAAAAAAGGGATGATCTAATAATACCAGTATCTGAATTACGAGGTAAAAGAATCATATGAGATTACTAAGAAGGCCTAGAATGATCACATAAAAGGAATATATCATGATGAAACATATAAATTCATAACATATATAACATGGAATGATACGAAAATGGAAAAATAGGAATGCATACAAAACATATATTATGGCATAAACATGACTCAACGCTAACTGCTGAGACGATATCAAATGGTTGGAATAGTACAATAATGGATTGAGTTTCCTCTTCCATCTCATATATAGAATTTCATGAGAGAAAAAAATTACCTAATTAATTAGATAACTATTTATTCACACCGATCATACCATGTACATGAATATGTGGACCACATATTGAAATAAATCATGAGGAATAAACAAAAGTATTACCCATGGAATAAAATGAGTTGTATAATCATGCAATAAGTTATAACCAAAGTGTGCATTATAATTTTATTCAAGAAAAATGGTTTTAATCATTACCTGACATAATTGGAATAAAAATACTAGCATATCATTAATATTGAAGTATAATTGAAGTTAAATAATTTAAATGAGTGGTTAGGTAATGTAATAAATGTTTCAATCAAGAATAGTTTTAGGGAAAAGAGTAATTAGTATTTAATGATAATAAATGAATAATTATTCCTATAAAACTAGAAATGATCTATTTATTTTCACAAATAATTTTAGTGAAATTATTAAAATATTGGAGGCCCAAAATAGGTTATTAATTCCAATTGAAAATAGGTAAGAAAAAGTGATTTTCTATTTAATATGACTTTGTAAATGGAGAGGAATTAGATGGGAATCTTTTAGAAAATAATTTCTATTTAAAAGAATGGTAGATTTAGATAGAAAAATGTTTGTAACATATTAAATAATATAATATTAGTATATAAGAAGAATGAATAGATAAACATAGTGAACGAGATAGAAATATCAACCTAATGGTAATATGGAGGTTTATAAAGACTACTTACAATATGATAGAATATGTTTTTCACTTTCACTTAATGAATTGGATAACAAAATTATATTCATTAATAATTTAATTTATAAATTATGTAACATTTATTTTATTTATTATAATTATTATGTACATATATGGAAATTTTTAGGAGTTAAGATGTTCGATTTCATTGTAGCATAGTATATTCAGTTTATATTATTATGTATGTTCAATACAAATTGAATAGAAACTCCATATTTTTAATGAAATTGTATTGATGCACTTATATAAGTTTATATTATATCGAATAAAATTTCATTCTATAAGGATGATTTATTTGATACAACTTCAATGAAAAATGTATTTTTTACTTTGGTTGTTTTTTAATGCATCCCAAAGAAGATTCCTTTTATTTAATATTATAGACAGTATATATTCCATAATTCTAGACCATATTAGCAATATATATTTAGGTCATTTTAAAAAATTATTTGTAAATTTGTTCCTATCATAAAAATATAATGCGATGAAAAAACTCATCATCCATGAAGGCAGTGAATCGACTTAACATAGACAATGTTTTCATTTTTAGAATAAAAGGATAACAAATAATATTTGAAGATTGATATTAAATTAACAAACTAAAATATTTTATATAAATATATATATATATATATATATATATATGATATTTTAGTTATCATTACACTTTTTATAGGAGTGAGGATAAGGTAGATAAAGGAAGTAATTTAAAATAGGATTATGGAGTATTCTTTTTCTCTTGAATGGTGTCTCCTTGATGACCTCTTTAAGGAACTTGTAATTGGTCTTTTGGTGAGACCAAAAACACATAGTCATGGGGAAGAGTCTTGGAACGGAAAATTGATATAATATTTGGCATAAACAAGGATTATATGGTGTGAGTATAAGATATGGTATATTTTATGGAGGATAGGTGCGTTTGGATTATTATAGTAATCAGTTTATTATTTTGTATAGAAAATATGAGTAGTAACAATTAGTGTGAATATATGTAGTAAATTTGGAGCATTGATTAGATTTAATGTGATCTTACATTATCCATGACTTGAAAAAAATATTTAATTTATAATGTTAAATATCATAAATTACTATATTTCACTATTCTTAAACAATTAAACAATTTTAGAAAATCAAAGATATTCAAGAAAACCATTTTTAAAATTTTATATTTATTAAATGGAATCCATTTTTAGAAATAAATATCTTCTGAATATGAGAAATTTAATTTTTAAATGAAGTCATAATTTACTCGTTGAAACTAATTTTAATATTGTAATTATTTTTATGGACTTTTTAAAAAGTAGTTATGATCTCATAAAATTATATTATAAATATATTGAAACATAATATTAATTTATGTATCCATTTTGTGAAAATAAATTTTATATTAATTATATTCATTATAAAATTTCAAATAAAATATTTAGATTTAAAATAAATAATAACACTAATTTTATCATTTTAAAAAAATTAGTTTCTTGTATCCTTGTTCAAATATATTAAATTTTAATTTTGTATCATACCTAAATACTATTTTAGTTTTTCATAGGTTAGTTTACAGTTCTAATGTTCAGATTACTATTCCTAACATTCACATTTCTTTTCTAGTAGTTATGTTTCTATTCTAAGGGTTATATTACTATTACAAAGGTCATTAAGCTTCACTGCTTCTTATAAATACATCATATTATTTTGATTCATAATTAAGATATTTTTTATCTCAATGATATATATAATTTCTTCTTAAAAATGAATATGTTTCTATTAATATTATGTTTTGTCTCGTCATTTTTGTTCCCAGGTATAGTCATTCTGGTGGATCGTAAATGTCCAAATTATACTCTACATATTCTGTTATTTTCAATTTATTGTCCCCATATTAAATTGGGATTTATTATTGGTTTATTTTGAAACTAATATTTCATTATTTACTTCTGGGAATAATGTTTTGTTGGTTTCTATATGTGATGTTTGTGTTTTATACAACATGAAATAAATATTAGAAGGTGAATTTCATTGATAAAATTATGGGTCATTACAATACCCTGCCCTATATTGATGGTATTTAATAAAAAATTATTGAAATTATATATCATTAAAAAGGGGTTTCAATATTTATAACATTAGGTAATTTTAAAGGCAGCTGATATAAACAAAAAATCCTTCCAAAAATGAAATAGATACATAAATTCATAGTTATTTCCTTATGGGTTACCAAGTATACACTATATTCTTGTATATGATGGACATTATTTAAAAAAATTATAGTGATAAATTTATGGTGCTTCATATTTATTAATTTATCATATATTCTATGAGAATGTAAAAATACAAAGAATATTTATGGATTTTGAAACAAAAATCACACCAAAAAATATATTCTATACTATGTAAAAAAAGTAAATTTTGGATACAGTAAGTATCATTATAGGGTAATGTAATCATGTGTGATATTATATATGTGGATCCATCAAATATTCATGTAATTTATGAATTGAGAGTCATACCTCTGTACCAATGACCCTTAGTTTTTAGATATTACCAATAAATTATTAATCACTTGTGATATATTTATCAAAATTATAAATTCCTCAAACCTGGAAAACATGAAAGGTAGTAACATTGAACTCATTAAAATTATACAAAAATATGTCTAAATAGATTAAGAAGAAATTTTTCACATCACCAATACTTATACTACCCTTACATTGAGAAGGTTTGGTGATATAATGTGAATATTCAATGAATGGAATAGGATTTTTTTTATGCAATATAGAAAGTTTATAGCTTATATATCATGTTAATTATTTCCATTTAGAAAAATTTCCAAATCAATGATCTATAGAAAAATAGTAATATTTAAATTTTTAATATCGATAAATATAATTTACAAGTGGTTATAATAATTTACTATCAAAACATATAAATCTTATGAAGGAAAATATGTATTACTTAGACTTAGAGAATATTGTGGGCTTGATAAATCAGTATAAATTAATTCTTATCTCATTTAAATCTGGTATATATGATTACCTATTTTAATTATTTAGGGATAATAAACAAATTCTATTTATTTATATAGGGTTGGAAAGTGAAACAAGCTTGTGTATATTATGCATTGTATTTCTGTAGTTTATTTGTATTATTAATTATAACGAAGAGATGACTCTTCAAAAATAAATCATATAATATGGGAATTAAAATAAAAAAACATTATTTAATCAACAAATAATATTATAATAATGGTACATGATATCAATAATTCCATACTATATATTCTTACATACCCTTTAATATTACATCCCTTAATTGTATATAAATTAAAATATGAAAATACAAAGAAAAAATATATATTAAGAACAAATAAATACCCTTTAAAATCGCCACTATTTTGAGAAAACATATAATAAAAGACAATATAATGAATGAAGAAATGAATAATTATAATATTTAATGAAAAATTTTTTAATCCGAATGGTAATTCATGAGGAGAAAAATATTAAAAGAATCACAGTAATTATGAATAATATATGTAAATTTCATTACATTTTAGAGTATCAAGTATATACATAATATAAATAATAGAAATTATATGGTAACAAACATATAGATTTTAATAATCTATTATTTACTTAAATTCAAAATATTAGCTTTCAGAATAAAATAATATGATATTAATCCATTATTTAAAATAATTTTACCCTATTTTTTATGTTTCATAAACATATCACATGTAAATAATGGATATTAATATATTGAGTCCATAAAAAATAATAACTACTTATTTGAATAAATTAATTCAATGAACTAAATAAGGACCTATATTGAATGATAGTTTAATTATTCATGACTAATCAAATATTATAATTGTATATACCTTTTTCAGATAATAGGTAGAAATTAGTAATAAATCATTTAATGAAATATTTATTTAGTATTCTTTTAGAAATTTACTAAAATTCACTTAATGGTTATTAATTAATTGGAAATTATTATAAAATCATTTAATGTTACAAAGATATATTTCTCGAAGAATTTTATTTTTGATGGTTATGTATTGTAATTTTACTTTATTAAATTAATCATTTTTAATTAATTATTTTAATTTAATTTATTTATAATAAATATTAAATAAATAATGATTTTTTTACTAAATTGGAATAATGAATAAAAAAGTAATTTTATCCATAAAAGTACATTTTTCTAGAAATTTTTTTTTATATGTTACGTATTTATATATTAAAATTAATTTTTCTCAATTTTCGAAATATAATCTACTAAAGTGGATTCAAACTTTTTAATAATCTCTTAAATATTTTGAAATATTGGTTAAATCATATTTTTATTAAAAAATTATCATGGTAAAAAATTAAATAGGGTAAAAAAGAGGGAAATATATACAAATGGAATGGATCAATTTTTTAATTTAAATTATATATAAACATTCTTGAGACACTATTTCAGTTTTTCGAGTCTATCTTATATGTATCATAAACATTTACATTATAAACACAGAAAACAATCATGAGAGTCTACCATTACACATTACATAACATCTGTTTCCAATGAAATGCCCCTCATTTCTATCTACAATATTTTTATCTTCCAGTCATTATGAAAACTAATTTTTATGGATATCTATTTAATACCTTCTTATTTTACTATGCTATTTTCCTCTAACAAAAATTTTATAATTTTTTCACAAGTAGAATAACCCAGAACATCATTCAGAGAGAATATTTTTGTAAAAGGATCTATTCAACCAATGTATGTGGTGAGTTATACTTCATTCCATTCATGTGATTTACAATTACAAATCTTCCTAAATATCATTTTTTTACTCTTATAATGTAATATTAACATCAATATTATAATTTAAAAATGAAATTAAGTTAATAAAACTCAATTTAAAATCTATTTCAGTTTTCATATAGTTACCGTTTTGTGATGGTTTTACCACCTTCATGAATGATGATATATTGTTTCAATAAGAATGAAAAAGAAAGTATAAATATTTTTAATATTATATATTAAATGTTATTTGATGATGTATTCATAATTATTAATTTTAAATACATATAAGTATATTCATTAATAAAATCAACAACTTTAATTAATTAAAAATTAACAAAAACAGTGACATTTATATGTTTTTAAGAACGATCCCAATACAATTCAGTAAATGAAAAAGTGGTCATTATAAATAAAGATAACACACCTATGATAACCCCTTACTATTTTTGCAGTGATTGAATCATGATCAAGTATTAATGAATTAAATCTCCGTAAAAAAGAGTGCATTGAACATAATGGAAAATTAAAACCTAAATATTAATTTTTATACAAAATAATTAAAACATAATTCCAATCAAATTATAAAAAAATTTAAAATATAAAAATAAATATAATTACATTTTTATGTAGAGTAAAATAAATTATTTATTTATTATATATGAGGTTATAATGGATTAAACTGATCCAAGATCCATCGAAATAATTTTTGTCTTAGTTTTTATTCCTCGAGACAAATTTAATTTTATAAAACAGTTGTTTACTATATATTATTCTCATAATCACTTTCACTTATCATTAAAAAATAGTTTTTTTTTGTATTTGAAAATGAATTTTTTGTTTTCACAATCCTTTTCATTCAAATGATTTTTTACCAAGCCTATAAGGTGTTTTTAAACACTATTTTCATTTATTGATATGTCATATATCGTCTTGAACATGGTCATTCTATATTGAGTAAATCATTCATTTTTATTGAATTCTATTTTTATTCTCATCATGTTTATGGGGAATTATGTTTCCTTCTCATAATCACCAATTTGATTTATTTTTAAACTAAAAAAGATGATAATGTTTTTCCTTATTTCCCAATACTAATATTATATTGATGTTTATTGTAATTAGAAATGTATTTAAGAAAATTTAATTTTTGTCCTTTCAAAAATCCAATATATTTTATATCTTATATTAATATATTATTTATTTTATATAATTCATTATCTATACATCTATTAGTTCTTAGGGTCCTTTTCAATTGAGTTTGAATTTTGTATGAACCTTTGAAATAAATCTTGATATTTTATTTCTTTTAAAATAAATCTTAAAGTATAATTTTCTTTTTGTTTTATAGAGTAATTTTTTATTATAATTTGTTTATAAATTATTCGTTAAAACATAATTATTATAAAAAATGTAATTGTTTTTATCATATCAATTTACATTTTATTGGGAAATTAAAATTATAAATTAATTTTTTTTATATGTATGTTATATTCTACCATTTCTACATTAAATATTTTACATTATAAAAAAAATATTTATAATTACATTTTAATTCCAAATATATACCTTTTTTATGGATATATTTCATTATAAAAATATCAACTATTTACAAATAATCCTTCTCTTCACTGTTAGATTTTTTCCCATATTGTATATATTCATTAATATCTAAATGATTTAATTTATTGTATTTGAATGGGTATATGTTTTATCTTCTAAAATCTTAATATATTTCCATATTTCTTTTTGAATTTAAATTTCATAACTCATTCATCTATGTTGGTTTTCACTAAATATGAAAAGAAATATTAAAAACATAGACCCATTTTTATCCGATTTTGTTCATATCACTCTATATTTCCATAAAATAAAATAATTTATTTTCATGGTTCCATTGTTGGAAGATATATTAAAATAATTTTTTAAAAATTTATTCATAACACCATTTTGAAAAAAAATAAATATTACATGTAACATCTTTTTTTCATGAAATTTAACAATTGTTAATGAAAAACATTTTTATAATTTTACATATATTTTTCCCTCAATATCTAAAATATCTATCTTTTTTACATAATATTCATTACTACCCACTACATTATTTTATGATATACTTCTTTTAAGAGATGAAATATTATATATCAACTAATTTGATTCTTGATTTTATTTTTTGTCACTGAATTAAAATGTTGTGTAAAACATTTTCATTCCATATGGATTTGACGTCGACATGTTTGATTGAATTTATAT
This sequence comes from Viscum album, assembly GCA_963277665.1. Classification (NCBI taxonomy): domain Eukaryota; kingdom Viridiplantae; phylum Streptophyta; class Magnoliopsida; order Santalales; family Viscaceae; genus Viscum; species Viscum album. The sequence continues at coordinate 627,143,608 of OY728165.1, forward strand.
AGAGTAAAAAAATTGTTTATAATTATGTGATGGTTTTGTATCATATAATTATCAATTATTTGGTAAAACATTTATTTCTGAGGAGATGATGATTTTATGTGTGAACCTGATTTCATTTAGTCATGTTCACGATTCTATGAATGACCCTTATTGCATTATCAGAACAATATGTGTGAACCCCTTTAAAAATGTTCAAAAGTTTATGGATGGATATTATTTAATGGTCCTCACATTATAAATCTAGATATTTGTATCCACATCTTTTATTATTTAATATGATTACCCACGTACTTCATTTTTATGTTATGAATCATTTTTATGTTATTCAATGTGTTTATGGGGTTTCACACACCTATGATATTCTCCACGGCTCTGAATTATGGTCTTCTACCACTAAATTATAATGTAATGCCATATGTATAACCCTTTTAGGTTATATATACTTATAAAATTCTTCATGGACACCACCTATGAATACATGTTAAATTTAATCAAATATTTTACACATGTTTATGTTTTCACGCATTAATATGATTAAATCCTTTTCAATCATTGATATTTTTTCATTTAATATTTATTTTATTTTCACACTTTAGTATGTTACATATTTTTCTAGAAAATACCATTTTGGAATACAATTATAGGGGTGTTATGCGTAGGGAACATTATAAAATATGATGAGAATGTAACCAAAAAGGAAATATTTCTTTAATTATTCTAAAAATAAACTAATACATTGATTTCTATGATTGTTTATTTTTATATTTCCAAAATAATTAAATATAATATTGTTCTTGATAGTATAATAAATAAACAACATCATGTTTTAATTTCCCTGAAATATTATTATTTAAATATGATGATAAGAACTTACTCATTGAATTGACATGTATGAGTAGTATTAACCTTGCCATTAAATATTTTAATAATAGTCTTACTAAATATTTTTTTACTCATTCTTAATAAATAAGAACAAAATTTTTTGTTAAGTAATTTTATAGTTTAAAAATTCATTTTTCAGTAAATATTTTATCAATATTTTCAATGAAAACATTAGAATAAATTTAAAATACATTGAGAATGTTTTATTATTAAAATAAAATCATTATTTAAACTAGAATAAAATATTATAATTTAATTAAAGTTTTGGATATTTTTGAAAAAATAATTTTCACTAAATAGAAAAAACAAATTGTTGTTATAGAAAACTTTCTCTTCCATTCAAGTATTTAGAAATTTACATTATGTTACTAATTTAATTAAAATTTTCTTTAACCAATTTTTATAAAATATAACAAAGTAAATGTCAATGTAATTTTAATTTTTTTATGAAAACATTCTGATAGTTAATGTTTTCTGCAAAATAGATTTTCTTATTATTGTATGAGTTATCTGAAAGTTATTTTATCCTCTTATAGGGAATGATTTTGATAAAATAAATTTCATATTTAGAAGTATAACATAATCAATTTCTAAATAATTTGACATTAGTTATGTTTATAATGCATATTAACCTTGTTAAAAATGTTGTCACAACGGTAAAAATAAAATGGGTCAAACTAGGTTAAAACTATGAAATAATAAATCTAAATCATTCATAATCATGACTATATTTTATTATATTGTGTTAATTTATTAACCAACATTCATATATTATAAAATTTGTAATTATTGTTTTATTTTTTTTTAAATACCTTAATATTATTTTTATAGATAAATTTTAAAAAAAACCACATTCATGATTTTATTGTCTCTAATATGTATACACATGGATAAAAAAATTTATATATTGTAATGACCCATAAAATTCAATGGAATTTTTTTTTTCTTAATTTTCTTTATGATTTTAAAAGAACGCAGTTTCTAACGGCACCTGATTCCGAGGTCCGGTGTGCCCAGAATCCTTTTCCGAAGTTTAGCTCAGGTACGTTCTGTGAACAAACGAGCGGGTTTTTTTAACCTTTTAACCGGTGCTCGGAATCAAATTTTGAGGGCACCGATGGAATCGCAGCACCGGTAATTGCATAGAAACACCTTTTTCGGAGTTTCGTTTTCTCCGGTGTGGTTTGAAAATTTTCGGGTTAAGTAATTGAATAAAATAAAATGGTGCAACCAATTATTTTATTTTTCTTAACTTAAGATAAGTGGATGATGTGGGACCCACAATATCCTACCCACTTGGTAGGATATTTGTGAGGTGGGGCCCACACGAGCCCCACCATTTCTTTTCATTTTAAGTAACGCACCTTCACCCCCCCCCCTTTTTAATGAAGTCAACTCTTGCGTTTAATCTGGATATTAAACGCCTCATTAATTGGGATGTTTTAAAATCCACAATTAATTGATCATTTCTTTTCTTTTTGAATTTCAAATAGTTGGTTTGAGTGTTAATAAAGTAAGACAACACTTATTTTATTTGGGTTGGAAGTTGTAGCGTGGAGAGGATTTGGAGAAAATCCTTCTTCTTCGATGAAGAACGCGAAAAACGCGAAGAACACGAAGAACGCACCGATCTCCGACAAAGAACCCAAAATCTACAGAGATCGACTACGCGACCCCGTGTACCACGACGCCAATGACGCTTCTTCTGCGACGCTTCTTCTGCGACGGTTCTTTCACGATGCTTTCTCCATGATGCGTTGATCCCCCTTCCGCGACACCATCTTCCGTGACGTGCTTTTCCGCGACGAACCCTCGCTCGACGACGCTCGACGAAGGGGTTTATGCATTTCTTTTCGTGAATTTCTTTCATCATCATTCCTCGTACTTTTGGACCGCTTGTTACCAGTTTACGGGAGGTCGGACCGCACAAACATAGCCGAACCTCCTCCCCTTTTTTATCTTTTTTACCTTGTTGTGGAATGTAACGAGCATGGCGCGGTGTCGTCGCACCGCGTGGGGTAATTCGGCAAGGTATGTGCGGCGCCGTCGCGCCGCGCCTTTGAATCGAACAAGAATGCGGGGCCGTCGCACCGCACTGGAGAACCCCGAAAATAATGAGGCCGGAGTAGGGCCACGGTGGAGGGGCGTGGAGCCGTTGTGCCGCGCCGGACGGTCCAAGGCCGCGGCTGAGGCCGCGGCGGATCAGGGGAACCAGTGGCCGGTTCCGGGCCGCCGGCGTCGTAGTAGGGGGACCGGCCCTTGCCGGTCCCGTGGTGCAGTAGTCGGTCGGCTGGGGAGGGCCGGTCGAACAGAGGAAGATTCGGGGGTTTGTAACCCCCGGTTGGCTGGAAATGAGCGGCCCCCCACATGGGGGCCGCAGATTACAAATGGTCGGGGGGTAGCGTGCCCCCCCGCACCACTGTCCGCTAGGCAGAAATAGCCGAGCCACCTGGCTGGCACCAGCGCACTGGGCCGGGCCGCACCAGCTGGGTTGAGCCATGCCCAAGTGGGCCGGACCCAGACTCGGGTCAGGTCGACCCGGTTCGGGCCGACTCAAGGGGTACCGGGCCGGGTCGGACCGGGCTCGAACCCCCTAATACCAAACTTTTTCAGTCTGTTGCCCATAACATAAGATACGGAGCTCCGATCGACGCACCGTCAATTTCGTAATGATACTTGGATCGAGACGGTTGTGTTGGTATATTACACTCAAGGTTTAGGAGAACTTTGAGTATGGTCGGGTTGGTTCGGATACAAAACCAACCGGGCCCTCGGAGCGGAAACACTTATATCTCGAGCTCTGAACGTCCGATTAATGTGTCATCGACTTTTTTGGATTCCTCTTGATGAGATAGAATTTTGGCAAGCTTTGCCTATGTTTTGAATGCAGTTGGATAATAGTCGGGTTGGATTTTACCCGAAATCCAACCGGGCTCCAGGAACGGAAAGGTTGATAACTTTCAGACCAGCCGTCCGTTTGACGAACCGTCAGCGGCATTGGTGATCACTTTGAGAAATTGTCCCTATGAGCATACCCTATGAGAGTTTGGGGTACAGTCGAGATACGGCCGGGTTGGTTCGCACACGAAACCAACTGGGCCCCTCTAACGAAAAGGCTAGTAACTCACAGACCGGGCATCCGAATGACGCGCCGTCTTTTGCGTTGAGACCCCTATGATGTGGCAGCCCTTTGGGGTACTTCTTCGTGAAACTTTGTGATACATGGAGTATCTACCAGTAGCTCGTGGAGCGGACCCTCCCGGTGACGAGCTAGAAGAGTTCAGAGACCTAGTAGCTTGCTGAGACTTGATGACTGCTGATCTATCGACTCGGTGTGTGTCTAATAGCCCAGTGGGGAGTGCTTGGTTGTAGTGGCAGACCCACGGCGGAGGTGCACTTGGTAGTAGCAGCATACCCGCGTTACTCAAAGGAAGAAGTACCTCTGGAGGCAATGAGGGGGAGCGCTTGGTTGTAGCGGTAGACCCATGGCGGAGGAGCGCTTGGTTGTAGCGGCAGACCCTCGGTACTCAACAGAAGGAGTACCTCTGGAACCTATGAGGGGGAGCACTTGGTTTTAGCGGTAGACCCATGGTGGGAAGCACTTGGTTGTAGCAGGAGGCCCATAGTACTCGACAAGTTGATTACTATAGCAGTCCAAGGAGTCCGGCGTGCTTGGTTGTAGCGTCAGGTCCTCTGTACTCGACAGAGGGGGAGTTCGGCACACTTGGTTGTAGCGGCAGGCCCTTTGTACTCGACAGAGAAGGAGTTTGGCGCGCTTGGTAGTAGCGACATTCCCACTGTACTCGACGGAGGAGGAGTTTTCCAGCAGCCGTTGTTTCGACGTCATGAATAAAATCCTGGTTGATCTGAGTCTGTAATCTTTGTGTTTCCTCATGTTTGAGGTGGGTTACTTGATAACTTAGGTATATTTATGGGCATATACCTGGGTAGAGGTTGTCAGTTGATTTCATAATCCTTGTGTTTCCTCATGATTGAGATGGGTTACTTGATAACTTGGGTATATGTATGGGCATGTACCTAAGTAGTGGTTGTCTGTTGAGATCTTCATTGTGGTTATCCTTGTTGGATTTAATGATACCTTGAGGGTCTCGGGGTCCCTACAGAGTATCGTTATATTCACACCTCCATGGGCTATGCCCGCACCTCGTTGTGTTGGTTGCAAACGATAGGAAGCACAGACAGAGGCTGAGTGTTTGAGGACTGGATGGTACCCAGAGGTGGACCTCACTATGAGACAGTATCCGGTGGTGGACTTCACGATGAGGTGACACTCGGAGCTGGTTGACGGGAGAGAGCGTTGTGGAGGCTATCTATACCTACCCTTCAGGTAGTATCCGTGGTGGACGATTCAGGAGCTGCGCTATCTGTACCTACCCTTCAGGTAGGATCTGAGGAGGACGACCCAAGAGCTGCTTCTATCTTCTTCCAGCTGCTTGTTCTTGTTGTACTTTCTTTTAGTTGTAGCTGTACTTTCGATTGGGTTTGTATTCTGGGCCATTTTCTTTTCAGCACTTCCTTTTTGTACTTAGTGTATTACTTCTGCTTGTACTCTATGATGTTTTTTTTACTTTTATAAAGGAAATTCCTTCCTAGTTATCGGATTTACGCCTTTGGTTCTAGTCTCCAGCCCCTAGCCTATGGAAGGCGGGCTTGCGGTACTCACGGCACGGGCCCCGAGGACGGGTCGTGATAAATTGGTATCAGAGGAGTTCGGTTCTACCGCAGAACACCGGAATCTGATATTTTTCTATGTGATGTAGTAGTGTTAATGGTATTGAGTGTGGTTATCAGTCCAGGGAGTGTAGTGTTGGTGCGGCGGCTGACGTATCCGTACACCAGGACCCTGACTTCTTATTTCCGACATAATGCACGAAAACATTGATTGCATGTGTGATTTAAGTTTTCTCCATGAATACTTTGTGTTAGCTCACCAGGTATACTGTTTGACCATGGCGCACCTGTTTCTCTTCAAGATGGCCCCACGACGGTAGCCAGCTAGGGTTCCGAGCGCTATGCGTGACGACAGCCCACCGAGCGACGAGGCCTCGGTACATGGGCCTTTGACAGCAGAGGCACCAGTGGTACCTCTACCCGCCGAGCCATCGATGCTACCAGCCCCAGCCGCTGATGATGCACGTCGCATTAGTGAACTGCACGAGTTTCAGTGTCAGCGACCGCCCAGGTTCCGTGGGGAGATGGTCCCTCAGGCAGCCGAGGATAGGCTGGAGGCTGTTGTATGAGTTTTCCTTTTGTTAGGGACACCAGCTGACCTTATGGTGGTCCTTACAGTGAGCCTCCTTCATGCGGCAGCAGGGAGCTGGTTGATCTTGATGCTCGAGGTGCACGAAGAGGCATCTCTCCTTTGGAAGGACTTTGAGAGGCTTTTCCGCTCAGAGTTCGTCCCAACAACCCTCTGTGCGGTGTGCTTCCAGGAGCTACTACAACTGCGGCAGGGCAGCATGACAGTAGCCAAGTACGCGACGAGGTTTACTGATCTCTCGTGCTATTCCACGGACATGGTATGAGACCCATTCATCCAGGCCCGAACCTTCGACCAGGGGATCAGGAGAGATATCAGAGCTTCAGTTGTTTCTCACAGCATTCTGACACAGACAGGGGTGTTGGAGCGAGCCCTATTAGTGGAATGTTTCCTTGCAGAGCAGTCTCCAGTAGCAGGACCCACCACTAGCCAGCATGCGGCATAGTCTTCTACAGCAGGTAGTAGACAGATGACGCAGAGGTCCAAGAGGACTAGACCTACAGGTGGTCGACCGCATAACACAGGATCATTTGTGAGAGGCACCTAGGGTGGAGAATGACTTACCATGTGCGGACAGTGTTACCCCTGCGACGGGGTTTGTCACATGGCTCGTGACCGTCCAACCCGCCATACAGATGACCAGAAGATGAACAAAGGACCTCCTGGGCAGAGGGAGAGGTTCGATTGAGGCGGACAGCATGGAGCAGGAGACCATGACAGGGGAGCTGGCCGTGCAGCTGGAGGTGGACGACGCTTCGATGTGTTTTCACCACCACCACCAGGAGGTCCACCCCGACCGCAGGGAAGAGGTGGACGTGGGAGAGCTCAGCTGCAGGCAGCTGAGGCCTACGATCATGGAGCTCCGGGAGCAGATAGACAGGAGCGGGACTAGCTCCAGACCTGGAGACTTTTGTTCATGTTGTTTTTAGCTCTGTTGATTTTTGTTTGTTGATTCCTTTTGTCTTTGTACATTGAGCTGCAGTAATAAAAGACACCTTTCTTGTGGTGTTTACCTTCCTGTCCTCTCTTTATGTTGTTACTAAGAGGTTCTGATTTAAGAATCGTTAACTTGACCTCACATTTAGATACCTACTGGAGGAGACCCAGTGACCACACACTGATGCCAACAGTGTGGCTCAACCCTTGGAGGTGAGAGTAACGGTTGGATATCTTAGTAGTAGTGTCGAGGCCTTACGACGTCATATTTGGTATGGGTTAGTATCATCCATGTCGGGATTGACTGTATTAGGTGAAGAAAGTGGTTCATCCAGGGGATGAGACCAGATTTCTCTTATCGGAAAAGAATAAATCACAGCAGCTCTTGTAGGACCAGAAAGGTCCAAGTCATCCATGAGCGGATGAGGATAGCACAGAGCCGGAAAAAGTCTTGTGCTAATAGGGGGTGGAGACCAATAGAGTTCGTGGATGGAGACCATGTTACCCTAAGGGTCTCACCTCGACGTGAGTTGCGGAGATGTGGCTGAGGCGACAAGTTATCTCCGAGGTTCAACGGACCTTTCTAGGTCCTCAACAGGGTAGGCAAGGTGGTTTACCGCTTCTCCCACCCACCTCAATTGCACCAGGTGCACGATGACATCCATGTATCTCAACTGAGGAGATACGAGCTCGACCCTTCACTTTTCATCGACCATGAGGAGCTGGACTTGGGAGATGGGGTGACCCTCACGGAGGTTCCAGTGGAGATCGAGGAACGATAGGATCGGATCCTACGAGGACAGGTCGATTCCTTGGGTGCGCTTCCACTGGCAGTATGGGAACCTCTAGGTGAGCACATGGAAGCGGAAGGCTCAGATGCATGCTCAGTACCACTTTTGTATCCCCAATTTGTGTTAAAGCTTTATTGGGATGTAAATACCTAAGGTGGGAGTAATGTAAGGACCCGTAAAAATCAAAGGGAAAATTTTTTTTATTAATTTTTTCGGGATTTTTCAAGAACGTAGTTTCTGACGGCACCTGATTCCGAGGCCCAGTGTACCTGGAATCATTTTCTGAAGTTTAGCTCAGGTGTGTTCAGTGAATGAACGAGTGGGTTTTTATGACTTTTGAACCGGTGCTTGGAATCGAATACTGAGGGCACTGATGGAATCACAATGCCGGTAATTTCTTAGAAACACCTTTTCTGGAGTTGCGTTTTCTCGGGTGTGGTTTTAAAATTTTCGGGTTAAGTAATTGAATAAAATAAAATGGTGCGACCAATTATTTTATTTTTCTTAACTTAAGATAAGTGGATGATGTGGGACCCACAATATCTTACCCACTTGGTAGGATATTTGAGAGTTGGGGCCCACATGAGCCCCACCGTTTCTTTTCTTCTTAAGTAACGCACCTGCCCCCCTTTTAATGAAGTGAACTCTTGCGTTCAATCAGGATATTAAACGACTCATTAATTGGGCGGTTTTAAACTTCTCAATTAATTGATCATTTCTTTTCTTATTTAATTTCAAATAGTTTTTTTGAGTGTTAATAAAATAAGACAACACTTATTTTATTGGAATTGGAACTTGCTGCGTGGAGAGGATTTGGAGAAAAGCCTTATTCTTCGACAAAGAACGCGAAGAATGCACCGATCTCTGACGAAGAACGCCAAATCCTCAGAGATCGACTACGTGATGCCATGTACCGTGACACCAACAGAACTTCTTCCGTGACGCTTCTTCCGCGATGCTTTCTCCGCGACGTGACGATCCCCCTTCTGCGATGCCTTCTTCTGCGACGTTATTTTCAGTGACGAACACTCACTCGACAACGCTCGAGTAGGGGTTTATGCATTTATTTTCATGGATTTCTTCTATCATCATTCCTCATACTTTTGGACTGCTTGTTACCAGTTAACGGGAGGGGTCCATATCGCACAAACACGGCCGACCCTCCTCCCCTTTTTTATCTTGTCTACCTTATGGTGGAATGTAACGAGCATGGCGTGGTGTCGTCGCACCGCGCGGGGTCATCCAGCAAGGTATGTGCGGCACCGGCGCGCCGCGCCTTTGAAGCGAACAAGAATGTGGTGTCGTCGCGCCGCACCAGAGAACCCTGAAAACACTGCGGCCTGAGCGGGGCCACGGCGGAGGGGCGCGGCGGAGCAGGGGAACCGGCAGCCGGTTCCGGGCCACTGGCGTCGGAGCCTGGGGACCGGCCCTTTCCGGTCCCATGGTACAATAGCCGGCCGGCTGGATAGTGGAAGATCCGGGGGTTCGTAACCCCCAGCTGGCCAGAAATGAGGGGCCACCCACATGGGGGCCGCAGATTACAAATGGGCAGGGGGCAGCGTGCCCCCCCACACCCCTGTCCGCTCGACCAAAATGGCTGAGCCACCTTTCTGGCGCCAGCGCGCCGGGCCGGCTGCCCAGTCCAGTCCGCCAGGCCGGGCCGCGCCCAGGCCGGGCCGGGACATGCCCAAGCGGGCCGGACCCAGACCCGAGGTTGGGTCGACCCAGTTCGGGCCGACCCAGTGAATACCGGGCCCGGTCCGACCAGGCCCGAACCCCCTAATACCAAACTTTTTTGGTCTGTAGCCCATAACATGGGTTACGGACCTCCGATCGATGCACCGTCAGTTGTGTAGTGATCCTTGTATCGAGACGGTTGTTTCGGTATATTAAACTGAAGGTTTCGGAGAACATTGTGTACGGTTGGTTTTGTTCGGAAACGAAACCAACCGGTCCCTTGGAGCGGAAACACTTATATCTTGAGCTCCGGACGTCTGATTGACGTGTCGTCGACTTTGTTGGATTCCTATTGATGAGATGGAACTTTTGGCAGGCTTTGCCTGAGTTTTGGATGTAGTTGGATAATGGACGGGTTGGATTGTACCCGAAATCCAACCGGGCCCCTGGAACGGAAAGGCTGATAACTTTCATACTGGACGTCCGTTTTGACGAACCGTCAGCGGAGTTGGTGATCACGTTGAGAAACGGTCCCTATGAGAATACCCTATGAGAGTTCTGGGTACAGTCGAGATACGGCCAGGTGGGTTCGCAGACGAATCTAACCGCGCCCCTAGAACGAAAATGCTAGTAACGCACAGACTGGGCGTCCGACTGACGTGCCATCTGTTGCGTTGAGACCCCTATGACATGGCAGACATTTGGGGCACTTCTTCGTGGAACTTTGTGATACAAGGAGTATCAACTAGAAGCTCGTGAAGAGGTCCCTCTCGGTGACGAGCTAACAGAGTGCAGAGACCTAGTAGCTGGCTGAGACTTGACGACTGCTGATCTATCGACTCGGTGTGTTTTGGATAGCCCAGTGGGGAGCGCTTGGTTATAGCGGAAGACCCACATCGGAGGAGCACTTGGTAGTAGCGGCAGACCCACGGTACTAAACAGATAGAGTACCTTTGGAGGCTATGAGGGGGAGCGCTTGGTTGTAGCGGAAGACCTAGGACGGAGGAGCGCTTGGTTGTAGCGGCAGACCTGCGGTACTCAACAGAAAGAGTATCTCTGGAACCTATGAGGGGGAGCGCTTGGTTGTAGCGGCAGACCCATGGTGGGAAGCGCTCGGTTGGAGCAGCGGGCCCACAGTACTCGACAGGTGGAGTACTATAGCAGTCCATGGAGTCTGGCGCGCTTGGTTGTAGTGACAGGCCCTCTGCACTCGACAGTGGGGGAGTTCGGTGCGCTTGGTTGAGCGCAGGCCCTCTGTAATCGATAGAGGAGGAGTTCAACACGCTTGGTAGTAGCGGCAGACCCACTGTACTCGACGGTGGAGGAGTTATCCAGCAGCCATGGTTTCGACGTCATGAATGACGGAGGAGGAGTCCTCCAGCAACCATGGTTTCGACGTCATTAATAAAATCCTGGTTGAGCTGAGTCTGTAATCTTTATGTTTCCTCATGTTTGAGATGGGTTACATGATAACTTAGGTATATGTATGGGCATATACCTGGGTAGAGGTTATCCGTTGATTTCCTAATCCTTGTGTTTCCTCATGATTGAGATGAGTTACTTGATAACTTGGGTATATGTATGGGTATGTACCTAAGTTGTGGTTATCTGTTGATATCTTATTTTGGTTATCCTTGTTGGATTTTGTGAGACATTGAGGGTCTCTTGGTCGCTACTGAGTATAGTTATACTCACCCCTGCACAGGCTATGCCCGCACCTCGTTGTGTTAGTTGCAGATGACGAGCAGCGCAGATAGAGGATGAGTGTTCGAGGAATAGACGGTACCCAGTGGTGGACCTCACGATGAGACAATATCCGGTGGTGGACTTCCCGATGAGGCGACACTCAGAGGTGGTTGACGGGCGAGAGTGTTGTGGAGGCTTTCTGTACCTACCCTTCAGGTAGGATCTGTGGTGGATGATTCAAGAGCTGCACTATCTGTACCTACCCATCAGGTAGGATTTGAGGAGGATGACCCAGGATTTTCTTCTATCTTCTTCCACTTTCTTTTCCTTGTTGTACTTTCTTTCAGTTGTAGTTTTACTTTTGATTGGGTTTGTATTCTGGCCCATTTACTTTTTAGAACTTCCTTTTTGTACTTAGTGTTTTACTTCCTCTTGTAATCTGTGATGTTTTTTTTACTTTTATAAAGGCAATGCCTTCCCAGTTATCGGATTTACGCCATTGGTGCTAGTCGCCAGCCCCTGGCCTATGGAAGGCGGGCTTGGGGTAGTCAAGGAACAGGCCCTAAGGACAGGTCGTGACATATATTTTTTAAAAATATTATTTTGAATATTAATAATAAAATATTATTATTCTATTTCATAAATTTTGATTTATGTAAAAATTAACATAAATGCTTTTGAAACCTTGACACAGTCCATGTTCAAGAAATTAAAAAATCTCAATAATGTTTTTAACAACAAAAAAGTAATATTTTAATATAATTTGTATAGTAACTCACAATTTTTTTATATAAATATAATGTATTATTAATTTTTCCAGTGTATATATTCAAATAAATATTATTATATTAATGTCTTCAATGACATGTTATATTAATATTCCTAAAAAAATTAATGGTAGTTTTAGTTAAGAATTGTTTATTAAATGATTAAAAGATCGTAAAAATATTTCCATTTTTCTATTTAATGTTATATGGTATACAATACAAACCATTTTCCAGTCATAGGTAAATTTTTATTTTATAGTAACTTTATTTACCTATAAATAATAAAAAAATTATTATCATGTTAATCATTAAATATGGTGGATAGGGGGTTTAAAATATGATATAAGTCATAAAACATAACCTAAAACTATCAAAATATTATTTTATGATAATATATTTACTTATGATTATCCTAAATTCAATATATACAAATTTTGTTTCACGGGTATAGGAAAATTAATTATTGTTACCTTACTACTTCAGGTAATTCCATGGGTTCCCCTCCCCTCCCTTATAATTGGATAAAACCTCATCTCAATTCATCACACTTTTTTAGAGCTTATTACTTAGTAAAATTCCAAAAAAATCCATTCCTTTAATCTATACCCACACCCAATATGTCTTAGTATCACAAAACTTCCAACCACTACGTGTTTAATTGTAATCCGACCCTGGTCTTCAAAAGTGGTGGTAATAATCTAATGAAACTGTTTCTATTTTACTTCTTTTCTACCTCCATAAAATATTTTTATTCCACACTGATATAATAATGTCTATATACCACTATATGAAAATTTTATAACGACTTTAAAACCCTTATCATCTTTTTTTCTATTCCATGGGTAATGAAAACATTGTCCCTTCATACATATGGACTCCCTAGTCAATTATAAATGGAAAACCCAAGTCAAACATACTATAAACCTAATCAAGCCATCGAATGGTGATGTGATGAAAGAAAATAGTTGAAGTATACAAGAAAAAAAAATATGGACACAGAATTAGAGTACAATTAAGAAAAAATGGAGATAAGACCATCCATACAATGAAGCAAATAGTCTAAACAAGAAATGATTGACTTAGAAAAGAACACTGGTCTCCATATAACCAACTATATCCCCTAGAAAAATCTGAACTGAAGCCAAAGAACAATGGATAAGTTGGTATACTAGAAGATTCCAATCACTTTACTTGTATCCTCTAATACATCATCAAAATCCACCACTATTGAAAATTTAATAAGTGATTAAAAAGAACATTATGATACCACTACAGAGTTTATAGATGGTCAAATATCAAGAATTCAAGAGTTATAGCTTTGAAAAAATATACCAAGAATTTGTATTAATCAAATTCATTTTTAAATCATTTTCAATTTAGTTTTGATAAATTGATTTAATATTATCAAACCATAAATATTAAAATTAGAAGTTATATAAATAGAAAAGTACATCTAATAATAAAGAGGTAATCAATAAAACATATATCCATGAAATAACCTTTCATGATATTTTATGTGATACAAAATTGTAATAAATCAAATTAAAAATAATTCATGATGAAAACAACCATGTGATAAATAACAGTAAATGAAAAATAACCACATATTTGGCCCTAGAATAAATAATAAGATGCACTATAATTTCATGATTATAAACAAGAATAAAATTTTATCCAACCAATATTGTGTCCTACAATAATCCAAATATATAACAATGGTTACCTCATAGTGGTTCAACACACACTAAAGCTTCTTGTTTCACATTTTCGATGCACCCAAGGATCCCAATATTCTAATTTTCATAATAAAATTAAAAATTCATGCTCAAAATTTCAAAAATAATTATTAATTTATGATTTATTGTCTAATAATACTTTTCTAAATCAACCAAATATATTTTCCAAGAAAAATATCTTTAAAAACATTTTCCATTCAAATAAATCCCATGAAAACACATATCACATCCAATCAATGACCTGTAAAAATTAATTTACCAAGAATCATTATAAATTCATTGAATTATCCAATTTAATGGAATCACCATCCATAAACAGCTATAAACTTAATGGATTTCAACAATAGTAATTGGAATCCTAGAGAACAGGCTCCAAAAGACAAAGAATTATAATAAATGGAAATTCATTGATAGAAAAAACAATCATATCAAAAATTTCAACCACAAAAATAGCCATCCCAATTTATATTATCAATGGAATGATGAACTAAAGTACCATATACCTAGAGAGAATCCACCCAACCATAATGGGCATCAATTTATAAACAAAATGTTCTAGATGTTATGGAACCACACAAAATCACCTTAGGTGATCTCTGTGTCTAGAGAGGAAAATTTATAGGTGGAATGAAATGAATTTCAGCTGGAAACCACCATAAAAACCATAACTCATGACATTTACATGGAATATCATCCCATTATATGCCACATAATACATGAACACTATAATCACTATAAAAAATTTTGTCTTATTCTTAAAAAATAGTTTTTTATAATTACATGAATTGAACCTATTAAATGGTATTATAACTATCAAGTCACGAACATGTTTCTCTACATATTCCTAGAACTGAGTACACATTATGAAAACTCCCTTGCACGATCAAAAAATCGCTAGAGAACTTAAAAACTCAAGGTTTTGGAACAAAAACTCAGAGTCCCTACTCCAAGAATTCTCTATACTTTGGATGAACGCCACTATTTATTTAACATGTTTTAACCTATAAAAAATTAATTAAAATAACCCTAAATCATCATAAATTCAGTCATTTTCCCATGAAAATGGTTTTTTATCCTTGACAATCTCGTAAACACAATAAAAAATAATGATAATAAATATATAAATACGGGAGTTCCTAAATTTCATAACAGGATGTTATAATCTCTCACCCAATATGATTTCTCCCAATAAAATGCCCTCAAATTATTAGAGTTATAAAATTTGAAGTCTACTTATGCCTCATAAAAAATTATCTCTCCCAAGTACCATGTCTATATTGTTTTTCACTACCAAAATATTTAGGCTATATGAATCATTTGACCATAAAATATCATCTCTCAGTGATCCATAATTTGACCTTCATACTGAACTAAATTTTTATTTATATCAAGATTAATATCCTCACACACAATAACATGGGTAGGATATGGTATATTCCTCCTCATATGGGAAGCATGTAAAATAAGATTGATATATTTCTAACTATATTCCATTTCTAACTGATATTCCACCCTTACCAGTCATCCAACGATCTCAAAGGGGAAAAACACATTTTCATGATACCTTGGTTACACAACTGATGATTTCCTATGTAAAATGAAACATTCTAAAAAAATATCCCTATCCTAAAACACATTCAACCATTAATGAAGGTATATATTATGTTTCTAAAGATTTTGTTCCATGATCAATATCATATGTATCAATTGTACCATCTTTGTTGTCTCCTAAAGAAATTCAGCCCTTCTAAAGACAACATTCTAAACATATCCTAGTATATAGGATTTCAAATTGGTCTCCCATGAAATTACTCAAAGAGATACATCCTTACTGAGTCTTGAAATTTTTATTTATATGAATACTAAATGAGAATAAGATGCTTCTCCCAAGAACCTTATAAATCAAGAATAATATCCCTGAGTATATCCAAAATAACTATGATGTTCCTCTTTATTTTTCCATTATTCAACAAAAGATAAATGTGATTAATCAAATAATTTAACCCATAATCTCATAAAATCCTTTTAATAGGCTATACATGAACATTTAATCACTGTCAGACAAAACCACAGAGGGAACCCAGTGATGTTTCGTAATCTCTCGATCATTCATGTACCCGAGATTTTTCATCTCTATGGCCTTCTTAATATATATTAAATGAACTTTTTTTATTTGATGAATGATCACCAAAATTTCATCCATAAGATGATGTGTATATCTAAATCCAATGGTTAAATCCACCAGAATATTAATCTACTTCAATACTGGAATGGGAAAGGGGTGAAAAAAACTCAAAGGTAACTGGTTTTCTACATTAATTCTCTTTCAAGTAAGACACTATAATAAAAAATAAAAAATAGAATACCGCATACCCTTCCCCTAATAATGAAATTTTAATTCATGATATTTCATAGAATCCCCAGAGTAAAGAGACAATCCAGACTAGTTACCACTATCTAAAAAATACTTCCTTAGGGAAAACAGAACATCCAACCTACTACAGAAGCACAACGTTCCCCTACGATATTGAGACCATTCAACAGATGTCTCCCCACCCCAAATGATTTCAATAAATAATTTGAACATTGTTTATATGAATTACTCAATCTGAACCATATCATCTAAATATGATTCATATTTCATCAAATCCTAGAACACATGTCCACAAACATATTCCACTATGGAGCTCATCTCAGTAAAAATAGACATCAAATACCACCCATAAAATGATTCATTAATGGATTGTGTTAAAAAATTAATACATGATGCATTGAAAACAACATTTAAATTTATAATATTTTAGATAGTTTCTTTTTCAATAATTTGAAAGTAATTTACCCATTATCTATATTGCAAGTTCAAATCCAAATTTGTAACAATATATTTTTGGATCTTATTTAAAAATACATATAAACTACTCCCCAAAGTGTTTGTGTCACAAAATATTTAATTCATTCCTAAAAAAATAAAACTCTAGATCGTAGGATTGTGGGTTTATATAATGAGGGCATAAAATGAGTGATTCACAGGCCACCACCGGTTTCCATTGCATCATGAAACATCCCAAACCTTTACGAGAAAAGAAAAGAAAAAAACTTACACTCATTTCAGAAAAATAACAAGTGGTACAAAATTCCACCTCTAATGAATATGCTCAATATATATCTGATATTTTTCATTAAATTTAAAATTTACACACCTATGGTTTAATGTATCCATTCAAGATGAAAGGTTATAGAAATCAAGAACATCCCACCAATTGTATGCAGCAAAACCTAAGTAGATTCGGTTCTCAAACACATTTATGGGATGTTCCCAAAACATCACTACCTACAACATTCTAAAATATATTGAGATTAACCTAACAAATATCATGTGCCCTAAAAATATCACTTCCTGGATCCAGATTCACACTTGGAGAGATTACAATAAAAATGATTTTCCTTCAAGGTTCAATGAATGATGTAAAAATGACCTATGTGCTCCTCCTAATCTTTATATTATACCAAAATATCATCCGATTAGAGAAACAAAGGTCTCAATGGACTAATTAGATATCAGGGTCATCAAATCCACAAATATCACATGAGTGTTAGTCAACTTTTTTAGCATAACTAGAAACTCAAAATTCCCATACTGGCCCCTAAACAATGCATTGGGTATAACCACTAATCTGAAACTAATATTATGGTACCCTGAAATCTTTTCAATCACTAAAAACCAATATTCCCTGATTAGGTCTTCAAAATCACATCAATCCTAGGTAAAGGATAGTTGTTCATAATTGTAACCAAATTTAAATTTGGATTGTAAGTACAATGTTTGAGACTCTCATATTCCATATTAGTCAAGAAGATAGGATAATCCCACAATCATACGCTAGAATGAATAAATACTATAGACACTTCTCCTCAATATGGACTTTATATTACACCATCATAGAATAATCTATGCAATAAAATGGAAATGAAATGTGGATTATACCAATAAGCACATTAAGATTAATCCCAACCTCTATATATGGGGGTAAAATGGAAAAAAAATCATCATAGAAGAGTTCATGGTATGAACTCACCACTATTTCAAGTCTACCACCAAATAAAGGGTCCACTACATCAAGAAATATAACTAAAACTGACATGTGATTCCCTAAAATAAGGAATAATAGGCCCTACTCTTCCAGATCTAGTGTCCCACCTACCCTGAAAGTCTTGATTGAACCCATTCGTGAGAAAGAACTATAACCCTTGTAGATAACCCTATATTTGGGCCTTAACAGTAAAAAAAGAATCCATCTCCATAATCAAGTTGAATATTTCATGATCAAGAGACATGATGTCCCTTTCAACCTCGATATCAACTATCATATATTTACATGTGGGAGTGTGAAACATTTTTCAGACATCATTCTCAATGTCATAAGATGATCCAAAAAAGTATAATATAAGTTATTGAACACAAGACCAATACATAAACTGAATGTGGTGATATAAAATAATGAGTAACACCTATATCAAATACAGCTAGAACCATATAAGATGAAATAAACATCATTCCTCTAAAAAAAATATACCAACATTATATTTCTCTTTCATGTACTCAATCACATAATGATACCTAGTCTAATCAACATGAACATCCTCTTGGTCCTAAGTAGTTGACCCAAAACCTTTATATTCATTAGTATGAACCAATGAACCCATAGTGAGAGTGGATCCTAACTTACTTACCTAGATTATCATCTCAATAAAATGAAAATAATTTAATAATAATATACAATGATGAAAAGTCCTAGTATCCTCTAAACAGTAAAGCCCGATACGACCTAGCCTCCCACATTGATAGAAAAAAAAAACTTATTATATCATTATCAATCCCCTAAATAGGAATTGAATAGAATAAAAACCCATATATTTCCATTCCACTAATAAATACACACTCTATATAAAAACTTCACCAATTGAATATCCACACAAACCCTTATTCCTAGCTCAGTCTTCAAGAACCAAAAATTCTTTATCAAATTCCTCCAAAAAGTTTGAAAGTCACATTAGGATGAACATTGAACCAATATCTATCAGTAATCCTAACTTAAACTTATATGCCTTAAGGTACTCATTAGTGACAACCTCTGGATCCAAATGCATCGACATAGAAAAATTGGTGGAATACTCCAAAACAAAAAACTCCCCCGCCTCAATGGTTAGAATCCATAGGGTATTTTCCATATGTAACGAATCAAGGAAATAATAATAATATGTGATTTTATTAAATTAAGCCTAGTAAAATTCATCATGAAATATATCATGAATAATAGAGTCTTACAAGATCCTCCTCGATCCTTTAAGCATCTACATATAAAAACCCAAGCATGAGTCTTCAAGACTCTGTGAAATTGAAGATATTCTAAATCCTTTCAAGAATCTCCTCATATTCATTGAGACTTTTTTCTCTATGGATGAATGGAATATTCTAATTAGTGAACTCTGATCCATGATCTATAACACATCTTATATTGTCGACTCCCACTTGACTTAGAGTCTCATTTTTATGGATACCAACATCCAACATGGAATGGTCGAATGAAATATTAGCATGTTTAATCTATCTCGTAGATTCCTCTATTATAATTTAAATATATCTTATTGCATGAATTTCATAAAAAAAACCAATTTGATCATGAGAACATTCCAATAATCTCTACACCACTTCAATAATTTTGATCATTTAATTAAAATAACAAAAATTTAATTAAATTTTTGAATTCTTTAAATTGATGGAATTTCCAAAATGAATATGTAAATTAAAATAACATTATAATACATTAAATTCAAATAACCCTAAACCAAAACTACCTGGCCTTTTAAAATCCCCTGGCCCTCAGGGTAATTCTGGTTTAGTTATGGAATTTAACTAGCCATGCCTCTTTTCCACACTTTCTATCCATATTTTGATGGTTTTATATCCTATCTAACCATAACACAAAACCAAACTCAAGTAGAGTTAACACACTTCGGGAATAGCCTCTCCTTTGATACCAATTTAAAAAATCCAACCAAGGCCAACCAAACTATAAACTTGATTCAGCCATCATATTAATAGGTGAGTCAAGAAAATAAATGAAGTCTATAAGATAAAAAATGAATACATACAGTCATATTAAAAAGAGGAATCAAAGTAGGGACTATAATTAACAAAACCATGACATTTTGCTAATACGTTTATTTATAAATCAAACAATAACTACAGTCTCCATGTTACCCACATTCACCATCAATGAAACCCATACCAATTTCAAATACCAAAATAGAATTCAACATGATACTAGATTCCCTTCCCTTTACATGTATACTACAATAAAGCATAGAGAATTTTCATAGGGGAAAAATTAGGGTGTGATAACAGTGCCTTGTGGAAAACCACTATAGAGTCAAAAAATATCTAATATCAAGAATGAAATATTTTTATATTTGAAAATAAAAACAGTTTTACAAATCACATTCTTAAATCCAAATCATTTTTAAATAATTATAATATAGGTTTTCATAAAATCCACTCATATTATTAAACCATACATATTAAAATAATAAGTGATATAAATAAAAAACCATATCAATTATTTAAGAGGTAATCATGAAAAAAAACATATCCAAGAAATAACCTATCATGTGAAGCTATGAGATATTACATCAAAATGAAACATGTGAGCAACAATCAATAATGTAAAAACCAAGCAGTAAATATCTTTAAATGAAAAATAACCTCATATTTGTCCCCATATTATATGAAAATACGTACTATATACTCTAGGGAATTAACATGAATAACATTGGATCCAACAAGTATTGAATCCTTCTATAGTCCATTGATATCACAAAGGTTTCTTCCTAGTAGTGCAACACACACTAAGGCTACCCATATCTCTTTATTGACAACATAAGGTTAATAATGTTCTAATTACAAAAATTAATTTCAAAAAAAATTCTCATAAAATTATAAAATATTTTAAAATACATTACAATAATCTTATATGTTTGAAAATCTATTTCTAAATCATGAAAATACATTTTCAAATACAACCAATTTTAAAAACATTTCTGATTCCAATAAATATAATAAAACACATATCTCTTAAAATAAAAGATAACCCCTTAGAACCATATCAATAATGAAATTTAATTCAGTACATTAGACCAATTTATAGAAACACATTCTGCAAATAGGTATAAAATAATCTACATTTTTCAATAGATCATGGAAACTATGAGAGCAACCTCTGAAAGATAACTCATGGAATTAAACTGATATGAATTGATAGAAAACACTATCTGATCACAAATAAAAACTAATTATTTAGCCAAAATGATTTATATGGTCGAAGGAAGGGAAAACAAAAAGAAACAAATACCCATAGAGAAGCAACCAAACTATAATAGAGGTCAATCGCCAAATGAAATGATCTGGAGGGGTCAAACCACCAAAAATCACCTATGGTAAGATATGGGTCAAAAGAGGTAATGATTTAGGTGGAATGAAATGAAAATTATCATTGAACCACCCTAAAAACAAAATATTGAAACATATGCATAATTTTTAATCCCATTAAAAATCATGGAATCCATGAAGGTAGAAATCTATAGAAAATGCATCACCTTGTTATTAAAAACAACTCTTTAATCATTACACAATATTAATGTATTAAAATACATGTAAACAACTGACGTCATAAAAATATTTCATGAACTCTTGTTAGGCTTCATTAAACATCATGCATCCCACTTATATGATGTGCCAATCCCCATCAGACTAAAAAAATTGTAGGTTTAGGCAGAAAACTCAAAATAATCCTACATCGAGCATTCACCATACTTTTATAGGACCCATCTAAGTCTTACATGTGTTTAGAATTATAATACAGCAATTAAAATAAACATACATACCTAAAAATTTGGTCATTTTCCAAGAAAAGAAAATCAATCCTCTAAAATCCCACAAATGCAACCAAATAAGGACGATATGAAAAAAATAAACAATGGAGTTCCTTAAAAAATATTAGAAGGATGTTATAATTCAGAAAAAATAAATTCCTTCTTCCTATAAAAATCCATAAAATATTTAGACTCATAAAAAGTGAATACCATTACATAATCATCCAATATTCTCTCTCTCACATCTTATAAATATTCATTATATGCTTCTACTGTACTTTTAACATTGGAATCATATTATCAGGTAGTACCTTCTATTGATGATCAATAATATGAACTTCCTTCCAAATGAATGTGTTGTAATTATCAATATAAACATCATCCCATCAAATCACATATAAAATATCAGGTATATAGCTCCAAATATGTGAAACATGAAACACATAATTTATAAATGACAAACCATATGGAATTTTCATCTGATAATCCACCCGTACCAGTCATCCAATAATATAAATGGGGACCACAAAAATCTATTCCAAATTACATTAGCTAACCAACCAATGATGTCCTAGGTGAGTTGAAACCCTAATAAAAACCTATTCAATAACCGCATACTCTAGTATCCACCAATGATGGTCTATAAATGATATATGATGAATCTATTCCATGATCATTCATCTATATCAATAGCACAATCTCTATCATCACTAAAACAAGAATCATCCCATCAAAGGACCACAATCCCAACACCTCCCAACATATAGGAGATCTACATGGATCCTAATAAAAGAATCAAATAGTATCATACTAATAGAGGTGTGATAAATATTTTTCTTTGAAAACATTATCAGATTCAAATTATTTTCCCAAGATCCTAAAAAATCAAGCACACATGCCTGTAGAATATTAATTGTAACCTGGATAGTCCTCTCTGTCTTTCCATCGATTTGTGGATGATATAGTCTAATCAACATAACCAGGTAATACCTCACCTTCTAAAGCCATTTCCAGATCCTAGAAGTGATACATTCTATAATATAGACACAACTACAGAGGAAAACCCATGAAGCTTCTCAATCTCTCAGATAAAAATCTCCCCATGTTATTCCTCTTTTATTGACTCTTGATAATGAAAAAATTACCCAATTTTATGATTCATTAAATGATTAGGAAAATCTTATCCTTCTCAATATGATTCTATAGAAAAACAATTATAAAATACAATGAAATATCATCACAATTCCAAACTAGAATGAGTAAGTGATTCAACAAACCCACAAGTCTTTAGTGGTTGGCCTTAATTTTCTGACAAGCAAGCCACCAAAATACGGAATCTAGAATCAAATTCATCGTCAACTAACCCCAATAATGAAATATCATATTTTCATACAACATGGTATCCCCATGTTTCAAGGACCAATTACACTAATTTCTACTATCCAATGACCCCTATCTAAGAGAAAACGTAACAACAAACCTATCATAGAAGAACAAAATGCCGATGGGAGATCGAGACCACTCCCTTGAGGTCCCTCAACATCATGTCTTTCAAAAGAGTGTTAGAAAAAAGTCTTTATCATGTGATGAGGAAAAAATCACTCATTAAATGGTGAGTCAACATTAATTAAACGAAATAATACCTATCCACAATACTCCACCACTCCCACGACTATCTTTGTAATCAAACTCATCTGATACCACTCCTTAACAGATTCCTTCATGGATTCTATTAGAAATGTTATTCTCAATGAATATGAAACCTCATCTATATTTCTAGGAGTGTATGAAATTTCATTATCAAATGTATTGATATTATTTATCAAATTTTGATGTTTTATGTTTAGATCCATTTGAAAAAATAGATATTCCGTGAAATTATGATTGTAATACACAATAAAAATTGTTCAAAGAGGTAGTGTCACCACATTTTCAGTGCATTCATAACTTTTTCCAACTCACGTTCATGTATATGGTTATTCTTCACATGAGGGTTTGATAAGAGTGATCCATAGCCCACTAACTATATCCCATGCATCAAAACACATCCCAAACATGTACCAAAGACATTAGAGAAAGAATCATAACATAAACCATATTCTGGAGGACTAAAAATGGTTCTAAAGTTAAAATCACATTCAAATCCTCAAAATATCTCCATAAATTTTCAATACACTCAATGTTTACACCCTTATGAGTTAAAGTATTCATCAAAGATTCAATAATAGAAAAATATTGATCAAACAACCTATAGTAACCATCCATACTAAAGAAACTTTGGACCTCAAACACATTTCTGAGCTACTCCCAAGACATCACTTCCAGTATATTTTTAGGATATCCTAAAAAACCCTTCTCAGATATCAAATTCACAAAAAACGTCACATCCCATATCAAAATCTGACACTTATTTAGATTACCATAAAATGATGTACCTTCATGTTTTGATGAATTATATCCCAATTGTCTATGTGTATTTATATGATGTGGAGTGAACCCAAATATCACCCATGAACAGAAAAATAATGGATTCCATGATTTGATGGAATATATAGTTCATCAAATAGATAGAAAATTATCATTAGTCATACCGAATAGAATAACCATAAACACAAAACTCCAAAATAATATCTTAAACATTATCTTAGGTATATAAACTTCCTAAACTCTACGTTGGTGGTACCATAACCACATTTCAATCTTTTATAACAAACATGGCCCTTTATGATGTTCAAAAATAGTATCAATTCAAATAAATGTTTATTTTTTCTAACAGTCACCCTAATTTACTTCCCATTGTCCAAAATAGTTTGAGATTCCCATAATCCTTGTTATAATAGATTATATGTGAATCCAATCGTGAAATTCTTGGAAGTATGAATTTTTTAGCCTCTAGGTCCTCATGATGGATATTATGTCTCACTAACTCAATAGGTTATATTTGATAATATGGAAATGGAACAAGAACTATACATGGGAGAAGGTCATGATTAAACCCAACCACTATTTGGGGATAATAACTAGAAAATAATAATCCCAAATGACTTTAGGGTATACACTCACCACTGTAGGGAGTTGAACACAAATACATGGGACACTTCATGAATATCATCTATTAAAACTAACACATGATTACATCGTCATAAGCATTAATTCACACTTTCCTTCTTGATCTTGAGTCCCAATATCCCTAAAATACATGGGTCCCCCCATAGGTAGATAATAACTATACCATTAGAATATAAAAATATATCTTGGGATTAACACTAATCATCCAATAAAATATAATAATCCAATATACCATGTGATAATAAACCATTTGGAAGTCCAATTCTACCTTAAAGTCTTCAATCATCATCCAACATGTAGAACATATGAAATCATGTTCCTAACTCTTTTCAAAAGACATGGAAAGATCTAAAAAGTAATTCATATGTTCATAATTCAATCCCAAAACATCAATAAACATTGATGATATATAATATTTGGTAGAACCTATATCAAATAGACATATAACAATAGAATATGAAATAGAAACCATACCTATAACTGTGTGTTCCCCTGATTTAGATTTCTCTTCAAAAAACAAAACCACATAAATAAACCTAGTATGACACAAATGAAATTTCGTCTAGGATCGAGGATTTTACCAACCAAACATGGAATCATCGGTATTCACCTATGAACTGTTGATCATAGTGGATCCTTGCTTACTACCCTGGGATATCCTTTCACAATATAATATCAAATGTCCTAATAATTATATATAATGATCACCCATACATTTCATTTTCAGGATAGAAGATATAATTTGGTTGACAACTGCACCAACAGAATCTCCATCCAAACCTATCTTCCTAACTATTTATGCCTCCTCCAATACTACCTTATCAACTACCTCTATGATGTTTGGAATCCACATGAGAATCAATGTTGACCTAATAGAATTCTTCAATACCAACTAAAAAATAGATCTTTTGGTTAATCATTATATTTAATAAAAGAATCCAAATCCATCAACTAGGAAAAATTGGTTGAATACTCTAAAATGGTATTATCCCCCTGGACCAAGGAAAAAAACTCCCAATTCCCTTTGGTATGTAACATCTCGTGGTAAAACTACTAATTAATATTTTATTAAAATAATTCTATGTGTGGTACTCTTGAAACATAGCTTTAACAATAGATTCAAACTATCTCCTTACCTATCACTAAAGGACGTATGTGGAAAACTCTACTTGTTAGTATTTAGGAGACTTTATGAAATTGAAGATCCTCTCAATAATTTAAAGACTCAAATTATATAAATAGAGTACATTTTCTCCAAGGAAGACGGTAGGATTCTACTAAGTGAACATAGACCCATCATCCACCACATGTAATGGGTTCTTGAAACCCACTTGATGTAGAGTATGAATTGTGTGGATAACATATTATACTAAAGAAGTTTACTTTTGACGATTAACCTATGGAACCTATCTTGCAAATTACTATATAATATTTAGAAGATCTCTTATATGTGGAATTTTTTAATAAACATAAAAAATAACCAATTATATTAGAATATCTTCACAAAAAACATAGGACTTATACCAGAATGAAAATAAAATATTTAAAACACAACAGAATTAGATAAATTTAAGAATTTTATGAAAAAAAGTCATTTCCAAATGGAATGGGTCAATTGAAATAATATTCCCATACAGTTCATTCCATTGACCTAAAACCCCATGCTTAAAAACTCATAATAGTCCTTGAACACCAACATTATCTCGATATTAGTCACATAATTGATCTGGAACATCCCATTTTTTTTAACTTACTATCTAAATTCAATGAATCCTAACTTGTGTCAACCAAAGATACAAAAAAAACCTTGCAAGTGTTGGAACACTATATGATGAGCCTTTCCATTGATACCAAATTATAACTGACAATCCCAATTCAACCAAACCATACCCACAAGTCATCTGTCACATGGTGAGGTGATGAATGAAAATAGATCATGTATCAATGTTAAAAAATTAAGATTTATAATCTGATCGACAAGAGGAAAAAAGATATAAAACCATCCATACAATAAATCAATAATAACACAAATATCTATGTGACCAAAAATATTTTATAAACCAACCCAAACTGAAAGAAAATATCAAATAAGAATATAACATTCTACAAGATTCCCTTACCTTTACTTATATATAGTAATAGAAAATATATAATAGACCCATTGAAAAAAGTATTTTATGTGAAAAAATAGACTAGGATAGAACCAGAGATTCGATAAAAGTTATAATATCAAGAATGAAATAATTCGATATTTTATAAAAAAATATTTTAAATTTTTTTTTCATAAATCCAATTCATTGTAAATCATTTTCATATTGGTTTTCATAAAATCCAATTATTCACTCACACCAAAAATATGAAAAGTAAAAGTTACATAAATAGGAAACCATATTGACACATCAAGAGTTAATCCTAAAAACACATATCCCTTAAATAACCTATCATGAAAATTTATGTGATACATCCTCATAATAAAACCTTTGAGAAATAATTTATAATGACAAACGCTTGTGATAAATAATAAAATATGAAAAAGAACCTCATATTGGCCCCTAACATATGAGAAAATATGTATTATAAACAAAATATCGTAACTATTTATAACATTGGATACTAAAAATATTTAGTCATACCATAATCAATAGATATCGGAACGGTTACCTCCTTGTGGAACCACACACAATAAGGCAACCTATATCTCTTTCATGACACACCCATGGTTCAAAATGTTCAAGTTTTAAAAAAAAATATTTCAAAAACCATGCCCATAATTTAATTGAACATTTAAAAATCCAACGTAATAATCTTCTATTTTTAAAAAGATATTTCCAAATCCTATAAATCTATTTTTAAGACAAAACCCCTTTTAAAACATATTCAATTCCATTCAATCAGTTATCAAATTATATAACCTCAAATCAATGAAAAACTAAAATGAATTTACAAAGAACAGAAAAAAAATTAATTGAATTGACCCATTTTATAGAAATACATACCTCAAACTATTATATACCAACATTTATTCAATAATGGTGAACATACACCATGATAATGACCTTTGAATTACAAGGATCAGTAATATACTAAAAGGGTTCTATTGAAAAAAATATAGAATCTCAAATATAAAAAACTATATCAATCAAAATTGACACTATAAAAGTACGGGTCAATAAAAGGATAAAATATCTATAAAGAATAATCCAAACTGAAATAGTGATCAATCATTGAATGAAAAGATCTCGATGGGATAGATCCACCCAAAATATCATAGGGTGAGCTCTAGGTCAAGATAGAGGTAAGGATTGAAGAGTAATAAAATGAAAATCATATGTTCCCTACCCTAAAAACCAGAACATGTGACATTTAAATGGAATGTTATCCTATACCATTTGTTATAGTCTATAAAGGCTAGAATCACCATAAAACACCTCAACTTTTTATTAAATAGTAATTTTTGGTCATTACATGATTTAAACCTATAACACAGTGTGAAATCATTTCTCTTAAGGAACCTATTTCAAGACATATTCCTAGACATGATAAACATCATGTAACTCACTTCAATTGAATTTAAATCCCTATAAGACTGTAGAAACATCATGTTTTGACAGAAATACTCAAACACTATACTCTGAGCATTCTCCGAACAAGGGATGAACCCCACTATGTCTTTGACATGTTTAAAAAAGTACTCCATTAATTTTAATTAACATACATCTCAATACATTTGTTTATTTTATCCATAAAAGGCTCTCCATCCTTGGTAATCCCACAACTGCACTCAAACAAGGATGACAAATAAAACATAAATAGGAGAGTCCCTTAAAATTGTAATGGATTTCTACAT
The DNA here is from genome assembly GCA_963277665.1 of Viscum album. Lineage (NCBI taxonomy): Eukaryota > Viridiplantae > Streptophyta > Magnoliopsida > Santalales > Viscaceae > Viscum > Viscum album. The sequence goes on from OY728165.1 coordinate 627,172,209, forward strand.
CCACATTTTGATTTGTTTCATTTTATTTCATCACCTCTCAAGTATATTTATAATGATGTATTTTATGTATATATATATTATACTAATGAGTAAATTATAAATTTTTGAAGGTGATATATCCTTTATTTTCTAATATTTAAATCCATTGAAAATTGATAATGTAATTCAAGCGTACATTTGTATTAACCAATGAATGATGTTATGGGATCGTTAATTCATTTTTACCATATAAATATTTTTATATAGATAGATATAATTATAATAAATTACATTTATAACATATTTATCATTAAATAAACATAATTCTTGGTTTCATTTGTTACATTCCATCCAATAATATTTAAAAACACTAACGTGTGTATACATGGAGACAATGTATATTGTTATTAATAAAGGAATTTTATTTCTAGATATAAAATATTTTATTATTTGTAAAATGTAAAGAAATTTTTTTTATTTTGGATAATATCTGTAATGACTCATATTTTCCATTTATTATATTTAGATGTTGTATATATTATTTTTGAGTCTAGGAACAATGGTAGTGTGCGGTAATGAGGATTAGTGTTCCGGGAATAAATTTTTGAAATATATTAAATATATTAAATAAAATTCATGCTCATTTTTTCTAGAAAATATAGCATATTCAAAATGGGTGATCGAATCATAAATATGAGGGTGTACTTGATATCAAAAAATTGTTTTTAGCCTAGGTACGACATGACCACTGTCAGTGTAGGGAATTTATAGAAAATTCATCGTGGTCACGAAATGAATATAATAATTAAATAAATTATTTTATATATATTTTTCTATTTTAGAAACTAGGAATTCATTAATTGTACTACTATGAGGAAATTCCATCGTCATCCACAAATTCCTAGAGCGACTAGAGAGCCGCTTGGGAGAGTGTTGAATGATCTCTCTGAGATGAACATCAATTGGATCGTAGATCAAATATCTGTATAGTTTTGGATTTGGGATCTATCCTACTATATTTTTGGAGGATAGTTATTCATCATTGATTAATCCATCTCGATGTAGGATGTTTTTTGATTTTTTTATTTCCCTATTTATGGTTTATAAAATTAATATGAATCAATAGACCAATGGATTGATTTAGGGAACATGCATATTGTGAGATTGGTTATTTATGCGATTAATTTGGGATAATTTATTTGTTTATTACGATTATCTCTTCATTATTAATTCTATATGAAATGAATATAGGTTGGAACAAACATCGACTAAGTTCTATTACTCAGGAATGATAATTTTTCCTTTAAACCCCTATTTCTTCATTCCTCATGGGCATTATTTATTGGTCCATGGTTCAACATACAATGGAAATTCTAATGTTTCACACATGATTATTTGGGTAGGGATAGAAATCATATATATGAGCTAAAAAACACATTAAGGTTGTTTGATTATGGAAATAGAGTTGAATCAGATGACATAGGTACCTAGTTTTCATGTTCTTCAATGCAAGATAAAGAAAGACGTTCTATATAATTTTTGAAATTAATCAACGGTTTCGAACTTGTAAATTAATGATGGTGTGAATCATTAGAATATGGTTTATGAGTTTTTTTTCTAGGAAGCTGTTGGATTGAAGGCCAGATGAATGCTTGAAGATGAGGAATCCATATCTATGATTTTCAAAACCTACACAATACATGGCATGTATGTTAGAATGACCTCCCATGTGCCCCCCACTCAGTGGAGGCTAGGGTTTCAAGAAGAAGATATGTATCACATGCTGTGTAACCTTATCACACGATATGTGATCTACTTTTGTTAGCTCGGCATAGGATTCAGGAAGGAGTACATGGGCATGGGCACGTTGTGTACTCCCACATGAACATGACCTGGAAAAAATATAATGGGATATGTCCTGTACTAGAACATGATAATAGTACACAGTCAAAACTACATGTTGTGTACTATTACACTAACATGGAAAAGGGAGAAAAACTATTTATATGGGAAGGACTTGGGGTTAAAGGCACATGACTTATACCCCAACATAGCATTGTATACTCTTAAAAACAAGGCTTAAAACCCTTGTTCTATATATACTGGAAACTTTTCATTAGGTCACATTCCATATATCTATTCCCTCAGGGTTAGTATTGAATCTACTCGTACACATTGAATAGAGATCTGTTCAGCATGAATTTGTAGAAATATTTCTTGGATTCCCTTCATGTGGCCATAAGTGGAATCCCATATTTATCTCTGTTACCTAGGTGGTGTTCTTGGTATCATCATGACATTCACTATATAGGCTCTAAACCTCTAAGTAGTAGGTTATTCTAGATTTAGTTATTGGTATTCCCATGGCCTTGGAAATAATCCAAATATATTTATCATATCTCTTCAGACTTTCAGCGTGTACTTCCTATTGTGAGACCCGTTGAGAACTACGTCACAAATTGATTCCATTAGTGCTATTATACTTGTGGAGTGTGTTATCCTAGTTGAGTGATATATGAAAACATTGAACCATAATCCTAATCCGGCATTACGATAGTGACTTACCATTATAATATGTGTCTTTGTTGAGTATATCGGGATATTCATGCTCTTTGTGTTATATAAATATACTATTATTGAGCCAAATGTAGTCTTTGTTTTATTATTTATTATTCCACAGTGTCCTTATGTGTATCTTTATACTCACCAATTCACAAGATTTTCCCGAACATGTTGTGTCTTTTGAAGATGATTGGTCGTTTGATAGAGTCCTAGAAAAACTATGATCAGATGATCCTTAGTGAGACCCTAAAAACAGTGGTGTGTTTCTGTGTCATTTTTATAGTAGTCCCTAGTATTAATTTCAGGGTTTTATTTCTTTTAAACTCTTAGTGGGGGGATTTATGTGGTACTCTTTACATTTCATTACATCCTATTTTACTGTAGTTGCGGTTTTTAGAGGTATGAATGTGTGGTTGTTCTGTTGTTTTTAAATTTCAAAATTGTATTGCCTTGGAGATGTGTTCATGTGGACTGTACTTATTCTAAGACAACCCAAGATAGTGATATGTCTACTCATCACTAGTCATCATCCCCATTACTATTGGGGGTAGGATTGGGGATTCACAACATTTGACCCATTTATAAGGGTATTGAAAAAATAGTATCAAATCCAGTCGGTTCAAAAATAGGTTTGGAGTCTATGAGTTTTGTTTGAGAAAATAGTGTACCATGTTTTGATTGTATATTTCAGGCTAGGGAATCCAATGCGGGTGTGGGGGAAAACATATCCATACACCAAGACTCTAATCACATACTTTTTGACTCTATACATGAGAACATTGGTTTCAAGGAATACAACGGTGCATGCATCATATAAGAATGGTTCTTGGTTTTTATATCATTCTTGATTCAGCTATACATTTATACTCATTGAATGTGTTATATATTTTTAATTTCTAGTATTCCTATGTGATGTATACCACCTAGGATTCAATATCATGATCATTATAATGATTCCATTAGTGATGAGGTTTTGATATAGGGACCATTTTCATAGGTGTTACCACTAGGTGGTGCACCATCTATACCACCACTTATAGAGAAACCCATGTTACCTGAGGTACCATCAGATTAGTTTGGAAATATGAGTGCAATTCCGGAGTATTAGTGAGAGAGTTCCTTTGGGTTTTAAGATGAGCTGGACATAAAGGCTACTGATAAATAGATTGGGGTGTTGACCTATTTTTTATCTTATGCGGACACCAGAAGATTAGATGATGATTTGGGCAGTGACCCTTCTCTATGGATCAGCTGCATGGTGGTGGGGGTTAGTGAATAATTCAAATGTTGATGAGAATCTGTCATTGTCAGAGTTTGAGAACCTTTTTTGAGAGGTGATCTTTATTGCTATGATGAGGTTCATATGGATCCAAAAGTTTTTACAGCTCTAATAGGACATCACGAAAGTATCCGAGTATTCATTAAGGTTTACCATTCTCTCTAGGTACTTAATAGAAATGGTTTGTGACTAGTTATTTAGCGATCGGTCTATCGTTGGAGTTCTACAAAGAAATATACAAGAAAATATTTTCCATTTATACATTCCTACCTATGATGGGGTATTGTAGGGATCTATGTTGGTTGATATTTTCTTGGCTAAGTAGACATAAATAGTGATTTCTAGTAGCAGACACATAATAGAAGATGCCTTGGTTGTAAAGAGTAAACCCTAGTGTCAATGACCTCGATGTGTGAGATGTTTCAATAGGAGGTACCAAGATAGATGATATTTGATTTAGGTATCACAATATGTATCCAATAAGCCTATAGATAGGTGTTGTTACTCATGTTTTAGTAGGGTACATATTTCCCAAGATTGTATAACCCACCATATGGATAAAAGAGAGACCATGGATGGGCCACCATGGAAGAGGTTGTGGTAGGATAATACAATTCTATACAGAGGTGGATGTGGCATATGATCTTAATGAGCCATTGGAGTTGGTAGACACTATGACATGTTACCACCACCACCCCAAGATGGTCCACACTAGGCTTTGGGAGCTAGTGGTAGGGGTGGTGATAGTTGTAGGTGGCTGAATCCTATGATCCAGAGGATCCGAGAATGATTCAATATATGATATGTGTCTTTTATACCTTATTTATAGTACTGATATATATATATTTTAGCAATTACTTTCATTCTATATGTCTTTTTTATGTATTATAGATTTTTGTTAACCATTGGATGACCAATATGCCTAGAGAATCATATTGGGGATGACTCGGTGATCATGCACTTGTGTCGATGGTGTGGAATAACTCTTGGAGGAGAGAGTATCTATTGGGATCTCTTTGTAATTGTGATGAGACCTTATGATGTCATCTTAGGTAAGGAATTTTTATCCATAGTTCATTACCAGATTGATTGTTTTGAAATGAGGATGTGGTCTATCCCAAATGATGAGAACAGGATATCCTTTGTCATTGAAAAAGAAACCCATGCAACACTAGATGTATTCATGCACAAGAAGATGTATATGATAACTCAATATCTAGCTTGAAAGAACATGGGTGTGGTGGATCTTATGAGTTTCCAGTTCTCAGAAGTGGTAGTGGAGTACAAGGAATTCATTTAAGAGGATATTCTAGGATTATCTCCCCACCAAGAGATATACTTTTTTCATTTATATACACCCTCACAAAATATCAATATCTTTAACAGCATATCAGATGGATCCCATTGAACTTTTTTATGTGAGGGTATAGATGGAGGAATATCGTAGGAAGTGCTTTATGGTACCTAGTATTTCACAATGGTAAGAACTAGTTTTTTCCACTAAGAAGGTGGATGGGAGTATGAGGTTGTTTTTGGACTACAAGTTCTTAAACATGGTGACCATGATGTGTATGTATACATTATTGAGGATTGATGATCTATTTGATTAGTTGATAGGGTAATGATGGTTTTTTAATTTTGACCTCAGATCAGACTATCACAAGTTATAATTCAGGGATGATTTTATAGAGAATAAAGCATTAAATTGATGCTATGGTCACTATTAAAACATTGTGTTTCCCTTTGGCATAATTAAATCTATAGTAGTGTTCATGGGACTCCTGATCTGTACCTTTCTATCTTTATAGGCCAGTTCATGGTGGCCTTCATCATCAATGTAATTTTCTACTTAGATTATAAGGAAGAGAACTCAAGGAACTTGAGGACGGTTCTGAGCATACTCTGAGATCATAAACTCTATGGTAATGTCTCTATGTTTCATTTCGGGATTCAGGTTTTCCACATGGTTGGAAATGTTATCTCAGTTGAAGGACTGGAAGTACACCCAAACAAGGTTGAGGTAATTTTAACCTGGGAGCCACCCAAGAGAATGAAAGGGGTGTGGATATCCCTTAGATTGAAAGTATATTTATAGTGATTAATACCTGACTTCTCAATGATATCGACTCCCATAAAATTTTTGAACTGAAATAGGTGGTATTTTGTTTGCATAGAGTGGTTCCAAAAGTCTTTTCCGTAGTTGAGGCTGACTTTGATGACAACCCCAATGTCGATATTTCTAAAAGAGGGTGTCGATTATGTATTTTTCTAAAATGAATCCAGAATCAGTCTTTTTTTGTGTTTTGATGTAGCGGTAGGAAGTGTTTTCTTATGGTTGAAATCATTTGAGACCACATGAGAAAAACTTTGCAACCCATGATATTGAGGTAGTAGTTATAGTCCTCACAATAGATATGTGGTGACACTTCTATATGGGTGAGCATTTTATTGTCTATTCTGATCACAAGATCAATAGGTATATCAACATTTGGAAGGATTATAACTTGAAAGAGAGGATTTGACTTGATTTACTATACGATTATGAGCTCGAGATTGTCTATCCTCCTAGTAAGGGGAACATGGTCATAGATTATCTCAGAAGGAGATCTTGTTCACCACTATAGAATGAGGCGTTAGAGAAGTTGGCCTAATTGTATTTATCCATTTTTTATGGAAATGGAGTCAATTACCTCTATTTGATTAATGCATCCCCTCATCTTCTATGGCGTTTTAGGGAGTTACAACATAAGTCTTCTAACTATGAGACCATACATACTTAGATATCCATTGTACATGATCCTACTAGATTTTATGAATATGGGTAGAATTTAATTATTTTCATCTGACATATGATGGTACTTGGGACATTTTGGGAGGAGGTACAAAGAGAGTTTCAAAAATGTTATTTGGTAGTACTTCCATGTGTTACAATTATGTACCCGGACCTTTGACATCATTTTTGGTTGTCATGGATGAAAAAAGGAGTTGCTGATTTTGTCACTCGATGCATTAGTAATCATTAAGTGATGGTTGAGGACCATTTTCTAGTTGGTTTATATCAACCTATTGAGGTTCCAGAGTGGAAGTCGGATGAGATATACATGGAATTCATGATGGTCATACAACGTAAATCTAGGGGACACGATATCATCTGTGTGATCATAGACATACTCACCAAGTTTGCACACATTCGTGTTATCAGATAGAATATTTAGGTAGAGTGATTGGGATACTAATATGTGTAGAAGATAGTTAAAATCCATGGAGTTCCCTCAATGATCATTTCATACTGTGATGCTTGATATAAATCTCGGTAATATAATTGATTGAAGGAGTCTCTTAGGGATCCATTACGCATGAGCACAACGTTCGACCCCCAAATAGTTTTCCAGACTTAGCATACCATAAAAATCATGGAGGATATGTTGCGAACATGCATGTTAGACATTTTTTGTACTTCAGTGGATCACCTACCACTATTGGAGTTTTCATACGACACCAACTATCTTTTCTCCTTCGATATTTCACCATTTGAGGCTTTGTATAGGAAACCATGTAGGTCACCAATTATTTGGATTGTCCTAGGTGAGTGAGAACTCATCATCCCTGTGTTTGTGTGAGTAACTACTAAGATGGTTTAGATTATCCAAGAGTTTATGAACGCTACAAAAATCCATAAAATGTTTTCTATAGATATAAAAAGGAGGCCTTGGGAGTTCAAGGAGGTAGACCATGGGTTTCAAATAATTTCACAATGATGTGGATTATTTATATTTCATTGGGGTGTTAAGTTATCTATGAGATTAATTTCCCCTATCTAGATACTGCATAGGTTTTTCAAGGTGCAGTATAGATTATATATTCTATTATAGTTAGACATGGTTCATAATGACTTTCATGTGTTGCCACTGAGGAGATTCATGATTGACCCATCACACCTTATCTATTAGGTTGATATGGACACCAAGGATAGTGGTACATTTGTTGAGTACCCGATAGATATTAAGGATCGGCATGAGAGGATCCTTTTGGGTGAGAGAAAACATTATTCCATTTCTATTGGTAGTAAGGGAATATTTAAGAGAGAATATTTGAGGAGGAGGCTCATATTCATTCATTGTACCCACATCTGTTTTGTTGACTTTGTTTTGGTTTTTTTATAATTAAACCCCAAAGGTGTGGAGAATTAATTAATTTTATTTTATATGTATTATTTTTGTATATTATTTAGAATATATATTATATTGGATGATAAGAGGACCTGTGATCCTGAGGCCCAATGTTCTAAGAATAAATGTATGAAGTATATTACATATATTAAATTGTACACAAATGAAATATTCATAAAAAGGAGAAATAACATATAAAATGGGGCCTATAGATTAGAAATATGAGGACACCATTGTGTTCTTGAACTTTTGATTTACCCAAGGTGTGACATAACATTTTTTTAGAGTGGGATACTTTTAGAAAATTCATCGCGGGAATAAAACAAGCTTCTTGTGGGATGATTTATTTGTGTAGAATTTATGTGTTGTTTTTTTATCTCTTATTTTTTCATACTAATGTAAATGAATAAAATTATATATAAAAATCAACTAAAATTCATTCCTAAGGATTAAATAATTATGATTTTATGCACAAATTGTTTCTTTCATCGTGATAATTATTTGTTGGACCAGGGTTTAACATCTTTCATAAATACAAAATTTTCATATAGGATTCATGTGTAATGGTTTCAAAATAATAACGTCATACTTGATATGACAGGAAGTTGATATGATGATAGAGGCAAAAACATATCGGTTGATTTAGGTAACCTTTTTTGTTCATTGATACGCAATAAAGAACACCATTCGAAGACATTTTATGAATAAATAGATGGACCATAATGTATTAATCGACGATGGTGTGACTGGTTATAATATGGTTCAATATATTCTAGGGAGGTGGAAATCATATTTAAGGCTGAATGAATTTCTAAAGATACAGAATCCAGATATGAGATTTTGGAAATTTCAAAACTACATTACGTTAAAGTCAGAATGACACGCCATGTGGGTCCCTATTATCAGAGGCTATGGTTTCTAGAACGAGTTAAGTATCACATAGTTTGTGACCTTTTAACATGATGTTTGGAACCATTGAGTGATCACATCGTGTACTTTGGAGGGTAAACCAACACGGGATGCAGTATATGGGCATTTTTACTGCATGTAATCCCATAATGACAGAGCATAGAAAAATGTAAACGAGCTGATATTTATACTAGTACATGTGAAGAGTATATGGTAAAACCACACATAGTGTGCTTTCAAATAAACACAAACATCATGCATAGTTTGTTGACATGTGAAGGACCAGTGGTTGAAGGGACATGGTGTGTATCCCTAGTACAAGCTATGTAATCTTAAAAACATGGCTTGGAGCCCTTATTCCATATATCATTAACCGATCTCATTATGGTGTGTTCCCCATATCAATTCTCTAAGGGTTAGGATGTAATTTCCTTAAACACATAGTAAAACAGTATCTTCCTTAGGAATATCTTGATATTGTTTTTTAATCCCTCTGTGAGACCCAGAGTGAGATTCTCTATTGATATTTTTTCCCTAGGTGGAGTTCTTAGAATCGTCATGAACAATACTATTAATCATTCAATCTGTAACTTATGGGATTAATCCACAATGAGTTATTCATATACCCCATGGACATGGGATTGATCTGGATCTATGTATCCTATCTACTAAAACTTTCAACATGTACATTCTATGGTGAGACCCATCAAGAATTTCCTCTTAGAGGGTTTACATCCACGTTATCACACTCATCAAGTGTTTTTCCTTTTATGAGTCCTACATGGATAATTAAACATGGAATCCTAGGATTTAATTATAGTTTTTAATTTCATTTAGAATATGTATATTTGTGGAGTATATATGGATATTCTTTCTCTACATGTTGTAGACATATAATAGTGTAGAGTGTACTGTATTTTTTTATGCATTGTGATTCATGTGTGTTCTACTGGGTACTATTATACTCACCCATGAATGATATTTTCCCATTGGTGTTATGTCTAATGTAGAAGATCATCCTTTTGACAGATCCCTATATGGACAAGGACAAGATGGTGCTTAGTGATACCAGATGGACCGATGTGTGTTCATGTAACATTTTGAAAGAAATCCGATGTATTATTATAAAGTTTGGACTTTTTTATAATCATTATGGTTGGATTTTATTTTTTCCTATTTGTATTCCATTACATCCTCTAATACTCTAGAAATTATTTTTTTATGTATACATACATGATTGTTCAGTTTTTTTAAATTTCAGAATTGTATGGTCTTGGAGATATGAGCATTTTTATAGATACTTATGATAATGCCTCCTATCTCAGTGACATTCTTAATTAGTAGTAGTTTCTAGACCCAAGATTATTGGAGGTGGTCTTGGGGAATCACAGAAGTAGCCCAATTGGGATGGTTGATGACAATATTGATCTGTTACCCATTGACCAAAGTCATCCTTCAAAATTCATCTTCCAATTATGAACCAAAAATCCACAATGCACCGGACATAGACTTAATAAATTATGTAATTAAATATATAATTTAAATAAATGATATAAAATCTTTAATTATAAGGTAATATATCTATAAATATTTCTTAAGCATCTAAATTAAGGATATAACTTTATTATGTATGATTATTCATGGAAATTATATACAATAGGTAAGGGGTTTCTTTAGAAAATTTCTATTCACTAGGTTACAAATCAAATTATTTTAATGTGGTATTCCATGATTATGTGTGAAATTTCCTATGAATTTATTATTTTTTACATACATATGTTTTGATATAATTATGAAATTTACACATAATCACTTCATTGAAAATTTCTAACATCATTGATATGATCTTTGTATGTTTTTTTCATCTTAAATTCAATTAATGGAAACATGATTCATGTCACAAACCATTATATATATATTTAGTTTATATAAAACCAAATAAATACATATTTAAATATTAATTCATGAAATTATTGGTATTTAAATAGACATATTACACTACAGGAATTCTTGGTAATTTCTATGGACTATTTGCGACGGGATCCCGTCAAAAATAGCCTTTTGCTTAAAATGCTGTCGCAAATACAATTATTTATGATGGGTCCATCGCAAATAACTGTATTTTCATGGGAAACATCATCATCTCAATTAATATTTGGATTATATGTAGTATATATACATAAATTTTTTCGCGATGGGCCATCATATTTTTTTTTAATTTTACTTAGACTATTTGCGACGGGACCCCGTCGCAAAAGTTCCCGTCACAAATAATAAATTAATATCAAAAAAAATTAATAAAATTATGATTAGTGAAAAAATAATATTACTATTATTAAAACAATTAAAAAATAAAAAATATTAAAATTATCAATATTCACAAAAAAATAATAAAATATTAAAAATTAAATTATGTAATATTTACATCGATATAAAAGACAGAAAATGTAAATAATTCATATTACAATGTTAAATTCAAATGTTTGTAACAAAAAAACACCGGGGGGTCATATTCAGGAGGAGGTGGAGGAGCTGGTGGAGGATACCCCATCCCTAAACTATGAGTCAGACGACACATGTACTCCATCTGCTCGTGAATACTCCTATTTTGCCTGAGAGGTCATTTAATTGCATATTTCTCACACTTATTATTTCTAATTATTTCTAGTTATTCCTAATTATTTCTAATTATTGCTAATTATTACAAATTATTACAAATTTATACTAATTGTTAATAATTATTACAATTTATTACTAATTATTGCGATTTATTACTAATTATTTGAATTTATTACTAATTATAACTAATTATTACAATTTATTACTGATTTAGTAATACTTAGAAATACTTAGCAAAATGAAAACTACATGAATAATGAACGGAAATTTGGTAATCATCGTTTTGGAGATGAATAGAAAATTTCCCTTCATTATCCAAGCAGATTTCATTTACTAATTATCAGTAATAAAAAAATATATTATCAATATTTTCGAAAAAATAATATTAATATTATTAAAATAAAAAAATTTATTAAAATATTAACATTTTCAATATTCACAACATACTTCATTCTATTATTAACATGTTCAAATCTCATAGGGTCGTCAATTGTCAAGTCATGCATAATAAAAAGTTTGTGTCAGTCTTGTCCAATGTAAAATCTATAATTGTACTTGCACGGTTGATCACCTCGCAAGTAGTGTTGCAATAGGATGACCAAATTAATTATGTTCTCGTCTCTAAGAATCATCTCACATGATACTTTACATAGATAATTCTTCCTTAGAAATTTGAGGAGATAACATTATTTTCCTCTTAAATTTTCAAGGAAGAATGGTCTATGTAATGGTTCATGTGAGATAATTCTTATAGAAAATAAGGGCATGAATTGGTATGTCCGATTGCAACACTACTTGCGAGGTGATCAACCATGCAAGAAAAATTAAAGAGTTTACATTGGACATGGCTGAGACAAACTTTTTATTGCACATGGCCTGAGAATTGGTGACCCTTTAAGATTTTAACATGTTAATAATAGAGCAAAGCCTATTGCAAAAAATGATAATTTTAATGTTTTATTTTTTTTATTATTTTAATAATATTAATATAGTTTTTTCATAAATATTGATAATATAATTTTTTATTACTAATTATTTCTAATTATATCTAATTATATCAAATTATATCTAATTACTACTAATTATTACTAATTATTACTAAATGTTACAAATTGTTACTAATTGTTAGTAATTATTACTAATTATAGCTAATTGTTACTAATTATAGCTAATTGTTACTAATTATTCCTTTTTGTAGCTAATTATACCTATTTATAGAAAATTATACCTAATTATAGCTAATTATAGATAATTATTCCTAATTATAGCTAATTATAGCTAATTATAGCTAATTATAGCTAATTATAGCTAATTATAGCTAATTATATCTAATTATATCTAATTATAGCTAATTAATGATAATTATTTCTAATTATTGCTAATTATAGCTAATTATATCTAATTAGTGCTAATTATTGATAATTGTTTATAATTGTTGCTAATTGTTGCCAATTATTGCTAATTATTGCTAATTCTTCCTAATTATTGCTAATTATTTTTAATTATTTCTAATTATTACTAATTATTGCTAATTATTGCTAATTATTTCTAATTATTGCTAATTATTTCTAATTATTGCTAATTATTGCTTATTAATGCTAATTATTGATAATTATAGCTAATTATAGCTAATTATAGCTAATTATAGCTAATTATTTCTAATTATTGCTAATTATTGCTAATTATTTCTGATTATTGCTAATTATTGCTAATTATTGCTAATTATTGCTAATTATTGCTAATTATTGCTAATTATAGTTAATTATTGCTAATTATTGCTAATTTTTCTTAATTTTTCCTAATTTTTCCTAATTATTCCTAATTATTCCTAATTATTCCTAATTATTCCTAATTATTTCTAATTATTCATAATTCTTCTTAATTATTCCTAATTATTCCTAATTATTCCGAATTATTCCTAATTATTCCTAATTATTAATAATTATTCCTAATTATTCCTAATTATTCCTAATTATTCCTAATTATTCTTAATTATTCCTAATTATTCTTAATTATTCCTAATTATATCTAGTAATAGCTAATTATTCCTAATTATAGCTAGTTATAGCTAATTAATTCTAATTAATTCTAATTATAGCTAATTATAGCTAATTAAACCTAATTATATCAAATTATAGCTAATTATATCTAATTATGTCTAATTATATATAATTATTGCTAATTATAGCTAATTATAGCTAATTATAGCTAATTATTGCTAATTCTAGCTAATTCTAGCTATTTTTAGCAAATTCTAGCAAATTCTAGCTAATTCTAGCTTATTATAGCTAATTCTATCTAATTATAGATAATTGTATCTATTTATAGCTAATTTTAGCTGTTTATAGCTAATTGTAGCTATTTAAAGCTAATTGTAGCTATTTAAAGCTAATTGTAGCTATTTATCTCTAATTGTAGCTATTTATTGCAAATTGTAGTTATTTATAGCTAATTCTAGCTATTTATAGCTAATTGTTGCAATTTATAGCTAATTGTAGCTATTTATAGCTAACTGTAGCTATTTATTACTAATTGTAGCTATTAATTACTAATTGTAGCTCTGAATTACTAATTCTAGCTATCAATTACTAATTGATGCTATCAATTACTAATTGTAGCTATCAATTACAAATTGTAGCTATTAATTACTAATTGTAACTATTTATTACTAATTGTAGCTATTTATTACTAATTGTAGCTATTTATAACTAATTGAAGCTATTTATTACTATTTGTAGCTATTTATTACAAATTGTAGCTAATTATAGCTAATTGTAGCTAATTATATCTAATTATTGCTAATTATTGCTAATTATATCTAATTATTGCTAATTATTACTAATTATATCTTATTATTCTTAATTATTACTAATTATTTCTAATTTTTACTAATTATTCCTAATTATTACTATTTATTCCTAATTATTACTAATTATTCCCAACTATAGCTAATTAAATCTAATTATAGCTAATTATTACTAATTATATCTATTTATTCTTAATTATATCTATTTATTCCTAAATATGTCTATTTATTCCTAATTTTTTCTAGTTATTCCTAATTATATTTAGTTATTTCTAATTATATTTATTTATTGCTAATTATATCTAATTATTGCTAATTATATAAATTTATTCCTAATTATATCTAATTAATATTTATTAAAACTAAATATTTATAATTATAACTAATAATATAAATATCTCAGTAAAACTAAATATAAATAAAAATCAATTGAAATCTAATTAAATTAGAACTAATAAACAATAATTAATGTTAACATTAAAAAATAAAATAAATATAAAAAAATAAAATATAAAAACCTTAAACGTTGATATTCTGATGATATTGACGCCATCCGATTTCTCTCGTCTAAAAAACTACAAATAAAAGAAAATGTCTCTTTGAAACTGATGATTGAAGAGAGAGAGAGAACAAGATCTGAATGATTTGGGAAAAACGGATGGGGGTATATATAGGTTAGAATAGTTGCGACTCAGTTATTAGCGACGGGCCGCCCATCGCAAATGTTGGTATTTGCGACAGGTCCTGCCGAAATTACCGTCACCCGAATTAATTACAGTCGGCAGTTAAAAGGTTATTTGGGACGGGATCCGTCGTAATTAGTACATGTCGACTGTCTTGTAGCGACGGGACGACATCCCGTCCATAAAAGGTATTGACCGCCACCAGGTATTTTGGATGGGACCGTTTGGCGCGCAAGTCATGCCAACCTATTTGTGACGGGAGACAAAATCCCGTCGCAAATAATTGGTTATTTTCAATGGGCAACTTTCCCCGTCGCAAATAACCCTTCACAAATAGTGACTTTTCCCGTAGTGTTATATTTTTCATTTCAATTACTTTTTATTTGAAATTTACCAAAGCTATAAAAGTTTTAGTTTATAATATCATTTCTTTTTGTGGTGGTTCAGCTCAACATTCCTATGGGAAAATTTCATTATTATAATTTCATAAACTATTTATGTGTATTCTTTTACTCTAGAATATTAAGAATTGTCACATTATTTTTTCATTTTCCTCTCTTTGGAACTCATGTAGATCAAAAAAATGTTTTAATGTAAAAGAGTAATTTTTCTTAATTCAGACATATATATTTTCCTTTCATCTCTATATTTAAATTTAAATATTATAAAGATATGTTTTAATATTATTTAATCATTCTATGAATTTATATGTTTTTCCAATTTTTATTTTTTATAAAAATTATAAATGGAATATTCTTTTTAGTTTTCGAATGTGGTAGTTTTTATGAAATTTATTAATTGAATATTTATTATGACATATATCACAAAAAAAATTTATCCACCATCAAAACTATTACTTTCCTTTAATATTCCACTATAAGTATATTTTTAGATTTCGAATTAAATTTATTTTCTCAATAGTTTTAATTTTTTAGTTTTTAAAGGTTTAAAAATAAAGGGTTATTTCTAGTATTTCAAAGAAATATTTTAAATGTGCTATTAAATTTATTTTCTTCTATCTTAACATCGTTTAATTATTTAAATACTCCACTAGGAATATGATTTTATTACATCTTCTGTCATCTATTATTCAATTGATTATGGTAATTGGTTAAGAGAAATTATCATCAAACTAGATTCCTTTCCATGGATAATTGATGATCTAAAAATTGATTATTGTTTTTTAATGTTTCGTGGATTATATGAAATATTACTAGTGTTATATTAATGTATGGTACATTATAATTTGTTTAATGATATGTTACATCGATATATTTCATGATGACATGTGATCCTACTATATCTTATATAATGGGTGATGCTGATAAAGATCTCCAATGAATTGGTTAATTTCCTTTCTCATTATTGAAACCGAGGTGGGAGTTATATTGGGATATTACTATAATTTATTTTATAATGATCCAGTTATTTCCAAAATGGATGATCATGGGTGATGATGATAATATTCCATGATACAAACATGTTTTTCCTAGGGTTGCTATAGTTTTTTTAAAAGTTACATTGATATATAATGTCATCACATGGATCATGATTTTTGATTCTTATGTAAAATCCCTTTGTTAAATATTTATACCATGGACATGTTTAATGATCATGGGTTTGATTTATATGAGTTTTCATATGTTTTTATCATGCACATTGACTTCATAATCATACCTTTTTTCTCATATTATTATCAAAGAATATATTGAATTTTAAATTCCTATATTTATCTGTAAAATATATTTCGCTAACCCTTCTATGTTTTATTTCCCATATTTTATAACTAATAATGATATGTATTATTTTTTTAGATTAGTTTCATGTGGATGATGAAGAAGTATTACTGTTAAATAATTTTATGTGTGAAATATAAAATAAAAACACGCAATTAATGATGTGGGTATTGTTATGAAAGTATTTTCCCTAATTTTCTAAAAAATATACCTAAAATTTATCTAGGTATGTAATTTATCCGTGATTTATACTACATGTTTTATGTTTTGGATTTCTAAAATTTGGTTTTTTAAATTGGTATCATAATTATTAATATAATGATTATAATTATAGAACCAAATCCAAGAGCGAGGAAATTATCATTTTAACAATGTTGGTTTTAGATTAATTTAGATATTAATAATTATTCATATAAGACTAAATTATAATTTATGGATACCACCATTGATTTAAAAAAAAGGCATAGAAACCCCAATATTTTAGGTGATTGTATATTCTAGTGATTAATGAATTTTGGGAGAATTTTTTTAGGTTGATGTATATCTAACACAATGGTGAATCATGTTATTTAATGATATGTATTCATTATAAATAATTTCTTTACAATTTTATGGTTTTAAGATGAAAGGTTACAGATAAAATATGATGTTAATACATTTATTAGTGTTGAGGTTACTTAGTTAATTAAGATATATGGTTAAATATTTACATATTAATCTATGTTGTACCATAGGTGTTGTGGTGAAAATTTCGGAGTTAAATATATTATTTCTTTCTAAAAAGTTTTAATAATATTTGGAACTATCTTACCTTTTTCAAACCATTTTGGTTTTAAAAAATATTATAGGATTATATTTTCATCATTTTATTGACCATATTATCAATTATATGATCATGATTAATGCATGATTATGATTCATCAAGGATACCTATCATATATTATATGATATGGGATATAAGGGAAAATATTTATAACACATAACCCAATGAATAGATAAAGAATGTTGATATGGAAAAAATCAAGTATATCTTCTAATGTTCATATTCACAATAAAATAATAATCCCATATGAATGAAAAAAAATTCTTTCTAACAATAACTTATTATGAGTTTTTATTATTATTTATCTCTTATTAATTCATGATTTGGGGATCCATAACATCCCCAAGATAATTCATATTCCTAGAATCAATGTTCTTAATGACCCTCTATAATTATTTTGCAATAAAAATTATCCTCCCTGTCCAAATTTTCACATCCCACAAATTTTATCATATTTATAATCCTATTTATGTGTTATCGAAGATTACTTTCATGTTTCTCTTTCACTCTTTTTAGAAGAAATTTCTATTAATCATTTTTTTGATGAGGGTTTTATATGATGGAATTTTCAAATATTATACCCTTGAACTGTGAGAATCTCTATCAAATTCAAATGAAAAAATAATAATTAATGTGGGAGATAATTTAATTTATTCATATTTTAATGAATAGTATGGTCGATATCATTCATGACACGCAACAGTAAGTGTTATTAATCATTAAATAATATTATATAATTATAACCATTATAATCATTCCATTGTATTTTAGGATTAGAATTGGAGTACATTTTTTGGATATATATATAATGGTCCTAAAAAATACTAATATATTTTTTAATTGTAATAAAATAATCACCCAATTTTAAGTGAATTTATTTTATTCTTTAAAATTAAAAGATCATCTAAAATAATTTTTATTTATAATTTTGGAAAAAATTACAATAAATATATAATAATTTAAGAAAATTTATAGTATATAGGAGATATCATTTTTTAAATAATCATAATAAAAATTTATCATGATGAAATTTTTAGAAAGGTTAATTTTTTAGTGAATAGTGGAAAAATACTATTTTTGTATAAAATTCTATAATAAATTAAAGTATTTAAAAAGTCCCAAATTTTTTAAATTATGTTTTATATTTCATTATTATATATTTATTAAAATTAATCCAAATAATTTCTTTTAATTTGAAATTATTATTAATTATTTATAAAACAATTTAAAAAAAACATTTTTCCGAAAAACCATTTTTATCTCATTTAATTTTGTTATTTTCAAATTATTGTCTTCCAATTATAGGGATTGGTTTTTTTTAAATGTAATTTATATTTAAAATTATATTATCCAAAAAAATATATAGGAAAACTTTATTTTTGGTGATATTCAATAGTACCCTTTTTAAAAACAAATCCCCCTGGTATGGGTAAAACTAGTAGAAGAAGGATAAAACTATGAATAATACTTAAAAATAATACATACACATTAGAAATTTTAGATTTATGATTTTAATTTTATAACTCCCGTAAAATAATAAGAAATGTGGAATTGTTTTGCCATTTCTCATTGATAAAGTGATTTGTATTTTTTCAAGTAAAGAATTATTAAAAAATAATAGTTTCTTAATTTTAATTTTATTATTATATTTTTATAAAAAAATGGTTGACTATAAAATTTTATTTGTAAAATTAATATTTTTTTATGATTTTGATTTTTTTTAATATTTAATGAATAAATAAATAACTTATGTCCATGTAAACTAAGGTCATAATTTATATATATGAATCAAAAAAATAAAGAAAACTCATTGTAAAAACATATGCAATAAAAAAAATTCGATGACTCATGGTTTCTCATGAATGTTTTACATTAATATAGTACATTATTAATGTGTTGTAATTTTATATTTTTACCATTACTACTATAAGGGTATTTGTAATGTCAATTATGTAAATAGTTATTGAAATGACATTAATGGTATTTTACGTGAAACAAATAATTTATAAAATGATATTATAAGAAAAAAATATTATAATTTACTAAATTAATAAAATATGGTTAATAATCACATTAATTTTCTTTATATGAGTCACTATTCATTTAACAGAATCATTCTTCACCCCTAAAGAGTAAAAAAAATCTAAATAATCGTTAAATAGGGTTAATGGGGGTTAAAACAAGTATATAAGGGTTAATAAAATACATAAACCTGTATAAATATTATCTTATAAGATTATTTCAAATTATAATGATCCTATATTTTAAATATATAAATTTTATACTAATTTAAAATGAAAATTAATTTTCATTCATTTGATACTTTATGTGATTCCAAGGGATCCTCTCCACTTGATTATAAAGAGACTCCACCCCAACTATGTTCCTCACACTAAATTTCTACTTATATATTCTAATCATAATAAAACCCCCTTATTAAAATCTCTAACCAAATCATGTAGGTCCAGGTATAACCAAATGACCATTATATTTTCCTTAAGGTGTAAGCCTACGGTGGTCTACTAAAGGGGTGGTAATTATATAAACCCAAAAATTTCATTTTACTTCTTCTTCTACCTCTTTAAAATAATATTATCCATGATTTAATATTGAAATAATTTTTTATACCATATTAAAAAGTTATTATGACTATTTTATTCCCATTTTAAACTTTTGTTCAATATTATGGATAATGAAATCATTGTTCGTCTATATGCATTGACTTTGACCTCCATATGATGGTGTGTGTTCTTTCCTTCACAACCACACATGTCTATTTACAATGATGAATTAAATTTATATATATGATTATAATATTTTGGAAATAATTTAAATTATATAAATAAATAAAATCATATATTTTCTTACACTTCCATCCACATAAAATGTTAATGTTGTTTGTGTATATGTGTAGAATACAACCTCCACAAATCGACGTGATTCATTTTTCATTTTCAAATTATAAGGAAAGACATAAGGATTTAAGTAATGAAAAAAATATGGAATTTATATCATATTTATGATTATTTTTTGATGTAATTTTTTATATTTCATTATTTTTCATTCAACAAAATATAAAAACATGGCTTATGTGTATGAGCAGACTACTACCTCATAAGATGATGTGGTATGACTATGATAAATAATTTAAAGGCTTGAAAATAAAATTTTATTTTATTTATAAAAATATAATTATTCTATTATTATTTTATATAAGATGGATCAATGTCCTCTTAGACCAAGGTCAATCACCTAAGTCTCATTTTATGTATGAATCGAACTTCCCCAAAACACTTGTCACAGACTTAATTGATTAGTTAATCAATTTTTTCATTGAAATATATTTTTTAATGATAAGAAAAAAAATGGAAATGGGTAATTAAAAGGTAAATAATTAACATAATTTTATTATATTTGAGATAATTCACATATATAGAATGTCCATACTTGAGTTAAGATGTTTCATAACTCAATTTCTATTCATTATGTTATAATTCAACATCCATGACTATTTTATGCCAATTTTTTTTAAAAAAATTTTACATATTATTGTATTATTTTGTATTTATGTTTTTTCTAAAAAAATTACACATAATAAATACATTAACTAATTCCAAATTCAATGTTATGGTATTTGTAAGGATTATTTGGCTCAGTCCCATTATCATGAGACATGTTTCATGTCAAGTAGTGTTATTTCATTGAATGGTGTGCCAAATGACCCATGAATTAATATTTAATTATAAAAGCATGTAATTAATGAGATTTATGGTGATATAACTTATTATTTATTTCAGGGAAATTTGATTCAGAATTTATAAAGTAGGTAGATGAATTTTAATGCATTCTTATTTTTTAGGACTTTTTATGTTCAAGGATACCATGGGGGAAATTATATGTTCTTAATTTCATTAACCATCAATATATTATTATAATGTATTCTATTTATGCTGTTAAAATAAATTCTTATCATTTTCATGTCTATTATACTCAATAATATCAAATAGATTTTTTTAGTACAACTGAATCTAATTTTTTATTTTATGGGAAACAAATTTATTGAATTTTCATATTTTATTTAAAAAGTCTTGAAACCTATTTTACCACTCTACAATGATTGATTACAGTCATTTTTAAACATTTTTTATATTTGATAAAAAGGTATAAATTGAATCTTCTTGTATATATATGGTGGAACGTTTTACTAAATGTGTGAAAAAATGTATATTTTAACCTATATTTCATGAATAGATTTTCATTCTCACATAACAATTTCTTCCATTGAAGAATACATTAAAAGTTTTCACGGTTATTTTGAAATAAAATATTGTTCTTAGTATTTGTTTAACTTTTAGTTATTAATGAAACAAAATGAAAATTAAATTTTCCTTTATTTTAAGGAATGTTTTATGATTTTTTTATTGAGGAATATTTGTATATTTCAGTATCCTTTCAATATTCCCCTATATCACTAGAAATATGATTTTTTTCCAATGAATATTCATTCATTGAATGTCTTATGATGATTATTTTTAATATATTATCATTAAAACATTCTTTTCTATGATTAAATCAATATATAATTTAATGATAGTTATATTTTATAGTTAATTGATGAAAATGAAAGGTTCAATGTGTTAAATTCAATTATGATACTTGAAAATTAATTATTATTAGGTGTGATATTGATATATATCATCCTAATGGGTGAGACTGTTATATCATATATAATGGGAGAGACCGATATAACACTTCAATGCATTAAGAAATGTTTTTTGTATTTAATAGAAAAAATAGGGAGTTAATTGGGGAGGTTTATATAGTGGATTTAATTGACTACTAGTTATTTGTGATATGTGTCATAACTGGTGATAATAATAATATTCAAATATAAAAAATAGTTTTCAGGATTTTTATAAGTTTTTAATGGTTTCATTGATCAAGATTGAAGTTGAATAGATCATGATTATTTAATATTATTACTCATATAAATATTAGTTATTTATAAAAACATAACATGTCTAAATATAATTTATTTTATGGGTATTTAATTTTATATTTAATTCTCATGAACTTTTAATATATTATAATAAACTTATTCAGCTTTTTTCATCACCCAATATATTCAATTGATAATTCATATGTTTAACATTGCCAAGAATTTCACCCACCCTTATTATGTTTCCATCACCTGGGTTATAAATACTAATGTTATTTAATATATTTTTATAATGGATTTGTTTGGGTGATCCTGAAGACGTACTATGAAAAATTAAAAACAAGGTATAGTGGAATAAATTATCAACTAAAAAAGTGTATTTTTAATTAATATTTTTTCATAATTCTATAAACCTTTAAAACAAAATGATCATTGGGTGGCTTAGAGATCCAATATATCAATTAATTTTTTTTTCTTTGGATGGGAAAATTGGGACACATTTTTTGGTATGAATTCCATAAATCTAATGATAATGTTTTTAACACATGATATGAGATTATGTGTTTAAATATGTTATCATTTTTTGTGAGATGTAATATTTTAATTATAAAAAGGTTACAAAATATTTGGACATTTTTTTATGTCATCGCATATTCTATATTTTTCTATAAATTTTTTAGTATAAATATTAAGCATAAATACATTTTGACTTGATATTTTGACTATGATTTTTCCTCAAATGATTACTATATAAAATTATTATTTGGTTATACTTCTAATGCATGTAGTGGTTTAATTTTGTTAAAATATACCATGTCATTTTTTTTCATCTTCAATCCTAGAGAATTACTATATATCTTTGGAAGAGGTTGTTAAGATTTCCTAGGTTCTCAATGGTTTATTTATTAAGAGAAATAACATAATTTTTTTATTTCATTGTATTGTAATTCATAACAAGATTTTCACCTATATAAATGAATCATTTTATCTCTAAAGAATATACATTAGAGTTTATTTTATTAAATAATTTATTTTAATGTGTATTATTTCATATCAATAATATATGAAGTAATTAAAAGATAATTTTTGACTATGGATGTGCCTTTTCTAAATTTATGAACTCTTTAGTGTTATTATATATATTTCAAGTAAATTAAATTTAAAAGATAGTTTATAATCATTAGTTTCTTTTTAAATGGAATATTTGTTTTTTTCTTTCTATTATATTAGATTAAAATTTAAAATAAATAAATATAACTTATTAGTTTGTACATAAAATGTATTAACCTATGTATAATCTAGTTCGCAATATTATTTATTTTTTATTTAGTTCCATTTTTCTAATTTTGTATTTATTATATAAGCTGTTAAATCAGATTTAGAGAATGTATTATTATAATTAAATTGAAATGAGAGACCTATATTTTAATTTGGGTTTCTATTTAATCTTATGTGTTGTTTTGGAATGTTGTTTCAATATTCCATAAGGATGATTTTTAATTAGATTTAATGGTTTCCCTTATAAATGGATATGATTCATTATTTAAGATAACATGATATATATTTAATTGTGTTTATTTTTTCACACATTTGGTTAATTATTGTTAATTATTATTCAATTATAGCCATTCTATTTAAACCAAATAATGTTTTATGTCATGAGGGAAATGTTTGGAGCTGTAGATTTTAGTACGAGGAATAATATTCATGTTTCATTTCTATCATTGTGTTTAGATCATCTTTGAGTAATATCCAGGAAGATATTTTTTTCTTCCAATAGTTATGAGTTTTTTTGTTGAATTTTTTATTTATATATCATGAAGCTAAAAAATAATTAAATCATTGTTATTTGAAATAATAAACACATCAGTGGTAATGTTTAATGGTTTCTGTATATTTTTGTATTTGTTTATTTTCATTATCTATGTTATTGTTCATTGACTTGTAGGATTATTCTAATTTCACTTCTCCAATGATTCTCCTACATATTTTATTTTATGATACATAATAAAACCTTGTATATTTTCCTTTCCTTCCACGAATCTAGGACCAAATCAATGTGAAAGACATAAAATCATCACACATTACATAGTATTATTTTCCACTTATTTATAATATCATGAATATACAAATTCATTTTCTATCTCATTGTTAATCATTTTCTATTTTGAGCCATCAAAATATAGAATCTAAAAAACTATATTGAAATTTGGTGGTCCTCGAGCTATTTCATAAAAGCATATGTCTTGCAGTTTATATTACAGGGATATACCTACTCTATCATTATCATTCTATATTATATTGATATTTTAAAATATATGTTTTATTAGTGGAACTAACATAGAAAACCGCTCATGAAGCTTTCCAACACCTGGAGCACTGTCACGACCCGTCCTTGAGGCCCGTTCCGTGACAACCCCAAGGCCTCCTTCCATAGGCCAGGGGCTGGCGAATAGCACCAAGGTGTAATTCATGATAAAAGGGAAGGCATTTCCTTTATAAAGTAAAAAAACACACAGAGTAAGCAAGAAGAAGTAAACACTAAGTAAAACGAGGTACAATAGTAAGTGTAGAAAAGTAAGTGGTCCATAATACAAACCCAAACTGAAAGTAAAGTACAACTGGAAAAGGAAGTATAACAACTGAAATGTAAATCTGCATCTTCAAGCCGTCCACTGGAAGTCCCACCTGAAGGGTGGGTACAGATAGTCTCCACAGCTCTACGGGTCCAACCGTCCTCTCCATTTACGTCTCGCCCTGTGGTCCACCTCCAAGTACCGTCTTGCTCCACGAGCCTCATCCGCGATCAGCGTTGTCCATCATCTACTTCCAACATAATGTAGTGTGGGCATTGCCCGTGGAGGGGTGAGTATACCCTTCTCAGTAGGGTCCCCGAGACCCCCGAAGGACTCCCATAATCCATAAAGGATAATCCACAAATGAAAAATTCAATCACGAAGTAACATCTAAAACTACTTAGGTATATGCCCATACCTATACCTAAGTCATCAATTCCCGTTCGGCTCCATCATCCATGCAATGTTTGATCACGTCCACATAAAAGTACAACCCAATCCACACATGATAACATAACTTATTCCACAGAGGAAAGGAAGTCAATCATATCGAAGATATTGATTGAAGTCAAGACTCAGCTCACATAGGAATACTTCTTCGTAAGACGATAGAGATGATCAAGAGTATCCACTGATTCATCTAAGCTATCAGACCCACACAGGATCGATAGGTACTAACCCCCGCATTGAACCACACAAGATCGATAGGTAATAACCCCCACAATGATCCACACAGGATCGGACCCACACAGGATCGGTATGTGATCTCCCACACAGGACCGCCGAGCACTGACCCACACAGGATCTGATCCACACAGGATCAGTAGGCACTAGTCCACACAGGATTGCTGAGTGTTGTAGTCGTCGCTATCGAATCCACGGAGGATTCCCATGCAGTCTTCATCATCGTCGCAGTCGCAGCCAGCTCTAGGGTTCCCTCACACAGCAAGCTCGTTCGGGGAGGGTTCACATCACAAGCCGAAGGGCTGAAACATCAACTGACATGAAGTCCGGAGTTGATGTATCCAAAATTTTTGTATCGTCAAAAGGAACTCAACGTGACAGACGGTGCATAAATCAGATGTCTGGTCTGAGAGTTATTGGCTTTTTCGTCCGAGGGGCCCAGTTGGTTTTTAATTCAAAACCAACCCAGACACACTCCAAATGTGTCCAAACCTCGAGAGGAGTAAGGAAAAAGGTCCATCTCACTAAGAGGAATCCAACAAAGTTGACGACACGTCAATCGGACGTCTGGAGCTCATGTTATAAGTGTTTCCGCTCCGAGGGCCTAGTTGGTTTCGTGTTCGAACCAACCCGGCCGAACCCAAATTTATTTGAATCCTTGAGTGTAATATACGGAAATGACCGTATCGATCCAAGGATCGTATCGAAACTGACGATGCATCATTTGAAGGTCCTTATCCCATGTTATGGGAAAAATAACGAAAGAGGTCCGAAAATGGGGGTTTTGGGCCCGGACCGACCTGGCCCGAGACCCCCTGGGTCGGCCCGATCCGGGGAAAACCGAACCGGGTATGGGTATGGCCCATTAGGGTGCGGCCTGGCTCGGCCTGGGCACGGCCCAACAGCATGATACGCTCGGGTGGCCCGCGTGGCCAGCTCGACTGGCCGAGCTGGGCAGAACAGGGGGGTGTGCTGCACCCCTGATTGAAAAAACACAGCCCCCACATGGGGGGGGGGGGGTCACTCTTGTAGCCAGCCGGGGGTTTTGAACCCTGGCCTTTATGGTAACCGGCCGGCATGGCCGGCCGGTGGGTCACCGCGGAACCCCCCTGTGGGTCCCACCTCCTTGCTCCGGCGGCCGGAAGCCGGCCGTCGCTCCCCCGCACCACCACGACCATAGGCCGCGGCCTTGTCTGATCGGCACGGCACGACGGCACCGCACCCTTCCGCCACTTCATTGTTCGACTTCAACGGTGCGGCGCGACGGCGCCGTGCTTCTCCGCCCATACATTATTATTTCCGCGCGGTGCAACGGCACCGCGCTGCCTTGCTCGTGCCGCAACAAAATCAAGCATCAAGGGGGGAGGAGGGTCGGCCGTGATCGTGTGGTCCGACCTCCTCCCGTTATTACGATAACAGTCGGCTCAATTAGGAAAGGATGAACAGTGACTAAATTATTCATGAAGAAGAAATTGAGCCCTACCTCAAGCATTGTTGAACGAAGGTTCGTCATGGGGAAGGGATGTCGCGGAAGACAGCGTCGCGGAAAGAGGATCATTGGCAACGCGGTATACAGAGTCGCATCGTTAATCTCCGAGGATGGCGTCTCTCACTGGCTGTGGAGAGAGAAGAAGATGGTATGACAAACTCCCCTTTGTGGTGATGGAGTTCTTCATCAAAGACCGTCGTTCTTCGTTGGCGATGGTGCGTTCTTCGTGTTCTTCAAGGAGGAAGTTGAAGTTCAAGATATGAGTGAATCCTCTCCAAATTATCCCCACACAACCAAAACTCCAACATAATGATATGAGACCTTGTCTTATTTAATTAACACACAAGCCAACTTTTCAATTTGAAATTCAAATTGAATTCAAGAATTAATTACCTTGAATAAGTTAATCAATTAATGAGTTGACTATTCCTTTAATGGGGGGTGCAGGTGCGTTACCTAAATAAAAGAGGGGGTTTGAGGAAGTTGAATAGGTGGGGCTCGTTTGGGCCCCACCCCACAAATTTCCTACCTAGTCGAGTAGGATATAGTGGGTCCCACTCCAACCACTTAACTTAGGTTAAACTACTTTAAATGAATATAAAATTTGTTGCACCATTTTATTTTATTCTTCACTTAACCCAAAATTTTAATTACCACACCCGAGTAAACGCAACTCCAGAAAAGGTGTTCCTAAGCAATTACTAGTGTTGTGATTCCATCAGTTTCCTCATATTTCTATTCTGAGCACCGGTTCAAAAGGTTGGAAATCCTGCTCGTTCGTTCATTGAACGTACCTGAGCTAAACTTCAAAAAATTATTCCGAGCTCACCGGGCCTCAGAAACAGGTGCCGTCAGAAACTGCGTTCTTGTAAAATTCCAATGAAAATTAAGAAAATATTTCCCTTGAAGTTTATAGGTCATTACATTACTCTAACCAAGGGCTTTACATCCCTGTAAAGATACATCATAAACTAGGGGAACAAATGTGGGTAATGTGCACACATCTGAGCCTCCTGCTCCCAATTGCTCTCCTGGAGGTTCCCATGCTGCCATCTGATGCGTACTAGAGGTATCGAACGTCCACATAGGACTCGCTCCTGTCGATCCTCGATCTC
The DNA here is from genome assembly GCA_963277665.1 of Viscum album. Taxonomy (NCBI): domain Eukaryota; kingdom Viridiplantae; phylum Streptophyta; class Magnoliopsida; order Santalales; family Viscaceae; genus Viscum; species Viscum album. The sequence goes on from OY728165.1 coordinate 627,200,577, forward strand.
CCCTGGGACCTCCGTAAAAGTCTCCCCATCATCAATATATATCTACCCATAGTCGATTATATGCGTCTGGTCGTTCACGTATCACCTCAGTTGAGATATGTGAAAGACGTCGTGCACCTACTGCAACTGAGGTGGTAGAGCCAGGCGATAAGCCACATCGCCAATCCTGGTGAGGACATAGAATGGTACGATTAAGCATAGAGAAAACTTGCCGCCTCAGCCAAATCTTAGTAATCCCTATCGAGGTGAGACCCGCAAGAAGACGTGGTCACCATCCTCAAAGTCTAGTGGCTTCCGCCTCCTGTCATCATAAGACTTATTCCAGCTCTGAGCTGTCCTCATCCGGTCCTGGATGACCTGGAACTTCTCCATCGTGGCTTAGACCATCTCTGGTCCCACAAGTGTTGATTCCCTAGGGTCTGTCCAGCACAGCGGTGATCTGCACGGTCGGTCGTACAATGCCTCGTATGGTGACATCCCTAAAGTGGAGTGGTAGCTGTTGTTGTAAGCGAACTCCACTAAGTGTAGGTGGTCCTCGCAGCTACGACCAAAGTCGAGGACACATGCGCGGAGCATGTCCTCGAGAGTCTGAATGGCCCTCTATATCTGACCATCCTTTTGAGGTTGAAAGGCGGAGCTCAGACGTAGCTGCGTCCCGAATTCCTCATGAAACCCCTTCAAAAGCCGGGAAGTAAAGTGAGCATCCCGATCGAAGAAGATGGATTATAGAACACCATGAAGCCATAAATCTTCTGAACGTAGCGATGTCCCAAGCTCTCTAATGAGCCCTGCTCTCTGATGGGTAAGAAGTGGGCCGACTTGGTGAGTCGGTCGACAATCACCCAAAAGGAGTCGTGACTTCTGGAAGTTCATGGAAGTCCAGTCACGAAATCCATAGATATCCCATCCCACTTCCACTTTGGGACCTCCAAGGGCTGTACAAAGCCTACTGGTACCTGGTGCTCTACCTTCACCTTCTGGAAGGTGAGGCATCGAGAAACGATCTCTTCCACAACCTTCTTCATACCCGGCCACCAGTGCTGTCGTCTGAGATCCTGGTACATCTTCGCCACTCGTGGATGTACCGCTAAAGGGGAAGTGTGAAACTCCCTCAGCACCTCCTCCTGTAAAGCATCTGTTACCATGGTACGTCCTCTGAAAAGGATGACGTGCTCTTCTGTCACAGAGAATCCATCAGGTTCCTATCATGAGGATATCTGCGCACACTGTGTCTCACAGTCATCGTCCCCACGCTATGCCTCTCTGACCTACTGAAGAAGTAGAGAAGTGACTGTGAGTGACTGAAGAAAGGATTCTCCATCAGTATCCACTAAGGATATCTGCAAAGCGGTTAGGTGCTCTGTCGCCTCCCCACGTAGCTGAATGCCCATCCTCCTGCTGAGAGCATCAACTACTACATTCCCCTTTCTAGGAGTATAGACTATCTCAAATTCATAGTCCTGGAGGAACTCGAGCCATCACCATTGTCTCAGGTTCAGGTCCTTCTGCGAGAAGATTTACCTGAGACTCTAGGGGTAAGAATTGACTATAAAGCGCTCACCCATCAGGTAGTGTCGCCACATATTCAGAGAGAAGACCACTACTACTATCTTCAGGTCATGTGTAGCGTAGATCTTTTCATGCTACCTCAACTGATGTGATCCATAGGTGATCACTTCCCTCTCTTGCATCTGGACACATCCGATTCTAGTCCCTGATGCATCACAGTAGACTACGTACTCTACTCCCTACTCCGGTAACCTCAAGATAGGTGCGCTGGTCAATCTGTGTCTCAGCTTCTGGAAACTCTGTTGACATCTATCTGACCAGACGAAGGGTTTCCCCTTCTTCATCAAATATGAAAGTGGTGCCACAACTTTGGACAAGTCTGGCACAAATATCTGGTAGTACCCAGCTAATCCCAAGAAACTCTAAACCTCTGTCACGCTCCTGGGTAGCTCCCAATCTAGAACTTCCTCGATCATTGCAGGATCCACTGCAAATCCCACCTAATAGATGACGTGTCCTAGGATGTGGACCTCACGTATCCAGAACTGACACTTCCAGAGATTACCGTAAAGCTGGTGCTCTCAGAGTGTGTCCAGTACAACCTGCAAGTGATAGGCGTGCTCCTCCTCAGTCGTTGAGTATATCAATATGTTGTCGATAAAGACCACGAAAAATCGATCGAGGTAAGGCTGAAAGATCCTGTTCATGAGGCCCATGAACACTGCTGAAGCATTGGGTATTCCGAATGGAATAACCAAGAACTCATTGTGGCCATACCATCATCTGAAAGCTGTCTTCTACACGTCCTCGTCCCGAACTTTGATCTGATGATAGCCTGACCTAAGGTCTATCCTTGAGAACCAACGTGATGACTTGAGCTGATCGAAGTGGTCTTCAATCCTCGGTAGTGGATAATTGTTCCTCATGGTCACTAGGATCAGGCGACGATTGTCAACACAAAGTCGCAAGCTCCTGTCCGCCTTCTTGGAGAACAATATCTGGGAAGCCGATGGTGAAACACTGGGTCAGATGAATCCCTTTCCCTACAAGTCCTCCAGCTGTACCTGTAGCTCTCGAAGCTCGGCGAGCGCCATCCGATATGCTGGGGTGGATATCGGGGTTGTCCCATGGTACAGGTCAATATAAAAGTCTGCCTCTATGCGAGGAGGTAGTCCTGGAATGTCGTCAGGAAAAACGTCTGCATACTGATCCACCACTGCAGCTAAACTTGGACTCCGCACGTCAACATGTTCCTAGGATGAGGCTACCCAACTGATGAGTGATGGGATGTCCTCTCCTCTACATGATTCCATCCTGCGCTGCAAAGGCTCCCCTATCGCTGGTGAAGGTGAACCTGCTCCCATCGGTGTTAACACATCGCACCTTGCACCTAATGCAGTCGATCTGAGCATGGACCGTAGATAACCAATGCATGCCCAAGAAGACGGCGTAAGGCCTCAACGCCGCTACAAGAAGATCCCAGCCAAAGATCTCTCCTCCTAAGGTATTCTCACACATCCAGCACCACTGCGTAATCGGCAAGTCTTCTCCCGTAGGAGTCTCTAGCCGTAAGGATCGAGCCAACGACCCCGTCAGAATCTCTGAGCTCCGAACAAGGGAAGTGGTAATGAATGAATGACTCGTTCTATTGTCTATAAGAACTGCAGCAAGGGTGGAGTAGACACAGATAGTACCTCGAATCAACTCGGGCGCGCCGTGGTCGTAGGCCTCTGCTGCCTGACATTGTGCCTGTCTATGTCCGCCAGCTCCCTATGGTCGGGGTGGACCTCCTGGTGGTGGTGGTGGCAGAGCCTCAAAGCATCTCCCACAACCTTCTGCTCGGCCAGCTCCACTGCCTCATCCGCCAGCTCCCTGCGGATCGCTATGGTCGACCCTCTGGCTCTGCCTGGGTGGTCCCTCAACTGTCTGATGCTCCTCCACATGGCAGGTCGGGCAGTCACGAGCCATGTGGCCCTGCCCACCGCATGCATAGCACTGTCCGCCTCCAGCCAATCCTCGGCTACATGAGGGTCCGTCTCCCCATGGAACCTGGGCGGTCTCTGATGCTGAAAATCGTACAGTGCACCAAGGCGACATGCACTATCAGCGGCTGGGGCTGGTAGCATCGGTGGCTCGGCGGGTAGTGGTACCGCCGGTGCCTCTGCAGTAATAGGGCCCTGCACCGAGGCCTCGTTGCTCGGTGGGCTGTCGTCATGTACAAAACTCGGAACCCTAGCTGGCTTCCGTCGTGGGGCCATCCTGAAAAGAAATAGGTGTGCCATGTTTAATATAGTATACCTCGTGAGCTGGCACAAAGTAATCACAAAGAAAACTTGAAACACACATGCCATCAATGTTTTGTGCACTAAGTCGGAAATCAGAAGTCAGGGTCCTGGTGTACGGATACATCGGCCACTGCACCAACACTGGACTCCCTAGACTGATAACCACACTCAATACTCTTAACACTATTGCTTCACATAGAAAAAGATCCGAGTCCCGAGTTTTACTGTAGAACTGAACTCCATTGATACCAATTTGTCACGACCCATCCTCGGGGCCCTTGTGGTGACTACCCCAAGCCCGTTTTCCATAGGCCAGGGGCTGGCGACTAGCACCATGGCATAATTACCGATAAAAAGGGAAAGAATTTCCTTTATAAAGTAAAAAAAACACACAGAGTAAGCATGCAGAAGTAAACACTAAGTAAAACGGGGTACAATAGTAAGTGCGGAAAAGTAAGTGGGCCTGAATACAAACCCAAACTGAAAGTAAAGTACAACTGGAAAAGGATGTACAACAACTGAAAAGTAAATCAGCATCGTCGATCCACCCACTGGAAGTCCCATCTGAAGGGTGGGTACAGATAGTCTCCACAGCTCTACAGGTCCAACCGTCCACTACATGTACGTCCCGCCCTATGGTCCACCTCCAGGTACCGTCTCGCTCCACGAGCCTCATCCGCGATAAGCGCTGTTTGTCATCTTCATCCAATAAAATATAGTACGGGTATTTCCCGTGTAGGGGTGAGTATACGCTACTCAGTAGAGGCCCCGAAATCCCAGAAGGTCTCCAAGAATCCACAAAGGATAATCCACAAAGTAAAGATACAATCACGAAGTAACATCCAACACTACTTAGGCATATTCCCATACATATACCTAAGTCATCAATTTTCATTTGGCTCCAGCATCAATGCCATGTTCGATGACGTCCACACAAGAGTACAACAAAATCCACACAGGATAACACAACTCCTTCCTCATAAGAAAGAAAGTCAGTCATATCGAAGATATTGATTAAGTTCAAGACTCTGCTAACACATGAATTCTTTTTCGTAAGACGATAGAGATGATCAGATGTAACCACTAATTCATCTAAGCTGTCAGACCCACATAGGATCGATAGGTACTAACCCCCGCATTGACCCACACATGATCGATAGGTACTAACCACCACAATGATCCACACAGGATCTGACCCACATAGCATCGGTATGCGCTGGCCCACACAGGACCACCGAGCACTGACCCACACAGGATCTGATCCACACAGGATCGGGAGGCACTGATCCACACAGGATCGCTGAGTGATGTAGTCATCGCTATCGAACCCATGGAGGATTCCCATGCAGTTTTCATCGTCGTCGCAGTCGCAGCCAACTCTAGGGTTCCCGCACACAGTAAGCTCATTAGGGGAGGGTTTACTTCACGATTTGAGGGGCTGATACATCAACTAACACGAAGTCCAGAGTTGATGTATCCAAAAGTCTTGTATCGTCAAAAAGAACTCACCGTGATAGACGACACGTAAATCGGATGCCCAGTTTGAGAGTTATTGGCTTTTTCGTCCTAGGGGCCCGGTTGGTTTTTAAGTCAAAACCAACCCAGCTACACTCCAACTGCATCCAAACCTCGATCGGAGTAATCCAAATGGTCTGTCTAACTAATAGAAATCCAACAAAGTCGACGGCACGTCAATTGGATGTCCGGAGCTCAAGTTATAAGTGTTTCCGCTCCGAGGGCCCAGTTGGGTTCGTGTTAAAACCAACATATCCGAACACAAAGTTCTCCGAAACCTTGCGTGTATTATACTGAAACGACCGTATCGATCCAGGGATCGTATTTTAACTGACAGTGCGTCATTCGGAGGTTCGTAGCCCATGTTATGGGCAAAATACCGAAAGAGGTCTGAAAATGGGGGTTTTGGGCCCAGACCGACCCGGCCCGAGACCCCCTGGGTCGGCCCGATCTGGGTCGACCCGAACCGGGTCCGGGTCCGGCCCATTAGGGCACGGCCTGGCCTGGTGGGCGCGGCCCAGTGGCCTGCCATGCTCGGGCGGCCCGCGTGGCTAGCTCAGCTGGCCGAGCTGGGCGGAACAGGGGGGCGCGCTGCCCCCATGATTGACAAAATGTGTCCCCTACGTGGGGGGCCTCTCTTGTAGCCACCCGGGGGTTTCAACCCCCGGCCTTTATGGGAACCGGCAGTCTTGGCCGGCTGGTGGGTCACCGCGGGACCCCCTACGGGTCCCGCCTCCTTGCTCCGGCAGCCGGAAGCCGGCGGTCGCTCCCCCGCACCACCGCGACCATAGGTCGTGGCCTTTTCTGATCGGCGCGGCGTGATGGAACCACGCTTCTCCACCCATACTTCATTTTTTCCGCGCGGTGCAACGGCACCGCGCTACCTTGCTCGTGCAGCAACAAAATCAAGCATCAAGGGGGGAGGAGGGTCGGTCGTGTTTGTGTGGGCCGACATCCTCCTGTTATTACGATAACAGGCGGCTCAATTAGGAAACGATGAATGGTGACGAAAGTATTCACGAAGAAGAAATTAACCCCTACCTCAAGCGTTGTTGTATAGAGGTTCGTCGTGGGGAAGGGACGTCACGGAAGATGGCGTCTTGGAAGGAGGATCGTCGGCGTCGCGGTATACGGTGTCGCGTCGTCGATCTCCGAGGATGGAATCTCTCACCGGCTGCGGAGAGGGAAAAAGACGGTACAAAGAACTCCCCTTTGCGGTGACGGAGTTCTTCATCAAAGACTGGCGTTCTTCATTGGCGACGGTGTGTTCTTTTTGTTCTTCAAGGAGGAAGATGAAGTTCAAGACTTGATCGAATCCTTTCCAAATTCCCCCTGCACAACCAAAACTCCAACTTAATGAAATAAGACATTATCTTATTTAATTAACACACAAGCCAACTTTTCAATTTGAAATTCGAATTGAACTCAAGAATTAATTACTTTGAATAAGTTAGTAAGTTAATGAGTTGACTATTCATTTAATGGTGGGTGCGGGTGCATTACCTATTTAAAAGAGGGGGTTTGAGGAAGTTGAATAGGTGGGGCTCATGTGGGCCCCACCCCACAAATATCCTACCTAGTGGAGTAGGATATAGTGGGTCCCACTCCAACCACATAACTTAGGTTAAACTACTTTAAATAAAAATAAAATTGGTTGCACCATTTTATTTTATTCTTTACATAACCCAAAATTTTAATTACCACACCCGAGAAAACGCAACTCCAGAAAAAGTGTTCCTAAGCAATTACTAGCGCTTCGATTCCATCGGTGTCCTCGGATTTCGATTCCGAGCACCAGTTCAAAAGTTAGGAAATCTTGCTCCTTCATTCACTGAACGTACCCGAGCTAAGCTTCGGAAAAATATTCCGGTCTCACCGGGCCTCGGAATCAGGTGCCGTCAGAAACTGCGTTCTTGTAAAATTCCAAAAAAAATATAAGAAAAAATTTCCCTTGAATTTTACGGGACTTTACAAGAACCATGAAATAGAAAAAAAACAATCCATTATCCTATCTAGTTTTAAATCCCATCTATCATTGAAATCAAGTCAATAGTCTTCCCAAATCATAATCTCTCAATATCCATTTAGATGAAATGTGATGTGCCTAACTATAGGGGACACCATAAAATTATTCACTTGATCTAGAAATATCAAATAATTAGATAATATTCCAATCTAAATTGATCCATCAATTGAGAATAGATTTTTTATTATACACTATGATCCAGTGGGATTCATATTTTCATATGGCTTCTATAGACTTACCCATATGTGTATTTTTTATAAAGTTGTAGTATGAGATAAATTTTTTAAGAAAGGTCTAAACAAATGTTAAGGTATAAATAATGTATTAACTAATATAAAAAATCCCAAATATATAACACATATATTATAACTATTTCATTTCAATACCCACAAAATTTGGGAAACATCTAAAAATTAGAATAAATATTAAAATAAATTTTTTGATTGAAAATTTGATTTTTATTTGAACATATTATCATTATTTTCAATAAAAATTTAATATTATAAATAAAATAATAAAATAATGTATATATATTCATTAATTATATCTCAAAAATTAAAAATAATTTTCCAACCAACCTTAAGTATATTGTTATCAATTAAAGTTACATTTTTGTAAATGTTAATTAATTTATTAAATATGATGGAATGATTGTTTGATGATTACATTTTTTATATTATGAAATCATATATTTTTTCAATTATTTAAAATTATAATTTACCATAAATCCACGCTTTATCATTCTAAAAAATAAATTTTTCATCCAAGGAAAATATGAAATGATAAAATAAAATTAAACAAATAAATAAAAATTTAGATAATTTATAACATTATTTTCAAGAAAACCTCACTTGTGCGTGTTTTATGAAATCTATTTTAGTTAATTTTATTTTATCATATAAATTTTACATCATGAATATTTATTCACAAATTTGACATTGAGCAACCAACATTCTATTAAAGATACATTCCAGGTCTATTAAGTATAAAATATATGGAAATTTAACAAGAATAATTATTATGAAAATAATACCATATGATTAATAATATCATAATTTATTAATAAATAATATAGAAAAAATTACAATCTTGAAACATTTTTAGGGTTTTAGATAAACTTTGGATAGGTTGGTTTCATAAGGATAACATAAGTTATCTATTTATTGGGTTCTCTCCTGAAATAAAATGCATGACCAATCATTCAGAACTACAGAAAATTTCTTAGAATTAGATTCATTCTAAATTTATCACCTTTCAAAATTCCCATTTTCAAATATAATGACCAAATTCAGAAAAAAATAAGTCAAATGAATGATTATACATATTTATTTTCAGTAATAATATTTTATTTCCACTTTTTAATATTTTTTCATTTTCATTTATCATCTTTTTTCATGGGTAATGTAATTAAATTCAGATTATATACATTATTTCTTAAGACATTAACTATGTTATAACTCCACAAAATTTTTTTATAAAATTTATCTACTCAAAATATTATAACTAAAATACCCTATTTCACTCATACTCATACTAAAATAAAATCATATAATTTGTACTTGTTTGAGGGTAGGATTTGAAAATGAACCTATAATGTGGAAACATATATGATATTTCATTCCTACTGTGGGGTTGATATTAAAATATATAAGGGTATTTCTATGGAATAAAAATATGTCCTCTCTCAAAATATCTACCTCAATCACACTATTGTAATTTTTATTCTAAAAAATGATTTTTCATGGATAAAGAAATATCAAAATTAACAAATATCAATTAGTTAAATAATTGGGTATATTGTAAAGAATATTTTAAAAAACATTTACATTATATATTTTTATCTAAACTAATATTAAATAATTCTAAATGAATATGTATTTCAAAAATTATTTATCTATTTATTAAATCATTTTCCATTAAAAAATAATTTTTATCAATTCTCAATAGAATTATTTTATAAAATAAATTAATTACATCTCTCATAAGTGACTAGTATATGAAAAAATGTTTAGATATTCAATTAAAACATAATGTTTTGAATAAGTATAAAATAAAATAAAATAAATACAAAATGATAACACACCATAAATTTTAACATGTAAGAATAAGATTCCCTCTCCCCACACCTTTTTCTAGTTTCTCCAATTTTAAAATTTCCAAAGACTACTGGAAGGATACAACCAAAGTGTTTTTTGATATAAACATTCTTGTTATAGAGTCTTATTGTTCCAATATTTTTAAAAAATATGTTTTCATCTTCTTATCACCTACATTGATAACAATCACTCTCCATTATACTAAAAAGAGACAGTGTACTTAATTATTTCATTTCTATTGTAACAACAATGAGTTTTTAATTTCCATTTAATCATTATAGAATGATCTTCATATTTAAAAAAAATTAATCTATAGTAACGATAAATCATATAACATATAAATGAAAATTGAAGATATTTTATTTTTTATATCTAAAGAAGGAAATTGGGTTATTTTTTAAACAACTATATAGTTATTATGGATATCCCTTTTTTTAAATGATCTATTGTATTATGAAAAATGAACCACAATATTTTATTATTTTACATTAATCATTTTTTCATTAATTCAAAAATCTATAAAAAACATCTGGATGACATCATTTTCAGTATAGTATGGTATATACAAATCCTTATTCATGTGGAATTTATAGTTTAATGAATATGGGGAATAAATGTATTAATTATTAATGTATTTATATAGAGACACCTTAATATATTGGTATATTGTATTTTATATTCGAGGATGTATCACTCCTTCACAAGCCTGAGTAGTTGTTTCTTCAAGGTACATTATCTATTTGGATCCTCTATCATGTAATGTAACATGTACAAAATGATGTTTTTACATGTATTGTTTATTCATCTCAACTCAATCCAAATCATCCATATAAATTTCATTTTCCTCTATATCTATGTAATTCATCAAAGGTTGTAATTAAATATTACAAAAATAAAGACCACAATTTATTAATTCTTCTTCAAATAAATTTCTTGAATTATTATTACATTAACGTTATATTTTCTATAATATCACACTTGTTTCTCCATTTACATAGGTAAATATAATTAAAAATTTATTTCTTTGGGGACATACATTTAAATCCACACATCATTGATACTTTTTTCCAAACCCATCACCTCTAGTGAAGTTACCTTATCCACTAGAGCTTGAATCTTAGTTGTTGATCTAAAATCATAAAAAATAGATATTAATATGTACTTTATATTGAGAAAAATATTAAAAATATATATATTAAAGAACTAAATAATAGTCTTTAATGTATATATATCATATTCATTATTCTTATTTTACATCCACTAGCAAATATGTTTAAAAGGGTAGTGTGTGATATATATCAAGCTGGAATTATTATTTTAGGATTTGGTATTCTTTATATGTGTATGGTGATCATCTACCAACTCTAGGATCAGTTTATCCTCTTTTTAATATAAAAAAAATTATGAAAAATTCATGTAAAATTCCCTATTAATCTTATTTGTAGGATTAAGTATCTTATATTCAAATATATAATACATACCAAATATGAATTCACTAAAATTCACTCCTCTAGTACTGAAATATAGAACTCCAAATGTCATTTGTATTAAATTTATAGTTTACCCCAAATAAAGGATGGATCAAACACCATATTGTACATTCTATTTTATTATATATTATTATATTAAAAAAACATAACAAATAAAATAATAGAATCACCCTCTTTGTAAATTCATTAATAGACCTATATAAGGAATCCCTCAATAATATTTATCTTCTATCACTATGGAATATTCATAACATCAACGATACTTTTGTATTTATGCTAATTTTCATTAGTTTCTTTGGAAAGATCCAAATATATTGAAATGAATTATTGAATAATTATTTTGGATGATTTTATAGAGTATAAATTGAAAATTAAATTTATTTGTTTTTTGGGATAAAATTATGATGGAAATAAAAGTTTAAAAAATAAATGGTATGTGATAAGTTTCCAAAATTATGTGATTTCATGAATAATTTTTTCATTATTAATTTATTATGGTTCCCCGTTGACTTTATCAATGGAAAAAATATATTTTATTTCATTTAACATCTAAAATAATTTTAAATTTAAATGAATAGTGATGAATTATATGAATTACATAATGTAATCAATTTTTTTCATCTTAAATAAATATAAGCCAAAAATATTTTCAAAAAAATATACCCAACTCCACAAACATAAATTGTCTACTGAATAATGGAAATAAATGAAAGTAAAAATTGAAATAAGTTATTAATGTTATTGATAAAAATTAAAGAGTTACCTATAATATCCCTTTAAAATACACTATCCACTTCCATGAAAAGTATAAACTAAATATTAAAATAATTTTAAAAAAAATTATGAACCCTGCTATTGAAATGATTATATAAGAAAAAAATATAAACTTGAATAAAATTACGGAATCCAAACTAAATTATATTCTTCATAAATCAACAATTATAGTTTATTAATCATCCATAGAACTAAAAAACATAATTCACAATCACTAAACTAAGGATTTAAAACTATATGAAGGGAAATGGAAAAATCACATAGATATTTAAGTCACAAAAAATTTGAAGAAAAACGTGTATGTAGTCAATAGATATAGAGATATGAAAAAAATTGTATTCACTTCTACTCAAATTTATAGTAATAAAACCCTAAAACATGAATATTTTTGGAAAAAATAAGATAAACAATATCAAAGTTAACGGAACAATATATATTCAGGTGTGTTTTAAATAACGTATAGAATAATAATTATTAGAAAATATTGTTGTTAAAATATGATTTAAAAATAGATTTCATAAAATTTATAGAAAAGAGGGATAAAATTTGGGTACCTAAATAAGTATATTCAATTATCAATGTGGCTACCATCCCTTTAAATAGTTTAAAGATAAATAAAAAATCCAAAAAAATATATTGTATAAAGGTAATTATTCTACCTTTTTTATAATATTACAACACTACAAATAATTCTATAATGAAAAAACATTAACCAATAAATACATCTAAATTAATCATTTCATAGATTTAGATAACATCAAAAAACAATAGTAATATTAACAAGATTAAATAATAGATCCATAAAATAAATTTAAAGATTAAATGATGTGATTTATAAAATCTATATCAGTATAACTTCACTGAGCCATGGTTAGGATGCAGATTGAAAACATAAAAATAAAAATGATCTCTATATAATCATATGATAACTCAAATAAGAATATAATAAACTCATTGACAATACATTTCATTATTTATAAAATCCATTTAGTGAACACCAGAATCCTATAAATTCAAATTCCTAATGAGACCCAGCACTATTAGTAGCTAAAATGCCTCTCAAGAAAATGAAAATTTGTTTTCAACAATCTAATATCAATATTTATGTCAAACGTTAGTGAATGATTAGATCCATCAAATTCACAATATATCTCATACCTTAAATTACGCTTTCATATATGTGATCAACCTGGTATATAGTAGCTCTGTTATAGTGAACCACTCCAACAACTTCCCTCCACCTTTTTTATATAGAAGCAAGGAACATAAAGTGTGCTTCCAAAAATGAATATTGAAATCTTATTAAATTCTGAAACAATATTTGTAGTCATCCAAGATCTCAATATATAAATCTAAAATAAAAAAAGTTAAGATATTTTCACTAATAGTTACATGAAATGATTTCGGTGACAGATAAAAATCATGTCATTTGATAACATAAAACACTATTTTGATAAAAAAATACCATTGATAGAATATAGACAAATTTAGTCTAGTTATATTAACATGTCCACTAAAAATGACATGAATACAACATACATTCATTTTTCCTATTTTTATAAAATTAGATACATTTTTAGAAGAAAAAAATATATTAATGGTTTAAAATTATTTATCAACAGAATTTTAAAACTACAAAAAGTTAAAATATTTATTTTAACTATTTAATTCCAATCGATAAAAATCATTTAAGGTAAATAAATTTTATAAAAATTATTTAAATGAATGAGAATGGAAATTTAATAATTAAACATTTAAATTCCATTGAATATTTTATCATTAAATTCCAATATTACTTATATTTTTCATTCATAAATTCCTGGAATTATCTTATAATAAATAATTATTTTGGTACTAATTTAAACACTCATGGTTAACAGACATCAAATGTATTCTTCTAAATAATATTCTCTAGTTATGAATAATTCATTTATTTTCATGAAATCAAATGATGAGAAAAAATTGATTAATACAATGATTATATTAAGAAATCATAGGTGTTTACTAATAAATTATAAATAAATATATTAAGAAGAGAATGTTTAAACACTCATTTTGGAAAAAATATTTCAATTCCTAAATTATCTTTTTTAATGAAGATAAAATCAGTAGCCCAAAAAATTTTACTATCAAATGTGATACCTCATTTATAAAATTCATTGGTTTTTTGTTAATGATTTCATTTTTATTTACTCTTATTTTGTTTAAATCTGTTTATATAATCAATTAGTTGGCTGGAATACTTAATTAATTGACTCAATGATATCATTATTTTATTATTTCTAACTCTATAGAATGTTCACATTAGATGAAAATCAAAACACACTTTCTTATCTTGACATATCATGATAATAAAATCCCACTTGTCCTGTTCTAAGACATAATTTTATCATACTGGTTTACTCAACGATTGTTGATAATCTTATAAAATCCATAATTTCAAAGCCAACCTTTAAAAAACACATATAGTATGTAAAAAAAACCTAGGAAATCATGGTTAATGTTTCTTTTTAACCATTTATGTTTACACATAGATCTAAAAAATTTCTGAAACTCAGGGTTGTCATGTTGATTCTATGATATTCTCATTTTTATTCTTCCTATAAACTATATAAATCATCATAAGTAAAATTTTGTTAAGATTATGAAAGAAAGATTCATAAATCATGAAATTCTCATAGTGATCTAAAGTACTGCATCATTAGCGAATAATCCCCAACTAGGTTGACACATTCATGAGGAAGAGATCCAATGCTAGAGAGGATAGTGCGTCTAACATCTAGATGTGATTGAGAAGATAAAAAATAATCAACTATGTTTCCTTCATTCCATGTATTATTTACCTCCACACAGTTTATAAAAATAATATTCACTCTCTTGATGTCATAATTAGTGGTCCAATGAATATAAGATATCCCATGAAAGGAGTTGTAAATGATCATAGAGTCAGTTTGATATGACACAAGCCTGAGATTTTTATCCAGAAATACCTATATTCCATTTATTAGAGTGTATTATTTTTCACGACTCGAATCTCAATTCCCATAATAACTAGAAATGTCTAGATCCATAAATCCTCCAAAGTCGTAGACCACACCCCCACCCCTCATGAGGCCATGAATGCATGAACCATCAGTATTAAGTTTAAATCCATTACATGGTAGAATCCATTGATCCCACCTACCATTATCAGTCTCCATTTGAATGTGTGAACAAATTATTCGACCAGCCACACAATAACATAATGTGGGTTCCCATTCCCAATACATCAAAAGTATCCCTAAATTGATCGCCTGACTGTGTGATCTAGAAGCCACTACCAAATGGGAAGTGAGGACCCCCTCAGGTTTCTCCATGTTCTTGGTATTCCCAATAGAACATGATCCTTCTTCCAAGAGGATGTATCTTCCCATATGAATGTGTTTATTGTTTGAAAATTTATGGAACCAGTGGAATAGAAAATCATCCATAGAGTAAAACTCAAAAGAGAATCCAAAAAACAAACCAAGAAAACCCCAGACCACAACCACCAATTCTCCATAGAAGAATAAATGCAAGGTTGTTTCATAACTGGAAAAATTACAAAACATAACCTTCAAAGAAAGACAAATAAATTTACATTGATACTCTCTATATTTATAAATTTAATCATTTCTGATGCACTACACATGGAATTAGACCACGGTGTACATTTCACGAAACCATTGTTCCATTTTATCATACTTGGCTAAAATATAATTTCTCTTAAACAAATGATCGTTACTATTCTATTATTTATAATTTAGACAATACCATATCATTTTAAAAAATATTAACCATCATGATTTTTCCAATTTCTAACTATTTATTAAAATTTATTTCTATGAACCCATTTCTAATATCTCTATTTAAACTGATCAATAGACATACCATTTCCTTCACATCCCATTCATCACCTATACAATTTAACAATGCTATAATAATAGTATACATATTATATCTATAAAAAATATTTTTCTAGGATAGAACCACTTTGAAATATATATACGACCTCGATATATCAATAATGGCTGCCTTTAAAGATAATCATTATCTTCATTCTATGATTAATATTACATTATACAATCCTTCATCTGATTCATTCACTCACACTAACATTTCTATTAGTATAAAAATAAAAATAAAAATAAAAATACTACTACAATTGAAAATATTTATATAAACCACTCATCAAATTAACACTCTATCCTTTCCCCATGGGATGATTAAACTAATTTAAATATAAAATTGTTAAATCTATAAAATTTTATACCTATGTTCGTTTAAGTTCTCAAACAATTTTGAAACCTCACATATACAATGATTCCTTGAATAATTACCCCCCATTAAAAAGGATCACAAACAAATCATCCAGATTTGGATTCATTATAATCTATCCTTCCACACCCTTAGATATGAAACATGAAACACTATCAATTCATCTATGCAAATATATACCTAATTAAATCAACATGCATGAAATATAAACTATAAGGTTTTCATTCAACCAATACATATGATACATAAAATAGTCTATATTCAGGAAATGAAATTAGTGAACTAACCATCATAGTATATCATCAAAAAAAATTCATATAATTTTATATACCCTATTAAAGGGAAAAATACAAATAAATATACAGGCCAAAATTTTCCAAATACATTCTCTTTATGATTACATTGGTGTTGTGAATGATATGAGATATTTTCATGTGGTTTTGAATGTCTTAGTTGGTTAGGGTGGATTTTATGTTATATCTTAATTAATTCTTAATATTATTTTTTTATAATTTTTAGCAATGAATGGGGAGACCATTACATATTTCTCTATACAAGAGAGTTAACCTGTATGTATCCTTTGTTATAAGATAATTTCCATTATGTATCATCACATAACATTTATGAATTACATGTACTATTAAATGAAAATTTCATATTGTCTAAATAATGGAAATGACCCTTATTTATTACCATTTCTCCAAAACTGACATTTATATATTGAAGAGTTTTTGAAATTTTAAATATATATGAGTCTTCCATGTGTATGAAATAGTACATTATTCATTAATAACTTTTTCTGTTTATAATATGAAATGGAAATATTATTAGTTCATAAGAGTAACCCAAAATATTCACCTCATAGGAAAAAGAAAATTTAATATCTAAAAGTACAATACAGATATATAAGAGTCAATTTATTTATTGATTTTTAATATGTGTGATTTATTTCCTTCAATGGTAAGATATATTATATTATTAAATAATAGTAAATTTCTTAATTTGGTGAAATAATATTCTTTTTGAAAGTCTCATTTGATTCATGCATCCCCAAAATCATATTTTAAGATTAATAAAAATATTATTAATATTTTTACCATAATATTGGTGTTTCAGTTATGAAATAAAATATCCAATTCTTATTCTATATCAGATTCATGATTTTGGTAATATTTTAATGAAAATATATGGTGTTTTATTTTATATGATTCCATTTTATCATATCACAATTCAGTTTGAAGAAAATTGTTTTCATGGAAAACCCCTTTAGTATTATCTCAAGATTAATTCCTCCAAATTCTATTTTGAAATGAAATATCCTATCGTCCCCTTATTGGTTATTACTTAATAATTATCTTGGGGGGTGTATATAGTAGCGATCAATTTTAATGTCGGATGATTTGATGTAGAATGAAATAATGTAGGTTAGTGGAAATTCATGAAGAATTGTGGGTGATCAGTTCATGCACTCTCTCAGCAAGGAATTTATTAGTTCTATTATAGAATAGAATTTCTAATACCTTATTTTTTCTTTTAGAAAATTTTATTATTGATATTTTGTTATATCCATATATTTATACGTCTTTATTCTTAAATATTATAAAAAATCACACCGTTCAAAACAAATTGAAAACTCTCCTCTATTTCAAGATCCTTCATATAATATTATATAAATTATCATAATGTATCTTAATTTAATCCCTCTAAAAAATATTCTATTTTATGAATTATTATACCACTAAAAAATTGATAATCTACCTTGGAAAAAATATATATTATAATATATTTTTATAACCTCTTGTTGGGGCCGATGAAGAAATATTCTCTAAATGGAGGGCTGACTATTTATTTAAGAATTTAATTATTAAACTCATCTACCAAACTATGTATTTATATTTTGGTTAGGAATAATGGTTTATTATATGAATTATTTTATTTATTATATTACTCCATTATCTTGACATGGGTATTGTGCGTGCTCATCCAGGGGAAGTTCTTTTTTTTAATTATTTATTTTTTTAATTCTTTGGGTTTTATTATGCCTTATTATCTTTGTTATTTCCTTTCATTCCATCATTTCAACGTCATATTTTTGTTTTCATTGTTCAAAAATATCAGGATAATGCTAATTTACATGTTATATTTTTATATTTTTTAGTGTTCAGTGAGGAATTGGATGAATTCTAAAATGGAATTAAAATGAGAATCTATAATGGTAATGAATAAATAGAATGAAAAAACAAGTTTACCAAAATCTTTATTATAATTTCTCATATATATATATAATGTAAGGAATATATATTGTTGTAGTAGGTTTAAATAAGTAAATGCAAATTTAATTAAGGATAGTAATGTGATTATAATAAAAAT
Organism: Viscum album; assembly: GCA_963277665.1. NCBI lineage: Eukaryota > Viridiplantae > Streptophyta > Magnoliopsida > Santalales > Viscaceae > Viscum > Viscum album. The sequence continues at coordinate 627,218,938 of OY728165.1, forward strand.
AAATCCTATAATTTAATTGTAAATATTTGATTACATTAGTTTATAATATTGATAAGTATTTATTTATTAAGATCAATTTTAAGGTTAGTTTACGATATGGTAATTTATTTTCCAAATAATCTCTAGAAGGATAGTTTAGAGAATAGATTATTCAATTATTTAGGATATATATTTTATATTATTTTTCTCATGATAGTAATTGATTTCATTTTTTGAATATTCACACCTCTAGGATTATGTGTTTGTGTTTTGGGTTTGCAAGTGTGATGTTAGGTGAATACGGGGATTTGGTAATTCCTTGATGTGGTTACAAATAAAAAAATTGATTTTAGGTATACAAATATTATTTTTATTTAGTATTATCCTCACTGAATGGGGTGTTTATTGTTATGTGGTTTGGTTTTGGAACTATTTTAGTTAACAGAAATTTGTGGTTTTTTAGTTGACAAATTATAGAACTAAATAAATAGAGAACTGAATAAATATTGGCAAAGATAATAATTTACAATGTTGTTTACATGAGAATGGGTAGTGAAATATTTTATGATGTTGGGATGTTTATTAGTTACTTAATTTATAAGTCAGATAGTTATCCATTTCATGATATTTTGTCTATTATAACCCAATGACAATGCCTTTAACATTACTAATACTTTTTCTTTTCCATTATCATTATATTATTGTTTTATTTTATTATAATTTTATATTTTTTCTATTATTTTCGGTTACTGTAGATGGAGGATGTAATGAATTTTAGTTGTTTTTTATCTTAAAGGGAGAATGTATTAATGCATAGTATATCTATAATTAGGGTATAATTTATTAAGGTTATTAGATCATTAGTTTATAAATCTTTTAAAGGATCATGGTTATACCATCATTTATGTACCTGTATGATATTTTTCTGATTAAGGTGATGAGTTTTCATGTGTGTTTTCATTATAAGGGTTCATGGTTTGAAAACATAAACCTATTTATATATTAAAATGAATTAATTTTATAGAATAGACAAATTCAACCTAAATATAATATCCTAGTGTTAAGTCATGAATTTTTTTTATGATGGATTGAATTTTTTTCAAGAGTCAATGAGATGATAATGTGGTTATTTTTCTGTGTATATAGTTTTGAGGATATATTATAGTTGTGTTCATTTTGTTTTTATGAAGATTTTGTAATGGAAGTGATATTATAAAGATAAAATTTTAATTGATCAGTTGTGGTAGAATATTAAAATTACACATGATATTATTATTGATATATAGAAATGACGTTGGCCTTGAAATGAGTTGGTATCTTTTTGTAGTCATTTTCCAATATTCTTATATGAATATACAGACTCGATACTACCCTCAATTATTTATAAAAAATAAAATATTAATATAATGTTGTATTGTTGTTTATTTTTTTGCTGATATAACTATGGGGTTCCAATTTAATTTTTTTTATGGCTTCAGAAATACGAAATTTATAATGAAACCCCTTCATTTCAAACCTCATAGTCTGGTAATGAAAAAAAAGATATGATCATTAAAGCTTCCCTCCAATAGTCAATGTGTATCAAACTAGAACTGATGGTATATAATCCAGACATATAGGACACATTTCCGTATTTATAAAAATTTATGGATAAGAGTTAAGATGAAATCCACCATTTACCTCCATATATATATAATAAATTAATCCCAATACATTAATTTAAAATCATACATAATAAATAAATTGGAATGTAGCAATTTAATATCAGGTAGTTAAAATATACTCCAAAAACTCTGGAATAACCACTCAAATAAAGTAAAAATATAATTTATGACCTACTGGCTATTATGGGATGGAAAAAATTTATATATTCAATGGGTGAGAATATAATTATACTTATTATAATACTCAAATTAACATCTCATAAAAACACTTCAATGAAACATACAAAATCCAAATGAATACACCAATGAAACAAACTCATTTCTTAATAAGGGAAAAAAAATTCCTATACTCACAGTCTCATTCCCTATATAATTTTTCATAAAAATAATATATACATTAAAAATTAATTACCTTGAACTAATACACCTATATACATTTTTAATAAAATAATAATTACATTTCCTTATTTGATATAAACAAATGCGACCCAATTTAAACCATCTAAAATGTAAAATAAATTGGAAATAAAAAATCTATTACATAACCAATAACATTTTAATTGTTATTTTTATATAATTAGGATATACTATTATATAAAATATTAGATATAAAATCAAATATTTAGTAAAAAATGATCATCTCCCTATATAATCTTACAAATAGTAACATTTTAAGGTATGAGATACATAAAACCATTCTCCACAAATGGGGAGTATAAAATATATGAAGCATGAGTTCATAGGATCAGTTAGGTTAATCATATTAATTATCAATTGAATTAAATTGTTGAGAATAATATTACCATATGCATATGATAACAAAACCTAAGTTCATGAGAATAATATGATATAATTAATACCCATAAATGCATGGATCACAAATAATGTCACATAAAATAAAGTTCATCAAATTGAATATTCATCAGAATCAATAATACTAATCCCCAGGACATCATTATGGATAAAATGGGTTAGTAAAGATCGTAAAATTCATCATGAATACTATTTAGTATCTTAGAAAATTATCTTCAATGAACCCTTATAATTGGAACACCCACTATAGTCGACTTCCATCAATTTTATGGAGAAAAAAATAATTACCAAATGCATCAGAGAGATATAATATGACTCAATCATTGTATAATTTTTATTGTGATCACTCATTCACATAATATATATAATTATCACCATTCATCATCAATAATATTCATGTACTATTCAGGAGTATAATAACTAAAATATTTCACATTTATATGTAATAATTACAAATGATCGTTTAGATCTTGAATTACTAGTGGAAAATAGATGAATTCAGTGACAAACTATTTTAAAAAATCATAATCAATCCATACAAAGAATAAATAAGGAATCATAATATTATATACCTCGTGAGGAAGAAAAATAATTAAATTATATTTAAATAAATGAAAATACATTTAAAGTAACATTTGAAATAGTTCTCTGACCAAATTGGTAGTGACCTTTTCTAATTATATATTTAAAATATGAATTTGTTTAAAAAATTGCAACTTTATTTTCCTAAAAAACCTATTTCTTAAACCAATAGAGAAATATTCAATAATATAATCATTATGATACTGGTAAAATCTATTAATGTTGTAACCATAAGAAAACATTCTTTTAAAAAAATAGAAATAGGGTCAAAATAAATCCATATGGAAAAAATTAATAAATATCCTTTTATATCCTTTTAACTTGTTGTAAAAAATTTTGTAATATAAAATTTAAAAAATTCTTTTATTAAAAAAAATAACATTCTTAGATTGTTGTATAGAACATGGATATGGAACATTGATATTCTTGATCTAAATAATAATACAAGAACATTATCACATAAAAACCAATTTCATGAAGTTTCTTCATTAAATATAGTGGGAAAATGAAATTAAATATTTAAAACAAGTTAATAGCCTAAGTAGAATAAAATATATATGGTTAAATAAAATAAGTGCACAACATTCCTCCTAAAGGAAAATTGAACATAAAACATCATGAAAAGAAATGACATTTTCACATAAATCATTCATCTGATTAGAATCATTAAAAATTATAATTCGTTAAAATAAAGAGAATAACAGGGATAAATAAATCTAATTAATTTCATGAATTTATATTAAAAAAATAATTCATGATGTATTCATTACACCTTTCAATGAAATCATTTACGATGACATGAAATATGTCTCTAGAAAAAAAAAATTGAGACATAAACATCTCCAATAATGATAATAACTTTTGAATAAATAATTAATCCAAAAATTGATTATTAGAAGATATGAAAATCAAAAAAAGTGAAAATATAGATTAAAAATTTTATATATCAATTCACATATAATCATGTAATAATAAATTCCATGGTGTATAAGTATAAACAAATTAATGAAAAATGTGTTATGAAATTTTTTACCACATGGTAACTATCAAGCTGAATTACAATTGATGAAATAATGTGAATTGAAAAAAACACCATTAATTATTCATGATTAATTATATTAAAATATAATGGGTAATTATATACCCCATATAATAGAAAATACCTACCTAAAATTAGAATATACATCATTGATATGAAATTAAGATGAAATATCCGACCTCAAGTCCATACTTTCCATGTATGTCCTTGAATACATGTATAATAAAATTTTATGAAATATTTTATTTGATAAGAACCATTTACATAATAGATATGTTATCCATGGTCCATTTATTTTCATTTACTATAATGAAATATTTAATTACTTAATCATTTATTTCTATGATGGGTTTTTTGAGGATGGTCAGTTCATATGTCCAAAATGAATGGTAAGTTGAGTATGGTCAAAGAGATAATTATTTCATTATATCCAGAATAATATCAATGATATAATTATCATTTTTATAAATTAATTAATCTTTTTAATCTAACTATGAGGTATGATTATGAAAAATGATGTATCTTTTCATCACAGTGATGGTTTTCCACTATACGCTATGAGTAATAGTTCCATTTATCAACATTCATGAAAGAAAGAAGGTATGTATTAATTTACTTTTTTGATTATGATAAATATATTATATAAAAAATATTACTTATTTTAATTTTTTATATTATACATGTTATTTTTTAATGGAAAACTACACAGATTTCTTCATGGAATTGGTAGTCAACAGAGACACACAAATAACGTTATCATTTTCAATGGTTGGATATGAAAGAAAACAGATGAAAAAAAATTCTAGAATTAGATTTGGGAAATTAATATCAATTATATATAAACTAAATACATCAATATAACTATCTTTTTGATATGGTTATGGAATATGAATTGCATACGTTCAGGAAGAGGTAGTCATACGTACACATGAAAGAGGTTTTAATATCATATTTTAATGTAGAAATAGATATATATAGGTTATTAAATTAATCTAATAACAAAACAGTATTGTATAGATTCTAATTTTATAGTATCATTTTTTTTGAATAATATTTGGGGGAGGAAGAAGAGAAAGTAAAACTTAAACTTTCAATTAAAGGATATGCCTTTTATATAGACAACCTCCTTTGATATACACCTTAAGCCGTATAGTTCAAAATTCTCTCATCTAATAAATTTTTCACATTTATAGATCATTTTATTATCCTTGTTCTTTTTCATTAAACCCCATGTTGATTATTTATAAAATAATAATAATAATAATAATGAGTTTTATTCTCTACAGGTCAAAATAGTTATGGTAGAGTCAAAATTGACCCCAAAATATTCAATGGTTGATACATTGAATCATATACACATAACATAGTTATTGATAGTATTTTGAGGAATTGAAAATAATTTTATAAAAGAACTTTTTTATAAAATATCATTAATCTCATTCATTAAACATTACATTTATGTTGAAATTTAAAATCTGAAAGTCGAATGTGAATTTTAATATATTAAAATAAAATGTATGTGAAATGCAATATTTTTCTATAAAATTCTTAGAGAAAAATAATTAATTAAACTATAGTACATTTTATATTTTTACAATCATTTTCTTTTTCCCCATATAACTAAATAAGTACTATATCATCATTTCATAATCATGAATGCTAATTATTTTTTTACTAATTTTTATTAAAAAATTAACATGATACAAAATTATATATTATTAAAATAAATTTTAATAACTGAACATGCCCTCTTTTTATCCCAAATTATGAAATTAGATTCTAATAAAAATGCATAATGGATTTTTTTTTCTATCATTTACATAAAATATTATAACAGTAAAAAAATTCATGATTCAAAAAAGGTCATATATTCTAAATTGGAATTATTATGGATGAAATATACTTTATAAATAAATTTATTTTAACTATTTTTCTGTGTTTTAAGTTCTTATAACATTATATTTTACCCTTAATTTACACATTTTACATTTACTATGGTAATTTATATTGATATGATTACTAAAAATAAATAATGAAAAAAAAATGACCAATATATTAAAAAATGTTCCTCCTCGTTCCAAATAAATAATATATTTTCTAAGATTCAAGTAATATATTTGTCGCAATTTAATTATAAATTAAAACTAAAAAAAGGATAAAAATATTTTTTTCAAAAAAAATCATTTTAAGTCTATATTTTATAGTAAAATAAAGTATAAAATTAATTCCCTGACCATAATTCATTTTTCATTAATAAAAGTATTTCAATAAATTTGAAAACATATTTGTTGCTATAATTTTTTAATGTTTTAAATTTTAATAATAATATTTCTCACAAAATGTTACAAAAATATCTTTTGAAGAAAATATATTTTTGAAGAGTAAAATGACATGAAAATAAAATTGTTCTACTTTATTATGAATTAATCAATACATTTTTATAGATTATTAATTTTATATATTTTTTATAATGAGATTAATCCTACACATACCCTCCAATTCAACAGTTCTGTTATAATAGTTATATTTATGTAATAGTATTTTTTCTTTCCATTAATATAAATGTTGCAGATCTTGTATATTTTGATATGTAGTATTTATTTTGAAAAACCTCATGATAAAAAAATTAAGTAAGAAATATTCCTTGCATCTGTGTCTCCACTTGGTTGTCACTCTCACACCCCCATAATAACATCTTACGCTATAATCCTGTCATTAAGTCAGTTTTCACCTCATTCCCACAAACCTCATTACATTTCGAACTAATTTTGAATATGGATTCCATTATATATTGAATATGACTAATTATACTTCAAACCATAGTGACCCATTACTGTATACCCATGTTAGGAAATATCCAACACAACTAGATAAAAAATGTACTAAAACCGTTAGGATTTACAACATTTAAATACAACTTTTGTAAAACATAGATCTATCATAACTTTTATAGACACAAAATCTACACACTATTCCATTATTTCTTATATTCAAAAATATATTATGAATCGTATAATTGATATAGGGTAAGAGGTAGAATTTTGTTTTCCTTTCTTAAATATCCAAAATGATTTGGAATACAACCATAAAAAAAACATGAGTGTTAGCTACCTATGTGACCTGGGTTGTGAAGATTATGAAATAAGGAAATATTTTAAAAAATCACACACAACCACAATAAGGGAAATTGAGAATCTTTATACACTACTAGGTATATATTCCATCATGAAAAATGGATACCCCCACTAAGGCTAAGTAATCATGAAGATAAATATGGAATGAATTATCATGATTAAACATCATTAAAAAATAATAATATTTAATAACAATTAACAATCACATATCAGAAACTTGTTAAATATTATAATTTCATCAATTCATTTCATTATAAGACTACATGATTTATAAATCCCATTAAAATTTATTTTTTTCTATCCCATGATCCTTGGGGAATTGGTTCCATCAATCCCATTGTTTCTATTATACCATTTTACCATAGTCAACACCCATCACATGAGTTTTAAATTATATTATTTTCCCTCTAGTAATCCATGAACTCTTATATTTATTCTCTGTGGACATAATGAGATACAATTGTAGTAATGAAAACCTATAATTAGTGGGTAGTTTGAAATCATAACAATAAATCATTGGGTAAAATATCTATCATATAAACCATCAGTAAATAAAATAAATCCTATCCCTCAACCCTTTCTCATAAACAAATTAAATATCAAAAGAAAGCACATATAATTATAAGAGGATATCTCCAAAAATATTCCTTATATCCCATCATAAACCTAATCTCAAAAAAAACCATAACAAGTGATCCCTACTCTCAACTTTTAGCATCTACGTTAGTTATATAAAAATACACACAAGAAACACCACACGTTAAATCACACTATATCACAGTTTCATGGAATAAAAACAATATTGAGCTGAAAATTTATAAGTGAATACATGGAAATAATTAACGTGATTATAATCCATAAGTATTGAATATAATCTTATGGGGAAACTAGTGAAGTTATTCAATGACATATAATCCTTTATCATATATTGTTTGTCTCACACATATCAACACATTTTTCTATAGTATATATAATTTTGATACTATATATTCTTTAAATGTTAACCATTTAGAGTTTTTATTATTTGAAACTATTCATTAGCATCAAACCTTAGAAAATAATCACACATTACCTTTCTACAGGAAATTATTTCACATTTAAATGTTTCTATGGAATACTGATATTTGGATTCATATGCATCTTCTGTTAAACAAATAATCACAAACATATTTAAGATGTTTCACCAATTACAAGAACATAAAATATGAAAAAATAAGTAATTATAGTGAATAAAAAAGTGATCTATCTTGAAAATAACTTGAGGAAAAAATAAAAAATTCACCACTATAAATCACAATGCCTATTCCTAATTCATTCTTTAATAAAATTAGTTCCATCATTTCATTCAGATACACAAATCCCTAGAGTATCCCAAAAAAGATAATTTAACACATGTTCATAAAAAAGAAAAGGAATGAATCCCATATATTGAAACTTTCAATATCCACTCATCAAGAATGGAAGAATAAGAGAAATAATTAACCATCTCTCCCACAAATAATGACATGATTTAAAAATACTTCACCCCATAAGTAATTATCTAAAAATTACAATATAAAACCCTATAAAATTAATGTGAATAAAATAAATGAAAATGAAAATGTGAATAAGTGTAATTTTAACCAACAAGAGAATAAGAACCTACCTTATATCACTAATTAATGAGTAGTTCACAATATTATGAAGCCAAGTATTAGAAAATATTGAGGGGGTATCAAGTGTATAAAAAACCACATTTGTTCATTGGTAGGTTGATAGAAAATGAAATAATATAATATAACTCATGAAGACTATAAGATTTATTAATATCTAGAAAACATATGATTATGAAGGGAAATACCATCTCCATGATGATATTTTCCATTAAAAACTGATTCCTGATGAAAAACCCATTATTGTTTTATGAATGATCAATATTTACATAATATATGGAACTTCTTCCCAAAATAACCCAAATATATCCCATTAAAATCATGTACAACCATTGACATCTGATTCAATCGATGAAAGTTCATGACCTAACCCACAGAGTCTTGTCAAAAATTAAACTAGATAAATGATTCAAAAAAACGACCCAAATAATTCATATTATTATATAATTACAATGTCATGAATCCTTTTCATGGAAAAATTATGCATCTATCTACAAAAAATCATTCCACAAACCATAATATTTTATCACAACACCATCATGTTACAATGCCAATCATATATATCTAATCACTATCATTATGAAAAGATAGGTAGTCCAATACCGAATTTCCAAAGTCTATAATTTATCAATTAATAATATCATTCTCCCAAAATGTATCCCCTGTCATCTTCTACTCAATATATAATCCTGGGAAGGGTTTTTAGAAAATTTGAGCCCAATAATCATATAACAATAAAAAACTTCACCCTATATAATATAACAAAATCTAGGGAAGGAAAAAAGCATAGAAGAATAACAACCATATGAGATACCTCTAATGTATTAATATATATAATCAATTAAACTAAAAACATTTAAGAAAATGTATATAAACACCCAATAAGACAATCTATGTTATACACATGAAATTATTAAACATTCCAACCCAAGATAAAAGGAATAAAACATCAATACATTCGTTATATTAAGTGTGAATCTATGATTTTTGTGCTAATGTGATCTCCTCAAAGACATTGTAACACTATAGTACATGAACCAATGGAATATAAAACATTGAAAAACATTATGATCATAGCCTAGATCATTATAGTATAGACGATTATGGTCATATCTGTATCAACTCCAAACAATCCCTAGTTTATTCCACGAGAATAATTATTAATCTAATAGTAATCCTATGACACATGAAAAAAAATCATGAATCTAACCCATCTATATGGGTAGTTTCAATCAATATGAAGGAAAAAAACATGTTTCAACACTATTAATGTTCTAATAAATTGATGTTAAATAATACACACATTATGATGTAATGGTTTCCTAGTATGAGGATATAACATCAAGATTACATGATCTAAAATGAAAACTCTATATATATCCTTAAAGGATTAACATCTGTATTCATAGGGTCACGATATATCTTTATTCACTTATGGATCACCTATAAATTATATATCATTCTTTAAAATAATTAGTTTTCATGATTTTATAATCTTTGTCCTTATTAAAGTATAATATATATTGGAATTTTCATCGATTTTTTTTTCAAATGGAGGTTTATGAAAAATAGAGTAATTACCATTTTTATAGTAAAACTCTTCCCATATTAGGTTCCCTACCCACAAATAGAAAAATAAAAAATTGATCTATAAAAAATGTACTATAATATATAGATAGTTCACTTATTCTAACCATATATCTTCATAATAAATGTTTTTTTCAATCTTGATTAAGAGCATAATAATTTCTAGATAACTCCCCATACCTAGGGGTTAACTGGGGATCAATATTAATGATTATCATCATTGGTTCCCTGTTAAGTCACTCAATGTCCTCCAGGTATTTACATAATAAAACCTCCACCAAAATCAGCTAATTATTCACTACAAGTTGATTGACATCATAAAATGGTCCATGATCGGCCATATAGTATCACATCCTCTGTATGATAAATGAAAAAAAGTGATGATGTCCAAGGAGATAACTCATACTTCCACTAAAAATCATTATGGGGATTATGTAACCAACTATGAACATGGTGATTGGGATTTACCCTTGATAAACTATAACACCAAGGGAAAAAACTCTATAAGGGGTCACATCATCATGGAATGTAATGAATTAACTCATAATGGGTGATATATCTTAACCACAACAGGATAAACTGCAAAATAAAAACTATAAGAATCAAAGTAAACAACATCACAGTTCAACAAAGTAATAATGATCATCACCAAATTAAATACATGATACTGACCATTCATATTCCATTAATTAGGAACATCAACATAAATAACTCATTCTTACTAGACCATAATCTCATAATATGCCAACTAGTAGTAATCCACCTACTGCATGAAAGAGGGATACATTGTAATTTTATAAAGAACCCTATTTACATAAAATACCACATAAAGGTGAATCATAGATATAATTTTCTTCTCCAAAAAACATCACTAGACTCATTAATAACATATATTTATGACTTACAATTTAAGGAATCAACTACCACATTCCATTTCTCTTGGGAATCAAAAAATCAATTTGTTAATCGTATAATAATTCCATTCACCATCACTTCCACAAATACAAAATATCCTTAGAGAATAGAAACATCAATATCCTAAGATATATTAATTCCAAAATGATCTCACGGATGATGTATTTCCACAACATCTATAAAAAAAATAAATAATAGATTAAATAATCATGTGTGGTGTAGTTATATTCATGATTTCAAAACTATTATGATGTAGAAGTGACAACTAATTTCAAATAAATTAGAGCATACCCCAAACCATATCATGGGTTGTATTAAAAAAATACTATTCCAATTCCCTCTATCAGTAACGGAAGAACCATAACACTTATAATCTTCTATGTTAAAAACACAAATTCCACATAAAACTATTCGGCCTAAAAAAATTCCTCCAACTTCAATGTTGGATCTATCTATATAATTTTAATCTAAAAAAATAATAATGAACATCATATAATTAGTTTTAATAAGAAGGAAACTATGAACATTTGTTGAAATATGGGGGTATCAATGAAACAACCACCTCAATCATCAAAGGATTAATGATAACTCCACTCTAATTTATAATATTTATTAATTAAAAAATATGAAAAATCCAAAACCTCTCATTTAATTATTTTTTTAAATATATGATAATGATGAATAAACCCCATAATAACTCACATATTCTTTTCAAGCTCTCCCTCATACACCGAAATCACAATTATTTCACTAATAAACATAAAAATTAATAAATTTGGAAACTCATTTTTAAGAAGATTCATTAGTCCCATGAACATGGGTGGATAATCCATTACATAAAATAACATCACACCAATAAAATAATTCCCATTATGATATATTAAACTAAAAATTAGAATATCCTTTTACTTAACTTACATAAAATGATATCCTGACCATAAAATGATCTTTAAGAACCAAAAATCTCACTTTAACTAATCAAATAAATATCTAATCTACAATATAGGGTTTATGTTCATCATATTAAATTTATTTTATCATTTTAATTGATATTTTAAATTCATAATTTCATCAATCTAATTCAATAATATAATTTGAATACCATAAGAAAAAACACAAGGAAAAGTAATACCACACTAAAGAAGATGGTAAATATAAAATAGTAGCACCCATAATATAGGAAAATCAAAATCAGTGTGAAAGCCATATGTAAATATATCCCAAACTTGATCTCATATTTTTGGTATAGGTTCGAAACCTCATTCAAAAAGAATTCATTGTTTTCTTAAACATTCCATGGAAACACCATCCACTAATCCTCATCTAAACAAAACATTTGTATGGAAATAAAGGAACATTATAGCTTAATGTGAATATGATTCATCTGAGGAACCCACTTTCCAATGACTACAACCAACTCTCAAGTAGTATTGGTGAATATAAAGGACCCCAGTATAATTTGATAATAGTCTACATAAAACTTAGACAGTACATGTGAAGGACAATGTTGCATGATTATATCTTTAAACCACTGAAATATAACAACGATTGATTTTTTATTGTCATAAAATCCCACTCTTTGATCACCTAATATAAACTATAATTACCATTAATTAGTATATTCGATTCCATGGGAATTATAATCCTCTCCACAGAATTTCATAATGAATGGACTATGGAAGGTGAAATGAATCATTCAGTAGCTTATTATTCAAAATAGAACACTATAATGTAAAATATATTTATAAAATACCTTAGATGACATATTTCATTCCAAAAGAAATAAAGTTTATGATATTCAATTGAAACTTTCCTACACCATGACATCTATGACCTTATTGGTGTCAAAACACCCTTCATGTTTTCTATGTAGACCAATAGAATCATGATTCGATATTCTACACACATTGTCCCCTCTCGTCTCATCAATGCATGTAGATCCATACTCTTATTGCTACTTCTATCAAGAATAAAATTGAAAGATATTTTCCTTAATATGGTCACTATACATATTCTCACTACTGAATAATTTTGGTATAGAAGTTTCTAATAGCAACAACCTTTACATTCATTTAAATATATAACTCCTCTATCTTCAAGGGTCTGATAACTTACAATCAAGAAAAGAGAGATGAAGAATTATATTCGTCAATTCTAGGAAAAATATATAAATGTGTTAATTTTCAATTAAAAATAATAATTGAAATATCAAAAGTCTTAAATTATCATAGATAATGTTTTGAAAATTACAACCATTTGAATAGATAAGAAATCCAATTAATGTTGAAAGTGTAATGATATTATAATAAGTGAATATAAAAGTTTAATAATGAAATAATGAGTGATTAATAAAATAATAAATTACAAGTGTAGATGAATTTAAACAATTTAATAATTTAATGAATTAATGGGATAAATATATAATAATTTTGAAAGAAATAAAGGCACTTATTTTCTTAATTATGTTTTTAAATTATTCTAAAATATCACCAATTCCTTAAATACCAATTTATTAATGATTTAATGTATTAGTTTCGTGGAATTAATGGTATTGATGATACCTTAAATCCTTATCTTTTTAGGTTATATCAAGAAATAATAAATAAAATTGAATACATATTTCAATAGTTATTGCTTGAAACTGAAAAGGGAATAATATATTTCCATTAAATAGTTATAGAATGTAAACTCCAATCTATCACATTAAATGTAGTGATAACCAATAATAACTGAAACTGGATGATTGAGACGATTTAATATAAGCTTTCAAATTTTAGTACAATATCAATTATGTCAAAACAATATAAATAAAATCTATGACAGAATGTAAAAATGAAGAGAGGGAGATATATGAAATTATAATAACCAATGACTCCATATTTAAGAAGATAGGATTTAAAAAATTCATATATCTTGAGAGATAATTTTTTATCACAACATTTTTAGATTGGATATTGGTTAAAAAATATTTTATTCTATTAGCCAATACACCACAAAATCTCCATTTATATAATATAAATAATTTATAAATATTATGGTATTCACCGGTAAAAACTAAGATAGTGAATTTCGGAATTAATGAGATTTACTAATAATAAATACATAGATACCCATCTATATGACATGCACAATGACTTGGTGAATCATTATTTGTTCTTTTTCATGAAAATATACCAAATAAAATGGGATTGGTCACCTACCTATGATAATTTTATTTCCTCTCCACATAAAGACAATAAATTTATCCACCATAGTGTATTATGAAAAAACATAAAATTTCCCTATGAACTACCAATCACTACAGATGTAGTATAAACCACTTTTTCATATTTTTAACAAATGTATACATTGATTCCATTAATGAAACAATTTGAAATTTTTTCTATAGAAACCATAAAAATCTATGGCTATTAGATATATCCATTTTTCTTGTGGAATATGCACATGTTTACAACCATAGAAACCACACCTACAGCCATTGTTTTTGGAACTATCATAATATCCCTCCCAATTTTCTGATATGGCTATATGGATATATCAATGGTTTGAACTATGGCAATAAGGTCTATTTCCACAATGAAAGACCATGGATATTGACTTTTAAACCATGTTTATAGGTGTAAAATAAATTGATTCCATTGTAATTTGATCTCAAAGAGATTAATATGAATAATAATACTTCTACATTTATTTTTATGGTTCTTATGATATTTAAACAATACAACATCACTTTTCTAACTACGCATCACTTAAACAAAACTTGTACATTAAAGATTTTTTTATCATTAATAAAATATGGTGAGATGTAAAATAATATACCCATATTTATTATCAAAGACATTATAATATTAATAATATAATATGATATTATTTAAAACTTTTTTACATAACTAAAGAAAAACAACTCATGTTACATGATATTTCTCCCATGTTTTATAGTAACAAAATTTTATTCCTATTTTTATAATAATATT
Organism: Viscum album; assembly: GCA_963277665.1. Lineage (NCBI taxonomy): Eukaryota > Viridiplantae > Streptophyta > Magnoliopsida > Santalales > Viscaceae > Viscum > Viscum album. Next base: position 627,234,277 of record OY728165.1, read on the forward strand.
CCAATGTAAATAAAAATATTAGTATAAAAATTATCAGTATAAAATATTCCTCCCTTTGTGATTATAAAAAATGATTTTCATATATTGTTAGAGACAATTTAGATAATATATTCAAATCCTTGTGTATCATTATTACTAATATTTCAAGAGATATTTTTTTGGAAATTTTATAAACAATAATAAAAAAATTTTATTTATCACATTTCAAAAAATATAAAAAAAGAAGGATAAACATAATTTTTCATTTAATAATATATTTAATTAGGGAATGGAAACATTAAATTTTTATTAATGAATATAAAATGCTAAAATAAAATATATTGATTTTTTTAAAAGTAGTGACTAATATATGATAGTTTCACAGTTAAAAAGATTAACTACCTCTCAAATTATTATATAGAGTGATTTAAAAGATTAATCTGCTTTAAAAAAACTAAAAAATATATTAAAATTCAAGAAAACATTTATTAATTGATTCCATCATATGTTTCAGCAAAAAATGTTTTCATATTTAACAAAACATTACCTAGGTGTATCAAACCAAATGTATAATAAAGATTGATTACACATTCAAAGAGAGAAGATCAAATTAAAAATAAAATTATATGTTTTTAAGGTATTACTAACTATTTTAATCTATTCCAGAACAACATCCCCATGATTAAATATAGAATGGATTTTTTTTCTAGGTGTATCTCTCTCAGTAACATTATCGGTGCTATTAATAGTTTGAAAATATTTTTTTGGAAATGAAAATATTTTATTTTGGGAAGAAATATGAATTTAAAAATTGATAATTCATTAGTTTTAAAAATTTTACAAGATATGTATCACATACTAATCTTAAAAAAGTCCCCTTTATAAAAGAAAAAATGATAAATAGGATTGGGTTTTTTGAAAATATATTCATGTTCAATGGTGATGATAACATATTCAAGATTGTTAAAAACATTTTAAAATTAATATCAACGAAAAATGGAGACTCAAATCAACTTTCTTTGAGAGAGAGAGTGTCCAATATTATTTTTAGGGATTCTAATTATAATATTGTCTTAATATTTGATAAATATATCAAAATATGTAATCCAAATTTCTAGTAGATTATGTCACATCCATATGTTTTGATCTCTACAACTCACAAAAACTCTTTATTAGGATTTATATGTAGAAATATAAATACAATTTTTCTTCTTACTACTCCTTGAGATGACATATATTATGTGTCGATGAAATTTTTTCATGAAAATTTCCAAATCTATTGGAATCCTCAAATATCTTCATAAAAATGTACTTCAATAAATTATTTCATTGGATTAAATAATCAAATGTATTTAATATTGTTTAAATAAAAAATATTATTTTAATGGATTTCAAATGATATTACTTTGTATATTATTTAAATAAAAAATAAATACATACACTATTTATGATGTTCTTTGAGTTAACATTAAGTTGATGAAGACTTCCAACCATATATTTATAATTTTTTTTGTTGAATGATTGACTGGCTTCTTCTAATATTATCATACATTTTGTGCTCATACTTTTTATGATTACCATCAAATGATCTATTTGACGAGTCATTAAAATTTTATTAGTTTATTTAATTTTGTTTGAAATGGTCTATAAATATTTTAGTATATTTGGAATCTCTAAAAAAATTTGAGTTCTCCTATAAAACTATTATCATTCTATTTATTCATTAATTCATAAAAGTCACTAATAATAGTTTTATTATTTGATCAAAAAATATAATTCTCACCAAAAAAATTAATGATAAATAAATTATTTGAAAATATTTGATAACAATATTTTAGAAAACATTTAATATATCAAAATAATTTGATAAAATGAATTTAGATACCCTCTCTTATTAATTCTATGATTCTTTTTTGAAACCATATAGAACATTGGTTAAGATGAAAACATGATTTGTAAATTTAGGTTTATGAATACAAGGTGGTTAATTCAATTTTTTTGGAAATAAAAATAGTAAGTAAAGTACATTTTTATTCTCAATAATATTAATCTGATAGGGGTATTCTAAAAAGATTAAAATTATTTATATTCTATCCAAGGGAGATAATGATTCATTATAATAAATACATTTTTCTTTATTTTAATATTTATAAAAAAATGATGAGTTTTATGCATGATAATTCATTGCACATTATGTTTGTTTCGAAACAATGACTTTATTCCTATAATATGAATATTATGAGGTCATTTAATGAGAATGAAAAATTATTAATTTTAATGATTTTTGACACCTATTTCATGGAATATATACAATTTTTTCATTAATAGAACCGTCAATGGATTGAGGTATAATATGAGAGGTAAAATCATGATGGTCAACATCATTTAAGACTAAAAATATAGTAAAATTTAGGATTGTAATTCATTGTTAACATTCTCATGTGGTTTTTATTTATATTTAACCCATGCCTTGGGAAATGTATTGGAAGGATGTTTGATAACTTCTTCATTTAAATTTAAATATTTATTTTTATTTAAGGTCAAACATGGTTGGTCAACAACATCATCACATTTAGGATGAGATTAAGGAGGATTCTAATCAAAATTTATGTGAATTGACTCTTTTTTGGTCATTGTAATTGTATAGAACACTAAAACGGTATTACATGAGATTTGGTACCAAATAGAGTTTCCTACTTAAATTTATATTAAAATGTTCTTATATTATCCTTCGTATTAAGGTTGATATATTTATAACTAGAAAAAATAGATAATCCATATTTAGTAATTTTTTCATTCATATGATCATAGGTTTTTGTATATAGGTCTTATGAGAACATTATTAAGGATACATAATGTTTTATTGACCATAATAAAACAAAATAATCGAAGTTGGTCAAACTCATTGAATAGTGTCTAAGAAATATCTTAGCGGGACGCAATTAAAAATATGATAGAGGAATTATAATCCTCATTTTTTACATGATAATAAAAGACCCATGTAAATAAATTATATTCATTGATAATTAAAAAAGTGCAATTTTTTCCTCCAATAATAGATTACATGAGAATTTCCAAAATTGTCCTTCTGAACTATTTATACCGTTTTATAAGAGGAAATATCAATTTTGTATTTTAAATATAAATTATGATGTTTTTTAAGATAGGAATGTTCAAAATATAAGTTATTTATGAATGAATTTATTTTTATAAATATTATACTAGAATGTTACCATTTATCATCACAAGATAGTAAATATAATATTGACCAAAGCACTAATTAAAAATCCAGACCTCATTATCTTTTTCACATAAAAACAAAACATTTTAACTTATAATCTATTTTAAATATATGGTATAATATTACTCAAAATGGGATGTGGTAAATAAATGATTTACTTTAATATAAATATCATTAAAAATTATTCTAAAATTATTATTAAACAACTATAAAATAACTAAAATAGAGATTTTATATTGTGAATAAAAAAACAAATAATACATATACAATTATATTTTAATTAGATATTTCAATCATATGTTTTCTAGAAATTTTACTTTTTGAGTCAGCACTAGATTTTCAATGTCGTCTACCATAGATTTGAAGATGAATTAATTTGAAAAATAGCTATAAATATTTATTAAAAACCCAATATCCAATTTCCAAGTGGATTATTTGGGATTCCTCATGAAGCCATAGGTATATAATAGAATAAATTCATAATCGTTTTGGTACCCATATATTGGGTTCACATAAGTTAGAAAATAAATTCTTTATAATCCAAACATGTTTAGTACATTATTTTTTACTCTGAAAAATTAGAAGATTGATGAATACACTTTTTTTCCATTTCAGGGAACATTATCATTGAATTCACAAACATTATGTCACAATTTATTACAATAAAAAAACAATTAATTTTGGAATGTTCCTATCGAAAAAGTAGTCATTTTTTGGAAAACTGTATTATTATAAACAACTAATCAAATATTTAATTTTGAAAACATGATTAGACCCTAATGTTTTAATCAAGGTTACCTTATCTTTGTTAAAATGAGAAATAATACATTTCAGATCACTAATTTGAAGTTCCAAATTCTCAAAATATGATTTCTACTTTAGCTTTAATATTAAATCATATGATTTATTTAAAATGTTGTCTTTAAAAAATTATTATTTTAATTCTCTTTAGATCCTAAAATTTCGAAACCAATTTACAATAACGGTCCTTAAGTTGATATATAAAATAAAAAAAATATCCTTATAGATTAAATAATTGGTTGATGAAGTCAAAGACATAGAGTTAGAACATATAGGATTTACATCAAAAGAAAAATCAACATTGTACATAATGCACATAATACATTCTTTGATTAATTCGAATGTTGTAATTGAGTTGTATTTGATGCTCTATGTTGAAACATTATATGAATCCTTACCTTTCTTCTTGTCCACAGTCTATTTGTTGAAAGATAAATCATGAATAGTGTGGCCCATTATTTTTTCAATTATTATAGTAATATAAATTTCTGGATTTTATTTTTTGAATCATTGAATATATCTTTTCTTATTCTTGTTCTAGTTCCCAGTTACAGTGTTTTCAAAAATAATGTTTTTATTTAAGATAATCTAATTTTTATTTCTTATAATGAAAATATATATTTTTGATTCATTGACCACCTATATTCATTTTATGATTTATTTCAGATAGTAATCTCATATTATATTATGGAAATGACGAGTTCCACAACTGGAATATTCATTAGGTCTTTTGGAAGCTTGGATCATGGTGAATTTGGGTCGAAAAGTAATTTGTAATAACAAAACGATGTGATTGAATGAAGTTTTTATAGAAAGAGAAACACTATTATCCTTTCACCTATTACCAATATAAGAAAATTGTTTAAAAAATTAGTATTTTATTCACTATCATACATATAGTAACTTCAATTATCTTTTCCAAACATTTATAATGTTCTTTCATTAACATTATTACTTTCTCCATGATTTTATCCTATAATTTTCCAAATTTCTCATTCCATTTTTCATATTGAAATTTTATTAATTTAATTTTAATATAACCCCAAAATCATTTAATTAATTTATTTACCATCTAATTTAAAATAATAAAAACAATTATGGGTTAATTTATATTATTTTTTAACAATAGAGAGAAAACCATGAATATATTTACATAAATTTGGATAAAAAATCTTACAATGAAATGTATAAAACTTAATATAGAAGCATAAGAGTAAAAAAATATTAATTAATTAAAGAAACCATAATATCATAAATGATTATAACAATTTATAAATTGAATGATTAATATTGATATATATAAAATTTTGGAATGTAAATATAGTACACAATTTGTTGAGGAAGTTCAACAATATCTCAGAAATAGACCCTACATCTACCACCATGTTTTGTCAAGGATTTTATGTATTTGTCTCTTAGGTTTCACAGTACCGAATATTCCAAAACACTCTTGTATTTAATTTTTTTATAAAATAAAAAACAACAATTAATGCTATATTTTTAATTTTAATATCTAAAAACCCCAACTAGAAAATTATGTTTCATTTTAATCAGAGATAGAAAGTAATCCTAAATCACTCACATTAACGTTATTGAGTAGTAATAATAGATAATAGTGGAATATATTTAGTATTTCTTAGAAGATATCATGTTATAATAAAATATCTATTCTCAATAAATAATTTTGAGAATCCCAAGAAATGAATGATAACATGAAGTGAGAGAGGTAAAATATTAAAATAAGTACACAATGTATACTGGAGAGGAGAGGATTTATAAAACAAATAGATATTTATATATAATTGGAAATTATAGGATGTTTCATTGGATACTAGTTAAGTTGATATTATTGTTATCATTTAATCATATTTCATGTTTTTTATAGATTTTAAATCCCTTCGAAATCATATTTATTTTTTAGTAAATTTTATGAATTGATTACTAAAATAGATGAACATGACAAATAATAATTTAAATGACACCCATCAACAAATAATTCATGATGCCCTAGTGAATCCTAACATGTGTGGTGTGATTCCCCACAAATTATTTTATTTTTAATTCACATTATATTATAGTGAATAATATATATGGATACAGAGGGTAACCATCCATGATAAAAAGTAGGGCCATATAATAGATTTAAAACATGAAAAAGATATACTTTCCTTGTCATTTCATTTCAATCTAGATTTTTTGAGGCTGATATATTTCAATTATGAGTAGATCATACTCTAACAAGTCTAATTGGTTTATTTTTATTCAAAATAATTTTCAAGAATTATCTTCCCTAGATTTAGCTACATGCTTAATAGAGGAAATCGATCATATGTGTCACTTAAATTAGTATCAAATTGATTTTTTCCACTGAATAAACCATGACACTCACATTTTATAATGATTTATATTAATTTATTTAAAAAAATACGTCTAATAATATTCAATGGATGAAATTATCTCATTTTTAAGAATCAAATCTGTCCATTTCATTTATCTTATGAACTAGAAGTTCTTCACGCAATCATAATAGGATTCACAACCATTATAAATAATGTTTAGGTGAATATTTCTGATAATAAGTTCATAGTAGTTGATAAAAACGTTAAAAAATTTATTCTTATGTCATTACAAGGGAATGAATTTTTTGATGTTATGGGGAAAAATAAAAAAGGATTTCTTAGACTATTTAGAAAAAAGATATGATCATGCTGTAAAAGTTAAAGAGATAAAGAAACCAAAATTTTAATGAAAATATGAAAACATAAAAATAATATAGTATTTATTTATTGATTGTCAAATTAATTGAGTAAATTAAAGTATAATTAATATTCAAGTATTTTGGGATAAACATTATAATTCTCCAAATGTGATGATGTGGATAGGAAATTTTCTATATTGAAATGATCCTAAAATTTTACCTCTTGAATATAGAAAATATCTTTAATTTCATGTGATATATAATATTATAATTTCTTGAAATGTAATAAAGATTCTAGATTTAAAAATATATTTGAAATCAAATGAATTTTTATTTCATAAGGAACAAAAAAAATTTAATTATGAAGACTTTACAAAATCTTATGATTCTGAAAATGACGTTGAATATCAAAGAGTTAGTTCTTTTATTTTGTAGACCATCCATTATCCAAAAACTAATGAAAATAAATGTTTTTATTTTTTATTTAGTTTCCCACTTTTTTAACATAAGAATATATTTTTAATGATTTTCAGGGTCACTATATTATTTAGAGCATAAAAATATCTCTAAAATTTTTGAATTGATTTTTTAAAATTATCATAATATCATCACTATAATATTTATCAATATAAATCATGAAAAGAACTAATTTCTCCAACCATTATACTAGTATCTATATTAAATTCCATATTTAGGAGTTTTCTATCATTACACAATAATTGGATTAACATTATATAATTCTTTTGTTAATTATAATATTATATAATTCTAAAATTAAAATCATATCAAACAAATATTTTAGTATAAATTATTTTTATCATTTAAAACTACTAAATTAATTTATTATTATTGTTATTTTCTCGAAACCATTCAAAAACCCCAATTTACTATTATACAAGCATCGGTTAGAAATATAAATAATAATAATTTTATATAAATTTTAAATATGTTATTCAAATATATAAATAATTTAGTATTAAAAGAATTTTTCATTAAAAACCCTTTATTATTGTATCCATTTTCATTATAGTTACTGAAGACATAAATTTTTACATTTCATATGATGCGTGAGAATTATAGACACATTAGATATGAATTTTAAAAATTCTGATGAAGTATGAATTAATTTACATTGATTGTACACTACATTTAAGATATTCTTATTTAGTCCTATCCTAAACATTCAATAAGTTTATGAAACGTTAAATGTCAATTCATAAACAAATTTAGAGATCTACTTAAGAATAATCGAAAAAAAATCAATAGATTTTAAATTTGTTACTCAATATCAAACAAACATCAAATCAACGATTAAGTCTAAAAATCATTTTTTATATATAAATGGTAGTCTAGTAAAAAATTTACCCTTCTAATGTAATTAAAAAAACTAGACAAAAAATTATCGTTCCATTTTAATAATAAATTTAATTATTAATAGTTTTTTAATAATATTTCAACAATATTAATCAACATCAAATAAATTTGACTTTGGATTTTAATATTTAAATAAAAAATTAATATATTTCAAATATTATCACCTATTATATGTATTAATAATGTTATTAAATATATTTTAAATAAATATAAAATAATTAAAATAAAAATTTAACTTTGAATCATTGTTTTATTAATTTTATAAACATCTAAAATTAAGATTTTATTTATATTTATATATGTATGTATATAACATACACATATTATTAAAATTATATAATTTTAAATAAAAAAATATAAATTTTATTTGAAGATGGACTTGATTATAAAAATAATTTAGATATACTTATATGAATATAAATATAATAATATTTTAACAGGTTTATGTTATAAGTGGATATTTTGTTTTAGGTTCACATTTATATTTTTTTTATTGTTAAATGAGTATTTTTCTAGTTCTAGAATTTTATTTGATAAATAGGGATGAGTTAAAATATAATCTGCTTTAGGTAATTATTTATTAATAAATATAATTATATATTTATAATTATATTTCTTTAAATATTCAAATCATATACATATATGAAGAGGCTTCAGTTTAGCAATTTCATCTCTATTTGATATGATTCTAAATTGTAATGTAAGGAAAGGTCTTTAAACATTAAAAAATTATTATTTTAGATCTATATTTCATTATGATACAGTTGAGGATATTTTAATTTTTATAGTTTTGGTGAATAAGGAAAAACTCATAACATAAACAACACTCATGACATTGAATGAGTATGTTTTCCACAATACCAATGTTTTCATATTTTATATTATGTCTTTAACATATCCCACAAAATTCCACACATATTATATCATCTCTATTCCTAAATCATTTAACATATTTTTTTATCCTGGTGAATTGGAAACGTAAGTAATACGGGCTCAAAATCATAATAATGGTAATTATAATTATTAGTAAGTGTGTATCATAAATAAGAATAATATTATCATAAATAAAGGATGACATAATCAACGTGTATGATCATATCCTAAGGAAATTTAAACTATGAAATATCCAGAACCTCAATTTTAAAAAATTCCAAAAAGATTTACCAAAGTCATTGTTCATTGAAATCAATAATCATGAACCATGTGATGAGAATCTAAATCAATGAAAATATTTAAAACCAGTATAAAGTGAAATAAAAATGGGTTATTATCTTGAATCATTATATTCATCACCCATTTTAATATAGTGTCATAAGTACTTTTATACTAATAAAATACATTAGAAAACTTCTTTGATACCTCTCTAATTATTTTCACTAAATACAAGGAGCATTAATTAAAAAATTAGAGAGCTATAAGGGGGATCTCCCATCTTTTCATTAGCTATAATGATGTTCAAACCTTCATATATAGAGCTATAATTCGGACCAATTCATCATAAAATCTATACAAGAATGTCCCATGTTCAATAATGGGTGTAAAACCATAATTAATATTTTCTATGAACCAGAAAATAAATAGTGTCCATAAATATTTCATATTAAGAAAAAAACTCAAGGAAATAATCATAATACCTTTCATATAATTATTATCCAATGGAAAATAAATTCACTTAATAAAAATACCTTTGAAAAATATAATGTTTAATCCATATAAAAAATGAGGTTGTTAATATTAAAAAATATACAAATTTTAGGATAATTTACAAAAATGGTTGTGGATTTAGATTAATGTATATTTCATTAAAATATCATTAAGCTTTTATTGAGAAAAATAAACTATTCACATTAAAAATAAATTTTATTAACTATTTATTCACGAAATTTTTTAAGAATCCTTTCCATTTAAAATATCTTTGTAAAAATATATTTTAATCACCAAGTAAAATAATGTACATGACTGCACACAAATTTTTCCATGTTAAAAAGTTAATAAAAATATTCTTTTCAAAAAAAATATAATTGGAGTAAACATTTACCCATTTGGGAAACATTATGAAATTTACTTTGAAGAACCCCTTAAAATAATGTCAGAGATTATATATAAAAAAGATTTCTGTATCATTTTCTGTATATAAAGGAACATTTTTTTAATCATTTTTCAAAACATGGATATGTAATAAAATAATTCCCTATACCAAAAATGATAAAATATCAGTTTCACTAAAAAACATTATAGATTTCTCATTAAACAATAAATAATGGAATGGAAATTAAATATGTGAAATAAATACAAAACCAGAGGATAATAAATGATATGAGGTTTATGAAAATAAAATCACATTATATCCCCCAAAATTACATTCAACATAAATAATTCCAGAAAAATGAGATAGTAACATAAAGTCATTTCCACTTATGTAACTTTTAATCATACATACCATGAAATAATCACATCAAATTAAGTACTATGAATCATGAAAATAATTATATTCAAGATATAACATGTAAAATGTGAAGTATATACACATCATAAAATATTATAGGTGTGTATTATCCAACATATATCCCATTTAAAGGTAATTTTGGATGAATAACCCACACAAATATCCTATAATCGATATAAGAGTTAATAATTGGGGATATTTTTTGTAATGAAGGTAAATTAAAACCAAATATGAGGGAATAATAGATAAATATATAAATATATATATATAAATTCACACATAATCATGGAATATCAATTTCAATTATCAATAGTTGTATCACAAAGAAATGAAATTGTGTTGATAGACCCATTACCACATAGTAACATTGAATTTAAATCTACTTGGTTGAATTAATCTAGTTAAAAAATAGAATAACATAATGTTTAAATAATTCATTATATATCATAAAAAATATATGGAATATATAATCATCGTAATATAAAATAGGTGAATAAAATAAAATATGCCTTATTCTATATATTTTTTTAAAAAAAATTCCAATACATTTTTAGAAATATCTAGTTTAAAAAATTTTAAAGGAGATAACCTCATGTGTATTTTAAAATACCAATATCATTAATGAAAATATTAACAAAATAAATAAATGTGGATTATATAAACTGTAAAATTGATATAATTTATGAATATGGAATATGTCACTCAGAAATATAAGTGAAACAAGAAACCATCACATCAACACCATATATTCCATGTATGTCATTTAATTAATGTACAATAAAAATTTATAAATTAATTGATATATTAATAAAACTTTTTATGATTAATAACTTATAAAAAATAATAATTTTATTTTAGTTACATATTTATTTATTTTATCAGTTAAGCCCATGCTAGGTGTTTTGAGTACTTTTAATCCATGTTTCTAAATTGGCTTCACTATATTGATCATGTACAAATTGTTCACTATAAAATCATCTCAAAAATAGAAATCACGCAATAAATATCATATTTATATATAATTATTATTTTAGAACAAATAATTAATTATTTTTTTGAATAATTAGCTATGTTATGATCTTGGATATGTTGGGAATTACGAATGAATGGATAATGTTTCCATTTTTCATTGATCATTATAAAAATAAGGTATATAATATTTTATCTTTAAATATTTATAATAATATCATAAATAAATTTTTTTCATTAAATATAAATATATATCATTCATGTTATGTAGTGAATGATAATAAAAATCACATTGCTTCATTGAGATGATAGTCCACACATATTCCAGAATGATGATACCATTTTTTAGTGAGTGGAATGGTAAGAAATAAAATGACCAATTAAATATTAATAATGATAAATATGTAATTTAAATTATAAATAAACCTTAATTTCATTGTTATAAGTTTTCATGAATGAAAATTTTGGAAAAAACATACATCAATTCGCAAGAACATAGTCCTCTGTAAAGAAACATAAGGGATTCAATTCAAAATTAATAGAAGAGGAATAATATCTATATTTTTTGATTAAAATAATTAAAATCAATATACAATAGATAATAGTTTTATTATATCATCATGTTTGAATAATATTTAAATGATGTTATAGAAGAAAGAAACCAAAACCACTCGTTTTAGAACGATGCCTCTTCTTTAGATGTACTCTTTTTATACACACCATAATCCTTCATATAAAAAATTTCATATGATATGTATATGGAAGTGAGTAAGGTATTAGGTATATTATTTTCCAATCCAAATTTATTTTAAGGTGTAATGACTAAAGGAAAGTGGCTAGACTTTTATAAGTAGGTTGAAAGGACCCACATGGAATATTTAATTAGAAAACGTTAATCCCAAGTTTTACAAATTAAACATGGATCTAAAATGATCAATTTTCTATAATTAGATAATATAATATCTATATATTTCAATAAAACATAATTTAGATAATTTTTAGATTATTTTACAACGAATTTTTTTTTAACCTTTTGGTATACCTAATTTTACTATCATCACAGTAAATGAAACTTTTTGTTTTAAATATTCAATTTGAAAACAAAAATTATAAAAATATAATATAATATAATATTAATTACTCGGATTAAATATATGGAATAATGTTTAAATATTTAAATTTTCAAAATTTAGTGAATTTAATTAAAAAATATACCTATGGATGTGATGAAAATTCTTTTTTACAAGAAATATATTTTCACACATAAAATGATTTTATATTAAATAAATGAATAGTAATTATAATTATATGAATTTTAATTCATATTTTTAGATATAGAATTTATATTTTATAATAAAAAATTATAATTAGAGGTTTATTTAATTCATTAAAATGGTGAAACATTATAAATTTTAAATCATTTATCTGAAAAATTCATTTTTATGCACCAAAATAAATTCATAAAAAAAATTATAAGTGTAATTAAAAAATAATTAATTAGATTAAATATAAATAAAGAATAGATATTACAATTGAATTGTTATTCAATCCATAATTGGAATTTTTATATATTTAATACATTGATAATAACTTGTAGTTTTACAAAAAAAATATTTTGAACTATTCACTGAGAAATCAATATATAATGAAAAATTATCAAATTTCACAACATATTACCTTATATAATATTATTTAATAAATATATATTTTTATCAAATAAATTTCATTTAAGTTATTTAAATTATTAATATTATTTTATCAAAAAAAGAAATGAAAATTCTTTTTGGATAACACGTATTATTTATGCTTAAAATAAAACTACTAAATATTGAGTAATTATTTAAAAAGAATTTACGAATACATTTTCATTTATTAGAACTACTTTATTTTAAAATAAAAATTGAATCATTCTCATAATATCCAATTTAAATGCTATGTTCTGAGGTTCATATTAAAATGATAACATTTCATGGTTTGTTTAACCTCAACCTTGCTTGGTGTTCACATTATCGAAGATAATAACCATATTAATAAATCTCATGATATTACATCCTCCCACACCCCCTTAAATATATGTTTCCTAAAAATTTAAACCTCTTATAAGTAAATAATTTTTTATCAATTTATAATACCTTTTTTGAAATCTCACATTGTAAAAAGGGAAAAATAACATTTTTAGGAAAAGAGGGAAAGGGATGTATGAAGATATACATAAATAATAAAAAACAACATTTCTTTATAAGGTGAACATTAGTGGGAAGTGGAAAATGGATTTGGAATGAAGATCCATTTTATAGGTGTAGTAATACTTTTTTTCAAAACTAAAGAGACCATCGATTTTATGAATAACATAGTTATTATATGATCCATTCAATATAGATTATGTATCTTTTTACAATATTGATTAATGATGTAAGGAAGTATTCTAACATGAAAATAAAGTTGAATCATGATAAAAATTTACAATACTGTATCACTATTTCCCATAAATATGTGTTCCTGAGATTAGTTTTTATGAATGAATCACTAAAATCAATATCTAATTGTCCACAAAATTTCATAAAGAGATAATAAACTATTACAATAACCCTTAAATCATAACTGAGCTAAAATAGTTATCATAATTTATAATTATCCTTGAAATGTGTAAAACATCATATGAATAAATAAATATTAACCACAAAATCTTCAACAATAATCCCCAAATTCCAAATTATATAACTTGAGAAATAACTAAATTTTAAAATAACTCAAAATATTATAGAATAAGAATTAAATCCAAAGAATGGAATGATTTGATCAGATAATATTGCAAGAAAAATTTTAAATTTAGATCCAAATTAAAATCAAAAAATCTAAATGAATTATACAAAAAATCTTTATTCCCAAATCATATAACCTCTAAGGTAAGTAATTCATTTCTATAAATTAGATTAATCACCGAATATACATATTAAAATCATATATGATTCCAAAATATAATTCATAATTTATCCGTCAAATAAAATCCCATAATGTCTCATTTACCTTAATCATATACGGTTTCCAAAATTAACATAATATTTATCTAATGAATTATTTAAAAAATCAAAATAACCAAGAAAACATGTTGGCCATTAGTAGGAATATTAACCTTGTTTCCCTTTGGTTTGGGGTTCAAGCTCCGTGGCCTTGTTTGATGTGATAGGTTTTCCTATTTAAATGAACTATATTTATATAATCCCTATAACTTCTCTAATGATATGATTAACATACTAAACATTTACCACAATATCCAATGATCATATAAAACCTAATGGTTATAAACACCATTAAACTTATTAAAATTTTATTCTTCCACAAATAATACTGCTTGTTGTACCTAAGATATATATTTACCTTAACCTGAAAAACATCTCCAAAAATACTCTTAATAATATATGACAACTATCACGTAAAACCTAAAATGGGGAATCTAAAATATTTATCATATAATGAATTTCATACATATAAACCCATTATCATATCCATAACTCTTACGATTATATCACATGAAAACAAAATATTCTTCAATGTTATCTAATCCATCACTTAATACTAATTGTAAAGAACTGAATGTAACCATTAAAAATGTTTAGTTTTAAGTCAACATATATTTATCCTGAATTTGAGGATATTTTCCAGTTTATCAATTTCGATAATTATGAAAGACTATTTAAATAAATAAAAATCATGAATTAAATAGAATATTTTTTCCATTATGGTGATATTTTGGTACTCTGTATTCTGTATTAAATATCTCCCATAATATTCATCACATATGAATCATTTTATATTAAAAAAATAGTTAGATCATTCTTTAGATATTAGGTAATAAGAAACAAAATAAGGGAGATCAAAAATTCTAAGTAATATCATTCATAATAATTAAAATTTGGATGTCATATCTAAGAATAACATGATCATAAGGGTTTTATAACATAATCAAAGTGAATGAGAATAACATAAAACAATTCATAATCATAAATACATTTATCAAAAATTTTAAAACATGTAATAATTCTTTAACAAGGTCAAGAGTAATTGGAATCAGTAATCATGATCCATTTGATGTCAATCTTGACCGTATAAAATTTTTAAAACCCAAAATAATCAAAATTAAAACATGTTGTTGTATTGGATCATTATCATCATAACCCATATGATGCCTATCTCAAAAAAATTGAATATTAGTTACAAACATTATAGAAATCCTATATTAATTCCCTATGTATTTCCACTAATTACAAGTAATGTTACCTAATGAATTAGAGATTTATATTTCACCTCACGTATCATATCATTAGCTATAATGCTGTTCAACCCATCATATCTTCAGATAAAATGGGGCTCAACCCATTGTATAAGATTCATTAGTCTCGCACTATTTCTATAATGGGTCTCAAACCATAATGAAAAATTTCCATGAAATATAATTCAAAAAATTTTCATAGACATTAAATAACATCATTAAAAAATAAAAAACCATTATTACTCTAATCGCTTAATTATACCTTGGAAAAGAAATATGTTCATTGGAAATCAATTTGAAAAAATCCTAAAATCCATCTAGAGAAATAATGAGTATGGTGAAATTACAAAAATATTCCATATGGTTCTATGTAATATCATTTTTTGTTTATGATGATGAATTGAAATAACATTAAAAAATCATTAAAACCATTGCTGTTGAAAATAGCCTTTTCTATTTGAAAATCAATATTATAAAAAAATTAAAAAAATATATAGAATATTATTTTCATTTAATATATCCATGTAAGCATATAAATTAAAATTTAAGGAAAATAATGGTTCTAATGATGGTTAAACCATTCATATTTTAATGGTCAAAATAATAATTCCTTCTAAAAAATGTAAAGAGATTTAGAAGTTACCAATTTGGATAGTGTAATTTTTTTAAAACATTTTAAATGAATTTTAATTATCATGTAGATAGATTTAAGAAATATTTTATGATTATAAAATATAACATCTTAATTTTTTTATAAAAATTTTTATGGAATAGAATGAACCCTAGTCTAAATGAATATACAAGCTTGATATGACAGAAAAAAATTTTAACACCCCCGAATGATAAAGGGTTAAATGGATAAATGATATGAATCTTGTTAACAAGGTGCATCTTCCTTTTCAGGAGCTTGTCTGATTAGAACTCTATAGTTTAGCGTGCTTGGCCTGGAGTAGTTATCCGGATGGGTAACCTTTTGGGAAGTTTCTAGGGTGTGTGCGAGTGAGGATAAAGCACACCAGAAAGGTCATGTGTTGGCCTATGGGGATAATCATTAGTCAGATGACCCGTTCGGGCATGTGGGTAGACCCTACGGTGGGCCCCATGTGTCTGTGGGGGAAACTGGTGGTACCTGGTAGGCCAGAACCTGACGGCCATGTTAAGGCGTGGTGTCTGTGCTGTCACCGGGACCCAATTGTCACAATTCGTATCAGATCTGGTACCCAGCCTTAAGTGTGGTGCACTGCCTAGGTTGAGATGTAGGGCCCACAACGAGGACATTGTGATCTACAGGGGGGTGATTGTAACACCCCTGAATGATAAAGGGTTCAATGGCTAAATGATATGACTCATGTCAACAAGGTGCACCTTCTTTTTAGAGAGCCTTTCTGATGAGAACTCCATAGTTAATAGTGCTTGGCCTGGAGTAGTGATCGGGATGGGTTACCTTCTGGAATGTTCCCCAGGGTGTGTGCGAATGAGTAAAAATCAGACTAGAAAGGACATGTGTTGGCCTGTGGGGACAATCATTAGTCAGATGACCTATTCGGGCATGTGGGTGGGCCCCATGTGTCTGAGGGGGCAACTGGTGGTACCTGGTAGGCCAGGACCTTATAGCCATGTTAAGGCGGGGTGTCTGTGCTGTCACCGGAGAGGAATAAATATTTGGTTTATGAAAATAATTTCAAGTTATTTCCACCAAAATTACATTCAATATAAACAATCAATAAAATAAAAGAAATTCTAACATAAATCATTTTCCACTTTGTTAACATTTATTTCATAAGCCCAATGAATGAATGACATAAAATTAAAAAATATTTATCATGATAATAAATATATTAATTATATAATATGTAAATGGGGTAGTATGTACACCTCATAAAATAAGATATGTGAATATCATTAAACATATGTCCCAAGGAAAAATAATTTTATATAAATAACCTTTACAATGATCATATAATTCTATTGATAGATAATAATTAAAGATATAATTTTTAAAAATCAAAATAAATAAAAATAATTTAAATTAATAATTAAATAATTTATAGATAAATTTAAACATAGTCATTGAATAACAATGTCAATGGAGAATTAGTATAACCCAATGAAAAGAAATTGAGTTATGAAAACCATTACTACATAGTAATATTCAATTCATATAACTTTAGTTGAAATAATTCCGTTTGAAACATATAATTCTCATAATTTTAAATGATTAATGACATATAGAAAAATTTGGTAGTATATATACACCACATAAAACACAGTAGGTTAATACCAATAATATAATCCTCATTAATGGAAAAGTTTAGACGAAATACCATACTGCATTGGTAATCCTTAGATCAAAACAGATTGAATTAAATAATCTAATATTTATTTATAAATAAAAATAATATTAATTAAATGAATCATGAGATAAATTCATTTGTAGTGTAAACACCATAGAATAAAAAATAATTATCAATATGACATATGTCACTCATAAATAAAAAAGACATGATAAACCATACACTTGAGTCTAAGCTTTCCATGTATGTAATTTGACTTATATATAATAATTTTATATAAATAATTTTATTTCATAATAATTTTTTCTAGGATTAATAACATAAACATGAAAAATTAATTTTATTTATTTTAATGCCTAATTCCAATATCTAAAATAGTTGATTTCAAATGTGTTTTTTAGGATGTTTAGTCCATATTTTTAAAACGACTTCTGTATGATGAATGTCAAAAAAAAAATCATTTTATCACCTTCACTATAAAAATAATAAATAATTAATTAATTTTTTTATACATCAATTATACTTTTTACATATTAATAAAACATGGTAATGAAAAATGATCTATGTTATGAACGTTGATATTGTAGGTTGTACGTACGCCTGAGTATCCTTCCAATTTTTCAATGATCATTATAAAAATAATTAAAGTAATATTTTATCATTACAAATAGATCATAATTTCATAAATACCATTTTATATTATTATATATACATATATATATCATCCATGTAATATTTTGATTAATAATTATTCGTACTGCTTCATGGAGGTGGTATTCCACACTAGCACACAAATGATTATTTAATTTTTCATTGAGTAGAAAGGTACAAAATAAAATAATAAATCTCATTTTAATAATGATTTTTATTTCATTAGTATAACATACATAAAATACATCATTATAAATATTTATGATACATGATAATGGAAAAAAATTACATTGTTTTGCGTGATGGTAGCATGTTGTACCCAAGAATGATTGTTTACTTTATCATTTTATGAAAGAGGTGAAATACAGAGGTTATTATATTTAAATATTAACATATTAGTATAAGAGATATAATATTTTATATTATAAGGGTTGAAAATAATTTTATGGATGTATAAGAAGAAAGAAAAATAAAATACATTGTTAAGAATGAATCAACTTATTCAGATTATCTATTTAGGTTTTCCTCACATTAATTCATTGAAGGGTTTTTTAATAAATACAAGGAATCATAGAAATGGGTAGAATATTATTAAAGGTATTTTATAAGTTATTTTTATGATCCCAAGTTATTTAGGGTGTGAAGATGAGATGATAGGGGGTGTCATTTAAAAAGTGGGGAGAGGACACACAATGAATTTTTGAAAATAAACTTTTTTACCAACATTTTTCACAAGAAAAATGGAATCCAAATTTACTATAATATATTATTATATAATATAATGTATACATAATTCCATAAAATTGAATTTATTCTTTTTTACATTCATATTAACCCTTATATCTTTTGTTTAACCCCTTCGTAAATCCAATTTAACCATTATCACGATTAATGTTTTTTATTGTTTTAACATTGAATTATAGATAATAATAAAGGAAAAATAGTATATTATAAAAATTATGATGATTATAAATATTAAATAAATTTTACCAAATTTTATTCATATAATTTTTAGAATTTAATCTAAAAGTAAACCCACAAATACGATGAAAAAGTGGGTTTTCAAGAAATGTATTTCTTAAACATAAGATTACATTATATTAACATTATGACTAGTTATTATCATTATATGAATTTAATTTCATATTTATAAAAATATAATCAATAATTTTCATTTATATAATTCTTTAGTTTTAGTTTTAAAATAATTAAATTGGAAAAACGTTACGTACATTAACACAGTTTTCAGAAAAATGTGTATTTAAGTCAAAAAATAGTCTTATAGGACAGTCTATTATAAATATGATTCAAATATAATTTTTTGGATTTGATATATATATATATATAATTATTATACTATTTTAAATAAAACTCAAACCATTGTGTAACTTTTAAATTACCTAATTTATTGAAAATAAATTACACTTTTATAAAAATTGGGATTTTTTACTATTCATTGAAAAATCAACATTTTCCAAAAAAAATTGAAGCATTTTAACCTAACATATATTTTATTTTATAAATAAAAAAATTTCTTATTTTTGGAAATAAATTAATAAAAATTTATATAAATTAAATATAATATTTTATCACAAAAAAAACAATAAAAATCATTTTTATGAAATTGAAATTCTTATGGATAGAATGATACTAAAAAAATGGGGAATTTTTTAGTGAAAATTTATCAATAAATTTTTATTTATTAGACCATTATAAATTTTTCAATAATTAGTTAACACTATTCAGACCCACTAATTTAATGGTTGCGATATAATGGTCATATTTATGTTATAATATTTCATGGTTTATTTAAGAGTGGTGTTGGGCTTAATACACCTTATCAAACAAAATTAACTTTTAAAATATCGTTATATTACATGTACGAGTACTGTGAAAAATTTGATTCACTCAACTATAATCATTGAAACTCTATTTCATTGAATTTTCGATTTTAATGAGGGAATAATTTCTATGTCTGACCCCATTCTCACCCTCTTTATTTTTATTGTTGTCTTTTTCTTTACCATCACTAAAGGGAACTGGCCCTTACCTTTCCCTCCTAAAAATTAATGATGACTCTATATCTCTAAATTTTTTTAAATATACAATATATATATAATAAAATATTTATTTATAAATATATAAATTTATAAATATTTTTATATTATATAATTATATTTATAAATATTTTTATAAATATTTTTTTTAGAATTATATTATAATTATATTTATAGTAATATAAGTTTGGATATATTTATTTTAAAAAATAAAACTATAATGATAATATAAAATATATTTATATTCTATAAATATAAATATATAAACAAAATTATATATATATTAATATAAATAATATTAATATTTTATATTAAAAAATATATATTATTATTAATAGAATTATCTATTAATAATATATTATAGATATATAGTGGTGTTAATTATATTTATAATAATATTATATATGAAAATTATTCTATATTAATATTAATAATATTATATATTAATATTATTAATATTTTATATTAATAATATGTACTTATATATAGGAATATATATATAATATATTAATATATATTAATATGTTCGTAATATGTAATTTTCCTAAAAGTGTTGAATATTAATAAATTTTTCTAATAATATTAGTAACATTTAGTTGATATATAATAATATTAATAGTGTAGCAAATCTCAACCCACAAGGTCCAGCATCTCCACCACCTGTTGAGAAACCAAAACCTCACCTAACAACACCACCAATATCGAATCAGTGAAGAGAGAACACAGTTGTATCATATTCATTTAGAGAAGAAAATATTGATGATGATTACATAATATTATTCGTCACTAGATATAGAAGGAGAACCATTATAAGAAAATATTTTTCTGCAGATAATTTGTATTTGCCTAATTTTATCATTCATTTTATATTGTAGTTATGTTAATTTATTTGAACAATTATCTAGAAATAATGATTCTAAAACAACCTTTATATTTTGGTAATAATTTAATTTATTTATATATATTTTGTAATAGATGAATATTTAAATATTGGCATCACTCTATCCCATGAACTGTAATAATAAACTCAATCCCACTTCGTATCAAATATGTACATTGTGTTGGTGTACCTGGTACATGTGTGGATTCCACCTCATGTCGTGTCTCTGCCTAAATAGAGGCATCATACAACTCGTGTGGGGATGTTTTTATACACTTCCATATTGATACTAGTAGCCCAACATATTGTGTTGTGGGTCTCTCTTGATACAATATAGTATAGGAGTGTCCAACATTATTTGTTGAATTAAATTTACATTATCGTAGAAGAAATATTAGATACCTTGAAGATTCAGAAAATGAGATATAAAATAATTATTTGATGGTGGAAGATTCATAGGAGTTCTATAAAATATATGATACCATTGACATCCCCCCATCCATCTAAGATCCATATATGTTTATTGGATGAAATATATAAGATGAAGATGTAATATCAGATGTATTATTAAATTTATAAGGCATAAAACCTCTTCATGTTGTGGAATTCCCTCTTCCTTTTTTGGAGGACACTCTCTCGACGGTGTAGGATAATTTTTATGATCCTATCTCTGGTGTCACCCTCTTTATACTCACCACATGTATTTCATATATTCCCATATCTATCTTTTGGAAAGTGGTGTGGTCGTGGTGTATTTTCCTCATTGGGAATAGTATGCACATCATCATCCCTAGGCGCATCAACCAGGTCATGTATATTTGGATATAACTATAGCTACTCTTCATAGTTACTCTCACATATGAATCATATATGATATATTAGAGACACAATATCTTTTTGAACTAAATGTTTCCTGGTTAATTAATACTCTTGAGGATCCATGATTTTTTTATGCAACTATATTCCATCTGACTTCAAATCAAATAACATTTAATTAAGCACGAAATATGGCATGAAAATATTTTATAAAAGTTAATAAACATATTATCTTCTAAATTCCTATCTCTTGGATTGTATGATACATGATAATGTTTCACTGGTACAAATAGTAACATTAATGCTAACCATCTATTTGGGGGTTTCTTATGGATATAAGTGATGAAATATATTTTATTTGGAATTCATTTCCTAAAACACAATGTAACGTGAATGATAGTGGGGTCAATTATTCTCATGTATCCTTATAATAATAATAGAGTGTAATGTATAATCATTTCATGGTAAAGTGGGGGTATGATGTAAATACCCAAACCATTTCATGACTCGATCTGGTTGGTTCTACTTAATGTTATAGAGGTGGATGAGTGTTACTACTACACTACAGCCTCCCACTACAATTATGCAGTATAGTGAAAGTGACATATGGGAATATATAATTAATGGGTTCCATGTATACTGGAATCCCTAAATTGATGTGAATATATAAAGTATCGAAAAAAATTATATTTTATCATTTCGAAATCAGATAAAAATAACAACAAAATTAACTATTAATAAACAAATTTATGTTATAAGTTATATATTTGGGATGTATAGTGTCAATTATTTTTGAAATCATATCACATAGTTTCTTTGGGAATTTCCATAACATTGATTCAGAATCCAAAAAGCTAAATAAAATTGGTATATGGAAAGATTATAAAATATATTAATAAATTAACAAAATAACTCAAATTAATGATTTAAGCATACATGTGTCCCCGGGGGCGGTCCTAAAAATGAATTTATGGGAACATTTGAGGTAACTACTAGAGTGATGCATGGAAAACACTACCATGATCAAATATTTATTATATCCATACCTACCACAATAGAATATATGTAGTATTGAAAAATTATACAATGGATTATATATAGATTTAATAATTTATAATAACACTAACTATATCTATATATCTAGTCATGATTATTAAGTAATGGTAGGTAAATCATGTGTACTGTGGTGGTTGAATATTCTATATGCAACATGCCTTTTATTTTCCTCATAATCATTTTATATTTGTTCTAATCTAGTATATTGTCACGAACCAGGCCGGGTCGCCATCCGACCCGGCGCCGACCCAGTCCGCGGCAAGACCCGAAGGGCGTTCCCAATCCCCACGGGCTGGCACAAGTGCCCGGGTATCAAGTTTAACAGGTGGGAACGATTTACCCGAAATACAAGACAGAAAAACCAACTAACCAGATAGATAAACTGAAATTAGAAATAGACAACAAAACGTGCCTTTAAACTATGAACAAGTTTAAAGTCTACAACTTGAAGAAATAACTAAAAAGAAAAGACGACAGCAGGAACTAAAACTCATACCCAACCTCCCGGCAGAAGTGAGACCACATCAACACCATTCTGCATGAGAAGACCAGCTGCAACCTGAACCACCATCACTGAACACGAAGTCGCAACCTGGAATACAGAAGAAACAGAATCTACATACACCCAAGGGTGTATGCAGGGTGTGAGCTAAAAGCCCAGTAGGATGCCACCGAGAAATGGTTCCATTCCACAACATCAAAAGACAATTTAAAGTGCTTATTCAAAATTTTAATTTAAAAATTCTTTTAAAGAAAACATTTACAAGCTAAACGCTAAAAGAAAAACATTAAAAAGAACTCATTTAACAAACACGATTTTTAAAGGGGAAGAGAAATGTTCAATATGGGAACACACACACATACTCACACACACACACACACATGCTCACACACACACACACACACACTCACACACACACACATACTCACGTGGTCTTCCATATGCCGACGGAAGGCACCACGCCAAAGACGGTAGAGCACTACGGGTAAATCCCCTAAGGTTCATCTAGCTCAAGTGGGACCCTAGAACCTCGTGTCTCGGTGAAACGTGGCTTAGAAGGCCACGACCCTCAGAAAACGTGGCTTAGAAGGCCACGACCCTCAGAACACGTGGCTTAGAAGGCCACGACCATCAGATATCATGTTTAGTTAGTGTTGCAATCGTCAATCCAGCTAAGTGAAACAGGGACGATACCCATCCGGTTCACTAGCGCACTAGTTCTAGTCCGCCCACCTAGATACCCAGGGTTTTCCCTTGTGCTCAAACAAGTTTCATGTTCAAATAATGTATATCACTTTGACATATCTCAAACCAAACAAAGCATTGCACATACACATCACCGTTTGCATACCCAAACACCATAAAAAAACACACGCACACCAAAACCATTTTATCACATAGTCCAGATCACTTACATGACTTAACAACTATCTAAACAATTTGAAAACATTTCAAAATAGCACAATAAGAGTTTTCAAATGAGATGTGTCCAATTTCACAAATAATAATACCTTTAAAAACTTAACACACACAAAATTCTTTCAAACACAACTCCCGCGCTCCACATATAATTTAATAAGTGCAATTAACAATTTATAAAACACTTAAAATTAGAAAGCAAAGGTTTGCACTACAACGACGAACCTGATTTCATATATTAACATCACTTTAAAACCAAAAGTGTAGCTTATGCAAACTAAAACATATTTTCCCATTGTTCAAACAATTTTCAATTTAATTCCAAAAGTACGCAACACGACAAACACACCCAAATTGACTCATTTTGATTGAAGATCTACATTTAATTACACACACCCCTCAAAGAACTTGAAAACACATTTCGCACCTACCATGCAACCTCGAAAACCTTACCAACCATATTCTTCATCTTAAACGACACTTAATTAAACAATTTCTTAATTTGTAAAACATCACATATGCATACCACAAGACCTCACTTTAAAACACACAAATTTTTAGATGCCAAAACCATTTGAAAATCAATTGCACGTCCCAACCCTTCTAAAACATCATTCGCACCCCTAAAACACACTCAAGGTTCTTAATAAAAATTAACACATCAGAATTGTTTATCTTCTTTAAAAGGAAAAGTCAATTTAATCACCCTTGCACCTCAAGCGTTCTTGAAAACACAATTTTCACACCTTAACCAATTAACCAAAATACATATAAAGATTTCAAAAACTCGACGCACATGAAATACATTGGAATTTACTTAAGAACAAATCAAATTCATCAAATCTAAAAATCGAAGCATGCCTAAAATAAATTTCACATCACACAAATTATCATTAGAAAACATTGCAATTTAATTAAGGAGCAATTTAAATCATCTAATGATGGTATAGCACGGAACCACCTACCTCGTCATCGCAGACTTCACGACCGTGGTGCGCAACGACCGCCGCACATCAACCGCAACTCAAACAAAACCAAAATTGATCCTAAACAAACAATTGAACTAAAACATCAATAATTAAACCAGAAATTCATTGAATTCTTCAACCGCACCTAATGCGCACCATAAACGAACCAGAGGTGAACCATAAATCATGAAATTGAACCAATAAAAATAAGATCAAACCCTAAAATCAGGACCTAAACCCGCTGGAAAAAGAAAACCCCAAAAAAAAACAAGAGAAAAGGGTATACCATAGGGAGAGGGTGTCACGGCATGGCAAGGCTCGGCCAAGGGGTGTTCGGTCGTCGGAAATAGGAGGTCGGCGGGTCGAGTAGGGCTGGCCAGCGGTGAGGCGGGGGTTCGTGCAGCGGCTCGAGCCGAAGAGGGGGCGACATGGGAAGGGGGCAAACGGCCAGGAGCAGTGGTGGAAAAAAAAGGGTGTGGCGGGTTCAAGGCAACGGGACGGCGCCGAAATAGAGGAGATCCGGCTGGGGAGGGCGTTTTCGGCGGAGACGAGCAGCCGAGGAAGGAGGGCAGGGGCGGAGTCCGCCGGGAGTTGCAGCGCCGGCAGGGATCGGCGAGCGAAGGGGAGGCCGGCGGTTTGGAGGGGTTCCGACGGGGAGCGGCGAGCGGAGGGGCGCCGGCGGGGAGCGACGAGAGGAGGAGAGGTCGGTTGAAGGTTGGAGAGCCGGTGGCGGGGCGACAGGGGGAGAGAGCCGCGATCTGCCGGAGGGGGAGAAAAAAAAACGACGCACAAGAAGGGGGGTCCGAACCCTAGAAGAGAGGGAAAAAGTAAAAACAAAATAAATAAAAAGAAACTAATAATAATAATAATAAAATTAACAAAACAAAATAATTGTAGTAAACTAAAATTGGAATAATAATAATAATAATATTCTCAAATAATATTATTATTATTACCATTAAAACAATTAACTTTAATTGTATCCAACTCTTATCATCTTATTTGGTCATTATTAATTCATGTCATTTAGTTAATTAGACATCGGCAGGTCACCCGGTAAGCTGGGCGAGGTCACGCGGCTACCCAAGCGAGGTCACGCGGCTACCCAAGCGAGGTCGTGCGGCTTTGACAACGGTGCGCTTAGCACCAAAAAGGCCAAAAAGTGTGTTTCAAAATAAAACTCAGCAAATTTAAGTTCGGCCTTGACCCAAACTATCTAATTCCCAACAGAAAAATAAAATAAAATAAAATATATATATATAAAAAAAAGACGGGTGTGACAATTCTCCCCACCATAAAGCTTTCCGCCCCCGGAAAGCCGCAACTAAGGCTGAGACCCAAAGCAGGAAACGGAACCCCACTAAGGATCAAATAGGATCCCCACAAACATCAACAAAAGAGAGAGAGAAACATCGTGCTCAGAGAAAGTGACTCAAAGACAACATCAAGAAATGCATAAAAGACTTTCCGATAAGTGTCGCCCACCCCAAAGAACTAAAAATCCTCCAGTTTACTGATCAAGGAAGGAATCTCTCGCACCCAGTGAGACCAACCTCAGAAGACGAAACAACTCAAGCACTATTAGACCGGAACCACACCATTTAGATAGAATGAACAAATAAGGTACCAACATCCACGGAACATTCTTACCACTTATCACCAAACCATATTTAAAAACAGAAGCAAAAGATCAACATGGGGAGGCCCGAGGGGCTCCCCACCATTAGGAAGTCACTGACACTCGAAACGAGACTGGAAAACCGGCACGGAAAGCTTCGAGCAGAAGCCCCGCCAGTAAAGAAAAGTCCAGCACTGATTCAATCTAGAGACATTCGTGTGAGACCCACTGTGGGTCTCCCCACCATTAGAACTGACAGCAGATACAAAACTTTAGAAATTTCTCGACGGGGGCTAGGCACCCCACCACAAGGGGCGGGGAGGGTCGGGCCCAACTACCGGGCGTCAAACCCACAACCCAAGACGAACCAACATCTTCACATCCCTAGATGAGTTCCATTCCAATTTGATACCAACTTACCCAACACATCCCATAGGGACAACTAAAAACGATTACCTTTGATGGAACGCAACCCTCAACACCTTAAGATAATGAGACGACCGCGCCACCTTATAGCCACATGGAGCCTCACGCACCCAATCGGGTCGTTCGGATTGGAACCACAGAAAACAACTTTAAATTGCCTTCACCTTTATTACCGACGACAGAGATAACACTGGGGTCTCATACAATCCTGGGGTTCCTGACTACGCACCAGATTCACTCCGAGACCTATGGCTGGAGCCCTGATGTTTTGAAGCATCTTCTGCCTCGCAGTCGGGTATTGAAGACTCTTGAACGGAGCTTCTCCTTTCGGTGTAACACGCAATCATACTGCAACCGAGGCAACACCATCAGACACAACACACCATGACATCTAATTGATCATCCCCAAAACATTAACCAACACAAGAGCTGCAATGGTGTATGCGTATCACCCTTTGTCACACTGGATGAGAACATGACACCCTGAATCATCACCTGAACATGACCATTGTTGTTGAGAGGAACATTATACAGAGAGGGATTTCAAACTGAGTCTTAAACAAAACATGATTCCTGCGATTGACCGTAGCATCCCCATGTGACTGGGTCTGCCACACTAGTGGCCTAACGTAAACCTCTTTCTTAAACAAGACAAACCAAAGATCAGAGGTCATTTATAATGATAGGCTACACCGACGACTTAGGGTTGCTTCCAAACCACTGTTGATTATCAAAGCGGTCTCACGCTGCGAGACGTCACCGAACATGACCCTTGCGGCTAATGTAAACACTACCAACCATTCAAAACATCGATAAGCACTGACAGCTCTCAATCGCCTTCACCCTTCCCCACTGGAATTTCTTTCGCCGTTTCTAGGGAAAACCTTCAAGCGTAACGACGTCAAATTTCATACTCGATGACTCAGGAAACTCAAAGAAACCAAAACTCTGTTCAACTCCCCTCGCATCTGTCATCCCAGTGCGAGAGGATCCACTTAGTTGTAAAAAGTAAAGGTGGGTTTAATTCCAGAATTCAAAAAGAGAATCCTTCGATCAACTGGAGTGTCGGCCAATGGGGAATTCCCCGTAGTCGTACTTCAATCACATGCCAAAGCTTTGTGGGGGCATACACTAGTCAAGAAAGAAAACTATGGACCCAACCAAACTGGTCCAACAGTCAAGACATACCACAAGCAAACACCAAACATGCAGGGGAAACCACTGCAAGTGCTCCCCGATGTACTCTTCAAAGGAATTTACTAACCACACGCTTACATACCAACTTACAAATAAGAACTCAAACTCGGGAAATAACCCATTCAGAAATAATACTCAGTTCAAAACGCCCCACAAACACCGTTTACTAAAACACCAAACATTTTCTTTAGCAAGACATTTTAAAAATAAGCAAAGCCAGTGGGTTGCACAAACACCAATGGTGTCTCATGGGCCTCGCACATGCATGTTCTCGTGCCGCACTGGCACCCACCTCATATCCATCAGAGCACTCATCCGCTCGTGCCATTAACCATTTTTTCCCATATACGCTCATGCATGTGGTTACCCACGAGAACACCAAGGGTCAAAACCAAACCTTTCAACTTTTCAAAACCAAAACATTCATCCCACACTTTTCAAACCTTTCGCGTCATTTTCTTTTTAAAGCCTTTCATTTGAAAACATTTTCCAAGACCCAAACATATTTACCTAAAAACCAAATTCTCACGAATCCAAAACAAAGAGACGAGAAATGACGCAAGAGAAAACTTGTGTCAGAGGGTGACTGGAACGTATGGTTGGCGGCCATACGCCAGTCATGCCACTGCAACGGAGGGCATTCTAGGACAGCGTCCCCGGCTGCACATGGCTTGCCAGACCCTGCGAGCTCACTGGGACCACTGACCTTACCCCTTTTTCATTTCCCATAGACAAGATTAACCGCAATGACCAAAAACACAGACAAACCTCAACACACTTTGGTTACTCGAGTTCCGCCACGAGGTGTGCTGGCCAGGCACATTGCTCGTAGCTAGAACGCCGAGTTCCGACAACCTTAATTTTGGTCCAGTATGACCCTATCTCAAAAGAGAAAGAACCAAGAGAGAAAACCTTGCCCTCTGATACCATTTTGTCACGAACCAGGCCGGGTCGCCATCCGACCCGGCGCCGACCCAGTCCGCGGCAAGACCCGAAGGGCGTTCCCAATCCCCACGGGCTGGCACAAGTGCCCGGGTATCAAGTTTAACAGGTGGGAACGATTTACCCGAAATACAAGACAGAAAAACCAACTAACCAGATAGATAAACTGAAATTAGAAATAGACAACAAAACGTGCCTTTAAACTATGAACAAGTTTAAAGTCTACAACTTGAAGAAATAACTAAAAAGAAAAGACGACAGCAGGAACTAAAACTCATACCCAACCTCCCGGCAGAAGTGAGACCACATCAACACCATTCTGCATGAGAAGACCAGCTGCAACCTGAACCACCATCACTGAACACGAAGTCGCAACCTGGAATACAGAAGAAACAGAATCTACATACACCCAAGGGTGTATGCAGGGTGTGAGCTAAAAGCCCAGTAGGATGCCACCGAGAAATGGTTCCATGCCACAACATCAAAAGACAATTTAAAGTGCTTATTCAAAATTTTAATTTAAAAATTCTTTTAAAGAAAACATTTACAAGCTAAACGCTAAAAGAAAAACATTAAAAAGAACTCATTTAACAAACACGATTTTTAAAGGGGAAGAGAAATGTTCAATATGGGAACACACACACATACTCACACACACACACACACATGCTCACACACACACACACACACACACTCACACACACACACACATACTCACGTGGTCTTCCATATGCCGACGGAAGGCACCACGCCAAAGACGGTAGAGCACTACGGGTAAATCCCCTAAGGTACATCTAGCTCAAGTGGGACCCTAGAACCTCGTGTCTCGGTGAAACGTGGCTTAGAAGGCCACGACCCTCAGAAAACGTGGCTTAGAAGGCCACGACCCTCAGAACACGTGGCTTAGAAGGCCACGACCATCAGATATCAGGTTTAGTTAGTGTTGCAATCGTCAATCCAGCTAAGTGAAACAGGGACGATACCCATCCGGTTCACTAGCGCACTAGTTCTAGTCCGCCCACCTAGATACCCAGGGTTTTCCCTTGTGCTCAAACAAGTTTCATGTTCAAATAATGTATATCACTTTGACATATCTCAAACCAAACAAAGCATTGCACATACACATCACCGTTTGCATACCCAAACACCATAAAAAAAAACACACGCACACCAAAACCATTTTATCACATAGTCCAGATCACTTACATGACTTAACAACTATCTAAACAATTTGAAAACATTTCAAAATAGCACAATAAGAGTTTTCAAATGAGATGTGTCCAATTTCACAAATAATAATACCTTTAAAAACTTAACACACACAAAATTCTTTCAAACACAACTCCCGCGCTCCACATATAATTTAATAAGTGCAATTAACAATTTATAAAACACTTAAAATTAGAAAGCAAAGGTTTGCACTACAACGACGAACCTGATTTCATATATTAACATCACTTTAAAACCAAAAGTGTAGCTTATGCAAACTAAAACATATTTTCCCATTGTTCAAACAATTTTCAATTTAATTCCAAAAGTACGCAACACGACAAACACACCCAAATTGACTCATTTTGATTGAAGATCTACATTTAATTACACACACCCCTCAAAGAACTTGAAAACACATTTCGCACATACCATGCAACCTCGAAAACCTTACCAACCATATTCTTCATCTTAAACGACACTTAATTAAACAATTTCTTAATTTGTAAAACATCACATATGCATACCACAAGACCTCACTTTAAAACACACAAATTTTTAGATGCCAAAACCATTTGAAAATCAATTGCACGTCCCAACCCTTCTAAAACATCATTCGCACCCCTAAAACACACTCAAGGTTCTTAATAAAAATTAACACATCAGAATTGTTTATCTTCTTTAAAAGGAAAAGTCAATTTAATCACCCTTGCACCTCAAGCGTTCTTGAAAACACAATTTTCACACCTTAACCAATTAACCAAAATACATATAAAGATTTCAAAAACTCGACGCACATGAAATACATTGGAATTTACTTAAGAACAAATCAAATTCATCAAATCTAAAAATCGAAGCATGCCTAAAATAAATTTCACATCACACAAATTATCATTAGAAAACATTGCAATTTAATTAAGGAGCAATTTAAATCATCTAATGATGGTATAGCACGGAACCACCTACCTCGTCATCGCAGACTTCACGACCGTGGT
Organism: Viscum album; assembly: GCA_963277665.1. NCBI lineage: Eukaryota > Viridiplantae > Streptophyta > Magnoliopsida > Santalales > Viscaceae > Viscum > Viscum album. Next base: position 627,266,584 of record OY728165.1, read on the forward strand.
GCGCAACGACCGCCGCACATCAACCGCAACTCAAACAAAACCAAAATTGATCCTAAACAAACAATTGAACTAAAACATCAATAATTAAACCAGAAATTCATTGAATTCTTCAACCGCACCTAATGCGCACCATAAACGAACCAGAGGTGAACCATAAATCATGAAATTGAACCAATACAAATAAGATCAAACCCTAAAATCAGGACCTAAACCCGCTGGAAAAAGAAAACCCCAAAAAAAAACAAGAGAAAAGGGTATACCATAGGGAGAGGGTGTCACGGCATGGCATGGCTCGGCCAAGGGGTGTTCGGTCGCCGGAAATAGGAGGTCGGCGGGTCGAGTAGGGCTGGCCAGCGGTGAGGCGGGGGTTCGTGCAGCGGCTCGAGCCGAAGAGGGGGCGACATGGGAAGGGGGCAAACGGCCAGGAGCAGTGGTGGAAAAAAAAGGGTGTGGCGGGTTCAAGGCAACGGGACGGCGCCGAAATAGAGGAGATCCGGCTGGGGAGGGCGTTTTCGGCGGAGACGAGCAGCCGAGGAAGGAGGGCAGGGGCGGAGTCCGCCGGGAGTTGCAGCGCCGGCAGGGATCGGCGAGCGAAGGGGAGGCCGGCGGTTTGGAGGGGTTCCGACGGGGAGCGGCGATCGGAGGGGCGCCGGCGGGGAGCGACGAGAGGAGGAGAGGTCGGTTGAAGGTTGGAGAGCCGGTGGCGGGGCGAGAGGGGGAGAGAGCCGCGATCTGCCGGAGGGGGAGAAAAAAAAACGACGCACAAGAAGGGGGGTCCGAACCCTAGAAGAGAGGGAAAAAGTAAAAACAAAATAAATAAAAAGAAACTAATAATAATAATAATAAAATTAACAAAACAAAATAATTGTAGTAAACTAAAATTGGAAAAATAATAATAATAATATTCTCAAATAATATTATTATTATTACCATTAAAACAATTAACTTTAATTGTATCCAACTCTTATCATCTTATTTGGTCATTATTAATTCATGCCATTTAGTTAATTAGACATCGGCAGGTCACCCGGTAAGCTGGGCGAGGTCACGCGGCTACCCAAGCGAGGTCACGCGGCTACCCAAGCGAGGTCGTGCGGCTTTGACAACGGTGCGCTTAGCACCAAAAAGGCCAAAAAGTGTGTTTCAAAATAAAACTCAGCAAATTTAAGTTCGGCCTTGACCCAAACTATCTAATTCCCAACAGAAAAATAAAATAAAATAAAATATATATATATATATAAAAGACGGGTGTGACATATATCCTCATTATAATCATAAAAAATAATATAAAAACTCTCCAAAGTCATTATATGTGTAATGAGAAACACTAAAAGACATATGGGATGAAAAAGTATTCAATTTCTAGTATAAAATGTGTTCCTACACAACATTTATTAATAGTCTCACCTATAATTATATATCCATGGATTTATTGTCCAAGAATTTATGAAAAAATATTTTAAAATAATCAACATCTCTACATTAGTGATAGGTAATATGTCTGTCTCTAGTCTCCATCTCTCAACCAGTTCCACAATCAAATAATATTCAATACTATTATAATCTCACATGGTGACTATAGAAAATCATGAAAGACTAAGGTATAGAACATTGGATTCTTAAGCTGTTTTATGGTTGAAATTAAGTGTTCTCTAGGTATAAAGATGTCTAATAGGTCATCATTCTATCAGGTCATGTGAAACATGATACTAATATTTATATAATAGATGCTCATGAATCTAAATGTTTGAGTAGTAATCCATTCATGGTGATAAATATATTATTCTAATAATATATTTTTTTAAATAAAAATATAATTTCATTAATATATAAAACAAATGAATCCAACCATACCTTTATCCTAGGTGAACATTACTCCAACCCGTTCTCCATCATAGATATCCTTTATTGTGTATTCTTTAAATTTATATAAAAAATTTCTAATTATATAATTAATACTCAAATTAAACCCCCTCCCCCATAATATTTACTATGAGAAAAACAATTAAGGATAACTATACAAATATGATATTAAATCGTTTATGGTTATATGACATGGTAAACATATTCTTTTAAAATAATTTTTTCAATTGGTTATTCCTAAAAATGATGTTTTTTATTTATGATAAGGAAATAATTTTTGTATTATTTATAAAATAAAATTATCAAACCATATTTCAATATGGTGTTATTTGGGAAATTATATTATCATGTTTACTCCATCAAATTTATTGAAAATAATTAAAACAATAATTAAATATAAAAACATCTACATTCATATCTACAGTACATGAATCATTTTGATAGTTCTGTGAATTACCTATATATATAGGGATTATCCATCTAATTTATAATATGATTTATCTCCATCCTCCCTATTAGTCATAGATTTTCATGTTCGGTAGAGGTGTAGTTGGACCAACAGACTGACCAATGTTGTGATATTCTTCTGCATGTATCTATGATAAAATTTACCACTTTTCATAATTTATAGTCAGTAAACTATATCGGAGAACTACTATCCATATAAATGTAAAAAATCACATGCTATTATTACATGTTCTTAATTATACCATAATTTTTGGATGTTACCACAATCATATTAACACTACTTCAGAAATATGACAAGAACATGATCACCAATACTAGTGATTAAATTACAAAACACAATGGAAAAAAATCTCTTCTTCATAAGGTCAAATTAATGGAAATGATATATTATTACGACATGATGAATTCTTTAAATATCATACTAAAAATGGAGACCATATATCCTCCCAATTATCAAACCCTAATCATTTTAATTTCCTCATTCCCCAAATTGTATTACAATGTTACATAAGGTTTCTTGAACTAAAACTATACTTTAAATTTTGAACATTATTTTTTATTTTTATTATATTTGTGGCCTTTTTAATTGAAATAAAATATTATATTGAAAATTAAATATGATGGGTAGCTTTTGAACACCCTTAGAATCACTATTAACACATCTTAATATTTTGTTCCTCGTGTGACCAAATCGCCTCTGATCATAATATTCTCTATATAATTTAGTTATTGGAATTTACATCATATAATAGAAAAATTATTCATTATCTATGCCAATACCTTGGGAATTACCCTCAATAATTTTTTATCGAGTATCATATCATAACCCAAATGATCTAATAATAACAAATATAACAATAATAACAACATTAATAGTACCAATAAAAAATTAATCCAAACCAAATTTTATTATTTCCCCAATCATGGACTAATCGTTGTATATCCTTTTCACATTTCATGCAATGTGTTGAATACATTATTGATTATGGAAATATTTTCGAATCTATAAAAGTATCTTTGACTATACTACATCATTTTGTTCTAAATAACAATATAAACTAATACAAATTCCAAAGGTGTCTATCAAAAACTCTATATAAGTAAATCTTGAAACCAACTCCATGATATGATGTTCTAATTCTCAACAATAGTAAATTCCATAAGTATAGTGGATTTATTACTAATTTGGGGGTAAATAAATAATTTTCTAGTATACCATCTATAAATAGATGTTCATAAAATATAGATAGACATATTGAAATATCAAAAAGAATTCATAATTTATAAAAATGTAAAAATTAATCTACGAGATAGGACCTTTGAATAATAAACATGGTTGTTTTGGCTAACAAATTTATTAATATCTGAACGGTAGATATAATCATTATTCAGATGTAATAACTCTATATTTTTTTGTAAAATTGGATAACAGTCATCACATTCACCATAAAAAATATATCCTTTGGTCATGCTGGCCATGAATTACACTAACAGATTTGATATCTCAAAATATGTATGATTATCTCCACCAATAGAACTATAAGAATGTCCGGACATGTTCTTATCTTTTTTATAATGTCATATTAAATGAATCAAAAATCTAATTAAAAGGTATATTAGTATAGTATTTGGATCAAACATGTGTCTATATTAAATCTTGTAATGTAAAAAAGTGATAATTGTTATCAATTTTAACACATAAATAAATATAACAGTACGACTAAAATATATCAAAAAAATCATATTAAAGAAATTTTATAGCACTTATAAAACATTACATCAGTTTCATTCAATATAATATTGTGTTATAATAATTGTAATCAGTTTCATTACATTAGAAAGTCATCCAATATACACAAAAGCTTAATCTGAAACATGATTTATCATGATCGAACCTGTGTCGACCCTGAACCATTCTCTCGAGTCAATCTGTAGAAAGGCCCAAAGGTCGTTCCAAGTCCCCATACACAAGAAACTAGTGTCCTGAATCAACAAAGTAACCCAAGGGAATGGTTTTACCCAATATAAAAAGAAACACTGAATAACGAAAATCAATAGAGTAGACCAATATATGTATATTCATAATATAACCCAACTAAAAATCATTTAAAAAAGCTAAAAATAAGGAAAACATAACAACCAAAACCAATTTGAAAACATGATGACCCTAATATCTCCATGTGACCGTAGGGGTCACAATATGATACCTATATTAATCATCACTGACTATGATCAAAACAAAGATGAAACCTACACTGAATGGTCAAAACATGAATGAAATATATGCATGAGTATTAAAAATCAGTACGCATGCTCGATGAAATTTATTCCCAATGCACTTACCGTAAAAAACCATAAACATAGGATTTGAAATACAATATATAAAAGTTTGATTTTATACACATTTTAAAATCATAAAACCAAACATGGTCTATTTCCCTTTTCCATTCTAAATCTTGTATCATTTCAAGATAGTAACATTAATATTTTTCATGGGAAAAGTGACGCTTTCATTTCAAAACAGACATAAGAGAGTATAAAACATTTCCACTTTAAATTTCGTTACACACACCATTGAAAGCTTAACAATAAATTTATAAAAGAAACACATCATACATGAGAGATCCAAAATAGTTACATAATATGGGCAATAGAAAATAATCACTCAAGAGTAACTGATCCAAAGTAATATCAATCATCTACTATAGAAAATTGAGTATCAATAAACATGGGAGAAACTTAAGATCTCATGAATATTCTCGAACATACTAATAAATGTTGACTCATCCCGGAAATCATGACTCACTTGATAACATAAATAATTCCCACGCATGCTCTACTACACCTAACCTAGTAAAAACTAAGGGGAACTATCCCATATAAATAAAAAGTATATATCCACCTACTATGTGACTCTATCCAGTGTGTAACCAAATCTTGTGAAACAACCCTTATTAGAATATTCACTAACTTTGAATGTATCTCATGTCATGTTGTAAAGAGGTTGATACAACAGATTCCAACCGAGTATCAAATCATATTCACACTTATATAATAATAATTTAACTCATGCATCTCTCAATACATCTTAAGGATCAATCTCTTTCCATATATATATATATATATCAAATAAATCCACATTGATGTTCTTACATTAATTTCTACATAAATGGGTCATGAGGTTTCCAAAGCGAGGACATACCACCCATTGTCAAAAATGGATCATGAAGATTCCATTGAAATCACATCCCATCCATTTAATATAAAACAAGGAAAGATAATTTCTTAAAGTGATTTTTCGTGATCAAAGATTTAATCAACATTACAATGTTCAAATGGGCCTCATGCATCCTTTTCCAGATAATAAGAAAAACATTAAAAAAAATTTAAAATACCTTTTTCCATTCTCAACCATTTATAATAAATTTCATTTAAAAACATGAATCACGTTTTCGAACTGAATCCTCTTTCATAAAAATATCCAAATGGGCCACACATATACGATAAATGAAAAACTATTTTTAAATGCCAAATACATGACACTTTCTAAATCAAAACTACTTGTAAAACCCATTAAAGAAACCAACAACATCATTTAATATTACACTATGCAGTTAAATAAATTAAAAATCGTTTTCATATCCAAAATTACTCAAAAAAATCCAACCGGGAATTTCATAGAACAGTTGGTCAGTGACATATATTTATCACAAATGAAAGAATAAATAATGAAATTTAACACCAAAAAATTAATCCAAAGATCATAGATCGTTATTTCTTATTCAAGGAAGTTATAAAAATCAAGTAACCATTTATTCTTAAATTAAAAAGGAAATTTGAAAAGGGAAACCTACCTCAAACTCTTGGCACATCAATAATGCACACCTAAAACCACCTCACCAAGGTTCCAAGATTGATGATAAATCGATAGAAATTGTAAAATAAGACTCCAAATATAAAATAATGTTAAAAATTAATTCTAGGTCCATAATACCATGGTATAAGTGAAACACCACATATAATGGAAGGATATGTAAGAGGGAGAATAAGAGGGGAGATTTCCATGAAAAATCACACTTAACCCTTGATGAAATCCATATATCTACACCAAGGGAGGATTGAGAGGGATTGGAGAAGGCGGTAGAATCCTTATTTGGGTTTGATGAACTAGGGAAAGAAAAAATGGGTTGATTGGGGTTAAAATCATGAATGGTTATAGTAGTAAAATCCTATATTTTTTTTATCACGGTAGCTCGCACAGTTTGGTTGAACTGTATGATAAACCATGCACCAAACATGCATACTTTTTATTCCATGAGACAATAATTTTATATATAGTTTAATAAAAGTTTGAATAATAGGGTTTGGGCCATGCTCCTTCAAAAATAAGAACACAATGTCTTGCACTGTTTCCTGGTCTTGGCCGTATGGTTTCTTCTAACCATGATCCACCCGTGTTCCAAAAAGAGAACACCATGAAAATGAAGACTCAAAACCATAACACTAGGATCTCAAGAAAAAAACTAAGTCTAAAAGATAAAACTGATGAAATTTCAAAGATTAAAACTTGGGTGTGACAATTCTCCCCACAATTAAATCTTTCATTCCCCCAAAAAGTTGAAACATCTTCCGGTTGATCGATCAAAGTCTAAGGATTATATAAGCACATGATCCTACTTATTAAACCAAGAACATCTAAAACACCTCCAAATGAAACTCATTCATCTTTACTAAAAAATCAATAAACTGAAAACATTTCCTAAAAATTGATGTGAAAAATCAAGCTATAACCCTCACAACCATGCATAAAAAAAATTTCGGCACACTCCAAAAATACCAGCGTGTAACCTAACTGAAAAGAAATTATAATTAGATAGATTCAAAAAAGAAACCATTTTATATCTAATGACATAAAAAAACAAAATGATCATTCAACATCAGAGGTTGGAATGGACTCCCCAGTATTAGAAAACATTTATCACCAATTTATCACAGGAGAAATCTCAATAGGACTCGTGGTGGATCGCAACACAATTTATGAACTAACCATCACGGGAGAGAGAAACACTAGAACCCATGTGGATGTTCCTTTTAACTAGCAAATGTTTCTTCTATATTTCCTTTTATTAATTCAATAACGCTATACATTGATTAAAAATATTTATTGGCTATAATTGTTTAGGGAAAATAATATTTATTTTTTGATCATTTTTTTCTTCATTCGTGAATAATTTATTTTACTGGGTTTTTTCTCATAAAAATAAAATGAAATATTGATCAAGATAAAAAACATTAAATATCTTTGTATTTGTGAATTCAAGTGTTGATAGACCATTGAAATCACCTATCTGAGCACTAACATCCTATTTACAATTTCTTGGTGACACCTTTGAATGTTGGAAAGACAATTATATAATTTTCAATGGTTAAATGTAAATAAATTAAAAAACAATAAAAATTTTCATTCTCATTATAATTTTTTTACCTCAATTATATTGTCGTAATTCACCCATTTAATTCATTATTTCGTGATATTTACTTTATACTACCATTATTTCATCATCTTATTCATTTTATCATTTCCATTACTTTTTTTTCATTTTTCTTAATTTTATTTTCTTTCTTCTATTTTTTACACATTTTCAATTTGGTTAACGCATAATATAGTAATAATTTGTTTTATTTATTTTGGAATAAATAAAAACTATAATAATCTTAAGGAAATAACGTTGAATTTGGGAACTATTGTATGGGGAGGGTTCAGGAAACCATGATTGTTTTAAAAAATAAAAGACCAAAATTATAGAACATTTGTAATATATTTTAAAAAATATAGGTATAATAAAAATTTAAATACTTTATATGTCGTTATATAATGAAATTTTAGATTTATCAATTTAATGTTAAATAGTTAAACCACTAAAGAGTTATATATCAAAAAAAATAAAATTTAAAAATATATTAGTGATCTTAAGAAGAAAAGTAGGGGAAATAAATAATCTGATAGATACATTCACTGATGATGTTAAAAAAAATATTCAACCATATCTCTTATAAAAGAATACTTTTAGGACTATGATTTGGGAATTTTAACTTATCCATGTTTTTATAAACCCTTATTCATTTAATTTTACCCAATGGGCCTGAAATTATGAACATAAACACCAATATCTATCCTCATTACCAACTTTTATTAGTATTCATGATGATGAATTACTATCCTTCATTTACAATTTCTATTACATATTTTAACAGTTTCTTCATTATTTTATTATTAAAAATGATATTAAAATGAATGAATTTAACTTTTATCCAAAAGATAATGTTATAAGAGGGTTTTTATCCTTAGATAAGAACACAATTCAAATCAGGGAACTAGTAAACAATTCTTTTGAAATGAAATATTACCAAAATATATTAAAATATATATAAGAATTATGATTACATATTTTTATCAAGTGAATAGAGAGGTCATTCATAAGGCCTGGGATGAGTTTAGGGATATCTATCAATACATTTGTAAACATGATATACATACCCACCTCTCTATGGATAAATGTTATGAGGGGATTTCACCTTCATGTCAGAACATCGTGGAAAAAGATTCTAGAGGTAATTAAATAGATAAATTAAATAATGAATTAAGAAAAGAGACATTTCATTGATTCAAAACACATGTATTATAGAAGTATACATATCAATATGGGAAATTAAACCACTGGATTAGGGTATAAAATTCATAAAAAACATGATGATATAATGGAAAAGTATTATTCCATAATAAATAATAATTTCAATAAAAACATTATCCATAGGGTATGTCATAATCAAAATGAGTCCCTCATAGAAAAATATGATGGTTTTTTTATTTTGGGTCACACAATCACTAAATTTATAAATATTGGCATGGATGTATAACCACTATAAAATGATAATTTAATTGTGTATGGCAGAAGGATTCACTTTAGAGATTATGTGTCTTCATAAAATTACAATAAAAGAAATAAAATCCACCATAACATGTGATGGAGGGTAAATGCAGTATTAAGAGAACCTACTTCTAGATTCCCAACAATCAAAGGTCAATATTTAAAAAAATATATGGTTGAGGCCTAAAATTGGAAACTGGATATAAGGCCTATGATATAATCCATATTATGAGTGTTTTGATAATAAATAATTAAAACTAGTTCACAGAAATACCAACATGATTCACATGAATCTCAAATAAATGAAAGGATATATAACCAGAAGTTGAAAACAATGACCTATATAACACCATGTAAGATATTCAACTAATTGCATCATGGTTTATAATAATTTCTTCTTTAAAACACATATATTTTATAATATATTTATCTTTAAATAAATTTTATTTATTTGATAATGTGTGTTATACAAAACACTTAGTTTGAATGAGCCAATCTATTATATAAAATATTATTATTTCAGGTAACATTGATCAGTTAGACATTAAATTGGTGGTGATGAATATAACTACAAAAATTTTTAAAAATATATTGATTCAACTTGTATAAAATAAACTCATTTTTTGTTAATTAATTATAAATATATACAATAATATTTTGAAGGAAAAATAGGTAGTGTTCCAAAAAAATCTTTTAATTGGGGAAATGTGTTTTTATATTAATAAATTAAACATACCACTATTTTTAAATTATTTTAATTATATTTATATAATAAAAATTAAATACATCTTTTTATCATTTATATAAGATTTTTTTCTAAGAATGGGATAATAATAAAGAAATTTTTTTCTATAAACTTTTAATTTTTAAAAGGTGTTTCTGCCACAATTTTATTAATTATTTTAAAATTGAATTTTTTTAAATTTATAAAAATTATATAAAAAATAAAATTAATTTTTATATTTAGAATATGAAAATTATATTCTATTTAATTTTTATAATTTTCAAAAAAAATTATTCTTTTGATGAATAGTGTAAAAATGTTTTTATTGAAAATTGTCTTTTCCATTAAAAAATATAAAAATATCCATTTTTTGTTTTAAATTATTTTAGATGTATAATTTTGTCATTTATTTTATTATTAATTTAATTTTTATCATTTTAATCAATTTTATTTTGAAATTTTTAATTAAAATTTTAGGTACATAAGAAAACATTTCTTTACAAAACCACATTTTCATCGTACAAGCTTGTTTTCATTTAAACAAAGTTATGAAACATCATTCAATTGAATTTGGAAAATGGACTCTATGTTTGGAATAATCATAATTAATATTATTTATTAAGTTCAGTATTATTTATATTCATAATTAATTGTAATGACGATAAAAAATATTTTTATGGTTATGGTTAAAGGGGAGTTTTTCACCTTACAAACGCATGTGTAAAAATTATTTTTCCACGCATATAAAAAAATTTATATAGAAAAATTAATTTTTTATTTAAAATAAGTGGGACCAAATTATCTAATAAGTATCATTTATTTTTTTTCTTTATTCATAAATTACATAGGTAAATAAGAAACCGGTTACCGTGGTGAAAACTAAAATTATAAAAGTAAACATAGAGAATAAGTGAATAAAATGTTTCTATAATGTTTCTATTCGTTCATGGAGGTGCTTTATGACATTACCATACCTCAAATAAATTGTTTATAAATTTTTAAGTCACATTTTATTATACTGAATTCTCATTATTTAATAGTTTTGAGTATTTACAAAAATTACAATCCCCCTCTATTACAAAATATCACCACACCCATCACATCATGAAACCTATTAATTCAATTAAATCTGCCAAAGCCTAAAAAAATAGCTACTAAAAATAATTATCCACATTCTAAAGCTTCTGTTCTTCCCAAAATAACAACCCTAGGGTCCTTAATAAAAGATATAAATGAAGTTAATCTAAGCGCACCTAATTGTCTTCACTTAGATCTTTATATTTATTTCTTATCTTACTGCCACCTATCATGTATTGATAATTAAAATAAAATAACAACTACATATAACATATAATTATATTTTATTATAATTATGGAAAAGAATATATCCAAATCATCTTCATTCGAATGGGATACAAAAATGTTGATCATGTGTAAGGTAGACTAACGCCTCTCAAACTGATGTAATTTTTTTCCATCACTACCTATGAAATCTTGATATAATGGTTTTTTTAATGTTAATAAATGATATATATGACATAATTATCTTTATTTAATTATAAAATAACATATAACTTATTACCTTCCGATCCATTAGAAATAATAACATCGCTCTAGCGTACATGTGGACTACCACGTCCATGAACGGTTGTGATTTTTATTCTCATTTTATTTTGAGGGATATGATAATAATGATATATTAAATGAATATATTATATATATGACATAAATATGATTATTTATTGGTTTATTATTATTTATAATTCATTCGGTCAATCTTCCGTAAAATGAAAATGGCGTACATATGTATGTATGTCCTACACTCTATAGGAATGGCGTAACATATTTTTAAATCAATATAATTTATGGATGATGATAAATAAATATAAAATGAATATATTTTATATTTATATAATTATTATAATTTTTTATATTATGGAATAATGATCAATTTATAAGGAATCGAACTGTTAAAACCAAAACATACATGAAAATAAAAGAAGTTATTACCTGAAACAATGATTTTAATAAAGAATTATTAAAAAATGGGTTGTGAAATATTAGAATTATATCATATGTTTTATTATATATTTTAGTATGTTTATTTAATATATTCATAGTAAAACTATATATATTATTATCGTGTTTCTAACATGTATGAAGGAAGTTGAACCTAAGGTAATGGATTTCGTCTCAATTTTCCATCATTAGTATATATTTTATTATAATTCACATCATTTAATTTATATTTTGTATATAATTCCCATTTTTCAAGTAAATTTATTAATATTTAATATATAATGGTATTTTATGTTCAATTTAATTTATTTTATCCAAGGTAAATTTACTTGAAATTTACCGAGTTGTATGTGTTTCGTAACTCATTTTCATTTCATTGGCTTATATTACTTATTAATTATTTTTGATAATATAATATTATGTGTTTAAATATATTTTACAATTTTATTTTTTATATGAAATAATTATGTGGACATAAATTTGATACACAAAATCACTTCATTAATTATTTTGACTTTAACCTTATGATCATTATAAATGTTCATCATCTCAAATTGGAAACTTTGGGATTTATATTTTGTTATACACCGAAATGCCTCTATATGTTTTATATACTATCACATTTATATTTTATATCATTAATATATTAAAATTCAGGTTATTTAATGTTTCATTTGATTTTATTTCTATCATAGAGGTTAGGATTTAGAATTTACCAAGGCGGTAAGGTTTCATGTTTCAATCTCATTATATTCATGATTTTTTATGCATTAATTTACATTGAAGGAAATTATATTATCATTTTCTAATAATGAAATATAATTATATTATTCTATTATCACTCATGAAATTTTAAATTAATAGTTCTATTTTCATCTCATAGGTACTTAAAAGGATAAAAAATTGTTTTCAGGCATTATTTATATATTCAGACGGAAACATTTTTTTTTTTATATGCATGTTTTAAAATAATTTTTTCAACAACATTTATAATATTATCCATTTAATATATAATTTAATTTTTAAACATGATTTTTTTGTTAGAAAATATTTTTAAAAAGGAATATTTCTATCATTTTCAGAAGAAGGTGCTTTTTGAATTTCATTACAAAAATGTGGAAGGAATGAATTATAACTTAAATAAAATGTATAGAAGTTCCTGATTTCATGAATTCTATTTAAATTGAAGATTCTTATAAAATTCTATATTATTATTTTAAATTAATTATTTTTACTATTATTCGGGAATTTTTCTTTGTTTTAACTGATATTTTTAAAGTGAATATGTTAATTTTCTCAAGAATATTTTTAATGAAAATTTTATAGTATTTCAATTCATCATAAACAATAACCCTAATATTACATATCATGCACTGGGAATATTATTTGATTCAATCATCCTTTTTATGCTTTATGATTAGTTTTAATATGGATGTACTACATTGATATCATTCCCATATTATTATGGATTGTTTATGATTCTATTTATTGATTAAGAAAATAATTAACATTTAGTGTTCTTGTTTTTCAATTAAAAATTTTAGGATGATTATAATTTACACCTTTAATATGAGAAATGAATTTTACATAGTAACTAATGTAAAGGGCCTGTTATACCCCCCTTGAATCATCAGTAGGTCTCATGATACAAACTAGCTTGGGTATTTAGATGAGGTGCTATATATTTATATAATATGTTTTATCTTGAGGTCTTTAAAGTATGTCTATAATAATTAAAATTATGAATTCATGCGTTATGATAATCTTTATAAATTTCCATGTGATTATTCTATTAGTTATAATATTCATTGATATGTTTTAAGATCATCGTATTTTTCATTTGGAATTATATGATCATCCTTCTATATGTCATATTATTTTTTATTATAATTTTGTTGATTAACTTAAATGTATTTTTATTTATTTTCCTTTACATATTGGTTATCAAAAATATATCCAAGATATCTCCTACTATAATAATACCCTTACTTATTGTATGTGATCACACCTTTATAATGTATCCATTCCCTAGGATGCTATGAAAGGAATTTCAATTGATAAGACTTGATACTCTAAATGGAATTGTCTAATATCATATAAAATATTGTTTTTTGTTAAAAAAAAACTATCATATATAATATGAGATTCATATATATGTCTAGTTTTTTATACTACTAGAATAGTCAGTCATTTTGGATATAATAAATCAAAGATAGTACCATTTCAATAAATTATCCTCTGGCTATAGGATAATGGGTTTGGGGTACTTACAGTCAGTATCATAGTATGTTTAGTAGAAAATTTGGGAACTAGATTTTGGAAAACATAGATTATTTAACATATCCTTATAACTGAATTTGAGGATATTTGTATGTATAGGATAACATCCTGACATTTTTTAAAGGTATAGATTATGATGTTTTCATATAAATACATCATTATCTAGACAATACAAGTGGATATGGATCTGGAACAGTTGAACCTAATAATAATAACTCTAAAATGGGTATATTGGGCTTTGACCTGATCATCACCCGGTGCATGACAAATGGCCTTCTTGCACACCTAGTTTGAAACTCTCATGATGTATTCTTGAGATAATTCACAATCTCTTTGTGAGTCATCATTAAGGATTTGAATAAATTCTAACCATGAATGATCTATGTTAAATCTATGATGTCATATAATGAGGTAAATTTTTCATGATTTAGAAATCATTTGAATGGTTTTTCATATTTATTTTTCTTACACACTGTGATTTTTTTTCTGCAATGGTTAGAACTAGGAGAAATTATGTTAACACTGATTTTCATAGACAATATAGTGATTTTTAGAAACTAAATGGGGTGATGACTGAACTAAAAGATATTGTGATTATTCATAATTAGTTATCCCAATATATGTATAACAAACTATACATTAACCAACATTAAACAAAATCAAAGAGAATAATTATGGAGTCTTCTATGAGATCATTTTTTGGAGACCATGGATGAAATAAGTCTCAATTTCATTACATAAAAAATTTGTAAAGAGACACAATAGAGAAATTCTAAAAATTGTAAAAATATTTTTTATTTATAGAAAATAAGGAAATAAATAATTTAAATTTTGATGAATAGTGATCAGTTCAGTGGAGATAAATAAATTTCATCTTATAGATCACATTATAATTCACTATATTAAATTTACTTATCCTTGGAATTATATATGTAAATGAATTATTTTATTGGTTAACTCTAATACCATGTAAGGAATAAATTTTTTAATATTATTGAATTAAAATTTCTTAATTATTTGTGTTTTGGGATTCTATAGTTATGTCATATAAGTATTTTTATCATTATTATTTTTCTTATAAGAGTCATGAAGCAAATAATGATTGTGTTAACTTTTGGAATCATATATGTATTCATATTATATTAACCAAAATATTTTTATACCATCATGGATTTATGATTTTAGGTTCTATCATAAGTTGACAGTATAATATTCCACTTTTGAGTTTTTAATTGATGGGATTTTCATGTGATTAATGGAATTTTTGACAATGTTTTATTGGTTTGAGGAATATATAACCTGTAGGTTAAATAGAAAGTGTTTTTTGAAGATGAATTATCTTTTAATGAGTTTAATGGTGTTGATATACTTTAGTGTGAATATGATCGTTGATTTTAATATAATAATTTTTTATTTATATTATTTGATTTTTTGAAGAAAAAATAGTTATATAAAACCATAGTGGTTGAAAAGTGATTTTATGACTAATGTTATTTGGATGATGTTCATCGTATTTTTTTGGATTATTTATTGAATTATATTAATATTGTTTTTGAAAAATCACAAACCACATTCCAGCAGAAAACTCATTGTATACATGAATGTTATAGGCCTCAAAACCACAATATAAGGGTGATAAGGGTGAAATTCCTACAAAAATCCAATGTTATATACTTGTTAATATAAAATTGTATTTAATTAAATAATTTTATATAAAATATTAAATTTAACATTGGGAATTATTGTTGAGGATAAAAGATTAATAACTACATTAGATAACATGTGTTAACCATTTAGGTTTTGGTAAATATTTTTGAGACATATAAATGTAATTTTTACTCATTTATAGATATTATAAACAACTAAAAGGTAATTATAGTTATTATTGTATTAAAATAATATAAGATTTTAATTTCGTAGAGTATTAAATGAATTTAAAATTCATAGAACCATAACTAGTGTAGGAAAAAATTCTTATAAAATAAAAAGTAATCATATAAGTATATTTACACATATTATCTATCATGATTGTAAAATAATCCCTCAAATTTAAAAAATAGAACATTAAAAAACAATCCTTTTAGATTCGTTTTTTATGAATTTATGGTCTCTTCACCAATCACATATTTGGGTTTTTGTTGTTGGTAACTTTTTCATGAAAACATTTACTATCACTCTATATTTGTCCTTGGGCATTGGTTTTCACCTCTATTTCCATATTTTCACTTCTCAGTAATGTTTTCCTACATTGAAATCTACATATGTGCTATTATTGATTATCTCTATACAATCCTTTATCTCTTACCAAGAAGATGTTTTATTAACACTTTTTACAATGTCGGTTTTTAAATAAGGATAGAATTTTGATGGCCAAAATAGAATTATGAGTGAAATTTTTTTAAGTGGGTTAGAATATAATTAACTCGTATTTTTTAATATATTCATCCTTAAATAAAGTGGTTTACATAGAATACTTACATTACACAAAATATTATGGTTAAATTATCCCTGATATATTAGAAAAATGTTATTATTTACAATGATAGTTATCTAATAGTAATTATATTGAAATATTTGAATATAATTTTCTATATTATGTATAAAATAAGGTCATTGGTTATTAATTTATTAAAAATAAAATTAAAAATTATATTAAAGTAAAATCATATTTTTCAAAAAAAACATTTCTTATAAAGGAAATGAGTTTTGATATTAACAAATTAAAATACTCACTATGGGTGAATTATTTAAATATAATTTTTATATTATATGATAAATAGATTTTTTACTATTAATATATTATTTTTATAATCATTTGATAATAATAAATCAATTTTTATTCTTAAATGTATTTTTCTAAAAAGTGGATCGGTCATATTTTTCACACTTGTTTAATAATTAAAAACCACAAATTATATATAATTTATTTTAAAATTTTAAAATTATTTTTTAAATAAAAAATTAGAAAATATATTAGACTGATGATTTGAATGTTTCTAAAAATATTATCTTTTAAGTGAATAGTGAAAATAATGATTTTTATTGAAAACTGACATTAATTTAATACATTTTCAATGTTCCCATTTTTTATTTTTTTTAAAGAAAATATATTCAATTATATTACTTTTAATCCTACTTATGTCATTGGAAACATTTTATATTAATATTCAATGTAAAAACAATTTTTACTTTAGAAACCTTTTTAGTAGAAAACTACATTATCATCAAGTTTACAAATTTAATTTTAAATTAAATAATTCCACTTCTGTGAACTAAACATTAAAAGAAAATTATTCCATATTTGTAATATAAATAATTAATTTCAGTTAATATATTCAACATAATTTCTATTCACAATTAATTGTAAATATACTAACCATTAATTACTAGGGTTATGGATAAAAAGGGTTTTTTTATTACATGGGAATGTGTTAAAATTAATTTTCTATAAACATAGTTCTATTATTTGATAAAATTAACTAAATATTTTTATACATTATTTCTAAATTATCTAACATGTCTCGATTATTTTTAGTTATAATGGATAAATTACCTACGTAAATAAAACAAACTATTTACTCTTGTTAAAACTAAAATGGTAAAAATAAGTAAACATTGGGGATAATGGAATAAAATGATTAAAAGATGATTGTTTTTTTAGTTTTGGATTGAATTATTCGTCCCTCAAATACATTTTTTTCAGTTTTTTTGTCACATGGTTTGATTGTGACTTCCCATTATTGAATAGTTATCAATAATTGAAAAAATGTCACTCCTCGTCAATTATAAAATAGAACCCCTTCTCCTCAATTATTCACACCTACTATGACATTTACCTAGATCTAGATCTACTAAATACTCTCCCTATAATCTTTTTAAATGTTATAGATATATAGATATTTCTAATATACCAACTATAAGTCTTATAATAAGAGAATCTGAAGAAGGATTTTCTAAGAGTAGTTAATTGTCTTCACTAATCTTTATCTATTTATATCATCTCTTAGCAGCTCTCCTTATGTATTAATAGTTACAATATAATAAAACAAGCATCAAAAATATAATTATATGTTATTATGTTTATTTAATAACCAATATACATCTCATATTCCATCAAAAGGGAAATAAAATCATCCATCCTCGGTATGACAGCCTACCGCTTTGTGAACCGATTTATTTTTCAATCACCACTTGTAATGGATGGATATAATGATGGATTTAATTTCAATATATATGATATTTATATCATATATATACTTAATTAATTATTAATTATCATATCCCCTCTTACCTTCTTATCTCTTCGAAAATGGTAATCTCGCTTGTGCGTACGTATGGACTACCACCTCCAGGAAGCGATGTGATTTGTTTTTAATTTTATTTTTAAATATATTGTAATAAGGATATATTTATTGAATATATATGACTTTAAAATTACTCTAAATATGTTGAGTATTATTTACCTTTCATTGGTTCGTTCAATTTAAAAATGAAAACAACATTCATGCGTATGTACGACCTACTGCCTCTAAGAATAGTGCAACCCATTTTTCAATATATAAAATATATAGATGACTAAAAATAAATATATAGTAAATAAATAAGATATTTATATCATGATTAAAATTATAAATATTTTGTAATCTTCATCAAATTAAAATCATTGAAACTACCAAACCAAAACATACATGAAAAAACAAATCAATTATTACCCTGAATAGTAATTTAAAAAATGAATTGTTAATGAACAGGTGATAAAATATTATAAGTTGATAATATATTCATTTAATGATATTATTATGGTTCATTAGTTGATTTTTATTTACTATATATTTATTATATAGGAGTTTCGAACACATATGAAGGAAGTCGGGGCTACGGTAAGGGATTTCGTCTCAATTTTCCTTCATTGAGGAATATTTGATTATTATATACCTAATTTATTTTATACGGGGTATATAATAACCTTTTTTAATTGAAATATATTTAATACTTCCCAATTCATGTTTTTTAATTTTCAATTACATTTACATCATCCATTTTTATTTTACATGAAAATTACAATTTGTTAAGTGTTTCATAACACAATTTTTGTATAATGGGATATATTAGTTTTTAATTTCCTTTGATATACTAATATTTTGTTTCTAATAAAATTTGAAAATATAATCTTATATTTTCAATTTTTATGTGTATTTAAATTCTTTATTCATAATGACTTCATTTATATAATCTCACTTCAATTTTATGATCATTATAAGTGTTTTTCATCAAAAAGAGTGTTCTTTGTGACTTATGTTATGTTATACACCTAAAATCCAATTTTAGGTGTACGTAACACCCAATATATATTTCATATAATTAATATATATATTCTATATATTTACTAATTAATTTTAATATATTTCCTTCATGGGGTTTGTCATTAAAATGTTACCAAAGTTGTAAGGGTTTATGCTTCATCCTCATTTTAATCCATATTGTTTATGGTAAAATTTCCATTGAAGGAAATTATTGGATAATTTTCCTATAAAAAACATTATTTATCATATTCTCTATTTATTCATTAAATTTTAAAATTATCAAACCATTTTCCTCACCATGTAACATAAAATTAATGAGAAAATGTTATTAATAAAATGTAACATTATTTCTCTCTTAGGTCATAGGAATTTTTATTTCATATCCTTGATTCAAAAAAATCAATAATGGTTATAATATTCAGAAATAATTATTAAATTTTTACAAATTATAATATTTATACAAAATGAATCTGAAGGAATCTTCTTTTCTTTTTCTAAAGCAGGTATATTTTTACATTCCTTTTTAAAATTGAGAAATGAATGTTTTTATAACTTACACAGTATGAATGGAATTTATAACCATCATGAATAGTCATTATTTTTTATATTAATTTAGTATTTTCAATGATTATGTTCAAAAGAATATGTTTCTCTAATATTCTTGAAATTTTTATCTTTTAAAACTAATTTTCAATGTGAAAGGTGCATTTTCATCTAGATAGTTTTCAAATAAAATTTTATAATATTTCTATTCATAAAAGTCAAAAATACTTATCGTACATATTCTCCACTAGGGATATTATTTAATTATACCATACTTATTATTTATATTGAAGGTTTATAGTCTATTTTACTATAGATGTATTACTTCAATATAATTCCCCGGTTAACATTGGATGATCTATGATTGTGTGTTTTTAATTGGAGAAGTTATTAAAAATTAAAATGATAGTTTTTCATTAGGAATGCTTCTATTGATTTTGTTTCACCCCTATAATATGAGGAGTGAATTGGATATACTATGTGATGGGTGGGGCCCGATATTTCCCCTTGTTTCATCGATACATCTCCTGAGACAAACTAACCTGGGTATTTGGATATCACCTTACCCATTTATGTAAGATGTCTTAGAAAAGGCCTTGATGGTATGATTATTATGTCTCGATTTATGAATTCTCTTATTATAAGATTATTTATTGATGTTCCTATGATTATTTTATTAGTTATGATACAACTGGATAGGTTTCAAGCTCATGTTATTATTTAAATAGAATTATTGGATTGTCTTTTAATTGAACCATATTATTCTTTATTTTTATCATATTGATCAAATGGAATGTTCTTTATTTATTTAACATAAAATATTTATTATTCTATATGAATTCATGATATCTCCCCTTTTACACATACCCTAACAAAATTTTTTAGCTTTCCCATTTCTTTTGTTTTCATTCCCCAAGATTCTAGGAAATGTATTTTTATTGATATGCATGTATATACAAGAAGGGATAGTGGCCTCCTCAAAGAAAATACTATGTTAAATTTTATGTTATAAAATGTAATGTGAGATTCATGTATATAACAATTTTTATAATAAAACTAATCTATTTGGTTTTTTTGAAAGTGCTTCTATCTAGTTTAGGATTAATAATGTTACCATTGACTCTAGCCTACTAGGGTCAGGGTATTTGTTGTTTCACTGTCAAAAATTATCAATTTCTATACAATTTATATTATTAGAGAATTAGTAAAATCATTGTATAATAAATAGAATCATTCATATGGTTTATATTTTTATTAAAAGGGGAATTAAATCTACACCCACTTTTCATTCAAGATAATTTTATTCATATGACACAACTCACCATAGAAAAAATATTAACATTTATAAATATTTGTATCATCCTTGGATCCAGTGAATATCATAAAAAATTGTGGGATTAGAAAAAAAATATTTTTAATGTTTATAAAAAAAATTAATCCGCTTAGTCATATTGAAACATAGAAACCCATGAAATTTTTTACATTCCTCTCAAAAAATAATGATCACATAAAAAATATTACCACATGTGAAATATCATTAATTTCATAAATTAAAAGTTTGAGGATAGATAATTAATCGTCAGAAAATTATGTTGGAAACTATATCCTTGTGGGAACTCATGAAAACATTTCAAAACCATTCATCATAAAAAAATTCATATAAATTTGAGGCCATAAAAAATCAAAATATTTTTATAGGAATCCTTTTTGAAAGATGTAATGTAGGTATATTGGACTATTATATTCACAAATCATTTTTATCAGTTTTTAAACTGTTTCATGATAACTAATTCTGGTTTATTTCTATTTTATTATCCAACCGATTCATTTATCTCACATCAAATAATAAATAATTATGCAATACATTGAAGAGTTGTATTAGGATCACTAATCATGTTCATCTATTTCAAGATCATATATAATTATCTATAAATATCATATCCCATATCATAAACTATAAAAGTTTAATATTTAACTATTTCTTCACAAAACCCGTGAAATATTATTTTGAAACAATAAGAAAAATTATTTCCATTATCTCATAATCAAGAGGAAAAATATCATTCTTCATCAAAATTTAAAAAAATGAAATTTTCTAAGAGTGTGATCAATATATTCTTCTAAAACCCATATAAAATTATAGAGTAATATTTATGGGAAATAATGACTCTTTCACCAATAAAATTATTTTAATCAATATATATTGAAAAAATATTTTCTCTACATTTGTAAAAAGTCAAAAAATAACCCAGAGAGAAAATTTTCAAAATATTTCATTTTGATAATTTGTAACGAAATAAGAATATATTTAAAAATATATTATAGAAACTACTAAATAATCATTTTCAAAAATTTTGAAACATTTAAAAGAACATGGAATTGGAGTAGAAATAGTATAAATCATTTTAAATTATGTTTTAAAGTAAAACACTTCCCTTTACTCCCAACTCATTTCATTTTTTGGTCTAGTATCTTTCGTAATAAAATTATATTTATTATCTAAAATATTAATGAAATTTTTTATTTATATTACATTATATTTATTCTCTCTATTTAATTTGTTATATTGTTTAACTTATCTACTAAAATTTCTATGTTCACGTTATAAATTTTTGGAAAATTTGGTTCACAGCCTCTAAATAACATCAGTGTGTTTATAGCGGTCATAGGGGTAAAGGTTACAATAAATAAAAACCTAATTTTTTTATATAATTATAAAATATATATTAGATAAAATTTTAAAACCAACAATGTAAGTATGTCATGAAAAAGAAACCACATTAATTTATAGATATTGAAGACTATACAAATGAATGAATTGAGTTTTAATTTGACTAATGGGTGGGAATGTAATAATATATATAATATTTAAATTTTTTATTGATTCATAAATAATTTATAAATATTATATTTATTCATTATATTCATCCATATTACTAGCCTTATTTGCTGAAGATAAAAAACAAATTGTATCTCTTCGTAGAGGTGGTAGTCGATAGGTATATATAAACAATGTTATCATAATACAAATGATGATATGGAAAGAAGGTAATTAATATATATATATATATGTTAGATTAAAATGTAAATAAGAGGTTAATTATGTATAATAACATATTTAAAATGATTCCATAAAATAAAATTTAATATCATTCATGCTGTTTGTATAATTATAAAAATCATAGTAAAGCATTAGTTTCATAAATTAATAGATATTTTTTGTTAAATAAATCTAAATTAATAAAATTAGATAACATGAATTGATAGATTATGGTCCGAAGAATAAAATTATGAGTTTAAAAATTATATTACTGATGTGTATAGAAGAAAATAGATTAACTAGAATAATTGGTAACATATAACGAGTTAGCATGTATTTTATAATAAAATTTGGATAAAAATATTTTTATTAAATCATTACGAATAAAAGTAATTAGGATGTAAAAAATAAAAATAAATCAAAAAAATTAATATAGAAGTTAATAAATAGCTCAATGTGACATCAAAAATATATTATAATAATTTCAAAGGAATTTATATGTTAATACTCCAATAATGTTTCAATAGATCATGAAACAAATCATCCCCTTAATTTTTTTTGACTGGAAACCTGTTGTTAATGATTCTCTAGTTTTTGGTTATGATCACTCATCCCTAAATTTTTCGATTTTATGAAATCATCCCTAAAACATTGGTTTTAAGAACCCATTATATAAAAAAAGAGAGAAATTAGATATTTTCATAGAGAAAACCAGTTATAAAGATAGTTCATTTTCAATAAATATGATAGTATACTTTGATAGGAGAGATAGAGAGGTAATTTTATGAAAGTCTAGTGTATTGAGAATTAAAATTTGGTCTTAATGGATGGTTTTGGTATAAATGTAGATGATTAGTTTGATTCATCATTGGAATTATCCAATTCCTTGTTCATTCCATATCATATAGAATTCAATTTTTTTATTCCTCAAAGGACACTTGTTTATTTCCTCAAAAGGTCCATGGAAATTTTTAGATTTCAACAGTGTCATTAATAATTATGGAAGAGGAAGTTACAAAATTTTGAAAATAATAAATACTCCATCATGAATCTTATATCAATGCATATGTGTATCTAGTAGTACACCTCTATATTCACTATTTATATGCAGATACTACTGATTTTCTAGTGAGTAGCATTGGTTGGTTGGTTAGCTTTATCCAGTACTATAGTTATGTCAATCTACAATTAATTGGTTTGTATATGTGTACCTACTAGCTAGTGGTACTCTTAATGATATTTTTGTTCTATCTTCATTAAACCTTTTAGCCAGTACTTCTCGTATTAATCCAAAAACATATTTCCATTTGTACCAACTTTTAATATCATTACTTAATCCCTAAACATCACTCTCATAGATCTATAAGTCCTTTAGAACTACAACATTAAACATAAACGATCCTTTAACTCCCTTCAACACTTCAAAAATATAGAACATGTATAATATGATTCCTTCATTAGTTTCATTAAAACAAACACAAGTTATCTCATCATATTAAATAAAATAAACTTATTAAAAATAAAAATATAAAAAATTGATTTTTTAAATCATTAAAATACAATGAGATATATATTAAAATATTATACTGAATATAATACCATGTCAATTTTATAGTATGATATAGATGAATAGGTTTTTTAATAAAAATATATTCAAACTAAGTACCAAAAAAATTTATTAAAGACATTTATAAAATGATAGAGTGAATTTATTAAATTCTAACGAATGAATTATATGATTTTTAAAAATTAAATTGAAAAATTTTGATTACTTATTTCCCAAAAATAAAATTTAAAAATAAATGAAAATGAAAAAAAATTATTGGATTATGAAATGAAATTCAAGATAAAGTGAAGACTGATGAGAAATATGATATATCTAATAGAAATGGAGGGGTATAAGAGAACATAAAAAATTAATGAGAAGATATTTTTGAATATTAATCCAAGAATAACTAGCCTTAAAAGGATGAATTATATCTATTAAAAACATCTAAGGAAGGATCCCTTAAATTGGATAAATTAAAATAGGAATAAATACAACACCATAAGATATATTGAGATTAATAAGAAATCAATTATTTTAGAAGTTTCCATTTAAATATATATAATATAATCAAATGATAAATGACATTAAAAGAGATTAAACTTTTCATTGAAAAAAAATTCCAATTTAAAACTAAGTAAATGAAAATTTAAAATATTAAATACCTTTATGTAAACCATTTAAAAAGAATAGTAACAAAATAATTTAAAATAATCTTTAAAAATGTAAAATTTTTATCCTTTTCATAAGGTGAGATATCTTATAATTTAGATGTGATTAGAGAAAATTGAAAAAATTATAATACAATAAATAACATCCTATTTTCTTGTAAAAACTATTATAATCTTACATATAAACTAAAACAAATTATATAAATATAAAATATAGAATAACTAATAAATAGGGATATGAAATAATATAAATATTATATTACTACCTCAATATAAAATAATCTGTAATCATTAACTAATCTAAAAGTAAAAAATGAAATAAAACACATTTAGTCTTTACTAGCCTTCCTCGAAATACATTAGCGTTCATTTATCTAATTGATGATGCATAATGATATGATATTTTGATGAGTAATAGTAGAATCCCCAATAAAAATATATAATTTGAGTTCCTTGTAGAGCTCATGTAAACATCATTACATCAATATTGGAAAATAATTATTTAGGAACCCAAACATTTTTGGCATGATATTTTCTATTATAAATTTTACAATAAAAATAAAATTATTTCATTTTACTATATCTATAATTATTTTTTAAACATTAGTAATTAAGATGCAAAAATTTTCTATATTATTAAAAAATATATTGAGACAATCCTTTAACAATTATGGCCAATTTCGAGTTCTAAAAAAATATAATTCATTAGAGAGACCAATATGAGAATTACCTTTTATATAACATTTAGAACCTAAAATCATATTATGTTATTTATCACTCTAGATAAATTGATAAATTGTATTTTTATTCTCATTAATTATGTTTTTGAAATTATCTACTTTGGATTAATCTTTTATTTTTCAAATAAACGATTAAATTTATTTAGATTTTGTTAAATTTTTATTAAAAATTAATCTTTTTCATTAATAACATGTTAGCATTGTTTGTTTAATTATATATATATTTAAATTAGTTCATCACAAATATTATCAAGTTCATTATTATCATCATTTAGATCTTAATTAGTGAAAGGGGTTGATAGATTGAAAACTTTCAATTATTTTAATTTCTATTTCTATTTTTTAATCCTTCCATTGTGTTATTTTAAGGTAAATTTTGGAATTTTATAATTTTTTAGGTATTTTGAGCTTAATTACAAAAGTGAATATTTTTTGTTTTATCTTTTTTATTTTTATTATATTTTTCCATCATTAATTTTTATAAAATTATCCAAATTCAAAATTAAATCTTATATATGTTTTTATAAATTTTGGGATTCATTTTATTTCTTGGGATTCTAGGATTAATCCATCATAGGAGGGCCAGAAATCACCTCACAATTCAAGCCTTGAAAACTATTCCAATGTCTAGATAATTTTATTGATGGGACAATATCACAAAAATGGTTGAACCAAACTATATTAAATTAAACATTGATGAATATATAGTACCATGTAAAAAAAATTAATTAAGATTTACATGCATTATTACTTCATTTTCAAGTCTATAAATGTGTTGGAACTCGGTGAATTGGAATACAAATAGTCATCTTGGAAATAATAAATATATTGGGTAATATGGATATATCTCTCTCCACACAATGCCAGTGAAGATAAAATTTTGTGGGTAGATAGAGGAGAGATATAATAATAATACTAAAGAAGACTATATTTATAAAATCATCCAATAAATTTGTTTCCTATGTGATAAAATAGTACTGTTTTGGAGCCACAATATTCACCTCTTTTGGCTAAAAAAGAGTGTTTCTTTTCATTTAATGTTCTTGGACACATAGGGATAGAAATAGTTGTCCATTTTCTATTGTTTAGTATTGTATTTTATTTTAATTCTTTAATGTAATTTTATGTATTAATTTAATTGTTGTCCTTTATCTTTTATTAGTTTTTCTTTTGTTTTCTTCTCTCATTTTCTTCTTCACTGTGTACTCTTATGCTCATGATCATGGGAAGCTATCCTGAGGAAATTCTCAGGGGAGTATTGTAGTGACGAAGCCAAGTATTTTTATTTTAATGATTAATTTTTCTTATTTCCTTAATGTTATAACAATGGGAATTTTATTGGGAAATGTGACATTGTGTCCCCACTTACCACCTGATTTTTAGCATTCGCTTCTGTAAAATTTCTCTTGATCGAGAAGATGGATGTAAAGTCTCTCGGTGATTATGGAGAGCACCATATATTCAAAATCATGTTCATAGAAGAATGTCTTCCCATATTATCTATTTCTCACTAAGTAAATTCTATACTACTAATAAGATAATTGAGGTTCTATCTGGGTAATATCCTAGGGGGTATCTTTTCATTCTGACATAATTTTGTCTTCATTCATTCTGTTTGCATTAAATTAGCATATTTTTTTCTTTCATTGTCATTTCTGAAATCTAAATTTCAATTCATTTTACTTAATAAACAAATTATAAAAAAATTATTATATTTAGTAAGTGACTGACCATGAAAGCTTCTCAATAGAAAGACCAATTTCATCCCCAGTGTTACACCTAGTTATAAATATATTTGAGATCATATATGACAATTTTTCATCAAATTGGTACCATTTTTGAGGATCCATGTGGTCTTTACTCACTATTTTTACTCAATTTTTTTTAAATATTTCCCTTCTTCATTAAAAACACAAAAAATCATAAATTAAAAAATAATAGCTTCCTTAATGATGTATTCCAATTCGAATTAGTATTCATGGAATGACCAATATCAGCTGATAGAAAATGCTTACATTGATCTTTATGCTCATTTTCAAAGGATTTGTTATAAAATTAATATCCTAGAGAGCCTAATAGATTGTATTGTTGAATGTGTACAAGAATATCAAATGAAACCCGAGCTAGAACCTGAACTTGAACCAGAACCTAGAAAAGTGGTTAAAGATATTTCATTGATCATGTTTTCTATTAAATAACAAGAGGAGTTTTAGGTACCAAGATAAGAAGAAGAAGACGATAGGCTGAGAATTAAAATTTTTGTGTCACCAAAGAAACTTGACATCGTCAACTATGGTGATCATATTCTGGTACGGTCTAAGGACCACACAATGTATCAATATTTCACTAAATAATAATGAACATGTACCCTATTTGGATCTGATGCATGCAATATTTTCTCACGATGCTGGAAACCTTTGTTCTAAGACTCTTATGTCGAAGTCCACTAGATCATCCACACACACCACTTAAATATACTCACATGTTGTTCATCGGAATCCATGTGATAGCATGTTACACTTACGACCAGTTTGACGCGATAACGATCCCTACAAGCCAACTTCTTCGATGAGGGAAGACATAACTTGAAGAACATTCTTATTTAAGAGTCTCTCTCTCTCTAGGATTTGGGAGGGGATATAGTCTCTCAATTCCAATAGATAAATATTCTCTAAGGTGTGAGCCACTCTCCACATATACAGTGAATATCTATAATACCTTGTTTGGTTTCCTAGCACCTCGAGTAATAAACATCCACTATATAAATATTATAAATAATTATTTATGACAAATAAACTTATTCCATAAAGAATATTTATAATTTATCACTAAAATATAATATATAATAAATAAATTTTGTGTTAAACATGAGTGTTTAAATTGACTCTTGTCTCGTGATATAATTAAACGAACCCATGATATTAATTTCCATTTAAATAATATTAATCCATGTATTTACTTAATCACTCATAAATGCATCTCATAAATAAATTCAATGAATTATTGAAAACATGAATAATTAAAGAATTTATTTACTCCTTATTGATCCATAGAACATGGATAATACCTAAACCCACATATTGGGGCCCACCAAGTAATATATTTATATTCCACAGAATTGGGAAGATTCTCAAAGTGCTGTTGTATGTGACCCTATATACCCTTAGCTCAATAGGAGTGAAAAATATCTACAGACCAAGAGTGGGGTCTAGAAACCCATAGAAGACCCTATTAAAATAAGAAAAATTCAATGTAATGACTACTTTCATACGAGCACAATCTATGTAATATAATCTCTTTATCATCAATATCTTAGTAAAGCAAAATGCACACCAGTCTCATTATCCTTTTATCTTTCTTTATTATTATTTTATCTGACCAGAGTCACATACCATTGA
Organism: Viscum album; assembly: GCA_963277665.1. NCBI lineage: Eukaryota > Viridiplantae > Streptophyta > Magnoliopsida > Santalales > Viscaceae > Viscum > Viscum album. Next base: position 627,296,108 of record OY728165.1, read on the forward strand.
CTACAATGGTGATGGATATAATGAAGGTACTACCATCCTAATAAACTGTGATATCTATTCCTCAACTCTGAAGATAAAAATCATGTCTTGATCATTCAATCAATGTCATGTCACAAATGACGTTCCCAACAAAAATACCTCACCACAACTTCATTGATAAGGTTTTCATCTTCAATCTAAATAAACAATGAAATTACATACATTGATAATGATCATAAGTCAGGAGAACATAACTCATGACCATAGATAGTAAAAACCAATGACACCTGAAACATATTGTGTTCTTATTAGCATGTTTTTCTCATGATCTCAATAATTAGAGATCACCAACTTTGAACTTCATGAGAAGAAGCCTCAATTAGTATGATCCAATAGAACATGATAGTCTCATATCTTCTATGTCCTATAATAATTATGTAACAATACCATAGGTCATTTCTTGAAGATTACTATCATTGTATCTCTAGGTCCACATTATAGTCTGGGATCTCCTATAACACATTGATACGACATGTAATCTACGTACATTAGCAAAACTAAGATGGATAAATAATTATATACACTATTATGAAAAAATGAAATTATATATATACAAACACACATAAATGTAGCTTTAATTAAAGTACAACACAATTTGGGTCTAGGGAACACACTTTCAACTCTCACACTTTCACTAGAGCCTACTGCTAACAAGTCGTAATTTGCTATCCCTCACATGAAAATCATGCTTCTATTGAGAGATGGATTTAGTCAAGGTGTATTCCATGTTGTCCTATGTAGATACTCTATTAACTATGAATTCACCTCTGTAAGTAAAATCCCTCAAGAGATGAAACTTTTAATTTATATACATTGTCCTCTGGTGATACCCAGGATCCTTGGAAAGAACCACTATAGTAGTATTTTCATAATAAAATTGAATAGGTTCTGCACTACTAGGTATAACACCAATGTCCAGGAAAAAGTTGTGTATCCAGATTCCTTCCTATGTTGCATTGGAATCCACTATATACTCAAGATTATACTATAGAATCAGAGATCATTGATTTCATCAGGCTTCTCCATCTCACTACACCGCTATTCAGGAAAAAGAGGTATCCTAACTATGATTTCAGATCATTTTGATCTATTTGGAAACTAGAATCAGTGTATCATCTCACTACTAGTTCTTCAACTCCTCCATACACCAGGAACATATCCTTTATACGCCTCAAGTACATTAGGATAGTTTAAACAGCTTCCTAGTGCTGCTCTATAAGATTACTTTTATATCTTCTCTCCGTGATTATATCAAAGGATCCATTGAACCTGGTATATAGCGTGGAAAACATTATAGAACCCACTACTAAGGCATAATGGATTGTAATCATTATATCAATCTCTTCCTTTATTTGTTGACAAATTTTATAGGAGAGATTAAAACTATGTGATATAGGAAATGACCCTCTCTTGAATTATTCTATATTGTACCTTTTGAATACCTTTTCAATGTATGTACTTTTAAATAACCCAAGAAGTCATTGAGATCTATCATGACAGATCTTGATCCCTAGAATATAGGATGCTTCACATAATTCATTCGTGGATAAGAATTCATTTAACAATGTCTTAACTGACAGTAATTGTTGCACTTTATTTCCCATGATTAATTTGTCATCAGCATATAATACTAAGAAAATGATGGCATTCTCATCAACCTTCTTATAGAAACAAGGATCAATTTCATTTTTAACAAAAAAAATTATTTTATGACCTCATCAAAATTAGCATTCCATGATCATGATTCCTACTTCAACCAATGAATAGATTTCTATTGCTTTCACACCATATTTGAATTCTTTGAAAAAACAAAGAATTCAGGTAGTGTCATATAAACCTCTTCAACCAACATCTCATTTAGGAAATCAGTTTTGACTCCCATTTTCCAAATATCCTAATCATGAATCTCTACTATTGCAATTAATATTCTGATGGATTTCATCATTGCTACTCATGAGAAGTATTAATCATAGTCGATGCCTTGATGTCTCTTGAAACCCTTTGAAACCAATCTTGATTTATAGTTATTAGCATTACCATCCATGTCCAGCCTTTTCTAGAATAACAATTTTCACACAATGGGATCTACTTTAGCGAGAGGGTTTACCAAAATCCAAACTTTATTTTGGTATAAGGACTCCATATCAGAATGCATGGAATATTTCTAATTAGAATCTTCTTTTCCTTCTATTGTTTCCATGTTGGTTAGAGGTTAATCATCATCAAGGATTAATATGTTGCATGACTCAGTGATAATAAAAACATTATTATTTGGTTCTCTAACCTCTCGAGTATACCTATGTAGTAATTGTGTCTTAGGAACTATCTCTTCATCCACTTTCTCTTATGTCAATTGTTCCTATACCATATCTTGTGCATATGGAGAATTAACTTCATCGAAGTTAATATTTATCCAACCATTCCCATTTGAAATATGTTACCTTTCATGAAATATGGCAGTTCTTTCCACAAAAGTCATTAAATATAATGGATTGTATATGTAATATCCATTGGTCTCCTAAGGATAACCTATAATTATGAACTTCAATCTTATGGATGCTAATTTGTCACTTGATATGTCCATGACAAAAGCCTTTCAACCCTATACATGTAAATGAGACAAATTAGGATTCTCTCCATACCATAACTTATATGGAATCCCATATATAGCTTTAGTTTGCACTTAGTTAAGGGTATATGTCATTGTCTACAAATTGTATCTCGAAAAGGATAATAGAAAAGTTGTCTGACTCATCATTGATCTGACATTGCCTAGAAAAGTCCAATTTTTCCATTCACTAACACTATTCCAGTGTGGTGTATAAGGAGGTGTGAGTTGGGATACAATACCACACTCTTCTAAGTGATCAATGAAATCTTGGTTAAGATACTCTGCACTTCGGTCTGAGTGGAGTGCCTTAATATTCTTACCAATCTAGTTTTCTACTTCATTTTGGTATGCCTTAAATATCTGAAATGAATATTACTTATACCACATTAAGTATATATAATCATACCTATTATGGGAATCGGTAAAAGTAATAAAGTATGAAAACCCACCCTTTGCCTTGACTAGAAATAGACCACATACATATGTATGTATTAATTCCATTACGGAATAGGATATTTCTCCCATCAAAGCAAAAGTTTCTTTAGTAATTTTCCCTTCTAAACAATCTTGGCATGCATCCAAGGGGTTTAACTATATCAATCTAAATACCTTTATTGATTTAATTTTTTTAATCGCTTCTCGTTTACATGAACTGGCATGAAGTTCCATATGCGAATGAAATATGAGTCATGCTTTCTTGTTTTTTAATTTATTTTCAATACTGGGTTTTCATGTTCAAATATATACAAACCATTGTTAAGATGTTACATACTATAATCATGTTATCCTTATTGAAGTTTCAAAATTTACTTCGAAAAATGAAATGAAATCCCATATTTTCCAGACTTGATACAAAGATTATGTTTCTGGTTATATATGCTACATAATAACAATTATTTAAAACTAGAACCATACCTATAGGAAAAGATAAGTGATAGTCTCCTACAACCTTGGCTTCCAGACATGCACCATTTGTATCTAGGAGATCCAATCCACTTATTTCAATCTTCTTGAATCTACTTGGTTCATGTATATGAATACACATGTGTGAGCCACATGTCGTATCCAATACCAAAATTGTAAATAAGAAAAGATTTCATTCAAAGAAAAAAATACCTGAAGTAAAATAATCTCCTTGCTTCTTCTACCAAGCTCTACAATTTTTCATCCAGTGGGAGTTCTTGCCACATCCAAATCATACAACCTCATGTTCAATACTCTGATTCTGAATCATTGGATTCTTTCAAGGGTGTTGCATTGGATTCCTTGTCCTTGACTTTCCCTTAGATCCTTTTTCTTATATTTTATTTCTCTCTTTCACCATCAGTATAGATGGATTGCTATTTTTCATATCCTTATCTGCTTGGCTAAATAATGCCAAATATTTGGTAATGAATTTTTCAAATCATTCATTTTATAATTGACAATAATAGTTGAAGCTCTTGCTAGTAAAGAAGCAAGAATGAGATCTATTTCTAGATCATGGTTTAATATAAACCCAAGGTCTTCAAGACTCTAAATGTACCCATTTATCTTGAATACATGAGGACTGGTTTGGTTCCCTTTTTCTTCCCCTCACCTTTTAATAGAGATGTGAAAGCATCTTCCAGGAATCCTTATCCTCGTTAATTTTCTGCAATTGGAAAGACATGGATGTCAACATGATGCAATGAACATCAAGTGCATCCTCTACATACTTTTCCCATTTATCTTTTTCTGCCTTACTCTCTCTCTCTAAAGAGGCTCAACTGAAACTGATTATTCCAACCCATAAAGATCCCTTTCTTGGAATAGTATTATATGCAAGAACCAATACAAGTCCTGGATGTTATTGTTAGTCATGGAATTTTTTTTATCCAGAATATATAGTAGTGATAATGTACATGTGTTGCTGGTGATATCCATTTTAAATATACATCAGATAAACATTAGTAGTTAGTATTTAATATTTATTACCATTATAAATTATGATTAATTAATTATTATTTCATTTTTAATGTATCCCATTATTTTAGTGAAATATAACAGTCATAACTATTGAATTTAGAATACCCTATCTCTTGAGTATTCTAGTGGAAAGGATTATCGAAAATACACCTCATAGTCTGAGAACATTGGTTATGTCACTACATGGAGAGTTTCTAGGTAGGATACTGTTTGGCCAACCACATTAACTCACGGTTCCTTGTACTGTTGAGTGAAGTCCCGACTTTTGGAATCTAAATATGATTCTCTCAACATATTTACTCTAAAGTGATAGAAATATAGATTTGGATACCTTTTCCTATAATCTTTAGTCAAGTTGAACAATCAATCTTATAGGAGTTCTCTGGTAGTAATGATCACCATCGACTTTGGATGACGAGCACTCTGAACAACCACTTATTCTAAAATTCAAATAACAAAAGGAGATGAGACTTCAAATATCTTTGGGAGATTTTATTTATTAATGAATATAATATAATTCTATTTTATTCATTTATACTAGGGTTTCACACTCACAACTAAAAAAATAGAAATATGTTCATTGTATCTTTAAACATTTTATCTTGTTTATTATTTTACGTGATCAAATAGTAATAAAGAATTTCCATAAAATAATAAACCATACATAAAAGAAAAACATGAAATCAAATTGGTATTGAGAATTTCTTTATGATTGATCCATAATGGATCTATCATGGCCTTGGGAGTCCCATACAGGATTAGACATTTGATTCGTGTCGTGGCTCACCCCCAGTTCAAAGTACATGACTATCGTCTATATTACCACCATGACTTGGCGGTGTGCATGTCTGAGAGTTTCACCATGTAATTACAAATAAACTCATACGCATGTGAGGGGGTCTAGGGGTACAATTTACAATAGTTACATTGGACGTGCATGCCCCTATATATATTTGAATGAAATTGATGATGCATATACTATCATTTAACTAATTAATTGTTACAAACATCAAACACAATGAAAAAATAATTAAATTGATAAAACTAAACATACATCGGTTGGTCACCAACTCGATACCAGTAAGGTATTGAAATAATGCACAATTAAAATTAAAAAATTAAATTAATTTTAATAAATTCAAATAATTTATTTATTGGCTCTAATTGATTATTTTAATTTTGAATTCTAAAAAATAAATTAAACCATTAATTTAATATAAATCTCAACTTAAAATAAAATTTTATAATCAATTGATTTTTTAACCCAAAATTAATTTTAATTAATTTAATTTCCAAAATAAATAAAATTTATTGAATAATTTTTAATGGTTTACCTTTGGTTGGGGAAGTAGTCTGGCTGGACTACAGACTACAGCGAGGCTGTTTCACAAGAGAAGTGAAAAACCACGGTGGCACCACAATGGGACCACGGAGGAACGGCGGTGGAACCACAACGGTACCACGGATGGACCGCATTAAAATTATAGTGAGACACCAGCAGGACCACATGAGTATAGCGGTGAAGTACAATCAATCAATTGATCGACCATGGCGCCACTAGAGGGAGTGGGAGATGCAACATCGGAAGCATCCAGTTAGGGTTTTGACGAGTGAGGATGTCAGTGGTATCATAATTGCATTGTGGTGTGGGATCCTGTTGACAGTGCGCAGATACCTCCTAGAGTGGGTCCGATTGAGAGTGGCATCCCCAAGTTAAGATGGAAGCGGACTATGGGTCATCAGCTCCAACAATCTCTGGAAAACACCACACTAGCAAATATCGAAGGCAGCGAGGACCTCGGGGCAGTGGTGTAGTAGGAGATAGGGCAACTGTCTATGCATCAAGGGCGGAACAGTGAACCCAAACGGCGGCGGTGGCCTCTGGTCGATAGTAGTGTGGTGAGGTTGAACCGATAAAGCTGTCAAGAGGGATAAGGGGAGGTCTGCAGGTCTAGGGTAGAAGCCTCCTTTTATTGACTTTGCAATTTACCATTACCAAATTATCCAAATGTTTAAATAAAACATTTAGATTCTCCCTTTAATGATATTTCCAAATGTTTGAATAAATATTTTACAAAAAAAAATTCAAAATTATTTTATTGAGAATAATAAAAATAATAAAATATTATTTGATATTTTAACTTAATCTAAAAATAAAACAGGTCTATTATATTAACTCCGATGACCTGATTCTGGACCAAACATGGACGGATTCCAGTGCATTGAATATCACAAAAACATATTAAAACTGGTTTATTCTAAAATAAAAAATCTAAAGAACATAAATCTAACAACATTGATCCATTTAAAATTTTAAAAAGACTGTTACTTGGACATTATGAAATGGATTTATGTGTGGTTAAATCTATTTAATCCTTTTTAGAACCCTGTCCTAAAATTTAAGGCAATTTAATTTTACACTCTACTCGTAAAAACTACACATCCCCTCCCATACCACTATTAGGTAATAGGATGGGCAACGAAAGTTGATGGGCTAGGAATTAAAATTTTTTGTGTTACCGAAGCAACGTAACATAGTCGACTTCGATGATCTTGTACTAGTAAAGTCTAAGGACCACACGTGGTTTGAACAGTGCCCAAAATAATAATTAATGCATACCTCATTCAGATCTGATGTGTGAAATTTTGTCGCAAGATACTAGCAACCATTTCTCGGAGACTCTGATGCCGAAGTCCTCTAGATCATCCACACACCCCTCATGAATCTTCTTTCATGTTTTTCATCGGAATTTGGGTACTAGCGTTGTACACCTATGACCACTTCGATGTAGTAATGATTACCAGAAGCCAATGTATTTGATCTGAGAAGACAGAACATGAATAACTTGCTTGTTAGAGAGAGTCTCTCTCTAGGATTCAGGATGAGGGATAGGTTCACAATCCCAATGCATGAATAGTCTCCATGGGATGAGCCTCTCTCCACTTATATAGTGAATATCTGTAATAAATACTTTATGTTCCCAACCCCATGTAATAAATATCCACTATATAAATTTTATAAATAATTATTTATGACAAATAAAATTATGTAATAAATATTATTAATAATTTATCACTAAATTTTAATATATTTAAATTATATTAAATGATAAACTTGAGTGTTTAACTCTACTCATGTATCCTTATAATATTAAATTATCCTTGGTTATTAATACCTATTGGAATAATATTTATACTTGTATTTACTTAATCAATCATAAATACATGTCATAAATAAATTCAACAAATTTTTCCAATTTTGAATAATGATAGAATTTATTTATTCTTTGGTGATCCATAGAACTTGGATAATAACCAGACCCCCTTGGTGTCTCCAACCAAGTTCTATATTCTTATCCAACAGAATATGGAAAATTCTCAAAGCACTATTGTGTTTGACCATCTGGCCATAATCTCAATAGGTGTGAATAATATTCAAAGACCAAGAGCGGGGTCTATCAACCCAGAGAGGCCCCTATAAAGATAAGGAATTTTCAAATCAATGACTACCTTCCTATGAACACAGTCTCTGTAATATTGTCTCTTCGTCATCAATATCTTAATAAAGAAGAATGCACACTGGTGTCATCACCCTTTTATCTTTCTTTATTAATTTTTGATCTGACCAGATGGACTTTCCATCGACTAACATGGTCATGGATTTGATGAAGGTACTACCATCCTAATCAACTATGACCGAGATTTCTCTTCCTCGACATGGATGAGAAAATCCTATCATGATCATTCAATCAATATCATGCCATCAATGATGTACCCAACACAAACTACCTCTCCATGACACCATTGTCATGTTTTTTATCTTTCATAAAAATACACAATCAAATGAAATACATTGATAATGATCCCAGTTCAGGAGACCATTACAAATGTACATATATAAGAACAACCAATGACACCTAAAACATGTGGTGTACCTATTAGCAGGATTTTCCACATGATCTCAACTACTAGATATCACCAAGTGTAAAATTCATAAGAAGAAGTGTCAATGATTATAATACCCCAGCACCTGATAGTCACACATCATAAGTGTCACATCAGAATAATGTAACTGGACCATAGGAAATTACATTAATATTAAATTCATTGTATCTCTATGTTCTCATAATATCAGGGGATCTACTATAACCCTTTGATACGACATGTAATATAAAGACATTATCATGATTAATGTGGATTAATAAGTATCTAAACTATTATGGAAAGATGAACACACACACACACACACACATATATATATATAACAAACTGCATGCATGTATTGTAAATCAATGTACAACACAAGTTGGGTCTAGAGCACCCAGTTTCAACAAGGAGGGTAAGAATGAGCTACTAATGGAATTAACTACTTCAAGGCACACTCAAACATTGCTCTAGGAGGTCCATAAAGAAAACATGCTAACTGATATAATTATGATAGATCAATATTTTTTGGAATAATCCAAGAATATCTTTTTTAAAGATAACCTACAACATGATCTTCCCAACCTAGAAAATGAAAAATCAGAACAACTCTACCTCTCTCCTGATTTGGAAGATAATAAAGAAGATGAACCTAATGAGATAGAGTTTCCGATGGGAATTTCAGAAGAGATCAATTTTCAAGTTGACATAATTGAAAGTGGAGATTTATTTATTAATTGTTCATGTTCTAATCTCATTCAAGATGAATTGTTTTCTTAATTCCCTTTTTAGAAACATTTTGATACAAAACAAATGCAGCAGGCCTTGGATGTTAAGGAAGATTCCACCGAAGTGTTGGTTATTATTAAATAAGTTACTACCCAACTAATGGTGATCAAAGAATAATATTTAAAGGAGCATGTGGGGTAGTGACTATCTCCTCTACATCAAATTTCATACCATATAGAGGAGGAAACCACAGAAGTTAACAGCTATCACCTATATTTTCTTTTCCCTCCCACTCTGGACCTTAATTTAACTCATTATTATTTCTTCAAGGTTGGGAATTTTATTATCTTATTTGGAGTTATATACTTTTAGTGTTTACACATAGACACTGGAAAAAGTAACATGTGGTGGTTCATCTCATAGAATCCACATCCACCTTCTAATTGGGGATATTCTACTATAACTTCATGACTAGGGTCAGTAAAATCATAACACCTTCTTCCAAGTCTAAACCAAGCCTTATCCATTTCCTTTCCCTTACTTATTTTTTATTTATTTTTCTTATATCTTGTCATTTCATTATTGTAGTTTTAATAGTGGTAGCCTCTAGGAGCTTAACTCAAGGATACCACTAAAAATTAAATCATTTTTTTCATTCATTTTATTTATTTTATTTACTTCCCAATTTTAATTCTACATATAAATAATTATTGATCTTATTTTATCCAACAAGGTCTTGGTAAATGGAATAAGTGTGGGGACGGATGTCAACAAGTTTTCATGAGTTTTTTTGTGATTTCTTCTTCTTTTTCATGTCTTTTTTTTTCATTTTTTCTATTTTCATTTTCAATTTTTTGGGCATGTTTTTTAGGATTCATGAGCTAAATAAAATAATTTTGAAAAATCCCAACCATCTTGATATTTTTGAAACAATGTTTTATTTGAATGTTTGATGATTTAAATGATTTCTGAATGGATTCTGTTTCTTGTTTTTCTGATCTTTTCTTAGATTAATTTTGATTGATTATGAATTCATGTACACTAATATTTTCCAAATTGAAAATATTTAATAAACCTGAGAGGATTTTATGACTTTTGTCGTCTTTTTTATATATAAATTTTTCTTGATACTCTTGAGACATGTTGTGTGATCTTGAAAATTATTTTTTTTTCTCTTCTTAAAGTTCTTAGAGTTTATATAATGTGTTATGTATGATTAGGCACAACTTTGAAAGCCATTTTTATATTTAACTCTATTTTTTCTACCTTTTCTTCTGATATTTATTGTTCCCTAGTATACATGAAATACCTTATTGATCAGCCAAATTGAAATCCATTTATCACATCCCAACCAGATTTGAATGTTAAATGAATGATTTTTATTGATCTCCACCCTGGGGGAGGTACAAGATGAGTTATATTGTGTTATCTTGAAGAATATTCTTCACATAAAAAACGTGGTTTCATTTTTATTGCTACTTGGGTGGAATAAATTTCATGGTGGAAAGATGGATCGATGGAAGAAATTATTATTAAAAATATGGGATGGGTTTTTAACTATATTTTAAGATTAAAAGTTTCCTCTCTTTTCCTCAAAAAATATCATTTTGAAGATAAATCCATATCTAAAATCTCGCTAAAACGTTAATAAAAATTGAGGAAAATATAGATAAAAATTATCATTGATACAAAAATTACATGTGTGAACTTCCTAAATAAATAAATAGGTTGTTTGGTTAATAATTTTTGGGCTGATTGAGGAGCACAAAATTAATGATATACACTTTTTTCATACATTTACTTCACTTTAGAGCTTAACCCTCCTCATTCGGACTCAAATGTTTTTACATTTTAAACATACTAACCCTCAACCTCAAAAAAACCCATGAAAAATAACGCATGATTGAATCATTTTTGACATAATGAAGTAGATATCCTAGGAGGATATAAAACCTATATATATCATACATGTGTTTTAGAATGTGAAAAACTCCACGCACAAAATCCTTAAGTGAAGGGATAAATATTTTTTCTGGGGAGGTAGGTGCAACATGGATGTGAGGATTAAAATGATAGTTATTGAGTTTTTATTATTTTTTAGGATTTATGATATTTTTATCCATACAGGAGGTATGATTTTTTCTTTTATATTTTAATTGATTTGGGTTTACATTTATGATTTGGGAAGTTTTGTTTAAATAAGTTATAAGATGATTTATGAGGAGTAAATTATTTAGGTGTATTAGAATTCATTCAGAAATTATTTTAAATTATTTTAAAATTAATTTCAATGTTTTAAACCCAACAATGGGTTATTTTATGTTCAATTTTCAGTTTTAATATTTTTTGAAGCATTTTGAGACTAATTAAAAAAATGGGATATTTTGGATTTTATCAATTTTATTTTTATTTAATATTTCAATCATTACATATTATAAATTGATCCAAATTGAAAAAATATTATTCTTTATGTTTCTATACATGTTTGGGATCATTTTATTCCACTAGTCCGAAGGCTAATTCCACCATTTGAGGGTCCAAAATCAACAAACAATTCATGCCTCAAAAATTATGCATAGATCTGGAAAATTTTGTTAATAAGTCCATATCTTTTAAATAGATGAACAAATGGAGATTAATTCAAACTAAATTAAGAAGAAATATAATTTAAAAAACATTGATTATGTTATGGAGACATTATTCCTTCATTTATAACTCCATGAATATGTTTCAACTCGATGTATTAGAATATGAATAGTCATCTTGGGAAGAATAAATATTCTTATTAATATGGTTATATATCTCTCCACATGAGGCCAATGAATCTTAAAAAATTTGGGTCAACATAAAATATGTATATAAATAAATTTCAAGAAGATCATAATTCCAAAATTAGAAATTAAAGGGGTTTCCCATGTGAACACTTTTGGAGAATGATTTTGGAGCCAGAAAATTCACCTCTTTTTCATATGAAAGAGTTTTTATTCTTCATTTACAGTTTTTAGAAAATTAGGGTTATCCTTTATTGACCATTTTATTTATTTTATTATTTTATTTAATTTTCATTTAGTAGTTTAATTTCATGTTTTTTTATAAGTTTTCTTCTTTCTCTATTTTTGTATCTTCCCCCATTTTCTACATCACTATAAATTTATATGCTCAAGATCATGAGTAGTTAACCCAATAAAGTTCTTGGGGGAGTAATCTAGTGATGATCCCAAATATTTTTACTATCATGCTTAATGTTTCTAATGTTTTTGATTTATTTTAAGGGGTGTCTTAGTGGGAAAGGTACTTTTGTGTCTCCACTTACCACCTAAGGTTTAATTTTCATTTCATTGGTATTTTCCCACGATCAAGGTGGTGGATGTGTAGTCTCTAGGCGGCCATTGATAGTATCGTATAATAAAAACCATTTGAAGAGAAGGATGTTCACACATACGATAGATTTTGTTCATTATGAAAATTATAAACAAATAATAATACAATTATGGTTCAATATAGATAATCTCTTAGTGGAATCTCTTTTTTTATAACCTAATTTTATCTACAATAATTTTATTGGCATTGAATTTACATTTTTTTCATTAACATTTCTTAAATAGACATTTCTTTCCATTTTATTTCATAAAAAATATAAAAAAATTGAATTATAAATTTCAAGTGATTGGCTGTGAAATATTTTCAACAGAAATACCTAGGTCATCCCTTACGCTACACTTAGTTATAAAGATTTTTAAGAGTTCATATGATAATAATTCATCAAATTGGTGTCATTTCTGGGGATCCAAGTGGTATTCACTCACTATGTTAGTTTGCATTTCTTAAATAATTTACTTTTTTCATTAAAAAAACAAAAAAATCATAAATATAAAAACTATATCTTTGTTCCTGATGTCTTTCAACTTAAATTATTAGGAATGGACTCACCAATATCAGGTTCCTTAAAATTTATCCACTGATCTTAGGGCTCAATTTAATAGAATTAGTGGAAAAATTAAAAAACTAAAGAGATTAATAGAATGTATTTTTGAATTCATACAAGCATGTAAAGAGAATCCAAAGTCGAAACATGAACCTGAACCAGAACCGACACGAGTGGTGGAAATAATTTCCCTGATCATTTTTTATTTTAATGAACTAGAGGTGACTAAGAAAGAGATACTAAAAAAATTAATCACATCCTCCTAAACTTAGACATTCCTCAATGAGGTACATAATAAAAACATGAAATATTTTATACCTATGGGAGATTAAAATTTTTAGGAAGAATCTTGGAATATATTTGTTAAAGATAACCTACAACATGATATTCCCATATTTGATTATAAAAAATCAAAACAAATCTACATGTATCTTTCTTTGGAAGATGATGAAGAATCTGCGCCTACTGGGGTGGAGTATCCAATGGTCATAACATAAGAGATAAATCTCTAATCTGACATGCTTGAAATTTAATTTCTATAAATTAATTATTCATTTTTTAATAACATTCAAGTTTTATTATTTCTTAATATCCCTTTTCCTGGTGATTTTTTATGCATCAAAAATTGAGGACTTGGATGTTTAAAAATATTCTACCCACTTGGTGGTGATTATTAAGTATGAAAATACACAACTGGTGTTTATATAATAAGAATATTTTGTGGATATTGTGGTGGTGCGACTATCTCCTCTACATCAATTTACATACCATGTGAAGTAGGACACCACATAAGTTATGAGGAAACACCTCTATTATATTTTCCCTCTAACTCTGGACCATAATTTGTATCTTAATTATTTATTAGAGGTTTCAAATTCCATTATCTTATTTGGGGAACTCTACATTCAATGTTTACCCATGGACACTATGATAAGTCACATATGGTGGTTCATCACAAATAAACCACAAGCACATTCTAATTGTGGATAATACACTACAGCTTCTAGATTAGGGGTAGTGAAAACATAGCACATTCATGGGGTTCTAAACCATGAATTATCCCTTTTATATCCCATTTATAATTTCTTTTTCTTTATTTTTATTATATCCTTAAATTTCTCTCTTGTACTTTTAAAAGTGGTAGAAGCTATGAATTTAACTCAAATTTACCACTAAAAAATAAATCATGTTGTGTCTTTGATTTTAATTATTTTATTTATTTCCCAATTTAAATTATATGTTTAAAAATTTCTTGATCCTATTTGAGATAAAAAAAGGGTATTAAATAGAATACGTGTGAGGGTTTTTAATGGTTTTAGGGATTTTATGTGTGATTTCCATTCATTATTTTTCTTTTTTGTGCATTGTTCATGTTTTCTTTTTCATTATTTTGGGTGTATTTTTTTGTATTATTGATTTAAATAGAATAATTTTTAAAATCCAAACAGTCTTGGTATTTTTGTAACATTTTTTGATTTAATATTTTTATGATTTAAATGTTTTTTGAATATTTTTTTTTATGAGTTCTGATCTTTTCATTTGGTGAAGTTTGATTGACTGTGAAACTCGTGTGCACTAGTACTGTCCAAAATGAAAATCATGCACAACCCGAGAGGTTTCCAAGCCTTTTTTACATCTTATCTAAATTTTTATTTTTCATGTGAGTCTTGAAACAGGTTTTTTGATCCAGAACTTATAGTTTTCCTCTTTTTTAAATATTTTAGAGTTCATGTAATTTGTTAAGTACTGTTGAGGAACTACATTGAAATCCCTTTTTAAATTGAACTCTGATTTTAGCTTACCTTTTCATCCACCTTTTAATAATATCCTAGTATCCATGAAATACCTTTTTAAGAAGCCATTTTATTATCTATTAATCCCTTTAAAATCTTCTTTATAAGTTAAATGCATGATTATTATTGAACTCAAGTGTGGAGGAGGAAGAAGATGAGTTGTATTATGCTTTCCTGAATAATCTATTTGATCTAAAATGAAAATAAAATTTTTCAATATTTATTAATAAATTGGTCGAAGAAAAATTATGATTTAATTATGTATGGTTGTAAAAAATTATCATTAAAAATATTAAATGGGTGTTCATAAATATTTTAAGATCAAAATTTACCTCTTTTCCTAAAAAACTCGATTCTAAAGAGAAATCCATATTTCTATTCTGACAGAAACAATGCAAAAAATTTGGGAAGAGATGGAGGAAATTTACAATGGATATATAAATTAAAAGTGTAAAATTACCAAATAAATAAATATGTGTTTGGTTTTGACTCATATTCAAGATGAATGAGGATCCCTCCATTCTTGAGAAAAACTATTTTCATGAATTTGCATCACTTTAGTGATTAACCATCATCATTCTGCCTAAGATATTTTTACATTTTAAACCTACCAACCTTCATACATAGAAAAAACCTTGAAAAAGTACTCATGATTTATAGATTTATGAATTTGTTAACTGGTGATACTAAGAGGATTTCAAGCCTTTGATGATCATACATTTTTTTGAGAATGATAAAAACTCCACAGAAAATCCTTGAGTGAAGAGAGAAATTTTTTTTCCAGGGAGGTAGGTACGACATGCATGTGAGTATTAAAATAATATTGTATGTATTTTTATTATTTGTGATGATTTTGGTCATTTTTACCCAAACAAGTTTCATGATATTTTCTTTGATATGATAATTGAGTTTTATTTTCATTTCATCATTGGGATGTTTTTTTTGAACAATGTATAAGATGATTTTCTAGGAGTAAAATTTTTAAGTGTATGGGAATTTAGAGATAAAATATTTTCAATTATTTCAATTTAAATTTTAAATTTTTTTAATCCCACAAATGATTTTGTTTATGTTTAATTGTCATATTAAATTGTTTTTAAAGTATTTCGAGCTTAATTGAAAAAGATATATTTTTATTTTATCAATTTTATTTTTATTTTTTATTTCTGTCATATAATTTTCAACACTAATCCAAATTGAAAAATTATTATTATTCAGGTTTATATACACATTGGTATTTATTTGATTCTTTAGGCCCTAAGGCTGAATTCACCATTTGAGGGTTCCAAATTAGCTCACAATTTAGGCCTTGAAAACTGTTCAAATATATGAATAATTTCATTGAGGGGCCCATATATCTTAAATGGATAAATAAAAGAAGCTGATATTTAACCAGTATGAAGAGGAAATTTTGTTTACAGGCATTCATTAAGGTTTCATGTCATGATTCCTTAATTTACATGGTCACTAATTCATTGTAACTCAATGCATTGCATTAAGAACAGTCATCTTGGGCACAATAAATATCCATAGTAATTGGGATATATACCTCTCTACATATAGAAAATAAATCTAAAATTATGTGGCTATATAGAGTATAGATATGATAAAAACTTTTAAGAAAAGAAAAATTCCCAAATAATCCTTTAATATGGTATCCTACATGAAAACATTTGGAGGAATATTTTGGAGCCAAAAATTTCATCTATTTTTCTTAAAAACGTGTTTCTTCTTCATTTAAATTTTTTAGCAAAATCAGGGTATTATTTTTTACCATTTATTGTATTTTAGTATTGTATTTTAAATTCATTATTTAATGGAATTTCATGATTTAATTTAACTATTCTCCTTTCTATATTAGTATTTCTCTATTTTTTTTCTTCCCCAATTTTCATCTTCACTATGAATTCTTATGCTAATTATCATCAATAGATAAATCGAGAAAATTTATGGGGGTAAATCCAGTGTTGAAACCAATTATTTGAACTTTAATGCTTAATTTTTCTCATTTTCTTAGATTTAGTCTGAGTTGGATCTTAGCGGGATGGTGCCTTTGTATATCCACTTACCACCTGAGGTCTATCTTTTTCTTCTGTAAGATATTCCCCTGATCGAGTAGGTGGATGTGCATCCTCTCAGAGATCATTGATAGTACCATATATTTATAATAATTTTCATATTATTATGTTCACTAATGTTATGGATTTTATTCACTATTTAAATTCTAAACTAATAATAATACAATGAAGGTTCATTTTTTATAATCTCCCAGGAGGATTACCTTTCAATCTAACATTATTATATCTGCATTCATTATATTTTCATTGTGTTTGCGTATTTAATTTTTGTTTTTCATTCTCATTTCTCAAATATACATTTCTATTAATTTTATATCATAAATAATAAAATATAAAAAAAGTGTATTAGAAGTAGTAAGTGTTTGACCATGAAATCTATTCAAGAGAAAGACCTAGGTTAACCCATGTATTGCACTAATTTATAAATATTATTGAGAGTGTGTATGATAATGCTTCATCAAATTAGTACGACTTCCGAGGATCCATGTGGTCTTAACTCACTATTTTTATTCAAGTTTTGTAAATAATTTCCTCTTTTATTAAAAAACACCAAAAATCATAAATTTTTTAAAAAAAATTACCCTTGTTCATGATGTCTTTCAATTACAAATATTAGGCATAGACTAACTAATATCAACTGCAAGAAAATGTTTATAATGATCATGATACTCAATTTCAAATGATTGATGATGAAATTCAAAACACAGATTGCTAAATAAAATGTATTTTTGAAATCATACATGCATTTCAAGATAAAACTGAGCCATAACCTGAATTATAACCAGGATGAGTGGTGGAAGAAATTTTAGTGAACATTTTTATATTGAAGAACCGATGTGGGTGAAAAAGAGATACTAAAGGAATTAATCACATCTTCCTACACTAAATAATTTCTTGAGGAGTTCCGTGAATAAATCATACCATCTTATATACTTTTGGGAGATAAAAAAATTGGAATAATCCTTTGATATATTTATTGAAGACAATCAGGAACACAATCTTCACATCCTTGATGATGGAAAATAAAAAACACTTATCTTATCTCTCTCTATGGAAAATTATGAAAAAGATGATCCTACTGAGATATATTTTCCAATGGTCATTCTATAAGAGATTAATTTCTATGCTGACTTACATGAAGGGAAATATTTATAAATTAGTACATGTTTTAATCTCATTTAATCTGAATTGATTAACGACTTCCCGTTATAAAAAATATCTAATACAACACAAATGGAGTAGGCAACAGATGTTATGGAAGATGCCACCAATGTTATGGTGATTGTTAAAGAAGATACTACCGAAGTGGTGCTGATAAAAGAAGAATATTTTAAGGATCATGTGGTTGTGTGACTATCTTCTCTATATCAACTTTCATACCATATGGAGGAGGACACTATCGAAGTTAACAGGGAGAGCCTCTATTTTCATTTCCCTCCAAATCTAGACCTTAATTTAATTATTTATTATTTGTTTCGTGTTTGGAATTTTATTATCTTATTATAGGTTCTCTACATTCAATTTTTTCTCACTAACACTGGGAAAAGTCAAATTTGGTGGTTTATCTTATTGAAATTACATCCACCTTCGGATTGGGTATAATCCACTTTAATGGCCTAAATAGGGTTAGTAAAAACCTAGAACCCGCTTAGGGGTCTAAAGAAATAATTACCCCTTTCCATCTCCTTTATTCTTTATTTTTTTTATTTTTAATATATCTTTTCATTTTTTTCATAGTATTTTTAAAATTGGTAGCAGGTAAAATCATAACTCAACACTTCCAAAGAAAAATAAATAAGATTTTGAATTTTCTTTATTTTATTTATTATCCAATTTAAATTCTACATGTAATCTTTTATTAATACTATTTGAGATAAAAAAAGTGTTGTAAATTGAATAAGTGTGGGAAGGGAATTAAACCAATTTTTAGGAA
This sequence comes from Viscum album, assembly GCA_963277665.1. Taxonomy (NCBI): domain Eukaryota; kingdom Viridiplantae; phylum Streptophyta; class Magnoliopsida; order Santalales; family Viscaceae; genus Viscum; species Viscum album. The sequence goes on from OY728165.1 coordinate 627,315,087, forward strand.
ATTTTTTTGTGATTTACCATTATTTTTATTTTCTTTTTTATAAATTTTTCATGTTTTCATTTTAATTTTTTGTGTATCTTTTTTAGGATTCTTGGCTAAATAGAATAATTTAGAAAATATAAACCATATTCTTATTTTCATCATAAATATTTATTTGAATGTTTTTGGATTTAAATTATTTCTGAATAGATTTTATTTCTTGATTTTGATCATTTCATTTTATGAAGTTTGATTAATTGTGAAACTCATGTGCACTAGTACTATCTATATTGAAAATCATTCCCACCCTAAGAGGTTTATATGACTTTTTAATATCTTTGTTAAATTTATATTATTCTTAAGAGTATTGATAAATGTTGTTTTATCCATAACTTTTTGCTTTTCTCTTTTTCAAAGCTGTTAGAGTTCGTAAAATGTGTTAAGTATAATTGAGGAACCACATTGAAATCTATTGTTACATTGATCTCTAATTTTTCCCAATCTTTTCATATAACCTTTATTAATCCCATAGTGGCCACACAATAACTTGTTAAGGAAACACATTTGAATCCATTTATCCCATTCTAACCTGATCTAGAAGATAAATGCATGATTATCGTTGAACTCAAGTATGGGGGGAGGGAGAAAATGAGTGGCATTGTGCTTTCCTGAAGATTCTTTTTAAGGTAAAATGATTTCATATTTATTGATTCTTTGGTTAAATAAATTTATTAATGGAAAGATGAATGGTTGGACCAAATTATCATTTCAAATTTGGGTAGGGTGTTTTTCAATATTTGAATATCAAACATTTCCTCACCTCTCCTAAAAACATTATTCTGGAGGGGAATCCAAATATTAATTGATGAAAAAAAATACTACAAATAGGGGAAATGAGGGGTGAAATTTATCATTAATACTAAAATTTCATGTTTAAAATTCCAATATAAATCATGAGGCTTTTGTGGTGAATCATTTGTTATGTTTATTGAGGAGTACACCATTCTTGATAAAAATGGATTTCAAGCATTTATTTTAATTTTGAGCTTTACCCTCTTCATTCTGCCTCAGATGTTTTTAGATTTTAAACATTACAACCCATGTCCTCAGAAAAATCCATGAGAAATACCTCATTATTGACACATTTTTTACTTTTTTATGTTGAGATACTAGGATTATTTAAAGCCTATGCAGATCATTCATGATTATGAGAATGGGAAAAACTCCACACACACAAATCCATGAGTGAAAATAGAAGTGTTTTTTTTTCTGAGGATGTAGGTATGACATGCATGTGTCGATTAACATGATATTTATTGGATATTTATGATTTTTGAGGATTTTGGAAATTTTTATCTATATAGTGGGTATGATAATTTCCTTTATAGGATAATTGATTGGTGTTTCCATTTATGATTTGTAATATTTGTTTTGAATAATGAATAAGATGATTTCCTATGAGTGTAATGTTTGTGTGTGGAGGAATTGATATAGAAAATATTTTCAATTTTTTAATATCAAAAATGTGTTATTTTAAGATAAATTTTCCCATTTTATTGTTTTTAATATTATTTGAGCTTAATTACAAAAATTCCATATTTTGGATTTTATCTTTTTTATTTGTATTATTTGTTTCAAAGATAAATTTTTTGATACTAATATAAAATGAACAATTATTCTTATGTAGGTATTTATAAATTTTGGGCTTAATTTTATTCTTCAGGACCCAAGGCTGAATCCACCATTTGAGGGCCCAACATTAGATCATAATTCAGACCTCAAAAACAATACACATATCTAAAAAATTTAATTTATTGGCCCTTATCTCTTAAATGGATGAACCAATTTTGATGAAATTAAACCTTTAGTAAGAGTACATAATGTGTAAAAACATTAATTTTCTATTCAATGAGTGTTTTCTTCATTTAAAAGTCCATAAAGTCATTAGAACTCTGTGTATTGGAATTTGAATAGTCTTCTTGGGCAGAATAAATATCTGGAGTAATAAGGATATATAGCTCTCCAAACATAGAAAATGATGTAAAAATTTTGTGGGACTACTAATTAGAGATATAATAACAAAATTTAAGAATAACACATCTTTTTAATGTACCATTAATGTGGTGTCCCATGAAAAAAACAGTTGGATAATAATTTTGGAGCAAAAAATTTCACCTCTTTTTCCAATAAAGGGTGTTTTTTCTTCATTTGATGTTTTTGGAAACATAGGGGTATCATTTACTGGCCATTTTCTATTTTATAGTATTTTATTTTATTTTAAATATAAAATTTAATTTCATATTTTAATTTATGTTTTCTCATTTCTCTCTTATTCCATCTCCCTTTTGTTTTATTCCCCTATTTTCATCATCATTATGAACTTTTGTACTCATGATCAGGAGTATATAACCTGAGGAAATTCATGGGGGAGTAATTCATTGATAAACCCAAGTCTTTTAAATAAATGATTACTATTTATTATTTAATTGTATTTAGGGATTAGGTGATCTTAGGGTTCAAGGTTTCTTTGTGTCTCCACTTTCAACCTGAGGATTAGCTTTCACTTTTGTAATATTTTCCCTCAATCGAGGAGGTGGATTTAAAGTCTCTAATTGATCATTTAGAGTAACATATTTTAAAAACCATGGGAATGGGATCATTTTTACACATACAATAGAGTGTGTTCCTTAATTAAATTCTAATCTAATATTACGATAATGACGGTTCAATAGGGGTAATCTCCCAAGAGGATCTACTTTCTCTCTAACATCATTCTATATTAATTAGTTCTTTTTGTATTCCATTTAAACATTTCATTTTTTTTAATTATAATTTATAAAATCTATATTTCTGTTCATTTTATTTCATAAATGAAAAATTATTAAAAAGTGAATTAGAAGTAGTAATTGATTGACCATGAAATCTCCTCAAGAGAACAACCTTGGTCTGCACATGTGATGTACCTAGATATAAATATTTTTGAGAGAATGTATGAAAACATTTCATCAAGTATATATGTCAATTTGAAATAGGATGACTGTGAATAACAATATTAAGCAGTATAACTAACCTCATCACCTAACTCCACTTGATCAATTATGCATTTAGGGATTGATTCACATGAGGATGTTGAAGATTAAGTAGAGAGGGAGTCTTCACAAAAAGTACATGTGGATAATTTATGGTATAAATGTCCTACAAAATATTTTATACACTTTATTTCATGATTTTCTACATAATGATTAATATTTTAGTGTTCCTCACTCAAATTGACACCCGAACAGTGCTATCGGGCCGAGTAACACTAGCTTTAGTTGCACCTCCCAGAATATCAAAGGTTGCTGACTAGCAGTGAGGGTGTAAGATGGTATGGTGGGGAGGCTATACCCTCCAGGTATTGATAATAATACTCATCTAATTAAATAATATATTATGAATTAAAAAAGATAAGACTAAACATAGTCAAACCAGACCAACAAAGTGGTATCATAGATAATATCATATAAATAGTGAAAGTAATATAAATAGAAGCTGCAGAAAGTAAATAAACAATCCAGAATTCAATAAACAAAACTTGTAGCAACTAAATTGAAAATAATGCATCCATAAAAGGTCATATAGATCAAGTACAAAAAGTTTACCCATGGTTAACCACTATAGCTACATACAATATTCAAAACAATATACTAACACAAAAGATATCTAAATGAAAGAGAAACTCTCACTAGAAACGACCTCAAAGTCATGTGCCAAAGTACACTCAAGGAGATACTAAGGTCCATCTCATGTTGTTGATCCTGTACCTGAATGTAAATTCATTGTCTACATGCATCCTGAAGGACCTGTGCAGGGTGTGATATGAATCTCAGTAGACTACCACCCAATGGTGAGCACCAAGAATATGTGTTTAATCTGGTGTGATATAATAAATAAAAAATCATCTCAATGAATTTGAAATGAAACAAACCACTTCCCTAATGCTAAATATCCACTAAAAAGTTTCACCTACTTTAGAAAATTCCAGAATCTCAAAAGTGAAGAGGTTCCTCAGCCCATAGCCCAAGGCACCCCCGATGTCATATCCCTGGTGAACCCTCAGGTTCCACATTCATCAAGTACCATGGAACCTATTACTTCCTCACTCCTCATGTCCCAACAAGTATCGAAATCCTGAAGAAATTCTCAAATAATAAAATATAGTTCCTTGGATGACTAGTTGAAAGAACACATCAACTCATATCCCAAAAGCCAATGTTAACGGGATACATGTCCAAAAATAATACCCAACGCCATGGACTAAATCACGATAAGCCTCAGTCCCAAATTGACTGCCTCATCACTTTCAACATAAGTATTTTCACCTACCACATGGAATGTTATGACAATCAAGCCAAACAATCATAAGCCACACTATTGGGGGCCTCTACCCACTTTTATAGTCAAACCCAACTCATCAATAGAGTCAACCTGTGTGCACACAACTCAATTTGATGATTTTTCCATCACGGGTGAGCGTCAATAAACAATGAAGTCCCTGTGACACATCAAATGGAACCTAGTTCCTCTGAGATCATGTCTCTCAAATCTCATGGTCGTGCAATCTAGTATGGTGGTCTATGCCAAACCACATGTCCTCTTTTCCTCAATAACGTCCTCATATCCCAATCCTATGGTCAAACCACTCATTCAATCTGAGCCAAGCCCAACCAGCAATCAACATCACCCAATCCTGATGTCCAGTCCACCTCAACATTGGGTCGATCCCATCATAACACCATAGGTATTAGGAATTTATCACATAATATTATATATTACAATTCACATTAAATAAGAAATAAAATCAATGAAATTGAATTTCACAAATTAATTCCAATCTAAATAGATAATTCAATTTTATATGATTGAATTTCATAGTCAATATAAACATAAACATTCCACAAGGTGGTCTTCAATGCCCTATAGTCAAAAGAATAAATCACTTAATTTAAAAAAATCAATTACAATAAACCTAACAACCACTTATAAATCACCCAAGGAGTTATGGCCTCTATCCTAGCCTCACTCAAATAAAAAATGTGAGGAAAATACCAAAGCCATCTCATAATTTGTATGATTAATTTAATATGAAGTAGTGGGGGTCTCACTCTATTTCCTAATTCGGAAATAAAAGTCAGTTCCCCAAAATGTCCAGAAAACAAAAATCAATGTATGAACTAACTACCTTGGACCTGTAGATGTAGGAATTTCTAATTTCAATCTATAATTCAAAACTGATTGGAATATATCTGAGTTTTCATCAAGCACCATGAAAATAGGGAGAAACTGCTCAAAATGATTTTTCACTTCATGAGGTGAAACAAAAGTGAAGAGATTTATAGGTTAGTTTAGCCTTATTGAGATGATTCTAACACACCAGATAGATCGATGAATAGATATATAACGAAGGATATGGGTTCAAAAGATGAGGATAAAAGTGGAGGGAGACCTCCTACTGTGCGTGCAGGCAAAGAAGAATAAATGGGAATTAATAAGGAAAAAATAAAATAAGGGATAACATTTAATGTTTCCTCATTTACTAGGCTACAATATTTAACCACATAGTTTTTCAAAGTATGTGGCAATCTTGTGAGCTATAGAGAATAGGTATGTCCAAAGTGTAAGTACATTTGTAGTTTACCACATGGTTTTCACTTATCATGGAAAAACTGTGTGGTATCTCTCTAAAAAATCTGTAGATGAGCTCCCACAGTTGTGATCCTCACAAGCATGGTTTACTAAAAATTTGTTGCCGTTCAAAACTGAGTCTCACTATTACATGGAATGGACCACATGGTTTACCTTAAACTGTGCGCCATAACCTACTATTCCAAAAAAGGTCATTCAGCCTCTAATGCTCTAAAAACCATTTCCAAACATCCAAGGATTCAGAAAAATATTGATACTCATGTAAAAACATGATATAAATATGATGAAACTCTCATATATTGATTCTTGATCATCCGTTTAGGAAATTTCATAGCCACAATTTTAAAAATTGAAAAAGGGATTTGTTTTCGACCCATTCTAAAAACACAAGACCTTAAAATCTCCTCACCTTAACAGTGATCTTTACCATGATATAAAATGATATACATAGATGGTACTAAACATACCAATCTCTTATGAAATTAACTTGGACTACCCTGATATCTAGGGTATAGTTAAATTCACCTCAAAGGGACTCCCAAGCATCAGAATTTCAAAAACCCATCACGTCCGACCAAAAATAAGAAATCACACAATTGCCCAACAACCAATTATCGGACCCATTGTCCTACTGTGATTCATCATCACTCCTGCACCTCACTAGGTGCTCTGGTTCCATATCAGATACCCAATCACCTCCCACACCACATCAGTTCATAACTCAAACCCATTTCAAAAATTAAACTATGAGGTCCTACATCTCAACAGATTCTTAAATCAATCACGGTGCCTTTTACAACAATCATGTACCACAACCATCAGTTCCCTTATAAATTTCACATAAAATAAGTCTCTCATCCTTGATTCCATGAATCTAAAAATCGTCATAAAACATTCATCAATCGATGATCGCGATGCCCAGCACCCCAAAATCCTACACCCACGGTGATCAAGCGAAAAACCTACTTCCTTGCATCTCATATATAGATATAACATATATCTGGTGTGATGAAAACCTACTGACTGGTGTTTGGTCAGTCCATTTATATACCCCATTAACCTCATGCACAAAAATAGACATGCCTAAAAAGATATTCCAAAAAAACAAATCAAAATAAGGCTCGAGTCATACCACTGATTGTTATTGTCTCACAAGCCTAATCAACCCCTGGAAGCTCCATAGTGTGCACCGAGCCTGAAGCACGAGTTCCTAAAGCCTGACCAAACTACGGTGCTAATCTAGCCACCGACCACTAACCCCACTAAGGGGTCCCAGTATCTCTACCACTACCTCTACATGTAGATGAACCTCAGCTTCCCTAACCTGGTACCGATCTTAAACAGACCCCAGATGCCTAAGTATGCCATGGTCCCTGATTTCTAGTTGTCTAAGAAGGATTCATGTAGAACCTCTTGAGGTTCCCAACCTGTCCACATGCATGACACTTCTTTAGTGGCCAATCACATTGAGTCCATATAAGTCATGGTTTCCCACAGTAAAAGAAAACATTATAAGAAACAATGTGTGTTGGTATAGATGAGTCATTGAACTGTACCCACAACTCAAACTATTCCCTACCATGCTTATTTTCATCTGAAGCGTTGACATAGATATCACATAAAACTACTGCCCGACTTGAGTATGACCTATCTGTCAGATTTATCTCAACTATGAGTGTCTGGTTCGCTGCCTCAGAGTATGAGGCCAGTATAATTATATTTAATTGCACATGAATGGTGTGTCATAAACCATACTTGAAGTTCCTCACCCTAGAGGTGTCATTGGGCACTATGTCGAGTGAAAAATGAGACAATTAATTGAATTCCATTGCATATCCTATGATGGACATGTCCCCCTACTGAAGGCTTAATAACTATGGGCCCCTTTCATCCCTCAGTATCTCTAGGAAAAACTGATTGATGAATCTGACCTTGAAATCCTTCCAGGAAAAAACCTCATATTTTCCAGCCTACACATGCACATCCCTCGAATGCCTAGATAACCTTATGATCATGTACTTCACCATATTGACCCTCCACCATGGAAGTGTCTCAAGATTCTAAAAGATTATATTCATGCTCTCAATCTAGTTCTCAGCAACCAATGGACCAACCTCACCATAAAAAGGGCGTGGGTGTTGTGAATGAAACTACTCTGTCAGATACATCAACAATGGACCTACTCCTTGAGTAGCCCTGTCAATACCCTAGATAGCCCATACGAGTCTCAACTGAAGCTTCTTATCAAGCCATGGCCTAAAATTAGTGAAATCTGGTGGCTGACCCACCTTCACTAGTACCTTCTCCCAAGCCTGAGCTTGTTCCCGAGTCTACACCTTCCCTTTCTGACCGGCAGGAGTATGAATCTTCTCATGATCCAACGGTACCCTATCATCACCCTCCTGATTCTCCATATGAGTTATCTAGGAGGAACCCATTGAATACCACTAATTATTATACAACCCATATATATATATATATATATTATAGATATATTTATAATTCATGTAGGGAAAGTAGTAAAAGGTAGTGCATCCTCACTACTCTTACTCTCCCCCACCGCAACCATACACAATGGAATCCTGACCTCATCGCCCCCTTACCCACCCTCAACAAAGCCATGTATCAATAGTACCATGTTTCACACCTTTCCTGAAAACCCATGTTTCCTCAAACTGACAACTGAGTTTACCAATCCTGATGATCAAAATCACCTCAACCATCATACTTTCCTTCTCATATAAGACCCAAGCCCATTTCAAATCACATCCCATTATATATATACATAAACGCATTTCATATCACATTTCTTATATACATGAAATCCTATAATTTAATTTCACATTTTCTCATGGAATTTGAAATTAGTAACACGGTATAAACACTTTACAAAGCATACCTGCAATTATAAAATTGAAATACCCTTAAATGTGCCTATAAAAAACCATCATGAAAACAATCACACATTACCTCACCATGCCAAGGTATAATATTTCCTTTACCTCACAAGATTAATGGTCACATATCAAATCCATAAACATCACATCTTAATGTAATCCACTAAGGTGAAAATCATATAAATTACAATCTTGGAAAAATATAACGGAATTTACCACCCCAAAAAACTGAGTTTGTTCCAAATAAAATGGGATTCAAGCACCAAATCATCATCTCTAAATCGAGTACAAACATCACAAATCTGCATTCTACTATATCCCAAATAATAAACCAACAGAACAGATAATGTAAGTCGTGATCTCATTGGAATCTGGTTAAAATATTAAATTAAATCCTAGTAAAAAAACTCCTATGATGCCACTTTTAGAATACTCAACCAGAATATCCACCCAAATAGTGTGATTGGATAGGTTTCCACTAGCCTTAGGCTCACCTCCCCGAATGACAAAGGATTCCAACTAGCAGTGATGGTGTAACTATATATAGTGGGGAGGATATACCCTCTGAGGATAAATAATAATACGGGATCCAGTATATAATATATCTTTCATGGGAAAGATAAGACTTATCATACTCAAACCAGACACAAAAAAGTGGTATCACAAACAATATCAAATAAATAGTGGGTGTAATATAAATAGAAGTAGTGGAAAGTAAATAAACAAGCCAGTATGTCATATCGACCACTTGTAGCAACCAAATAGAACAACATGCATCCATAACAGGTCATACAGATGAAGTACAAAAAGGAAACCCATGGATAACCACTACTGCTACATAAAATATACTTAAAACATGCTGAAACTGAAATAAATCTAAAAAGCAGGATACTCATACTAGGAACAACATATATATCCCATGCCAAACTCCATGAAAAGAGCTAATAAGTTCAATCACCAGTGGATGATACTTTACTTGAATGTAAATTCATAAAGACTACATGCCTCCTGAATGAACCTTTCAGGGTGTGATATTAATCTCTATAGGATACCACCCAATGTTGCATACCAAGAATATGTGTTTTATTTGGAATGTTATATTAAATAAACAATGCAACCCAATGCATTTATAATGAAATAGACAAATAATTTGGTTCTCAACAGCCACCAAGAAGTGTCACATACTTCATACAATGTGAAAATCTCAAAAGTGAAGAGCTTATTTGTCCCATAGCCAAAGGCACCCCTGATTTTATATCTCAGGTGAACCCCCAAGTCCCACCTCTATCATTTAACCCATCACCTTGTGCCTCCTTGCACCTCATGTCTCGAAAAGTACCAATATCCAGAAGGTATGACCAAGCAGTAAAATCTTGTCCCTCAGACCCCTACTTGAAAGAACATATCAGATCAATGATCCCCAACTAGAGGCATAGTGATACTTTTCCTCAAATAACATCTAGGTCCATGGCCTCAATCGCAGCGAGATGCATCCCCTAACTAATAGCCTCATCACTATAAACTAAGGTATACGCTCCTACCATGTGAATTTATATGGAAAGAACTCCCTAAAAAACCTAATCTACACTACCAGGGGCCTCTACCCACTCGAGTTGTCAAAAACACCTCATCAATAGAGTCAACATGTGTAAACATGAATCAATTCAGTGGTTTGGCAATAACGGGTGAGTGAAAATCAACAATAAATTCCCTAAGTCGTGTCAATTAGCACCTTATTCCCCTATAACCGTGTCACTCTAATATAATGGATATGCCATCCAATATCACGTTTCATTACCATCCTAATGGCCTATCTTCATCAAAAAAATTTCCTTGATGCCTAATCTTGTTCTCAAGACATTCAGAAAACAAGGACAAGCCCAACTAGTGATCAATATCACTCAATTGTGATGAACAAGACACCATAACATTAGTCTAATCCCATCATGACCCCTTGGGTCTCAGTAGTTTATCACAAGAAATTTTGTAATTCAATTCACTTATAATAATCAATAAATTCAATGAAATTAAATTTCACATCTCATTTCCAATCTAAATAGACAATTCAGTTTTATCTGATTGAATTGCACCATTAATATAAACATAACCATTCATTAATGAGGTCTTGAATTCCCCATGCATGAAAGAAGAAATAAATTCATTTGAAACAAACCTATTAATATGAATTTAACACCCCAGTCCAAACCACCCAATTAGTGACGACATCTAATCCAGACTCACTCACATACAGAAGGTAAAGTAATTCCCTATGGCACTCCATAAGAAGTATGGTCAACATAATAAGAAGCAGTGGGGGTCCCGTTGAATTTACTAAATGGGTTCTAAAATCCACACCCCCAAAATGATCATAAAAACAAAAATCATGGTATTCACCTCCTACAAAGGAATCGTAGATGTAGGTACATCCGATATCAAGCTTCAATTTCAAGCTAGTTGGCATAGATCTGAGTTACCGTCAAGCACTCTGAAAGTATAGTGAAAAGGTTCAAATGGATTTAGTGCTCTGTAAGATGAAAATAAATTTGAATATAGGAATATGTGATTTTAGCCTTACTGAGTTGATTCCAATGCACCTTATGGATTGATGAATAGATCTCTAATGTTGGAGATGGATCCAAAATAAGATGAGGAGGAAAGTGGAGGGAGGCCCCCTGCTGTGTGTGCGACCATGGATGAAGGAAGTGGAAAGAAGAAGGATAAAGGAATTAAGAGGAAATGGAATTTTGACTTATTTATTGGGTTCCATAGGTTACCCACCCTGTTTTAAAAATTGTGTGGTAACCATGTGAGCAATAGTACATAGGTACTTCCTATGTGTAACTACCCATATGGTCTTCTATATGGTTTTCACTTACCATGTGTAAACCACGTAGTAACTCTCTATAACTTCTATAGAGGATATTACATGGTCATACAATACACTCACACATTTTAGCAAAATAATGTGGTACTTCAAAACTGGGCTACATTGTTACCTGGAAGGGGGTGCATGGATTGCCCAAAACCATGCACGTTGACCTGCTATTCCAAATATAGGTTATTTAGCCTCTGATTCTCTCAAAACCTTTTCTAGAAACCCGAGGCTTTGTCCAATCCTTGAAACTCATGTAAAAACATGATATAAATCTGATTGAACTCTCAAAATTGAGTTCTTATCATCAGTTTAGAAAATGGAATATACACTATTTCAAAATTTAAAATGGGGGTGGTTTTTGACCCATTATCAAAACCAAATATGTTATCAATATAATAAAATCCAATAATATCAATCATCTAGTTAATTTAAGAAATTATATATGTTGAATAAAAATAGTTAATATTGATATATCAACATTATTTAAAAATTATAAAACATGATATTATATTACATAATTCTTCCAATAATGCATGGGATAACTAGGGGACATACATAAGAAATTTGTACGGTACGAACCCCAAAAAACTAAAGCATAGCATGTTAAAGTAATATATTTGATTCAAGATTCATATAAAGGTGATGTAAAATGGGTGAGAATCATAAAAATGAAAATCTATGCATGATATGAGATGATATCATCAAGGTAATAAATGAATGTTGAAACCACATAAAACATGGCATTATAAGCATAAGTCAAGGATAACCACAAAGGAATCATAACATATTTTTCTTAGGATAACCTCATTTTCCCAATACATGGTATACCATGAGATGAAAAAATACCCAATTCATTAAATGGAAGTATTAATCTAGACCCACTAGTTATATTCATTTCATATACAAGTAGTTATTTTCCACATTGATCATAGAACAAAATGATTTACTTCACCACTTTGATTCCAAATACTATTAAATTTTTAGAAAATACATTGATTTATCAAATAATTTCATGATATATATATCTAGTTGAATACCATTGAGTGGAATTAAGGATGGGTAATCAATACCCAAATGTTTTTCATGGAGAATCAAGGGATAATTTAGAATGCATAATAGGTTTACATAAAGAATTATGAAGGGATTTAATGATATTGAAAGGTGCTCTCTAATTACATATACATTATATAAATAGTAAAATGAATATTTAATAACATATTAAAAAATGTATTATTGGAAATCAAATGTGACAATAAAAATAGTGTGCTCGAATAAAGGGGAGCATGGCAAAATCCCCATACATTGGCATAATAATTGCTTAGTTAAAAGTTATTATGAGAGGGTATAAATTATATTACATTAATTGAAAAAATAATATTATTAAATTCATATTTATAATGAAATAAATACATAATCAATTGATATTAAAATGGATAAATAAAAATAATGTTCTTGAATGGAAAAATAAAGACATAGATCACTTACCATGAGAGATTTCTTCTAAAAGATTGGGAGGACCTTCATAAGATTATCAGATCACCTTTGAAGGGATTTAAATTGGAATAGGTAGATGATCATAATTATCAATGGGATTTGAGTGAGGATGATTTCAAATAATTCTGCTTAATAATAGTGAATGATTGGGGAATTCATTATTAATTTCTAAACATTGGTCTAATAAACTATATAATAAAATAATCATAAACATAGACCTTCCCATGGTTTATGATAAATATATTTGCTATCCAATATTTTATAAATTTATAAAATTAACTCCTTAAAATAATACCAATGTTTATTTGGAATCAATTCATGTTCATAAATAATTTATTTTAAAACCTCAAAATAAAATAATTGTTTTTTGGAAGATTTCTTAAATGTTTCCTAATTTAATCAATTCAATTCAAAGATACGTTATTTTATATGATAAATCTTTTTTTTATAATGTATACTCATTTCATATTTATTATTTCACTTTTAGGATATTATGATATCATAATAAATACTTCATATTTTAACAGCATTTAATTATTTCCATAAGATTCGATTGTCTTTCAAATTTTTGAAAAATTAACTATTGTGTAATTTCAACATGATAATTTCAAGAAATAATATTTATTATGTCAAAATAATTACCAAAATATGTGAATTTACTCTTATTAATCAAAATCATATTTTATTGAAAAATAATGGATTTTATGATAATAATTGTTTTTTGACCTTATAAATATTATATTGGACTTTATAAAATTATATTATCATTTTCATAAAATTAAATATTAATTAATAATAATATTTTATGAAAATAAAATTTATTTCAAAATTTTGGGATTTATTAAAAATAATATTTTAATTAAAACCATATATTTTCCACCAATACAATTTCAGTTTCTTCATATCAGAATCTAGTTTTTAATAAGACAATAAACAATTTTATATACAAATTAATTATTAAAAGGGACATATAGTATCATTATTTTTTTCAAAATGTAAACATAAAAATTTATATAACTATTTCTAGATACATAACCTCTTATTCCACCATATTACACTCTAAGGGTAAGGTGTTTGATAATGGTTCTTAATCAGGGTGTTTTGGTGAACATGGCATGGGCTATGATCTTGATAAAAATAAAGTTATTCCATAAATGGTTTCATTAATTATTTAGTTATTTTATTCATGGTATTGGTTATGTAAAAATCCTAGTGATTATATCTCCCTTTAAATCTCTAGTAAATTGGAACCATCAGGTATGATCCAATGGGTCATGGCCATTGCCTTTTCTATCTGTGTCAATTATATTGTATCATAACTCTTAATATATATTAATAATGATGATTATTTTACACTAGAAATATTATAAATGGTTATTATTCTTAAAATTCTTTCAAATATTATAGGTTATGTTTTATAATGGTCTGAACTGCATGTCTTTTCTATATGGTATTTATTCATTCAAAATTTAATTTCATTAATAAATGTCCATGACATTACATAATTCTATAATTTTATTTTTTTTATTTGATATTATTCTTTTAGATGGATAATTATTCTATAATATGTTTTTTCCTAAATCATTCAAAACATGTCACATCGATTATATCAGTTTGATTTTTATTTTTGTGTACAGTGGGATTTTTTCTTTTTCATCTTCAATTTGTTCTATATCATGGTCAATAATTCAATCATATATTCCTTATTTCACTAATCATCATTATCATTGTATTTTAAATAATTATTATTGTTGGATTCTTTGGCTTCAAAATATTCATTTTAGGACGAATACATTATAGTAATTGTTTATGTCAAATGCGATCTGGGTAGCTCTTCAGGCGGTATGTTTTTCATAACTTTCACTTCTTCAATAGATTCTGTCTTTGATTCCAAATAAAATGGTATTCCCTATATAATAATCATTACTAATTTTTATATAGATATAGAATAATTGAGATACATCTTAACATTGTATATATTAACATAGTGTGTAAATATATAAAAAATTAACAGATTTTGATGCATATAAAAAAATAAATGTACTTTATAAACATATCTAATTTTGTATCATAAACAATATTTGTGCATTATTTAGTTACTTATAATTGTTTCCATATTTCATGAACTATTTTTAAAGTAAAAATAAGATTAAATTAATTCTGTTCTATACCAGAATATAGGGTGTTCATAGCTTTTGATTCTCATTCCAAATCAGCAATATCATCTTGCAACCATTTTTCCCTTTTCCACTAGTATGAATATAGTCAACTATAATCAATGTCTATATTAGATATCAAATTATTATAAGAAATTTTAACTTATATTTATTAAAAAAACTATACTTAGAACCTTAAAAATATAGGGAATGACCAAAAGATTTATCTTCAAAGACCCCAATGGGTTTTAAAAAAGATTTCATTCAAATAGTGTGTCTTGAAAATGTGGAAAATATATTTTGAAAAAAAATTGTTGAATATATTAAGAAAAAAATATTGAAGTTTGTTTCATGGGTCTAAATGATTAAAATTTTATTACATGAATATTCGATGTATTGAATATTAATTAAATAACTTATTACCTATTGTTCATGTTCTTCATGGATTTAATGTTTTAATTTTCTAGAGTATTTGTGGCATTGATAGGGTCATAGAAGCTCCCTGCAATGATGATAGCCTTGATGTTCTATAAAAATATTCATAATATTGTTTTTAGTTTTATAAGTAACTATGAAGGGACACATTGTATTTAGATTGTTGTGTGTGAGTACTCATAAGATGATGATATTTATTCTCATAAATTTTTCACTTGGTAATCTCCATGATGAGAGATTATGAGAACCCGATTGAAAATAGTACTACTGAATGTTTTGGTGTTATATCATGTTCTTATATGTGAGTGTGTGAAATGGTCCATATACAATTATAATATCATTAATTCATGTCATGAATTTTGTGGTTATATTTACTGATGAAAATTTTCAGGCAATGATTTGGACAGAAGTACAGTACATTGGTTTCATCACAAATCAAATGTCATTAATGTATAATTAAAGAATAATTTGTCTGTTTCGTCTATATATTAGTTGATATCTCATCCATTTTATTAGAATATAACCATCTTCATAAATTCCTTGGCTATAGTGCAATGACAAGTTTTTGTCAGATGGCAATAAAATATGTATCTGTCATATAGGTTGGTGAAACTGATGTGAAACCTTCTTGATGAGATATAGTGACAAATATATTATATTACACAGTGAGTATTTGTATTCTATTGTCATCATTATTATATTAATTACTTTCTATTGGGTTCCAAGACCCATTTATAGATATTAATATTTGACTTTTGGAAATCATTGCAAATTCCAATATGAAATAATCTAAGAGGGTCATGCACTATGTGTGTCTCTGGATCTCGATTAATTTCTGTTTGAGATTAGTTTATGGAATAAATATTATTCTCATGTTTGTGGAATAATTTTATTCATGTTAAATTGATTTTATAAATTAAATAATTATTCAATTTCTAGTAAGTGAATAAAAATGTATTTATATATTTTATTTAATATTTATTAAATATTAATTTTTTAATATGATAATTAAATATTTATATATGAATAAAAAAATTATTCATTATGTTAAATAAATTAAAGAGGAGTTTTAACGATCCAAGACAGAGTCTGGTGAAAAATATTAATTAAAAATCTGGTTAAATAATATTTTTTATTGCACTAGTTAGTGCACACCATGAAATAATAATATTATCATTATTATTTTGACTCATGGGGTTTATTAAATGAAGTAAATATAATTTAATGGTTGAAATTAATTTATTTAATATTTTAACCTAAATCAAACATCAATAAATAAATGTTTATGTATACTATGTAGAACATCCAAAAATTGATGATAGAGAATTTTTGTGCACAAAGAATTCTCTCTCACCACCTCCTCTCTCCCTCTCAAGAATGAGAAGTGCAAGAGATATTTCCTCAAATCTAATCAACGATTGATCCAAAAAAAATCAAATACATTCAACTCACTACTCTAGGACCCAAATATTGAGTGTTGTTGTTCAGAGATGATAGGAGAAAGTGTGGATCGCTGCTAGAGGGGTTTTATCATTAGATCATCACAACACAACAAAGGAACTTTGAAAGGGTCTTTTGGAATGATCAGCATTCATTAATGAAGAGAGTTCCTAATATGAGGTATTTATTTCTTGAAATATTAAAAAAATTAATTTTAAATTTAATGTGCATGATCCTTTCACTTGGTTTTAGTGAACCATTACTAAGTGAAATTTTAATATATCACCCATCACCACCTTCTTTTGATGCACCTGAAACCAAAAAGTTGTATCAAAGGGGTCACATTAAATTTATAATTATTTAATTTATTGTAGATCTACGAAAAATTGAGGTTATAGTTTCATTTCCTAAAATTCATTCTGTAATATGATTTGAATGAAAATGTTATTGATATATTAATCATGTTTATTCGGTGTTTTGTTTTCATACATGTTTAAGAAAAAATGATGATCGACCAGAGATGTCATCGGGAAGTGCCAAAGCTTTGGCCAGTAAAACTACATTACACATCATTTAGTTAGAGCACACACCATGTGCCCGTACGAATTGTACATCGATGCCTCGAGTAATCAATTACACATTCTACATTTACTATACACCCCATATTTGTTGGGAAAATATGGGTCAACGAAAAAGGATACATCGCTTGTAGCTGGCATGTACATACCCTGTAATCTGGATGAGTAAACACATCAAATCCCTAAGCGTGTGACTCAGATACACAACAACAAAGGTACATAGTGTGTAGCAATATTGTACATGTCATGCAGTCTCCTAATTAATGACATAAATAAATTACATTAAATTAAAAATTACAGCATTAAAAACATAATTTATTGATTGACATCTATTGTGTGTTTGAAATTTTAATAATGTTTTAAATAATTTTAAATTCCCAGTTAAATTATTTTAATAAATATGTCATTATTAGTTCTTTCATTTACTTTCCATGAATTCCATAATTTATGGGTATCTCCAATAATGTTCAGATGATCATTAAGAAGAAATAGAATTAATTAATTAATTAATGCAAGCGTGTTCATATTAATAATAAATTATAAATAAATAATAGATTGTAATACTCTTAATCTTGAGAGTTCATTGCATGTATAATCGTTCATGAGTGTGACCTAGACCTGTGTATATATTGGATGTTTTAATTAAATTAATTTCATGGGATATCAATTTTTTATTATTAAATTACATGGCATCCTATGAGTCATCCCTCTATACATTATTATACAGAAGCTTCATGTCTAGGGATATTTATGTATTCTCCTCTAACCAGTACTTTAAAATACCCTAATCCTCTTGCGAGTAATAAATATTTTTATTTAATAGAGTATCCCAATCCAAGTGGGGGAATTTCAATATGAAACCATGATGGCTCCAACTCAGTGGTACACAACTGTTCATGTGGAATATTGGTACTCATTCCAATACTAGAAAAAAGAGTAATTTCCCCTAGGGAATATGTTTATTTAATATTCGATAATTAAATAAAACATTAGTTAAATTTCATGAACATTTAATTTATTTATATATTTATTTATGTCTAGGTAGTTACTTATTTTATTGGTGTAAGGCTACAAACACATTAATAAATGAATTAATGTAGAACTATAGAAATTAAATAAATATATTTTTCATAAATGATTTATCCAACATGGTTAATTAATAATGTAACAACCACTTAATATTAACATGTCATGTAAAGTAAAAAACAAGAAAAAATGTATTCATAATAAATTAAAAACCCTAAATTAAATATTAAGTCAAACTTGGACTTCCGTTACTCAGATAAGAATGAAAATGAATAGAACTAAGTGTTTGACCAAACCTTTTTGGAGAATTTTCTATTGTAAGTGGAGTTATTATGAAGGTTTAGAGTCAACATAACCATTTTACATCAAAAGGATAATCCATTTGTCATGGTTTAATTTAGGGGCATGTTTTTAGAAAATATGATTATAGATTTCTAGATAGGGAATCTACTTAGAGGATCAATGAGTTGCAATCCTATTGTTGGAAATTAATTTCCTACCTAAAAACCATAAATTAGCATGAAAAATAATTTTTAGGATAATTAGAAGTGTAATATGGATCATTTCCACAAAAAATTAATGCAACTAGACATTACATGTTCACTAATGAGGGCTATTCCAACTTTCTAAAATAGTGGTAGATTTAATAAAATCAATAAATTTATTATTTCCCAAATGATATTTAATTAATAAAATTACTAATAATATGAACCTTTTAATTTTAGAATAAAATTGGAATATTTTAGTACTCATTATCCCAATGATCAATATTAGATAAAGACAACCTCCTAACTGGCATTAACTTCCAGGAATGGTACAGACACCTTTGGGTTATTATACGCCATGAAAGTAAATCATAAATGCTGTAATCCTAAATGTTTGATCCTCCTGGTAAAGAATTGAGTAATGAATAGTTCCTTTTCAACAAAAAAAACTTTTGATTGATGCGGTCTATGTTCAATGTTTGATTCTTTCATCATTTTCTAGTCAATTCACAATGTCTCACGAAAACAAGGATGCATATAGCATGGTTGGGAACCTCCATGGTCTCTATTATGAGATAGCTATACTATGGATGTTTGATATTTACAATGTGCTCATTAATAGGAATATAATAAAGGATTCCAAAAATGTCCCTCATGTAGTCAAGCTTATTGGATGCAATGAATACCTAGAGGTTTTGGGTTTATACTCCCTAAAGAACTGGGCATTAATCTCATCCTAGAATCACTCCCTCAGAGGTTCTCTATATTTTTTATGAATCTCAATATGAAAAAATTGAGAAATATATGTCACAAATTCTCACCCTATGTCACCAAGTAGATAAGGATACAATTTGAAAAAAATCATAGGTCCTTATTATAAACATACAGAAATAGAAATTGATGGGATTTAATCCCAAATCTTCTTAACACCCTTCAAAGAAGAGAAAGATCAAGGGGAAATAAAAGGAACATGATGTTGTCTATTTAAAATGTGGAAAGAAGGGCCATTGGAAGAAAAATTAAACTCATCAAAATAGGAAAGGGGAATGTAATGAACCAATTTGGTTGCCCTCAAAACTAACACCTGGCCCATTCTGTTACATACCCTAGGGTAATTCTCAATCACCATAGGCTGGTGACAAGCACATGGTCATCGAAAAACACAATAGAGAGAATGATTTCACTCAACCTGATCAAAAACATTGGATATATGTATTAAACATAAAAGAACAATGGAAGAATAAAATGAGATATAGGCCATAACTATAAGAAAATGGTAGAACAAGACAACCACACAAGTAGCTAAAAACTCCAAAGGACAAGTCTGACTATAAAGAACCCTAGCCAAACAGCTACTCCAAATAATGATATGGAAAACTACCACTCTCTCACCGTAATCTTATCTGCTAGCTGAAATGAACCTCTCTTCTTCAATGAAATTCCTTTCCCTTCCCAGAACTGGAATATAAACAAAGGTCTACACGCCACCAAATAGGTGCTCAAGGTGTGAGCAAACATACTCAGTAGGATTCTAGTCGGTGTTCCATAAAAAACCTCTGTATAACAATTATGTTATGATTATGTTAAGTAAAAAACATGGAATGATAAAAACAAAGTAGTTTTATAGAAAACATGGTAAACAAAATAATTTCAAATGGTTCTAAACAAAATAAGGTATATTAATTTCAAATCAAATTTTACATATCAATTTCAAAAAGCAAAAACAAGAATATAAATGCAAACTCAGAAATCCATGAAATAGAAAATAGTATCAGAGGTATTAAAAATCCATGGAATACTATTGGTCCAAGCTACAGAAAACTCATACCACAACAATCAAGTGCACAAACCTATTCCAATAACAAAAATCATACAAAGTAGAGCAATACCCCTTGACTAAACCCCCCAAAATGCCAATATCGGTCCCCTAGAATAACATTCATAAGAAATAGGGAAAATCCCGAAGAAAAACCTCCTTGATAATCAAAATTCAATTGATGATGAGCCCAAGATAAACCTTCCCCCTAAGTAACCAAGGTAACCCATGTGATTTTTTCACAATTCATTTAAATTATTTGAAAAGCATTTCAAAACCATTTCAAATTTCATTTCAATGCTTCAAAAATACCCATTTTCATTCTATTTCACAATAACCATGTAAAATCAATTATTCATTGATAACAATTCTCAACACACAAAAAAAATCATGCCAATAATTCATTATGAGGTTTGTTAATAAAAATAAAATGATCCATTATCAAAGGCTAGATATGGATTCACCTACCTCAAACCCTGGGTCGCACCAGACCATAACGGAATCCAAAATAACTTAAACCCAACCACATCAATGATAGCCCAAGAAAAAAAAATTTCACCACATCTTATGACTGATCAAATTTAGAAAACATGGGGTTGGAAGAAAATGAAAACACCACATACCTTAATAATGGATGTTTGTTGCACCACAACTAACCAAGAAACAACCTTTGAAACAAAATCACACAGTAGATCTAGAAGAAACCATGAAGAAACTCCATCTTAACACAATAGAACTGAACATGCCAACCAATGGTTATACCGTGATCAAATGCAATGAAGAAGTGGGAAGAATACATACCTTGGGAGATACACCACGATCACAACATAGATCAAGCATCGAACACATCGATCCAGAATGAAATTTGTCTTCGAAAAATTCCTAGGAGATACATTGGTTCGAGGGTGAAGGAGTATAGAGAAAATGGCCTGAGATAAACATCCATGTGCATGTTCTAAAATTGCATGCGGGCCATTTCATAAATTGAAACTCCCATTCACATCGTGAAGTCTATGCTGGATAATAATGCCAAAAAAACCTATTTTCAAGGATTTAAAATAAATTATTTAAAACATTAATGATGTGAAACATTCATTCATGACATGTATCCTTTCATAGTGTAAATCCCCTTTCATGGCTTGTACCCAGCCAAAATTAAACGGCCTGTAACCTAGTTACACGGCCTGAAATCTTCTTACATCCAGCAAAAAAGGCGAGTTAATATTGAAATTCCAAAAAATCATCGATTTTTTATTATAGGCATCCTCAAGGTCTCAATGGAGAGAAAAACCATAAATAGGTTAAGGGAATACCTGATAAAAAGTAACGGGATTTTACAAACTCCCCACTATAGAGACTTTTTTCCCCAAAAATTCATGTGGAAGATGTAATCCCTAGAAAGAGATGGGGCCACGACTCCCTCATCAATAACTCACATTCCTATGTCTCGTGATAATTAGATCCTTGTTGACATAGCTCTATAACCAATTAAATTGACTTCCCATGGAATAATTTATCATGAGGGTCAATGATCTCAACAAATTTCTCTATAATAGAAGAATTTGGCTCTAACTCAATTTCATCCTAACTCAGAACGTGAGTAGGATTAGAGTGATACATCCTCTGCTGAGATATATAGAAAATAAAATGAATAAAAATCAGCTAAACTAGAAATTCCAACCAAAAAGAAACCTTCCCAAGATGCCTAATGGCCTAAAATTGTCCAACATATCTCGAAACCAACTTTCCCTTTTTTCACAGCTGACGGTATCCTAACTAAGGAGAAACTTTCAGGAAAACCCAATCCCATATGTAGAAATAAAAAGGTCAACACCACTGATCGGCATAAAATTTTCCGTCAAATATTGGTTTTTACCAGACATTAATGTGCATCCTAAATCTTAACGGATGTTTCTTGAACCTAACTTGGTCAAACTAAAGATACTTCTCCCACATCCACCAAATAAAGAGGTGATCTACATGGTTGACCATCCAATTCTTAAAAGGGAGACACTCTAATTGATGACTAATAACTATTGTTATAAACAAACTAAACCAATCCTATATAGTTATCACATGATCATACAAAATTCAAGACATATGTATTGAGCATATCCTCTTGAATCTGAATCACACACTCCATTTTATCGTTTCTCGATAGATGGTCTGTTGTGGTCAACATGACCTAAGTTCCTATTTCCTCTTGAAGACTCCTCCAAAACATTTAGGTAAACTTAGTATCCCTATCTAAAAAATTGTAGAGTCACACCAATGTAATCTGACAATCTCTTGGTCATAGAGCTTAACCAGATCATTAACTTTAGTGGTATCCTTGATCGTAACAAAATAAGAAAACTTCATCAACCAGTCAACAAACACCCAGATAACATTTCTCCCTTGTGGATTCTTTGGTAATCGAACCAAAAAAATCCACATATACCTAATCCCATTTCCAAATAGATGTTGGAAGAGTATAAATCAAAATATAAGGTTTTATGTGATCTTCCTATATCCATTGGATGGTGTTACAATAAGACATAAACTCTATAATGTCACGCTTCATACCTGGCCATCAGAATTGTCACCTCATGTCAGAATACATCTTCATAGTTCATGGATGAATGGCCCACATAGATTTATGAAAATCAAAAAATACAAAACTCCTCATAGATATTGGGATAACAATTATTTTCCCGAAGTGAAGTATACAATCTAAAGAAATAGACAAACTTGAAACAATCTTCCCACTACAAAGTATTTATTGAGTCTTATAAAACTCATCATCCTACTGCTAACTCCATAAAGTAGACTTTAGGATAGATGAAAATAACTAAACAATGGTCAGAACAGCCCCAGAAACATTCTCCTAATTGTCGAGGCACAATTGAGTGAAAATCCCCATAGGTTCCCACTCCACCTTCGATTCCAGAATAGCAATGGTACACTCCTACTAAGAGCAACTCCGACTATGTTTTCCTTACCTGGGGTGTCGATGATATTGAAGTCAAGAATCTTATGGTATTCTACACATCATATATACCTGATATTTAAGTAGTATTGAGAAAAGATATAGCTCATACTTTTACGATTAGATAAGACCGTGAACTTGTCCACAAAAAGATAGTTTCACCAGTATTTAAGAGAATTCATGACCACAGAAAGATCTAAATCATGATTGGGGTAATTTTTTTCATGTGTTCAAAGCTAACAAGAGACATAATCTTCCTTGTTTTCATGATACATAATCCCACATCCCACCCCATAACCTAAAGCATCGTAAAACACCACATAATTTTTACTAGGATCAAGTAAGATCATAATAAGAGCTGATGTCAGAAGCCTTTCAGTTAATCGAAAGAATTCTGACACTTTTCATCCCATGTGAATTTCACAGTTTTCCTGTTAATATAATTCAATGGTGATTCCATCTTAGATAAATCCTTGACAAAACATCAGTATTATACAGTATGACTGATGATACTTCGTTTCTCAAAGATATTTTGTGGTTCCTTCCATGAAACAACATCATTCACCTTGTTTAGATCAACTGATAATCCATTCTCAAAAATTATGTCCCCTAATAAATTTATTTCATTAATCCAGAAACTATATTTTTAATGATTTCAATAAAAATGGTGAATTCTCAAAATTTCAAAATCCAAACTCAAATGGTTCTTGTGTTCGTGATCATATTTTGAATAAACTAGAATATCATCCATGAACACTACCAGAAAAGGGTCAAGATGTTGATCGAATTTTTTATTCTTCAAATCCACAAAAATTTCAAGAGTGATAGTCAGAACAACATGAATCGCATGATATTCATAATGGCCATTCCTACTCCTAAAGGTATTCTTTGGTATATCAGACTCTGGAACTCTTAGTTGATGATATCTTGACAAAAGATAAATCTTCAAAAACCACTTTTCCCCCTTTAACTAATCAAACAGATCATCCACACTGAGTTGATGATAACATGACCAAAGATAAATCTTTAAAAACCACTTTTCCCCCTTTAACTAATCAAATTGATCATCCACACAAGGAAAAGCATTTGTATGATTTGGTTTTTCCTGAATAGCCCGAGAATATCCCATCATCTCCATACAACTCAAATTTTTATGTTTCTCATTGTCGAGGATAAAGAACTTACTTTCAAATATTCAAAAGTATTTCACTGTTGGATTCTTTCCATACCATATCTCATATGGAGACCTTCCTTCGATTGGACACAACAGATCCCTGTTAGAAATGTAGACCGATGTCAAAACGGCATCCTTCCAAATATTCTCTGGGAGGTCTTTTTCTTTGAGCATCGTTCTGGCCATATTTTTGATGTTCTGATTTCTCCTTTCAATTACTCCATTCTTTTTTGGAGTTATCACTGAGGAAACTTTATGCCTTATCCTTTGTTTCTCGAGATTGTCTTCTACCTGACTTTTGGTGAATTCCATACCATTATCCGTACGAAACATCATAATTTTCTATCCAAGCATCCTTTCGCTCTCCCTTCAGTACTATTTTAAGCAGCTGAACACATCAGACTTAGGGGAAATAACAAATACCCATTCCATTCTACTATAGTCATTAATGAAAAGAACATAGTACATTTTTATATCAATTTCTCTTGGTGTGATAGTCCTACATACATAAGCAAGCACCAATTTGAGCACTCTTATTGACTTCTTTTCCTTTTCATTATACGTCTTTCTCATGAGCTTACCTTGTCAGAATGAATTGCACGTGTGAGTATGATCACGTGATAGCTTAGGGAGGTATCTTACTGCATCAAACTTTACCATATATTCCAGGTATGGATGGCATAGATGACCAATTCGTTTATTCCATAACTTGTTTTCTTCCTCTCGGACAGAAATTAAATATCTTCTTCTCCAATTACTAGGTAGAGGTTTCCCTTTGTCCTTTTCTCCTGTAGAACCACTTCCCCATCTTTTCTTTTGACGATACACACCTTCTTAGTAAACCTTATATAATATAATGAGTCACATAATTGAAAAACACTAAACAAATTGTGAATGAGGTCTTCCACTAATAAGACTTCAGCACGTCTCATCTCTTTGTCCCCAAACATGGCCTTTCCTAAGCCAATTATCTTCAGGCCTTCATCGTTTCCAAACATGACAACTCTTTCTTCATCATATTTTATGCTTGTAATAATATCTTTATTACTTATCATATAAGATGTTCAACCGCTACCAAGGATCCACACACCAGATCATTCTGATGCTTTAAGGGAAATTTCTTCCCCCACTTCCTTTTCATCCTTTTTACTCTAGGTCCATATTTTTTCCTTCATATTTGACATGAATTGAGACTTCTGATCATTCTCAGAGTATGCTGGCCAAGCTTCATCTTGTAGAGCTTCAAATCTATTTTTCATTTTCAACTCACTTGTTGGTTCATTGAACTTATGCTGGAGAACATTTTGATTCTCCTTTGACACATTCCTCTGTATAGTCAAAGTACAATACCTACCCATGTGCCCAAATCCTCCACACCCAAAATAGTGTCCATCGAAATATGTTCTGGAGAACCGTTCTCTGTTTGGATTCCACCTTTGTTCTTATGCCCTTCGATATCTCATGTCTATGGAACACACATAATGTGAATGTCCCATCTTTCCACAACAATAACACTTGATATGAGGTTTATTCCTTTATGTTACATTTTCACTGGGAGTTTCCCCTTGGGATCTCTAAATATTCTGATTCAGCAGTGTGCCCGAATCAACCTTCAATCTACAAGTGGGTGCTTGCGTTCTGACCTAAAGTTTCAAAGCTTTTTGTTTTCGATCAAGCCCCCATTCGTTCTTAGCATCTGAACATAGTTGATTCTTCTTTTCTACTGAACCACTATTCTCCACATTCACCTTCTTGGTTTTCTGAGTGATCTTCTTTCCTGATGTCCCAATAGGAGTCAAGAGTTTTTCTTGATCTTTAACATTTTTCTGCAAACCAAAAACTTCTCCTTCATGTTCTTCAATACCCTTGATTGGATCTTTCCTTGTGTTATTAAAGTTATCGATCTCAATTTTCTATTCTTCGGTTTTTTTATTCACTAAATGATTCCGAGTCCTCTGGTGTTGATGACTTGAGTTTTACAGTTTATTCTATCATCTTGAACTTCTCTTCTTCCTAATTCTACAAATAGATTCAGGCATCATGAACAAATTTTTTGGATTTCGTTGTTTTGGCTCTCCGAACATCTATCACCTCAAGAGTAGCCTCTAACTCAGCTTGCATATGAACTCTTCCCTCAAATTCTTCTTCTTCTTCATTAGCTTCGGTTTCATTCATATTCTGAGAGCTACCAACCACTACCGCCATAGAATTTTCTCCACGATCTCTGTAGTTCTCTATATCTTCAACCTCATCAACCTCAGACTCGTTTGAACTATCATATTTTTTTTGAAAGAAGGCTATTCTTCTTAAAGAAATTTCTCTTGAACTGTTTCTTGCCTTTCCCATAGTCTAGAGACTTCTTCTTGGGAATTTCAATTTCATCGACATCATAATCCTCATGGAACATTTTAGGGAACCTTGGCGCAAGATGTCCAACATTTCCTCTTCGAAAACAAGAAAGTGGAAGCTTCCCTTTAAACTTTTCTTTTCCTCTTTGAAGGGTTGTGGAGAGGAATAACATCACATCATCTATCTCTTCTTCTTCCTGAGAGTCTTCAATGGTGAGATTCATCATGGCCTTAAGTTACACCTCTTTGGAATTACCCTTTTCTACAACATCGTTATCATCATTTCTCATTTCATATGCAATAAGGGTTTTGTGTAGGTTATCGAAGGTCAACTCTTTCGGGTTTTTATCTTCCAAACCCAAAAAATTCAGATTGAACTGAGGTGGAAGTTTCCTCATGATGTGCTTCACAATATTTATGTATTCAATATCTTGTCCAAGACATCTCATGTCTTCCATTGAAACATTTACCCTATCAATGAATGTATCAACAGACTCATTCAGGTTTATTCTCAGATCTTTATACTTGTTCCAAAACACTTGCATCTTTTCTTATCTAACCTTTGTATCTCCTTAATATATATTTAACAGCTTTTCTCACATTTCATGTGATGTTTTTCATGGCATCACCTTTGTATATATAGTATTGGATAGGGCTCCCCCTAAAGTATTAATTCCCTTGGCATCAACGTCCAATTCACTTTGCTCATCTTATGTTAATGCACCAATGTTAATATCGGCTGTTAAACCATGAATTGCTGCTGTAAACACATTCATTACCAAATATCAAAAGATGTGTTGCATCCGATTCTTCCAAAGCTGGAAATTGTTCTCGTAGAAGATCAGAATACCTTCATGATTGGTAACCTCCATTTGAGAGAGAATTACAGATATTAACATTTCCCTCTGATACCAATTGTTAGGTCCACTAGGCTAGATACTTTAAGAGGAGGGGTGAATCAGGGTATGATAGATTAAAATGACTACCCCTTTTGATCTTGTTTTTATGTTAGATAAAACTCTCTTCTCTCTCCTTCCCAATGCAGAGTATGAAAAACCCTTAAAACATGCACAAGACATAGTGATTCATACTTGGTTCACCCTCGCTGGGATACATCCAAGAGGCATACATCGAAAGTGTGCCGATGTACCAAATCCACTATAAGCACACAACTATTTTCAAGTTCGATGTGGAATCACTGTCCCACTGGGATTACAACCACTCACAAGTTGAGAACTCACTTCTCTCTCAACTGATGTGAGCTCATTGCTTCTTCAGAAGATCCACTCATAGTTTATAGACTTGTAGTTCTCTTCCTTACCTATAATGAATGAATCCTCTACTATATGTAGATTCTCTATTGAAGTCCAAATATTATCCACTGATGAATACCCCTTTTCCTCTGAACATTGGACAATTATTTTGGAAAAACCTTCACAGATCACCCTACTTCGCGAGGCTCCCAATTTCACAAATCTCAATCATGATTTCAAAAAGAACATGCCTTTTGGTGAAGAACTCTCATGAAGCACTCACGTGAAGCTCTATCCTTCGTAATTCTTAGGCCGTCGCAGAGCTCAAGTCGTCGCAGAGCGACCTCCCTCACGAAGCTCGCTAATCCAACACTGAGCTCGCAACATTCACGGAGCCAGAATAGCCGCTATGAAGCTCTTCTTTCACGAAGTACACTACCTTCACAAACCACCTTCGTGAACCTATAGAAAAATATATTCTCTGAAAACTATATTCTTCTCCTGAGGGGGTTGAGCTCTATTTATAGGCGATTCCACCATCCCTCAAACCATCCTTGTGAAGTCAACTCCACGTAATCTCAAATCATGAAGCTCCGAAGTTGCAGCCAAAATTCTCTCAAAATGGCAAAGCACCATGGCAATTTTACGATCACAGAGCTGATCATAATCATGGAGCATCCTGTCAATTCCTTAGTACCTTCACCGCGAAGCTCCCTCGCAAATCCCTTCATCGCCGCGATGCACTTCAACCTCTGTCGTTCGTGAAGCTCATCGTAATCGTGAAGCATCACCATCAACATTTTTGTGGTCTTTACAAAATAAAATCCATGAATCCTATCTTTGTGAAACTCATGCCTTTTCCATATTAAAATTAGATCTTCAAGGAAATCTTAATTTTTTCAATGCTCACCAAAATCCAAATTTTGGACCTCAAAATTTTTGCATACACTAGAAAACTGCGCCACCTTGTATCTGTTCTTTTATACCCCCTCAAGATCATCCATACCATTTTCATGGTTATTTTTCAACATGGTTTTTCCAAAAAATCTCTTCAACTCAAAAATTCTCCATTGAAACCTACTTTTTCAATAAGCACAATCAACCCAAAAATGATGAAATGTTACCTTGAAGGATTTTTTCCCAACAACACGCATCTAATTCATAAAAATGCTTCATTACTAATTCCTATAGCCAGATCTCTATAGTCATTAAAGCTATTTACTGAACCACAATATCAATTGGAGCCAACTAACCCGGACCATAATGAGGAATATTCAAAGAATGACAGAAACATCGTAAGTGACCAACATGCCCACAACTGTTGCACATATTCACGGGTATAGGACAAGAACATATTGTGTGTCTATTATTTCTACACTGATATCACGTCATAGGCACATTACCTGCTATAATATACGGTGCAGAGGAGGCTCTATGTTGAGACCCACCTCCACTACTCCTTCGATGATCTCTCCAAATTATTTGCTTCTCATGTGTGCCATTGTATCTGCCACCCGATGGAACAGAAGAGGTAGAAAATCCAAAACTTCTTTCCATATTCATTTCTATCATCATATCTTTCTATACAATCTCTGTATAGGTAAAATAATTCAATATAAACAAATACGATCTAGTATCTAGTCACAAACCCTTCAGGTACTCCTAAGCCTTTAGTTGTTCATTCTTAATCCAATCCAAGGTAAACCGGACAAGCACTAAAAAATTGATGGTTTATTAAAACATTTAATGCATTAATTTATCAAAGACATGAACTATAGACACTTCTCTAACATCAGTTACTCTGAGAAAACTACTATAGGAATAGGGTTTTTAAACCCTTCCAATCAAAGTCCTTTTGTCTGACTTCCTAGACTATAGAATCCCACCATTGCTTTCTATAACCCTTGAGTAAAAGGTCCTTGCACTTTAACCTAATATTACTAGATTTATCATAAAATTTTTATGGTTTGATCAATCCTATCTAGATATCACTCTACATCTTGAGTTTCTATCATTCCTTTAATGTATGGTGGTATCTTGTGCAATAACTCCCACGATCGATCTCTCTCTCCTCCAACTCCTGGTTTTTACTCATCCAAAACATTATAATATCTTGGAACATATTGAAAAATTTTATGGATATCTCATGCAATTGTATCGATGATATTTTTATCTATAGGTGGGTTCCCTTGAGGAACATCAGATTCACATTTCTGAGGAAGTCATGGAAGACATCTTGGAGATATATTGTTGCACACTGAAACCTAAGAATGTTCAGAAATTATAAAATATATTAGTCAAAAATAGAAAAAATAGAAAAAACAACAATTTAAAAATAATAACTCAACATAAGAGACACATAACCCACAATCCCATGGAAACTTGAGTGTCACCATGATAAGAGTTAGAGATGAATTTATCCCAACATACCTCTCATGTCTCGACAATACTATCTCTATTATAACAGACATTACAAGATAAGTAATGTTAAGGAAAGACCTCCTATAATACCAAATTGTAACAAAATAACCTGGGTGTCCTTTAAACCCAACACCCGACCCTTTATATTACATATCTGAGGGGCGTTCCCAATCCCCAGAGGCTAGAGACAGGTACCTGTGAATCGAACAAAACAGAGGGAATGATTTCTCCCAACATGATAAAAAACATGGAATATATATAATAAAAAAGAAATAGTGGAATATGAACAAGATATATATTCCATAACTATAATAAAATAGTATAAATAGACAACAACAAAAAGTAACTAAAAACTCCAAAGGAAAAGTCCAATTACAAATGACCCTAGCCAAACAACTACATCAAATGGTGGCTTGGACAAACCCAACCATCTCATCACCAACTACCCAAACAGCAGTCATGAACCTCACTACCTAACTAGGGAACCTTGAAATTCCCTACAGGAGAAGACAAACAACGGTCTACACACTACCAAAGAGGTGCATAAGGTGTGAGGTAACAGGATTTGTAGGATCTCACC
The DNA here is from genome assembly GCA_963277665.1 of Viscum album. Taxonomy (NCBI): domain Eukaryota; kingdom Viridiplantae; phylum Streptophyta; class Magnoliopsida; order Santalales; family Viscaceae; genus Viscum; species Viscum album. Next base: position 627,346,697 of record OY728165.1, read on the forward strand.
CTGATGTTCCATTACAATATTTTTTATGACAATTATTTAATTATTATTTTAAGTAAATACATGGCATGATAAGTAGTAAATCATTTTTATATAAAACATGGAATCCATTTCTATTTTTCCATAGTTCTAAACAAAAGAGGGTATATCAATCTCCAAGAACATTTTCAATATCATTTTTCTATAGTAGAAAAAGGAATTTCTAGGCTAACTTGGAAATCAAAGAAATAAAAAACATAAGCACAAGTATCACAGTACCATGGAATACTTCAAGTCAAGGCTACATACTACTCATACCATGATAATCAAGAGCACAAACTAGTTTCTATAACAACAATCCTAGGAATCATAGAATACCACACGAGTAAACAACCAAAAAATTTTAATATCAGTCCCCAAGAAAAAAGGGCCTAACAAATATAGGAAATACTAATGAAAAACCTCCTTTATAATCCAAAAATATTGGATGATGGAACAAAGCTAAACCTTCCACCTAAGTACCCAAGGTTACCCATGTGATATTTTTCACAATTCATTTATATTCTTTAAAAATCATTTCAAATTTCATTTTAGTGCTTCAAAATACCCCTTCTTCATTACATTTATCAATAACCAGGTAAAATACATTTTTATTTAATAATCTACTAAACAAACACAAAACAATCATTCCAATCTTTTGTTATGATGTTTTTTAAGAATAAGAACAAGATCAACTATCATAGGCTATAGACTGAACCACCTACCTCAAAACACAGGTCTCACACAACTGTAATGGAATCCAAAATCAATGAAATCCAATAATATCAACAATAGACATCGAATCAAATCCCTTCATCTTAGGATTGATCCAATTTAGAAAACTTGGGGTCATTGAGAAAGGAAAACACCACATACCTCAAGAATGGATGTCCTCCGAACCACAATTGACCAAGAAACAGCCTCTAGAACAAGATCTCACCACATATCTAGATGAAATACAATATTAACCCAACAGTGATGAACATTCCACCCAATGGCTATATAGTGATTAAAGGTAATAAAGAAGTAAGAAGATGAATTACCTAGAGAGATGCAACGTAATCACAATAGAGATCAGACGTCAAATGGATCAATCCAGATGGAAATGTGTCTTAAAAAATAAGTATGAGATACCATGTTTTTTAGGGTAAAGGAGTCTAGAATGAATGTACCATGAAAAACTGGCAATCATGTGTTTTGAAATTGGATGCGGTCCATTTCTCGTCTTGAATAAACTATTCATGTCGTGAAGTCCACACTATATAAGTACATTGAAAAACCCATCTCCCCATATTAAAAATATGATATTTATATCATTCATGACATGAAACCACAATTCATGACATGTAATCTTTTACAACATGAATCCCATTTCACAGCTTGTACACAGCAGAAATTACACTGTGTGTAACACAGTTACACGACATGAAGTATTCCTTCATCCTACAGAAAAGTCTGATAAAATTTGAAAGATCAAAATATCTATGAATCCATCATTATATGTGTCCTTCCAATATCAAAGGATGAAAAATAAATGATGAGGTTAAGGGAGTACCCATAAAAATAGAAGCATGATGTTATAGGGATGCTTCATGCACATTTTTATATCAAGTTCAATTTATCTGTTTCAACAAATTGGGTATTAGATATGGGTTTTACTGCTCAGATATGTATTCCAATATATAAACTAAGTATATTCAAAATTATTAAATGGGGTAGGTAGAACATTGATCATAAAACCAAGCTAAAATCTTTGTTGTAGATATTGGGTACTAACACCTCATATTCCCAACAAAGATGATCTTGGTTTTGAAACACTGTTATTATGTTCCATATATTAAAAAACATTATATCTATATCCACACATGACATGGATAGATTTTTATTAAAATTTGGAAATAAATTTTTCTTATTTTATAAATATATAATTTTTTATTTTAAGGAAATTGTAAATAATGGTCTTTCTGTGTTGGATTACAAGAACCAAGTAATAGAAATAAATAATGATGTTAATTAACATAACTCATACAACTACCAACTTTGGAAATTTCATATAAGCTATGTAAATGAAAATCATTTAACAAAATTACATCAAAATGGATATTTATATTCATTTGAACAAAAACCACTTGGGGTATGTCACGCATGTCTACATGGAAAATGACCAAAGCCTAAATTAGTTTTAAAGGTGGAAGGGCTAAAAAGATTCTTGAATTAGTTTATACCAATATGTGTGGACCGTTTACTATTGATGTAATGGGTGGCTATTCATACTTTTTAAAAAAAATTATAACATTATTAGATGTTGATATGTCTACTTGATTAGATACAAGTCATATTATTTTGATAAATTCAACGAATACAACAATTTTGTTGATAACTTATATGGAAAGAAGATTAAGAAACTCTACTCGGATCATGGTAGACAATATCTTTATCAATACTTCATTTATAACTTATTGGATTTTGGTATCTAATCCCAAAAAACACCTTATATGCCTTGGTGGAATGGTTTTTTAAAAATTAGGGACCTCACCTTCATGGACATGGTGAGATCAATAATGATTAATGTAACTCTTCCATTATACTTTTAGGGATATGAATTAAAAATAAAATCAGGTATACTAAACCAAGTACCATTTAAATCAATAAATTATATTCCATATGAATTTTAGAGTGGAATAAAAATAATGTTATATAATTTAAATGTGTGGGAATCTAAGGGTTTCTTAAATCCTATTCAGGTAAAAAGAATTCACCTTGAGGAAAAAAGTGTGCCTTTATATGATACCATATGGAAACAAGTGGATATTACATATACGACCCATCAAACAAAACTTTTATATTGTACAGACACCCCACATTCTTTGAGAGGGGAACATATCTACAAGAGATAGGGGGACTTAGGTAGACTTCAATGATGTTGAGTCTCAATGTATACAAGAGTTAGTGCATGACTAGATTCTACAAATCCCCATGGAAGATGAAACTATTTGAGAGACACAAGTACTATGTAGAAGTACTAAAGAGGTTAAGGAACCAAAAAATTATGGTTTTTTAGTCATCGAGGATGGTGAATCATTATTAGTTGATAATAATGATCCTATAACCTACAATGATGAAGTAAATGGAAAATATGTTTCAAAGATTAAGGAATCCATGAATTCTAAAATGGATGCAATAAAAAAATCATTGATTTTGGTAGAACATCTAGTAGATGTAAATAAAATTAGTTTAAAATGGTTATTCAAGAAGAAACTGGACATAGAAAGACAATTATGTACCTATGAGTCATAATTGGCTGTGAAAGTGTTTTAATGATTCAAGACATTGAACATGATGAAACTTTTTCACGAGTTATAATTCTGAAATCCATTAGAATTATACTCACTATTACAACTTAACATGACTATGATATTTGTAAAATGGATGCCAAAATAGAATTCCTTAATGGTAACCTTCAAGAATATATCTACATGACACAACCCAGAGGTTTTGTGACTCCATATGATGCTAATAAGATGGGAAAATTTTATAAATCCATTTATGGATTAAAGAAAGCTTATCGGTCATGGAACATTCATTTTGAGGAATCCATCATAGAATATGGTTTCATAAATAATGATTGTGATACATGTTTATACAAGTGGTATATTATGACTTCATTTTTTTCCAAATATTATATACTTATGACATATTACTCACAGGAGACAAAATACCAATATTATTGTATGTTAATACGTGGATGAATAAATTCTTCTCCATGAAGGACTTGGGCGAAGAAAAATAAAATCTTGGGATCAAGATCTACTGTTATTGATCTAGTAGACTACTCATTCTATGTCAAAGTATATATTTTCACAAGGTAATAAAGAGATTTATTATGGAATGATCAAAAATGGGAGTTTTTCTATTGTCATTTTGTAATCAACTTTCCAGGAAAATGTTCCCTCGGAAACTTGAGAAAAATAATATAATTGAAAGTATTCTCTAGGCATTAGTGAATGGGTCATTCTTATACGTTATTCTATATACTAGGTTAGATGTTTCCTATGCATTGAGTGTGGTAGGTAGATATCAATCCAATCCAGATGACCACTATTGGATTGCATTCAAGACTATCCTTGTGTATCTAAGGACAACTAAGGATGTTTTCCAATTCTTCGGATGAGATGAAGAACTAGCCATCATAGTATTTTCATATTCAAGTTTCCAAACTTATCAAAATGACATGAGGTCACAAATGGGATACATAATCACATTGAAAGGAGGTTTTTTTAGTAGGAAGACCTCAAATCAAGTTGTTATCACATATTCAACAATAGAGTCCAAGTATATTACATCTTCTTATATAGCTAAAGAAGCAGTATGGATGTGAAATATATTTGAAGAACATGATGTGGTGCCTAGAAATAAAGATCATATCACACTATATTGCAATAATATTTCTGTAGTGGCTCTCACAAAAGAAGGAATATAATATAATTGGATAAAGCATATACTTTAAAAGCATTATCTCTTGAGGAATTTTTCTAAGAGAGTTATGTTTTCAATTATAAGTATTTCCATGAAATACAATGTTGAGGATAACTTGAATAAATCATTGAATTAATATAAACATGATTATTATGTGAGGACCAGATGAATCAATGTTGTAAGAGGTTGGCTCTAGTACAAGTTGGATTTTATTGGAGTTGGTGACCTAGGACCAACTAACTGTACTTAATTACATGAATATTCTTTGTATTGAGTATTAATTAAACATATTTTTACATATTATTTTTTTGCATCAATTTAATTAAATAATTTCCTAGAGTATTTTTCATAGTGATAAGGTCATATATGTTCCCCACTATGATGAGACACTTTAAGGACTATGGAAATACTCTTAATATAATTCAGTGGTCGGTTAACATAATATTAATAGAACCATGGTATTTATACCATTAGGTGTGAGTACTCATAAGAAGATAAGACTTCTTCTCATGATTTTATAACATGGTTATCCAATGCAAGAAATTATATTAAAAGACCCAATAGTAGTAATTTTCCATGTTTTGGTGTCATCAGATATTACTATCTACATGCATGTGTGATGGTCCTTATACTTTTTTATTTTCATTAATGCCTATCGTGATGGGTTCCCTTATATTTACTAATGAAAAATTACATTCCATGTGTTCCCGAGAAATATGTGAAAATTGGGTGCATCATGATTGAGATGTCATTAATGGATAAGTTAGGGAAGGATTTTTCACTTCTATATTTATGGAGGTTTATAACTTGTCCCTTTGATTAGAATATAAAAATATCTATAAATTCCCAAGAAATGGTTTAATGTTATGCTTATTTTAGATAGTCAAAGAAGGAAATATCAAGAATATAGGTTGGTGACATGAATTATCAACCTTATTGATCATATATTTTGAAAAAAGGATTATATTACATAGTGAGTATTCATATGTTGTTTTCCTCATTAAAAAATTAATTTCTTTCTCTTGGGTTCCTTGAATTGTTGTAAGACAGTAATCTTGGACGTTAATAAAACCCTCCTAATGAGAATGAGAAAGAATCATTGAGGGTCACACACTATGTGTTTCCATTTATCCCCATTAAATTCAATTTGAGTTTAATTAATTGAATAAATATTATTCTCTAGTCCAAGGAATAATTTTATTCTAGTTATATTGATCGAATAAATTAAATAAATATTTATTCCTCAGCACGTAAATAAAAATATTTTTTATTTTTTATAATTAATAAATATTTATTCTCTAATATGTGAATGTAATATTTATTAATAAATAAAATTTTAATTCAGGTGTTCAATAAATGCATGATTATTTCAAATGGATTAGTACCATGTCTAGTGACAAATAATAATTAAGATGCAGGTTAAATAATATTTTACATTGTACATGTTTGTGAATGCGACAAAATAATAACATTATTATTACTATTATTAGGTGTATGGTTAATTAAAGTAAATAAATGTTATTTAATGGCATACATGAATTAAAATTATATTTTCAATTAAGTCATAACTCTATAAATAGAAGGTTATGTCTATTGTGTATAGAATAAAAAAATTGGGAAGCACCACTGAGGTTTGTTCCAGATGGAAGAATGAGAAATCCATAATGAATAATGAAATACATTCAATTCCTCCTGCTAAACCCAAATGTTGATTGGGTTTTCTCAGAGATCATAGGATCATGTTTGAATCGCACCTAGGGGGATTCTATTCTTGGATCCTCACAGATCAATCAAAGTTATCTGAAAGTTTCTTTTTGGATGATCAAAATTAACCAATAAAAAATTTACAAAGCCCAGGTATTTATTTCTTCAAATATTAAATAATTTAATTTAAATTTTACGTGTGAGTTCCTTTCTCTTGGTTAGCTGAAATGATTATTAGAACAAAAGTTAATATATCTCTGACCACTACCTTCTTTCTATGTGCCCAAAACCTAAAAAACACTTAATAAAAAATTTAAATTAAATATTTACCTATTTATTGAAATTTTAGGATTATTTAAAAAGTGAGCGGGGGATATTTTTCTATAAGACTATTTTAAAATGATGAAATAAAATAAACATGATTATCAAGAAATAAATAAATTTAGGTATAAAATAATCAATTTAAAGAAAAATTATATGAAATTAATAAACTAATTTAATCAAATTAATATTAATTAATCAAATTAAGTTATACATTGTATATATATAGTAAGTTAATGTAAATAAAATTCTGTTTATCATAATTTTTTTACTCAAGAATATGCAATAAAATTACTTATTTATTCTAATTAATAACTTCAAATATGTAATCATGAAATTTATAACAGACTTTGAATCAATATAATTTCATTAGAGTGTTACAAATAAATGTAATAGTGATTTAGAAATAAAAATGAGAGATAATGTTTGATATAGGTTTTCAGAAATATCTCAATATGATTCCCTCTATCTTCTAGTTTAATTTCCTTATGAGTTGTTCATTAACACTCTATTTATTTTAATGGAGATAAAGAAATAGATCCTTCTATCCTTTTCAGGGTTGTGAAAATAAATAATTTGATTAATATTCTTCATTTATTATGAAATAACCCATCACTTTTAATTTTTTATTTTGCACGTGTCCATCACATTTTGGTCATGAATAATATTTAAAGATTAGATTTTATAAAATATAGATTTTCATGGAACAAATCATTTATGATGTAACTCCCTTTTCTATCAATATTGATAATACAATTTTAGAGTAGATATAGAGGAGTATTTCATATAAGATTATACGAGATTGAAAATTGAAATTATCGCCTAAATGAAGGCTTTTGTGTTAATGAAAATGATCACTTTGATTTTTCATTAGCACACTTAAAATCATTATTCATTCTATATAATTTATAATTATATTTTTTCAATGCCTCTATGAACTCTTTTTATTTAATAAATAGTTCCATTTAATGTTATGTAATCCAATAGATTCATTATGCTTCATGGATGTGGTATTTATGTCATTTTTTACCATAAAAAGTCTCCCACAAATTTTCTATATTGATGCTACCAGGTAGAAATTATACACCTTTAGGTAGCTAGTGGTACACTTAGGGTTTCATTGTTTTTATCCTGGTCCTAACAGAAGGCTAGTGAAAAGAACCATTATCTCAGTGATATTTGTCAAGGGATTTTTATTCTATCTACTTATAGCTATCTGGTAGACCTATATCATCTTTCATGTGGTTCTCCTAGAGATCTTCTGGTACTTTTCTCTTAGAAACAGCCGTCTTATTCACTACAGAAGTGGGCTAGTGCTTCTAGTAGTTTTCTAAACCTATCTTTTCCCTTTCCAAATACTTTTCATTACTTCATTTGATCATGGAACATCAATCTAGGATATAAAAAACTTCATTTGAACTTTAATACACATCAATAATGATCTATTAATTACTATCATGATATTTATATGATAAAAAAATCATGAGGATTCCATCATTTATTTATTTATATTATGGTTATGGTATCTCATTATATAAACATAAAAAAATTAATGAAATGATTAGATATAAAATTCAGTGTTTGAGATCATGAAAATATAATGAGGTATAGATATAAACTACAATATCCCCCTCTTTGATAATCACAAACACTGAAAATTCAAAGATATATCAAGTGAAAATAATTACTAAATCAAAATTATATTCAAGGTATTATTATGCCCAAGATATTATTAATAACATACTATTCCTACTCAAGAAAAAATAAAAAATTTAATAAATAATCTTCTTCCCATTAAAACATTAAAAATATATTTTTTATATGACAACAAATATAATTCTCATGCATTATATTATAAAAAATTAACATTGGATTTGGAAAAGAAAAAATATAATTATATCAAGAGGATAATTTAACAATAAACAATTGGAACAAAGACAATGAATGACATATATATATTTAAAGAAAAAGTGATGGATTGATGGTATAACACTAAATAATATATCCTCTTATTTTTATAGAATGATAGTGATAACATGATTATTTAAAAGAGAGATATCCAATGTAAATTTCAAAAAGAAAAAATTATATGATAGGAGTAAATTTCATGGTTTCAGAAATAAAAAATATAAAATTTTTAAATTGAAATTTAAAAAAAAATCAAATTATATTTGAATATGAAATTTGAAAATTTAGTTTACAAAATAAATGAAATGGATAAAAAGTGATTTATTTTGAAATAATATCAGAAAAAAGAGGAGAAAATAGGCAAAGAAGATATATCCAAGAGAGAAAATAAAATAGAAGATTAACAATTAATGAGAAGATAGAGTTGAATTCCAAACCAGAAATAAATTATCTTCTATTAGGGAAGTAGATCAATTAAAACATCAACTCATAAGGATACCCCCAAATAAGTGAAATGAATAACGTAAATAAGTCTTCACAAAGAGAGATATTGAGTGTAAAAATCATTCAATTATTTCAATTGTAACTATATGAAAATAATCAGTTACTTCAAGATTTAAAAGTTTTACATAGTTATTAGAATTTGTATATAAAAAATTGTTCAATTTAAAACTATGATGATGAAAATTTGAAACTTTTCACTCCCCTTAAGTAAAACATTTAAATATATGATTCATGAAATCATTAAAAAGTAACATCAAGTAAGTACATTCCATATGATTAGATAAGATATCAGAAATGATATTATAATAATGAACATTATCTTTAATTATACCAAATACTATAATCTTATGTAAATAATCTTTTTAAAAATATACATTTATAAAATATATATTAATTTAATAAGAGGGATATGAAATGAAATTAGTATTATATTTCTCCCCCAACATAATATTTTTAGTACTCATAGAGAAATTTTAAAACTAAAAATAGAAATGAATCACATTTATTCTTGATTAAGAATCCTAAAAATATATTAATATGATTGATAATATTGTTTAGAATCCACCACATGAATTTTCAAAGAGGCTTAGTGGAATATAACTGATAATATCAACTGTGGGTGCCATTTGGTTCTCATTGGATCATGGATCTAGAGATGTTTTGAAATATATATTTTGGAAAACAGAATAATTTGGTATGATAATTTCAATTTTAAATTTTGGATGAAATATATATTGAATTTGGAATCCTATATCTATCATTTTTATCATATTCATAAATGAGATAGAAAATTTTTTTCAAACAATTAGAAAATTTTCAAAAGAGATTCAATTTAAATTTTTTTTTCATATTTATTAAAAAAATATCAATTTCAAAAACTAATTAGGGAATTACATTTTCTATAATATTAACATCCCAAAATCATAATGTTATAATGATTATCATGATTGAATTGTCAAAGAATATTTTGAAGATCTCTAATTTGGGATTCAAAATTATAGATGATTGATTGATCATATAATTTCAAAAACTAATCATCATTTTCATTATATATTTTTTAATTTTTGTTAAAATGTTGGTTATTATAAACATTTTTTCATGTTATTAGTTATTGTTATTTTGATATAAATTCCTGAATAAAAATACAAATACTTCTAATATTATTTAGATATAAATTATTGAGATGGAAAGATGGGAAATAGAAAGTGGAAGGGTGAAAATATGGATAGTAAGTATCAAAACTATCCTTATCTCCAAACTCCATGTGATACATGTGGAATTTGGGAATTGAGTCACATGTATAATTTAAATAGGATGTGGATAATTAGTCTTCACAATCACGTTATATTGATACTATAACAGATTTATTAATTTACATATTTAATTTAATCTTCTTTTTTTAGATGAGACAATATAGTATGATATATACCTTCATAATAAATTTATAACTTATCTTGTCTTGTATGACAATTTTATTTTTATTTTTTGCATGGTATGATTATTTTTTTCTTCATATTCAATTTTTTCAATATCAGGGTAATGTTTTCATCCTCATATTCATTATAAGAAGAAACTTCATTATTTATGGCTTTGAAATAGAAAACCATTTTTCATTCATTTGTATTTAATGATTATTTTGTGGCATGATTTTCCATAGTTATTTTATATGTCATAATGAAGTTTACAAGATCTTGAAAAAGAATTTTCTAAATGAATAATTCTTCATATAAATCCATTAATATTTATTCATATAATCTTCTTTCTAAATTTTTATATAGAAAAAAATCACTGAGAGGCTTTTATCCATTGTTTATGTTAGTAAATATTGAACACATTTCAGAAATTAACTCTTCTGGATATATATAAAAAATAAATTATTTTCTAGATATATATCATTGCATATATTTGTTCTTTAAAGAGTTGCTTTTAAGAGTTTAAATAAAATCATGAGATATATTTCAATTATAAATATTATTAAATTAATTTATTCTAAACATCAATGTACGGTGTTTATAGCTTTACTATATTATTCAAGATTAGTGATATCAATGAGTGTATATTTCTCATATATTTCACTAGTAATAATTTATTAATGCTTTCAAATTTTCTATATAGGATAACCAAAACTTTTGATAAATAAGTATTATCTGTATTCCAAAAATTATATTTGGAATTATCAAAATATGGTGCAAGACTTATAGATTTTCCATTAGGAACATTATGGGTGTCTGAAAAATATTCCATTATAAAATTTTATTTAAAACTAGTAATGTATTTTGAAAACTAATTAATCATTGAATAAGAAAAAATAAACACATAAAAAATTCAATTCATGATTCAGACATTGATACCCAATGTATATCAATAAAAAATGTAAATATAGGGGTGAATTTCATTTATAAACCATTTCTAAGTGATGGTATAAAATAATAGTGATTACCAAGGATGCAATTAATTAATATAAAACAATAAAACTAGAATGATGATTGAGTATGATGAAAGATTAATTTAATAAAAAACATATTTAATCCAAATAGGTGATAACATGAATTTATGGCATAAGTGTAGCTGAATAAAATTAAGTGAATCATAATTAAAATTTTTAATTATATAAAAAATTAAATAAATGAATTAATATATAACATCAAATGATTAGACACTCTTTTTATAAAAACATTTGTATCATTATAATTTTATAGGACCATCCTGAATAGAAGTGAATTTATTGAAAAAATGGAGGTGCAAGGTTTGATAGTAGAGTTTAGAAATAGATCAATGTCATCCCCTATATATCCTAGCACAATTTCATGAGTATTTATGTATTGGTAATCTATTTATTTTGATTGAGATAAATAAACCAAACAACTATTGCACTTTTATATTTTCATAAGAAACTAGTTGGTGAAGATTCTTCACATTGTACTTTTTGAGAACCCTTGCCTTAATTTTTTAGTAATAATAAGTCATCCCCAACTCTGTGGTTGTGAGAACCATTTATTTAAGAGTGATAAAAAAATATATAATTTCTTTGTGAAAATCTATTAAAAATTCCCTCTCTTATCATGGGTGATGTATATTATAAATTAATAGGAAACATAAATATATAATTTAGATGAGTACATAAGAGTTTTAATATTGAAATTCGATTTTAAAAAAAAAATTTGATATTTATGTAATTGGAAACATTGATTAATCAATAGAAAACTCAAATTAATTTTTCATTTCATATAATATATAATTTTATTATCTCATTCTTCTATGTATTACAATTTATAGCATTCAAAGGTTCATAAAATATTCTTAAATTAAATGGATTCATTAACTATCTCTAAATATAAATTTATAGAGATTTAAACCAAATTAAATACACCCTCATGTTACATATCATGCTGCTACTGGAAAGCTGTTATACACCACTGGGCAGTCAACGGTACATATTAAAATTTACAATTTTTATATAGATCCTCTCATTGGGATGAGGAGTTTCACCAGTCAACCGATGATCTTTGACTACGTATATTGTTTTGTCAATAAGCTATTAGTAGTCTTATATACCTATATTAGCTATCAGGTGTTCCTATTCTAGATCTTCTAGTTCAATAATTATTTCACCAGTTGATGAGAACTTACTATAGTTGTCGAAACTTCACAATGTCCCCAGTACATTCATTCTTTTCCTCTAATTGGTCGGGAACATTACAACATGAGGTCAAAAAATCATGTGTTACTGTAACAATGATAATTAATGATATTTTTTGCAATTAATACATTAAAAACTACCAATAATTTCAATATGATTCATTAATTTGTTTCTTTAGATTCATCATAGGGTATTTCATCAATAAATACGAAATAAGATCAAATGAAAATATTACATAAACAAATTTATTCTTTGTTATCATGAAAACACATTGAGAGAGAGTGGGAAAAAATATAAAATCTTTACATAAATATTGTAATTTCTTAAAAATAATTTATGTCCATTTTTTCACCTATTTTTACCAGCTATAATATCCAATTATAGAAAACAAAAAACTAAAAATCATTGAGGTGGTGGTCTATATGTATGAACAAGCGTTGTTTTCATCTCATATAATATGGAAAATGAGACAAAAAGGGTTGTACCATAATCAAAACAACATTTATCTATATGGAAGATTCCTATTTAATTATTTTAGAATGGTTAAATAATATTTTAAGGATATGTAAGAAGAATAAATCATGAGACACTCAGATAAGAATTACACCTCTTATTTAGAAAAAAATTCTTTCTTATAAAATAATCCTTCTTAGGTAAATCATTTGGTGAGACTGAAACCTTTAATATTTTATTGGTGTGGTTTTGAAAGTATTTGGGAAGGTATTTTTCATCTTAAATGGCTTGATAAGTGTGAATAAGTGAGGGTAGGAGGATCCTTTTTATAGGTTAGTGGATCATCATTGTAGTAAATACGTAAAACATTTAAATATATTATATTTATTTCTCAAATAGAAGTAGAAAAAAATAAGAAAATGTAGAATAAAATATAATTTAATGTTTTTGTGCACTCATTCAATCATATTTAACCATGTTTTAGATATATTTTATACCTTTTCTCTTTGTTAACCCCCCTGTAAGTCCATTTCACCTTTACCAGGGTGATAATGTTTTACCATGGCTACTATTCATAAATAAAAAAATAATATTGAAATTATTTCTATATATAAAACTCTGGATTCAAAATATAAAATCCACTTTAACTTAATAAATTTTAAAAAATATTAAAAATTATGGTTAATAAAAACACATAAACTGGAATGAAAATCATATTCATAAAAATTCCATTTTTACTATAAAAAATATTTTATTCCAAAATAAAGTATAATAAAAATTAATATAGAATTATTTGGTTTGTTTTTATTAAAATTTGATTAATGTAACTTCAAATTAGTCGAAATTAATATTTTACTTTTTCAATAATTTCAATGAAATTATATATTTAATAAAATTTTATATTTTTAACTATTCATTAAAAAGAAATATTTTTATGCAAATCCCAAAAATTTACCCTAAGAAAAATTTAATATTTTTAATAAATAAGTAAAATAATTTTTATCTAATGAAAATTTTAAAATAAATAATTTTATCATTTAAATATAAAAATTTAACAAATCGAAAAACAATTTAGTTAAAAAAAATTATTAATTTTTCATTTGAAATATTATAAAAAATTAATTGTAATACTATGATGAATGTTAATACATCCTATGAATTATTTATTTCTAGGATTTATTGGGTTTTCACATTTATACCCCCTTAATAATTTATATCTTTCAATTTTATTCTTTGCTTACACAAGTTATGGTATTTTTCCCTCATATATTTTTATATTTTTTTAAAGCTTGTTTAATGATATAAATTATTTATTTTATGGTATTACCAATTGGTTTTGTTCAAGGTTATAACTAATAAGAAATATAATTTTTATTTTTATGAATCGAGGTAGAATAGAAGTAGTGTTTTCTGATAGTTTTTTGAAAAAATATATTTAAAATTGATAGAAATATCATTATTATTTTACTATAGACATAAATATTTGTTTATAATTATTTATTTAAATAAAATAAATAACTAGAGTAATTTAATTTTTATTTTATTTATAATAGTCATTGTTATCTCTCACCAGATAAACAAAATTGATAAATTTTTTGTGTTTAAAATTTATATGTTTATATATATATATATATGAATGTTTATATTATATATATATATATATATATGTTTGTATATATGTATATATATACCAGTTGAAATTAGTAGTGATATTTCTAATTTTTTATTCTAAAAAAAACATCTACTTTTGGATCAACATGACAGATCACACAATTTAAAAACCTGGAGTAGATTAGTTTTTATTTTATTCATAATAATCATTATTAGTTCAAATATGACTAAAAATCATTTTTATTGTAGGTTTTTATTTTTAAAACTTTTATATTTATATATATATTTTTAAATTCTTATATGTTTTGATATATTCAATAATTATTTGATAAATTTAAGAAACTCCACTAGTGAATATGAAAAGGGAGTTGAGGAATTCATGGAATTTTCTAAATGAAATATTGAAAATGTAGATTTGATTTTATGTCCATGTGTGAAGTGTTTGAATATGAAAAATTAAACTCCAGATAAATCAAGGGTTATATCATTTTCTATGGTTTTAGGCTTAATTATACACGTTGGATATGGAATAGTAAAAGAACTAAAGATTCAACATCCAATGTTGTAGAACATATTCATAATGAGGAAAATGATTATATTGAATAATAAATTCCTGATTTAGGGGTATAAACCATCGGGAAAACATCAAATTTTTAACAATTGTATGGAGATTATAAGGAACCATTATTCCCAAGTTGTAGTAAATATACAGTGTTATCAGAAGTTTTTGAGATTTGTTAACTTGAAAGAAATAAATGGGTGGACTGATAAAAGTTTCTCTATCTTACTTGAGATTTTAAAAGACCCGCATTCAGAAGGCAACATGCTTCTAGATTCCAATTATGATTTGATGAATATATTATTCCCAATTGTATTATGGTATAAAAAGAAAAATGTTTCCCCTAATGATTGTGTGTTTTGTAGGAAATAATATGAATATTTATCAAGCATTCCAACATGTGGGACATCACGTTATAAGATGGATGAAAAATCAACTTAGATTCATTCATAGCTAGTAACATCGAACCTCATGAAAAATCAATTATGTACTTTCTAATAATATCATCAAATAATTCATTCATAAAATTCTAATAATTCAACTATGATTCATTATTAGGTATATAATTACAGCTCTTACTAAAGAAATTTTGTAAATTCCCATAATTCTTCTTTTGAAGCGTTTATTTTCAAATTCAATTGATGAAATAAAATTTAAAATTGAATTTTGAAGAGCACATCTCTGATGGTAACTTATGTCACCCTACTGAATCACCATAGTGGAACTGATTTGATAAAAAAAATTAGTGATTTTGGAAGTGATGTTAGAACTATATTAATGGGATTGTGTACTCATGGAATGAATCTATATTGGGGCCTATGTATCCAAAACAGTTCATGTCTTGATTTTTAGGTAGTTTACAACTTTTTTCCACATCTACAAATGGAAAAAAATATGTTATGGTGATCTTGATGATTTATAGACCAAAAAGGTGGGAAATGATATTGATTCCTATATTCCACCATATATTTATGATTTTAAATGACTATGGTAGATAATTGTTAAAGTTTTTAATGCATATAAGAAAGAGTATTTTATTTTGTGTGCTATGATAATGTTCACTATAAATGAGCTTAATGCATATGGAAACATATCTGGATAAAGTGTTAAGGGGCATAAAAAATTCCATTTTTAAAAGAATACACTTCATATTATCAATTTCATAATGCAAGAAAGACATCATACATGGGCCATCAAATATTTTTTCGAATTTATGATCCTTATATTAGATTGAAAATTTCATTCATTGGTTTATAGGAATACAACCTTCCATATCGATCATTGTCTATTGAAGAATATTATGAAATGGTAAACAATATTGATTCAATATTTTGAAAGAAAACATGTTCTAATATTTAAAAAAATAACTATAAGAAACTGTATATCTTTTTTGAATTACCATATTAGAGATTTTGAGAGGTAAAACATAACATAAATGTTATGAATGTTGATAATAACATTTTTCATAGTTTTATTGGAACTTAGTTTGATATAAAAGGAAATACCAAATATAAATTACATGCTAAAATGTACTTGATATCAATGGGAATACGTTTGGAGTTAGCTCCCACTATGAAAGGAAAAAAACATATTTACCTCTGACTTTTCACACTTTATATAAAATTAAGAAGATTGGTTTTTGATAGTGTATTAAAAGTATTAAATTTCCTAGTGGTTATTCTTAAAATGTAATAAAATTGTTTTCATTTAAGGATTTTAAATTAATAGGTATAAAATATCATGATATCCTTATTTTGATACAAAAACGTTTACCAGTCCCACTATGTTGTATATTAATAACTGCTCTAAGAAATACTATAATCTGCTTATATAATATTTTCAAATCCATTTATAGAAAAGTCGTTGAACTAAATTAGTTAGATGTGTTGGAGAATTGAGGAGTGTTAATTTTTTGTCAACTAGAAATGTATTTCCCACCTTTTTTTGATATAATGGTTCATCTATTAATTTGTCTTGGGCATTATATAAGAATTTGCGGGACTATTAATTTATGATGGATGTATCCTTTTGAATGATATATTAAAATTTTGAACTAATATGATAAAAACATTATTTACAAGAAGCCTCTACTATACAAAAATCTGTATCAGAAGAGGTGATTGAGATCTGTAATGATTATTTATATGAAGTGAAACATATAGGTCTCCCTATATCTCGACTTATGAAAGTTGATAGTGAAGATAGAGTGATTCAAGGCTTAAAGGATAAGATGACTTGATACGATGAAGTGATGCACGCACATCTTACATTTTGAACAGAAAAAATGAGGTTCAATCATATATATCATCACATATTGATGAATTAAAGTTATGATATCCAAAAAAATATGAAAAGTGGATGATGATTGAGTATATATAAAAAATTTGTTTTGTGGTTTAATGAGAAAGTCATCACAGATATATCTTCATTAGATACATTGAAATGGTTGGTAGGGGACCATCTCTTAATGTGATCACTTGGTTTTATTTTGATTTTAATAGGTACAAATTTTATACAATGAATTTTGATGACAAGAGTACTATTCATGTAGTGTTGTAATGGTCGTAACTAAAGCACTGTATTTTTTGAGTGAAAAATATATAAACCTGATTTATCCATCAACACCATATTTTAGAGTTCCTGTAGACATATTGAAAGTTGATTGTATTAAATTTTGAGTCATCATATTTAAGTGTAATTAGTTTTCAAGTAACAGTGGTGTTAAACATGATGAATATGTGTTTAAACTGGTTGATTTGAAAATATTTAGTTGCAACGAGGAACCGTTTATCATGGCCACACATGCAAAGAAAATATTTTTTGTCATTGATCTATCAAAAGGACATGTGGTCCATTTTTTCAATGGAAAATAATCTATTTGGATGATGAGGATGATGATGAAGTTATTGATTTATCTGCGGCCTCTTAATCTATTACACAATTTCTAGATAAAAATTACTATAATGTAGACATAGTGAATGAAATACGAAATGATCGTGTCGATGGGATATAGGAAAACACTAAATTTACCTCATAATTAACTGTTAATTATTAACATTGTATTTGTTTTATGAAATTTACATGTGTAAAAAGATTATTATTTAATAAATATTGGATATTTAATTATATATATTTGATTTTATTTATTTTTATGTTAAATTTTTATATTCCATGGTTTTGGTTAAACATTTTTTCATTGGAATTCCCGATTCAAATTATTATATTTTGGTATAATTTATGCATATGATAACACCTTTTCAAACATTGATATTTTAATTTTCAAATGTTTATATAATTTTATAAGTAATCATTATATTTAATAGTTAATCTTGAATATTTGTTTTGGTTAAGAATCATAAAGTCATTATTTTTTTAAAAAAATGACATATGCATGCCACTTTTTTTACTTACACATTTTTGGTTTCGTAATTTATAATTATAGACTTCTCTAATAATATTCAGGTACACAATAATTTCATTACATTTTTCCATTACAATGATAGATATAGATAAATATACAGAGAAAAATCTATTGAGTTATTTTTATTTTTTCATAATGTTAAATATCTAGTAACATATTTAGTTAATGACCTAAAAATTTGAATAAAAAAATTGTAGGACTACTTATGAGAGTTCTATGGAGGTGTCTTTTACTTTAAGTATTCAGAATTTGAATTATCATGTTGGTAAATGTGGAATTAAACATTTACCAAACCTTTCAATTTCTCGTGTGGAGGAGTGATTATATATTGGATTTGACAATAATAATAATGTAACTGGTGAAAATTTGACATAGTTTATCACCTATATTGGCTTGTAGAGCTGTTTCATCAATAGAATTTTATATCCAGATTGGAATTCTGTCAACAACCTGATGATAAATGATATTTGGGAGGCTGGGAAGCTAAAATATCTCAATTAATTTTTTAAATCTCATTTTAAGAAAATGATATATTTTAAATGACTAATATTAATATTATGAAATTATAGATGACATTAAATTTTGAAGAAACAAAAGCAGTCATGAAAAAGTTGTCTTACTTTAGTAGTAGTTTGATGAAGGGATTTAAAAATGAATTTGAAAAAAAAATTGTGTTTGGAAAGAGACGAAATGAAATCCCATACCTGAGGTATCCATTTTTTGGATGGTGATAAATAGAACAAATTTTTTCCCACTAGAAATGTCGAAACATTTTATGTATGATACATATATAATATTTTATTGTAAAATTTCTTATATATGTACCTAATAACTTATTAGTTTACTTTTTATATAACAGGCCTCCATGAAATCCCATCAAGATATCCCACTGCAGACACTTACCCTTATACTTTATCATGTGGAGAATATAATTTATTAGAGAAAATAATGACTGCGGAAACGTTTCAAGCACTAAAAGCTCACTCCAATAGTGGTTCTGATGAGTTCGGATATGGTCCTCCATCTCCACCCACCCTCCATGAGAAATGTTAAAGAGATATAGGATGAAAAAAATAAAAAGTATCTTATAGAGAAATATATGGATGTATATTAAAGAATCTTTAGTAAATAATTATTATTTTTCGTGATTTTTTGTTATTTATAAATTAACAACAGTACTATAACATTTTTATTTTTCATTTCAGGATGAGTTTCAGGAGATATAAACAGAGGTAACTTTTATCCCTAAGGGTTGTATGAGCATTCTATCTGCTACATTAGGAAAGCCAGAACAACCCAACCACATAAGAGGATATGAGGTGGTTGTTAGTATTAAAAAAGACTTTTGGTAATCAAAGTAAACAATCAAGATACCCATAACTCGAATCCTTAAAAAATCTCTACAGAAAGATATGAAACAGTCCATGGGAGATCAAATTCAATAAGCTGTGTAGAAGGATATGTTAGAACAAATGATGGCATAATCATCATTTTTTTAGGCTTCCTAGCTAACCCAGCCTTCTAAGCTAGGCTAGCCTTCTTAGCCGGCCTACTTAGATACTCTGCCTCCTCGTTTGAACACATCTTTATAATATGAGTTGTATGCTGGAGATCCAGATTTACATATTGTAGTGTTTGGAGTCGCGCATTTTTTGGGGGATTCTATACATCACGATACTATTTAGATGAGTCAATTCAGAGTATAGATACATGATATTTTTGATCATACTACTCTAATACCATTCCCTACCATGGATATTACCGGAGTTGGGGATTGTATGGGTCATTTTTTACTTTTTCCATCTAGCCTTCTTCTTTATATTTCATATGGGGTATGTGTTTTTTTAATATTTATTACATATTTTTGTAAATTACTTATAATGTTTGCTGAAATTTATCTTATATAGGAGTATCTGAAATCCAATTAAATGGAACAACGGAAACAAAAGGTTCAGGAACAAACTATTTATACTTTAGATATTTTTTGTGGGATAAAAATATTACCTCATGTTTCTTCTTCCTTGGATAATATCTGTGATTTTTAAATGTCATATGATATATGTGGAGGATACTATCCGTTGAGAATATCACAAAGAGATATCATGGATCTAATTGATTTTAAAGAGCTCATTTGAATGTGTTGTAGTTTTTTCTCATGTAATAAAATTGAAATTTTAGTTTTTATTTTTTTAATAAAATATAGTTTAAAATAACTAAATGTATTAGTTTTTTAATTAGGTATCTACACATGATACTTACTCCAAATGACAACACGTTAATTTATAGGTTTATGGATCCAAAATACATTTCAGAAGATGTGCAATATGTGTCGACTGAACATAGAGTGGCATATATATGTGAGAGGTTGTCAATGAGAGATATTAGATGTTGGTTACTGACATTTCTTAATGGGTAATAGTAGTAACATAATTATGAACTAATTTTGATTATAATGTCATTAAATGTGAAATTTTTTTATTTTAGGGGGCATTTTTTGTTAGGCATATTCTACCAAACTGAAAACACATTATGTTGTTTTTTCTCTTTATTAAGTAGTGTTCATAGGAAATTTTCCACCTGGTTTGAAAAGTAAGTTTTTCTTTGTTTATGATATGATCATTATGTTTAATTATCATTATCATATACATTTTTTATTAGTTGATATATATGAAAATGAAGGTCATGATTTTTTAAACAATGATCACTTATCAATATAGAAGCCAAATGCAATCAACAATGTGAAATTAAAGGTAATTATTTTTTATATTAAATAATATTTTGATTTTTTGATATACATATATATGTGTGTGTGTGTGTGTGTATTTTGGTTTTTATTATAATGTTAATGTTTTATTAATTATAGTTTCATCATCAATAAAGATATTCTGAATGATATTATTATGTTCTATGATTCATGTACGGGATAATAACAACTAGTGTAACAACTGATATTGATTAGGTTTGTCATATTAATTATTTTATATTTTCTATCATAATATTCTATTTTTTAATATTATATTATTCAAATTCATTATAGATTTACAATGATATCTATTGTTACACGCAATATTAACTTTACCATCTTTGATTTTTGTTTTCAAACTATTTTTTTACTATGATATGAATTTAAGGTATGTATATTATTATGTTTCTGATTAATATTATATTTTCCTAATAAAACAAGTTCAAAAAACTAATTATTTTGTTATAATAGGTGTTTTAACATCGTGATATCAAATTAATTCTTCAACAAATACCAACAATGATCATGTTTTGAATTATAGGTATGTGTTTTTTAATTCTACATTATAATACTAATGCATAGATAATTTTTTGATTAACTAGATAAACGTATGTATGTTTTTTTTAATTTTAGTCAATGATATATTATTTTTTATTGTTTCGTAATATTTTTTATTATATGAATTCTAATTATTATGGTGATTTAATATTTAATTTCTTTTAAATTTCATCATCTAATTTCATAGAAATAGACGCCGAATCATTAATAAAATATCACAATTTTTAGCATCTGTTTTATAAAAAACCGACACCAAAAACCAAACCATTTAGGATTTCAAAGTTAATTTTTTAAAACCTATATCGAATATATTTTTAAATTTGGTGTTCAACATCAGGTTTTTATAAATTAGTTGCTCCACAAAAGTTTTCAATGTTGGTTTCTTTTATAAATTAATCCGAAAAACCAAACCAAATACCATATTTGGCATCAGTGTTTTTAAAACTGATGCTGAAAAAGTTATTTTTTATACCACCTTTATATATGATTTTAAAAAACTGAAATCTAAACTGAAAATCATTATGATGATAAATCGCGTTTTTGCACAAGTGATGGTACTTGAATCATAACAAAAAAAAGTGAGATGAGAAAACCCATACCATGATCATACAATTGAATTAAGAATTAATCAATGATGTGATCATTTATGACCAATATAAATCCATATAAATAAATTATAAATACTAAAAAATACAATTTTATTTTTTTTAACACATAATCATGGAATTTAATAGTTAATAGAGTTAATGAGTAGCCCAATGAATGGAAATTGAGTTAGGAAACCCTTTACCTCTGGTATAACTTCTTTCATATTTGTTTAAGACTCATTTATAATTAATATACAATTATTATAAATATATTATAGAACTATAATCATATTTATTACAATATTGTATTTACTTATATCCTTTTATCACCAATTTATTTACAATTTCTTATTAGAATCATTGTTTCGTGCGATAACTACTTCATTTCTCATTTGTGTTTTGGTATGTATTTTTTATCCTTATACTTTGATATAATTTACATAACAAAAAATAGATGTCATGATAAAAATATAATATTTATTCATTATATTCATATTTATAATCATTCATAAATGGTAGAGATATAAAAATACAGTACACTGGTTATGGAGATGGAATGTTTTACGTATGCATAAAAATTATTTTTTCTATTCAAAAATATGGAATAAAAGAGAGGTAAATAATAATTCACCATTTCAATAACAATATTTTATCATATATATATATATATATAATTTATTGAATCTTTCCTTATTTCCATCCATGTAAATTGGAAAATAAAAACAAATCCCATCACTTCGTGGTGATCTAAGACCACACATACAAACATGCAACGATACCATTTTCTATAGGATATGAAGGTAAGAGTGTAAATATGATATTATAATTCATGATGAATACTTATTTCATGAATATAATATATATTCATTAGTTATATCTTTGTAAACATCCTAGTAACGTTATGATGATTGATTAATTACACATATATGTTGAGATGAAAAGATGTATGAATGGACAAGCGATGTTTTTACTTTTCATAGGATGGAAAATAGATGGAAAATAAAATAAAATTATATTTTTAATAAATTAATACATTAATTATAATATATTTATTATTCTTATATGGGTACAAAATAATTATAGGATGTATAGGATGAAAAAAAAATTTAAAGAGTTTGTTAAAGGATTACCTATTCTTCAATAGTATTCCTTTAGATTTTTTCATAAAGGCAATTTTAATGTACTTTTTAGAAATATAGAACCCATAAATATGGGATATATTAGTCTATAAGATAAATGGATAGTGTTTGGTTGGTCTTTTTGGATCAATGTGGAGTAATGAATTGACACAAAGGGGCATCCTTCTATAAGGGATGAGAGGGACACTCATGGAATTTATTAGAAGATTAAATTATAATAATATCATTATCTAGAAATATTATTCCAAATTGATAGATATCCAAATATATGGTACTCTTAGGTTGAAATAAAATCAACTGATAAAATCTTCACAGGTTTATGTGGGGTTTTAAACCTTGTCTTTTTGTTTAAACCCTTAATTACCCTATTTGAACCATAACTGTAGTAAAAATGTTATTACACATAAAGGTTTATAATTTTACCTATAAAGTAACAATTTCCTCACAAATGGAAATGGTTTTAAAATTATACCATTTCTTACCCTACATTCCCTCTTTTTAAGTTTTTAGGATTTTGAAATAATTTATTAAAATATTATTTAACTGAAAATATCATTAATTTCATTTTTGACAATACTCATTTAATTTGATATTAAAGACAGTATGGATAATATATAATTAGAATATATTCCTATCATAAATACATACTATTTCATATTATATAATTAATATTGTAATGAAATAATTCTTCCAAATTTTATTATTTTTATCATTTTTAATATCATCAATTTTATTTTTCTATTTATTGAATTAATATTATTTAGAAGTTGCATAAGCATTTTGGGTAATAATTAAATTATTTAAAATTATAAATAAATTAATATTACAAATTAAATTAATTTATCTTTCATAGAAACATTTAGAACCTATAATAACGCCCTATTACACTTATGATAAATTATTTGAGTTATTCAATTAAAGAGATTATAATTATTTTGATTCTTTTCTTAAATAAAGTTATAGGTAATAATCTAATAAATATGGAAATAAGTGTATATATATGGGATAATTATATTGAAATGTTCAAAATATATTCATATAATATCATAAAGGAATGTTTTAGAGAAATTTTAAAGCTTTGTATCAATATGTAAACCTGTATCTTACCTTTTTTACCATTGTCGATGTGACAAATATTTACCAAGGTTACTACTAATAATGATGAAAATGAAAATGGAAATATGTAAAAAAGTATTACTTCATGATTATAAATATTAAAAAATCAATATCCAATTTCAATAACTATAATAAATTAATTTTAGATGAAAACATGAGATACAATGTAAAACAAGTTTTTTTTATAAAATTACCATTAAACTTTTCACATTTTTTAATAATAAATTAAAACCTAAAATTTATTCCTATAAAACTGATTTTATTACTAAAAATATGTTATAAAACTAATTATACTTTAAAACAAATTTAAAAAAATTTAATTTCAAAATTCCTGAACAAAAAATACAATTTTTAACAAAAACCATATTATCACTATACACTAGAAAAATTAATCTTTTTATAAAAATACCAAAAATTCACACCAATATATATTTCAAATAATGATTAAAAAATTTATATCCTATTTATATATTAAAATTAACATTTTCTCTAAAAAGTTATTATAATACTCAATTATAAGAATGAATAAAATTAGTTTTTTAAGAAATCATATTTTTAAGAATACAATTCATTTTCTAAAAATTAAGTTATTATTTCATAAGAATTAATCAACGAATTTATATTAATTATGTCTTATATATATATATAATTCATAATGTTTTTACTCGTATTTATGCCTTCAAATTTAAAATATTGGTTATAACAGTTATAGTAAAATAATAATATTTCATTGTCCGTTTAATCTCTATGTTTCATGACGTATATTCTATCGAACATAATGTTATAATTTTAAAATATTTGTGTGATACACCATACATGAACTCCTAAACAAAGGGTATTTATATGAGAAAATAATCATACACTAGATATCTACTGTAAAGAGTAATATTTTCATGATTCCTATAACAATTCATGGTTTTTTAATAAATACACAGATGTTATTTCATTCCCAATGAATCTTTATCAATATACATAAAATTTAATTTTGTAAATTATAAGGTGATGTATATTATTCATTTGTTTTTTATGAATGAATTTATTCAGAATATCTATAGTCACACTTACATGTGTCAGTAGTGATAATAACAATAGTGAATTTCAAATTTGAAAACCATCAAAAAAGATGACTCATATGACTTTGAAAAAACCCTAGATAAATGATCAAGTAAAATTTATTATAAATGAATATTTAAATTCATTATTCAAACATTGGCTCAAAAAATGTGAAAAATAACAAATAGACTGGTCAGAGGCCATATATTGAGCTATGGGTGTTACATATGAGGTTATAATTTTTTTTGGGTCCATGATGATATTATCCACACAAAAAATAATACATTTATTCTAGGTTGAGTAATACACACCACACCAGAAGGACACACATAACCAAATAACCCATATTTCAGGTTGTTGGTTCATATGGCCATCTGACATACACACTATTAAAAGTATATAGGTTGTTCAAACCCATAGTATTCAAAAAAGAAGATATTTTGTTACATGGAAATTGAATAGGGTTACCCTAGATGGGTTGAATGAAAATGGGTGTATCTATAATAAAAATCCATTCAACATTACCATAACTCCTTATATGCACCACATTAACGGCTAACCATTGATAAACCGTCTCGGGGTTCTTTTTTTAAAAACCATGTCTAACGATGCATTAACACTATATTTATCTTGGAAATGGAGTTCCAATCTACTAGTTAATGGTAGAGAACATCATAAATAACATTACAATCACCCACCATAGTCTTCTATAATTCTCACTATTAAATTCTCAAATGCTCATTTCTAACTGCTATAAAAGACCGTGATGTATATTTCCATCCCTTCGCAACGTGGAATGGCGGAAATGAAGAATAGAATAGGGAAAGTAAGAGGGAAATGTGTAAGGGTTTTATAATATTCCAATATTTTAATAATAACAAGTAGATTTGATTGTGTATAAAATATGAGAAACTGTCTGTAATAGAACCATGAAATATGATTATTTAAATATGATCACAATAACATATATATTAAATTAGAGTCTATGAATAGGATTACCAAATTTTCATTAAATATATGTTAATTTTCTAGTCAATAAAAAAATATTTATTAATTATTATGACATTTGAACTCATGTTTTAATAAATGCATTATAAACTATAAAGTTATATTTTCTTAATAAATGGGTAAAATTAATTTTTATAATGGAATAATATAACTATTCTATAGAATTTTTTGGTATTTTAATGTATAAAATAAATATATTTTTATGAATCAGAATATCATAATTATCTAACTATGAAATTTTGATATTTTTCTATAAAGGTATATTTTTCAATGGATAGTGAAAAACATTAATTTTTTTTCAAATTGTGTTCTATTTTAAATTTTTTAATATAAATTTATTTTTTAGATTATTTTTAAATTAAATTTAGTTCATTTATTTTTAAAATAATACAATTATGTAAAAAATTAAATTTTATGCATGAATTTATTATAAAAATATTTTATACTTCAAAAGGGATTTTTTCTAAAAAACCATTTTTATCGCATTTTTATAGCTTAATTATAAATTTAATTCTTCCACTTATATGTTTAATGTTTTTAAAAATTGAATCCATATGTGAAATAAGTTGGTCCAAATTTTGTTAATATGTCTCTTTTTTTTCTATATGAATAATAACAATAGTAATTTTTTTACCATGGTAAATGGTAAATCGATAAATTAAGGGTCATATATAACATGATAAAAAATTTCAAATAAACTTAACACTTGAAAAAAAATTATTGGATGATTCCATTTCATGAATAGTAATTCGATAATTCGTTATATTCTCTTTTTAATCAATTTGGATGGGATTATGACATTTTATAATATTTTTTTTCAATAAAATTAATAAATATCACTCTCATTTTTAATAAATACAATATTTTAAACATGAATATATTCAGATACTATCTTCAATTATAAATATTTATTTTAAATATAAGTGATTTATCTTCATAATGATAATTATTTTTATTTTTAGTGAGAAATAATTACCTTAAATTCTAACACAACACAAATGCAACAATTATTAAATTTTTGAAAAAAAAAATAAATGATATTAGAAATATTGAATGTGATATATTTTAAGATAAATAATAAGATACTTAACATTTTTGGGAGAAAACTATATTTTAGGGGTGTATTATGATATTTGGTATAAATTTTTCTTGTTTTCATGATGTTATAAAACATAACATAATATATTGTTATTAAAATTGACAATAATGATATTTCATAGTAAATAATATTTTATTTAATGATATACAATTACTAACAATATTACATTCAACGAATAGATTAGTATATGGATTATAATATCAATCAAGAACTATTTATGCATCTAATTCTATTTATAATAGCTATAATAACCCTCAAAGAGTAAAAAACTTTGTTTTCATAGTAAGTGTGAAAAGGGTTAAAAGTTGTTACAACCAAAAGATAAGGGTAAGGACATAGTAAAAAAATGAAAAAATATAATTTTATTAGATTATTTAGATTCCTAAAAATTTTCTAGTTTAATATTATTAGTTTTTTGTCATTGAGACATGAAAATTATTTTAAATTAATTTAATATTTTTAGGGACTCCCAAGAGTGCCCCTCCATTCTCTTATGAAATATCATTTATTCTTCCCCACAATTCACACTTCAAAAAAAAATTTAGCCAACATCTGCAAAAATCCTTTCCTAAATTTCATCCCCAAAATTTACATTCCTTATGTATGGTATAATAGCAACTTTAGTGTTCTTATGGTGTTAAGCAATAAAGGTTTTCTAAAGTAGAGGTATCATTCTTAACTGAGGATCTCTATTTTATTTATTCATTAAATTATTTAAAATATGTCATTTTGTAAATATAATTACCTATATCCATGTCATAGTCTATAAAATTGGAATTTAATTCATCATTTGTGTGCACAACGGACTACCTCTTAAAGAACCACTATAATTAATTTTATATTAATATCTCACATGGTTGGCCTTAATGATGGATTTTTGTTATATATATGAAATTAAAGACATATTAATCACTATATAAAGAAAACATATCTAATAGTTTATTACAATTCCATAAAATATAAAACTATTTCATCATTCATGCATACCTGTGGACCACCACCTATGAATTTGATGTTGGTGGGAAGCTTCAAACAAAATCATCTGCGAGTTGACCCATTTGATAGGTTTGTTTTCAAATCATGGGTCTATAAAAATTATTTACTATTAGAACCCTCTAAAATAGGCACATAATTATTAAATTTTCATTGGGGAATGGTTTAAGCTTGGCATTATCCAGAGATCCATGTATCAACAGTGGATCATAATTCTACATATTTAGATGGTCTAATAATCTCCACAAGAAACGTGATTGTCCGACCATCATGTTGTGGGTTAGTTTTCTTGAATTACCTCTTCTATTTGGGAATAATATGATCATTTGAATGTTAGAGAATATGATTGGAAAATATTTATTCCTCAAATTAGAGATAGTTTTGTGTGTCATCCTACATCTCCATGAAGTTGTTTGGATGTTGATGTTTCAAAACCATTATTAGAAAATGTTTGGATTGATGTTGGGGAAGAGTTTCACTATAATAAGCTGGTCATCTTTGAGACATGTGACTACTTCTATTCTTCTTTCACATGACTGGGTCATTGGATTTTAATGTGATTTTCTGAACACAATAATAAATGATATAATAATTATGCTAGTTTAGAGAATAAAATAGACATAGGTGGAATGGTTTTGGTTTTTTCTTCTCATGCATGTCTGAAGGAAGAGATCCCATTTAGTGACATTTCATCAGGGTTAGAGAGGATTGAGGGAATACATGAAGGGGTTTTTTTTAAAATTCCAACTATCATTCCAAGGCCCTAATCTTATATAGTTGTATGGCGAATTGTAAATGTTTCTATACATGAGGTGATGGTAAATGTAGAAGGCGAGGAAGGTACATCTGGTCGCATGACCCGTGGAAGCTCATTATAATATAACTTGGCCTCAATGGAAGATTGATTAAAAGCATAGAATATTTTGAGTCCAAGAATGACCACTCCGACTCAGAATTTTAGAAACCTATTTGATTGTTTAAAAGTTAAAGGTCTAGTTTTGGAACAAGGTGAATGAAATACTGACACATCAAAAAAGAAATGTTTTTGTATGGGAAGATATTTCAATCCAAGAACCCCTATCCGAGGAGAAAAACACTCAAGTTAAACTTTTTTATGAGGAATATTCTAGTGATGATAACTTCAATCATTTATTTGTGTATAGTGTTGAAGGAATTCATGGTAGATGACTTCATATCCTAGGGGGAAAGATGGATCAGAATGGAAAACATGAATCAACGAGCTTTATTTAAACTAGAGAAAAACCTAAATGGTGTAAGGAATACTCTCACCTACCAAAAAAAATGTAGACAATGTCCACCAAAATGGTTTAGGTCAAAAAGGTTCTTAATGTGAAGATAATATGGATGAAAAGTTTCATAAGAAGAGTTTTAATTTTAACAGTGAAAATTAAATGGATAAGTGGGGTGATTTTATGAAACAAAAATAGGTGGGTAACAGGATGGAAGCATTGGATCATGAACCATTCAAGGTTGATTATTTTATGATAATAGAAGGTACAAGGGCATTCTCATTTAGACATGATTTAATTTGGGAAAGGAAAAATCCTTACTTTCAATTCATCAAGTCTTCACCTGAGGAATGAGCTATAGAACATACCACTACTGGTCTGACAATGGAAGAGTAAAATATAATATTAAAGGAGATGTGTCCTTATGAACTTGATTAACTTTAAAATTAGTGGTATAATTTGCATATTAATTAACTTTACCAGGATGTTTATCCTAAGCCTTTCTTTATTGATTATTACATAAAATTTATGAATCTCATCTCATCTAACATCTAATATAATCTATAACATCATCTAATAAATGATATATGAGATCTATTTTTGGAAATTTAGGAAGGACCCCCTTTAGCAAAGAGTAATGAGGAACAATAAATATCAACTTTATCTTCAACTAGATCAGAATTTCATTGGTTAGTTTTTCTTCTTGGGTGTTAATATAATTAGGTAAAAGCTTCTACCATTTCTGAAATTTTGTTTTTATTATTGATTGTGTGATGTTTCTATCCAGTTTTATGTGAGGTTACCACTAAACCCCATAAAGTGTATGTATCTTGATAAATTAAAAAAAATTCTTTTAGGATGTAATGGTTATTATTTTTGATAAGATGTAATAATGAACTCTTTGACAATAGTCAACCTACTGAAACTATTTTTGAATTATAAGAGGAATATCATCAAAAATATATCTAACATGAACTTAAATGATTATTTAGTATTCTATAATAATTTATTAGGTGAAATAAAAGGTGTAATATACTTGAAAATGGTTCTGAAGAAGTTAAATTGTTAAGAGAAGTTTATTATTCCTGAGTCCAAAGAGTGTAGGTGACAATTCAGACTTGAGGTAAGGGATTTTATCTAAATTTATTGTCATTGAGGAAAATTTTATTATTATAAACCTAAATTCATTTACATGGTGTATATAATTCCATTTTACATGTTATATATTGAATTATTCACAATTTATGACATTTTATGTTTAAATTTGAATTATATTATCCAATGGAATTTGAATTTAAAGGTACAATGTTTTAAAGGGGTTATTAACTCAATTTACATTGATTGTGATATAACCCTTATTAATTGACATTTTTATTACATGATTATGTGTTAATTGATCTATAAATTATTTAACTCTAAATATAAATTTTCTTTTTGGATATTTAAAATTTTTACAAAAAACAATTGAATTGAATAATATTCAATTCAATGATTTCAACTTAGTGATGGTTATTAATCTAAAATTATTTTTCTTAATGAAATATACTGATATTAAACACACAACTTATCTTGTGGAATCCATATAAAACACCATTAACATGATATATCATGAATATACCTATTTTAATTATATTTAAGGTTTCATTTGACGTTATTCTAACATGGTCTTATGAATGAAGAGTTACCAAAGTGGACAAGGCATTATGTTGGAATATATTTTATTTTCATAATTGTATATGTTCAAGGATTCTTGCAGAGAAATCCTGAGATATTATTTTATAAAACCAACTCTATTTTATTATACAATTTTTATGAAAGTTGTATACTTGTTTAATTTACATTTACTCCATTATTCTCTGAAGAAACATTATGATAGTATTTTGTAAGTGATGATGATTGTGTATCTTCTTTTAGACCGGGATACTTTCACTTCTATATCCATTTTTTCTAAAATTATTTCAAAAATATTATTTTATTAAAATAATTGGATTCTTAAATCAATTTTACAGGATTATTTTCCTTATTTTAAAAGGTTTTAAAAAAGGAAATTTCTTTATCTTTTTTCAAATGGGTCTCTTTAAGCACCTTTTAAAAAATGTTTGAAAAAAATATTTACTTTTGGAATCTAAAACATGAACACATTACCCCTCCATCATGACCATTATTTTCATTTTATATTCATTGATAATTTTCTTAATTTTTTTAATAGAAAAGTGTTTTCACAATATTTTTTAATTTTTATGTTATAAGAAGTGATTTTAAAATTGAAAAATATATTTTACTCAAGAATATTTTTAATAATATTTCATTAGAAATTCAATACATAAATGCTAAAAACCATTGTTGTCATATACTCCTCATTGGGGATATATTTTATTGATGCCATTATTATTTTTTATTTGGATATATTATAATTTTTTAGAAGATATTTTCCTGGTACCTGTTTCTTTTCCACAGGTTAATAAATTTAGGAATGTAATTATATATTATAATGTATACAATGATAATACTTTTTCCCACCACTATTACCTTTATTTAATGTTTTTCATTATTTTTACAATCTCATGTATCCTTTAATGAAAAAATCTTTTCTTGTTCAAGGTAATTTAGGTTTTAAAAATGGGGTTTTAAATGAAATGGGTATTTTTATATATGAATGTTTTTCACATGGGTTTATAAGAATTTTTCATGGGTTTTATTCATCATATGTTCCATGGAAAATTTTTATTAGTGTTTTAACCCAATTATATATCATGGGTTATCCTAATTCATCTTAAATGAATGGATGATCCCCATTATAGCTCATTGATGTGTCTGATATAGCTTATATGGTGGGAGTTCAAAAAATCACTCTAATGCATTAGGTAATGATTATGTTCTCTAAATAATTATATTGGAAGTTATATATATGGTTATTCCAATTTTAATGGCTCCTTAAGTATTCTATGATGATGATGTCCAAAGTTTCCTATATGTTTTTTATTATTTCTATATTTTATAAAATTTTCTTTTCATCAAGGTTGATATCACATTGCTCATGACTATCAATTCATATGACTATTTCCTTTGATAAATATTTATTTCATTTTTTATGACTTATGATCCATGTATTTATGGGTATGATTTCCCTTATTGTATGCTCATGCACTATGATTATTTCATCATACCAGTATGCTCATCTTAATATCACTAATGACATCCAATTGGTAATTATTATGTTTACCCATACTGTTGGCACCAAAATATTGCACGAAAGGAAGGGACGGAAATAGAAGGTCGGCCCGCTGCCTCACGAAGTACCGACGCGAAGCACCCCGAGCATCGCGGTCTCGCGAAGCTCTGGAGGTGGTAACTCTCTGCGAACGAGTTTGACTTTCACGAGCTCGCCGCGAAGCTCCGGAGGCGGTAACTCTCCGTGAACGAGTTTGACGTTCGCGAGCCAGCCACGAAGCTCCAGAGGCGGGACCTCCTCACGAACGACGTTGACGTTCACGAGCGCGCCGTGAAAGCACCTGAGGCGCCACGCGAGTTCGGCTTCACAGCACCCCTTCCCTATAAATACTGGACTCCCCCTGAGTCCCAAAGACGGACAATCCGACCTTTCGGCTTCTCCTCTCCCGAATCGTGAAGCACTCTTTGCCCCCGAGAATCATGAGCTCTGCGAGGTACTTCTACTTCGCGTGACGCCTTCGCTTTGTCTCGTTTTGAGCCTCTCTTCCGAGAGGGATGCCCTTCATGAAGCTCAAGGGCATTCCTGAAGGAAGGGGATTCCCAAGGGAACCTGGGCAGCCGCAGAGCATTTATGCTTCGCGAAACACCCAACATGTACTAGTGATCCCTATGCCAAGGCAGGATCGCTACACATCACGAAGCACACTACTTCGCAGCACCCTGCTTCACGAGGCACCTCTTCTTCGCGGGGCAGTGCTCCGCGAATACTGTTCCACTTTGTGAAGCACCCTCCACTCACACATATGCCTTGTGCTAAGGCTAAGGCACTCCGGTTCATGAAGCACACTCCTTTGCTTGGCAATTCCTCTTCTTGTGCGACCCTGTAGGTATGTACGATGTGATTTCAAAGTCCCATGGACAATACCACTCATAGCGTTGCTTTTCCTAATGCTTCATCACATAGGAACACTAACGGTTATTGCTTCTTCACATAGACACGCTAACGTGGACCCCTCGATGGTTCACTTTACAACCCCCCTTGACCATGGCCTTACTGGTACCTTCCCTCCCCCAAGGAGAAAAGGGTACCAGTTATGTAAGTCCTAGGGGTGTGGAGTGAACCCACCTTGTCTGAGATACAGGACATTAAACTACCAAGCACCACGTCCTCAACACATGACGTTAAACTGTGACCCGACCTCGTGCCTCTCACGAAGGGTCCCCCCAGATGGAACATTTTTTACGCCACTCGTCTCCACAGGAGTGGAATCATCCATCCACAAGGGATGATATCCTCCTTATTGGAGGAGCGTATATTCTCAGGAGAAGGGAGACCCTAGTTCCCCAATGTATGACAGTACCCCTGCATCTCCATACATCCCCACTACCAAGGTCAGTGGAGGGCGTGATAGGGAACGAGGCACCTCCCATCATTGGTCCCAAATCCCTATTTCGCTGAGCTTTGTCGCACTCCGGGCCTCCATCCTGGAGTAAGTCCCAACACCATGGGCCACCTAATGCGTAAGCCCCTCTTCGCTTCACATGGATGCACCCTTCACGGCGTGATCATCAGGCCATTGTTGTCTCTTGTTTCTCACACTGAGCATGACTCACGTGGGCTTAGAGTTGGCATTGTCCATGACAATACCTCATCCAACATGACGTTAAACTGTATGCCCTCGTCCAGCATGACATTAAACTGCACACCCATTTGAACTATGAGGTCTTTGATCCATGTCAAGGCATGGTACGTAGGAATCCTCCACGAGGTTCAAGCCCACCCATCACCAAATTCACGTTGAGTCCTACCTGCGTCCAGCACGACGTTAAACTGCATTCCAGCCCAACGGAAAGCCGTTATCACAACCCGAACTACGAGGACTTTGATCTGTGTCAAGGCATGGTACGTAAGAAGCCTCCCTGTGGTTCAAGCCCAACAATCATTGGCCCAAACCGTCTCCTTGTCAGTGTGCCAAGCCCCCCATTTTCAATCCAAACTACGAGGAATTTGATCCATGTCAAGGCATGGTACGTAGGAATCCTCCAAGAGGTTCAAGCCCATCTCCCATCGGAAAAAGGTCCTTCTTCACGTCGGTTCGCCGACACCCACCGCCCGTCGTTTATTCACGTCAGGGTTCACTGCCGTCCCACAATACATTAAACTGTATTCCATCAATCCTTTGAACTACGAGGACTTTGATCCATGTCAAGGAATGGTACGTAGGAATCCTTCCCAAGGTTCAATCCCACCACTAGTGGACCCCTGGGTCTACTTTCACGTCGTTTCGCTGACGAATTCCATTATCTAAACTACGAGATCTTTGATCCATGTCAAGGCATGGTACGTAGGAAGCCTCCCCGAGGGTCAAGCCCACCACCCGTCGGACCAAGGTCCACCTTCACGTCGGTTCACCGATGAAGCCCCTCTAAACTACGTGGTCTTTGATCCATGTCACGACATGGTACGTAGGAAGCCTCCGCAAGGTTCAAGCCCACAACCGCTAAGACCCCCCTGGTCCTCTCCATTCACATCAGTTCGCTGACGATGCCCATCGGACCAAGGTCCACCCTCATGTCGGTTCACCGGCACCATCCCGAACTATGTGGAATTTGATTCCCTGCCACGGTGATACGTAGGAAGCCCCTTCAAGGCTCAAGCCCAACTTTACTGTTTCCCTTGCAATGGTAACTTTCCATTCCCCCCTCCACTTCATTCGTCTATCCATCATCCACCCTGATTCTCGCCCAGACCATCATATCCCGGTGAGACCATGTCGGTACGCTCCTCTTCGCATCCGCCCATGGGATGGTCCTGGTATCGGCACCCCTTCAAGGGAAATCCCTCAATCCGATCCATTCTTTCTAATGCTCTGATCGGGCTGATCCGTCTCCGCTGGACGTTAAACTCACGACATACCCTGGGTTAAACACAGGAAGCTGAGGAACACCTCAGATATGTGTCTATGGCATATAATTCCCCACGCTCGATGTGGGATGCCTCGGGCTTCCACGCCCTTGAGAAGCCCTATGAAAATGGATAATAGACAGACATGCCGGTTCCCCATCATCCAGACATGCTACTGATGTCTCAACGTGACTACTCCCCTGACTGAAGGTTTCTGCCCTGACCGGACCCTTTGGAATGTCCCGACAGAAGTAGTGTAATTAACCGGTGTCTATGGAAACATGGCACTGGGAAGAGTTTCACGAACAACGTATTAAATATATGAGGGAGACCCGGACTAGGTGACGAGTTCTGAGGAGGAATACACTGAAGGAAGAACCGACATCCCATCATCCCGTTTCGATCAAGGAGCAGACGTCTCTAAATAAGGAGCGAATGTCGCCCGCCTTTGGAAAGCGGGAACTTGGGGAAACAGCGCAGTGCGTCCTCCTCCGTGGACGGATGGATGTGCGCGCCTTGGCGAAAGCGTCCGAAACAGAAATGGTGAACCCGACGTGAGATTCTTCTCCTCAATGTGGAGATTAGTAGCGTTCGAGACACCAGTAGATTGACGTGTCACCGGATCCTAATATCTGGCGCCTGGTCTCGCCAAGCAAATAGCGGGCCTTTCGTAAAACTCACTGGAAGTCGGGGTAGTAGAATGTGGGTCACTCCGTTCTGCAGCGTGTTGGCGTGGATCCTTCTTACAGACATGGAGAATGGAAGGATGGTGGGACACTAGTTGTCAATCCTTTTCCTCACAGTGCTGATGAGTTGATCCCTTCATTTCTCAGGAACCAGGTTGCTGTTATAAAGACAAGATCACCGCCTGCTCGCCTACACAGGGGCAAGGACGACACCGCCATAGCCGTCCCGCATGGCGCCGCTACCGCCACGACGACCGCCACATCGCAGAATACGGGGTGCCCACATCCCCTTTCCCTATCAGAGGTCATCCAGCGAAGGGTGATCAACAACCACATACGCAGGTACGAGGAGGAAGGGGTCATCCCAACACGGGATATGGCCCGCATGGACCTAGAGGCATCCAGGCCCTGCCGTCAACGCCGCCCTAACAGGCCGCGCAGGGAGCCCCTGCTCCCCACCCCAACGTTCAACCATTTCGGGAACCTATCTCTGAAACGCCTTGAAGACTCCTCGCCTTACGCTGATGAGGTGGGCGCCGTCCGGCTCGGCCCGCTCAGGGTCCCGAACCAAGGGCTCCAGGTGAGGGCTCTCGTTCGGCCGTGTCAGCGCCGCCGTCCGACTCCGCAGGAAGAGCAGGTGGGCCATGCCCATGCACCACCTGCGCCATCTCGTCTGACCCGACGTCAGCGTCGAGCCCGGGTTGAGGACGCTTTCCCTGATGCGTCGACTTCAACAGCTACAGTGGCCCGGGCCATCGCCGACGTGCATCATGGAGTCCCTGCATACACTGAGCAGGGGCACTCTTTCACCCAACCAGGATCAATACCCCAACCGCCCCACAGGCAGGCTGGGTTGACTCTCTGGGTTGCAGGACCGAGTGGTGATCACCGCGAACTAACCCGTGGTGATGTCCCCCCGTACGGAGGCCCTCCCCGTACCATTACTCCATAGAGCGTGGGCCTTCCCCGCTCTGAAGCTCGTCATGGAGGAATGCCTCATGCTACCCCCATCCTGAAGGAAGACCTGCCCAGCGGTAGTGATGCTCGGCACGAAAACCTTTCTCGCACCCACTATACAGGGTATGGAGTCCATCCTCCTACCCCCGACCGCCGATCTGAAGGCACTGTCCATCCGGTCCTTCTCCAACGTGGGGGCCCTCACTACGTCCTCTCTACAACGGGCGAAGGTCCTCCTCGCCTCAGCAACTCAAGGAGTGAAGGTCAGCCTTGCTCCACCCGCATCGACCATGGAGGTCCTCCCCATTCTCCTACTGATTCCAACAGAGGCTCCACCCACATGGGTTTTGTCCATTGAGGTCCTCCCCATGTACCCTTCAACATTTTCCCTGGTGCCCCTTGCACCTTGTCTATCTCGAGTGGGGGCCCTCTCCGCCATGGTGCCAGCGCCGCCCCGAGGCTACCTATTAGGGATCAACCCTGTCCCGAAGAGCCACCCCGAGGCAGGAGAGTGGGTCATAGCCGCCTCAAGAAGAGTCCTGGGAAGGCCCGGTTGGAGATCAAATCGGCCTGTTTCTCGGATTCTGAAGCGGAATGTGACTCGGCGATGGAACCATCTCCCCGCTCCTCCGTATCAAGAACTGGGGTAGGAACCAGGTGTGTTAGCATCATTCTCCCAGAATTCTAGGTCCACCAGATTCTCATCTCCCTCCGCAGGTATATCCAGGAGGAAGAAATCATGGAAATTTCGTAGGTCTCGAATGTGCAATCACCACCATTGTCACCAGAAGCACCCTCTACCTCTACCAGAGATCACTGAGAGCTATTTTGGGGGCCAACGGCGGTAGAGTGACGACATGACCTATCGCCGGCAGCCGCGACTCCTATGCCGGAAGCTGTGGCTATCACCCCATCGTATCGTGACATCGTGGCCAGGTCACCTCACTCTTCAGAGGATGGCCCGAAAATCGGTGTCCAGTCAGCTCATTCGCCATATTCTCCGCCGCCGAGTTTACTATCCCAGAGGTCCGCCTCGGTACCACTACCGGTCCCTCAGCCTCCCCCGGTTGACAAGTGGGGCAATACAGGGCCAGACCCCGAGTCCGAAACCAGGAGCTTCTGGAGTATTCTCACAGCGGATCACTTCCCGGAGAAATTCTGGCCGACGGCGACGCTGAACTTTCACGCACCAGAGTCCCTTACCCCTGAAGAAGTGGGGTGATTTTGTCGAACCCTATGGGCGACACACTTCCGCCTTTGTTACGAGCGGGTGGTGTAACCCAGAAGTCGAGAGAACTTTGAAGAAATCGGAGAGCAATGCCGCCTGATCGATTTGGCCGCACTCCTTGTGGCCCAGCACCCTGAGTCGCCATGCCGTCAGAGCGCACTTCAACGGAAATGTGTTTAGAGTTTCAAAGTATTCCACAGAGTCGTCAGGGAAGTTACCCCCCATGTGCAAGTCTGTGGTTGGGGACACTATGCCTCTCTCCTCTTCGAACCCATCTGACGGCAGCCCGATTCGTTATTCGAAATTGAGGACATGACCTCGAGGGGGGTCGTGGTCCACATGGCTGACGTAGTGGACAAGGAAGATGAGCTTGAATTACTTTATGGAGACTTACCCCCCGAGGGCGTACCGCCACTGCTGGACCCATCAGGGAGGGTTACCCGTCAGTAGAGGAACCTGCTAGGCCTCCCCGTACCCACTGAGTCGCTGGTACTCGGTCGGAATACTGGAAAAGGTAAGGAGCACGTCGGAACTGTCAAGCACTCCGACTCGTCTGCCTTTGTGCAGAAAATGGACGAAGATCCCGAGAAGGCCACGTTATTCCGGCAGCTTGCTGAGAGGAAGAGGCTGGTTGACGAACTCTTGGCTGAGCGCGCCGTAGAGCGGAGACCCGATTATGGTAATCCCAGGCCGGGACAGCAGGGGAAGGAACAATTTCCCCCCGGTGAGATGCCTCCGGGAAACCCTGATCATGATACTTCCGCAGACAGGGCATAAGCCGGAGCTTATGTCAAGAGGGCGTGATACGTCTCGCCAAACCCCCCCGAACGACGGGGTAATCTAAAGAATCAGATCTGGGTTCCCCCAGTCGCCTCGTAGGTTGTTCCGCCAGTCGATCCACGAGATGCTAAAGACATCTACCATGTTGAAGAACCTGGCAACGCACTTTTGGTTAGGGATCCCCGTCAAGACACGGACCCCCACCCAGATGATCTTATAGCGGCACTCACAACCCGCCTTGAAGCGTTGGAAACGTGGCTGGTGGCAGTCCCACCGGATGGCAAGCCGTAT
This sequence comes from Viscum album, assembly GCA_963277665.1. Lineage (NCBI taxonomy): Eukaryota > Viridiplantae > Streptophyta > Magnoliopsida > Santalales > Viscaceae > Viscum > Viscum album. Next base: position 627,386,873 of record OY728165.1, read on the forward strand.
CCCGCATGGGTGGATGATATGCTCGTGCCCCCCGGGTTTTGGGAACCCCACTTTCTCACCCTTCAACGGGACAGGGGACCCGCCGCAACACTTGGCTCATTTTTCTTTCAGGTGTGGCCCCATGCTGGGGACCCTGGGTCAGCAAGAGGCCGCCATGCTCCGATGTTTCGTACAGACATTGGAAGGTCCAGCATTCGTCTGGTACTGCCAGCTCCCTATCAGATCAGTGACCGGTTGGGAGGATCTATACCAGCAGTTCCTATAACAGTTCATCTCCACCATGCGGAAGACCAGCATTGCAGACCTCTTCAAGTGCATGCAAAAGCCTGATGAGTGAGTCGCAGATTTCATCGCCCGGTGGAAGGGACTTACGTATTCCATCGATATGCCACTAACTCAGGAGAAATTACTGACGATGTGTGTGGGGATGTCAAAACGGAGCCGGTACCCTCCCTGATTACCCAGAACTACCCTGGAGGGTTCAGATATTTCTTAGATAAGGCTCAGCGCCTTGAGGAGGCTCTGCAACAGGCTAGTCAGGCACGTTCTTTTCCCCCTATGATCCTAGCTAGGAGGACCGCCAGAGGCGAACCCATCGCGGTGGCCCAAATAGAAGCCCTTAGGCAACTGGAATTACTGCCAGTGGCACCATCCCCTCAACCCCGCAGAGGTCCTCCGCCTCAAGCACAGGCTCCTGCCCATCAGTGACCGCCTAAGAATCGACAGGTTCCCCCGCGCAATGCGCCACCTCCACCCAGGCGAGACAATCAGGCGCCACCTCCTCGGTAGGCCCCTCCGACCCCTCATCAGGGCCAGGCCCCCAGGGCCCCCTATCCGGAAAAGAGGCACCAGACTTATTAGTTCAATGAAAATCAGGTCTTTGGCTACTTCCGAAGTGCTCTAGAGCATGGGATTGTGCGCCTGCCCGAGTGCAGAAGGCCAGAAGAGGCGAATCTCACCGATCACCCCAACTACTGTCCTTATCATCGGATTATGGGGAACACCCTCAAGCAATGCTATGTGTTTAAAGACTGGCTTCAAGACCAGGTCAACAACAACATAGTCAAGTTGGGCCCGGCACCAGCACAAGTGGTGGGTGTCTTTGCAGGGTCAGAGATCGGTAGCGACAGTGAAGGCGAGTGGCAGTAGGTTCCCAGCCGCGGATCCCCGAAATACGACGACTGTATGGCTCGAAAAACCGTCATCCATGCCCATGGTATCATTTGGGAGCATCTGAAGCAGCTGAAGCCTTCCGAAGAAGTATCCAGTACCTCTGCATCGCCTTCACATTCGACCTCTTCCCAAAAGGGCAAGTAGCAACGACGCAAGAAGAAGCAGCGCGCACCACCGGTGTCATCGTCATCCCACACTCTTGGCGACTTTATGCCCCCTGAAATGGGGATTCCTCCCAGAATCCAGCTGGTGGTGGATGACTCCTCGAGTTACAGTCAGGGGTATGCTTCGGTTAACACCGTGGAGCTGGTAAAGCCCTATATGACTCCCGACGAGGGGGAACGCCAGGCGAACCTCCCCAACGTTTCCAGCCAACGTCAACATCAGCAGAATCGCAACCGTGCTGGTCATCGAGGTACGTCAGTGGGAACTTTCATCCAAGTCGTGCACGCTACTGAGACCAGACAGCAGGCTCAGCGCAGGGCTCAGCATGCGCAACCCCATCTAATGCCCTCATCTCTACCTCCACCTTCGTTTGTGCTACTAGATCATGGAGATATGCCTCGTTCGTATCACAGATAGTCTTGCCCAGCTACAAGACGGCCTCCGCTATCCAATACTAGTCCGGCGACTACTCTCCGGGATTCAAATAGAAGGCATCATGATGTACCCAGTACTACCCAATCGTCGGTTCAACCGGCAGGACCCGCTATGCCTCCAAATGCCGAACGACCTCCTGTAGGAAGAGGTTCGCGTTTGGCACGAAAATATGATGTCCTAAAGCACCTGTCTGGCATTCTGGCAAGGCTTTCTATCCTTGAGGCCCTTTGCCTATCATCCGAAATGCGTGAGTCACTTTCCGAGGCCCTAAGGAGCCCCCTCCAGTTTGAGACGGAGGTAGCAGCTGCAGAAGCCTTCCATACCGAGACAATTGAGAACGCTGAATGTCAGGCAGTTGTCTCTGTAACATCCCAAGTAAGTAATGAATAATAGATATTTTTATCTATGTCTATTAATGAATTATATAGTGTTTTAGAGGCTTAAAATTCAAATAAATCCAATCTTAAGCATGGAATACACTAATATTTTTAAAAGATTATTTTACTGCCTTTTGATGGCAAACCATTTTTGAATCTATATTTTGACAATTTTATAAGCTATGTTTGTCAAAATAAACTTATTGTTTATGATTGGGACATCAAAATTTTCTTTGTGTGATTTTTTGTTATTTTTCTGACAATGATCATTTTTAAATAAATATTGTAAAATGTTGTATTTTAATTCAAAAACACTTTTTAATATAATATATTTATATGATTAGATTATCTTTTGAATTGGTTTTAAAGTGAAATTACAATATATTTTTACCATTTAATCCAATGGTGGTCATTGGAATCAATTTCACTTTGAAATTGGACTTAAACTAGTGTCAATCTTTTGATACTTACTGTTTCATAAAAACACGCTATTTGTCATGATAGCGGGAATTAATTATTAAATTTATTAATGTGACTTATATGTTTTGAATTTTTGTAAAATGGACTTCATTTTTGAATTCGGATTATCAAATATAGCTTAGGGTGAATTTTTGGTAATTTCTGAAAAACTTCAATTTTTGATTAATAGTAAAACCACTAAGTGGTACTTATAAAAACTGATTTTTCATTTAAATGAAATTTTTCCATCTTTGTGTTTTGAATTTCAAAAATCCGACATACATGGTTTTCATTAAGAAGTAAAATGTGGTTCAAAGAGATTAAAATAATTTTTTGGTGAATAGTATCTTCTTAAGTTCTTAATCGCGATTAGAGGTAATTAGTGTAGTTTAAGGTAAAAATAATGCTTTAATAAAATGATATGAGCTTTAAACATGTCCTACCCTAATTGGATGTTTCATGGCCGACCAATACAAGCCATGGGTAAACTTGGGGACCCCATGGAGCCACTTTGGTTGGGAAATGACAGAATTAACTTTTTATTTAATGTTAAAGTAAAAATGACACAAACATGAGTTATGTTACTAAAATAATTTTTATATGGGTTTATGGAAGTCAGATTTCTGACTATAAATATTCATTAGAAATATAAAAATATTTCCTATATCATAGTATTTTTTTTATAATTTTTAGACATTAAATAAATTAAATTATTTATGACATCATGATGATGCAGCGATGACCTCATTATTTAACGATTTAAATAAAATGGAATGTTAATGTAAAATCTAAAACCTACACATGTCCAAAACCAATTAGATGAGTGGATTTCGAACCCTTATCACCTTATCCTCTAATTATATCAATGTGGGACCTTTGTAATCTGAATCTCATTTTAAAATAAAGTATCTTATCTTCACTTTCCAAGAGTGCCCTTCCTCTCCTCTTATAAAAGGCCCCCACCTCTACCTCTTTACCCACACTCCCAAAGCCTTTGCTCGGCCAACCCCTGCCCATTTTACCTCTCCACTTCCCTCTCTTACTCCTTTAATCCTCACTTTGGGCAGAAGTCTTCCCAAGGAAGCCTTTGAGCTCAAACCAAAGGAAGTTACCCGATTTTAAGGTAATGTCTTCTTTTGAGTCCTTTTGTTTCATTTTGCTTCTCCAACCCCCTAAACTCTTTTTATTATTTTCTTTTGTAAAAAATCCAGTATTCTCAATATACTAGGATGTTGTTATAATAAGTATTTGAGATACACTTACACACACCTACATCTAATGGTTAACGAACATACTGTTTCCGTGGATGGTGAATTTATGCCTCCCGAAACGATGATTGTTCAACATTCTTTTAACACCTTCAAAGGTGGACATTAAGATGTCACTATATTTATATATGATATGTAATATGTTTATGTTTTCCTTAATCTTCTGTATTTTCCTTTTTGGTCATACCTTTATGGTTTCCATTATGGGTAAACATGATATCTTCATTTTAGGAAGTGTGGTCTACCACCCCCTGAAAGTGATTTGATTCGTTAATACCATATGTGGGATGTGTAAGGGATAAAGTTAATGATATTATATATGTTATTATACTGTAATTATAATATACTCTTATATCATTATGATTCCATTCCAGAAAATACGAAATAGAAATGGAAGTAGCGTTCATGCGTACGTACGGCTTACCGTCTCCATGAACGGTGCATTTCATTTCTTACCTCTAAATGTGATGTAATATTATAAATACATTTATATGATGAATATATATGATATATATGTTATCCAAATAATTAATATCATTCTGGATATAACGAACCTTTGACCAAATTAACAACATGTAAGTGTAAGAAGTCTATTTTTGACTTAAGAACCAAATACCGACAAAATGAATATTATTAACTTAAATGATTACATGATGTTCATAACATGGTATAAAAGGAATAATAAACTTGGAAAAGGTTCTTAAGAAAGTAGAGATTAACTCAAGTTTATTATTCAGGAGATTAAAGAATGGTCGGGTCATGTCGGACCCGAGGTATGGGACTTCGTCTCAATCTCCTTTCATTGAGGCATATTTTATTTTATACAAAACCTTCTTTTATACGGTGTATAAACCCCTTTTACCTTTACGCTTATTCAAAAGGAATCTTTTTTATACGAAGCGTTTTACTAAATAACAAAAAGGAATGTTTTTGTCTTACGTATGCGGCGACAACGACTTCTCCGCCGCCATGACCATTATTTGAGTTTCGGCTTCCTCTACAAGCCATACCCTTTTTTTTAAAATGAAAAATAAATACCATGTTTTACTTTGGTATTGAAAATGGTTTTCATAATGTTTTTATTATATCAATGTGTTGTATTGATATCTCGTGATTGAAATGTGGAAATTTTATGTTTCATTTATGCATGTTTTATGTGATATGATTATGTTGAGGTTCTTAGGCATTATTATGAAGACGGGTGGTTCCGTGATAAACTAAGGGCGGGTGAGCCCGATATAGCTCTCCAATGCATTGGGTAACGTGAAGGAGTGAAAAGTTAAGGTTTCTCTGAAGATATTTTAGGGAATATACTGTGATAGGTATTACAAACATAACCAAGAGGGTTACTCCCTATGTAAGAATGTTATGAATGCCTCAAGTTACCTTTATGTCTTATGATTTCTATGATTTATTCATGATTTGATGAGGTATGTTAAAGTGCTTATGTTTTATGGGTAAAGTATGATCTCATCCTTATGTATATGTACCCATGTTTCCTTTCCATATTTTTATATCCCTTACTGAGCTTTTTATGCTCATCCCAGGTTTTTTTGAAATGTTTTTCACAAGTCAAGGGAAAGGTACATGATATGATGATAGTGTCAAGGAAGTCTTAGGAAAGAATCCATGTTTATTTTAAATATGTTTCCATTGATGGGAATGAAGAATACTATCTTTATGTAACCACTTTGTTTATATGTGGAATGTAATTCAAGTTTTATGATCTAATTCTCTAAAACTCTAAACCCGAAAAGATTCTCAATGTATAATCTTGTAATAACTCAAGGTTAAGGAAGGTTTAAGGCTGGGGCCTTATAGTTGGTATTAGAGGTCGGTTTAGATAACTTTAGGAGTTAGAATTATATTAAATGATTATCCAAAAATATTTTTTTTGGTAAAATTGAAGTGATATAGCATTTGAAGATTACCATGTTGCTTCATCTAAGACATGTTTGTTCAGAATGGTTTTCCGCAGAGGAAACAGGGAAGCAGTTCTAGGAAGGCATACAGAAGGAAATAACCTTCTGAATCAGCATCCTGAGATTGTCGGAATTGGAACTGAACAGTTTGTTGCAGTAATGGCGCAGTTTACTCAGGCTATAAATGGTGGTGGTATCCATGCACGAGATCAGCCAGATCAACCGCAGAGGAAGATGTCAGTGGTGGAACATTTCATGAGGGAACATCCCCCATCATTCAAGGGATCATCTGACCCTGTGCTAGCTGAAGGGTGGATTAAAGCACTGGAGAAGATTTTTGATGTCATGGGGTGTTCAGACAATCAAAAGGTTAGTCTTGCTATTTACCGTTTGGAGGGTGAAGTAGATCAGTGGTGGTCGATGGTTAAAAATATTAGGGACGCTGATGAGATTGATTCTCTCGACTGGGATGAATTCAAAGGTATGTTTCTTGAGAAGTATTTTCCAAAGGCTGTTCGACTTAGGATGGAAAAGCAATTCTTGGAATTGAGGAAAGAGGAAGACTCAGTGGCTACCTATGAAGAAAGGTTCACTCGTTTGGCAAGGTATGCTCTAAATTTTATCCGAGAGATTGATAGTAAAATCAATCGTTTTTACTCGGGATTAAAGCCAAAATATCGGAGGTCATTTGGTTCTCGTGAGTTTAAAAGTTATGAAAAGCTTGTTCGATGTGATGAGAAGGTGGAAATGGAGTTTGCCGATGATCAAGTGTTCTATAACAACCAACAGAAGAAGAGACTGAGGTGGCAGGAGAAAGGTAAGAATTCTTCAAAAAAGTCTGATGGTAAGAAAACTAAGTTTCTAGTTTATGATAAATGTGGAAAAAGGCATGCTGGGGAATGTCTTCTGAATTCCAGAAAGTGCTACCGATGTGTTAAGATGGGGCATAAGGCTCATGATTGCACTGAAAAGGATCAAGGTGAAGGTAAGACCAAATTTGATTTACAGTTAGTGAAATGTTATAAGTGCAATGAGATGGGTCACTATGCAAATGAGTGTCCGACAAAGATATTGAGTGATGGGAAGTAGTTAGACTACAAGCAGAAAGGGGTGGTGAAATCCTTTGCAACTACTTTAGCAGATATCGGGCCATCAAATGAAGTTGTATCAGCTCTAGGGAGCTCAGTTTTTTTCAAAGATTGACTTGAGATCGGGGTACCATCAGCTGAAGGTAAAGGAGGCAGATATTCCGAAGACTGTGTTCCGTATGAGATATGGCCATTATGAATTTGTAGTAATGCCTTTTGGGCTTACCAATGCACCTTCTGTATTCATGGACTTAATGAATATAATTTTCTATGAGTTCTTGGATAAGATTGTGGTGGTTTTCATTGATGATATTTTGGTGTTTTCAAAAAGTAAAGAGGAGCATGAAAGACATTTAAGGGTTATCTTACAAACCTTAAAAGAAAAGAAATTGTATGGTAAATTCATCAAGTGTGAGTTTTGGTTGCAAAAAATTTCCTTCCTCGGTCACATTGTTTCTAAAGATGGGATAATTGTTGATCCTGCAAAAACAAAATTTGTGGAAGACTGGCCAAGACCCACAAATGTAACTGAGATTCGTAGCTTCCTTGGTTTGGTAGGCTATTACCGAAGGTTTGTTAGAAAGTTTTCATGGTTATCTAGTCCAATGACTAAGCTAACTCGGAAGGGTGTTAAGTTTATCTGGACAAAAGAATGTGATGATTGTTTTTAGGAATTGAAAAGAAGATTGGTGAATGCTCCTGTTTTGGCACTACCTTCCATGAATGGTGAGTTTGTTATCTATAGTGATGCTTCATTGAAAGGACTTGGTTGCGTCCTAATGCAGAATGATCAGGTAATTGCTTATGCTTCACGACGGTTGAAAACTCATGAGGTAAATTACCCTACACATGATTTGGAATTATCTGTTGTTGTTTTTGCTTTAAAAATTTGGAGGCATCATTTGTATGGAGTAAAGTGTGAGATATATACCGATCACAAAAGTTTAAAGTATATATTCACTCAGAAAGAATTGAACATGAGACAAAGTAGATGGCTAGAATTAATCATGGATTATGATTGTACAATTCATTACCATCCGGGAAAAGCAAATAAAGTGGCTGATTCTTTGAGTCGAAAAAGTAATGGTTCATTAGCAATATTGCATTTGGAACGTGATCCTTTGGTTAAGGATTTGATGAACTTTGGCATAGAAGTTTTTGGTGCAGGAAGTTCTTCTGTTTTGTTTTAGGTATCAGTGAGGTCATCTCTATCAGATAGAATCAAGCAAGCACAGAAGCAAGACAGTGAGCTGTAGAAAAAGGCAGAGCTGGTTCAAAAAGGTATATTGCCTGAATTCAACATTGATAATTATTGTGTTTTGAGATTTGGGAAGAGATTGTGCGTGCCTTGTGATTCACAGTTGAAGAGAGAGTTGTTATGTGAAGCTCATAGTTCTCCGTTTTCAGTTCATCCTGGCAGTACTAAGATGTATAGAGATCTGCGGGAGTATTACAGGTGGGATGGAATGAAAAGAGATATTGCTGATTTTACTGTGAAGTGTTTGACTTGTCAGCAGGTTAAAGCAGAGCGGTATTTACCGAAAGGGATGCTTCAAACTTTACCAGTTCCAGAGTGGAAATGGGATAATATATCCATGGACATTGTTGTGGGATTACCGAAGACATCTCGAGGTAATAATGCAATCTAGGTTATTGTAGATTGCTTGACTAAATCTGCTAATTTCCTTGCTATAAGAGATACGTTTTCCCTAGATCAACTTTCCCATTTGTATCTTAAAGAGATAGTCAGGTTACATGGAGTTCCCATCTCCATTATATCTGATCGTGATCTCAAGTTCACTTCTAACTTTTGGAAAGGCCTTCAGAAGTCGTTGGGTACTGAATTAAATTTTAGTTCATATTTTCATCTTCAATCAGATGGGCAGTCAGAATGAACAATTCATACATTGGAGGATATGCTAAGAGCTTGTTCTATGGATTATCAGGGAAGTTGGGACCAACATCTTTCTTTGGTTTAATTTTCATATAATAACAGTTTTCATTCCAGTATACAGATGGTACCATTTCAGGCATTATATGGGAAGCGGTGTCGAACTCCTGCTTTCTGGGATGAAGTGGGTGAAAGGAAGTTGATGGGACCAGAATTGGTAGAAGAGATGGCAGAAAAAGTTCAGCTGATTCAGAAGCCCATGAGAATAGCTCAGAGCAGGCAGGAGAGTTATGCGGATAACCGGAGGAAGGATCTATCTTTCGAGGTAGGTGATCATGTTTTTCTCAAAGTATCACCATGGAAAAGTGTGATGAGATTTGGTAAGAAAGGAAATCTGAGTCCAAGTTTTATTGGACCATATGAAATTCTGGAGAGAGTTGGATCAGTTTCATACCGGGTGGCTTTACCTCCGAGTTTATCTCAGGTACACAATGTTTTTCATGTTTCGATGTTGAGAAAGTATATGCCAGATCCATCTCATGTTTTGAGTCCAGAGGTAGTTCAGCTAGAAGAGAACCTATCTTATGAGGAACAACTGGTCCAGATTCTTGACCACAGGGAGCAAGTTTTACGGAATAAGGTGATTGAGTAGGTAAAGGTTTTGTGGAAAAACTACATGATGGAAGAGGCAATATGGGAATCTGAAAATTCAATGAGGGATAAGTACCCCCATTTATTGGATAAGTAAATAAATTGCGGGGACACAATTTTCTAAAGGGGGGAAGGATGTAACATCCCATGTAAGTAATGAATAATAGATATTTTTATCTATGTCTATTAATGAATTATATAGTGTTTTAGAGGCTTAAAATGCAAATAAATCCAATCTTAAGCATGGAACACACTAATATTTTTAAAAGATTATTTTACTGTCTTTTGATGGCAAACCATTTTTTATTCGATCTTTTTACAATTTTATAAGCTATGTTTGTCAAAATAAACTTATTTTTTATGATTGGGACATCAAAATTTACTTTGTGTGAATTTTTGGTATTTTTCTGACAATGTTCATTTTTTAATGAATATTGTAAAATATTGTATTTTAACTCAAAAACTCTTTTTAATATAATTTATTTATATAATTAAATTATCTTTTGAATTGGTTTTAAAGTGAAATTACAATATATTTTTACCATTTAATCCAATGGTGGTCATTAGAATCAATTTCACTTTGAAATTGGACTTAAACTGGTGTCAATCTTTTGATACTTTTTGTTTCATAAAAACACGCTATTTTTCATGACAGTGGGAATTAATTATTAAATTAATTAATGTGACTTATATGTTTTGAATTTTGTAAAATAGACTTCATTTTTGAATTCAGTGTATCAAATATAGCTTAGGGTGAATTTTTGGTAATTTTCTGAAAAACATCAATTTTTGATGAATAGTGAAACCACTAAGTGGTACTTATAAAAACTGATTTTTCGTTTAAATGAAATTTTGACATCTTTGTGTATTTTATTTCAAAAATCCGACATACATGGTTTTCATTAAGAAGTAAAATGTGGTTCAATGAGATTAAAATAATTTTCTGGTGAATAGTATCTTATTAAGTTATCAATCGTGATTAGAGGTAATTAGTGTAGTTTAAGGTAAAAATAATGATTTAATAAAATGAGATGATATTGACACATGTACTACCCTAATTGGATGTGTCATGGCCGACCAAGAAAATCCATGGGTCAACTTGGGGACCCCATGGAGCCACTTTGGTTGGGAAATGACATAAATAACATTTTATTTTATGTTAAAGTAGAAATGACACAAACATGAGTTATGTTACTAAAATATTTTTTATATGGGGTTATACAATTCAGATTTTTGACTATAAATATTCATTAGAAAGATAAAAATATTTCCTACATCATAGATTTTTTTTTATAATTTTTAGACATTAAATAAATTAAATTATTTATGACATCATGATGATGGATCCAGGACCTCATTATTTAACGATTTAAATAAAATGGAAAGTTAATGTAAAATATAAAACCTAAACATGACCAAAAGCAATTGGATGAGTGGATTTCGAACCCTTATTACCTTATCCTCGAATTATATCAATGTGGGACCTTTTGAATCCGAAACTCATTTTAAAATAAAGTAACTTATCTTTACTTTCCAAGAGTGCCCCTCCTCTCCTCTTATAAAAGGCCCCCACCTCTACCTCCTTACCCACACTCCCAAAGCATTTTCTCGGCCAACCCCTTCCCATTTTGTCTCTCCACTTCCCTCTCGTACTCCTTGAAGCCTCACTTTGGGCAGAAGTCTTACCAAGGAATCCTTTGAGCTCAAACCAAATGGAGTTACCCGATTTTAAGGTAATGTCTTCTTTTGAGTCCTTTTGTTTTATTTTGTTTCTCCAACCCCCTAAACTCTTTTTATTATTTTGTTTTGTAACAAATCCATTATAATCAATATACTAGGATGTTGTTATAATAATGATTTGATCTACACTTACACACACCTACATATAATGGTTAACGAACATACTGTTTCCGTGGATGGTGAATTTATGTCTCCCGAAACGATGATTGTTCAACATTATTTTAACACCTTAAAAGGTGGCCATTAAGATGTCACTATATTTATATATGTTATGTAATATGTTTATTCTTTCCTTAAGCTTCTGTATTTTCCTTTTTGGTCATACCTTTATAGTTTCCATTATGGGTAAACATGATATCTTCATTTTATGAAGTGCGGACTACCGCCCCCTGAAAGTGATTTGATTCGTTAATACCATATGTGGGATGTGTAAAGGATAAAGTTAATGATATTATATATGTTATTATACTTTAAATATAATATAATCTTATATCATTATGATTCCATTCCATAAAATACGAAATAGAAATGGAAGTAGTGTTCATGCGTACGTACAGCTTACCGTCTCCATGAACGGTGCATTTCATTTCTTACCTCTAAATGTGATGTAATATTATAAATACATGTATATGATGAATATATATGATATATATGTTATCCAAATCATTAATATAATTCTGGATATAACGAACCTTTTACCAAACTAACAACATGTAAGTGTAAGAAGTCTATTTTTGACTTAAGAACCAAATACCGAAAAAATTAATATTATTAACTAAAATGATTACATGATGTTCATAACATGGTATAAAAGGAATAAAAAACTTGGAAAAGGTTCTTATGCAAGTAGAGATTAAGTCAAGTTTATTATTCAGGAGATTAAAGAACGGTCGGGTCAAGTCGGACCCGAGGTATGGGACTTCGTCTCAATCTCCTTTCATTGAGGCATATTTTATTTTATACACAACCTTCTTTTATATGGTGTATAAACCCCTTTGAATTTTACGCTTATTCAAATGGAATCTTTTTTATATGAAGCATTTTACTAAAAGACAAAAAGGAATGTTTCTATCGTACGTATGCGGCGACAATGACTTCTCCGCCGCCGTGACCATTATTTGAGTTTCGGCTTCCTCTACAAGCCATACCCTTTTTTTAAAATGAAAAATAAATACCATGTTTTACTTTGGTATTGAAAATGGTTTTCATAATGTTTTTATTATATAAATGTGTTGTATTGATATCTCGTCATTGAAATGTGGAAATGTTATGTTTCCTTTTAGCATGTTTTATGTGATACGATTATGTTTAGGTTCTTGGGAATTATTATGAAGACGGGTGGATCCGTGATAAACTAATGGCGAGTGAGCCCGATATAGCTCTCCAATGCATTGGGTAACGCGAAGGAGTGAAATGTTAAGGTTTCTCCGAATAGATTTTAGGGAATATACTGTGATGGGTATTCCAAACATAAACAAGAGGGTTACTCCCTATGTAAGAATGTTATGAATGCCTCAAGTTACATTTGTGTCTTATGATTTCTATAATTTATTCATGATTTGATGAGGTATGTTAAATTTCATATGTTTTATGGGTAATGTATGATCTCATCCTTATGTATATGTACCCATGTTTCCTTTCCATATTTTTATATCCCTTACTGAGCTTTTTATGCTCATCCCAGGTTTTTTTGAAATGTTTTTCCCAGGTCAAGGGAAAGGTACATGATATGATGATAGTGTCAAGGAAGTGTCAGGAAAGAATCCATGTTTATTTTAAATATGTTTCCATTGATGGGAATGAAGAATACAATCTTTATGTAACCACTTTGTTTATATGTGGAATGTAATGCAAGTTTTATGATCTAATTCTCTAAAACTCTAAACCCGAAAAGATCCTCAATGTGTAATCTTGTAATAACTCAAGGTTATGTAAGGTTTAAGTTTGGGGACTTATAATCTCATTCTCCGGTGAAGATGAGGATCCTCCTATAACAGGGGAATATTCGCCCGCTGTACATCACTGGCCACTTCAATGGTGTGGAAGTCCGCCGCTGCCTCGTTGACACGGGTTCCGGAATCAACCTAATTCCGACTCGGACATTGCGAAAGCTGGGTCTGTTTGAAGGTGATTTAACTCCCTCTGACCTCAGGATCCAGGGGTAAGACAGGACCGAGAAAACCCCAGTCGGCAAGATCCGCCTGAAGTCTCAGTTCGGTGGCTTAATTTCCAGCACCGAGTTCATGGTCGTCTCTCAGGACACCGCCTAAAATGCATTGATGGGTAGGCCATGGCTCCATCTGCATGCAGCGGTCCCTTCATCGTATCACCAGTGTCTCAAATACTCACTCAACGGTCGAGTAGGCGTGCCCCAAGGAGATGCATCTCCTTTCGCCTCTTGTGAGGCCCGCTATCTGGATGTTGGTTATTACAAAAGTAAGGATAAGCAAATCCTAGTAAGTGAGGATGAACCCGCCCCGGTAACAAGTGATCCCTGGGCAAGAATGGATGACGCCTACATCCTTCTGATCCACCGATTGGAGGCCACGGCCCCCGACATGGGGAAATGTTTTGTTGTTTCGGGTACACGAGGAAGGCATGTTCCCGTGTCCAAGCGACGGTGGAAAATCACCTCGTACTCCTACATAAACCAGGCTCAGGTGTTCCCGGAACCTCCTACCCCTGTACGGTACCAGAATTCCAAGATTATTACAACGGCGGTACGCCATACGTGTCTCTTCCACCAGGATGGAATCCACCGACTCAGGGCGACACGTCACCACTACATTGATATCATCAAACGTGGCCCCTTAGGCCAAAGGCCAGATGGGATAGGGTCGACTACCTTCATTGCTATGGTCTCAATGGAGAGTGAGTCTCCTGATATGATGACCACAGCTACCCAAGCCGGCACCAGATTCCCCTCAGGTTTTGATAGCCCATAAGTATCTCTCGTCACGGGAAATCCCCCCACTGGTGGGGAGGAAGACCTGGAAGATGCTCCCCCCACCTTTGAGGAAGGCTTCTCTACCACAGTTGATGAACTGGTACTGGTGAACCTTGGTAGCGAGGCAGATCCGAAACCCACATTGATCAGTGCAGCCATGACCCCCGAGGAGCGGCAGCAGTATGTAGACTTCCTCAAACAACACCGTGACGTGATTTCCTGGAGTTACAACGAGATGCTAGGACTAGATCCCCAGGTATCCATTCGCCATCTGGGCCTCCCGACAAAACATCATGGGTTTAAGAAGCCTCCCAGGAAGATGTACCCTTCTCATGGTGCTATGGTTGAGGCCGAAGTTGACAAGATTATCAAATCCATCTTCATTAAGGAAGTCCAGTACCCCAAGTGGCTTGCCGACATTGTGCCAGTCAGGAAGAAAAATGGGCAGATCAGAGTCTGCATCGACTTCCGCAATCTTAATCACCACTCCCAAAGGTTGACTTCCCACTCCCGGTGACGGAGTTATTGATTGATGCCACGGCCGGGTTCCAAGCTCTCTCTTTCATGGATGGGTATTTTGGGTACAACCAGATCCAGATGGCCCCCGAGGACGAGGATTCCACTTCCTTCAGGGCTCCCCAAGGTACCTTTTGCTACCAGGTTATTCCATTCGGCTTGAAAAATGCAGGTTCCACTTATCAAGGGGCCATGCATCACATATTCAAGACGATTCTCGGAACATTGGGGGAATGCTACGTAGATGACCTAGTGGTCAAATCATGTCAGTGCCAGGACCATCTCAACGACCTTGAGAAGGTGTTCGGTTTCCTCTGTTCCCATCACCTGAAGATGAAACCGTTCAAGTGTGCCATCGGGGTCACCTCTGGGAAGTTGTTGGGCTTTGTTGTTAGATACCGAGGTATTGAGATGGACCCAGAGAAGATCAAGGCCATCAGCCAAATGCCTCCCCCGAGTAACATTCAGGAGCTTCGAGGCCTCCAAGGCCACTTAGCCTATATACGCCGATTCATCATGAATCTGGCCGACAAGTGTAAGCCCTTTTCCAGGATCAGGAAGAAGGGCGCCGCCTACGAATGGGATGAGGAGTGTCGGACCGCCTTCGAGGAAATCAAGCAGTATCTACTCCAAGCTCCGGTTTTGATGCCACCCGTCTCCGGAAAGCCGCTGGTCCTTTACGTGACCACCTTGGAAAGATCCCTCGGTGCATTGCTCACCCAGAAGAATAACGAGGGTACCGAGAACAGTCTCTACTATCTCAGTCGTATGCTTCTCGATACAGAGGTTAGATACTCCCCTATCGAAAAGAGATGCCTTGCACTCATCTTCGCCATGCGGAAGTTGAGACATTACCTGCAGCACCATGAGGTGCAATTGGTCTCCCGGGTAGACCCACTGAAGTACATCCTGAACCGCCCCATGCTGACTGGCCGACTAGCACGGTGGGCGGTAATTCTCCAGCAGTTTGATATCAGGTTCGTACCTCAGATGGCCAATACGGGACAGGTGTTGGAAGACTTTTTAGCTGCCCATCCAACCTCCGCGGATCAATCCCTGGACCTGGATTTTCCTGATGAGACGATCCTCTCAGTCAATCAAGCCATCCCGTGTTGGAAAATGAATTTTGATGGTGCCTCTCGGAGCCCCACTGGTAGGCGGCTCAACGATCCTAAGCTCAACAGAGTGGGCCTGGGTATTTTCTTCATTACCCCAGCGCAAGCTGTCCTGCCATACTTGTTCCTATTGTCAGAAGGTTGTACGAACAACGAGGCAGAGTACCAGGCTCTCATCACTGGTCTCGAGTTGGACCTTGATATCAATTTTCCCCATCTACATGTGAAGCGAGATTCCGAGCTGGTAATCAAACACGTTAATGGTGACTATGTTGTCAGGAAGTCGGATCTTGTACCGTTGCTGGAGTACACCCTCCGCCTAATGGCCTAGTTCTCTTCTCGACTAGAGATTACCCATGTCCCACGGTCACAGAATGGTCAACCAGACACCTTGGCTGGCTTGGCCGTGTCGCTCGCAGAACCCAAGCAAGATGATTTGATCATACATGTGGCACACCTAAGAGTCATTTCCCCCGTCACCCAAGATGATAATGATGGACTGCGGGTAAGTCATCTCACCGCTGTACCCTCCACGTCAGGGTCCCGGGTTCGTCAGACACAGTGGTTGAAGCCACTCCCGACTGGAGGGCACCTTTTGTCAAGTATCTCCATAATGGTCGCCTCCCGGACGACCGGGCCGAGCACGAGTGAATCCGACACCGCGCGCTGCAATTTACCCTCCAGAGCAGCCCCAGTCTTGAACAAATCCTTTATAAGCGGAGCTTCGATGGCGTCCTCCTCTGTTGCATTCAAGGAGTAGATATTCCTCAAGTTATGCAAGAGGTTCATGCCGGTTCCTGTGGCGCCCATAAATCTGGGCCGAAGCGGTCCCATCAAATCCGGAGGTTGGGGTACTTCTGGCCCTCTATGATCCACGATTGTATTGGGTATGCAAAGAGATGCCACGCGTGCCAAGTTCACGCCAACTTCTTGCATCGGTCGCCGAAGCCCCTCTACCCCACAAAGTACTCTTGGCCATTTGTAGTATGGGGACTTGATGTAGTAGGACCGTATCCACCGGCAATAGCCTGCCTGTGTAGGTTCATCCTGACTGCTACAGATTTCTTCTCCAAGTGGGCAGAGGCATTTCCACTCAAAGAGGTCAAGGCCCGTTCCATCGTTGACTTTGTGAGCTCCAATATTATCCACAAGTTTGGGGTCCCTCACGTTGTCCTCGCCAATAACGACACCAACTTCCGAGCAGCTGAACTGAAGAAATTGTACGTCAAGTATGGCATCCATTCGAACCATACCTCCCGCTACCACATGAAGGCAAACAGACAGATCGAGGCATTCAACAAAACCCTCTCTAATATTCTGCAGAAGATGGTTGGTCAGAACAAGAAGTGTTGGCCGGACAAGCTCCCCAATGCCCTATGGGCTTATCAGACGACAACTCGCAACTCTACCCAGGTGACCCCATATTCCCTGGTGTATGGAGATGATGCCATCCTACCCATTAAGATCCAACTGCCATCGTTACGCACTGTAGTCTATGATCACCAGACATCAGATGAGGTAGCTGAAATCCGTCTAGCTGAATTAGAAGCACTAGATGAGAACCGGCTTTGTGCCCTTCACAATCTGGAAAGGCATCAGGATAAGATAGCGAGGGCCTTCAACAAGAAGGTTCGTCTCCGCTCTTTTCTATAGGGTGACCTAGTACTGGCCCTTCGAGCACCAATGATTCCCGGTAGGAAACCGCCCAAGTTAGAACCCAAATGGGAAGGGGCTTATATCATCCATAAGGTTTACCCCAATGGAGAATACTCCTTGGTGACCATGGATGGAGAACACATAACCCCTCCCACCAATGCCAGGTTCCTCAAGCGGTACTTCACCTGATCCTAGGTGGTCCTTCACGACCTTAAACTGCATCTTCGTCCTTCAAGACGATAAACTGCAAAAGGTTCCTGCACGACATTAAACTGCATCTTCGTCCTGCAAGGTGATAAACTTCAAAATGGTCCCGCATGACCTTAAACTATACGTTGTGGTCCAACACGACCTTAAACTGTATGGTCCTTCATGACCTTAAACTGCATCTTCATCCTGCAAGACGATAAAATGCAGAATGGTCCGATCTCTATGAACTTAAACTAAGATATCCTACCGTCCTTACTGTAAGACGTTAAACTACAAGCCAGTCAGGTCTTCCTGACCGAGACTCAGCCACAGTCCCCTTGGCCTCCTCAGCCCCATGACCCCCGTCTTCACCGCAAGATGTTAAAACCGCAAGCTGGTCAGGTCTCCCTGACCGCGGTCCGGCCTCAGGCCCCTTGGTTTTCCCCAACTTACCCTCTTTCGGGATTGTACAGTATGTGGTGGGACTACGTCCTCATTCACATCAGATTTATTGATGTCCCTTATATATCCCCAAATTAGATGCATCCTCATCCCGCATGACGTTAAACTGCATCTCAAGAACTACGTGTGGCTTGATTCCCATCTTAATGGGATATGTAGGAACGCCCAGATGCCTCGTCTCGATCCCAGCCCCATGATTTTCTCTTCCACTATTACCCCCTAGAAATAGTTTCCTTGGAGGATCTTTGTGTAGCGGGGAGTAGGATTTCTTAACCCCACTCATACAAGGGTTGTAAGGGTTGCACCATGTTCCCACTTCCGTTCTTCTACCCTCCCACGTCCTCATCGCATGATGCTAAACTGCATGGCCTTCAAGAACTACGTATGGATTGATTCTCATCCTCTTGAGATACGTAGGAACGCCCAGACATTTTGTCTATTGGCCCAGCCCAAAATCCAAAATCTTCCCCTCGGGTCAGGACATATGGCAGGGTGCACACTTTTGCCCCAACTCACATCGAGCAAGCCTCGACCCTGCTACACATAACCCTTGGAGATGTTTTCCTATTTCGTGGATGGATACAGCTATGCTTCACTCACTCCTTGACTGGGATTCCATCATTTTTCACACCCATAGGGACCCCCAAGAATGGCATGGATACCATGCCCAAGGGCTCTCCTACCGATACGGGCCAATGCCCCCGAGGGTTTTCAAGCAACAAGTCAATACAAGTCCCGTGTTGCAAATTTGGTCAATGGTCAACGCTCATTTGTTGCTCCCATATCAGGTTACCAAAGGAACACTGTGTTTCGAACATGGTCAACAGTGTCCTGGATCTTCGGGTCCACCCCGAGATGTCCCAGACATAGAGTGCAGTGATTCATTCTGCCCCATCCCGAAGTGACAAACTTCCCCCTTGGTGGTGCTATCGGTTGGGCCCATAGGGGTGTACAGTGTGGTGTGGAACTACGTCCTCATTCACGCCGGGATCATGTACCATGCCGTACGCCTTCCCTTACGAGGCCCAGCCTCAGGCCCCTTGGCCTTCTCGGGTCCCCGGCCCCCGTCCTCATGTAAGACATTAAACTGCAAACCAGTCAGGCCTTCCAGATTGAGGCCCAGCCTCAGGCCCCTTGGCCTTCTCGGGTCCCCGGACCCCGTCCTCATGTAAGACGTTAAACTGTAGACCCTTCATGAATTCTTGACTAATGCCTGACCTTAGGCCCCATGGCCTTCTCTGGCCCCTCCACCCAACCTCTTTCCCAGGGCGTACGGTGTGGTGTGGGACTACGTCCTCATTCATGTTGGGATCATGTACCATGTCGTACGCCTTCTCTTACGAGGCCCATCCTCAGGCCCCTTGGCCCCCTCAGGTCCTCGGCCCTCGTCCTCTCATAAGATGTTAAACTGCAAAACAGTCAGGCCTTCCTGACTAATGCCTAACCATCAGGCCCCTCGGCCTTTTCGGGCCCCGGCCCAGGTCCTTTCTTATAGGAGTGTATGGTGTGGTGTGGGATTACGTGCTCATTCACGTCGGTCTCGTAATGACCACACCATGCACCTCTCCCTCTTGGGCTGTTTCGTCGATCCCTTTTCGGCGGTTCACCAATGTGCCTAAGAGTACTCTGGTTTATTACCTTGAATGCCAATCTTTACTCAGACACATCCGCACCCACTTTCCAGGCTTTGTGTATCCCTGCATCAGGGCTTCCATCATCTTTTACACCTGGAGGGACCCCCAAGAACGGCCTGGATACTACGCCTAAGGGCTGTCCTACCCTTACGGGCCGACGCCCCTGAGGGTTTCAGACAACAAATCGATAAAATCCCGCGTTGCAAATATGGTCAGTGGTCGATGCTCCTTTGTTGTTCCCACCTTAGGCTAACGCGATATGGACGCTACGTTTCCACCATGGTTACCATTTTTCCTCTATCACCACGTCAATCCATTAATTCCAAAATGTCGGGTACACAATTCACACCCTTCATCACTTCACCGTGTCCAAGTAGAGTCTCAGAACTCTTGGTACTTTTCCTTCGTGCATGTCTGCGCGTTGGGGAAACAAGCTGCGTCAAAGGTGTCCATTGGGGCTCTCTGCCGACTCCCCTCTGATGGAAGCCCCTAGTATAGCGATAAGTATCTCCCCCCTTGTTTCCCACACCGAGTTTAACTCACGTGGGCTTAGGGATCGGGTTGACGTCTGCGCTAACTTGGGAGGTTGTTACCATTCATGGCCCGAGCTCTAAGACCATAAACTAAGATCCATCTGGAACTACGTTCAGCTTGATTCCCATCCTCATGGGATACGTAGGACCGCCCGGACACCCTGTCTTCAGGTACAGCCCATTTAGGGAGATAGTCTCCCCCCCCCTGCTTCACCTCTTACCTCTATATAGGCTCCTCGGCCTAAAGTCTTCCTCTCCGAGTGGCATACAATGTGATGTGGGATCATGTCTCCATCAATTGTGTTTTATAACACTATGCACGTTCCCCACCTAGAATTTTCTCTGCTACGTCTCTGCTGCATGATGATAAAATGCATGCTTGGTCCTATCATACGACCCTAAACTGTGACACTATCATCATGGCCGCATGACGAAAAACTGCACTGAATTGTGGTAACCTCGTTATAGAGGACATCACGTTGGGTATTGGTCACGTGCCATGCCATTTTTCAACGCCCATAATGGCTTGATCCTTGTGGCGACACCACGACCTACTACTCTAGCCCTGTCGCTTCACAAAAAAAACCACTCACCTTAAAGGACAAACAAGATTTATCAAATTCCCCTTTCTTTTAGTGCAAGGGCCACGACCACACTCCCCTTTTCCCCTGGCACTGGTATTTTACCATGTCACATTTAAGAACTACGTGTGGCATGATTCTCATCCTCATGAGATATGTAAGAGGACCAGGGCACTTCCCCACGGGCCCAGCCTAACCTTTGTGTTCGGTCCCTCGACTCGAGCATTTTTTCCCATAGAACGCATGGTAAGTAGGGCTTAGGTCCTCCTTCACGTCGAGTTTTGTTGCCATGTGTCCCATGCTCCCTTTACCTATTTATGGTCTAAGGTATATTAAGAACTATGTGAGGCTTGATTCTCATCCTTATGAGATGCGTAGGAGTGCTCAGGCACTTCCCCACGGGTGCAGTCTAACTTTCTCTTTTGTTCCCTTGACCTAAAACCTCTCGCAAGGGGGTCGTGCGGTGTAATATGGGATTATGTCCTCATTCACGTCAGGTTGTTCACCGCACCGTACACACCCTCTATTCCCATTCGCACCAGGTGCTTGAGTTACTCCACCATGTGCCTCTTATATCTTCTCCCATCTATGGTCTGAATTCTATGACCCTAAAATAAGATCTCCCTATGGGAAAGGAATCTGCTCCCTCTATCTAATACGTCTCGTTGTCGTATTCAGATGTGTTTTGACAAAGAGCCCGAAGTGTGGGATTTTCATAGGGACATCCTCCTCATCACATGACCATGCTTCGTGAGCTCGCTATTTGGATCCTCATCCTCTTCCACATCGAAAAGGACCCTCAGACGACATGGATAATAGGGTTAAGGGCTCTCCATGAATGCCGGACGAAAGGGTCCTCTAATCGTTTCGGGCCAACGTCCCTACGGATATCTGACAACATTTGTGACATGGTCCTGTGTTTCGAACATGGTCAACGGTCAACCCTCATTTTTTGTCCCCATTCTAGGCTAACACGATATGGATGCTGGGTTTCCGCCACGGTAAATAGTTATCCTCCATCGTCACGCTGCCATCATCGTGATCTAAATCTCGAGCGCCATGATTCACACATTTCCACTTCCTCAAGTTCAAGTGAAATTTCATCATACTCGACTCTTTCTCTTCGTGCATCTAGGTGAACTAAATGATCGTGTTAGTGTCATTGGGACGGTATTCACCAAGCGTCCATTTTACCTAACCTTCCCATTTTTGTGTCGGGAAATTCCCACCACTACTGCTTGTTTCCCACACCGAGCACGACTCACGTGGGCTTAGTAGTTTTGGCGGGATGTGTACCAACACGTCTAGGCTTCTCATCATCCGTCATGACATAAAACTGAACTTTCAGAACTATGTATGGCTTGATTCTCATCCTCATGGGGTACGTAGGAACACCTGACCACTGTGCTTCGGGCCCAGCCTAATCCTCACTCATGGTCCCTCGACCTGAAGAGTTTCCTTTGGGGGTATGTGGTGTGATTTGGACTCCAAGTCCTCATTCATGTCAGTTTCATATCTACTGCACCACACGCTCCCTGGGATCTCCCCTTTTATTCCACATCCTATCATATGACGTTAAACTACAGGAGTCCATGTGTCCTCAATGCATGACACTAAACTGCGGTTCTACCCTGAACAAGTTCAGGATGCCCCATGTTAATCATGGGATGCACCAGATCCTCTGCCAGAGAGGATTTCACTGGTCAGTGTTGAACTATGACTACACTGTGCTTCCAGAACTACGTACGGCTTGATTCCCATCCTCATGGGAAACGTAGAGACACCCAGGCATTTCACCTAGAGTCCAGCCCCAGGAATCGAAAATCATGTTCCTCCCCATTTCCAGACCTCTGTCCTAACCCCTCGGGGGTAACTATGTAGATGCAATTTTTCCCTGAACAAGTTCAGGATACCCCAAGATCCCATTGGGAAGTGATATACCCCCTTTGCCAGAGAGGCCATGTCCCAAAGAAGGAATGATCCATGATCAAACCGATGCGCCCATCTGGTGTACTCCCACCACGTTGGTGTAACTACCTAAGTGTTTGATTCTGTTCGGACAAACCATCACTCCATATTCCACGCTTTGCGTGCCCCTTATTCAGACCCTCGTCCCCTTTCATGTCTCACGGGACCCCCTAACGGCCTGGTATCATGCCACATCGGCTCAACTACCATCCTGGGCCAATGTTCCGGAAGACTGGTCATGTTTGGAAGGACCCCCTAACAGTATGGATGTTTGACCTATGGTCTGCCAACTGTCCTGGGTCAATGTCCCGAAATATTGACTGGCAATATTTGTGACATGGTCCCATGTTTCGAGCATGGTCAACGGTTGACCCTAATTTTTGTCTCCCTTACAGGCTAACGCAGTAAGGATGCCGATTCTCCGCCATGATTAACAGTTGCCCTTTATTGTCACGCCATCCCCACAGTGCTTCGAATATTGGACATCATAATTCACGCTTCCTATTTCCGTCTGTTCGGACTGATTCTAGTGTCCCTGGTGTTGCACTGTTCGTGAAAGAGGGCACGCTGAAGAAACGGTAATTCGGATGTCCTAAAATGTTCCTTCCCAGTCAGGCCCCACCCAACTTTCAGAAATCCGGACTGGTAATCCAAATCCCAGATTCCCGGATCATGGTCTCCACTCCTATGTTATGTGGGACGAGAAGGTAACCATCTCCTATTCCTCACATCGGGCTCGACCCACGTGGGCTTCGGGAATTATCGACAAACATCCCATAAACATTGTAGGGATCTAATGAGGGGATTCAAAAAGTGTAAATCGTGCACGCTACGACATTAAAAACAAAGAAAGAATAAATTGAAGCACGAAAGTGCCAATAAAAGGTTTTTGGTTTGTTACAATACCCGGGGGTCGACTCCCCCCATGGACGGGTTGACCCCGTCAAAAGAGCGTTGCAGCTCCGCCACCCATTGGCTTGTGGCGTCCAAGGATTGCTACCGCTGACTCAGCTCCAGCTCCTCCTCAGCAGTGGTGGGGCGCAGTTCGTTAGCCTTGGCTTTGGCCCTCTCTGTGCCAGCTTGAATGGCATCCATATTTCCAGAGGCCTGCCTCATATGCTCTTCTGCCTCCGCCAACTGGGCCTTGACCCATGAGATCAGCTCAGATTGTGCATTAAGAGAGGCTGAAAGCTCATCTGCCCGGGTCTACATCTGTTGGACCTCACTTTCATCCTCCTAGATCTTCTTGGTGTCGGTCACCTTCCTCTGCTGCCAGCCCACGCTGAGCCCACGATCATGCTCTCGGATCTTCTCAGCCATAAGATCTCGGATGAGTGCGTGAGGACGTTGGGCATCCACTCCCCCAGCGCATAGTTCGCGCAACCGTGAGCGGAGTCTGTCCATTTCGTCCATCCATTGCGCTTTGGGGTGTCATTGATGAAGCGTGTGATTAGCTTCAACGATCGGTGGTGGACTATGTTGCTATCTTCCTCGTCGGAGGCTGTTTCGTCCCAGTCTGTGCGATTAGAAAGCTCGTACGCGGGATATGCCTGCAAGAAATCAACGGCAAGATCTACATATGGTGTTGAATCCAGTACGATATCTGGCACCGATGCAGGCGTGACAGGGCTGGGACCGACTGATTGATCCTCTTCATCGGAGTCCACCTCAATGACTTCGGGCACGACCCTGCTGGTGGTCCCGCCGGTGATGATGTGTGTTGCAGCTTGAGGAGATGGGGGGACTATCGCCACCATCACCGGCATGCCCCTAGGAGGAACGCCACCAGACATCCAGACTAGTCTTTCCGCAGAAGCCCACTCTAGTCAGAGAACTGTACGACAGAGAGGGAAATAAACGTTAGTTGGCATAGTCTACATATGAAGACAAGGAAACTGATAGAGGAAACTTATAGAGATTGACCTCCTGGTGATTCTCTTGAGCCGGTACTGACGGGACCCCGAGGTGAGGCCCTCCGTATACTGTTGGAAGGTCTGGAGATTCCGGAGGAGCCACCTCGGGTGCTCTGGTCCCACCAGACGCAGAACTGGACGTAGTCATAGGTGCGGGTTCTGAAGGTCCCGCATCATCACCCGCCGAGTGGCAAGAACGAGGCCTGCGAACAAGTTCCTCCTGCATGGCTCAAACATCGGTGATAAGTCTATAGTGGCCCGAGAACGGACCATAAGGAAAGAAGTTCGGAATGCAACCTCGAGATCCTCTGCAAAATCGTCGGAATCTGAGCCTTGATCTCCGACCTCGCCCTCCTCCAACGGGCTCCCTCCTCCAGCCTCATCCTCCCGAGAAGATTCCTCTGATTCTTCTGGCAGGGGGAAGCGCTCCCTCAGATCGGCAACCGATAACTATGGGGGGATCATTTGATTCAACAGTACCCTCACCTGGTATGTCATTGGGCGAGGGACACCACTAGAGTGGACGTAATCCTCCAGCTCGTCCAAGTATTGCTCTGCCTCCACTGAAGACGTCATGAATCCAGCCTGGACTCGGTCTATGCCCGGTAATTCCATCCCGAGGAGATTCATGTGGGCCCATATCTCGGGTGGACTGAGGAATTTCCAGTTGAAATCCAAAATGTCCCAGGAATCCGGGAAGACGGCATCCTCTGCCATGTCGATATGACGTAGGCGCTTCCCCGGATCCTGAGTGGATATCCTACGAAATCCCCTCGGTTGCTGCCCCCCGGATGGCCCTGCTCTTCCAGAATCACCGGATCCGCCGCTGCTTCCACACCCTCGGCCGGTGCGGGTCTCGCCTCCATGGTTGCCCCGCTACCGCGAGAGGCCCTAGCTGCCCTCTGACCCCGACCTCGAGATAGAGGAGGCTCGCCATCACCGACCCGAATAGTTGGTTGCTTCAGCATCTCCCCTGGATAAGCAGCTTCCCAACTAATGGAATACTCCCTCACCAATCCGAAAGCGGCGGTGGATGGAGGCAATGCAATTCACATCTTCCCATCTTCCAGTGTGAACATGAGACACAGCTGCATCATCACACACGGGTGCTCCTCGTGAAGCAACTCCCAGTAGACCTGCGGGGTCAGCCGCTGGAGGCACCAGAACTGCCTCGCAAACTGATGCGTGGTGTACGGTTCGCAGAGTGGCTCATGATCTACTCGTGCCACCAAAACTCCACCTTGAAAGGCCATGAGGTAAGCCCGATGTTCTTCCGTTCCCCGCCCGTCGTCAGTAAGTATCCCCGCCGACAATGGGAAGGGGTGGAAATTAAACTCATCCGCCCTCCACACCCGATTCAACACCATCGGCACGGCTAGTTTGAACGGGAAGATCTCGACCGCATTCAAGATAGAGGGGCAGAAATTTGATCCCGGTGGAAAAATAGGGTTTGGATACTCATAAATCCCCCTGATGTGCACTGCGATCCACCCATACAGGAGGTGGAAGGGCCCGCATATCCTTGGAGTCTCCTTGCCCTCGCTAATGTGTCGTAGCATTCTGTACAGTTTGGAGATCATTGGAATCCCCAGATTGATCCACTGCCCCATGGCCAACATGGATGCCATAATAAACGAGCTAGGCCGCACCCCCATGCTTGTATCCCTCACCGGTAGAATCCAACCGCAGATGAGAGCCGCGATGAACGCCGCCAGCCTGATTATCGGCTGTTGTCCAGTGCTGACACTGAAACCCCAAGTCTTCCATTGGCTGTCCTCCAAGACCCGCCAATACAAGTGCCCTTTACCCCATTGGGCCGCCCTCGGACAAGTTCGAGGCCTCGGAGGGAACTCCCGATTCTCTGGTAAATTCAGGAAGCACTTGAACCATCTCCTAAAGTGGACATCCCTCACTGCCTCCTTGTCCTCTCCAGGGACGAGTGCCATCAGCACTGATGCCAGTCACGGCATTTTCTCTGTATCCTGCCACGCACTCATGACGGGGAGGAAATCATCATTCATGGACCCCAAGATCGGAACCCCAGAAATCTGGTGGACATCCCACAGGCTGATGCCCACCTCCCCATGATGCAGGTGAAAGGTATTGGTCCTAGACGACCATCTGCTCAGTAATTCCGGCATCATTTGTTTTGGTTGGTAAATGTGGAATTGGGAGGCCCATGCTACCTTATATAACCCCACTCTCCTCAGCTCGGCCCCAAACTCCTCGCATGAGGCGCCGACCCAGTAGGCCCAGGCCCAGTCATCAGTGAAGTTGCCGCCTTGGCGCAAGTCCCACTCATCGAACCATCCTTTCTTCGAATCCTACAAATCCTCCTTCAGCATGGTACGGTAGAGAGGAGGGGATGTCTTCAGTTGTAGTGGCGTCCCATCAATATCGTTAACATGGTTGTAGAGACAGTCAGCGGTGACGGGTGTGAAGTCCTCCTACGCATGACCATTGGACGCCCTGAACCATTGGTGCTGACATGGTGTGCTCTTGAACCAGCAAGCTGGTTCGTCCCTACTTGCCTCAGGGATGAAGTCGTCGTCCCTCAACCCGAAGCCGTACAATGGTATCTTCTTACACTGAGGATAATTCTTCTGACCCTCTGATAGAATATTTTTCAAAGAAGCATGGTACGAATGGCTTCGGACCATCTCCCCAAGGCCTGGATGGTTGGCCATCTCATCTCGACGGCCGAAATCTGCAAGCACCCCCAATACAGATTCTTGATGGGCCATTTCAATTACGGCACTCAGAAAAGAATTTTTTCAGAACGGATCGCGAAGCCGGATCGCGAAGCCGAATCGCAAAGGTCGGTCGCGAGACCAAGCCGCAAAGTCTGGCCTAGGCCGGAAAATAAGAGTTCGCTTGGCGCGGTCGCAGAGTCAGAGACCCGCGGTTCGCCGCGAAGCTCGATTCGCGGAGAGCAGGCGCGGAGTACACGAAGCTTCGCGAAATCGAGCGCACAAGAAGACAAAGAAATCACATAAAGACAAAAGAGGTCGACCCCCCTATTTATAGGCGGCGAACCCGGAGCATCGTGGCGTGCCTCACCCACACTGAGCATCGCGGCACGTCCGGATCCATGGCCCCGGTCAGCACCGCGGTCCCTCTTCGCGAAGCCGCTTCACGAAACCGCCGACAATTTTGGCGATTTTCCCTCAGACTTCAACCATTCACCCTCCGCGGCTCTAAGTCTGAGGGGGGGAATTTTTTGGTGCCAAAATATTTCACTAAAGGAAGGGATGGAAAAGAAGGCCGGCCAGCTGCCTCGCGAAGCACCCCGAGCATCGCGGTCTTGTGAAGCTCCAGAGGCAGTAACTCTCTGCGAATGAGTTTGATGTTCGCGAGCCCGCCGCGAAGCTCCGGAGGTGGTAACTCTCCTTGAACGAGTTTGACGTTCGCGAGCCCGCCGCAAATCTCCGGAGGTGGTAACTCTCCACGAACGATTTTGAAATTCGCGAGCCCGCCGCGAAGCTCTGGAGGAGGGACCTCTTCGCGAACGACGTTGATGTTCGCAAGCGCGCCGCGAAGCAACTGAGGCGGCGCGCGAGTTTGGATTCGCGGAGCCCCTTCCCTATAAATACTGGACTCCCCCTGAGTCCTGAAGATAGACAATCTGACCTTTCGGCTTCTCCTCTCCCGAATCGTGAAGCACTCTTTGCCCCTGAGAATCATGAGCTCCGCGAGGTACTTCTACTTCGCGTGACGCCTTCGCTTTGTCTCTTTTTGAGCCCCTCTTTCGATAGGTATGCCCTTCGTGAAGCTCAAGGGAATTCACGAAGGAAAGGGAATTACCAAGGGAACCCGGGCAGTCACGGAGCGTTTATGCTTCGCGAAACACCCAACCTGTACTAGTGTTCCCTATGCCAAGGCAGGATCGCTACACATCGCGAAGCACACTGCTTCGCAGCACCCTGCTTCTCGAGGCACCTCTTCTTCGCGTGGCAGTGCTCCGCGAATACTGTTCCACTTCGTGAAGCACCCTCCACTCACACCTATGCCCTATGCTAAGGCTAAGGCACTCCGCTTCGCGAAGCACACTCCTTTTCTTGGAAATTCCTCTTCCCGTGCGACCCTCTAGGTATGAACGATGTGATTTCAAAGTCCCACAGACAATACCACTCGTAGCGTTGCTTCGCCTAATGCTTCTTCGCATAGGCACGCTAACGGCTACTGCTTCTTTGCATAGCCACGCTAACGTGGACCCCTCGATGGTTCAAATTACAACCCCCATTGACCATGTCCTTACTGGTACCTTCCCTCCCATAAGGAGAAAAGGGTACCAGTTATGTAAGTCTTAGGGGTGTGGAGTGAACCCACCTCGTCCGAGCTACAGGATGTTAAACTGCCAAGCACCACATCCTCAACACATGACGTTAAACTGTGACCCGACCTCATTCCTCTCACGAAGGGTCCCCCCAGCTGGAACATTTTTTAGGCCACTCGTCTCCACAGGAGTGGAATCATCCATCCACAAGGGATGATATCCTCCTTATTGGAGTAGCGTATATTCACAGGAGAAGGGAGACCCTAGTTCCCCAATGGATGGCTGCACCCCTACATCTCCATACTTCCCCACTACCAAGGACAGTGGAGGGTGTGATAGGGAACGAGGCACCTCCCATAATTGGTCCCAAATCCCTCTTTCACTGCGCTTTGTCGCACTCCGGGCCTCCAACCTGGAGTAAGTACAAACACCATGGGCCGCCTAATACGTAAACCCCTCTTCCCTTCACATGAATGCACCCTTCGCGGCATTATCGTCAGGACCTTGCTGTCTCTTGTTTCTCACACCGAGCATGACTCACGTGGGCTTAGAGTTGGCATTGGACATGACAATACCTCGTCCAGCATGAAGTTAAACTGCATGCCCTGATCCAGCATGACGTTAAACTGTATTCTCTTGTCCTGCATGACATTAAACTACACACCCATTTGAACTACGAGGTCTTTGATCCATGTCAAGGCATGGTACATAGGAAGCCTCCACGAGGTTCAAGCCCACCCGTCACCAAATTCACGTCGAGTCCAACTCGCATCCATCATGACGTTAAACTGCATTCCATCCCGACGGCAAGCTATTGTCACAACCCGAACTACGAAGACTTTGATTCATGTCAAGGCATGGTACGTAGGAAGAATCCCTAAGGTTCAAGACCAAAAATCATTGGCCCAAACCGTCTCCTTGTTGGTGTGCCAAGCCCCCCATTTTCAATCTGAACTACGAGGACTTTGATCCATGTCAAGGCATGGTACATAGGAAGCCTCACATAGGTTCAAGCCCATCTCCCATCGGACCAAGGTCCTTCTTCACGTAGGTTCGCCGACACCCACCGCCTGTTGTTTATTTACGTCAGGGTTTACTGCCGTCCCGCATGACGTTAAACTGTATTCCATCAATCCTTTGAACTACGAGGACTTTGATCTATGTTAAGGCATGGTACGTAGGAAACCTTCCCAAGGTTCAAGCCCACCACTAGTGGACACCTGGGTCAACTTTCACATTGGTTCGCTGACGAATTCCATCATCCAAACTACGAGTTCTTTGATCCATGTCAAGGCATGGTACGTAGGAAGCCTCCCCGAGGTTCAAGCCCACCACCCGTCGGGCCAAGGTCCACCTTCATGTCGGTTCACCGACGAAGCCCCTCTGAACTACGTGGTCTTTGATCCATGTCACGACATGGTACGTAGGAGACCTTCATGAGGTTCAAGCCCACCACCGCTAAGACCCTCCTGGTCCTCTCCATTCACGTCAGTTCGCTGATGATGCCCATCAGACCAAGGTCCACCCTCATGCCGGTTCACCGGCACCATCTCGAACTATGCGGGCTTTGATTCCCTGCCACGGGGATACGTAGGAAGCCCCTTCAAGGCTCAATCCCAACTTCACCGTTGCCCTTGAGACGGTTCCTTGACATTCCCCCCTCCAACTCATTCGTCTATCCACCATCCACCCTGATTCTCACCCGAACAGTCATATCCCGGTGAGACCATGTCATTACGCTCCTCTTCACAACCACCCATGGGCTGGTCTCGGTATCGGCACCCCTTCATGGTAAATCCCTCAATCCGATCCATTATAGCTAATGATCTGATCGGGCTGATCCCTCTCTATTGGACGTTAAACTTGCGGAATACCTTGTGTTAAACACAGGAAGCTGAGGAAAACCTTAGATATGTGTCTATTGCATATAATTCCCCATGCTCGATGTGGGATGCCTCGGGCTTCCATGCCCTCAAGAAGAACTATGACCAGGGATAATAGACAGACATGCCGGTTCCCAAGCATCCAGACACTCTACTGATGTCTCAACGTGACTACTCCCCTGACTGAACGTTGCTGCCCTGACCGGACCCTTTGGAATGTCCCGACAGAAGTTGTGTAATTAACCGGTGTCCATGGAAACATGGCACTGGGAAGAGTTTCACGAACAACGTATTAAATCTATGAGGGAGACACGGACTAGGTGACGAGTTCTGAGGAGGAATACATAGAAGGAAGAACCAACATCCCAACATCCCGTTTCTATCAAGGAGCAGACGTCCCTAAATAAGGAGCAAATGCCACCGGCCTTTGGAAAGCGGGAATGCAGGGCAACAGTGCAGTGCATCCTCCTCCGCGGACGGACGGATGTGCGCGCCCCGACAAAAGCGTCGGAAACACATACAAATAATATGAGATTACACTTCTTATATATTCTATTACCTAGGTTTTGAATAATTATATTAAATTATTTGATTCTATAATTTTTTTATATGTGTAGAATATCATGGGGGATTTTGATGATTGAATATATAATATGAACAGTTAGTTACAGTGGGAAATGATATTGATCATTATTAAACAATTGCTTATGAATCCAAGTTGTTAAGAGATTTTCATAATTTTATAAAACTTTAAAACTAAAATTTTCCTTGAGTATGTCACTAATCCAATATTTCATTTTGATGATGTATGTTTTGGATAGAAAAAATTAGGTAAAATTTATTAATTTCACTAGAAATGCAATGTTTATGTTTTTAGAACTGGATTTGGGAGTGTGGGTTCAGGGTCTTTATAGTTATAATAAGAGTAGGGTTTAGATAATTTTTTATATTATGATGTTTTCATGTGATGTTATCTTAAGAGTTATGGACACCATAATGGGTTTTTAATTTTCTATTTGATCATATGTTCATTGTGTTAGAAACCCACATTGGGGTTTTAAATGAGATAAATTTAAGGAGACTAAAGATATTTTGGGAGATATTTTTTTGGATGGAGATATTTTTAAACCTTAGGTTTAACATGAAGTATTATCTGAGGAGTCAGTGATATATTAACTTTTTCAAGTAAATATTATCTTAATGTGGATTTATAGAGATTCATTTTATTTAATAAAATGATTAAAATATCTTGGAGACAATATAACTATGTAATATACATTTTGGGTATATGACATTATGAGTAACTAATGTTATTTAGATGTATCTGATAAATTAATTTTAGAAGAATATACGATATAAGAATTTTAAATTTTGGGTTTTAAGATTGTTCATTATTATATTAATGAATTTTATGGATAATTATTTATAGAATTATTTGGTTTGAACTTTGGGTATTAATTTTGACCTTCGGAGACTAAGGTATTATTTCCTCATAATAAAGTATATTTATTTTTAAAATCATGTTATATATTCATAAAATTTATGTTTTTGTGTATTTTCTTATTAAAAGAAGCATTTATTTTTATCCTTTTGGGGATTATTTTATCTATTAAAAGTTGATTCTAGTTCTGTAGGCTTGAAAAATTAAACTTGAACACTAATTGTTTGGATCAAATGATGATATTATGGGGGAAATTGATCAATAGATAAAATTATACTTATAATGTATGCATATTTCCTAGTTTTATTTGTATATATGGTAAATAAATTATTCATATATAGGAAAAGGGTCATGAGATAAAAAATTAAGTGGAATACTTTTCTTTCTGAGAAATAAGTGCTCACTTGACCCACTAATGAGTTATGGTTCTCTGATTTTTAAATTTTTCTTGAATATGTTCTCTATAATTATTTATCAGTCCTTTGGTATTTTTTTCTTCTATTTCCATGATTTCACTTCCCACCAATGTTTTAATATATAGAATCCTAGTTATGTGTTATTCCAAAGGACCTTCATACTTCCGATTTCACCCTTTTCAAGTGAAATTTTTTTTAACACTTTTAACAATGTGGAATTTCAAAAAAGGAATATTGAAGAGTCAAACCCATAGTTTCTATGAAAATGTTAAAATTATTAGGATTAATTTTAATAAAGGGTGATAGTGTAATATACCGATATTTTAAAAATAATTATGACATTCGATATCATGATAAATATGCAACACTAAGTTTAATCAAACGTCTAAATTTTAAAATTTAAATATGATGGTTATAAACTAGACATTAAATTGGGGGATTGAATAGAATTAACATCATTTTTAAATATATAAAAATATTTTAATAAAAATAAATTACTAATGAATGATTTGAAAATAAGAACACATGTTCTAATAAAACTATTTTATTCTTCAAAGATATGTTTCATTCAAAAATGGTTATTATTATTTTATGAGTTAATAATATAATTAAATTCATTAAATTTAAGTAATTGTAATTTATAAAATAAATATCATTTTTAAATAATCGTTTCAAAATTATCCAATGGTGAAATGTTCGAATTTTTCTATAATGTTTGATTATTAAATAAATAATAGAAATTAATGTTTTTTATTTAAAAATGTGTTTTCATTATAAAATTTTGAAATTAAAATTATTTTTTGGATTAGTTTTAAAATTTATAAAGTTCACTTATATTTATAATTATACTATTATTTTTTTAAAATTCAATTGTATTCATGAATACTGTATAAAAAGATTTCATAGTTAAAAAGAGATTTATTTTAAAAAAAATCAGTTCTTATAACATTTTTATGATTAACTTTTAAAATCAATTATGAATATTTTATGTTTTGAATTTTGATAAATAGATTCCATATTTGGATTCAGGAGGTACTAATTAGTTAAATAGGTTCACATTCTTTTTATCAATATGAATTGTTACCTTAGTAATTGTTGTTACCATAGTAAACGGTAAATCAGGTAATTAAGGGTTAAAAGTAATATAATAATGACTATAACATATCCCTAAATTGTGAATTATTTTTATTTTAGGAGACTATTTTATTCATAATAATCCATGACTCGATTATATGACTTTTTTCCATTTTTATGTGATTATTTATTTTATAATAGGTTTTTTAAAGACATGTCAAAAATGTCATACTCTTGTTTTTTAATAATTATAATATTTTTAACATTGTGGTAACCAATGTCTATGTTTGGTTATACAATTTTCTTGAATGAAATTTTTTTCTCTTCATTGTGATATTTTATTAATTTTTTGGGTATAAATAATTATCTTAATTACTTACACAACATTGACACTGTAATTATTAAATTGTAGTAAAATATAATACAAAATATTTAAAATATTAAGAGTAATATATTTTGAGAAAATTATTTTTATAAAAAAAATATTATAGATTCAATTGAAATGTTAAGGACACATTAAAATATTTTTTTGATGTTTTATTTATTATATTTTTATTATTAATGTAAAAGTAATGAATAGTTCTACAAATTTCCATTAATGATATTTTATAATAAATAACATTTTATTAAATGATATAATTTTTTTAAAAATATTGTATTTATTAAATTAATTTTATATGGTCTATAAAATTAAAAATGGCCCATTAATGGTTTTTTTCATTTATAGTAACAATTATGATAATCAAGGTGTAAAAACATTGTTGTTGCTGTTAGTGTGAAATGGGTTAACATGGAGTTAAAAAATGATAAGTGTATAATCATGGTAGAAACTTGACAAAGTTTATTTTTATTAGATTATTTAGACTCCCCCTAATCTTAGATCCAAATATTAACAATTTCGATCTTTTTTTGCAACAAAATCAATATAAATTAGTTTAATATTTTTATATTTTAAAAGAGTGTGCCTCCAATATCTTATAAAAGAGAATATATTCATCCCTATACTTAACACCTAAAACCCCAAAAAAATTTCAATTATTTACCCTTGTAAATTTTTAAAACTCTTCCTCAGGTTCTGGAGGCATTATTTAGGGCATAATACTAACCTTATTGGTCTTTTGGGGTTAAGAAAAGAAGGTTGTCTGAAGAAGTGGTATTATTCTCAACCGAGCATTTCTGTTTTATTTCTTATTCCACTTCCATATAATATTATTCAACCATGATATAATTATAATAAAATAATCCAATATATAATGATATTTTATTTTCTTATTATGTTAATTTAATAACCTATATATCTCTCATATTCTATCAAATGGGAATGAAAATCATCATTCACATGTTTGGCGTACTACTGCCTCATGAACCAATGTAATTCATTTTCTATAATCATCTTTCTTGGATGGTTATAATGAAATATTTAAGTTATATATTCTAAATTCATGACATATATATCGTTACTGATGGATAATATAATATATATTTTTTTACCTTTCAATACACATAAAAATGATAACGTCATTCCTACAGACGTGTGCACTACCACCTCCACAAATTGGTGTGATTCGTTTCTCATCAACACATAATGTAGATGATATATATATAAATATATATTTATTTAATATGATATTTTTATATTATGATCCTTCTATAAATAAAAAATTACACTTACCATCATTCCATAATTATAGTTAAAAAATGGAAACGTTACTAATGCACACATATTGCATACAATCTTCAGGACTGTAAAGTATTTCATTTTTCCGAACCTTATATAATAGTAGGATTTAAAAGTATAATTAATGTATTAAAATAATAATTATTTAATGATTATGTTTCTCTAGATGATGGAATAATTCTTTCTTGGACCATTGTAAACCTTCTGATGTCATTTAAGACTTATGAAACTAATATTGTCAAAACATATCCAACATGAACATAAATGATTAATTAATTATTTAAAATGAGGAAATTAGTTAATTAAATATAATAATAAAATACAAATAGGTACAGAGGAATGTAAATAATTAAGATAAGTTTATTATTTCGGAAAATAAATATTGTTTTTGATGATTCAGACTTGAGGAAAGATATTACATCTCAAATTATTTTCATTGAGTCATATTTTATTTTTATACACCTAATTTATTTTATATGGTTCATATATTTCCCTTTTGTTTAATATATCATGAATCATTATTTATTAATTATAATTAATGTGTAAATTTTATTTATTTAATCAAAGACAATTTTACATGAAAGTTACCAAATAATAAATGGTGTTTAAACTCAGTTTCCTCTAATTAGGTTATAACACTTCGTCATTGACTCTATTACACCATTATTTTGTGTATATTGATCTCTAAATTGTTTTATTATATATTTAGACCCTAATTTTCAATATTTATAAATTTAACACATAATCACTCACTTAATTAATTTTCAATTCAATGGTAATATCTTTGTAAGGGTTAGTCATCTCAAATTCACTTTATATAGGACATATATTGATGTTATGCACATAACCTCATTTAAAAGGTGCATACACTACCCCTTTGACATTATATATCATGAATATCCTTATGATTGTGATATTTATAGTTTAATTTTATATTTCTCTTTAATGGTATTACGTTTTCTAGATTTCCCAAAGTGGTGAATGATTTATTTTGAAATATCTTTTATTTTATTCTCTTCTGGTTATGAAATTGTTTTGAATTTTATATTTCAATTTAATCAATTATTGGTTAATGAAAAATAAATAATGTAATTTTTATGTGATACTGATCTTGCATATTCTTTTAGATCAATAATCATTTTATTCAATATTGATTTTTTCAAGAATGTTTTCAAAATAATTGTTCTCTATAAATAATTGATTTATTAATGTTGTTTTATATTATCATATTACATACAATAATTTTTTTAAAAGTAATTTCATTAATATTTTTCAAAATGGGTCTCTTTTCACTCATTTTTTTAGAATTAGAAAAGAGTATTTATTTCTATAATTTATAACATGATCATATTTTCGGGTCATCACGGTCATTTTTTCAACAAAGATTAATTTATAATTATTTAGGGTTATTTTTAAGGAATTTTTTTCACAATATTTTTTAAATTTACAGATTTTACAAATGGTTCTGATTATTAAATGGATATTCTCCTCAAGAAATTTTTTTTAATGATCTTTTATTGGTATTCTATTCATCAGTATCAACAACCCTGGATGTTACTTATGAACCATAATATATATTTTATTGTTTATAACATCCTCATTATTTTTCTAGATGAAATATTATTTTTTATAATATATTTTCATTGAACCCATTTCATTTCCATCATTTAATCAAGAAATGAATGGAATTATCCATTTTACCATAAATTGGAGAAATGAATTTTTTTTGCTGCAGTAACAAAAATATTGTGTTTTGGTTCCCTTACATAATTTCAAGTTTTATTTAAATAAAAATCCTCTTCTTATCCTAGTCGATTTATTTTTAGAAAATGGGTTTTAAAAGAAAATGGTATGTTGATATTCAAAAGTTTTTTTTCAAATGTGTTAAAATATTTTTTTCATGGGTTTTAATCTCTATATAATCCTTGGACATTATTTACAAGTTGTTTATCCCTTTTATAAATGATGGGTGACCATGATATAACTTATACAATGGGTTGAGAACCATAATAACTCATGAATGATCCTCATAATGCTTATAAGATGGGCGCACCAAGATTGAATTATAATTAATTGCTTGATGAATATGTTATCTAAAAATTATATCTAAATTAATCTATATGGTTATTATAATTTTAAGGATTATTTAAGGGTTATATAATCATTATGTCCCAAGGTACCAAAACATTTTCTTATTATTTCAATGGGTTATAAAAATTTACTCTGATCCAGGCAAATATCA
This sequence comes from Viscum album, assembly GCA_963277665.1. Lineage (NCBI taxonomy): Eukaryota > Viridiplantae > Streptophyta > Magnoliopsida > Santalales > Viscaceae > Viscum > Viscum album. The sequence goes on from OY728165.1 coordinate 627,424,566, forward strand.
AAATAATTTTTATTATTCATTCATAAGTCTATTGTATTTGATAAATATTTATGTTGTGTTTCATGATTAATGATTCTAGTATTGATGGGTATAAATTACCTTATTTTATGATCATACACTATTATTATGTAATCATACCCTTATTCTCAACATAATCTTACTGATAAAAGTCAACTGTTAATGATTATGTTTACCCTTGCTGAGTATTTTAGATCACACTTCTTTTCATTCCTATTCCCTAGGTTAGGAAAACCTATGTTACATTATTTGATTCTTGAAAGGATTTATATATGAAGAAAATTGTGGGAGATTTTTGAGGATTAATATTAAATATGATAATATGGGTATAGTGGGAGATTATTTGGATCTTGATGAAGAATTTTTATTATAAATCAATGTTTCGAATTGTTTTTTCTAATCCTTTGAAACTCTAGACATAAAAATTTATGTAGTTATATATGAAATGTAATATTTATTTTTGATATTTTATGTTTTAAATGGAAAAATTTGGACACATTTATCATTACCAAAACTAGAAATTTCATGTTTATTATTTCAATATTGGATTCAGGAGTGGGGGTTCAAGGTCATTAAAGGTTCTATCATGAATAAGGAACCTCCTCATCCTTATAAAAACCCCTATTTGACTCTTGTATCGATTATGTTGTATCATGATAGGTATAACATGAGACTATTGGTGGGAGCATCACTCGATTGTAATATACAAACCAAAACTCCCTTATAATTTCTTCCACTGATGAACATGATAGGAACAAGATATCTAAAGATTCGAAGTAATAACAATAAATAAATATGTTCTCAGTGTAACATATATAATAATGGTGATTAAAATATAGAAAAGAATTAGGAAATAAATATAAAATCAATGTTCTATATTGATGTGTTTAATCATTTCTATAAGAATTCTTCTATTTACCTCATCTAAAAATGATCCAAACCCATATATCCCCTATATTTGTTTTAAATTGATAAATTCATAGATTATGAGGATTGGGAAAATATTTAATGATAAAAAATTATCTTATATTGGTTGTTGGAAACTAGTTTAAAATTATATTTCTTTAAACTAAAACCAAATACATGAGAAATATTATGGTGTTGAATCTTAAATTTGATGTAATTTTGGAGATATATAGTGGTTTTTAATATCAACTATGAACTTAGAATTAATTTAATTAATATGTAAATATGATATATCTCACTGAAATTTAACCAACATAGGATCTCACCAAACATCCATACATGTGTAAACCACCTAATACGAGATCAATGACACCCTCAAATAATTTTCAAATATAATTTAGTAGGATTAATTTGATATAATACCCTATATGTGATTTGGACTCCTAATACTCATAAATTTCTCAAAATATTCCATTTGAGTTCTATTTGATTTAAAAAAAAATTGTATAACAATTATTTATCTTAATAGATCCGTAAACATCTGGTATCTCATAAAAACAACAATAATAGATATTCTTATAAATTTTAAATTGAGACCATGTCCTTTAATGACGACAATGGATAGTCCACTAAATCATTTTAAATATTAAAACCATTCTATATTCAAAATTCATGGATATCCATAAATCCAACAAGTTATATAATAGGACCCAAAACATAATAACGACATATTACATTGTCAATGAGAAACTAATGTCTCTACATACTTCACCCTTTATAATTTTTATCCCTAAAAGGAAAAAAAGATCTGATAAAATAGAATATCCTAAGCTAACCATATATTATTGTATGGATTAATTTCACTCGTTCAGCTTTCACATGGGTATATTCCAAGATTTATATGGTCCTTAGACATAAATAAATTTGGAACTAATTCCATTTTGGATCAAATTCATTTTTCGATATATTTATAGGGCCGCCATTATAACTTAATTACAATCAGATCATGTTTTTATCAATGTTAGTACCGAAAGATAAATATATTCTAACATTTCATTAACTTTTTGAAGGGAATGTCACCCAATTATTTTACAATACATTGGTAACCTACCTTCAAGACTTTAAATAGGACAAAAAAATATTTATAAGAATTTTGTAAAAATTTAATAACATAGGTATCACTTATAATGTGTTTCATGTTCTGAAACCTTACCAAATGACTGATAATACTAACAGAAAATCACAAACTAGTTATACAAACTAATGTCATCTGAAAAAACAATGAAAACACTACATCATTAAAATAAGGGATTTACGGTAATATATTTTTTGAGGATTGACCTTACTGTATGTCACATACAAAAGTACCTATATAGATCAATACATCCAATACAAATATGTTGACACCACAAATCCCTTATTTTTCGTTCCTTTAAATCTCTTAATATGCAATATATTTATACCATCAACACCAGTAAACTTACCATAAACTATCAATGGTATCCTAGTCTGTTCATTTTAGATCCCATGTTAAATATACCTATGATAAAACCAAGAGAAAATTTATTCTTATCCAAATACATTAAAATCATATATTGGAATCATAGTGTCCCAATTAACAAAATTCCAAAGTGTAGAGAGTTTCTGTTTTAGATGAAACTCATTTTTCAACTCCAAGCCTCATGATATCACCATACAAAACATGATTAACCATAAACAATAACTATTTATTGGAATAAATTATTCATATTCTCTCTAAAAAATATTTTATTCATGGTTTCGTAATTAATAAATAAAACTACTTTGAATTCCAACCACTTTCATTATGTAATTATTTATCTCAATTACCGTAAATTGGAGATGATTGAATACTCACTATTTCTTATATTTGTAGTTTCATTCTCTTTTGAGGTAAACCAAATTGAAATCATAATTTTTGATTCCCTAAACCAAATAACATGGTAACATCATCTCCAAACATATTTTTAAATTTATATACCAAAAAATATAATCCCACACAAGCTCATCAATCAACCAATCATGGGAACTGCATAATCCCCCGTATCAAATATTAGGCTTCTTAACATAGTTAAGTGAACTATTATAATGGTAATAACAATTAATGAACAAAATTTAAATCTAATAATCTATATAATATTATACAAAGAGACGCATTCTAAACATAACTTAAATAATAAAATAGTTCCATGATTTGGATAATACATATCAATGAATGGGTTTGATAGAATCTATTAATAATTATAAATTAAAGCATAAGATATTAAAACCATTATAAGGGGATATTCCATATATGAAAGATTATTATATATATAAAATTAAAAAAAATTACTATAAATAGTCATATGAGAAGCCTACGATAACCTACAACATCTAGCAACTCCATTCAATGGTTTTGACAATGATCATTCAGTGGAAAAGGAATAAAACATTCATGATGTATCCGTGGGTTGAAGAAACACATGTCGTACATGAATGATTCTCCTTTGTACAATGATATTCTACCATATATTAATTTAAAGGAAGTGGAAAAAAATGTGAAATGTGTTCTAGGTGGTTTGGAAAACAATAAAATAATTCCACAAACATGACCATCATATATAATAAGTTGAGTAGGAATTCAAGGGAACTCTTTCATTATCCTCACATTTATTTATAAGATGAAATTCTTGAACAATTACCATGGTTGGCTCATGTATCATATAAATTAAGGAGTGTCCACCCAATTTTTTCATCTAATGAAATGGTGTAAAAAATGATAGATAACATGGTAGAATAAAAAATTATAACAGCTTATCATTTTTGCTGCAAGATGCATGCACTCATTTACTTGGTATGAAAATCATATTTTTCATGAATTTAAGAACTTAATATATATCATATATATATAAAAGGATTTTTGTAAGACCACATGAATTGAAGAACTTAATTAATAATCTTGTAATTAAGATCTGAAGGTTGGTTTTAAAAGATACCAATCTAGTAATCCCCAAAAATTCAAATTTCCTTGGAATTATATCTTTTCCAAAAACATAATACCTTATAAGAATCATAAGTAATACTTTAACTTTCATATATCATTTAATATTATATTTTTTTATTAATAGATATAGTTACAAAAAATTATTCTATCCAATTTAACATATACATTTTAATGGTCATATTTAATATTCCAAATATACATAGGTTACTAATTTTAGTTATAAATTTTGTGTGAAACAGTCTATTTAATATACTATTTATTTATAGAGATCATAAAGTGAAATATTTTATCATTACATTCTAGTAACGAACAATAAATATCCATGATTATAAATTATCATCCTTGAACACTTAAATGTCACAATGTTGTCCTAAAATATCTTATATGATTAAAAATAAGTTATGAATATCTATATTTATATCATTAGAATCTTTATCATTTCGATATATTCACCACAAAAATCATCATATTTTTGTAACCATTCTATCAATGAATATTCTATTAAAAAATTATATTCTATGCCCAACTAAAGGAAAATTACCAAGAAACCACATCCAAAAAAAGATCCTCAATATAGAATAAAATGTTTTATTCCCATTAATATAAATAAGATTGATCCAGATATTCTACATCATTCCAAAAAATGTAATTCCTACGGATGAACCCTTAACCAAGAGGTAATAAATAATTTTTTACATAGTGGGTAATATCTCACTATTCATTATGTTATATTAGATGAAATATTACTCATAGGGAAAACGGGTATCAATTGAGGTAGAACCTGATGCCAGTGGTGCTCGAGGATCTACACCCCATAATTGAGGGAATTTCAATAACTAGTGTTGGAGATAGAAATCCCTAATCATTGAGGGAGTACCTAACATTACTCATTGTGTAAGGAAATCACCACTAATATGATTTCATGTACTAAAAAATGAAAATTCTATAACAAATTTAAAATGAGTGACCCACAAAAAACAAACCCTATGAATAAGTTTCTCACGTAACTTGTCAGTTTGTATATTATCATATTCCTTTCAATGGAATGCTTCAACATCACCATTATCAAGATGGTCTATATGGTCTAAAAAATATTGAAATGCATCCTTCATTAGTATCTTCCATTACTAAACAAATGACTCACCTGACTACAACCTTTAATATTTGAGCATTGGTCCAATACCATCAATAAAATACCACTTTGAAAGGAATCAACACATTAAAGCCCTACCCAATCTAGGAAATAGGTTTGGTGGTCCACCCCAATGACACCTCCAATAGTCTAGTAGAAATATACTAGCACCAAGAGGGAATATCTCACAGGGTTGAATTTTTCTTTTAATATATATATAGCAATATATATGACCCCAAATTCTAATAAAACCACCGACTATATCATAAAATAAGGTGAAAAATGGAATAGATGGTATATGAATACAAATAAAAATATAATTAATCATAAAATACATATATATATACTTAATCTTCAAATCATGGGATGTGGGATATATAAAGAAACCAAACAAATGATAACAATAAAAAATGGGGAAAACATCGTCCTTATTAGAGATATAGACATAGCCTCTTGTAAAAATTATGATCCATTTCCACACCTAATCTCTACCTACTCTTTATCATATAAAATAATTGTATCACCCCTTGACTATATTTACATGATTATTAAATAGACTGAGGTTTCACTATGAAAAATTACACCTCCTCATATACTAGAGGTTTCCAACTAGCAGTGTGGTTCAGGGAGTGTTTGTGGAAAGACTATACACTCTATAAATTAAAAACAAATAAAATCATTATAAAATAAATAATAGTAAAAAAAATCAACATTAAAATTAAAGTGGTATTATAATATATATTAAAAAATGTTCATATAGTCATAAAAAATACATTCAATAGGTCAAACATAAATATAAATTCAAAAAATAACTAAAGAAAAAAGTTATCAACAAAAATGAACTTCTATAAATTGGTCCAAAATCCATCATTAACTTTCCCATTAATGCAGAAAAATCTATATTCTTAAGCACTAGATGTTAGGACCTTTCCAATTACTATGTCACATAACATAATGTATGAATTCCTCTTGAGAGAACCATTTTGGATGTGAGTTCAAAACATAAAAGGAAAACACAAATAGTGACCCTAGATAATAACCACACATATATGAGTGTCTCAGAATGTGAAACATATGAAAAAAATATGGTATTATAATATACTCTACATCATTATATACTATGCATACATGATATTTTTTTTCTGAAAAAGACTAGTTCTAGCATGGGGGGATATGCCCACAATATAGAACACCATAAGAGTTCATGTAATTAATAAATATTCCATACCACATTATAATATATGTTAACACATTGCCCATAAAATTATCCTAAAGTAATAACCACATGGCAAGGGTACATCCACAACTCAAACCTAGAGATCCATGGGCTCCTATTACCCATTCCAACCAATGTCAAAACCACCCAAAAAAATATAGAAACAGGGAGAATATTCACTTATTTGGTGATCTTAATCACTTATTGAATCCCAATTTCATTCTTATAGTGCATATCACCTCCTTACATAACATAAACATCACATAAACTAAAATAATAATTTATAGAAGATTTATCTAGACAACCTATGCTCAAATACACCTCATGGGCCTTTCTTTGTGCGCACATGAACCAAATGGCCATGGATCCACAGGTATAATCCTTACCATCTTCTCACAGATACAATATTGTTGACCATCATCACCCCATTCTCATAGATCTAACAAAAATAATTCATATTATAAAATCAATCACCAAATATATCCATACATAATTTTAATTATATATATTCAAACCCTTATCTTGAATCATAATTAAATAATTCTATTTAAATTATAAATCCATTAATAACACACAACATACCATCAATTTATATCTATTATAAACCCCGTGAAAAGTCTATATACCACCCAAGAAAAACCATTAGGTATTAAAGGGACCACAAATTGTTATAGTTTAAGTTTCTTTCATGACCCTAATAATTACAGTAAATCACAATACACATAAAAACACATATAATTGTGGACATAATTAGGGACAACATACCTAGTACTAGAAAGAGTATTCATAATAAATACTTCATGATAATTTTATCTAAGGATGAATAATTAATAAAACTAGAAGAAATCCATAAAACAGAGGTTCTAGTCAAAACATTCCACAGTAGTGTCAAGAATATAGACATATAATAACAAAAAAATGTCCATTTCCTTATAGAACCACAACCATCGATTATTTAAATACAGGAAAAATAATATATAGATTTCCTCAATGGGAGAGATGAAGAATGGAGATCGCACCATGAGTATAGATATAAATAATTGGATATCATACCTTTTAATTACTAAAATTATTATATATTTGAAACAAACTTAATGAAAAAATGAAATCATATCACCGAGTACTGGGTTCCATGACACTGGGAACATGCCCCAAGTCCATCAAGTAGTAAGTGGACCTCATAAATCCCCATTATACACTTGTGATAACCTGAGTAATCCAGTAAAAATTCATAGGAAACATGGTTCCCTATAAAATCATTATAAATATCCTAGAACATAGTTCAACTTCAAGAGTCCAACATTGGGCCTCCACTAACCCCTATGGAACATCAAACACACCTAAATACACATGGTTTGGACACACTCCAATTTAAATTACCTCATCCAAATTCATATATCATCACAAAATCCTCAATATATGATAACTCATCCTTGTTTTGTCTCTATCCACATAGAATCCAATCAATACCAAAAATTGGGCATCCCACTCAATACTATCCCAATATAATAAGATGACATTGAATGCATCCACTAATTTCCAATAACCCTAGTTAAATAATTAAATAGGTTGATCCCATATTTGGGTACTCTCTTTCATAGAAATCATGTATATGATCTCAAAACAACCCTCCTAACCAAAATAAGAGTTTCATTATAAAATTAATCACTATAAATTCAATATGAATCAACCACAACAATTAGAAAAAAATCCTAATACCAATACCTCAAACATCACTTGAAATACCAATTAAAAATAACATACATTGTGAATTAGTAATCATCATGAATAATAAATAACCATTTCACACAGTATACCTATTACGACCAATAGATCTCAATCCTCCTATCACTACTCTCAAACATACCATATATTCATGAGTTTTCCCCATCCACGAACTTCTATTAACTATGATATCATTTTCAAAAATATATCCTAGTGAACTATCTTTCTTCATCCACAACACTCCTTAGATGGTAGATCACAAAAATCCACAACATATCTTATTTATATGAACTAGTAACACCTCATTTATGGACCACGTATTTTTAAATAAAATAATCCATTAAACTAGTTGTTCTTCAAGGTTTTCTAAAAAACTCGCATCTGAATAATCAAAGATCTTCTATAAGTCCCTCCAAACATTATATAATGAATTGGTGCAATCCCATCATTAAGATGTTACTCCATTATAATATCTTTGTTCATTTCCATAGATAATTAAATTGACATTCTATAATTTTCCACTATCATGATACCATGATGGAGAAAATACTTAAATTTTCCCTCTATGGTTATCTCACCCCAATCTACTATAAGATTAAAATGAATCAAATATATAAACTGAGCAATATAATCCTATCATAATTAATCTCCTTATGTCTACCAAAATAAATCATGTGCTCTGTATTTTGTGATAACCCATGATAAACATATATATATCATAAATAATATTAATGGTTTAACAATATATCAAAAAAAATATTAGACACATTCCTAAAAAATAGATGATTAATGTGTTTGGTGATCAATAACATTATTATCTTAATATAAATTATTTTTCTAATATCACCCATATTTTTTCCATACATAACATATAATAAGAACATTCCTATATATAATTTCCTATAGAAACCAGAAAAAATAAGACTTGGGTTGAAATTCTAAGTGAGGGACAAACATATTAGTGATTCATATATTATTAGATCATAAACATTTGTGAAAACATAATCATAGGAGAAAAAACCTCATTATAAATAATATGAATATTTATAACTTATCATAACTCATGATAAATTAATATATATTATTGAATGGAGAATTTTATACATAAGAGTATATTTATGGTAGAATAACATGTACCATGAAATATGAATGTAGAAATATCAGATAATAATTACGAGTAACAAAGCATAACATAAGAATGTGGCATGAAATTGGAATATATCGTGTCATATAAATGTGTAAAATATATAATAATTGAATGTTAGAACATATATAATGGTTTACCACAATGAAATTAATATCATAATGTAATAAGTGAATCAATTACCCATAACACAATTCACTTGGGCTAACAACCTTTGTAAAATAACATATTGGGCTTCGGATAACCAAATAGGTATGAAGTGTGGAGTATAAGTAAAAAATATATATGAAAATTGACTTAGACAAGTTTTAATGCAATGCAATCATTTTATATATTATCACATCCAAAAAAGAAATATAAAATTTCCTTTAAGAAAGAGTTAAAGTGAAATATAAAGAATATATAATGGGATATATATTGAACTTTTAAAATTAAAAAATTTACCTTTGTATAAAAAATGTCATGGATTTAGAAGAAAATACTAAACTATGAAAGTGAATTTTTTCTTTTATAAGGACACATCATCATGATGTGAAAAATTGAAAAGTTTACTATTAGAAGGAAAAATGTAATGTCTCCATAAGAAAATAAAAAACACTACATGATATAGAGGGGATGTTGAATATAAAATTTTTTATATGATTTAGTCATGGTGAAATAGGATAACTAATTAGAAAAAATATTGAATCAAGGAAACCCTTAACTCAGATTCATTCTTGGAATGTCATAATGAAAATTAATTTGTTGTCAATTTAGGGTTATTATACCACTATATAAAAAAATAAAATTTATTTAATTAAAATAATTAATTTATATTTTAATATTACCCATATATTTTGAGGGTGGGGGGATAGTCACATGGGAATTTCATTGGGTCTATATGGTTACAATAGTTTTCTTTCTATTTGTTTTATTCTGAAGTAGAAGATGTATCAAACATATATAATATTGTTGTGTTATATATTATTTATATTCTACTCTTAGAGTATATAGTTTTTAGTCCTTAATCCTTGATATAATATTTATAACAATAATAATATTCATGTAGATTCTATAAATACGTATTATTTATTTCTAGAGACACACGATCATTTTATGAGAGAAATGGTGATGGTTCATACAGAATTGTTAGGAAACTCCTTTTTGTGATCTTTTAATCAATAATATTAAAGATTTAATTGGTGACCATTATTATATATTACCATTCCAAATTCATGAAATAATCTGAAAAATATCATTATTATATCATATTAAATGATTTATTTTTTTATAATCATTCGTTATGATAATTTTATAGCATCGTTGTCATATGTCATAAAACTGTTCCAAACAAGAACATGTTATAATGATTAAATTAGAAAGAACATTTTATTGTATAGGTATAATATCACTCTTATAAAAGAGTAATGATTTTAGATAAATTTTATTATTTTTATAATCTATATTGAATATTTAGTGGAAAAAAGACATAAAGGAAAATGCTTATGGTGAGAATAACAATTATGTTGAGGAATTGAAGCTTCCTTTAAATAGTATATTTTAATTAATTGGTTTTTGGATTCTTTTGGGGACTATAAGTTACCAAATTTTGTATTGGACCTTAGGAGATTAAATATTAACAGGGATTCTTGAGAAAACAAAAATACAGATTTTTTTTAAGTTTTGATATGAGAGATAATTTTATAGGTATAATAAGGGATATTTATATGAAATCTTGAGTTGAGTGATAGTTAAGAAAGAAATTACCTATGATTTTACCAATTTACATAGGGAAATTATATTGGTAATTTTTGTTTACTCCTACAAGTGAAAAATTTCTTCTATAATGTGTTTATATTATTTTAATCATTAAAAATTTGAGTCATTTTATTTTACCCCATTTCCAATTTTAACTTTGATAAATTATTTACAACATTTTTTTCTAAAATATAGGATGAAACCTCTTACATAATTTTGAAATGATGATACAAATCATAAAATTAATTTAATATAATTCAATCTCTAAATATTTTAAATCAAAATTATATATAAAAACATAAAATATATAAGATATTTTTTGAAATTAACCTTTTTAAAAATAAGATTTGTCAATATCATTTCATATAAATTAAAAATCATTAATTTAACATCTTATTACCCACTTTTAGGTATTTTAATTATCATTTATTATTTTCCTCTTTAATTTGGTGTGTCATAGAACTCCTGAGGATAGAGAAAATATTCTAAAGAAAATGACCTACAGTTTAGAGATGAATGTCTATTTGAATTAGTGGAGTCTGGGAATAAATTTTTTAATGGACTTGTAGGATTATCCCTGATTTTGGTGAATTACTAATTTGGATTGAGGTTTTTATAAATTATCTTTGGGTTTTGCAGTCTGTATGAGAAATACATTCCATGTAATGGGAGGAAAAGAAATTTATTCCCTATAGGGGTAATTCTTCGAACCCGGTACACAACATGAAGGGAATATACACCATTTAAAGGATAATCATTATGCAATTTTAAAGGATTAGTTTGGATTTAAAAAGAAAAAGTCAGTTTCAGTGTACTTGAGGATCATGGATTTACTAATTTATGAAGGGGTTACACACTATGTAATTGTTGAGACGTTTGCTTTTAGGGTGCTGTATTGATTTTTTTTATTCTATATTCTATATACATATGTGATCTCAACATAGGAATCCTTTATAGTGATTTTTTTGTCTTCATTAAATATGGAATGATTCATTTGGAGTTGGGTAGTTTGGTCCATTGTGTTGAATCTCTACAGGTAAGAGATCCATTCTGCTTATTTGTTTCCTTGGATTATGGTATCACTGTTTCAATTAATTATTGGTTTTGTGGATCTATGTTTATTTTTACCCTTAATTATCTATAGATCCATTGTATGATCTTGTTTTGGGGTTGCTTAATTGTTATTTTTGGTGCACAGGGTGTGCATTCTTGAGGGATTTTATTTCCAATGTTCTATTATTCTTATTGGTGGATTCCTGTTTGGGTGTGTGAAACCCTAGTTTTATGGTATGTGGTTTTTTCTCTATCCTATTTTTGTGAATTAAATTGTTCTTGTTTTTTATAATATTTTTTATTAAATGAAATCACATGATATGAATAATTAATTTTGTCTATGTATAAGTTATTTTTTTATAAAAGATGTTTTTACAATTTTTTGGCAAATAGAAATGGTTTTCAATTAATTGTGAAATAGTTTTGAAAAATTATTTTCAAATAATGGTTTTATAAAATTGGTTTGATGAAGTGGTTTATAAAATAGGTCACATGGTAATCAATAGTCACATAGGTGGAAGGTATACTAATAGTTATTGTCTACTTTTTGGGTGTTTTCTCTTGAGGATTTCTTCTACTCATGAGGACAGTAGTTCTAGGGACTTGTTAGACCTATTTGGGGGATCACATACCAGGGTGTTCCTCTACTCTCTAGAATCAATGAACATGCCAAGTGGATTTATACATATGTAATTTTATATATTAGTTATGAGTGTCATAGATTTTCTAACCTAGTGTGATCCTTGGCATGTTGTTACCAGTTCTTCTTGGCCAATTTTGGCTGATTTTGGTTTTTAATATTTCGTTTTACGTACATAGATTTGATATGATAAGTTATTCATGATTTGGTATGTTTTTATAGGATATTTATGCTAATATATATGGATTTTAAATGCGTTGAAACTAATATACCTGCTTTATTTGGAATGTAAAAAATGGAAATTTAAACTATTTTTTATGCTTTGGATATAAAAACTATTAAACAATTGTCATGTATTTTTTTTTAATTTTTTGTATGATTGTATTAGGGTTTACAGACATGATATAGAACACCTAGGTGATACCCTACTGATCCTGTTATCTCACACACTACATACCCCTTCCACAACAGATTGACTTATTTATGTATTTTTATAAAGGGAACAGAAATTCACCATAGTGAGGTAGACATGTTTTTTGTTAGTATAGTTGGGTAGCTTGTGGTTGTATGGTTGGAGTCTTCTCACACTATCACATCATGTATTTGGTTTTCTTGTTTTTGGTAGTTCTTTGTAGTGGGACCTTTACATGTAAATTGTTTATACTCTTGAGTTTTTTGGTTTCTGATATTACTTTAATTTGTGGAATATATTTTTCTTTTTTGATATTGTCTATATTGTATATATATTAAATGTTGTTGCTTTAGGTTGAGATAATTCATTCAATCTTATGTTTTTTTATTCCAATTACTATTCTCTATCCCATTGGTATCATGAGTGATCATTGAGGACTTAAAAAGATGGGTAGGGTACCAATTTGAGAGGGTATTTCAGTCAATTAGTTACAATTTTGTATCAATGGTGGTCTATCCTATAGAGTCTCTATCTTGGGACATTTGGTATAATAGAGATAATATTTTTGAGACATGATATTTATATTATGGCGAGTGGCTAGCCAACTCTTGTTGTGATGATACTCAAGTTACCATGGGATGTTGGGATGTGTATCTCATATTTTGAGTTCTTGATATTAATCTTAGTTTTTGATTCTGAGTTTTATAGTATTAACTATGATTTTTATATTGTCTGATCATTTATTTTTTTGGTCTATAGTATTATTCCACAAAGAAATGTTCTCTAAGTTCCTCAGTAAAAAGAAACTAATGATCCTCAAGGGAATCCTACTATGTATCAAAACATTATTGAGGCTATCATGAAGGTAGTTTGTGTTGTTGAAGAGACTTTTCAACATGTCTAGAATGTAGTCATTGAGATTCACCCAGGATAAATATTAGAAAAATATCAATCACGGGAGTTCTTTCTTGAGAAAAAACCATTCTTTAAAGGTATTAAATAAACCTCAGGAGGCTCATGAATGAATCTACATGATAAATAAGATATTTTAAATCCTAGATACACATTAAATTACAAATTTGTAGTGTACAATGTCCAGACATGATGGTCCAATAATTAATTGGCGGGACTCTAAGGTATAGACAGATAGACACATGGGCTCATACTGGAAGGGTGTCAAGACTCTTCTATACAAGAATTTGTTTCCATATTCAGTGATAGTGGAAAATATTCTAGGGTTACTCTATTTGAAGAAAGGATATAATTCTATTTCTTTGTACTCAAATAATTTTTTTGATATTGTTAATTTTTCATCATATGTTTTTAAGAATTAATGACTGAAATCTCAAAAGTGCCAGCCAGGTTTCAACCAAATATCATATCACAACTATTTATGATGGAGCTTTCGACCTGTAAAATCACAATATACATGGAAGTGATGGTAGAATTGGATATGATAGAAAATGTTGTCTATTCATTCCATTATCTTCTACCTATTGGAAGCATCAGTGGTATTACGAGTAAAATGTGAAATCATAAAGATCACTACAGGAGTGGTGGAGGTTGTTATTCGAAGAAGGAATCTTTGGAATCTCTAATTGTAAGTACTGTTGTGCCACTGAAAAACTATCAGTCTTGATGGTCCGACAAACATGACATTCTTATCTTTCAACTACAAATATTTTTAATAGTTGTGGATATTATGGACATATGTATCATTAATTTCAGGCTATATCTAAACCTAGTTAAGGTCATGAATCATTGCTTCCAAAGGCTACAATAGGGCAGTCAGATGCTTCATGGACAATAGAGACCCATCCATAAGCCTTAGGAGTGAAGAACCTTCACATATTAGATGATTTTACAACATGGGTTTGTGTGGGACTAGTGAAAGTGAGAGGTACAATATCCATATAATATTTTATAGGAATTTCATTATTGGATACAATTGCATCCCACTCGTTTTTGTCTAGTTATTTTTTCATGTAATTATCCTTCTAAAAAACTCATTCCCCTTATTATTGATTTATTGACACCTCTTGGGAAAAGGAAATAGAAGGTATTTCAGTGTACTTATTATGAACTATTGATAAATAATACTTGTTCTCTGATTTTCTTATTCTTAATCTAGATCTATTTGACTTCATCATCATGATGTATTAGCTTGTTCTCAATGAGGTGATGTTGTTTTTTATAAACATCATGTTCCATTTATTTTGTGATATATGAGATCACAAGTATTTTAGGGAGAGTGGTATCCAAGATCTGTTCATGAAGGACCTTCCTCACTAGAGCTCAAGAGTTTTTTGTTTTTTTAATAGTTGTTCCTAATGACATCCCTTCTATTATTGATCATTATTCTACCATTCTAGACATTCCTGATGACTTCCTAGAAAACTTACATGTTATTAAACCATATAGGATGTAAGAGTTTAAAATTTACTTTGTTCCGGGAATATTGATGCTTTCAATATGTTCTTATCATATGGAACCGAAAGAGATGAAATAGATCAATATTCTATTAGAATATCTTTTAGAAAAAAGTCTTTTCCCTAATATTTTTCCTCAGGTAGCTTCATTGATATTTAAAAAGAAGTTAGACAGTTCACTTCGATTTTCTGTGGACAATCAATAGTTGAAATGAGTGATGGTTTAGAAAAAGTGTCTTTTTACCGATGTTAATAATTTTTTTATCAGTTAATAGTGGAAAAGTGTTCTTTAGATATTCAACTTGAATTAGGTTATCATCATCTTAGAGTTTTAGATTGTGATATACCGATCATGTTTTCTAGGAGTGGGTATGACCATTATTAATATCTTGTGATGAAATTTTGATTGAATGATGCTCTTATAGTTTCTATGTTTTTGAATAAATTTAATAATCCATTAGTATCTTCACACATTTGCAGTAGTGTTTTTAGATTATATTTTTCTCTATTCAAGATCTGATAATGATCATTAGTACCATCTAAGTTTGGTTTTTGAAATGCTGAGAATTCGTGATTTGTATGGAATAACATTGAAATAAAACTTTATAATCGAGAAGTGAAATTATTAGGGTATGAGAATTATGACCATGTCTTACATTTTATAGTGTGAAGTTAAATGTTATTATTTCATTGGAGGATCCAAATATTTTCTTTGAGATTTAGCAATTACTTTTTCTTATCTGATACTGGAGACATTTCATAATGTATTTTTTATAAGTTGGTGTCACCATTGATTACTCGTCCTAATAATTGGATGAAATTCACATAGGATGGAAAGTGTTAAGATTATTTTGATGGGTTAAATATACTTCTTAAACCAGATCCTATTCCGATCATACCCCTGTTCGATAATGGGTATGTGGTTTTCTATTATTTTTATGGTGCTGGTTTGGATTTTGTTCTAATTTTAGATGATAATGTTGTAGGTTAATCATATCACCATATTTGACAAAGAATAATTACCCCCACTAAGGATTTAGGGATTTATATAATTATGTATACCCATAAGTGTGGGTAGTAGTATATTTTTGGGGAAAGGTAGACAATATTTTCTAACTATAAGTGTTTGAGATATATCGTTCCTCAAAATATCATTTTTATTTAATAGATGATTTGGATGTAATACATTAAAAAGTTTGACATTGATATTACATACACCTTAGGGAAGGGGAATTTTATTATTGATACTATCAGTAGGAATATTCCCTATTTAATTGTTTTGGAATCAAAGGAATAGTGTCACCTTATGGTTCATTTTTCTCAGTTACATCTGGATTCTTAGAAATCTGTTTCAGGTTTTTTTCTGAAAAGTTTTTAGTTATCATTATCTCTCTTTGAGTTTATTATATAGAGTAAACAGTAAGATGACAACTATATAGGAATTCATGAAACGCTATATGGTGGGGAGACTATTTCGGGTTGGTCTATCTCTTCATGTAATATTTGTAGTTCTAGGGTTCAGTTTTTCATCCCAATATCTATGAAGAGTTTAGTTTTGTTTTATTTCTCATAGTTATTTGGGGTCTATTCATTCAAGCATAATGAATATAATTTTTTTTAGGAAATAAATATTCTCCTTAGTTGGGTCACCTTCATCTTAGAAAACAAGGAATGTTTGATTCAATATATATTGTACCATTTGAGATTATTAAGCAGTTTGGGTAGGATATTTATTGGTTG
Organism: Viscum album; assembly: GCA_963277665.1. NCBI lineage: Eukaryota > Viridiplantae > Streptophyta > Magnoliopsida > Santalales > Viscaceae > Viscum > Viscum album. The sequence goes on from OY728165.1 coordinate 627,441,719, forward strand.
TCATTTCTGTATTAGTTGATAGGAATTCAGGATATTTTCCACATATCACAACACATTAAATATCATCCAAAACCATCTTGTTTTTTATTTGGGTGTAAACTAAGTTAGATCTATATGCTTGTATTATTGAGCAGCTAGTTGGGATATTTGAGTCTCAAGTGATATTCTTGTGTGGGAAGTCAATTGTATTAATAAAAGTTTTATGGGGTCATAGATCAGATTCTCATGATATTTGGGATCATGAGTCTTTGATGAGGGAGAAATGGAGTAACCTATTTTCCAAACTTCATTCTTACACATGAATCCTCAGAGAAAATATTTTTATATAGGGGAGTTTGTAACATCTAGTTACCCTATTTTAGGTATTTTCCTTCAATTTTTTTATTTTCCTATTTACTTTAGTGTGTCAAGGATGTCAAGAGGATAGAGAAATTTTAATGAGAAAAATGACATATAGTTTGGGGGAAAATATTTTTTTGAATTTATTGAGCCTTAGTATAAATATTTTAATGGTATTACGGGGTTCTCCTTATTATTGGAGAATGGCCATGTTCGTTCATGTTTTTTATTAATAATTTTTTGTTTCCACAATCTATAAGAAAAATTCATCTTGTGTAATGGGAGGAAATGATTTGTATGTTCTTCAGGGTTAATGTCTTGAACCTTGTAGGGTCCGGAAAAATCCAAAAAGGAGATTGATAACCCCCTTGAATACAAGGGAGATTCCACCCAATTTCCCTCCAAAAAAAGAATTGGGAAAGGTGGGGACATACTCAAAGGATTCCCCAAGACGAACCGGTCCGTAGACCGGCCCCCTGAAAACGCTGGGCTATTGGTTCCACGAAGAACCACCTCCGTGGACCGCTGTCGTTCACAGAATGGTGGAGGAGATCCTCCGTGGGTGGGAAGCAGGACAGGCGCCGACCCGATTCCCCATCATGAACCACCCATTCCGTGAACTGTGTCAACCTTCCCAGAACACATCCTTTGTCATTTGCGGAATAAAGGCAAAACCTTGCGTAGCCGCAAACACTCCCCGAGCTCATTTGGTTTGCAGGGGGGGCGTTCAATGCACCCCGCGAGTTGCGGATTGACCAAGTCATCCGTAAACTGGGTTTTTTCTAATGGGCGTCCGCAAAAGGTGTCGCATGACCACAAATATATCTCTTTCCCCACTCTATAAAAGGAGAACAAGGGGGGAGAGAAAGGAGGATTCAGAGAGATTGACCAGATTCAGGTGGAAGGATTTCGAAGGAAGAAGCTTAGGATTTCGCGAACCGCGAAGTTCCAGTCCGCAAACCAGAACATGTATAAAGCTATAAGTGAATTAATAAGGAACCGAAAATACATAATAACATGGTGAACCGTGAACATAAAATAACAAAGAAAATAAAACCGCGAACCATGGCCGCTCCGCGGATGCAATCCCCACGAACCAGAGAGTTTATGCCCCTTTTCTGATATGTCGCACCGCGTAGCACCCTTGTATGTGGGCGAAGCCCTGGCCGACGAACCCCCGACTGACACCGCCCTCAGCCACTGCTTCTCTCGTGGATCCCTTTTCATACCACCCTGGTATGCAGGCCAAATCCGATGCGGAGAACCACCCTGGTTCGTGGGATGCCCATCAGTCTGCGGACCACCTTGGTTCGCGGGATGCCCATCAGTCCGTGGACCACCCTGGTTTGCAGACGGCCTCTCCATCCACATAGCACTTTCCTACGTGAATGGATCCACCACTCATACACGTTTTTGGCCCGCAAAATCCTTCTAGAGTTCCCATTCCCCGAGCCAGAGAAAATCCTCCCAATCCGGCCCAATCCTCCACAACCCCTTCATTGGCCAATTCATCGGCCATAAGCCAAGGCCACCACCCGAGCCACCAGACCCGTGTGATGTAACCTTCAGGCGCATCAGCGAGCCATTTTGAGTTCACATACCCACGATAAGTAGGGTCAAAGGGGTTTCTCTCACCCTTGGGTGGATTCTTGAAGCATTCTTGGGTTCACATACCCATGGTAATGCGGAGTTCGAGCCCGGGAGCCCCCTTTCTGCCCCTCCACTTTTTAGGGCAGGGGTGATTCTCCCCTTCTCGGGGAGTGGCGGGATACCCATCAGAAGGAATCCTGCATGCACCTCCGCACTTCCCCATGGCCATGCCCAAGGAAGGGTGTAGTGGGGAAGGGTGTTGCTATGTCCTTCTTAGGGGCCAAGTCCGTCTTCCCTTGCGCTTTGTTACCCTGGGAATCCACCTCAGAGTAAGACCCGACTTTACGGGCCGCCTCTAGGAGTAATCGCCACTCTACCTCCCATGGACGCACCTTTCGCGACGTGATCGTCTGGTCCCTATTGTCTCTTGTTTCTCACACCGAGCATCACTCACATGGGCTTAGAGTAAGAATCGACCATGACATCCTGTCTTGGGCCTCCTCAAAGTGTAAGCCCCAATCCATTCCTGTGGACCTCCTCAGAGTGTAAGTCCCAAGTTAATGCGAAATACAAGGAATTTGATTCCATACCATAGAGATACATAGAAATCCCCGAAGAGGTTCAAGACTGATCACCATCGGACCCCTGGGTGCACATTCACGTCGGCTCTCCGACACTCCCATTTTAACTACATGGACTTTGATACCTGTCTCCTTGGCATGGTATGTAGGAAGCCTCCTTGAGGTTCAAGCCCAACAACAGGTCGATCTGACTATCTTCACATCGATTCACCGCACCACTCCGACTGTCACCTTAATGAGTCCAGATTCTTAGGGGTTATTAATCCAACGAGGGATGGTAATCCTCGGGCATAAATGATTCTGAACCCCTGTGTCTAGTTGACCATTGCCAACCAAGAGTAATCCATGGATACTATGCTTGGTTATAATCCGAAGATTCGTGAACATATGAACACGTCTTAAATATATAAGAGACTCCCGGAATAGGAAATAATTCCCCCCAAAAGGGTTTGATGAGCCCGAATTACCATCCTATCGACCAATGTTAGTTCTTAAGTGTCACTGGTCAAACCACCCAGCAAACGCCTTCCTTTGGAAAGTAGGTCCACGTATTACTGGATATAGAACTGTTGGGAATTTTGAGGAGGAAAATGGTGCACCTGATATGATTGATTAAGTAGAACCCAACCTTCTCTAATCAAACATCGGGTAGCGCATGTTTCTTCCCCATGACCCCGTTGTGCGCCGTGAGACAAAAAAAATGGTGAACTCGACGAGAATCTTTAACCAAGCATGACAGATTTAACCTAATCCCACCCTGTTCTCCCTTTATACTCACAAGGAGGTACAATCAAGGTCATTAATTACGCATGGGGTCATGAGATGCTGCATTGACAGGTTTTCTGTTTGTATTTGTTAAAATGTTCTATAGGTACCATTCATAACTCCCTTCGATCCAATGGAGTCACGAAGGAACTCATAGGCGCGTACTTCCAAATACGCAATGACTGGGCTTCCTCACCAATAGAGGACCCCGTCACCTACCCAGCATCATCAAGGCTAGGTCTCAGATGCACTGATCTGAGAGTAACACGTGAATGGTACTCTCCCACTTGTGGAGGCGTCCATGCATGCCCTCCAATCTGCCAGGACTCGCCGGTCGCCTGCCCAGCAGCGGCCAAAAAGGCACATCCAGACACCCCATATTTCTATCTCAAAATGTTTCGGGAGTCTATCCCTGTAACGAGACAATGCGTACCTCCCTTATCATAGGGAGGCATATGAGGTCGATGCAGAGGACTTTATCCCCGCTGAAAAGGGGTTCCTCTCCAAGGCCCCTTTCGGAAGACGTCATCGTGGTCACGCCATGACTCAATATCCTCACGCTCAGGAGGATTTAGCCCTGAGGATCCAGGACCACGCTCCCCAAGCTCCGGCCCCACGGACTGCCCGACGAGGGTGGAAAAGCTCTTCCAAAGACCGACATCTAGACATGGCGGCCCACCATCCAGACATGGCGGCATCATATGAGAAGGTGTGCATCCCCGCCGAGCTCCGTAAAGCTAATCTCTCATGCAAGAAGGCACCTACCCGGTAGGCACCTCTCCCTGCCCAGGGTCGTGAAGCACACCAACCCGACGTGGTGGCGACCCAGTGCCTGTAGGACCAGCTCTTAGTAGAAGCTCCTAATGCCTACCATCCTGATATGGGGGTGATCAAAAAAGCCCGCCACCCAAATGTGGCGGCAACTCATAGGTGGACACGTCTCCCCACCAATAAAGGCTACCAACTCGATATGGTGGGAAACCAACATATGCAGGGCCATCTCCCTTCAAATGAAAGTAAATTATACCATCCTGATGTAGCAGTAAAAGAAGAGATAAACCGGCATATCTTGGCCCTGGGGCAGATTCGTTCACCTGCCAAGACACAGGAGAATTTTCAGTACCCACTAACCACTGGAGGACCGGAGCAGGATATTCCTACTCCGATACCGGAATGGGCCTTCAAACCCATTCCATAAAAGATGTATCTCTGCATATCCTGGAAATGATGGAGGAGCAGGTATCGATCCCAGATCATATCTTGCAGACTTTCCCGAGTGTAATTGCATCAGCGGCAACAGCAAGGACTCGGGACCGTGAGCTTGTCTCCCCAATTTAGGTGACTCATCTAAGAGATGAGATAGCCACCTCGGAGCTGACCTGCATCCCTGCTTCCTCCCAGGAGGGTTTCCAACTATATTCCACGATGCAAGGGCAACCGGATCGAGCAGCTTCACTCGTTCCAACTAGGGGACACTCGTCCATCATGGTGGATGATCCAGAGCAGGCATATATCCCTGTTAAATTTCAAGATGTTCTTCGGCGTATCCTGGAAACATCACGAGACTTAATTAGATAGGGACCCAAAATTTAAGGCCGTTTTCAACAGCAGACGGTCCTCGCTGCCCGAAAGAAAGCGCCTCGAATGAACTGAAGGAAGCCGGATAATAAAGAGCATGTTCATGACTCCGCTCTGCTGGAAGATGGGGTTCCCAATGCCTCTAAGTGAATATCGAAGGCTCCGAACCCTGCCCACCCATTACCATATAATGGGAGCGGAAATAGTAGTTGCGAAGGTCCTCCCCGCAATGTTGCTTCCAGCAGCTCTGAAGGTCATCGCCAGAGCACCCATGGCGGCCTCCCCCACTGGCATATAACAATCGATCACGAGAGCTCCTATTTTGATGTGAGTCATAGAAACCCTCCCCGTGAACAGAAGATCGAGAAGCAAAATGGTCCTCCACTTGCTGCGGTCCACCCTAAAGGTCCTCCCCGGGGTATATGCTACAAACACTCTCCATGAAGTGGAACCACACATTATGATAGTAGTCCTTGCTATCATAGTCGCAACTGCGGAGGCCCTCCCCACAGTGACGTCTCATCGTGACAAGAAGTCCCTCCCCTTGTCGTGGCCTGCCCTAAAGGTCCTCTCCAGTGGTTACGTTGCAATGACACTCCGCGCAGCCGGGCATCAGATCACGGTGGTAGTCCTCACCACCCTGATAATGGAGGTCCTCCCCGTAGAGACGTCAAGCAATGAGAAGGCCCTCCTCCCATTGCGGTACATTCTGAAGGCCCTTTCAAGGGTGTACCCTGTAGATATTCTCCCGGCAGTAGCTTTAATGGTAGTCCTCGCCATTGCAGCAGTTGTGATGGTAGTCACCACCACAGTTGCCATTGTGAAGGTCCTCCCCACAGTGGCCCCATGAAACAAGAAGTTCCTCCCCTTGTCGCAGAGTGTCTTGAAGATCCTCCCCAGGATACACATTGAACTTCAAACCGTGATGGTCATCCTCACCATGATGGCAGTTGTTGCGAAGGCCCTCCCCGTAACAATGCTACGAAGCCAGAAGTCCCTCCCCATGCTGCTACACATCTTGGAGGTCCTCCCTAGGGAATGCACTGCAAATGTCCTCTATGCAGTGAGGCGTCAGGCAGTAATGGTAGTCCTCGCCATTACGGTCGTCATTGTGAAGTCCCTCCCTATGATGAAACATCATATCGACAAGAAGGTCCTCCCCCTGCCGAAACAGGCATGGAAAATCCCCTGTATGCTGAGGCACTCAGAAGGATGGGATCAAGCAAGTCAGATTCCCAGTCCATCTCTAACGACTCCCTTCATCAATCGAGAGACGTTCTGGGGCCACGTTCATCTTTTGAACCACCTCGGAATCGCCCACATGACAATACAATACCTACTGGTACCACTACCTCCGACCACCCTATCGTGGAGCGTCTCAATTGGACTGACCAGGTAGAGGAATCACTAGCGGAGGAGTATGCCGACATGCTACACATGAGGAAACAACTACCCAGGGATTATGTACCAATTATGTTTTGGCCCATGGCCACCTCTCAGTTTGACATACCGAGAGAGTTGTTGGAAGAATGCGTGCATGGAATCCACCATAATATTTGGACAACCCTCCGATGACTAAAATCAAACTTTCTGCCCTATGACGGGTATGTAGACCATGTTAGGAAAATAAGATAACTCCTACATCACATCGACCTGGAAGCTCTTCCTTCGGCGCGACAAAAGCAAACCGAGAGGAGTAAGGGAAACATAGAGATAGCCTGCCTCCGTGCGCTACACCTGTTGCATCGCCTCATCGGTGACACTATTATGGGATTCCATATCATGGGATGGGTAGAGCATGGAGCTTTTCATTTCACTCTGCTCCCTACCCAGAAGAACCCGTTAGGCGTGGTGTCTTGCAACGTCATCACATCAAGACGACAATCGAGTGATATCCTTGTTCGCGAAAGGCAACACACCAAACAGAGTCAGGCCTTGAGTAAGTCCCAGAAGCATCAGGTCCGATGAGAAAAATACATTCAAGAACTCCTGAATCATGCCACCGAGATCATACAATAGGCATCTCGCCTAAGAGAGGCTAATCAACAGCCATTGCCTACCTCTCCAGAAGGAATTGATTCATGGAAGAACTCAGAACCAAAACCAGTTCACCCCCAAATGGGGGCACGTGAGATCAGGAAGGTCGCGATAGCAGAAGCCACCACCGCAATCCAGGGTCAACCTGAGCCTACAAGGCTGGGGGCATTTTTAACAACAAATTCCCCCATAAGACTAATAAAAATAAGAAGAGACTCCATGTACAAGGAAAAGATCCAACCACAGCCCTTAGGGCATGGGGCATTATTACCTACTCAACAACAACCTCCTCCATGAGAATCTATTTACTATCGTCTAGGGAGGACAGTCAGAAGAGGAGGTTCCTTCCATATCCCGTCATTTAAATCATCATCCCCTCCAAGAGGTAGGCATACAGTAAGATCACATCGAAGAACTCTCCGCGTCACCCTTCATCAAGGGGTCCAAAGGCCATCCCAGGACATGAAAAGGAAGGCTGGAAAGAGATGTAGGAGATCTTATTCCTATTTGGTAGATGACATCTTTTCTGCCCCATGTTATGCATCCATCAACTCCATAGAGGCTAACCCCATGGGTAACACCGAAGATGGTGCAGATTCAGATGGATCGGGAGATGATGGTTCTGGTCAGGCTATGACTCACAACGAACCACTAGGTGTGCACACCAGGAACCAGAGGGCCACTCTAAACATGGCTACCCCTTCATCTATCCTTCATCTGCTCACCCTGTGAGCTTCCAACAAGGATAAGAACAAAGGACCAGTTACCCTTAACCCGTCCCATTCTCTTGATAAAAACGAGCCACTTATGCTCGATGAGAGATTCGCTCGACAGGAAGAGGAAAAGAAATAATTGAGGCATCTTAATGCTGAGATACTCCAGAGGAACCGTCTTATTGAAAGGGAGTCCCAAGAAGATCCACATCATGCACTCCATATAAGTGCACCTCAAAGACCAAGGTTTTCCCTGGCAAACGAAGCACGGTCTGGGCTCCTGCCCAACGAGGCGCCCGGCCCGTCCAACTACCTAAAATTGGATCCGGATGAATAAAAAGACTTCCCTAAACTCAGGAAGCAACCAGAGAGAGTACGTCTGAAACCTCTGAAGGTGTCACAAATATCACATGCACCCCTGGTTCCAACCGAGCTAGATCCTCAAGCAATGGCTTGGGCTACACCTGCCCAAGACCGGGCCCAAAATGATGTAAACCAGGGTCTCACCAACACCATCGAGGCACTAACTGCTCGATTGGAATCAATGGAAGGTCAACATGCTCCGATACTCCCAGATCGGAATCCCTACCTGGATTGGGTGAGTAACACGCCTCCTCCACCCAATTTTGGGAGCACTGTATTCCATATATTCAATAGATCAGGCGATCCGGAATAGCATTGGATGCACTACGCGTCTTATTGCGACCCTATGATGGTAGCTCCGGAACAACCAGAAGCAGTGAAACTCAGATGCTTCGTACGGACCTTGAAAGGATCCTCCATCATCTGGCATACGAGTCTGCCAGCCTAATCAATAAAAAGCTACGATGACCTTCAGCATCAGTTCCTCTTCCACTTGAGCTCGACGTTACCTAAAACAACGATTAGAGACCTTATGAAATGCAAGTAGAGGGAGAACAAGATGCTCTCAGATTTCATCACCAGATGGAAAGGTCTAGCCTACTCTCTGAACAGGACAATGCCTCAAGATGATTTGCTCGCCATATCCATAAACAATCTTCAAGATGAGCTGCAAACTCTTCTCATACCAGTGGAGTGAACCACTGGATTCCACCATCTCTCATCCATTTCCCATAGAATCGAGTAATCCCTCTAGAGGACCAATTTGAAGTCCCGAATAGCCTCGTAAGCTCCTTCAAAGGGAACAGTTAGAGCTTAAGTGTCCTCTATCACGCTCAAGCCAGCCCCTTTGCCTACTCCACCGCTCATGCCTCCACCAAATTTTCAAGGGCCCCCTGTATATCAGGGGCCGCCTCCACTCAGGCGGGACGATCAGAAAGGGGCGAAGTAGAACCATTTTGAGTAACAAAGACATAAAGTATACTCGTTCCGAGAGGACCAAATCTGCAGCTACTTCCTCGCCGGCATGAATTGCAACTTACTTCACCTCCCAGTTCCAAGGAAACCCAAAGAAGTATGCCGTGATGACAGGACAGATTACTGTCCCTACCATCGAATGTTGGGGCACAATATTTAGGAATGCTTTGTTTTCAAGGACCTCCTGCAAAGGATGGAAGACTCCGAGCAGGTCGATTTGGGACCACCCATAACACAGGTGACATTTATTTCTACCACCAACTCCGACAATGGGGAGGGGTGGAAGGAAGTCACTAGCAAGAATGAGCAAATGTTTGATAAATGGATGTCTCGGAAGACTATTAATCAAACCGAGGGCATACTCCAAGATCAACTACAATAGTCGGTGTTTCCGCCAACATCCCCTGATGCTACACAACCGACAATATCGTCCTCACAACCCTCTATGAGCCGGTCATCCAGGTGTAATAACAAGAGGAGGAGACAAGCACAAGAGGATCAGTCTCCGACGAGGCCAAAGTTAGCTCCAATGCTGTCAGATTTCATGCCCTCTAATTTGGCACCATGGGTACCGAACCACCATACTGCACCATCAGGGACAATCGACCACTGTCAGAGGATGAAGAGCCAATCATTGGTTCCATCAACGTCATCCATATTATGGAATCGTTTCCTGACAAAGGGTTCGGTTATGAACTCGATTTCCCAACATGAGGAGCCAGGATGAGGAATCGCAGAGGTAGGGGATATCATGGAAGGCACAGTTGTGGCCGAAAGCAACCCTACGGTTGGAACTCGGCCCAAAACATTAATATCACAGAAACCCATGGGAGAGCTCTTCAACGAGCTCAGCAAGAGAAAGAGAATCCCACCACCTCCACAAGTGGAAACTCTTCCCCTGTCATTCTAGGTACCCATTAGAGGAGGAACAAGTGTCTAGCCGCCTAGTTCGCCCAAATAGACCGGCCGGGCCGAGTCCTTAGAACTTGGGGAGATCATCGGCATCTGATCCCGTAGTCTGTCCCTCCTCATCACGTATTCCAACTCCCAAGCTGCCCGCTAAAACTCTCCCGCTAATGGAGAAACGTCGACCACTCGAACGGAAATATGACATCCTTAAGAAGATGGCGTCGGTTCCAACCAAACTATAAATCCTAGATTCACTGAGCTTGTCAGAAGAACTCAGGGAGGGGCTTATAGAAGCCCTGCTCAGCCCCCAAGAGTTTCAATCTGAGGTAGCTGCCACTGAGATTTATCGAACGGAGACTGGCTCGGCTAAATGCAATGCAGTGATTTCCTTCACTGATCAGGATGAAGATTTCATCGTTCAAGGACACATAAAACCACTATATGTGTCTGGAACACTGAATGATGTTGAGATCCGCAAATTCTTTATTGACAACGGCTCTGGAGTTAACCTCCTTCCCCTAAGGATACTATGTAAGCTGGGCTACAGTGAGAATGACCTTGTAACCTCATCCACAACTCTATTAAGCTACAACAAGGGTGAACAAACGGCAATGGGACAAATCAAGATGAAGACCCATTATGGCGACCTTGTGGCCCGTTCGGAATTCCGGGTGGTTCGGAAAAACATAGCGTTCATCACCCTACTTGGAAGGTTGTGGCTCCCAAAGCACATGAACATTCCTTCATCCAACCACCAGTGTATTAAGTACTGTGTCAATGGAAAAACTGGGACATTGTACTTCGAAAAGGCCCCTTTTGAGCTCTCCGAGTTACACTACATTGACGTCAGATTTTATGAGCGGCAGAAGAAGAAGCCTTTGGCCGATGGTGTCTACTGGATCCTCGCCCCAAATGGTCTGGAAATGGTTCCAGATGACCCCCTTAGGTAGCTTGGCAGAGACTATGTACTTCCCATCAACCAGGTTGATAGTAGGAATTCATGTTCGGACACTCACTTAGTTATCCTCATGACTTCAGCCATAACAGCCGAGCGTGACAATGTGGGAATGTCTGCCAACCCACAATATGGGGATGAATACTCAAGCGGGGATTCCCACGATGCCTCGCCCTCAAACTCCCTGGAGCCCAAGTTAAGAACTCTCCCCCCATCAGATCAAGAAGATAAGGATTTGGGAGAAGAACAGGAGGAAGATCTTAGGGATGCACCTCCCGCATTTGAGGAAGGTATCTCCACCACTGCGGATGAGCTCAGGGAAATAAACCTGGGTACCGAGGAAGACTCGAGGCCCACTCTTGTTAGTGCAGCCATGTCCCCCAAGGAGCACGAGGTATATACCCCTTTCTTTAGTCAACATCGGGATGTCTTTTCCTGGAATTACACGAAAATTACAGGACTCGATCCCGAAGTGGCAATGCACCGCTTTGTTCTGCCAGAAGACCACCGGGGCTATAAACCTGCCGCCAGAAGGACACACCTCTCACATGCTACCAAAATAGAGGCTGAAGTCGATAAGATCATCAAAGAAAGATTCATTCGAGAGGTCCAATACCCCATCTAGTTGGCCAACATCATCCATGTCAAGAAAAAGAACAGACAAATACGTGTCTGCATTGATTTCAGAGATCTCAACCAGCATCGTCCGAGCTGCAGGACGTTAAACTACCAAGAACCCGACGGTACAAACTATATGACCCTAAACTAATAGTATCTCGTCCTCACCAGCATCTTCCGAGCTGTAGGACGTTAAACTGCCAAGCACCTAATGATCCAAACTCTATGACCCTAAACTAAGAGTATCATGTCCTCACCGACATCGTCCGAGCTATAGGATGTTAAACTTCCATGCACCCAACGGTCCAAACTCTATAACCCAAAACTAAGAGTATCCCGTCTTTACCAGAATCGTCCGAGCTGCAGGACGTTAAACTGCCAAGAACCCAACAATTCAAACTCTATGACCCTAAACTAAGAGTATCTCGTCCTCACCGGCATCATCCGAGCTGCAGGACGTTAAACTGTCGAGCACCCAATGGTTTAAACTCTATGACCTTAAACTAAGTGTATTTCATCCTCACCGCACGACGTTAACCTACACAGACAAGAAGTTTTAAAAATGTCCCCTTTCCCCCATTTGTGGACCAGCTCTTCATAGGGTTTACTCCTTTCAGAGAACTACATATGGCTTGATTCCTATCCTCACAGGATACATAGTGATGCCAGGGTCCCCCACCCTGGCCCACCCATCCCCAAATAAAAGATAAAATGCCCTCTCCCCCCGTGTATGGACCAAACCTACATAGAGTTTATTGCCTTTCAGAGAACTACGTTTTTCTTGATTCCTACTCTCTTAGGATACGTAGTGACACCAGATTCCCACACCCTGGCCCAGCCACCTCAAATGAGGCCAAAAATACCCCTTCCCCCATTCGGACCAGAATCGCATGGGGTGTATTTCCCAAAAGAACTACGTGAGGCTTATTTCTGACCTCGCAGGATACGTAGTGGTGCCCGGATTCTGCATCCGGGCCTAGCCATTTAAAAAAATGCCCCTTTTTCTTGTGTTTGGGCCAGACCTACACGTGGTGTATTCAGGAAATAATTACATGTAGCTTGATTCCTTCCCACGTAGGATATATAGCGATGCCAGGGTCCCCCACCCTAGCCCATCTGTCCCCAAATTAAAAGTTAAAAATGCCCTTTTCCCCCGTGTATGGACCTGACCTGCACGTGGTGTACTCCTCGTCCTCACCGCACGATGTTAAACTACACGGATAAGAGTTCAAAAATGCCATTTCCCCCATGTACGGACCAGACATGCACGAGGTTTGCTCCTCTTACTCACCGCATGACGTTAAACTGCACGGATAAGAGGTTAAAAATTCCCTTTTCCCCCATGTAAAGAGAAGAACTTTACAGGGTGTATTCCTCGTCCTCACCGTGTGACGTTAAAATTCATGGATAAGAGGTTAAAAATTCCCTCTTTCCCCATGTACGGACCAGACCTACATGGGGTGTACTCCGCGTCCTCACAGCACGACATTAAATTGCACGGATAAGAGGTGAAAAATGCCCTTTTCCCCCGTATATGGACCATACCTGCATAGGGCGTATTCCTCGTTCTCACCGCATGACGTTAAAATGCACGAATAAAAAGTTAAAAATGACCTTTTTCCGCATGTACGGACCAGACCTTCACGGAGTGTATTCTTCATCCTTACCACATGACGTTAAAACAACATAGACTTAGTCGCGACCCACCCAAGATATATGAAAAAATGAGACGGAAATACTCCTTGCACATTTGGATGCATCCTCTCCAAACATCAGACTCCACGACCTGGATAATTATGGATCTTCATAACCATTCACGACCATCGAAAGTGGAAATTTATCGACCCATAGACACCTTTGAATGACTATGCATACCATGCCCTCAGTGGCTCTGTATATTGATAACTCCTGGACCATCTACCAAAGTCATGATTTCCTCAGGAGATACTCTTCCTAGCCTCGTACGCATACCGGCCTCAAATCCCCCATATCATATCTCCTGATCCAGAAATTTATGGCCCAGTGGTTTACAAGTTCACCCCCCTTTTCACATCCAAAAGTTTCCAGGATATCCCTACCCAGTTAGCCTATGTATCCTCTTGTGTTTCATGTAACACCCCAAGCTTCCATGGTATACTTCTCTTTTAATAATACAGTAGCCTGTTTTGTACGCAACTTCGAGTTCTAACACACTTCACAACCAATCAAACTAGCCGTTATGAATAGTAATACCCACTTTTTGAAATTTTATAAATTTTATATTTTAAAATGGACTTCATTTTTGGATTCAAAATATCGAAATTATCTTAGGAGAATTTATGGTATTTTTCTGAAAACATTCAATTTTTGATGAATAGTGAAAAAACACTAAGTTATAGTTTAAAACCGAATTTTTATTTAAATAATTATTTATTTTATTTAAATATAATTAAGGTGAAAATATAAACATAATAATTATATATGTACAATTTAATTCATTGGAGTTAGTTTAGAATACTTTTAGATATATAAAAATTTTATTGAACATTTCACCGTCTTTTACCCATCTCTTAGTAGAATTTGGAAATTCACATAAACCTTAATTTTACCACTTTTGTGAGTGGAATTTAGAAAATCTTAGAGACATGGTTAATATCAAGGAGTAAAATGTGCTTCAATATGATAAAAATAATTTTTTTTGAATAGTAACTTTTTACTTTTATTTACCACGGTTAAAATTAAATAGGGTAATTAAGGGTAAAAATGATATTAATATTACCCTAACACATGTCCTAATTCTATTGGACAAGTGTATCTAGGCCAAAAACAACCTTAGGAATAAAACATTATCATTTAGGTCCACTTGGATTAGATTAGGACATTAATTAATATTTAATTCAAAGAAGAGTTAAAAGAGTTAAAATCAGAGTTTAATAACTAAAACAATTTTAATGTAGGGTTATACATAAGATAAATTTGATTATAAAAATTAATTAGTAATATATAAATATTTCCTGACTAATTTTATTTTATTTATAATTTTTTGACATTAAATAATTTAAATTATTTATGACACAATGGTGATGCAATAATTACCTAATTAATGAAATATTAAAATAATTGATTTTATAAATATCTAAATAAATGTAATTTAATACTTTTTATAAATTACAATGATCTTATAGGTTAATATGACATATTAGGATTTTTTACAAGAATAGTTTTCCAAGTAATCATGTTGTTATGAGTTTATCAAAAACAAAATACCCAATAGTGTCAAAATTGACATAAAAGAGTTTTTAAATAAATTATTATATTATTAATTCCTATTCTATTCCTAAAAAACTAAGGTTCAGACAAAGGACTTATATCATGATAGGTGTATCATTAATGGACCACTTGGGGTTCTATTGGAAGTTTATAGTAAGTTTATTAACCATATAATATAAAAATACCAAGAGACATTGTAAATGTCAAACAAATTAACTAAGAGTTAAAACTAAAAGATAAGGTTAATAAAGTGACCCAAACCTATCTAAAACCTATTTATTGAGTGGTTTTAGACATATCCCCACCTTATACTTCAAATAATCCAGTTTGGAGCCATTATAAACCAAATATGAATTTATTATAAAATAATACTTTCAGTTTTTCCTAAAGAGCCCCTCCTCCCCCTTATAAAAGGACACCACTTATAACCCATTCCTCACACCTCTCAATCCTTTTGTCTCGTCCAAACTCTACCCATTTAAGCTCAATACGTCCCTCTACTCATACTTGAAGCCCTAAATTTGGCATAAGGCACTTCCAGAGTCTTTTTTGGTTCAAACCAAAGAGAGTTACCCAAATTAAAGGGAAGGATTTCTCTTAGCTTCTTTTCTTTTATTTTAGTTCTCCAACCCCTAAACTCTTCTTATTATTTTCTTTTGAAACAAAACAAGTATCCAACATATACTAGGACATTTTTATGGGAAGTATTCGAACTACACTTACACACACCTTCATCAAATGTGTGAAGAACATAATGTTAATGTGGATGGAAACCAAACGCCTCACGAAACGATGATTGTTCAATTATCTCCTACCACATCTCATGGTGGCCATTATGATGGAACTATAATTAAATATGATATTTATGATATTTATTTTATATATAATATTCCTTAATTCCATTTTATATCACACCATTATTAATTTTTTTTTGTATATATATACAATAATTTCATTTGAGGATGTGCGGACTACCGCCCCCTCAGAGTGATAAGACTCGTTCATACCATTCATTGAACGTATAAAAAATGGTGTTAATGAACATAAGTAACATATAAAAGATACTATATTATACTTGAATAATAATATACCTATGTATAATTTGGTTTTTATTCCTTTTAAAATGAAAAATGTAATGGAAGTACCATTCGTGCGTACGTACGAATTACCGTCTCCACGAACGGGATGAAAATCATTTCCCCATCATAACCATTCAAGAATAATTCTAATTTGATGATTAAAATTAATGGTTATGGACTGGATATCATTCTAGATATGAATAGGATACAACCTATCCATAACAAACACGACTTACATAACAAAGCATATAAAGTAAAACAAATTGTTAACACCTGAAATGACGATAATACTAAAATATTAGTAACAAAACAATATTAAAAGATCATATATGATATAATATTAATATATATGATTATTGTATTATTTAATAATAATTATTTAACTATTATACAGAAGGTTAACCTACCCTCAACCAAGGAAAAGTACAAGGTAAGGGGTTTTCATCTCACTCCTTATTCCCGTGAGATTCTTGCCATATTTCTAATATAACCTTTTGTGTGGTGTATGTACTACCCATAATTGTATTCTTTTTGTTATACACTTTAATTTATGTGTATTTACATATTCATTGTATGATACCTCTTTCATGGGGTATATGTTTCATAATTTACCAAATTGGTAAGGGCTAATTTCACAATCTCTTTATTATCTGAGGTTATTTTTACGTAGGTATCTACTGGGAAGTATTTATTATCCATGTCCACGTTTTATGAAAGAGTTTTCAAAGGGATTATTTTAAGGTAATTTTTTTACTAAATCATCATTTCAAATGTTTTAAATATTTATTCATCTAAATCTTTCTCATTAATGTTCATGTCGTCAAAATGGTTTTTAAGGATTTGTTTATATAGACATGAATGTTTTTAAAATGTTTATTCCTTTCAAAAGTTTCAAAGTTGTATGAGACACTTTGATTCCAAAATGTATTTAAATGGCTTCTTTTCTAAATTTTTTGACATTTAAATTTTTTCAAGAAAAATGGATATTTCTCTCAAAGAGTTTTACAAATCATTTTCATCTATGTCAACATCCTTTGATAAATTTCACACTTATTTGAAGTTGATTAATTAGGATACAAATCTTCCATATTTTATTTAAAGTTTTATGATATTTTTGACTATGGAGAAGTTATTTTTATACCACTAATGGTTTATGATTAATGATTTGGCATTTATTATACTAGTTTTTATATGAATGTTTGTGTTATATTTCATCCTCTTCTTAAGATGAATGTGCTGGACTAGTATGCTCCGGATTGGGGTCCAGTTACAGCAGACCCTCCGGGTTGGTTTCCGGTTATTAGAGGCACTCCGGGATGGTGTCCAGTTATTGGACGCACTCCAGGTTTGTGTCTGGTTATTAGAGGCACTCCAGGTTGGTGTCCAGTTATTAGAGGGACTATGGGTTGGAGTCCGGTTACAGAGGCTCTCTGGGTTGGGTTCCGGTTACAGTTATCCCTTTGGTCTTGGCATGAGGCCTTGACACAGAAATTAATGTTCGGCATTATGCATTCCATTGTTATGAAAGAGGTTATTGTTATTGCATGTGATTATTCGATTAGTAGAATATCCATGTGAATATGTAAATGGAATTATTTCATTTTATTTCTGTCGTATTATACTGATGTTCATGTTTAAAAGGATTTTGTTTTAGTTTTATACATTGCCTTAAATGTTTATACTTATTTTTTAATGTTTCCACTGTATTTCTTACCCTTAATGAGAATTTGATCTCACCCCTTTCTATGTTTTATTTTCCCTGGATTCAAATAAGTGTATTGTGATGGATATACGAGGTTAAGCCAGGGGAATAATGGCGTTCATAAAGGATTATTTATGTTGTTTTTTTTGTTATAATTTGTAATGTAAAATTCATGAATGTAATCTATTTTCCAAGACTACTAAACTGATTGGTCCTTCGGGACATGATTCCTTGTAATCATGCCAATGTATTAAAATAATACACCGACTCTAGGTAACTGGGGTCAAGGTGTTGAAGTTGGTATCAGAGGAAGTTTAGCAATAACCTTGGAAACTAGATTTAGATAAACTCTGATTAGAGCACATAGCCCTAAGATAGACTTTGATGATTATTATAGATGGACTTCATAGAATTTTGATATTGTAGAGTTTTTTTGAGTTTTCTGAGAAATAAATCTCTGTCTGGATACGAGCAGGTAGAGGTGGCTCTGGAACTGATATACCTAGGGTTAAAACCTGAAAACACCGCTTTGAGCATGACTCAAACGGGAACTGGTGCAAAACAATAAGCCTTCATGTACTCTTGGTTTCGACACTCCTGGGGGATATGCTTAGGATAATTTTCATTTTCTTTACAAACCACTATCAAGTGTTTAATAGTATATACTTCCTCAAAGAAGACATTTTTATGATTATGTATTATATCCATAAACTGTTTAATTTATGTTAAGTGTTTTACAAGTTCGTGATTAGGTATTTCTATTCATAAACTAATCTAGTGTATGCCATTGTTTAGAAATAGAGCCTAGTAGAAGGAATGAGAACTCCTGTAATACACATGATCCAAAGAGTAAGATGGATCATATCTTTCATGGTCCTAATCCATAATTTAGAAGGGAAATAGTCTCCCATGTATTGTTATCATATGAAGAAATAGTATCATGTTTTGATAAGATAAGTAAATAATTCTTGGAGTTCTATGGCTTTGAAGTGAATCCAGAGAAGAAATAGTATCATGTGTTGTATGAAAAAGGTTCCAAATGTACAAGGCTTCATCTGCAAGGAGTTGGAACACTACACGAACCAATGTAAAAATCATCAGAGCATGCCCGAAAGGATTCTATTGGATAATAATCAAATTATGATACTACCTCAGATGAAGAAGAATGACTAGTGTTATTATGTTTTTTTTATAGGATTATTTCATTTGAGTGTTGTGTCAACAATGTACTGGTTATAATAATTACTGAGTATATAAGGATTGTACTGCAGTACTATTTCATTAAGGACTAGAGATTGTGTAGAACCAAGAAATGTGACTCAATAGCGGGCTAAAAATTTGTAGAATGTATGGCTAAGAGAAAGATAAACCATAATATGGTTCTGATACCAAGGTATTGATTTTGGAATAATACAAGATTGATTTGGATAAATTATATTGGATATTCTTGACTACCTTGAAACTGATTAATGATTTTTCATCATTGGAGTTTACAACATTTTTGTATAGAAGGAATATATCCAATATTCTATAATGAATAAGGGATAATTAATGTAATCAATAAGGTTTAATGGTAATTCAGGATGTTAACATGTTTTAAAATAACACATGATGAAGGTATTCACATGCTAATATGCGGTAAAAAGGATCTACATTATGTTTACCTTTCATATAAATTTTGTACTGAGAGTTTACTGAAGTATTTTGGATAAGTCTAAATGTTTTAATGGATTAATTTTGAAAGTTTATTTTTGGATTTTTATAAAAGGACAACACGTAGACTATGTGACGACCCGTCGCATTGGACAAAGCTGTGGGAATCGAACCCACAACCATAGTGCAATTGGGATTTATTACCTACCACTAGACTACGTGAAGTTCCTTGATGGTATAATGTAGTTTTTTTAAAGGGTCTGATATGTGAATTATAAATTAATTATATTTGGAACCCTATACGATTAGGATAAATAGAGTATTTTTCGAGTTGTATTATGTTTTGGGGTGAAAGATGAGTTTGTGGAAGAAATTTATTAATGGATAAATCTATAATTATAAAGAAATTATATCTCCTTATGATCTTATCCAATCTCATAAATAAATTCCTCAACATTAAGAAAAGGAACTTAGAACAAAAATGTTGTCCTAGATGGTGCCTTAGATCATCACAAATTTATGGCTATGGGATTGTTGGCCTTTTCATAGCCATGTTCTCTACCAATCTCCATCATATATTGATGGTTAGATTTCTCTTCCATATCCATATTTTCCTACATGGAACCCTAGTATGTGTTATTTTCGGTAGCCTTCATACTTACCACTCTTTATTTTAAATAGAGGCCTCATTAATCCATTTTTCGATGTTGGATTTCAACTAAGATATTTTGAAATGTAAACCCCAAGTTTCCAATACCGAGCATAAATTGCAAGGACAAAATTTATTTAAGGAGGTGATAATGTAACACCCCAAGCTTCCATATTTTTCTTCTCTTTGAATAATACAGTAGCGTGTGTTGTACACAACTTTGAGTTCTAACACACACCACAACCAATCAAACAAGCTGTTATGAATAGTAATACCCAATTTTTTAAATTTTAAAAATTTTATATTTCAAAATGGACTTAATTTTTAGATTCTGAATATCGATATTAGCTTAGGGTGAATTTTTGGTATTTTTCTGAAAACATTCAATTTTTTATGAATAGTGAAAAACACTGAGTTATAGTTAAAAACAGAATTTTTATTTAAATAATTATTTATTTTATTTAAATTTAATTAAGGTCAATATATATATATAATACCTATATAATTTCAATGTAATTCATTGGAGTTAGTTTATAATAATTTTAGATATATATAAATTATTTTGAACTCTTAACCGTCTTTTACCGACCTCCTAGGAGAATTTTAAAATTCACATAAAACATAATTTTACCACTTCTGGGAGAGGAATTTCAAAAATCCGAGAGACATAGTTAATACCAAGGAGTAAAATGTGGTTCAATCAGATAAAAATATTATTTGGTAAATAGTAACTTTTTACTTTTATTTACCACGGTTAAAAGTAAATAGGGTAATTAAGGGAAAATTGATATTAATATTACCCTATCACATGTCCTAATTCTATTGGACAAGTGTATCTCGACCAAAAACAACCTTAGGAATAAAATATTATCATTTAGGTCAACTTGGATTAGATTATGACATTTATTATTATTTAATTCAAAGAAGAGTTAAAAGAGTTAAAATCAATGTTTAATAACTAAAACATTTTTAATATATGGTTATACATTAGATAAATTAGATTATAGAAATTAATTATAAATATAAAAATATTTCCTACATAATGGTTTTTTATTTATTATTTTTAGAAATTAAATAATTTAATTTATTTATGACACAATGGCGATGCAGTAATTACCTAATTAATGAAATATTAAAATAATTGATATTATAAATATCCAAATAAATGTAATTTGATACTTTTTATGAACTCAAATAATTTTATTTGTTAATATGACATATTGGGATTAGTTACATGAATCGTGTTCGAAGTAAAAATGATGATATGAATTTATCAAAAACAAAATACCCAATAGTGTCAAAATTGACATAAAAGAGTTTTTAAATAAAATATTATATAATTAATTCATATTCTATTCCTAAAAATTTAAGGTTCGGCCAAAGGACTTATATCATGATAGGTGTGTAATTAATGGACCACTTGGGGGACTATTGGAACTTTATAGTATGTTTATTAACAATATAATATAAAAATACAAAGAGACATGGTAATGTCAAACAAATTAACTAAGAGATAAAAATAAAAGATAAGGTTAATAAAATTAACCAAACCTGTCTAAATCCTATTTTTTAGTGGGTTTCGACCCATACCTAACTTAGACTTTTAATAATCCAGTTTGGAGCCATTATAAACCGAATATGAATTTATTATAAAATAATATTTTAAGTTTTTCCTAAAGGGCCCCTCCTCTCCCTTATAAAAGGACACCACTTATAACCAATTCCTCACACCTCTCAAGCCTTTTTTCACATCCAAACTCTTCCCAATTAAGCTCCCTACATCCATATCCTCATTCTAGAATCCATACATTAGGTATAAAGAACTTCAAGAGTTTTTTTTGGTTCAAACCAAAGGGAGTTACCCAAATTAAAGGTCACGATTTCTCTTAGCTTCTTTTATTTTATTTTACTTCTCCAACCCCTAAAAACTTCTTATTATTTTATTTTTTAACAAAACCAGTATCATAAATATACTAGGATATTTTTAGGAGAGGTATTCTAACTACACTTACACACACCTCCATGTAATTGGTGAAGAACATAATGTTTCTGTGGATGGCAACCAAACGCCTCACGAAACGATGATTGTTCAATTATCTCCTACCACCTCTCATGGTGGCCATTATGATGGAACTATAATTAAATATGATATTAATGATATTTTTTTATATATAATCTTCTGTAATTCCATTTTATATCCAACCATTATTCGTTTCGTGTTGTATATATATACGATAATTTCATTTGAGGAAGTGCAGACTACCGCCCCATCAAAGTGATATGAATCATTCATACCATACATGGAACATATAAAGGATGGAGTTAATGAACTTAAGTAACATATATAAGATAATATATTATACTGGAATAATAATATACCTATTTATAATTTGGTTTTGATTCCTTTTAAAATGAAAAATTAAATGGAAGTAGCGTTCGTGCGTGCGTACGGATTACCGTCTCCAAGAACGCGATGAGATTCATTTCCCCATCATACCCATTAAAGACGAATTCTCATTTTATGATTAAAAGTAATGTTTAAGGACATTATATAATTCTGGATATGAATAAGATACAACCTATCCATAACAAACATGGCTTACGTAACAAAGTATATAAAGTAAAATGAATCTGTTAACACCTGAAACGATGATAATAATAAAATATTATTAACAAAACAACATTAAAAGATCATATATGATATCATATTTATATATATGATTATTTTATAATTTAATAATTATTATTTAACTATTATACAAGAGTTTAACCTACCCTTAACCAAGGAAAAGTACAAGGTAAGTGGTTTTCAGCTCACTCCTAATTCCCGTGAGATTAATGCCATATTGCCACTATAAACATTTCTATGGTGTATGTACTGCCCATAATTATATTATTTGCGATGTACACTTTAATTTATGTGTATTTAAATATTCATTTTATGATACCTCTTTCATGGGGTGTATGTTTCATATGTAACAAAATTGGTAAGGGTTAATTTCACTATCTCTTTATTATTCGAGGTTGTTTTTACATAGGTATATGCTGGGAAATATTTATTATCCATGTCCACGTTTTATGAAAGAGATTTCAAAGGGATTATTTTAAGTGAATTTTTTTACTAAAACATCATTTCAAATGTTTTAAATATTTATTCTTCTAAATATTCCTCATTAATGTCCATGTCTTCAAAATGGTTTTTAAGGATTTATTTATATGGACATTAATGTTTTTGAAATGTTAATTCCTTTCAAAATTTTCAATGTGTTATGGGACACTTTGATTCAAAAATGTCTGTAAATGCCTTATTTTCTAAACATTGTGACTTCTAAATGCTTTCTAGAGAAATGGATATTTCTCTCAAAGAGTTTTACAAATCATTTCCATCTATGTAAATATCCTTTGATAATTTTACACTTGTTTGAAGTAGATTTATTATGATACAAATATTCCATATTGTATTTAAGGATTTGTAATATGTTTGACTACAGATGAGTTATTTTTATTCCATTAATGGTTTATGATTAATTTTTTGGAATTTCGTATGCTAGTTTTAATATGAATTTTTATGTTATATTTTGTCTTCTTCTTAAGATGAATGTGTTGGACTAGTATGCTCCGGGTTGGGGTCCGGTTACAAAAAACCCTCCGGGTTAGTGTCCGGTTATTAGAGGCACTCCGGGTTGGTGTCCGGTTATTATAGGCACTCCGGGTTGGTGTCCGGTTATTAGAGGCACTTCGGGTTGGTGTCTTGTTATTAGAGGCACTCCAGGTTGGAGTCCAGTTACAGAGGCTCTCCAGGTTGGGATTCGGTTACAATTATCCCTAGGGTCTTGGAATGAGGCCTTGTCATAGAAAATAAAGTTCGGAATTATGCATTCCATCGTTATGAAAGTGGTTATTGATATTTCATGTGATTATTCGATTAGTAGAATATCCATGTGAATAAGTAAATGTAATTATTTCATTTTATTTCTGCGATATTATGATGAAGTTCAATTTTAAAGGGATTTTGTTTTAGTTTTATACATTGCCTTAAATTTTTATGCTTATTTTTGAAAGCTTCTTCTGTATTGCTTACCCTTACTGAGCATTTGAGATCACCCCTTTCTAGGTGTTATTTTCCCAGGATTCCACGATGTGTATTGTGATTGATATGTAGGGTTAAGAGAAGTGAATAATGGAATTCATAAATGATTATTTATTTTGTTTTGTATGTTATGAAGTGTAATGTAACATTCATTAATGTAATCTATTTTCCAAGACCGCTAAACCGATCGGTCCTTTGGGACTTGATTCCTTGTAATCATTCCAATGTATTTAAATAATGCACCAACTCTGGGTAACTGGGGTCGGGGTGTTACAGTTCACATGAAGACCTGCATCTACGAACATCAAGCCACGACTAGGCTACTTTGACTCAACGGACAGTTGCAGTGAAGATGTTTCTTGTATATACAGACACCATCATCCCCACATGCCGAACTCTATACTGTGCGCAATCTTTGGTTTTCATAATCATTCTTGGCCATCGGAAGTGGAAAGTCATCAAACCTGGGACACCCTTGCATGACTATGCATACCATTCCCTCAGCGGATCTGTATATTGATATCCCCTGGCTCATCTATCAAAGGAAATATTTCCTCGGGCGGTACTCTTCCTAGGTCCATATGCTTACCGGCCTCAGAGCCCCAACACCACATCTCTTAATCTGGGAATCCAGAGAGTTTCAGTTTACAACCTTCATCCCCCACCCTGTTTAGATTATATCAGAGCATGATAACTCAGTTATCCTTCGAGTGACTGTGGCAATAACCACCCAATGGTATGAGCTCTATGACCGCTAAACTATGAGTACTTTGTCCTAACCGCATTACATTAGACTGCATGGAGTGAAGGTACACCCCCACGTGCAAGATAAATCAGCGCAGGGATCTCTCTAAGCATTAACAGCAACCAAGGCCGAATATGCCCGACATGTCAAGATATTTTCTTACCAAATGACAGAATTCGTGGCTCGGACAATTGCGAATCCTCATAACCATTCATGTCCATTGGAAGTGGAAAGTCATTGACTCGGGGAAACCTTTTCATGACTATGCATACCATTCCCTCAGCGGCTTTGCATATTGATAGCCCCTGGCTCATCTACCAAAGGAAAGATTTCCTCGGGCGGTACTCTTCCTAGCTCTATACGCCTACTGGCCTCATAGCCCCCATATCATTTCTCCTGATCCAAGAATCCTTGGAACCACGATTTCCACCAATCAACCCCTCTCCACATCTTGGGCATGCCGAGGTGTTCAAGCCCAGTTACATTTTGATCAAGAGAGGCCTTTGAAACTACGTCCTTAACGCATGATGTTAAATAGCATGGAAAATCTTGACCACCTGGCATAAAGCTGCAAAGACCATGAATTAAACATTCAGGGAGATGCCTCTAATTACAAGCATTTTCACTGGTTTAAAAAAAATCTCCTCGTCCTCACAACACGACATTAAACTGCACAGCATCGGAAAAAATGCCCCCCGTCCTCACTGCATGACGTTAAAATGCACAACATCCTTTGAAAATGATCCTCTTCATTACCACATGATTTTAAAATGCACGGAAGCCATCCTTACCGCATGACGTTAAACTGCCTGGCCAAACCCATCATGGGTTCAGTAAGGAACAGAGTCTCTTCTCTGTCCCTCAGTGCATGGGTCAGACCTGCACAAATCATAGTCTCACACTAGCATGAGCATGGATGACTTCACCCATTCCTGGGAAATTTATCCTTGATGTTTCTCCTATATCCAGGCACCCTCTCCCCATAAACCATACTCTATACTAAAAAAAGCCGAACTCTCATAAGCCACCCCTGGTGGTCCCGAATCTCAACTTCCTTGAAGTTTCTTGGCTATCGTGAGAAGGAAATCATTGACCCAAGGACACCATTTCATGACTATGCATACCATGACCTCAGTGGATCTACATATCGATCACCCCTGGCTCATCTACCAAAGGCAAGATTTCCTTAGGGAATGCTTCTCTCCATGTGCCTCCTGGCCCCGGAGCCCTTATGTCCATCCCGGGATTCGGAATCCCTATGAGATACAGTTTACCAACCTCTATTAGAGCCCTACCGGAATATAGTGGAATGTCTTTGATAAGATTACCAAGAACCAGGAAAAGTCATTTACTTTGAAGAATTTCCCAACTGCATGACATTAAACTACCCCAAGCTCTAACCGTCCTTTACACTAGATAAATGCGTAGGACAAGGACCCTAAGTCCACACACTTGATTAATACATATGTTCTCAAACCCTTTCAAACATCACACACCCTTCCCAATCCACCCCTGGTGGTTTTCATAATTCTCCAAGCCACCCATGGTGGTTTCCATAATCCGGAATCCCATGAAGTCCTTAGGCCATCTGAAATGGAGATTAATTGACTTTAGGACACCTTTGCACGACTATGCATACCATTCCCTCAGTGGCTCTGCATATTGATCACCCCTAGCCCATCTACAAAAGGAAATATTTCTTTGGGCGATGCTCCTCCTACCTCGGTACGCTGATATGGCTCTCATTCCTTGATACATACCCTACATGTCGTTCAAATGATAACATGATTTTCCCCCCATATGCATCTAAAGGATATCGAGACATCTTTTAATCAACCAAATCTTATCGGGGACCTCGCCTCACCATATCTGGTCAAAGTTGTTCGACCTAAAACATTAGTATTGATAGTCTTGTCGGCGGGACTTTAAACCGCTCACAAAAAGAGGTGCAAAGCCTGTTAGGCTGAAAAACCGAAAAGGGAGACCTATGAAAAAGTCGGTCCATACCGGCTGGGTCAACACCAAATGGGCCCAAGGAAAATTAGTTCATTAACAAGAAAAGGCAAAAAGTTTGTGTGGATTTTTTACAAAACCCTATCAATAGTAAAATTATGCTCGTTGATCCCTTGGATCAAGAAAAATTTAGAGCATTGTCCAATCAATCATCGAGTTTCAGGACCACTCTGCATCGGAATGGCCTCTACTTCATTCCGATTGGACCCCATTCCGATGGGGGGAATTTGTAGGGACCTGACAAATTCGAAAAGGAGAATGAGAATTCCCGTTAATCCAATGGATATTCCACACAATTTCCCCCCAAAAAAGAAATGGTAAAGGTGGGGACATACTCAAAAGATGGTCCAAGATGAACCGGTCCGCAGACCGGTCCCTTGATAACACTACGCGACCGGTTCCGCGAAGCACCCCTTCTGCGGACTGCTATCGTTCGCGGAATGGAGGTGGAGATCCTCCGTGGGCGCAAAGCAGGACATGTGCTGAACCAGTTCACCGTCATGAACCGCCCCAGCCGTGAACTACCTCAACCGGCCCGGACCGCATCTGCTGTCACTAGAAGAATTGAGGCAAAACCACGCGCGGCCGTGAAGCACTCCCCAAGCTCGTTTGGTTCGTGTGTAGGGGGGGGGTGAGTTCAATGCCCCCCGTGAGTTGCGGATTGACCACATCATCCGTAAACCGGGTTTTCGCTCATAAGACTCTGAAAAAGGTGATGTGTGACCACAGATACATCTCTTTCCCCACTCTATAAAAGGAGACCGAGTGGGAAGAGAAAGGAGGTTTTGGAGAGATTGACCAGATTCGGGTGGAAGGATTTTGAAGGAAGGAGCTTCAGATTTCGCGAACCACGAAGTTCCAGTCCACGAACTAGATAAAGTATGAAGCTGGAAACGAATTAAAACGAACCAAAAACATATAATAACTTGGTGAATCGTGGACTTAAAATAACAAAGAAAAGAAAAACTGCAAACCATGGCCCCTCCACGGATGCACTCCCTGTGGACCAGGGTGTTTATGCCCCTTTTCCGATCTGTCGCATCACATTTCACCCTCCTACGCAGGCAAAGACCTGACCGACGAACCCCCGATCGGCGCCGCCCTCGGTCGCTGGTGCTTGCATGGATCCCTCTGTGTACCACCCTGGTACGTGGTCCGAACCTGAAGTTGCGAACCACCCTAGTTCATGGGATGCCCATTAGTCTGCGGACCACCCTGATTCGCGGGATTCCCATTAGTCCATGGACCACCATGGTTCGCGAACGGAATTTCCAGCCACATGGAACTTCCCTACGCGAAGGGAACCACCACTCATACACGTGTGTGGCCCACCAAATATTTTAGAGTTCCCATTCCCCAAGCCAGATAAAATTCTCCCAATCCGGCATGATCCTCTGCAACACCCTCATTGGCCCATTCATTGGCCCTAAGTTGAGGCCTCCACCAGAGCCACTGGACCCTTGTGATGTAACCTTCAGGCACATCAGCGTGCCGTTTTGAGTTTACATATCCACGGTAAGCAGGGGCGAAGGGGTTGCTCTCACCCTTGGGTGGATTTCCAAAGCATTCCTGGGTTCACATTCCCACGGTAATGCGGAGTCCGAGCCTAGGATCCCCCTTTCTTCCCCTCTACTAGTTAGGGTTGGGGTGATTCTCCTCTCCTTAAGAAGTTTTGGGATACCCATCATAATGAAGCCCCTATTAACCTCTGTACTTACCCATGACCATGCCCAATGAAGGGTGTAGCGGGGAAGGGTGTTTCTCCATCCCTCTTCCTCTGTGCTTTGTCACCCTAGGCATCCACCTCGGAGTGAGCCCCAACTTTATGGGCCGACTCTATGCGTAAGACCCACTCCACTTCCCACGGATGCACCTTTCATGACGTGATCGTTTGGTCCATGTTGCCTCTTTGTTTCTCACACTGATCATGACTCGCGTGGTCTTAGAGTAAGCACCGACCATGACATCTTCTCGTGGGCCTCCTCATAGTGTAAACCTCAATCCATTACTTTGGGCCTACTCATAGAGTAATCCCCAAGCTAATGCGAACTACGAGGAATTTGATTCCCTACCACAGGGATACGCAGGAAGCCTCCATGGGGTTCAAGCCCGATCACCATCGGACCCCCGGGTCCACATTCACGTCAGCTCTCTAACACTCCCTTTAGAACTACGTGGACTTTGATCCGAGTCTCCTAAGAAGGGTACGTAGGAAGCCTCCCTGAGGTTCAATTCCAACAAATGGTCGATCCGACTATCTTCACGTCGGTTCACCGCACCACTCCTAGTGCCGCCTCAATGAGTCCAGACTCCTCGGGGTCATTAATCCAATGAGGTATGGTAAACCTCGGGTATAAATGATTCTGAACCCCTGCGTCCAGCTGACCATTGCCAACCAGGAGTAATCTTAGGATATTATGCTTGGGTATAAAACAAAGATTCACAAACATAAGAACACATCTTAAATCTATAAGAGAGTCCCGAAAGAGGCAATAATTCCCCCCAAAAGGGTGTGATGAGCCTGACTTCCCATCCTCTCGACCAATGTGAGTTCATAAGCATCGCTGGTCAAACCACCCAGTCAACTCCTGCCTTTGGAAAGCAGGTCCACGTATTACTATATAGGGAACTTTTGGGCATTTCGAGGTGCAAAATGGTGCAACCTATATGAGTGATTAATTATAACCCAACCTTCTCTAATCAACC
Organism: Viscum album; assembly: GCA_963277665.1. NCBI lineage: Eukaryota > Viridiplantae > Streptophyta > Magnoliopsida > Santalales > Viscaceae > Viscum > Viscum album. Next base: position 627,471,028 of record OY728165.1, read on the forward strand.
GTCAGGTAGCGCACGTTTCTTCCCCAAGACCTCATCATGCGCCGCGAGACAAAACAAGTACACAACGTGAAGGGAGTACACACCATGTAAGGGTTACACACCATGTAATATTAAAGGATAATTTCTTATTAAAAATGATATGGGTATTTATGCATACTCAAGACAAGTGGATTATATGATGTGTAAAGGGGTTACATTCCATGTAACTATTAGGATTTTGTATTTTTTGGTGTTTCACCAATTTATTTTTTATTCTATCTTCTGTATCCCTCCTTGATTTCAATATAAGGCTCCCATATGATGATTTTTGGAGTCCTTATTTGATATAGATTGATTAATTTGGTGTTGGATCATCAGGGTAGTTTTTTTTTCTCTCTAGGTAATATATCATTTATACTTCTTCGTTTACCTTGATCCAAGAAATTTCATACATTGTGGTATTGGTTTTTTGAATCTATTTTGATGTTTTATATTGATTATATCTTGATCCATTATGAAATATTATCATGGTTTCCTTTTACTTATTGGGTTTTTTGTGGCAGGTGTGTGTTCTTGAGGGCCTATATTGTGGTTGTTGCTTTCTTCTTATTGGTGGGTCCATTTTTGGGCATGTTCGAACTGCTTTTTGAGGTAAGTGGTTCCATCCCCAGCTTATGTGGTTCAATTGGATTTCAACTATTTTTTATAAATTGATTTATTAAATTAAATGGAATTATATTACATGTTTTTTGGGTGTGTGGGACTTAGTTTTTAAAAAATATGGTTTCCCCTGGTTTTAGTAAATGGAGATATTTTTCAAAGCATTTTGAAATTGGTTTTTGAAATGGTTTTCAAAGAATGATTTCGTGGTAATGGTTTGATGAATGTTTTTGGAAAACAAAGCATTGGGGAATTGTTGGGTACTTAGGTGGAACACACAGTAATAGTGATGGTCCATTATCGATGGGTTTTCTCATGGGGATATCCTCTTCACCCTAGGAATTATGTCTTAGTAACTTGTAAGACCTATTGGGATGTTCACTTTCTTGGGTATCTTATTCTCTCTATACTAAATTATTATTTCTAATTTCATGATGATTATGTGATTGAATATATTAGATATGAGTGTTCTAGCTATGTTTTCCTAGTGTGATTCGTGGAGTACTGTTACTTGTGCTTCTTGGCCGATTTATGATGCTTTTTGTTTTTAATAATTTTCTTCTCCCGTATATTTGATATGACATGTGATGCATACTTTGTATTATTTTGATAGGATATATATTCTAATATATATCCAATTAATAAGATTTGAAACTGATTTACAAATTTTCTTTGAAATATTCAAAAAATAGGAAATTAAACTATCTCCATGCTTTTGATATAAAAATAATTAAACTGTTATCATACATTTTTTATTTAATGATTACCATTATTGGATTATTGGGTAGATACTTGACAATGAAAACATGGGTGAGACCCTACTCATCCTTTTAGCACACATTATACATACCACTTTAGTGATGTATAGACCTGGCTATGTCTTTTGATACAAGGAAAGGCAATGTGCCATATTGAGGTCGTGACGATTTCTTTCAGATGAGCTGGGTAGCAGGTTGTGAGATGGTTGAAGTCTTACCATGATATTACATGGAGTTGTTGGTTTTCCTATCTTTGAAGTCTTTAATTGTTGGAACTATACTTGGATATTGTTTCTAAACTTTATTTTTTGGGGTTTTGATGTTTTTTTAGTTATGGAATATATTTATCCTTTCCACAGTTGTCTCTATCGTATATATGTTCCATGTTAATTTCTTTAGGTTAGGAAAAATCATTTCCTCTATTTGTTGTTTGATGTATAACTAATAGTATCCTGCTATTGGGGATTCAGAACTCCCTTTAGGTATCTGACAGTTCATGTTGGGTACCAGTTTAATATCATATTTGAGTCAGATCATTATAATTAAATCTCTGTTAATATATTACTTGATACATAAAAAACATAAATTGTATTACATTAATCATTTAAACATTATTTATTTATTTATTCAAATAAAATTGTGTTTTGAATATAAAAAATTAATTTTTAGAGAATATTGTGTTTACATTTAAATGATTAATACTATTATCTGAAAAATTTATATTAATGATACCAATATTATTAACAATAAATTTAATATAAATAATTAGTCATTAGTGAAAAATTTTATGAACATGAAACATTGAAAAAATATTAATAGATAAATATATCAAATTAAAATGGATTTTTTATTCTAATTTATTTAAATATTTAATTTGTTTAATTTTATCTATACATTTATATTATAAATTTTATATGAAAAAGATAATTTTTTTATAATACAAAAAATTATTAATTTTTGACATCATCATAATTTATAACTATCATAACCCTAATGAATTTTATGAAATAACTAAGGGTATGATAAACAATCGTGGTAATCACATGTGGTTATTAAAATAGAATAGATCTCGATCTGATTTCATGATATTAAATATCTCACATATATGATTTATCTCATGATATGAATGTTAATTTTTATATTTTTTTATATATATGTAATTCCATAGTGATGTCACCACCTTTATAAGATAATGATAACAAGCCTCATATTTAAACATTTTATTAGTTGATGCTATTTCATCTCATTTTGTACATGAATTTCATATGTTAATTACAAATTTTGGAAAAATAATTAATTAAATGGATATATTTGAAATTATCATATGTTTATTAGGTCTGATGTTATTTTTTCTCAAAACCATTGAGTTTATCTAATTAGTACATTATATTCAAAATGATATTATATACTCAATGTCCGTATAATCCTAAAGATAACATATTACCATTGACTATATAACCAATGAAAAAAATATCATGGTCATATTACATTGCTATATATATCCCCAAACACATTATCAAAATCAATTTTCTCATTCTAATGTTTATTTTATTTTTATTTTTTCCACAATTACAACATGTTTTACTCTTTCTATAGTTATCATTTGTGCTATGATCCATAAGGTAGTTTGAGTATATGAATATTTCAATATTTTTGTATTTTTATATAATTATGGTTTTATCCATTTTTTAATTTTCAAAATTTTTGTTCATTTATTTATCTTATACTATATTATATTTAATATTTAAATGTTCTAACATAATTAAATAACAAAATTTTCAATTTATTAGTGTTATGTGTAAAGGAAGATATCAAACGGATTGATTTTATTTAAGGGGAATTTCAAATTTAATATTTCACATTCCACCTTATACCCACCATCCAATGAAAAAACTTCCATTGAAATTACATTACTTCAATGACAAATTAGTGTTTGTTTTTCTCATTATATCCTCAAGTTCCTAAATTTATTCTTCTGACATTCTATTTCAAAATGGAATATTTGACTTGATTAGTGTTTTTATATCATCTTCTTATCTCTAGGATCAAAGATCTCCACCAGTTTCTATTCATAATAGAGATCATGTTAAAATTCTATTTCTGCTTATTTTATTATATGTGATTAATCTCACATTAACATAATTAAAATATATATAGGGAACACATTATTCACTTGAGAATGGTTCAGTGGATGTTCTAAGTGAAATACTACTTTGAAAAAATAATAATATAAAATAAATCAATGTATATATGGATTAGAATTAACATTTTCATAAATATTATTTACTTATTCCATGTAAATATTCCCTGAAATACTTTATCACAAAACATGAACTCCATGTATTAATGAGTTTTATCAAAGAAACTTTTATATCATGTTTTTATTTCATTGTTATTTTAATAAATTTTTTGTACTTTCTATAGCATTCCATGAAAATGACTAGGTTCCAATATATTCCTCACTCCAAATTTATGCCAAAATATTATATTTATATATCCCTTCCCACATTTATCTTCACATAATTCCATTTTTATTCTATAGTTTAGAATATTTTTATATGTGAACTCACCTGGAGAATGATTTTGATCACAACTTCCATTGAAATCTATTGAGTAAGAGTATATTATATCTTGAAAGATTTGAATGGTATTTTCTGATTGACTATCCATTTGAGGATAGTATGTCATGATAAAACTTAACTAAATATTCAATACATGTTGAATTATTCTTTGGAACACTATTTTCAAGATTTTCACATTATCCAAAAAATACAATTTGATCTATACTACCTTACCACATTCTAAATATATATATATAAATTAATTTATTAAGATAGAGAACTTATCAAATAGGCATAGACTATGTGGATTTTTTAGGTCAATAAGCCACCACCATAAGGATAATGTTTCATTTATAGGTCTCCATAAGACATGTAACAATGTCCAAGGTCGTGTTATCCACTTATATATTGGTATGTTTAATTGATGCATTCACCCCTTTCAACTATGAAATTTGTAATTAAATTTCTAGAAGACCATGAATTGAGATTTATTCCCCACAATCTATCTTTTAATGTCATTCAATCAAAAATTAACCTTGATATATCTATCTAACATTACTAATTGTGGTGAATAGATAATTAGGAGTTTTTTTCATTATCCAAAATACTATTCATTGGATATGTCATGTATGGAACACATATTAAAGTTCTAAAACCTATAAACCCAACTATTTCCTTATAAACTCTGTTACATTTCCATCATTATAATATTTCTTTATATCATCCTTTACAACTTCCATGATCAATTAATGGGTAATGTTTTGTGAAATTATTTGGGAAGATTATCATTTCTCCACCTCCTTTGTGGTTTCCACATCCAACCATTCAAAATACCTAAGTGCTGGGTCACATTAAATACTTATCATTTAAAAGGTGTCATGATCCTTCCTTCCAAGATAATAATAAACTTTGTTCAACTTCACATTATGGTAATGTACAGGGTAATCATAGTCCATGATTAAATCCATCCAATAACATTAGTTCTTGTTGAACTCCTTCAACATGAATATATAAATATATGTGAATATATATATATCAGTATTTTTGTATCAACATATATATTTAATTGTTTTCAATATAAATATAATTCATAGATATCTATAATAAAAATATTACATTTCTCACTCTAAATTATTATTATTTATATTTTTTTCAGATTCCATTATTTTAAAAAAGGAATAGATTGTAACCTTTTCATTTTAAATAAGGAAATATCACAAGATATTCTTTAATGTATCACTATATATATCAAACAATATTTACCACTATTGGGTTGTGTGAGTACATGTTAAATGAAAAATATTTTTTTTATGCTCAAATTTATATTTACATTCTTCTATCTTGAGGAACTTTATACCCTTTGGAGTTAGCTTGATTAGTGTATTTGAAAACCAGGAGAAGTTTTTCAGAAACCAACTATAGTGTCTAGAAAAAAAATTATGAATATCTATTACATATATTTTCCTTTCACATCCATTAATCTATCTACATTTTAAGGATCCAATAATATAACCACTCTAATTATTATATGACATATTAAGGAATGTCTATGTGACAAAAATTCATAGTAGCTAAATTTTGAGAAAAAATTATCATTTTATATGTTCTTTAGAACTATACTAAAATTAACTACATGTTTTTATGTATACATAAAATATATTATAATGTAATTATAAAATACTTTAAAAAAATTATCATCATAACCCATAATTTATATTTTAATTAAATTAATAATTATATTTATATATATTGGGAGTCTGAAATCTATTAATATGAATTCATAGTATCTATATGTTTTTTGTAATTCTTTAATAGGTTTATATTATCTCTTCACCCTTAGGTAATGATATCCTAATCAATGATTCCCATTTTAAAACTATTTATCCATATCATATTGTTCAAAAAAATTAGTCAATATAGGGTGAATGATACTCGTTCTTGATTTAAATATTTTTATGTTCATGATAGTCATCTAAAATATACAATAACCCATACTTCATTTTAAAAAATGGTATTTCATCACCCACAAAGAATAACTTGGGAAAAATAATCCCCCTATTCAAATTATCTTGATATTTCTTCTTTAATTCTTCTAACACAGTGTCGTTCATTATACAAGGACTCTAAAATATAGGCATAGAACCAACTGTGAGTTCAATTGAAAGCTCAACATCAAATTTTGGGTGAAGGCCTAGTAAATCATTAAAAAAAATCAATATATTCCCAAAAATTATCATATCATCCATGTTGAGTACCTCCATAAAAATTCGTATATTTAATATATCATGTAATGATTGAAATCCCAAATGAAATTTCCCCACCCTAACAGTTAATATGAGTGTTATATTAAGAGATTTAATCCATTTACAACATCAAATTATTTTTTTTGAGGTAGGAAAATAAATATTTATTGAAATTATCTTCCTATTAAACTCAATTCAGGTGGGGCTATATACTTGGGATGAAATCATAAGCTCGTATGGTGTTTTCTATTAAAATTAAATATACAATTATTTAGGTGATGAATAAATAATCTTATAAAATATTAATAACTTGAATTTATGAGTATATTGAGAATCCAAAAATAAATTCACAATTATTAAGTGGATAATGAGTGTTCCTTGTACCACTTCATTTTCATGATCCACTTTGATGATCATGATTGTATAGGATCTTTATTTTTCCTTAGGAAATAGATGTAGTTAATCCATTTTATCACCATTAGACCTGGTATTGATGAACCTATCTATATAAAAAAAAAAAATTTATTGAGGTGAATTAAGTTGACCTTTACAATGCACTATTTTGTACCATTTCTTATTTACATCTATTTTAAAATGGTGTTCTTGATGTCGAATTATTTTATAGTAGGAAAACATCAATATTCATTTGAGGAGACCTTAAAAATACATCACATGACACTTCCAACATTTTTATAGTTGAATATTATTTCTTTAAATTTCATATCATTCAATTTTTCATTTCATAGCCATTAATATACAAGATTAGTCAGAGTTTCTAGTATCTATTTCATCTTTATGTGCACATAGAACAAAATATTCATCTTATCATTACTAACTTTTTTTTAATTAATTTCCAATACATGGATTCAAGAATCTAAATAAATTATTATCTTTGTTTTCATGAACAATAATTAAGATGGAGGAAGACCTCTTGATTCTCGTGATTTTTTATTTATATAAACTAATTGATCCAACATCCTTTTTATATTATCTCATGGAATTATCACCCTATTTTAAAGAGAAGAGTTCAAGTAAAATAATTCATGAAGAATATTCTCATAAACTCCCCCACCACATGGACTTAATGTTTTTCTTATATTTACTAATCTTAATTAATCTCCACTTTTGGTCTGCTTCACCTTAAAAATGTAAAAAAATGGGGGTTATTTTTTAATTAATAGAGCATTGATGTAAATAAAATACCATCCTTGTAGTATTAAATAACTAATCTATAATTCAGTATTAGAATATTAAAAAATGGAAAACAGTATTGATCCCCAAATGAACTGATATTAACATTATCCTTTTATGGTTCTTTACGAGATAAAAGTTTCTTAAGATAATTTTCATAACTCAATATAGGATTTCCAGGAAGTTTTTAACTCCATCTAATATCCCATTTTGTTTCTTGTTGGGAAAATCAAGATATTTTCAATTGGACCAATTTTTAACTTGATTCATATGGGTACCATAACTTTAATATGTCTCAATGGATTAATGTGATAAATAAGTACTAATATATAAGGGAAACTATAGTAAATAACAATGTGCATTAGAAAAACAATATATATGATGTCCTACATTATAAAACCTTTTCATCATACATTCAGTTAAACTAATATTGTATTAATTATATTTCTCTAATACTTCCTGGACTAATTCCAAAAAAAACTGAACACACATTTATAAAAACCTTAATGAATCATTCTTAATATTTAATGATCATAAATAATTACTGTGATTAAAGATTCATATCTCGTATTAAAACAAAAAATACTAGAATAAAATGGTTTGGCACACTAATTAATAATATATATTGATTTTATATACACATAATTGGATCAACATATATGAGAAAATTCTTCACTCATGACATCCTCATTATGTATTACATAAATAATTTCATAGGAGAAATTGAAATAATTGGATTAGGGATATCTGTAATGGACCAGACCTCTATGGTCTATTCCATTGCGAGAAATCAAGTGTTTGAGTTGTTCTTGGAGGTCACGGTGACTCATTTCAAGAGTTTTCAAAAAGTCAAATTTTCCCAACCATTATTCTAGATCGGTGGGTCGTTTCGGTGAATCTTGTTCTTAGGTGGCATTGGTGAGTAGAGTCGGTGAGTGGAAATTGGGAATAGAATTAGTTAGTGGCATTGCTAAGTGGTGTTATTGTGTGGTATCAGTGGGTGGCGTCGGTGAGTGGCCTCGGTGAGGATCGTTAGTGAGTGTCATTAGTTAGTGGCATTAGTGACTGGTGATGGTGAGTGGTGTCGGTGAGTGGCATCACCGAGTGGAGTCGGTGAGTCATGAATAAGTGGGTCACGTTACTGACACAGCATTGGTAGGTGGAGTCGGTGATCTAGACATTAGTAGCTAATGTCGATGATTCACCATCAATGACTCATGTTTGTGACTCACCCAACAATGATTCATTTCGATTTTTCTCTAGTTTTTCTAATTTTCTCCAGTTTTTCATGTTTCACCCCTTTGAAATATCCTTTGATGTTAAATGATTTAAATTTCTATTTAATGATTTTTTAGGCATCTCAATGGTATCAGTATCTTAAAAACCTAATGTATCCTTTGATTCTTAAACCATTGGTTTTGATAATGATTTGAATTTAATGTCCTTGAATCCATTTACCTCATAGATTTTTGATCAAGCCTATCTAAAGAATAGACCATTTACTACCTTGCATGTTTCCTTTTTCTATTGATATCGAGGCTCCCAAAACCCTACTTCCCTGAGTGATTGTGCATTTTTTTTATCCCCCAGGGATCGCGTCCCCCAAATGAATCTTCATGAAATTTGCACAACACATGTTTTAACAGAACGAGGAGTTATTGACCGAAAATTATTCCATGTAGGGATTACTTCATCTCTATTTTAATTGTGCATCATGAAGGGTAGGTTATGTGATGTCTTCTTGTACATACACCTGGACCCATGTTTTAACAAATATAATAATAAGTAATAAATGAGGGGTTATGAAGATGATGATGATGATCATGTTGTTTCATCAGTTATGTTTGATCCATGTTATGTCTTATTCTGGATAAATGCCATCTAGAAATTGTGTCCATTTGTGGTATTTTTTGGTGAAAGTGTGATTTTTTAGTCTTGTTTTTTATCCAAATTTATTCTTTTGTAATTGTGAAATTAATTAACCACATATATTTGGTAAAATAAATGGACACCCTAGGATCGAACTTATTCTGTGATCACCCACGAATAATGAAAGTTGGACTAAATAATGAGTACTAATAAATATGAATACACCTTTGGTTTCTAGTGTAGCTATGTGATGTGTGTGGATCTGTTCAGCATTGTTTCCTATGATGATCATGTGGTGTTGTGGCTGGGGGTGTGGTTGTGTGTATAGGTTGGTACAGGTGGTGTAATGGAATCTTAGGTTGAGATATTGGTTGATTGTGGAATGGATGAACTTTTTATGCAATGGGACTATATCTGGGATGTGTTATGGTCACTAGGGCATGGTATGTTTATACAAGAGGGCGATTAGGTTGGTTTTGATGAGGTATGTGGTAGGGTTTGGTTATTTGTATGATGTGTTTTTCAGTTTTCCGGGTGGGTATGGAATAATCTGTAAAATGTTAATAATGTTGAGATGATTGGGTGTTAAATGAATTTGTTTTATAAAATTTGTAAGGGACCATAGTTCTTCATTATACATGTATTTATTGGTAGCATCAAAGGTATTTTTCTATGATAGTTTTTGTTTGGAAACCTATAGGTTGGGTTGAGTGTCTGCTACCTATATATACATGTATTTTCTTATGAATTCCAAACGAACGCCAAGATAGTTGAGCATTATGTGTAGAACACACCCACTATTATAGGGTATGGTGTCTTTACCAAACATCCTGATGGGAGGATGGATGGTTGGTCACCCCCTCTTCCATGCCCGTCTTCTCGGCAATGACAGCACAAGACACTTAGAGAAGGTCATGGTTTGTGATGCCTATGTGCGTGAGGGTGAGTTTTTCTTCACAGGTGTCTTTGGGATGAGAGGTGTGGTGGTTCCCAGATTTCTTCAAGATGTGGTGTGGTTTTTGGACTAGGTTTCTACGGGAAGTATGGGATGTTTTTGTGAGGCTAAAGTTTCTTTGGTTGGGATGTGGTGTGGTATGTTTGGAATAGGTGTGAGAACCATGATGTATTTTTTTAGGGTGTGAGGTTGGATAATTAATATATAAGTGGTGTGGGATACACTATCATTGATTAGATCTATATTAAGTGATTTTGGGGTGGATATTATATCTTCTTAAGTGATTTTGGGTTATTCTATTTTCTCAGAGGGAAATTAGTATGCTTCTACACTTGTGCATGAAAGACTTTGTTTTTCCTATTGATTATACTTGTATTCTCACCCTATGTTATAAAAATACTTTTAGGTTTCCTGGAGGATTATATGGACCGTGCGAGACCATACTAGCTTAGATTGTAATATTTTCTGTCTTACGTCTTTTCCATAAATTTGGTACTTTCTTTGGAGACTTTTGTCTTTGTATCATCATTAATTTTGAACATGAATGTGAGATGGTTTGACTTTTCAATTCTTTATATGTATAATTTTTGGAGTTGTTTGAGGTTGGTACATCTTATCTGCCGATATTGGTAACTATAAAATGATAATAAATCCCATTTTGTGATATTTCTATACCCTTGGTGGTGGTCACTAGGTCGGGGCCTACTAGAGGTCGGACTTGGGGGGTCATTATCTCTCTTCCTTCACATCCAGCTCAGGTGGGGCATCATTGGAGGGATGTGGTCATGAAAGAATGCTATCAAAGGGAGGTTGAGAGATAGGATGATGTTTTGATTTAGGAATAGTGATAATTTCATGGGTTGGTAGTGAAATGGTGTAAGGTGACCTTAGTGCATGACATAGGCTAGGGTAGAATTAATAAGTCAAAAGATTAAAGGGCCCCCATGATCCGATGAAAGGACACGGAGCTTATTGAATGACCAAGTGAGGCTAAAATATTTGTAGGGTAGAGACCCTGGGAAAGGTACATGCATCATAATGACTTGTTTTCTTATTTATATGGTGTTTTTCAAGGAATTTAAATAGTAAAAAGTTAAAATGAATCTTAAATAAAATTCCATACCACTTAGGAATAGGAGTTCCTTGTTTAATTTCAACCTGTGACACTCAGTTTTCATCAACAAGTGTCTTAGGAAGAGGATGCTTAGTAGGCCGATATGACTGATCTGTGGAGGGTTGATCTTGATGAGGATGGAAACTAGTGGTAGATAAGGTTACATGAAAAATTAATGATAGACATTAGAAAGGTATGAGGGAAGTGTCTCGAACATTGAGACAAGGAGCTAGATTGAGGATCTTGAGATCACAATCATCCTGATCCATGATCTGATAGAGTACTTGGTTTTGTATGTAATTATTCATATGAGGATGGCTGCACGTTAGTGGTGAAAGCTGTACATGAGGGATAAGAAGGAGGCTGATGTCCTGTGGCTCTATTTCAAGAATGAGTTCCATGAAGAATTCATTTCTACAACCATGAAGACTAAGAAGAGACACAATATACTCTCTCCTGTATAGGGGAGTGTGTGGGTATGGGATTTGGGGATCCAATTCAAATATCTCTTTTGTTTTTCCATGGATCTCTTTCAAAATGAGGAGTCTCAGACGAGATTCATAGAGGATGAACTTTTTCCTTCTATCTAGTAGATAGTTACTCCCTTCACCATGCCAACATACCTAGAGTTCAAGAAGAAGATTAATGTGGTTGGGAGAATGTACTCTCAAGAAGTTATACCATGATAGGGGAGCCAGTAAGGTTAATTTAATGGAATGGATACTAGTAGAACGTCTCAGGCATCAGTGTCGTTGAGGTTTCCTCCATCAGGGAGTTGACCTCATCAGTTTCTATTTTGACCTTCTGATCCTTGTGCCTATCCTATAGACATATTAATGGTGTTTTTGTCTATAGAGTTCATGGGAACCCACAAAGTCAGTTCCCAATGGCCATTCGAGCTCGTTGTGCTAGAGTTGGGTAGGTTCAGTGCCTGCTTTAACATTAGTTGCCGGCCAAGATGTTTCCACTACAGGGAAAACAAACTCCTTCTCTACCAAGGGGAGATGGAGCAGGTGGAGGCCAACCATAGGGTGTCCCTTAGGGACCCCAAACCAGGCATGGATGAGGAGTCGGTCATTAGTATCAGGGTAGAAGAGCTAGGCGTGGTTAGTTACACACTATAGAGTCAGTAGTTCCAACATGGAAAGAGATCTATTGTGGCATGATTATCTCATTCAGTACTCTTTCTTGTGATTTTTTAGATTCAAGAGCTTCACACTAAATTATTTCACTCACTATATCCCTTTATATAGGAATATAAAGAATGATTCATTCCGTGGCATTACTGTGGAGTACCCCAATCAAAGGCTAGACCATAGTTTTTGATATATGATGGGGATATAGATTGATGTTAGAGCTACATCAGTCCTGTGAGGATATTTTCTTGCTACAGATGTAGCCATACGATTTTGTTCTTAGAATCAACTGGTTTTATTCCATACATGCTTTTATTGAATCATTTCATATGAGATTCATGTTTTTTTGACATAGATGGGCAGTGTGTGGCTTTTATCAGATAGGATATCTATCAGTTGAGCAGTCAACACATGAAGCTTCTTCATTCTTTAATGGACAAGATTCTAGTTGGACCATTTGATTCTAAGATGGTGGAGGCTTCTAGAGTTTTTCGGGAGTTCTTGGATGTTTTCTTTTAATATTTTATGACTATTCCCCCTCAACATGATGTTGATTTTGGGATAGAATTACAAACCACTGCTAGTCCTATTTCAATGGATCTCTATCGAATGACACCATCTGAGTTGTGGGTGATTAGAATCAGATCAATGACTTGATGAAGAAGGGATTTATCTAGCCAAGTGTGTCACTAAGGGGTGCTCTGGTTTTGTTTTCAAAGAAGGAATATGGCAGTCTGAGCCCGTACATAGACTACCATTGGTTAAATTAGGTGAAGTTCAAGAACCGCTACCATCACCAAAGAATAGACAATATGTTTCACCAAATGAGTGTAGAAAGTTGGTTTAATATAATTGATCTGCAGTTTGGGTATCACCAGTTGAGTCTGAAGGATGGTGACATCCCAAAGACTACTTTCAGTTACATGTATGGACACTTTGAGTTAATGGTTATGTCGTCGGTGTTATGAATTATACATTCATGATCATGGGACTTATAAACTCTATATTTCATTAGTTCCAAGACCATTTTGTCATCATATTCATCAATTAAATTCTGATATAGTTGAAGTCAAAAGTGGAGCAAACCAAATATCTCAGGACTGTCTTGGAGGTTCTTCAACAACACCAAATCTATGAAATGCTATCCTAGTGTATGTTTTGTATATGGGAGGTCCACTTTCATGGATATGTGGTGTCTTAGTAGGGTGTAGCAGTGTACCCGTCGAAGGTCGAGGAAGTTATTTCTTGGGAAGCACCTGATAATGTGGTAGGGGTTCATGGTTTACTTGGTCTAGAAGTCTATTACCAAATATTTGTATCCAATTTTTCATTAGTAGAAGCTCAATTGTTGTCTATGAACAGAAAGGGAAAATCCTTTGTTTGGAATGAGTAGTGTCAGGTAGCTTTCTACTATCTGATGAATAAGTTGGTCTGTGCTCTAGTGATTCAATTGCCATAGGAAGGGGTGATGTTCAATGTTTTTTGCGATGCTTTCCATCTGGGATTGGGATGTATCTTGATGAAACAATGGGGAGTGATCTATTATGGGTCTAGGAAATTATTTCACCATGAGGGTAACTATTCCACCCATGATCGGGAGCTACAATCAATCATGTTTACTCTAAAAGTGGGGAAGCATTTCCTCATTGGGGAAAACGTTGTGGTATTCATAGATCATAAGAGATTGAGGTATAAATTTTTACAATGAGGTAGATTCTTGAAACAACAGATTTGTATGTTGTTTATTCGAGACTATGGTTTAGTATCTTACACCTCAGAAAAAGGGAATGTCGTGACTGATGCATTCAGTATGAAGTTGAAAAAGGATGTAGTTTGAGAATCTGCAGATTCTTGGAAGATAATGGATGAGTTAGAAACAATACATAGAGATGCATGAATGGATGGTGGAAGAGGTTTTTTTATATTAAAGTCCATTCATCTATATTGTTTAAAGTGGAGGAGTCTTAGTGGGGATACTTAGAGGCAGAGGTGATGCGTGATTTCATTGATTAGTGTGATGCTCTAGAAGGATGGTAAGAGGATGTAAATAATCAAATTTTGTTATGTGGGAGGCTGTTTTTATCTAGTAGTGATATAAGAGGGATTCCCCCAGGAGTTACATATCTCACCCATAGCTGTATACCAAGAATATTCTAAGATTCACCATGGCTTGAGGGAGATGTTTTGGTTGCCTGGGATGAAATTGGTAGGGATAGAGTTTGTGAAATAAATGCTTGGTGTGCCAACAATTGAAGGATAAACACCATGTTTTTAGTTGTTTATTGCAGCACATTGATGTACCTTAGTGGAAGTGTGAATACTTCTTGATGGATTTATTCATAGGGTTATCCAGGGTTCTAGGAGTTTTTGATGTAATTTGGGTAGTAGTGGAACAACTGATGGAATAGGCTCACTTCTTGTAAATTAAGAAGTCAAGCATAATGAAGTCCTTAACATAGTGGTATGTGGATGATGTGGTGTGGATTCATAGAGTTATGAGGTCCATTTTATCAAACTGGGATACATGTTTTACCTAGAGTGTCTAAAGGGGACTACAAAATTCTTTTGGCACTGAGTTACACCTTAGCAATGCTATCGACCCTAAGATAGATGGGCCAATAAAACTGATAATCCTAACATTAAAGGACATAATGAAAGAATGAATATTGTACCTTGTAGGATCTTAGGTTTGAAACTTTCATTTGGAGGCATTATCTTACAATAATAGTTATCAATCTTCCATTTCCATGTCTCTGTATAAAGATTTTTCCGGATGGTCGTGTTGTTCACCTTTGTGCTAGACAGAGGTTAAGGAGGGAGCTATTCTTGTATTTGAGTTAGTGAAGATTACAATAGGGAAGGTTGAAACTATTTGTGAGGGGATTAAGGTAGTTCAAGACAGGAAGAAGTCGTATTCTTCCTGTAGGACAAGTCCCTTAGAGTTTGATATAGGGGACCACGTGTTCTTGAAGGTTTCCCATTGATATGGGAATTATAGGTTTTTAAAAGGGAGTAATATTTCTCTATGGTTCATCAGACCCTTCACGGTGTCGGGGAGAGTTAGAGCGGTGGAATACCAGTGTGTACTGGAATCATAGTTGGAAAATTTCCATGACATCTTTTACATATCTCATCTTCATCAGTAACATCATGATGACTCTCAGGTCATTGAATTGGGAGAGTAGGATATTAAGGATGACACAACATTCATGGAGTAGCCAGTGGAGATCCCGGATCATTAATAAAAGATACTTTATGGAAGAAGTATTCATTTGGTTCATGTTTTTGAATGCATGGTGGCATGGATGGGAGTACTTGTGAGAGAGAAGTGTAGATGCATACCCAGTACCCGATGTGTTTTTGAGTTTTCCCTTTTCTAGTTTTTCATTATAATGCTTGAACCTAGTGTTATATGAGATGATATTTTCCATGTTCTTTAATGTGTGATAAGGTCCTAACATATGAATATGGGTGGACCTCATCCCTAATAATGACGAATTAATGCAGATGTTATTAAACCCATCTGAGTGAGTCAATGCAACCCAAAGTGGATGGTATCTTAACAATGAGGAAGGAATTTCCTTATTAACGTGTCCAAATAGTTAGTGCTTATGTGGGGGTAACTTCTAGTTTTTTCTATTAATAGATTTCATAGGAGGTGTTATTGGATGTTTTCATTTCACATCATCTTATTAGAAGCAAAAGGTAGTTTTTCCTTGAGAGGTATTTTTGGGGTGCTTGTTCAGACCCCACTGTCTTCTGGGATGATTTTAAATTATCGAGGGAGAAAATAGATTGAGAGGTATCTAATCTAATGGTCCAGACCTATCTAGTCAATTCCATTGTAAAAAATATAATTTTTGAGGTGTTATGGGAGGTCACAATGACTCATTTCATGAGATTTCCAAAAATCATGTTTTTCCAATGGCGAGTTAGGATCGGTGGGTCATATTGATGACTCATAACGGTATGTGGTGTCAGTGAATAGCATTAGTGAGTGGTGTCAGTGAGTGGTGTCCATGAGTGACATCAGTGAATGTCATTGTTGAGTGGGGTTAGTGAGTGGCATTAGTGAGTGGTTTGGGTGAGTCGTGTCAGTGAGTGGTGTGGGTGAGTTAGGTGTCTGTGGGTTGCGTCGGTGACTTGTCATAGGTGGGTCACATCGGTGACTCGCATCGGTAGGTGGTGTCAGTGAGTTGCATCAGTGAGAGACATCATTGGGTGAGGTGTCAATAGGTCATGTCGGTGACTCGCCATCAGTGACTCGCATCAATGACTCGCTTCAGTGAATCACATCGGTGACTCATGTCGGTGACTCGCGTTGGTGACTCACCCAAAAGATAGTCATTTCCACATTTCCCATGTATTTTCAGTTTTCTCCAGTTTTTCCTGTTTCACCCCTTTTTCATTTTCTTTGATGTTAAATGAGGTTAATGCCTATTTAATTAGTTTTTGGGTTTCGTAAAATGGTACCTATATCCTAAAATCAAAAATAATCATTTGACTTCTAAACCACGTGGGCTTGATCATGATCATGTTTTAATGGCCTTTGAAACTGTTTCCCCCATAGATTTAGGATCTATCCTATATAAAGTTGAGACCCTTTCCTCTCTTGTTTGGTTCCTTTATCTATTAATATCGAGGAACCCAGAACCCTTCTTCCCCAAGTGATGGTGTGTTTGTGGTGAGCCCCCTTTTATCATGTCCTCCAAAATTTTCCACCTACTACTTTCACACCCCCTGTTATAGAAAAAGGAGGAGTTTCTGATCGACTGTTGTTTCAAGTAGGGATTCCTTCATCTCTCTTTTAATTGGGAATCATGAGCGGTGGGTTTTCTAATCTCTTCTTGTAAATATAGTTGGAACCTTGTTTTAATGAAGATAACAAGAATTGATAAATGTGGGTATGGGAATATGATAATGATGATCATATTGTTTTAATTTTTATCCCGGATCCATGTTTTATTTTTTTCTGGCTAAATTCAATATGAAAATCATAGCCGTTAGTGGTATTTACTTGTGCTTGAGTGACGATTTATGCTTGTTGTTGAACCCATGTTGAACTATTATAGTTTTGAAATTTATTAACCATGTATATTAAATTAAATAAATGTACCCCCTGGGATTGAACTTATTTCTTGATCACCCCTGAATAATGAAACTGGAACTAAAGAATGGGTGCTGGTAAATATGAATACAGAATGAGTATATGGTGTGGATATGTGATGTGGTAGTTTTTTTTCAGCCCTATGTCTTATTCTAATCATGTGGGGTTGTGGGTAGGGGTGTGGCTGTGTGTATAGGGTTGTAAAAGTGGTGTAATGGAATCTTAGGTTGAGATATTGGTTGATTTTGGAATAGATTAACTTGTTATGTAGTGGGACTGAATTTGGGCTGCGTTCTGGTTATTGAGGAGTGGTTTGTTTGTAAAATAGGTTTGTCAGGTTGGTAGTGATGAGCTGTGTTGCACGGTTTTGATGTAAGATTGGGGGTTTTCTTATTGATATAAAGGACATGGTGAAATTACTATGATGAATGGTAATGGAAGTGGTTGTCTTCGGTGCTAAGTGGGGAGGATGTGTGAAGTGGGGTGTTTTATGATAGTCTTCTTCCACTGTATGTTTTGGTTTTGAGGATTTTGGTGTGTTGCGGTTATTATTTTACAGGGTAGAGATAGAATAACTAGTAAATTCATAATAACATCAAAATTATTAGGAGTTAAGCGGATTTCATTTTTCATCTTCAGAAGTGATCGAAGTTTTTATTGATATGTGAATTTGAAGGTAGCCACAATAGTAGATCTATGGGATGGTTGTTTTTTGGAACCCCATGGGTTGGTTTGAGTTTCTACTACACACACACACACACATGTATTTCCTTATGGATTCTATAATCACCCCACTATAACTAAGAGCTATGTGCCAAACACCCCCACTATTATGGCGGAGGGTCTCTTTCCCAAACATTTCGATGGGAGGATGGACGGATTTCCACCCGCACATCCCTACTCCCTCTTCCTGGTGGTGATAGACCAAGACTCTTCGGGTAGGTTGTGGTTTTTGAGACCTAGCAGTTTGTGGGTGAGTTGATCTTCCCAGGTGTCTTCAAGATGACATGTGTGGTGGTTGTCAAGTGTATTTGCGATGTGGTGTGGTTTGTGGCCCCAATGTATGTAGGTGGGATGAGATGTGTTTGTGAGGCATATGTGTCTATGTGCAGGATGTGGTGTGGTATGTTAGGAAGAGGTGGGAGTGCGAGGAAGTCCTACTTTAGGGAGTGAGAGAAGCTAATAAATTGGAAAGTGGTGTAGGGTACCCTATCATTGATGTTCTCTATATTAATTTACATGACCTGTGTTATTTGGTGAGCTTTTATTTGTCATGGACGGGGTGTCTTATTTGGTGGTTTTGGTCACCAATATTTTCTCACAGGGGCATCTGTATCCTTCTCCACATGTGCATGAGAGACATTGGTTTTCCCACTCAGTATACTTATATTTTCTCCCTACGTTTTAAAAAAGCTTTCATGTTTCTATGGGGATTATGTGGACCGTGTTGGATCGTACTAGCTCAGATCATTACATTTGTTGTGTTTCTTCTTAGCTTTACTTTTGGTACTTGTTTGGGAGACATTTTTATTTTTATAATTATTCATTTTGAACATCCATGTGGTATGGTTGGATTTATTTTATTTATGTATATCTTTATTTAGAGTTTTTAGAGGTTGGAAGATCTTATCTCTTGATATTGGTTACTATAAAAGGGTAATGCCTCCCATTTTGGGATATTATTATTCCCTTGATGTTGATCTACACCATGGGGCCTACTTGAGGCAGAGCTTGGTGTTCATTATCTCTCTTCATTTGTTTCCAGCACAGGAGGGGCATCATTGGAGGGAAGGGTTTCGTGACAATATCAAAAACTAGATAAGGTATATAAAGATCAATGATACATGGAGGAATAAATTTAATTTTTTTGATAAAACATAAACATGTGGAGATTCACTATTAAATAAAAATATATTCATAATTAATGATAACATGTGATGAAAGAGTATTATAAATCATTGAATAATGATATATAACACCAAAATAATAATCATTAAAGATTAGTATTTATCATGGAAATTGTTTTATAAAACTAATACAATAATCATGATAAAAGGAGTGTAACATTTGAATGTTTCATGAAATTGAAATTTTGGATGACATTGGAATGTAAAACAAACATAAGCCAACAACTTCATAAAAATTTTCATGGTTAAACTCCAATATATTCATATGATAATTTACTAGACTAAATTTTTACACCTACTATAGTTTATTTTCGCTTACCACTTCAGTCACCTAACTTAATGGACTTTGTATAACTACTTGTGTCCCATACCAAAATGGAATTGGGATATAAACCCATATTATATCCAAATATTGGAAATTATAAATCATTAACTATTTTATTTGAAGGATATATCTGACCCAACTATATTGTAATGATCAAACATACATATTTTTCCCATATGGAATCAATCATACATAACATCATGAAATAATCCCCATGATAAGAGAAATAGAGACATGCCATTTTCATAGGGTATCGCAAAAGATTAAATCTAGAGTTGGACCACATGATAACTACAAGTAAATCACTCAATAGATACCTTGGAAATCATAAGTTGGAGGGAGTTATATTAAAAATTATTTTATAGATGGTGAATTATTTTTAAATATATATTAAAATGTAATTTAAATTTTGAAGTATTTTTATTGAAATTTTTTGTTCTTAATTATAGTGTTATAAGATCTATTCAAAATCATTTATAATGGTTGGAAAAAAATTAATACATTATTTTAAAATTTAACATAAAAATAATTGAAATTTGGAAAATAAATAAAAGTTAAAGTAGAATAAATTTTGATTGGAAAATAAAAAATATATTGAAATTTAAATAAATACATTATAATGAATTTTAAGCATTTTAAAGAAACCAATTTCAACAAAAGATGTATAATATTTGATTTTGAATAAAAATAAATAAAAATTATAAGGCTAGATAAAAATATTCATATTGATATTTTAAAACAATAAAATAGAACTTTTTTTATGTAGGAACATGGACAAGAAATATAGTACCCGTAATAGAAAGATAAATGTTTCCTTTTATTATGAAACATATTTATAGAGAAAATAATTTGAATGGGGGAATTTTAAAAACTAAATAAAATTTTCCACAAATAAAATTTTAAATATCCCATTATATTGTTATGTGGTAGAATATAGTAAGCCTAAGAGAGTCTAGTCATGGAAAATGGGGATGACTTGATAAAAATATGACTAAGTCATGAAAACCCTTTCCTCAGTTTCCCGATTGGTTTGACACAGACTAAATTTTTGTATGTCAATTTAGATTTATTATTAATCTATTTCAGAACAATATTCAAACTAATATTATTTATTTCCATGTATTTATATTTTTTTACTACGCATTTATTAATCTTTTTTTATAATATCTATAACCTAGTTTTAGTTTTTTCTATTTTTTCAACAATTTCTTTGGTATGGGGGATTCAATACTTGAACCTATAAAATATTTTCATCACCTAAAAATATTCATGGGTATGATATTGATTATTTTTATTTATATATAATTTATTAAGGTCATTTCATTGGAACTATTTTGACGGTTCATAATGAAGGGTTAAAAAAGCCTCTTCTGTTGATTTTGACTTGATGAGAAGAATTGGATTTTATTATTGAATATAATTATATATAATAAAGAAATAATTTTGAAAATATATTAATTAAATTATTCTTATTATTATACATTACTATAATTCATATTTTATAAATAGTTAATAATGTAAATGTGATCGCTTTATTCATTTTATTGGTGAAATCGCCATAAATAAGATTGTGTTATAATGATTGAATGAGAAAGAAAATGTTATCAAGTAATTTAAATATAAAATTTATAGAAGATTAATTTATTTAATATTTTAATAAATGTGATAAATTGTATTCAATAATAATTTTATTTAAAAGATCATGGAAAAATACAATCGAGAGAATGAATCTTATTTTGGGGACATAATTATTTTCTTAAATAGACATTTGAAACAAAGGGTTTGGGTTTCCTTATTCCTAGAAGTTCCAAAACGTGGTAGATTCCTTTAAAAATGTTAATTTTCATGTGATTTTACTTAAAACCAAATGATCGATGTGTTTTGCAGTTGGTGGAGGTGAGCCTGTTTTATGTGTTAAAATTTAGGGACATTTCTTTAGAATCATGAGTTATTTGATGTGTAAAGATAGAATTACAAGGAAATTATGTGAGTAAGTTATGTAAATATAGGTATGAATTATATTATCGACTCATAAGAAAATAAAGGTCTTCATTAATGATTCTAAATTAATTTATCCATTAAATATGTTACCTATGTCATTTTACCACTTTTACTACTTTTTTATGTTGTTGAATTAAGTTATAAAGTAATTATTTATTTAATTAAATTATAATATTACCACTCTCACATAATTTCATTATGTATATTTAAAATTTGGAATCAATTTAATCTAACTTGTTGTCTACTTATGTAAAATTTACCTGTTATATGAAAACCTGAGAAACATATGAATTTTTTTAAAGAAAAATAACCTTTTATACATTAAGTGTGGTTAGTAACATTTCATAAACAATAAAATTAATTTATTGAGTGTAAATACATTTTTTTATTATGATAAACATTGCATTTTATTATCATCTTCCTTTAACTATAATAAAATATTATAATGTATATATATATATATATATAAATTTCAGAATAGTACTTATTTAACTATTAAATGATTTTATCTTTATATCGTAATAATAAATAATAATTATATCAATGTTATAAAAAAATTTCATTTAAATAAATATTTTTTAGTGATAAATTTTATTAATATGGAATGCATAAAAATACTATTAAAAAATATCTCTTATTAACATAAAATTGGTTTTATTAATATTTATTGAATTAATCCATTCATTCAATGTTATCTATCTATTTATATTAAAATAATCATTTCAATAAATAAGTTTATAATATCATAATAAATAATTACTTATTGATATAATCATGATATATACATAAAAACACATTAGGATCTTCACATGTGACCAAATGGTAAGTTAAGATATATTGGCAGTCTCGGGTGGTGATTATGCTAGTATAGATCACATCGTGTTTTCCACAAGCATGAATATCTCCCAAGGATGATTTAACTCAAAATCAAATTTTTGAAGCTCATCATGGACTTGTTCTTGAAAAGACCACAGTGACCCTACAATAATTCCAATCTTTCACAAATGAGACTTATAAGGAAGACATCTATTAGATGATGTAATTCCTTCTCCTTTTCCATATGAATTTCATAATGTGGTTACTTTTATTTATACGTAAAAATTCAACTATAATATTATAATTTTTTAATTTTAAATATTTTTCAAGTCCTATTTTTACTAATAAATTTATTTATTTCATTAATCTATCTTTTTCTTAATTAATATATATTGCCAATGTCCATACAATCCAAATGGCCATATATACCCCATAAATATATAACCAATGACCATATTTATAATGGTCATATTATGTTTTTATTTAAAAAAGAAATCACTTCATTATATACATTTATCGAATTCATTAATTTCATTTATAAATATTTTTATCAAATTTATATGGAATTGTATTATTTTTATATTTTTTAGTAGAGGTATAATGAACAGAGAAGATTAGAAAGAGGGAACATTTGATCCTGTTGTATTTCTCTTTAGCTATGGTTCTATTTTTTTAATTATATTGAAAATTTATTTCATTTATTTATATTACAATGTATTTTCATTGATATTGTAATTTCCTTCTATAATTATACTAGGAATTGATCCTTTTTTTTGTCTTGTCTAATAAAATCAATTGAACACACAAGTTTTGTTTTAAGGGAATTTTACACGAAATATTTGTATTGTTACATCCACCCTCAATATATTGAAAAAATATTCTTGAAAAATACACCTATTAATCCTTCCAATTATCCATCACTCCCATTTAATATTGATTAAAACTACACATCCCATATGTTTTTGGATAGTCCCATGATCATATTTATCTCTATCTTTACTATCTACTCTAGCGGTGTCCTAATCTGATGAAATTTATCCATGATAAATTTGGTTCACTACTTATATTTCCTAAGTCCACCCACTCCTAATACATTGGAGGATACTGAGATTATATATCCCTACTAAAATTTTTATAGACAGCTCGAATCACTAAGCTCCTCAATCAATTCTATGAATCAATCATCCTAGACTTTCCCTCAGATAATCCTCAAACCATTGACCAAACTCCTCTAGCATATCTGGATTACCATCCTACCTTGGAACCTATAAATATGTATCATAAAAATCATTACCATTATTGGAATCATCTATCTCATGCCTCATTGGAACCACATACTATCCATCCTAATGCTCTAACAGTGCGCTTTGAGATGGAATATCTCAAAATGCATGTAGTATGATAAACAAAATAGAGCACATCCTAGATATCAAAACTTCCATATAATAACCAAAACACATTTGATATAATATTTTATCTATCATTATATAATCTAATCTAATATAAAATTGTTCTATAACTAGATTTTGGTTTCATTGAATATTGTTTGTATTCTCTTTATAATTGTGGTTGTTTATCTAAAATCAACAGTCTATGGGGGAGATAGTCGATAGAAAATATTCTTTGTAATTAAAAATTATTAAAAGTGTTTGGAATTATAAATAAAAGGCGAAAAAACCATATAAAATCATGAAAAACAATTTTAATAAAATATTAATACTCACATTATCCAATAATTAAAAAAATGACTTCTCATAGGATGATCATAGAGAAACATTCGAAAAATAGAAAGAATACAACCCAACTTAGACCTATGTAACTATCTGAACTATCTCTAAATTTCACCAAACTACTTATCTGGAATCCACAATGCTAATATCTTCTAATTTCTAGACACTAAACAAATTTGATTTCATATTTCATGAATCATAGCACTACACTTGTTTCTATGGATCCATATATGACGTGAGTGTAAATCATCGTAATACACAACCAGAAGTGTATCTTGATAATAATAACAAGTATATTATTGTATGAAAATATGAAATGTATTTCAAAAAACATATTTCATGATCTTATTCACACCATTCTTGAATATCCACATGTTATCTCAATTACCTGTTTACTTTAATGAAAATGTTAAATTATTTACCCAGGCTCTATCACACAATAAAAACTCATTCCCTTCCAGCAATTCCATACAACACTGTGATAAATAAAAACAAATTTCATGCTCAAAATTCCCAAAATAGTCATAAAGCCTGTAACGTCCCGGCTTGGCTCACCATTGAACCGGTGGCCGGACTGGTGGGTCACATGGCCTTAAGAGCGTCTACCCGTATGCCAGAGGCTTTCAACTAGCAGCGAGGGTCACGGGAGGTGATAGTGGGAAGAATATACCCTCGTATCAGAGTAACACAATGGTATTATCAGAGTAAATAATATTCAATAGAAGAAACAATAAACAATTGAATGGCAGAAGCAAAAGACATGTAATAACCATTTTATCAAAGGTGGAAAACGCCAGTTTACAATGCATGCATGTACAGATGATGTAACATTTATGATAGCAGGAAACATTACATCTTTCTTTACAACCAATACAAAAAGAAAGACAGAACATCCCGGCGGCGATCCCCTGAGCATCCCAAGATCCCGTTTGGTCATTTTCTCATAACTCCTCAGTTACAAATAGCACAACACACAACCTAGGTCCTGCAAGCAAGAATGTCTACTCGAGTACCCCGTTGCCATGGCGGCCTGAGTAGGGTGTGAGATATAAATATCAGCAGGTCGTCACCACCGGTGTCTAACCAAATACAGACAGTGTATGATAATTAAACAGTGAGAAGGTATGGAGAAATATGTAAATAGAAATACATAAGTAAATAACACACATCTAGGTTCCTAGGGGACACCCGACGGTTATACCTGCTTCGGCTCGTTTCTGTTAAAGTAACCTGATCATGTCACCATGTATATATATAAGAACATTTAGATCATAGGTGGTGTGGGGTAAGAATGCCTCCCACCCATTAGTCGTGATTAGCGTTCATGACGTAAGAATGCCTCTGGTCCCTATAGGTCAACTGGAAAGGGGTAAGAATGCCTCCCTTCCACACACGTATCGAGATTAGTGGGCACCAGGTAAGATTGCCTCTTGTCCCTAAATAAACATTCAAGGGGTAAGAATGCCTCCCTACCATACACATTCATAATACGAGCATGGGGTATAACTGCCTCCCATCCAAACATGTAACACATCACTAGAAGTCAACTGTCAAGGGGTAAGAATGCCTCCCTTTCAGAAATGTAATCATCAACTGAAGTCAACAGGCCAGGGGTAAGAATGTCTCCCTTCCAGACATGTACTTTCACCTTGGCATGGGGTATAACTGCCTCCCATCCAGACACATAATCATTTAGAGTAGATGGCATGGGGTATGAATGCCTCCCATCCATAACCATACGCATTTATTATCAACATTATAATACAATGCATAAGGTAGTACCTCTTATGCATTTCATGTAAACATTACACATTCACAATCAATCATATATATCATTTATATATAAGTTACCATACACACGTTCATCAAAAGTATACTTAAGGCAACTCCTCTTAAGTTTTTATATCAAGTCATTAACATATTCAGTTTACTAACATAAGTCGTACTTGTTATGTTATCCCTATGAGTTGTCATAACAACATAATCCATTCATTTCTAGTTTAAACATTTCATCTTAAATGATATGAGTAGCCTTCTTTAACCCTTTGATACCTCCTATGGGAAATATCTCATATAGTTTATGTTCAACCTACTAAAGTTACCATCTTAATCAATTTTCCTAACATGGAGAATTGACCCAAACTCAAGTATCAAATCCATTTCATTCTACTAGTCTCAACAGGGCAAGTTCTTATAAAAAGCATCAAGAGGCACCCCAACAATCCAGCAGGCAAGCATAACAATTCTATAACTACTTTTTATATTGAAGACAGTGCACCTCTGATTGAGGGGTTTTATTATTATATAGTTAGTTTAGTGACCAGGCAACCTCTTTTATCTCATTCCTGGAATTCACACGATTTTCACAGAAGCATTCAATCGGAACGAAACTTGAATAATTAAAATGCTAAGGAAGTGAAGAAATAACTCTTTACTACATTACTTTAAATTAAACGGAAAGGAGAGGGACCCTACCTCAAGGTGGATCCATCCGTCCACTCCAACTCTTGAGGCTTTCTAACTAAGGGTCACAGGCAAATCGCCTAGTCATTGGTAACTCAAAACCACGCCAAAAACATCAAACGCACTATCAAAAAACCACTACGAACCTTAAGACACAATGATAAACCAATTTAGGTGCTGAGAAAACAACCAAAGGAAGTAAAACTTTACCTCAAGAGATACCGGAAGACCGAAAACATATGAACCGCCTCGCCTATGACGGTGGTTCTCAAAACACGCACCAACGAGGCCCCAAGAGACTTCTGCACTGACCTAGAATGATAAGAAACTATAAATCTGATCAACCCCAAGGCCCTATGGTTCGTCCAAACCATACGGGTCGACAGAGTGGCCAATATATAACCAGAAAACAAGAGAATAGAAGGGAGAGGGATTACCTTGATGATTCGGAGAGAAATCGGGAGGAAAACAGGGAAGAATAGGTGTCAAAGAGGAGGCCATAGGAGGGGTGTCGCGAGGCTCATAGGGGAGAGCCCCTTGGCATTTTGTGGGTTGAGTGAGGGTGAGGGGAGATTAGATTAGGTTTTTATTTATTTCATTTTCTTTTATTTTAATTCTTATCAAAAGCTTAAACTCACCCACACGCACGGTTTGACCCGCATGGTTTTCCAAACCATGCGCAAACCATGCGGAGTCCTCTGCTTCCAAGACATCCGTTACACGGGCTAGGCACACGGTTTGGAAAACCGTGCGCATCCTAGTGCAAGACCTGCCTCCTTTAAAAAGACCACATGGTTTAGGCCGCTTGGTTAGCCAAACCATGCACCAACAGTGCGCCCTCTGCAGCTCCTCAAGAACATGGGTTCAGCACTTTCGAAACCCCTCGGGCCACTCGAGAAACTTAACGAGCCTATGCTCACTATCAAAAACATTAAAAGGAAGTGTTCCAACCTTCGGAACCTTGTTCCAAATCCTGGTCTTCTAAACGACCAGTTCAGTAATCGAAAAGTTCAAATTCCTTTGGGTTTTTGTCCGGTTCAAAAGGAGGGTCATTACAACCTTTCCACCTTAGAACTTCTCATCCTCGAGAAGCCTTCGAGAACAACGCACACCTCACCCAACCTACAAGGGTCGAGAAGCTTCGTTTAAAAGACAATGTTGCATTCACAAACGTCCAACACACCCTTAAGCATCCATTGAACCCTACGACGCTTAATCCACAAAAACACGAGCCAACGCTCGTTTCCCAAATGAAACACCAAGACAGATCTTCCTGAGCCCATCTACCCAGAGACACGAACCCGTCATCATCTTTCCAAGCATCTAGCCACAAGTACTTCCCACCATAGATTTTTAACGTTAAGCAATAAACTCCAAACTACGGTTTGGACCACCATTGGAATTAACTTTCAAAGCATGCCCCATGCATTCCCACAACTCTCCTAGCGTGATTTGAAACAGATAAAATGGTCAATTCCCCATCGACCACAAGGCCCAAGCCGAGCCTTTTGATCATAATAGGAACCAGCCGACAAAAACCGCACTCGCCTCTGACAGATGACATCCATGAGAATGGTATGTCACCGACCACATACATTAAACAAGAACCCCGAGTCAAGCCATCTCCGGCTGACTATTTACAAGAACTCTCGGCCTAAATGACCGAAGTATTTCGAAGAGAACCTCAAATCCCTTCTCCAAGGCACATTACGTTTAGCATAAACACGTTCACCAAAGCCTACAATCGACTTCCGATGAGTTTCCAAGAACAAACCAAACAAGAAACCATGCATCCCACATGCAACGCCAAAAAATAACTACCCGAAAAAGCCGAGCAGCTTTTAAGCATTAGCGTGGATAATACCGATGCTCTCTTAGTGCATCTAGAATGAGGACAATATAGTGTACATGCTCGTCACTAAGCAGAATAAAACAATAGGATTGAAATAGATTCAAATTAATCATAACAGACTACTGGAAGGAAGAACAGTCGAACCTCAACTAGTCGACTTCAAGGAAAGATCTCAGATTCACCTGCTGACACATCCACATGTTTTATACTCGCATGACTCAGAGGAATTCAAACACAATCAACACATTTCCAAAGGCATTCCAGGTACTATATCTTCTACTTGGAAGGCCACATTTACCAGATTCAACACGAAGAGCTCCCAACCTAAGGAGTGGCCTAGTCACCGAAGGAAAAGGTGATCTCCTAGCCGAGCGTAATCATGATAGTACACAAACACCGCAAACGATCACATGACACTCCTCCGCCACAATCAAATCACTGACCAAATGAAGAAGATTAAAAAGAAGGAAACCATCATGTCAAAACATGCGAGTCATATGAAAGCCTTCCCGAACATTGGGACGAAACAATTTTTTCACACCGGGCCACTCTACTAAATAGATGACCCAAAACCGCAACGAAAGTCAAAATCCAACGACCACCCATCTGAAAAAGGGTGTCCTTAGAGAAACAAGAGTCCAAAAATGGACAACGGCACCCGAACGGCACATCACATCAAAAAAATCACAGTACAAGCAAGGAATAAAAAACCTAAGGGTGCTACTAACCATAGGCTAGCCCCTTACAAAGATCAAACTTCAACCCTAATGACAGGTCACACCAAAAAAAGTCACTCGGATTAAAACTGTAACACCCCAAGCTTCCATGGTATGCTCCTCTTTGAATAATAGAGCAGTGTGTGTTGTACGCAACCTCGAGTTGTAACACACTACAACCAATAAAAGTAGCAGTTATGAATAGTAATAATAACTTTTTGAAATTATATATATTTTACATTTCAAAATGGACTTCATTTTTGGATTTGTAATATCGAAATTAGCTTATGTTGAATTTTTGGTATTTTTTTGAGAACTTCCATTTTTTTATGAATAGTGAAAAATACTTAAAAACAAATTTTTTTAATCAAAATAATTTATAGTGATAACTTATACTATTGAGTGGTTATAAAGTATAATTAGAATATATTTTTAATATTTTATCCAATGGTGGTCATTAGAATTAATTTCACTTTGAAATTGGACATAAACAATTGTCAATCATTTGATATATATTGTTTCTTAAAAACACGCTATTTGTTGTGACAATGGGAATTAATTATAAAATTAATTAATGCAACTTATATGTGTGTAATTTTGTAAAATAGAAATAATTTTTGGATTCGGAATATCAATTATAGCTTAGGGTGAAATTTTGGCATTGTTCTGAAAAACTTCAATTTTTGATGAATAGTGAAACCACTAAGTGGTAGTTAAATAACTGATTTTTCGTTTAAATGAAACATTACCACTTTTGTGATTTGATTTTAAAAAATCTTACATACATGGTTGTCATTAGTATGTAAAATGTGGTTCAATAGGATTAAAATAATTTTTTGGTGAATAGTAACTTTTACGTTTAATTAATCGCAATTAAAGGTAATTAGTGAAATTTAAGGTAAAAATAGTATTATAAATATATGGAATAACCTTTACACTTGTCCAAACACTATTTAATGTGTCATGGATGACCAAGAAAATACATGGGTCAACTTGGGGACCCCATGGATCGGCCAACCTCTGCCCAAATAATCTCCCAACTTCCATCCCTTACTCCTAGAAGCCTCACTTTGGGCATAATTCTTTCCAAGGAAGCCTTTGGCTCAAATCAAACAGAGTTACTCGATTTTAAGGTAATGTCTTCTCTAATTTTGTTTTGTTTTATTTTGCTTCTCCAACCCCCAAAACTCATTTTATTCATTTCTTTTGTAATAACAACAGTATCCTCAATATAATAGGATTTTTTTATAAGAATTATTCGAGCTACACTTACACACACTTACATCTAATGGTTAAAGAACATACTATTTCTGTGGATGGCGAATTTCTGCCTCACGAAACGATGATTGTTCAATATTCTTTTAACACCTCTAATGGTGTCCATTTTGATGACACTATTTTCATATATGATATATATTTTATGTTTATGTTTTCGTTATTCTTCTTTATTTCTCATTTGTGTCATACCTTGTGATTTCCATTATGGGTAAACGCGATAATTTCATTTTAGGAAGGGCGGACTACCGCCCCCTCAAAGTGATTTGAATCATTAATACCATATGTGGGATGTATAAAGGATGGAGTAAATGGTATTATACACTATATTATACTTGAATTATATTATACCTTTATATAATAATGATTTCATTGCATTAAATACGAAATATAAATGAAAGTAGCATTCATGCGTACGTACGGCTTACCGTCTCCATGAACGGTGCATTTCATTTATTACCTTTAAATGTTATGTAATATTATAAATGAATGTATATACTGGATATATATGATGTATATGATATATAAATCATGAATATAATTATGTATATAATGGATATATTACCACATGAACAAAGTGTTATTATAAGAAGTTTATTTTTGACTCAAGTACCTAAGATCGTCAAAACAACCGTTATTAACATAAATAATTAAATAATGTTCATTACATGGTAATAAGTGATATAAAATGAATAATAAAAATGAAAAGGGTTATTAAGAAATTATAAATTAACTCTAGTTTATTATTCAGGAGATCAAAGAATGGTCAACTGAATTCGGACACGAGGTAAGGGAATTTCTTAACCCAATTTCCAATCTTTGGGTTAATATCCTACTTTCAAATTATGTCATGATATTATTATGTCCTATCTTGTATTTTTACTTTCTTTATGTGTAATTATAGTGAATACACATAATAGATCTATTTTATTTGAAAAAATGATCTTTGTGAGGGACTTTGTCTCAATCTTCTTTCATTGAGGCATATTTGGTTTTATACACAACTTTCCTTTATACGGTGTATAAACCCCTTGACTTTTACGTTTATTCAAAAGGAATCTTTTTATATGAAGTGTTTTACTAAACAACACAAAGGAATGTTTTTCTTGTCGTACGTATGCGGCGACAACGACTTCTCTGCCGCCATGGCCATTATCTGGGTTTCGGCTTCCTCTACAAGCCATAACTTTTTTTTAAATGAAAAAAAATTCCATGTTTTAATTTTCTTTTATTTTTGTATTGAAAATGGTTTTGAAAGTGTTTTTATTATATCAATGTGTTGTATTGATATCTTGTGATTGAAATGTGGAAATATTATGTTTCCTTTATGCATATTTTATGTGATATGATTATGTTATGGTTTATGATATGTTTAAACCTGTTCATATGAGGAATGCATTGGACATAATAAGTGACAGGTGGACCCCGCTCTAGCTCCTCTATGCATCTGTAGGTCTCATGAGACAAACTAGTGTCTTGGCACGAGGACTTAACAAAATCTTATTTGTGGTCTTGGCACAAGGCCTTGGCTACGTGGTTATGATAGTCTGGCATTATGCATTCCATCATTATGAAAGTGGTTTTTGATATATCATGTGAATATTCGACCAGTAGAATATCCATGTGAGTAAGTAAATGGCATTATTTCATTTTACTTTTTCCATATTATGCTAAATTTCAGGTTTAAAATGATTTTGTTTTAGTTATACATTGCCTTAAATATTAATGTTTTTTTATGAAAGCTTTCGCTATATTGTTATCCTTACTGAGCATCTGAGCTCACCCCTTTCAATGTTTTAATTTTTCCAGGATGTGATGAAGTATTATAGGAATGACCTGCAGGGATAGTCTGAAGAGGATATGAGTGTGGACTATGGAGACTTTGTTATTGTAGTTTTTCACTTTATGATGTAATGTAACATTTATGAATGTATCTAGTGTTTCCAAGGATACTAAAATAATCGGTCTTTCGAGACTTGATCTTTTGTGATCATGCCAATGTTATGAAGTAATCCAACAACTCTGGGTAGCTTGGTTCAGGGCATTACAGTTGGTATCAGAGGCAGTTTAGTACTAACCTTGGAAGCTCGATTTAGATAAACTCTGATTAGAGCACATAGCCCGAAGATAGACCTTAAGGATTAGTATAGAAGAACTTCCTAGAATTTTGGTATTATAGAGATGTTGTGAGTTTTCCGAGCAATACATCCCCATCTGGATACGAGTAGGTAGAGGCGGCTCTGGTACAGATGTACCTAGGGGTAAAACCCAAAGACACCACTTTGAGCTAGACTCGAACGGGAACTGGTGCACGACAATGGCCCTTGCTGCACTCTTGGTTACGACACTCCCGGGGGATATGCTTAGGATAATTCTCATTTTCATTACAAACCACTATGAAGGGTTATGAGTATATACTTCCTAAAAAACATTTTTATGATTATGGATTATATCCATAAATAGTTCAATTTGTGTTAAGTGTTTTACATGTATGGAATTATGTATTTTCATTCATAAACTAATCTAGTTTATGCCATTGTTTAGAAATGGCGCCTAGTGGAAGGAATGGAAACTGTATCAATGCACACACTCTGTGTAGGGATTGCCCTCCTGCTCAAGATAATTATTGTGGATCTGGAGATACAACTGCTGATGATCAACTTATTACCATACTGGGACAACTAACTCAGGTTATGAATAATAACCTTACTCGTATGGAGCACCATGATCCGCAACATGGATGATCAATGTTAGACCGCTTCATGAGGCAACAACCACCAACATTTAATGGGGGTACAAATCCATTATTAGCTGAGCAATGGATAAACTCCATAGAGAAAATATTCCACGCCTTGGGGAGTAGTGAAAGGGAAAAGGTTATCATGGCAGTTTACCGCCTCACTGGAGATGCTGATCAATGGTGGTCATTGATTAAAAATACAAAGGGAGATGAAGAAGTATCAAGTATGGAATGGAGAGAGTTCAAAGATGTTTTCTTAGAAAAATACTTTCCACATGACCATCGAGCAGATATAGAAAGGCAATTTCTGAGTCTGAGACAAAAAGAGGATGAGAATGTCGCAAAGTATGAGGCTAACTTTACAAGGTTAGCGAGGCATGCCGCAGATTAGATACGTAACCCAAGAAGTAAGATTGATCGTTTCTTTGATGGGTTAATACCATTTCTCGATCGATCATTAGTCTCACAAACCTTCTCGTTGTATGAAGATATTGTCTCATTGCTATCAAGATGGAAAAGGAATTCTCTTAGTCTTATGACAATAAAGTAAAGCAAGAGAAGAAGAGAATGGTGGAACAAGAGACAGATAAAGGGAAAAGGGGAAATAAGGATTTTCCATTATGTGATAATTGTGGGAAGAATCACCTCGGTGCTTTCCTAAAAGAAATGGGAGTTTGTTATAAATGTGGAGAAAAAGGTCACCAGGCTCGTGATTTCAAGGGAAAGAAAGAGGCTATCAGTGTTGAATGCTACAATTGTAGGGAAATGGGGCATTATGCTAATGAATGTCCTAAGCGTCAGGGAAACATACCTCAGAAAAGGCCAAGGGATCAAGGACAATCTTATGCTGTTACTACAGTTGAAGTGGAATAATTAATGTATTGGTGCTTTTGGAAATAAGGATTATATTCTGGTTATAAGAATAATGTGATATATATAAGGATTGTACTGCAGTACTTGTTTTTTCATTAAGGTTTTAATATGATGAAGGTAATCATATTTTAAGGATGTGACAATAAGAGAAACTGTTCATTGTTTGGGGATCTGATGTTACAATTGATTTTGGAATTTAGAGACCTTTTAGAAAAAGTCTGGACAGAGGTATTTTGGATAACTATATAGGTTGGAATGGATTAAGTTCAACCTTGGATAGTATTGCTTAAGGTTAAAACATTTATGAAGATTATTTTTGGAATATTATAATACTATAATTTTAGGAAAAGGACAAACTGCAGGGTGGGGCATAACCCGTTGTGTTGGAAAAAGATACAATAATCGAACCCACAACCATAGTGCGACATGCCTTTATTAACTACCACTAGCCTACAGGAAGTCCCTGGTTATTACAAAATAGTTTTACTAATCTAAATGGTATGTGTTAATATTTGGAACCTTATACAATTAGGATAAATAGAATATTTTTTAGATCTATTACCTTTTAGATTGAAAGATAAGTTTGTGGTAAAAATTTATTAAAGAATGAAAGTCTAAAGAACAATTATGTATATTCCCTTACGTTATTAGTAAATCTCCTAAATAAATTCCTCAACTTTATGAAAGGTAAATTAAAACAAAAACATTTCCGGTTAACTTTTCCAACTGGGGATTCAATGACCGTTTAACCAACCACAAGTTTGTGAATTTCTTATGGTTAACTTCCTCCTAATCCAGTTTTCTACAAATTTCTATCAGACCTTGATGATTTGTTTTTCATCCATATCCATATTTTCATAGAATCCTAGTATGGACTATCTCGAGTGACCTTTGTACTTATCTTTCATTCTTTTAAAGTTATATTTTTATTAACCTTATTTCCGATTTGGGTTTTCCACAAAGGTATTTTCTATTTTCAACCTTTTATTTTCAAAGAAAATTTTCAAATTGCGAGGATGCAATTTATTGAAGGGGGGGAGAATGTAACACCCCAAGCTTCCATGGTACGCTCCTCTTTGAATAATAGAGCAGCGTGTGTTGTACGCAACCTCGAGTTCTAACACACCGCGACCAATAAAAGTATCAGTTATGAATAGTAATAACCACTTTTTGAAATTATATATATATTACATTTCAAAATGGACTTCATTTTTGGATTCTTAAAATCGAAATTAGCCTATGTTGAATTTTTGGTATTTTTCTAAGAACTTCCAATTTTTTATGAATAGTGAAAAATACTTAAAAACAACTTTTTTTAATCAAAATAATTTATAGTGATAACTTATACTATTGAGTGGTTTTAAAGTATAATTCGAATATATTTTTACTATTTTATCCAATAGTGGTCATTAGAATTAATTTCACTTTGAAATTGGACATAAACAATTGTCAATCTTTTGATATATATTGTTTCTTAAAAACACGCTATTTGTTGTGACAGCGGGAATTAATTATAAAATTAATTAATGAAACTTATATGTGTGTAATTTTTTAAAATAGAAATCATTTTTCGATTCGTAATATCAATTATAGCTTAGGGTGAAATTTTGGCATTGTTCTGAAAAACTTCAACTTTTGATGAATAGTGAAACCACTAAGTGGTAGTTAAATAACTGCTTTTTCGTTTAAATGAAACAATACCACTTCTATTATTTGATTTTCAAAAATCTGACATACATGGTTGTCATTAATATTTAAAATTTGGTTCAATGAGATTAAAATAATTTTTTGTTGAATAGTAAATTTTAAGTTTAATTAATCGCGATTAAAGGTAATTACTGAAATTTAAGGTAAAAATAGTATTATAAAAATATTGAATGACCTTTAAACATGTCCAACCACTCTTTTATGTGTCATGGACGACCCATACAATCCATGGGTCAACTTGGGGACCCCATGGAGCCACATTGGTAGGAAAAGGACATAAATAACTTTTTATTTAATGTTAAAATAAAAAGGTCAAAACAAGAGTTGTTTTACTTAAACAATTTTTAAATGGGGTTATACAAGTCATATTTTTTATTATAAATATTAATTAGAAATATAAAAAGATATACTACATAATGATAGTTTTTTTATAATTTTTAGACATTAAATAAATTAAATTATTTATGACACCATGATGATGCAGCGATTACCTCATTAATTAACGATTTTAATAAAATGGAAGGATAATGTAAAATCTAAGCATTACACTTTTCCAAAGCCTATTGGATGATAATATTTAGAACACTTATCACCTTATCCTAGAAATATATAAGTGTGGGACCTTTAGAATCCGAAAAAAGCATTTCATAATAATTTAACATTTCAATCATTCCAAGAGTGCCCCTCCTCTCCTCTTATAAAAGGTCCCCACCTCTACCACCTTATTAACACATTCAAGCCATTTGGATCGGCCAAAATCTGCCCAAATACTCTCCCAACTTCCCTCCCTTACCCCTATAATCCTCACTTTGGGACAATTCTTTCCAAGGAAGCCTTTGGCTCAAATCAAAAAGAGTTACCCGATTTTAAGGTAATGTCTTCTCTAATGTTGTTTTGTTTTATTTTTCTTCTCCAACCCCCAAAACTCTTTTTATTCATTTCTTTTTGTAACAACAATAGTATAATAAATATACTAGGATGTTTTTATAAGAATTATTCTAGATATAATTACACACACTTACATCTAATGGTTAAAGAACATACTGTTTCTGTGGATGGCGAATTTCTGCCTCACGAAACGATGATTGTTCAATATTCTTTTAACACCTCTAATGGTGGCCATTTTGATGAAAATATTTTCATATATGATTTATATATTATGTTTATGTTTTCCTTATGCTTCTTTATTTCTCATTTGTGTCATACTTTATGATTTACATTATGGGTAAACGCGATAATTTCATTTTAGGAATGGCGGACTACCGCCCCCTCAAAGTGATTTGAATCGTTAATACCATATGTGGGATGTATAAAGGATGGAGTAAATGGTATTATACACTATATTATACTGGAATTATATTATAACTTTATATCATTATGATTTCATTCCATTAAATACGAAATAGAAATGAAAGTAGCGTTCATGCGTATGTACGGCTTACCGTCTCCATGAACGGTGCATCTCATTTCTTACCTTTAAATGTTATGTAATATTATAAATGAATGTATATACTAGATATATATGATGTATATGATATATAAATCATGAATATAATTATGTATATAATGTATATATTTCCACATGAACAAAGTGTAATTATAAGAAGTTTATTTTTGACTCAAGTACCTAAGATCGTCAAAACGACCGTTATTAACATAAATAATTACATAATGTTCATAACATAGTAATAAGTGGTATAAAATGAATAATAAATATGAAAAGGGTTCTTAAGGAATTATAAATTATCTCTAGTTTATTATTCAGGAGATCAAAGAACGGTCGAGTGAATTCGGACACGAGGTAAGGGAATTTTTTGACCCAATTTCCAATCTTTGGGTTAATCTCATACTTTCAAATTATGTCATGATATTATTATGTCCTATCTTGTATTTTTAATTTTTCTTTATGTGTAATTATAGTGAATACACATAATAGATCTATTATATTTTAAAAAAATGATCTTTGTGAGGGACTTTGTCTCAATCTCCTTTCATTGAGGCATATTTGGTTTTATACACAACTTTCCTTTATACGGTGTATAAACCCCTGGACTTTTATGTTTATTCAAAAGGAATCTTTTTATACTAAGTTTTTTACTAAATGACACAAAGGAATGTTTTTCTTGTCGTACGTATGCAGTGACAACGACTTCTCCGCCGCCATGGCCATTATTTGGGATTCGGCTTCCTCTACAAGCCATAACTTTTTTTAAAATGAAAAATAAATTCCATGTTTTAATTTTCTTATATTTTGGTATTGAAAATGGTTTTGAAAGTGTTTTTATTATATCAATGTGTTGTATTGATATCTTGTGATTGAAATGTTGAAATGTTATGTTTCTTTTATGCATATTTTATGTGATATGATTATGTTATGGTTTATGATATGTTTAAACTTGTTCATTTGTGGAATGCATTGGACTTAATAAGTGACGGGTGGAGACCGCTATAGCTCCTCGATGCATTGGTAGGTCTCATGAGACAAACTAGTGTCTTGGCACAAGGCCTTGACAAAAACTTATTTGTGGTCTTGGCACGAGGCCTTGGCTACGTGGTTATGATAGTCTGGCATTATGAATTCCATCATTATGAAAGTGGTTATTGATATTTCATGTGAATATTCGACCAGTAGAATATCCATGTGAGTAAGTAAATGGCATTATTTCGTTTTACTTTTGCCATATTATGCAAAAGTTCAAGTTTAAAAGGCTTTTGTTTTAGTTATAAATTGCCTTAAATGTTAATGTTTGTTTATGAAAGATTCCTCTATATTGTTATCCTTACTGAGCATCTGAGCTCACCCCTTTCAATGTTTTAATTTTTCCAGGATGTGATGAAGTATTATAGGAATGAACTGCAGGGATAGTCTGAAGAGGATATGAGTGTGGACTATGAAGACTTTGTTATTGTATTTTTTCAGTTTATGATGTAATGTAACATTTATGAATGTATCTAGTGTTTCCAAGGCTACTAAACTAATCGGTCATTAGAGACTTGATCTTTTGTGATCATGACAATGTTACGAAGTAATGCACTGACTCTGGGTAGCTGGGGTCGGGGTATTACAAAAACGGATCATCAAACCATTTCTAAAGGAAAGAGAACCAATAGAAAGCGCTCACGCTTCCATTCGTGGAAACTCAAAGAGAAATTCGAACCATACCCAAGGGTCTCAACACACCACTAATGGTTCCATTTCAATTCCCTTTTTAGTAAAACACATTAATCTTTAACCATTTAGAAGTTTCAACTGCACAACAAGGTAAAAAAGCATGTTTCCCAAAGACAAGCTTCTGAAAACATTCACATTCATCAGGCACCCCACCTCTATTAGTAAATCTAGCAATGAAAAACCATTTTAACAAAAGGGAGACCAACTAGGGTCACATTATATCCATCTCAGGTTCTTAAAAAAGCAACCCCAAAGCAATTGGTCAATTTTTATCAAACACCCCAAATCGGGTTATCTCATACAACACTTTTCAACTAACCTACTCGGGTCTAGTTGCACATTTAACAGTTATCCAAAACCTTTCAATTTCGAAATCACACAACATTTTTCATTTAATCATTCCTCAATACTGCAAGCCTTTACTTTAAATACAGGTAGCCATTTCCCAATTCATGAAGTGCCCATACACTTCATGGATTTAAAATTGACTCCCCTTTTTATCAAAACCAAATTCCAAACCAGAATTTAACTTGCTCGCATACAACGACCCATGTATATGGGAGTCCATCTACTAACGTATAAAGAGCCCATACACATTATAAATTTTCATTTGGCTCCCCTTTTAAATCAAACTAATTTACATTAGCATTTTAATTTCCACAGATTCACATTTTTTTATCAAAATCCCTACAAACTTATTTATATCATGCTCAGAATGGTTTAAATATACGGGTTACCCCTTCCCAGTTGTAAGGCTCCCATACACCTTACAATTCAAAACCATCTCCCATCATAATCGAAACCAATATATTTTATCCCATGCCAACATTCACATGTTAAAACACAACTAGCAGGTTCTCACAAGCAGTAAACACAGAACATGTTATATCATAGAAGCATGGCATATCAATAAAGGCACAGAATCAGATCAGTAGGAAATTACTAATGAAACTACATGGAATGGCACAATGAATGGAATTTTAATTCCATGTGTGCCTAATAAGATTCATGCAATACACCTTTCATTCCATATCAGGACAAGGGTAAAATTTAAGGAATTACATAAACCATAAGCAGTAGAAAATAGAACAGTAACTCAAGGTGAACCATATCAACTGTAATAGTAAACAACATGAACAACAGTTCCCAGCCCTGGCCACTTGTTCATTTCACATACGTGGGGTGATCAGTCCCAAGCACGGCTATTAGCGAAGCACCGAAACTTTCCTACTCTCATGTCTACCAACCCAAAAAAGTAGGCCAAAAGAAAATAAACATCTCTAATACCACTTTTTAACATCCTGACCCAGCACACCATCGAACCGGTGGCCCGACTGGTGGGTCACATGGCCTCAAACGCGTCTCCCCATACGCCAGAGGCTACCAACTAGTAGTGAGGGTCTCGGGAGGTGATAGTGGGGAGACTATACCCTCATATTAGAGTAACATAATGGTATTATCAGAGTAAATAATATTAAATAGCGGAAACAGAAAACAATTGAAAGGCTGAAGCAAAAGACATGTAATAACCATTATATCAAAGGTGGAAAATGCTAGTTTACAATGCATGCATGTACAGATGATGTTACATTTATGACAGCAAGAAACATTACAGCATGCTATACAACCAATACAAAATTAAATATAGAAAATCTCGACAGTGATACCTAGAGCATCCAAAGCTCCTACTTGGTCCTTTACTTCTAACTCCTCAGGTACAAACAACACATCACACAACCTTGGTCCTGCATGAAAGAAGGTCTACTCGGGTACCCCGGTGCAATGGCGACCCGAGTAGGGTGTGAGATATAAATATCAGTAGGCCAGCACCACCAATGTCTAACCCAATCCAGACAGTGTCTAATAATTAAACAGTGAGCAGGTATAGAGAAATAAGTAAACAGAAATACACAAGTAAATAGCACCCGTATAGGTTCCTAGGGGACACCTGATGGTTATACCTGCTTCGGCTCATTACCGGTAAAGTAAACTGATCATGTCACCATTTATATATATAAAAGCATTTAGATCATAGGTGGTGTGGGGTAATAATTCCTCCCACACATTAGTCGGGATTAGTGGGAATGGGTAAGAATGCCTCTCATCCCTATAGGTTAACTGGAAAGGGGTAAGATTGCCTCCCATCCACACATGTATCGAGATTAGCAGGCACGAGGTAACACATCACTAGATGTCAACTAGAAAGTGGTAATAATTCCTCCCTTCCATACATGTAATCATCAACTAAAGTCAACTGGCTAGGGGTAAGAATGCCTCCCTTCCAGACATGTACTGTCACACTGGCATGGGGTATAACTGCCTCCCATCCAACCACATATCTATCACGGTCATCACTCTAGAATGGGGTATAACTACCTCCCATCTAGACACAAAATCATTAA
The DNA here is from genome assembly GCA_963277665.1 of Viscum album. Classification (NCBI taxonomy): domain Eukaryota; kingdom Viridiplantae; phylum Streptophyta; class Magnoliopsida; order Santalales; family Viscaceae; genus Viscum; species Viscum album. The sequence goes on from OY728165.1 coordinate 627,512,580, forward strand.
GTGTATATGGAATGGGGTATGAGTGCCTCCCATCCATAACCATACACATTCATTATCAGCATTATAATACAATGCATAAGGCAGTACCCTTTATGCATTTCAAGTAAACATTCCTCATTCAAAATCAATCATATATATCATTTCTATATATGTCCCCATACACACGTTCATCACAAGTATACTTAAGGCAACTCCTCTTAAGTGTCCATATCAAATAATTAACATATTCAGTTTACTAACATAAGTTGTGCTTGTTATGTTATCCCAAGGGGTGGTCTTACCACCCTAATCCATTCAGTTATAGTTTAACCATTTCATCTTAAAGGATATGTTTATCATTCATTAACCCTTTGATACCTCCTAGGGGAAACATGTCATATAGTCTTAGGTCAACCTACCAAGGTTACCATCTTACTCAATTTTCCTAACACGGAAAATTGTCCCAAATTCATGTTTCAAATCCATTTCATTCTACTTGTCTCAAAAATGAAAGTTCATATAAAAACCATCAAGAGGCACCACAACAATCTAACAGGCAAGCATAAAAAGTCTATCACTACTTTTTATATTGAAAACATTGCACCTATGATTGAGGGGTTTTATTATTAAATCGTTAGTTTAGTGACCAAGAAACCTCGTTTATCTCATTCCTACAATTCACACGATTTTCACAGAAGCATTCAATCGGAACAAAACATGTGTAATTAAAATGCTAAGGAAGTGCAGAAATAACTCTTTACTACTTTACTTTAAATTAAAGGGTAAAGAGAGAGACCCTAATTCAAGGTGGATCCATCCGTCCACTATGGATCTTGAGGCTTTCTAACTAAGAGTCACAGGAAAATCGCCTAGTGTTTGGCGACTTGAAACCATGACAAAACCTCAAACACAATATCATACAAACCATTATGAACATTAATACACAATTATAAACCAATTTAGGTGCTTAGAAAACAACCAAAGGAAGTAAAACCTTTCCTCAAGCGATATCGGAAGACCGAAAACATCAGAACCGCCTCACCTATGACAGTGGTTCTCAAAATGCACACTAACGAGGCCCCAAGAGACTTCTGCACCGACCTCGAAAGACAAGAAACAGAAAATCAGATCAACCCCAAGTCCCTATGGTTCGGCCGAACCATACAGGTCGACGGAGAGGCCAAACTCCTACTAGAAAAGAATAATAGATAAGGGGATAGGGATTAACTTGATGATTCGTAGGGAAATCGGGAGGAAAACCGGTAAGAAAAGGTGTTGATGAGGACGTCGTTGGAGGGGTGTCACGCGGATCACATGGGAGATTTCCTTGGCTTCATGCGGGTCGAGTGAGGGTGAGGGGTAGATTAGATTAGGTTTTTATTTATTTCATTTACTTTTATTTTACTTTTTTATCAAAAATATAAACTCACCCACGAGCACGGTTAGACCCGCATGGTTTTCCGAAATGTACGCAAACCATGCAGAGTCCTGTGCTTCCAAGACCTCCGCTGCATGGGCTAGGCGCATGGTTTGCCAAACCATGCCCAACCCGTGTGCAATCCACTGCCTCCTTTAAAAAGACCACATAGTTTAGGCCGCACTGTTAGCCAAACCGTGCACCAATTGTGCGCCCTCTACACCACCTTAAGAACAAGTGTTCGGCATTTCTGAAACCTCTCGAGCCACTCGAGAAACTTAACGGGCCTTTTCTCACAACCAAAAACATCAAAAGGAAGGGTTCCAACCTTCAAAACCTTGTTCTGAAGCCCGGTCTTCAAAACAACCGGTTCAGTAATCGAAAATTTCAAATTCCTTTGGGTTTAAGTCTGGTTCAAAAAGCGGGTCATTAAAAAGCCTCTATGGAATGTACATATCCCATTTCATGATATCATGTTTCCTTATGAAACATTCAAAATGTAATCCAACTTCCCAAAGAAACTAGTTCATGGGGATAACCCACTTTTATTTGGTGATCTCAATCACCATCAACAAATCATGGTTATCCTTATAGAAATATAGCTCCCCCAGGATGATGATCATCATCATCCAACCAAATATTATTATCTTCATATGGTTCATCTAGACAACCAAGGTTCAACACGACTTCTTATGTGTTTTCCTTTGATCACATGACCATTATAGAGTAAAACCCATTGTAAGACACATTACCTTCAACCTATAGTCATTATTCCATAAAACTTCATCACTCTATTATAGGTGATCATTATCACCAATATTATATATTCATATACCAAACCACCCATATTCACACATCATGATGGTTAAAAATGTAAAATCCAAAATTAAGTGTCAAAATTATTACTTTATATTGAAATCATTTGTCTAATAACCAAACTAAACACCCCATCAACATTTCTTATTTCATAGCCACATTCTACCCCCTAATACCAACATGGAATATCACTTATGTTCCTAAAATAAAGTGTAATTTTAATGTTATAGTATCCCACAAGACCCTACCCATTATTTTGAATCAAAAAAATTATACAAACGCATATAAAATCAAAAAAAACATGGGAAACCAACCTAGCACTAAAAGGAACCTCCTTTGTCACACCCATCATGCTTATTCAAAAAAACCATAAAAAATTATTAAACCATATAATGAATTTTAAAAATAGTTGTTTTATTTGCGACTCACCACAATTCTGTCAATAATAGATATTAATAATATAGATTCCTTTGAATTATTAATAGAAAACTAATACCTTAGACAGATCAAAGATTGGATGAGTAAAGTTATGAATTTATAAAGGGGTGAAAGGGATATGGTAGATATCCTTGTGTAGGTGGAAAAAATTGATAGACACCTTGTCATTTTAAATATACAAATACATAATTAACAAGAAATTTAAAAATTAAGAAGAAGGGAATCATGTGCAAAATCCCCTACCACTGAGTACCCTCCCTAGGTTGATCAGATGGAAAGTTGCCCTCATAGAGTCTTCTCCCCGACTAATAGTGTAACAACCGGAGATTTTAAGAGATATATTATTTTTAATTTCTTCGATGTGTTCTATTATACACTACATCAAGATTAGATTGTACTATACACAACACTGTATTAGCTTGTAGTATACGCAACACTATTCTTGGCTCGTGTTACACACAATTTCAAGTTTGTTTTTCGGAAACTATTCTATGCAACATTAATTATAGATTTTGTTTAATCTATAAATGAAATATGTTTTGATTATGTTATACGCAACACCAAACAGAGCTTTCACTACACGCAGCCCTGACTTTTCTTGCATTACACGCAAGCAAAACATTCCTCGATAGCTTGTGTAGTACACAATACCGAGTTTCACTAAACGATATATTATTATAATATTTTTATGAACTAGCCGTTACGAATAGTAATACCCACTTTTTGAAATTTTAAAAATTTTATCTTTCAAAATGGACTTCATTTTTTGATTCGGAATATTGAAATTAGCCAAGGGTGAATTTTTTGTATCTTTCTGAAAACTTTCAATTTTTTGATGAATAGTTAAAACACTAGGTTACTATTTAGAAACCGACTTTTTATTTAAATAAATATTTATTTTATTTAAATTTATTGTAGGTAAAAATTGATACATAATACCTATATAAGTTCAATGTAATTAATTGGAGTCATTTTATAATAATTTTAGATATATCAAAAAAAATTTAACTTTTCACCGTCTTTTACCCACCTCCTAGGAGAATTTGAAAATTTACATAAAACATAATTTTACCATTTCTGTGAGTGGAATTTCGAAAATCCGAGAGACACGGTTAATATCAAGGATTAAAATGTGGTTCAATATGATAAAAATATTTTTTGGTGAATAGTAACTTTTTATTTTTATTTACCACCGTTAAAAGTAAGTAGGGTAATTAAGGGTAAAAATGATATTATTATTACCCAAAAACATGTCCTGATTCTGTTGGATAAGTATAATTCGACCAAAAACATCCTTAGGAATATAATATTATCATTTAGGTCCACATGGATTAGATTAGGACATCTATTATTATTTAATTCAAATAAGAGTTAAAACAGTTAAAATCAATGCTTAATAACTAAAACTTTTTTAATATAGGGTTATACAAAAGATAAATTCGATAATAAATATTAATTAAAAAGATAAAAATAACTCCTACATAATGGTATTTTATTTATAATTTTTAGACTTTAATTTATTTATTTTATTTATGACACAATGATGATGCAGTAATTACCGTTTTAATAAAATATTAACATAATTGATGTTATAAATACCAAAATAAATTTGATTTGAGACTTCGAATAAATTCCAATAATTTTTTAGGTTAATATGACATGTTAGTATTGATTTAATTAACGTTGTTCGAACTAATCATTTTTTATGACTTTTACAAAAATCAATTACCAAATAGTGTCACAATTGACATAAAACAGTTTTTAAAACAAATATTATATTATTAATTGTTATTCTCTTCCTAAAGATCTAAGGTTCGGCCAAATGACTTAGATAAGGTTATATATATTAATAATGAACCACGTGGGTTTCTTTTGGCTTGTTATAGTAAGTTTATTAACCATATAGTGTAAGAAAACAAGAAGACGCGGTAAAAGTTAAATTATTTAACTTAGAGTTAAATCTAAATGATAACGTTAAAATAGAAACCTAAAATTTTCCAAAACATATTGGTTGAGAGTATTTCGATCCATCCCCACTTTATCTTTGAAATAAGTCACTTGGAAGCCATTATAAACCGAATATGAATTTATTATAAAATGATATTCTAAGTTTTTTCTAAAGTGCCCCTATCCACACTTATAAAAGGGTACCACCTCCCTCTCCTCCTCACACCACATTGAGCCTTCACGCTCGGCCAAACCCTGCCCATTTCTTTTCTCCACTTACCTAGAAACATTCTGGTGGTTTTGGTTTTCTCAAAAGACCAACTCTAGTTTTTTAGGTGGAAGCTTAAAAGAGGTGCGTCGAAGAAGAGGTAATCTCTTCTACCGATTCATTCAAGTTTCATTCTTTTTCAACTTCTTCTTATTTAGTTGTTTCACTATAAAGTAATAACATCAGTATCAATAATATACTTATATGTTATTATAAATATGAAATAACCTTATTTCACCTTCGATCCATCCTACAGAAAATAAAATCACCGCGTGTGCGTACATACGGAATACCGTCTCCACGCCGTGGTGTAATCTGTTTTTCCACCACCACCTCACATGGATTGGTATAATGGTGTAAAGAATAACTATATATGTTTATTATAACATCATACTGATTCTGAGATATTATGTCATCCACTAAAATTCAATTCAATAATTATGGGAATGATATCATCGCTCGTGCGTACGTACAGATTACCTTCTCCACGACGCGATGAGATTCATTTTCCATGTTAACCATTCAAGAATGATTATAAAGTATATATAATGAATAATAATGGAATATATGACATACTAAAGATACTGGATTTATGTATATATATATATATATATATTTCATCTACTTACTTCCATTCAAGTCAACAATGAAAGGGAAACAGTGTTCATTCGTACGTACGGCCTACCGTCTCCATGAACGGTGTGTTTCATTTCATTTATCTATCTATTATATATATATATACTGAATTTATATGATATATAAATCATGTTTTACATTCTAGAAGTAAGTAAATCATGATATAAGTCATAATAATATCAAGAACAACAAGTCCAAACACGTATGATAAATAAAACGATTTTACCCATAACGCTACTTTAACATGGAATTTACAAAAGAACGGGTAATATAAAGTCATAAGTGAACCATATATGATATCATAACAATGAATATGATTCTTTAATAAGACAATGAAATTATTTAAATCATTATACAGGAGGTTCGGATACATACGAAACATATCGGTCCTAAGGTAAGGGATAACTTTTCCAATCTCATTTTTACCCGAGATTGTATATTCTAAGTATTTACTGGGGTTATATTTATCATCCCTGTCCCTGTTTTTCTAAAACTGGTTTCATGTATGTTAAAATTCCTTTTTACCCATTTTTTACTTTTACTACATGGTATGTAAGGAATCATTCTTTTGTTTACGTTACGAGGTACTTTTTTTTACTTTTCCTACAAAAGTACGAGTACAATGTTTTTTTATCTTATATGACATGAATGGATTTTTATGGTTTCATAAATCCTTATTTTCATTAAGTTTCCTATACAATATTTCATGACTATTTTCAACAAAATCGTTTTATTTAAAAATTTCATGGCATTTTCTGAAAAGAAAATTATTTTGAAGAAGAAAGGATATTTTCCTGAAGAATTCATTTCAAGTGTTTTATCAAAACTATTTTCAATCTTAGATAACATTATTTAATATGTGTATGTTTCAAGTATAATGTGTCTATGGTTTACATGGTTTCAATTTTCTTATGATTAAATGATATCAATTTTTTTTATATGGATTATGTTATGATGGGATGATGTTTATGAAACCCATTTTATTCTTTGGGTTATGATGAATGATTTATGTTTATGTTGTGGCACACACAAGAATGATTTCATTATGAGATGGGTGGGACCTATATCTCCCTCCAATTCATTGGGTAACGATTTATATCTCATGATATTAACATGGCTGGAATGGTAAGTTAATCTGGTTCAGTTATAAAGGACTGGAATGAGGAGTGAACTCGATTCAGAAAGAGAATTTGTCCACTAAGATGGTCTTGGCAGCAATGCCTTGGCTACTATGGAAATCATATCATGTGATTAATGGTTTTCCACAATTAAATGTTTTATTCCCATGCTATTTTATCATGATTATTGTTCCATTATGATCTATGCCTTTGGTACTACAATGTTTTATGTCGTTGCTCATTATTTTTATGTTTAAACATTACGATCATATTTTTATGTTCAAATGTATATGGTTTGTTTTATTTTCTCCATGCATACACTTTCTGAGAATTTGCGCTCACCCTTTTTATGTTATCTTTTCTCCCGGGATTAAAAGAATGATTTTAGGTATGGAAAAAAAGGGGAAGATCGTTATGGGATATTTTGAAGATCTTCCAACAAGTTTAGAAGTTTATATTCCATGTTTCCAAAGACACTAAACTATTATGGTCCTTGAGTGTTTGTTTTTGATATAATTATTCCTCAAAATTATTGTAATGTCCATGTATGTCAAGCTTTGGGTCTCTACAATTGGTATCAGAGGCAAAGGAGATACGAATGAATCCAATCCTTGGGAACTCTCACATGTGAGTGTTGGACGAAACATGGCTCTCCGCCCAAGGGCTTCATGAGAAAATGACTGCCACTGGGGATGGTGGTGTGTCCCACCCAGGGGGTGTAGCTTCCCTGATTGGTATCAATTATATTCCACTAGAAGTAATTCCAGACCACTACAGTTGGTATCAGAGAAAAGGTTTAGTCAACCTCTGTAAACTAGGATGCGAAAACTTTAGTGAGATCTCTAGAGATATTTCTACGGTATATCTAGGTATGTCCTTAAGGTTAAGTATAAGTATAGGTTTTAGTCCATGGATTTTGGAAACGGTCATATAATTAAACCTAAGATGTGATATATTGAATTTACTCACCCTTTATTATGTTTTTTTCCCTAGCATGATTTTTGGCTCTCCCACTATTCTTTTTGGGTTTTAGACGATGGCTGGAACCCGAAGGAACCGTGTTGATCAATGTAATGTAAAATGCAATGATTGTCCTTCTGAACAAACCAATGTTATTGGAGATGGAGTGAAAAATCATATTGCTATACTTACACAAGCTATGAATCAATCTGGACTTCCAAATGAGCAGAGAAGGGAACAATATTCTATTGAGTCCTTCATGAGGCAACACCCACCTTCATTCAGTTAGTCTTATGATCCTCTTGTTGATGAAAAATGGATCCGTACCATTGAAAAGATATTTTCCAAACTTCGCTGTTCAGAACATGAAAAATTCATTCTAGCTATTTACCATTTAGATGGTGAAGCCGACCAGTGGTGGACTCTAATTAAAAATACAAGGCCCCAAGGTGAATTTGATTCCATATAATGGGATGAGTTCAATAACTTATTTTTCAATAAGTACTTCCCTCGTATTCTTCGAACAAAGATAGAAAAGAAGTTACTTGAGCTTAAGAAAAAGGATGATGAATCTATTGGTATATACGAGGCGAATTTTACTAGTCTTGAAAGGTATGAATCTGGTATTATCATCCAACCTGAAAGTAAAGATGATCGATTCTTCAGTGGCTTAAAACCAAGTCTTCGAAGGGCATTATCTATAAGAGACATTAGTAGCTATAAAGAAATTGTGCGTTGTTCTATCAAGGTAGAACTGGAAATTGGTGTTACATATCCATCTCATGGTTTTGACAAGAAACGAAAGATGGAGTTCAAGGAGAAATCTCAGAACAATGGTGAAAAAAAGATGAATGTTCCTTTATGTTCAAAGTGTGGAAAAATCATGGTGGAGATTGCCTAAAAGGTACTAGAAAATGTTTTAAGTGTGGAAAATAAGGTCATCGAGCAGTTGATTGTCGAATTAATGTGAAAAATGTTTCTAATGATGTGAATAGAGAAAAAAATACAGAGAAGGCTCCACCAACACATCAATGCTTCAAGTGAATGGAAATGGGTCATTATGCTAATAAATTCCCTAATCCACGGGTTAATGATGATAAACGTGAGCAACCTATTAAGGAAAAGGATTAAGGGAAGTCTTATGTGATCACTATTTGTGATGTTGAGTATGAAAATGATGTTGTGTAATGATTATGTGTATATGTAATGGGATTTCAAAATAGTATCATGGAATCTCATTTATGGAATTTTGGAATTTTGGAATATCTATGTATTGGTTTTCAATAATTATATGATACTGGTAACCATGAAAAAGTGATTGAAATATTTTTGGAAAGAAGATGATATGCGTATAATGAAGGTATAATGAAAAAATAAAATGAGCTCATGACTGATATAAGGACAAAGTTATATCATGGTTTGAGTATATAAAATTTTTGGGATTTTGGTATGTGGAAAGAGTTACCTTTTGATAGCATTAATGTTTTCACTACATTTTAATGCATATTAATATTTTCAAGAGAGTACCTGATTAAGGTATTCACATGTTTGGAATGTGATCAACAAGATATATCGGGGATAAATGATGGTATTCACATGCTCGGCAGATGACATTTCTAGTAATTGTTTTCTATATACTATGATCTTGGACAAAAGTATTTTGGATAAGCCTAAAGATTGGAATGGATTATGTTGGGAAAAAGTTATTATTGTTTAAGGCTAGAAATTTTATCGATATTATTTATGGAATGTCATAATGATGTAATTTTAGAAAAAGGACAACCTGCAGAATGGGCGACAACCCTTCGCGTCAGACAAAGATGCGGGAATCGAACCCACAACTGATGTGAGACAAGCCTTTATCGCCTACCACTGGACTACAGAAAGTCTCTGGTTAGTAGAAACTAGTTTTATTTTATTAAGTGGTATGATAGATGAAGTATAAGTTCATTTTTGGAATCATATACGATTAGCCTCAAAATAGATGGACTTATGTATATTTGATAACTTTTTCTAACCTTTTGTTTAAAACAGATGGAATGACCCATAATTTTATCACATGATCTTATAACACTTCACGAATAACAAATTCAACTTCATTTCTTTAAGAGATGATGTGGAAATTGTTCAAGGCACGAACAACAGTGAGATTGTACCAAAATCATGTAAGTATTTCTTTTAATTAATCAACTTTAGGGAAATGATCATGAAAACAAAAAAAGTTGTCCTAGTGCCCTCATATCTGATGAATCAGATGATACCTTATATCATCACAAATTTATGGCTTTGTGATTGTTGGAATTTTCATATCCATGTTCTGTACAACTCTCCATCAGAATTTGATGGTTAGATTTATCTTCCATATCCATATTTTCACCTATGTTCTTCTTTGTGGAAACCCAGTGATTAGTTAATTTGGGTAACCATTATGTTTCATAATTTAGTTTTTAATGTTCAGTTTTCGTATTCCTTTTTACGATGTGGGTTTCTATGAAATAAACTTTCAAGTAATAAACCATTTATAACCTCGACGAATTACGAGGGCGAAATTCATTTTAAGGGGGGTAGAATGTAACAACCCGAGATTTTATGAGATATATTATTTTTAATTTCTTTGATGTGTTCTATTATACACTACAGCATTATTAGCTTGTACTATACGCAACACTGTATTAGCTTTCTGTATATGGAACACTATTCTTGGCTCGTGTTACACACAATTTCAAGCTTGTTTTACGGAAACTATTCTATGGAACATTAAGTATAGATTTTGTTTAATGTGTAAATGAAATAAGTTTTGATTATGTTATACGCAACACCAAACGGAACTTTCATTACATGCAACCCTGACTTGGCTTGCATTACACGCAATCAAGACCTTCCTCGATTGCGTGTGTAGTACACAATACCGAGTTTCACTAAACGAGATACTATTATAATATTATTATGAATTAGCCGTTATGAATAGTAATACCCACTTGTTAAAATTTTATAAATTTTATCATTCAAAATGGAATTCATTTTCGGATTCGGAATATCGAAATTATCCTAGGCTGAAGTTTTGGTATTTTTCTGAAACATTTCAATTTTCATGAATAGTGAAAACACTAGGTTACTATTTAAAAACCGACTATTTATTTAAATAATTATTTATTTTATTTAAATTTATTTTAGTTAAAAATTGATACATAATATCTATATATGTTCAATGTAATTCATTGGATTCATTTTATAATAATTTTAGATATATAAAAATTTTATTGAACTTTTCACTGTTTTTACCCACCTCCTAGGAAAATTTAAAAATTTACATAAAACGTAATTTTACTGATTCTGTGAGTTGAATTTAGAAAATCCAAGAGAAACGGTTAATATCAAAGTGTGAAATTTGGTTCAATAAGATAAAAATATTTTTTTGGTGAATAGTAACGTTTTACTTTTATTTACCATTGTTAAAAGTAAATAGGGTAATTAAGGGTAAAAATGATATTATTATTACCCTAACACATGTCCTAATTCTATTGGATATATATAATTCGACCAAAAACAACTTTAGAAATATAATATTATCATTTAGGTCAACTTGGATTAGATTAGAACATTTATTATTATTTAATTCAAAGAAGAGTTAAAATAATTAAAATCAATGTTTAATAACTAAATCATTTTTAATATAGGGTTATACATAAGATAAATTCGACAGTAAATAATAAATAAAAAGATATAAATATATCCTACATAATGGTATTTTATTTATAATTTTTAGACTTTAATTAATTTAATTTATTTCTGACAAAATGATGATGCAGTAATTACCTTATTAATGAAATATCAACATAATTGATGTTATAAATACCTAAATAAATTTAATTTGAGACTATTTACAAATTAAAATAATATTTTATGTTAATATGACATGTTAGTATTGATTTAATTAACTTTTTCCGAACAAATCATGCCGTTATGATTTTCACAAAAATCAATTACCAAATAGTAGCAAAATTGACATAAAATAGTTTTTTAAAAAATATTATATTATTAATTGTTATTATATTCATAAAAATCTATGGTTCGGCCAAATGAATTATATAATGTTATATATATTAATAATTAACCACTTGGGGTTTTATTGGTTTGTTATAGTATGTTTATTAACCATATAGTGTAAGAAAACAAGAAGCCACGGTAAAAGTTATATTATTTAACTTAGAGTTAAATCTAAATCATAAGGTTAAAATAGTAACCTAAAATTGTCTAAAACCTATTGGTTGAAATTATTTTCACATATACCCACTTTATCTTCGAAATAAGTCACTTTGGAGCCACTATAAACCGAATATGACTTTATTATAAAATAATATTTTAAGTTTTTCCTAAAGTGCCCCTCTCCACCCTTATAAAAGGGAACCTCCTCCCTCTCCTCCTCACACCACATTGAGCCTTCAATCTCGGCCAAACCCTACCCATTTATTTTCTCCAATTCCTTAGAAACATTCTGGTGGTTTTGGTTTTCTCAAAATACCAACTCTAGTTCCTTAAGTGGAAGCTTAAAAGAGGTGCGTCGAAGAAGAGGTAATCTCTTCTACCGATTCTTTCAAGTTTCTTTCTTCTTCAACTTCTTCTTCATTAGTTGTTTCATTATAAAGTAATAACATAAGTATAAATAATATACTGATATTTTATTATAAATATGAAATAACCCTTTTCACCTTCTATCCATCCTACGGAAAAAAAATCACTGCGCGTGCGTACGTACGGAATACTGTCTCCACGCCGTGGTGTAATCTGTTTTTCCACCACTACATTACTTGGATGGGTATAATGGTGTAAAGAATAACTATATATGTTTATTATAACATCATAATGATTCTGAGATATTATTTCATCCACTCCAATTCAATTCAATAATTATGGAAATGATATCATCGCTCGTGCACACGTACGGATTACCGTCTCCACGACTCGATGAGATTCATTTTCCCTGTTAACCATTCAAGAATGATTATAAAGTATATATAATGAATAATAATGGAATATATGACATAATAAAGCTATTAGATTTATTTATATATATATATATATATATCTGTTATCTACTTACCTCCATTCAAGTCAATAAGGAAAGGAAAACTGCGTTCATTCGTACGTATGGCCTACCGTCTCCATGAACGGTGTGTTTCATTTCATTTATATATCTATTATAAATATAAATATAATGAATATATATGATATATAAATCATGTTTTAAATTCTGGAAGTATGTAAATAATGATATAATTAATAATAATATCAAGAACAACAAGTCCAAACAGGTACGATAAATAAAACGATTTCACCCAAAACGCTACTTTAACATGGAATTTACAAACAAACAGGTAATATAAAGTCATAATTGAACCATATATGATATAATAACAATGAATATGACTATTTAATAAGTCAATGAAATTATTTAAATCATTATATAGGAGTTTCGGATACTTACGAAGCATATCGGGCCTAAGGTAAGGGATAACTTTTCCAATCTCATTTTTACCCGAGATTGTTTATTTGTAAGTATTTACTGGCGTTATATTTCTCATCCATATCCCTATTTTCTAAAACTGTTTTCATGTATGTTAAAATTACTTTTTACCCATTTTTGACTTTTACTACATGGTATGTAAGGAATCTTTCTTTTTTTTACGTTATGAGGTACTTTTTTGACTTTCCGACAAAAGTACGAGGAGAATGTTTTTTTTAACTTATACGACTTGAATGGATTTTTACGGTTTCATAAATCCTTATTTTCATGAAGATTCCTCAAAAATATTTCATGACTATTTTCAACAAAATCCTTTTATTTCAAAATTTCATGGAATTTTGTGAAAATAAAATGAATTTGAAGAAGAAAGGATATTTTCCTCAAGAATTCATTTCATGTGTTTTATCAAAACTATTTTCCACCTAAGATGACATTATTTCATATGTGTATGTTTCAATTATAATGTCTCTATGATTTACATGGTTTAAATTTTCTTATGATCAAATGATATCCATTTGTTTTATATAGATTATGTTATGATGGGATGACGTTTATGAAACTCATTTTATTCTTTGGGTTATGATGAATGATTTATATTTATGTTGTGGAACACGTAAGAATGATTTCATTATGAGATGTTTAAGACATATATCTCCCTCCAATGCATTGGGTAAAGATTTATATCTCATGATATAGACAAGGCTGGAACGGTAAGTTAATCAGTTTCAATGATACAGGACTGGAACGAGGAGTGGACTCGATTCTGAAAGGGACTTTGTCCATTAAGATGGTCTTGGCATTAATGCCTTGGCTACTATGAAAATCATATCATGTGATTAATGGTTTCCCACAATTACATGTTTTATTCCCATTCTATTTTATCAGGATTGATGTTCCATTATGATCGATGCCTTACGTACTTCCATGTTTTATGTCATTCCTCAATATTTTGTTGTTTAAACATTATGATCATGTTTTTAAGTTCAAATGTATATAGTTTGTTTTATTTTCTCCATGCTTACCCTTACTGAGCATTTTAGGTCACCCTTTTTATTTTTTATTTTCCCCTAGGATTGAAAGAATGTTTTTAGTTAAGGAAACAAAAAGGGAAAGATCATTGTGGGAGATGTTGAAGATCTTTCAACATGATTAGATGTTTATATTCCATGTTTCCAAAGTCATTAAACTATTACGGTCATTGAGTGTTTGTTTTTGTTATAATTATTTCTCAAAAGTATTTTAATGTCCTTATACATCAATCTTTAGGTCTCTATAGTTTGTATCAGAGGCAAAGGAGGTAGGAATGACTCTGATCCTTGAGAACTCTCACATGTGAGCGTTGGATGAAGCATGGCTCTCCGCCCAAGGGCTTCATGAGGAAATGAATGCCATTGGGGATGGTGGTGTTTCCCTCCCAGGGGGTGTAGCCGCCCATGGAGTGCCCTGATAGGTATCAATTATAGTGCACTAGAGGTAATTCCAGACTGCTACAAATAGTACTGCATGGTATCTAGTACAAATTCACAAGTTACTCAATTACATATGTATATAAAATAAAAAGCCTATAAAATAGGATAACCTTCAAATTTATACTCTTAGCCTCATACAACCCATTTCACATATCAAACACATAAAATAAACATTTTTTGTTGATGATAAAACAAAAAATATGTAACCCAAATAATAAAATTTTCATAATCAAAACTGTAATGTATATTATCTACACAGAAAAAACCTAGGGAGGAACATGTTCCCATGAAGGCATGAGTCTAAAAATTACAAGAATGAAACCCCAAATAAATAATATGATCAAAAAAATCACCCAGTTAAAAATTTTTGTGATAAAATAAAAGGAAAGAATAGATGAGGTGATTCTACAACATCGCATTCCAATTTCACTATATCAAACTCTCGAAAGGTTGGAGATGACTATATTCAAATAACCTCATCATATTGAGAACCCTACTACTAGAAACCACACCTCAAATTAATAATTATGTCTCTTTTATAACCTTAAATAACACAGGGCCAAATAATTTTACAATATATTTAAAAAATATTCCATAATATCATCATTTATTTTAATGTAATTGATAATTAAAAAGGAACATAATCTTCTTTATCTATGAGATATGATTCCCTCACCCGGATCACCTCTAAGATGATGATGTGTTTATTAATTGATAAAAATTGATACATTTGTTTCCTTGAATTACTCCCTATACTCTAGGAACCCATTTAAACAACTTACACTAATAATATTTATAGGAAATATTTTTATAGTAGAGGACCTAGAACTCATGGTTTGGAAGATTACATTCAAGTGTGTAATAACTCTATAAATGGGGGAACTGAACCCTATCCCCTGGTGGACTTCCCTACTCAATCATTCATATATAAAAAATAATACTTTATCATTAAATTAATGATAATGGGAATTTAAAAAAATGATACATAATATAGAGACCCAACTATCCATCTATAGTGGAGTGCACACATCATCAACAGATGTCTAATTAGGACCTCCCCATTGATTCATTGAAAAAGGGATCACCAATCCCCAATCCAAAAACTCTCCCTTTCTTGTAGCCGCCATGGTCTATGACTCAACATATATATTCCCCAATAAAATCTCTATGTCATTGACAAAACATGTTAAAGGACAGACCACATCATGAAAAACTAAACACCAAATCGCCAGTTATTCCATGTGAACATGAAATGTCTACTTCCCTTATTCACATAATCAAGAATTGATAATTTTTATTATTATTTTTTGAGTACCAATAGGGTTCCCCTCACATCAAAAAATAAATCTTATACATGTGACATTACAAAAATAGAGTTCATGGGCATGATGCATCTTACCCTACATCTATGGGTTGTAATCCGAGCCTTTCATGATTCCACATAGCATTATTTGTTTTAATGGGTAATTCAGTGATGAATATACAAGAATGAGATCTATTGAAAAATATTTTACAAATCTCGGATATTCAAAGAACATTTTAATACTTTTGGTCAATCCTTGATGAATGGAGCTAGTCGGTATCTCTCTATCCCCACTGACATTTATTATTTATATTGAGGGTGATGATTAACATCGTTTGTAAAAACCATCTAAAAATAGGACCCAAATGATATAAAAATATGCAACATAGTTGTCCTTGTTTAAAACCCAAAAAAACTATTTATTTTCACAGGTCATGCCTTAGACTAGAACACCCCCTAAAAGACCACATAAGTAGTTTTGGTTCATGTGGAAGCCTGTGAGCGTGCCTCATGTTTCTACAATGGCACCTGTGATATTCATATAATATGCACACATATCCCTTGAATTCTTGGGATAGTTCAGGTTATAATCAATTTCTTGGTGCAATCTACTCGGACAAAAAATTAGCCCTATAAGATTCTACCACATGTGTCTAGTCTGATGGGGGGATTATCATTGTGCAATGGTGTGTTAAAACTAATAGTTTTCTCTTAGAATATCCTTCACTATGCGGTGGCAGATTATGGTTCTCCTAGGCAGTCTAAATTTCTAGAGGAAAATCTCCTAAAATAATCATCCCAGTCAAGGAAAACATACTCATGCTTCCTTAATACCCTATTCATAGATATCCTTATCACGATGTCAAGATTAAAACTACATTGTTTGTCACTCACTACTAAAACCACAATCAAATACTCAAATTTAGAAAATTATGACACCACATTCTACACATCCTTTCAATTTTTTTCTCAAATAGATGGAATCACCAAGACTTATATGTATAGGTAGCATCTGTGAATGATGACAACAATCACACTTGGTTATAGTATACACCAAAATGTGATATATGGAGTGAGAATGAATATAAGAGAGGGATGTGGGAAATTATACGGTATTTCTCATAACTAGTGTAACCTAGTCACCACCATGTTAACCATCACTGTCTTGAGGACCAATTCCACCATATTTTGACCATCATTGAACAATGAAATTGAGGAGAGATGTGGATGATAATAGTCCAAAAACCTATACATACTTTTTAATACATACTAGAATGAACCATAATGTAATATGGGAAACCAAAGTACAATGTATTCTTATGAAAGAAAATTATTGTTCGCAAAAATATTTTAATATACGATGAATGAAAAAAAATTCAAATATACAATAAGGATCGAGAAACAAATATAAAATTAATTTCTATCCATAATATGATTCATCATGACTATAAGAATCTTCATATTCACATCCTTTAAAAATTATAGAAACATTATTATCCTTGACGGATGAGAAAATGGATTAATCCATCGATTATTGGAAATTGCTAATTATTTAATGAGAAAAATGGGGTTGGACTAAGGACTATATCCCGGTCGCAAAGTATAATTCCCCTAACTAAAAACCCTCATCCTAAGGAATACTATTATAATGTATTTTCCATTTATAGTGCTTATTGGTGGATATAAATTATTTTTTGTATCTTTCATTTACAAAGAATTAATTTAATTAATTTAATAATAATTAAACACATCATAAAAATTTAAGTACATCAAGAAATCTCCTTGATTTCTACAAGTTAAAACACCACACACCAAGATCATTATAACCCTAAAAATTATTTTATTTAAAATGTTTAATATTCCATTTTCCTCAAGTTGATATTGACTTCAAAAATTGGGAAATTAATTAAAACATCCCTTTAATAACAACTTGATATAACTAAAAACTAATTTATTAATTATTTATCTCAAATTATTCTATGGTATTGAAAAATATCAAAAAAGGTAGTGGGATGTTTTTCTCAATTTGAAGTTCAGATCACTTACATGAATGATGTTAATAATTAAACCATTGAAACATATTATTATATCATATCCAAAACAATTTAACCAAACTAAGGAAATATAAAATACTCAAGGATATCCTTGAATTCATAAAATAATGTAATGATACTTAAAATCTAATTATATTCTAGTTCAATATCAAGAAAAAATTAGGGCTCAACATTTCTCATTTTCTACTGTAAGGGAATAAGAAAAATTGGATGTTCTAGATTTTGAGGAGGGACCAAATTTGGTTCATTTTCCACTATAAAATCTAATAATGGATATGATTATTACTCATACTAAAATGAGGATGAATCCATTTATTCATATTTTAAAGGTTACAAATTCTTTGAAATTTGTAATTGTGAATTGTTTTATTAGTCATAGTGACTAGATAGGTGTAGGGAATAAGATGATTTATCATTATTGTAAAACCCCAGGTAAATAAAGAATATGAAATTCTTATATTTATCCTTTTTTTTTGAATCAAATGTTAAGATTAATTTAAAGGTAACTCTATGCTTGACGGCTTACCCAATACGCAACAAAGAGTTCCTTTGAAATCATACGTTGTACTCTAACAATAAAATAAAATTATTTTAAATGTTAGTTAACACATAGTCGTTGTATTGGTGGGAATGAATATAAATAACTAAAATATGATTATATATGTTTGTTAAATGTTTTTACATTTATCCAATAAAGGATAAAGGCTTTAAATACGAAAAGAATTCAATTTTAGGCATATATACTCTATTTTTTACTAAAGGTCCACTTATCAACTTTTGATGGAGAACCATCATTAAATATAGTTTTGGTCACTCTTATTCATTTTATTGTACAATATAAAACTCTTCTTTAGAATCGGGACATCAAAATTTACTTTGCGTAAATTTTTTGGTATTTTTCCGATAAAGATCATTTTTTTAATGAATAGTGAAAAATGTTGTATTTCAATTCAAAACCTCTTTTTAATCTAATTTATTTATATGATTAGATTATCTTTTGAATTGATTTCAAAGTGAAATTAGAATATATTTTTACCATTTAATCCAATAGTGGTCATTGGAATTAATTTCATCTTGAAATTGGACTTAAACAAGTGTCAATCTTTTGATACTAATTGTTTCATAAAAACTCGCTATTTGCTCTGACAGCGGGAATTAATTATTAAATTAATAAATGTAACTTATATGTTTTGAATTTTGTAAAATAGACATCATTTTTTAATTCGGATTGTAAAATATAGCCTAGGGAAAATTTTTGGTCATTTTCTGAAAAACTTCAATTTTTGATGAATAGTGAAACCACTAAGTGGTAGTTAATGAAACTGATTTTTTCGTTTAAATGAAACTTTACCACTTCTGTGATTTGAATTTCAAAAATCTGACATACATGGTTGTCATTAAGAAGTAAAATTTGGTTCAATGGGATTAAAATAATTTTTTGGTGAATAGTAACTTTTAAGTTTGTTAATCGCGATTAGAGGTAATTAGTGTAATTTAAGGTAAAAATAATGTTTTAATAATATGAAATGACCTAGACACATGTCTTAACCTCATTGGATGTGTCATGGCCGACCAAGAAAATCCATGGGTCAACTTGGGGACCCCATGGAGCCACTTTGGTAGGAAAATGACATTAATACCTTTTTATTTAATGTTAAAATTAAAATGTCACAAACATGTGTTGTTTTACTAAAACAATTCTTATATGCAGTTATACAAGTCATATTTTTTACTATAAATATTAATTGTAAAGCTAAAAAGATTTCCTAAATCATATTATTTTTTTATAATTTTTATACATTAACTAAATTAAATTATTTATGACACCATGATGATGCAGTGATTACCTCATTATTTAACGATTTAAATAAAATGGAAATATAATGTAAACTATAAGCCCTAAACATGTCCAAAACCTATTGGATGAGTGGATTTAGAACCCTTATCACTTTATCCTCGAAACACATCAATGTGGGACCTTTAAAATCCGAAACTCATTCTAAAATAAAGTAACATTTCCTTACTTTCCAAGAGTGCCCCTCCTCTCCTCTTATAAAAGGCCCCCGCCTCTACCCCCTTACCCAAACCTCTCAAGCTTTTTTCTCGTCAAAACCCTTCCCATTTTGTCTCTCCTCATCCCTCTATTACTCATAGAACCCTCACTTTGGGCAGAAGTCTTCCCAAGGAAGCCTTTGAGCTCAAATCAATAAGAGTTACCCGATTTAAAGGTAGTGTCTTCTCTTGTGTTATTTTGTTTTATTTTGCTTCTCCAACCCCCTAAACACTTTTTTTTGTAACAACTCCAGTATCTTAAATATACTAGGATGTTTTTATAAGAATAATTCGAGCTACACTTACACATACCTACATCTAATGGTTAAAGAACATACTGTTTCTGTGGATGGCGAATTTCTGCCTCAGGAAACGATGATTGTTTAACACTCATATAACACCTTCAAAGGTGTACATTAATATGTCACTGTTTTTATATATGATATATAATATGTCTATTTTTTACTTAAGATTCTGTATTTTTTTTTGGCATAACTTTATGGTTTCCACTGTGGGTAAAACATTATAATTTCATTTTAGGGAGTGCGGACTACCGCCCCTCAAAGTGATTTGATTCGTTAATGCCATATGTGGGATGTATAAAGGATGTATTTAAAGTTATTATATATGATTTATGATACATATAAATGATGAATATAATTCTGGAATTAAAATATACATACCTATCATTTGGTTTTAATTCCATTAATATGACATAGAAATGAAAGTAGCGTTCATGCGTACGTACGACTTACCATCTCCATGAACGGTGCATTTCATTTATTACCTCTAAACGATTATGTAATTTCATAAATACTTGTATATTCTGGATATATATGATATATATGATATCCAAATCATCAATATCATTTTGGATATAATGAACCTTTGACCACAAGAACAACATGTAATTGTAAGAAGTCCACATTCGACTTAAGAACCAAATATCGACAAAACAAACATTAATAACTTAAATGATTACATAATTTTTATAACATGGAAATAAGTAATATAAAAGGAATAATGAACTTGAAAAAGGTTCTTAATCAAGTATAAATTAACTCAAGTTTATTATTCAGGACGTTAAAGAACAATCGAGTCATGTCGGACCTGAGGTAAGGGATCCAACCTCTCTCTTTCTTTTTAAGTACTCTCTTTTATGTCATTTCTTTTAAGCTCATATATCTTATGTTTGGGGATGTTCTTTTATTTTCATCATTATTTAATTTTTATGTTCAAATTATGAGAGACCCTAATTGATCTCATAAATCCAATTTTTGGAAGTTTTAAGTGGTGTCGTTAGGCTGCCGAGTTTTCATAAGGGATTTTTCATCTCACTTTTATTCCCGTGACATTTATGCTATGTTTGCCACTATTTACATTGAGTGATGTATGTACTGCAAATTATTATACACTTTTTGTAGTATAATTTCATTTATGGGTATTTACATCTTCATTGTATGACCCTTCTTCCATGGGGTGTACGTTTCGAAAGTTACCCAACTCGGTACGGGGACCTTTCACGCTCCTAATTTTAAAAGAGTTCTTTTGTTATGTCTTTTATTTTACATCTTATTATGTTGGGATATGTTCTTATATATCCTTTTTGATGTAAATCTTATGTCTATGTGATGAGATACCATTCACTCTCTCATCGACTAATTTTCTGAATTTTGAGGTGACGCCGTTAGGCTGTCAAATTTTTACAAGGGAACGTCTTAACCCAATTTCGATTTCTTTGGGTTAAACTTGTACTTCTTGAACATGCCATCCTATGAATATGTGTGAATGACCTCTAATTGTTTCACACTTAATATCCACTTATATTGGGTGTATTTATATTTCTCACACATAATTATGTGATAGATTTATCCTTAATTTAAGGATACCATCTTTATAATGGATTTCATCTCAATTTACATTTCCATTGAGACTTCATTGTTGTTATGCACCAATTCACTCTTATATGGTGTGTATAGTGTCCTTTGACATATTATATCATTAATCCTTTTATTCTCATGATATTATAGAGTTCGGAATAAATGTTATTCTGCAATTATTTATAATCAAGAGTCTCTCATTTTATTAAAAACTCTTTAACAAAAATATCATTTTAAATGTTTTAAAGATTTATTATTCTAAATATTTATCTTTAATGTCCATGTTTTCAAAATGGTTTTCAGTAATTATTTATATGGACATTAATGTTTTAAAATTATAATTCCATTAAAATCCTCAAAGTGGTATGGGACAATTTGATTCAAAAATCTCTTTTAAATGGTTTTTGAAAATGGATTGATTAATTCAATATCTTGGAATTACTTATTATGATTGCAAAAGAAATGTTGTTATTGAAATGTTTATATTTTCAATATTTTATGTGTAATGATGGTACTTGGAAATTTTATGTGTGGTTACATGATAAACCATATGACGGGTGGTGCCATGAATACTAGGACGGGTGGTTACGTTATAACCTCCAATGCATTTGGTATGGAAGTCGACTGTATGGCTATTCCATTATGTATGTATAGAAGTCGGCCGTATGGATATTCCATTAAGTATGTGTGGACGTTGATTGTATGGTTATTCCATTTAAGTATGTTTATGTCCCAAGTTCCCTTTATATGTTATGTGTTCTTTATATGGGTTTTATGGTAATATTTTGGTTACAAAAGGGTAAGTAATGTTATTTTATTCATTGAAGAATTTTTACTACTTCCTAAAGGTGAAAGGTATTACATAGATAAAGTATACATGGTTTTCTTGTTGCTTTGAAAAACTAACAGTTTTCATTCTTTGTGTATCCCTTGCTGAGCATTTTATGCTCACCCCAAGTTCTTTTTTGAAATGTTTTTCACAGGACTTAATGTGGAATAGGGTCAAGGATGGGATCAAGAGAAAGTCATGCTATCTAATACATGGAACTAGACATGTTTCTTTTTAAGAGATTTTTTTATTTTATGGAAACATAGTAGAAGTGTCTACTATGTAATCTTTTGGGATGTAATAGTTATGACCTAATTCTATAAAACTATAAACCTGAAAAGATCCTCAATGTGAATTATTCATTTAATTCAATATTAAGTAAGGTTTAAGGTCGGGGCCTTATAGTTGGTATCAAAGGTCGGTTTAGATAACTTTAGAGGTTTGGTTATTCTCTAAGAATAAGTGACATTACCATAATTGTTAGGATTTCAGAAAGAGTCATAGTTTTAGATAAAGTGAATGAGTAAGTATATCTTAGTGTTTATCTTCCTCATTAGTACATGATGGTTTTGTTGATATACTCACACTGACCTTTTTGGTTTCAGTAAATGGCTGGATCTTGCAGGAACCGAAGTAACAGTGGATGTAAAGGAAACTGTGATAGTTTTCTGAGTGAGGAACTGAATGATATGGGAGCTTCAATGAGAACTCTTGTGTTTATCCTCAACCAACTATCTGGAGTCATGATTGACCACCTAAAACTTGGTGATTTATATAAGGCATCATATATGAGAGAAACAAATCCCTACGGAACTACAGGTAATAATTATAAAGGTAAGTGTGTTCTAAAACCTATGTGTCAAATATGTGGAAAGAAACACCTAGGAAAATGTTTCAAAGGGACATAAATATGTTATAGATGTGGAAATGAAGGTCATAAATCAAGAACCTGCTATAGAAAAAGGAAGCATCCAGTTGACTCGAGGAAAGGGAAAGAAGTTCTTTCTGAGGGATCAATTGAATGTTTTAAATGTGGTGTGCATGGTCGTTATGCAAACACATGTCCTATGAAGATGTCTCGGGAATTGGATCACCAAGATCGTTCAAATATTCGTTTACCAATACCTAATGCCATTCCGATTGAGGATGAAGAAACTGACAATGATCAATCAAAGGTATGGATTATTTCATAACTTTTGTTTTCCTATTTTGGAATCTTAGGATATGATTCATGATTTTGTTTGTAGGAAACGAGTATTTTAGAATAAGTTGTAAAGGAATGATTAATTGATCAGGAAGAATGTTTAATGATTAAGAAGTCAACATATAAGGGCTTCAAGAGTTATGGTGAAATTCATAAGAGTATTAAGTCACTTTTGATGATGGGGTTACATTAGAAGACTTTTTATAGTATGTGTAACCCTGATGTTTGATATATGAAAATTGTATTCAAGGAATAGTTATTTGTTCTTTTGTGGACATAGTTATAAAGAACCATTTGGGTTTATATGATCCTTACTTTTGAGGTAATTATGGGTTACTATATGTTATGATGGAAAGTGAAAGGCATGAGATAAAAGTGAGGTTAAATTATGTTATGGTTATTTTTGATGATTTTATCTCTTTTTGGGGAATTATTTGAGAATTATATAGTTTGGAAAAAGGAAAACACGCAGACCGTGTGACAACCAGTCACGTCGGACAAAGCTGCGGGAATCAAACCCACAACCAAAGTGCGACTGGTATTTATCTCCTACCACTGGACTACGTGAAGTCCCTGGTTAGTTTGACGGACTATTTTTGGTTAGATGATTTTATGAATTAAGAGTAAGTTGATTTTGGGTTATCTATGGAAATTTATTAACCTTTCATGGAGGATATTTGATTTGGTTAATTACTTTTCAATAAGAGACTTTAATAGCAACTGATGTTGTTTGGAGATAAATGTTATGATTTAACTTAGAAGACTATGTGACTAAATCCTTTAAATATTTGGGTTTCAATCTTATTTTGGTTTACTTTGAATAATTTTATGGACAAATTTTTTATCGAATGGTCCTCGTTGAACTTTGGGTTTTGTTGGACAAATTTTGTAGATTAAGAATAGATTTTCTTTTTATAAAGGGTTATCCTTTTCTGGATTATCTGATCTTGTACTAACCTTTTTGTTTTTGGTTTTTGTTAAAGTCTAAAGACATGGGAAGTATATAGTTCTCTTATGTAGATTATGTGATTCTCACGAAGTTTATTATAGCACTCTTAATGCGAACAAGTCCTCCTAAATACTCGTCTTTTGGAGAAAATATGAGTTTGATTAAGGAATCTAGTAAAAGTTGAAAGTCTACATGACAAGTAAGTATATTTCATTATGATTTAGTTAAGCCCAAAAAATAAATTCCTCAATGAAGATTAACTTAAAACCAAAAATTTTGTCTGCTAACTTTTCCTACTGTGGAATCAAATACCGTTTAACCCATCACAAGTTTGTGATTTTCTTATGGTTTACTTTCTCCTAGACATGTTTACCATCACTCTCCATCAGAACATAACCCTTTGTTTTTTCCTCCATGTCAATATTTTCATACTTCGAATCCTAGTATGGGTTAACTCGGGTGACCTTTGTACTTCTCTTTCTTTATTTTAAAGTGATTGTTTTACTGACTCTTGTTCTGATGTGGGATTTTCAATAATGTTTCCTATCCCAATTTTAAAATTGTGAGGACGCAATTCCCAAAAGGGGGGAAGGATGTAACACCCCATGTAAATAAAGAATATGACATTCTTATATTTATCCTATTTTTTTAATAAAATGTTAATATTAATTTAAAGGGAATGCTATGCTTGATGGCCTACCCAATACGCAACAATGAGTTCGTTTGAAATCTTACGTTGCACTCTAACAACAAAATAAAATTATTTTAAATTTTAGTTAACACATAGCTGTTGTATTAGAGGGAATGAATAGAAATAACTAAAATATGATTCTATATGTTTTTTAAATATTTTTACATTTATCCAATAAAGGATAAAGGCTTAAAATACGAAAAGAATTCAATTTTAGGCATATACACTCTATTTTTCACTAAAGGTCCACTTATCAACTTTTGATGGCGAACCGTCATTAAATATAGTTTTGGTCACTCTTATACATTCTATTGGTCCAAATAAGTCTCCTATCTAGAATCGGGACATCAAAATTCACTTTGTGTAAATTTTTGGTATTTTTCCGATAAAGATCAATTTTTAAATGAATAGTGAAAAATGTTGTATTTCAATTCAAAACCTCTTTTTAATATAATTTATTTATATGATTAGATTATCTTTTGAATTGGTTTCAAAGTGAAATTAGAATATATTTTTACCATTTAATCCAATAGTGGTCATTGGAATTAATTTCATCTGGAAATTGGACTTAAACTAGTGTCAATCTTTTGATACTTATTGTTTCATAAAAACACGCTATTTGCTCTGACAGCGAGAATTAATTATTAATTTAATTAATGTAACTTATATGTTTTTAATTTTTTAAAGTAGACATCATTTTTGAATTCGGAATATCAAATATAGCCTAGGGTAAATTTTTGGTAATTTTCTGAAAAACTTCAATTTTTGATGAATAGTGAAACCACTAAGTGGTAGTTAAAGAAACTGATTTTTTCGTTTAAATGAAACTTTACCACTCCTGTGATTTTAATTTCAAAAATCCGATATACATGGTTGTCATTAATAAGTAAAATGTGGTTCAATGTGATTAAAATAATTTTTTTTGTGAATAGTAAATTTTAAGTTTATTAATCGTGATTAGAGGTAATTAGTGTAATTTAAGGTAAAAATACTGTTATAATAATATGAAATGACCTAGACACATGTCCTATCCTCATTTGATGTGTCATGGCCGACCACGAAAATCCATGGGTCGACTTGGGGACCCCATGGAGCCACATTGATAGGAAAATGACATTAATACCTTTTTATTTAATGTTAAAATTAAAATGTCACAAACATGTGTCATTTTACTAAAACTACTTTTATATGGGGTTATACAAGTCATATTTTTGACTATAATTATTAATTTAAAAGATAAAAATATTTCCGACATCATACTATTTTTTAATAATTTTTATACAATAACTAAATTAAATTATTTATGACACAATGATGATGCAGCGATTACCTCATTATTTAAAGATTTAAATAAAATGGAAAGATAATGTAAACAATAAGACCTACACTTGTCCAAAACCTATTGTATTAGTGGATTTAGAACCCTTATCACCTTATCCTAGAAAAAAAATCAATGTGGGGCCTTTAAAATCCGAAACTCATTCTCAAATAAAGTAACATTTCCTTACTTTCCAAGAGTGCCCCTCCTCTCCTCTTATAAAAGCCCCCCACCTCTTCCCCCTTACCCACGCCTATCAAGCCTTTGGCTCTGCCAAACCCTTCAAATTTTGTCTCTCCAAATCCCTCTATTACTCCTATAAGACTCACATTGGGCAGAAGTATTCCTAAGGAATCTTTTGAGCTCAAATCAAAAAGAGTTACCTGATTTAAAGGTAGTGTCTTCTCTTGTGTTTTTTGTTTTATTTTGCTTCTCCAACCCCCTAAACTCTTTTTATTCTATTCTTTTGTAACAACTAAAATATATTCAATATAATAGGATGTTGTTATAAGAATAATTCTAGCTATACATACACACACCTATATCTAATGGTTAAAGAACATACTGTTTCTGTGGATGGTGAATTTCTGCCTCACGAAACGATGATTGTTCAAAACTCATATAACACCTTCCAAGGTGGACATTAAGATGTCACTATATTTATATATTATATATAATATGTTTATGTTTTGATTAATCTTATGTATTTTTCTTTTGTGGCAAACCTTTATGGTTTTCATTGTGTGTAAAACACGATAATTTCATTTTAGGAAGTGCGGACTACCGCCCCCTCAAGGTGGTTAGATTCGTTAACGCCATATGGGGGATGTATAAAGGATGGATTTAAAGTTATTATATATGATTTATGATAAATATAAATAATTAATATAATTATGGAATTAAAATATACATACCTCTCATTTGGTTTTAATTCCATTAATATGACATAGAAATGAAAGTAGCGTTCATGCGTACGTACGGCTTACCGTCTCCATGAACGGTGCATTTCATTTCTTACCTCTAAATGATTATGTAATATTATAAATACTTGTATATTCTGGATATATAGGGTATATATGATATCCAAATCATGAATATAATTATGTATATAATGAACCTTTGACCACACGAACAACATGTAATTGTAAGAAGTCCACTTTCGACTTAAGAACCAAATATCGACAAAACAAACATTATTAACTTAAATGATTACAAAATGTTTATAACATGGAAATAAGTAATATATAATTAATAATGAACTTGAAAAAGGTCCTTAAGCATGTATAAATTAACTCATGTTTATTATTCAGGACGTTAAAGAATGATCGAGTCAAGTCGGACCCAAGGTAAGGGATCCAACCTCTCTCTTTCTTTTTAAGTACTCTATTTTATGTCATTTCTTTTAAGCTCATATATCTTATGTTTGGGGATGTTCTTTTATATTCATCATACTATAATTTTTATTTTCATATTATGAGAGATCCAATTTTATCTCATAAATCCAATTTTTGGATGTTTTAAGTGGCGCCGTTAGGCTGCCGAGTTTTCATAAGGGATTTTTCATCTCACTTTTATTCCTGTGACATTTATGCTACGTTTGCCACTATTTCACTTGAGTGGTGTATGAAATGCCCATTATTATACACTTTGTATAGTATAATTTCATTTATGGGTATGTACATCTTCATTGTATGACCCTTCTTCCATGGGGTGTACGTTTCAAAAGTTACCCAACTCGGTACGGGGACCTTTCACCCTCCTCATTTTAAAAGACTTCTTTTGTTATGTCTTTTAATTTACATCTTATTATGCTGGGATATGTTCTTCTATATCCTTATTTATGTAAAGTTTATTTCCATGTGATGAGATACCATTCACTCTCTCATCGACAAATTTTCTGAATTTTGAAGTGACGCTGTTAGGATGTCAAATTTTTACAAGGGAACGTCTTAACCCAATTTCGATTTCTTTGGGTTCAACTTGTACTTCTTGAACATGTCATCCTATGAATATGTGTTAATGACCTATGATTGTTTCACACTTAATATCCACTTATATTGGGTGTATTTATATTTCTCACACATAATTATGTGATAGATTTATCCTTAATTTAAGGATACCATCTTCATATTGGATTTTATCTCAATTTACATTTCCATTGAGACTTCATTGTTGTTATGCACCAATTCACTCTTATATGGTGTTTCTATTGTCCTTTTACATATTATATCATGAAACCCTTTATTCTCATGATATTATAAATTTCAAATTAAATGTTATTTCACAATTATTTTTATTCAAGAGTTTCTTATTTTGTTAAAAACTCTTTAACAAAAATATCGTTTTAAATGTTTTAAAGATTTATTATTCTAAATATTTATCTTTAATGTCCATGTTTTCAAAAGGGTTTTCAGTATTTATTTATATAGACATTAATGTTTTAAAATTATAATTCCATTAAAATCTTCAAAGTGGTATGGGACACTTTGACTCAAAAATCTCTTTTAAATGGTTTTTGAAAATGGATTGATTAATTAAATATCTTGGAATTACATATTATGATTGAAAAAGAAATTTTGTTATTGAAATGTTTATATTTTCAATATTTTATGTGTAATGATGGTAATTGGACATTTTATGGGTGGATACGTGATAAACCATATGACGGGTGGTGTCGTGAATACCTGGACAGGTGGTTACGTTATAACCTCCAATGCATTGGGTATGGAAGTCGGCCGTATGGCTATTCCATTAAGTATGTATGGATGTCGGCCGTATGGATATTCCATTAAGTATGTGTGGAAGGCGACCATATGGTTATTCCATTTAAGTATGTTTATGTCCCAAGTTACCTTTATTTGTTATGTGTTCTTTATATGGGTTTTATGGTAATCTTTTGGTTACAAAAGGGTAAGTAATGTTATTTTATTTAGTGAATAGTTTTTACTACTTACTAAAGGTGAAAGTTATTACTTTGATAAAGTATACATGGTTTACTTGTTGTTTTGAAAAACTATCATTTTTCCTTCTTTGTGTATCCCTTTCTGATCTTTTTATGCTCACCGCAAGTTCTTTTTTGAAATGTTTTTCACAGGACATAATGTGGAATAGAGTCATGGATGGGATCAAGGGAAAGTCATTCTATCTAATACATGGAACTAGACATGTTTCTTTTTAAGAGATTCTTATTTTTATTTTATGGAAACATAGTAAAAGTGTCTACTATGTAATCTTTTGGGATGTAATAGTTATGACCTAATTCTCTAAAACTCTAAACCTGAAAAGATCCTCAATGTGAATTATTCATTTAATTCAATATTAAGTAAGGTTTAAGGTCGGGGCCTTATATTTATAATCAAATACTATTCACACAAATTATCTCCAAAACCAATCTAAAAAAGTATAATAATTAAAATAATAATAAAACATTTATAATGGGTCCTTATCAAATAACCCAATATGAGATGTAGATGAAAAATACTACTCTATATTGCATGTCAAATCTATGGATGAGGAGAAATACATGATCCATAAAGAGGCCAAAAAATTCACCCCTTCTAGAAGATTCTATTTCATTATAGGATAAGGAGAATGATATTTTTATACAATAGAAATTTATAATGATTCATTGAATTATAATATCTGATAACAATTGATATGTGGGTTTATTATCAAGTTGTAAATTTTTATTCATGTTCCAATGAAGTTAATTGGGGGAACATAATTCCAAACAATTCTTCCAAAACGTTGATTTATAATTAAAAACATCTAATCATTATAATACACATGACGATAAGTAGGACCATAATTAAGAGAATATATAATGTTAAAATAATATGTTTAAAATAAAAGGATAATTATTGGAGCATAATGACTTTATCATCATGATTTAATGTGTTTGAATGTATTTGGTCACCCATAAAATGAGGGGGGGTGGATATATTATTCTATAGAAAAGGGTACTTTAAATGTTCATACAAATGAATAAATTTATTATTATGATTTTTTTTCTATTCATTCATATTTCAATATTGTTTTCTCTTTATCTTATGCTTATTTAAATTATTAAAAATGAAATATAAAGAAATAATGATATCCCTTACATAAATTTTTTCATCCAAACTTATATCTCTCTATTTATATTTCTAAAACATAACTATATCTTGATCATCATTCTAAATATATATACCCTCACTGAAACCATTGATAACAATATGAACATCCAAGATTTTTTTCACTTACAAATTTCTTTTCTACATTATTTTAACTAATTATAATTATGATTCAACCACAACCACCTTTTAAGGAAATTGAAAATCACCGACTTTTCACATAGTCTTTCTCCCAATAATAAATTTTCAAGAACAACTCCAAATATAATCCTCTATAATTTTGAATATTCTTTTATTTTCCTTATTTTATTTTGATGTGATGTTATAAATCAGTTTATATTGTCATATATATTTTTCTATATTCTAGTATGTTATCTAAAAAAATTCCTCAATATATTTATCTGTATATAATTTCTAATCATGATTAATATCTTATATGTTTTTATGTTCTTTATTCATAAATATAAATATACCACTCCCATTTTTAGAATTTTATCAGTATGAATTCTTATCAATATTCTAATCATTGAGTATAGGATTTTCACCCTTAAACACCCCTAAAAAATAATAAAACCCCTTACCTTAGAATTGAATGTAACTAGCTATGTGGAATGAACTGTTTTTAAAAAATATGAGTTATTTGTGTGATCCACCCCTAATTCTATATCGTTGGATCCTTCCACATCTAAATTACATATATTTTTTACAAATTTTTCTCATATTGTAGTATTCTATTTATGAGGGATTTTTTTAGGTTCCTCATTTCAATAATAAAGTGAATATTTTAGAAGAAAAACAAATCTTAGGATAATAGGTTAGTATACTTTTATATAATATACCCAATTAAAATTCTAAATCAGTATTCTAAATATATATACAAGATAAGAGAGGTTGAGTAATATAAATTTTAGTTCATTACATATAAACTAAATGTATCTCTAGGTCTTTATATATTATGACTAATTTAACAAGGTTCCCACTTAATATAATGATAGGTAATATAGGAACATTTTTAAATATATGAAGAAGAAATTCAAAAACTATGAACAAATTTTAACAAAGGGATGTTTAGAATAATGATAAAAATATAGAGATCATTTCAACACAATAATTGAGAAACCCTAAAAACCATGTATCACTAAACTAAAGATGGTAATACAAATTTTAGAATGAAAACTGAATAATTGTTTTTAGAATTATATAGAAACATTTGAAATCCATGGAAATTTTTGTATTTAAGAGATATACTTAAAAAGTTTAATGACCTTCTATATCGTATTAAGTTAGTAAAAAAAATTGAGGATAAAAAGTAATAAATTATATATCCTTCATATATTATGAAATCATAGAATAACCTTTAAATCTAGACCTCTTAATCTAAATATAATAAAAGGAAATTTTTATCCCTTCAGAATAATCAAGTGTTATAATCCTAGATTTCATAGAAAATTCATCTATGAAGGATTTGTAACACTTAAAACATATTCACACCATAAATAAATGATTTATAGTATAAATTTCATTACAAAAATTCCAAATACCATTTAGGATTGTTGTTTTTTGAGGGTAAAGAAACCAATTTCAATATAAAAGGCACACTTCTGATCAATGTACAATTTTCTACAAACACATGTTCTTAAAGTGATAAATTTTCATTATTTAAGATAAATATAAAAAATAGGAATGTAACATTTTTATTTCTTTTTCACATGTATAAACCCTGTAAAATCATTTGAAAATATATGATGATAAAATGAATCTAATAATCTTGTATAAAAAGAAATAAAACTAGATAGTCTACTAAAAAACATGGAATCCCATGAAAGGATTTATATTTAAATTAATTTCTTTGAGAATGTGAATACCCATAATCACTCATAAAATCAAAATATTTTACTTAAGAATTATTTTCGAAAATATCCTATGAAAGAATAACGGAATAATAATAACATTAAAGGTTACATTGGGAATTATATTCATAATAACACTTATAATCACTAATATAATCACCCATAAAATGGTATTAACTATTTTGTTATATGAAACATAATTTATCTAGAAAATTAATCAATAACCAATTATTTATATGTCTATATCATACCTTCCATTTATCATATTTAATTTTCTAGTACTTTTTCAAGGATAAAGTAAATATGTGATTTCATTTTACAAATAAAATCATTAAAAATTTATTTTTAGTGAATCCTTACATGTATTTTTGGTTAACCACTTCAAATATAAATAAAAAAATTAATTTTTTTATAACTTCTATTTAAATGGGAATATTTTTACATAAAAAATGAGAATAAAAAATAATTCTAAAAACCATGAAACAATTGAAAGGGATATTTGAAATGAAAATTATAGGATACTATAGGAAAATTTTGTAATGTGGAAGCTCGTTAAAAATAAATTTCATTCAAATTTTTTAAAATAATAACACATACTGAATATGTGAAAAGATATCATTATTATGAAAAGAAATTCAAGGCCAAGAGAAAATCACCTTAAATTATCATATAATAATTTATAACATAAAATAAAAATATGAACATTTAGGGGGATAATTTTTATCGGAAACCTACAAGAAAATTAAGGTAAACGTCTTAATGAAAAATTCCTTTTACCTATAGTCCCGAGTATATAACTACCAAGAAAAAATATTTACATAAATCGGAGTTATTAGTAAAAATTTCATTGGATTTCATTCCTTAGTATCGTTTCAAAATACAGTTTTATAGATTATGTTTTTAACTATAACAGAACTTGCTGAAATATTATAAAGGTGAAACATCAACCTAGTATCCAATTTTACCATAATATCAAAAATTCTAAAAATAAAACAATATTTCCATTCATGAAAATTTTTATGAAATATATCTTGACATATTATTTTCTCATAAACATCCTTTAACCCAGTGAAAAACATCTTAAAAAATAAAATTATCACAAAAAGCTCAGTAAGGTCCATATAGAGAAGGAAAGAAACCATTAATCCATGAGCACTTACTAAAATACCCCTTAAAAAAATTTGGCTCTGAATAGTCATTTTTTTAACAACAAAATCAAATTCATGACCCAAATATTTTCATAAAACATTTCATAAAAAATCATAAAAAAAATAAAACTCACAAATATTTCTTTGAAATTAGGTGAAACACATGAAAAAAAATTCACAAATCCATAAATATAATCATTAAGAAGTATAATGTAATATAAATGTTTTGTAAAAAAATATTCTCATTTATTACCTTTTTGAAATCCTAATATTTTAATTAAAACCTACAACAGGAATAGATAAATCATATAAGTAACTTGAGGAATCATCTTCAAATCACTATCACATATGGAATCACTATCATGGATATAAATTGAATAACCTTTATGATCCACATGGAATAAATACCATTGTTATTCTTGGAGAAATCATCATTGTTATTCATGAAATAATGACTACATTTAAACTTGGAATGACTATCATTACAACACATGAAATAACAATCATGGTCAACATAAAATATAACTTTTAACTAATGAATTTGATGGATATCACATACCCACCCATAATTGGGTTGTAATGGAACCAACCATCATTGTAAATAATTCTAAAGAACCATAACACAATAATATAAAATAAAATTTAATGGATATAATTTCCCCCATAATAATACATTATATATATATATTACAATATCTATTAAAATTTAAAATAATTTATGGAGATAATAAAACTATAGGGAATGGGGGTTTTATTTTAATAAATATGGAAGTTTATATTTGATTTAAAAAAATGGTTATTGCTTTGAGAAAATTCATTGTCTTCGTATATTTTAAAATAGAACATTCATTTTTTATTTTGTAAAAATAAGTCAAAACATCATATCAACAAGTTTATTTTTAAAACCTTTAAAATGAAGCAAAAAAAAGATATAATACTTCATTTTTTAATTTATTTATATTCATATGAATACGTTAATAGGATATATATTTTAATAAATATGGACATTTATGAGAAAGGGTTAGAAGGTAAACATTTACAAAAGTTTTTTAGGAAATTCCCCCACCCTGAGTTGAACACATCATATGATTTCTTTATCATCATTGATAATAAAAGTATGATTTTCATTTAAATTCATAATAAATTTTCTAAATTTTGGAATTTAATTAATTTTTTTTAATAACATGTCATATTTAATTACTTAATCATTTAACATTATCTCATACATTGTGCTGTTATTTGACTCATATATCCAAAATGACTTTGGTACTAGACTCTGATCAAATTGGTCATTATTTAATCATCTCATGAATAATAATCATGAAACAATATCAATTTCGGACATCATTTATACATTTAAGACTAATCAATTGATATGGTTATGAAAAAAAGACTACATTACAATCACTGAGATGGTAGGTCAGAAGTAAACATGTTCAGTGTTTCTATTTTCCAACGATCATTATGGATTGAAGGAAGGTATTAATTTATATTTAAATAATAATAATAATTTCTTAAATACCATATTAATTATTTAAATACATTTATATGCTTCATTAATGTGATGTGGTATTAAAAAACAAAAAAAATCACTTTGTGAAGGTGGTAATCCACATGTATAAAAAAAGGTTTTTATTATTTTGCAGTGTATAGAAACCTAAGAAAACATGTGATATATTATAATTAAAAAATGAAAAATATTTCATGTAAATATATATATATATATAAATTAATTTCATAATTATAACCATTTAGGGGAGGTGATTATGAAATATATATTACATTAGTATGGGAGGTGGTAGTCCGCTGTACATGTGGATAATTTATTGCTTTCACATTTTTTGGTGGTTGGAGATTGAATTAGGTTCTTCAATTATAATTATAAAACTTACATAAATTTTGGACACTAATGTTTAATATAATAATGTTTTAAATTTTTTTAAGAGATAGAATAAGAAATAAATAAAAAATACTCGATTTAATGCTATACCACGTCTTCGAACAATATCCTTTTCATTACGCATAATTTTTTTAATATTTGTATTCTTTGCAAACCAGTACCTTTTGAATGTGGGGAGACATGTTAGAAAGTGATTTGAGAAGGTATTGTAAAAAATTATTTTGAATTGTGATGAAAATAGTAGAATAAGGTCACTTTTATAAAAGAGGGGAGTGACACTCTCAGAATATCGTAAATTATTAAATTAAACATGAATTAATATTTATATTTAAAATGGTAAAATTTAATTATTTTAGGATAAAATAAATATGCATCTAAATACTCTCATATAAAATAATTTGAATAATATTATATTAGTATTTTACCAATATCTCTTTTAACCCACTTCAACTCCTTATGAAAAGTACCGCGATAACAATGTTTTTACTATTTATAGGTCAATATAGTAACTACAAAAGAAAAATTCGTACAAAAAAGTAACAAGTTTAGTATTTTAAACCTCATCAAAATAAATTGGGTAAATAGAGTATTGGTAATATGTTTAAATCATTAAAGAAATTATTGTTTAATTTAAAATATCATTAATTCTAATTTTCAAGATATTCATTTAATTGGACATCATAAACATAATAGAAATAAATTTAATTAGAATAAAATCATTTCACAATTCCTTATAATGTTATTATTATATAAAAAAATCATGTAATTTTGTAATTATTTCAATTTAAATAACTTTTATTATTTTTAGAATCATTTATTTTATTTTTCTATTAATTAAGTAAATATTATGCTCGAGTTGTGAAAAAATTTTAGGAAATTATTTGTTTACATTTTAAAAAAAATCCACGATAAAAATTAGTTTATATATAAAATTGCTATTTGGAACTAAATGAATATCTTATTTATCCCTATTCCTATAATTTAATAATAATGAAACAGAACTAATGGTAATTTTTTAATTTTATTTATATAAAATATTATAAAGTTAAATATCATGTCCATATGAAAATATAATGTCATAGATTTTATTTTTTAAGATTATGGATGAAATATAACAATCCAATAAATTTATGTAAAGTGTTAGAGTTACTATCTAATCCTTATATCATTTTTTTTACTCAAAATTATCTCATTTTACATTTTCTTTTATAACAACCTTTACTATAATTACTATTCATAATAACAAACATGAAACATAAATACTTACATAATTTTGCCTCCAAATTAAAAATTGGGAATCAACTTTTAAATATTAAAAACAAATAAGTGAAAAAATCTAACTTAAAATTAATTGCCAAAATTACAATGTAAATAAATTTTTTAGAAAAAACCAACTTTTAAAGAATAAAATGTTTCATACGAAATTCAATTATAAAATTCATTTAAAAAATTTCAATTTAATTATTTTAAATATAATGGAAATAAATATATTTTATATCTAATTCAATATATAATTTTATTATATAAATAATAAAAAATATACCATTATTTTTAATAAAAATCAGTATTTCAAAATATTCATTGAAAAATAAATCTTTTAAAAAAATTATACAAAATTAATCACATTATATTTTAGACATGATGAATTCAAAAATAAAATTTATTTTTTCAATTTAAATTTCAATAATTTAGAAAGCCATGGTTTTTAAATATAACCGTATAATGAGTAAAAACCCAATTTGGCAAGAAATAATGATTTTTTTACTTTTGAATAATCAATTCACAAATATTTTTATATTTAATAAATCTATTTAAAATAAAAAATTTGGAAATGATTTATATTGTTATTAAAAAGGTTGTTGTATTCTTACCTATTATGAAAATTGAGTTCTCATAATTTTTTTCTGTACAAAAACAAATTGGGACATCTTTCCCTCATAATATTTTCATATTTTATATGAGGATTATTCAACCATATGGTTTTCCAAGAAACCATAAATTGGTGAATTTCCTTATTTCACAACAATTTCCACCGATGTTCAGGAATCAAAATTAGTTATTCCTCATAAGAAATGTTCTCTTTCAAATGAACTTCTTTTGGGATCAAAAAATGTCATGAATCTAGTACATCTTTTCAAAATAAAGAAAAATGATATATATTGTGCACCTAAGATAAAATTGGAGGCAAGGCCACTCGATATGAAATTTATGAAAATTTATCAATAATTTCATTATGGGCAATAAAATAGGGAATTATCATCTACATTTCACCAAAACTCAAAAAACTTTTCCATGGAGATACCTTACGAGGAAAATCAACACCTACTTTGATAAAAAATAGTTTTTTCATTTATCTATATAAATTCGCATCTAGATTTTAGCCTTCCTATAATACTAGTGAATCAAAATCACTTTCTCAATGATTTCATCTTCAAATTATAGTTCGAACAACTTTCTTTGTAAAAAATTATCACAAAATGTTATTGTTTAGAAACACTATAAAAAATAATGCCTCAATAGGTGTAATATGAATATCGGAATAAAAAATATTATTATGTGAAATATGAACCAAATAAATATGTTGTTCACAACTTGTCTAGTAATCCATTGAAATGGTGGGAAGAATTTCTCCCATGTACAGAATTGTTTTCTTCAATTTTCTATTAGATTGAGAATTAAAATTTGAACATTAATTTAATAAATTACCCAATGATTTCCAAAGTAATTTCCAAAAATTAGTAGTGAACCTAGGTTCACAATCAAATATTATGGAGAGGGGAACTCAATATATCCTTCTGTTTTCCTTGAGGTACTTTTGATAAATCTATTATAAACATGTTATATATACAATAGGAAGAAAATTTATAGATTTATTTAATTAAACAATAATAATCCAAATTTCATTATTACCTTAAGATGTATTTGGAAATTACACCCTTTAATGAAAGGAAACATTTTCTCAGTTCCAATTTTACCCTTTTAGTAATTGTCCTTCTATATTTGTCTATTCCAAATTCAATGATTTCATGGTAAATAAACTAAGGTCTATTTTCATCCCATATGATCAATAATACTCATGAAGGTACCTAAACCTCATTGACTACCATGGTGAATGGTAAATAAAGAATTATTAGATTCACTCAAAAACTATCACATAAACTAGGAACCACATGGAATAAATAATCTCATTTAAAATCTATAAAGAAAATTTTCTTCAATATTAAA
The DNA here is from genome assembly GCA_963277665.1 of Viscum album. Classification (NCBI taxonomy): domain Eukaryota; kingdom Viridiplantae; phylum Streptophyta; class Magnoliopsida; order Santalales; family Viscaceae; genus Viscum; species Viscum album. The sequence goes on from OY728165.1 coordinate 627,551,667, forward strand.
TCCAAGAGGCATTACCTTCTTAACAAACTCTACTTTTTTATTATAACTTAAGTTTTTCATTCTATGATTTATTAATTCCTTTTGACAGAGATAATTATACTGACACATGAGAAAAAATAGAAGATTTAATTTCATCAAAAAATTATAGGTTGAAATTAATAAAATAATTAACCAAAGGGTTATGTTCCAAATGAAACATGGTTAATTTATCCTTATTTTTCTGACTAAAAGAATTATATAATTTGTTTAATTTTATAGGATAATAATAAATCATTCCTTCATAATCTATTATAATTTATATCCATCTCTAATGTCTTATGTTAATCTTTTTTAGAATGAATATATATATCAAAATTTTATCATTACTATATATTTTACACCTGGATAAATATAAATTATGTACCAATATTTTTATAGAAAAAACTATACTATCTTATTAAAGGTAATATTTAGGATAATTTGGATCAATTAGATTTAATTATCATGAAGCATAATCAATTGCCCCATCGTTATATATTAAAACACAACCCAAACCTCTCAATGAAGAATCAATATAAATAATTATTTCACCATTTATATATAGTAGATCACAAATCATAACATTGACTAGTCTTATTGTTTAATTCCCAGAAACATTCATGACATTACATTTTCAATATATACCTAAATCCCTTTTTTGTTAGATATTTATTGGTCCATATAACCCTGAAATATCTTAAACAAACATCTAGTAATAGTCTGATAATTGAAGACCACTATGAATCTCGGTATCATTTGTAGGATTTTGAAATTCATCATCCAAATTTGTTTTAGAGGGATCAAAAAAATTTCAATGTTTACTCATGATGTTTCCAATGAATGAAATATATTATAAAAAATCATAATTTATAAATTTTCCATATAACTAATTTTCATCTTGGTTTTGTAAAAAAATCCCAATATGCTTTTCATGATTATTATAAATCTTTTAATAAATAATGATATCAACCACAAAAATATCCATAAACATATCCAAATATTCATCGAAGAATATAATAATAATATCCATTAATATAGATTGGAAATATTACATCCCAAATGAAATAACCACAATTTAATCATTCTCATATATAGTTCAAAACATTTTTTTTTCTGAATACCATCACCCTTTACCTTCAAATGATGTTACCCAGACATTTTCTCAACCAAAAAAATTATTTACATCCCTAGATATGACCAAAAAAGTCATAGATATAAGGAAACAAATACTTAATCTTAAAATTATTATTATTCAAAGACCTATAATCAATTTATATACTAATATAACAATCATTATTTAAAAATATCAATATCACCCCATGGGGATTTTTTAGGATGAATTAAACCATTATTAAAAAACCCGTATAAATTCTTTTACAATTCCATAAGTTCTACTTTGAGTAATTTGAGAAGGGGGTGTTGAAATTGTTTTATAATCATGAACCAAGCCAATAGTAAATTTGTCTTTTCAATCACGTTTAACACCATGGAACTCAGCATGAAAATATAAATGTATTATTTTACTAAAACTCAGAATTAATAGTAAATAGTTCCCTTGTTTTTAGTAATATGGGAAACATAACATTCATTTCCATTTTTTAAAAATTTCTCATCATCTTGAAATATTATAGTGGTAATTGTTTATTCTTTTATAAAAAGAAAAAATTTGTCAAAATCATATTATTTATCTCTATATCCATTTTATAATATTAAATAGAGGTACAATCCATACCCAGAATATCATAAAACTATAATAGGTGGATGAAAATTTGGTTTTCATACGATTACGTAAAATACAAAATAACCATATTGTTTGTATAACATGTTTTTTCATTAATACATACTCCATGTTATTTCACTATATGTTCTGAAATCATTTCTTGAGGTGAAATTTTCAATTTATCAAAGCATTTATCATAAATGAAAGAATGTGTAGTCCCCGAATCAAATAATACATTAGTATAATCCAAATGAATAATAAATTTTCTTACTAACACTTAGTTGAATGGTGAAAATTTTGATTAAGTTGTTTACAAGGATTTCACCACAACATTATAGTTATACTCTTATAGCCTCTCATTATTTGTGTCCTTCTTAAGACACTCATACACACAATTACCAATCTCATAATAATTAAAACACGTTATTTTCTACTTTTTTGAATTTTTATTACCACTACCAAGATTATTGTAATTGCGTCGATAAGATATATTCCCTAAATTATCACATCATAAGCACTTACTACATTTACTAAGGAATTCCCATGAGTGATTTTTACTGCACAGCTCACCAACTAGAAATCTGATTTTCATACCTTCCGATTAGTTTGATGGGTTATTCCCCATTAAATTCCTCATGGACCAATGTTTTTTTTCTTGTTTCTTAAGAACATAAAATTATCATAAAACTCAATTTCCATATAATTTTCAAATAAAAAATACTTCTCATAATAATTAAATTCACATTAAACCAATTAACTTCAAAATATAAGCTTCAATCAAGAGTAAAATTGATTAATTTTTTTTCAAGATCTTGGAAATATTTTGGTTCATTTCATTCTCATAAGTTTAAGTCTAATTCATTTTCTTCTATAGAACCTTCAAATTTAAATATTAATTCCATGAATTTTTTCTAATCCAAATTCATATAGCCTTATGAATATAATTTTCAATGAAAATGTTCTTAAATTAATTTAATTCCAAGCTATCAATCACTTATTTTTTCCAAATATTCTTAACCATAGTTCACCATTGACCAGATTAACACCGAAGATGGTAAACTGATTCTGCTTTTGATGATATGAAAACCCATGACATTTAATATATTTTATAGGGATTTAATCCAGCCCTCATCTGCAACTATGTTTTAAAATCCACTAAATTCATGAGTGTGTTTCTGTATAAAATTTTCTACTATCGATATATTCCTCCATGATTGATTAGTATTCTCATGAGACTAGATACCACCAATATTTATATATCTCATAAACTAATCCATCACATCATTTAACTTCTCACTTCCAATTCCAACCATTCCAACTTACTAATTTCGAAGGATATTTTCCCCTTGATATCTTCTTACAATAGCTTCCCTATTTCTCATATGGAAAACCATTCTAAAAGAATATAGATTAGATGATGAAACACTATAATATTCAAATTCTATAACAAGATAATAATAAATTTGGATTTTTTAAGTGTATTTAATTACATTATACAAGCCTATAAAATTATCAAAACTCCCCTATGATAAAAACTGTAATAACATTGATATAAAAATTATAAAATCTTGAATTATTAGTCAAGAATTTGTTTTCATTCATTCAAGTTGATCATTTTAGTTTATAGTTTTATAGAATTAGATTATAAATATTACATAAAAACATATTTATTAAAAACTAGACACTTATTCTAAGTATAATGTTTTTACATAATATAATAATTCAATAAATAAAAGAAGTTTCCCTTTAATAGAAAATCATCATAAATTTGGATTTACTTCTTCTTTACAAACCCATCCTTCAACCATGTAAATAATATTTCAAAATATCTTATGAGAAAATAATCACAGTAAGAGACATATAAAAAGGAACTATTAGGCCACTAATTTATATAAAAAAAATTATTCTATAAATAAGTGTTGGGTTCATAATAAACATTTTCTTACTCAAGAAATCAACTTCACTACCCAAATATTTTTATAAAACATTTAATAAGAAATATTAAATTAGAAAAACTATAAAATGTTTAATTTAAATCATAAAAAACACTTAGAAAATTTTTCTTAAAGAAAAACTTTTCTCCCTTAAGAATGAGAATATAATTTTCTTCATAAAAAATAATTTCATTTCCAATGATTTTCAAATCCTCCAATTTCCACAAAAACCCCTCTCAATAATAGATAAACCATACAGGTGAATTGATGAATCATTTTCATACCACTCTTATATATATAATAAATATCACAATTATAAATGAAATAAAATTCACAGTTCACATAGAATTATTATTTTGATATACATAGAGTAACCATCACAGTTACAATTTAAATAAGCATAATGATTATACTTGGAGAAAACATCAAGGTTATACATGGAATAACCATTACAGTTATAAGGTTATGAGCTTAAAATCTTACATAATCATAAATTAAATGAATAATTCACATTGAATATATTTTCTAGTTTGCAGTTTTAGAGAATTAGGCAATAACTATTACATATCAACTTAAAAATTACATGTAGACACTACTACTCAGTATCTATTTTTTCAAACAAGAAAAACTCATTAAAAGAAACATGTCTATTTCAACATTTTAGAAAGAATGAATTTTCCTTGATTCCATCCTTGACCTTATTCATCTTTAAGTCCTATGGATAAAATTTCAAAAACATTGGATTAGCATAAAAATCTCAGTAAGGGTTATAAAAAATGGAATGAAAACATTATCCCATCAATAAATAAAAATCAATAAAACCATAATTTTCAATCATAACATACCTTATGACATCATAAGATTTATGACTAACACATAAAAATCATAAATAATAAAGGTAACTTATGGTATACATAACATACTTACATTGTAGCTTCCACAGCTATGTAGGAAGTTATGTTTAGATTACCCATAATTTTATATTACTTAAATCTCATAGGAGAAACAATAATGTTTACCTCGGTCACGTTACCCAATGAATTGGAGAGCTATATCAGGCTCACCAGCCCTAGGTTTGTCACAAAACCCACTATATACGTAAACAATTCCCAATAACCATAACATGTTCATAACACATAAAACATGTATAAAGAAAAGATAACATTTCCACAATACAATCACAATATATCATTTCCAGATATTGACATAAATAACACATTATCAAACCACTTTCAAAACCATTTAATAAAGAGAAATTTCAATAAAATTGTCCCATACCACTTTGAGGCTTTTAAAGGAATTAACATTTTAAAACAGTAATGTTCGTATAAAAAATCATTAAACCCATTTTTTAAACATGGATATTAATGAGAATGATTTAGAAGAATAAAATTTTAAAATAATATTTTAGTTAAGGAGTTATTAACCAAATTATAGATGCTTAAATAAAAATAAATGAGGAATACCATTTAATCAAATCTTTATAATATCATGAGAATAAATGTATTCATGATATTATATTCCAAATGATAGTATATAAACCATATAAAAGTGAATTGGAACTTAACAACAATGAAGTATCTATGGAATGTTTTTTTAATGATAAGATGAGAAATTTCCCAAAAATTACAAGCCTCTTTTATTAGAAAAAGGAATAAAGGAAATCTTAAAATATTCTAAAGAATGGAAGATTACATTGATCCCTCTGAATAAAATGGAGAAGTTTGTCAGGGATCACATCACACCATGAGAATAAAAGGTTAATAAACACCTAATGAATCAAAAATTACCATGAATATAAAAATAATCATGATAATATATTTAAAATTGAGTTATATAATACACCACATACAAGAAATAAGTGGCACAAAATGGAAATCTCACAAAATTAAAAGTGAGATAAGAAACCCCTTAATCGTGTCCGATGTGACCCGTTCATTCTTCAATATCCTGAATAATAGGATAAAATTAATTTCTACTTAATAATAACCCTTTATAAAGTTTATTATTCCTTTTATATCACTTATTAACATGTTATAACCATTATTATATAACTTAAGTATATAATGGTCGTTTTATCGATATTTGGTACATGAGTCAAAAATGAACTTCTTGTATTTACAATTTGTTTATGTGGTCTAAATTACATTATATATTTAATGATATTCATGATTTTGATATCATATATATCATATATATCCCATATATTTATGTATTTAGAATATTACATTACATTTAGAGATAAGAAATGAAATGCACTGTTCATGGAGACGGTGAGCCGTACATACGCATGAACGCAAATTTCATTTCTATTTCATATTTAATGGAACAAAAACATAATGATACATTGGTAGATTATAATTAAATTATAATATATTATGATATATATATTACATAATTTCATTAAATCCATCCTTTATACATTCCATGTATGTCATGAAAAATCATATCACCTTGAGTGGGCAGTAGTCCGCACTTCCTCAAATGAAATTATCGTAATTAAACATATAGGAAATCATAAAGTTATTTTTGTAAATTAAAATTACAGAATCATAGAGTAAAAATAAAAATATTATATATCATATATAAATACAGTTCCGTCTTAATGGTCACCATGAGAGGTGGTAGGAGAGGATTGAACAATAATCGTTTCGTGAGGCACTAGTTTATCGTCCACTGAAACACTATGTTCTTTACCCATTAGATAGAGGTGTGTGTAAGTGCAGTTAGAATAATTTTCAAAAAAACCTAGTATATTTATAAAATTTGTGTATTTATAAATGAAAGGAATAATAATAGTTTAAGTGGTTGGAGAAGTTAAATAAAACAAAATCACTTAAGAGAAGACGTTAAATTCAAATCAGGTATCACCGTTTGGGTAGAACCAAAAATATTAATTGAATGGAATTATTCCTAGGGGAAGGATTATTAGGAAGAGTAGAGGGATATAGGGAGCTTATTTGGGAAGATTCTAGAGGATCCAAGGGGCTTGAAAAGTGTGATGAATGGGTTATATGTGAGGGATTTTTATAAGGGGGAGGAGGGGCTCCTTAGGAAAGTTTAAAAATATTATTTTATCATATAATGCCTTTAGGTTTCTAAAGGCCCAACACTTATTAAAGTCAAAGATAACATGACTCTTGTTCGAAATAAAATCATCCAATAATAATTGGATAGGTTTGGATATTGTTTTAATATTAATAATCTTATTTATTTAAATCATTCATTAATGAGGTAAATACTGCATCATTATTGTATCATAAATAATTTTATTTATATAATATCTAAAAATTATAGAAAAAATACCATGATTTTGGAAAACTTTAAATTTTTCCAATTAATATTTCTAGTCCAAGAGAAAACTTACATAACCCTATGTAAATTGATTTACTAAATGAAATATGTTTATGTCATTTTTGTCCTTACATTAAATTAATTAATATAAAGATTCATTATTACTACCAAGTGGATCAGTGGGGTCCCAAAATCGACCCAAGAAGCCCATGGTCAGAAATGTATCAACCAATAAGATTAGGACGCATTTTTGGGTAATTTAATATTATTATAATAATATTTTTTTACCCTTACTTACCATATTTACCTTTTAATCGCGGTAAATAAAAACATTCTGAAGTAAATATTCATAATGTCTAAAAATATAATTTACCTATTTACACAATTTAGTCCTCATGATTCCAAATATGGAAACCATTTTTCCAAATTCCAAAAAAAATAAGTGGAAGAAATTAATTTAAAATTCATTTCTGCTATCAAAACAAAAAAGTGTGATTTAAAAAAATAATAACTATCAATAAATTGAAACTTGTTTATTTCCAATTTCAAAGTGAAATTACTTAAAATGAGAAAAATTGGATTAAATGGTAAAAAAATATAATTAAACTTTAAAACTAGTTAAAAAGATAATCTATATTTATAAATAAATTATATTAAAATGCAGTTTTGAATTAAAATACAATATTTTTTACTATTCATTAAAAATTGAATTTTATCAGAAAAAGACCAAAATTTTATCCAAAGTAAATTTTGATGTCCTCTTTCTATAGAATAATATTTTTTTGTAAAATAGAACACATAAAACTGACCAAAACAATATTTAAATATGGTTCTGCATCAAAATGGGGAAAATCGACCTTATAATGAATATTAGAGTATTTATGCTTAAAATCGGATGCATTCATATTTAAAGCATCTAAAATTTATAGGATAAATATAAAAACAATTGAAAAACATATATATTCATATTGTAGTTAGTTCTGTCCATTCCCTCGAATACAATGGCTAGTCGTTAACTACCATTTAGAATAATATTATATTATTATTTTTCAGTATGACTCAGTATTGTGTGCAACATAAGATTTCAAATAAACTCATTGTTTCATATTGGGTACTCCATTGAGCATAACATATCCTTTAAAGTAAAATTAATATTTAACTCACAAATTTTAATAAATATAAAAATGTTATATTCTTTATTTACATGGGATGTTACATCCTTCTCCCCTTTTGGATATTGCATCCTTGCAATTTTAAAATTGTTCTACGAAACATCATTGAAAGTCCCACATCAGATAAAGAGTCAATACAAATATCACATTAATAGAAAGAAAGCGAAATACAAAAGTTACCTGAGATAGACCATACTAGGATTCCATGTAGGAAAACATGGATATGGAAGAGAAACAAACCATCAAGGTTTGAAAGAGAGGTGTAGAAAACATGACTAGGAGAAAGTTAACCACCCGAAATTCACAAACATGTGATGGGTTAAACTATCTTTGATTCCCTAGTATGAAAAGTTATCAGACAATGTTTTTGTTTCAAGTTACTTTTCATAATGTTCCGGACTTTATTTAATAGCTTGAATAAGAACATAAGGAAACATACTTACTTTTCATGTAGACTTTCATCCTTTATTATATTTCTACCAGAAACTCATCTTTTCTCTTAACGATGAGTATTCAAGATTACTTGTTCACATTGAAAGCCCTATATTCAACATCTATAGAATCACATAATCTGATGAAAATGAACTATATTTTTCCCATGTCTTTAGAGATTAACCAAAACCAAAATGGTTAGTAAAAGATCAGATAATCCCCAAAAAATATAATCTTTTACAAAAAGAAAAGCTACTCTTAATCTCTAAATTTTTTCAAACAATACCCAATGTTCAAAAAATACCATTCAATAAACAATTGTCCATAAAATTATTCAAAGTAATCCAAACTATGGTTGAAACCCAAATCTTAGAAGGATCTAATCACATAGTCTCCCGTGATAAATCTTAACATTTATCTCCAAATAAAATCAGTTACTCTTAAAGTATCATACTGAAAATTAATTAACCTAATCAAATATTCTCCATGATAGGTTAATCATTTCCATAAATAAACCAAATTTTCATATGTATACAATAAAAACACATATTCTTCCAAAATAATATTTCATCTATTACTCCAAAAATCAAATCCCATAGTATTTTATTTTCCTTAAGCATATAGTGTTCCAAAAAGAGAGAACGTCTTCCAAAATAACATTTATTACTTAATCCCCAAATAATTTTTTATTCTAAAGATGTCCATTTGATAAAACATAAGATCCCAAATAAAATTATTCACGATCCATGAGATAATTTAACTTGAAAGATTGAGTCATAATAACTAGTGAATTTAGGTAGGATAGTGGTTGGCAATGCGCCATTATCGCCCTTCGGTTGTGGTTTCGATTCTTGTGGCCTTGCTGGAAATGATAGGTCGTTACCTATCTTACGGGTTGTCCTTTTTATAATACTCAAAAATATCCCTAACATGTTTTAACCTCAATGGTTTTCTTATACCTTTAATTTTCATCAGAATACATTAATACCTCAACATCATATATATTGTCATTTTTTTCACCTCTATATGATGAAATAAAACTATTTCCAATAAAATGATCATCATACCTTGATCATGGTGTCAAAATTGTTTCATTATCATCTTATTCACATATTAAGAAGGTCCATGCATTGCAACAATAATTTATGGAACCTTGAAAATCATTTTCATCCTTCATCAAAATACACCTTGAACAACTTGGGTAATATTGGTGTTCGTAGAAAACCATTTTTGGAAAATAATCAGGAATGACATATAATTTCAAAACATCTGATAAAATAATATTTTTATAAAATAGTCAGACCGAGTTTGATTTGAAACTTTCAATCAATTTTCCTTCTAAAATACCATATGTTTGTGCTGAGAGACTATATTTTAAAAGGATATATAATTAGGTTTCACAAAGATATCATTATTTATCACCTTTTTCCAAATCAAAATTTGCTTCAAAAGCCCATGATAAAGTAAAATATTTAAAAATTCCTGGATAATATTTACATTTCTTCAAAATATGAGAATATTGATAAAATTGGATTTGATTAAATACAACCCATGATCCATGATGATATCAAGGTATAGTGGAGGGGTTTGATATCTCAAAAAACAACTTACAAGTGAGTTGTATGATAGAAAAAGTTTCACAACCATATGAACATGACATTGCAATAATTATTTCAAGCATGTTAGTAGGAAGAGATAGGAATGTTGTTTTAGATCCTCCACCTTACATTTGTAATTGAATTTCCTTGATCTGAAAAATTTATAAAATGGGAATTTAACTGAAAAAATAGACATAGGGAATAACCATGTTATTAACAAAAACACATAATCCATAATTTTGTCTAAACAGACCTCTGATACAAACTATAAGAACCCGACCTTCAAACATTACATAATTTCGAATTAAATTAATAATTCATATGGATAATCTTTTTAGGATTAGAGTTTTAGAGAATAAGGTCTTAAAAATTAAATATGAACTTTAAAATTACATGTAGACACTACTTCTCAGTATCCATTTTTTTATAATATAAAAACTCTTAAAAAGAAACATGTCTAGTTCCATGTTTTAGACAGCATGACTTTTACATGATGCCATCCTCGACCCTATTCATCTTTAAGTCCTGTGGAAAATATTTCAGAAACTTGGTAGGAGAATAAAAATCTCAATAAGGGTTATAAAATAGGGAATGAAAACATTATCCCATTAATAAATACAACACAATGAAACAATAATTTTCAATCATAACAGACTTTATGGAATCATAAGATTTATTAATAACACACTGAAATCATAAATCATAAAGGTAACTTATGGAATACATAACATAGTTACATTTTTGATTTCATAGCTACATAGGGAATAATGTTTGGAATACCCATCACAATATATTCCGAAAATCTATTTGGAAAAACATTAATGTTTACCTCCATCATGTTACCCAATGCATTAGAGAGCTATCTCGGGATCACCCGCCCTTGGGTTATCATAGAACCACCCATATACGTAAACAATTCCCAATAACCATAACATGTTCATAACAAATAAAAAAATAATAAAGGAAATATAACATTTCTACATTACAATCACAATATATCATTTCATGATATTGACATAATCAATGTTTTATATATCCATTTTCAAAACCATTTAATAATGGGAGTTTTGAATTAACGTGTCCCATACCACTTTGAATAATTTAAAGAATTATCATTTTATAAAATTAATGTCCAAAAAAATAAATCCTTGATACCATTTTTAAAACATGTACATTAATGATAAATATTTAAAATAATAAATATTTAAAACAATATTTTAGATAAGGAGTTCTTAACAAAATAAAAGATGCTTGAATACAAATAATTGAGGAATAAATTTTAATTGAAACTTTATAATATCATGAGGATATATTTATTCATGATATAATATTCCAAAGGATAGTATATACCCCATATAAATGTAAATTGGTGCATAACAACAATGAAGTCTCAATGAAATATAAATTGAGATGAAATCACTTATAAAGATGGTATCCTTTGATTAAGGATAAATCAATGACATAATTATGTATGAAAAATATAAATACACCCAATATTAGTGTATATTAAGTGTAAAACAATAAGAGGTTAATCACACATATTCATTGAACGTCCTAATCAAGAAGTATAAGTTTATCCCAAAAAAATTAAATTGGGTGAAGAAGTTCTCTTACTGAAATTTGATAGCCTAACGACGTGAGTTTAAAATTCAAAAAATGATTTGATGAGAGAGAAAATGTTCTCTCATAACATGGATATAAAATTTAAAGCTATAAGGATATATAAGAACATATCCCAGCATAAGAAATAAGAAATTAAAAGACATAACATAAAAATAATCCTTTGACTAAAAGAGTACGATGAATGGTTCCCTTACCGATTTGGTAACTTACAAAACATACACTCCAGGAAGGATGGATCATACAATGAAGATGTAAATACCCATAAATTAAGGTATATAACACTAATAATACTTTAATTGTCAGTACATACACTACACTAAAGGAAATAGTTGAAAATATAGCATGAATCTCACGAGAATAAAAAGTGAGATGATAACCTGTTACCACATTTTAATTAATCGAGTCGTATGAACCAAAGTTCATAACCACCAAATGAATCACAGAATATCATGAATATAAATAGAGTAATGATAATATATATCAAATGTCCGTATACAATAAACCACATGAAATAAATATGTGGTGAACCATGGAAATATCGCGGAATTATAAATGAGATAAGAAACCCCTTACCTCGTGTCCGACGTGACCCATTCGTTCTCAAATCTCCTAAATATTAAAATAAATTTAATTTATACTAGATAAAGAACCCCTTTAAAGTTTACCATTCCTTTTATATCTCTTATTACCATTTTATAAGCATTATTCAATCATTTATGTTAATAATGGTTGTTTCATCTATATTTGGCACTTGAGTCAAAAATGAACTTCTTATAATTACAAGTTATTGATGTGGTCTAAATTACCTTATCTCCATAATTATATTCATGATTTATATATCATATATATCATATATATCCAATATATGTAGGTATTAATAATATTAAATAATATTTGTATATAAGAAATGAAATGCATGATTCGTGGGGACGGTAAGTCGTACGTACGCATAAACACTAATTTCATTTCTATTTCATATTTAATGGAATGAAAAAATGATAATACAAAGATATATTATAATTCTAGTGTAATATCATATGATATATACATTACATAATTTCATTAACTCCATCCTTTATACATTCTATGTATGTCATTAATGAATCATATCACCTTGAGGGGGCGGTAGTCCGCACTTCCTCAAATGAAATTATTGTATTTACACATATTGGAATGTATAAAGGTATGTTTGTAAATAAAAATTACAGAAGTATAAACAAAACATAAAAATAATATAAATCATATATAAATACAGTTCCATCATAATTTCCACTGTGAGAGGTAGTAGGAGAAGATTGAACAATCATCGTTTCGTGAGGTAGTAGTTCGCCGTCCACAGAAACAGTAGGTTATTTACCCATTAGAAGGAGGTGTGTATAAGTGTAGTTAGAATCCTACTAATACAAAAAAACATATTATTTTGAGGATACTGGTGTTGTTATGAATGAATGGAATAAAAAATGTTTGGATACGTAAAATAAAATAATAGAACTTAAGAGAAGACGTTATCTTTAAATCAGGCATCTCCCTTTTGTTTGAACCAAAAAAATTAATTGAATTGCCTTATTCTTAAGGGAAGGATTCTTGTATAAGGGGTGGAATGTTGGGAGCTTAATTGGGCAGAGGATGGATGATAAATTGGGCTTTATAAGTTTGAGTAATGAGTTATAAGTGAAGGATTTTTATAACGGGGAGGAGGGGCTCGTTAGGAAAGTTTAAAAATATTATTTTATAATATAATGATTTTCGGTTTTCAAAGGTATAAAACTTATTTAAGTCTAAGATAATACAACTAGATTTATAAATAAAATCATCCAATAAGATTTGTAATGTTTTTAAATATTTTTTTAATCGTTATAATTTTATTTATTTAAATCAATCATTAGTGAGGTAAATACTAAGTCATTATTGTGTCATAAATAATTTTATTTATTTGATGTCTAAAAATTATAAAAAAATAACATGATGTAGGAAATAATTTTATATTTCCAATGAAAATTTATAGTTCAAGAGATAAATTATATAATCCTATGTAAAAATTGATTTTCTAAAATATATATATATTTATGTCATTTTTGTCTTCACTTTAAATTAATTAATATAAAGTGTCATTGTCACTCTTAAGTGGCCCCATGATATTCAAAATCAATCTAAGAATGCACATGTTCATAAATTTATCAAAAAATTGGATTAGGACACATGTTAGAGTAATTTATTATTATAATAATATTTGTTTACCCTTACTTACCAGATTTACCCTTTAACCGTTGTAAATAAAATATTTACTTAAGTAAATATTCATAATGTCTAAATTTTTTTTACCCATTTACACAATTTGGACCTCCTGATACCAAATATGGAATCCATTTTTTTAAATTGAAAACAAAAAAGTTGCAGAAATTAATTTAAAATTAATTCGTGCTTCAAAACCAAAACCGTGTTTTTTAGAAATAATAACTATCAAAAGATTTACACTTGTTAATGTCAAATTTCAATGTGAAATTACTTCCAATGACCAAAATTGGATTAAATGTTAAAAAATAATATAATTACAATTTAAATCAAATTTAAAAGATAATATACCCTTATAAATATATTATATTAAATGGTAGTTTTGAATTAAAATACAGTATTTTCACTATTCATTAAAAAAAGGAATTTTATGATAAAAATACCAAACATTTATCCAAAGTAATTTTTGATGTCCGAATTCTAAAGAAGAATATTATTTTGTCAATGATAAAATATAAAAGTGACCAAATATAAATTTAATGATGGTTCTCTATTAAAAGGTGGTAAATCATCATTTTAATGAATATTAGAGTATTTATGATTTAAATTGAATTCTCTATTATGTTAATCCACTAAAATTTATTGGATAAATGTAAAAACATTTAACAAACAAGTATATTTATATTGTAGTTAGTTCTCTCATTCCTACTAATAAAATGGCTAGGCATTAACTATCATTTAAAATAATATTATATTATTATTATTCAGTTTGAATCAGCATTGTGTGCAACATAAGATTTCAAAGAAACCTGTTATTTTGTATCGGGTATTCCATCGAACATAGCATCCCATTTAGAGTAAAATTATTATTTAATTCACAAATTTTAAAAAATATGAAATTTTTATATTCATTATTTACCTGGGATGTTACAATAGTTGACAGTCAACAAAAATCAAAGCCAACTACTTAGAGGGATATCATGGATCCAACCATCCATAGTGTATAATAGAACCGACCTTCCATATAAACAATATCCAAAAACCATTACACAACCATAATACATAAAGGCTAGCAGTTTTCAAATTATTCTTACACACATAATAATATATCCCCAAATACTAAAATACAAATTATATTTTTAAATAATTTTTGAAAATATGTGGAACACATGGATAAAGGTTTTTTATTTGAATAAAAAATGGAATCCTATAAAAGAATTAAAATAATGGTTGTGGTAGTGGGAAATATTTTTATCACCATATATGTTAAAATAAAAAATTTCTTTTGTCTTCTCTAATTTTTTTAAAATTTGAAAATTATATTCCTTTTTAAAACATTTAAAATTAATTAAAAATACGTAATAATTTCCTTTATAATTCATTTATTCCCATATAAAATCATTAATAAGATATTAAAAAATGGAAATTGAATAGAAATTGTTTGAAGGTGAACATTAGAAGAGGAATCATTTTAAGGAAATTATCTTACCTAGAGTCTGAAACATCATGGGTGTTATTTATCTTCCGGAATAATAATGTTATGTTATTTATTTAATTTATTGAAAACCAATTTCAAGTTTATTATTCCAATTAATTTATTTAAAAAGAAAAATATAATTACTTAATTATTTGTGTTCACATCATGGGTTTTGATGGTATTCTCCTTGTATATACAAAATGAATTTGGTAGGCTTTTAATGGTAAAAAAGGTCATTATTTATATATGTAATGAATAAAAATAATAAAATAATAATAACATTTATACATAAAATATTCTTTTAAAACCAATCACGTAATATGTTTATGAAAAATAAAAAACATTCCAATCATATATATGGATGGACGGACAAACACATATGCAACATTTCCAATTTTCAATATTAATTATGAAAAGAAGGAAAGTATTATTTAATCATTAAATACCAATCATAATATAAAAATGATATATTAGTTTCTAAAATACACTTATATATTTGAGATTTGTTGATGAATAATGAATCACATCACTTCATGGAGGTGGTAATTCATAAGTACGCATGAACAATGTTATCATTTATTACTGTATAGAAATTTTTGAAAACATGTGATGTATAATAATTATAAATGATAAATATGTCATTAATATAATATGTATACACTACATTGATCATTAAAAACATTCATTATAAGTTGTGATAGAAAGTATATTACATCGATCCGTGAGCTGAGAGTCCACCATAGAAATGTACAATGGATTCCTTTCACATTTGATGGAGGTTGGAGACACATATTGGTTATGAAATTAACTTAATAACAAATCATTATCTTTTAAATACTGATTTTATTATATAGTAATGGTTGTATAATATTTCAAGGTGGTAGAATAAGAAATAAAACAAAAACATTTTCTCAAATTCTATACCTCTTCATTAAAAAATCACTATTCCATTACACCTTAATTATTCTAAGGTTGTTATTATTACAGAACAAATAAATATAGAACAATGAAGGGTATTTTAGTAAGAGATATTGTTAAGGATTATCTGAATACACATTTTATATTTGTAAAAATATACAATAGAAGGTACCCATTTATAAGAGATGGGGTGATACTTTAGTAATTTTTAAAATAATAAATGAAGGTAAATTAATTTTCATAATAGAAAGGTACCAAATGGATAATATTCTAATATAATATGAGGATAAGTCTAAATAATGTATTAAAATAATTTTTTACATGTTTATATAAGTTTTATACACTAATTATTTTATTTTAACCCACATCAACCCTCATTGACAATTACCGCAATAACATTATTTTTATTATTTATGTGTCAATATACAAATTGAAAAATAAAAAATGGGAATTAATTGGATTTTTTTAATTATAACCCTTATAAAAATAACTTTTTAAAGTATAGTATTTTTAATAATTTTAAATTATTTAATAAAATATTATTTATTTTAAAATATCATTAATGTCACTTTTAGAACTATTCATTCAATTTGACATTAAAAACACCAATAAACATATGGAATTAGAATATATTTTAATCAAACTCCCATGATACATTATTTTTATCTAAGAAATAATGTAACATAATATGTATTTAAAATTATATTACTTTTAAAATTTTTAGAATCAATTATTTACATATTTTCATTAATTAAATAAACACTTTTTATTATTGCCTAAATAATTATGATAATTATATCTTAATTAAAAATTAAATTAGAAATATAATGATAAAATAAGTTATTAATGGTTCAAATTAATAATTATAACTAAACTTATTCTCTATTTAATGTAATAAAAAATATAAAGATAATACAATAGAAAATGACCTTTTTTACATTACATTAAATAAAATATTGTAGTGGTAAAAATCATGGTCATACGATAAAATGGTCATATATTCTAATTTTCGATGATTATGGATTCACTAATCTTATAATATAATATTAATTCATTTTTTAGGTTACTATCTAATCGGTATCACATTATTTTTACTCCAAATTAACCCATTTTACCTTTATTATAGTAATAAAAGTTTCTATGATTTCTATTCATAAGGAATAAAATTAAAATTGTCATATTTTCAAAATTTGGATGGCATGATTCAATATATGGAATCAATTTTTTTTAATTCAAAACACATAATTAAAAGTTCATAATTTAAAAATAATTCAACAAAAAATGAAGAAAAACAAATTTTTTGAAAAAAAATCCTTTTTCAAAGAATTAAATGTTTTTATACTAATTCAAGTATATAATTACATTAAAGAATATTTTTATTATTTTAAATAAAAATAAACTAGTTGTAGTTTAAAAATAATCCAAAATATAATTTTATTTTTATAAATACTTTATAAGAAATACACATTTTAATAAAAATTTATGTTTTTTTCTTCTATTCATTGAATAAATTATTCTTTTTAGAAAATATTCAAAAATTATACCTAAGAAAATGTTGACTTTATTAATTCAAAAATAAATTTTAATTTTTCAAATGAATATTATATGATTTAAAAATAATTGTTTTATAATGATGCCATATAATTAATAGAAACCCACTTTTAAAAAAACAAATCTGTTTCCTTTTCCCCCCAAAATAACATAATATTTTTATATTGAATATAACCTTATAAATACTAATAAATAAATATTTTAAATTAATTTATATTACAATTACCTGGGTTGTTATAGACAAGACATAAATTCCATATACACTCATTAATAATAAAATTCTATTAATAATTTAGTTGCTTTAGTTCTTTTTTAGGTTAATTACATTATTATTGTTTCTTTTAGTTTACTTATTATAATGATTCATTCATTTAAGAAATTGGTATTGTTTCGGTCAAACATTTATTCATTGTTTGGTTGATAATTAAAAAAATCATTGAATGATAGTAATGGTCAAATATCTTTATCCATGTGTTCATTAAGCTCAAGATGTTTTTGGTATTATATCTATATAACTCCATAATAATTAGAGTTCAATAGTTTATTAGAAATTTAATATTTATGTAGTCCTCTTTAAAAACCCATTTTTTGATTCTAAAATTGACTATAACTTCCTATAATTAATTTTATTATTATGATATATTATTTAGCATTATATATTTATAATCATTAATCTTATTGAATATTAATTATTTATTCACTAAAAAAATAATTTTTAATAATATAAATTTAATACACTAATTTACAATAAAATATTCATTCACTTTGGTACCCCAAAATTAAAACTACGGTAGTTGTTTTTCAAAATAGTTTAAAAATACAAAAACACAAATAAATGTTTTTTTTTTGAAATATATCTTATAAAAATGCAGTTTTTCTAGGATTACATTTAAAAATTAATAATTTTTTTTAAAATAGTAAGTGGATAATTGAAGGAAAAAATCATTTTTGAAAAAATAATTTTTTGACATTTTAACATCTCATAAAAAAATATTTTCTAGGGTTAATGGGTCATCTATAATAATGTTTCGATAAAAAAGTATCCAAAACATCATGGATAGAATCATGGATGAAAAATAGGGTTATTTTGAAATAATTATAAGATAAAGGATCATAAATAATATAGAACAATGATTTTTAGAAACCAATACCATGATACTCAGACAACCTCCTTAAGAATGAATCTAAAGCCTTTGTTGAAGTGTGTTTTAGAAAGTAACAAGCCTGATAAATGTGGAAATAAAAGTAAAGTGATGTATTTTTATATAATATGAAGAGAATATTTATCATTATATTTTTATTCTAAAGGATAAAATGAATCATCTATTTTAGGAAATATTCGATGGTTTTTCCATATATATTTTTATTTAAGGGTCAACGGTGTAATTTTAAAATGGAAAAAGATTCCAAATAGTATAATATATGATATTCTAGACAATAAACCAGCCCAATTTATTCAATATAGGGTTTAATTATTATTTTTATCAAGTAATAAATTATAATATATCCAAATCAATTTTCAATTAATTTTTAGGGTTATTCTCATATTTTGATTTTTCAAATTTCATGATTAATTTGGGATTTATATTTAAATATATATATACCTTTCTAACTATCCTTGGTTTCCCTAAAAATAATTAAATTCCATAATTAATTTCAATCGTATCCTGATAATTATATTTAAAACCATTCACATTGACATCACTCCTACTTGGTCAAGAATGTATCAATAATGCGTAATCATTTTGGATAATTTTCCAACAATATAATATTAATAAAAAATTACTAACATCAATATATTACATTATTATTAAATATATTCATCTAAAATAATTGATCAAATAATTTATTGTCATTTATATCATGATAAAAAATTTAAAATAAAAATCTCGACATTAGTTACATTGTATAAGAACTCGATAAGAATATTGATAATTATCTTGTTATATTAATTTAAAATTACACAGTTTACATGAAAATAAATTATTATTAAAAGTTATTACTATTCATGTTAATAATTTTGTTATTAAATCCTAAATAACATCACCAAATGACAACATTGACTTTTCCAATGTTGAAAAAGAACAACTTCTACATCGATAATTATTTTTCATATTTTATTTGACATTAAAATTTACTTTTTAAAAAATTAATTAAAATTTTTATGATATTTTTTCTATAATATTGTAATTTAAATTTATTTATTTTCATATATATTTTATTTATATTTATATCATGATGATGTAATTCAAGAGAAGGTATTCCTAAAAATTTTATTTTTTAACTATTCACAAAAAAATCAACTTACTAGTGTATCCAAATCTCTAGTCGACACTCTCAATATTAGTGTTAAAAATGGAAAAGGAACCACTAGTACATTGGATATAAGTGATCTCTTATAAGGGGCCTCCTATCCTAAGAGAAAGGATGGAATGCCTCCTATGTCTGGAAAGCAGGTAATTGTGGGGGTCAAAAAAGTGGGAAATTGTCCCGGTCGTAGATTTAAATGAAGCTTCTGTTATGGAATTTCTAGGGACTATCCAATCATGATACCATGAGGTCCCTTATCCTATTTATTCAGAATCATATCCCCTTATCATTGTTTTTCCTAAACCTAATAGATTTTTTCCTCCTTGTATTTCCAATTTTGAAAATATAAGATTTCACATTCTGGAATCTAACAGATATTCGTTTGATGTAAATAGATTATGGGGTTTGGATCATTTTTCCTCAAATAATATTTCCTTGATTGATAATAGTGATCAGCATGTCACATGTTCCTTCACTTTTCTTGGGCTTCAACTTTTATGCTCTTTTATTTATTCCCATAACTATTATTAGGACCGTAGAAATTTATGGATGGATATTGGATCTCTCAACTCTTACATCTCTTGTATGTGGTATATCCTTGGTGATTTTAATGCCATCATGAATTATGATGAGAATATTGGAGAAATGACTAACATCATTTCTTCAAGATATTTCAATTCTTGCATTGATTATAATGAGTTTATTGACCTTAACCTTGTTGGGGATATTTACACTTAGTACAGGAAAGTATTGGATATTTTATTTTCAATCAGAATCAATAGTTCTTCTATTAATGAGGCTTTTCTTGATTTCTAGTGATATATTTCTTGTATGACTCTATATAATTAATTTTGATCATCATCCCATTTTGGTCGACCATGTGACTAAGGATCCCAAAACCTCCTTTTCCATTAATATTTAATAAATCTTGAATCAATCATCATAAATGATGAAAAATTATCGAACAAACCTGGGGTTCTTGGAATGGATGGGATAATGGCTTCACTTCTGTCATCAATCTCAAACTCCGTAAAAGAGATTACAAATTCTAGAGTAAATTTCTTTTCATCTCCCTTATCTCTAAAATTTCATCTCTTGAGGTATCTGTTCAACACTTGTAGGAGAATAATTATTCAAATGACTTCTCTAATAATGTTTTTGGTGAGACCCAACATGTTTTCAAGTATAATAACTTGTTGAATCTCAAAGATGCTTTGCAAAAATGAAAATTTTAAGGCTAACAGGTTGAGATATGGTGATAGAAACTCTAAAATTTTCCACTCCTTGCAGAGAATTAGGAAGGTATCGAGGCCACTTTCTTTGGTCAGATGACAGAATAATGTCCTTTACAATAGAAAGGATCTTTCTGAGCATGTTGTTACATCTTTTAAGGATCTCTTTAATGGTCGTGTCTCTATTGATGATCTAGTGGAGAGTATTATTACGATTCATGTCAATAAAATGGATAATTCCAAACATATATCTATCCCTTTGGGAACTGAAATCATGGAAGTGGCCTACTGTCTAAATCCTAAGAGCTCCCCTTGTCTAGATGGTTTGGGGATTTTTTTTTCTTTCAAATATACTAGGATGTCATTCATATTGATGTTTTAATATTGGTTACTCATTTTTTAAAGGTTTCTCTCTTAATAAAGGTCTAAATGCTTAGTTCATTTCTCTTATTCCAAAGATGGAGAATTCTAATGAGATTCATTTGTTCAGACTAGTTTCCATGGTCAAAACAATTTTTAAAATCATTCGAAAAATCATGTCCATGAGGTTGTCCTCTATCTCTAGTAAGATTGTTTCCCCTAATCAATTTGGCTTTATTAAGGGTAGGAATATTCATTATTTCCTCATTAATGCCTCAGAATGTGTTAACCCTCTTAAGAAATCCAAAAGGGATGGTAATATTACTCTTAAATTCTATGTCAGTAAATCTTTTGATACTATAAATTGGGAATTCATTTTTATGGTTATTCATTCTATTTTTTTTTATTATGTTTTCATAAATTTGGATAGAATCATTTTTGTGTCATATCATATCTATTTCCTTGTAAATGGATCCCATAAGGGTTATTTTTCTTATTCTAGAGGTTTTAAACAAGGTGACCCTCTCTCAGCCATCATGTTTCTATTATAAATTATTATCTTAGTAGATTACTCTCTATTATTATTTTCAATGGAAAACTGAAGTCTATTCATACTAGTAGAGGAATTGTTTCTCGCACTCACTTGTTGTGTGTTGATGATATCATTCTATAGACTAAAAGGGATAATAGAAATTTTAAATATATTAAGCAATCCCTTTTTCATTATAAAAAAGTATGAGTTCCAGAGATTAATTGGAGTAAGTACATCATTTACATTGGTAAGATTTTTCACATTTCTAGGAAGATGGGAACTATCATGGAATTGTGTATTCATGAAGGAGTTGTTATCTTTATATATTTGGGTGTTACTATGTTTTGGGGGAGGACTAAAGCATGTTTATTTTATTATATTCTTACTAAAATCAAAATGCATCTTGCTTCTTGGTAGGGAAAGTCTCTCCCATTGGCGGGTCATGTATGTTAGGTCATGATGTTATTATTTCAAGGTTTTTTATGGTCTATAAGGGGTCAGTATCTCTCATCAAGATCATTAATGATTCTATTAAAAAATTTATTTGGAGTGGTAACATTCTGGAGAATAAATTATCCACGGTCTCATGAAATAATTGTTTTAAACTCGATGATGTAGGGGGTCTTGGTATTAAAAAATCGTGATAAGTTTAATGATTCGTTGAAGGATTCATTCATATGGAGGATTGTCAATAGTAATTCTGAGTCCCTTGAATTTCTCTAATATAAATTCTGGGATAGGCTCAAGAATGGGGTTTTTAATTATCTGGATTCATATATTTGGATATATATTAAATCAATTTTTCTTCTATTGACTCTTATGCTAGATGGATTGTTACAATGAATTCATCTTTATCCTTTTGGAAGACCAACTACATTGGTTGTCCCCTTGTTGATTCCTTGATGAATGATGAATTAAATGCTCATCTTGATGCCATGATTAATAACCAGCTTGATAATGTGTGTGGTCTCCCGAATCATGTTATTAATATTATTAATCACTACTTTTTCTATTACAAAAAAGATTTTTGGGCATGGGAATCAGCTGTCAATGGCTTTATTTCCTCTAAAAAAAATTATAGACATTATTTATCTTGAAATACAAGTTATAAGTGGATAGTGGATTAAGATATTGACTTTATTATGCCTTGTCAAACAACATTTTCCTATAGACTGGATCATGGGAAGCGTCATACTGATTGTTTCCTTCAAAAATATAGTATTTCAATCTGTTCTTCATGTGTGTTTTCCATCATCATTGGTAATACATTGATCATTTTTTTCTTAGTTGTGTTACTTCCACATCCATGTGGAAGGAGTTTTATGAGATCTTTGAAATCCCTATGCCTAGTGGGTCTTCTATCTAAAAATTCCTCCATGGATGGAATTCAACATCACTTTATCTATAGTTGATGGATATTTTTCAGGTCTCTACTACTGAACATCTTCATTTTACTTGGTTTTCGCACAATAATGTGATCTATGACATCTTTTCCTTCTCGGTTAGTGGGGTTTTTGCTGCTATTTTTTCTTCTATGTGTAATAATGAAATACAGAGGAAGAATTTTTTTCTTCAACTTGGTTATAGATTTTTCTATACTTAACTGGATAGGTGTCATGGGAAACTTCATGTCTTTGCATGGAACATTTGAATTTTTTGTAAGAAACCACTTTTTTTATTTTTGATAGTTAATTCACATAGAGCTTCTAGAGGTAATCCGGGGCTCTCTGGCTATGGTGCTATTTTGAGAAATTTTAAGGGGATATTCTTGGATGTTTTCATGGTTCTTGTGGCCATGCTTCTCCAATTAAGGATGAAATTCTTGGAATTATCATTTTAGTTGAACAAGCCACGAATCATGGATGGTATAATTAATGGATTGAGAGTGATTCTACTAGTGTCTTCTCTATCATCAGGATGGGACTTTGTAACATATCTTGAAAGCTAAATAAACATTCGATTAAATTTTTGGATATACTATTTTCCATTAACCATATTTCCACTCAAATTTACAGGGAATCAAATTCTGTTGCTGATGGTATTGCAAATAATGGTTTCAATGGAGTTGATTTTTCTTGGTATGATCATGTTCCTGATGATCTTCATCCTTTTCTTAAAAGGGATTATGATAAGTCTCCCATTTTTGGACTAGTTTAAGTTGTCTCTTATTTTTCAAATTAATTTAGATTTAAAATGTAATTTGTGGTGTTTTAATTACATTTTATTGATTCTTATTATTTTCTCTCATCACTATTTGATGTTGTTATGTATGATTTTTTACATTTTTGTGTTTTGAAATAACTTCTTGGGGTATGTTTGGTTCGTTTTATTCCATCATCTTCCTTGGAGTGCTATTTTTAATTTTTTTTCCACAGGAATGAAGTGGCATGTTTTCCAATACTTTTTGATAATTTATACACTAGATTTCAAGTGGTATCTACTATGTTGTTCCATGGAATGTATGGATCAGTTTGAGTCTTGGAATGGGACTTTTATGGTGAAACAATTTCTTTTTTTCCTGTCACATGTTCCTTCTTTTTTAATAGGCTTCAACATATCTGATATGTTTTCTTATGTCATTACCTGTTATCTTTTTTAATTTTGGTTCATCTCGGGATGATGATGACATGAATGGAGTGTTGTTTTTTTTATCATTTTTAGGAATTTCTTCAACTAGAATTCAAGGAGTTTCTCTTTTGATGCTGCATTTGAATGCATGGGTTGGTTGGAGTATCATAAGGATCCTCTTGTGGTGAAAAATTAATCTTTCTTCTCTTATAACTTGAGTAGGATCTACTGGTAGTCAGAAAGGTGGATAATTTCCTTCAGGCTGCATAAATATGGTACAACACCAGCTACATAAAGCTTACTAGTTCTTTTGAACCTAGAGTGGCATGCTTTGCTGCTTCCTTGTTGCATCTGGAGTGGCCTGCGTTGTTGCTGATAATGGAATGAATAGATTGCATAGAGCGACCTTGTAGTTTGGAAAACAAGGAATATCCTACTATTTGACATCTAGTGATCACCCCATCTCCATTGGGAGGTTCTAGTTTCTTTTAATTTGAAATATGGGATTTTGATCACCAACACTATAACTCTTTCATTATGGTTGTTGGGTGTTCCATGATTGTATCTTTTTTCCAATACTATTGTCGTTTTCTTTAATAAACATCTATCAAACATACTCAGAAATATACAGAAAATTCATACTAATATAGTTTTGACTTTATGAAATCATAAATAATGTCTATTTTTTAAAAAAAATATAATATTTATCACTTTAATATTTAAATAAACTTATATATTATAGAAAAAACTAATCTAGAATATAAAAAAATGTCTTTTTCAAATAATAAAATCTCATTATTCTTATGTAACATTATAAATTAATATCAATGATTTTCATGATATTGAAAATAAATTTAAATCTATATAATTAAAAGAAATATTAATAAAATTTTAAAAGAAATTTATTAGTAAAAAACATTGGTTTTCATAATCTTTCTCTTAATGAAATTGTTCCCTCATAATTTTTACTCATTGATAAATAGGTGGTGGTAATTTTACTTCAATTATTCTCTAGGTTACGATGTTTCTTATTCAATTATTAATGTTTTATAAATAACTATATATATAAAATTAACCTTATTTCACAACATATTTTACCTATGATCACATATATAAACTTTCTTTTTTCATCATAATAAAGACTCACCTTCATGTGTACTAACACAAGGATTAATATATGATATAAAAAAGTTACAGTGTTCATGACATTCATTTTAATCTATATACTAATCATCATAATAGAAAATGGTTTTTACCCATTTCATATGAAATCCAATTAAACTCATAAAATGATTTCTGTATAATTCTCCATCATATAAACTTTATAGAACATTCCATCGATAATTCACACTTTAATATTAGGACATCAGAAAAAAAATATTTTTCAAAAAAATAATAATTATATATTTTTATCTAAAATATACCTTGATAAATCAATATTTCTCTCTATGTAATGTTAAAACACCATAGATCCACAATCCCGATGTCATTTCGAAAAACACATCTTTACACACTAGTTTTGATACCAATGGAAATTACCCAGACCCACACTCCTTATAACGAATTGAAATTTCACTAATTATTTTCAATAAATAAATATTATATTTATATATTATTATACATTCATCATATAAATAAAATATAATTCTGATATATTCAAATAAAATTGGACCATTATATTATAGCCATTAAATAGGTGGGTATAAAATTATGTAACCATATTACGAAATCTATAAAAGAAAACATTAGCATAAAGTAGTGGAAGCCTATGATACAAAGATTATTTATCTAATATTGAGAAAAAGGATGTTTCTCTTGGTTTCTATCTTAAATAATCCCTAGAAAAACTTGAAAAACTATGAAATGAGTGAAATAGTATGTGAGAGAAATTAAAGCTTGTGAAAATTACTAAGAGATATATATTAAGAAAACCACCACCTTTGATTTATACTAGAGCATAACTTATACTTATATATTA
The DNA here is from genome assembly GCA_963277665.1 of Viscum album. Lineage (NCBI taxonomy): Eukaryota > Viridiplantae > Streptophyta > Magnoliopsida > Santalales > Viscaceae > Viscum > Viscum album. The sequence goes on from OY728165.1 coordinate 627,578,616, forward strand.
CATATAGATAATTAAATTCTATGGAACTAAAAATTTGGATGATATAAACATTTTACTAAAAATGTAATAAGTCTATTATAACATTAATTTTTAATATTTTATTAAATTTTAATTTTAATGAAAGAATAAGTTTATTTCGATATAAAAATAGTCAATATTTATATTTCATATTTTAAAACTAAATTTAAATATATTATAATCATAATTTTATAAATATAATTCCATATTAGGATTTATAATGTAAAATTTAACATTTGATATATTTTAGGGATTTTTCTAAAAGTAATGTTTTTAAGAGAATACTAAAAAACACGGTTATTATAAGCACCATCACATTCATGATATTATCATAATAAAATAATGAATGAAATGATTTTAAACATTTTTATATAAAATAAATATATTTATAAGAAAAATAAGTTGTTTAAAATTACTATGTCTTACTTATAAAACCCATATATACAATTTTTTATACATAAATAATTTTTTACTATAAACCCATATTTATCTTCCTATATAAAAAAATATTTCTCATAACATGTATTAAATAAATAAATAAAATGTATTTAATATTTTAGATCAATATTATCATATTATATAATAAGTTCAACTTTTTTTTGGGCACGGTAGCATGACTAATAATATTAAAGTCAATGATCCTGATAATGTTAAAGCTATTATTTTTAATGAATTACTTTCTGGTTATTGTATAATTTTTTTCTAATAAAATTAATTAATATATTATAAAATTTTAATATAATATAATTATTAATATTTTAATTAAATAAGTTTTCAGTCATTAAATTGGAAATAAATAAAAATTAAAATTAAATATACTTCAGATTAAAAACAATAATTTTATACATAATAGTTTTTTAATATAAAACCTTATTTGGTTTAAAATGTAAATTTATAATCAATAGAAATTTAATTTTATTAAATGGATAAAAAATATTGTCTTATCACAACCATATTTTATAATAGTGTTTATTTTTCATGTTTATTATATGACAAAGTTACTTGGTTGAAAATAGTTACCCAATTAAAAAATGAATGTAAAAGTAAAAATATAAGAATAAATGATTTCCAAAATGTTTAAAATATTTATTACAATTCTTGGTGGATTCCTTATAATAATAATATCACCCTACAATAATATTTTAAAACTATTTGAGATATTTAACGATTAATAATTTAATGATATCTTTGAAATGTATATGATATTCACAAGAGTTCTCTTTTCATAACTTATAAGAAGGCACATTTCCACCCCATGAACCAAGATCCATTCTTGTAAATTAATTCCTAAAACTCTATAATTTGTATCCATCTATAACAGACTCTCAATTTAATAATCCTCAAGTATCAATCATTCGGACTAATACCTTCTTTTCCAAGTAGGCTTTCAAGAGAATGTCCATTGTATGAAAGTGAATAATACATAATCCTCACATTTTCTTCTTAATAGTCCTCTCCCAAAACTACAATAACCATATTCATATTTAATATTAATTATAATTAGTATAAATTTTTTTTATTAAAGTAATATAGCAACCCTTATTTACTCCATTCCATCCACTTGAAAAAATAGTAGAAAGTAAACTATGCGTTGTGAAAACTACAACCTCTCAGAAGCAACGTTTATATTTTTCATCTTGAATTTATTTATTTATCCAAAATATTTAAATTATGATTCACCAAAATTGAACCTTATAAATAATATAATTAGTAGGTTATAATTATATTATCCACTTCTATAACTATACTCACCCATTCAGATTGGATGTGTTCATGTTTGGGGATGGTTTAACTACCAAATTGAATAAAGAAATAAAAATCACTTATAGATTACCATGGGAAATTAAATACTATTATTATTATAAATTACATTGATATTTTTTTTATGTAATTTTTATATTATTTTTTTAACTTTCTGATTACAATATCATCTTAAATCGCTAAAATTACTGAAATAATCTGATATCAATTCAATTTTCATGCCAACATATGAAAAATATATATAATAAATAAATAGAAAATGATTGTAAAATGTCCATATTATATTAAATATATATGATAGATGTAATCAAAATTTATGTTATAAACAAAATTTGATTATTCATGATATTAGGCTAATGAAAATAATGAATCAAGACTAAAGTAAGAGTTTCATGTCACAATTTACACCCATTGAGACATATTTTTTATTATAAACTATGTTTTATTAAGAATAGTTTATATACCCCATTTTTGTATTTTTGGAAACTTATTCTCTATTATATCTTGTTATTAAATGTTCTATTCCAAATTATTTCATTCATGGGGTTTTGAATCAAAATGTTCAATATAATTAAAGTTATCTGGATCTTGAATTTTTCCTCATTGATATATGATTTGTATTCACTATATGTTTCTTATTTTTGATGTATATATTAGAAATTGGTTTATTTTTTACAAAAAATAAAATAAAATAAAGTGTATTTAAAATTCCATATCATTTTCTACCTTTATGGGTTTTCAATTCCAAAGATAATGATCATGTAAGGGTCACTGTTAACTCTACTCCCTTTATTGTATTAAAATTATTAATTTTGAACATAACTCTTCCATGATTGGGTTTCTTACACAAAAATATATTATTTAATATTGATTTATATTCTTATTTATGGATAATTCATTTTTAAATCAATGACTTTACCTTAATTAGTTTCTAATCCTAAAAATATATCATTGTTGAAAATAATTTTCATCCTATTTAACGATGATTTCCCCTCCATGTCTATAATTTTACATTCTCACTAATGTAATCCTTTTTAATTAGAATAATAATTATATTTTATCTCATGTGAAATTAATGTGTTCCTTATTTTATTTTCAAAACAATGTTTTTATCCTTTTTATGATGTGATATTTATTTAAAAGGTGTTTCAGATCCTTGAAAGGGGTCTTCAAAAACCACCCACATTAAATTTTAGTTACACATTCTCTTCCTTTTTATTCCCTTTTATATATCTTATTCATATATATTTAATAAATAATATATATATATATATATATTCAATACATATATACATAATTTACCATACCATTATTTTTTTTTGTCTAATACATGTTTCATGCTCCCATTTAAATTACCACATTTAAGTAAACCCAACTGAATATAACATTCTAATTTTTTATTTCATGATATGTGTCACCAATATAAAACATTTTTTTACAATGAATAGGTTCCAAAAAATAATTATTTTATATAACAACATATTAGTTAAATTATTTTATAAATTAAAATAATAATTAATTTCTTTCATTAATAGATCTTAAACTCATTTCAAAAGGATCACCTATGCTATTAATTTTTATTTTTACTTCTCATTTATCCTTCTAATGAATTTTTCTTAATTAAAAATCAATGTTCAATAAAAATATTTCTTTATTAAAACATAAAAATCCAAAATGATTTAAATCCTTCTTCTATTTAGAATCATTATAATATAGTCTTTGAGTATTCATTGAGACAATATTATGAAACCCACTTCTTTCAAATGGGTTTTTCTATTTTTTTGATTTGTGAATTGTTTATTTTTCTAATGTGGAAAACTTGGGCATCTCATTTTTTTGTAGTGATTATGTTATGAATAAGTTCAGAATATATATCCCTCTAATTCATTAGGTAAAGTTTTTATAACATCATGGGTTTTACAAGTTTTACTTATACATTATTTTTTTATTTAAACCTATTGTTTTATACGTTAATTGTGATTTGGTGGTCAAAGAGTTGTTCAGGTGAATCTGGGGCCCACTTGGATCACAAAGATTTGGATTTTGGGTGGGAAGACTGAGAAGCCCGGTTAGCTCATAATTAGTGCAAACTATGAAATTCAACAATGTGACCCTTTAAGGGCAATGAAAGGTTTTTTTAAACCATAAAATTGGGAAATAATTGCCATGTGATGGAGCTATAAAAAACTATAGAGGGGTTTTATAGGCTATGTACATACCACACACTAACAGAGCTCAACTTCATGTCCTCATAGTATTTAAGCTTTCACGTTCATATAGACTCCAATTAATCCATCATTGGTAACATTTAATAGATACTGATAATCTCTTAATTCCTATTAATTCTTTCTCATGGTTATTTAGACCTCTAGAATTCATTTTTCATGTGAGGTAATAATATTTATGATTTTCATGGAATTTCTCTTTTTTTTCTATTTACCTCATTTTATTCTGAATTAATGGATGATTGTAAATGAGGATAGTACTAACAATATAATTTAGGTGGTATAGTAATTTTTTCTAAAAGATTCATTGTTATATTATGCATTTTTTTCATGTACTAGACCATTTGTTTCATATATCCTAAATGTCAAATTAATTAAACAATTTTATATTTTTAGCTTTATAGTTGTTCTATACACCCAATAAAAAACATCATAGGATCTACATCTCAATGTATGCCAAACATTAGTGTGTTCTATTCATAAATTCATATGTGTAGTACGACCAAAGAATTAAATTGAACCACCAATTAAGTTCAGTTTAGTTATACTTCTTAAATCAAATGTAATTAGAATTAAACCAAAGAAAAAATAAAGGACATGTTTTTGGGAAATATATATTTTTTGTTATCTTTAATTAACCTTAAGAAATGAATTTTCTATTTTGAATTATGTGTATTGTTTAAATGATATGGATTAAAATCAAGAAATTTTTATTCCCTTATACCACATTTAGGGAAATGTGAGGGTTTCAATTTGGAACAACTCGGATGGTCTCATATAGCACTATGATTAGAAGTTATAAATGAATTGAAACATGCTATGACAGATACATCGGTTCTTCTTAGATAATATCGGATGGGATCACTAGGTTGAATCCTTTATATTACCCATCAATAATACCAAGTTCCCTAGTGGATTACATTATAAGGGATTAGAGGGAAATGATATTGTACTTTCCCACAAGTGACACTTGGTTGCCCATATGGTATACCATGGACATTTATAAAGGGTTATAAATTTATACCAAGTAATAAGGGGTACCTAGGAATCTTCTACAGAACTTCTTGGATGGAATCCTATAGTGATGGTTCGTTATAGTACTCCTAGGTCAATGAATTGTTTACATTTTATAGAATTCCTTAGACAAGATTAGGATGAAAATTAACTAAATAAACTGATTTTTATTCCAAGTCAAATAACATTCATGGATCCAGTCTATTCTTTTTTATAGGATGTACTAGTTACAAATCCTTTCTAAGTTCATATTACATGAAAATTATGGAGCCCCTCGTGAGTTTACATGGATGCCTTGAGTATACACCTATGGTCCTGGATTTTATCATGCATCAATTCATATACACATATATTTTCATTCCAATATGATTTATATATAAAAACACTTACTTATATATATAATTATAAATATATACAAAGGGTTACATTCATTCATATAAATCTCAACGTAGGCCAAAGAAGGTAGTCGTGGTCAGGTGTCCTAGGAGGAACTCGTACAGTTGTTTTATATTTTTGTTAGTATTATACATTGACTATTAACCGAAATCTTCTCATTTTAAATGTATAGACTAGATAGTTCTAGACACTATTGGTGGTATCGTACTGAGTATATATCACTAATTTTTCAGGATACCAAATGGTACCTAAATATACATCATGGATATAGGTATGTACAAAGGGAAGGATCAAACTGTGGATGCCTGTTATCTGTAGTAGGATAGATTATGGGGGTGGAGGATTAATGTAATTATCATGATACTAGTAGAAAGAGATCTCTTCATTTTATGATTTTCTAATAGCCTGTTATATTATTTTTGTTTCATATAGTTATTTTATACAATTGTGATACACTCTAACCATGAGGGTATAGTTACCCCATTGTACCATCATAGACCCTCACAAATAGTTGGAATCCCTTGATATATGGAGAGGTACGATTGAAGCTAGGTGGCCCACTATTTTGGTTACTTAAAAATTAAACTTGGTTCAGCACATTACAGTGTTTTCTTAGAGAATATTTTCCTTTTTTCATATTGTATGAGTAGGTAGACATGATACTAGGAATATTTCGTAATATGGTAATGAACATGTTCATGGGAGTAGCTAACACACAAATAGGGAAAAATAAAATTTCTTAGGATGTGATATTTCTGTTATAGTTTTTCATGTTATAGTTGTATTGAGTCCACTTTCTAGTAAATCACCTGATTTTTTAATTGTTATTTTTATTATTAAGATGAATTCTATTTTCCGTAGCTTTGTATGGAAAGGAGGTATCATTTAAGGATTCACAGTAGGCACCATATGACTCCCTTATTATTCGTATGTCATGTCATATCTATATTACTACATGGATTTCCTTCTATATATTATTCTTTCATTGACTATTATGTTAAAAAAATCTGATAACATTTCTTGTAGGGATAAAATAATTGAATTAATTAAAGACTACACATAAACAAAAATTGTTTATACCTATATATCTTGAGGGTGGTACCATGATTAACCAGTTATTTTGTTGTTCAACCATAGAATACTAGTCACATGGATTGAAGCATTGGTTCATTTTTATTACAAAAATTCCAATTATAATTTATAAAGAAAGCATATCTATAAATTTGGAATAGTAATTCATCTAATAATATAAATTTATACATCCTGTTACCTCCCGATACAAGATGTATGAGTATGCTCATAGTTATATGACGTTACAATTACAAAATATAAAGATTTTGAATTTATAAATTGGGAATAGTTACTAATCTAACTTGACCACAAGATATATACATATAAATGAGTACGAAGTTATGTGAATTAAATTCATAAATTAAAAAGGGACTTCATTAAATGGGGATTCCAATTATAATGTACAAGACATTTTCCCCTATATCATCCAATTAAAACACTATATATAGGGACCTCTATTAGGTGATGTGATTCCTGGAACCTAACCTGACCATTGTAGTTGGTGGTAGGTAGTGTCTCTTGTAATCCTTAGAGCCTTATAAATCACCAATACCTAGCATTATGAGAAGGAAGAGGGGTGTGATTATTATATAGGAAGGCTTGTATCTATCTAATTATTTTATCTTTAGAATTGGGTTGTTATCAATTTATATTAAGAGGTATGTATTAGTAATTGTAGTGCCATTCCACCATGATGTCCTAAAAAAATTTTAGGAGGCTGATAATGATCATGCTACATAGGTTATCATCCCTGATCCACTAGTATTTCTTCATATTGTGACAATCGAGGAACCTCTTGTTAATCATAATATTATTGTTTATTCTCAATTATGATATGAAATATTTACTTTGTGAAGGGAGATTCATGACTTGCCTCTACTATAGAAGAGTTTATGTAAGAATTACAATAGAAACACCCACCTACTTTCTCATGGAATGGTGTCCCTTTGCTATTTATTCATTACTAAACGCTATGATACCTATATTTGATAAACTAAATATCATGTGGATAAGAGGGGAAATATCATGGACTATATTATTCATGATTCTTTAATGATATGGTGGGATGTTATGACACAATCTAATCATCCTCAGGGTATGGTCTTGGAGGTTTTTAGATAGCCTTCTTTGACTACTTCTTCTATTTGATGTTGAAAGCAGATCAATCTCAAGAATTTATTTGACTAAAATATTGTTCTATGTTTGTGATGAACTATTCATCTAATTTAACTGTGATTCGACACATTACACCAACACTTTATGGTGACCAATTGAAAAAATTGGGACAATTTTAGGATGAGATTACATATAACATCTGATGTCATGAAAATATCTTTTGGATGAAAAATATTTCTAAGATAGTGAACTTGGAACTTTTCACTGAGTGTGACCTGAGGGAAGCTGAATGTCAGGGCCAAGGTGGTATAGAATGAAGAAAGGGAAGAAGTTTGCCTATCAGTAGGAAACATCAATTTTAGATTTCTCATAGGATCAACGAATGTTAAATGAGACACACTGACATCTATGTTGTCAGTCTCTTGTACAGTAGTGAAAACCATAAGAAGACCCATTAAACCAAAGACCCAATTGAGTTCTTGGATTTTGTAAATATGGGCCATATATATTGTTTTAGTAGAACTTTTCCTCTAATTAATATAGATAATGGATTTGTAGTGACTTCAAATTTAGGTGTAGGACCAGTAGCTTTATGTATGGTAGGGAGATGGATTACTATCGACCAATCAAGACATGGACAGGGGTGAAAATATGATATTATTTATTAATATATGTTGTGCTAGTAGAGTGGACCTTCCAAGGGTAGTTAGGTTGTATCTTTGGGCCTTGGATCTGACCATATCTATGTAGCGTGATCCACTAACTGAGTAGTGAGTCCCATCAATTTTGTATTTTTATATATTATTCTTGTATCCTATACTTTAGTATCTTACTTATTTGATATTGTTACATCACCTTATTTGATATTTATGAAAATTATGGAATTTATTGCCTGAATATTGAGTACTTATGTGGAGTCATGACTCTTGACTCAACATTGGGGATCTGATCTGGGGGTATACACTAAGGTAAGGAATTTCCCCTTGAGGTAAGTTGTTATATTTGAGCATGAAACCATTTTTTTCTTAAAATGTTGGGTTTCAACATCATAATCAAAATGCGATGGTCAGTATATTTTCAGGTTAATGATGATTTTTTTCATTAGAGGGTTATAATTATATTCATAAGGGGGAATTTTATTTCTAGATAGTCGATCTAAACCATAAAATCATGGGATGGGTGGAGTGATAGCCCATACAACTAGTCTTTTTAGGAGTGATTAGGGAAGATAGTGTAAAGTTTTTCCTCTCATGGTGAATTATTTCAAGAATGTATTACCAAATTACATTATTTAATAAAATCCTATAATGTAGGATGACTTAATCATTGATATAATGATAAGATTAAAATTAGTGTTCATTATTCTTAATGAGTTTGAACATAAAAATATTCAAGAGGTAAAGATGTAGCTAGAAGACTTAAAAGATAGGGGTTTTATATGACCTAACATGTCACCATGGGGTTCACTGATACCTTTTCCCAAAAATTTAGATATATTGATGAATTATTTTCATGGATTACCATTTATTAAACCTTCTTACTACTGAGAACCAATACCCACTTCCATATCTAGATAGCCACTTTAACGAAATCTGTGTAGCTTGGGTTTCAATTAATATTGATATGTGGATGGGCTATCACCAGCTATGTGTGAGACCATTAGATATAAAATCTAAAACAATATGTCATAGATATGGCTTGTATGAGTATTTGATCATGCCATTTCATATAAAAAATACACCTATAGTTTTCATGAATATAATGAATTGGGGTTTCAACCCGTATCTAGATTTATTTTTTGCAGTCTTCATGAAAGACATATTGGTGTATTCATGTACTCGACATGACTATACCAACCATCATGATATAGAGATGAATACATTGTGAGATCACTAGTTTCATGCTAAGATCACTAAATGACATTTTTTACCAATAAGGTTCACATCTTGTGTCACATTATCCCATTGGTAAGAGTATTTTTTTGTCCTAGAGAATGTGGGAGCTGTAGTTTCTTGGGAAGAACCTTATAATTTCATTTAATTATAGATTTTCTTATTTTAGGCTAGCTATTATAAGTTTTTCATTTAGAAATTCACACATCTAGAAGTTCCTGTTAGATTCTTGACCAAGAAAGCTATAAATTTTATATAGTACTAAACACATGAGAGATCCTTTTAGTAGGCGAAAGGACAATTGTGTTCTACACTAACCCAAATTCTTCCAGGGATGAGAAAAGATTTAATGTTTATTGTGATGCATTAGGTGTTAGGATAAGATTAATTATGATGCATGTAGATAGTGTCTATGAATACATGGCTGAGATGTTTAGGCCTCATGAGTTTAATTACCCAACACATGATCTCATGTTGGAATATGTGGTACATGCTTTTCACTGTTGGAATCACTATATGGTGGAAGACTGGTTTGTGGTGTATATAAATTATAAATTATTCAAATTAAAAATTACACAAGGTGACTTTAATATAATGTAGAGAATATGGGATGAATATATATTGCCCTTAGACATCAATCTTTTATATTCACCTAATATGTGTAACTCTGATGATCAAATCTAGAAGACGCAGACATAGGCCATTCATGAGGCCAACAATGAGTGGTAGTTGATGTTCCCATTTTCTAAGATGCATCTAGAGGTTCAGAATAAAAATGGGAATATTATTTTACTATCTTGTGTAGTTACATATTCTATTGTGATTTAGGTTAAGATGATACAAATTTTACATCCTGAGGGATTAATTCCAAGGGATAGTATCTTAGGTGATGACCCACCATCAGGTTGGGCTATCGATGAGTATGAGATTATTCAAATTTATGGGCATATATGGGTCCCTATAGATATAAGGGAAGAATTAATGTTATAGTTTCATGACATTTTTTAGTAATTATAGCCTAAAATATACATCATGTGCAATGATATACATTTCCAACATTGGTGTACAAGTATGAAGAGGAAGATTACATTTTTACATGATGTTCCTCCTACTACCAAGTGAATGTGGATCACCAGTGGCTTACTAAACCTTTTAGCCAAATACCATTATATAATGGAAATTGTAAGACATCACTATATTCTTTATAATGGATTACTTAAGACCCCCTCTAGATATTGATGATGTAAGGGTGATCATTGATTAGTTGAACAGGGTAGATCACTTTATAAATATCATGGGGACCTTCTCAAAATAAAATCTTTTGAGTATTTAGATTCCGGATCATATATTCCTTCACTATGTTCCCCAATATATCATATAAAAAAGAAATTATCAATTTAAATTATGGCTTTGGTAGGGGTTTCTTGAGGAATAGGATTCACAAGTACTTCTGAGTAGAACCTATCACCCTAATACTAATGGTAAATCCTAGAGTACAATATGGGTGCTAGATGAAATGATTTGAGAATGTGTCTATGATTTAAAGTTTTTTAGGAGAAACATAAACCTCTATATAAATTGTATTATAATAATATATTTTAGGGAACTATATATATGGATTCCTATGAGGCCATATATGGTAGGTTGTTTCATTCAACACTATTCTAGTTAGAGGTTAGTGAGGCAGCAATATAGGGTCCCCATATTTTTTAGGATACATCAAAGAAGATATAACTTATCGATAATCCTATTAAGACATCTCAATCTAGGAAAATTTCTTATAGTGATCATCATCTCTAGTCGCTGGTGTTTGAGGAGGGGAATCTATTTATTCTATGATTTTTGACTGGGTTGGGTCATAGAAGGATTCAGATATAGGGATATATATTTCCTTGTTTTCATGGGGATTTTGATATATCCGAGTGGGTAAGACTATTAGACTATTGGTATGACTTACCTTAGAGGAAATAGTCCATGCAAGATATCTACTACGTATCACGGAACCCATTTTACAATTTTAACATGTCTCATTATTTGGATTATAGGGATATTTAGTTTGATGTAGATTATTTTTCAGAGGAGCATCCTATTTGTATCATTGATTAGAGCATGATGTCACACTGATTAGGGTCAGTTCCACTAGTTTAGGGGATGTGGTAGTAGTTCTATGTATAGAATAAGAAGTAGTAGAGAGAATACAACATAGAATCTCATGGGATATAACATTTCTCATATGATTATTTACCACCATCAAATAAGAAATTCAGGGTTAAGTTTTTCTTATTGAGGGGAGTTTGTAACATCCTAAACCTTTGTAATACGTATAGATACATTAAATTTCTATTCAAATATCAAGTTTTATAATTGAATTTTTCTTAATATATGAAGGATATGTTTGGCAGTTTTCAGGGCCCACTCCGAGCTAAGAGCATTGGATTTTGGAAAGGAAGATTGAGCCATATAGTTAGCACACAGTTAGTGATAACCGAGGGACTCAGCCATAAAAACCCTAAAGGTTGAAACATGATTTGATTAAACCCTAAAAGGGGTTCTATTGGACCATGTAAGAGATAAACAATAAACTACAGAGGGTATTCATTGGCTATGCACAACATTTCCAAAACTTTACCCCAAGCCCGCACACTTATTACCACATAACCAATACATATGCATGGTTAAGTACACGGTTTGTAAAACCATGCTACCAAACTATTAAAAAACTTAAATGATGGGTGAAATGTACTTTTTACCCATAAATCCTATTAACCTCTATTATCTTACTCATTTCCCTTTTAAATAGAGGACTTTATTCCTAGAGGGATCATCTACCTATCCTTCATGGATTTAAGCATCCACATTCACCTGTACATTGATTCTCCTATTGTATACTATGTTGGATAGCTACCAAAAATACTTTTATTTATATTATTTATTTCCATAAATTATATTTTCTTCGGGAATTATGTTTTTATGTGATATAATATTCCATGTTTTCAAGGAATATATCTTTCCCATTGATTTGACCATTTTTTCTCAAATTAAAGGATGTACATGTCTGACTTGATTACCCACAATCTAAGGTAGTTGGTCTCATTATTTTTCTCCTATATTATTGATGTTATGGTAGGAACCATTTTCACCATGTTGGACCTTCCACAAAATGCCTCCAAAATAATAAATTAATTAATAAAATTTATATTTTCTTTTTTTGAGTGGTTCTAGAAACCCAAAAATAAACATCAGAGGATTTCCACCATGAAATAAGCCATCTATTAGGGTGAAATATTCTTAACGGTCTAGGAAAATTACTTTATAGGAGTAAAATTGAACCACCACTTAAGGTGTGCTAATTTTTCATTTTAAATGAACTTTAATTGGAGTTAAACTACTATAAAATGGTAGGCCATGTGTATAGACCCTTTTATATATTATTTCATCATGAAGCACCCTTGTGAAATTAATTGGAAAACTTGACTGAAGGGTGTTATTTAAATGATATGGATTAAACACTAGTTATAACAATAAACCTATACTATGCCAAGGGTGGTTCAATGATATTGATTCAGAAGGTCTTAAACAAGCTCATTAAGAATAAATATTGGACGTTATAAATGGGTTGGAACATGTTTGGATAGATACAAAAATTCTTCATATAACACCTTAGATGGTCTCACTGAACATATGACTTTATATTACCCATGAGTGATACCTAGTTCCCAAGTGGATTACCTTGGATAGGCTCGAATGGAAATTCTAATGTACCCTGAAATGAGTGATACTGGTTACCTTTGTGGTCTAACATAGATAGGACCAGTGTTTTAGGCCTATATATTATGATATGAGGGTTTAATGGGTTCCTTATACAGAATTACTTGGATGGAATCTTATGTTCAGGGGTCTTGATAGTTCTCATAGAGTGATAATTGGGATACTTTTTTATGGAATTCATTGTAATGGATCAATATGATAACTAATTTAGTCAATTGGAGCATCTTCATATTCAAAGAAAATGATTTTAGTTCGTATATTATTTACTTATATGATGGACAATTCACACTTTCATGCTAAGTTTATATTATATGAGAATTATGGATCCCATCATAAGTATGCATGGATGCCTTGCGTATACACCTCAGGTCCAAAATACTATAACTTATCTATACATATGACCATATATGTTGAAACCTATATTATGTATATATATACACCTACTTATACATTTACATATATATTATCACAGAGGGTGAAATCCATCAAGAGATATCTTGGATTATGCCAAAGAAGGTAGCGGTGGTCGGGTGTGTTATAAGGAACCCGATATAATTTGATTTATTTTATATATTGTCATACATTTATTATTACCTTTAAACTATAAATTTTGCATACAAAGGATGGATAGCTCTAGAAAATATTGTTAGTGTCCTAATTAGTATATCAATCACCTTGTTTGGGCCACCGATTGGTACCCGAATAGACAACATGGATGTAAGTTGGGATAAAGGGAATCATTTGGTATAGCTGCATGATCTCTATACTAATTTAGAGTGCTAGAGAATAGAAGTGTGATTATGATCATTATTTTAGTGGAGGTATTTTTTTGGTATTTTTTTATTTTTTATAGCATGGTTTATATGTATTCTTCTATTCATCCACATATTTTATCTTTGTATAACATAAAATCATTACATCATTTTGAATATGATAATGATTATGATTCTACTTATTTATTAGATTTGGATGAATTATGTTTATATAATTAATTTATTATACTTTTTCTACTACTTATTATTATTTTATACTATTTCGGTACACTTTTATCATGAGGGTACAATGTCCCCACCATACTATCATCGAACCTCAATTCATGTTAGGTACCTATGACATTTGGGGTGGTTATCTTGAGGCAATGTGGACAATCGATAATTGTACTTATGAGTGAACCATGTTTGACATGTTATAGTTATCATAAAATTAGATATCATGTTTGGTCTATGGATTTCTATACTAAGCACACTATGTCGTGTGACGAGTGGGAAAGAAATTATATAGTCCCCTAATGCATTTGTAAAATCATTATATCTCATTATATTTTATATATAGTAATAAGTAATAAAAATAATCCACTATATAACTTTTTCCACTATGTTAATTTGAATGGAGTGTGAACCCAATCTGCTATGGATGTTTTCCACTACATAATGATGGTTTTGGGAGTGAACCTTCACCTTTGCTTATGATGTCATGTTTTACATTTTTTCTAAATAATTAGGATTCCATGATCTTATGATTTCATTTATTTAAGATATTTTTCCATTCTTATATGACACTCTTATATCATTATTACATTTTTTTCTTTTCATATTACATGTAATTCATTCATGATTTAGTGATTAATCATATTTATAATGTTATTTTTAATAATAATTTCCCCCCCACATAATGTATTTTTTGTATTCTTATGATCTAGCCCTTGATGATAAGTTTTCCCATACTAAAAGTTTATGGAAACCAAATTTTTTCGTTGCCTTCCCGAGTTTGTGAATTTTAATATATCCAAAGAAAATGATATTGAATGGGATATGAAAATGTTATATTATATATAAATCTTGACATGTTTTTAAAACATGTTTCTTATGCAATTGGTCCTTTAAGGCACTAAATCAAAAGGTTATATGATCATTGTGAGATTTTTTTGAGATATAATGTTAAATTTATTGAAATAATATAAAATAATTACAGGTTTATCTCACATTTTCATAGTTGGTATCAAAGGAGTGTTGAATTTTTTATTTATTTATTTTGTTTAAAAAAAATTAATATTAATGAACTTTATTTAAACCCTTTTGGATAAATATGTGTATATGATAATATCATGAAATTTCAATAATGTTTTATTTATTTTTAATTCCTAAAATGATACCCTTTTTTTGATACTATATGTGGATGAAATCTGTGTCATAAATGTACTTAGTGACTATAATCCTATATAAAATGTGTTTTGTTTTAACACATTTGTCACTAATTTTATGATAATGTGACCTAATTAGAAACCTAGTTTGACCCTCCCATGGGGTATAATTATGTTAATCACATTATTTTTACAATCTATTATAAAAGTTCTATTCTTTTAATGCTAAGTAATATAAGATTACAGATTCTAAAAATCCTATATTATATATATATATAGGTTGAGTTGAAGGCTAGTGATATTTTTTGAAAGATTAAGGCATTTTGAGATTGAGTTTTTATATATGATTAATTATGATAATTATATAATAATATAAATTAATCATCACAAAGTTTAACCGATTATTATTTTAATAATTCATAGAATAAGAATGAACTGATTTTACAATGGGTGTGAGAGACAACATAAAGATTACCTCAACAAAAATCCCATCTGAATAGGATCTAGAGTGAGAAACCTAGGGAATATTCTAAACGAGATATCACAAAATGTGATTAAAAATTTGTAAAAATTTGAAACCCCAAAAAATAATAATAAGAGAAAGATGGAGTCTCCAAGAATTCCATATGATAAGGATGATGATGGATATAATGTTAAATTTTTATTATGTCAAAAACGAGGGAAGAGAAACCCATTGTAATTTCCAACATAAACTAAAATATGTTTGACATGTGCTAATGAAGGTAATTGTGTAAAAAGGTAATGAAAAATATAGATTTTAGTTAATGTGAATTGGAAAAATAATTTTCTTCCAGTGGATCCACTATGAATTTTATGTTTTAGATGTGAGATTATTCACCATTCAAATAAGTCCACCAATCTTATGTATTGAAATGAAAATCAATGCCAAAACTTCTTAGACTATGCAAACAAGTTAAATCTTATGAAATGACTAATATTTATTTATAAGGTGTATTTTAACTCTAGATTTATGAATCTATTATGTTAATAATGTTGTAAAAATTTATATATTTAATTATAAAAAAATTACTGTTGTAATTACAATATCCATAGTATAAAGATCTTCCTCATGATTTTTGGTGGTTACTTATTATGGATTTCCATATTATTCACTAATTAAGATTTTATAAGGAATGTTTAAACCCTTTTTACAAATACTCATATGGAATTATGTATACAAAAATATCAATTCGTATCAAATATTAACCAATAAAAACTACTACTATAATGTTAATTTGGATCCCATATGGAAATTAATCCCATCATAAGACTTTTGAAATATTGAGGATGTAATTTATTTAGTGGGGGAGAATGTAAAAACCCTAAATTCTACCAAATATTTTACATAAATAAATATTATATTATTATATTGCTTTATATGAAACAAAAAAGAGATAATGAAACTATTGTATGTGAAACAAAAATTTGATGATTGTAATATAGATGTTAAATTAGCGAGTATAAAAGGAAGTAATCATATTAACAAATCATTTAAAGAACATAATATAATCAAGTAGAAAAAGCCACCCATATGGTGATAATTTATCTAAGATTGGGGAGAATGAATATTTTCTCGGGTTTTCTCAAGACTAAGACTAATCCAAACTCAAAAAATTATGTTGTGTCTAAATCATATATGTAAGAAATTCAAGAACATGGAAATTTCCATGAGATATATTCTTACAGAATCAGTACACATGACTGCCACTAGAGCATAACTAATACTTAGATATTAACTAGATATATTGAGGTTCCATGTAAATATAAATTAGGATGATATAAAAATGAATGTATTAATGAGATAATTTTATTATCACATGTGTTTTCCAAATTTGACATTATAAATTTCAGAGAATATATATGTTCTGTTTTATAATACAATTATTTACATATATATATATATATAATTTTTATTAAATAAATTTATAAATTGCGAGAATCTATATTTTATAAAAATAATTTACATTTTTAGTCATCATTATAAAGTTAACATATAATTATTTTTTGATATTTTTCTAAAATTATATTTTTAGGTGAATAGTGAAAAACACCGTAATTACTAAAACTATAAATTCATTGAAATTTACATTATGAAAATATTAATTAAATTTTTATAAAACATTTTTCAATGAATTATATATATTTATATTTAAAATAAACTATTTAAATTTACTATTATATATAACCCATGTATATTTTTTTTAAAATGTATGTAATATTTTACTTGTAAAAAATATTTATTCACTTTTATTAAAAAATTAATTTCCATGAAATGTAGAGGTTACATCCAAAAAATGGATTATATATTTAACATACACATGACTATATTTTTTAATAAATTCAATTTGATTTTTTGGAATAAAATTATTATTATTATGATTAATGTTAATGATGGTGATAATTGAGAAATTATTATTTTTTATGTATTACTTCGTTAATATTGTGTAATTTTTATCTAACAAGATAAATTCTTAAATTCTTAAATTTTATGTTAATATAATTATTAATCCAATATTTAATATAATTATCTCTTATTCAACTTTTAATCAATTCTAAACTATATTAAGAAAACACAGTGGTTAAAATATAATTTTTCTACAAAATAATTTTCCAATATGTTAATAGATTTTATATAGAAGTTAATTTTATAATAAATATAATATTAATAAAAAATAGATATTCTGTTTATATTAATAACACCAATATTTAGTAATAGGTTCTATTTTATATGTTTAGTAAAACATTATTTACTTAGGTATAATCCAACTACCCTGATAATAAACAAAAAAAGTGATTCTTAAATTATAAGAACAAATGATTTGAACTATGTTTTAAACATGTTTATAGATTAATTATTGAGGATTTATTGTCCCACAATCACAAAACATTTTAGTATTTATAAAATTTGGAGTCATTGATCCTATAATAGTGCATTGACATCATTGAAAAGTCAAGTCCATTAGCAAAAGTTTCCTTTTCTTCACTTATATAAGGGGAAATTTCCACCCCTTCATGCCACATACAATAATTTTAATTTTTAACTAACAAGGTACAGAAATGATAACTAATTCTCATGAATTTTCAAAATTAATTAATTAATTTGGTATATCTGTATTTATTATAAAAATATAAGGTGATTTTTCAGTCAAAAGGAAAATGCTATATTTCTAACCAAATTAGGTTTTCTTGCATTTTATAGTTCTATTTAAAATATTGTTTCAATATTATGAAATTTTAATATTAAAAATTAACTTATTTTTTTAATTCTTCATATAAAATTTATTTCATTATGAATTGTTTTGAATTTTATGGATAACTTAATTTTTAAATTAATATTGAAAAATAATGATTTTCATTAAAAAGATTAATTTCTATTGAAGTATTTACAAAGTCAAATTATATTATGGATTTGGTTTATTTTAATTAAAAAAATTTGTTAAATATAATCCAATAAATTTTATTGGAATATCCATTATACAAAAATTTGTCATACAAATATTTTTATTCATAAATAGTCATTTTCCAGAAAACTCGTTCTTCATCGCATTTCGTGGGTTCATTTTAAAGATAAATTATTTCATTTATATGAATAGAATATGATTGAATAAATAAAATAATGTTAATTATAATAACTAATATTTTTTTAATATGTTCAACATATTATTTGGTTAGAACGAATTGTAAAAATAGTAAAAATCTATTGTCATCATCAAGGTAAAAAATAATTATTCGATGTCAAACTTAATTGATGAAGGATAAAATGTCCAATATAAATGTATAAATTATTTTTATTGCAATATTTATTCCCAATATCTTATATTATTTTATTATGTTATATATATAATTCGTTTTTATTGACTAAGATAGTAATATAGTTTAATCTTTTTACACACTCTAAGTATGTCATCTCGCCGATTAATGAAAGGACACCCACTCTTCTCTCATATCCATAAATAAAAATAATAGTGGATAATAAAATAATTATCTAATAAGTTCTATAAACCCTTATATACTTATTATATTCCATGATTTGGTCCTAAATCCAACCTATGATAGACTAACATTTAAACATATATAGGTTTTGTGAAGAATATGTATAGTTATTTAAGAAAACTTTTCATTTTATTTCCTCTTATACCTCTTCCAAATTTTATTCAAACATCAAGAAATAATATAAATAGTGTCTTAAATATATCATTCCATTTTTTTGTTAATGTAATAACCTATATCCATTTCATTTTTCCATTATATTGAAAATAAAACCATTATCAACACATACAGTGGACTACCACCTTGCGAACTGATGTAATTATTATTTATGACTACCTCTAACTGATAATTATAATGATTGGATTAATTTTGGATATCTATATGTTATTAAAAATATATTTATCATTCTATAAATATGATATATCTTAGTTTTTTATTTCCATTCTATCCAATGAAAAATGTTAAGTTCATCTCTATGTATGTGTGGGTTATCACCTCCGTGAAGCAATTTGATTTGTTTCTCCTCACCACATGAGATGGATAAATTATATAAGCATATTTAATAAAATAATAATATATTTATGACATAAATTTCATTTTTAATGTTAAAATTATTCTAAAATTATTTTCACTATATGTTCAAAAAAAGTAATGTTTTACACATGCATACGTACGACCTACCATCTCCAGGATTAAAATATAGTTTATTTTTCATAAAAATATTTCATTGTTTGTTTTAAAATTGTAATTATTTCATAAAATTATTAATATGTAATGATTATTTTTATGTATATGATGTAATATTAACCTCTCATATTGTATAAAACCTTCTAATGTTATCTTGGACATATGAGATTAATAACATAAAAACAACTAATGTTAACTTAATAGATTAAGTATGAGTATATTATATGGTTATAATTAAAAAATGAATTATTAAAATAAAAAATGTTCATAATTAATTAATAATTTGAATAAATCTATTATTCAATAACTTAATTAACTTATTTGATGAGTAAAACTTAAGGTAAGGGATTTATAGTCTCAATAACATTTTTAATAGTCTTAATGTAATTTACCCACATTTTTTATTTTATGTGGTGTATAAAATACCATATTGATTTATTATATTATTATTTTATACAATTTTATGTGTATATAAATTTAATCAATTTATTTCCTTTAATAATTATTTTCTTCAAAAGTTGTCAAGTCGTATGAAAAACATTACATTAAAAATATTATTTCAGATGATTTAAAGTTTTATTTTTTAAATCATTATCTTCCAATTTCATATTCTTAAGATTGTTTTTTGGATTTATTTATAAGGACATTAATTAATTATAATGAAAATCATATGTACAAATTTCCTTTCTTTTTAAGGTTTTCAAATGAAATCTTTTAACATATTTTGTAAGGAAAGTTTTGACAAAAATGGAAAAAGGTTTTTTTTTTAACATATATAGTTTCAATATTTTTTCGATATAATTTTAAAGTAATTTTAATTTTGGATTAATTTATAATCATTAATATCTTTTAAAAATCATCCTTTCTATTTTTCTAGGTAATTTTTCTATTTTTTAAAATATAATGGATTATTCAATTTCTCAAAACCGTTTTTCTTATTAGTGGAAAAAATATTCTTATGAGTATAATGATGTAAATTCAATATTTCTTGTCTTAGGATCATGTTATGGTTATGGGGGATTTTTATGATAATAGTGATCCCAATATAATACATAATAATGGGGAGCCTGATATTTCTCATTGTGATAGGTGATCCAGATATAGCTCTTCAATGTATTGGATAAAGGGATAGAGTTAGCTGATTAGGTTTCTACTAAGAGATAATTATAATTTACCAAGAAGTTTATTTCATTTATAAATAGATTTTAATATTAATATCAAGATGATGTCTCAAGTTACCAGTATTATTTATCTACTAATTGAATGAGGTTTTCTGATAAATCATAATATTTCACAAGGTAAACTAATAAAAATAATTTTAAATGGATGTCTATGTAACTTATTGTAGTTGGAACATATAACTTTTTTTAAAAGCTTCCATAAATTTTCCATTAGTAATAGGAAAACATAATGAGTTTTATATTGACAATAATTTTCTATATAAAAGGTATCATGAAAATATTCAGGCAGTGAAGTTGATTTCTTCTGTAAGAAAATATTTATTTTGATCTCATTATTTACTATGAAAAGGTGATGTTTTTATAATGAGAATTCATGGAATAATGGGTTTCTCTATTTATTTATTTTATATATCCCATAATGAGATTTTTTTCTCATACAATATTTTGAAAAAAAATCACATGGGTTTAAGGATGAATAGGAACAAGGATTTAGACAAGATGAAAATCGTTGATGTATCTCATGAATAAATAACTGGTTATATATTAATTTTTTATTTTGTAAAAAATAGATACATAGTGGAAGTGTAAAATTTGTGATGTAATATTTTTTATAGTCGATGAACTAATTCCTTAAAACTATAAGTTAAATGATCTCTCTATAAATACAAGAAAATGAATTATTTTGATCTGAAGAATAAATCATATGGTAAGTTTATGTCCGGGTACTAATATTTTTTCTAATTTTATGTTTAGATAATTTTAGAGATTATGATAATGTAAGTAGGTAATATTATGATATTATTATTTATGGTTATTATGATTTATAAATATAATATTTCGATGTTGATTCAACTAAACGAGATCTTTTCAGTGAAATTTTCTATAGAAGAAATAGGGATATAGAAGTAAGAAGGAACTAAGAGGACAATACCTTTCAAATAAATAAAATGGAATGGTTATAATTGGAACATGGTTTGAAATATAAGTTGAAACGGGTTATAAATGGTGGTGTAATCCATGCTTGGGACAAACAAGATCTTTTTGGGACCACTTTGTGTATAAGGTTTTATTTTTTGTTAAAAATTGTCAATGGAGATAAAAATGAAGAATGTGATGAAGGGATTCATTTTATAAATGTAACACCCCAACCCCAGTTACTCATAGAAGGTGCATTATTTTAATACATTGGCATGATTACAAGGAATCAGGTCCTGAAGAACCGATCAGTTTAGCAGTCTTGGAAAATAGATTACAAACATGATTGTCACATTACTCTTTCTTACATAGAACACAACATAAATAATCCTTTGATAACTACATTATTCCCATAGAAAAATATTACATATTAATCATAATACACTTCTTGTAATCCTAGGAAAATAAAACTTAATAGAGGGGTGAGATCAGACGCTTAGTAAGGGAAAATAATTTAGTAGAAGCTATAATCATTTAAGGAAAGAGGTGTAATTAAAACCACATCCTTTTTAAACATATATTTTAATATAATATGACACTAATAAATAAAACATTACCATATAAACTTGCACATGGATATTCTACTAGTCCAGTAATGACATGTAACAACTAATTCCATAATGAGGGAATGCATAATGTCAGACATCAAAACCACATAGTCAAGGCCTCGTGCCAAGACTACAAATAACATTTTTGTCAAGTAATTATTACAAGACACTATATTGTCTCATAAGACCTACCTATGCATCGAGGAGATATATCATGCTCCACTTTCCACTTATTAAGTCCAAAGCATTCCTCAAATGGAAATATTGAAACATAACATAAACATTCGTATTAAAACCCTCATAAGAAATGTCAATACTTTAATCATAAAACATGGATGGTGTAAAAATAGCACATCCACAGTCAAACATATCATATCCCATTAAATAAAATATATAATATTGTATTATAATATATCAACCTCAATTAAGATTAATATCTATCAAAGTTATTTTACATAGTTGAAAATGATTTGTAAAACTCTTTGTGAGAAATATCCATTTTTGTGGAATCATTTAAAATTCATGCATTTATAAAGGAAGTAATATAAAGGATTTTTTTTGAATCAAAGTGTCCCATACCACATTGAATATTTTGAAAGTAATTAAAATTTTAAAACAATCGTGTATATATAAATAAATCATTAAAATCATTTTTAAAACATAGACATTAATTAAAATGATTTAGAAAACTAAATCGTTAAAACACATAAAATGGTGTTCTTCATAAATAGTTCCTTCCAAAATACCATAAAATATTCATTTTGAAAATATTTGTAAGAAAAATGTAAATGGGTGATAAAAATTTCCATGTAAATACTTACACATAAACAATCTCAGATTATAATGAGATTGAAAATTAACCCTTACCTGATACATTCCATTTGTCGAGGGTACGTTTTACCTCTGGTATAATGTGTAACATCCCAGGTACATAAAGAATAATACATTTTCATATTTATTAATATTTTCGAATTAAATATTAATTTTACTTTAAAGGGGTTGTTATGTTCGATACCGTACCCGATACGCAATAAAGAGTTTCTTTGAAATCTTACGTTGCATACTAGTAATAAAATAATATTATTTTAAATGGTAGTTAACACATAGCCATTTTATTGGTGGTAATGAATATAAATAACTAAGATATGATTATATATGTTTTTAAATTTTTTTACTTTTATCTAATTAAAGATAAAGGCTTAAAATACGGAAAGAATTCAATTTTAGGCGTATATGCCCTAGTTTTCACTAAAGGTTCACTTATCGCCTTTTGATGGAGAACCGTCCTTAAATATAGTTTTGGTCACTCTTATACATTATATTGAACCAAATAAAACTCTTCTTTAGATTCGGGACATCAAATATTACTTTGTCTAATTTTTTGGTATTTTTCCGATAAAGTTCATTGTTAATGAATAGTGTAAAATGTTGTATTTTAATTCAAAACCTCTTTTAAATATAATTTATTAAGATTATTAGATTATCTTTTGAATTATTTTTAAAGTGAAATTAGAATATATTTTTACCATTTAATCCAATGGTGGTCATTGGAATCAATTTCACTTTGAAATTGGACTTAAACTGGTGTCAATCTTTTGATACTTATTGTTTCATAAAAACACTCTATTTGTTTTGACAGCGGGAATTAATTATTAAATTAATTGATGAAACTTATATGTTTTGAATTTTGTAAAATGGACTTCATTTTTGAATTCGTAATATCAAATATAGCTTTGGGTGATGTTTTGGTTTTTTTTCTGAAAAACATCAATTTTTGATAAATAATGAAACCGTAAAGTGGTGGTTACAAAATTTGATTTTTCGTTTAAATGGGACTTTACCACTTCTGTGTTTCGAATCTCAAAAATTCAATTTAAATGATTTTAATTATTAAGTAAAATGTGGTTCAATGTGATTAAAATAAATTTTAGTGAATAGTAACTTTTATGTTTTATTAATCATGATTAAAGGTAATTAATGTAATTTAAGGTAAAAATGATATTATAATAAAATGAAAATATCTTTACACTTGTACTAACCCTATTGGATGATTCATGGCCGACCAATACAACCCATGGGCCGATTTTTGGTACCCCATAGAGCCACTCGGGTATGATAATGACATTTATGCCTTTTATTTAAAGTTAAAGTAAAAATGACACAAACATGAAATGTTTTACTAAACCAATTTTTACATGGGGTTATACAAGTCATATTTCTTACTATAAATATTAATTAGAAATCTAAAAATATTTCCTACATAATGATATTTTTTTTATAATTTTTAGACATTATATAAATTAAATTATTTATGACACCATGATGATGCAGCGATTACCTCATTATTTAACGATTTAAATAAAATGGAAAGATAATGTAAATTATAAGACCTACACATGTCCAAAACCTATTGGATGGGTAGATTTATAACCCATATCACCTGATCCTCGAAACACATCAATGTGGGACCATTAATAACCGAAAGTCATTCTAAAATAAAATAACATTTCCTTACTTTCCAAGAGTGCCCCTCCTCTCCTCTTATAAAAGGCCCCCACCTCTACCTCATTACCCACACATACAAAGCCTTTGCCTCGACCAACCCCTGCTCCTTTTGGCTCTCCACATCCCTCTCTTACTTCTTGAAGCCTCACATTGGGCAGAAGTCTTCCGAAGGATGTTTTTGATCTCAAACCAAAGGGAGTTACCCGATTATAAGGTAATGTCTTCGCTTGAGTCCTTTTGTTTTATTTTGTTTCTCCAACCCCCTAAACTCTTTTGATTCATTTATTTTGTAACAACTACAGTATCTTACATATACTAGTATGTTGTTATAAGATGTATTCGAGCTACACTTACACACACCTAGGTCTAATGGTTAAAGAACATACTGTTTCCGTGGATGGCGAATTTCTGCCTCACGAAACGATGATTGTTCGATATTCTTCTAACACCTTCAAAGGTGGCCATTAAGATGTCACTATATTTATATATGATATATAATATGTTTATGTTTTCCTTAATCTTATGTATTTTTCATTTTTGGCATACGTTTATGGTTTCCATTATGGGTAAATGCGATATCTTCATTTAAGGAAGTGCGGACTACCACCCCCTCAAAGTGATTTGATTCGTTAATGCCATATGTGGGATGTATAAAGGATGTATTTAAAGTTATTATATATGATGTTATACTGGAATTATAATATACCTATATATCATTATTATTTCTTTCCATTAAAGTATGACAAGGAAATGAAAGTAGCGTTCATGCGTACGTACGGCTTACCGTCTCCATGAACGGTGCATTTCATTTCTTATCCCCAAATGTAATGTACTATTATAAGTACATATATATAATGGATATATATGATTTATGTTACATATAAATGATTAAAATAATTCTGTAATTAAAATATACATACCTCTCATTTAGTTTTAATTCCATTAATATGACATAGAAATGAAAGTAGCGTTCATGCGTACGTACGGCTTACCGGCTCCATGAACGGTGCATTTCATTTCTTACCTCTAAATGATTATGGGATATTATAAATACATGTATATTATGGATATATATGATATATATGATATCAAAATCAGTAATGTCATTCTGGATATAAAGAACCTTTGACTACACGAGCAACATGTAATTGTAAGAAGTCCACTTTCAACTTAAGGACCAAATATCGACAAAACAAAAATTATTAACTTAAATGATTACAAAATGTTTATAACATGGAAATAAGTGATATAAAAGGAATAATGAACTCGAAAAATGTTCTTATGAAAATAGAAATTAACTCAAGTTTATTATTCAGGACGTTAAAGAATGATCAAGTCAAGTCGGACCCGAGGTAAGGGACTTCGTCTCAATCTCCTTTCATTGAGGCATATTTAGTTTTATACACAACTTTCTTTTATACGGTGTATAAAACCCTTTGACTTTTACTTTTATACAAAAGGAATCTTTTTCTACGAATCATTTTACAAAACGACAAAAAGAAATGTTTCTATTAACGTACACGGTGACAACGACCTTTTCTGCCGCCGCGAGTATTATTTGGTCTTTGGCTTCCTCAACAAGATGTAATGTTTTTAAAATAAAATAAATACCATATACTCTTTTATGTATTTTGGTATTGAAAATGGTTTTGATAAAGGATTCTATTATGTCAATATATTTAAATGATATATTGTGATTTAAATGTGGAAATGTTATCATTCCTTTATATTGGTTTTATGTTTTATGATTTTATATTGGTACTTGGACTTTTTACAGGTGGTTACGTGATAAACCATATGATGGGTGGTGCCGTGAATACTAGGACGGGTGGTTACGTTATAACCTCCAATTCATTGGGTATGGAAGTCGTCCGTATGGCTATTACATTAAGAATGTATGGAAGTTGGCCGTATGGCTATTCCATTAAGTGATATGTGTGGAAGTCGACCGTATGGTTATTCCACTTAAGTATGTTTATGTCCCAAGATACCTTTATATGTTATGTGTTATTTATATGGTTTTTATGGTAATCTTTTGGTTACAAAAGGGTAAGTAATGATCTTTTATTCATTGAAGAGTTTTTACTACTCCATAAAGGTTAAAAGTATTACTTTGATAAAGTATACATGGTTTACTTTTTGTTTTGATAAACTAACAGTTTTTATTCTTCGTGTATCGCTTACTGAGCTTTTTATGCTCACCCCATGTTTCTTTGAAATGTTTTTCACAGGACTTAATGTGGAATAGGGTCAAGGATGGGATCAAGGGAATTTCATGATATATAAAACATGGAACTAGACATGTTTCTTTTAAAGAGTTTTTTTTTATTCTATGGAAACTTAGTAGAAGTGTCTAATTTGTAATCTTTTGATATGTAATAGTTATGTTCTAATTCTATAAAACTCTAAACCTGAAAATATCCTCAATGTGAATTATTCATTTAATTAAATATTATGTAAGGTTTAAGGTCGGGGCCTTATAGTTGGTATCAAAGGTCGGTTTAGAAAACTTTAGGAGTTATAAAATTGTTAAATTATAAGTTAATTTATGGTATGACTGAAATGATATAGCATTTAAATATTACCATGTTGCTTCGCCTAAGATATTTCTGTGTTCAGAATGGTTTTCCGCAGAGGAAACAAAGTGGGTATGTTGGGAAAACATCAAGAGGAAGAAAACCTTCCAAATCAGCAACCTGAGATGGTTGGAATCGGAACTAAACAGTTTGTTGCAGTGATGGCACAGTTGACTCAGGCTATAAATGGTGGTGGTATCCATGCACGAGATCAGCCAGATCAACCACAGAGGAACATGTCAGGGGTGGAACATTTCATGAGGCAACATCCCCCATCATTCAGATGATCATCTGATCCCGTAAAAGCTGAAGGGTGGATTAAAGCACTGGAGAATATTTTTGAGGTCATGGGGTGTTCAGAACATCAAAAGGTTAGTCTTGTTGTTTACCGTTTTGAAGGTGAAGGTGATCAGTGGTGGTCTATGGTAAAAAATATCAGGGATAGTGATGAGATTGAGGATCTTCACTGGGATGAATTCAAAGGTATGTTTCTTGAGAAGTATTTTCCTAAGGCTGTTCGACTTAGGATGGAAAATCAATTCTTGGAATTGAGGCAAGAGGAAGACTCAGTGGCTGCCTATGAAGCAAAGTTCACTCGATTGGCAAGGTATGCTCTAAACTTCATACAAGATCTTGATAGTAAAATAAACCATTTTTACTCAGGTTTAAATCTAAAGTATCGAAGGGCTTTAGCTTCTCGTGAGTTCAAAAGTTATGAAAAACTTGTTCGATGTGCGGAGAAGGTGGAAATGGAGTTTGCCGATGATCAGGTGTTCTATGACAAACAACGGAATACGAGGTCTTGTTGGCAGGCAAAGGGGAATAATTCATCAAAAAATCAAGGAGGTAAGAAACCAAATATCCATCCTGTGAGAAGTGTGGTAAAATGCATCCTGGAGAATGTTTATCCAAATCTGGTAAGTGCTTTTGGTGAGGTAAGTCTGGTCATATTGCTCTTAACTGTAAGGAAGATGATCAAGCAGGCAATGAAAATCTAGCGGTAAGATGTTTTAAGTGTAATGAAATGGGTCATTATGAAAATGAGTGTCTAACGAAGAACTCAACTGGGGGAAAGCATCCAGACTACAAGCAGAAAGGGGTGGTGAAATCCTTTGCAACAACTTCAGCAGATTTTGGGCCATCGAATGAAGTATTATCAGGTACACTGTTTGTTTGTTCAGATTATGCCTATGTGTTGTTTCATTCAGGGTCTACACATTCTTTCATTTTTGAGAAGTTTTCTAGTAAATTGTAAATTCCATCTCAATATATGAATCTTGGACTTACGGTAAAAACACCCGGAGAGAACGTTGAGACAAAAAGGAATTATAAGAACCTTCATATCCTTGTGTGTGGAAAGAATCCACCAGCAAACATTATTGTTTTTACTCTAGTAGAGTTTGATGTTATTTTGGGAATGGATTGGCTTTCTGTTTATCATGCTAAGATTGACTGCAGAGCTAAAATGGTTTCTTTTCAGAATGATTTTCAGTTTTTGTACAAGAATGAACCCATGATTTTGATAACATATCAGGAAGTTGAGAAACTAGTAAAAGATGGAAACGAATGTTACCTTGCACATATTATTGAAAATAAAGGAACTGTTCAGATTAATGATGTGCCAGTGGTAAATGAGTATCTTGATGTTTTCCTGATGATTTTCCTGGTATTATTCATGATCGGGAAGTTGAATTTATTGTTGACTTAGTTCCTGATTCTAAGCCAATTTCAAAACCCCCTTATCGAATAGCTCAAGTTGAACTTTTTGAGTTAAAGAAACAATTGCAGGAGTTATTAGATAAAGGTTTCATTCAACCTAGCACATCACCATGGGGTGCTCCTGTCTTTTTTGTTAAAAAGAAAGATGGCTCAATGAGACTTTGCATTGATTATAGTGCCTTGAATAATATTACTGTTAAGAACAAGTATCCTTTGCCTCATATCGATGATTTGTTTGATCAGCTCCAGGGAGCTCAGTATTTTTCAAAGATTGACTTGAGGTCAGGGTACCATCAGTTGAAAGTAAAAGAAGCAGATGTTCTGAAGACTACATTCCGTACTAGATATGGCCATTATGAATTTGTACTTATGCCTTTTGGGTTAACTAATGCACCTTCTTTATTCATAGACCTTATGAATAGAATTTTCCATGAGTTCTTGGATAAGTTTTTGGTTGTTTTCATCGATGATATTTTGGTGTTTTCTAAAAGTAAAGAGGAGCATGAAAGTCATTTTAGGGTTATCTTGCAAACCTTAAAAGAAAAGAAACTATATGGAAAATTCAGCAAGTGCGAGTTTTGGTTACAACAAATTTCTTTCCTGGGTCACATTATTTCAAAAGATGGAATAACTGTTGATCCTGCTAAAACAAAAGTTGTTGAAGAATTTCCAAGACCCGCAAATGTAACCGAGATCCGTTGTTTTCTTGGTTTGGCATGTTACTATAGAAGGTTTGTTGAAAAATTTTCACGGTTATCTAGTCCAATGACTAAGCTAACTCGGAAGGGTGTTAAGTTCATCTGGACAAAAGATGTGATGATTGTTTTCAGGAGTTGAAAAGAAGATTGGTGAATGCTCCAGTTTTGGCACTTCCTTCCTTGAATGGTGATTTTGTTATATACAGTGATGCTTCGTTGATGGGACTTGGCTGTGTCCTTATGCAGAATGATAAGGTAATTGCTTATGCTTCACGTCAGTTGAAAACTCATGAGGTAAATTACCCTACACATGATTTGGAATTAGCTGTTGTTGTTTTTGCTTTAAAAATTTTGAGGCATCATTTGTATGGATTAAAGTGTGAAATATATACTGATCACAAAAGTTTAAAGTGTATATTCACTCCGAAAGAATTGAACATGAGACAGAGGAGATGGCTGGAATTAATCAAGGATTATGATTGTACAATTCACAACCATCCGGGAAAAGCAAATAAAGTGGCTGATGCTTTGAGTCGAAAAAGTAATGCTTCATTAACCATGCTACATTTGGAACGAGATCCTTTGGTTTTTGATTTGATGAACTTTGGAATAGAAGTTGTTGGTGGAGGAATTTATTCTATTTTGTTTCAGGTATCAGTGAGATCATCCCTATCAGACAAAATTAAGCAAGCCCAGAAGGAAGATTGTGAGTTGCCGAAAAAGGTAGATCTTGTTCAGAAGGGTAAGTTGCATGAATTCAACATTGATAGTGATTGTGTTTTGAGATTTGGGAAGAGATTATGTGTTCCTTGTGATTCACAGTTGAAGAATGAGTTGTTATGTGAGGCTCATAGTTCCCCATTTTCAGTTCATCCTGGAAGTACTAAGATGTACAGAGATCTGCGGGAGTATTACTGGTGGGATGGAATGAAAAGAGATATTGCTGATTTTACTATGAAGTGTTTGACTTGTCAGCAGGTTAAAGTAGAGTGACAGTTACCGAAAGGGATGCTTCAGCCTTTACCAGTGCCTGAGTGTAAATGGGAGAATATATCCATGGACTTCGTTGTGGGATTACCAGGGACATCTCGAGGTAATAATGCAATCTGGGTTATTGATGATTGCTTGACTAAATCTGCTCATTTCCTTGTTATAAAAGATACTTTTTCCCTAGATCAACTTTCCCGTTTGTATCTTAAAGAGATTTTCAGGTTACATGGAGTTCCTCTATCCATTGTATCTGACCGTGATACCAGGTTTACTTCTAACTTTTGGAAATGCCTTCAGAAGTCGTTGGGTACTGAATTAAATTTTAGTACAGTTTTTCGTCCTCAATCAGATGGGCAGTCAGAACGAACAATTCAGACCTTAGAGGATATGCTACGAGCTTGTTCGATGGATTATCAGGGATGTTGGGACCAATATCTTTCTTTGGTTGAATTTTCATATAATAACAGTTTTCATTCTAGTATACAGATGGCCCCATTTGAGGCATTATATGGGAAGCAGTGTCGAACTCCCGCATTTTGGGATGAAGTGGGTGAAAGGAAGCTGATTGGACCAGAATTGGTAGAAGATATGGTAGAAAAGGTTTAGTTGATTCAAAAACACATGAGAACAGCTCAGAGCGGGCAGAAGATTTATGCAGATAGCCGGGGGAAGGATCTATCTTTCGAGGTAGGTGATCATGTTTTTCTCAAGGTTTCTCCATGGAAAAGTGTGATGAGATTTGGTAAGAAAGGAAAGATGAGTCCAAGGTTCATTGGACCATATGAAATTCTAGAGAGAGTTGGATCAGTTGCATATAGAGTGGAATTACCACCGAGTTTATCTCAGGTATACAATGTTTTTCATGTTTCGATACTGAGAAAGTATATGCCAGATCCATCTCATGTTTTGAGTCCAGAGGTAGTTTAGCTGGAAGAGAACCTATCTTATGAGGAACAACCAGTCCAGATTCTTGACCACAGGGAGTAGGTGTTACAGAATAAGGTGATTTATCAGGTAAAGGTTTTGTGGAAAAACCATATTATTGAAGAGGCAACATGGGAATCTGAAAATGCTATGAGGGATAAATACCCCCACTTATTTTGATAAGTGAATAAAATTGCGAGGAAGCAATTCCCAAAAGAGGGGAAGGATGTAACATCCCAGGTAAATAAAGAATAATACATTTTCATATTTATTAATATTTTAGAATTAAATATTAATTTTACTTTAAAGGGGTTGCTATGTTCGATAGCGTACCCGATACGCAACAAAGAGTTTCTTTGAAATCTTACGTTGCACACTAGTAATAAAATAATATTATTTTAAATGGTAGTTAACACATAGATGTTGTATTGGTGGGAATGAATAGAAATAACTAATATATGATTATATATGTTTTTAAATGTTTTTACTTTTATCTAATAAAAGATAAAGGCATAAAATACGGAAAGAATTCAATTTTAGGCGTATATGCCCTTGTTTTCACTAAAGGTTCACTTATCGCCTTTTCATGGCGAACCATCATTAAATATAGTTTTGGTCACTCTTATACATTATATTGGACCAAATAAAACTCTTCTTTAGAATCGGGACATCAAATATTTCTTTGTGTAATTTTTTGGTATTTTTCCGATAAAGTTCATTTTTTAATGAATAGTGTAAAATGTTGT
The DNA here is from genome assembly GCA_963277665.1 of Viscum album. Lineage (NCBI taxonomy): Eukaryota > Viridiplantae > Streptophyta > Magnoliopsida > Santalales > Viscaceae > Viscum > Viscum album. Next base: position 627,611,577 of record OY728165.1, read on the forward strand.
ATTTTAATTCAAAACCTATTTTAAATATAATTTATTAAGATGATTAGATTATCTTTTGAATTGGTTTTAAAGTGAAATTAGAATATATTTTTTCCATTTAATCCAATGGTGGTCATTGGAATCAATTTCACTTTGAAATTGGACTTAAACTGGTATCTATCTTTTGATACTTATTGTTTCATAAAAACATGCTATTTGTTTTGACAGCAGGAATTAATTATTAAATTAATTAATGCAACTAATATGTTTTGAATTTTTTAAAATGGACTTCATTTTTGAATTCGGAATATCAAATATATCTTAGGTTGATGTTTTGGTTTTTTTCTGAAAAACTTCAATTTTTGATGAATAGTGAAACCGCAAAGTGATGGTTACAAAATTTGATTTTTCGTTTAAATGGGACTTTACCCCTTCTGTGTTTTGAATATCAAAAATTAAATTTAAATTATTTTCATTGTTAGGTAAAATGTGGTTCAATGGGATTAAAATAAATTTTGTTGAATAGTAACTTTTATGTTTTATTAATCACGATTAAAAGTAATTAGTCTAATTTAAGGTAAAAATGATATTATAATAAAATTAAAATATCTTGACACTTGTCCTAACACTATTGTATGAGTTATGTCTGACCAAGACAACCCATGGGTCGATTTTTGGTACCCCATAGAGCCACTTGGGTATGATAATGACATTTATGCCTTTTATTTAAAGTTAATGTAAAAATGACAGAAGCATGAGAGTTTTTTATAAACCAATTTTTACATGGGGTTATACAAGTCATATTTCTTACTATAAATATTAATTAGAAATCTAAAAAGATTTTATATATCATTATATTTCTTTTATAATTTTTAGACAATAAATAAATTAAATTATTTATGACACCATGATGATGCAGTGATTACCTCATTATTTAACGATTTAAATAAAATGGGAAGATAATGTAAAATATAAGATCTACACATGTCCAAAATCTATTGGATGGGTATATTTCGAACCCTTATCACATTATCCTTGAAACACATCAATGTGGGACCATTAATAACAGAAAGTCATTCTAAAATAAAATAACATTTCCTTACTTTCCAAGAGTGCCCCTCCACTCCTCTAATAAAAGGCCCCCACCTCTACCTCATTACCCACACTTAAAAAGCATTTGGCTCGACCAAACCCTTCTCATTTTGTCTCTACACATCCCTATATTACTCCTTGAAGCCTCAATTTGGGCAGAAGTCTTCCCAAGGAAGCCTTTGATCTCAAACCAAAGGGAGTTACCTGATTATAAGGTAATGTCTTCACTTTAGTCCTTTTGTTTTATTTTGCTTCTCCAACCCCATAAACTCATTTTATTCATTTCTTTTGTAAGGACTACAGTATCTTCCATATACTAGGATGTTTTTATAAGAATTATTCGAGCTACACTTACACACACCTACGTCTAATGGTTAAAGAACATAATGTTTCCATGGATGGCGAATTTCTGCCTCACGAAACGATGATTGTTCGATATTCTTCTAACACCTTCAAAGGTGGACATTAAGATGTCACTATATTTATATATGATATATAATATGTTTATGTTTTCCTTAATCTTCTGTATTTTTCATTTTGGGTATACCTTTATGGTTTCCATTATGGGTAAATGCGATATCTTCATTTAAGGAAGTGCGGACTACCGCCCCCTCAAAGTGATTTGATTCGTTAATGTCATATGTGGGATGTATAAAGGATGTATTTAAAGTTATTATATATGATGTTATACTGGAATTATAATATACCTCTATATGATTATTATTTCTTTCCATTAATGTATGACAAAGAAATGAAAGTAGCATTCATGCGTACGTACGGCTTACCGTCTCCATGAACGGTGCATTTCATTTCTTATCCCCAAATGTAATGTATTATTATAAGTACATATATATAATGAATATATATGATTTATTTTACATCTAAATGATTAATATAATTCTGGAATTAAAATATACATACCTCTCATTTAGTTTTAATTCCATTAATATGACATAGAAATGAAAGTAGCGTTCATGCGTACTTACGGCTTACCGTCTCCATGAACGGTGCATTTCATTTCTTACCTCTAAATGATTATGTGATATTATAAATACATGTATATGATGGATATATATGATATATATGATATCCAAATCAGGAATGTCATTCTGGATATAAAGAACCTTTGACTACACGAACAACATGTAATTGTAAGAAGTCCACTTTCGACTTAAGGACCAAATATCGACAAAACAAACATTATTAACTTAAATGATTACATAATGTTTATAACATGGAAATAAGAGATATAAAAGGAATAATGAACTCGAAAAACGTTCTTATTAAAATAGAAATTAACTCAAGTTTATTATTCAGTACGTTAAAGAATGATCGAGTCAAGTCGGACCCGAGGTAAGGGACTTCATCTCAATCTCCTTTCATTGAGGCATATTTCGTTTTATACACAACTTTCTTTTATACGGTGTATAAATCCCTTTGAATTTTACTTTTATAAAAAAGAAATCTTTTTCTACGAAGCGTTTTACAAAACAACAAAAAGGAATATTTCTTTCAACGTACGCGGTGACAACGACCTTTTCCGCTGCCACGAGTATTATTTGGTCTTTGGCTTCCTCAACAAGCCGTAATGTTTTTAAAATAAAATAAATACCATATACACTTTTATATATTTTGGTATTGAAAATGGTTTTGATAAAGTATTATATTATGTCAATATATTTAAATGATATATTGTGATTGAAATGTGGAAATGTTATCATTCCTTTATATTGGTTTTATGTTTTATGATTTTATATTGGTACTTGGACATTTTTCAGGTGGTTACGTGATAAACCATATAACGGGTGGTTCCGTGAATACCAGGACGGGTGGTTACGTTATAACCTCCAATGCATTCGGTATGGAAGTCGTCCATATGGCTATTCCATTAAGTATGTATGGAATTTGGCCGTATGGCTATTCCATTAAGTGATTTGCTTGGAAGTCGACCGTAAGGTTATTCCACTTAAGTATGTTTATTCCCCAAGTTACATTATATGTTATGTGTTCTTTATATGGGTTTTATGGTAATCTTTTGGTTACAAAAGGGTAAGTAATGATCTTTTATTCATTGAGGAGTTTTTACTACTTCATAAAGGTGAAAAGTATTACTTTGATAAAGTATACATGGTATACTTTTTGTGTTGATAAACTAACAGTTTTTATTCTTTGTGTATCCCTTACTGAGCTTTTTATGCTCACACCAAGTTTTTTTGAAATGTTTTTCACAAGACTTAATGTGGAATAGGGTCAAGGATGGGATCAAGGGAATGTCATGCTATATAAAACATGGAACTAGACATGTTTCTTTTTAAGAGTTTTTTTTTATTCTATGGAAACTTAGTAGAAGTGTATACTTTGTAATCTTTTGAGATGTAATAGTTATGTTCTAATTCTCTAAAACTCTAAACCTGAAAATATCCTCAATGTGAATTATACATTTAATTCAATATTAAGTAAGGTCTAAGGCCGGGGCCTTATATAATGACCATAGTATTTTATTAATTTTTAAAAGAACCATAATCATATTTATGATATCATAATTTATCCATTTATGGATTTATACTACCCATTTAATAATAATTTCTATGTTAAAATAACATTTTGGTTAATAATCACTTTCTTTATTATGCGTGTTTTAACTAGTTATTCTTGATTGTATGACTTGTATCATGATTTAATTGATTTCAGAATATAGAAAAATATTTATGTTTCATATATATTCATAATATAAGTTTCTATAATATATAAATATATATATATCAAATGTAAGACACCGTTTATAGAGATGGTAGCCCATATGTACGCATAAATGTCGTTTCGGTTTTCATATCATATTGAATGGATGTAAATGAATGAGATATATGTAAACAGAAACACACAAACACACATATATCTATATATTTTATTTATCATTATTATTTCATATATAACATACTTATTAATAATATATATATATTTATAATCATCATTGAATGGTGAACGTGAACATAAATCTCCTTGCGTCGTGGAGACGTTAAGTCGTACGTACGGACAAGCGATGATATCATTTTATTGATGGTGAAATAGTATGTAATTGGATGTTATATTATATATACCGAATCACTAACATGTTTTATTTATTATTTACATCAATTATACATCATTATTATACCCATCCAGCTATTGAAGTGTTGAATAACAAACTACACCACGACGTGGAGACGGTAAGTCGTACGTACGCACGTATGGTGACTTTTTCATTCATATTATGGATAGAATAATGAGTATTATTGTACCATATTTATAATAACATAAAATTGTGTAGATTTTATTGGATTTATTATTTTGTTATGGAATCAACCAAGGAAGAGGAAGTGAATGAAGAAAAGAACTTTGAAACGGGTGATGGAATAATTAATTCTTCTTCAGGTTCATCCTTTTGATTGGAACAGAAGGGATCTTTAAGCTGGATTTATGATCAATGTAAGGCCTCTAGGATGAATTGAGGGTAGTTGGGAGGATATTTGAGCAGGGGTTGGCCGAGCCATATGGCATTGGTGGTGTGAAATTATGATAAGGGGAAGTACCCGTTTATAAGAGAGGTGAGGGTCACTTTAGTAAAATCATGAAATATTATTTTATTATATAATTATATTCGGTGTATAATGGCTCAAAATGGATTCGTTTTGAGGATAAGGTGGGTATGGGTCAAAAAACTCTCAAACAATAGGTTTTAGGTAAGTTTAGGTCACCATGTCAACCTTATCTTTTAGATTTAACTCTTAGTTAAATAGTATAACTTTTACCATGTCTTCTTGTATTATTATATTAAATGGTTAATAAACTAACTAAAAAATTCCAAGAGAAACTAAGGTTCTTAATTAATTAAATATCTATCATTATATAAGTCCTTTGGCCGATCCTTATATTTTTAGTAATATTATATCATTTAACAATATAGTATTTGTTTTAAAAACTCATTTCTGTCAATTTTGTCACTATTTAGTATTTCGTTTTTTTTAAGGTCATAAAAAGTAGATTACGTAGAACCAAATACATTAAATAAACCCTAACAAGTCATATAAACCTATAAAAGTTTTTTATGGAAAAAATGTCTCAATTAAAATTTATTTTGATATTTATAATATCAATTATTTTAATCTTTCATTAATATGGTAATTACCGTGTCCTCATTGTGTCATAACTAACATCAATTATTTAATGTCTAAAAATTATAAATAAATTACCATGATGAATTAAATCTTTTTAGATTTCTAATGAATATTTAAAGACAAATATATCTTATGTTTAACACTATATTAAAAATGGTTTTTATTATTAAACATTGAATTTAACACTTTTAACTCTTCATAAAATAAAATAAAATAAATTCCCTAATCTTACCCAAATCGATCCAATGGATCTTATGTTTATCCTAAGGTAGATTTTGGTCGAAATATAATTATCCAATATAATTTGGACATGTGTTGGGGTAATTTTAATATTATTTTTACCTTTAATTACCTTATTTACTTTTAACCATCGAAAATAAAATTCAAAAGTTAATATTAACAAAAAAATCCAACCTATTGAACAACATTTAAAATTATAATTTCAGATTTTTATCTCAATTTTTTGAAATTCAATTCATAGGAGCGGTAAAAAAACATTTTATGCATATTTTCAAATGTTCCTAGAAGGTGGGTAAAAGACATTATACAACGTTAATAAAATTATATATATATATATATATATTATAAAATGAATCCAATGAATTATATTAGACTAATATATGTAAACATATCTATTTTGACTTTAAGTTAAATTTTCAACTAAAAATAATAATTATTAAAATGAAAAACTCAATTTTTATCTACAACAGAGTGTTTTTCCCTATTCATAAAAAATGAATGTTTTTAAAAAAATTAAAAAAATTCTCCCAAAGATTAATCTGATATTCCAAATTCAAAAATATATTCTATTTTTTCAAATTTAAAACATATAAGTTTTCTTAATAAATTTATAATTATTTCTTGTTATCAAAACCAGAAAGAATGTTTTTAATTGTAAAAAACAATCAAAATATTGGCATGTGTTTATGTCAAATTTAAATATGAAATTACTTAAAATGACATAAATTATATTAAATGATAAAAATATAGTCTAATTATACTTTAAAACCACTCAAATTCAAAGTTTAACACTAAAAATTGTTTTTATTAAAAAAGTTTATTTCAATCAAAATTTAGTATTTTTTATTATTCATCACAATATGAATGTTATAAGAAAAGTACCAAAAATTTATCCAAACTAAATATTTATGTCCCAATTCTAAATATTTAGTTTATTTTGTGAAATTGAATATAGGAATGTGTCAAATATTGGATTTAAAATGGTTCCCCATTAAAAGGTTGTTAAATATCATTTTTTGAAATACACCTCTGTTATCATGAAAAATTCTATTTGTTCTTATATTATGTATAAAAAACAAATAATATGGATGATAAAATTATATGGAGTATATAAAATTTAAAATTCAGTTAATATAATTCATAGCTTCTTTTTAAACTGCTAGTTTGGTAAGTCGTGGTGCGCTCGAACTCGGTGTTGTGTGTGGCGCACGCTATTGAATTTATTTAAAGAGATAACATACTATGAAATCCCCGAGTGTAACATTATACGCTCCATCAATAAATTAAATCCCCATAATTTGATATTGTTATTCAAAAATAAAACGATGAAAATAGAAAATACCTTTGTGGAAAACCTAAATTGGAAATAGGGTAACCAAAATTTAGTCATAATAAGAGGGAAAGGGAAATGAAAAAGTCACCACCAAATTATGGTTCTGAATAAAAGAACATTGGTGGAAATTATATACACATAATTTGTGGAAAAACATAAATATTTATATGGAGTGATTGAGGTCATCAATCACAAACAAGTGAGCAATAAATTCAAAATTGAGGGCCTCGAAGCCTTAAACCTGTTATGATTTAAAATATCATCGGTTCAACAAAACATAAGGTATATAGATAACACATTTTGGATTTTAAGATCCTTTCCCTAAAGTTTAATTAAAAAAAGAATACATGACCAGTAGAGTTCCATCCTTTAACTATTTTCTACCACAAACTCATCTTCCACTCCAAAAGATAATAGAATTCAAAAATATTCTATTTATCCTAATCGTATAGGGTACCAAAAAATGAATTTATAATTAATATTTCAGAGCATTTAAAAAATCTAAATTATACAAACTAGGACATAATGTAGGCCAGTGGTAGGTGATGCACCCTTTTCGCTCTTCAGTTGTGGGTTCAAATCTCACATCCTTGAAGGATGTGATGGGTTATTGCGCGACCTCCAGGTTTTCCATTTAATAACAATCAAAAAATAATATTATGATATGTTTTAATCTTAAAAATAGTATTGAATGTCCAACTAAATCCATTCCAACCTTTAGACATATCCAAAATACTTGTGTCCAAACTTACAGTCCAAAAATTTATAAGGAAGGTAAACATAACATAATGAAGATCTCTTTTATCACATAATGACATGTGAATAACTTCATCATGTATTCTATTAAAACATAGTAACAACATGAACTACCATAAAACCTTATTGAATACATTCATGCTCATTTATTCCTTATAAAATAACAGATATACTCTTTAAATCCAAAAATGTTGTAAACTCCAACAAACAATTAATTAGTTACATTTTAGTCAAGAATATCCAATATAATTTACCCAAATCAATCATCTATTATTCCAAAATCATTACTTCAACATCCGGAGTTTTTTAAGGATTATCATTCCCTTTACCATATATTTTCCAAAATGTCTAACTTGTTATTGAGTCACTTTTCTTGGGACCACACAATCTCAAATCCTAAATGAAATAGTACTACAGAACAATCCTTATTTGTTTCCATAATTCCTATACTTGTACATCATTTATACAATACTAAAATGACACAATTATTTAATAACAACATAAGAACACTAATCATTACTCTTCATATATGGTAGTATCATAACATGATTATTATCCAATAGTATCATTTGGGGTATACTTTTCTGATTTGGACATTGATTCACATAGTGTCCTAACTTCTAACTGATGAAGCTTTATATATTTTAAAAAAAATTCTTACCCTTGAAAAAATGAACTTGGTGTCCTTTTTCTACACACTTATAACAAACTCACATTCCTTTCAAGAACTTGCCAGGGTGATTCTTTCTATAGTTAACACATATTGGAAAATCCTTCATTCCTATATTGCCTTTATCAATATTTTTCTCTACCATCCTCTTTTCTCTGGTTTCCCTTCAAAGCCATCTGACATAGATAATTCTTTATTTATCTTATTATCACACAATACCATTTCATCATGTGAATATAATACAGTTGAGACTATTTCCCTTCTAAATGTTGGCTTAATACCATGAATTATAATGCCCCTCATACTCTTTGGATCATGTGTATTTCAAGATTCTTTATACCTTCTACCGGGCACCATTTCTAAATGACGACATACACTAGATTAGATCATATCATATTGTATAATCCAAAAACTAAAAACATTCTCATCATTAATTGAATATTTTCACACATCTAGTGTCATAATAAAAATGGTTTCCTTACTCGTATATTTACTTATAAATCCTTCATAATGGTTTGTAAATAAAATTTGAATTATCCTAAGCAGATCCCCTGGGAGTGTCATAACCCAGAGTGAAGAAAGTTCTGTTTTCATGAACCAGTTCCCATTCGAGTCTAGTTCAAAGCTATATTTTCAGGTTTTACCCCTAGATACATCTATACCAGATCTGCCGCTTCCAGCTCGTATCCAGACAGGGATTTATTACTTTTAAAATTCACAAAATCTCTAAATTACCAAAATTATAGGATGTTCGTTCATATTAATCCTCAATGTATATATTTGGGTAATGTTTCAAAATATGAGTTTATCTAAATCTATTTCCAAGGTTGTTTCTAAATATCCTATGAATCCAACTACAACTCCCCGACCCCAGTTACCCGGAGTCGGTGCATTACTTTAATAAATTGGCATCATTACAAGTAATCAATTCCTGAAAGACCGGTTATTTTAGTAGTCTCGGAAAATAGATTACATACATGATTGTTACATTAATCATTCTAAAAAACAACACATCATAAATAATCCTTCGAGAACCCCATTATTACCTTAGCGCAATCCTGCATTTTAATCATAATACACTTCTTGGAATCCTATGAATATAAAACATATTAAAGGGGTGATCTCAGATGCTCAGTAAGTTCAAATAATTTATCATAAGCTATAAACATTTAAGGAAAGATGTGTCATTAAAACAACTGCATTTTTAAACAAAAACATGATCATTATATGGGAAAAATAAATCAAAATTACGATATAAACATGCACATGGATATTCTAATTGTTGTATAATTATGTAATAACTAATTTCATAATTAGAGAATGCATAATTTTGGACATCATAACCACATAGTCAAATCCTCGTGCTAGGAATACAAATAATATTTTTTCCGTGGGCTTATGCCAAGACACTAGTTTGTCTCATTAGACCTACCGATTCATTGAGAAGCTATAGTGGGCTTTACACGTCACTTATTAAGTCCAATTCGTTCCTCATATTAAAATGTTGAAACATAACGCAAAAATTTTTATTAAAACAAACATATGAAATGTCAATAAAATAACCAGAAACCATGAATGGTATAAAAATAGAACATCCACAGTCAAACAGATCATAACTCATTCAATAAAATATTGAATATTGTATTATAATAAATCGATCTTAATCCATAATAGTATCATGTAAAGTAATTTTACATAGTAGAAAATGACCAGTAAAACTCTGTGAGAGAAATATCCTTTTTATGAACTAATTAAAAAGTCCCACATTTATAAAGGAAGTCATTTAAAATGGATTTTTGAATCAAAGGGTCCCATACCACTATGAATCTTTGGAAACTATTTAACATTTTAAAATAATCATGTCCATATAAATATATATTTAAAATCATTTTTAAAACATGGAAATTAATATTGTTACATTTTGGCTTAGTGGTAAGCACCCCTTATATCTACATGAAAATGGGGGTTCAAAACCCATTGGGCACAGGTACTGTAGTGTACTGTAGCGGCGGCGGACTGTAGCGGCGGTAGGGTTCTGTAGCGGCGGAAAATTACTGTAGCAGCGGCGGGGACTGTAGCAGTGCAGGTATTGTAGCAGTACTATTCACAAAATGGGCTTTGGGCCAAAAAAATGGGCCTACGGGCCATGTAGAGGGAATATTGCCCACTGGGCATTTGAGCTATGTAATGGGTCTCCCTCTACCTAGTTAAAAGTGGTCTTTTCTTTGATTTAATAATAAATGAGGCTTCGGCCCCAACCGTTAAAAAAAATCATTAATTAAAAAGATTTTGAAAAATAAATCATCAAACATTTAAAATGAGGATATTGATAAATTTTCCATTGCAAAAAACATTAAAATATTTATTTTGAAAACCTTTTTAAGAAACATGGACATGGATGGTAAAACATTCACAGTAAATACTTTCACATAAACAATTTCATATAATAATGAGATTGAAGAATTAATCTTGACCTTGTACTTTGCTTTTGTTGAGGGCACGTTTAACCTCTTACATAATGACCATAGTATGATATTAAATTATAAAAGAACCATAATAATTTTTATGTTGTAATTCATTATTCATTTATGGATTTTAACTACCCATTTAATAATAATTAGTATGTAAAAATAAAATTTCAGGTAATGATACCTCTATTTATTATACGTGTTTTAACATGTTATTATTTATCGTATAACTTATATCTTGATTTAATTGTTTTTACAATATAAAAAATTATTTATGTATCACATATATTCAGAATATAATTAGGTACAATAGATAGATATATGAAATGGAAAACACCATTTATGAAGAAGGTAGGTCGTACGTACGCATAAACATCATTTCCGTTTTTATATCATATTGAATGGAAGTAAATGAATGAGATATATGTAAACACACACACACACAAACACACACACACATATATATCTATATATTATTTTTTAGAATTATTATGTCATATATTACATACTTATTAATAATATATATTTATAATCATCCTTGAATGTTGAATGTGGAAATGAATCTTATCGCGTCGTGGAGATGGTAAGTCGTACGTACGCACGGGCGATGGTATCCTTATATTTATGGTGAAATCCTATGTAATTGGATTGTATATAATATATAAAGAATAACTAACAAGTTTAATTTATTTTTTACATCAATGATACATCATTATTATACCAATCCAGTTATTGAAATGTGGAATAACAAACTACACCACGACCTGGAGAAGCTAAGCCGTACGTACGCATGTATGGTTACTTCTTCATTCATAGGATGGATAGAATAATTATTATTATTGTAAAATATTTATAATAACATCATAGTCTGAATAAGTTACTATAGTTATTATTTTTTAATGGAAATAACAAATAAAGAGGACGTAAAAGAAGAAAATAACTATGAAAGATGTGATGAAATAATTACCACTTCTTCGAGTTCTTCCTTTTGATTAGAACAAAAGGGAACCTTAGTCCAGATTTATGATCAATGTAAGGCCACTTGGATTAAGTGAGGGTATTTGTTAAGTTATTTTATCAGGGTTTGGCCGAGCCAAATGGCTTTGGAGGTGTGGACATAAAAGAAGGGGAAATACCCTTTTGAAAGAGAGGTGATAGTCACTTTAGAAAAAACATGAAATATTACTTTATTATAAAATAATTTTCGGTTTCTAATGGCTCCAAATATATTTATTTCTATGATAAGGTGTTGATGGGTCTAAAACCTCTCAACCAATAGATTTTATACAAGTTTAGGTCAGCATATTAACCATATCATTTTGATTTAACTCTTAGTTAAATAGTTTAACGGTTACCATGACTTCTTGTATTATGAAAATAAATGGTTAATAAACATAATATAAAATTATAAGATATCCTAAAGTGGTTAATTAATGACATATCAATAATTACATAAGTCCTTTAAACAAAATTTATAGTTTTATGAAAATTATATAATTTAATTATATAGTATTTTCAAAAAAAATTGATTTATGTCAATTCTGACACTATTTAGTATTTTGTTTTTGTAAAAGTCATAACAAGTTTATAACTTAAATATAAATACATTAAATCAAACAAAAAATTTCATATTCACCTTTTAAATTTATGGATGTCATAAAAAGTCTCAATTTACATTTATTTTGATTTTTATAATGTCAATTATTTTAATCTTTCATTAATAATGTAATTAGTGCATCACCATTGTGTCATAAATAACAATAATTATTTAATGTAGAAATATTATAAATAAATTACCATGATGAAGGAAATATTTTTATATTTATAATTAATATTTATAGTCAAATTTATCTTATATTTAATCCAATATTAAAAATTGTTATAAATATTAAAATTTGAATTTAACACTTTTAACTCTTCTTTAAATAAAATATAATAAATTTTCTAATCTATCAAAAATGGATAAAAAGGATCTTTTATTTTTCCTAATGTTGATTTTGGTCTAAATAAACTTATACAATAGAATTAGGACATGTTTGGGTAACTTTAATATTAATTTTACATTTAATTACATTATTTAATTTTAACCGTGGTAAATAAAATTCAAAAGTTACTATTTACCAAATATTATTTTCATCCTATTGAACCAAATTTTACTTATTTATGTAAACCATGTCTCTCGTATTTTTTAAATTCAAATCATCGAAGCAGAAAAATTACGTTTTAGGAAAATTTTCATTTGTTCACAGAAGGTGGGTAAATGACGTTACAAAAGATCAATAAAATTTTATTCGTCCAATATTATTATAAAATTTATCCAATGAATTAAATTGGGATAATATATTTATAACATATCTTTTTGTACTTTAATAAAAAAATTAATTAAAAAAAAATATTTAAATGAAATAGTCATCTTTTATCTACAACGTAGTGTTTTTCACAATTCATAAAAAATTGAATGTTTTCAAAAAAATACCAAAAATTCACCCAAAGATAATTCTGACATTCCAAATTAAAAAATGATGTCTATTTTACTAAATTAAAAACATTAATGTTTCATTAATTAATTTAAAATTAATTTATGTTGTAAAAACCAGAAAGCAGGTTTTTAAGAAGTAAAATTTATCAAAAGATTGACATGTGTTTGTGTACAATTTAAATGTGAAATTACTTAAAATGACCTATTTTATGTTAAATAAAAATAAAATAATAAAATAATACTTTAAAACCACTAAAATTCATACTTTAACACTATAAGTAATTTTGATTAAAAAAGTTGTTTTAAATTAAAATATAGTATTTTTTACTATTCATCAAAATATGAAAGTTATCAGAAAAGTACAAAAAAATTATCCAAAATAAATTTTTATGTCCCTATTCCCAAGAAGATTTTTTTTGTCAAATTTATTATATTGAAGTGTCTAATATTAGATTTCAAAATTTTTCTCTGTTAAAAGGCGGTAAAATGTCTTTTTTTGAGAAATACTTCTTTTATCTTGAAAATTTTGATTTGTTCGTATATTATGTCTAAAAAAACACATAATATAGATGTTAAAATTATATGAAGTATATAAAATTCAAAATTCAGTTAATACAATTCATAACCTCTTTTTAAACAGATAGTTTGGTAAATCTTGGTGCACTTGAACTCGATTTACCATGTGGTAGAAGCTATTGAATTAATTTAAGAAGATAATGTACTATGAAATCTTGGGGTGTTATAATAATGTTATCATGAAACATATAACTGTTCAAAGAGTCCACTCAATATCCTACATGAAGATACATACCTTATTGCATAAGGGATTATATGAAAATTTTATGATTAAAGAAAGATCATAAAAAGTTGATAAGATGAATCCAGTCATATTTAGTGTTGACTAGAAAGACTGATGCTGCTGGATGACAGGGATTTTGTAGTACATTATATAGATAATCTGCATATGGATAACTAGGGAGTTTTCAAGGAATGGGGTCATACATTTGAGACTAAAAGAAGTATTTAAGGTCACCTCTCTTCAAGCAATTCATCACATAATAATTTTCATGAAATTCGCCACAAAAAAACAAAAAGATCTTCCTCATTGAGAGGGTCTCAGTGCCTAAAAAAACTCTTCAATCAGAGGTACGGTTTCCAAGATACAAGGATTTTTGCAAATAGGGGGCCGATTATGCATAACAGTACATGGTGAAGGCATGCGGTATGTGGAATGGTACGCGATGAAGGCATGCGGTATGTGGTGAAGGTTTGTGGTACACTGTGAAGGCACGCAATACACAGAATTCATTCAAAATGGTTTTCATCAATGGTACGAGGTGAAGGCATGTGGTACGTGGAATGGTGCGTAAAACTGAAAAGAGTTCGTAGTGACGGTATGTGGTGAAGGTGTGCGGTATGCAAAATGATGCTGAAAATGGTTCGCAGGGACAGTACATGGTAATGAGTTGCAGTACACGTACCGACATCCATTTTGTACACATAATTTTAATGATATGTGATAAAGTTTTACAGTTTAAGGGATTGTAGTAAGTGGTGTAGAAGAACAGTACGCAGATGGAGTTCAGTTTGCAGATTTTTGCAAATTGAAAATTTGGGTAAATCAGATTGCCGAAATTTGCAAAGATTGTGCCTATTTAAGGAGTAGTAATCCCCTTTATTAAGATGATGAGATTTAAGATTAAAATTTTGGGAAGACATTCAGGGATGTCCAAAGTGGTATGTGGAGGAGAAGACGGTACGATGAGAGAATCATATGTGTAAAGAAATCAGTCCAAATAAGAGAGTGAGGTTCACACCAGAATCTCACGCGGTACGCGGCCAAGCAAGGAAGTATGCAGATCAGGACGGTACATGGAGGAGTGGAGAAGTACATGGTGTAGGGGATTTTTCATAGAACGATAGTTCGCGGAGCAGCTGGAAGGTACACGGAAATAGTAGTGGTACGTGGAAACTGTAACAGTATTCCAAAAAAGCTGAATGGTACACGGAAATAATAGTGGTATGCATAAACATCAACAATACATAGAACACTCACAGAAGCCTAAAATTGGACAAATACATTTGTGAATTTAATCTCCATAATATATCAGTGTACATGAAGATAAACTACATTTGTGAGTGATTATGGGACTTTATAAGAGCGTCCATTTACATTTGAGGATGTATAAATCAATGCAAAATCAATGAAACGGCCATCGAGTAGTTAAAATATTTATTATTTAAACATAGTGAGCGAAGGGGAGTCAATAGAAGTGATCTGAGGGATGCAGTGTGCTATCCCTAAAACCTTTTAAAGGTAGTGTTGTTGACATAGAGTGATTGTGCTAAACTCTTGTAATCTACAAGCAGTGAGGATTAGTGGAAATTTTTACGACTCGAAACCTTTCGGCGTATGCTTCTTGGATGTTTCCCTTAGAGGTGAACCAAGTAAAAAGTTATGTGTCATCCTTATTCATGTGTATGTTTTAATTACTACACACATCCATCAAAAAAGTATTAAAAAGTGTTCCTACTAATGTGGGAACAAGATCCAGTAACGAAGAGAAAAATTTTCCACCCTAATTCACCCCCTCTCAGGGTACTCTAGTGTCCTTCAATTTGTATCATAGGGAAAAGGTTTACGTATTTATGATAAACTTCGGTAATTATATTTAGAAGATGAATTGTTTTTTCTTTCCTGAGTCAAAAATGAAGAGAAGTCTTAAGGAAATTTGATTTATATCTCAACAGAAGTCTATACGCAGCAAGACCATCACTAATTGGAAAAAGAATGAGAATATAATGTTGAATAAGACCCTCTTATCTAAAGAAGATATAGTATATAGTTCTCCATGCCATTCAGAATGTGATGATGTTTCAGTCTGGGAAAGAAAAGATCATGGAGATCAGAAGGTATGTGTTTTCACCATTGATCAATCCTCTTCCTCAGATGAAATTGATAGAATATGAAAATAAATTTATGATATATCTGAATATATAGTCATAGGTATTTGTAGAAAATTTCAATGAATGTATAAGTAAATCACCCATCTAAGAAAAGAAGCAGACTCTTTGGAGGAAGGCTTGGTAAATAAAATATCAGAATGCTATAAGCTCTCTAGACAGATTGAATCCTTTGATGAAAAGTTGAAACATGAAATAAATTGATCAAAATGGTTCAAAGGTATTGAATAGGATGAGAGATTATAAAAGGCCATTTATTAAAAGATCCATGTGCTTGAAGGGAAATTACAAAATTGCATGGATCTCAAGGGTCTACCATTACAACAAATATCCAAGAAGATCAAGGAAAATGACTCTTTAATTAAAAATAAAATGATGTTTCCAGAGGAAGAAGTTGTTATAATGGAAAAGGATTATGAAGAGAATATGAATATGATTGAAGATCATAAGGTCATTCTCAATAGGATATTTCTATAATTATATGCTCAGTCGACCTATTTTTTGAAGACCCATATCAAGACTTCACAAAAGAATGAAACAGTTGGTGTTGATGCTCAATGCTCACTAGAGGATTCTAAAACTGAAATACCTCCAACACATGACAATAAGATTAGGAAAACTCTTGATTATCATTATCAAGAAACAATTTCTATTGCTACTCAATTCTCACTAGAATATTCTACTGTCAAAAGACATCTAACTTGTGATAAGAAGATCCTGACGCCAGTAATTGATATATCACTAGTATCTAAGAAAGTGAAGGTACCATCCATACCAACTCGTACTATTGTTTATAAATATGATTCTATAAAAATTGTAGGATGGAATAAAAATTCTAAACAAGTAAGGATGAGGAAAGGTGAGGAGAAAAAACCTACCACCATGTCTTGGGTGGATAGGAAGAAGAAGCTAGAATATGGTTCCCCAGATAGAGCACAACACATTAGGAATAATGCCCAGCTACCTTATATTGAAGATATCAAGAAGGAAAGATTTCTTGGTTAATGTTGGTACTGCAATAGATTTGGGCATTTTTCATTGGATTATTACTACAATCCTTTAAATGAAAAAGCATAAAGAAAGCATATAACAAAGGGAATTAATCAGGAGAAGAAGAAGCAATATCTGCAGGTCCAAAAGCATCTGTTTACTGTAAACCGAATTGGATTTCTTTATAACATCTGGGATGTATGAAATAGAAGTGGTCACAAAATAGGTAAATGCCCATATCAACATGCATTCATTATTAATAATAAAAGATAACCTCTCATACATGATAAGTATGAAGTAGCTACCTTGGGACGAAATTAGAAGAATATTGTGAACACACATTTCCTCAAGAAGATATCATATAGGGAAGGTAAGAAGGCCATGGATTTTAGATCCTGAAATTGAAGGGAAATTCATCTAAAAGGGAAACTAAGAGGAATGACACTCAGATGAACCTGTGTGGAAGATCCAAACCTTCTGAAATATTTTCAAATGACATGTTGGTCATCTAGACAGATGATTTGAAAATAATAAGAAAACATGGTGATGAAAAGGCCAAGGATGGTGATAAAGGAAAAGGAAAACTTTCACGTGATGAAGATAAAGTACATGAGATAATGAAAACCAAAATAAACACATCTGTTAAAGAAGTTTTGTGTGAGAGATGTATGAAATATGGTCACATATAAAAAGGTTTCCTAAAATTAATACCAGAGAAATAAGTAATCCTTAAGATGAGTGAGAATATATCATCCATTATGGATATTAAGAAGAAAAACAATTCTACATACAATGCAGAATTGAATGTGAAGAGATCCATGAAACATCAATATAGATCAAAAAAGGTGGCTAAATGTGCAAGAATGAATACTAGAGTAAATAGTGGAACATTGTTGAGAAAATCATCCCATCCTTGTAGCACATATTGCTGAAGCAAGGAAGAACTTCCTTATTCCCTTAATAATTTTTGTGTTCTATTTTTGTTGATAATACAAGGAATTAAAGGTGATGCTTGCTCTCAGGTGGAGAACTTGAGATGTAGTGAATTTTGTCAACTCTTGATAACTAAAATGAACAATTTTCCCTACTTTTAATATTCTTCAATAGATATTAAAATATTAAAATGATGAAGGATCATCCTTGATGAAGATGATGAGGAGTGTTTCCCTTGGGGGGGGGAGACAAATGAAGAAGCATCCAAAGTTATTATTTCAAATAGTATCAACTTCAGTTGGTTTTAAATTCATTTACTATGGAAATTGATTAAAGAACATTTCATTGGAAAATTTATGTCATTTCAAAATTATTCAACCTTGGTCAGTCAGAATAAAGATCCTTTTATAATGGGGGAGTAACAGAATTAATCAGTGCCATAAGAAAAATGAAAGATCCCCAAGGCCACGTATCCATCCAATAGCACTTGAATGTTTTTGATCTGTTTTTTAAAGTGAGTACAAGAGTTTCTGGTTGATTATTCCTTATCACTTTCAATTTTAGTTGCTTGGAATTAAATTGGAAAACTTTTGAAGACAAAGCACCTGAGTTCTCAACACATGAGGTATCATGATCGGTGAATACTGGAAAACCTTATTGTCTAAATCAAATCCTCTTTTTTCTACACCGAGAATTTCTCATTTAGACTTAGTGTGAAAAATAAAATGTGGTGATAAAATATTATAATTTTGATATTGACAAATTCATTTGAGGGGGACTTTACAGTGTTGAAAAAAAAGTTGGAGATTATTGGGAGTACATTGTGTATAGAGTTTTGTTTGTTGTCAATAGTTTTCAACGAATATCAACAAGAATAAGGGGATCAAGGGATTCATATTATAATGTAATCATGCAATATCTAAATATTAAAATAGATCATTCAAGATCATACTTTAAGTGACATTCCATATTTCATGAGGGATCATGTGGAGATTTGACGATTTAAGAATGATCGTACAAAGCTGAGATGATGAAGCCTGTCATATTCAGTGTTGATTAGAAAGACTATTGTGGTTGGATGATAGGGATGTTTTTGTACATTCCCTAGATAATCTGAACATGTATGACAAGAGAGTTTTCAGAAAATGGGGTCATACATTTGAAACTAAAAGCAATAGACAAGTTCACCTCTCCTCAAGCTGTTATTCACATCACAATTTTCTTTAAATTCACCATAAAAAACAAAAAGATATGCCTCTTAGAGAGGGTCCCAATGCCAAAAACGGCTCATCAATTGTTCATGAGGTTTGCAAGATACATTCATTTTTTTAAATAGGGGTCTTGTTACACAAAACGGAAGGTGGTGAAGGCTTGAGGTATGCAGAATGTTGTCAAAAACAGTTCAAAATGCAGTACATGGCGAAGGAACACGGTACGTGATGAATGCATGTGGTATGAAGAAGGTTGTCGAAATGGTTCATAAAAATAGTATGTGTTGAAGGCATGTGGTACGCGGAATTATGTGAAAAACTGAAAACATTTCACTATGATGGTACATGGTGAAGTCGTGCGGTACTCAAAATGATGCTGAAAACGGTTCGCATCAATGGTACTTGGTGATGAGTTACAGTATACGAACCGACATCTATATTGTACAAAAAAGGTTAATGGTACATGGTAATGTTTCATAGTTCAGTGGATTGCAGTACATGGTTATGGATAACCATTCATCGATGGATTTTAGTTTACAGATTTTCCCACCTTGATAATTTTAGTAATTCGAAATACAAAAATTTGGGAGATTGTGCCTATTTAAGGAGCAGTAATCCCCTTTGTTAAGATGAGGAGATTTAAGATTAAAATTTTAGGAATAATTTCAGTGATGTCCGAAGTGTTACATAGGGGATATGATGATACACTAAGAGAATCATCTACATAAGGAAAATAGTTCGTAGAAGAGAGAACAGTTCGCACAGGAAGATCTTGTGGTACGCGGTCGAGCTAGGTTGTATGCAGAGCAGGATGATACATGGAGGATTGGAGTAGTACACAGTGTAGGGGAGTACACGGAGAAGGACAGATCACATATTAGCTATAAGTTATGTGAAAATAGTAGTGGTACACATAAATAGTAGCGGTATGCCAAAATAGCATCGGTACGGTGAAACAAAAGCTATAGGTAGAACACCCACGAAAGCTTGAAAATTGTCCAAATCAGTTTGTGGATTTAATTTTCAAAACATATCAATGTGCATGAAGATAAACTACATTAGTGAGTTATTATGATACTTCAACAGAGAATCCATTTACATTTGAGGATTTATGAATTAATGCCAAACCATTGAAGGGACCTCCAAGTCTTTAAACTGAGTGAAGAATCTTCCAACGTAGTGAGCAAGGGGGAGTCAGTGGAAGTGATCCAAGAGAAGTAGTGTGCTATCCCTAAAACCTTATAAAGGCGGTGTGCCTGGAAAAGAGTGACTATATTAAACTCTTGTAATACAAAATATTGAATATTAGTAGAATTTCGTATGACCAACAACCTATCGGAGTATGATCCTTAGATGTAGCCCTTAGTGGTGAACCAAGTAAAAACTATCGTGTTTTCTTTCTTCATGGGAATGTATTAATTATTGAACATATCCAGCATAAAGTTATTAAAAAGGTTTCCTAATAATGTGGGAACAAGATCTAGTAAAGAAGAGAAAACTTTGACCTGCTGATTCACCCCATCTCAAGGTGGTTTAGGGTCTTTCAGTTCTACCACAGAAGAACATGTTGATTATTGATAATTTTATGGTACATCACCCCCAATCATTCAGTGGATAATTAAACATAGTGGTCATAGGGGGGTTTATTTAATCTCATAAAATGATATTTTAATTCATGGGTTGTTTGGTGCATCAAAAATAACTCTTCATACAAACCATTTTAAAGATGAAGTCAATCAATTATGTCTTTTTATTAAAAATACAAGAGAATAAGATAGATTTATAACATGTAATGGGAATCATTTAAGAATATTTTCCATGAGAAATGTTTTCCATTAGTTATTTTATATAGTATTTAAATGTAAATCATTTAATTAAGACCTGATAAGGATGATTCAGTGGCATCATATAATGAAATCATCACATGATGGGCATGGTATGCATCAAATTTATTTTAGGATATTTGTAGTAAAATTAACCAGTTTTACTCAGCATTAATGCCATGATATTTAATATAATGATCCTATTTAGAATTAAAAATTTACATGAAACTTTTTGATGTGTTGAGAAATTCGAAATGGATTTTCCCAATGATTAGGTTTTTTATGATAATAAGTCCTCAAATTTGTTCATGTGGTAAATAAAAATGGAAGAATCCATCAATAAAATATGAAGGATAGAAAACCATGTTTTCAATATGTGATAGGTGATGTAAAAATCACAGCAGGAAATGTATTATGAAATATATGATGTTCTCATAATGTGGTATGGTTGGGAATAGAGCTCACGATTTAAAATAAATATATTTTCTTAGTGGTAAGACCTATTTTGATAAAAAAGATATACAATGTTTTAAATTTAATGATATAGGTAACTACATAGATGCATGAATGATGAAGAATAGGAATGATAAGACATAGAATGGATATAAGAAAAATCATGTGGGGAAATACATTTCAACTACTTTGGATAATTTTGGGCTATGAAACAAACTGGTAAGATGTATATTACTTGTTTATTCTAATTCATCTAATAACTTTTTTGAATTAGGGTCTTTAAATTATTTAATTTCAAAGAATTTTTTTAAATTGGATATTTTACCTCAAGAATTCAATTTCAGATATTTGTTAAAAGCATGTAGGGGTATTAATAAGGATATAAAAATTTAAAAATCTCTTCCAAGTATAAACCATGGAAAGGGTTTCCCTAAAACCCATATTATCTTTTCCATTGTATAATTTTATATTTCCTGGGTATGTATTAGCTTTCACTTTATCATTCTAATAAATATTATAAAATTAAAAAAAGTTATTTTCTAAAATGATTTTCATTTTGTAAATTATTATGAATTATTACCATTGATAATAATCAGGTAGATGAGAAACTATTATGAGATGAAAAGGTATATAATTTTTCATTTATTTTTGACAATATGTAAAATTTTCAGATTAATGATATGGTAGTAGTAAAATAAAATTGAGATGAGTTCTTGATGATTTATCTAGAATTATACTTGATCAATATGTTTAATGTACAGTATAATTAGTTCATGATTCTCATAACATTTCCAAACACTATTATTTAATGGCCCAAATAGAATTTCTGGAATTTACAAGGGAGTTACAATAATATGTCAATGAAGGATTTATTTATCAAGTAACATTATTATGGGGTTATATTATTTTATTTGGGAAAAAAATAAGATGGTTCCCTGTGGATTTTCATTGATTATAGAGAATTAAATAACATCATTTTTAATAATATATTATTATTTCCTCTTATTGATGGATTATTTGATCAACACCGGGGAGATTAATATTTTTAAAGGATGATCTCAAGTTTTTGTACCATTAGTTGGAGGATAATGATGTTGAAATACCACATATATTATTTCATACTAGGTATAACTATTATGATCTTGTGGTTATTACCTTTGGGAAGATGAATTCTATAGTCATTTTAATGGATATTTCGAATAGGTATTTTCATGAATATTTGGGAAATTTTTTGGGTTTTTATTAATGATATGTGGATTTATTTAAATTTTTTTAAGGATCATGGAAAAATATTAAATATTTTGAAAAAAATGAATGAAAATAATTTTATGGAAATTCTAGAAAATGTGACCTTTGGTTACAATATATTTCATTTAATGGATATATCATATATATATATATATATATGTATTTACAAGCAATCCTACTAAAAATATAGTGGTTAATGATTGGAAAATACTGATAAATGTTAAAAAGATTCATATTTTTCTTGTATTTACAGTTTATTATCGGTGGGTTTTGGAAATAATTTTACATTTATACATCCCACTAACCATGTTTACAAAAATTGAATTTGGTTCATCTGGATAATGGAATGTGATGAATGTTTCAATAAATTGAAACAAAGATTAGTGAATATTTAGTTTTGGACATACTAGTTAGAAATGTTAAAATTTTATATGTAGATAATCTTCATTTAATGGGGATGGTATTTTTAATAAATATTGATCAGGTAATTTAATATTGTTCATTTCAATTAAAAAATCATGAGAAAACATATTTTACAAATGAACTTGAACTAACAACTAAAATGTTTGCATTAAAAATTTAGAAACATCATTTATATGGACTAAGGTGTAAAATATATTTCCTTCATAAATGTTTCATGTATATACTCACTTATAACGGGGTGAAAATGGTATAAATGGAATAAATGGAATTAATAAAATTTTATAACAGTATAATACATTGAAATCTACGAATGGAAAACAAAATAATTGTTGCATTGAGTTAGAATTCTATTGAAACCTTAACCATTAGATATCTAAAACATGGACCTTTGATTAATGAATTGATTAATGGTTTCTAATAAATTATAATTGATACACTCACTATTTTTATAAAGTGTAAGTACAATGATCGTTGGTTGAAATAGTTAAGAAATCTCAAAAACAAGATGATTAGTTAATGGAAAAGGCAGAATTAGTTCATGAATATAATTTAAATGAATTAAATATTTAAAATAATATGTTTTTAGATTTATAAAATAGTTTTGTGTTTCATTTGAATCCCATTTAAAGAAAGAACAGTTGAGTTCTGCTCGTATACCCACATTTTATATTCATCCCAGATACCAAAAAATGCGTAGATACCTTCAGGAATATTTTTACTGGGAATGAATAATGAAATATTTTGATTATATTACTATGAAATATAAGAACTTTCCATTGTTAAACTTTAAAAAAACTGTCTAATTGGATTATTTACCATTTTCTAGTTCTATAATAGAAATATGAGAATATATCCACAGATTTCACGGTGGTATTACCAAATAAAACCTGGTGTAAAAATGTGATTTAATAAATTGTTTATCGATTATCTAAATATTTTCATTTTCTTCCCAATTTATATAATATGTATTTTGATGAACATGATTTTTTTTCTATTAAAGATATAATTGTATTACATGGAATCTATAATTTCATTGTATCTAATTTTTGTCCAACATTTACCTCTAATGTTAGTAAAGTACTTCAAGTACCATTGGGTACTAAATTAAATTTAACTACATCCTTTCAACCTCAATATGATTCATAGTTAGAATGAACGTTTCACAATTTTTAGTATATTTTTATATCTTATTCAAAGGATTATCAGTAATGTTTGGATCATCATATGACATTGGATAAATGTTTAAATAATAACTATTTTCATTCTAGTATATAGATAGAGCCTTTTGATTTATTATATTGAATACGGTGTTAGACTCTATATTTTTGGATTGATGTGGGAGACAAATGTTATTAACGCTATAATTTTTAGATTAAATTTTTAAGAAGAAGGATATTATTCAACAGTATGTGGTGAAAAAACTGATTAGGCAGAAAACTTATTAAAAAATAGATGAAATATATTTCATTTTAGGTAGATAATCATTTTTTATTAATGTTTCTCCATAGAAAAATGTTATGTATTTTGGTAAATATATATTGTTATATACATGGTTACTTAGACCATATGTAATAATAGAGATTATTGGGTCATTTACTTTCTTAATTTTTGTTAATCTGAGTTTATCTCATTAATATTATGTATTTCTTGTTTCATTGTTAATAAAATATCTTTTGGATGCATGTCATGTTTTGAACTCTAGTTTAGATATAATAAAACATTTACTATAAAGAAAAAATTTATAGATTATTGACTTAATTGATAAAGTATTTTATAATGATTATATTTACAAGGTTAACGTTTTCTATAAAACCAATATAGTTTACCAAGAAACATGGGAATGATAAAATGTTCTGATAGAAAAAATATCCTCACTTGTCTATGTAACGAATAAAAATATGAGGAAGAAATTCAAAAAATGGGGATAAAATTAGCCACCCATGAAATGTAAATATATTTCATTTTTTGTATCTTATTCAGATTCATAAATTATATTTTATTGTTTTATATTCATTATATTAATATAAGTTAACATTTCAGTCAAAATGAAAAGGTTATATTTCTAAAAAAATATTGTTTTTCAAACTTTATAAAGTTTTAAAAAGAGACTGAAAAATTTATCTAATTTCAATTTTTAAAAATAAAATTCATTTTTTAATACATCTCTTCAAAATAATCTTAGGTTGAGTTATTTATAACTTCTTGATTTTATTTACATTTCAGTTAATGGTGAAAATAATGATTTTTATTAGAAACAGTATTTTCTGATCATGAATTTACAAAGTCTCATTATATATTGGATTTTTTTTTAAATTTAAATATTCTATTTATATTAATCATAATATAACATATTTAATTTAAATATTCATTATAATTAAATTTAGTAGAACAACATTTGTATTGAAAAAGTATTTTTTCTAAAAAAACTCGTTTTCACCGTATTTTGAAGGTTTACATATAAATTAAATAACTAAATTTAAATGAAATGGATTTCAAAAATGGATTCCATATTATGAATTAAAATATATAAAAACTATTTAAAAGATCAAATTAATTTTTAGTCATAATGAGTAGTAGAAATAGTAAAAATATGTTACCATATTTATGGTTAAAATAGATTTTTTAGGGGTTAAACATATATAATAAGGTTTAAAATGACTGAGAAACAAGTATAAATTATTTTCTTTGGAATTATTTGGACCATTTGGAATCTCTTCTTAAAAAATGGTTAACTTGAGATCTACCTTTCTTGAGTAATACATTCATATATTTTTTATATTTTTTTAACACTATGTGTGTTATCTATCCTCCTTATAAAAGCACACCCCTATCCTCTACCCAATAAACTTCAATATCTATTTTATGATTATAAATAAACCAATATATACATTAAATCCCTCCCCATGTCCTTGATTCATTGTTTTTTATCATAAATCAAACTGATTAAGGCTTTAAGTATAATCATGAAGTGATAGTTTGAATAAGATGTATAGTTCTTAACCAAGATATTTCATTTTAGTTGTTTTTATAACTCCTTAAAATATTATTCAGTCATGAATAAATAATGACACTAGTATATAAAATATACTCATATGCTTTAATTTTAATGTAATAACCTATATCCATATCCTTTTTCCATCAAATGTGTTGTTAAACCATTCTGTAAGAACCCAGGTCTCTTTTCAGGTATGTTTTCCTTTTTTTGGGGGTTTTTGAGAAAAAAAATGAATTTTTTGGAAATTTCAGAAGTACACGCTGTGTACTTTCTGAGTACACGCCATGTACTCCTTTCCCGGCTCGAAGCCGTGTGTTGGTTGTGTTTGGGCCACACACACGGTGTGTAAGGATGAGGTGGAGGCCGGTTATTTCGGAGTACGGAAAAATTGAAGTACACGCCGTGTACTCCAAATGTACACGCCATGTAATTTCCTTTTTTTCATTAAACGGACCGGGGTCGCGTCTAACCCCCATATTCATCTTCTTCTTCAGTTTTCGACCGTCCGGGAGTGACCGTACGGCCGGATATTCGACGGACGACCTCCCCGCCGTCCGTTCTCCGATTCGAGCACGGTTAGTTGCGTTGGAATCGCAGCGGTGAGTTCTACCTTCTCCTTTAACCTTGTTTCTTGATTCCTCTTGGTTTCCAAGTTATCATGGGATGAATTTTTTTTTGTTTTCTCAGATCTACATCGTTCTAAGGGGAATCTATCGTCGAGGTTCATGTAGATCGATCTCTTGTGATCGAGGTAGGTGGTTTGTGCCTTTCTGTAGGAAGTCTTTGAGTATTTTGTGAAAATTCCACCAATACCCTTGAACGGGGTATTGCGTGTTTCCTGTTTTTCCCTTGTTTCTTTCCTTCTTTGCTTGATTGCTTTAGTAGAGGTTATTGCTTGTGATTAGAGTAATTTGTTTGTGCTCAGATTGCTTTGCCATGCTTGTTCTTCCTGTTTGGAGTTTGCCAGTTTCCCGGACTAGTCGTAGGATAGTGGAACTGTTGTTTTATTTTACTATTGAGCCTTAGTTGATATCCAAGTAGTTCTTGAGGTTTACTTGGAAGATACACATGTGATGAGCATGTTTAGTTACTCATGACTGTGAGATCCTAGAGTAGCAGACCAAAGAGAGAATTGACGGAAGGGCTTCTCCAGAGTGACTTTTAAATCATGATGCGAGACCAAGTGGAGAATTGACGGAAGGGATTCTCCAAAGAGTCTTTTAATTACAATGCGGTCTACAGGGGGAATTGATGCTGAGTGCTTCCTCAGAGAGACTTTATCACGATATGAGACTATAGGGGGAATTGACGGTGAGTGCTTCCCTAGAGATTCTGCTTAATTACATAGTTGAACCAGAGGGGTGAGACTGTGTGTTCCTCCCTGAGGGTTTCTTGTACTTAGAGTTTGAACCATAGGAGCTAGACTGTGAGAGCTACCCAGAGGGTTACCTGTTTTCTTCTTGTTGTTGACTGCTATACTTGTTAGAACTGTGGATTGTAGCTGTTTGCGCTTTTCTGTTTACTGCTTCTTGTTTTATTACTACCATGTATTCATTGACTGTTAGGCACAAATATTTGGATTATTGCCTAATGGTATTGTATCTCACACCCTGTTTGGTCCATGATTTTGGTCCCAATCATACTATGTTGTTGCAGGTATAGACAAGGGAAAGCGCCCTTCTACTTCAGGATCTTGACTGCACCAGGAGCTGGGGAGCATGGGACCGAGCCGTGGCTCGCGATGCTGAGGAGATTTCTTTATTTTTCTTTGGCACTTGGTTTCAGTTGTATTCCAGCACGTTTTTGTGTTTTTTATTTTCCATAGATACTTGTACCTACTGCATTATTGTCATCATTGTTATATATCTGCATTGCTTCCGCTGTTTGGTTTCGGTTTTTATGCATATTGTTTACTGCTTCCGCTGTTTATTTTTGTTTCCTACCCTGTATACCTTATCGAATGAGGTCCTAGTTTCCCCACCGACTCACTAAGGCCCTCGCTTCTAGTCGGAAGCCTCTGGTTTTCGGGGAAACGCGCTTGAGGTCATGTGGCGAACCGGGTACAGGGAACCAGTGGAGGGGCTCCGGACTTGGGACGTTACAAAGTTGTATCAGAGGAGTTCTTTTCTCTTGCTTTACTGTTTGGAGACTTTAGCTAGGGATAGGACGGATTCGGTACTTGGTATTAAGCTGTGATCGGGAGTAGCTAACCCGTGTATAGGGAAAGGCCATACTACCTCGTTAATTGCAGTTTGCTGGTTTTGAGTTTTATGGTTGATATGTTTTCACCTAGAGTTATTCACATGACTTGTGCTGTTATTGTTTTGATATTTCGGTTCTATTTTTGTCGCAACTCGATTAGATGAGGGTATTCCATCTCATACATCATATAGACACTTGTAGGAATCACATTCCATGCATTCTTTCCATGCCATCTAGGGTGCATTAGCGATTGCATGTTGTTGTGATAGACTATCTGTAGATTATACATGCTGTTGTGATTGTTGCTTGATAGATTCTCTGATGTTATGTTAGAAAACTAATTGTTTTGTTCTTTGCTTAAAATGAATGCCAAATTTTGGTTCTTGAGGTGCTATGGGCCCTCACGGATAAGAATTTGGCATCTTTTCCCTCGTTTTTAGTGTTTCTAGAATCCTGCGCAGTTTCTGAGCTACTGCCCAAAAAAACCCAGAATACATGGCATGTACTTTTCAGGCACATGCCGTGTAGTTTTCAGGCCGTGTCATTGACCGTGTCAGAAGAACACAGTGTCGTGGGAGTAACTTCGGGAACACGTCGTGTGCCATTGGTACACATCGTGTGAGTTTAGAGTCGTGTACCCAGCCGTGTCACTAATAACACGGGTCGGGGAAGCTCGGGTAGAACATGCTGTGTCCATAGGGAACACGCCGTGTAGTCTTTCCCAGGTACCTGGCCGTGCCACGAACAACACGGGATGGTATCGCCTTTGCCTATGCACGTCATTCTTGTTCGGAACATGCCGTGTAAGGTCCATCCGTGTAGACGGCCGTGTACTCAACAAACACGGACCGCCGAAGCCTCGTCTAGTGCACGTCGTGTTCAATTCGAACACGCCATGTAGTCTCAGGTTGAGTCGGACCGTGTGGGTTAGCCGTGTAAGGAGACTCGGGCAGGGGAATAGTTTTCAAGTACACACCATGTGTGGGGGTCAACACGCCGTGTAGTTTGAAGTGTACACGACTCATAAGGCAGGAGTACACGCCCATGTCAGTGGTTTAAGTAGACACATCGTGTAGTTTTATACACACCGTGTAGTCTTGTTTTACGATCTTGTGTGTTTTTTCCCCTGTTCCGATTTTGTACTCTTGTGTTCTCTGTCCTTGTTGTTCTGATCTAAGGTGTGCTTTTGATCTTTCAGAGTTATGCCTCCGAGACGTCCTCCGGTCGTACATCTGTCGTCAGGTAGTGATAAGACACAAGACAGGGCTGATCAGGGACTTCCTGTCAATCCCCCAACCGAGCCAGCCTTGGCACCGGTTGTCGTACCAGTCGGGAACCAGGCCTTCCAGGGAGCACCGCCTCCTGCCTCATCTATGGCAGACTTGATGCGGGTCTTTCAGCAGTAGCATCCTCCCACGTTCTCGGGGGAGGGAGGTCCTCAGGCTACAGAGTCATGGCTGGAAGCCATGCTGACTATATTCAAGCATCTGGAGATGCCTCCAGAGAGGCGGGTCAAGCTCTCCACCTACATGTTCCGAGACTCCGTCAATAGGTGGTGGGATGTGATCTCACAAGCGGTTCAGCAGTAGGATATGACTTGGGGGGAGTTCTAGCGCGTGTTTTACAACTACTTTTACCCGGAGACCCTGAGGGCCGATCGATCCCGGAAGTTCATGAGCTTAGAGCAGGGTACTCTATCTGTCATGGAGTATTTCGCTCGTTTCACTGAGCTACAGCTTTTTACACCCCTCCGAGATGGGAGTGGGGTGTTCTTGGCGAGGAAGTTTTAGGATGGACTCAGGCGGGAGATCTGCTCGCAGGTGAACTTCTTCCAGCTGACTTCAATTACTTCCATCGTCAAGCAGGCACTGATTGCGGAGTGCAATCTGAGAGACTCTGGAGCTGCGATCCAGGGTGGTTCTGCTTCTAGAGCAAGCTTTCCTTCGGATGATAGCCAGTAGTGTCGTACGGAGCCTACGCGCGGTGATTCGAGGAAGCGAGACACATCATCAGGCATTCAGGTGACATGCAATCAGTGTGGTCGGGCAGGGCACACGAGGCCGTAGTGCTAGAGGGACCCAGTGGAGTGTCGATCTTGCGGTAAGATGGGTCACCTTCAGCGTTTTCGCCAAGTTTTCTCACCAGTAGCAGGTGACCGGGGTTCTTCCATGACTCCTCATTCAGGAGCATCCCCACCAGTCTCTCACCAATTAGGGAATTGTAGTTCTTCCGGCCATTTGGGCCGAGGTGGAGGTCGAGGTCGTGGCAGTCAGCCACCAGTTCCTCAGTTCCAGCAGGGAGGTTCAGCTCAGAGTGGTCAGTTAGGGGCACAGGGCCGCAGTGCAGACCAGTCTTTCTCCTTGGAGAAGACTTATCATGAGTAGGATCTCGGCCCTTCTACTGTCCGAGGTACGATTTTAGTAGCCTCAGTTTTATCTTCAACCCTTTTTGATAATGGTACTACTCATAGTATTATCTCTGTTGCTGTTGTGGAGAGCCTTGGACTCTGAATATTTTCTCTTGATGACTCGTTGACAGTAGAAACACCCTTGGGGATGAGGACATCTAGTGTACGCCAGTGTAGAGAGTGCCCTCTTGAGGTTTCAGGGTATCATTTCTTATCGGATCTCTATGTCCTGGAGATGACAGGCTATGATGTCATTCTCCGCATGGACTGGTTGATTCCCTTCCAGTCAGTTGTCGACTGTTATCACCACAGAGTCAGTTTCCTTTCACAAGAAGGTGAATCTTTCCTTCATAGAGGCGAATGGGATGTTCGGGCGAGTCGGGCGGGACTTGAGCATCTTGGGCTAGGAGGGGTGACAGCCCAGATTTCTAGTCTCTATCTGGATGATCAGGGGACTCCACAGTTGGACATTCCCCCAGTGGTGGATCGCTTCAGGGATGTCTTTCCAGAGGACTTTTCGGGTTTGCCTCCGGAGCGTGAGGTAGACTTATCTACTGATCTCATGCCAGGAGCGGCACCGGTGTCCATTACTCCCTATAGGCTGGCCACAACTGAGTTGCAGGAGCTCAAGAAGCAGTTGGAGGAGCTACAGGATAAGGGTTTCATCCGACCCAGTACTTCTCCTTGGGGTTCGCCTATTCTATTTGCGAAGAAGGCAGACGGTACCCTTCGGTATTGTGTGGATTATCGGAAGCTGAACCATTGACGGTCAAGAACCGATATCCTTTGTCGTGGATTGATGACCTTTTCGATCAGCTTTGAGGAGCCCGGGTGTTCTCGAAGATCGACTTGAGGTCCGGTTATCATCAGTTGCACATTAGACCATCAGATATACCTCTGACAGCCTTCAAGAGTAGGTATGGTCTTTACGAGTATACAGTCATGTCTTTCGGTCTCACGAACGCACCTGCAGTTTTCATGGTGCTGATGAACCGAGTTTTCCATCCTTACTTGGAATCCATCATTGTGTTCTTCATGGACGATATCTTGGTGTACTATCACACTCGACACGACCATGCCACCCATCTTGAGATCGTTCTGAGTACACTAAGAGAGCACTGACTTTATGCTAAACTCTCTAAGTGCCACTTCTGGATGGATCATATTCACTTCTTGTGTCACGTCATCTCAGAGACAGGAGTATCTATGGACCCAGAGAATGTGAGAGTTGTAGTTTCCTGTGAGAAACTGAAGAATGTTTTTGAGGTACGGAGCTTCCTAGGGCTGTCTGGATACTACTGACGCTTCATTCGGGACTTTTCCCGTTTAGCAGCACCTTTGACAGGTCTGACCAAGAAGGGGGCGAAGTTCTTATGGTCATATTCTTGTCAGTCAGCCTTTCAGGTGTTGAAAGGGAGGTTGACGTCAGCACTGATACTAGTCTTGCCAGAGCCAGGAAAGAGCTACACTGTTTACTGTGATGCTTCGAGTATCGGGCTGGGAGCTATGCTTATGCAGGAAGATGGAGTCGTTGCGTATGGGTCTCGGCAGCTGAGGACACATGAGAGGACCTACCCTACGCACGATCTGGAGTTGGCAGATGTTGTTCATGATTTGCGTTGCTGGAGACACTATCGTCTGGGAGAGCACTTTGTGGTCTTCACTGACCACAAGATTCTCAAGTATATCTTCACTCAGTGTTATCTGAATCTGAGGCAGTGCAGGTGGGATGAGTATCTACAGTCTTTTGACTGTGAGCTTGCCTATACGCCGGGAAAGGGCAACGCCGTGGCAGATGTGTTGAGCTGGAGAACTCAGATTCAGGCAGTTCTGGAGGCTAGTACTGAGTGGCAGCTGATGGCTCTGTTCTCTAAGATGCATCTAGAGGTGCACGACATATGGGGACAGACTTTTCTATCTTCTATAGCTGTTACCTCCACGCTACTTGATCGGGTACAGATGAGGCAGCTATCAGACTCGGAAGGCTTAGTCCTACGGGAGAGTGTTTCAGGAGAGGACCCACTTCCTGGATGGACATTGGGTGAGGATGAGATCTTGTGTTTCCAAGGATGCATATGGGTGCGAGAAGACATACGTGAGGAGCTGATGCGGGATTTCCATTCCTCTATTTGGTAAGTTAATTCTGGCATCACCAAGATGTACTGGAACCTTCATCGTCAATACTGGTGTCCAGGTATGAAGAAGGATGTTTCGGGTTTTGTCTTGAGATTTTCTACTTGTCAGTAGGTGAAAGTAGAGCATCAACGACCATCAGGCCTTTTACAGCAGTTACCCATTCCGGAGTGGAAGTGGAACGATGCTGCGATGGACTTCGTGACTGGGTTGCCGAGATCACCTCGAGGGAACGATGTTGTCTGGGTTGTCGTCGATAGACTTACGAAGGTTGCTCACTTCTATCCGATCAAGTAGACCTTTAGTGTCGATGATCTGGGATGACTTTACATCAGAGAGATCATTCTTCTGCATGGAGTTCTACGCTCTATTGTTTCAGACAGAGATTCGCGCATTACCTCTTGGTTCTGGCAGGGACTTCAGAAGTCCTTGGGTACACAGGTACTTTTAAGTACATCATACCATCCCCAGACCGATGGCTAGTCCGAGCGCACGATCCAGGTAATTGAGGATATGCTCCGAGCATGCATCCTTGACATTGGCGGTTATTGGGAGAAGCATATTCATATGTTGTAGTTCGTCTACAACAAAAGTTTCCAGGAAACCATCCAGATGGCGCCATACGAGGCTCTGTATGGTAGGCCATGCCGATCAACCTTATGCTGGCTGGAGGCAGGAGAGGTAGCTTTGCTGGGACCTGGTCATGTTCAGGAGACTTCAGAGCAGATAGAGCTGACTCAGAAGAGGATGATTACAGCGCAGTCTCGGTAGAAGTATTATGGTGATCAGCGGAGATGACCTCTGGAGTTCGAGGTCGGTGATCAGGTCTTCCTACGTGTCGCACTGAGGTTGGGACACAAAAGGATTCGGAGATAGGGTAAGCTTTCACCGTGGTACGTCGGGTCATTTGAGGTCTTGGAGAGAGTGGGGTCGGTCTCCTATCGGTTGTAGGTACCTCAGAGGTATCGGGCCATGCACGACGTCTTCCAAGCCTCTTAGCTCCGACGGTACTTTTCAGACCCATCTCACGTCTTTCATCCCGAGGAAGTAGAGCTTTAAGCGGATGCGTCGTTCGAGGATCATCCTATCCGAATTGTCGATCGTAGTACAAAGGTTCTTCGTGGGCGGTCTGTTCCTCTAGTACGAGTGTTATGGCAGCCCGGGAGAGTACCAGGACGAGACATGGGAGTGGGAGGCCAATGTATGATCGTAGTGGCCGGAGCTATTCGGGGTTTCTCCTTCTCTGATTCTTTAGGGAAATTCGGGGACAAATTTCTTTAAGGGGGGAAGTTTGTAAGAACCCGGATCTCTTTTCAGGTATGTTTTTCTTTTTTCTGAAGTTTTTGAGAAAAAAATGAATTTTATGGAAATTTTAGAAGTACACGCCGTGTACTTTCTGAGTACACGCCGTGTACTCCTTTCCTGGCTCTAAGCCGTGTACTGGCCGTGTCCGGTCCACACACACGATGTGTAAGGCTGATGTGGAGGCCGATTATTTCGGAGTACAGAAAAATTGAAGTACACACCGTGTACTTCAGAAGTACACATTGTGTACTTTATTTTTTTTATTAAACGGACTGGGGTCGCATCTAACCCCCATATTCATCTTCTTCTTCAGTTTTTGACCGTCCAGGAGCAACTGTACGACTAGATCTTTGACGGACGACTTCCCCACCGTTCGTTCTCCAATTTGAGCCCGGTCAGTTGCGTTGGAATCGCAGCGGTGAGTTCTTCCTTCTTATTTAGCCTTGTTTCTTGATTCTTCCTGGTTTCCAAGTTATCGTGGGATGAATGTTTTGTGCGTTTTCTCAGATCTACATCGTTCTAAGGGGAATTTGTCATTGAGGTTCATGTATATCGATCTCCTAGGATCGAGGTAGGTGGTTTGTGACTTTCTATAGAAAGTCTTTGAGTATTTTGTGCAAATTACACCAATACCCTTGAACGGGGTATTGCGTGTTTCCTTTTTTGCCCTTGATTCTTGTCTTCTTTGCTTGATTGATTTAGTAGAGGTTATTTCTTGTGATTAGAGTAATTTTTTTGTGCTCAGATTTCTTTTCCATGCTTGTTCTGCCTGTTTGGAGTTTTCCAGTTGCCCGGCCTAGTCGTAGGATAGTGGAACTGTTGTTTTATTTTATTATTGAGCCTTACTTGATAGACAAGTAGTTCTTGAGGTTTACATGGATGATACACATGTGCTGAGCATGTTTAGTTACTCAAGACTGTGAGAACCTAGAGTAGCAGACCAGAGAGATAATTGACGGAAGGGCTTCTCCAGAGTGTCTTTTAAATCACGATGCGAGACCAAGTGGATAATTAACGGAAGGGATTATCCCGAGAGTCTATTACTTACGACGCGGGCTATAGGGGGAATTGACGATGAGTGCTTCCTCAGAGATCCTTTAGCACGATACGAGACTATAGGGGGAATTGACGGTGAGTGCTTCCCTAGAGAGTCTGCTTAATTACGTAGCTGAACCAGAGGGGTGAGACTGTGTGTGCCTCCCAGAGGGTTACTTGTACTTAGAGGTTGAACCATAGGGGATAGACTGTGAGAGCTACCCAGAGGGTTACCTATTTTCTTCTTGTTGTTGAATGTTATACTTGTTAGAACTGTGGATTGTAGCTATTTGCGCTTTTCCGTTTACTGCTTCTTGTTTTATTACTTCCATGTATTCATTGACTGTTAGGCACAAATCTTTGGGTGATTTCCTACTCGGATTGTATCTCACACCCTGTTTGGGACATGCTTTTGGGTCCAAGAAGACTATGTTGTTGCAGGTATAGACAAGGGAAAGCGCCCTTCTACTTCAGGATCTTGACTGCACCAGGAGCTGGGGAGTATGGGACCGAGCCATGGCTCGCGCTGCTGAGGAGCTTTCTTTGTTTTTCTTTTGCACTTGGTTTCAGTTTTATTCTAGCACGTTGTTGTGTTTTCTGTTTTCCATAGATACTTGTACCTGGTGCATTATTGTCTTCATTGTTATATGTCTGCATTGCTTCCGTTGTTTGGTTTCTGTTGTTATGCATGTTGTTTAGTACTTTCGTTGTTTATTGTTGTTTCTTACCTTGTATACCTTACCGAATGAGGGAATAGTTTCCCCACCGACTCACCAAGTCCCTCGCTGCTAGTCAGTAGCCTCTGGCATTTGGGGAAACGCGCTTGAGGTCATGTGGCGAACCGGGTATGGGGCACCAGTGGAGGGGCTCCGGACTCGGGATGTTACATATTATTTGTGTGTACAGATGACTACCACCTCACAAAATGATGTAATACATTTTCCATCAATTTCTCTACCATATGGATAAAATTATGGATTAAATTAATATTTATGATATTTATGACCTATTTATAATTATATAAATATAATATATTATCTTTTTATTACCTTTTTACCCTTTAAAAATGATTACTTAATGTGTGCGTACATTTGGATTAGCACATCCAAAAAGTAATGTGATTCATTTTCCATGACCACATCACATTGATACTATGTATAATAGTATTTGAAGAAATTATATTATATATGTGATATATTAATCATAATTTAATGTTAAAATTATCCTTACTATCTTTCTTTCATTCTATTTGAAATATAAAAACATTCCTTATGAGTATGTGTAGCCCACCATCTCCATGACTGTACAGTAGTTCAATTTTATTTTCCATAATCCACGTTAGGTTTTAGAAGAATAATTTATGTATAAAAATTATAGTTATTTCATGACTATTATTTTGGATATGATTTAATAATTACCACTTTTACCATAGTCATCCTAGAAAAATCATTTTGGACATATGAGTCGAATATCATCAAAACATCTAACATTAAATTAATTGATTAAGTAATTTTGTTTGTCATGGTAACAAAAAAAATTAAATGAATAATAAAAAATAAATTGTTTCCTAATAAAATAAATACTTAACATAATTTTCTTATTATTTATATAAT
This sequence comes from Viscum album, assembly GCA_963277665.1. Classification (NCBI taxonomy): domain Eukaryota; kingdom Viridiplantae; phylum Streptophyta; class Magnoliopsida; order Santalales; family Viscaceae; genus Viscum; species Viscum album. Next base: position 627,648,483 of record OY728165.1, read on the forward strand.
AAATATAATTGTTGAGTTTGACTTGATGTTAGGGATTTAAAGTATTCATTAACTCTCATTGAGACTTAATAAATTTTAACCACCTGTTTTCAATTATGTGATTTATAAAATAGATTATGGATGTATTTCATCCTTATTATCTAAAAATTTAATCAATATTAAATTTATTCAAATTTTTTTAATCAATATTTATTCAGTTCCAAATTTCTGAAGTTGTATGGGACACATTATGTGGCAACCCCCCCCCCCCCCCCCCCCTCAACATTAGATCAGAAAGGGAGTGGAATGTTATGTGGCCTTAGGTTACATCCCCAATATGAAAAGGGACAGAAATAAATCCCATGGGATTAATTAAAAATTGGTGGAAATTATCACTTTGAAAATAAAACAATAAACCCAAGAGGATCATAACCCAACAACCATTATATGATACACAATAATCAATGTAATACAACTCAAGGTAATACTAAATAGACAGAAATAATGAACAATAACCATGAACTATATCAGAGTACAAAAAAAAGGAAAAACCAAAAAAACATAAATGAATCCAAAGAAATAACTCTGTGGATGCCAACATGCAGTATGCACTAACTCTACTAGTTATACCACAATGGTTCAAGATTCACCACTAATGAAATGAGATATCATGCCTTTAACCATTGGTCAAAAAACAGTGTCTAAAAATGAACCAAAATTCTCTATCAAGGTGTTAGTATAAAAACTCATATTTTCTTTTACAAATGAATTACCTAATCACGCCATTAGGCTATTAAATTTTATCACATTTATATTTTTTTTACCAAAAACAATTTTAAACTAGATTATATCAAATCAAAATCATTTCAAATAAAAATAGTTTTCATACAAAAAATAATCTTCCAAACCAAACCATTTCTAAACCAAAACCATTTCAAAGAAAATTAACCAAAAAATCATTCAAACAATTTGTCAATCCATTTGTAATTACTTATTCCATTTCACACAATAAGAGGTAGAAAACCACACTCACTCTCTAATTCATGGTGTTTCCATTGATGGTGAAACATCACGTCTATACTATTTCCCTTTAATGGTGGTACTTCATGACCATTATCAATCACATTCAGCTTATGCTTAACCATTTATGCCAACATCCATGTGAACATTATCTTTTCCAAACCATCCTTTTAATGAAAACAATTTTCCATATATAAAAACCAAAAAACATTTTTAAAATCTTCGTTTTAGAATATTGGAACCAATTTCACTTTCCACAAAACAACATATTATCCTAATTTCATAAAACATCACTAAAGAGGGTTAATATCAAGAATCAAACCACAATTCCACAATCCATTTCAAGGGAAAATAAATTTAAAATAAATACATCATGTTATAATAATAGGATTTGAGAGTGAAGACACCAACAAAGGAAACTATGTTGAAAAAAAAGAACCACACCAATTCTTCAACAAAACCATGTGCAAAACTTACACCCCACTGTAGATCATGATCTCTAAAATCAACACAAAGAAATATTATCATGATTGGAATGAAACCCTATTGATATTTCCCCAAAATATTAGTTCCATGAATCCATGATAGGGAAAAAGAAGAATATAAGGAATGAAACCAAGAACGGGATCTTACCAAGTAATCTGGGCTTCAACACACTAATATTTCAAACAAGACACTATTGGATTAAGGTGAATGGAATCTGAAACCATTGGAAAGATATAAATTTGAGTTTGGGTCATATTAAGTGAATAAATCCATTAAAAAGTTAAATTGAGTTAGATAAAAAATGTTAAGAACTAACTTTTTGTCGTGCACGGTTATTGTGGATGGTTAGGAAAACTGTGTGCTTACCATGAACAGGATCTCAATCCCCAAAAACCTAGTTTCTCCCATTTAGATGCATTGTCTAGAAAAATTGTACACCTAACAATGAAAATACTTAGATCCCACAACCTCACATTGCACAGTTTTTGGTAGGAGTGGCATGGTTTCTACTAACCATGATCAAACCACGTACCTCTAGAAAAGCCCAAAAAACATTCCAAATAATCTCAAAACCTCCCAAACATCTCCCAAACACATAACATAATTAAAATACTTAAATAAAGGGTTAATTAATTAAAAAATGGGTGCTAAATTATCCCCACCATTACCCTTTTCTTCCTCACAAAATTAGAAAACCACCATTTCCGTGAAATAGTATCGGCCAATGCTTGACCATTTCCTTTTCCCATTACCAAATTTCTTCCTAAATCTATCCATGTGGAAAAAAACAGACACTAGAAAAATTATTTTTCTATGAAATAATTTTTATTTCACATCCACAATCGTTACCAAAATATGAACTAACAATGTATAGAGATCTAGGTCAAAGTGATCCCATCGAATCTCATGGTCAGGATTAGGCTGATACTATTTTAGCTTACAAACATGAAACGCATTAGGCATATAAATAAATCACCGTGGAAAATCCAACTGATGTTCCACCTCACCAACCCATTCAAGTATCTCAAACGGGCATATGTATGGAATATATAACTTTCCCTTCTTCCTAAAACGATGATGCCCAATCCTTAGATAAATTCTTAAGAACACGTGATTTCTCACCTCAAATAACAATGGACATTAATTATAATATGCATATAATTTATATTGAAGATGATCTATCTTCATCCTTTTCCTGATAAACTGAATATTCTATATTGTCTATTAGACAAGGCTCATCCCAACCAGTGAATATTAACCTCTTTCCACCGAACATAGTGGTGAATAATAAGGATACCCATAGAATCCTCAAAAGAAGACATACGGGTAATGCCTCGACCCCAGTTACCCAGAGTCGGTGAATTATTTTAATACATTGGAATGATTAGAAGCAATAAAATCTGGAAGGACTGATCAGTTTAGCAGTCTCGGAAAATAGATTACATACATGAATGTTACATTACACTTTATAACATAAATTACAACATAAATATTCCTTTATTAACGCCATTATTCCCTTATCTAAACCCTGCATATCAATCACAATAAACATCTTGGAATCCTGGGAAAAATATAACATAGAAAGGGGTGAGCTCAAATGCTCAGTAAGGGTAAGCAATACAGTGTAAGATAACATAAATATTAAGCACGATGAATAATTGAAACCACAAGCATTTACCAATAATAAACATGAATAATATTAGGGCAGGAATATGAGTTGAGTAAATAATGTCATAATAAAACATAATTAGTGATATTCTACTAGTCGAATTATCACATGATCAATTAATATTTTATTCATAATGAGGGAATGTATAATACCAGACTTTAATTTCTGTGTCAAGGCCTCATTCTAGGACCTATGGGCTAACTGTAACCGGACCCAAACCCTGAGAGCCTCTCTAATCGGACACCATCGCAGAGAGCCTCTGTAACCAGACTCCACCTCGGAGAGCCTCTGTAAATAGACTCCATCCTAGAGAGCCTCTGTAACCGGACTCCAACCAGGAGTGTCTCTGTAACCAGACTCCCTCTTGCAGATCCTCTGTAATCGGACACCAACTCGGAGGGTCTGCTGTAACCGGACCCCAACCCGGAGGGATTACTTTTACCGACCCCCAACCCTGAACATACTATTCCAATACATTCATCATACGAAAAGGTTGAAATATAACATAATCATTCATATTAAATCTAGCATATGAAATGTCAATACTTTAACAATAATCCATGAATGGTATACAAATATCACATCCATAGTCAAACATATCAAAAAACCTTCAATACAATATGGAAGTATTGTATCATAATAAATCAACTTCAAATAAACTTAAAATCCATCAAAGGATGTTGACATAGATGAAATCAAAACCATTTTTAGAGAAATATCTCTTTCTATTTTGAAATAATTTAAGAGTCACATTTTTATAAAGAAAACATTTATTTTGAAAATATTCATATAAGCTGGTAAGGTAAGCTTTGACAATGTTATAATGGCAGAAAATAGCTTCACCCACCGTATATGTTAAAAAAAATTCTTACATTAATTTTGTCAAAAAAGTCATAAAGTACCTTGTATGGAAAAAGACAGAAATATTCCTTTAAAAACATCTTATAAAAGTCATACAATGGTATAAATTACTTTAAACCATAGTCTATAAAATATTAATAATGTTTTAAAATACTTTTTTAAGAAACATGGATGTGGAAGATAAGGAGGTCCCAGTAGATAATTACGTATAAACATCCACGGATAATAAAGAGATTGTGAAATTAACCCTTACCTCATTGTAATCAATCAAGTCATATTAAAAATAGTCAATAACCTCCAAATGAATCATATAATATCATGAATATAAAGATAATAATGTTAATATATATCAAATGGTAGTACAAAATACACCACATGCAATAAATATGTGGTGAACAATGGAAATCTCATGGAATTAAAAGTGAGATAATAAACCCCTTACCTCGTGTCCAACTTGACCCGTTCAATCTTTAATATCCTAAATAATGATATAAAGTTAATTTATACTATCTTAAGAACTTTTTTCAAGTTTATTACTCCTTTTATACTACTTATTACAATGTTATAAACATTATCTAATTATTTAAGTTCATGACATTCGTTTTGTCGATATTTGGCACTTGAGACAAAAATAGACACCTTATAGTTACTAGTTGATCACATGGTGAAAAGTACATTATATAAACAATGATATTCATGATTTATATATCATATATATCATATATATCCACTATATTCATGTATTTATAACAGTACATATCATTTTGGGGTAAGAATTGAAATAGACCGTTCAGGGAGACGGTAAGCCGTACGTACGCAAGAATGCTACTTTAATTTATATTTCTTATTTTAATAGAATTATAACATTGTGATACATAGGTATATTATGATTCCAGTATAACATCATATATAATATCATTAACTCCATCCTTTATACATCCCACATATGGTATTAAAGAGTCATATGACTTTGAGGGGGCGGCAGTACGCACTTCCTCAAATGAAATTATCGCGTTTAACCATAATGGAAACAATAAAGGTGTGATATAAAATAAAAATACAGAAGCATGAAGAAAAAATAAAAATAATATATATCATATATAAATATAGTTCCATCGTAATGTCCACCATGAGAGGTGGTAGTAGGTAATTGAATAATCATCGTTTCGTGAGGTGCTAGTTTTCAATCCACAAAAGCATTATGTTCTTCACCCATTAGATGGAGGTGTGTGTAAGTTTTGTTCGAATAATTATCATAACAAAATCCTAGTATATTGCGTATACTAGTGTTGTTATAAAATAAAGGAATAAAAAGAGTTTAGGGGTTGGAGAAGTAAAATAAACGAAAAGAAGTTAAGAGAAGTTGTTACCTTTTATTTGGGTAACTTCCTTTGTTTTGAACTAAAAGGACTTCTTGAAGTGACTTCTGCATAAGGTAAGGCTTCTAAGAGGAGGAGGGGGATGTAGGGATATTAATTTTTAAGATTTTGGAAGAGCCTAAGGGCTTGAGAGGTTTGATTAATTTGTTAGAATTGATATTCTTTTATAGGGGGGGGGGGGGACGGGCTCTTTAGGAGAGTGTAAAAATATAATTTTATTATATAATGATATTCAGTTTATAAAGGACCAAAAATTATTAGGGTATAAGACAGGATAACTAATGGTCTAAATAAAATCATCCAATAAGAATTGGACATGTTTTGGATATTATTTTAATATTTAAAATCTAATTTATTTAAATACTTTATTAATGAGGTAAATATCGCATCATTATTGTGTCATAAAGAATTTAATTTATTCGATGTCTAAAAATTATAAAAAAATACCATGATGTAGGAAATATTTTTTTATTTCCAGTGAATATTTATATTCAAAAATATTACATATATATCACCATATAAAAATTAATTACTAAAAGATTTTTGTTTATGTCAATTTTTCCTTTACCTTAAATTAATTAATGTAAAGTGTCATTATCTTTCATAAGTGGCTCCATGCGGTCCCAAAATTGGCCCAAGGATTTACATGGTCGGCTATTTCTCATAAAATAAGGTTAGGACACGTGTGAAGGAAATTTTTAATTATTACAATATTCTTTTTACCTTGAATTTCCCTGTTGAGCTTTAATCGCGGTAAATAAAAGTCAAAAGTTACTATTGACCAAAAATTATTTTATCTTATTAAACCTCATTTTACTTACTAAAGTTAACCATGTCTCTTGGAATTTTTAAATTCAACTCACAGAAGTTGTAAAACTAATTTTTCTTCAAATTTGAAAATACTCCTATGAGGATGGTAAATGACTATAAAAAGTTCAATAAAATGTTTATATATCTAAACATATTATAAAATGACTCCAAGAATTATTTGGAACTTATATCGTTATTATGTATCTTTTTTGACCTATAATAAATTTAAATAAAAAATTATTATTATTTAAATAAAAAGATGGTTTAACCAATATCATAGTGTTTTTCAATATTCATCAAAAATTGATGTTTCTCAGAAAAATAAAAAAAATTCAGTCTACTTTTTATTTCATATTCCGAATTCAAAATTGATTTATATTTTACCAAATTAAAAACATATAATCTGCATTAATTTATTTAAAATTAATTCCCGTCGTCAAAATAAATAGCGTGTTTTTAAGAAACAATGTCTATCAAAAGATCGACACTTGTTCATGTCCAATTTCTAAGTGAAATTAATTATAATAACCTAAATTGTATAAAATTATGAAAATATAATCTAATTATACTTAAAACCCAATCAAAATCATAATTTAACACTATAAATTATTTCGATTAAATTTTTTTTTAATTAAGATTTAGTATTTTTCACTCTTTACCAAAATATGAAAGTTATAAGAAAAAGACAAAAAATTATCAAAACTAAATTTTCATCTCCCTATTTTAAAGTAGATGTTTATTTTTTAAAATTTAATGCATAGAAGTGTCAAAAAAATTGTATTTAAAAAGGGTTCTCCCTCAAAAGGCGTTAAAATAGCATTTTTTAAAAAATACTTCCTTTATCTACAAAATGAATTTGTTCTTATATTATGTCTAGGAACCAGATAATATGGATGTTAAAATTATATGGAGTACATAAAATTCAAAATGAAGATAATATTATTCATAACCTCTTTTGAATGGCTAGATTGGTAAGTTGTGATGCGCTTAAACTCGGTGTTGCATGTAGTGCAGGTTATTGAATTAATTTGAAGAAATAACATACTATGAAATCTTGGGGTGTTACATTCTTCCCTACTTTAAAAAATTGCGCCCACGCAATTTGAAATTGTTCTTCGAAAATAGAAGGTTGAAAATATAAAATACCTTTGTGGGAAAACCCAAATCGGAAATTGGGTTAATAAAATTTAGTCTTGATAAGTGGAAAAGGGGAATGAAAAAGTCACCACAAAATTATGATCTCGATTAGAAGAACATTGGTAAAAATTAAAGACACATAATAGGAGGAAAAACATAAATATTTATAGGGAGTGATTGAGGTCATCAGTCACAAACAATTGTTGAATTGAGGGCCTCAAAGCCATCAATCTATATTGATTTAAAATATCATCAGTTCAACAAAACATAAGGTATTAGGATAACACATTTTTTGTTTTACGATCCCTTACCTAAAGTTTAAGAATTAATTTCTTCATAGAATAAGATAAGAAGAAAAAAAATAATTGAAAAGTTGAGTTCCATCCTTTAAATAATTTATACCAGAAACTCTTCTTTCACTCTAAAAGATAATAAAACTTATAAAATATTCTATGTATAGGGTTCAAAAAAATATGAATTTATAATTCACATATCATACCCTTTAAGAAAAGAAACTACATTATACAATCTAGGTACTTCACGTAGTCTATTGGTAGGCGATAAATCCCAATCGCACTATAATTTTGGGTTCGATTCCCGTAGTTTTGTCCGATGTGACGGGTTATCACACGGTCTGCGTGTTGTCTTTTTTATAAAAATCCAAAAATAACCGTAACAATAGTATCTTAATCCATTCCATAATTTAGACTTATCGAAAATATATCTATCCAAACAAACAGTCCAAAATTTATAAGGATGTTAAACAAAATAAAGATCATTTTCTCCACGTAATAACATCTGAACACCTTCATCATGTATTATTTTAAAACTTGGTAACACCCCGAATTACCATAAATCCTTATTGATTAAATTCATTCTCCCTTATCCTATATATAATACTGGATATATTCCTTATATACAAAAATATTTAATATCCCAATGATGATGAAATAAACAAACTATTAATCAATTTCGAGGAAGTCAAGAATATCCAATATAATTTATCAAAATCAACCATCTCTTATTCCAAAATCACTACATTAGTATCAGAACCATATTATGGTTTATCTTTATCTCAGCCATATATTTTCCAAAAAATTTAACTTGCAATTGAGTCACTTTTCTTGGTTCCACACAATCTCAAGTCCTTGATGAAATAGTACTGCAGTGCAATCCTTATATACTCTATAATTCTTATAACATGTACATCAGTAATACAATACTCAAATGACACAATACATTAATAACAATTTAAGAAATCTAAAAATTCCTCTTCATCTACAGTAGTATCATAACTTTATTATTATCTAATAGCAGCATTTGGGGTATACTCTGATGATTTGGACATTGATTTGCGTAGTGTCCCGACTCCTTATAGATAAAGAATTTTACATTGGAAACTTTTTTCTTAACCTTGCAATCACGTAATTGGTGTCTATTTTCTATACACTTATAACAAACTCTTATTCCCTTCAATAATTTACAAGGTGATTATTTCCACATTTATCACATATGGGAAAATCCTTCTTTTCCCTCTTCCCTTTAACCATCATTCTCTCTTACATCATTTTCTTCTATTGCTTCCCATCAATGCCATAAGACTTAGAGAATTATTTACATATCTTATTAATACATGATAATATTTCTTCTTATGTTGAGAAAACATTGGATACTATTTCCCTTATAAATTTGGGCTTAATACCGTGAAAGATATGATCCTTCTTACTCTTTGGATCATACGTATTGCTGGAGTTCACATTACTTCTACAGGGTTCCATTTCAACACAATGGCATAAAATAGATTATTTTATGAATCGAAATACATAATTCTAAACCTGTAAATCACTTAACATAAATTGAACAGTTTATGGATATAATCCATAATCATAAAAATGTTTTCTTTGAGGATGTATATACTCATAAACCCTTCCTAATGATTTGTAAATAAAATTATAATTATCCTAAGCATATCCCCCAGGAGTGTCGTAACCAATAGTGCAGCAAGTCCCGTTGTCGTACACCAGTTCCTGTTTGAGTCTAGCCTAAAGCAGTGTTTTCGGGTTTTACCCCTAGGTACATCGGTGCCAGAGACGCCTCTACCTGCTCGTATCCAGATTGGGATATATTTAATCTGAAAACTAACAAAATCTACACATTACCAAAATTCTAGGATGTTCTTATACTCTAATCCTCAAAGTCTGTCTTAGGGATATGATTTCTAATAAGAGTTTATCTAAATATAGTTTCCAAGGTTATTTTTAACTTTATCTGATACAAACTGTAATACCCCGACCCTAGTTACCTAGAGTCAGTGCCTTATTTTAATACATTGTCATGATTAAAAAGAATCAAGTCCCGAAGGACAGATCAGTTTAGCAGTCTTGAAAAATAGATTACATACATGAATGTTACATTACACTTTATAACATACAACACAACATAAATAATCCTTTATGAATGGCATTATTCCCTCTGCATAACCCTGCATAACAATCACAATACCCATCTTGGAATCCTAGGAAAAATAAAACATAGAAAGGGGAGAGCTCAAACGCTCAGTGAGGGTAAGCAATACAGTGAAATATAACATAAATATTAAGCATTGTCAATAATTGAAACAACTTGCCTTTACCAATAATAAACATGAACACTTTTATGGCAGGAATATGAGCTGAGGAAATAATGTCATAATAAAACATATTCATGGATATTCTACTAGTCGAATGACCACATGAACCATAAATATTATTTTCATAATGAGGGAATGTATAATACCAGACTTTAATTTCTATGTCAACGCCTCATTCCAGGACCTATGTCCTAACTGTAACCGGATCCAATACTGTAAAGCCTCTATAACTGGACTCCATCCTGAAGAGCCTTAGTAACTAGACTCCAACCTAGAGAGCCTCTATAACCGGACTCCATCCCGGAGAGCCTCTGTAACCGGACTCAATCCTAAAGAGCCAATATAACCGGACTCCATCCCGGAGAGCCTCTGTAACCAGACTCCAAACCGGAAGGTTGATATAACCATACCCCAACCCGGAGGGCATACTTTTACCGTTCCACAACCCAGAACAAGCTAGTCCAATACATTCATCATAAGAAAAGGTTGAAATATAATATAAACATTCATATTAAAACAAGCATATGAAATATCAATACTTTAACCGTAAACCATGAATGGTATACTAATAGCACATCCATATTCAAACATATCAGAAATCCTTTAGTACAATATGTAAGTTTTGTATCATAATAAATAAACTTCAAAGAAACTTAAAATCCATCAAAGGATGTTGACATAGATGAAATCAAAACCTTTTTTAGAGAAATATCACTTTCTATTTTGAAATAATTTAAGAGTCACAAATTTATAAAGAAAACATTTATTTGAAAAATATTATTATAATTTTCTAAGAAAATCATTGAAGATGTTATAATGGCGGAAAATAGTTGCACCCGTTGTATATGTTAAAAAAATTTCTTACCTTAATTTTGTCAAAAATGTCATAAAGTACCTTGTTTGGAAAACAATGGAAAGATTCTATTATAAAAATATTATAAAAGTCAAACAAGGGTATAAATGACTTTAAACCATTGTCAATAAAATAGTAATAATGTTTTAAAATATGTTTTTAAGAAACATTTATGTGGATGATAAAGAGGTCCCGGTAGATAATTACGTATAATCAACCTTGGATAATAAAGAGATTGTGAAATTAACCCTTAACTTATTGTAATCAATCATGTATTATGGACAATAGTCAATAACCTCAAAATGAATCACATAATATAATGAATATAAAGATAATAATGATAACATATATCAAATGGATGTACAAAATACACCACATGCAATAAATAAGTGGTGAACAATGGAAATATCAAGGAATTAAAAGTGAGATAACAAACCCCTTACCTCATGTCCGAATTGACCCGTTTGTTCTTAAATATCCTGAATATTAAAATAAATTTAATTTCAACATGCTTAAGAACCTTTTTAAAGTTTATTATTCCTTTTATATCACTTATTACCATGTTATAAACATTATGTAATCATTTAAGTTAATAAAGTTCGTTTTGTCGATATTTGGAACTTGAGTAAAAAATGAACACCTTATAGTTCCAAGTTGTTCACATGGTCAAAAGTACATTATATCCAGAATGATATTCATGATTTATATATCATATATATTATATTTCTACATTATATATACATGTATGTATAACAATACATATCATTTAGTGGTAAGAAATGAAATGCACCGTTCATAGAGATGGTAAGCCGTACGTACGCATGAACGCTACTTTCATTTCTATTTTTCTTATTTTAATGGAACTAAAACATAATGATACATAGGTATATTATACTTCCAGTATAATATAACATATAATATCATTAACTCCATTCTTTATATTTCCCACATATGGTATTAACGAGTCATATCACTTTGAGGGGGTGGTAGACCGCACTTACTCAAATGAAATTGTCGCGTTTAACCATAATGAAAACCATTAAGGTATGATATAAAAGAAAAATAAAGAAGAATGAAGAAAAAATAAAAATAATTTATATCATATATAAATATAGTTCCATCATAACGGCCACCATGGGCGGCAGTAGGTCGTAATTGAACAATCATCGTTTCGTGAGGCGTTAGTTTTCCATCCACAGAAACATTATTTTTTTCACCCATTAGAAGGAGGTGTGTGTAATTGTATTTCAAATAATTCTCATAAAAACATCCTAGTTTATTTATTATAGGGGAGTATTTATAAAATAATTGAATAAAAATATTTTAGGGGTTGGATAAGTAACATAAAAATAAAAGAAGTTAAGAGAAATTGTTACCTTTAATTTGTGTAACATCCTTTGGTTTGAACCAAAGGGACTTATTGAAGTGACTTATGCCTAAGGTAAGGCTTATATGAAGAGGATAGGGATTTAGGGAGATTTATTTGGAAGAGTTTAGATGAGCCTAAAGGCTTGAGAGGAGTGATGAATTGGTTAGAAGTGGTATCCTTTTATATGGGGGAGGAGGGGATCTTTAGGAAAGTGTGAAAATATTATTCTATTAAATTATGTTGTTCAGTTTATAAAGGTCCAACAATCATTACAGTGTAATCTATGATGACTCATGGTCGAAAGAAAATTAGAAAATAATAATTGGACATGTTTTGGATATTATTTTAATATTTATAATCTAATTTATTTAAATCATTTATTAATGAGGTAAATACTGCATCATTATTGTGTCATAAATAATTTTATTTATTCGATGTCTAAAATTTATAAATCAAATACCAAGATTTAGTATATATTTTTAGCTTTATAATGAATATTTATACTCAAAAATCGTACTTATATAACACCATATAAAAACTAATTACTAAAAGATTATTGTTTATGTCAATTTTGCCTTTACTTTAAATTAATTAAAATAAAGTGTCATTCTCATTCATAAGTAATACATGGGGTCCCAAAATCGACTTAAGGATGCAAATGGTCAGCTGTTAATCATAAAATAAGGTTAAGACATGTGTTAAGGTAATTTTGAACTATTGCAATATTCATTTTACCTTGAATTACCCTATTTTCCTTTAACCGAGGTAAATAAAAGTCAAAAGTTACTATTCACCTAAGATTATTTTCATCTTATTGAACCAAATTTTACTTAGTGAGGCTAAGAATGTCTCTCAGATTTTTCAAATTCATCTCATATAAGCGGTAAAATTATGTTTTATGCAAATTTGAAAATATTCCTAGGAAATGGGTAAAAAACGGTAAAAAGTTCAATAAAATTTTTATATATCTAAACTTATTATAAAATGACTCCAATAAATTATATTGAACATATATAGGTATTATATATCTATTTTTACCTAAAATAAATTTATATAAAATAAATAATTATTTAAATAAAAGGTCAGTTTTAACCAATAACTCAGTGTTTTCACTATTCATGAAAAATTGTTATTTCTCAGAAAAATACCAAAAAATAAGCCTAATATATATTTGATATTCCTAATTCACAAATGATGTCTATTTTTTCAAATTCAAAATATATAAGTTTCTTGAATTAATTTAAAATTAATTCAGGTTGTCAAAATAAATAGCGTGTGTTTAAGCAACAATATCTATCAAAAGATTGACACTTTTTTATGTCCAATTTCAAAGTTAAATTAATTAAAATGACCTAAATTGTATTAACTGATAAAAATATAATCTAATTATACTTCAAAACCAATCAAATTCATAAATTAACACTATAAATTATTTTAATTAAAAAGGTTTTTTTTAATTAAAATTTATTATTTTTCACTATTTACCAAAATATGAAAGTTATCAGAAAAAACCAAAAATTTATCAAAACTAAATTTTTATCTCCTTATTAAAATTTAGAAGTTTATTTTGTAAAATTTAATACATAATATTTTCAAATCTTGGATTTAAAAAGGTTTCTCCCCCAAAAGGAGATAAAATTGCATTTTCTGAAAAGTACTTCCTTTAACTAAAAAATTGAATTTGTTCTTGTATTATATGTAAGAAACACATAATATGGATGTTAAAATTATATGGAGTATATAAAATTCATAATTCAATTAATACTACACATAACCTCTTTTTAACGGCTAGATTGGTAAGACGTGGTGCACTTGAAATCAGGGTTGCGTGTAGTGCATGTTATTGAATTACTTTGAAGAAATAACATACTATAAAATCATGGGGAGTTACAATATGTATTAGGGGCTAAAAACATTTGTTTTATAATAAATCAATTAGTGGTATGTTATCCTCCCTTGAACCACCAAATTTTAGTACACAAGCCCAAATCATGTCTTCTAAGGCTTGTATCATCCCTTCATATTTTACATCTATATGAGGGTGATATGCTGTATTCATAGATAATTGAGTCCCTAGGGATTACTAAAAGGATTTATAGAAAACTGATGTAATCCTAAAATATCATCCTGATATTACTGAAACTTGTATGCGCTAACTCTTTACAACTTCATGGATTTATATTTTCGAGACTTCCGCCACTGTATGAGATTCATGAATAGGGATGAAATGGGATGACTTTGTGAGAAGGCCCACTATCACCCATATAAAATCATGTTTTTGAACATCCATTGTGAAACCTATCACAAAATCCATTAATATTTTCACCAATTTCCAAAAATTAAGAGGGTAATACTATAACCTACCCACTATTCGTTGATGCTGTTTTATAACATGTTAATAGGTGGGGCATCTTGAAACAAAATCAGCCAAAGTTCATTCCATACCAAACCACAAAAACATTTCTTTTTTATTCCATATACATATTATGTAAAAATGGATGAATAATATATCTCGAATGGTGGTAGGAATGAAGAATTTTTACTTTAAATACAAAGGTATGATTATCCAATATCGAAACCACAAATCTAAACTCCCATCTAGAATCCATCCCAAAATTGTCTCCCTGTTATTTAGTTTGTTCCTCATAGAAACCCATTACGAATAGAATGTATGTGCCACATTAATAGTTGAAATACAAGAAGGAACAAAATAAACTTGTAAGACAACCAAAACTATGTCTCGGTATTTGTAATCCAAGTACATTTCAACTATAACTAACACCAACTGCAACCATTCTAATATTTCTTTTTCCAAATGATCATATTAGTTTTTGATTAATGCATGTACCACTAAATTTCTTTTACCTAGTGTATTCATCAAGTCAAATTGAAACATTTAGAGATTCTATTTCCATCTTATTTTGCTCATATTCAAATATCATTGTGAGAATATTTGTTTAAAGCACTTATGATCTGTAAACACCATAAATTTCTCACCCAATAGGTAAGGACACCATGTATTCAATGAATGGAATACATTAGAAAACAACAAATAATATGTTCTGTAGTTCTTTTCATGAAACCGTAACTTTCGTGAGCTATAAGAAACAACATGATCTCCCAGCATGATAACACATCCCAACCTAGATCTAAAATCACCATAATACACCACATACCCTTGTCCCGATCCTTGAAATATCAAGATTGGGGCTAATGTAAGGAGAAATTTGAGCTTTTGATAATACTTCTGAGATTATTCATTCCATTAGATTGTAACATTGTTCTTTTTTCAAAACTATCATTTATGAATATAGTCCTAAGAAATAAAAAATAATTCTTCTATAATAACTAGATAATCCAAGGAAACTGTATTTTTCAAATACATTCCTTAGATGATTCCCAGAGATAACGAGCTCTATCTTTTTTGGATCCATTGAAACACCTCATTAAAAGATAACATGGCCATGGAATGACACATATTTTATCAAAAAATAACACATTTAATGTTTTTCATATAGATGATGATACAGTAAGATTATGAAAATTATCACAAACTATTGCTAATTCTCATCCCTTTTACTTAAATACTCTTATAAGTCATCTAAAAACTATAACATAATAGAATCTACATACCACTAAAATATTGGATTCAATAGGATCATAATGACTATTGTTCCATTCATAAGACCGAAAGGAATAACCATATAATCATAATGAACATATGTACTTTTAAACATTTTCATTGGAATATTCTAATTTTTGAACCTCCAATTAATGATATCCAAATTGAAAGTAAATTTTAGAGAACAAATAGGCTCCAAAAAATTATTTAACAGATCATAAATGCATTTAACTAAATAAAATTTCTCTATTGTAACATGGTAAAATTATGACAGTCTATAAAAAGACTTGAATTTCTATAATCTTTACTCACAATCAAGATTGGTGGTTCCCATGAAGATGTGCTATTCCAAATGAATGCTTTTCTTTACAACTCTTCTAATTTAAATATCAGTTCTCATAACACTATTGATTCCATCTGTTAAGACATAAGGGAATTTTGAATGATCATTATTAAGAGATCAATCATAAAATACAATTCTCTTATTGGTGTGAACCCTAATAAATTTTCACGGAAAACATATATAAAATGATCAATAACTAATATAAATAATCTATTTTTGATCTAATAAACTGATTAGAGGGACAATACTACTATCTAATATGAGATAATTAAAAATACTTATTTTTAAAAAACCATTCGACACATTCCTTTACATTCCTTTTTAACTCTAATGATATTCTTGAAACCATCATCAGTGATAATGATTACCATTCAGGTATAACAATCGATGTGATCTTTGAACATTGTCAACCAACCCTTCTCTATGATTATCTCATATAAATCCATCTCAATCATAGATAAGTAACATATCCACTCACATCTATAAACTATTATGGAAGATTATTGTCAAATAAGGGATTAACATTCTCTTTGTCCTAAATAGGATTGAAGTATCAATAAAGAAGGCATAATCTAAAATTTCTTTAAAATCCTAACCTTTTTATGGAGTCATCTCCGACTTTTTTCTAGAACCCACTTTCCAAGTTCTTAGTACTTCTTATTTGGGTGAATTTTTGGGGATCTTTTTCATGAAATTTTAGAAATTTTGAGGGAAGTGAGCCAGTGTAAGGTGGGTACAATGTTTTCCCAAACTGTGCACTCCAACCCAGCAAACTGTACAGGATCCAACAGAGAGGATTCACATGGCAGGTTCATGGTTTATCAAACCATGCACCCAATTAAGAGAAAAAGTTTAACCCAGAAGATATGCATGATTTGGGAAACAAATCACCCCTACAATGAAAATCGTGGATGACTTTTTAATTAAACCAAAAATTAATTATAAAATTTCTCAAACACCCATATTAACCCCAAATCAACATCCAATTGACCCCTATTTTTTCCCTTGACTTTTGAGGCTCCTGAAAAAATTACTAAGGCTCCCAAAATGTGTTAATTGTGATTAATTGTTTCAATTATAGATCTTCAAATCTCCTAGTAAGTGAATCTCATCCCAAATGGTTTCCCATATCTTCCCCATTTCCCCCTCATCATTTAGCCGGATGGGTTTCTCTTTTTTTGGTCTAGATATTTTTTTTCAGGATCTAGATATAAATTTTTTGGATCAAGATCTAGTATTTTAAGATCATGATGCATTTTATTTTGGATCTAGGTTTCAAATTTAGACGCCGTTCATCATCACATTCTTGATCAATCCGCTTGAATTGGGGGTTTTCGATAGGGTGATCATTTATAAACTAATTGAGATATGAGGTTTAAATTTCAAATCCAATAGACATGATTTAAATTATGTGAATGTAATTGTAAAATTCCTATTGAGTGGTTATAAATTGAATTTCTTAAATTAAATTAATGTTTTTGGGGAATTAATTGACTTAGGGATTGTGGAATTGTATAAATAATGGGTTCATGTAATTGGTAAAACATTGATTTTGTGATATTTCAAAATTGATGTGTTAGATTAATTAATTTCATAATTAATTAATGAAATATTGGGTTTTTTAAATTTGAATAATAAATTGTTTAATTAGCTATAATATTGTTATAATTATTGATCTGAATTAACTAATAGGTGGACAAATTAATGGTACATTAAAATAGATTAAATTGGGATAATTAATTACTTAATTAACTATAGGGCTGTTGGGATTGTTGAATTTTTATTAAATAATTTCTTAATTAATTAGTGTTTCAAATTTGATTGTTATGATTAATTAATTGTTTAATTAAATCATGGAATTTAAGTGAACAACTAATTGTTTAATTAATTGAAGTGATTGACGCGATTAATTAATTACTGAATTATTTAATGGAATGAATTGAATATTAAATTTTTATAGTGTATTAATTATTTGTTGAATTAATTAATATGATATTGTGATACATTTGACATATGTGATTCTTTAAAATATGAGTGCGGGATGCAGATTGATGCTTCAAATACCCATATGTGAGTGATTTATATATGAGTGTGGGACACACACTGATGATCAAATTTACCAGGATGTCCTAACCATTACATTCTGGGACTCTATACATGCATAATAATTGTATGGGTTAGGGAATGATGATCCAAATACCTATGATGTGTGAGACGGGGACATATTCTTTATATAACCATGGGGTGCTAGACATAACGATCTATGCCCAAAATGTTGGAATAAGACAATAATTTCAATTATTCCTAATATAAATTGAAATTAAATGGATAATGAAATTCCTTTTGTTTTAAATAATTGTGAATTAAATATGGGATATGGTACAGACACCATCACATGCCGAAGCATGTGTTGTGGTTTAGGTTTCCTCAGGAGCATGGTGGTTTATGCGATTAAATAAAGGATAATTTAATAAATTTAGACTATCTCCTTTATTGTTTGAATTTTATTGTTTATACCACTGCATATAATGTTATTGACTAGTTTTGTTTTTAGAAGCTATTGGTGGTGGCCTGCTGAGTTGTACAGACACCCTAGTCAGGTTTTCTGATTGGTACCCGAATAAACATCATGTTTACATGAATGGAAAAGGAAAAAGTCCATTTGTTAGATGGATATATTGGGATGTATTATGGATTAGGGAATCATACTTTGTCTTGGGACCCTCATGTGAGTTTTAACTGTATTGAATTTTTTTAATTCAATGTTACACTTGAGACGTAAATTGGAATTGCATGTCTTCTATTTAGTTTTGATATGGTATTTCCATTTTGGTCATATTGTAGTAGTCATTTGATTTTTTAATTGGTAATATAATGTGGTTATTGTTTCTTCTTTATTTCTGCTAGTGTATTACTCTAGTAAAGAGGGTCTAATCTCCCCCTGATCGATATTAGACCCTCACTACTATTTTTAATCCTTTGGTTTATGGGGTGGATCCCTTGAGGTCACATGGTTGACTGGATCGGGGCACCGATGTGTAGCACCCGAGCCAGGATGCCACACATTTAAGACCAAAAGATCAAAATCATGAGAAGCAATAAACAAATGGGATTCCCCCATAACAAAAAAAGATTACAAAAGGGTAGAATTAAAAAGGGTCATATCTCTCATTATCGATGGTTCTGATTGATCATCCATAATGAATTGCATATCTCTATAAAAATGAATACTCACTGCACTATGTTCTTCGTTTCCATGTTGATATTGTAATGGTCCAGGTGTCATGGTATTCTTCAAATCTCTAGGGATTCCTCAGTTATAATGATGGGATGAAATATTCATCTATCATCTTGTTGAAGCATATGATTTATGAAAATCATGATATGTGTTTTAAACACATGATGTTGCAAAAATACGATAATAGCACTAAATTTGGACTATCTATTTATAATTGTGGAATTATATTGGTTGTGTCTTACAATATTGATTCATGTGATCCAAAGAATCACATAGAAATAATCACATCAAAAGAATCATAACATTATCTTAGGTTTAGGAGTACGATTCATTGATTCTATCATCTTATTCATAGTAATTGTAATACCTTGAAAATAGTTGTCATTCTTCTATTCATTCCCAGAATTGGAGTTCCCAAAATTTCCTATAGGTATCATCATGCTCCCTCCACCCATAACTCCAGATATGTTTCTTTATTTCACTATCTCTCTATTGCCCATCTCCATATAATTCGTTATTAAATGAATGATAATATCTGAGTGAATCTCCAGCCATATCCTCTATTCAATAATGTGTTTATTCATGTATGCACTAGTAGAAAATTATTATGCAAAGCGGGATAAATTCATAATTTTATTCAAGTACTTTGTCACATAGATAATTTCTTACTTTGGGATGAAAAATCCATATTTATAGGAATCCATAATGTATAAGGATATAATTTCATGTTGAAAAATTCATCAAAATCCACCCATTCCATAATTTTGTCTAGTTTAGACTAAACAAATAAATCCCACTATTGATGTACAACATCTTATGGTGTATATGTTTCCAACATGAAATTAAAATATACTGGTGTGGTAAAATAAATATTCCATTCATCCTATTCAATCAAACATATACTTTGTTTGGCACCAGGGCACCCTGAATGATGGTTGGATTCTTCTTTTGGAACATAACAGAATAATCCACATCCCTTGGTTCATCCCACCCATTTACTTTATCCACATCATAAAATTTTAGGAATATACTATGAAACATTTGTGGGTTCTCATATGGGTCATAAGAAATTACATTCTAATTAGCTTCTTGTGGATGGTTTCTACGATGCCTAATAGGTTTCATTATTTTATAAACTCAACAAAATAACACTAGGTATCACTCCCTGGAAAACGAGGGATTATAAATATCAAATTTACAACATCACATATATGACAACATTGCATTCTAAAATTAAATGTTTTTTTCAAACCATATTTGAAAATTACACCATGATTTTTAAAAGAAAACTATTATCAAAATACCACTATCATAGTTTTTATTCTTCAAAATATAACATTTGAAAACAATTAAAACCCTATTCAAATTCAACAAATTATCACAAAATAAAAACTCATTAGTTAAAATTAAATATGTAATCCTATTCAGAATTCATTTCTATAATTAATTTCATGCTCTGATCATTGGATAAACACAAAAAATTGTGGTTATAAATCTTATAAGTTTATGAAAACATTTATGTAACGAAAACCCATGTAATTTTAGGATAAACCTAAATTTGTAAGATACACCTTTATATGCTATGAATTTCATGTTTTGACGATCCAATTTCATGGTATCATCCCAACACTAAGACTACATGAGGAATATTTTCAATGCCAAACTGGACAACTGGTAACACATGTCCAAAAAAAATTTGGATAGGTAAATACTGATACCATTTTTAACACCCCACCCCTCATCATTGGCTTGGAAATGTGAGGGAATGTTACATGGACTTAGGAGACATCCCCAAGGATCCAATGGGTGAAAATAAATGCCAATGGATTTATTAACAATTATGGAACTATTTTACAAAAGAAAATAGAATAACCATACCAAAATTATACAACTAAAAAACCCAATATGATTCATGAGAATCAAATTAATACAACTCATGGTATTACTAAAATGACAAAAATACAAAACTATAAACGATAAGTATATCAGATTATAATGTGGAAGAAAAACCTAATAAAGCTTAAATAATCCAAATACATAACACCAAAAATCCTCAAAATCTTTGGGATCTAATAACAAATGTTATGACCCAAAGTATGAAGATGAACTCATGAAGAAATTATATACATTTCCTTTACCCGTGTCTCGATTAAAAATAACTTCAATCAAAAAAATGGTCCTGAGAAGGGGTGATTATACAAAATTTGTTAGTATCCCTAAAAATACTTCCCTACTCACACCACTATAATAGAACATGATAGCAAGTTTATATCGAACAATTTAAATAAAAACACTATTAAATTAGTTTATATCAAATCAAGATCATTTCTATGAAAAATAGTTTTCATACAAAAATAGTTTTCCAAACCAAATCATTTCTAAACCAAATTCATTTCCCTGGAATGAATCAATACATTTCATTCAATCCAATTCAAAATCTAGTTAGAATTATCCATTCCATTTTACACAATCACACAAACACACACACACATTGTTAGTATGACTATTGACTATCGAACTTCATGTCCATTTGTCTTCCCTTTGGTGGTGGTTATTCACTACCATTATCTATCTCATTCAACTCTTGCTTAACCATTTAGGGTAACAACCATGCTGACCAAATTATTACCAAACCATTTAAATAAGTCTATACTTTTACTTCAAACATGTTTCCTTACATCAAAACCATATAACCATTTTAAAATCATCATTTTATAACCAAGTTACTAATTTTAATTTTCACAAAAAACTAATTATCAGAATTTCATACACCATCACTAAAGAGGGTTTCCATCAAGAAGAACACAAGTTTTTGGTAATCAATTTCAATAAAAATAATAAATTTTAAATCAATCCCTCATGTTGTAATAATAATAGTCGAGCCTGAAGACACCTACCTTAGAAACTATGCTGAAAAAAATAATGACACTAATTTTTCTACAAAATATGGATGAAACTACAAAAATACCTCCTTTGATCTTGTTCCCCTATATAACTATATCTAACTATCATCGTGATTGGAATAAAAAACCATTTTTACATCCCCAACACATTAGATGCATGAATCCTTGGGATGGAAGAAGAAGAATATAATGGGAAAAAAGAATGGGCACTTACCAAGGAATATGGGATTCCAAACACCAAGATTTGCCAACAGATCATTCTCATATTGAGATTAATGGACTCAAAAACCATTGGGAAGATTGGAATTCTAGTTAGGGTCGTATTAGTGAAAAAATGCATTATGTTGAAAATATGATTTAAATCAACAATTTTATGATATACCATTTATTCATGCATGGTTATAGCACACAGATAGGAAAACTATATGAATACCATGAAAACAACCTCTATACCCAAATTTAGGCTTACACCTGAGTGGTTTCAGAGTTTGGGGAAACTATTAGCTTAACTCTACACCTACCCAGAGTCTCATGTTTTACTATTTTTGTAGGAGTCTCATGATAGCTTTTAATCGTTCTAAAACTGTGAAACTCCAAAAAAGCTCAAAAAACATTCCAAAAATCCTCCCAACCCACCCAAACATCCATAAACACATCACATACATAAAATAAAAAATGAAGGGGTCACTTACATGAATCTAGGGGTGATAAATATTATCTTAAGAATATTGTTTTAAATTTTTAAATGATTTATTATGTACATATATATATATATATCCTCCATGTACGTATTTTTTATTATCTTAGTGATTTATTTATATGCACATACATGAATTATAAAGAACATTTTAATTTAATTTTAAATTTCATTCAATGTATATGGAAAATAATTTTTTCATGAATTCTATTGGAAACATTTTTATCGAGAGTAAAAAAGAAATATTATATTTTAACAAATACATTGTAAATTGTTTTTCAAACCACCATAATCATTATTTTATGGTTGGACTTTGTTACAAGATTTCAAAAAAAATTCCAAGAAAAACCCTCATTCCCTTTATTATGAGTATTTTCAAAAAGTGTTTAAAATGACATGGATTTGACAATATTAATAAATGTTTTTCTTATGGATTGATGTAATATGTTTTTTCCCTGATATAGTTCATGATAATTGGTGATCATAATATTGATCACAGTGATAGGTGATCCCAATATATCCCTCCATTGCATTAGGTAATGTGATTGTGTTTTCCTATTACATTTATCTTAATAGATTGTTGAAATTTATAAGGTTGGAAATTCTATTTTTAAATGTAATTTTAAGCCTCATATGAAGATGATATCGCAAGTTACCTATAGGATTTATCTATTATTGTGATGGTTTTTCATATAAATCTTATGATTTTACAACATAATACAATGAGATTATTTTTAATGTAAAATTTATGATACAAATTAAGGGTGGAATGTATAAATTTGTGAAAAATTATTCACAAGATTTTCATGAATGCAATGGATACCATATGAGTTTTATTTTGACATAAATAAATCTTATATAATGTTTCATTAAAATAAATGGGAAATGAAGATGATTTCTTGGGTAAGAATTTTTTTTAGCTCAAAGTTTATTATCAATAAGGAAAATCTTTAGAATGAATATTCATGGACAATTTTTCTCATCATTTATTTATTTTATATGTACCTGATAAATATTTATATTTCCATCCCATGATTTAATGTTTTTTTCATATTATTTTAATGATGAGTTGGGACATAGATGAAGATAAGATGAAAATTATGAAGTCGCATCATTAAAAACTGATTCTATTTTAAAAGTTTTATATTATGTAAAAAATCGATATTAAGAAGAATTTTCTACTTTTTGTGGTAATATTAAACTTTTTTACTTGGAGGACCTATTTATAAAAAACACTAAAGAAAAAAATTATCTTAAAAAATCTATGAAAAATCATTTCAATTTAAACAATCAATTCTACAGATTGCTTGATGTATGGTCCTTATACAATTCCTTCCAAAATTATTTCTATTTTCCACTCCTATAAGCCTCTCTGTGATTCATATAGTGATAGTCCCAATTATTTTTCCTACACCCTTAGTTTATAATGATACATTCAAAAGAAATTTCAAGGTACCAAAGTGAGTATTACTTACTCCTTACATTTTCTTCTTAATCTTTCTTTTCCAAAACTACCCTATCCATACTAGTATAAAAACATCAGTACTCTTAGGACACTAATTTTTTATTATATTAATGGAATAACCATGATTTTATCCTCTAAATCCAATTAGAAAAACTATAAAACATTAATTGTGCTTGTGCGGACTATCGCCTCCATGATGTAAGGTTTTTTACATATTTATTTTCATTGTTTAACCAAATCACAGAAAATATGAATAACTAATATAAAAAAATATCAACAATATCAATAGTATTATATAATTATTATATTATACACTTCCATATCCATACTCACCAAATGAGATATATTGTATTAATGTTTGGGGATTGTTTAACCAACTACTTGAATAATTCGGTAAAACTCTATTATGTATGACTATTGGAACTTAAATAGTAAAATTAAAATAAATTAATAAGAAAGTAATTTTTGGTTTTTTGTGACATAATGATTATATTATGTGTTCAACTTGTTATTAAAATGTCATATTTGATTGTCCAAGATACCAAAATAAGCTGAAACCAATATATTGTTCTTACAGACATTAGAAAAATATATAAATAATGAAATAATATATGATGGTAAATGGTCCATAGTAAATTAAATAAAAAACAATAATATTAGAAATAAGGTATATAATAAACTTGATTGATTATTCATGATTTTAAGATCATCTAAAAAATTATTGAGGACTATATTAAGGGTTTTATGTCTCAATTATCACTCATTGATACATATTTTTATTATAATTGTTTTTCTCCGGTATGGTATTTCTACATACCTTAAATATTTATGAATCGTGAATATCTCATATATCATGATATTCAATTTTCTATACAAAATTTTTTATATAATGGGGTTTTCACTAAATATTTATCATCGGTTTGTAAGGGTTTTTAGAAATAAAAATTTGTTTCATTGAGGTATGATTCATATTAACAAAATGTATCTTATTTATAGTGTATGTATTGGATATATATTTCCTATCATCAAAACAATCAAGAAATATAGGGTATTAAAAAATACATCTTATATTCAGTAACGTCCCGACATTTCCCAATGGTTCCAACCATTTATTTTTTCTTAAAATTTTTAAAATAACCCTTATAAGTATTTTTAATGGAGCCAAGGTGTATCAAGGGAATATAGGGATAATTTGGAGACTAGATCCTCATAATTAGATGAAAATACATGGCCACATGGTGAGGAAAAACCGTACGGACCAGCCGACATGATTTCCCAAAGTCGTGTGGTTGTAGAATGTGGGTACCCTTGGGAAGAATGGTTTGTTTATAACTATTATACCCAATTTGGATGTCCATGTGGTGCTATATATTTTTTTGGATAATGAATTTCTCATGGGTTGAACATGGTTAGAAACACAGTGCACACAACCCTGTTGGGTTCCCCTTTGAGGATTACAATAATGCATGATTTTCCCAACCATATGGCCAATCCGGGTGACCATATGTTATGGGTGAAATTCCCATTTCCCCTAGTAAAAAATTTAATCTAATTCTTATTATCCCCCTATTTTTTCGCAGTGGATCATCCTCTCCTCTTTAGGAACGAGATCCCTCCTCTCCATCTCAATGGTTCATTACTATATTTCTTATTCGTCAACCAAATCGACTATCGCCAGAAGTAACATAAATCAAGTGGTGATCTATTCATTTTCATTTTATATATATATAAAGGTTCCTCCATAATCGTTTCTCTATTTACATACGACTTAATTTACCCTATTTTTAGGTAATTGGACAAATCTTTTGATTCCTCTTTTTCTAGGTCGATTCAGGTCTTGAAAACATACATGCATAGTGATACTACATCAAAGTAGGTGGTATTGTTCACTTCAACTCATTTTTCCACTTTTTAAGTAGTTTATCATTGTACCTATAACTAGACCCTTTAGATAGATCATTAAACTTACTATATAAATTAATTAAATTGTTCTTTAATATTGTATGTGACAATTCTTTATGGCCAAAACCAAGTAGATGATATGTTACCTTATCGCTCGCCACCCCTTTGGGTGTTCCCACTGCAAGGGACTATTTTCCCATGAATCCAATTTTTAATCACTATGTGTGTGTTACTTTAACCTTGATTATATACGATGAAAATAAAAAATTCTACTTAGATAGAATCTTATTCCTTGAATTGCCTTTCTTTGCATGATGCTATAATTCATATTCCTTTCCCATTCTTATTAGATGTTTCCAATAGGTTGGATACCAATGATTATTTTCTTATGAAATTGATTTCCATATATTAATTTTATTTTCTATAAACATTTATATTCTTTTATAATGACATGTTCTTATTCCTTATTAGATAATTGATTGGCTTGAATAGAATTATATAGTGGGTAAGCTTGTTAGCTTTTGATATTGAAATTACATTAATGTCATGTGATTGTAAGTTCTATAGAATGTTGTGATATTTTCTTTTCTTTTCATTGATCACCTAATAAATGTTGAAAAAGAACATGTATCCCAATTTAATAATTCCATGGAATGACTTTTTGGGTTCCGATTGATCTACTTGATGTATTGGGAGAGATATATTAGCTTTCCTTGTATAGGCTCCCCAGGTGGAACATATATTCATGAGTGACATTTCCTCTATAAGGGGGAATCAAAGGATGAACTTGTTTGCATGATGGATACTCTATTACATAGATGATAATCGACACCCTATGTAAGATAATTGGTATAGACTCAGAGTAACCATTCCATGATTGATACAATGGGTGACTTTAAGGGTTTCCTCAGATAAACTATATAGAATGGTTATAATGGAGACACCAATAGTGACCCTTGGGATTATTTTATATCTCCTTGGAAAAGCTCAGGGATCCACCCTTGGATTTGACAGATTTTTTTTCTTATATGTTGGGATGTATCTTATTTATATAATGAGCATACTAGAATGATGATATGGAAATGGGACCACCAATCCAAAGCATAAGCTTGGGGCAATTCTACCCTGGTCGATTCTTTATAATGGCCTATGTAAAGAACATATCACTTGTATAAGTACCTTGTTTCAGAAATTCATCCTAGAACAAAGTTGGTGGTATTGGTTCGGTGTCCAATTAGAAACATAGACCATGGTGTTAATTATTTATTTATTTATCTGTATAAAGTTTTTATTATGACACACTATTCATTTATTTATTGCATGAAATGGATAAGCCTTCACATTGTGGGTGGTGGACTATTGAGATTGTATCTCGCACCATTCTTGGGTTGCCTATGATACCCGTGAAGACTTTGTGATTGATGGTATAGATTAGGGGAATCACAAAACTTATGATCATTGATTATTTTGCAGCTTTAGGATAGACAATAAGGCAGGCGATCGAGCCTATTCTCGAGATGGTTGTAATAATAGTCTTTTTTATTTTGTATATTTTTACACCATAAGTAATAAGAATATATACCTTTCTCCGCATGATCATTCATTTTTTATAGAAACATGAACATGATAATCATTTTTTACTTATAATGGTTTATTTATCTTCCAACAGTTGTTTACTTTCAGCTTGGTTTATTTCCACTATTTATGTTGCTGTATGTTTCTTACTTTGACTTCTATTATTTAGAATTTTTTTTTCTGTTGTGATCACTCTAATCTATATGGGAAGAGTGTACTCATAGAATCACCCTATTCCATCACTACTAGTCGGTAGCCTCTAGAATTTGGGGTGGATCAATTGAGGTCTTGTGGCCCACTATCTTGGGGAATGGTTGAGTGGAAACCAAGACTGGATGTTATTAAGTGGTATTAGAGCCATTTTCCTTTTGACTTATTGTTCAATGTAAGAGACTATAATACTGGAGTTTTGAAATTAACATGTTCTTGGATATAGCTGAACTATATATAAGGGAAATAGAGATTACATGGGTTAGGAAAGTTTAGTTATTGATTATACCATTTAAAGGTTGTATGATTTCACAGTTGGGTGAAATAATTATTTTGTTCATATATTAATTTTTTTATTATTAATATGGGGTTTCTCCCACCATATCCTGATGGTATGAGGTAATAATAAAAATTCATCATTATTTTCCCCATAGGATTAAATTGTTAAGAATTATTCCATTCCATATCAAATTTCATTGTGCATTGCCTATATTACTTGTGTTTTTACAGTGATTTTACTTGTAAAAATATAAATGATCCAACACCTATTGCAGGAATGGAAATAATAATTGAAACTTAAAGTTTCTTCATTAACATAATATTGTTATACAACATGATTTAAAGAATACACCTTAAGTACTCAGTTATGGAATGTTGATCTAGGGACCATCAATCGGATGGGATAGAAAGTGTTATGGTTAAGATTAAGTGGACACGACATTTCAGTTTATGAGGTGTATGAGCCTTAAAAATAATAAGTGAAAATTCATCAAAATAAACCATTAAAAATTAATTTAAATATATGAATGAATCAAAATTAATACCACTGTTAAAATAAAATGGTCCCCTTATATTTGTTAATATGAGACTTAAATCTGACTGATCATGGTAATGGGTGTTAGTTTATATCCCTTATGACCCTTATGTGACCTTATCATATCATTTATACCTATATCATAGAGTAGGCTATCAGTTATGTCATGTTTTAGGAAGGTATTATACCTACCCTCTTTTATCAATCTATTTTTTCCCTATAAGTTATAAATGCTATATAAGGAGAAGAATTAGAAATTGTAGGGAAATTTCACCATGATGTCCTCATATTGTATGCTAGGAGAGTGATGATGATAACACTGTTGAGTTTTTTGTCCCTGAGCCACCTGTGATTCCTCGTGTAGTTCCAATTGAGGACCCTACTACTACTCATCCATTGGGAACTAATGCGCAGTTCCACAATAGTTTCCTTTAGTTTATGTATTCATTTTAGGGAGCTCCCCAGCCTACCCTGGCTATGTAAGAAATTAATCGAGACATTAAGTAGTATCATCCTCTCACCTTATTAGGTTATGGAGAATGCCAGGCTACTTAGTCATGATTAGAGGTCGTGTTATATATCCTTGACCATCTTGAGAAGCCTCCAGAGCAGAAGGTTAAGCTCACTAACTACATGTTGCATGATTTCTACAAGTATTGAAGGGACATCATCTCTTGGGTTGAGTTCCATCCGGGTATAGTCTAGGAAGAATTCAACAAAGGCTTTCATGATCACTTCTTTCCACATACATGTATTCCAAATTTTTCTTGGTAATTCACGCACCTTCAGCTGGGCATAATGACTCTTCTAGATTATTCATATAGCATTATCGAACATTAGTGTTTCTCTCTATCTATGACTAGTGAAAAGATAAAAAATTAAAGAAATTTTGAGTATAAGATAGGGTATACTGTCCACTCAGAGGTGTACTTCTTTTATAAGACTACCATTATAGATATAGTGAATCATTCCTTAATTATGCAATGAAACATCACAGACACTAAAAATGTGTACAACACAAATAGTTTTTTAAGGTCTTTATTTCAATGTATTAATTTTTATTGATGTAATGAATAGAAATAAGTCAGAATTTCCGGTCATACAATATCAAATTGGCTTAAATTACATGCAACACCTACTTGGAGTATGTTACATGAAACACTGTGTTTATAAAATTCATTTTTTTGTTATAATTATTTAAACAAGATAATTAAAACCTAGCCATTAAACATAGTAATAACAATAGTTATAAATTCCATTGCAGTATTATTTATACTGGTTTTATATTATTAAAACATATTGATAGTGAAAAATATAATTTTTGGAAAAGACTATATGTTTAAAAATACAATTTTCTCAAATAAACTATTTTTTATTTCCTTTAGTGAAAACAATAAAATTTTTATTAGAAACTTCTTTAATTTTTTTCGATAAAATCGAATTAATATTTGATTTTAAATTTTTTAATTTATATTAGGGTAAATGTTTTTGCTTTTTCTGAGAAACTTCATTTTAGGATGAATAGTGAAAAATACTGAATTTTAATTCAACATCGCTATTTTATCTAATTTATTTAATCTTAATTAGAATTCGGTTAAAAGTATAATTAAATCATATTTATATATATTAATCAAATGTAGTTCATTGGAACTAATTTCACCTTGAAATTGGTTATAGAATAATAGAAAACTATTAATCATTTTTACTTTTTACAAATCAGCATTTTCTTCCATTCTTTGGGATTAATATTAAATTAATTTCAATGAATTATAATATTGATAAATGGATTCTATATTTGTAATAATCTCTATTTATAATTTCTAATATGTTTAAAAAAAATTGATTAAAAAATTTAGTAAATGTAATTTGAATTAATTTCAACGATTAAGATAAACTGAAGCTTAATAAATGAATAAACCTTAAAATTAAGGGCCCAAATAACCTATCCACTTATGAAAAACCCATATGTGGTACATTATTCATCTATTAAACTTAAATTATAAATATTGGATGGTATGGAGGATTTGTTAGGTAAAAAAGTGGGTACACATAACCTATTTTCAAAAAAAAAACCAACTGAGTTCTTTTCCTCCCATATTAAAGGACATAACCTCTCCCCTTCCACAAACCTCCCAAACCACATAGGATTGGACAATATATGATGAATACAACAAAAAAACCCTTAAATTCCTCCTTGTATATTCCCTTTTGGAATAAATAAATCCAAGGAATCCCTTTAGTGAAAACCAAACGAAGTAGCCCAAAGTAGGGGTAACATCTTTCCCCAAGCTCTTTTATCTTATTTTCATTATCCATATCTTCCACTAACCTTATAAAATGATTATAAAAAACCAATTATTATAAATATAATTATTTTTTTATTATAATTTTAATACCAAAACATGACCGAAATTCCATATAAGGGTAACAAACATACTGTTTTTGTATACGATAAACTACCGCTTCACGAATCGATGATTGTTCATTTTTTCATTTACCAGTTTTCATGGTTGGGTGTTATGATGGGAATGATTTGTATATAAGATATATATGATTATTATTATTTATT
Source organism: Viscum album (assembly GCA_963277665.1). Classification (NCBI taxonomy): domain Eukaryota; kingdom Viridiplantae; phylum Streptophyta; class Magnoliopsida; order Santalales; family Viscaceae; genus Viscum; species Viscum album. Next base: position 627,680,013 of record OY728165.1, read on the forward strand.
TTTTATTATTTAATTATTTTACATCATATATATTTATTCGTTTGATTTTATGTAAATACGATAAATTGGTTTGAGAAAGTGTGGACTATCTACCCCTCAAAGCAATGTGATTTCTCCACATACTACATGAAATGTATTATGGACATGCTTAGTAAAATTGTATTATATAAATCATATCATAATTAAAATTATATATTGGTATATAAATACATATATATATTTATATTTCATTTATATTATTTCATTCAATGCAATAATAAAACGGATACATCATTCATGCGTACGTACGACCAGCCATCTCCATGGACAGTTTATTCCATTTCATACTTATAAAATATATGGATTGTTATAATGCACATAAAATGAATATAAATGATATTTATACTGAATTATAATTTTTGTAAATCATGAGATAATTATAGGGACAACTGATATGACAATTAAGGAGACGCGCGAAGAACAAGGCAGATATAACACGAAGTGAAATCTTAACATAGAATTTTAACAAAAGGGTATTATAAAGTTATAATAAAAACATATATATTATCATATATACGAATATTATAATGTAAAATATTTATATTAAAATAATATTTATTATAGAATAATCTTGTTTGAGTACGAAGAGAGTGAAGACATAATGTAAGGGAATTTCATCTCACTTTTTATTTCTGCGAGATACATGATTTATCCAGCACCCAATACTTTTGTGTGGTGTGTATACTGACCATGTATGTATTATATGATTATTATATGCCAATCTATGATTATTTAAAAATCCAATTTATGATCTTAATCTCATGTGTATTTTTTTCAAAAGTTACCAAATCAGTAACATAATTTTGTCTCATTTTTCCATCTTTGAGAGAAATGCTATGTTATGCACCTATATTTTTCTATGAGTTGTATATACTTCATTTTAAATTTTATATAATTAATTTAATTATATTTATGATATTTTACACTTAATTTCATTTAAATTTCTTACATGGTGATTAAGATTTAAAGTTACTAATTGATAAGAGTATATTGAAACAATCTCAGTGCTTTTTGAGATTTTTTATAATTATGCTTGCATTGAAGAAATATTATGATCCATATCATAGTAAATGTCATGAATTTTCTTATCCTCTATTTATTCAAGATATATTCATGTATTAGTACCATTTTACCACTCTTTGGTACTTAATATAATTAATAAAATGTTTTTAAGAAAAATATGACCATACATCTCTCTTCGATCGAAAATAAGTTGTATTTCAAAAATAGTGTTTTCAAAAATGTTTTAAAAATGTTTTCAATTCATAATTGAATATAATATTCAATTAAAAATTATTTAAAAATGTTTTATTTATTTTTAAATATTTATTATTAGTTTTAAAAACTATTTTCTTAGAAAAATATATTAAAATATATTTTGTTTTAAAATGAATTTATCAATATAGAAGGATATTTTTCTATAGAAATGTTTTTAAAAGATATTTAAAAATTATTTCCCATATAATGATACATATGTGGTGTTAAACAAGACTTTATGGGGAAATTATTCAATGTTTCCATTTATATTATTTCTCTAAACAGATTATGTTTTTTATGGTATGATGTGTATGAATCCCATTTCTCTTTAATAGGTTATATGCCTTTGAAACTTGATTATTTTAACATGTTATGATTTTGATGAAATTAAAATTAAGATAGTACTTTTTCCCATATTTTATGATATGGTTACATATTTATGATAACTATTTCATTTCTAGGGTTATTATATGAATTTAATGATCTTATGGCACATGTGTGTATTATTTCATTATGAGATAGGCGAGACCTATATCTCCCTCCATTGATTTGGGTAAAGATTTATATCTCATTAAATTGACTAATATGGACTTGGTAGTGAACCTTGACTACTAATATGGTCTTGGAAGTGAACCTCAAAAACTAAGATGGACATGGGAGTGAAAAATGACTACCAAGATGGTATGAGGAGTGAACTAATTCAATTAAGATGTCCATTAGAGTGAAACATGACTACCAAGATGGTATGGGGAGTAAACCCATAATACAATGATGGCCCTGGTAGTTATTACTAGAATGATATAAAAATAATTTTATTTTCTTATGTGTTTTCCATAATTCCGTGTTTCATTCCTATTTTATGTTTTTAGGTATTCTATTATTTATTCTCTTATGATTCAAGTCTTGTGAACTAGAAATATATATTTCATGGTTCTAGTGTGTGATCATTGTTATTCATGGTATAATCTTATATTTTTAGGATCATGTTCTCATAGCCTTATGCAGTTGATTATGCTTATATATATATATCCCTTTTTACCCTTACTAGTCATCTGAGCTCACTCAATTTTATGTTTCTTTCCCCAGGTTATGGAGATATGTATTATGTTATATATGTCTATGAAGGGTACTAGTCAATAAGAACCCAGTGGGAGATAGTGTAGCTCAATTATGTACTACTGTTTATGTTTCCACATTTTCAAAGGTACTATAATTTTACGGTCTTTGGGAATCTATTTATATACTATTTTACATATTTCAGAAAAGTTTTTTAGTTTATATGTTGGTAATGTTAGGGTTTTTATAGTTTTTATTAGAACAAAGTATTAGTTAAACTTTGTAAGGTAGGATGATAAAACTTCTTCAATAACCCTAAGGAAATTTCTAAGGATAAGCTTTAGGATAATGATAAGTATAGTAATGTGTCATGGAATTTTGGTAAAGGATAGAGCGATTGGTTTCATAGAAATAGATCAATTTCTAGTTTAAAAAGTGGATATATATATCTAGTATAAATTTTCCTAGGAGTAACAGATCTAATAATGTGTGTCGGTCCTGACTCAGTGTAACAGAGCACATGATAAAAGGCCTTACTTCACACATGGTTTTACATTCATGGGAAATATTCTTTGGTAATTCATGAACTCTTCACAAACCATCATGAAATATTTAAATTGATGTTGGATATGAATAAGTTAGGATAATCCTAAGGTGTTATAGTATAAGTAGTGTATCACTAATAAGACAAATTATAATTTATGTTTCATGATTATGTAGTTCCTCATTAGGATAAATATTTATTACTCAATTTTTGTGGATTTAGTCAATGGCTAGAACCCGATGGAATGATTTTTTGGTGATTATAATGGAAAATGAAACAATTTTTTTACAGAGAAACATAATTCTATTGGTGTTGGAATTAAAAAAATTGTTTCTATGATCACATATATTTCTCAAGCTATAAATCATTGTGGACTTCCAAAAGATTAAAAGAAGGAAAAATTTCTATTGATTCTTTCATGAGGTGACATCCTCCTTATTTTAGAAGGTCTTCTGATCCACTTATTATTGAACAACTAATCAGTACTACAAAAAATATATTCTCTATTATCTAGTGTTTGGGGCATGAAAATGTCATTTTATTTAGTTTTCATTTAGAAGGGGAAGTATACTAGTGATGAACTCTAATCAAGAATACGAGGAAGAATGATGAGATTGAATCCACGGATTGGGATGAGTTCAATAACTTGTTTTTTAATAAGTACTTTCCATAGATTCATTTTACAAAGATGGAGAAAGAGTAACCTTATTTGAAGAAAATGGATGATTATTTTTTTGTTCTTATCAGAATAATTTCACAAGATATGATAGGAATGTTTCAAGAATTATCATCCATCCAGAATGTAATATTGATAGGTTCTTCGTTGACTTAAAGCCAAGTCTCAAAAGGGAGTTTCCCATAAGATACATTTTTTTATATGACGATATTGTGTGTAGTTAGATTAATGTTGAAATGAATTTTGTAGTCATGTATCAATCTCATGGTTTTTATAAGAAAAAGAATATTGAGTTAAAAGGAAAATATAAAAATCATGAATAGAAGAAGATGATCTTTCCTTTCTGATCTAAGTTTGGGAAAGAGAATAGAGGAAATTTCCTAACGGAATCTGAAAAATGGTTTAGTGTAGAATGGAAGGGAATCATACATTTGATTGCCAAATTTATGAGTATAAGTTTGTAAAATAGTGTGTATTGAGAAAAAAACGTCATATAATGAACCTCCCCCACTTTAGTTCTACGATTGAAAGAAGAATGGGCATTATTCTAACCAGATCCCAAACCAAGGGATGGTGATGATGATAAATTTCAGAAACCTATTATGCCAAGGAACAAGGATAAATCCTAGTCAATCAATATTTCTAATGACTAGTGTGATAATGAAATAGTGAAATGTATACTTACCAAGCACTCTAGAACACCTAATGTGTTATTTAATTCTAGATTTACCCACTCTTTCATATCTAAAGAAATTTATAAGGGTGTTAATATTTCACAAAAACGATTATATGTGGAATTGGTAGGGAAATACCCTAATAGTATGATGATTTAATTCAATGTCTATGATTCCTCTCTAGTTGAAATTTGTGGGAATGTGGTTTCTACATATCTTTTCATTCGTCATTTTTCTAAATTTGATGTCTTCTTAGGCCTGGATTGGATTTCTATGCATAAATCCCACATCAATAGTCAAAGAAGGGAAGTTATGTTTGATATTTCTAACCATCATATGATCATCCAACAATGTGATGAAAAGTATGAAATTCTTTTGGAGATTACATCCAGTGTATGAGTCTTAATTCCCATTCATAAGGCCTATTTATCTCATATAGTTGGGGTGAAATTTAACATCGATGATATGCCTATTATTAGAGAATTTTTGGATGTATTTCCATAAGAATTACCTTGTCTCCCAAAAAATTCTGAAGATGATTTCTTTATAAAACTCATACCTGGTTCTACACTAATTTCAAAGTATCTTTATAAAATAGCTCTGATTGAGTTGGAAGAATTGAAAAAGAAACTCCAAGAAAACCTTGATAGTGGATTCATTCATCCACGTGTGTCACCTTTGGGTGAATATGTGGTTTTTCTGAAAAGATATATGGATCAATGTGACTCTATATTGATTATCAGAACTTGAAGAAGATCAAAATCAAGAAAAAGTACCATCTTCCCTATATTGATGACTTTTTTGATCAACTGTGCAAAGATAAATACTATTCAAATATTGACCTTTGCTTTGGATATAAAAAATTGATGGTCAATAAAGAGGATATACCCAAGACAACATTCCTTATAGGGTATGTAGTCTTTTAATATGTACTGATTCCTTTTAATCTTACATATCCCGCTATTATCTTCATGAATTTGATGAATAATGTCTTTATAGATTACCTCAATCGGTTTGTGGTAGCATTTATAGATGATATTATTATCCATTCAAAGTATAAGGAAAAGTGTGAAGATCTCTTGATAATTCTAGTTAAAACCCTAAGGAAGGATAAATATATATAAAATTTAAAAAGTGTGAATTTTTACTACAAAAGGTTTCCTTTTTGTGTAACATAATCTCAAAAGATGGTATAATAGTATATCCATAAAAGACGGAGGCAATTGAATGATGTCCTTGAACAACCATGATGACTAAGATCCATATTATTCTTGGCCTTTCTAGATATTATTGATGGGTTGTGAATCATTTCTCTTGACTATCTAATGCTCGAAACATGTTAGCTTGGAACGGTGTCAAGATACTTTTGAAAAATTAATGTTAGTAAAATTTTAAGGAACTAAAGAGAACATTAGTCAGATATCTTATTCTTACATTACACTATAGTAGAGCAATGTTTTTAATATATATTTTTGTATCAAATAAGTGACTGGGATGTCCTATTTTATAGAATATCATGGTTATCACTTATGCCTCAGGGCAGTTGAAGATTCATGAGAAAAACTACCCAACTCAGGTTTTGGAGTTAGAAACATTAATTAAGGTATTAAATATATGGAGGAATTATCATTATGAATAAAAGTGTGATATATATACCAATAATAAAGGACTAAAATTTATATTCATAAAGAAGGAGATAAACATGTTCTAGATAATATGGTTAGAGTTTATAAAGTATTATGACCGCTCAGTACATTGCCACCTTGGGAAAGAGAAAATGGTGGACGATGCTTGGAGTCGAAATGATCATGCTATATTATCCATGATAAGGATAAAAAGAACAAATATTTTCTTGATTTAAAAATTATGGATCTAGAAGTCATGAAGGAAGGGAAAAAATATTATCTTTTTCAAATGAATGTTCAATCCTATATCCTTGTAAAGATTAAGGTGGTGCAGATGGAAGATGCAGAGCTGCAAAATTTTGTTTTAAATGTTCCTGAGATTAACATTCATCAGGATGGAATGATAAGGTTTGGGAACCATATACATGTTCCCTCAGTACTATATTTAAAGAAGGGGCTATTCGAGAAAGCACATAGTTATTAATTCTCTATTCATCATGGTAGTATGAAGATGTATATGGATTTAAAGAGTACTTATAGTGGGATGGAATGAAGAGATATATCAAAAATATTGTTTCTCAGTTCTTGGTATGAAAACAAGTTATATTTGATAGAAAAATTATAAATGGATGTTGCATCCATTACCCATACTAGAATGGGAATGGGAGAACATAACTATGGATTTTTTCATTGGACTACCCAAAACCTCTGATGGATTTAATGCTATATGGGTGGTTGTAGATATCCATACAATTTCATCACACTTCATATCTATCAAATAAGTCTTATCCCTAGATCACCATGATAGGATATACATTATTTAAGTTGTAAGTTGGCATGGTGTACGACCTCCCATTATATCAGATCATGATATGAGGTTTACCTCAATATTTTGATGAAGCCATTAATAATAACTTGTTACAGAATTGAGTTTTAGTGCTTCTTATAATCTTCATAGATATGGTAAATTTAAAAAAAAAATTAAAAACCTAGAGGATATATTGGGATCTTGTTCCTTGGATTTAAAAGGATGTTTGGGTCAACACATGACTCTAGTTTAGCTCTCTTAAAATAATATCCTTCACTAATGCATTATGATGTAACATTATGAATATGTAAATGGGAATGAATTTAAAGATATAATCTTCCAAGATGAAATTTGAGAAATAAATCTATTAGGCTTGAGATCACCAATGAAATTGAAGAGAAGGGAAGAACAATTTGAAAACATACCAAGTTAGATGAAAGTGATGATAAGATAAAAATTGATTTATAATTAAAAGGTGGTGAAAAGGTATTTCTACGAATCACATCCTTCAATAATGCTATTAGATTATAGACGAAAGGGAAACAAATACTTAGGTATATCATCCCCTTTTAGATTCTTGATCGTATCTGGACTATAGCATATTGGCTGGAACATCATAAAAAAATATATCAAGACCATTATGTGTTCCATGTATCTATTTTAAGGACATATAGACCTAACTATTCACGTGTAATGAACTCAGAGGTCATACTGTTAGAGAAATAACTTTCTTATAACGTACAACTAGTTGATCTTATGGATTATATAGAAAAAGTTTTACAAATAAAGGGCACTCACCTAGTCAATGTTTTGTGGAGACATGACCAATTAGAAGAATTTATGTGAGAACTTGAGGATATGCTTAATGAGAATTATCCTCTTTTGTTTACCTGAATAATGAATTTTGAGGGAGAAATTCATTTCAAGGGGGTAGAATATAACACCCTAAGATTTTATGGACATTTTATTAAAATTAATTTACATTAATTAATGTATTTCATTACACTAAGTCAATAATTACTTTTACATTAATCTTACTTGGCATACATTACACACGAAACTGAATTGGTATATATTACACGCTACATTGAGTTTTTACGAAGCATTTTTTTATTATAATTATTTAAATAGGATAATTATAACATAGCGGTTAAAAATATTAATATTAATAGTAAAAAAATAATTATAAAATATTATTTATAATGATTATATATAAATATAACATATTTATGGAAAAAATATAATTTTTTCTAAAGCCTATAATTGTTTAAAAATATTATTTTCTTAAATGAAATAATTTTTGTGTCCTATAAAAAACAACAAAATTAATTTTAGACACATTATTAATTTAACTTAATAAAATATAATTTTTTTTAATTTAGAATGGATTAATTATTATAGGCTGAATTATTGGTATTTTTATGTAAAAAGACATTTTTGGATGAACTGTGAAAAATACTGTATTATAATTCAAAACTAGGTTTTCAAATAATTTATCCATGAGGGTAAATTTAAAAAAATAAATTCAATGTCTAAATATATCATATTTTTATTAATTAATCCAATTTACTTCATTGAACCCAATATCACATTGAAATTGGATATAAAAACATAAAACACTTTTGATCCTTTTTACTTTTAAAACCCGCATTGTCATCTTGTCTGCAAAATAAATTTAAAAACAATTTCTTCCACTTATGTGACTATAATTTTTAAAAATGGATTCTATATTTTTAATTAACATAATTTATAATGTCTAATAATTTCAACTTATTTTTTTACAAAAAACTATTGGCGAAAGTAATTAAAATTAATTAGAATAATTATGGTAAAATTAAGATTAATAAGGGACTAAATCTCAAACTTATGGGGCCAAATGACATAAACACTTTTCAAAAACCCATTTTCTAGCCATAATTATATTTTTAACCTCACATCCTGTATTTTTTGTGGTATTTATTACCTTTTTAAGGTAAAAATGTGGAAACATCTAACTTGTTTTCGAAATACAATGTGAGTTCTTTTCTAACCCTATAAAAGGCAACCACCTCACCCCCTTCTTCACACCTCCAAAACCACTAAGATTCATCCAAGTTCAAAAGAATATACCAACCAACACCCCTAACTTCCTCCTTGATTCCCCCTTTTGGGAATAACGTAATCCAAGAATTCCATTTGGTGAAAGCAAAAATGAGTTACCCATTGAATAGGTAACATCCATCATCAGCTCTTTTATCTTATATTCATTATCTACACCCTCCACTGTCATTTTTTCAAGATTATAAAAAATGTTATCCGAAATATACTGAGATTTTGTATGCTAATGGTTTTACCTACACTTACACACACTTCTATCTAATGGTTAAAAACATACTGTTTAAGTGTATGGCGAACTATCGCCTCACTAAACGATTATTGTTTGTTTTTACTTTACCACCATTCATGGTTGGGAATTATGATGAAAAGACTATTTATATATGATATATATAATACTTATTAGTTATTTAATCTTTTTTAATTATTTTAAAACACATATATTTTTACTTTCCAAATTATGTAAATAAAATAATTTTGTTCGAGGATGTGCAGGCTACTGCCCCCTCAAAGCGATCTATTCATTCACACACTACATGGAATGTATTAAGGATTAACTTAGGGAAATAATATGATATATATATTATAAAACTTCTACTGTAACAAATATATATATACATAAATTTTATTTACTTTCTTTCTTTTGATGAGATAATAAAATGGAAACAACATTTATGCATGCGTACGACCTACCAACTCATTGAATGGTGTATTCCATTTCATAATTATATATTATATGGATCATTATAAAAAATATATACTTAATATAAATGATATTTATATAATGTTTTAAATTCTTCAAATACTTCTATAATTATGAGGACCAAATATATAACAAATAAAAGTACATACGAAGAACAAAGAAGATATTCCCCGAAGTGAAACCATATCATAGAATAGGAGAATAAAAGGTTATATAAACTAATAAAAAACCATATTTGGTATTATATATAATAATATTATTTTGTAAATTATGAAAAATAATATTTCATTTATTATATAGGATTTTTGTATGAGTACGAAGAGAGTCAAGACATAGGGTAAGGGAATCTCATGTCAGTTTTTATTTCCATTATATACATACTTTATTCACCAAAAAAATCCTTTTATGTGGTTTTAATACTGAACATGTATGTATTAAATGATTCTTATAATTAAATTTATGTTCATTTACATATCCATTTTTGATTTTTATTTCTTCCGATTTAGGTTTCAAATTTTACCAAACCGGTGATGTAATTTTGTCACAATTTTTCTTCATTGAGATACATGGGATGTTATGCACCTATATTTTTATATTAGGTGGATAAAATTAATTTTAAATTTTATATAATGAATCTAATTATTTTCATGATATTAAAATATTATTTTAATTTCATTTTATTACTTTGGGAGTATGGATCAAAGTTACTAGGTGGTAATAGTTTATTGAAATAATCTCATCACATTTTGAGATTATTTATGATTATTATTATATTGATGAAATATTATGATTTATATCTAAAGAAATCTCATGAATTTTACTAGAATCTATTTTTCAAGTAATATTCATGTATTTTTACCATTTTACCACTCTTTGTTACTTAATATAATTAAGAAAATAATTTTATGAAAAAATATTACCATACTTCTCTCTACGGTCAAAAATATATTCTATTTAAAAGATCATGTTTTAAAACATGTTTTCAATTTTTTTTAAATAATAATTGAAGAAAATTTTCTATGAGGAAGTATTTTACAAATTTTTATGGTTTTAAGAGCCTGTTTATATATCTTTAAATCTACTTTCCACGAAAAATATATTCTAAAATGCATTATGTTTTAAAAATGATTTTTTCTATTCGTATATGATTTTTTCATCAGGAAACGTTTTTAAACATTATTAAATAATTATTTTAAATATAAGATGAAATATATTGGTTCTACTCATGCATTTTTTGATGGAATTGTTCAATGTCTCCATTCATATTCTTTATCTAAATAGATAATGTTTTGATGGCATGATGTTTGTGAAACACAATTCTCTTTCATGGGATATATTCCATTCAAACCTGATTCTTTTCCAGGGTTATAATTTTTATGAAAGGACTATGAAAATGTTATATTTTTCCATAGGTTATGATATTCTTACCTTTTTATGATACCAAATTAATTTCATAGGATATTATATTACTTTTAATGATATTATGGAATATGTCTATATGATATCATTATGAGATTGGTGGGATCTATATCATCATCCAATGAATTATGTAAATATTTATATCTCATGATATAGACTAAGATAGTCTTGGGACTGAAACTTGATTACTAAGATAGTATTGGGAGTGAACCTAGAGTACTAAGATGATATTGGGAGTGAACCATGAAAACCAATATGGCATGAGGAGTGAACTCCATATAATAAGTTAGATATGGGAGTGAACCCGTACTACAAAGATAACCTGGGAACTGATGCATTGACTATTATGGAAATAATATTATACGCTTATCTGTTTTCCACAACTCCATGTTTTATTACTATGTTATGATTTCATGGATTATGTTCTTTAATTATTTATGATTCATTTCTTATAAACAACCAATACTTATTCCATGATTCATTTATATGCTCTTTTATATGAAAGGAATGATCTTGTATTTTCAAGATCATGATATCATACCCTTATAAACATGAATGTTCTTACATATCTAACTTGTTAACCCTTACTGAGCATTTGAGCTCACCCTTTTTTTTGTTTCCTTCACTATGTTTTGAAGATATGTATTTTGTTTGATATGTCTAATAAGGTTGTTAGTCATGAAGAGCCTTCTGGGAGATAATGTTTCTCAAATATGTACCAATGTTTATGTTTTCATGTTTACGAAGGCACTGGACAGGTATGGTATTTGGGATTCTATTTGTTTAATGTTTTAATTATTCCAAAAAAATTATTTATTGTATATATATGTAAAGTGAGGATCTCTATTGTGTGATCCATGGTAGTTTAGTTACGATGTAAGGCGACGGTTCATCTAGAATAATGAAGCACCTTTTCAAGGGTGCACATGGATGGTGGTGCTAACCAGGTCACATATCCGGAAGGCACAGATCAGACAAACGTCTGATCTCCCAAAATATTATTAGAAAAAGAAAAGTTCAGGACAAAGAAAAACAGAGAGATTACATCACATCAAACCCATTCCCATCTCCATACTCACCATCAGGTCCATCATCATCTTGTGTGGCCGATTCCCATTCAGAGGACTCATATCTTTTAAAAAGTTCCAGATATTGATTCCTGCGGACAAGTTGCTCTTTGGTGAGTTGTTCCTTGAAAGTTCTCCTTGCTTCATTGCCTTTGGCCGAATCCGGCCTCCCACCACCACCCTGCTTGTGGGCAGACCTAGTCGCCATTGGTTTGGGAAGATCCGAATAGTCCCTTCTCTGCCTTCTCCTGCCTTGTGCTTTCCCACTCAGCTCCTTGCCCGTCATCTCTTTACTCCCATTCTTCACAATGTCACTATAGGAAGATCTGTTGTTGCCATTTTCCTTCTCATTGTCAGAAACATCACCCCACTGCCTATGTTGAGCCACTGGGGGAGAGACAGATTTGCTTTTCTTCATCCGTACGCTTCCCGGTTGAGTCTCCTTGCAAGGATTACATTCATATGGACTAATCCTTCCAATAGGAGGACTAGACATCCTCTCCGCACCCTGCTGCCCAGCATCTTGCCCATCTAACACTAAACCATGATTGGAAGTGTTTTCAGGGATGATGGCGTTGAAAGTCCTCCCTTCTTCCATTCTCTCCATTCCCTTTATCTCACCTTCTTCCATTCTCTCCATTCCCTTTATCTCACCATCATCCAGAACTGCAAAACAATTTGATGAACAGTTTATCATGTCATTAGCAACTACCTGTGCCCTGATACCAGATGTATTCTGATCTCTGGTTTCGTGGGAGCTCTGTTCCTGCTCATGACCCCTTCCCACAAGCTGGAAATCTAAACATACAACCTCCTGGCCCAAAGCAGCATCCTGGAGGTTCATATTATTCTCACATTGCTCGAAGTCCCCCTGTTCCACTGCCACTGTTGTGCTCATGGAGCCTCCAAATCCCTGCCAAGCTTCCTCCACAACCTGCTGGCCAACAGGCCTCATCATCGTCCCTTCAACCGACATCTGTTCCAGAACAGATTTGCTCCCATTCCTCTGATCAACTGCCTGCAACACCTGAAGCTGAGAAACTCCCCCTTCATCAATAGCACCCCGACTGGAGAAGCTGTCCAGGTCCCTTTTCCTCCTTTTGAACACATCCACCACCAAAGGGTTCGCTTGTTGATTTTCCACCTTCCTAGTTTCCACACCCGCAGAAGAACTTCCCCCTGCCTCACAACCCGATCACATCTCATCCACCCCCATTGCAGATCTACCCTCTCCCTCACTGCCCAATCGCACCTCTTCAACAGGTCGCAGATCACCAGCACGCACTCCTTCCACTGGACGCAACAGAACACAACCATCAGGACCACTGTTCGCCATCCAAGCCGCGTCTTGCCCAGCACTCGAAAGCACGCCAAAACCCCTACGCTTCAGCGCAGAAGGACTCCATCGACAGACTTCAGCATTGTGCCCCAAACGCTTACACGATGAACAGAAGTCCGTCCAACCATCATAAATAACTCTCTGCTTGCACCGGTATTCTTCACCAATTGTGATCCAAACGTATTCAAATGGGACCCTCGATGCATCCATCTCCAGACATATCCTCGGGCAAACCGGATGACAAACAGCTGCCGTTCTGCTATCCGAACACAGGTACCGACCGAGAAGATTTCCAAGCATGCGAATGATTGCAGGGTTTTGAAACGGCAATGGGAGGTTGGGGAAACTAACCCAGATGGCCGCAGACGTCGAGTCGCGGTTCATGTGGAAATCGAATGACCATCGGAACAAGAAGAAGCGATCTCCGCTGCAACGCCATGGTGCCTTCGACCAGGCGCGTATGAGGTCCTTTTCAGAAGAAAACCGGATCATGATGTGAAGCTTATCGAGAAGTCCCACCGTCGCCCGCTCCTGGAGATCCCATTCAGCGAAGACGAATCTGTCAAAAGCGTCGACCGACGGTCTTCGATGACTGAACCTAGCAATTAGGGTGAACTTCAGAAGCACGGAGGCGTCAGTGAATTCCGAGTTTGAAATCTGGAGATTAGGGCAGCCATCGAGAAGCTCCGGCACCTTCGGACCAAATTGAACCTTCGGAAATTTCGGAAGAAGATCAGGGTTGGAGAAGGGGTGAAACGGGGATGCCGCATTCCTTAAGAAGGAGCCCTCCCCCGCAGGCAGGGGAGGGCCCGCCACGGCCACCGACGTCGTCACCGGGGAAGACGAGACGCGCTAGGGTTCGACCCCGCCCGAGCTCTGTCAGAGTACATACATTGATAAGATCTAACCAGGTCACATACACTAATAGCTCTATAGTGTATCACCAATGTGGTAGTATAGTCCAAAAAAAGACTCCATATAGAAGGATCCTAATTAAATATAAATCTTGTGGTAGTATGTGTCACCTCCAGTGCTTCTTCTGATCATTTCCTCTATCATATATTAAGAGAGGATTCATATTTACACCTCTATCTTGTATATGATCCAAAAATATTCATCAGGATTGGTGTTTGTCTTCTACCAGATAATTTGGATGAGATAGAAGTGAATGTGTCCGAGGTAGTCCAGCCCTATAGATTTAGCGACAAACGAGTCTATATGCTCAGGCTAGTCAAAAAAACATCTCTAGGACACCATTTAGTCCATATATATATAGTCCAGTGTATTCCTAAGGAGAAATGTCTAGATAAATCTATTATTAGAGGGGTTATTATAGTATCCTCTACATTATGTTTGTGTCATTTTAGACATAGGTGCATCATAATTCTTTGTATCATCTATGATTGTTGAATGTATTGACCCTGATATCGAGTACTTATATAGAATTATGTCTCTCGACTTGTTTATAGGGGTCATAAAAGATAGAAAATGACAATGTAAAGATTTCCCCCTTAAAACATGTAGGTACCATTTTTGGAGTTTATTTGTCCTTATGATGACTAGATTCAATGTCATTCTCTGTATGGATAGGTTTGTGTGTTATGAAGACCAATTGGATTGTTATCGCTTGATTATGTCATTCACATCACCCAAGGAAAACATGTATATAAATAAAATGGAATTGGATATCAAGATGATTCAATCCAGACCCAAGTAGGATGGGCTACGTTTAGTGACAAACCAGATGGGAAGTCTCCTTATGAGTGATCAGAGAATTCAGTTTGTATTATTTCATACTGGATTGGATCATATCAGATATATATTCCCTAAAGATTTATCTTTCTTACCTGTCGAGAGAGTGGTTGAGATGAATATTGAGATGGTTCCTGGTAGAGAACATATATCAATTCCTCCATATATGATGGAACATATAAAGCTATAGGAACATAAGAATCATCTTGAAGATATTGCGGATAATCATTTTACAAGACCCAACACATATATATGGTTTTTACTGGTTCTTTTTTCCAATGTGTATGGTACAATAATATTTAATGTAGATTACCATCGATTGAACCAGCTTTTAGTGAAGAATTGGTATCAACTTCCTCGTATCGATGAAATCTTCAATTAGATCCAAGGAGAAACAATTTTCTTAATGATCTATTTGTGTTCAGTCCACCATTAGTCGGTGAATTATTACATAACATTGGCATGATCACAAAAGATCAAGTCTTGAAAGACCGATTAGTTTAATATCCTTAGAAACACTAAATACATTCATAAGTCTTACATTACATCATAATGTGAAAAAATACAACAACATAGTCTCTATAGTTCACACTCATATTCCCTCATACAATCCATGCAGGCCAGTCATAAAATACTTCTTCACATCCTAGAAAAAATAAAACATAGAAAGGGGTGAGCTCAAATGCTCAGTAAGGATAGCAATATAGCAAAAACTTTCATAAATAAGCATAAACATTTAAGGCAATGTATAATTAAAACAAAATCCTTTTAAACATGAACATCATCATAATATGGAAAAAATAAAATGAAATAATTCCATTTACTTATTCACATGGATATTCTACTAGTCCAATAATCACATGAAATATTAATAACCACTTTCATAATGATAAAATGCATAATGACGGACTCTCATAACTACATAATCAAGGCCTAGTGCTAAGACTTCAAATAAGATTTTTTCATGGACTTGTTCCAAGACACTTGTTTGTCTCATGAGACCTTCCAATGTATCGAGAAGCTATAGCGGGCTCCACCCGTCACTTACTAAGTCCAATGCATTCTTCATATGAACATGTTTAAACATAACCTAAATATTCATATTAAAACTAGCATAGAAAATGTCAATACATTATCTATAAACCAGGAATGGTATAAAAATAACATATCCACTGTCAACCATATCACAAAACCTTCAATACAATATTGAAATTTTGTATCATAATAAATCAACATCAAATAAGCTTAAAATCAATCAAAGGAAGTTGACATCGATGAAATCAAAACTATTTGAGAGACATATCTCTTTTTTGAAATCATTTAAAAGTCACATAATTTTAAAATAAAAAATTTACTTTGAAAATATTCTTATAATCTTGTAAGTGAAGAATCGACAATTTTATAATGGAAGAACATAGTTGCACCCACTGTATATGTTAAAAAAAGACCTTCTTACCTTAATTTTTTCGAAAAGATTAAAAAGGACCTTGTTTAGAAAACGACACAAAGATTCCATTATAAAAATCTTATAAAAATTCAAACAAGGGTATAAATGAATTTAACCCATAGTATATAAAATATTAATAATGTTTTGAAATACATTTTTATGAAACATGGATGTGGATGATAAAGAGGTCCTAGTAGATAAGTACATATAAACTACCTTGGATAATGAAGAGATTGTGAAATAAACCCTTACCTTGTAATTTTCCTTGGTCGAGGGTACATTTACCACCTGTATAATGGTGAAATAATTGTTATTAAATTATTCAATAACCATATATATTAATATGATATCATATATGATCTTCTAATATTTCTTTGTTAAATATATTTTAGTATTATCGTCGTTTTGGGTGTTATCTAATTCATTCTCCTTTATATGCTCAAATACATATTCCATGTTTGTTTTGAATAGAATATATTTGATTTATATAAATATTTATATTATGAATTTTAAACATTATTTTTTAACCATCAAATGAATATTAGTCTTGAATGGATACGATGGGGAATGAATCTCATCGCGTTCATGGAGACGGTAATCCGTACGTACGCATGAGAGACAATATCATTCTTTTGATATTAAAATAGTGTATAATTGAATGGTATATAGTATATACATACTCATTATCATGTTATATTTATTATTTAAATTAGTTATACTCATTATTATACCCATCAAAATGATGAAATGTTGGAATAACAAACTACACCACGACGTGGAGACAGTAAGATGTACGTACGCACGTGTGGTGACTTTTTTATTCATAGGATGGATAAAATAACTAATATGGTTGTACCATATTTATAATATCATCACGGTATATATAATATACTGGATTTATTATTTTATAATGGAAACAATAATGAAATAAGAAGTGTAAGAAGAAAATAACATGAAAGTGGGTGGTGAAATTATTACCTCTTCTTCGGGTTCTTCCTTTTGATTAGATCAAAAGGGCTCTTTAGGATTCCTTTCTGACTAAAGGAAGGCCTATAGGATTAATTGAGGGAATGTTAGTGGATATTTGGGTAGGGTTTGGCTGTTCAGAAAGGCTTGGAAGGTGTGAATTTGAGATGAGGGCAAGTGACCCTTTATAAGACAGGTGAGGGGAACCTTAGAAAAACATAAAATATTATTTTATAATAAATTAATATTTGTTTTATATTTGCTTAAAATATATTTATCTCTAGGATAAGCTAAGGATGGGTCGAAAACCACTCAACCAATAGGTTTTAGATAGGTTTGGGTCACTATATTAACCTTATCTTTTAGATTTAACTCTTAGTTAATTAGTTTTACATTTACAATGTCTCTTTGTATTTTTATATTATATGGTTTATAAACATACTATAAAAATAAAAGAGAACCCCAAGTGGTTCGTTATTAATATATATAACATTAGCTATGTCTTTTTTCTGATCCTTAGATTTTTAGGAATAGAATATCAATTAATAATATAATATTTGTTTTAAAAACTCTTTTATGTCAATTTTGACACTATTTGGTTATTGGTTTTTGTGAAAATCATAACATCATGAATACATAAAAAAAGTTAATTACAAAATTCCAAGAATGTCATATTAACATATAAAATTCTTTGAATTCATATAAAGTCTTATTTTATATTTATTTGGGTATTTAAAATATCAATTATTTTAATATTTCATAAATATGGTAATTACTGCATCATCATTGTGTCATAAATAAATTAAATTATTTAATGTCTAAAAATTATAAATAAAAAATCATTATGTATTAAATATTCTTATCTTTATAATGAATATTTATAGTCGAATTTATCTTATGTATAACCCTATATTAAAAATGTTTTTGTTATTAAACTTTGATTTTCACTCTTTTAACTCTTCTTTAAATAAAATGATAATAATTGTCCTAATATAATACAAGTCGACATAAAGGATCATATTTTATTTCTAAGGAAGTATTTGGTCGAATAACACATATCCAATAGAATTAAGACATGTGTTAGGGTAATAATAATATCATTTTTTACCCTTAATTACCCTATTTACTTTTAACCGTGGTAAATAAAAGTAAAACGTTACTATTCACCATAAATTATTTTTATCTTATTGAACCACATTTTACTTACTGATATCAACCATGTCTCTCGGAGTTTTTAAATTCAATTCACAGAAGTGGTAAAATTATGTTTTATGTGAATTTTTAAATTCTCCTAGGATGTGGGTAAAATACGGTGAAAAGTTCAATAAAATTTTTACATATCTAAAATTATTATAAACTGACTCCAATAAATAACATTGAACTTGTATAGGTTTTATATATCTATTTTTAAATAAAATAAATTTAAATAAAATAAATAATTATTTAAATAAAAATTTGGTTTTAAACTATAACTTAGTTTTTTTCACTATTCCTGAAAAATTGAATGTATTCAGAAAAATACCAAAAATTCACCCTAAGCTAATTTTGATATTATGTATCGAAAAATGAAGTCCATTTTTAAAGATAAAATTTATTAAATTTCAAAAAGTGGGTATTACTATTCATAACAGCTAGTTTGAGTGGTTGTGGTGTGTTAGAACTCGAAGTTGCGTACAATGCATGATATTGTATTATTCAAAGAGAAGCATACCATGGAAGCTTGGGGTATTACATTCTCCCCTCCTTAAAATAATTTCATCCTTGAAATTTCTAGAATATTACTGCATAAAAAGATTCGGGTGGTTCTTCATCATAAGTTCCTCGGGTTCCCACGTTGCCTCTTCCATCTTATGGTTCCTCTATAGAACTTTTACCAGACGAGTCGTCTGGTTTATCAACACTTGTTCTCTGGTACCAAGAATCCTGACAGGCTCTTCACAATAAGACGGACTGGGTCCCTGTTCTACTTCTTCATAGATGAGTACATGCGTTGGGTCAGGCATGCATTTTTTCAATAGTGATATGTGGTACACATTTTGAACTTTGGAGAGATTTGGAGGCATTTCCAAATGATAAGCTACAACCCCAATTTGTTTTAGTATTTTGAAAGGTCCTATGTACTTGGGACTCAACTTACCTCTCTTACCGAAATGTAAAACTCCCTTCCATGGAGATACCTTCAAGAAAACATGAACTCCTACCTGAAATTCTGAATCATTCCTTCTGTTATCGGCATATCTCTTCTGCCTACATTGTGCTTCTTTGATGTGAGTTTGTATTACCTTCACCTTTTCCATCATTTCCTAAATAATTTCAAGGCCTACATGTTTTCTTTCACCAACATCATCCTAACACGTTGGTTTTCAAAATCTCTTTCCATATAACGCTTCATACGGTGCCATCTGAATACTTGAATGGAAGCTGTTGTTTTAGGAAAATTATACCAAAGGTAAATATTTATCCCACACACCTTGAAAGTCAAGTGAGTATGATCTCAACATGTCTTCTAATGTTTGAGTAGTCCTTTCTAATTGTCCATCAGTTTGGGGGTGGTAGGAAATGCTCAAACGAAGTTCAGTATCCAGGTCTTTTTGAAGAATTTTCTACTATATTGATGTAAAACGTGGATCACGATCCGAAACAATTGATAGGGGTCCTCTATGAAGTCTCACAACTTCATTAATATATAGTCTTTTTTTACCTTCAAGTGGTAGATCTTCTCATATAGTAATAAAATGTGCTGACTTGGTAAGATGATCAATAATGACTCATATTGCATCGTTCCTTCTAGGAGTCTTTGGTAGTCCCATGACAAAGTCCATCGTAATATTATCCCATTTCCACTCTGGTATGGGAAGAGGTTTCATGACTCCTCTAGTATGTTTCCTTCCATCTTTCCCTTGTTGACAAACCATACATCTTGACACAAAATCAGCAATCTCCCTCTTCATGTTGCCCCACCAAAAATGTTCCTTTTAAATATCTACACATCTAAGTAATACCATGGTGTATAGAGAAATTGGAACTATAAGAATCATCCAACAATTCCCTTTTTAGATTAGGTATATCGGGAACATAAATCCTCTTCACAAATTTCAAAATTTTATCTTCATAGAAAAATTCACTCAATCTCCCATGATTTATAGCTTTAATCTTCTTTTGAAACTCTTTTTCATCAGTCTGATAACTTTTTATCCTTTCTAGTGAAGATGGTTTGGAAACCATTTGAAAAATTATCGATGCTTCACCTTTCTTGGTTATTCCCATGTCCATCTTCACTAGATCCATGAAAATATGATCCCTTTCAATTCTCATCTTGTTCAAAACACCATGATCATTTCTGCTCAAAGCATCTACCACCTAATTTTCCTTCCCTGGGTGGCAGTTTATGGTGCAATCATAATCCTTGAGTAGTTCAAGCCATCTCATTTGCCTCATGTTGATTTATTTCTGTGAGAATATATAAATCAAACTCTTTTGATCAGTATATATCTTAGATTTTTACCATAGAGATAATTTCTCCATATCATCAAAGAAACGATTACAGTAGATAACTCAAGGTCATGAGTAGGATAGTTTTGCTCAAGAATTTTTAGTTTTCATGATACATAGGTAATAACATTATCATTCTGCATAATGACACAACAGAGTCCTTTCTTTGATGCATCACTATAAATAACAAACCCATCATTCCCCGATGCTATAGTCAATATAGAAGCATTGACTAATCTTCTCTTCAGTTCTTAGAAACATTTTCACAATATTTTGTCCAAAAAAATTTAACCACTTTACGTTTGAGCTTAGTTAATGGGTTAGCCAATGGGGTTAAATTCTTGATGAAACGTGGATAATAACCTACTAAACCAATAAAACTGTGTACCCCAGTTATACTCATCAGTGCTGGCCATTGTTGGATTGCTCTTGTCTTAGAA
This sequence comes from Viscum album, assembly GCA_963277665.1. Classification (NCBI taxonomy): domain Eukaryota; kingdom Viridiplantae; phylum Streptophyta; class Magnoliopsida; order Santalales; family Viscaceae; genus Viscum; species Viscum album. The sequence continues at coordinate 627,701,411 of OY728165.1, forward strand.
GGATCAAAAGAGATTCCATCCTTAGAGACAATATGGACAAGAAAATAAATCTCCTGAAGCTAGAAATCACACTTTCTAAACATCCCATATAATTTATGTCTTGTAAGAGTCTTTAGGATAATGTGTAAGTGATTTTCATAATCATAGTTTCTTTTTGAGTATACCAAGATATCATCAAAAAATACTACTACAAAGTCATCATGATATTCCTTGAAAAATCTATTCAATAGATCCATGATGACAGAGGGTGCATTAGTCAATCCAAAAGACATTACTGTAAACTCGTAATGCTTGTACGTAGTTAAAAATGATGTTTTCAGAATGTCTTCCTTCATTACACACAAATGATGATATCTAGATCGAAGTTCAATCTTTGAAAAGTATTGTGCTCCATGACGTTGGTCGAATAAATCATTAATGATAGGTAGGGGTAACTGTTCTTTATTGTTATAGCATTGATCTCCCTTTAGTCAATGCACAACCTCATAGTTCTATATTTCTTCTTAACAAAAAGAACAGGGGCTCCACATGGAGAAACACTAGGGAGAATAAATCCCTTATTACTGAATTCCACTTGTTGTTTCTTTAGTTCCACTAATTCCACAGTGTCCATTCTATAATGGGTCTTCGATATGGGCCTTGAACCAGGAATTAAGTTAATGGAAGACTAAATTTATCATTCTGGATGATGTACATGTTAATCCTTTGGAAATACATCAACATATTTTTTCACAATAGGCACATCCTCTATTTGAACATTCCTTTCCTCACCCACAATTATTTCATTTTCTTCCTCCTAAATAATAGAATTTAATTAAGCTACTGGGGGTGGATCTAGATAAGAATTAGTTGGTGATGTTTCTTCTCTAAAGATAATGTACTCCTTATCATCATAAAAAAATGTATCCTCCTTCTTCTTACAATAAATTTTTGCATCATGGTCCGAAATCCAATCCATACCGAGGATTATATCAAATTCAATCCTAGGTATGACGATGTGATCCGCAGATAAAGAACATTTATATTCCCTAATGGGAACTAATTCAAATAACATTGTAGCAACGATACTTCCCTTAGGAGTTTTGAATGACAACTCCCTTGTTAAGTCAAATTCGAAATATCTAATTTTCTTAGCAAACATGGAAGATATGAAACAATGTGATTATGCAGAATCATATAAAGAATTGGCTAAACTTGAGGACACCATTAAATTACCAGCTACCACGTCTTTTAGAGCTTCAACCTCAACAGTAGTGATTGCATAAGCTTGGCCTTGATCCCTCGGCATTTTATGAGGTAAGTTTCCCTGACGCTTAGGAAATTCATTTTCATAATGTCCCATCTCCCTGCAATTGTATCATTGAACATCGGTAGCTTTATTCTTCCCCTTTCAATCATAAGCTTGGTGGCCTTTTACACCACACTTGTAACAAAATCTCGTTCCCTTCAACCAAGTATCGGGGTGTTTCATCCCACATTTATTATATGATAGATATTAATATTTTCCCTTCTTCCCCTTATTTCCATTTCTATAGTGACCAGCATATCTCTTCTTCTCTTGCTATTCTTTAAAGTCGTAAGACATAGAGAATTCCTTTTCTATCTTAATAGCACATGATACAATATCTTCATATGACAAGATGGATTATGAGACTAATGCTCGATGGAGAAATAGTTTTAACACATCAAAGAAATGATCAATCTTAATTCCTGGGTTATGTATATAATCTGAAGCATGGATTTCTATCCTTGTAATGTTAGACTCTTACTTTGAAACATTCTCATCCTCCTTTTTCCTTAGACTCAAAAATTGTCTTTCCATATCTGCTCGATGGTCATGAGGAAGGTTTTTTTCTAATAAATTCTCAATAAACTCCCTCCATTCCATATTTGATTAGCTGATCAGCACTAGTTGCATCACCAGCTCCACTATAATTATCTTGATTAAAAGGGAAATCCTTACATGGAGTACGTTCATTGAAACGGTTTCCATTCCTTCCACTAGGTGCTATTTCTAAACAATGGAATAAACTAGATTAGTTTATGAATCACAATACATAAATCGAAACCTGTAAAACAATTAACATAAATTGAACTGTTTTGGATATAATCCATAATCATAAAAAAAATCTTTCAGAAATTACATACCCATATACCCATTAAAATGGTATATAATTAAAATGAGAATTATCCTAAGCATATCCCTCGGAAATGTCTTAACCAAGACTGCAGCAAGGCCCGTTGTCGTGCACCAGTTCTCATTCAAGTCTATCTTAAAGAAGTGTTTTTGGGTTTTACCCCTAGGTACATCTGTTCCAAATCCACCTCTACCTGCTCGTATCTAGACAAGGATGTATTGCTGGGAAGACTCCCAAAATCTCTACAATACCAAAATTCTAGGAAGTTCTTCTATACTAATCCTCACAGTCTATCTTAGGGATATGTGCTCTAATCAGAGTTTATCTAAATCTAGATCCCAAGGTTTGTACTAAACCTCCTTTTGATACCAACTGTAGTGCCCCGACCCCAATTACCCAGAGTCGGTGAATTATTACATAACATTGGCATGATCATAAAAGATCATGTCTCGAAAGAAAGATTAGTTTAGTAGCCTTGTAAACACTAGATACATTCATAAGTCTTAAATTACATCATAAAGTAAAAAACAACAACAACATTGTCTCCATAGTCAACACTCAAATCCCCTTACACTATCCTTGTAGTTTAGTCATAAAATACTTCTTCACATCCTGGGAAAAATAAAACATTTAAAGGGGTGAGCTCAGATGCTCAGTGAGGATAACAATATAGAGGAAACTTTCATAAATAAGCATAAACATTTAAGGAAATGTATAACTAAAAAAATCCTTTTAAACATGTACATCAGCATAATAGGGAAAAAATAAATTGAAATAATTCCATTTACTTATTCACATGGATATTCTACTAATCAGATAATCACATGCAATATCAATAACCACTTTCATAATGATGGATTGCATAATGCCCAACTTTCATAACCACATAGTCAAGGCCTTGTGCCAAGACTACAAATAAGATTTTTCCTAAGGCCTTGTTCCAAGACACAATTTTGTCTCATGAGACCTACCAGTGCATCGAGGAGCAATAACGGGCTCCACCCATCATATACTAAGTCCAATGCATTCCTCATATGAACAGTTTTAAATATAACATAAATATTCCTATTAAAACTGGCATACGAATTGTCATTACTTTATCCATAAACCATGAATGGTATAAAAATAAAACATCCAAAATCAAAAATGTAACAAAACCCTAAATACAATATGGATGTTTTGTATCATAATAAATCAACTTCAAATAATCTTAAAATCCATCAAAGGATGTTGACATAGATGAAATCAAAACTATTAGAGAGAAATATCTCTTTTTTGAAATCATTTAATAGTAAAATAATTATAAAATAAAACATTTACATTGAAAATATTCGTATAATATTATGAGGGAAGCTTCAAAGATTTTATAATGGTGGAAAATAGTCACACCCTCCATATACGTTAAAAAAAGACATTCTTGCCTTAATTATGTCGAAAAGGTTAGAAGGACCTTTTTTGGAAAACGATGGGAAGATTCATTTATAAACCTCTTATAAAAAGTCAAAAAAGGGTATAAATGACTTTAACCCATAGTCTATAAAATATTATGAATGTTTTGAAATACATTTTTAAGAAACATGGATGTGGATGATAAAGAGGTCCGAGTATATAATTACATATAAACAACCTCGGATAATCAAGATATAGTGAAATAAACCCTTACATTGTACTTTTCCTTGGTAGAGGGTACGCCAAAATCCTGTATAATTGTGAAATAATTGTTATTGAATTATTCAACAACCATATATATTAATATGATATCATATATGATATTATAAAATTTCTTGTTTAAATATATTTTAGTATTATCGTTGTTTTTTGTGTTAACTGATTCATTCTCCTTTATATGATTTATTAAGTAATCCATGTTTGTTATGAATGGGATATATTTTATTTATATATGGAATGATATTATGTCTTTAAACATTATTTTTAACCATCAAATAAAAATTAGTCCTGAATAGATACGTTTGGGAATGAATCTCATCACGTTCATGGAGACGGTAATCTGTACATATGCACGAGCGACAATATCATTCTTTTGATATTAAAATAGTATATAATTGAATGGTATATCACATATAAAGAATCATTATCATGTTATTTTTATTATTTAAATTATTTATACTCATTATTATACCCATCCAAATGATTAAATTTGTGAATAGAAAACTACACCACGACGTGGAGACGATAAGCCTTACGTACGCACGTGTTGTGACTTTTTCATTAATATGATGGATAAAATAACTAATATGGTTATACCATATTTATAATAACATCACAGTATATATAATATACTAGATTTATTATTTTATAATGGAAACAAATAGGAAATAATAAGTGGAAGAAGAAAATAACTTGAAAGAGGGTGGTGAAATTATTACCTCGTCTTCGAGTTCTTACTTTTGAGTTGATCAAAAGGGATCCTTAGTTTGGATTTATGACTAAAGGAAGACCTCTATGATTAAGTGATGGAATTTGAGAGAATATTTGTGTTGGGTTTGGCTAAGACAAAAGGATTTGATGGTGTGAATTTGATAGAAGGTGAAGTGCCCTTTTATAAGAGGGGTGAGAGGCACCTTTGGAAAACATAAAATATTATTTTATAATAAATTGAAATTTGGTTTCTAATGGCTAAAAACTAATTTATTTCGAGGATAAGGTGGGAATGGGTCTAAAACCACTCTACCAATAGGTTTTAGACAGGTTTGGGTCACTATAATAACCATGACTTTTACATTTAACTCTTAGTTAATTAGTTTGACATTTACAATGTCTCTTTCTATTTTTATATTATATGGTTAATAAACTTACTATAACAAGACAAGAGAACCCCAAGTTATTCATTATTAATATATATAACCTTATCTAAGGCATTTTTCTGAACCTTATATTTTTAGGAATAAAATATCAATTAATAATATAATATTTGTTTTAAAAACCCTTTTATGTCAATTTTTACACTATTTGGTAATTGAATTTTGTGAAAATCATAAGCATAATTACTTCAAACAAAGTTAATTAAATCAATCCTAAAATGTCATATTGACCTATAAAATTCGTGTAATTAATCAAAATTTTTAATTTACATTTATTTGGGTATTTAAAATATCAATTATTTTAATATTTCTTTAATAAGGTAATTACTGCATCATCATTTTGTCATAAATAAATTAAATTATTTAATGTCTAAAAATTATAAATAAAATACCATTATGTATTAAATCTTTTTAGATTTATAATGAATATTTATAATCGAATTTATCTTATGTATAACCCTATATTAAATTTTTTTAGTTACAAAACTATGATTTTAACTCTTTTAACTCTTCTTTAAATAAAATAATAATAAATGTCTTAATAAAATCCATGTGGGCCGAAAAGCTCATATGTTATTCCTAAAGTTTTTTTTTGGTTGAATGAAACTTATCCAACAGAATAAGGACATGTGTTAGGGAAATAATAATATCATTTTTACCTTTAATTTCCCTATTTACTTTTATCCATTTTAACAAAAGTAAAAAGTTACTATTCACCTAAAATTATTTTTATCTCATTGAGCCACATTTTACTTACTAATATCAACTGTATCTCTCTTATTTTTGAAATTCAATTCACAGAAGTGGTAAAACAATGTTTTATGTAAATTTGAAATTTCTCCTAGGAGGTGGGTAAAAGACGGTGAAAAGTTCAATAAAATATTTATATATCTAAAATTATTATAAAGTGACTCCAATGAATTACATTGAACATATATAAGAATAATGTATCTATCTTGACCTAAAATAAATTTAAATAAAATAAATAATTATTTAAATAAAAATTCTAGTTATAAACTATAACTCAGTGTTTTTCACTATTCTTGAAAAATTGAATATTTTTAGAAAAATACCAAAAATTCACCCTAAGATAATTTTGATATTCCGAATCAGAAAATGAAGTCCATTTTGAAATATAAAATCTATATAATTTCAAAAAGTGGGTATTACTATTCATAATGGCTAGTTTGAGTGGTTGTGGTGTGTTAGAACTCGAAGTTGCGTACAACACATGTTATTGTATTATTCAAAGAGAAGCGTACAATGGATGCTTGGGGTGTTACAATCATACATACCATGAATATAATTCTGTATTAGGTACAACTTATAAGAGTATAATTTCATGTATTTATGTCTAAAAAATGCGCATGTAGTCATTATTGCCTTGATGAATTCTGTTTTCCACCCATATCTTGAAACATTTGTGCTAGTCTTCATAGAATACGTCTTAGTGTATTATCACACTAGACAAGACCATTAAAATAAACTTGATATCATGCTAAGTACACTAAAAGAGAACCAACTATATGTGAAGCTCCAAAAAACCCAATTTTCGATCATAAAGGTTCCCCTCATGGGTTCTATTATATATGATGTAGGAGTATCTATTGACCCAGAAGAAGGTGAGTTCCATGGTTTCATAGGAGAAGAGAATTTTTTTTACATATGTATCTTCTTAAGTATGGTTGGTTATTACAAGTTATTCATCTTGTTATTCACCCTATTAGTAGTTCTACTTAAATCCTTAACCAAGAACGGTTTGCAGTTCGTGTGTTCTGAATCCTTGACATAGATTTCAAGAAGTTAATGGAAAGACTCACATCAGTGCTGATCTAGATTCTTCCTAATCCAGATAGAGGATATATAGTCTTTTGGGATGCATTAGGAATTGGTCTAGGGAATTTTATGATGTAGGTTTGTCTAGTTATAGTATATGTGTCCCTTCAACTAAGCCCTTATTATAGGAACTATCCTACACATGAACATGAGCTGACTTTCATGGCCCATTCTATATACTGTTGGAGGCACTACTTGTTGGGATAGTGATTTGTTTCACACGTAGATCATAAAAGTGTCAAATACATAGCTTCTCAGTGATAATTGAATATTAGGCAGTGCAAGAGGGTGTAATAACTTCAATTTTTGGAATTTGATTTTTCTTACAGAATAGAAAGGTATATGTTGTAGCTAATTCCTTGAGTTAGAAAACACATACACATGCCATAACTGTGGGAAACATTAGTGTAAATTGATGGATTTACTCTCTGAGATTCATGTCGTGGTTCAGGAATAGCACTAGGAATGAGTTCTTGTATCTATAACAGTGATATAATCTCTTCCAGAGCGGGTATAGATGATACATTTATCTAATTCTGAGGGACTCATTTTGTGTCCGACCATCACATGAGAGAAACTAACTCCATTTGGGGACATTGATGTGAATGAGATATAACCCTACTATGACAATGTAAGGGTGCCAACAAATATAGTTGATGAGTTGATGAAGAAATCACATGCCACTGTTTGGGTAGTTCATCCTTGGTTTACCAAGATGTACAGAGATATAAATCATTAGTATTAGTTTCTAGGTATTAAAAGGAAGATATAGGGTTTCATCCCTTGGTTCTCTACATGTTTGTAGGTAAATTCTTATCACCAATGACCTGATGGAAGTTTATAAACTATATCCATTCTTGAGTAGAAATGGATGGATGCCCCCATGGATTTCATGATGGTCATTATGAGATTCCTAGGAGGTAGAAATTTGTTATGTGTGATAATTGATAGGTAGACCAAGGTTGCAAACTACTTACCTATGTGAGAAACCAACCATGATGATGATCTAGGATGGATTTACATATTTGATATTGTGTGACATCATGGTTTTCAAAATTATATCATTTCAGATATAGACGCCCACTTCACACCATAGTTATAGAAGGGATGTAAAATGGAACTGGTTTCATAAGTGCTCTTGAGTATAACATAACACCCTATGTCAACTGTGTAGGTTGAGAAGATGATACAAGTTTTAAAAGATATGATTCAAGGTTGAATCACTAATTTTAGAGGTTCACTAGAGAATCATATTCCTATGATGAGTTTGACTACAAATTTGTTTTCAATTAACATTTTAGATGGATCTTTATGAGGCCCTTTACAGTATATTGTTTCATTAACCTCTATGATGGATAGAGGTAGGTGATGTTACTCTACTAGGTCCTCATCTCATTCAGGAGACTTTAGAGAAAGTCTATCAAATTCATAAGTCCAAGTCTACATATCAGTCCATGATGAAGTCATATTCTGATCTTTATCGTAGACCTCTAGAGTTTAATATGGTACATTGAGTATTCCCATGTGTATAACTTAGATTGGGTCACAAAATAATCAGGATAAAAAGAAAGTTGTCACCTAGATATGTTAGGCCTTTTGAGATAGTAAAGAGATTAGAGCTTGTAGCCTATCGATTGAAACTACCTAGGAGATACCATTCCATTTATGTTTTCTTCTATATATCTTATCTTCTACAGTATCATGTAGAAAAGTCTTTTCCATTCAACCCTGATGTTATCAAGATGCTGGATGATGTGTCCTTCGAGGGGGATCCATTATGTATCATTGATTAAGACACAAAGTCTCTCTAAGGCAGGCCAGTCTCTCTGATCCAGGTGATGAGGCAGAAGAAATATGTACAAGATGAGACCTTATAGAGGGATGTTAGTGTATTTTCATAGTGGCTATAACATTTCTCAGTTGATTTCTTACTACCCTTGTTATGGAAACTCAGGATGTGTTTTCTTATGGAATGGAGGTTTCAACTTCTTGGATTTTAACAAGGTTATGGACCATTTATTTTTGGTTAATGTACCTCAAAAATACCTATAAAATGATTCCTAAAGGATTCAAGGAGGTCAATGGGGTGTCTAGGGTTTGTTTGGAGCCCAGATCCCTAGAAATTGATGAAAATATTGGGATGCATAGTTAGGAGGAACTGTGCAACCCATCACGCAAGACTGAGTTTAATCGAGCTTCTAAAACAATAAAATCATTGTTGATGGATTTTATTATTGAAATATATTTTTATTACATTCAATATAATGTTTAATATTCATTTTAAATGTTTCCTAGAAAATATTTGAGAACAGAATAAATTTTTCGGATAAAAGATTTATTTTTTAAAAAAATGCAGTTTTGACTGCCTTTTGGTGGAGCACCCATTTGAAATAAAGTTTTTGATAAATTTTTATATTATTTTTTAAAAACTAAAATTATTCTTTGGAAGAAAAACATCATAATTTATTTTGGATATTTTTTGGTATTTTTCTAATAATATTCATATTTGAATGAAAAGTGAAAAAAAAACATCATTTTTATTCAAAGATGTTTTTTCATCTAATCTATTTTTATTATTATAATAACCTTTTAATAGGATTAAATGTATGATTATGTTATGTTTTTAGGATTTAATCCAATTTTTTCATTTGACATAATTTCACATTGAATTTTTATATAAACACAAGTCCTTATTTTGATGGTTTTTACTTTTTAAAAACGTTTTTTCTCCTTCCCTCTACGAGATTAATTTTAATTTAACTACTGCAACTTATGTATTTCAAATGTTGAAAATGGATTCCATATATGGAATCCATGGGTAAATATTATTTTAATAAGATAGTTTTATTTTTTCGTATTATGAATAGTATCAATGGTATCTTTTATCTAATGTTGTTAAAGGTATATTAAGTAATTTTGGTAACAAATTAATATGATGAGGACAATACAATTTCCCTAAAACTTGCCAAAATTTTATTCGATAAGTAAAAATAGACGCATTATTATAATGAGGATAATACAATTACCCTAAAACCTGCCAAAATCCTATTGGATAAGTAAAAATAGACCCTTAACTCCTATGCATCAGAATTTACTCCTTGAATAGTCTTTATTCTATGAAAATGATATAAATATTATTTAAATTTAAAAAATAGTGACTTGGAAGTGAGAAAAATAATTACCTTAAAGGATTATACAATGATGTTATAAAAACTATTAAATTGAAAAATATTCAATAAATTAATTTAAACTAAAATTTAATAAGCATTAAATGGCTGAACATCTGGAAAAAATATTATTAATTGAGTATATATAGACCATAAATTAACATTTTAATGTTTCGTTTTATTGATGAAAAATTCTACTATAAGTATTATTAAGAAATATATATGATTTATCGTCATCATAATATTTTATTATTAATTTGTACCCGACAAATAGTTGTGTTAAATAATTATATAAAACTATTGTAGTAATTATTTTATTTTTGGAATATCTTATTAATGTTATTAAAATACTAAAATAAATATAATTTTGTATAATTAATATATCCAAAAAAATAGATTACTTTTACTGCTAATTAATATAAAAAAATATTTTTTTGAGGTTATCATACTATAATGATATTTTTAAAAATCCATTAGATGAATAGTGTCAAAATGAAACTATTGATATTTTATCAAAATAACTTTTTATTAAATTATTTAAAAATCGTAAACATTTTACAAAATATAAAATAGTTATTTTTTACTATAAAATGTTCTATATTGTTCCTTTATGGTCTATTTGACATCAAATAATTAAACATTAGACTATTTTAATTTTGAAATATTTGTTACCTTAGTTAATGTAAAATTAGAAAAATTAAAGGTAAATTAAAAGATAAGTTTGAAAATGAAATCCAAACATGTATAAATATTATTGGTTGATGATAATACAACCTTATGCACGCTAAAATTTTAAATAAATACATTTTGTATGTTTTTTATGTGGTTTTAGTTTATTATAAATTAATATTTTTGGATTTTCCAAAAGTTCCCCTCAACTCAATTATAAAAGGACACCTCCTCCCTCACATCTTCACAAAAAATAGAGCCATCAATATCAGTCATACCCTAACCATATTACTTATAAAATTCCCTATTTACATTATATAGGTTCTTTTCTACTCAAAATACAAACTCTATTGCATTTAAGAGGAGATCTAGAAGTAGCACATCGAAGAAGATGTAATCCCTTCTACAAATTAATTCAAGTTATTTCCTATTATACCTTAAATTATTGTTTTCTTTCCATTATAAAGTAATTTATATTGTATAAATTATATTTTTATATTCTTTTATGGTAATTTAACGACCATATTCTACCATCGGTCCATTAAAAAAAATTGAAATCACCATGCGTGTGTACACATGAGTTACAGTCTCCACGTCGTAGTGTAATCTGATTTCAATACCATATTAAATGGATGGGTATAATAATGCAAATAATAACTGTATATAATTTTTATAAAATTATATGGATTCTAGAATAAATTATACATCGTCTACTACCATACCATTTCAAAATAATGGAAATTATATGGTCAGTCGTGCGTATGTACGACCTACCATCTCCTTGATGAGATGTGATTCATTTTACATGATATCAAATAAATCATGATTATATAAATTTCATGAATAAAAAATATGATATATTTTATATTAATATCATTCTGTAAATGATATATCTATAATATAATATGTGGAATATGAACATATCTGACGAAACATGCATAAGAAAATAAAATGGTTAATACCTGATGGATGAGTGATAACATTATTAACCAGTTGGTAATAATAAGATCACTTATGATATTATAAAAAGTGAAAGTGATTCTATAATACTTTTATAATAATACTTTAACCCATGTACAATAGGTTCAACACGTATGAAGATACCCAAACATATGTTAAGAGACAATTTTTCAAATCTCATTTTTATCAGAGATTGCTTATACGTATGTATTTACTGGGGTATATTTATCATCCATATCCATGTTTTAAACATATATATTATAAAATATTATTCATATTTTTATAATATTGTTTAATGTCAGTTTTACCCACTGGTGAATTATTATAAAAATTTATGAAAGTAATATTTTTTCATTTTTGATATCAGGTACTTTTTGACTTTTTGACAAAAGTTTGAGAAGAATGATATCATTTAACTTATACAGAAAGAACATATTTTTACAATTTCAAAAATAAATATTTCCTTGATTATTTATTTACAATATTTCAAGTTTGGTTTTCAAATAAATAGTTATCTTTTAAATTTTCATGACATTTTCAGAAAAGAAAGCATTATTTAAGAAGAAAGGATTTTTTCCTCAATAAGTAATTTTAAGTGTTTTATCAAAATTATTTTCAATATAAGAGAACATTATTTAAATAGTTTTATGTTTCTATACCTTATTTTATTATTATTTTATTGTTTCTATGATTATATTATATTTATTAAATCCATTCTTTTTATTTAGATGGGGATGAAATGTTTTATTAGAAACCTATTTAATACATTGGGTTATACTCAGATAAATGAATTATGTTTTTGTAGAATACATAAATATGATTTCATTATGAGAAGGGTGGGACCTATATCTACCTACAATAAATTGGGTAAATATTTACATCTCATTAGATATATAGGAATATAATGTCACATAAATATGGTATAGTAGTCCAGGTTTGGAATGGAATGTAAATCCAGTTCATTAATATAAGGATTGAATGGAGAGGGAACTAGGTATAATAAAGGGAATTTTACACTTTGATGGTATTAGAAATTTGACTTAGATAATATGGAAATAATTTTCTATGCTTATGTGTTTTCCCAAATTCCATGTTTTGATCCAAAGTACTTTTCTCATGGATCATCTTCCATTATGATTTATTCCTTATCTTCCATGATTTATTTCATGACTCGAGATTTTGATATTTGTTATAAATAGTATGATTTTCAAATGTTATTTTCATGTCTTTAAATTAATATGTTCGTTTTCTATTTGATATTTTTCTTGTTTACCCTTAGTTAGCATCTGGGATAACCCATTTCATGTGTTTTTTCCCCAGGATATAAAGAAAGGCTTCATATAGGAAAACTAAACGGGACAATCTTTATGAGAGATGTTGAAGATATTTTACCAAGTTATAAGAATGTGTTCCATGTTTACCAAGGAAACAAACTAATAAATTATTTGGGTATCTAGTTTTGTACTATTTTATTTATTCCATAAAAGTGATGTAATTTCCACATACATTACTCTTGGGTCTTTAGAGTTGGTATCAGATCGAATGTTTTGTTAGCCTTTGGAAACTAGATGTGAAAACCATAGTGAGACCCGTATTGATATTTCGAAGTATATGTATAAGGATTTCCTAAGGATAAGTATAAGTATAGGTTAAAATCCTATTGTTTTTTTATAATTTTGAATAACCTTGGATTAAACCTATGATATCATAGATTGAAATATTATAAGAAATTTCCCTTACTTATGTGGTTTTAATCTATGATATGTATTTCTCACACTTTTCTTTTTTGTCTTAGTCAATATAAAAAACTAGATGGAACACAGTTAACCATGAATTTTTCAAATGTGGAATGTATGGAAATTATGACAACTAGTTTCCTAAGATGAAATCATAGAAGGGGAATCATTAAGGTGGTACGATTATTGGTTAGACTGTTGGGGATAAAGAGATTATAAAGAAAATGTGAAAGGAATGTGATGTTCTAGAAATATTGTTTACATTAAACATAACATATTTGGTTAGATTATGATTAAGGAACCATAATATATGATTCATATTTTAGGAATGACTATGATGATGGATCCAGAGAAATGGTTTAATAATAATGTTGGATAATTGAAGTTTATATGTTGCAGAATTGAAGGATTATGTTATTTGAATCATGAAATATATGTGTGTCTTCAGTATATGTTTTTCAATAAGGGTTGAAATAGATATGTCGAATAGTTATAGGGATATAGGAATGTGATTTTAGGGTAAGGTGATTGTTTCCCTCAGAATCCGGGGATGACCGCCTTGATGGGAGGTTCAAACATTCTGATCGGTTTCTAACGGGTTTGTTCATAGAACCGGAAACATCCAATGATTCCATATCCATTCATACTTACTTTCCAAAGGAAAGTGCTCATTAGTTTGTGGACTGATGAGGCTTTGGAATTTGCATTGGTCGAGAAGATGGGAGGTCAGACTCATCACACCTTTTTTAGGGGAATTTTTGTCTACTCCGGGACTCTCTTTATAGATTTAAGTTATGTTTTTAAATCCTTATTACATTACCAAGTATAAAATGAGCTTTCCTTCAAATCTGACAATCAATGATAAAATATGTAGGATATTTAGAGAATCTTTTATATGTATTTGAGGTTCTTTATCGATAGATAATCATCTGTATTTATTAGAGATTCTTGGTCAATGGTACCCTTCGAAACATTTATATAAAAGTCTCTTGGTCATTATGATAACCATGCTGGTTTTAAAGCCACTCAGTGGGGCACTTGAAGTTTATTGTCATTCAGATGGACATGGATTATTTTAGAGTTGGGATCGAACCTGGAGACGGGTTACCTACGTATCCTTTGTTTTAGAAAAGGATTCAGAACCCACGTAGTTCGAGTAAGGGAGTATGATGTTTATGATTGATAGCTCAAAGAAGGATGTCATAATTACTTTTACCCTCTAAGATCATGTGAGTCATGCTCGGTGTGAGAAACAAGAGGTATTGGTAAAAATTAGACAATTGGGCCATGAAAGATGCAATAATAAGAAATGATGTGGGACTTATGTATGTATGACTACCTAGATAAATGAAGGTTAGGATTTACTTTAGGGAAGAAATCCAGGAACAGGGTCCACAAAGGTATATGTGCTTCATGGAGATTTTGAATACTCTAACTTGGGGATTACTCCTGAAAAGGAGGCCCGAATTAGGAGAAGACTTATGATTGGGTTTTACTCCTTAAAAGGAATCCCAGATCAAAGGTAAATTAGGACAGGTTAAGAGAAATTAAGACTGAGGCTTACTCTTGAAAAGGAGGCCCAGGTCAAGGATTAAGATTTGGGGCTTACTCATGAGGAGGATGCCCAAATTAGGGGACTGGGGCTTACTCTTAAGGATGATTACCAGATTTGGGAACTTTACGAATTGGGGCTTACTCTTAAGGAAGATGCCCAAGTTAAGAATTATGACTGGGGCTTACTCCTAAGGAGGATGACCAGGTTAGGGGATATGGGGCTTACTCTTGAAGTTGTTGCCCAAAATTTAGAGGACTTATGACTGGGGATTATTCCTGAAAAGGAGACCCAGGTTAAGGATTCTCTAATCTTAAAGGATGAGGTTAAATGAATGAAATCTCAATCTTTAGTGACATAAAGATGTGTAAATCGCTAGGTTTTGAGAGATTTCCACAGAATTCATTTCAGATAAGGAAGTCAAATCAAGAAATCATTCCATAAATGGATTTGAAGAGTGTCTTGAAGACTGAATCTTGAATAGGAAATGTGTAATGGCTTAAGAGGGTTGAAATGGGCAAGAAAGGCATCCAAAAAGGAAGGGGCGCGCAAGTCCTGGTAGGCTCGCAGGTACTGCGTGGGTGCGTAAGTCCTGGTCGCGTAGGTATACACCTGCGTGACACGTTTGGTACTTGCACGGTGTTCAATCAGCAGGGAAATACTTGAGGTACCTTTGTTTAAGGCCTTTATAATCCTTTTGAGTTTATTCCAGCAGAGGGGCGTGCAATTCCTATTGAAGGAGTAAGGAGGCATACAAGTGTGGCCATTTCCCTTAAGGGCTAGCCACCTAGCCGCGCAAGTTTTGATGAGTTTCAACACATAGGCCTTCCTACCCCTCTTTAGATCATCCGTTCTAGGTAAGAAATTACCTTAGAAGTTTTCCGGAAGCTTTGAGAAGAGACTAGGGCACCGGGAGCTCAAATCTGAGTTTCTGGAAAAATTCCTTTTCAAATGGGGGGCCCACAGGGTCTATTTATAGGTTGGGAGAAGACCTCGGGCGGTTATCACTTAGGTCTCACAAGTCACTTGTGCGACTATAATGCATCGCACAAGTCCACTTGCGCGACTATGAGGAAACTTGCATGACTTATTGGCAATCTTCTCCTTGTTCATCCCTTTGTCGATTTTTGATATTTTCTTCAAAGGATGGATCGATTTGTGGTAAGTCGTTTCCCTTTACATTCCTTTGGACTCTGTGATGAAAAAGGAGCGTCATCAAAATTCCCCCCCTCAGAGTTGAATCCGAAAGAAATGAGGATTTGACTCTAAGGAAATCGAAGACATCCAAAGGAAAGGGGGCACACAAGTCTTGAGGGCGCAGAGGGCGGCATGCAAGTGCGCATCGTGCAGGGCCTGGGTGCATAGGGTATGGTGCGCAGATAGGCTGCCTGGCCAATAAATATAGGATCCTTGGATGTGCATAGCATCTGCTTCCTCATTTCTCGAGCTCTCGTCGCGCAAGTATCTTCGCCGCACAAGTCTCTTCTTTCCGCTATTTCCTTACCGTCGCGCTGCTGTCTAGGTATCTGTACTTGCGTGGTTTAGACTTGCGCGGTAAAAACTAGCACGGCACAAGAACACTTGCACGCCAAGTGTATACTTGCACGCCTTAATGCCTTTTCCATTTTTTCGGATTTCTTCACAAAGTTTATGAAAAATAAATCCATTTAAGAATTTAATTTATTCAACTTTTGTTCAGAATCAATGGCTCTTAGACCCAGAATAGTTGATGAACTGGCTAGAAAGCGGATAGATGATATTATGAACATCATTGGCCAGGATTATTATACATTCAAAGATAGCACTCTTCCAGATTTGGCTATGTATCTGAAGAAATATCATCGTGACTTCCCACAGAGCACTTATCTGCCTTTGTATGGCTATGGTCATCTACGAGAAGTCACCATTCCAGAAGCAAAAAACTATCTTCCATTTTCGTGGTTCCAGAATTACACCAACTTTGCTTCAGCAAATATCTCAGGTGGAGGAGTATTTCTAAGTGCTGGAATAGTAGAGAAGGCCTACGTGATGCATCATATCCCTTCCACACCAGATCTTAAAAATCATACACCTAATCTGCAACCACATTGTCATCCTTCAATCTTCCGAAATTCTCAGATGGATCAATCCAAAGCCTGGAAGAAAAGTTGGTACTTCCGTCCTAGGGGAGGCATGAAACCAACTTAGATGTGGGCATACTGGGTGCGACAATCCTGTGTAGAGTTTGTCGAGGATCTGAAGGGAGATGCAATATATGAAGCTGTCTGGGTTGGGAAAACATTTGTTTATAGACATGATAACTTCGTACCATAGATACTCAGCCAGTGGAGCCCAGAAACTAATTCTTTCCATCTGACTCATGGAGAAGTAGGCATCAGTCTGTCGGATGTCCACAAGATCTCAGGGGCTCCAATTTTGGGTGATATGTATGATGAATTCATTCCTCCCAAGGTGACTTGGAATGATTCAGAGAAAACTCCTTCTTTAGCTCGAAAATTATTTAAGATTTTCCACATGCTTAAGAGTTCAAAGACCTCATTAACTAATTCTAGAAAGGATATTCATCTAGAGTAATGGATGAATATATTTCTTATTGAGAAGAAAGAGAGGGAGCCAAAGGAGAAGGAGCCGAAAGAAAAAGGATCCAAGAAAAAGAAATCCAAGGATAAGAGGCCCAAACGTCCTACCACCTGCCCAAAACCGGAGAAGAGGGGTGCTCCTGGCACATTCTGGCCAACTCTTGAAGCAGGAGAGTTCGAGAAGTGGGGATATGAAGTGAATTAAATAATCCCAAAGAGGACTCATCTGGCGGGATTATTGGCAATGTGGATCAGTGTTTATCTCTTGTCATTCAGGGATTCGAAGGGAGGCGTCAGGCCAAGGACCTTCGTCATTGCGACAAAGATGACTGGGGGAAAAATTGTTGGGTTGGATACCCCCATTTTAGAAAAGATTCACAGGAGTTTACTTCATGTCTTCATGGGTAAATATCCTTTAAGAATAGTGGGACCATTCCATGTTTTATGGGGATGGATTGCCACTCACATCAGGACTTATAATGTACAGAATGGATTAAAAATTCCTGGAAGTTCTTTCAGGCTGTCATTGCAATCATTCTCTGGATATTCTCCATTAGATGTTAATGCTTATGAAATGAAAGTGAGGCTGATCATGTTCAAGGAATTAAAATTCTTTCCTTATGGAAGTCTGCCAACCGGGCAGTTTTTTGATGATGGAACAACCCATTTTGATTTGAGGGCATACATGCTAGCTTGCAGGGATGGTGTGCTAGTTTCCAGGATTGATGGAGAAATCATATGCGAGGCCTATGCTCTATATAGATTTTCACGTCAATTCAAATGTCTGCAACAGATTGTTGTATCTCCTCCAGTACATGTGAGGTTATAGAAACATCTGATGGTTTCTCAGCAACTATGGCTGATGACGTCAAGGGAGAAGACTGGGGAAGTATTTGATCTACCAGTTGAAAAAGTAGCACATAATTTGACTACATATTATACTGAACACTGGATAGCATCATACCCCAAAGGGATATTAAATCAACCAGTTTATCAGGTGGGGAAAATGAAGAGGACTGTAGAGAAATAAACCCTTCCTCATGAAGGTGATGCTTCCCCACCTGAAGTTGATTCGATAGACTTTTCCTCTAGAACTGATTCACCGGATTCCCATGATGGGGATGATGAGGCACAACCAGCGGCAAAGAAGTTTCATGCCTGATATAATCCTCCTGTCAGAATTAAAAGACCCACTCCATCAACTCCTGGTGAGTTACTTTATTGTAGTAATTTAATCACTACTACTTTATAAAGAAATAAGTATTACTTTCTTATTCTTTATCTGTAGTTGCAGGAGCTGGGAAGAAATTGAAGTGAAAAATTGTAGGACCTTCCTCACAGCCTTCATATCTAAGACCAGAGGTTTTCCAGCTATGGAAGAGTTTATATTGTGGTACTGAGACCGCATGGCTGGATTTGTGTGAGGGCCTACAACTCCTTGGAATAGGGAATATTATGGCTTCTACAAATCTTCAATACGAGGATAACCCCAATGAAGTGCAGGCTTACATCAGAGAGATGGAAATGCTCATATATGCCACTGATGAGTCTGTTCCTGTCACCAGGCGGGTGAAGGAAATGATTGATTGGGGTGCCACTGTGGGGGCTGGTGGTTCTGGAGATGAGGAGTAGCATGATTATGTGGCTCCTTTCTTTCCTTATTTTATTTGCAACTTGATTTCAGTCGAAGCATTGTTACTTAAGGAAGAAAGTTTCTTCATCTTGTAGCTTTCAAAGAAAGGAAATGTGGTTCCTTCGCCACAGTATAGCCCTGGTGGTACTGCCATCAAGGCTGCTGCGGATTCTCCTCGCGAACCAAGCGAGATATCTCCAGGACAGCAGGCCATGAATGAGGTGCTGGACATAGCCTTCCATTCGCCAATCTAAGTGCCAATAAGGGAGACTACTGATACTCCCAAAAAACCAAATAAGCAAAGGCAACAAAGGATGAAGTCCACATCTAAAAGCTTCATTAGCAGCAGTAAGTCCTTCAAGTAATCATGAGTTTATAATCATGACCACATGGTTACTCATATTTCAGGGGATTACATGGGATTCTTCAATTTCACCCCTGAGGGAAAGGACTGATCCTCCTTCAAAGACTACGGAGGGTGTTGTGGAACAATCACAGATCCAAGCTGACCTGGCTGCTCTTGGAGAAGAGCTACCATCTATTCCCAGTATCCCTCCTTCTTTTGTTGCAAGAAGAGAAGAACCTGTTTCTAGTAAGTCAACAATGTTTCATATAAATGTTGAATGAAACACCGACTGATTTCCATTCTGCGATACTCCAGGTTCAACTCCTACATTATAGCTTCTGGCGACTATTTCAACTAATGCAACTGATGTTGTGATTTTACCCAAAGATACTATCCAGGGTCAAGGGTTGCAGGATTTAGGTCATCAAGAAGACACACCAAACGCTCCCACTGGTGAGACTAAATAGGATTCTAAAATATCATTCGATGAAATGATGAATCATGGCATGTCTTTTGAAGAATTTTATGATCATGCTATGTTTTCCTGTGATTTAGAAGACCTTGGGCGTGGGTGTTATCCTTCGCCCAGTAAATTTTCTTATAATTTACACTTCTAATCATGACTGAAAATAATATGCAGTTTCATCCGTAGAAGCTGCTGAACTGCCAATGCCTAAAGAGGGTGTGGACATTGATGTCAACCCTACCATTGCAGAAACATTAGCTCAAGTAGAGCTAATCCCAGTAAACCCTCCTGAGACCCATCTTGAAGATCCTGTTGAAACTAGGAAAGATGGGGAGGAGTCTTCTCAGGTTGCTGACCCACCGTCGGGTAAGGGATAACAATATTTGTGATTGTACTTAATTTGTAAGACAATCAATTCTTTTGTTATACTTTGAAGCTAACCAATGTTTTCAATTAATCATGCAGAGCTGCCAACTGTAGTGGCTAGGTCTGGAGGTGATGCCTCAGCCTCTGCCCCCACGGGAATTGAAAGCGAAGAATCACAAGCCAGGGGGAAAAGAGCAGAACATGGCAATTCTTTAAGTGCATTAATCCCAGATTACCTGCCACCTGTGTTGATGATGTTGAATCAGACCCATAGATGCTTAAAGTGTTCATCTTTTCACGACTCAAGGCATGGAACAACATATGGAAAATCATATCTGAGGTTCCTTTAGAAGAGCTATCATCGAAAATTCCTCGATTGTCCTCCCAATTTGTCATACTAGGACTTGGCAGTTTTGGATATGAAAAGATCCATACCACGGTGAAACAGATCATTTTCAGGAGGGAGCATGTGCAAAAGTGCCGTGAAGATCTGACCATGGTGAAATTGTTAGTTAATATCGGAGAATTTGTGGTTGCGGTATCCCAATCTGAGGCTGATTATGCTGCCAAGATGAAGGAGCTGAAGCATAAAATCAAAGAAAAAGTCGTCCAGCAGATTCACCTTCAGCAACAGTTGGATGTTGTTACTGGGGAACTTGACCAACTCAATAATTCACTGGAGGGAGTTCAAACGAATGGTATGAAGACCATTGAGGATGCCAAGAAAGCACTCCATCAGGCTGAAAAGTGTGAAGTTGGTCGAGTTCATGAGCTTCAAGTAGCTATTGATGAAGCTCGGGATGTGGTTCATCATTTGAAGACTTATGTTGAAAGCCTCTTGTAATTCTTGAAAAAGAGAAGAGACTCAAGTCTGTGTATGTCCTTCTAACTCTTGTGCATCAATGAAAAACACTTTCATCTTCAATAATTTGTACTTGAATTATCTTTTGCTACATGCTTTAGATTTTACCTAAGCCAATGGGCCTAGTAAGCATAGATTTATTTTTACTGGGTTTAATGTAAATAACCATACAAACTTCAAACCTTTTAATTTCTCAATGTTACCTAAATCATACTAAATGTATGTTTAGTGATCTGGAACATGACTTTTATTCAGAGTTCCTTTGTCTTTTGTGGGAAGTTTAAAGTCATGCGTGTCAGACATAAAAAGGTTACTGTTTAAGGTCGAAATAGCTCTAACCGAAATGGATTAGAATTGACTCAATTCCTTGAAAATCCATCTGAAAACATATTACCATACTCAAGTATGAAGGAAAAATGTAAAATATGGCTTAAGAATATTTGAATATGAGGAATGATATGAAAAAGATCTAAAATGCATCAGAAGAAGTAGTTTCCAATAATGAAGTTACTATTATTTAGCAAACCCATTAGGGGGTTGAATTATGCAGGGCCACCTAAGGGAATTGGATACATAGTCAAATAAAATAGTATCTTTTGGCGAACAAGTCTATTATGTAGACTGTTTATGCAAGGCCGCCTATGGGCACGTGCTGCATAGTCAGGTAAAAGAACTCTCAGAAATTTACTTTCCTAGTGCTAAAAGCTGGTGAAAGTTTATGGAGATTCAAATCTTCCAAAGTATAGAGTTTTCTATATGTAAAGAGGTACTTGAATATGGAGAAGATATTTCCAAACCAGATTATTGAAGAACTGGATGAATATCACTCCTATGAAGGTCTGACCGAAACGTAGGGAATGAGAATATAATCCATAGACTTGAACACTTTCAGATCATGAAAAAGGATATGGGACAAATATGTTAAGGATTACTATTTTTTTGTGGATCCCTACATACTGTCATTTAAGACAAATAAGGAAAAAAGAGTCATTCTTCCCAAGAATGAAGTTACCACTATCCTAAAAACCCCTTAGGGGGTTGAATTATGCAGGGCCACCTATGGGCATTGGCTACATAGTCAAATAATAGTATTTTTTGGCTAACAAGTCTGTTATGAAGAGTGTTTATGCAAGGCCGCCTATGGGTAAGTGCTGCATAGTCAGGAAAATGAACTCTCAGAAGTTTGACATTTTTGTGACTAGAAGTCATGAAAAGGGTTATGAGGATCTGAAAATATTTGAGGTTAGGATTATGACACATAAATATGGGTATTGTTCAATGTATACAGAGATACAAAGATCAATGCTAACCATAATCATGTTGTGGGTGGGTCCTGAATTGAAATGTTGGACTTCACTACGTATCCCATAAGGATGAGAATCAAGCCATACATAGTTCTTAAACTACAGTTTAACGTTGTGTGGGACAAAAGGATTATAGATCTTAGTTTTGGGTCATAAATCTTAGACCATTGTAAGAAATACACAGTGTGTGTTTTCATGGGGACATTTCAGCCAAGGGACTGAAAATGGACTTTGGGGTTAGGCCCAAAGACTTGGGGCGGGATTCGAGGGACACTCGAACGTTCCTACGTATCCCATAAGAATGGGAATCAAGCCCACGTAGTTCTAGAAATACTCTCTATACAAATTTGGTTCGTACATGTGAAGGGTGAAAGGGTACTTTAGTGCAATGATGGTTTAACCCATGATAAAAGGTTCGGGCATTGCCATGTATGCACGTAGTCATTGAAATGAAAAATGATTGAAAAATCAATGAAAATAATGGTTCCCTCTCAGGTGAGGGTATCAAAGAAATTTGTAGCTTATTGTCATACTGGAAAAAAGTGTTGTATAGTTTAACGTCGTATAACAAGGACGAATGTGAACCAATGTAATGATATTGATTATAGGGGTGGTGTCACGAATCAACATCGTATGAGATGGAGGTGAACCGATGTAAAGAGATTGGTTTTGGGATTGAACCTTGCGAGGTTGCCTACATACCCAGCCTAGAAGGCAAGGATCGAAGTCCGTGTAGTTCAATTAAAGAATGAATTAATGAGCAAGTTGTTCTTGGGGACAACGACCTAAAAAATGATGTTGGGACTTACACATGGTTAGTAGCCCAGAGAGAGTGTTATGGTTGAGGTTTTCTCTAAGCTCACGTGATTCATACTCGGTGTGAGAAAAAAGAGGTAGCAACAACCTTAACAATACATAGTTTAACGTCATGTAGGACGTATGAAGGGACTATGCAGTTTAAAGTCTTGCAGTTAGGACTATTGGTGCTGCATAGTTTAGTGTCATGTAGAAAGGACAAAAGTACAGTTTAATGTCATGTAGGATGTATCACAGACTTTCTGTACAGTTTAGCGTCATGTAGTTAGGACGATGGGGACAATAGAGTTTAACGTCATGTTAGACGAAAGGGGGATTGTGCAGTTTAATGGCATGCAGTGAGGACAAAAGAGTACACCATTTAATGTCATGTTGGACGCATTAGGGATTTTTTTCTGTTTAATGTCATGTTGGATGAAAAAGGGACGATACAGTTTAGCGTCATGTTGGACGAAAGTGCGAATATTTTAAGGTCATATGCATGGACCTTGGATGGAGCAGTTTAATTTCCTGCTGGACGGTGGTGTATTTTAAGGTCATACATGACCTTTGATGATTATGTAGTTTAACGTCTTTCCGGACGTAAGGGACTTTTATATAGTTTAGCGTCATGTAGTTAGGACGTTACAGTTTAACATCTTGTTGGATGTAAGGGACTTGCAAATAGTTTAGGGTCATATGTATGGACCATTGATGATGCAGTTTAAGGTCAAACAGGACCTAGTGTCTGTTTAAGGTCATACATGACCATTTAGGAAACTTTTTCACAGTTTAGCATCGTGTGAGACAAAAGTACAAATTGTTTAAGGTCATATGTATGGATCGTTGCTGTATAGTTTAACGTCATATAGCAAGGACGAATTACAGTTTAATGTCATGTAGGACGTATTAAAAGACTTTTTTATAGTTTAACGTCATATATCAAGGACGAATTGGTGCTGCACATTTTAGTGTCATGTTGCAGGGACATAAGTAAGGTACTTTGTAGTTTATACAAAATACTTCTTCAAAAATCTGGCATTGGTTGGAGTAGTGATGAGTTCTCCATCCATCGAGATTAATGAATAAGTTCCATTGGAGTAGACCCTATGTATTGAATAAGGTCCTTCCCATTTTGGATCAAGCTTGGGAGGTTTCTTTCCTGGTATCATTGGAGTTCTGAGAACTAATACCAATTCTCCCTGAGTGAATGAACGGAGACGAACTTTTTTGTTAAAAGCTCGTGCTATTCAATTCTAATAGACTTCTAAGTGGTGGAAAGTGCACAATCTTTTCTCATCTAACCGTTTCAATTCATTCAATCGCTTTTGAGATTTCACATTTTTAGATGACTGATCGCAAATGGCTACTCTGAGCGAGGGTAGTTGAACTTCAATGGGCAAGACGGCTTCTGTTCCATATACCAATTAATATGGAGTTGACCGAGTTGCAGTGTGGGTGGTAGTACGATAGGCCCATAAATCATGAAAGAGTTTATCAGGCCATGACCTTTTATCTTTATCCACCATCTTTTGAAGTATATTTGAAAGATTCTTGTTAAAGGCTTCTATCTGGCCATTGGCCGCTGCATGATACCGAGATGAATGGTTGGATTTGATGTTGTATTCTTGATACAACTTCTTCATCTCGGATGAACAGAAATTGGTGCCATTGTCCGTCAATATGGTATGAGGGACACAAAATCTGGTAATGATGTTAGACTCGATGAAGCCAACAATGCATTTAGAACTGACTTCCTTGAGAGGTATTGCCTCTTCCCATTTGGAAAATAAGTCAGTAGCAGTAAGAATATACTTAAACTGCTTGGTCGTAGCCGAAGGGTAAGGCCCCACCACATCCACCCCCCATGTGGAAAATGGCCATGAGTATTCAGCTGTATGAAGCAACTCTGGAGGTTGATGAATGAATTTGGAATGTAATTGGAATGAATGACACTTTTTTGTGAAATCAACACAATCTCGTATCATTGAAGGCCAAAAGTATCCAAGCCTTCAAATTTGATCAGACAGTCTATGTCCAGACTGGTGGGCACCACAGACTCCTGCATGCACTTCTTTCATGACAACCATTGTCTCTTCACCATCAATGCATCTGAAGAGAACTCCATCAAAACCACGTTTGTAGATAATTTTCTCTAGGTGATCTGGGCTATCATAAAGAGTAAAATTAACCACACGTCGCCAGATTTGTTCTTTCTCAGCTCTATCAGGTAGAAGTGTTCCATTTTGAAGGTATTTCCTGATAGGTGACATCCATCCTATAGTATGACCATACAGTTCATGAATGGGACAAATTTCATTAAATTCCTCTGTTTTGATTCGAACATAAGGGGAAATTGCATGACGTTGGGAAATACTGATGGTTGTCTCGTCCCGATTTGGATCTGCCAGAGTTTTGTCTTTATTAGTCAGCGCATTAGCTTGAGCATTTTGTGATCTTGGGACATAAGAAAATGTTGGTTCCAAAGGGAATTCCACCATTAACTCTCTGACGTAATCATACAAAGGTATTAGTTCTTTTTTTCTGATGGCATAATCCCCATTGACTTGTTTGATTACCAGGTATGAATCACCCTTCACCTTTAAGTGATTTACTTGTGCTTGAAGTGCTAATTCCAAGCCTGCGATAAGAGCTTGGTATTCGGCTTCATAATTGGTACCCCCTTCCCACAATAAGAAGAAATAAGGTAACGCTACCTTTTTTGGTGAAATGAGCACAATTCCTAATCCAACTTTTTTGAATTTAGGAATTTCCATTTTCCTCCCTATTGGACTTCTGGAAGCAAGATCAAAATACATTTCCCATGCCTGAGGACTTTATTGAATAGATAATATGTAAAGACCCATAAAATTCAAGGGAAATTTTTTCTTAATTTTCTTTGAAATTTTACAAGAGCGCAGTTTCTGACGGAACCAGATTCCGAGGCCCGGTGTCCCCGGAATCAATTTCTGAAGTTTAGCTCGGGTACGTTCAGTGAACGAACGAGCGGGTTTTTCTAACTTCTGAACCGGTGCCCAGAATCGAATTCTGAGGGCACCGATGAACTCGCAACGCCAATATTCGCATAAGGAGACCTTTTCCGAGGTTGCATTTTATATGGGATGATAGTTAGTTTTGGGGTAAATTAGAAGAAGTTAAATAAATTGTGGAACACAATTTATTTTTAACTATGTTGGTTATTTCCTCCCAAAGGGAGTTAGAGGTGGGGCCCACATCCACATAACCTCCCTTGAGAGGATAAATGTGGTGGGGCCCACATGATCCCTAACTCTTCAACTTCCCTTAAACTCCCCAATAACTCCAATCTAATTAATTTGACAACTTGTGTTATTAATTAAGATGAGTTACTTAATTTCAAACTTTTGAAATTCAAAGAGGTTAGGATGTGTAAATAAAATAAGTCTTGAACTTATTTTTTTTTTGGTTAGTTTCTTTTGAAACCTTGAGAGGATTGGGAAGCGTTATTCATCTTCTTCTTCCTCAATGAAGAACGCGAAGAACACCATTCTTCAACGAAGAACTTCTCCGCCAAAGAACATCGTTCTTCCGTGACGCCGTATCCACGACGCGACGTTCTTCTTATGCATCGTCTCTTCTACGACGGTTTTCCACGATGAAATTGCCGTCAACAACTTCGAATCCTCGCATCACGACGTCGACGTTCATTCCCCACGACGCCAGACCTCCGCGACGCTCGTCTTCCGCGGGTCGTTGACGAACACCGTTTCCAAACCGAGGTAGGGGATTATTGTTATTTTATTAAATTATTTCCGTTCTTGATTCTAGCATGTCGAACTTCATGGTTAATCGACTAAATGTTATCGTTAACGAGAGGGGGCCAGACTACACAAACACGTCCTAACCCCCTCCTATGTTCATGATTGTTTCTTTGTGATTGGAACGGGATAGCGTGGTGTCGTCGCACCATGCGAGAATCGCTCGGCAAGTATTACGCGACGCCGTCGCGCCACCCCGAGAAGTCAAACAAGAACACGACGTTGTCGCACCGCATCGCGTCGAAGGAAGTCGAAGGCGCCGCGGCTGGAGCGGAGCCGTGGTGGAGGGGCGCGGTGTCGTCGCACCACGCCGGACGACAAGGGCCGCGGCCGGTTCTGAGCCGCGGCGGAGCAGGGTGACCGGCGGCCGGCATCGGGCCGCCGGCGTCGGTGCAGGAAGGGGGACCGACCGTCGCTGGTCCCATGGTGCAGGAACTGGCCGACCATGGCGGGCCGACTGGACGTGGAGAAACGGGGGAATTAAATTCCCCCGGCTGGCAGCAGCAAGCGGCCCCATGAAGGGGCCGCGGTTTCGAACGAACCGAGGGGGCAACACCCCCCCGTGCGCGGGCCGCCAAAACGGCTCAGCCGTTTTGGCTGAGCGACCGGCCAGCGCCCCCAGCGCGCGGGTCGCCGGGTCACCGGGCCGACCCAGACCGGGGCGGGTCGACCCGGTTCGGGCCAACCGGGGGTCTCGGGCCGGGTCGGTTCGGGCCCAAAACCCCCATTATCGGACTGTTTGGGTTCAAACGCCCATAACTCGGGCTACGGACCTCCAAACGGTGTGTCGTTAGCGGCGATGAGATCATTGGATCAGGACGGTCGTTTCAATATATCGCACTCAAGGTTTCGGAATACTTTGAGTTCGTCCGGGTTGGTTCGTCCACGAAACCAACCGGGCCCTCGGAGCGGAAACGCTCATATCTTGAGCTACGGACGTCCGATTGACGTGCCGTCAGCTTTGTTGAATTCCTCTTAGTGAGACATATCTTTTGGCATACTCCGCCCGAGGTTTGGACGTTGGTGGAGTATGGTCGGGTTGGTTTTTCCTTAAAAACCAACCGGGCCCTGGGACGAAAAAGCCAATAACTCTCAGACCGGGTGTCTGATTGACGCGCTGTCTGTTGCGTTGAGTTCCTGTTGGCGATACGGAACTTTTGGATACATCAAATCTGGACTTTGTGACAGTTGATATATCAGCCTCTCGGCTCGTGGAGCGGACCCTCCCGAATGAGCTTGCTGTGTGCGGGAACCCTAGTGCTGGCTGCGACTGCTACTGTGACTGCGACGACGACTGTGCAGAGATCATCAGTGGATTCGACGACGACGACTACAACACTCAGCGATCCTATGTGGATCAGTGCTACCGATCCTGTGTGGGTCCGATCCTGTGTGGGTCAGCGCTCAGCGATTTTGTGTGAGCCAGCGCCTACAGATCCTGTGGGGGTCTGATCATGTGTGGGTCTTTGCGGGGGTTAGTTTCCTACCTATCCTGTGTGGGTCTTTGCGGGGGTTAGTACCTATCGATCCTTTGTGGGTCCGACGACTTAGATGGATCAGCGATCATCTCTATCATCTTCCAATATGTATACCTGTGTGAGCTGAATCATGTTTGCTTTCCTGTGTGGATTTTGTTGTGCTATCCTGTGTGGATTACATTTTGCTTTCCTGTGTGGATTGTGTTGTGCTATCCTGTGTGGATTACGTTTTGCTTTCTTGTGTGAAATACGTATACTTTCCTGTGTGGACTGGGTTGTACTTGGGCTCGGAGGTTGGAGCGTATTGGAATTGATGACTTAGGTATATGTATGGGCGTATACCTAAGCAGTGTCGGTTGTTACCTCGTGATTGTATCTTGCCTTTGTGGATTATCCTTTGTGGATTTTGGGAGACCTTCAGGGGTATCGGGGTCCCTACTGAGTAGCTTATACTCACCCCTGCACGGGCTATGCCTGCACTACATTGTGTATGTTGCAGACGACGGACAGTGTTGATCGTGGTTGAGGCCTGCAGAATAGGACGGTACCTGGAGGTGGACCACTGGGCGGGACGAGCTCGGAACGGACGGCGGGACCTGAGGAGCAGTGGAGCTATCTGTACCCACCCTTCAGGTGGGATTTCCAGTGGACAGCTTGGTGTAGCGGCTTTACTTTACAGTTGTTGTTTTCCCTTTAGAGTTGTACTTTACAGTTGGGCTTGTATTTCCGGCCCCTTTTACTTTCCGTACTTAATGTTGTACTCAGTTTTTACTTAGTGTTTACTTCTTCCGCTTGTACTCTGTGGTGCTTTTTTACTTTACAAAGGCAATGCCTTCCCTTTTTATCGGGATTTATGCCTTAGTGCTAGTCACCAGCCCCTGGCCTATGGAAGGCGGGCTTGGGGTAGTCATAGCACGGGCCCCGAGGATGGGTCGTGACAAATTGGTATCAGAGGAGTTCGGTTCTACCGCGAACTCTGATCTTTTCTATGTGAAGCAATAATGTTTAGCGTATTGAGTGTGGTTATCAGTCTAGGGATTCCAGTGTTGGTGTGGCAGCCGACGTATCCGTACACCAGGACCTTGACTTCTGATTTCCGACTTGATGCACGAAAACATTGATTGCGTGTGTGTTTCAAGTTTTCTTTGTGATTACTTTGTATCAGCTCACCAAGTATACTGTTCTGACCGTGGCGCACCTGTTTCCTTTTCAGGATGGTCCGACGACGGCAGCCAGCTAGGTTTCCGAGAGTCGAGCGTGACGACAGCCCACCGAGCGAAGAGGCCTCGGTGCAGGGCCCTTTGTCAGCAGTGGCACCGGCGGTAGCACTACCTGCCGAGCCACCGATACTTCCAGCACCAGCCGCTGACGATGCACGTCGCCTCAGCGCACTGCATGAGTTCCAGCGCCAGTGATGACCCAGGTTCCGTGGGGAGACAGACCCCCAGGTAGCCGAGGACTGGCTGGAGGCAGTCGTATGAGTTTTTAGGCTAGTGAGGACACTATCAGACCTCATGGTGATCCTCGTGGCGAGCCTACTGCACGCAGCAGCAGGACGATGGTGGAGCTTGATGCTCCAAGTGCATGATGAGGCATCTCTACTTTGGATGGACTTTGAGAGCCTCTTCCACTCGGAGTTCGTCCCTGCCACCCACTGTGCGGTGCGCATTCAGGAGCTTCTTCAGCTGCGGCAGGGAAGCATGACGGTCGCTCAGTACTCGGAGAGATTTACAGATCTCTCGCGCTACTCGACCGACATGGTATGGGACCCATTCTTCCGAGCCCGAACCTTTGAGCAGGGATTGAGACACGAGATCAGGGCATCACTGATCTCCCTCAGCATTCCGACTCAGACATGAGTACTGGAGCGGGCCCTTTTGATCGAGAGCTTCCTTGCTGAGTCTACACCAGCGCCGAGACCCACCGCAGGGTGGCACGTAGTAGAGTCTTCTGCAGCAGGCAGTCGACGGATAACTCTTGGGTCCAGGCAGACCAGACCCTCAGGCAGACAACCTCAAGACACTGGCTCAGCAGTGCGGGGCACACAGCGCGGAGCTAGTCTTTCGAGAGGCAGACAGTGCTACTCGTGCGGCGGTTAGGGCCACATGGCTCGTGACTGCCCGACTCGCCATGCCGAGGAGCAGCAGACAGTTGAGGGACCACCGAGGAAGAGGCAGAGGGTCGACTGTGGTGGTCCGCAGGGAGGAGGCGGACGAGGCAGAGGAGCTGGCCGAGCAACAGGTGGTGGGCGACGCTTTGAGGCTCTACCACCACCACCACCAGGAGGTCCACCCCGACCACAGGGAGCTGGCGGGCAGAGACAGGAACAACTCCAGGCAGCAGAGGCCTACGACCACGGCGTGCCCGAGATGATTCTAGGTACTATCTGTGTCTATTCCACCCTTGATGCAGTACTTATAGACACAGGAGAGAGTCACTCTTTCATAGTCGCTACCCTTGTTCAGAGCTCAGAGATTCCGACAGAGCCGTTGACTCGATCCTTACGGCTAGAGACTCCTACGGGAGCAGACTCGACGATTACACACTGGTGCTGGCAGTGTGAGCTTACTCTAGGAGGCGAGAGCTTCGGCTGAGATCTTCTTGTAGCAGCGTCGAGGCCTTACGACGTCATCTTGGGCATGGATTGGTTATCTATGGTCCATGCACAGATTGAATGTTTTAGGCACAAGGTGCGATGTGTACGCACCGACGGGAGCAGGTTCACCTTCACCGGCGAGAGGGGAGCCTTTACAGCACAGGATCGACTTCCGCGGAGGAGAGGAAAGACCATCACTCATCAGTTGGCTAGCCTCATCCTAGGAGTAGTTGACGTGTGGAGTCCTGGTTTTCTTGCAGTGGTGGATCAGTTTCCGGACTTTTTTCCTGACGACGTTCCAGGGCTACCTCCTCGTAGAGAGGTAGACTTTTATATTGACATGTACCCCAGGACAGCCCCGATATCGACTCTAGCATATCGGATGACCCCTGCTGAGCTTCGAGAGCTACGGGTACAGTTGGAGGACTTGCAGGGCAAGGGGTTCATCCGACCCAGTGTTTCACCCTGGGCTTCCCCGATATTGTTCACCAAGAAGGCGGATGGGAGCTTGCGACTGTGTGTCGATTATCGTCGCCTGAACCAGGTGACAGTGAGGAACAAATATCCTCTACCAAGGATTGATGGCCTCTTTGATCAGCTCAAGGGAGCACGGTGGTTCTCGAAGATAGACCTCAGGTCAGGCTATCATCAGCTCAGAGTTAGAGATGAGGACGTGCAGAAGACGACCTTCAGATGTCGGTATGGCCACTATGAGTTTTTGGTTATGCCTTTCGGTGTAACCAATGCTCCAGCAGTGTTCATGGCCCTCATAAATAGGATCTTTCAGCCATACCTCGATCGATTTGTCGTGGTCTTCATCGATGACATTTTGATCTACTCGACGACTGAGGAGGAGCACGCCTACCACTTACGGGTTGTACTAGACACACTCCGAGAGCACCAGCTTTATGGTAAGCTCTCGAAGTTCCAGTTCTGGATACGTGAGGTCCACTTCTTGGGACACGTCATCTCGGAGGCGGGAGTTGCAGTGGATCCTGCGAAGATCGAGGCAGTGTTGGCTTGGGAGCCACCCAGGAGCGTGACGGATGTGCGGAGTTTCTTGGGTCTAGCCGGATACTACCGGAGATCCGTGCCAGACTTCTCCAGAGTTGCAGCACCACTCTCAGCTTTGACGAAGAAGGGGAAACCCTTCGTATGGTCAGACAGATGTCAGCAGAGCTTCCAGGTGCTGAGACAGAGATTGACCAGCGCCCCTATCTTGAGGTTGCCTGAGGAGGGAGTAGGGTACGTAGTCTACTGCGATGCATCAGAGACCGGACTTGGATGTGTCCTGATGCAGGAGCGGGCATTGATCGCCTATGGATCACGTCAGTTGAGGCCGCATGAGCAGAACTACGCTACCCATGACCTGGAGTTAGCAGCAGTGGTCTTTGCTCTGAAGACATGGTGACACTATCTGATGGGCGAGCGCTTTACAGTCTTTTCTGATCATCAGAGTCTTAGGTACATCTTCTCGCGGAAGGAAATGAACTTGATACAGTGGCGATGGATTGAGTTCCTCCAGGACTATGACTTTGAGATAGTCTATACTCCTGGGAAGGGGAACGTAGTAGTCGATGCCCTCAACAGGAGGACGGGCATTCAGCTACTTGAGGAGGCGACGGAGCAGCTAGCCTATTTGCAGATATCCTTTGTGGATAGAGATGGAACAGCCTTTCTTCAGTCTCTCACAGTCACTCCTCCACTTCTACAGCAGGTCAGAGAGGAACAGCATGGGGACGCTGACTGTGAGATGCGGCGTGCACAGATATCCTCAGGACAGGCACCTGATGGTTTTTCCTTTGGAGCAGAGCACGACATCCTTTTCAGAGGACGTACCATGGTACCAGTCGCTTTACGAGAGGAGGTGCTGAGAGAGTTTCACACTTCTCCTTTGGTAGTAAATCCTGGAGTGGCGAATATGTACCAGGATCTCAGACGACAGCACTGGTGGCCGGGCATGAAGAAGGTTGTGGCAGAGTTCGTTTCTCGATGCCTCACCTGCCAGCAGGTGAAGTCTGAGCATCAGGTACCAGCAGGCTTGGTATAGCCCTTGGAGGTTTCAGAGTGGAAGTGGGACGACATATCTATGGACTTCGTGACTGGACTTCCACGCACTTCCAGAGGTCACGACTCCATCTGGTTGATTGTCGACCGACTCACCAAGTCGGCTCACTTCTTACCAATCAGAGATCAGGGCTCAGTGGAGAGCTTGGGACGCCTTTACGTTCAGGAGATTGTGCGGATTCATGGTGTGACTTCATCTATCATCTCCGATCGAGATGATCTCTTTACTTCCCGGCTTTGGAAGGGGTTTTAGGAGGCGTTCGGGACGCAACTACGTTTGAGCACAGCCTTTCATCCTCAGAAGGATGGTCAGACGGAGAGGACCATTCAGACTCTCGAGTACATGCTCCGCACATGTGTCCTAGACTTTGGTTGTAGCTGGGAGGACCATCTACCCTTGGTGGAGTTTGCGTACAACAACAGCTACCACTCCACCATCGGGATGGCACAGTACGAGGCATTGTACGAACGACCTTGCAGACCTCCTTTGTGCTGGACAGACCCTGGGGAGTCAGCACTTGGGGGACCAGAGATGGTCCAGGCCAGGACAGAGAAGGTCCAGGTCATCCAGGAGCGGATGAAGACAGCTCAGATCCGGTAGAAGTCATACGCTGACAGGAGGCGGAGGCCACTAGAGTTTGAGGATGGCAACCACGTCTTCTTGCGTGTCTCATCTCGACGTGGTTTACGGAGATTTGGTCGTGGCGGAAAGTTATCCCCGCACTTCATCGGACCCTTCCAGGTCCTCAGCAGGATTGGAGAGGTGGCTTATCGCCTGTCTCTACCACCTCAGTTGCACTGGGTGCACGACGTCTTCCACGTATCTCAGCTGAGGAGTTACGTGCACAACCCGACACACATCATTGACCATGGGTAGCTTGACGTTGATGATGGGGAGACTTTTACAGAGGTCCCGGTGGAGATCTAGGATCGACAGAAGCGGGTCCTACGTGGACGGTCAATTCCTCTTGTGAGTATCAGATGGCAGCACGGGAACCTCCAGGAGAGCACTTGGGAGCGGGAGGCTCAGATGCGTGCTCAGTACCCTCATTTGTTTCCCTAGTTTTGATGTATCTTTACGAGGATGTAAATCCCTGAGGTGGGAGTAATGTAAAGACCCGTAAAATTCAAGGAAAAGTTTATCTTAATTTTCTTTGGAATTTTACTAGAGTGCGGTTTCTGACGGCACCTGATTCCGAGGCCCGGGGTCCCCGGAATCAATTTCTGAAGTTTAGCTCGGGTACGTTCAGTGAACGAACGAGCGGGTTTTTCTAACTTCTGAACC
Organism: Viscum album; assembly: GCA_963277665.1. Lineage (NCBI taxonomy): Eukaryota > Viridiplantae > Streptophyta > Magnoliopsida > Santalales > Viscaceae > Viscum > Viscum album. The sequence continues at coordinate 627,735,865 of OY728165.1, forward strand.
GGTGCCCAGAATCGAATTCTGAGGGCACCGATGAACTCGCAACGCCAATATTCGCATAAGGAGACCTTTTCCGAGGTTGCATTTTATATGGGATGATAGTTAGTTTTGGGGTAAATTAGAAGAAGTTAAATAAATTGTGGAACACAATTTATTTTTAACTTTGTTGGTTATTTCCTCCCAAAGGGAGTTAGAGGTGGGGCCCACATCCACTTATCCTCCCTTGAGAGGATAAATGTGGTGGGCCCCACATGATCCCTAACTCTTCAACTTCCCTTAAACTCTCCAATAACTCCACTATAATTAATTTGACAACTTGTGTTATTAATTAAGATGAGTTACTTAATTTCAAACTTTTGAAATTCAAAGAGGTTAGGATGTGTAAATAAAACAAGGCTTGGACTTATTTTATTTTGGTTAGTTTCTTTTGCAACCTTGAGAGGATTGGGAAGCGTTCTTTATCTTCTTCTTCCTCAACGAAGAACGCGTAGAACACCATTCTTCAATGAAGAACTTCTCCGCCAAAGAACACGGTTCTTCCGCGACGCCGTATCCACGACGCGACGTTCTTCTTCCACGTCGTCTCTTCCGCGACAGTTTTACGCGACGAAATCGCCTTCAACGACTTCGAATCCTCGCATCGCGACGTCGACGTTCTTTCCCCACGACGATCGTCTTCCGCGGGTTGTTGATGAACACCGTTTCCAAACCGAGGTAGGGGATTATTGTTATTTTATTAAATTATTTCCGTTCTTGATTCTAGCATGTCGAACTTCGTGGTTAATCGACTAAATGTTATTGTTAACGAGAGGGGGCCGAACCGCACAAACACGGCCTAACCCCTTCCTATGTTCATGATTGCTTATTTCTGATTGGAACGGGATGGCGTGGTGCCGTCGCACCATGCGAGAATCGCTCGGCAAGTATTACGTGACGTCGTTGCACCATGCCGAGAAGTCGAACAAGAACGCGACATCGTCGCGCCGTGTCGAAAGAAGTCGAAGGCGCCGTGGCCGGAGCGGAGCCACGGCGGAGGGGCGCGGTGCGTCACACCACGCCGGACGACAACGGTCGCGGCTGGTTCCGGGCTGCGGCGGAGCAGGGTGACCGGCGGCCGGCATCGGGCTGCCGGTGTCGGTGCAGGAAGGGGGACCGGCCGTCGCCAGTCCCATGGTGCAGGAACCGGCCGGCCATGGCGGGCCGGCCAGACGTGGAGAACTGGGGGAATTAAATTCCCCCGGCTGGAAGCAGCAAGAGGCCCGTTGAAGGGTCCGTGGTTTCGAACGAACCGAGGGGGCAGCCCCCCCCCCCCCCCCCCCCCCCGTGCGCGGGCCGCCAAAACGGCTCAGCCGTTTTGGCTGAGCGACTGGCCAGCGCGCCCAGCGCATGAGTCGCCCGGTATCCGGGCTGCCGGGCCACCACGCCGGGCCGGTCCGGGCTGCGCCGGGCCGGGTCGACCCGGTTCGGGCCAACCTGGGTTCTCGGGCTGGGTCGGTCCGGGCACGAAACCCCCATTATCGGACTGTTTGGGTTTAAACGCCCATAACTCAGGCTACGGACCTCCAAACGGCGCACCGTCAGTGGCGATGAGATCCCTGGATCGGGTCGGTCGTTTCAGTATATCGCACTCAAGGTTTCAGAATACTTTGAGTTCGGCCGGGTTGGTTCGTCCACGAAACCAACCGGGCCCTCAGAGCAGAAACGCTCGGATCTTGAGCTACGGACGTCTGATTGACGTGTTGTTAGCTTTATTGAGTTCCTCTTAGTGAGATGGGTCTTTTGGAATACTCCGCCCGAGGTTTGGAAGCAGGTGGAGTATGGTCGAGTTGGTTTTTCCTTAAAAACCAACCGGGCCCCTGGGATGAAAAAGCCAATAACTCTCAGACTGGGTGTCTGATTGACGCGCCGTCTGTTGCGTTGAGTTCCTGTTGGCGATACGGAACTTTTGGATACATTAACTCTGGACTTTGTGACAGTTGATGTATCAGCCTCTCGGCTCGTGGAGCGGACCCTCCCGAACGAGCTTGCTGTGTGCGGGAACCCTAGTGCTGGTTGCGACTGCTACTGTGACAGCGACGACGACTGTGCAGAGATCCTCAGTGGATTCGACGACGACGACTACAACACTCAGCGATCCTATGTGTATCAGTGCTACCAATCCTGTGTGGGTCTGATCCTATGTGGGTCAGCGCTCAGCGGTTCAGTGTGAGCCAGCGCCTACAAATCATGTGTGGGTCTGATCCTGTGTGGGTCTTTGCGGGGGTTAGTTTCCTACCGATCGTGTGTGGGTCTTTGCGGGGGTTAGTACCTATCGATCCTTTGTGTGTCCAATGACTTAGATGGATCAGTGATCATCTCTATCATCTTCGAATATGTATACCTGTGTGAGCTGAATCCTGTTTGCTTTCCTGTGTGGATTGTGTTGTGCTATCCTGTGTGGATTACATTTTTCTTTCCAGTGTGGATTGTGTTGTGCTATCCTGTGTGGATTACGTTTTTCTTTCCTGTGTGGAATACGTATACTTTCCTGTGTGGACTGGGTTGTACTTGGGCTCGGAGGTTGGAGCGTATTGGAATTGATGACTTAGGTATATGTATGGGCATATACCTAAGCAGTGTCGGTTGTTACTTCGTGATTGTATCTTTTCTTTTGTGGATTATCCTTTGTGGATTTTGGGAGACCATCAGGGGTCTCGGGGTCCCTACTGAGTAGCTTATACTCACCCCTACATGGGCTATGCCCGCACTACGTTGTGTTGGTTGCAGACGACGGACATCGTTGATCGTGGTTGAGGCTTGCAGAGCAGGACGGTACCTGGAGGTGGACCACTGGGCGGGACGAGCTCGGAGCGGACGGTGGGACCCGAGGAGAAGTGGAGCTATCTGTACCCACCCTTCAGGTGGGATTTCCAGTGGACAGCTCGGTGTAGCGGCTTTACTTTACAGTTGATGTTTTCCCTTTCGAGTTGTACTTTATAGTTGGGCTTGTATTTCCGGCCCCTTTTACTTTCCGTACTTACTGTTGTACTCAGTTTTTACTTAGTGTTTACTTCTTTCGCTTGTACTTTGTGGTGCTTGTTTACTTTACAAAGGCAATGCCTTCCCTTTTTATCGGGATTTACACCTTGGTGCTAGTCGCCAGCCCCTGGCCTATGGAAGGCGGGCTTGGGGTAGTCACGACACGGGCCCCGAGGACGGGTCGTGACAGAAGGCTTCCTCATCAGGGAGTTCAATATCTGAAGATGTGTCTTCCACTGAAGGGTGTTCAGCCAGGAAATCAGCCAAGGTTTGGCCCTTTATCACCTTTTGAGACACATACTGAATGTCGAATTGCTGCAAAATAACTTTCCACCTTGCTAGACGTTATGTAAGCATTGGACGACTAAGGATGAATTTGAGCGGGTTATTGCGAGATATAAATTGTACCTCATGATGTTGTAGGTAGTGTCTCAACTTATGAACTGCAAAGATTAATTACAGGCTGCACTTCTCAATACTTGAATATCGGGTTTCTGCTTCAAGCATGGTTCGACTAAGATAGCAGAGCCTGTTTTCATTCCCAGCATCATTCTTTTGAGCAAGAAAGGCACCCAATGATCTCTCTAGAGCTGTCACATAGAGGATATGTGGTCTTCCTTCAATAGGTGGCATGATTACCGGTGGACTCAAGAGGTATTTCTTGATAATATCGAATGATTCTTGAAATTCTTTAGTCCACTGGTAAGTGACTCCCTTCTTCATCAATTTGGTAAAGGGTAAACTTTTTCCTGCCAAATTGGCGATGAAACGCCAAATATAGGCTAAGTGTCCTTGAATTCCTCTTAATTATTTCAAATTTTGAGGTGGTGACATACTAAGGATTGACTTGGTCTTCTCAGAATCGACATCAATACCACGATGGCATACAACAAAGCCGAGAAATTTTCCAGAGGTTACCCCAAAAGCACATTTTAAGGGGTTTATCTTCAAATTATGTTGTCAAAGCTTGCAAAATATGACTTCCAAATCAGCCAAGTGATTAGAACTTTGTTTGGATTTATCTACCAAATCGTCTACATAGCATTCAACGAACTTACCTAAGAAGGGATTGAAGATATGATGCATTGAACGCTGATAAGTTGCACCTGCATTCTTTAAGCCAAAGGGCATTACTCGGTAACAAAACACACCCTGAGGGGCTCTGAAGGATGTTGATTCCTCATCTTCTGGGGCCATTCGGATTTGATTATATCCAGAATATCCATCCATGAAGGAAAGCGCTTCATAGCCAGCTGTTGCATCAATTAGAAGTTCTGTAATCAGAACTGGGAAATCATCCTTAGGACAATGCCGATTAAGATCTCTGAAATTGATGCAAACTCTAATTTGTCTGTTCTTCTTCTTTACAGGGAAAATATTAGCCAACCATTTGGGATATTGAACTTCTCTGACGAAGTTAGCTTTGATAAGCTTATCCACTTCAGCTTCAATTTTCTGAGCATAAGTTGGGTGTGTTCTTCTCGTGGCTTGCATAAATCCTCGATGTTCTTCTGGTAAACCCAAATGATGATTAGCAACATCAGGATCAAGCCTGGGCATTTCTTCATAGTTCCAAGAAAAAAATATCTCTATTTTACTTTAGAAAAGAAATATACATCTCTTTCTCTTCAAGGGTCATGGCCGCACTGATTAAAGTGGGGCGTGGATCTTCCTTTTTACCCAGATTTATTTTCTCTGAGTTCATCCACAGTGGTAGAGATACCCTCTTCAAATGCTGGAGGAGCATCTCTGAGATCTTCCTCTTCTTCTTCATCATGTGTTATTTCTTCGGTGACTACTTTCATAGTAGATAACAAAGTAGAATTTTCATGATCAGAAGAGATGTTAAAATTTTCATATCTTAAAGAAAAAGCTTCAATTTCTGACCCGATTGATGATGAAGGGTCTTCTTTGGGTAATAAAGAGGAGATGATGGATTGAGAATCGACATCATTTTTCACCTCCGATGTTGCTATAACTTCTTCTGGCCTAATTGGAGAAGTATAGACTTGTTGGATTTCAGTAGATGAAATGAAGATTTCACCATTTGTGCTTTCATCACTACTTGGTAGATTACCATTTTCTCCCATGTTGTCTGGCTTGATTGTCGTAATTGACATTATGGATCTTTCCATAAGAGTATTTTGATTTGAGTATACCTTGTCAATTTGACTGATAGGCAACACATAATCTGTACTCACATGTGTAAATGGATTTACTGGAATCTTTTTCAAACCATATGGAGCATTAACTTTGGTAATTTCCTTTGTTGTGGATTTCTACTTTCCCTTAATGTGATAGAATTCCGCCTCAATGTATTGAGACTCACAAGTCTTTAATGGGGACTTATCACTATATAATGTTCCAACATGACCATCGAAACAGTATTTGAGACATTGATGGTATGATGAAGGGATAACCGCATGCTGATGTGGCCAGGGTCTTCCAAGCAAGACGTTGAAAGATGAGTCTTGATCAACAATCACGAAATCTGAATTGGATACAAGATCTCCTACCTGAGTTCTGAGTGTAACTTCGACCAGTGGTTCTTGTTCATTTTTATCATATCCTTGTAACATCATGGTAGAAGGAGATAAATCAAATTCTGTGAGGCCTAATCGATGAAGTGTACGAATGGGCATGAGGTTGACTCCTGAACCATTGTCAATGAAATCTCTTCGAACATCCACACCATTGACCTTGCTAGATAAGTACAATGGTCTAATATTTCCATGCACAACATCATCTTCATCGTCATCAGTAAAAGATATTATTTCATGGCATTCTGCAGGATTATTCTCTATGTGATAGGCTTTAGCTGCAACAATTTCAGTTTCAAACTCCTGGGGGACTTGACAAAGCCTCGATGAGTGCTTCCCGAATATCTTTTGACAGATTCAGAGAATCCATAATTGATAACATGGCTGGTACATGGGCTAAGTGTTTCAATATATCATACTTTTGATCCAGAGGTCTACATTTCCCAACAGGAATATGTGGTTTAGTAGGTACTTTGGAAGCAGATGCTTTGGAAGTTGATGCATCTTGTATTGGGATAGGAGTTGGCAATATTCCTAGTTATGGAATACTAGACTGATTAGATCCATTTACTTGCTGAGAGGAAGAAGATGAAACCTTCAACTAGTCTTCCAAAATAACTATGCCAGGACTGAATTTTCTATTGGAAGAAAAACTTGCTTGTTCTTGCTGAGCTCGCTGAAGGGCTCTACCACGAGTTTCTGCTGCGTACACAGTTCTACCAGGGGTGGAATTGTAATAGTGGCTTCTGAAAGATCCAAGTCTTCCCCTGTATCCTGATCCCCTGGAACTTCCTTTGATTCCTCTGTTTGATACAAGGAATTCAGGCTCACTGAAATCGAAACTGCGACTAGAAAATGGATCAGTTAATTGAATCATATTAACAGAACCAAATATTAACTCTTCATCTGATGAAGACTATGCCTGATTAGCCTGTTCAGGTTGTGCCTTTTGGTGGGGAGGTGCCCGTGGCTTTGAAGTAGATGGAATGAAGTCTGCCAAAGTCAAAGATGACTTAGGCTTTGACACATACTCATCCTCTTCTGATTCTTTTTCTTTCTTTGAATCAAGTCGTTTCTTTGAGGACTTTCCCTCTGACGAAAAGTGTTTTGCCACAAAATTCATGGAAGAAGACACAATTGGTTTCCTTAATTTTGTTCGCAAAATAACATGAGTTTGACTGATTGTCTTTCTAACCATCCAATCATCATACTTTTGTGCATTTTTGCTTTTGACTTCCTTCAATTCACTTTCCTCTTCTGGAACTGTAGCAGTGACACATGCTACCTGGGCTGAGGAGCCTTTCAATGTGACCTGTCCCGAGTCGAAAATCTTTTGAAGGAGGACTTTGAAGACAAAACACTCCTGGATGGTATGCCCCAACATTTGATGAAAAGGGAAATAATTAGGACGGTCTTCATCACCTTTCTTGTTTGGCCTCTTCGGTATTGGAAATTGAACCAAATTTTTTTCCAGAGCCGAAAAGAAATAACCAGGAACTTTTTCATTTCGAAAAGAGTATGTTTTTCTCTTCAGATCCTAAAATTGTTTTCCTCTTTGATCTTTTTGATCATATGTACGAAAAGGCCTTTGTTGTTGGCGCTCAGAAGGTGGAGCCCTTCGAGAAGATGAAGGTTTTGAGGTAAAAATAGGTACAGGTGCTTGTTTGAGCATAACTGTAGCAGTTTCTACTTTACCCATTCTCCTTCCTGGATTTGATGGAATTACACGAGATTTAGCCTTAGCCTATATAAGGGAATCTTCAATATGCTGAGCGATTGAAGTAAGGTCTCGAAACCCTCCTTTGTATTTCACAGGGATTAATGGCGTGTGTAATTCGTCACACAGATTGGAAATAATTCTTCTTGAGGGAGTGCTAAACTCAAGGAATATGTTAATCCCTTCCAGCGAGCAATGAAATCAGAGAATCTTTCATTCTCCCTTTGCTTACAGTTTGTAAGATCGAAAACTGTTGTCTTTGGAAAAGTTGACCTGAACTGAAGGTGAAATTTTTGGCGAACATCCTCCCATCCAGTAATTGACCGGGATTGCAAGCTTGTATACCAAACAAAATATGGTCCTTGCAAGGTTCGCACGAAGCATCTGAGTTTCACTGCTTCTTACTACTCCAGAGTTCCCATCATAGGATCGCAACAAGACACGTAATGCATTAAATGTTGTTCAGGATCGCCTGATCCATTGAAAATAAGGAATAAAGGGTTCTCAAAACTAGATGGAGGAGAAATTGAATCTACCCATTCAGGGTAAACTTTCTTTTCTGGTTGAACTTGTGCACACTTCCCTTCCATAGTTTCTAACTGTGCTGTTAATGACTCAATAGTAGTTATTAACTTTTGAGAAACATCTGGTTGAACTTGGACTTGTGTAGGTGCAATGATTGGAGCTTGGACAGATGTGGAGATTAGTGCTGCAACTGATGGTAGCACTACCAATTGTGGTTGCACTTGACCCATAGGATTAGACCTGTGAGGGTGTACTGATAAAGGAGGATATTCTTGATCCATCTCAGTAGCAGCAACAAATTGCTTTGGATGACTGACTACAGCATGCTTAAGAAGAAGACTATTCTAAAGTAGTTCTGCATTCCACCTTCTTAATTCCTTCATTTATTCCTCCTGTTGTGCAAACCTCTTCTCTAGTGAAAGAGATTGACCTTCTCCAGAGGAAGGATATGTAACCTTGTTCTCTCCCTTCCCTATGTTGGATCCTTTTCGGAGAGGGGGAGGTGGGTTACTCGAAGGATTACTTAAGTTCTGAGTAATCCTTTGACTTCGTGTATGCACACCTTCTTAATTTGTGTCGGTGCGTACATCTTCTTGAGCAGGAACCTCTTCATCTGAGTCCCATGAGTGAGCCTCATCTGGTGGATCAGCAACAATGGCATTGATGACATTAATCGATGCATAATTCATCGCATCCCTTATATCAGCAATTCTGTGATATTGTCTTCTTCCATTTATTTTATGAGACATTTACTTTTGTTGATTTGATCCCTCAGGAACTTCTTGACGAACTGTAATTTTGAGAGAATCTCATGATAATTTGGCTCTTCGTTCCTCTTGAGGTTTCTTCCCCAATCGAGAAAAGACTGACTTTCTCTGAGGAGGGGATTGATGATTTGAAAAAGTCCCCAGTCCACTGGACTAGGGCTATTCCTGCTATTCTCGCTCAACTCCCTGAATCCTTTTTGTTGATTCTGACGGTTGGTTTAAAAGAGTCCCTAATCTGGAAAGCTGGGGTGGCTCTTGACATGCTATGTCTGAGACTTTCTTAAAAGCTCTCCTGATCTTGCGAACCTTAGTTTAGAAATTAGCTGGATGCATTAACCTGTATCCGCTTTTATCACCCAGTTCAAAAGACCGTTGGATGATTTTCGACACTTTTGTCACTTGGTGACGTGCTTGCTCCAAACGAGAGGCATGTTCAATATTCTCATTTGCTTGATGCAAGAGTAATTCGACAACTTGTTCTCTGTATTCTTGATTTTGAGAAGAACTAGTTGAAGCATGTTCTTGGGGAAGCTTTTGATTACAAACAAAGCCCATTGACTGTGGCCGGCCATGGTCAATAACATTGCATGAGACCATTTTCGGCGGGCTTTACTGACTGGAGAGCACCGTGAAATGCAGTGCTCCATCAACACCCCATCCTCTGACACGAATACCAGATGGGGCATTGGAAATTAACTGACACAATATTCTTAGTGCGCCAAAGCATGAATGTTGAAGGGCTCTCTGCTTCTTTTCAGCCTTCGGATATCGAGAGACTGATAGAGACGCCAAATCAATCTGACGTTGTAACCCTTCTATTATCTTAAGATGATTTTCATATTCATCATAAGATAATACTTTCTTTTTTGAATGACAAAGAGTTTTCTATATGTTTAGACGAATATCATGAATTTCATATTCCGTCAACATTTCTAGAATATTATACTGAGAGTCATCCAAAGGCGAAAACATGACCGGCACTTCACCTTTCTCCAGTTGTTTTCTCATATTCAGAATTTCCTCTTTATCATTTGATGAAGATTATTCTACCTGATTTGACCAGATTTGGTGTTTCTTTTTTGCTTCATTGGATTCAACATGATTGGTAGAGAAATTATTGATCAAACTAGAAGATGCATGACTTAGGGGTGGTTCGGAGAATGACCTACACCCTGGGCTATCTTCTGATTGAGAAAGTATTTCACCTGCTAGCGATGAAGCTTCAGACATGACTGGTTTCGCATTTTCAAGTTCCTCAAGATAAGAGGGATTTCTCGGCACTATATTGTCCACTAGAGCATTTTCTGGGCAATGTGCATCACTACTGCGGAGAGGACTTTCGCAGCGAAATTCATCATCATGGGGAGGAACACCATAATGGGTTACAGCAGAAGATGAGATATCTTGCTCCTTGATCTTCTGACCACACAGAGGGTTTCTGTGGCACTCATCTGAAGATGAAACTTCGAGATCGGCTGAATTTTCATGAAGCAAGCCTTCATGAGGAAGTGTCTGTTGAAGACCTTCGAAATTAATGTCCCCACTATTGGGAACTGAGGGAGTAGAATCTAGAATTCCAACAGATAATTGTCTGAGGGCTTCAAGAACTCCAGCATCAAGCAAGGCCTTGTTACTGATTGGCTCTTGATCTCCTGACTGTACTGGGCGGGTCTTTTTTTTAGATGCCTTCTTACTCCCCTTGAAAACCACTTGTTGATGAAAGTGGCTGCTTTGAGCAGGTTTATGTGCCTGATCAGGAAAGATGGCTAGGTTAGTCTGATGATCTCCTCTCAAATTAGGTGTATTTACCGACTTGGTTGTCCGTATGATATGGGGGAGTATGCCCCATAAACCTCTTGGACTGGAACATATGTGTGTGTCTGTTCCGGAGTTAATTGTTGATATATCACTCCACTGGTAGGGATAGATTTATGTGTATTTCCCTGAGATACCACTGAAGTTGTTATAATATCCTGGCAGGCATCCAGAATATGAGCAGGGATTTGCTTCTGCACTTTCACCATTGATAGAATATGCTTGGTGACTTCAGCTACCGGAACGAGAATATACGTCCATTCCGGGCTTAGAGAAGGTGTATGTGCCTGCTCCTATCCTCCTTTTCCTGTCATTGAATCCTGACAGTACTCAAGTGTGGGGGCAAAGAGTTGAGTCTGCCTCCTATTTGTTGTCGGGGATTTCTGACTAACTTCTCCAAATGCTACCAAGCGAGACTGTTGGTAGGCTTAATTAATACAAGCATGTGTATGTGCCTGCTGATTGCACTTCGCCAAAAGTGGTTGACGAGATCCATCATATGTAGTCAGAAGAGCCTGCTGACTAGCTGATGATGTATAAACAGGTGTATGTTCCTACGTATAGTACTCCACCAGAATTTCCAGGCGGGATTGGCGCGATGCTGCCAGACGAGTCTGCTGGATAGCGGGTTTAAAATGGGCAGGTGTATGTGCCTTCTCGTTTCTTGCCACCAAGTTAGGTTGGTGTACTTCTCCGGAGATGGTAGAGATGATAACCTGCTCACTGTTGACCGGATTCTGCCTCCGGTGGTTTGTCTAGCTTGCTCGGGTTCGAGGAACCTGAGCCGAACGCCTGGAGTCGGTACCCTCGTCATGTTGAGGGCGCACTTCCACATGAGTCTGGTAGAGATTGTTGGTGGGATCCCTCAGGAAGGACTCCGGCCTGTTTGAATTAAGGTCCTGGGGGACCTACGCATTCACCTCCCCAGAATAAGGGAACAAATGGTGATTGCGTTCCGGGGATAACGACCTGAAACGGTTGGAGACAGTAGTCAGCACCTCCTGCTTCTTGATCATTGGTCGTCATTGTCCGGATGACCGATGTGAGTTGTTTACTTGGAGGGCTTGTCGGGTAGCCTCCAGAGTTGGGATGGTACCGTGTTGACGGTACTCCTTAACCAGTGCATTTGATACCCAGCGTTGAAGACGCTGAGTAGGTGATATCATCCTAAGAGCAGACGACGATCCCGTAGGATTAGCAGGAGTGGCATTTGTAGCAGAAGTATTCACAGGTGTGATCTTGAGAGCAGCCATTCTAGAAATGTAGAAGATCTTGGGAAAAGAGTTCTTGTTTGATATAACAGACGTAATCAAGATAAATTCAGCTACTACATCTTTTTTATGAGCACATATGTCAATGATTGTTTTTGTTGGCCCTCTCATTGAGTTTTAAATAGGGGCCTAACAAATAGGTAAAACATAATTTTAACTTGGTTAAGGATTCATGTCGGGTTCACCATTATTGTTTCCCTCAAAATCCGGGGATGACCGCCTTGATGGGAGGTTCAAACGTTCCAATCGGTTTCTAATGGGTTTGTTCATAGAACTAGAAACATCAAATGATTCCACATCAATTCAGACCTACTTTCCAAAGGTAGGTGCTCATTAGTTTGTGGACTGATGAGGCTTAAAAATTTTCATTGGTCGAGAGGATGAGAGGTCGGACTCATCACACCTTTTTGAGGGGAATTATTGTCTACTCCGGGACTCTCTTTATAGATTTAAGTTATGTTCATGAATCCTTATTACATTACCAAGTATAAAATGATATTTCCTTCAGATCTGACAATCAATGATCAAATATGTAAGAAATTTAGAGAATATTTTATATGTATTTGAGGTTCTTCATCGATAGAGAATCATTTGTATTTATAAGAGATTCTTGGTCAGTGGTACCCTTCGACACATTTATATAAAAGTCTTTTGTTCATTATGATGACCATGCTGGTTTTAAAGCCACTTAGTGGGGCACTTGAAGTTTATTGTCTTTCAAAAGGACATGGATTATTTTAGAGTTGGGATCGAACTCGTAGACGGGCTACCTACGTATCCTTTGTTTTAGAAAAGGAATCAGAACCCACGTAGTTCGAGTAAGGGAGTATGATGTCTATGATTGATAGCTCAGAGAAGGATGTCATAATTACTTTTACCCTCTAAGCTCACGTGAGTCATCCTCGGTGTGAGAAACAAGATGTATTGCTAAAAATTAGACAATTGGGCCATGAAAGATGCAATAATAAGAAATGATGTGGGACTTATGTATGTATGACTTCCCAGATAAATGAAGGTTAGGATATACTTTAGGGAAGAAATCCAGGAACAGGGTCCACAAAGGTATATGTGCTCTATGGAGATTTTGAATACTCTAACTTGGGGATTACTCCTGAAAAGGAGGACCGAATTAGGAGAAGAATTATGATTGGGTTTTACTCCTGAAAAGGAATCCCAGATCAAAGGTAAATTAGGACTGGTTAAGAGGAATTAAGACCGGGGCTTACTCCTGAAAAGGAGGCCCAGGTCAAGGATTAAGGTTTGGGGCTTACTCCTGAGGAGGATGCCCAAATTAGGGGACTGTGGCTTACTCCTGAGGAGGATGCCCAGATTTGGGAACTTTAAGAATTGGGGCTTACTCTTAAGGAAGATTCCCAAGTTAAGAATTATGACTGGGGCTTACTCCTAAGGAGGATGCCCAAGTTAGGGGATCTGGGGCTTACTCCTGAGGAGGATGCCCAAAATTTAGAGGACTTATGACTGGGGATTATTCCTAAAAAGGATACCCAGGTTAAGGTTTCTCTCATTTTAAAGGATGACGTTAAATGAATGAAATATCAATCTTTAGTGACATAAATATGTGTAGATCACTCGGTTTTGAGAGATATTCCACAGAATTCCTTTCAGATAAGGAATTCAAATCAAGAAATCATGCCATAAATGGCTTTGAAGAGTGTCTTGAAGACTGAATCTTGAATAGGAAATGTGTAATGGCTTAAGAGGGGTGAAATGGGAAAGAAAGGCATCCAAAAAGGCAGGGGCGCGCAAGTCCTGGCAGGCGCGCAGGTACTATGTGGGCGCGCAAGTCCTGGCAGGCGCGCAGGTACTATGTGGGCGCGCAAGTCCTGGTCGCGCAGGTATACGCATGTGCGACACGTTTGGTACTTGCGCGGTGTTCAATCAGCAGGGTAATACTTGAGAGGCCTTTGTTTAAGGCCTTTAGAATCCTTTTGAGGTTATTCCAGCAGAGGGGCGCGCAAGTGTGGCCATTTCCCTTAAGGGAAGGCCACCTAGGCGCGCAAGTGTTAATGAGTTTCAACACTTAGTCCTTCCTCACCCTCTTTAGATCTTCCGTTCTAGGTAAGAAATTACCTTATAAGTGTTCCGGAAGCTTTGATAAGAGACTAGGGCACCGGGAGCTCAAATATGAGTTTTTGGAAAAATTCCTTTTTGAATGGGGGGCCCACAGGGTCTATTTATAGGCAGGGAGAAGACCTCGGGCGGTTATCACATAGGTTACGCAAGTCACTTGCGTGACCATAATGTGTCGCGCAAGTCCACTTGCACGACTACGAGGAAACTTGCGTGACTTATTGGCAATCTTCTCCTTGTTCATCCCTTTGTCGATTTTTGATATTTTCTTCAAAGGATGGATCAATTTGTGCTAAGTCGTTTCCCTTTACATTCCATTGGACTCTCTGAAAAAAAAGGAGTGTCAACAGTGATATACTTTTATAACACATGATTATGTGAAATATAACCCTTAACATGTCCCTTAGGTTAAGATACCGATTATTGTGTAAATATATGTTTTATTTGAATAAGTAAATTGGATTATGCTATTTTATTAATAATTAATTATGGATTTCTTGACAAGAATGTTATGTTGTCATGGATGAACTATATAACTTTTTGGAACTTAATGAATATATCCAATATGTTTTGGAATGAGGAAACATGCATGTTTTCAATAAGGATATATAATAATTAGGTTTATTACAATTCGCTTCTGGACTCCATCATGGTCTGGTGCAAAGGCCCTCAGGGTGGCTTGGGAGTTATTGATCAAGCATCAGAGGTTCTTCCAAGAGACTCACCTTTTATTTCTTTTTGTATTTTTCATTTTATGGCAATGATGATGTGATGATAAGGACAACGATGTGTCGAAGGAATCACTATGCCCAGTTCGTGGCGGGTCGTCATTTGTAGAGTGGGTTTTGAGTGGCAGTAATGGATTAATGGGTGCTGATGATGATTGTGTTCCATCGGTTTGGAATTTGTTATTCCTGGTGTTCAATGATTTATTTGGCAGGGTTCTTGTTCCTTTTGATGATTTTTTGTGGATGTTGTTGGAACTATCTTGCATCAAGGTTCATTGACGACGGTGTTTCTGGTTCCTTTCGACTGTTCTTCCTGATGAGGTTGTGTTTGAGGCAATAATGATGTGAGGCTAGTGCTGAGGCGACAGGTTGGTTGACCCGAGGTTTCAAAAATCCCAAGGAGTTTACAGTGGGTGATGATCTCAATGCTGGATATTTTACTCTACAATTTAAAATTTGAATTTAAAATGATGGGTTGGTTTTTACAGCTTTCTATGATTGAAGTTTTGTTTTCATAAATGGATCTATTGTAGGGTTCCCATTTATCCCTTAAAATGGATTATTCGAAAATCAAAAATTAGACTTCGAGGGTTTTATTACATTGAATCAGGATAATACATGATGAAGTTGTTCACATGTTTGGAATGTGAACAATAAGAGATAACTTATGATATATGGGGGATAAATGTTAAGTCGAGTTAGTGTACCTCTTTCTAATGTTTTTATTTTCATCTTTCAAAAGGACTATAAGGTTACCAATTTATGTATTTGTATAAGTTAAACACCATATGATGTTTTTTAGATAAAAGTATTATATTTCTAAAAGTGGACTTAAGAATATTTCATAACTTTTACTGAATTTTGGTTGTGATAAAGACATATGGATTGATGCATCATTCTATTTATAGAGAACATGATCAGCTAATGCTTCAAGAAAGAAAAATTAAACTTCATTTATTTGAATAATAGATGATGTAGAAATTTTTCAAGGCATGATCAATGGTGAGATTGTACTGAAATCATGTAATTATACCTTCTTACACAAATTCATCAACATTAGAAAAGGGTATGGTAATGTAAATGGGTGTCCTATTATCATCATTTTTTAGGATATAAATTAAATATTTAAAGCTTCTTTAGTTTATGGTTTTGTGATTATTAACTTTCTCAAGATCAGCCACTATATTGTGACAAGTAATCTACATCAATCTTTATGATTATTTATGATTTTCTTCGATGCCCAAATCATTACCAATGTTTTGTTATATAGATACCTTGTTTTGATTCACTATGTTTTACAATTATTTTCCAAATAATAATTTTTTAAAGGGTTGTTTTTTTCATTTTTTTAGGATGTGTGTTCCTATACCTTTATAACACCAACGAATGTCGAGGGCGAAATTTAATTTATGCGGGTTAGAATGTAACGCTTAAAATTTTTATGAGATCTATATTTTTAATTTCATTTATTTATTATGTTGTATGATACACCATAGTCTGAGATTGATATATGTAACAATGTCTTAGATTTTGGAATACGTAGAACTGTGCTTGTCTTGTGTTACGCAAAATTTCTAGTTATTTTGATAAAACTCATTTCACATAAGACTGAGTTTAACTAAGTTTCAAACAACCACTGTTGATAATTGTTATTAATTAAATATATATATAATACATTAAATATAATGTTTAAAATTAATCTAATATGTTTTCTAGATATTATATAAAAACAAAATTAATTTTTGGATAAAGAAAGTATTTTTAAAAATATTCAATTTTAAATCCTTTTATTGGCACATCCATTTTAAATATTGTTTTTTAATGATTTATTAAATTATATTTATAAAAATAAAATTATTAAATGGATTTGTGAAAATATAATTTAGATTGGATAATTTTTGGGTATTTTTCTGATAACATCCATATTTTAATGAATAGTGAAAAATAATTCATTTTAATTAAAACATTCTTTTTCATCTAATTTATTTAAATTGTTATATTATCTTTTTGATATGTTTTTATGTATAATTACATTAATTTTTTTCCATTTTATACATTTTTTTCATTTCAGGAAATTTTAAATTGAAATTTGATATAAACACATGTCAATGTTTTGATTGTTTTTACTTTTTAAAAACCCATTTTCTCGTTCCCTCAAAAAGATTAATTTTAATTTAGTTACTGAATCGTCAGTGTTTTAAAATTTTAAAAATACGTTCTATATTTGGAATCAATGGGTACAAATTATTTTAATAGTTTACTATTTTTTTGGATATTATAAATAGTAACTATGGAAAATTTTATTTAACGCGGTTAAAGGTAAATCGAGTAATTTAAGTAAAAAGTTAATAGTATATGGACAATAAAAATACCCTAACACCTACCAAAATACTATTATAAGAGTAAAAATCGAACCTTAACACATAAGGATATAAATTTTCTAGTTTAATGGACTTATGTCTATGAATATTATATAAACATTATTAAAATAAAGTAAAGTGACATGAAAATGAAAAAATATCACCCTCTTATTTCTTATAAATATAATAATTTTAATATAGTGGTAAAAATAATAAAACATTGATAATAAATATAATCAAGAAATTTAATGAGGTTATCTAAATCACTGTAATTTATTTTGAATTTTTAGAGATAAATTAATACGTTAAAGTCTTATAAAATATGGATATAGAAACTATTTAATTAATGAAAAATTATTAAAATAAGTTTAATTAAAATGATAATAACCATTAATAGACTAAAACTATTTAAGAAATATTATTATTAGTGTATATATTGACCATAATCATGCATGGGGCCTGTTGTTTACAATTTTATTCCATTTGGAAATGATTATGATACTTATAATATTTTATTTAATGTGATTTTAAAGTTGTAATATTCATATATTAATAAATATAAGATTTTTAATGTTTCATTTTCCAAAATATATATTCAACTGTAATTATTATTATAAAATATATAAGATTTATATTTTTCATGGTATTTTATTTTTAATTTTTACCCAATAAATAGTTTTATTAAATAATTACACAAAACTGATGTTGTAATTAATTTATTAATGAAAATTTCAAAATAATTTTATCAAAAATACTAAAAATATATAATTTGGGATAATTTAAATATGAAAAAAATAGATTATCTTGACCCATTAGATATGTTTTAAAATATTTTTTTCTAGGTTCACATCTTATCTTGATATTTTTAAAAATCCATTAAATGAATAGTGTCAAAACGACACTATTGATATTTTGTCAAAATAATGTTTCATTAAATTATTTAAATATAATAAAATATTATCATAAATATAAAATAATTATGGTTTACACTAAAATGTTCTATATTGTTCATTTATGGTGTAATTAAAATCAAATATTTAAAAATTACACCATTTTAATGTTGAACAATTTGTTACCTTAGTTAAAAATAAAAGAGAATAATTAAGGGTAAACAAAATGATGAGGATTAAAATGAAATAAAAAGTTGTCTAAAAATTAATAGTTGATGATATTAGAACATTATATCCTATAATATTCTAAATTATAATATTTTGGAGGTTTTTTGACATGTTTTCAGTTTATTATAAATTAATATTTTTTGAGTTTCCAAAAGTACCCTCACCTCAATTAGAAAGGGGAACCTCCTCCCTCACCAATTCACTTCACTATGTGCCTTAAATATCAACCATACCCTGTAAATATACATTATAAAATTACCAATTTATATTCCAGAGGTTATGGTATTCTCAAAAGGCCAAATCTATTGCCTTTAAGAGGAGATCTAGAGGGAGCATGTCGAAGAAGATGTAATCTCCTCTACCGAATCATTCAAATTATATCTTCTTCTACTTCCTCATCATGAGTTGTTTCCATTATAATGTAATAATTTCAGTATTAAATATATGATTATATTTTATTATGGTTATGGAAAAACCATGTTACATCTTCTATACATCCTACGAAAAATGAAATTGCCACGCGTGTGTACGTACAACTTATCGTCTACACACTATGGCGTAATATTTTTTTCACCTTCATATTACTTGGATGGGTATAATGCTGGAAATAATAACTATATCTTATTATTTTAAAATGATATGGATTATGTATTGAAATATATACCATCCACTTCCATACCATCACACAATTATGAGATTGATATCATTGCTCGTGCGTACGTATGACCTACCATCTCCACGATGCGATGTGATTTATTCTACATGATAAATACTAATGGATAATTATATAAATGTATTGAATAAAAAAATATGGTATATATTATATTAATATCATTATGTAAATGATATAACTATAATCTATGAACTAAAACATGAACTTTTCTGAAAAAACCTGTTTAAGAAAATAAAACAGTTAGTACTCGATAGATGAGTCACAACGTTACTAACAAACAAGTTACAATATGATCACTTATGATATTATGAAAATTTAATAGGATTCTAGAATAAGTCAAAAAATTTATTTAAACCCTTATATATAAGTTTATGACATGTACAATGGAACGCAGACCTTTGGTATGAGATAATTTCGCAAGTCTCATTTCTATCTGAGATTGTTTATATGTAACTATTTATTGGGGTATATTTATCATCCATGTATGTGTTTTATACGTATATATTATAAAATATTATTCAAATTATTTTACTATTGTAAAAATTTCAATTTAACCAATTGGTTAGTTTTTACGAAACTGTACAAGAGGAATATTTTTCATTTCCTATACAAGGCACTTTTGGACATTCTAAAAAAAGTTTGATGTGAATAGATTCATTTAACTTATTTGGAATGAAAACATTTTTAAACGTTAATAAAATCTTCTTTCCACAAATCATTCTCTAAAATATTTCATTTTTATTTTCAAATATATTATTTTCATTTAAAATTTCATATTATTTTGAGAAAAGAAATGTTTTTTCAAGAAGAAAGGATATTTTCCTCATGAATTAATTTCAAGTGTTTCCTCAAAATTATTTTCCATATATGATAATATTCTTTAAATAGGATTATTTTTATATCAATATTATTAATATTATTTTATTGTGATTATGTTGTAATTATATTCATAAAATCCATTTTTCTTATATAGATTATGATGGAATAATGATTAAAAAATCCATTTTATTCCTTTTGTTATGCTCTACTGAATGATTTATGTTTTTAAGTCCCACATAATAATGATTTCATTATGAGATGGGTGGTAAATATATCTCCCTTCAGTTTATTGGGTAAAGATTTATATCTCGTTATATAGACAAGAATGGTGTGAATATTAAATCTGGTCCAGTTATACAATGCGGAAATGGAATCTAAATCTGGTTCAGTAATATAGGATTGGAACGAAGAGTGATCTTGGTTTAGTAATGTAAATTTTCCACGATAATGGACTTGTAAATGAGCCTTTCCTATTATAAAAATAATTTTCTATGCTAATGTTTTTTCCAAAATTCCATCTTTTAAGATAATTTTATTTTCTAATGGCTCATGTTCTTTAATGATCTATGCCTTATGAACTACCACGATTTATTTCATGACTTCAGATTTTGATTTTTTTTACATGGTACAATTTTCAAAAGTGATAATCATGTTTTTTCATTATTATGTTCATGATCTATTTGATATTTTACTTGTTTACCCATAATGAGAATCTGAGCCCACCCTTTTAATATGTTCTCTTTTCCCCAAGATATAAAGAATGATTTTACGTACGAAAACTAAAGAGGAAGATATTTATTGTAGATTTTGAAGATATTTCACCAAATTAGAATAATGTGTTCTATGTTTACAAGGTCACTCAACTATTATGATATTTGGGCATCTTTTTGTGTAGTGTTTTAATTATTCTTCAAAAGTGATGTAATGTCCACGTATTTCAATCTTTGGTCTGTAAAAATAAAATGTTAGTCCCTGAATCTCCCCTCTTATATTGATACTTGAACTCATACTCCTTTCTTGTGGTAGTTTTTTCCTACCTATTGGTTGGATGCCTATGATTATTAACATATGAAATTGATTTCCATTTATTCTATGCTTTGTTATTTATAATTTGATCTTGTTTTTTAATTTTGTCGGCTTATTAATTATTCCATAATTGATTGTATTGAATTAAAGGTTATTCTTAAGAATTATTTTTTTGATTATGATATTATAATTTCATTGATGGTACATGATTTTTAATGTCATTCCTTGTTGTGTATGTGATTTTCTAGTAGTGGCTCACCTACTATGGGATATAAGAGATCATGGGTCATGGTTTATGGATTCCATGGAAGGACTCACCATGTTTTGTTTGATATAATTGATGCACCTAGAGTGATAAATTGAATCTATATATATGGGCTGTTCAGGTGGGACTTATAATCGTCAGTGAAACAAATTACCAAGGGGATAAACTGAGGGTGAACCCATTGGATAGTTGGATAATCCATTCCATGAGTGATACTCGACAACCTATGGGAGATACATGGTATGGACTCTGAGTCAACATGCAAACAGTGATACAAGGAATTCCTTTATTAGTTTCCTTGGATGAAATTAGTGTCATTGGATATAACAAAGACACCTATAAGGACCCCTGAGATTATTTTAGATTTAAATAGATGGGATTATTACTCCACCCTTGGATTTGACCGATTTTTTTCTTTTACATTGTGATATATCTTATTTTTGACATAAGATTTCTTTAATGATGACATGGAAATGTGACTTAGAAGACTAATAACAAGCTCATGGTCTTTCTACCATGATTTATTTTTCATAATGGACAATGTAAATACAATATCACAGGTACATGTACCTTAGTTCAGACATCCATCTTAGGCCGAAGTAGGTAGTATTGGTCGGGTGTCAAAATAGGAACCTGTACCTTAGTGTCTATTATTTATTAATTTATTTATAACTCCAAATTTATAATTTGGACATATTACTAATTTATTTTTTAAATGAAATGTATTGGATTTGACACCATGGGTGGAGGCTTACTAATATTGTATCTTGCATCCTACATGGGTCTCATATGGTACCCAATAAGTCATCATTATTTTAGGCATGGTTAAGGGTATGTTTAAGGCTTATGATGATTGTTTGGTTTATAGATCTTTTATGGAGCATAGGGCAGAGGACAAATCCTATTTTTGAGATGCTTATAGTAGTAGTTTTTTTCCTGTTTTAATATTTTTCCTACCTATAGTATATGCCAATATCCCCTAATACCTATTCAATTTCAATTTTGTATTGAATCATGATCATGATATTAATTTTTTACCGATTATAATTTATTTATCTTATAGAAATTGTATACTTATGGCTTGGTTTATTTCCATTATTTCTACTACAATATGTTTCTTACTTCTACTTATGTTATTTATCATTTTTTATCTACAATTTTTATCACTTTGATATATGAGGTCATAGTCTCCCAATAGACAAACCGTAGGCCCTCGTTATTAGGTGGTTTCCACTATCAGTTCGGGAGGTGTTCTTGAGGTCTGGTGGCCCACCGTCACGGGGCACTATTGAGTGGAAACCAGGGATGGATGCTACCTTTTCTATCTTTATGAGTTTTTAGTTATAAAGATAATTGTTATTTAAGCTTCATTGTTATCTCTACTACATTAATTGATGTAAATTTTTTCATTTTGAACTTATCTATTCTATTCATGGTTTCCTCCCATTTTATAGACTTGGTCTTAAACAACATGTAAATAGAATCATTATAAAATAATTCACATTCTTTAATTTTGAGAATCTTTTTGGTTTAGAGGTTTAGAGATGAAGGTCACGACACTTATATAACATACCCATACAATGCATGTTTGAAACATTATCTTATTGTCCATTTCATTCAAAAAACCCAAAACTTTTAGTATATAATAATTTTTCTTTCTATGTATTATTTTTATAATTTTATTTAAGATCTCATTCTTTTCCCTTATCATCCATAAAACCATATGAAAAACTTTTTAGAATTATTAACAAGCAAAGAAATATCATAACTGCATACATATTATGAAAGAAGAACCCTTCAAATATGTTTTAAAACCATGAGATAATGAAATATATTTCCATTAACATAATAATATTTGAGCTCAAATAATCACCCACATACACCAGATTTTTTCTTTTCTACCCAATGTTTTTTTATAAAAAACAATATAAGAAAGCATAAAAGAAAAATAAAAAACATTATTGTTACATAAAAGAGTACCCATAATATTTTTTTCTTAAAAATATACAATTTTATCAAAAATATCAAAATATTTCCTTTAAAACGAAATATCATTATCTTCCCTTTTAAAAATCAAGTGATTTCAATTAAAAAACCATTAGTATGATTAGAAAATTCACATTGGTAACTTGCGAAATAATTTTATATTTCAGTTAAAAAAATAAAATAAATAATAAAATAAACATCCATCATAGTTAAATGGAGAACATAATAATTAACCAATGAATTGGAGGGCCATAATAGACCCAACCATACTGGTTTTATAATATAAGAACACATATTTAGTTAATAACAGATCCACCCATCCTCAGATTATAATGGAATTTTCCATCATTTTTTAATATCCAGATTATCCATACTTAGTATATAATGTAATAAACTATCATTATAAATCATTCCCAAGAACCATTAATTAATCATAAAATATGAGTGCTTTCATTTTTCTTTATTGGATTCAGAAAAATATTCTTCACACCCATAAGCAAACATTTACATATATTAAAACATTAATTCCATTTAAAACCTATCTTGAAAAATACCCAAATAGATGGATTTATTGTTTTTATTTTAATAAATATATAATCTCGTAAAAAGATCCAAACATCAAATAAGAATTACTATGGATAGAAAAATTATTGATGTTGTATACTTTAAAATAGAAAATACATTTCTTCTTTTCCGAAGACTATAAAAAAATTTCATAAAAAGATTCCTCTTGAAATCTTTTATAAGAAAGAGATATAAAATATCCTTTATAATTTATTTATTTCCATATAAATACCTATAATTTGTTTTACAAAAATATTTCCCACAAAGTTAAATTTTTAGAAAATGAACTTTGAAAACTTTTGAAATAAAGTTTTTAACGTAATGTGTCCCTTACCTCAAATTGGAATCATCGGGTACATTACATATTTTGTATAATAAAAAATGTGTTATAGTTTTTAACATTTTTATATAAATTTTTCAAAAATATTATTCCTTTCAACATGTTATAATAAATTAATCAATCAAATAATGCTATGTTGGATGATTCGATATTATTCAGCTCATATTTCCAAAATGACATCAGTAGGTTGACTATGGTCAAAGAATTATTTATTATATAATCTATAGAATAATAATAATGAAATAATTATAATTTTACTATATCATTTAAACATTAAAACCAAACAGTGATGGATTGTTAGGTAAATTGAACTGTGTTACAAACATAGAGATGGTAGGTCGTACATACGAATGAGTAACACATTCGTTATTCAATGATCATGATTGAAATAAGGTAAGTATTATTTTATAATTATATAATTATCATTGATATAAAAATAAATTTATATAGAAAACGCATATATATCTCACATATTATGTGGTGATGAAAAATGAATCATGTTGCTTCTTGGAAGTGTTAGAGAATGACATTACCATTTTTCAATGAATGAAGGGAAATACAGTATATGTTATCATTTATTTATATAATAATAAATATTTCATTAATATTATATATATATATACATAAAATTTCAAATTATATCCATCAATGGGATACGATAATGGGAAATGAATTACTTCAGTTTGCGAGGTGGTAGTCCGACGTAACACGATCGATGGTTCCTTTTCCCAAATGAACATAGAAGGTGGTGTATATGAGTTATTAAATTAACATAATAACATATCAGTATATGAATGATACTAATTTTAATGGATTATCGTGGTTTAATAATATTTTAATTATGTTGATGAATAAATAAAACTAAAACATTCTATTAAAATATATAACTCTTATTTAGGATATATCATTTACAATAAACATTAATCCCTCTACGAATGGAATTAGGATTAGAAAATAACTATAGAATTAGTGGATTGATTAAATGATAAAATTAGTTCATGGGTTTTCCAAACCAAAAGGGTTTTTATGTATGAAGAAAAAAGGATAGGATGTTTCCTTTTATTAGAATATGGAGGTTCGCTATTGGAATTACTTATTGTATTAAATTAATATAAATAATTTTCATATAAAATTGATCCAAAAGGATCTATATATATATAATATAATGTGTATAGGTCTAAATAATATTATCTAATAAAATTAATAATGCTTATAGTAATTTTTTACCCTTATCTTTTTTACATTTATGGTGATAAAAACATTTTATACTTTTCAAGTCTTTTGATATTTACTATAAAAGGGAAATTTGGCCAAAAATGTAAAATGGTTGATTCTTTCAACCATATTCCAATTATTTGTCCAAATATAGTATTATTAGTAATTTTTAATTATTTAATGATATATTATTTTTTATAAAATACCATTAATGTCATTTTTGGAACTATTCATATAATATGATTAGGAAAACAACTTGAGATAAAAAGAATTAGAATATATTCCTTCAACTTATCCATACCAAGTTATTTAAATATATAAAATTTGTGCAATATAATAATTCATCCAAATTATATTAATGATATTTTTTTTATAAATCATTTGTTTTATTTTTCTACTAATTGAATAAATGATGTGCCGACATTGCGTATACATTAAAGTAATAATTCACCCATAACACAAAAAAAATTAAAATGATAAAAATAATTAATTTATATTTTGAATTAATATTTTTAAACAATCATAAGTTGATTTCCTTGTTAGAAAATATTAATGACTTCAAAATAAAGAAAGTAATATTTTTGGAATTATTTTTCACTTAAATATTATAAATGTAATAAATACAAGAAATATGGCCCTAGGTTGTCATATGTATGTAAAATATATGATAATGGAAAAACTTCACTCATAAAACTGGATAATAGAAATTTTGATGGTCAATTTTTAGTCTTTATTATATTTTTTTACCCTTAATTACCTTATATACCCTTACCATGGGGATAATTATTTAAAACAGTTACAATTCATAATAAACCAAAATAAAAGGGACCTATATACCACGTTTGGATATCATAATTCCAAATATGGATTCATTGTTTTTCAAAATTAAATTATTATAAGTGGTATGAATTAATTTAAAATTAAAATGATAAATAAAAAAGAAATAATTTTTTCCCATGAAAACTCTCTTTTATGTATAAAAATGTTTTTATAAGAAATTTAACAATAAAATTTATTTAAATTAAATTAATTATATTAGTAATAATATTATAGAACTACTTTTACTTTTAAATAATTTTATAAATTTTATAACTTGGTAAATTATTGAATCCAAAAATATGTTTTCAAAAAAAAATATGTACGTTCACTATACCCTAAAAAAATTCATAAAAATGAAAAAATTTATCACTAATATAAATTTTATTTTCTGATTTCAAAAAATTATATTCTTTTAAAAAAATATATTAATAAATGTTTAAAAGGTTAATTCTTAAATTCACTCACAAATGGAAATAATACCCATTTTTGAAGAAATCAGATTTTTTTAGAATAAAATGACAACACTAAATATTGAATTATTATTTCATATGAATTAATCAGTACATTTTTATATATTATATCATTTATGTATTTTTTTATTTTTTTACTTATTTATCCCCACCTATTCAATGACAAAGTTATAACAAACTTTTGTAAAAAAATATTATTCTAAAGATTGTTTATAATCAGTGTTGTGATTGTTGTATTCTATCGAACATTTTTTTCTTTTAAAATACTCAGATACTTAATTACCCCCACCCCCAATAAAAAATTTCATCATAAAAATTCAAAATTTAAAAAAAAACTTTATTGAAATTCCAGATTATATAATGGGTTGAAAAACATCTTCATAAAAATAGTGAAAAAGGATCTTAGATGGTCTTCTAAAATAACACATATAAGGTTTCCAAATAGGAGAACATTAGTGGAAAGTTAAATTATAGTCATAGTAGAAAATTCATTTTTTAAAATAATTATATAGATTAATAGAGGCTCTATATCATAAGAAAATTAATGATCTTGAGAAAGTTAGTCACCAAAAAATGATAAACCAAATGGGTTTGGAAAAGGAAACTTATTCATCTTAAATGAATGTAATGTGATATTTTTTGTTCATAATCCTTATACTAAAGCTGAAGAATTCATTAATTATATTTACAAAGGGAATATCAAAATTTACGTAATTTAAGAGTACAATTTCATCATTTAATCAATTATCATCAAAATCACATCTTTTTCTCTAAACAATGAGAATTGAAAATTATTTTTTTAGGCCCGAAGCACTAATATATACTTATAATAGAGCACATAATTCCATAAATGGATTAAAATATATTCCTCAAATCATAACAAATTAACTAAAAACAAAATGTTTATCTTAAGGTGAGATAATTCCTAAAATGAATATACATTCATATAATACAATAAAACATTAATATCTAAAACCTCAAAAATATCACCCAATGTTTATCATAGATCATTTTATAAATAACTAACCTTAAAATTCTTCTATAAATACAAACTAATATTCATACATAAATATTAGAATAATTTGATAACATATTCTTCCAATATAAGTATATAATTTATCCCCAAATAAAATAAATCAATCTTAATGTTTCATACCAAAAATATGTATTTATTAATCATATAATATCTAAGATATGATAATTATCACATATATATCCAAAATCAAGAATAGTTGAAAAAATATTATGCGAATCCAAAAATATAACTCATACTTTATCTAAATATAAAATCTTGTAATATTTTATTTAACATAATAATACAAAGTTCCTAAATAACATTATTCACTTGATCACAAAATAACCTTTCAAAATAATTGTTATCTATATGATAAAATATATAATCCAAAAATATACATAATATTTATCTGTAAAATCAAAAAAGTAAAAAAATGTCATACTAACAAGTACATCACATAGGTTAGTGATGGGAGATTCACCCTTGTCTCCCATCAGTTGTGGGATCAAGCCCTGTGGTTTTGTTGAATATGATAGGTTATCAACCGACCTCTGAGTTTTCACTTCACAAAATTTATATGTATATAAATAGAAAATATAATTAAAATCCTAAAAATAAATGTTAATAAATTCACTATTAATGTATTTTATAACCTCAAAGGTTATCCCATTCCTTTTAGATGAAATCCTCAAATCGAAATAGAATTCTTCTGAAATAATCATTCTCAATAAAACAATGGGTAATATATACCTTAACTCAATAACGTTTCTCCAAAAATATCATTAATCATCTCAAAATTTCATCATTTAAAACCTCAAAAGTGGTTTCTAAGACATTAAACATATGAAAAATTATAAACATATAAACCCATTATAGTATCCATAACTCTTAAGATAACCTATCATGAAAACATCATAATTTTCGAAGTTATATAAAACATTACTCTGATACCTACTATAAAGAACTAACATTAAACAATAAATAAATTGAATCTATATACAATAATGAAATTTCATTCATTTCAAGGATTATTTTAGTTTTAGATTTTAAGATATTTTGTTCATAATTATTACATAACAAAACCCATAAAATACATATTCGAATTTTCCTATTGTATCCATTTTTTCCAAAAAATAAATCCTTAAAAATTTAATAAGTTTTTTTTGGCATGTAACATCATCAATTTTATCCTGACCTCATCCATGTCCCTACTCGTACTTAAAACCATGTGAAAACATTCTAATATATCGGATGAGCATAAAAATATCAATAAGAGACATAAAAAAACAAAGAAAATCGTCATTACATTTTAGAACTATGAGATCATAAATGAGTTTTCCTTTAACAAAATTAATAATGATAACTAATAATCAATCCCTAAAACCTAATATCATCTTTAATGAATTTTTTTTATAAAATAATTTGTAGGGAAACATCATGGAAAAATCGTAATCATTAGGGTTTCATTGAAAACAAGTGTACCCATAAAAAATTTCCCAAACACATACCTTTTTATAATTAAAGGGAATCATATTTACATATAAATTAATGATAAATAACTTACCTTTTGTAATTCATATTTTTTCCCAAAAAAATAATTAGAAATAAAAAAAAATCATATCAAAAAAATATGAACTTATTTTCCAAACCACTATTACAAATAGAAAAACAAATACAGTAGAATTCCCTCATAGTTATATGGATAAAATAATAATTATCCAATTCATTAGAGGTCTATTCTAAACCCACATGTACTTATTTTATAACATAAACACATATATATATATGGTTTTTTATGGAACCACCCATCATTGGTTTATAATAAAACCTCCCTCATTTGGTTTATATAGAATTCACTTATCCTTGGCCTATAATAGAACCACACATCATCCTAAAAAATTATAATAATCTATAAAACAATCCTAAAATATTAATTATTTAAATTTTTATTATTACAGGCAAAAAATTATCCATCACACTTATAAGAAAATAATTTATGATATAGAAATATCCATTTAATTTTAATAAATTTTTGAAAATAACTAGGTCAAATGTAAGGGGTTTTTTGTTAAAGAAAATATGAAATCCTATAAATTAATCCAATTATAAAATAAAATTTATGGCAATGAGAAAAATCTTTGATGTCATATATGTTAATATTGAAAATTTCTTTTTTTTCTTTTCTAATGTATGCCAAAATAGTCAATAAAAATATTTATTCATAAATCCTTCATAAAATAGAGATATAAAATTTAATAAATACTTTATTTATTTCCAAATAAATTCATATAAAAATAATTTTTATGAGTATGGACATGGCTGAAAATGTATGAGAATCTTAACCGTTAGAACACTTAATATGATGTTTTAAAAGTAATGTTTCCCTTACCTAAAGTCTAAATAATTTTGTACATTCCTTATTTTTCAAAATACTAAACTTATGTAAATTATTTTATTTCAAAACAAACATTTTACATTTTTTTATTTATTTCAAAATCTTATTATCTTTTACATAAACAATTATGTTCATGTTGAATGTTTTGAAAATATTTGGATCATATATCCAAAATGACATTTCAAGGTTGACTATGGTCAAATAGTCTATTATTACATCATCTCAAAAATAATAATCATGAAATAATTATATTTATGTATATTTTTTTTTAATTCTAAAACCAACTAAGAAATATGTCAAAAATGAATCGTGTTGCATTCATTGAAATGGTAGGTCATACATATGCTTGAATAACACTTCAATTTTTAAATGATCATGATAAAAAAAGGTAACTATTATTAAATCCTTAAATAATGTTAATTAATACCATGTTATATCTTTAAATAATCTTATACATAAAATTAATATGATGTGGCATTGAAAAAATGAATCATATCACTTCATTATGGTGGTAGTATACACATACTCATAGACGACGTTTCCATTTTTCAATGAATGGAATGTTAAGAGTGAATGTGTTGTATTATCATTAAATAGTGAAAAATAGACTATTAATAATACATATACTTTAAATCCATCAATGAATCCATCCTTTATATGTAGTGATATAAAACAAATTATATCGGTTTGTGAGGTGATAGTATTTCGTATAGGCGAATGACTATTTTGTTTCACAAATAATATAAGAATGACATGTATATAGGTTATTACATTAACCTAAGAACATATTTCTATTTTATAGATACTTATGTTATAATATCATTAAGATTGAATAATATTTGAGGTACTTTGAAGAATAAATAAGACAAAAAATTTGGTTAAAAGATATACCTATTCTTCAGATAATCACCTTTGATTTACTCATTAATCCCTATGAGGATAGTATTTTTTCTAAAAAACCACTCGAATGAGTTAAGGAATTCTAGGATTAGATTAGGGTAGATATTGGAATAAAAAATCCTTTTAATCTATGAGTAAAAATGGAAATTTGGTTCCGTTTTATAAGAGAGGGGAGGATCACGGTTTGGGTTATATAAAGTATTAAATGATTATAAATTAATTTTAAAGGAAATATGGATGAAAATAATATATATATAACATAAGATAATTATGGGTCAAAATCATCTAATAATGAAAAATTTGAACAAGTTTATACTTTTTTTACACTTAACTTTATGTTTTAAACCCCTATTAACATTTTTGGAAAATACGATGATAACAATGATTTTTACTCATTGGGGGAAAAGTTAGTTATAATATAATGGAAATTGGATCATAAGTTAACCATAATTGATGTTTTAAACCATATAAAAATAAAACAGTTGAATACAGTATTTTCAATAATTTTAAATCATATAATAAAATATTATTTACTATATAATATCATTAATGTAATTTTTGGAACTATTCATTTAATTTGACTTTGAAACCAACTTCAGTGAAAAGTATTTTCAAAATAATAATTCGAAATAACTCTAACTTGTTATATGTTTCTGAAACATTAAATATCATATAATAATTTTAATATAATTGAAATAATATTATTTATATTTCTATTAATTGAATTAATGTTGTGTCAAGGCTACCTCATCATTACCTGAATGGCCTAAAGGCCTTAATTTTATTGATTTTTGATTATCCCTATTTCATGGGATGAGGGTGATCCCTTACAAGGCTTGTAGGATTAGATATTATATGACTTGTAGGTCTTATAGTAAATATCCAGACTATAACTATATATAACTGGTCATCCCCAACTTCTACAACATGATATCAGCTCCCCGCCTTTGCATTCTTGTTCGGCTAGGCTTTATATGCATGAAAATGATGGTTCAGATGGTAATACCATACCCTATATTTCTTCAAAATCTGTTAGATTCAGCTATGGTTAATGAACCTACTCTAAATCCTCATTTGGAGTCTTCTCCTTGTAGAGTGTCGGGGTTAATTAAGCACAATTTCCGGTGGCGCAAAGGCTAGGAGGTGGCATGTAAGCCTTACTAGCCTGAAGGCATTGGGTGGCCTTGAGTCCATAAAGGACCCAGAGACCAAACTAGTGGCCCGAAAGACCAAATGGATGAATAGTTCCAGATACTATAGTACCGAATTGTACCTGATACTGTACCTACTATATTAACCCATAAAATTATGTCTCTACCTAGATTTGAACTCTGGTCACTTAGATGTACTTGGCGATTCCTCACGAACTGGGATGAGGCTGTTGTGCAAGGTTGCATCAGCATGAAAGTTAATTATTCATCACTAAATGTTACTAATAAATTTCTAGGATAAAAATTTTATTTATTTTAAATCCTGCATTATGAAAAAGACATATGTTTTATTTATCAATACTATAAAATAATATAGATATTAAATGCCAGGAAGTTCCATTTTTTAAATTATCTATAATTTAAGTATTATAAAGGTAAAAATAAAATAACTATGGAACCATGTTTCAATATTTTCAGTTATTATATGGTAATGGATGAAATAATAACATAAAATTGGACAAAGGACTGTATTACGGTCATTTTCAATCATTATCATATTATTTTAATCCTTGATTTCCCAATATACCCTCACCATGGAAATAATTATTTAATACGTTTACTATTTATAATGACAAAAAATAAAAGATACTAATTTATCAAATTTTTACCTCAAGATTAAAAATATTGAATACGTTTTTAGGGATTAAATTTTCCAAAGTGGAATAAATTAATGTCTGATTATAATGAATAATGCAATGAAAAATATATTTTATCCACATCAATGCCTTATATGTATAAAAAATTATATCTAAATAAACCATTAAATTGAAATTCATTTAATTATTAATAATATAATAGAACAAATTTTTCCATTAATTCACTATAAAAACTATCTAACATAGTAATTTCAAGAAAACAAATTTTTTTTTTCCATTAAAATTATTACTTTTCCCCATTCACTAGAAAATCAATATTTTTTGAAAAATAAAAACATTTTACTCTTAGATAATTTTGATATGATTATTTAATGAATGGTAAAATGTTTTTAAAATATAATTTCTAAAATTTCCATAAATTTATTATAATATTCTCTTTGAAAAGACTATAAAACCCGTTTTGGAAGAAAAATGTATTTTTGAAGAATAAAATGACTATGAAAAGTCGTGTTCCTTTTTATTAGGAAATAATAAATAATTTTTTTTTAATATGACCATTATATATAATTAATAATTTGTTGGATTTTATTTATACCTCCAAACTTATCAGTATAAATATGATCAGAAAATTTAGATAATAATATTTCATAGTTCGTTTATGCTCGGTGTTGAGTATCGTGCATGCTATCAGGCATAATCATTAATTTAAATTATTATATTATCAAAGTCATCCTATGAAAATATTTAATATTTTTTTCTTTTACTATCATATCATAATTAATTTTTAATTCAGTTATTTTATATTCAATAATTTCTTTCTCAGGAAATATATCATTGTTGAGTCTATTTCTCAACCTCTTTAATGATAGTTTTGCCCTCATTATCCATAACTTCCATTCCCCCAATGTTCTCCCTTTTAATTTGAAAAATAATATTGTTTTATCACCTATTAAATTATTTTCCCCCTTATCTTGTTTTAAAAAAAATGGTTTATTTCCATTTTTATGTTGATGGATTTCAATAAACGATGTTTTAAAACCTAAAAAATGAATCGTCCAAAACCACACTCATTACTTTTAGTTTAGAAAGTATCTTTATTTTTCTCCATTTTTCTCTATGTGATTATAATTTATTTCTTCCATATGTTATATATATTTTCCCTACATATATACCAATTTTACTAAACTTTTTTTTGTTGGAGTTAATATATGTTTCATGTTCCCATGAAATTTCAACTTTTATGTAAACCTGACTTAATGGATCTTTTTTATTGCCGATTTCATCAAATGTTTCACCAAATTAATTTTTTTCATAATCAATAGCTTCTAAAAATAACCATTATTTTTTAATTCCATCTTAGTTCTATTATGGTGTAAATAGAGTCAATAATATATTTCCTTCCATAAATGATACAATTATTATTTCGAATAGTGCTACTTATGTTGTTTTTTTTGTACTAATCCTTGATCCTTCTCCTGATGTTTTCTACATTGGAACTAAATATTCAACACCAGTGTTTCTTTAATAAAAAATTAATTTCCAAATTAATTTATTCTTTATTATCTTAGTAATCATTATATATAGACTTTAGTTGGGTATTGAGATATGATTGTGAATACCACTTCTTTAAAAAAAGTTTTATATTTATTATTCATTGTGAATGGTTTATTTTTTTCATATCAATAATAGAAAACTAACTTATACCCATGGAGCAAAAGTGATGATTTTTTAAAACCATGGATATGGTTTTTTATGACCATGATATACCCACATTTTATATAAAACTATGGATATAGGTATAGTTTATAGCAATGGTTTTTGTAAACTATGGATATGGGTTTTTTAGTCATGGTTACAACCATGATTTTTCCAAACCATGGCTATAATACCCTATCTATAGCCATTATTAAAAAAACCATTACTATAAGATTCTTATAAACCACATGAAATGCATAAGAAGACCTTTATCCATAGGTTTCTACCAATTTCCATTGTTAATTAACATATATATATTAAAAATATACGAATTAATACAAAAAATATTGTGTAGTGTGGTAATTAGGTGTTTCAAACCATAGATATTGAGGTATTGATACAATTTCAAATTGTGGAAAATAACCTATTTCCACTATTTGAAATAGTGGATATAACAATATATACATGGTTCTAAACGAGGGGTATTTCATTTTTTCTCCGATTTCAAACCCAGGTTATAGGTCTAACCCTATTTCCTAACCAATAGGCTTCACAACTGACAAAACCATGGGTATAGGTAATAACTAAAATTTATACATATGTAGCAATTGTTTTTGATCAGGCATATTGCGAAATTTTTTAGTATTGAGTAGAAGACATATTAATTTAAATGTTATTATTTTCTTTATGTGGTCAGTTGAATCTAAATAATATACCCCTCCAATGCACTTTGTAATTTTTTTATCTCATGTGATACCATATTTTCTGAACATACAGTTATCCTTTTCAAACAATCTTATGTGGATAGTGAGACTGAAATAATGAATCCCTCAAATTAATTAGGTAAAAAATTATATCTCATAAAATGTTATGAATGGGATTCGAACATTAAAAAAATCCATTATAGGACATTTTCAACCATGTTTTTCGGAAGAAGAAGTGAGCCCAATCAACTATGGTACATTTTAAACATTGTGATCATGGTCATGGTAGTAAACCTTGAACTATTCATAATATATCTTGTTTTATGTTGATATTTCATCGGTATTTTCTCCAGGTCTAGAAAAAAGGAATTCATATTCCCATTATGATTTAGTAAGTCTATTATGATATGTTTTTACAGTATTTTTAACTTTTTTGTTTCATCCAGATATTATGGTCTGATGGTTTATTCTGAGGGGACCATTATTATTTTAAAATTGATAAATTTTGTTTATTATTTCCATAAAAACACCCAATGGACCCAAAAAACCTGAAAAATAACATCCCTATATTCTTAATGAAGGCACTCATTTTGGGTCTCTAACCAAACGACACTTAGATTCCCACACTGGTCGAGAGGATTGGAAGTCCTACTCATCACATCCTTTTGAGGGGAAATATTTCATACACCATGATTCTATTTTATATTTATGATATGTTCATTAAACTCTCCCAAATCCCAATATAAGAATGGATAACATAGTAAATAAATCAGTTGTTTAATCTCTCTATAGAGACCCAAAGCTTGACGTACATGGACATTACATTACTTTTGCGGAATACTTAATACATAACAAAAACAGACACAAAAGGACCGTAATAGTTTATTGTCATTGGAAACTCGGAATATAAACATCTAATCATGTTGAAAGATCTTCAACATCTCCCATAACGATCTTCCCCTTTTTGTTTCCTTACACTACTGGAAAACCAGGTATTTGCGACGGGCTATTTGCGACGGGATCCCGTCGCAAATAGCCATTTGCGACGGGGTCCCGTCGCAAATAGCCCGTTGCGGAAAACGCCGTCGCAACTAAACTTATTTGCGACGGGACCGTCGCTAAAGCCCTTTTTTGCGACGGGCATTCTCCCCGTCGCAAATAGTATTCCGTTTTTTGTAAAAAACTTTTTAAACAGTTATTGCGACGGGCCCGTCGCAAATACCTTTTGCGACGGTTCCCGTCGCAAATTGTTTTTGCGACGGGCCCGTCGCAATAACGTTTTTTTTAAAAAAATAAAAAAAATAATAATACTAGTATTTGCGACGGGAACCGGGACCCGTCGCAATTACTATGAATAGTATTTGCGACGGGTCCCGTCGCAAATACTCTTTTTAAAAAAAAATAAAAAAATATTAATAATACTAGTATTTGCGACGGGCATAGTATCCCGTCGCAAATACTATAAAAAAATAAAAAAAAAATTATTAATAAATTATTTTAATTAATATAATAATAGAATTATAATTTACAAATGAAAATAATAAATTATTTTAATTAATATAATAATAGTAGAATTATAATTCAAAAATAAAAATAATAGAATACTAATAAATAATTTAATTAATATAATAATATTATAATTATAATTCATAAATAAAAAAATATTAATAAGTTATTTTAATTAATATAAAAATAATAGAATTATTTTACATTCAAATATTAAAATAATTCAAGTATTACCAAAAAATAATTAAATTATAATATTATAAAATTTTAATATATATATAAAATTTTAATATATATATAAAATTTAATATTATAAAATATAAATATTATTATTATTCATATTAATATTGTTATTTAAAAATATAATATTATTAATATTTTATAATGAGACAGAAACTACGAATAGAAAAAAAAAATATTTTGATTTCACAAATTTTATAACAGAAATACAAACTCTAATCTGTAGGAGGGGGGGGAGGTGGGGGATCTGCAGATGGTGGTGGAGGAAACTCCATCCCTAAAGCATGAGTGAGTCGGCGCATGTACTCCATCTGCTCCTGATGCTGCTGCTGCCACCGACTCGTCTGCTCCTCGTACAGCTGCTGCTGGCGTCGACGCTCCTCCTCATGCTGCTGACGTATCTGCTCCTGCTCCTGTCGGAGACTCTCTATCTGTGCAGTCTGAGATCGCAACTGCTCCTCATACTGTGTAGAAGAAGATGCACGAGCTCCCCTCGAGCTGGACGCCGACATCGCAGCACTGCCATAATAATCTCCGGGAGTCAGTCGAGAGCCGATACCAACTACCCGGCCCTTCTCGAAGGCATACTGGGTGGCCTGCATCCATGCCGCCTCATCAAACTGACGGGCAGTGGTCTGATCTGATGACTCGGCCTGACTCTCAGGCCGGGCCTGTGCCGCTGCGGCCTCATATGACTCCTACAGTTGCAATTTAAAATTAAAATTGTGAATATATTATATGCAGTTAATTTTTAAACTTGAAAACAAATAATACTGACCACGATGTGATGCTGACGATCACCTCTAAGCTCCCCAGTAGCAGGATCACTATACATCCTCCGATATACGTCGTACTCTGTAATATCGGGGTGCTCGACAGCCTATAAGAATAAAAAATAAACTGTTAATATTTATAGTTATATAAAATATTTATAAATAATGTACGTACCAGATGCTGTCTATGAGTACTGAAAGAACGACTCCCAGCTCGATGAGTCACCTCCTGCCTCCCCCGATTCTGCCTCCCCACCGATGATCTCCTCTGAAAGGCACCACTCAACCAGTGCGCACATAATCCATCCCATACATGGGATGAAATGTACTCTGGTCGGTGTGCTCTACATGACTCCTCAAAATCTGACACTCCTGATTTCTTCATCGCAGCTTTTCTTAAATTGTGCAAAAACTGACGAAGGCGATCACGCATGGCCACCTCCCATGCCTCGTGGATGGCGTCACGCATGGTATCCTCGATCGGATACCATAAACCCTACAAATAAATCAAAATATCAAGTTAGAAATGAAATAATTTTCAAAATAAAAATTATTTATTTACGTACGTACCAACCAATGGCCGAACATGGCCTGCTGCACATCAATGGGAATCTGCTCCCATGTGGTCCACGGCTGAGAAAAATAGTTGCGCAAAATAGCGCTGCC
This sequence comes from Viscum album, assembly GCA_963277665.1. Lineage (NCBI taxonomy): Eukaryota > Viridiplantae > Streptophyta > Magnoliopsida > Santalales > Viscaceae > Viscum > Viscum album. The sequence goes on from OY728165.1 coordinate 627,773,690, forward strand.
CTGTCCGACTGCTATATGCGAAAAACTGAAAAAATAATAAACATTTATTATGTGAATAGATTAATGAAATCTTAGTCAAATTCACAGGTTATTACACAGGTTATCACACCTCCGGGTGCGCGGATCAAACCCAAGACGTGGACGTCGCTCGGGGACGGGGTCAGGAATCATCAATCGTGCAAGACCGCGCCCCCTCCGCGTACTCCCTGAAGCGCCTGCAGGCTGAGGGTCATCTGCCAACAACTCATCCGCATCGAAAGGCAGGTCAGCCTCCGTCAACTCACGAAATGTGGCCTCGTCCATCTGAAACAGAAAATGTTAATATTAGCAAATAATTGATAATTACTATTATATATACATATATATACATATTATGATTGTATATAAATACCATGGAATTCTATAAGTGTTCATCTTCATCATCATCTTCATATATGTCAATGTCATCTTCATATTCCTCCTCAACATCATCGATATCCATTCGAGTTGCAGTTGCTTCATCTCTTACCATTTCAAATTCATGTGTGACATCATTAACATCATCGTCATCACCGACTCTTAAATGTGGGGTGTCGTCATCGATACTCATATCTCTTTGTAAAAAAGATTGATTTTGAGTACTTTCTTGAAAAACTTCAATTCTTTGCACATCAGTGAAAGCACATTCACTTTGACTAAACTGATTGTCTCGAATTTTGATTTTTATTACACTCCACCAATCAGTCAAGTCTCTTGATGTTGCACAGTACTTTGCATAATAAACTTGATATGCCTGTTGAGCCAATAAGAATGGTTCATTTACTGCGAGAACACTTTTACATTTAATATCGATGATTCCATGAGTCGGATGAACACGCACGCCTCTCTCTGTATCCAACCACCGACATTTGAACATGGTTATGTAATGTTGTCCAAGATAACAGAGTTCAATGATTTCATCAAGCATGCCATAAAAGTCAACTTCATTTTCTCGATGATGAGATCCTCTCAAGCTAACTCCACTGTTGATCACTTCGCAAGTAATGTTGCAATCAGACAAACCAAGTCATTCCCTTCTTAATATTTTTTAATTTTTTTATTATTTTAATAATATTAATATTGTTTTTTCGTAAATATTGATAATATAATTTTTTTTGCTAAGTGTTCTTGAGTATTCCTGAGTATTCCTGAGTATTCCTGATTATTTGTGAGTATTCCTGATTATTTGTGAGTATTCGTGAGTATTCGTGATTATTCGTGAGTATTCGTGATTATACGTGAGTATTCGTGAGTATTCGTGAGTATTCGTGAGTATTCCTGAGTATTCCTGATTATTCCTAATTATTCCTAATTATTTGCAATTATTCCTAATTATTTGCAATTATTGGTAATTATTGGCAATTATTGGTCATTATTGGCAATTATTACTAATTATTCCTAATTAATCCTAATTATTCCTAATTAATCCTACTTATTCCTAATTATTCCTAATTATTACTAATTATTCCTAATTATTGCTAATTATTCCTAATTATTGCTAATTATTACTAATTATTGCTAATTATTTCTAATTATTGCTAATTATTTCTAATTATTGCTAATTATTTCTAATTATTGCTAATTATTTCAAATTATTGCTAATTATTGCTAATTATTGCTAATTATTGGTAATTATTTCTAATTATTTCTAATTATTTCTAATTATTCGTAATTATTACTAATTATTAGTAATTAATACTAATTATTGGTAATTATTGCTAATTATTGGTAATTATTGCTAATTATTGGTAATTATTGCTAATTATTGGTAATTAATACTAATTATTGGTAATTATTACTAATTATTGTTAATTATTACTAATTATTGGTAATTATTACTAATTATTGGTAATTATTACTAATTATTGGTAATTATTACTAATTATTCGTAATTAATACTAATTATTCCTAATTAATACTAATTATTCCTAATTAATACTAATTATTCCTAATTATTGTTAATTAGTCCTAATTATTACTAATTATTGTTAATTATTCCTAATTATTACTAATTATTGTTAATTATTCCTAATTATTACTAATTATTGGTAATTAATACTAATTATTGGTAATTATTACTAATTATTCCTAATTAATACTAATTATTGGTAATTATTACTAATTATTCCTAATTAATACTAATTATTACTAATTATTGTTAATTATTCCTAATTAATACTAATTATTACTAATTATTGTTAATTATTCCTAATTATTACTAATTATTGTTAATTATTCCTAGTTATTACTAATTATTGTTAATTATTCCTAATTAATACTAATTATTGGTAATTATTACTAATTATTGGTAATTATTACTAATTATTGGTAATTATTACTAATTATTCCTAATTAATACTAATTATTCCTAATTATTGTTAATTAGTCCTAATTATTACTAATTATTGTTAATTATTCCTAATTATTACTAATTATTGTTAATTATTCCTAATTATTACTAATTATTGGTAATTAATACTAATTATTGGTAATTAATACTAATTATTGGTAATTATTACTAATTATTCCTAATTAATACTAATTATTCGTAATTATTCCTACTTATTGTTAATTATTCCTAATTATTACTAATTATTGTTAATTATTCATAATTATTACTAATTATTGGTAATTAATACTAATTATTGGTAATTAATACTAATTATTGGTAATTAATACTAATTATTGGTAATTAATACTAATTATTGGTAATTAATACTAATTATTCCTAATTAATACTAATTATTTGTAATTAATACGAATTATTTGTAATTAAAACTAATTATTGGTAATTATTACTAATTATTGGTAATTAATACTAATTATTGGTAATTAATACTAATTATTCCTAATTAATACTAATTATTCCTAATTATTCCTAATTATTACTAATTATTCCTAATTATTACTAATTATTCCTAATTATTACTAATTATTCCTAATTATTACTAATTATTCCTAATTATTCCTAATTATTACTAATTATTCCTAATTATTGTTAATTATTCCTAATTATTACTAATTATTGTTAATTATTCCTAATTATTACGAATTATTGGTAATTAATACTAATTATTACGAATTATTGGTAATTAATACTAATTATTGGTAATTAATACTACTTATTGGTAATTAAGACTAATTATTTGTAATTAATACTAATTATTTGTAATTAATACTAATTATTCCTAATTAATACTAATTATTTGTAATTAATACTAATTATTCCTAATTATTCCTAATTATTGGTAATTATTACTAATTATTCCTAATTAATACTAATTATTCCTAATTATTCCTAATTAATACTAATTATTCCTAATTATTCTTAATTATTACTAATTATTCCTAATTATTCCTAATTATTACTAATTATTGTTAATTATTCGTAATTATTGTTAATTATTCCTAATTATTAGTAATTATTGTTAATTATTCCTAATTATTACGAATTATTGGTAATTAATACTAATTATTGGTAATTAATACTAATTAATGGTAATTAATACTAATTATAGGTAATTAATACTAATTATTGTTAATTATTGGTAATTATTACTAATTATTCTTAATTATTGATAATTATTAGTAATAAAATGAATAATTATCAATAATTAGAAATAATTACCAATAATTACAAATAATAACATTATTAATATATTTTATTATTAATATTAAAATAATATAATTTTCTAATTTATATACAGTTCTTTTTTCATCTGTGCGTTTTCTATCTCCACATACAAATAATACATGTGAAGACAGCAAACACACAGATGAAAAAAGAACTGTATATATATAAAAAATTATATTATTTTAATATTAATAATAAAATAAACTAATAATGTAATAATGTTCTTATTCCTAATTATTGGTATTTATTACTAGTTATTAATATTTATTCTTAATTATTAAAAATTATTACTAATTATTCCTAATTACCATATAAACAATACTAATAATTTAAATTTATTAAGTAATAAAACAATGTAAACAAAATTAAATTACAACTAATTAATAATAATAAAAACTAATAAAAAATTAAAAATAAATAAAAAATTAAAATGAAGATAAATACCTTGAAAATTGATCTGTTCTGATCGTTCTTCAAAACTTTAATATCAGCTCCGGAGAAAAAACTTAAACTGGAGAAAAACTAAACTCTAGAAATATGATTCTGAGAGAGAGAGAAGATAAAGAATGAGAATGAAATGAAAAAAACGGATGGGGGTATTTATAGGTTAGATTAGTTGCGACGGGTCCATTTGCGACGGGATTCCCGTCGCAAATAGTATTATTTGCGACGGGTCCCGTCGCAAATACCTTCGCCAACATTTATTACGGTCAACCGGTAAATAGTTATTTGCGACGGGTCCCGTCGCAAATAACCCTCTGCCGACATAGTATTTGCGACGGGGGAATATTCCCGTCGCAAATACCATTTACCGCCGCCGGATATTTGCGACGGGAATATTTCCCCGTCGCAAATACGTTTCCCGCGATTTGGCGCGCATCGCGGGAAAACTATTTGCGACGGGGAAAGCAATCCCGTCGCAAATGCCTCATTATTTGCGACGGGGATGTACCCCCGTCGCAAATACTTTTTTAACATGACTATTTGCGACGGGATTTAATCCCGTCGCAAATAACCCGTCGCAATTGCTCATTTTTCCCGTAGTGTTACCTAAAACCTTTCTTTATTTAATGGGGAAAATAAAACATAAAAAGGGTGAGCTCAAATTCTCAATAAGGGAAAACATAGAGAACATAAAACAATCCATAAACATTTGAAAACAAAAACTTGAACATGAAATCTAAACCTTAAAACCTCGAGAAAAGACATAAATCTTGGATGTAAGTAAGGCATTTATCCTAAAGGAACACCAATCACGATAAAATATCATGGGAATAAAACATGTAATTGTGGAAACCATTCAGCACATGTTATGATTTCCATAGTATCCAAGGAATTGCTTCCAAGATCATCTTAGTGGACAGAGTCCCGTTCTGAATCGAGTTCACTCCTCGTTTCAGTCGTGTAACACTGAACCGGATTAACTTACTGTTTCATCCATGTATATCTCATGAGATATAAATCTTTACCCAATGAATTGGATGTAGATATAGGTCCCACCCATCTAATAATGAAATCATTCTTACTTGTGCCATAAAATAAACATACATCATTCATAATAACCTAATGAATAAAAGGGGTTTCATAAACATAATCCCATCATTACATAATCCATATAATAGAAATGCATATCATTTCATAATTAGGAAAGTGAAACCATGTAAATCATATAGACATGATACTTGAAACATACACATATGAAATAATGTCATCTTAGATGTAAAATGATTTTGACAAAATACTTGAAATGAATTCTTGAGAAAAATATCCTTTCTTATTCAAAATCAATTTCTTTTCACAAAACGTCATGTAATTTTAAAAGAAAAAGATTTTGTTGAAAATAGTCATGAAATCTTTTGTAGGATGCTTCGTGAAAATAAGGCTTTATAAAAACATATAAATCCTTTCATGCCGTATAAGTTAAAAAAAATTCTTCTCATACTTTTGCCGGAAAAGTCAAAAAGTACCTCGTAAAAGAAAGATTCCATACATACCATGTAGTAAAAGTCAAAAATGGTAAAATTGACTTTAAACATACATGAAAAAACTTTTATAAAACATGGACATGGATGATAACAACAGCCCCAGTAAATACTTACGAATAAACAATCTCGTATAAGAACGAGATTAGAAAGGTTATCCCTTACCTTAGGTCCGATATGCTTCGTACATATCCAAAACTCCTGTATAATGATTTAAATAATTTCATTTACTTATTACAGAATCATATCATTGTTATTATATCATATATGGTTCACTTATGACTTTATATTACCCGTTCTTTTGTAAATTCATGTTAAAGTAGCGTTTTGGGTAAAATCGTTTCCTTTGTCGTTCGTGTTTTAACTTGTAATTATTCATATGATTACTTAGATCATGATTAATTACATCCAGAATGTAAAACATGATTTATATATAATATATATTCATAATATACATATATATAATAGATCGATAAATGGAAAGAAATACACCGTTCATGGAGACGGTAGGCCGTACGTACGCATGAACGCTGTTTTCGTTTCCTTATTGAATTGAATGGAATTAAGTAGATGACCTAAATATATATATATACATAAATAAAGTAGAATTATTACGTCATATATTTCATAATTACTTATTATATATACTTTATATTCATTCTTGAATGGTTAACATGGAGAGTGAATCTCATCACGTCATGGAGACGGTAGTCCGTACGTACGCACGAGCGATGATATCATTCCCAAGATTGTGGAATTATATTAAAGTGTATGTATAATATTATAGAATCAATATAAATTTACAATAATCATATATATTAATTACTTTCACCATTATACCCACCCAAGTAAGGTGGTGGATAAAAATAGATTACACCACATCGTGGAGACGGTATTCCATACGTACGAAAGTGCTGTGATTTCGTTTTCCATAGGATGGATAGATGGTAAAATATGGTTTTTTCATAAATATAATAACATATCAGTATATGAATGATACTGATGTTATTACATCATAATGAAAAAACTAAAAAAGAAGAAGTGGAAGAAGAAATAAAGTTGAAAGAATCGGTAACAGACATTACCTCTTCTTTGAAGTGCCTCTTTGAGACCTCCTCTTAGGGCACTAAAATTGATATTTGGAGAAGACCCAGACCTCTAGGATGTTTATAGGGAAGTGTAGAAGTGAATTTGGCAGGTTTTGGCCGAGATGGAAGGCTCGAAGTGGTGTGTGGAAGAGAGAGAGGAGGTGCCCTTTTATAAGGGAGGATAGGGGCAACTTTGGAAATATAAGAAATATTAGTTTATATTAAATCCCAACCCCACCTAAAAACTTCCAAAATTTCTCATATACAAATTTTAGATGATATAGGGTTGAAATATAATCAACCAATTAAATTTAAACATGTTAGGAATTTATTTTAAACATTATCAACTTTATTTATCCTTATTTATCAATTTAATTTTTTTGTGGTAATAATATTCTAAATTTTAAATTATTATAAATAATTACATATGTGTTGTGAATTTTACATAATTTGACACTTTATGAAATTTTAGACCATATGAATTTTAATTTATAATTTTTAAATACTTTTGTTATTTTTAAATAATTTTATTATATGTTATTTTTATAAAATAACAATAATGTCAATTTTGACACTATTCATTTATTTGAATTTAAATAAAATATATACAGAAGATATGTTAGAAATAAAATATTTAATAGATTTATGAAATGTCATATGTATCTATAAAATTAGTGGAGAACATTAAATAGTTTATATAATATCTATTTTAATATTTTTAAACTTATTTATTTGATATTGTAATTAATAAAATAATTTCAACATCACTATTATGTCATACTTAATGATAATTATTTAATCCCTAAAATTTCTAAATAAATTTCTATGATGTCGATAATTGTATTAGAATTCTGGAGACTATTCATGTTAGAAGTTTCATTAAGTTTATAACTAAATTAAAATTATTATACTTATAAGATTTAAGAAAGTGACATGTTGTCACTTTCATTGGTTTTAATAATAAGTAAATTATTTTCATGGACAAAAGTCCATTAAATGAATCTAATCCGACCCTTAGGTGATATAGGTCGACTTTTATTCATCCAATAGGATTTTGGAAGGTGTTAGGGTAATTTTATAATTTTATATTTACCCTTAATTAACCGATTTACCTTTAACTATGGTAAATAAAATTTACCGTAGTTACTATTCATAATGTCCAAAAATAAAAAGTAGCTTATTAACATAATTTGGACCCACTGATTACAAATATGGAATCCATTTTTCCAAATTCAATACACAAAAGTTTCAGAAATTAAATTAAAATTAATCCCATTGTCGAAAGAAAACAGGTTTTTGGTTAAAACATTTCAAAAGATTTAATTGATTTAACCTATAAATTCAAGATAAAATCAATTCTAATGACAAAAATTATATTAAATGATAAAAATATATTCTATTTATACTTTAAAACCATTCAATATTATAATTGAACCATATAAATTATTACGATGAAAAAGTTGTTTTTAATTAAAATATAGCGTGTTTTTACTATTCATTAAAATATGAATGATATCAGAAAAAATATCAAAACTTTATCCAAAATAAATTTTTATATCCTGATTCAAAAGAAGAAGTTTATTTTGTAAAATTGAACTTATAAAAATGTCAAAAACTAGATTTAATGTGGGTGGGCCTTTAAAAGGCGACAAGACTACATTTTTTGAAAAATACTTATTTTATCCGAAAAATTTATTTTGTTCACATACCATGTTCTAGAAAATGAGTAATATGAAATAATAATGTTATAACATTAAAATTTTAGTTAATACTATTCATAAAGGCTAGTTCATAATAATATTATAACCATATATCATTTTTTAGTGAAACCTGATATTGCGTACAACACACGCTATCGAGGAAAGTCACGATTGCGTGTAATTCAAGCCAAGTTAGGGTTGAATGTTGTGAAAGACTCCTTTGTTGTTGCGTTTAAAAAAATCCAATAATATTTAATTCATACATTGAATATATATATATATATATATACACACACTCAATGTTGCATAGAATAACTACTATCAAACAAACTTGAAACTGTGTTTAACACGATCCAAGATTAGTTTTGCATATACTGCAAGCTAATACGGTGTTTCCTATAGCGCAAGATAATATTGGTGTAGCGTACAACAGAAGATATGAAATAAACTAAAAAGAATATATATTATAAAATCTCAGGGTGTTACATTCTACCCCCCTTAAAATGAATTTCACCCTCGAAATTTGTCGGGGTTATGAATGGTTTAATACTTGAAAGTTTCTTTAGTAGAAACCCACATCGTAGAAAGGGAATACCAAAAACATAATTTTTAAAACTAAAGTATGAAATGTAACTATTACCCAAAGAAACTCATCACTGGGTTTCCATATAGGAGATCATAGGTGAAAATATAGATATGGAAGAAAAATATAACCATCAAGTTCTGATGGAGAGTCGTAGAGAACATGGCTATAAAAAATCCATCAATCACAAATCCATAGATTTGTGATGATCTTAGGTACCATCTGATTCATCGGATATAAGGTCACTAGGACAACATTTTTGGTTTTCAAGATTATTTCCCAAAAGTTGATGAAATTGGAAATAGAAGAAATACTTTCGTGATTTTGGTACAGTCTCACCTTTGGTCATTCTTTGCACAATTTCCACTTCATCTATTAAATAAATGAAGTTGAATTTGTCATTCATGAAGTGTTAGCAGATCATGTGATAGAATGATGGGTCATTCCATCTGTCTCAAACAAAAGGTTAGAAAAGTTATCAAAAAAACATAAGTTTATCTATAGTGAGATTAATCATATATGGTTCCTAAAATGGACTTATACTTCATATATCATACTGCTTAATATAATTAAACTAGTTTCTACTAAACAGGGACTTCATGTAGGACAGTGGTAGGCGATAAAGGCCATTCGCACTTCAGTTGTGGGTTCGATTCCCACGGCCTTGTCCGACGCGATGGGTTGTCGCCCATCCTGCAGGTTGTCCTTTTTCTAAAACTACACTACTATAACATCCCATTAATAATATCGAAAAAACTTCTATCCTTAAACAATACTAACTTATGTCCAACATAATCCATTCCAATCTTTAGGCTTATCCATAATACTGCAGTCCACTCTCAAATTATAGTGAAAATGATTACTAGATATTTCATATAACAAGCATGTTAATACCATCGTTGATCCCCATATATCATAAGATATGTCTTGTTGGTCACATTACAAACATTCGAAGGCCTTAATCGGGTATTCTCTTGAAAAATGAATACCCATTAAATCTTAGTGAAAACATGAGTACGGTCAAAAGTTAACTTTTTTCACATACCAAAACCCCAAAATTATATATAATGAAGCCATCTTATAACTATTTCCTTATATCAGTCATGAGATCATTAATACTATCAAACATTTCATTTTCTCCTTATCCCTTCATTATGTTCATATCATCTTTTTTCCAAAAATATCTCAACAACCTTTCATGGTTACTCGTACCATTCATCATACACTTCAAAGATTAAGGAAAGACAAATGTGTAACAATCCTTAGATGTCTCTTTATTCCATAGTACCATGAGATTACTTATACAACATTACACTTGATAAACATGTAATCATTCCACTACCTTCCTAAACCATTGACCGAGCTTCAACAATTCTTTCATCTCACATATCATTTGTAGTCTCTTCATCATCATCAACATAAATACTACCCATACGACCATACTGATTCTATTCATGAGACATTCCCTTAGGGAATTGGTTTTCATAATGCCCATACATTCCACATTTAAAACATTTAACCATTTTTGAGGTCGTAGCAATACCATTATCCTTGTCCATGGTGTTAACTGAACCTTTTCCTTTGCACTTACTGGATTTGTGTCCTTATTTTCCACACCCAAAGCATCTTCCAGTTCCTTTGAAACATTCTCCTTGATGCCTCTTCCTACATGATTTTCATAGGGGAAATTGAACTTTCTTTCCTCTATGATCATCATGAAACTTCATCTTTCTCTTATTAGCCAAGTCAGGAAACTTACCAAATTTGAGTTTATTGATCATATTATGAGAATGCTGATTCAGCATAATAATGGTGTTTGGACTTCCAAATCCCATTTCATTTGGTTTCTCATGAAGAATATCATTCCATTTTCCGTCATATCCTCCATTATCGTGAATCTTCCTATTTCTAGCCATTTTCTAAAACCCCAAAAGAATAGTGTGAGAGGAAAAAAATCATGCTAGGGAAAACAACATAGTAAAGGGGGGGGGGGTACCCTCAATATCTAAAATCTTATGTTAAATTATAAGATCGTTACCATAGTTCTAGGACTATATCCTATACGTATACTTATCCTTAGGGACATCCCTAGACATACCTTAGAAATATCTATAGGGATATCACTAACATTTTCGTATACTAGTTTCCACAGGTTAACTAAACCTTTCCTCTGATACAAACTGTAGAGACCCAAAGATTGACGTACATGGACATTACATTACTTTTGTGGGATACTTAATACATAACAAAAATAGACACACAAGGACCATAATAGTGTAGAGTCTTTGGAAACTTGGAATATAAACATCTAATCACGTTGAAAGATAATCAACATCTCCAATAACGATCTTCACCTTTTCATTTCCTTACCTAAAACCATTCATTATTTCTTGATGAAAATAAAACATAAAAAGGGTGAGCTCAAATTCTCATTAAGGGCAAACATAGAGAACATAAGACAATCCATAAACATTTGAAAGCAAAAACTTGAACATGAAATCTAAACCTTAAAACCTCGAGCGAAGACATAAATATTGGATGTAAGTAAGGCATTTATCATAAAGGAACATCAATCACGATAAAATAGCATGGGAATAAAACATGTAATTGTGGAAACCATTCAGTACATGTTATGATTTCCATAGTAGCCAAGGAATTGTTTCCAAGACTATCTTAGTGGACAAAGTCCCTTTCTGAATCGAGTTCACTCCTCATTTCAGTCCCGTAACACTGAACTGGATTAACTTACCATTCCAGCCATGTCTATCTCATGAGATATAAATCTTTACCCAATGCATTTGAGGGAGATATAGGTCTCACCCATCTCATAATGAAATCATTCTTGTTCCACAAAATAAACATACATCATTCATAATAACCCAACGAATAAAAGGGGTTTCATAAACATAATCTCATCATCACATAATCCATATAAAAGAAATGGATATCATTTCATAATTAGGAAAGTGAAACCATGTAAATCATGGAGACATTATACATGAAACATATACATATGAAATAATGTCATCTTAGATGTAAAATGATTTTGATAAAACACTTGAAATGAATTCTTGAAGAAAATATCCTTTCTTCTTCAAAATCAATTTCCTTTCACAAAACGTCTTGTAATTTTAAAAGAAAAAGATTTTGTTGAAAATAGTCATGAAATATTTTGGAGGAATCTTCATGAAAATAAGGCTTTATAAAACCATATAAATCCTTTCATTCCATATAAGTTAAAAAAACATTCTTCTCATACTTTTTCCGAAAAAGTCAAAAAGTACCTCGTAAAAAAAATATTCCATACATACCATGTAGTAAAAGTCAAAAATGGGTAAAATGGAATTTAAAAATACATGAAAACACTTTTATAAAACATGGACTTGGATGATAACAATAACCCCAGTAAATAATTACGAATAAACAATCTCCGATAAGAACGAGATTGGAAAGGTTATCCCTTACCTTAGGTCCGATATGCTTCGTATGTATCCAAACCTCCTGCATAATGATTTAAATAATTTAATTGACTTATTACAGAATCATATTAATTTTTATTATATCATATATGGTTCAATTATGACTTTATATTACCCGTTCTTTTGTAAATTCATGTTAAAGTAGCGTTTTGGGTAAAATCGTTTCATTTGTCGTTCGTGTTTTAACTTGTAATTATTCATATGATTACTTAGATCATGATTACTTACATCCAGAATGTAATAAATTATTTATATATAATATATATTCAGAATATACATATATACAATAGATAGATAAATGAAAATAAATACACAGTTCATGGAGACGTTAGGCCGTACGTACGCATGAACGCTGTTTTCGTTTACTTATTGAATTAAATGGAATTAAGTAGATGACATAAATATATATATATACATAAATCCAGTAGCATTATTATGTCATATATTTCATTATTAATTATTATATGTTCTTTATAATCATTCTTGAATGGTTAACATGGAGAGTGAATCTCATCGGGTCGTGGAGACGGTAGTCCGTACGTTCGCACGAGTGATGATATCATTCCCAAGATCATGGAATTGTATTAAAGTGTATGTATAATATTATAGAATCAATATCACTTTACAATAATCATATATATTTATTACTTTCACCATTATACCCATCCAAGGAAGGTGGTGGTGGAAAATAGATTACACCACAGCATGGAGACGGTATTCTGTACGTACGCACGCGCGGTGATTTCGTTTTCCGTAGGATGGATAGATGGTGAAATATGGTTGTTTAATATTTATAATAACATATCAGTATATGAGTTATACTGATTTTATTACTTCATAATGAAACATCTAAAAAAGAATAAGTGGAAGAAGAAATAAAGTTGAAAGAATCGGTAACGGACATTACCTCTTCTTTGAAACGCCTCTTTGAGACATCCTCTTAGGGCACTAAAATTGGTCTTTGAAGAAGACCCGGACATCTAGGATGTTTCTAGAGAAGTGGAGAAGATAATTTGGCATGGGGTGGCCGACCATGAAGGCTCAAAGTCGTGTGAGGAAGAGAGGGAGGAGGTGCCCTTTTATAAAGGAGGAGAGGGGCACCTTTGGAAATATAAGAAATATTAGTTCATATTAAATCCCAAACCCACTTAAAAACTTCCAAAATGACTCATATCAGAATATTAGATGATATAGGGTAGTAATAGCATCAAAAAATAAAATTTATACATGTTTGGAATTTATTTTAAACATTATCAACTTGATTTATCCGTTTTTATCAATTTAATTTTATTTGTGGTAAAAATATTTTAAATTTTAAATTATTATAAATAATTACATATGTGTTGTGAATTTTCCATAATTTGAAACTTTATGACATTGTAGACCATATAAATTTTAATTTATAATTTTTAAATATTTTTTTTATTTTTAAACTATTTTATAATATGTTATTTTTATAAGATAACAATAGTGTCAATTTTGACACTATTCATTTATTTGAATTTAAATAAAATATATATAGAAAATATGTTTGAACTAAAAGAATTAATAGATTCATAAAATGTCATATTTATTTAAAAAATTAATGTATCACATTAAATAGTTCATATAATATTTATTTTAATATTTTTAAAATAATTTATTTGATATTTTAATTAATAAACTAATTTCAACATCACTATTGTGTCATACTTAATGATAATTATTTAATCCCTAAAATTTCTAAATAAATTCCTATGATGTAGATAATTGTATTATATTTCTGGAGACTACTCATGTTTGAAGTTTCATTAGGATTATCACTAAATTAAAATTATTATACTTATAAGATTTAATAAAGTGACATGTTGTCACTTTCTTTGGTTTTAATAATAATTAAGTTATTTTCATTGGAAAAAGTCCATTAAATTAATCTAATCATACCCTTAGGTTATATGGGTAGACTTTTAGTCATCCAATAGGATTTTGGAAGGTGTTAGGATAATTTTATAATCTTATATTTACCCTTAATTACCCGATTTACCTTTAACTATGGAAAATAAAATTTACCGTAGTTACTATTCATAATGCCCAAAAATAAAAAGTAGATTATTAAAATAATTTGGACCCACTGATTCAAAATATGGAATCGATTTTTTCAAATTCAATACACAAAATTTGAAGAAATTAAATTAAAAATAATCCCATTGTCGAAAGAAAACAGGTTTTGCGTTAAATCATTGCAAAAGATTGAATTGATTTAACCTATGAATTCAAGGTAAAATCAATTACAATGGAATACATTATGTTAAATGGTAAAAATATATTCTATTTATACTTTAAAACCATTTAATATTATAATTTAACCATATAAATTATTACAATGAAAAAAGATGTTTTTAATTAAAATATAGCGTGTTTTTACTATTCATTAAAATATGAAAGTTATCTGAAAAAATATCAAAACTTTATCCAATGTAAATTTTTATATCCTGATTCAATAGAAGAAGTTTTTTTTTAAATTTAACTTATAAACATGTCAAAAACTATATTTAATGTGGGTGCGCCATTAAAAGGCGGAAAAACTGCATTTTTTAAAAAATACTTATTTTATCCAAAACATTTATTTTGTTCACATACCATGTTCAAGAAAATGAGTAAGGTGAAATAATAATTTTATAACATTCAAAATTTAGTTAATACTATTCATAACGGCTAGTTCATAATAATATTATAACCATATATCATTGTTTAGTGAAACCGGATATTGCGTACAACACACGCTATCGAGGAAAGTCACGATTGCGTGTAATTCAAGTCATGTCAGGGTTGCATGTTGTGAAAGACTCCTTTTTTGTTTCGTTTAAGAAAATACAACCATATTTCATTTATACATTGAATATATATATATATATACACTCAATGTTGCGTAGAATGACTACTATCAAACAAACTTGAAATTGTGTGTAACACGATCCAAGATTAGTTTTGTGTATACTGCAAGCTAATACGGTATTGCCTATAGAACAAGATAATCTTGGTGTAGAGTACAATAGAAGATATGAAATAAATTATAAAGAATATATCTTATAAAATCTCGGGGTGTTACACTCTCTATATGGAAAAAGGGGTCTATTAATTATGTCATCTGTATGTGTCATGGGTTCTCAAACTTGTTCCCATTATCGCATTGTAATGAGTGAACGATTCTGTTTTAAATACCTAAGACCAATAACTCTAGAGTTAAATGCATTCTAGAAAGGATATTGGTACTTTAGGAATGGTATTGAACCTTACAAGGTGTCCTATGTATCCTATAAAAATTGGAATCAAACTCCATATAGTTCGTTTGACATAGGTTGAGGTCACATTAAAAGGCTACACTACAACGTTTAACGTCACATGTAAAGGAATTAAGTGAGGGGACAAATGTATTTTAATGGATCATGGGCCTTAGAATTGAATCCTTTGTATCTTTCTTATAATAGGTATATAAGAATCTTCATATTTGGATTCACTTTGAAAGTGTTGATGGGAGGGCATAGAAAGTAATAATCATGATGGTTATTCAAGCATAGTTTATCCACATGGTAGTTACTTAGGGACTTACACGAAGATGGACTACCATGCACAAAATAAATTTTATCATGTCTTTGAAATGGGATTACACAATGATATTTTCTTCATTATGATAAATTTATGATGTAATTGATAAGATCATTGCAGGTCCATAATCCCATGTATGCCATGATCGATGTGAGAAACAAGGCATAGAATATAATCATATTCACATCACATGGATATAATAATTATGTACTGGGGTGGCAATGATAATTTTTTTGATATGGAGATTGGGCCTCTAGAAGTAATCCTTTGTCTCCAACTTATAATAGAAATCAGAATCCTCATAGTTCAATTTCTCTGATAACTCATTTGTGGGATTCATGTGATACAGAGGATGTTCATGGATTTAACATAAGAGGATACGAATATATAATCCAATTTAACAAAATTTGATGGAAATGTAAAGATGATATAATTATAGAAAAATATAGATCCCATGAGTCTGTGTGTTTGGGATATGGATGGACTTACACCAAGGTGGACACCCATTACATCTAGAACCTTGTTGAGGCGTCCAATGTAGAATATTTACACATTAATTAGTGTTTTTTTATATTCAATTACTTCCCCAATCCACTAACAGAGAAGTGTAAATGTTTGAACCCAATGGGATGGTTCCCACATAATATCAAGGGACATAAACCGAGGTTAATTCCCATTAGAGATATCCATCTCCAAATATCTAAAGGATGGAGAGTAGTGACCATAAGTGGTTAATTTAGCATGCTTCTGTGGAATAAGGATCCCATAATATCAATAAGTATTCACGAGTGTCTTACTGTAGTCAATTACAGAAACTTACCATATAAAGGTGTAATGATCAATTAAAAACCAATGGTCAAGGGTTCACATGGGTTTAGTTTGCTCTCCCATGTATTTAAGAAAGAAAATGCTATCATTTACATGGTTTTCTACCTGATATGTTTGGGGGTGTATACTTGATCTATCCAAGGGAGTCCTCTTAACATGTATTAGGGTCTCCACACGATCAAATTCAACATGTCAACGGACTTTTTCATGATAAATGTTCACATTTATGAAGGATTATCATGATCTGGTGGTCATGTATAGAAAAATTCTCCTAAACTAACTGACACGTCCATAGTTCATTGCATGAAATAGATGACATGTCTGAAGGAATTCACCTGATCTGACTAGCATCTCTAGAGGACTTATTATGAACCAAAAAACATGTCCTATGGAAGTTTCATGACTTAGTGGTAATTTCTAGATTAATTCTTGTGAATCATATGATATGTCCATAGTTTTCTCTTGATCTCTAAATTGATTTTGTGAAACACATGACCCATTCACATGATGATCAGAATTTCAATCTTTGCACAATTTTTCCATAATTTTAATCATTTATTTCATAAATTCCTCAATTTTTTTTGGATCTAGATTATTTATCCCTCATGTGACCAGGTTGACAAATGAAAAATCGAATGAATGATCTGACATACATTCATGGGGTTTTTAACATGATCAATGGTGTGGTCAAGTGAAGCATGTAAACATACCATTCTATCCTTTAAGTCATTTCCTGGGCTTACCCAGTGGAATAAATTTTTAATTCTATTATTATATCGTATATAAACTTAACTCTTTCCTATATTCTAATATATCTAATTTTTATTTTTATTTTGAATTTTATAGTTATCACTTACCATGATATATGTAACTTCGCATGGCTCTTAAATCACATATGTGGGATTGATTCGGTCAAGGGAGTATCATATCAAAAAATTCATGTAATCCAGCTATTGGTCATCCTGAATGACATCATTGCATCACAAGATAAATAGTGACGACATGATCATTCCATCATTTATATATTTATCAAACCCTTGAATTATCAATGATATTTTATATATTCATATCAATTTGTCCAAAAACCTTCACAATATCAGGTCGACCTGTCTGTGAGTCATTACATGATTAGGTTTCCGGTAAATTTGGATTTCAGGTAATCAAGAGGGGATTTGTCTTTGGAACTTCACATGATTATTAATAGATCAAATTAAGTGTATAATGACATCATGTAAAAATCAACATAACTCCATTTCTGTGACACCTCATAGATTTTCATAATTTAATTTATAAATCCTTTGGTGTTTCCCCATTTATTTCTATATCGGCAACACATGATCAAAAAATGATAGATATATTTTTTAGGATGGATTTTACATGTCAAGGGACTCTAAAAGATTAGAATGACATGCCATAGGGTCTTCATGTGATTGGTGTACTAATTACATGAAGCACATAACCCATTCAAAATAAAAACAATATAACTCATCTACACATAAGGGTACTATATTTTTTATCCTTTATTTTATAAAGTCTATGACTTTAACCCATCAGTTTTCTATCAGATTGTTTCTTAATCTAATTGATACGTTTGAACTACTTCATATGATTAAGGTTTATGTCTAGTGTAATTAATGTTATGAGGCCTACGTGTTCTAAGGTATTTCATATAATCCATGGACTGATCACTCCGACCTCATCATCCTTTAACATGAAAATCAATGTGACCGCCTTCACATATAGATTCAACCTTTTTCATGCATTATTAAATAATCATCATTAATTATTTTCAATCATTTTACAACCATTATTTTGTTTGATAAAAAATACATTCCATAGGGAAGGAACATGATCGAGATATTTATATGACGGGGCTTTGTATGATCATGTGGACTTATCTAGAATCAATAAATATATCATAAGAGCTTATCTGAAGGTATTTGTGTGATGTTCCTAGATTATATGTGATTCTAATGACCTAGGAATCTACTCCCCATGTAACCATGATACTCTTTTATTCCATTTTTATAGAAAATAATACCTATTCTTAGGGTATTTTACTAACCCAAAAATAATATTTGATCATTTGGAAGACATAAAAAAATTACCCCCATAAAAGAGAGGTTTTATGGAATAAGGACCCATTTATGAGGAATTAAATTCCAACCTGATACTTTTTGACTTCCACTATTCAGTTTTTGAAACATCAAATAGTCTTCTAGGAGTCATTTTTTATTTTTTGTGATTCCCTATAAATAGGGGAATGATTTTACATTTATTTCACATGTTACCTTGGCCTATTAGGCTCTCATGATTTATAATATTGTGTGTTCACTCTCCCAGACTGCTTCTTATACTCCACTGTGAGAACCATTTGTGAGATATTATCATGTGATATTTTTTATAAACCACTTCATGAGATCACATAGACCTGATGACTCATGAAATAGAGATACTAACTTATCAAAGTTAATTCAATTTAACTATAATTCATGTCTCTTGTCATAAGGTCACTTTATTTTATTTGTGTGATATGCTGGAGTAGCATGATTTCCTTGTTCATGTGTCCTTATTATTGTCAAGTGAGGCACATAGTCTAGTATGAGTCATGAAATAATGTGTTTTTTATTAGTTCAGGTAATTATTTTATGTTGGAATGGGTCATGAGATTTTCATAACGATTCTCAAGTGATGTATTTACTTTAACTAATTTAACTTTCTAGATTACACCCATTCTCATTTATCTTTTATAATGTTGTACATATGGATTCTAATTTGAAATCATCTCCTGATGATGCTGATCTGAGATATAATATTATTTGGAAAAATAACGCTAACCCTCATTATATAATTATTTAATATAATTGTATTCTAAAGGGGATTCTTCTGAATGAGCTTTAAAACTATCCTATGTCGCACATATGACATTTTTAGGGATTCAGCCTTATGAATAACAATACAATTCAGTTTACTGACTATAATCTTCCATCTAATTGTCTTTCACTCTTTCTTGACTGTATTCTAATAGAATCATCAAAGTATATTTAGTTAATTATAGAATTGTCTATGGGTTATTCTACCCAATGGAAAATTTCCTTCTATGTCTGGATGGTCGTGATCCTTTTCAACATCTAATTGGATAGAGTCACTCAGACATACTTGTATCCTCTATGGAAAACTCTTAATGTAGTTATATATCAATGTGGAATTGATTTTTTGATGGGTACTTTTTTTGATGAATGGTCATTTCCATTATAGGTTAGGTAGAGTTACTTATAATTCTCTAATAAATTGTATTATAACCATATTTTTTAAGTGAAATGGATTTATTAGTTCTTTATGATCCGTCAATTCGAATTTCTCAAATATATGATCCGCTGCCAGTGTCTTGGAACCATTTTTTTATTTAAACCATGTTAAGGTATGGATCAGCTGATGGGATATGTATCATTTGGTGGGAATACCTCTTTTTTGGGAGATTTTTGATGAATTACTTCCCACTAATGATTTTTGGGATAACCATGAACAAACTCTAACCTTGGCACCAAATATGATTGACATCATGAAGGAGAATTTAAAGAAAGTAATGAACCTGTGAATGATTATTTATATGAGATTTTGGATCAGTATATTCATTTATGATAGCAGGACCTAGAATACTACCATACAACCTAATTAATACCCTTTGTAACAAGTTCAAGATATCAAAGGATCTTATTAAGAAATCCTAGAAGATGGAGAATATGATTCATGGGGATAAGTTAGAGACTAGAGTTATTTCCAGACCTTTGGTTAGTGGGGGATTTTCTATGTATTTAAATGGATGTATTTTCCCAACTAGGGATAAATTATTGATTATTTACATCAGTACATTGGTGGTGGTTTCACAACTGGAAGAAGTAAAATCCCTAAAATTACCCATAAAAACACTTTTTCTTTTTTATAATATCATTATCCATTTTAATTGGGGTAATGTACCTTACAAAATTAGTGGCACTTTTCTACATTTATATTTCTTAATTAGAGAAATAGTTTTATGTTATAACTATGAGAATGATACCGATATCACTCATTATGGTACCATCCTAGACTATTACATTTTTATATGGTTTATTCGATGCCATTATGAGATTGTGATGTCATTTATATGTTTATACCATATAATTTTTTCAATTTATTTCCATAATCAAAAAATAATTGGATTATTATTGATAATGGAAGTGTTTAACTATTCCATAGATCATTTAAAATCTCACTTCAGGACATGGTACTTGTAGGCCGTGAAGACAAGACAATCATTTGAAATCTACATACCTCTACTAGATTAAAATCTACTTTTTCATTAATAAATGTCTTCCTTCAATCCCATTACCTATCATTGTTGCATACTACAATACTTGACCCATTCACCAGTTCTGGAATATACTAGTGCATGAAGACACAAACAATGATATCATTCTTTAACCTCTTGGTGACCCTATCATCCTATCTCAAGGATATTCCCTAGATTGTGTTGAATCTAACCTTGTTGGAATAAATAATAAATTCATTAATTATGAAGAAAATTGTATTGATTTCCCTTCCCCTTTTATTTGGCAGGAATGGCATTGATTCCAGGGTTGGGAGATTCTTCTGGGAAGTGATCTATCTATAGCGATGAGTCTCCCATCAAGATGGAAGATTTTATTGTGTAATTTTTACCTTAAATATTAATGACAGATGATGCATCAGATGGGGGGAGATCACCTGAGTCTTCTTCGCATACTTAACCTTTGTCTCAATTAATCCTTCTTAAAAAAACATGATATATGAACATATTCCATAAACCATTATTCCTTTTTATGAGATCCCTCGAGTCATATTAAAAGATGAGTACCAAGAAATCCAACATTGAAATAAATCAATAACCTAATTTTTAATACACACTTGGAGAAGGTTCATAACTATAAAAAATGCATTCACCAACAAAATTTTTTTGGATCTAGTTTATTTTACAATCAGTAGTTATATGATATCATATAATAGATTTTTCTATATAAGAAAAAAATTTCCATTAATGTGAGGAAATTTAGTATATTTTGATATAGGAATTCTATAGCCCCATCAATATGGGAAGCTTCAGAGATACAAAAATGGAGACATTATAAATCCACATGGTGGTTTCTTGGATTGATTTTTTTAATTAAAAGATAATTAAACATGTAATTCTCAAAACTCATGAAAAGTCCCATGTTTTGATGGAATAATATTTATAAGAGATCACCTCAGAAATGTGTGAAGAATTTCTATCTTGTTTGGAGAAGATCCATACCTGTTTGGTTGGAGAAATAATAGGGGGATTGACACTTCTGCGCTCAATTGACACATCTCCAGAAAACTCCGACCGATTTTGAAAGCTTATCCAACAATATTTTATTA
Source organism: Viscum album (assembly GCA_963277665.1). Taxonomy (NCBI): domain Eukaryota; kingdom Viridiplantae; phylum Streptophyta; class Magnoliopsida; order Santalales; family Viscaceae; genus Viscum; species Viscum album. The sequence continues at coordinate 627,796,005 of OY728165.1, forward strand.
TGATCCATATGTGAACATATGGGATTTCCCCCCTATTGAAACTTTTCAAGGGACTCAACAGTGTAAAAATTCCACCCTTCTTTTCACATTGTCTATGAAAAAACCATTCATACTTTCCGTTTGGTTGTCAATATTTCATTCATTCATCATGTGCATTGAATTTTGTCGACTTGATATCATGTAAAATTTCAATCATATTGTTTTTTCATAATACCGATTGAATCAAAATTATGAACTGAAATTCCAAAAACAAATTATATCTTCCATTATAACTTTCCATAAATTATTAATGAAAAAATAATCTTACTAAGTGTATCATATCCAATATTTTTAAGATCAACTAGTCTAAAATGATAATTTGGGAGAATATAATCCAGATGGAATGTGATATAAATTTTTTCTAAGTCAATACAATTAGAGAACATATTTTGACTTTATGTAGAGAAATATAATTTTCCCTACAAGAATTGTATATTTTTTAGTCCCAACTTATTTCTAAGATTCATATGGTGGAAGATCTGTGAGTGTGGATGTAATTTTTTCTTAGGATACTCTTTGTGGGTTTTCAGGCTAACATGTTTTCTAAATTTTCCTTTTCATATGTTCTAAATATTGTCTAGATCACACAATGTTTATGTCCCATGATCATAGACTGGAAATTTTCCTAGGGTTCCCATTTTAGGTTTTCAACATGGTGTGAATTATTTATCATTCAATTGATTTCATATGGTTTTCTGACTAGAATGTTGGGATAGTTTAGGGCATTCTAGTAGGGATGATATATTATTATAGTTAATGGTATTTTATTTAAGAACATTTATTGTTTTATTTTATGGCCTTTTAGATCAAACCATCTATTTTAATAATTTATGGTCTTTTATCTCCGATCAAATGTTGATTTAGTTTAGGGTATTTTATCTTAGAACATTTGTTGTTGTAGTTTTGGTGCTTTTATCTCAAACATTTTATTTCTATATTTTAGGATCTTTTAGCTTTGGTAATATATTATAGGATTCATATGGGTGAATTATGGGTATTCATGAAGGTATTTTAAACCCCACATCCATATCAAGATAATGAAAAATGGGTATTCATGAAGGGTTCTAATTCCCTACATCCTTATGGTAGTCCGGATTTATGTTGGATGGTGTAATTTTATGGAGGCAAAACCCACCTTGATAGTAGTAATATGGGTTATGTAAATTACATCTCTAGGGGTTTGAATAAAGGGTGATGTAATAGGGAAGACACATAGGGTAAGATTAAAAAACACTCTGTGGTGTCACATTCCACTATGATGTTGTTGAGAATATTGATGACTAGAGGTACTTTCTTGTAAGGAGTAGATTCCTCTAGTTAATAGGTTTTAGGAAATTATGAAAATCTAACTCATACAAAGACAAATAGAGGGGTCCCCTCTCATTTCCCATGGTGGTGGGAGATTTATAATGATTCAACCCTTGGAAAGTGAAGTAGATTATGGGAGGATGCCAATCCAGGGAGGGTTCCTTCACATCAAGGGTTGTTCTATTTATAGGTATAAATATTATTACGTACACAATGTGTTTTATGACATATTGTGAAGGGTATTAAAAGGTTCAAGAATTGAATATCACATTCCTACTTTGTGGAAGGGTATAATAAATGATGACATAACAACATGGTTTTCTAATCCAATTTAATATTATTATAGGGATTTTAAATCATATACTAGGAATATCTAAGACAACCTAAAATAAGGGCTAGTGGATAGAGGTATACCATTAGTAATGGTGGAAACATGTATCATGTGTAGCCAAGAAAATAGCTCATGGATTTAATGGGGACCTTTCTACTAAAGATAAAAAACCATTAGGCATGATATTTGATGTGTAAAGATATTTACCAATGAATACTAGTGGGTATATTATAGATTACGCAATCCATGTTTCCAATACACTATAGGGGAGGACCAAGAGAAATAAATCGATGCTATTGGGTTCCAAGGGAAGTTTACTTACCCAATGAATTGGTTGTGTGAGATCAAAAATTAAATACATAAAGATTATTTAATAACAATTTCAGATACAAGAAGGGTTTGAGATCCCAAAAATTTATTTCACCATATAGTAAACATGTTATCACAACAACGAGATGTGATAAATTATTGGTTTGACCTTTTACAATACAAGGTGGTCCATAGATCATAACTATTCTCTAATTAAGGCCACATTATAATCCCTATGATGATTATTCCATTTTATTTGCACTATAAAATTTTCCAAATTATGGAGAAAATGTGTTTTTTTATAGGCGACTTTAATTTTTCTCATACCTCCCTTTGTGAGTTTCTAGCCTGAGATGTTTTATGTCTCTTTAACTAGTATTTTATTGTCTAGTAATTTGGGGAATAAAAATATAATGTATAAGGACCTGTAGCTTTGACCAATGTGAATGAAAGTTATGGTCATTATTCATGCGGATCTAATATGAGGGTAGTGTTACACATTATCCCATTGGGGATTACCAAGGTTAGGAGTAATCCCAAATCCTTCCGAACAATGTGTGTAAATGATGTAAATCATGAATCACAGATCTCTGATCAAGAACAATTATTTGGCATATTCGTGTTGAGTATGATAATTAATAACTCTATGATGATGATATAAACTACAATGATGTCAGGGATCACTTGGACCTGAAGAACTATTGGCATGGAAAATGAAAATTATTTGATACATCAGGAGCTTATATGTAGGAGCTAGATATCGACATGCAAACTTGAACAAAGGTTCCCATGAATCAAGGTGTTATTTTGCAGGGTCCATGGATGGTATTTAGAAATCCAATGTAATAAATATTTGAATTATGGTTTTGGGATTTTTATGATTATAAAGTTGATGGAAGAGCCCTAAAAATATTTTGATCAAGGTCAGGATCTTTTAATACTTTAATAAGAATTGATGATGGAAATTGTTATGTATAGTTTATTTTCTTGAAGTGAGGATTTTGTTCTCATGATGTTTAACTTCATATAACAAGGATGATTTACCTATATTTTAATATCATGGTGTAAGGATGTAGGAAAAACATTAAATTTTGTATGGTATTCTTAAGGACATATTTCCCTTGTTAGGGGAATTCTAATGAGGGAGGTATTATTCTATCCTTGCATAGGTACACTATTGGGTAGCCATTACTTGCCCCCTTCCTCTGTATATCAATATAATATTGAATAAAACTTGACATATATGGTGAACCAATGAAAATATACATATATAAAATTTATGTGAAATAAAAGTGTGTCTATACAAATCAGCTATCATTGAGCATTTTAGGGTCTTATAAGGCGAACCAATGATTTGGGGATTAAGAAATTATAATGGATGAGATGCCCAAGATTTCCTAATGCAGTTTGGATGGGAAAGAAGAAATTCATAGTTATATTTTTTAAGGATACGCCTTTGTACATGTCTAACATGTATATAGGGGATATGTGCATATTTATCCAGAATGGGAGGTCACCTACTACTATTCAATTGAATGGTCTCTTACTATCAATGGTACCATTAGGGTGAAAGGATCTCATATTGGGAGAGGATGTCACTATTGGGTAAATTTTTAGAGTCTCATAACCAACTAAGGTCAATATCATTGAATCTAGATCAAGAACCTGGGAAGGTAGTGATAGTGGAGAATATTTGGCTCAGCATTGGATAGAATATCTGGGTGTCACTGTATATAATGATAGGTCAAGAATTAGACCACATGTAGTTCTTATAAATGCTGCTCCGTACATAGATCTAGGTTGAATGTAGGGAGGGGACATATTTCTACCATTCCATTGTAAGTCATAGCATCATAGTTAACTACAGGGTCTACAATATAGATCGGACTCATTGGTAGGAGAGGGAAAATTACAGACTTCATTCTTGAATGAAGTTAAAACATTCATATCTAGTACTAATTTATGGATAGAATTTCCCTCTATAAAAAATTTTAGGCCCAGAAGGATGGGATGAATGTGTAGTAGTTTAACATCGTGTCACTAAGATGTTTCCAAGCAGTTTAGCATCATGGGACATGGATTTTTAAATGCTTCGTGTAACAAATATGTTGTCATATAGAGGAAATACTGACTCTGGGAAATCAAGAATTCACTAGAGATATATACCCAAGGATATAAGGGTACAAGAATATGATATCCTTATTTTTTTTAGCAGTGGGTAAAATGAACACGTCTATAATGTCAAAGGTAATTTAATCTTCTTAAAAGTTAGATTAAAGAAAGTGTAAATCATTACCAAAGAATAATAGAGTCAATGATAGTTTGATACAAGTAGTCACAAGTCGACCACTATTAATTTTGTATAACCATATTCAACATAGTCTGGAGAATAGATCTTGGATTCAAGGAGGCCCTCTAATCTGGGAAGAAAATACCCAATATGTGAAAGATCTAATGTGTTATGTTATTCACCAATAAAACATAGTGGTTACCATTTAGACTAACCAGACCTTGATTCCAATATTTCACATGGGGGAACCATAAACATGGGATCCCAAGGTCCATGTGGTTCCAAGATAAGGACATCAACTAGAGGAATGAGTTTTTATCCACTCAGATATTGAGGATATGAAGTAAGTTCCTGTAGAACATAAAATTCATAAATATTTTGAAAACCATAAATATTATTCCAATGTGTTTTGAACCAATTTCATAGTGAAGGTATAAAACATGCGATCGTTTAATGAGCAACCATCAATGGAGAACATCTATTCAATATGAAGAATTATTTCCATGTAGTTTAACGTCATGGAAAATGGAAATTGTCGTGTAGTTTAACATCATGAAACTTAGATATTATCATGTAGTTTAATATCTTGATACAAGAATGTGGTTCCATATATTTAGATATAATGCACCATGTTCTCAGAAGTCAAAGAAAATTTATCAGTTCCCCTAAGCTCAAATGACTCATGCTTCGTGTGAGAATAAGAGAAAATTGTAAAATTTGTTGAGCTGTTCAAGACTAATTAACATGGAATATTCGGGGGTATCAAAATTTCACTATGAGCATAAATCCTTATATAGATTTGGTTCACACAAAGAGAAATGGTTTAGGGTGTTGAGAAATGGTGTTTGGGCCTAGAATAGATAATCTAGGAATCACTACATATCATATAACATGATAATCAAACCACATATTTTCTCATATTAGCTCACCGCAAACATTGAAGTTGTAAATGCGGTAGAGGAATTTTATCATTATTTCATGGTTGGAATGAGTATTGAAGATCGGTGTGTCATTATATATCTTTTTGTAATAGGAATCATGCCACACATAGTTCTTATATGGGAAATTACCTGTATAGGTCTGCCCAATACATAGGGAGGGATATTTTTTTATCTTATGGTTAGACCCAATATTATCAATTCGAGTGTCACTATATATCCTTGTGGTAACAAGAATCAAGTAACATGCAGTTGTAATATATATTCAATTCATTTTTTAGTTTTTCATATGGGACTTCTAATATGAAGGTACATTTGACCCATATTTTCTCAATCCCATTAGACATGTTGAAAAATGATAATGAAATCATTCCATTATATTCATATATAAAGAATGATAATTTGATTATTTTAATAACCATGGACACATTATTAGGGAAATATAATAGGGGATTAAGGGTTCCCTTCCTGTTGGAACCAAAATATTCCCTTGGAAAAAAGATATTATACATTTGGTTATTCAACAGCAAACCTTAGTAGGGTACCTTTTGGATTTCTCAGTCCTTATAACCAATTTGATAGAAAACCCAATAAAATATGTTCCCATGTCTCTAGATATTTAGACATGAAAAGGGGTACATGATGTTTTAATAATGTATTTGGAGGTTTTCTAAATCTCTTTCAAATGTCATGGAATGAAGTTCTTCCTATGAGATACATACCACAAAATGAATGGGTAAAAGAATTAAAGGTCTCAATCTTGATTTGATATTGGGTATGATTCATAGATGAGTAACAAAAAGGGTACCTAAAACCTCATTAATAGTTAGGTTATGGAATGTGTAAATAATAAATATTGAATATCCGAGTGAATAGTTGATGATGAATCATAGGTATAGGTCTACTATTAGTAATGAAGATTTCTCATATTTCATTAATTCATGGAAATAGATCCTATATATAAGGGGAACCTCTCCTCTGGTACAATATCCAATAAGAACAAGTTTTGATACATTGTGATATTCGTTGATGAATCCTAGGGGTCCCCTTTGGATTTTGCAGTCCATGTTACAAGTATTATATTTGGAGAACCAAGATCATTAGAGATCAAGTACCATGGGGTTCCAAGATAACGGCATAAACATGATGAATTTTTTGGTATTGACTGACGTATAAAAAACATGATGTTAGTTCATAGAGTATGTAAAATTCAAGAATTGTTTAAGAACACTAAATGTTACATCAGTGTGAATTGACCACATTTTTAGGGTGATGTGACAAATCATCTAATTCCTGAATACATAGTACTTTGGGGGACTATCTATTTAGGATGAATGCACCTTGTCGTACTATATAATATCTTGTGACTCAAATTTTATCATGTAGTTTAATATCATAAAACTAGGATATTTTCATATAGTTAAATGTCAGGATATAGGGATGTAATTATATATCTAAAATTCATCTCTATGGCACCAGTCAGAGTGTATTTCATGTTTCCCTAACCACACTTGAGTCATTCATGGTGTGAGAAACAAGGAATGACTAGGTAGTTTACTGACCTATATAACAGTGCATTATAGGAAATATTAGGGGGTGTTAACAATTTTATATGAACTAGATAATGTATATGGATCTGGATCTCATGTATGGACATGATTTGGAGTGATAATAACTCATGGATTGACACGAAATAGAAGATATAGACATCATAATGTATATTTTTGTTATAGGAATATGGACACATATTGTTCTTTCTTGGGAAATTCCCCACACAATTTGAGCCCCTTTTGGGGAGAGAATGTTTATATAATATTGTAGATAGGCCCAATATTTGGGATCTGAGAATCACTATATATATCTTTTAATTCATGTAATAAATCCATACATAGTTATTATAATTAATGTTCCATGCATAGGTCTTTCCCATATATAGAGAGGGGATATGTTTTTATTTATATTATGGAAGGACCATAGATTGAACATAAAATTATCACAATATATCACGTGGTAACAAGAATCAATCCATATGCAGTTCTTGATAATGTTCTCTACAACAGTCTATACCATATGAAGGGAATGGTGAATTTTTATATGTGAAGTGGATAGACCAAATATTGGTGATTTTTGTATCCATATGAATCCTGTAGTAATAATAAACAGGACACATGGGGTTCTTGAATGAAAAATTACCTACCCATGTCTAATCCATACCTAGAGAGAGGGTATATTTTCAATTTTATATTATGGTTGGTACAAATATTAGAGATTTGGGTGTCACTGCTTATCTTGTAGAAAGAGGAATCAAGCCACACATGGTTATTCATGGGAATATTATCTACATAGTATTGACCAATACATAGATAGAAGGAATTTTTTCAATTTTATATTACAACTAGACCTAATATTAGAGATCTGGGAATAAATACATGTCCTCTAGAAATATAAATCAACCCACACATACCTATTGATTTGGAAAACTCCCTATGATCATATAATCCATACACTAGGTGAAATTTACATTTAATATTATAGATAGATCCAAGATTGGATATTTGGGTGTCATAACATTTTATATCGAAATTGGAATCAAGCCATTCATATTTCCAAATTGGAAAAATCTCAATGTGATTCTGATATAAATGCATGGGGATATTTTTTTATTAAATATTACTACTGGACCAAAAGATAGAGATCCAGGAATCACCATGTATCCTATAGAAATATGAATTTTTATACATGTAGTACTTGAATGAAAAAAAATCCTTGAATAGGACTGGTCCCTACATAGTGGGATTTTCAATTTTATATTGTGGCTAGAGTCAAGATTCAATATGCATGTGTCACTACGTATTTTGTGAGAACAAGAATCAATCAACACATATTTATTGATATAGAAAAATACCTTAGTTGGATATGACTCACACATTGGTATGTGAACATTTTATTATTCCATAAAGGTCGTGCTCATGTAAAATGAATTGTCAATGAATTAACTTCATTCATGTTGTTTAACATCATGTGGTAGAATGTATTCTATGAAGATTAACATCAGGTGGTACAATTTTTTCCAAGAAGATTAATATATTGTCGTATGGTCATTTTTTGTGATGTTTAACATAATACAGTAAGGACATAGGATGCTATGTATTTTAATGTCCTTCCATGATGACTTTTATTTTTTATGCAAATAGTGTACTGTATTTCCTTATAAACCTCATATTGGGGGGAGATTTTTTCCCATCCATTTTGTCCAATGATTATGTTCTATTTGAGTAGTCCAAATGAATTATGTAAGGATCTTCCCATATGGGATCCATATTTAGTGGTTTCTTCCTTGGTATCATCAGTTTTTTGAGAACCAATGTTAGTTATCCTTAGAGGAATGAAAGGAGGTAAAAAATCTTATTAGAGGCTTATGTGATGTGATTCTGATGAACTTTAGGGTTATAAAATGTACGAAACCTTTTCTCATTGAGTAATTCAATATCATCTATCTTTTTATATGAATAATAATCATATGAGAATTCCCACAGATAGCTATTAATAGCGATGGAAATTGGACCTCGATGTACAATACTACCATGGTCCCACAAACAAATTAATATGGGCTGCTTGTGTAGTAGTCCACATGGTGATATGGTAGGCCCATGAAGCATGAATGATGTGGTCCAACAATGATTTTTTATCCTTTTCCACCTTATCTTGCAGTATGTTTGACAAATAATTATTAATGGACAATATATTCCCATTTTTTCCAATGTATGATAGTAGGATGAATTATTGGAGTTGATATCGTGCCCATCATATAGATTCTCTAACTTATAAGAACCTATATTTGTGCCATTGTTCATCAATTTTTAATTAGGAACACTAAATCTACTAATAATATTGGACTTTATGACGTTGATTGTAATAACCCTAACTGTTATAATTAAAATTCCCCTTTTGATATAATTAAACACCTTATTAAGTAAATAAGGTTATATAAAAAACATGCCCTTATTTTGTTTTCTTATATATAATTTGGATTAAATGAAAATTATGTATCTCTACCATTGATAATATAGCCATTGAATTATGATCACTTGGTTAGTATAACTATGGAGTTTTAAAAAAAATCCAATTGATAGAGAAAAAAGAAGTGATGGGATCAGCAAGTAAGATCATCCCCTATGAAGACCATTTATGAGAGATATGAAGGAAGATAGAAGTTCTAAACATTTACCTTGATGAATCCCAATCCAAGATGAAAAAAATTAATCCTGAGTGAAGCTATTTACAGGAGAAGTTTGAGCTCATCAAGATCCTGAACCAAACCATGTTCTTCATGACACCCCATGAAAATGACACCATCACGTAACTTACTCTTAGGGAGTTTTCTAGTGTATTAAGGGGATATGTATCATGAACCTAGAAATATGAATATATAAATTAGTTTTTATATAAAAATGAATATATTTTCATCCAATTGTTGTGACTTTTTAAATGTTTTTTTATTTTTTTAGAGTAAAAAATTGTATTTTTTCTAAATATTTAATTATTGTTAATCAATTTATGAATTAATTAATTTTTGAAATAAATAATATTTTATTAAAATAATTTTTATCAAATATAAATTATCATATAATTTTTATGATGTCAAATGTAATTTATTTGTTAAGGTTGAAAACGGTTATTGCTAAAAAAACTTATAATTTTCAATAAATACTTGTTATTATTTTAAAATAAATATTCAAATATTATGAAAATTATATTAATAAAATGAATATTATTTTTGTAACTATAATGTTGAAATTTTACAATAGTGAATTTCTAATAATTTTTTTAGATAGTCAAATTTCCGAGTAAGAATTAAATACCATATAAAATAATTTCTGTTTTATGACATTATAATAAACAAAAAGTGATGTGATAATTAGTATAAATGGGATCCATGACCAAATATATTTTTTTATTTTGAAATAATTAGTTTTTATGTTTATTTTATTTATTTTATAATTCCTCTGTGAATCTATAAGGCCCCAGCCTTAAACCTTACTTAATCTTGAGTTATTACAAGATTACACATTGAGGATCTTTTTAGGTTTAGAGTTTTAGAGAATTAGATCATGAAACTTGCATTAAATTCTACATTTAAACAAAGTGGTTACATAAAAGACAGTATTCATTCTTCTCATCAACAGAAACATATTTAAAATAAAACATTTATTCGTTCTTGACACATCCTTGACACTATCATCCCATCATGTACCTTTCCTTTGACCCGTGAAAAACATTTCAAAAACTTGGGATGGGAATAAAAAGCTCAGTAAGGGTTATAAAAATATGGAAAGGAAACATGAGTTCATATATACATAAGAATGAAATCATACTTTACCCATAAAACATAGGCACTCTAACATACCTCATAAAATCATGAATAAATCATAGAAATCATAAAGACATGAAGGTAACTTGAGGAATTCATAACTTTATTACGTAGGGAGTAACCCTCTTGGTTACGTTTGGAATACCCACCACAGTATATTCCATAAATCTCTTCGGAGAAACCTTAACGTTTAACCCCTTCGCGTTACCCAATGCATTGGAGAGCTATATCGGGCTCACCTGCCCTTAGTTTATCATGGAACCACCCGTTTTCATAACAATGACCAAGAACCATAACATAAATGTATCACATAAAACATGCATAAAGTAAATATAACATTTCCACGTTTCAATCACAATATAACATTTTAGGATATTGAAATAATGAATCCATTAAAAAACCATTTTCAAAACCATTTAAAACATTTAATAAAAAGATTTTTGAATCAAAGTGTCCCATACCACCTTGAAGCTTTTAAAATTTTAAACCATTAATATCCATATAAATAAATCCTTAAAACCATTTTTAAAACATGGATATTAATAAGAAGAAATCATTAAAACATTTAAAGTGATATTTTGGTTAAAGGGTTTTTACCAAAATTAGAGACAATTGAATACAATAATTGAGGAATAAAATTTAATCAGAACATTATAATATCATGAGAATAAATGGATTCATGATATAATATTCCAAAGGACAGTATATACACCATATAAGAGTGAATTGGTTGATAACAACAATGAATTATCAATAGAGATGTAAAATGTGATGAAATCCCTTATAAAGAAGGTATCTTTAAATTAAGGATAAATCAATCTGAAAATTCTGTGTGAAAAATATAAATACACCCAATATAATTGGATATTAAGTTTAAAACAATAAAATGTCATTCACACATATTCAAATGATGACATATTCAATAACTACATGTTGAACCCAAAGAAATCGAAATTGGTTTAAAAAGTTCCCTTTGTAAAATTCGGTATCCTAACGGCGTCACTTCAAAAATTCAGAAAATGAGTTGATGAGAGATAAAAAGAGAGTCTCATAACTTGGACATAAAATTTACATCAATCAGGATATAGAATAACATATCCCAACATAATATTATGTAAATTAAATGACATAACAAACGAAGTCTTTTAAAAAGAGGAGGGTGGAAGGTTCCCTTACCGACATGGGTATCATTCGAAACATACGCCCCGTGAAAGAAGGACAATACAACATTGATGCAAATACTCATAAATGAAATAATATTACACAATGAGTAAAATAATGGTCATTACATGCACCACTCAAAGGAAATTTGGGCAAATGTTGCATAAATCTCACGGGAATAAAAGTGAGATGAAAAATCCCTTACGAAAACTCGGCAGCCTAACAGTGCCACTTAAAACTTCCAAAAATGGATTGATGAGATCAAATAGGGTATCTCATCACATTAAAATAAAATTTACAGAAATAGTAATATAAAAGAAAATACCCCATCATAACAAATAGGATCTTAAAAGAAGTGACATAAAGGAGAGTACTTAAAAAGAAAGAGAGAGGTTAGATCTCTTACGAAAATTCGGCAGCCTAACGGCGCCACTCAAAACTTCCAAAATGGATTGATGAGAGATAATAGGGTCTCTCATCATATGAACATAAAAATTACAGTAAGTGAAATATAAAATAACATCCCAATAACAAGAAATATGAGCTTAGAAGGAATGACATAAAAGAGTGTACTTAAAAAGAAAGAGAGGAGTAGGATCCCTTACCTCGAGTCCGACTTGACTCGATCGTTCTTTAACGTCCTGAATAATAAACTTGACTTAATTTCCACTTTATTAAGAACCTTTTTCTAGTTCATTATTTCTTTTAGATCACTTATTTCCATGTTATAAACATTATGTAATCATTTAAGTTAATAATGTTTGTTTTGTCGATATTTGGTTCTTAAGTCAAAAGTGGAATTCTTACAATTACATGTTGTTCGTGTGGTAAAATGTTCATTATATCCAGAATTATATTCATGATTTGGATATCATATATATCATATATATCCAGAATATACATGTATTTATAATACTACATAATCATTTAGAGGTATGAAATGAAATGCATCGTTCATGGAGACGGTAAGCCGTACGTACGCATGAACGCTACTTTCATTTCTATTTCATATTTTTATGGAATGTAATAATAATGATATATATGTATATTATAATTCCAGTATAACATCATATATAATAACTTTAAATCCATCCTTTATACGTCCCACATATGGAATTAACGAATCACATCACTTTGAGGGGGCGGTAGTCCGCACTTCCTTAAATAAAGATATCGCGTTTACCCATAATGGAAACCATAAAGGTATGCCCAAAATTAAAAATACAGAAGATTAAGGAAAACATAAAAATATTATATATCATATATAAATATAGTTTCATATTAATGTCCACCTTTGAAGGTGTTTAAATAATGTTGAACCATCATCGTTTCGGGAGGCCGAAATTCGCGATCCACGGAAACAGTATGTTATTTAACCATTAGATGTAGGTGTGTGAAATTGTAGCTCGAATCCTTCTTATAAAAACATCCTAGTATATTTATGATACTTTATTTGTTATAAAAGAAATGAATAAAAAGAGTTTAGGGGGTTGGAGAAGCAAAATAAAACAAAAGGACTCAAGTGAAGACATTACCTTTAAATCGGGTAACTCCCTTTGGTTTGAGCTCAAAGGCTTCCTTGGGAAGACTTCTGCCCAAAGTGAGGCTTCAAAGAGTAAGATAGGGAAGTGGAGAGACAAAATGGGCAGAGTTTGGCCGATCCAAAGGCTTTGGGAGTGTGGGTAAAGAGGTAGAGGTGGGGGCCTTTTATAAGAGGAGAGGAGGGGCACTCTTGGAAGGTAATGAAAAGTCACTTTATTTTAAAATGATATTCAGATTTAAGAGGTCCCACATTGATGTGTTTCGAGGATAAGGTGATAAGGGTTCTAAATCCACCCATCCAATAGGTTTTGGACATGTGTAGGTCTTAGATATTACATTATCTTTCCATTTTATTTAAATCGTTAAATAATGAGTTCATCGCTGCATCATCATGATGTCATAAATAATTTAATTTATTTAATGTCTAAAAATTATAAAAAAAATATTATGATGTAGGAAAGCTTTTTATCTTTCCATTGAATATTTATAGTCAAAAATATGATTTGTATAACCCCATGTAAAAATTGTTTTAGTAAAACATTTCATGTTTGTCTCATTTTTACTTTAACTTTAAATAAAAAGATATTAATGTCATTATCCAACCAAAGTGGCTTCATGGGGTCCCCAAGTTGACCCATGGGTTTTCTTGGCCGTCCATGACACATCCAATGAGGTTAGAACATGTGTCAAGTTCATTTTATATTTTTAAAACATTCTTTTTACCTTAAACTACACTAATTACCTCTAATCGCGATTAAAAACTTAATAAGTTACTATTCACAAAAAAAATTATTTTTATGCCATTGAACCACATTTTAATTATTAATGACAACCATGTATGTCGGATTTTTGAAATTAAAAACACAAAGATGGCAAAATTTCATTTAAACAGAAAAATCAGTTTTTATAAGTACCACTTAGTGGTTTCACTATTAATCAAAAATTGAAGTTTTTCAGAAAAATCCCAAAAATTCACCCTAAGATATATTTGATATTATGAATTAAAAAATGAAGTCTATTTTACAAAATTCAAAACATATAAGTCACATTAATTAATTTAATAATTAATTCCCGCTGTCATAGCAAATAACGTGTTTTTATGAAACAATAAGTATCGAAAGATTGACACTAGTTTAAGTCTGATTTCAAAGTGAAATTAATTCCAACGACCACTATTGGATTTAATGGTAAAAATATATTCTAATTTCACTTTAAAACCAATTCAAAAGATAATATAATCATATAAATAAATTATATTAAAAAGAGGTTTTGAATTAAAACACAACATTTTACACTATTCATTAAAAAATTAACTTTATCAGAAAGATACCAAAAATTTACACAAAGTAAATTTTGATGTCCCAATTCTTAAGAAGAGTTTTATTTGGTAAAAAAGGATGTATAAGAGTGAACAAAACTATATTTAATGACGGTTCTCCATCAAAAGGCGATAAGTGAACCTTTAGTGAAAACTAGGGCATATACACCTAAAATTGAATTATTTCTGTATTTTATGCCTTTATCTTTTATTGTATAAATTTAAAAACATTTCAAAACATATATAATCATATTTTAGTTATTTCTATCCATTCCCGCCAATACAACAGCTACATGTTAACTACCATTTAAAATAATATTATTTTATTATTAGAGTGCAACGTAAGATTCCCAAGAAACTCGTTGTTGCATGTTGGGTACGCCATCGAGCATAGCATCCCCTTTAAAGTCATATTAATATTTTATTCACAAATATAGATAAATATGAAACTGTCATATACTTTATTTACCTGGGGTGTTACATCCTTCCCCCCTTTTGGGAATTGCGTCCTCGCAATTTTTAAAATTGAGCTTGGAAACATCCTTTAAAGTCCCACATCGGAACAACAGTCGGTAAAACAATCACTTTGAAATAAAGGAAGATAATTACAGAGGTCACCTGAGTTAACCCATATGTATAAAAACATGGACATGGATGAAAAAGCAAAGGGTCATGTTCTTGAGGGAGAGTGATAGTAAACATGTCTAGGAGAAAGTTAACCATAAGAAAATCACAAACTTGTGATGGGTTAAACGGTATTCGATTCCCCAGTAGTAAAAGTTAATAGACAACATTTTTGTTTTAAGTTACTTTTTATTGATAAATTTATTCATAAGGAAACATAATCACTTATCATGTTGACTTTCAAATTTTACTAGATTCCTTAATCAAACTCATATTTTTTTCCAAAAGATGAGTATTTAGGGAGACTTGTTCGCATTTAGAGTACTATAATCAACTTCTAGAGAATCACCTAATCCACCAAAGAGAACTATATACATCCCATGTCTTTAGGCTTTAACCAAAACCAAAACCAAAAAGGTTAGTACAAGGTCAGATAATCCAGAAAAGGATAACCCATTAAAAAGAAAATCTATGCTTAATCTCCAAAATTTGTCCAACAAAACCCAAAGTTCAACGAGGACCATCCGATAAACAATTTGTCCATAAAATTCTTCAAAGTAAACCAATATAAGATTGAAACCCAAATATTTGAAGTATTTAGTCACATAGTCTTCCAAGTTAAATCGTAACATTTATCTCCAAACAACATCAGTTGCTCTTAAAGTCTCATATTGAAAAGTAATTAACCTAATCACATATCCTCCATGATAGGTTAATCATTTTCATAAATAACCCAAAATCAACTTACTATTAATTCATAAAATCATATAACTAAAAAGAATCAGTCAAACTAACCAGGGACTTCATGTAGTCCAGTGGTAGGCGATAAATACCAGTCGCACTTTGGTTGTGGGTTCGATTCCCGCAGCTTTGTCTGACGCGATGGATTGTCACACGTTCTGTGTGTTTTCCTTTTTCCAAAACTATATAATTCTTAAATCATTCCCCAAAAAGAGATAAAATCATCAAAAATGATCATAACATATTTTAACCTCAAGTTTATCTCATGCCTTTAATTTTCCAGCATATCATATAATAACTCATAATTACCTCAAAAGTAAGGATCATATAAACTCTAATGGTTACCTTTATAATTATTACCTGAACTTCCACATAGATTGGTCATCTCGTACATGATGAATTACAGAACATACCAAGGTTCAAGTGGTTTATCATGACTCCTTGATATTTGGTTTAGAACAACCACGAGTTTCCTCATTGAATCCTCCATTTTATCTAGTATCTTATTCAGAGAACCACCACAGTTTCCTTTAAACCTGTTGTCTCTTTGGTGCCTGCTAGATCCATCCATTCACTAAAAATAGAAATGTCAGTGTGAGTATATCAACAAAACCATCATGTACTAATGAGGAAGGTAAACACTAAGATATACTTACTCATTCACTTTATCTAAAACTAGGACTCTTTCTGAAATCCTAACCATTATTGTAATGTCACTTATGCTTACAGAATACCCTAACCTCTAAAGTTATCTAAACCGACATTTGATACCAACTATAAGGCCCCAGCCTTAAACCTTACTTAATCTTGAGTTATTACAAGATTACACATTGAGGATCTTTTTAGGTTTAGAGTTTTAGAGAATTAGATCATGAAACATGCATTACATTCCACATTTAAACAAATTGGTTACATAAAAGACAGTATTCATTCTTCCCATCAATGGAAACATATTTAAAATAAATCATTGATTCTTTCTTGACACATCCTTGACACTATCATCACATCATGTACCTTTCCTTTGACCAGTGAAAAACATTTCAAAAACTTGGGATGAGCATAAAAAGCTCAGTAAGGGTTATAAAAATATGGAAAGGAAACATTAGTTCATATATACATAAGAATGAAATCATACTTTACCCATAAAACATAGGCACTCTAACATACCTTATAAAATCAGGAATAAATCATAGAAATCATAAATACATAAAGGTAACTTGAGGCATTCATAACTTTCTTACGTAGGGAGTAACCCTCTTGATTACGTTTGGAATACCCACCACAGTATATTCCCTAAATCTCTTCAGAGAAACCTTAACGTTTAACGCCTTCGCGTTACCCAATGCATTGGAGAGCTATATTGGGCTCACCCGCCCTTAGTTTATCACGGAACCACCCGTTTTCATAACAATGCCCAAGAACCATAACATAAATGTATCACATAAAACATGCATAAAGTAAATATAACATTTGAATATTTCAATCACAATATAACATTTTAGGATATTGAAATAATGAATCCATTAAAAAAACCATTTTCAAAACCATTTAAAACATTTAATAAAGAGATTTTTGAATCAAAGTGTCCCACACCACCTTGATGATTTTAACATTTTAAACCATTAATATCCATATATATAAATCCTTAAAACCATTTTGAAAACATGGATATTAATAAGAACAAATCATTAAAACATTTAAAGTGATATTTTGGTTAAAGGGTTTTTACCAAAATTAGAGACACTTGAATACAATAATTGAGGAATAACATTTAATCAAAAGTTTATAATATCATGAGAATAAATTGATTCATGATATAATATTCCAAAGGATAGTATATACACTATATAAGAGTGAATTGGTTAATAATAACAATGAAGTCTCAATAGAGATGTAAAATCCGATGAAATCCCTTATAAAGAAGGTATCCTTAAATTAAGGATAAATCAATCTCAAAATTATGTGTGAAAAATAAAAATACACCAAATATAATTGGATATTAAGTTTAAAACAATAAAATATCATTCACACATATTCAAATGATGACATATTCAATAACTACATGTTGAACCCAAAGAAATCGAAATTGGGTTAAAAAGTTCCCTTGGTAAAATTCGGCAGCCTAACGGCGTCACTTCAAAAATTCAAAAAATGGGTTGATGAGAGATAAAAAGGGAGTATCATCACTTGGACATAAAATTTACATCAATCGGGATATAGAAGAACATATCCCAACATAATATTATGTAAATTAAAAGACATAACAAACGAAGTCTTTTAAAAAGAGGAGGGTGAAAGGTTCCCTTACCGACATGGGTATCTTTCGAAACATACGCCCCGTGAAAGAAGGACAATAAAACATTGATGTAAATACTCATAAAGGAAAGAATATTACACAATGAGTAAAATAATGGTCATTATATACACCAATCAAAGGAAATTGTGGTTAATGTAGCATAAATCTCACGGGAATAAAAGTGAGATAAAAATCCCTTACGAAAACTCGGCAGCCTAACGGTGCCACTTAAAACATCCAAAAATGGATTGATGAGATAAAATAGGGTATCTCATCACATTAAAATAAAATTTACAGTAATAGGAATATAAAATAACATCCCCCATCATAACAAAGAAGAGCTTAAAAGAAGTGACATAAAAGAGAGTACTTAAAAAGAAAGAGAGAGGTTAGATCTCTTACGAGAATTCGGCAGCCTAACGACGCCACTCAAAACTTCCAAAATGGATTAATGAGAGAGAATAGGGTATATCATCATATGAACATAAAAATTACAGTAATAGTAATATAAAATAACATCCCAATAACAAGAAATATGAGCTTATAAGGAATGACATAAAAGTGTGTACTTAAAAAGAAAGAGAGGAGTAGGAACCCTTACCTCGGGTCCGACTTGACTCGATCATTCTTTAACGTCCTGAATAATAAACTTGAGTTAATTTAAAATTTATTAAGAACCTTTTTCTAGATCATTATTCCTTCTAGATCACTTATTTCCATGTTATAAACATTATTTAATCATTTAAGTTAATAATATTTGTTTTGTCGATATTTGATTCTTAAGTTGAAAGTGGACTTCTTACAATTACATGTTGTTCGTGTGGTCAAATATTCATTATATCCATAATTATATTCATGATTTTTATATCATATATATCATATATATCCAGAATATACATGTATTTATAATATTACATAATCATTTAGAGGTAAGAAATGAAATGCACCGTTCATGGAGACGGTAAGCCGTACGTACGCATAAACGCTACTTTCATTTCTATTTCATATTTTTATGGAATGGAATAATAATTATATAGAGGTATATTATAATTCCAGTATAACATCATATATAATAACTTTAAATCCTTCCTTTATACGTCCCACATATGGCATTAACTAATCACATCACTTTGAGGGGGCGGTAGTCCGCACTTCCTTAAATGAAGATATAACGTTTACCCATAATGGAAACCATAAAGGTATGCCCAAAATGAAAAATACATAAGCTTAAGGAAAACATAAAACTATTATATATGATATATAAATATAGTGTCATCTTAATGGCCACCTTTGAAGGTGTTAAAATAATGTTGAACAATCATCGTTTCGGGAGGCCGAAATTCTCCATCCACGAAACAGTATGTTCTTTAACCATTAGATGTAGGTGTGTGAAAGTGTAGCTCGATTCCTTATTATAACAACATCCTAGTATATTTATTATACTGGATTTGTTACAAAAGAAATAAATAAAAAGAGTTTAGGGGGTTGGAGAAGAAAAATAAAACGAAAGGACTCAAGTGAAGACATTACCTTAAAATCGGGTAACTCCCTTTGGTTTGAGCTCAAAGGCTTCCTTGGGAAGACTTCTGCCCAAAGTGAGGCTTCAAGGAGTAATAGAGGAAAGTGGAGAGACAAAATGGGCAGATTTTGGCTGAGCCAAAGTCTTTGGGAGTGTGGGTTAGGAGGTAGAGGTGGGGGCCTTTTATAAGAGGAGAGGAGGGGCACTCTTGGAAGGTAAAGAAAAGTCACTTTATTTTAAAATGGTATTCGGATTTAAGAGGTCCCACATTGATGGGTTTCGAGGATAAGGTGATAAGGATTCTAAATCCACCCATCCAATAGGGTTTGGACATGTTTAGGTCATAGATATTACATTATATTTCCATTTTATTTAAATCATTAAATAATGAGGTCATCGCTGCATCATCATGATGTCATAAATAATTTAATTTATTTAATGTCTTAAAATTATAAAACAATTACTATGATTTAGGAAATCGTTTTATCTTTCCAATTAATATTTATAGTCAAAATTCTGGTTTTTATAACCCCATGTAAAAATTGTTTTAGTAAAACATTTCATGTTTGTCTCATTTTTACTTTAACTTTAAATAAAAAGATATTATTGTCATTTTCCAACCAAAGTGGATTCATTGAGTCCCCAAGTTTGCCCATGGGTTTTCTTGGTCGTCCATGACACATCCAATGAGGTTCGGACATGTTTCAAGTTTATTTCATATTATTAAAACATTATTTTTACCTTAAACTACACTAATTACCTCTAATTGCGATTAAAAACTTAATAAGTTACTATTCACCAAAAAATTATTTTTATCCCATTGAACCACATTTTACTTCTTAATGAAAACCATGTATGTCAAATTTTTGAAATTCAAAACACAAATATGACAAAATTTCATTTAAACGGAAAAATCAGTTTTTATAAGTACCACTTAGTGGTTTCACTATTCATCAAAAATTGATCTTTTTCAGAAAAATACCAAAAATTCACCCTAAGCTATATTTGATCTTCTGAATTCAAAAATGAAGTCTATTTTAAAAAATTAAAAACATATAAGTCACATTAATTAATTTAATAATTAATTCCCGCTGTCAGAGCAAATAGCGTGTTTTTATGAAACAATAAGTATCAAAAGATTGACACTAGTTTAAGTCTGATTTCAAAGTGAAATTAATTCCAACGAATACTATTGGATTTAATGGTAAAAATATATTATAATTTCACTTTAAAACCAATTCAAATGACAATCTAATAATATAAATAAATTATATTAAAAAAAGGTTTTGAATTAAAATACAACATTTTACACTATTCATTAAAAATGAACTTTATCAGAAAGATACCAAAAATTTACACAAAGTAAATTTTTATGTCTCAATTCTTAAGAGAAGATTAATTTGGTCCAAAAGGATGTATAAGAGTGAACAAAACTATATTTAATGACGGTTCTCCATCAAAAGGCGATAAGTGAACCTTTAGTGAAAACTAGGGCATATACGCCTAAAATTGAATTCTTTCCGTATTTTATGACTTTATCTTTTATTGGATAAATGTAAAAACATTTAAAAACATATATAATCATATTTTGGTTATTTATATCCATTCCCTCCAATACAACGGGTACATGTTAACTACCATTTAAAATAATATTATTTTATTATTAGAGTGCAACGTAAGATTCCCAAGAAACTCATTGTTGCGTGTTGGGTACACCATCGAGCATATAGTCCCCTTTAAAGTCATATTAATATTTTATTCACAAATATGGATAAATATGAAAATGTCATACTATTTATTTACCTGGGGTGTTACAGAATCAACCCAAACTTATGATATATTTTCATGTTTTAAAATCATTTCATTAAGAGTATGGCTCACCTACAAATCACCAATTCTAAAAATTAGAGTGTTATGCCAATTAAATTATAAAATAATATAATCCAATCCCATTTTTAAGAAACCATGTTCAATAATATTGGTATGGTTTTTGGTTTTATAAATTTTACTATGTAGAGTCCAAAACCTAAATAATAAAGAAAGATCCCTCTTTTCCTATATAAACCCTCAGGATATCACATTTTTCGTCACTAAAACTATTTGGAGCCCATCCATAATTTAACATCATATCCATAGAGTCCTCCAAAGGCACCCTAAGATCTTAATAATACCCTCATTTGTTTTTTGGGATCACACACTCAAATAAGAGATCTTCACCGTCTTCTCGTACTTTAAAATTCAAGAACCTTATTTGAAATTAGTTATTTTAATTTCGAATGGATATATTTTAATTCATTTTAAATCAACCAATTACCATCCTATTGATATAATTTGTGTTAGATACCATTTATACTCTCATTTTTACCCTTACCGAATCTGTTACTATGTTAAAAATTAGTAAGGGATTTATATCCTCTCATTTTGATTCGAACACTTATTTTATGTTATGCATCTTTAATTTTATTTTATTATGTGGGAATATGATCTTAAATGACCCCATAATTATCCATTTAATATATAAATTATGATATCCACTTTACCTCTCATTCTTCCTCCCATGATTCATTATGTACACTTGTTACGAAGCTGAAATATAGTTATGATTCTTTTCTTTATTCAAATTTATTAATTACTTTATACCTTCAATTAAAAATTTATAATGTTTGGATATAATTTTCCATGTCCCTATTACTTTTCATTTTATGTATATCGGTTTAGAGACCCCTTTTCCTCTCATCAACCCATTTTTACTAATCTTTAACTTATGTCGTTATGCTACCAAATTTCACTGTGATTTTACATTTCCAAATAATTATATAGTGAACACCAAATCCATTTTTTATAAAGGTTATTCAGTTGTATGCACATATGCTTATCTATTGAGAATATAAATGTATGTATTTCATATTCCATGATCATGGAATTAGATATGATGATGAATGAATCCATGTTGTATGATATATGTGGCACACTTAATCATAAAAACGAAATGATTAGGATGTGTGTGCCTAGATAGTGCTCTAATGAATTAGTAAATATTTACTACCATGATACGCTATGTTGGGATATATAGTGAATCTGATTACTTAATTGAACTTCTTCCACCATTAGGTTTTGGAATATTTATCCTTGACCAAGGTTTTTGTAATGTGATGTTTTAGGTTATTGCGAAATTTCCCATGTTTCCTTTTTGATTACCATGTTATCTCATGTGTCATTGTTCATATTTATGATTCATACTCTTTTTATGCTCAATTTATATTCCTATTTCATATTATGTATCATCTTCTTCATTTTATGCCTTATTTATTCCCTTACTAGGATTTATATCCCACCCCATTCTTTTTTTTGTCCCTAGGTTGTACCATTCAGTTTTATGTTCGTTGGAATATTATGATCATGTTAAGGAAGTTTTAAAAAAATAGTATCCCACATTATAAGGTGTTATGCAGTGTACCTAATTTCCAAATACATAATACTTCTTGATCTTTTGGGCGGTATTGATTGTACTTTTATTTAATAAAACATGTATTATTGTGAAATATAGAGTAGGGATGACAATGTTTTCCTCTGAGGAAAAGTTTATTTATTTTTGGGATTAGGATTTGAAAACATTATAAAAATAATTATAGTTAAGGGAAAGTATAAGAAAATATCCCTAAATTTTAGTAAGTATATATTAATCCGTTTATCAATAAAATAAATCCATGTTTTGATACTACAAGTGGATGTGGCTCTGGAATAGATCTACCTTGGAGAAGCAACTCTGTTGATGGGTTCTAGGATGGACTTGGGGTAACCTAGTATATGACAATAGGCCTTACTGTAAATATCGTTTACACTACCATGGGGTATTATTTTGTAAATTGTTATGCTCATTATGAACCATTATTAAAGGGAAAATTCCCATAATAATACATGTTAGAAAATAGATCATGGATAACATATATTGAAGCATGTAAATTCGTATGTTAAATAAATAAATGTAATTTATATTTTATCCATTTAAAGTAATTTTATTCCCTTTTTGAAGTTTAATGGTTTAAAATTACTAATACCTTATTTTAATTTTTATTCATTCCTATTGTCAGTAATATGAGAAATTAGGTAAATAATCAATATGACATGAAATGTGATGACTGTCCTAATGACATTCCCAATAAAATGGGAGACGGGATAAAAAACTTCATAATAATACTCTCTCATCTAAATCAGGTTCTAAATAGATATCTGAATTAGGAGGAGCACCCGAACCCCCCCTACGAGAGAGTAAGAAGAAATTGAGGTCTTCATGCGACAAAGGACTCCTACATTCAATGGATTATCTAATCCCTTAATCAAGGAATAATGGATCATATCCACTGTGAAAATCTACATAAAACTTGAATGTTACTAACAACCGAAGGTTCTTCTGTCTGTTCATTGTATGGAGGCAGAAGTTGAATAGTGGTGGACATTGATCATGAATACTAAAATTTAGGAACAAATTGAAGCGATGGATTAGAAGTTCTTCCAGGAAATGCATTTTGATAAATATTTTCTTCAAAATCTTTGACATGAATTGGAAAGTTATTTCTTTTCCATTACGGAAAAATGATGATAAATATATTAGATAGTACATAGAAAACGTCAAAATATTTTCATGATAAACCTCTGGATTCTTCATTACCCCTGACTACAATGTTGACCCCTATATTGGTGGGGTAAAACATAGTCTACAAAAAGTTCTGGTGATCCGTGACTTAGATGACTATTAGGAAATTTTCTAATGTTCCCTCAAGGGTGAAATAATGATCAACAAATTTGAAGGGAATCATTTGGATAATAATAGAAAAGTGGAGTTTAATTATGGAGGTTTGATGGATAAATTTAATGGTGGTGTAAAATTCCAACACCCCACTTTTCACCGGTGCGGAAAGAGGAACCCAAAAATATCCTAAATGGGAAAAAAGTAATGCATTTGGTGTGGGAATAAAGGAAACCTAGATAACGTTGGTCGAAAGGAAAAAACAACTAATGTGATGGAGTAAAGTGATACTCTACTCAATCCTCATTACATTGTTTAGTGCATCAACATCAAGGTACCGAGAAACATTGCAAATAAATTCCATAATACAAGGATTTTTGGAGACATCCAACAACCTCCTAGGAAATATGGGGGATCTATTTCTATCACTAGCACTAATGTGAATCAAAAAAATGATGTAGTGATAGGTATTCTTGTAATTAATTCAATAATTTTGAATATAATTTTTTATTCTAGTGATACAAATTCCTTCATATCACAAAAGTTTTTTAGAAAAATCAATAAAACATCAAAATCCATTGAAATGGATATGTTGGTGAAAACGCCAAATGGGGAAATTATTGTATCCCATGTATACAACTCCTCCCCTAGAAATGTTTTTGGGATTAAATTTTTAGGGAATATTTTCATAATCTATTTGGTGTTATTTGATGTAATTATCTGCATGAATTAGTTTTTCCTTTATAGATCCAATATAAATTTCCACAAGAATGAAATCACTCTCTGTATTGAGAATCAACCATCGATTATTTACAAGTGCATGGGGGGAGGGGTGAGTCTTCTTTAGAACCATCATCTCATGCATGTAAATTACAACCCTATGATAGAGTTTATTTTTCACTAATGATTGATTCTATGGAATAAACCATCCTCAGAGATATATATATTGTGTGAGAATATGAAGATGTGTTTCTTCTGTATTTTTTGGCACTCCTCTTAACTAAGAGGTTGAATTTTAAGCCGACCATATACCTGGAGAATATCCAATATCCCAGACATCGTATAGAATGGATATTATAGAACTCAAGGAGTTAACGAACCAACAACATGAGAATTTGAATAAAGGGTTCATATTTCCAACTGCTTCACCATGAGGTTCTATAATATTATTTTTTCAAGAAGAAATTTGGGTCAATGCACCTTCACATTGATTATCGTCTCCTCAATAGTGTCATGTAAAGAACAAGAATCATCTACCAAATATTTATGACTTTATTGAATAGCCACATTGATCACAATACTTCTCCAAGGTGGATTCATGGATGAGATATTACCATGTTTGGAGGAATATGAAGGATAACCCCAAGGATACTTTTATTACAAGGTATAGGAACTATGAGTTCACCTTGATGCCATTAATACTCATTAATCCTCTATAAATATTCATGGAATTGATAAATATTGTATTTAGTGATTATCTAGAAATTTTTTGGTCATCATTAAAGATGATACTCTAATAGACTCTAAAATCCATGAGGAGCATGGGGAGTATTTAAAAACTATGCTAATGAACTTAAGTAATGAAAAACATTAAGCCATGTATAGAAAATGTGAGTTATGGAGGAAGGAAGTCTCTTTCATGGGACACTTTATCACAAGATTTATTATAGTGATGAAGGTAAAAATGGGGTTAATAATAATTATGTACATATTTATAATATACTCACCTTATTTTTTATAATATGCTCAACTTATTTTTTGACTATAATTATTAGTGAATGCGGATTACAATAATTATAGTGATGATGGTAAAAATGGGCTTACATGGTGATTAAACATAGAATATAAGGTGATTAAATGACCCAAAACATGTTGAGAACCCATTTTATGTACATATTTATACCTTAAAAACCTTATACTCTATTTTTATGAGATAGTGGGTTATTATTCCATGAAAGTGACTAAAATAATAAGCTATGTAAGGAAAAAGAAAAAAAGGAATCGTCTTCCATAAACATTTATAAAGACATTAAAGCTGTACAAAAATAAACATTTGTTCAGTTATAAACATTATTTTGAAATTTAATAGAGTATTTTTCATATTATTAATTTAAATTAATTTTTTAGAGTTCATTTTTTTAGATTAAATGCACAACAAATTCCAAATGTGGAAATTATTTACTAAATAAATATATAAAATGAATGATACTAAAAATATTAAAAGAGAAGTAAATTTATTGAATTATAGAATTTAATTATATTTATGTGAATATTTCATGTTTTATAGGATTTAACATAATATTTCAAAATTACGTATTCATATCTACATTTTTAAATTTAAATTATGTAAATAATATAAAAATTGATATTAATGTCACTTTATGATAAATGATATTTTACTAAAAGATTTATAATTTACAAAAACACAATATTCTAAAAATTAATTTCTAAATGTTAATGAATATAATATATGGTCTATTAATAGACCAATTGATCATTTATAACGATCATGTTGGTATTTAAATAGTAAAAACATCATTTCCACAGCACAGGTAAAATTACTATTTTTGCGCATTACATGCGATAATTTTAATATTAATTTCTAACAAACATGAAATTTAGTTTTTTTTAAATTATGTATCATATTTAGAATGAATTAGATCTATTTTTTCTAGTAAATATCACATTAATTTTTTCTTAATCGTTAAATTAATTTAGTTAGAAAACTTATTACCATAATAAAAACAAAAATGATAATAGTGGGGAATCATTGAACATAAGAAACAAGATTTTAAAAATTAAATTTTTTTGTGTGGTGGAGTTTGTTTATCAACCATAATTACCCAATAATCTATTATTTCTATTTTTTTTAGAATATGAGGTAAGGGAGGCCTCTCGGTAGTGTTTACCTTTTGGTATTTATTAGAATGCCACTATCCTCCTCTATTAAAATTCAGTCACTCTTCCCCTTTCTCACACCTCGAAAGAAACATTATTTCATCCAAAACCATCCAAACAGTGGTCCTAAAATCCCTAATATAATAATAAAATCATTAATTTGTTCATAAATCTAAACAAGGGAGACCTTTGGTTTCAACCAAATGGAGTAACCCACAAAAGAGGTAATGTTCTTCAACATGCACATCTGGTTTATTTCCTTTTGCACCAATTAAATTACTCTTTGTCCATGATTATATAATAAAATCAGTATGCATAGTATAATTATTTTTTTAAATTACAATGGTTCAAAATAAAAATACAAAAAATTACATCAAATTGATAACAAACATACAATTTGTGTGTATAACTGACTACAACCTCACAAAATGATGACGTTCATTTTTCATTTAACACCTCTAATGGTTGATAATTATTATGAAAACACTATTTTTAAAATATATAAATGATATTTATGATGTCATTAATATTATTTTAGTACTATATAAAACATTCTTTAATGCCTTAAATTTTGTCGGAATACGATAACATTGTTTTTTGATGTGTGGACAACCACCTCCTCGAAGTGATGTGATTTGTTCACACATTACAAGGATTGTATTAAGTATGATTTTAGTAGAATTAATTTATACATATGAAATAATAATTCTAATATAACTATAATATATACACACGCACATATATATATATATATTTCATTTACTTTCTTCCATTCAATCCGAATGTAAAGTCGAAACAACGTTCATGCATTCGTACGACCTACCTTCTCTATGAATGGTGTATTCCATTTAGTTTTTCTATATTTTATATATTATAATAATTGTTTCTATACTTAATATTTATAATGTTTAAAAATTTATTTTTACATTATTTTAATGTGTAAACCAAGATCGAAGTAAGGGGATAAATAATAACAATTCAAAACATAAATGAAAACCAATGTGATTATTACCTTTAAGGTAACATTAAAAAAGAAATTTTTAATTAATGGGTAATATAAATTTATAATAAAATCATATATAGAATTATATATAATAATATTTTTCTATGTTAGATTTATAATAAACCTAAATTTATTATATAGGAAGTTTGAATGTGTATAATCAAATTCAAGGCTTATGGTATGACTTTTCTCATGTCACTTTTATTTCTGGGTGATATATGCTATATGAAAAAAAATATTCTCGTTCTATGGTGTGTATAATACTATATGAAATTTTATATAATTAACTAAAAATATTGAATGATATCCAATGTTTGAATTGATTTTATTTTTTCACAGATCTCTCGATTCAAAATTAGCTTAAGAAATAAGGGGATTTATAGTCTAACTTTTATTACATAGATACATATGCCATATTCACCACAATTTCCATTATTGTTGTGTATATAAATTTTTGGGACCAAGTTGTATGGATAAGGAAGTAAGAACAGTTTTCTGTTACAGAGTGTTGTCTTTTTTTGTCAAAAAGCTAAATCAATTCACTTTGTAGAGAACATGAAAATCAGATGATGCTTTGCTGATTTTTATTTTACAATCATCTCATGTTTGTAGAACTTTTGGTGAAAGCCATATGAAGGATAAAGAGAGTAAAGAAGTGTTTTTGTCAAAACACATTTCAACATCATAAATATCAAAAAAAATGACAAAGGAAAGAAGAAGGTGTGCAAGTGCTGTAGAGGCGCGGAAGTCATATTTCAAAAATAGCATTATTTAAAAAATATGGAAAAGGATAGAAAGTGGCGTGTAGGTATTGGTGTGTAGGTGGTGGCGTGCAGGTGGTGGCACGTAGGTTGTGGCACGCAGGTGGTCGCGCGCTGGTGGTGGCGCGCAGGTATGGGCACGTAGGTATTGGCGTGCAGGTCTAGGTCGTGAAAGTCCTCAAAATGCCTATAAATAGATTACTAGACTCCCCATTTCTTAAGGATCAACACTTCAGAATTATCTTTGAGCTCTGGGAACACAAGTAGATAGTTGGGCGCGCAGGTTGATAGTTTTTAGAAGGCGCGTACGTTGGGGGCACGCAGGTTGGAGGTGCGCAGTTGTTGGCGCGCAGGCTGCACGAAGGCCACACGTCTGAAGGGCAGTGCGCAGGAAGAGGCGTACAGGTTCCCGACGTGCAGGTCTTGGTCTGGTAGGTCAAAGTGGGCGTGCAGGCTGTTTTTCTCCAGGGGTTCCTCCCAGCTTTTGTGTTGGAAAGAAGAAGAAGAGGCGTGTAAGTGTAAGGCACACAATTATAGGTCGCGCAGGTCCAAGTGGGCGCGTAGGCTGTTTTGCTCCAACGGTTCTTGCTAGCTTCTGGGTAGGAAAGTGAAGAATTTCTTTGAAAGATTTGATTTGTATAAGCTCATTAAGAAGGAATGATTTATTGTGTTACCCTATTTGTGCAAAGAGGGATCACACACACTATTGTATTGTTTTCAAAGTGATGCATGAGTGTTAGGGTATATCTTACTCATTGTATTCCACATAAAAGGATTGTTTTCTAGTGGATTTTGTGGTACTGGATTGTTTCCGTACCATACCAAGAACATTGCTACTGTTTTTGAGTATTGAACCTTGTAAATCTTGTGTTCTTTGGTTGTGTGTGTTCAGTAGGGAATAAACTCTGTAATAGGAGGCGAATATTGTTTCAAAATGGGGAAACTTAAAAAGGAAAAGATATCATTGATTCACCCCCTCCCCCTCTCAGTGATACTTGGATGCTAACTGGGAACTTCAATTGGTATCAGAGCGATAGGTTATCTTCGTTTATTCTTTGCTGAAGTGGTTGAATAGAAGTTGTGATGCAGAATCTAAATTGCGTGAAAAGTAAGGGGATCCCAATTTGTTATGGAAAGAACTATCACATATGGAAGGACAGAATGATGCCTTATCTTATGTCTCTTAGATATGAAGTTCTTGAAACTACAATAGATGGATTTCCTGCTATTGATGACAAGGTTCCTCTTACACCTATCGAAAAGAAGAACCTTGAGAATAATAGAAGAGCTAAAAATGTGTTACTCTCATCTCTTTTTGAGATTTAATTTAAAAGAGTGAAAGGTATTGCTACAACTAAAATCATCTGGGATAAGTTGAAGAACATCTATGAATGAAATACAAAAGTGAAGAGGAAAAACTAAAAATCTGGAGGCTGAAGTATGAAGACTTGAAAATGGGAGAATCTGAATATTTTGGGGACTTCATTAACAAGATTATTGACATTTTCAGTACTATAAGATGTCTTGGTAAAACGTTTGATGATTCTACAGTTGTCGATAAGATCTTGAGAACTCTTCTAGACAAATTTGATGCTAAAGTGTCTTCATTAGAAGATAGATTCCCTGAGACATTATCTTTGGATGACTTGCATATCACTCTCATTAATTATGAAATGAGAAGGGAGAAGACAATTAAGAACAAAACCAAAGTAGATAGAGAAATGTCATTCAAGGCTTCAAATAGAGAAAAGTAAAAGAATACTCTTATTGAAGATGATTCTAGTGAATTCGATTCTGAAGACGAGGTATGTAAAAATTTTGATGAAATTTTAACCTTGTTTTCTAAAAATGTGAAAAGAGGTACAGGGAAATACAAAGGGAAACTTCCCTTGAAATGTTTTGAATGTGGAGTTGTTGTTCACTTTGCGGCTAACTGTCCTCAAAAGAATAAATAAGAAGACAGTGATGATGATGAGAGATGGCCAAGAAGGTCATGGAAGAAACAAACTGACAAAGATAAATATTTTTCAAAGGGTAAGGATAAAAAATTCTTCAAATCAAAAAGAAGAATATTTTTTTCTAGAGATGATGAAGAAGATAGTGAAGCTGAATCTGAGAAATCATCTAGTGAGAAATCTAGAGAGAATACCTTTGTGGCAGTAGTGAATAATGAAGATTACGGGATCAACAGTTCTGAAGAAGACGAAACTCAACTTTAATATCATTTGAAAGAAGCGTTGAAAGAATTTTTGAGGAAGATCAGAAGGCTTGAGAAGGAAAACAAAAAGTTTAAAAATTAAATTTCCACAATATACAATCAACATGGTTTTCCTGAGGTAAAAATCAAGATGGAAAAAGAGATTTATGATCTAAAGTACTCTCTTGAGAATTCAAATAATCATAATGATCATCTTGAAGTAAATCTGAAAGAAAAAGAAGAAGAGTTTGAAATGTTCCAATAAAAACTATCCAAAGCTAAAGAAATGAATTCCTGTTTCAAACTTTCTATCTCAGAAGTTTGTGAATGTTCCAGTAAAAATGAACCAATGAATGGTCCATATAATTTACCTTCAGAAGATGAGAGGAAAGATGAAACTGGTTCTAATACGAACAAATTTGTAAAGGCTATGTATGTGGCCAAAGTCAGTAATGCAGAAAATCAGAAGTACATAAAAATCCTGTGTCCAGAAATATTTTTACTACTTTTGGTACTGATAAGATTGAATAGAAATCTGAGCTGAAAAAGAAAGTTATGATTGAAAATAGAAAGTTTGATGGTCCGCAGAGTTATATTAAGAAGGCTATTGAGAACCATGTTCACAACTTTGGTCAGTATAGAAATTTCAAAGAAAATATTCATTCTATTGTTACTGATGTTATTTTGGTGGATTCGGACACACTGCAAACCTGTGTTGGTTTAATCAACAACATTACAACTATTACACATGTTTTGAAAGACAAGGATTGAGGGGGAGTCAATCCATTCAAAATAAAAAGTCTTCAAATAAATTTCTTAAGATATCTGAGAAGACTGGTGTGAAAGTTGAGAATAGGTTCCAATCACTGGAAACTGTTTGTGAAAGATGTGATTGACCTGGACATCTTGCCAAGGGCTGCCTTAGTGTGTTACTAGAGCAACAAAAGATTCTTAAAATTCTCAAATTCCAGAGTTTTTAAAAGCTAAAAGGGACAGGTCTGATAAGTCTTAAAAGAAATATTGCATGGTTTTCTGGCCATAACACATTAACTTGGCTAGTAAATTGGAGAAAGTACAACAGAAAGTGAAGGAAAAGGAGGAAAAAAAATCCCTTGTTGTCGAAACTGCTTTGAAAGCTACAAAAGGATAACGTCCACAGATTCTTGATAGTGGATGTTCCTCTCATATGATAGGATACTTAAAGCTTATGAAGAATGTGAAAGACTTCAAAGAAGGAACAATGACATTTTGAAATGATGAATCTCTAAGGGTCAAAGGTGTTGGATCAGCCATTATTGGAAAAGAAAAGATGAAATCCAGGAAAACACTCTATGTTGATGGGCTAAAACATAACCTTTTATGTGCGTCACAACTCTATGATGAGGGAAACAAAGTAATATTCAGAAAATATGGATTTTTTGTGAAAAGTGAAAATGATTTAAATATAGTTACAAGAGTCCAACATACAAGAGGGAATCTATTCCAAGTTGGTGATGTGCAGAATTCTCATTACATGAGTGTGGTAGATGAAAATAAATTATGGAATAAAAGGCTGGGGAACATGTTTCAGAGAAATATGTGCAAGCTATCAAAGAGAGAAATTGTTTGAGATATTATTGATCTATCAAGATAAGGATATTGGTGTTGCACTATTTGTGAGAAAGGGAGGATTACTAATTCTATGCACAAGAGAGTTGAAATTCACTCAAAAATAACTATGGAACTCATACACTTAGATATATGTGGACCAATGATCAATAAATCTTCAAATGCAGATAAATATTTAAATTAATTTCATTGATGACTTTACTCACATTACTTGTGTTATGTACATGAGACATAAGTCATATTCTATGACAATGTTTAAGAGTTTCAGAAGGAAAGCAGAGAAGGAATATAATTATCTAGTGAAGAAGTTGAGAACTGATAATGGTGGTGAGTATAAGAATACAGAGTTTGAAAGTTATCTTGACAAAGATGGAATTCTGAATGAGTTCAGTTAACAATACACACCACAACAAAATGGGGTGGATGAAAGAAAGAATCAAAGTCTGGTGGAAATGGGGAGAACTATGTTACTTGAACATAGTCTTTCTCACTATTATTGGAGGCATGCCATGAGCACTACTGTGTATATTCATAATTGATGTTTCTATAGGAAAAACTCAGATATGACTTCATATAAAATGTTCTATGGAAAAAATCCATGTCTGAATCACTTGGGAGTCTTGGGGAGTCCATGTATTATAAAGAAGAAACATGGAAACCTGGGAAAGATTGAGAAAAGTGGAGATGATGGAATTTTTCTTGTCTATGCTCTAGAATGAATAGGATATAGATGCTTTAATAAAGAAATATCAATTATTATTGATTCTTAAGATGAAAAATTTGTTGAAAATTTTGAGAAAGAAAAGCATTTATATGTTGATGTTGAAGTCGAGTAGGATAGAGAAGATTTTGTTAATAATTCTGAAAATTCTTCAGACTGTGTTAATCTTACTCAAGAAGAGGAATACGACTCAATGATCTCGAGTGATGAGGATGGAGTTCAAAAAACACATCCTAGGTTGAGGAAGCTTGTGGAGGCTCAAACCATTATTGGAGATAAAAAAACAGAGGGTCCAAACAATAATAACAACAAATGATATATCACATACTTATATTTATTCAAAAGTTGAACCGAATGATGTAAATGAATCATTTGAGCATCCAGAATGGGTTCAAGCTATGAATTAAGAACTTGATCAGATAGAGAAGAATGATACTTGGGATCTTGTACCCAAGCCAGGCAACAAGAACATTATTGGTACAATAAGGGTTTTTCGGAACAAGATGAATGAAGAAGGTAAAGTAATAAGAAACAAAGAAAGATTGGTTTTCAATGGGTATTCACAAATAAATGGCATTGATTTTGATGAAACCTTTTCTCCAGTGTAAATATTAGAAACAATCAGAATCTTACATTATATTGTTGCACAATGAGGTTTCAAAATCATTCAAATGGATGTAAAATCCGCATTCTTGAATGTTGACCTCGATGAGGAAGTTTACATTGATCAACCTTGTGGATTTTTTACTGGAAAGGATGAATGTTATGTGTGCAGGTTGAACAAGGCTTTATATAGGCTAAAACAGGCTCTGAGAGCATGGTATTTTAAATTAGATACTTCCTTAATGAAGTTGAACTTTAGGAAAGGGAGAGTTGACAACAATCTCTACATCAAGGAATGTCCGTAGTTTCCAATGATCGTTATTGTTTATGTCGATGAAATTATATTTGCTAGAAATGATGAAATATCATGTGAAAAATTTGCTGAGGAGATGAAGAAGTTATTTGATATGTCCTTTCTGGGAGAATTGAAGTACTTTCTTGGGATACAAATTTCACAGAAGAAGAATCGTGTATTTCTGTCTCAAAAAAAGTATTCTAAGGAACTTCTGAAGAAGTTTGGCATAGAAAATTCAAAACCAGTTTCCACACCGATTTCAGTGGGAACCAAGTTGCCTAAAGATGGAGAAGGCAAGGAAGTTGATCATAAAGAGTTTCGAAAGCTGATTGGAAGTCTTTTGTATTTGACTACCTCAAGAACCAACATCGTCTATGCTGTCACTTTATGTGAAAGATTTCAGAGTGATCCTAAAGAATCAAATTTGATTGCTGGAAAAATAATTCCAAAATATATCAAAGGCACTACAAATTTTGGAATCAGGTATGATGGATCTGGAAATATTGATCTATTTGGGTATTCTGATGCTGATTGGGTAGGAAATGTTGATGGTCGAAGATCCACACTTGGTGGAGTTTTATTTCTGGGGAAAAGTTGTGTTAGTTGGCATACCAAGAAACAAAATTCACTAACTCTTAGCATAGCTGAAGCGGAGTATGTTTCTGCTACTCAAGCTACAACTCAACTAATGTGGATGAAGACTCAGCTGGAAGATCTACTTGTTGAATTATAGCTACCATTGCACTTGGCTTGTGATAATCTGAGTGCAATCAGTCTTACAAGAAATCCATTATAACATTCTCATTCCAAAAATATTGATATAAATTACCACTTCATCAAAGAGAAGGTGGATAAGAATGAATTGAGGATGGAGTATGTTCCTATATCTGAACAATTTGCTGATATATTCACAAAACTATTATCGAATGAACCATTTGAAAAATTGGGATGAACATGGGTGTCAAAACTACTTCCCATCATGGTTAAGGTACGTTTTTATGTCCCCTCTCTCATTTTACCTTTGGATAGTTTTTTCAAGGGGGAGAATTGATTCATAAATCTATCCTTATGGAAGCATGCATAAAGGGGGAGTTGTGGGTAAGCTGTGAATCCAGAATGTATGTGTGTGAACTATTATAACTGTTTTTTGGAGTGGTTGTATGAAACAATGTTGTTTTCCAGAAATGTTGACGAAGTAAATAATTATGAGGTAGAAGATTGAAAGATGATCTGAACAAGGATGAGGAGGTATGCTCATGAGATTTCATAGTCACTGCTTTTGGACAGCATGGTTTTGGTTTTCAATAATTCTTGTTTCCTACAAGGAGTTAGCTCACGTAGGATTATAATTGTTGATAAGTAATCCATTGCTTAAGGATACAATGTTCAGTGATTTATGAATCATGGTTTACAATGAAATTCAAATGGGTAGATTGTTAGGACCAAGTTGGATGGATAAGGAAGTAAGAAAATCTTGTTGTTACAGAGTGTTGTCTTTTGTTGTCAAAAAGAAAAATCAATTCACATTGTAAAGAACATGAAAACTAGATGATGCTTTACTGATTTGTATTTTACAATCATCTCAAGTTTGGAGAACTTTTAGTGCAAGCCGTATGAAGGATAAAGAGAGTAAAGAAGTGTTTTTGGAAAAACACATTTCAACATCATAAATATCCAAAAAATGACAAAGGCAAGAAGAAGGCGTGCAAGTGCTATAGAGGCGCTCAAATCATATTTCAAAAACAACATTATTTCAAAAATAGGGAAAAGGAAAGAACGTGGCGTGCAGGTATTAGCGCATGGGTGGTGGCGCATAGGTGGTGGCACGTAGGTATGGGCACTCAAGTATTGGCACATAGTTCTAGGTCACGCAAGACTTAAAAATTTCTATAAATAGATGACTATCATCCTCATTTCTTAAGGCTCAAAACTTGAGAATTATCTTTGAGCTCTGGGCACGTAGGTAGAGAGTTGGGCGCGCATGTTGACAGTTGTTAGAAGGAGCGCAGGTTGGGGGTGCGTAGGTGTTCCCGTGCAGGCCGCATAAAGGCAACACGTCTGAAGGGCAGCAGCATTGAATAGGACCACAGGTTCCTGGTATGCAGGTCTTGGTCGCGCTGGTCAAAGTGGGTGTGCAGGCTTCTTTTCCCCATGGTTTCCTCCCAGCTTCTGGGTAGGAAAGAAGAATAAGAGGCTCGCAAGTATATGGTGTGCAGGTATAGGTCGCGCAGGTCCAAGTGGGCGCGTAGGCTATTTTTCTCCAGGGGTTCCTTCCAGCCTCTGGGTAGGAATGTGAAGAATTGATTTGAATGATTTTATTTGTATAATCTCATTAAGAAGCACTGATCCATTGTGTTACCCTATTTTTTCTAAGAGGGAGCACACACACTATTGGATTGTTTTCAAAGTGTTACACGAGTGTAAGGGTATATCCTACTCATTGTATTCCACATCACAGGATTTTTTTTCTATTGGA
The DNA here is from genome assembly GCA_963277665.1 of Viscum album. Classification (NCBI taxonomy): domain Eukaryota; kingdom Viridiplantae; phylum Streptophyta; class Magnoliopsida; order Santalales; family Viscaceae; genus Viscum; species Viscum album. The sequence continues at coordinate 627,833,101 of OY728165.1, forward strand.
TGGTGTGGTACTGGATTATTTCATTACCATACCAAGGACGTAGCTACTCTTGTTGAGTAGTGAACCCTTAAATCTTGTGTTCATGTGGTTGTGTGTGTTTAGTAGGGATGGAACTAGTTAACAGGAGGAAAAGGTTGTTTCAAAAGGGGGAAACTTAAAAAAAAAATCACTGATTCACCCCCTCCCCCTCTCAGTGATACTTGGATCCTAACTAGAAACTTCATATAAATACCATTAATGAATTGTATTATTAATTATATTACATTTATGGGTAAATAAATATCTATTTGATTACCTATCTTCCATTGGGTTTATGTTTCAAAATTTATCTATTCGTAAAGGTAATCTTGTCCCAATTTTACTTGGTTGAGACACATGTTTTTCTTTACAAATATATTCTTTATGAGGTGTACTTACTATACTATTTCCATGTTTTATCATTAATATTATTCTTTTCATGATATTATAAGATTATTTTAATCATTTTCACACATTGGGATTATAATTTCATGTTACCAATGTGGTAGGAGTTTATTGTTACAACCTCATCATTTATCAGAATTATTTCCTACTCTAGGATTAAGACTCATTTTTCGTAAAATCATTTTTATCCAAAACTTCTCTATCCACCAGATCCACAATGTTGGACTTATTTTCTCCCTATTCTACATTCTTTATAGTGATTTGGGACGTGTTGGTAGTTTGTGATTGTGGTCTAGTGTCATGTACCCTGTCTAGATATTCCTCTATCTTTCCGTTCTTTTTGGGATATGGTTTAGTGACTCATTGTTTTCCGTACTTGATGTTGTTTACTTTGTTTGGTGATGATGTTTTTAATGTGGGAGTTTGTAGTTTTTTTTGTTGGTTTAAGTGTTCCAGTTATAATTCTTTTTATTCCAGTCTTCATACAAAGTGCATCCCATGGCTGCGCCATTTGTCTTCTAAAATCGTTCCTAGATTTAAGGTATGTCACTCCCATCTAAGTCGGTCCGGTATGATGGTTATGAAAGAAAGATTTTGGAATATTTTTAATGGATGACTAAATTACAGGAGGTGATCTGGTGTGGTTTTCCTCTTTCATATCTATATGTGATTTCCACTTCAATGATGGAATGAAACCTGTGTCTAGGTGGTGGTTCCTCTCTAATTATGACAGTTGTTTTTATGATAATGGGTGGTTTCTATGGATTCGTATGTTTGTTAGTGATATTTTTATGGTATTAAGGTTGGATTCATGGTGTTTTCTGCTAGATGTGTGATTCTAGATGATGATGATGATGTTCAATTATGAAAATGATGGGCTGTGGAAGCATTCTCATTGGTGATCTAGTATTATGATAGGTTGTTTTGTGTGAGGTTTTGAATCTTGAGGTGGTACATTGCCCGAGGAGTGATAATGATGTGTTTGAATGTTTAATTTGGGAATTTTATTTTTGAATTTTTTAATGTTTTTTGTGGTGTTTATATGGATGTGAAAGGTTGTGTACGGTTCCCAATTAACCAAAAAGTGTCTACTTGAAAATAATATAAAATATATATATTTTCAGGATTCCATTCATAAAATATTGTGATCCATACCTGATGAGATATTATTCATTTACTTGTCCCTAGTAATTCATGATATAATAATGTAATGGTACCACTTATACATTGTTTTGTATTATAGAAGATTAAGAAAATGTCTTCAAGAAAACACAACCTTGTTTCATTCTTCTGTTCAAAATCTATTTTACCAATAAAAACATGTTTTCTAATAATGATTTAAAAAATGTTTTAAGTAAAATTTTGAACATATATTAAATGAAAAGTATTTAAATGTTTTAAAAAAATGCCTTTTAAATTTTCAAATAATTTTTAAAAGAAAAGGTTTTTAAAATGTTTTTAGGATCCCTTTATATTTTTTCTAGTTTATTTTAAAGAAAACTGTGTTAAAATGTTTTATGTTTAAAATGTTATTAAAAAAATTATAAAGGATATTTTCTTCATGATATGTTTTTAAAAGGTACTATCAAATTATTTACCACACAAAATTAAATTTATTGGAGTTACTCATGACTTTCTTAAGATATGATCCAAGGGTTCCATTCATATTATTTCTATGAATGGATTTTGATTTGATGGATTGATGGTTATGAAACCCATTTTTCTTTCAGGGGTTATATGTTTGTTAAACTCGTTTCCCTTCCACGGGTTATATGTTTTTGAAACCCACTTATTTTAATTTTATACGCTTTGACGAATGGATTATAGAACCTATATCATTTCCAAAAGTAATTATATGATTGATTTTTTTATGATACCCATTTGATTTCATGTGCTATGATATGATGTTTATGAAACAATTCTATTTTTATTTGTTATGATATGATGATTGTTTGTAATTTGGAGGCATATGTATGTAGGATTTCATTATGTGACGGGTGGAACCTATATCTCTCTCTAATTCATTGGGTAATGATCAATATATAGAGATATAATGCTGGGAAACATGTCGGTAGGCCTGATCTTCTATGGAAAGTATGGGAAATAAGATCCACTATGGGAAGAAGGGGAAACCCACTACACTATGGGAAGAAGGGGAATCATGATCCCTTATAAAGAAGGGACTGTGACTGGGGATGGTGTTGTTTCCCTCTAAGTAGGTGTAGTCCTGATGAAGTACCTTGATAAGTTTTGTAAATGTTACTTGACTTACAGGGAATGATATTACATGTTTATGTGTCTACAATAATTCCATGTCTTGTTCCGATGTTATGTTTTTATGGATTATTGTCTTCATACCATCATGATTCATGTCTTATAAACTTCCAATATTTATCCCACAACTCATGATTATGATCTTTAATTTGGAGAATATGATATTCTGATTATATGATCATGTTCAAAAATGATTTGACACATGATTATTCTTTCATATATATCCTTATTTTACCTTATTGAGTAAATGATCTCACACATCTGTTATGTTTCCTTTCCCTAGAATACGAAGAAGGTTATTAAGTAGAAGTAATAAATGGTAATATATTTGTGGAAAAAGATGAATATCTTTCACCAAAAGAGAATATAATCTTCCATTTTTCCAAATACACTAAACTTTTATGGTCCTGAGGCATGTACTTTTATAAGGTTCATAATATTCATCTAATATTATGAAATATCCTTTTATATTAATAATCGGTTTCTATAGTTTGTATCAAAGGAAGGTTTTATTAAACCATTAAAAACTAGAATGAGAAATATTTAATGAGATCCCTAGGGGTTTTTTTATCAATATTTCTAGGGATGTCTCTAAGGATAAGTATAAGGATGATTCATATAATAGGAAAATGTACTAGAATTTTGGTAAAGGATAGAAAAAGTGGTTTCCTAGGAATACGTCCCTTTCTAGATACTAATAGTGGATGTAGATCTAGAATAGATGTACACAGGGGTAAAAACCTTGAAAACGTCGTATTGAGTTACACTAGACTGGGAACTAGTGCACGAAAATAGGTCCTACTGAACACCTAGTTTGAAACATCTGGGGGAAATAATTTAGATATTCACAAATATATTCATAAAATGTGATGATGAATTTAAATAGAATATGACTATGAATAACATATGATTAACATAAGGTGTTATGGATTAAATAAAGTGTCATAATTTAGACATATTATAAGTGAATTTTAGTATTATGAGGTTTTCTGCTATGGTAATTTTTACTCACACTATTATTTCTAGTTTTAGTCCATGGATTGAACCTAAAAGAACAATGTTAATGTAGAATATGATATGAAATTTTCGGATGATAAACTAAATGGTATGATGGATGATGTGATCATTACTAATCGATTTTTACAGTACATGATTAAAAATGTGTACCTTGACCAATTATTAGACTCACCAAATAAGATAAATAATGAGTTTTCTAAGAGTTTTGGTAATGGTGACAATAGATTAAACAATATTAAGTTTCCATTATACTTATAATGTGTAAAGAGGAACATCAAATAATATATTGGTGGGATAGTAAGATACTCTGAATGTGGGAAATAAGGACACAAAGCATGTAGTTAAAAAGGAAAAAATGAATATTTATGTTAATTAAATGGATGGGAATATTGGTCTCCTTATGATGTTGAATGCATTAAATGTGGAAAGAATGGGTTATATAAAAATAATTTTCTTAAGAGGAAAGGTCATGAATAGAATCATAAAGTTGGTATGATTAGTGGTTATATTTCTAATGATGATTAGAATATAGGGGAAATGTGATAGGAAAAATGTATTAAGTAATATGATGAGGTAGTATTATTAATGGGTTAGAGAAAAAGTGGAATAATCAAAGTATTTATATATCTAGTTTCATGAATTGTGTAATATGAATTGTGAAATATATAAGTATTGTTTATTTTATAGATTTAAAAAAAATATTGAATATTTCTAATGGACTAGAAAAGTGATTTAATAGAAATTATACATTTAGACTAAGGCAATTTAAAACATAATATGTTCCAGATGATGATTTGATATTTTTTGGAAAAAGGGATTTTGGATAGAAATAAGTAACTTGGATGTTACTGGTTATATTAGAACAGATTAATTATTCTCTTAAATAGTGTTTTATGCAATAATTGTGGGATTTTACGACATATTAGTTTCAAGTAATATATGTTATAATCTTTGGAATTAGGAAAATTTATTTATTTTTCAATAAGTATTTATGTTAATTCATATTTTTACCATGTTTAAAGAGAATACATGATGGATGTATTCAAATGTTTAGAATGTGAAAATATTAGTTACTTTATGATATACGGGGGATCAATGTTAAGTTGATTTTGACAAATTTAGGGACCTGGTTTCTATGGTTTGGATTTTTTTTCTTTTAGAAGGGTTATAAGGTTTACCATTTATGGATGTTTTAAGTTAAACAGAATGGAATTTTGTGAGATTAATGTATTATCTCACCATATGAGGAATTTTTCACATTGAATAACCTATGCTTACCAATTTGATGTGATTCTAACTAAAGGCAGATGGAATGAATTTACACTCTACCTCATGATCTGTTAGAACCTCAAGAATGAAACATCAACATTTATTTCATAGAGTTAGAGATGAAGTGGAAATCGATCAGGGCACAAAATGGGTGAGATTGTGCAGATGAAAATGAATAAATTAAAGTAAGTATATTTTATAATGTTCTTAGATAGAAACAAAATTATCAAAAGTAGGAAAATGAAATTGAAAAATATTTATCCTAAATTCTTCATTTCTATTAAACTGATGGTCTTATAAATCATCATAGGCTTATGGTTTTGATGCCTTTAAATTTTTATTGATCACTCACATTCTAGTGATCAATGATCTTTATCACTCTCTATAATTATTTATGATTTTCTTCCAAATCCAATATCCACTCTTATCCAATGTTCTCCTACATGGAAAACTAGTTATGGGATACTTTGGGTAACCATTATGGTTCCATCTTTCCCATTTTTAAGGAAGTTTTAGTTGTCATTTTTTTTGTGGGTTTCGAAGAATGTAACTTTCATATACTAAACCATTGAAAAACTAGATGAATATCAAGGGATAAATTCATTTTAATGGGGGTTTAATGTTACAGCCCAATATTTTATTATTTTTTAATCAATTTATACTTGTTGATATTTTTCATTTTACACGACACTGAATATAGATTTTGGTATATGAATTCACTAATTTTGTATTTCATAATATGAAACACCATGTAAATTTGTCGCTACAGGCAACACTTAAATTAACATTAGGTATAGACAACAATATGTTTGTTTTGTGTTACACACAATGCTTTGTTTCATAAATAGCTTATGTTACACGCATGGCTGAGTTTTACCGAACTATAATATACTATAAATACCATTATTAATGTATTATAGTTATTACCACCTAGCCATTGGTTTATAAGTTACGAATAAAATTAACTAAAGTATAAAAATATTATTTACACAAGCACATAAAATTATTCATTTTGTTATCATTTATTTATAAATGAATGTAATAAAAATTTGAAAATAAAGAAATTCATTTTCTATGAAAACTATTTTGTCTATGTATAGACACCATTTTATCTCAATAAATTAATAAAACAACATATATTGAATATTTTAAATAAAATTTATATATTAAATATTCAATAAAATTTTTTTACACTCATAAAATAGATTATATTAGAATAAGATAAGAATAAATTCAATTATATGAATAAAAGTGGTATTTTTTTTAAAAACTACTTTTACCGACTTTTAATAGAGAACCTATTTCAAATATAATTTTTGAAACTTTTATAATTTTTATTTGAAAAAATAAAATTATATTTTTAAATAAGGATATCGAAATTAACTATGGGTAAAATATTTTTCTTATTCTGAGAATGTTTTTCCATGAATTGTGAAAAACATATAATTATAATTCAAAAGCTGATATTTTGTCTAATTTATATATATAGTTAAACTATAATTTAAATTGATTCTAAAGTATATTTAGATCAATTTTACATATATTAATCCAAGATAGGTATTTGTAAACATTTTTTATATTGGAATTTTATTTAAAAACTTAGTGAAATTTTTTACATCTTACTTTTATAAACCTTATTTCTTTTCATGTCTGCAGTATTAGATTAAAATTATTTTCAGAAACATCTATGAATTGAATTTGGAAAAAAAAAATTAAATATTTTTAATCAGCATAATATTTATAGTCTAATAAAACCAACATAATTTTTTACCATAAGTATTAGTGAATTCAATTAAAATTATTTATAGTGATTAAGGGAAGATTGATCTTACTTTATGTTTACACAAAGAATATAAGGTGTCTAAATGAGGCAAAACTTATTAAAAACACATTGGATGAAAAAATATAGAACCTCGCCAAATTAGGCTCTATTTGTATTATATAGTGGGATATTATTCCATGAAATTTCTATATATTTTCTCCTTCTACAAGACACTATTCAGTGCTTATAGGTGAATTGAGAAATTAATGGAAGGAATTATTCTGAAACTTTCCACTAAGGTTGATAACACTCTTCTCACATAAATACATGTGAATATGGAATTAAGGGATGCAATTATTTTTCTTAAGAAAGGAAACTCATCAGAACCAACTGAATTCACTAACCAGTTCTTTCAATTTTATTGGGAGTTGAAACATAGCGATGTTTTGAAATTAGTAAAATATTTTTTCACTGATGGATCTCACATTAAAGGAATCAATGCATAATTTATTGTCTTAATACCTAATATGGATAATGAAAGTGAAATAGGTCAATTCAGTCCATTGGCACTAATAAATACTATTCATAAAATCATTACCAAAATTATGGTATATCATCTTGCATACATCTCTGATAAAATCATTTCTTGGAACTATTATCACGATGTTAAAGGAAGAAAGATTCAATATTGTCTTCTTACTACCTCTGAATGCATCAAACTCCTTAAAATGACTACAAGAGGAATAAATATTGCTCTCCAGATGGACATTATGAAATCCTTTGACACCATTGACTGGGGTCTTATTACTTCAATTTTGCAGAATTTTGGAATCCATATAATATTTATATAGTGGACTTATATGTTGATCAGCTATGCTCACATATCCATCCTTATTAATAGATAACCGGAAGGATATTTTATGTTCTCAAGAGGGGTGAGGCGTGGATAACCACTCTCTGCCATTATTTTTTTGATTGCAGAGGAATAATTATGTATACTCATTATTCACAAAGTTGACAAAGAGGAAATCAAAACAATTCGAGCATCCAAACGTTTCTCATCCCCTCTATCATCTTATTTTTTATGATGATATTATTTTGTTAACCTAGGAGGACATTAATAACATTAAAAATGTTAAGTGAACACTTCTATATTATGAAGGGTTCTGTGGATTGGAAGTAAACTAGAGCATGCCCTTAATCATCTTTTGGAAAAATATTTATGCAACTAGGAAACATAGCATGATACATGATCTTGGAATAAGGTTGGGGTACCTTCCTTTTAATTACCTTGCGGTCCCTATGTTTCTAGGAATACCATGAGCATCCTATTTTTCTGAAGGCGTGAGTCAAGTTAGAAGAACCCTGTCTATATAGAAAATAAAATCTCTATCAATGGCTGGAAGGATTTATTTAGTCAAGAATGTGATTGTCTCAAAACTGGTTTACTCCTTCATGGTGTACTTATGTCCTACCTCCACCATTTGGACTCTCAATTATCTTAGGAGGAATTTTGTCTGTAGCGGTATCATTCTAGAATGGAATGTTATTACAGACCCTTGGAAGAACTATTGTTTACCACATGCAATTGGAGGGATGGGACTTAAAAATATTGAGCTCTTAAATCACTCTCTTCAGGACCAATTTATTTGGAAGTTGATCAATGAAATATCTCACTCTCTTGAATTCCTCTAAGATAAATTATTATAAAGACTACATTAGTGGAAGATGATGTATATGCAATCCTTAGTGTGGCCAAGACATAAAAAAATCTTCCAGATTATTAACAAGCACTCTCGCTGGCTAGCCAGTGCCCATTCCTCTCTAAACATCTGGCAGGGTAACTGGACATGATCCCCTTTAATTGACCATGTTTATATTCAAAACCTAGAAATGGATTACAATGCCTCCATCCAATCTCAGCTTTAGCAGATAAACACCCTTCCACCTCAAATTGAACTTAATGTCTCCTCTTATGAATTTCTCAACACTGATGATATACTTATATTCGAACCGATCCCAAATGGAATTCTTGATTCCAAACACTTTTATAATCATTTACTTCCATGAAATGCTTCTAGATTTCTGAATTTTCATAAAAAGTGGATTCAACCATCCCGATTCACTTTGTTATAGTGATTGCAGTTAGGAAAACATCCAGTTGATTGTAATCTAAAAAAAATTGGCATCTCTTTGTTCTCCAGGTGTGCACTATGTCACTAACACCATGATGATATTAACCATCTGTTTTTGTCCTGCAAGACAGCTACCTCCCTCTAGAACTCAATCTCCCAATTCATTGAAGTCCATCTGCCACATGTTAATAGTATTCTGGAATTTCTTCTCTATATTTTAGTTGTATGACTTTTGAAAAAGGTACACATCCTCTTCCTAGTGGCATGTGTTGAAACCATCTATACTATTTGGATGAGCAGGAACAAATGCCTACATCATAATTCCACCTACAATCACATCACTGCTCTCCCAAATATTATGTCAGCGACTCAACTGGTGAACAAACTCCACTCCGAACACTGCGATAATTCAATAAGAGGATTTCTGTATTGATGAAATTACACTATCAAGTTAATTATCCTAAACCACTACACACCATTGAAGTCTTCAGAATTCTTCCTTTTGTAGGATGGATCAAATGCAACTCACATGGTTCTTCGAGAGTCATCCTAAGACCTATTGGATATGGAATTGCCTTTCGATATCACAATGGTGATTTCTTAGAAGGTATTTTTAGCCCTTGTGGACAATAAACAGCTCTTTAAGTAGAAATGATGGTTGTCGTTATTATAGTGAATGATTTCCAACAATGAAATTAAAATAAAATCTGGTTGAAAGCGACTCAACCAGAATTGTTCACGTAGTTAGAATGAGTCAGATTCATCTTGATTGAAAACTCTCATCGAAATGGATTAAGTTCCATAACATTATTACTTCAAATCACTACATCGTAACACATGTCTCTCGTGAGGCTAACCAATTTGCTGATGGACTTGCAAACATGGGAATCTCTGATGATTCTCACAGTCACCTCTCCAGCATCACACGTGATATGCTCACTATTTTTCTAAGAGACAAAATAAATTTCCTTCCTTTCAAATATTTTAACTCTTTTTCTCATTAATGAATCTCAACCGCTAGATCTTCTAAAAAATAACTTATGTAAGGTAAAATGTAAAAACAACCTTTCTTATCTTTAACATTTATAAGGCCTTGAGATATGGACCTAAAACCACATTAGTTTGGTTTTAAATATTATCTTGAAAGGTAAAGTAGTTTATTTCATCATATTAATTTATATTTAATATTTATAGATGAATTATGTATATTAACTTTTTAAGGAATTCTAAATGTGGTAATTATTTAGTCAAAAAATAAACTACAATAATACTAAATATATGAATAGTGAAGTAAATTGATTTATTTATTTTATTTTATTATTTTTTGTAGACGAATATATCATATTTCATTGGGGGGAACCAAATATATTCAATTAACATAGTTTCCAATATAATTTAAAATTTATGTTAAGTAAATAATTTAAAAATTGACATTAATTTAATTTTATAATAAATGATATTTTTTAAAAATATTTAAATTTTATAAAATTTATTTATTCTAAAAAATTATATTTAAATGTTAATAAATATTAAATATAATCTATTTATTGGAAAATTTATCTTTTATAATTAAAATAATTACTTTTTAATAGTAAATACATCATTAGCACAATTCTGGTTAAAGTGGTGCTTTTTCATGTAACATGCACTTATTTTAAAATTAATTTCTAACAGAAATGATTTTTTAGTAAATTTGATATCATATTTATATTTCATTGGGTATATATTTTCTAAAAAAATATCATTTTAAATTTTTACAAATGTTTAAACTACTTGGGATAGAAAACTAGTTTCCCTAATAAAAACAAAAATGATAAAGAATGGAATCAAAGAAGTTATGGAATTTTTTATTAAAAAAGACCTTTTATATGTGTGTAAGAGGTTCAGACTTAAAATAAAAAACATTCAATCAATTATTTATTCATTTTTTATCCAAATGTGGTAAGGGAGACCTCCCAATAGTATTTACCTTTTAGTATTTACAATAATGTCAGTCCTCTTCCTCCTCTTCCAGCCTAAAAAATAATTCACTCTTTCGCTTACACAAACCTCTTAAGACACATTGTAACATCCATAACCTACCAAAATATGATCCAAAAATACATAATCTCATTCAATAAGCCTAAAATTTGGCATAAATAAAACCAATTAATCCCTTTGGTGCAAACCAAAATGGGTTACACTAAAAATAGGTAACGTTCTTCCACATGAATTTATGTTTTATTTCTTTCTCCACACATTATGTTCTTCTTCTCCCATGTTTATGTAATAAAACCTATAACCAAAATATATTGATATATTTTTATTCTAAGTTTTGTACCTACTCTTATAAACACTTCTATCAAATGGGTAACAGACTTACTATTCATGTGTCTGACAGACTATCGCCTCATGAAATGATGTTATTCGTTTTTCTTTTACCACATCTCATTGTAGGGTATTGTGATAAAAATACAATTTTACATGATATAAATGATATATATGATTTATTTATGATCATTAATTATATATAACATATAACTTCATGCTTTTCATTTTTGGGAATATAATAACTTCATTTTTGGACAAGTGGACTACCGCTTCCTTAAAGGGATGGGATCCATTCACACATTAAAAAGAATGCTATAAGAATGGGTTAGTAAACTTATATGATATATATGACTTATTAATTACACTATAATGATAATATATATATAATAAACATGTATATACCTAAGAAAATCTTCTGAAAATTTATTAAAAATAAATAAAGAGTATATATAAGAGGCGGACATGATCAAACAAACAGAAATTCCCCCATCTACATAAAAACAGGTCTAGATATCATAGCATGACATATCATTCCAATAATTAGATTCACTACTAGGATCCCACTCAGATTGATATTTATCCTGATTAAAAATATTATGAATTTTTGTGTCCACCTTCCTGGGTATCTTCGAAGATGATACAGTAGACACGTTCCTAGGAAGATTGTAATAATCGATGCATGGTCTCTGGTTGGAGGGAATAGAGGTAAAACCCTAAACATAAGTAAATGTTTCCTTACCAACCAAGACTAAATCCTAAAAAAATGCAAGCACACCACTTCTTAAACCCTTAATAGGGATAACAATTCTCCTTTCATCCTCAGAAAAATTCCCCCATTTACCAGATAATTCAGAATATTGCGAGAGATTTTTGATTTCTTGGTGAAAATCAACAATCTACTGTGAATTAGTCTAGTGTGAGACTTAAACCTGAGAGTATAATCTCAGATACTGTGGTGTGATTTCCCTAAAAGGAGGAGCCTCTTAAACCAAATCAACCCAAGGATCTATGGGGCCACTACAAGCTCTCTCTAGAGACACATCAACCAACAAACCCTTGTCGTCCATCTTAGTCACATGAGAGTCATATTTACCAGAAAACATCACATCATACACATTGGGAACTGGCTCTTTGAGTGAATCACCATTATTAATTATTAGATTTAACAAGGCCATGACTTCCATCTTTGACTTCCTTCGGCAGAGTTTGGTTTAATGACCCCGCACTCCACATGAATCACATGAAAAATGATTCTCACGTTTCTCTAAAGAGTGTCCAACAACCATATATTCATTATAGAAAAGTGGTTTTTTTTCATTATCAACATCAATTTGAATTTTATCAGAAGGTATATAAATAATTACCTTTTCAATCAAGGTGGATCTTAGTTCAGCCTCCAACAACATCCTAGAAATGTGACCAAATATAACATATTTGGTCTCCTTATTGAGATGAATAGAAGTTCCAATTTATGTAGTAATATCATATAAAATATCTGGATGCCAAAAGACCCAATTGAGCCCATAAAGACAAACCCAGACATGAGATAATGCATTTCTTGAATGAAAATAATTAATTTCCAAAGACCATTAATGTATGTAAATTCAACCAGGTTTCTACATAAGGTACCCAATGATCCATGCATTAAGATTCAAGTCATATAAACAAAACAGCCAATGAAAAAATCCCTATCCATTAGAGACACATTTACAACTAGAAAATCCCCATAAAATCAAGGTTCAGAGAATGAAATCATCAAGAATACATGGTTTTCCCCCTTTAGGTATAACGATGCGTGCAATCAAGGAGTTTTTTCTAATTTTAAGTCTCTCACCAAGCACTACATGGTTAAATTAAATGTGTGCTAATGAGCCCTTTTGAAGGATTTTATGAGGACATGAATCCTTGAACATACCTAGAGAAATAATTTCATTTTTCAAAACCCTAAAGTTATATTATTTAATGAATCAGCATATGAATGAGAAGGAAATTCTATACCACCAAACAAAACATAATCCACCCTAGCATCCCACAGCGGCACATTATCCTTTAGCATGAATGGAATTCATAAATCACAATGGTTTGGATTCAAAACTTCAGTAGATCTATGAAACACATCTTCTGATATAGTATGTAGATCTAGAATTGGAAGGGGGTGACAATATTTTCCTCATACCATCATATCTATCAAGTACATCTGAGAATGAGTGAAAACAGTATGAGGCATGAGATTTTAGTGGATCCATAGGGCTACTGATAGTAGTAAAACACTGTGGATCATGTAGTGAAGTAACATTTCTATTGGGTAGATCTGAAACCAAGAGTGGAGAGGCCAAGGCTTGAGTCATCCATAAATCCATAGGGTTGCGAGAGATAGAATGATTCTATGTGTTACGAACTTGAAAAGACTCTAACGCAGTACCTTCGGGAGGGGGGATATTGAAACTGAGATAGTGAGGGATGCCCATACCAAACCATAGAATCCATCACCAAGTTTGGGAACTACCTCAGCCCATGTCACTATCTCTAGTAATATATATACATATATTTCATTTAATTTATTTGTTTCAAGATGATTAAAAAATTTAAATAGTATTCAGGTGTATATATGGCCTACCATCTCCATGAACGGTGTATTCCATTTCATATTTATATATTTTATAGATTATTAGAAATATTTGTAAAATGAATTTATATAATATTTAAATCATGTTTTACAATCTGTAAATAAATAAATCATGATTTATTAAAGAGGTACATGAATAAAAATTCAAAAACCTAAATGAAAAAAGTTATTATTACCTGAAATGCAATATTAAAATCAAATTTATAATAAACAAGTAACATAAAGTCATAATAAAATAGTATATGGAATTATATAAAATAATTATCTTCTATGGTAGATTTATAATAATCTTATATTTATTATACATGTGGTATGAACATGTATGAAGAAGGTGAAGACTTGAGGTAAGGGTTTTCTAATCACACATTTTTTCTATAAGATATATGATATATTCACTACTTATCCTTGTTGTGGGGTCTATATACTTCTCTATAACATGGTACATCATCAATTTCATTTATTTCAAGATACAAGGAGTACCAATTTATTGTATTCTTTCATTAATATCATGATTCTAAATATACTAATGTTTATGGGGATTTATTGTAACACTGTGGATTTTTTATGGGATGTATTTTTTAAATAATTTGAATTCGTTGATTTATTAAATTACACGCAACATCATCTTAGATTTTTGTTACACAGAACACTGAGTTTTTATGAAATATCAATTTATTATTTTATTTTTTTAATGACGCAATTATAACCTATCTATTAGAATGGAGAATATCACTAAGGATTAACTGAATGGAATTATGATAATATGGTTTAAAAATGGGTATATTATTATTTTACCAATTAATTATAAATTAATGTAAAACCCTTTTTAAAATAAATTCTTTTTTATATAAACTATTTAAATGTAAACATATGTCTTTTATACTAATAAATAAAAAAATAAATCTTGTTGGATTATTTTAGTGATATATATATATATACATGTAACAAATATAATATAATTTATAACATTCACCATATGTGTTTTCTAGACATGAAATAATAACAAATCCAATTTTACATATAAAAGATATATTTCTATAAAAAGACCTTATACCACCTTTTGATGATGAAATTTTTTTAAATATAGTTTTAAAACACTTTTATTAGTTCTATTTTAAAAAATAAACTTTTTATTTGATAGAGGGATATAGAAATTTACCTTAGTTGATTATTTTTAATTTTTCTGTTTGGTTTCATATTTCGATGAATAGTGAAAATACATTTAATTTAAAACATATTTTGAATTGAAATTATTTGTAGTGTTAAAATATATTTTGTATTGGTTTTATTGTATAATTATAAAATTATTTATTAGTTATCCCAATTTAGGACATTGAAACCATTCTATACTGAATTTGATTATCAAAATAGATCAATCTTTTGAATGTTTTCACTATAAAGATTTGTGGTTTCATCCCATCTATGAGATTAATGTTTAATTGATTTCGTAATTTCTATGAATTGATATTCGAAGAATATATTCCATATTTTGAATAATAAGGTACAAATTTATTAATTATCTCCCTCTTATTTTTGGAAAAATGGAATATTAATTTTAGTAATTTTGATTATCAAATTTAGAGGTAAATCGAGTAATTAAAGGTAAAAATAATATTATAAATATTACGAAACTACCCAAACACTTTCCCAAATGTTGTTGGAAGAATTAAATTCTACCCTAAACACCTACATTTCTAAATTTATTAATTAATTTACCCTTTTCTTGGACAATGACTTCAATATTATTAAAATCAAAGAGAGTGTCAACATGTAAATCTTACTTTTAATAAGTATAATTTTATTAACATGTGGTTAAATAGAATATACGATTTACTATGTATATTATTATGAAATATTAAAGGTTTATCTACATAATATTTTTTATTAAATATCAGAGAAGAAATAATTTTCATAAATAATTACCCAATGATGATGTTGTAATTATTCAATTAATGAAACAATAAATAAATGATATCATAAATATTAAAATAAATTTAATTTTACTTAATTAAAGTGATAAAAAAAATTCTATGTATATATGAAATTTTAGGGGTGTATTAAATAATCTAATCGATGTTATCTTTTTGCATTGATTTTCTTAAAGTCAATGTAATGAATAATGTCAATATTAACACTATTGATATTTTATGAAATTAATATTTTATTAAATTATATAAAAATCATAAAATAGATTAATATGGTAAAATGGTATATATTATTTTCTTAAATATCATAAATTTAACATTTGAGGATTAATTAACACATTATAAGTAAAAATATCAACCTTTTGATATTGAAATTGTTGTTACCATAGTTAAAATTAAATTAGGTTATCAAAGGGTTAATTTAAACGATAAGGTTTAAAATTTCAAAAAAAAAGTATAAAATATTTTGGTTGATGTTATTACACCATATACCACTTTAGATTTCAATTAATTTCCATTTATAGGTATTTGGATTGATATTTAATTTATTATAATTCAATCTTTTGATAAATTTTAAATGTACCCCTCTCCTTCATTATAAAAGGTCTCCTCCTACCTCATCACATTTCACAACATTGAGCATTCTAACTATACCATTATCTATAAAATTATCTTTTAAAATTCTTTATACACATCGAAAATGTTTTTTTATTCCCAACAAGCCAACACTAGTGTCATATTGAGGAGATCTAATGAGTCGTTTCGAAGAACTGGTAATCGATCAAACTGATCACTCTTTTTTAAACTATTTTATCCCTACACTTATTCTATGATATATATAATATAATAATTACTTCATCATGAAAAATTTTATTAAATTTTATTATGAATATTAACACACCATTATACTTCCCCATTCCCATTAAATAAGAAGTGAATGTATCGCTCGTGTGTACATTTGGATTACCATCTGCATGTAGTGATATAATTCATTTTCCATATCCATGTTCTATGAGTGAGAATTATGATTAGTTTAATGTTTATATATTATATTTATTAAATTATTATACTTATATAAGGATAATAACATATCTACCTTTTTACCACCTGAACTATTTAGAAATGATAATGTCGCTCATGCGTAAGTATGACATACCATCTCCATGATGTGATGTGATTGTTTTTTCATCCATGTTTAAAATGTATTGTAAGAACGATTAATTTTTTTGAATAATTATGATATATTTAACATTAAATTGATTTGTTAATTATATTATTTCATATTCTTTTATTTATTTCAATATGAAAAGAGAGTGAAAATAAATTTCATGCATATATACGACCTACCATCTCATTGAACCATATATTTTATTTTATATATCTAAATTATATTAAGCACCATGAATTCATATATAATGAGATTTTATATGACTTTTATATAATTTATATAAATATGGATTAGATTAAATCATGATCTATATAAGAGGACCATGGATAAAAAGTCAAAATAGAAACAAAAAAAGTAGTTATTACCGAGAACATAATTTTAACATATAATTTTATATAAGTGAGTAATATAAAGTTTTAAGTAATTCATATATTTTATTATATATATTAATATGGTTATATGGTAGATTTACCATATACCTAAAATTATTATACCAGAGTTTTTAAAATAGACAAATTAAGTCAAGACTAAAGGTAAGTAAATTTTTCTCACTTCAATTTCTATGGGGCACATGCCTTATACACCAATTGTTTCTTTAATGTGGTATATATAATTCCAAGAATGTATTTTATGAGACTTATCAAGGATATTATGTTATTTATATAGCCATGTAATTTTATTTCATTCCTGGGGAATACAATTCTAGTGAATATAAAGTGATGATTATTAATCTCAAAACCTCATCAATATTTGGCATTATTTCATTTTAAGTCTATGTTGGGGATTATTTATCTTACACGTCAAAGTATTATAAATTTTTTTAAAGAATGTGTTTAATATTATCCAATGGATGTTTAAATTAATTTTTACCCATTTTTTTCTTTTTACTACATGGTTTGAAAGAAATATTTTTACATTTTCCAAATAAGGAACATTGTGACGTTTTTGGAAAAAGTGCAAAAGCAATTTCTTAATAACTTATAAAAAATAAATGGAAATGTTTCCCCACATGAAGCCTTAATTATTTTAATCCTCATTTAAATTTTTAAAGGAATATTTTCAAATAAAATTATATCTTTTAAAAACTAATGTCATTTTCTGAGAAAATAATGTTTTTAAAGAAGAAAGAATATTTTTCCTCCAGAATTTTCTCCATGTGATCACTAAATATTATTTTATATTTATGATAACATTATTTGATGTTAGTTATGTTATAATAGGGAATATTATTTGATTATACCATTATTAATCTTTATAATAATGCTTTATTTTTATTATAGAATGATATTTATGTAACTCATTTCTTTTCATGGGTTATATTGTGATTGAATCATGTTTATGAAATCCAATTAATTACAAGGGTTCTAATATGATGAAAAATTTATTTTATTATGGAACACCTATGTATGATTTTTATTTTTGGATGGATGGAACTGATATCTCCCCCCAAAACATTAGGAAAATATGGATAACTCATTAGGTACATATGTTATGTGTGAGCCAGATATCATGTCCACAATTCTATTCATGGACATATTTTACAAGTCATTAGTTTTTTTCATGGACATAATATTCTTTTCTATATATTTATAAAAGGTCCTGATTTCAGGTTCTAAATTCAATGAGTTAACATGTTACTATTTATAAATGTCAAAAAAGTTACACATTTATTTGTATGCCACAATTTCATGTCTTATATCAATGTTATGATCTCATGGATTATGTTCTATGATTCCATTATGATTCATGTCTTAAAAAATCCCAATATTTATTCCATGATCCATTTTTAAGATCTTTCATATGAATTCTATGATCATATAATTTTATGATCATGTTACCATAACCTTTATTATCATGTTTATGCTTACATATATCATTTTTATAACATTACAATGCTTCTAATATCACCCTTTTATTATGTTTCTATTCCCATGGGTATGAATAATTGTTTTAATTGTGATATTTCATAAAGGGTTATAGGTATGAATAAATAGGTAGAATAAGGTGTATAAGTATTACTAAACACTTGTTTATCCTTCCATGTTTTTAATTTCACTAAAATAATATTTTTTTTGGGCGTATTTATGTGAATTCTACAAAAATAAGGTAATATACATGCATGAAAATCCTGGGTCATTGTAGTTAATATCAAATAAAAGGTTTAGTCAACCTTTCTAAACTAGTACGAGAAAATCTCAGAAATAAACCTAAGGGTATGTCTAGGTAAAATCTTATGGTGTTGGTAATGATCATGAATAACCTTAGTTAAAACTAAGGTGTCATAGTTTTAAATTTTATTAGTAATTTCCCTTTAATATGAGGTTCTGCAATTATGATTAGTGGTCCTCGCATGAATATAATTAGTTTTACTCAATGGATAGAACCATAAGAAATCATGTTGATGATGCATGTAAAGGGAAATTCAATTATGTTACTCCTGATCAACCTAATGTCATGGGAACTAGAATGAATAATCTTATCTCTATACTCACAAAAGTTATGAATAATGAAGGAATGCCAAATGAGAAGAGGAGGGAAAATTTTTGTTGAGTCCTTCAAAAATAAAATGTCCACCTTCGTTAAACGGGTCTTCTGATTCACTTGTTGATGAACAATGGATTGGTACCACTGATAATATATTTTTCATCCTTTGTTGTTCAAAACATGAAAAAGTCATTATGGTTGTCTATCATTTGGAAGGTGATTCTGATCATTAGTGGACTATTATTAATAATATAAGGGAATAAGAATAAATCGAATATATGGAATGGGATGATTTAAGGAAATATTTTTTAGAAATCAATTCTCTCATATTCTAAAAACAATGATGGAGAAGAAATTCCTTGAGCTTAAGGAAAAGTTTGATGACTATATTGGTACCAATGAAGATAATTTTAAAAGGAAAGATATGTATTATTTTGGGTTAATCATCAGCATAGACAAAAACATTGATTGTTTTTTTGGCTTCTGAAATAATGTTTTCGAAAGGCCTAGGCCATAAGGGAATTTGGAAGCTATGAAGAAATCATTTGGTGTGCACTAAAAGTTGAAATGGAATTTGGTATCCCACATGGATTGGGTCATAAGAAAAGGAGGATAGATATTAATGAAAACACGAGTGGTTTTATACATAGATGAATGAAAAAATTTCAAACTCATAATTGCCAAAAATGTGAAAGGGACTCAAGGTAATTCATCAAAGGAAAAAAAGAATATTCTTTATGAGTGGGAATCCTGGACATCGAGTAAAATAATCTCATAGTGACGTAAATAATATATTCAACGAAATTAATAGAGATAAATCTAGATAAATTAATGGGTCAAACTTTAGTGAAATAATTTTAGAGAGTTTAGACACAATGATAATCAATTCCCCAATACATGGGTTAGTATGGAATATAAGACACAAAAACCTCGGATTAAAAAGGGAAAACGGAAACATTGTGAAATAACAATGAATGAATTGAACCATGATTATAAAGGAATAATTATCCTCCTCTCCCTATTCTGAATTTCAAGTATGATTTTGAATGAATTAGACCTATTAAAATATTATTTTTCATCCATTAGAAAAATTTTATGAGATTATCTACATGGATTCTGGAGTAATAAAATAACATATTTTTTTGGTATAAGGATGAACCAAGTATTCTCATGAAAATATTTTTTAAGAAAGGATCTTATATAAGGAATGAAGAATAATTTGTGTATTGAAAATGGTTTTAAAATAATACATGATGAAGGTATTCACATGTATGGTATATGAAAATAAATAGACACTTTATGATATATAGGGGATCAATGGTAATATATTTTTGAGAAATGTATTTAACTTTTTTCTATAGAATGGGAGTTTACACTTTTGCAAGATTTATAAGGTAAACCATTTAATGAATGGTTTTTGTTAAACATGGGATGAGGTTTTAGAGGTTAAAGTATTTTCTCCCCATTTGAGGACTTATTTATATTGTACAACCTTTTATAGCATTATTTTTGTAATGTTTAGATATATGAAAAAACCTATCATCCTATGGATCTCATGATAAACTAATTCTTTAGGAATGAAAAATTTACCATCATTTCTTGGAATAAGTGATGTCGTAGAAATTGATCAAGTAACACTGAGAGGATGAGATATGGTTATAAAATTTAATGAAATAAAGTAAGTATTTATTCTCATGAAAACTCTTTATCCTTAGGTAATGGATATTGAAACCAAAAAATTATCCAGTTACCTTCTTTTCCGACGAATCAAATGGTCCCTTAAATCATCAAAAATTTATAGACTTGTGATAGTAAACTTTCTCTTGACCATGTTCTTTATCATTATCCATTAGAACATGATAGATAAGTTTCACTTCCATGTCCAAATTTTCAATTTCCTTATATGTTCTCCTATTTGGAAGCTAGTTATGAGTTATATTGGGTAACCATTATGTTTCCAACTTTAACTTCCCTACAAGATTTTTAGTATTAATTTTTCAGATGTTGGTTTTTATGAAAGAAACTCGCAGGTATTAAACCTAGGATAACTCAATAAGAATTTGATGGATAAATTCATTTCAAGGGGATTATAATGGGACAACCTATGATTTTATCAAATATTTTTTCTAAAATAATTTGATTTATTTTATTTCTTGCATTACACACAATGTCCTCTTTTCTGGCATTATATACAACACAAATTTTCTATGCAACCACATTTTATTATTGTAATAATTTTTTAAAAAAATTATAACAATGTTGTTATAATGGAATATATGAACATGATTAAATGAAAAATTAAACTATGTATTAACAACAGATATATATGTTCTTTGACCAATAAAATTTTTAATGGATGCAAAATCCTTTCTATAATAATTGGAAATCATTTTCTAAAAAACTATTCAAATGTTCACAAGTGTGTTTTATACCAATAAATATGAAAAGAAATCATGTTTTATTATATAAATTATATATAAATAATATTTAATCTAATTTCACACATTCTCCTTATGTTTTTTTCTAGAAATTAAAATGGAACAAATCTAATTTTACCCTTAAAAGAAATGTTTTTATAAAAAGGAAGTTTTATCACCTTTTGATGGAACACATGTTTTAAAGATATTTTTGGACACTTTATAAGTTATATTTTAAAAAATAAACTTATTACATGAAATAGGAATATCAAAATTTACTTTTTTTTGTTTTTTTGATCATTTTTTGTTAAGTTTCACGTTTTTTTGAAAAGTAAAAAATATTAAATTTTAATTTAAAACATATTTTTCATCAAAATAATTTATAATGTTAAATTATATTTTTTTATTTGTTTATATGCATAATTAGACCAATTTTTTATAATTTTATCTCGTCAAAGTCATTTTAGTTAATTTTACATTATCTTCGGATATAATAACAAATCAATCTTTTGAATGGTTTCACTTTAAAGACATGGTATTTGATCTCATCTGTGGGATTAATTTTTAATTAATTTATAAAACTTCACTGAACATAATTTGGAAATATGGTTTCTATATTTTGAATTATATGGTTTAAATTTATTAATTAGGCTCCTTTTATTTTTGGACAAAATGAATAGTAATTTTAGTAATTTTTATTACCATGATTAATATTAAATTAGGTAGTTAAGGATAAAAATAATATTATAATTATTATAAAACTATCTGAAAATTGTAAAAATGTTATTTTATGATTTTAATTCTAACCTTAACACATCATATTCTAAATTTACTAATAATATAGAAAATTTTCTAGGAAAATCACTTCGATATTACTAAAATCAAAGAGAGTGACAAAATGTCACACTATTACTTTTAATAAGTATAATTTTTTAATTTGTGGCTAAATAGAATATATGCCTAACTATGTATATTATTATGAAATCTATAAGGTTTATATACATAATTGTTTTTTATTTTTAAATTTTAGATAAGAAATAAGTTTCATAAATAATTACATAATGATGATGAAGTAATTATTCAATTAATGAAACAATCAATTCAATTTTATTATAATTATTAAACAAAAGATAATTTGAGTTAATTAAGGTAATAAAAGAATTTTTTATGTACATATAACATCCTATAGGTGAATTTAATTAATTTTATTGATGTTATGCTATTGGACTGATTTTTTTAATGTTAATGTAATAAATAGTGTCCAAATTGACCCTAGAAATTTTATAAAATTTGTATTTTATTAAATTAATTAAAAAACATAAAAATCATAGATATGAAAAAATAGATTAAATTATGGTTTATAATATCATAAAATGATCATTTATGTTTTAATATTAAACTTATAATTAAAAATATCTACTATTTGATATTGAAAATGTTGTTACTGTATTAAAATTTTAAATAGGTTAACAAAGTGTTAAATAAAAAAGATAAGGTATGAGATTAAAATAAACATGTCTAAAATCTATTGGTTGATGGTATCACACATTATCATAGAATTAGTCTCCATTTGGATGTATTGGGAATGATATTTATTTTATTATAATTTAATCTTTTGAGAAATTCCCATAGTGTTCCTCACCATCATTATAAAAGGACATATCCCGCCTTATCCCATTTAACCAATTTCAGCCATCTATCTTGACCAATATCTGGAAAATTACCTTATAAAATTATTTAGCAACATTTTATAGGTTCTTTTCATATCAAAATACCTACTCTATATTCATTTATAAGAGATCTAAAGGATCTATTTCAAACAAGAGGTAATCCCTCAAACTGATCACTCTATTTTTCTACTCTTTTATACCTCATATATATCAATGATATAAATATAAAAGTAATAAATTCATCGACATCAATATTATTAAATTTTATTATTATTATTTACAAAAAATTATACATCCCCTTTTTCAACGAACAAAAAGTGAAAGTATTGCTCGTGCATACGTATGACTTATCGTCTCCACATAGAGATAAAATTCATTTTACATAACCATATTTAATGAGTGGTAATTTCGATGTTTTTAATGTTTATATATGATATTGATGAAATGATTATACTTCTAGAATAATAATATCATATCTACCATTTTACCTCCTAATATTTTGGTAACAGATAACATTGCTTGTGCTTACGTATGACTTACCGTCTCCATGATGAAATGTGATTAATTTTCATCAATATTTCACATGGTTTGTAATAAAGATTATTTTTATAAGAATATATGATATTTATAACTTAAAAATTATTCTATAACTATAATATATCATATACTTTTATTCTTTTGAATATGACAATAAAATTAAAATAACGTTTATGCATACGTATGACCTACTATCTCCATGAACAATGTATTTTATCTTCTATCTCTAATTTTTATGAAAAAACAAGAATATATATGTATGGAATAAATATATATATATATATATATGATATTTATATTATGGTTTTTATTAAGGATATTATATAATCATGATCAATGTAAGAGTACCAAAGGATAAGAAGTCAAAGCATTAGTGAAAAATAAAATAGTTTTTACCCGAAACAAAACATTAAAAAGGAATTATTAATAAGGGAGTAATGTAAAGTTTATAAGTAAATAATATATAGTTATATATATATGAATATGGTGTTTTGGTAGATTTATAATAGAATTATATTTATTTTATAAGATTTTTTACGTATACAAAGGAAGTCAAGACATATGGTAATGGATTTTTGTCTCACTTCTATTTCTAAGGGACAGATGTCTTATACACTACTCGTTTCTTCTACATGGTGTATATAATTCCCATGAATTTATTAAAAATATATTATAAAGATGATTATGGTAATTTCATTTCCATATAATTTTCTTTCATTCATGGAGCATATGATTCTTCAAATTATAATGTGACGAACATTTATTTCACAATCTCATCAATATTTGGGATAGTTTCTTTTTATTTCTCTATTTGATAATATTTATCCTACATGTCCATTTTTTCTAAAAAATAAATTTTTTTACTATTCTCTTATGGATTTTAAAATTCATTTTAATGGTTTGAAAGGAATATTTTTTTTCATTTTCAAAAAAAGATGCTTTGCAAATTTTCTGGAAAAAGTATAAAAGGAATGTTATTTTGACATATACAACATGAACATAATTTTCTACTATCATAAATACATAATTATTTAAAACATAATTAAAAATATTACAAGGTTATTTTCAAAGAAAATGTTGTATTTTTAAAACAGTACATAATTTTTTGAATATAAAACATTTTTAAAGAAGAAATTATACTTTCTATACAAATAATTTATAAGCGATCAGTCAAAATTATTTTCCATCTAAGATAACATTTTTTTATGTTACTTATGTTTTAATGGGGATATGATTCAATTATACCGTAATTATTTTTTCTAATAAGGGTTTATATTTATGATGGAATGATATTAATGAGACATATTTCCTCCCATGACTTATATTATGAATGAATTGTGTTTACGAAATCCAATTCATTCCACGTGTTTTGATATGGTGAACGATTTATGTTATTTTGGAACACATGTGTGTGGTTTTTATTAAGGATGGTTAGGACATATATCTATTTCCAATGTATTTTTTTAATATGTATAACTCGTTAGGTAAATACATTATGTGTGTACATGATTTGGTGTTCATAATACAATGTATGTACTTGGTCTCCATGTCCATAGTTTTATGCATAAACCTAGTATTCACTTCTATGTTTTTTTGAAAAGTATTTATTTTATGTTCTTAATTTAATGAGTGAACATGTTACTATTAATACATGTTCAAAAAGTTAAAATTTTATGTGTATGACACAATTTATGGTCTTATATTAGTGGTATGATCTCATTGATTATGTTGTTTTATTCCCATATGATTCATGTCTAATTAACTAAAAATATTTATTCCAAGATTCATGTTTTAGATAATTTATATGCATGGTATGATCTTCTAATGTTTTGATCACATTTTCATATCCCTTATTCTCACATATTGCATTTATATACCCTTACTGTGCATCTAAGGTAAACCTTTTCTTATGTTTCTTTTCGAAAGAATTAGGAGAATTGTTTCATGTGTGATATGTCAAAAAGGGTTCAAGATATAAATAAGTAAGTGGGAGAAGAAGTAGATGTATTATAAACCAGCTGTTTATGATTCCATGTTTCCAAAGGCACCAAAATAATCTGGTATTTTGGCATGTGTATGTGTATTATGAAAAAATTATTTAATATCCATGTATAAAAACCCAGCTTCATTATATTTCTAGACTCACATTTGTTTATGCAAGACTTATACAATATTCACCACACATTTCTTTTTTGTAGTATATATACATCCCATGAATGTATTTTAGGATTATTTTTTTTTTAATTTATGGTCATTTACATATCCATTTTATGATATAATTCTCATGGGGTTTATGTTTAAAATTTTACCAAATCGAAACAAAAATTTATCTCAATTTTCATTCATTGAGACACATGTTTTTATAAACCCCTATATTCATTAAGAGGTGTATATAATACCCCCTTGACATGTTATATCATAAATATTATTTATTTCATGATATAATGATCTTCATTTAATGTTAATCTCTCTTTATGAATATAATTTAACTTCACCGAAGTAGTAAGAGTTTATTTCTACAATTTCATCATTTATTGGGATTGTTTATGATTATGACTACATTAATGAGACATTGTGATCCATATCTCAAGATCACTCTTGAATATTTATCTCTTATTGTTATTCACGATATCCACATGTAATGGTACCACATTCCACTCCTTGGTACTTACGATGATTAAGAGAATGTCTTTAAAAAAATTGACCTTATTTCACTTTTTAGTCCGAAATATGTTTTATTAAAAAACATATTTTCCAAAGAATGTTTTAAAAAAATGTTTTTAATTTATATTTTAAACATATTTTAAAAAAATTATTTAAATGAGTTTAAATCATCATTTATAAATCTTGAAATATATTTTCAGTGAAATTGTTTTCAAAATGCATTCCAGATTTCTTTATACGTTTTCATGGTAATTTTAATTGAGAATTGTTTATAAAAAGTTTTATGTTTCAAAAAGGAATTTTTTCAATGAAGAAAGGATATTTATTAATGAAATATTTTTTAAAGGTATTTCAAAATTATTTAGCATCCAAGATGATATCTATTTGTATTACTCATACCTTTTTGGAGATATGATCTAAGGGCTCCATTCATATTATTTCTATGAATGGTTGATGTTTTTATAGCGTGATGGTTATGATACCCATTTCTATTTTATGGGTTATATGTTTGTTCAACCTATTTTTCTTCTACATGTTAGATTATTTTGAAACAATCTTATTTTACTAGGTTATGCTTTACTAAAATTATTATTAAATATATATATTCTCCACAAGTTATGATATGATGGAATGTTTTTGATACAAATTTACTTTCATGGGTTACTATATGATGTTTATGAAACCCTACTTTTTATGGGTAATGATATGATTATTGTTTAGGATATTGTATTGCACATTTGTAGGTTTTCATTATGTGATAGGTGGAACATTTATCTTTATCCAATGCATTGGCTATTGATTTATATCTAATGAGATAATGATGGGAAACAAGTTGATGGCTTGATCCAAAAAATAAATAATGGGAAACCTGATACGATATGGGAAGATGAGGAAACCCGAACCACTATGGAAAGAAGGTAAAAGATGGCCCATTTTAAGGAATGTATTATGACTGGGGATGGTGGTATGTCCCGCCCAGTAGGTGTAGTATCCATAAAGTGCCTTGATAATTTTTGACAATGCACATCCACTTATAGAAAATGCTATTTAATTTTTATGTGTCTACCAAAATTCTATGCCTTATTCATACTCAATGATTTCATTGTTAAATATCTTGATTACATCATGTGTCATTTCTTATAAACATCTGAAATTTATTCCCTGAATCATGATTATTATATTTCATATGCAGGGTAGGATCTTCTTATTATAAAAACATCTTCACATACTGTTATGCTCATGATTATGCTTACATATCTCCATGTTTATCTGTACTGACCATCTCAATTGAACCCTTTCTTATGTTTCCTTTCCCAAGGTTATGAAAGAAGGTTTTAAGCATAAATAATGAAGTGGATGATCATTTTGGGAAACATTAATGATCTTTCACCATGTCTGAATATTGGGTTCTAATTTTCCAAAGACACAAAAAAATTATGGTCCTTGGGAATTTACTTATGTAATGTGATGTATATTCAAATAAAATGATGTAATATCCATATATTTTGGCCTCAGTTTTCTATAGTTGGTATCAAAGGAATGTTTTTGTCATCCTTTGTAAACTATAAGGAGACAAATTTACTAAGGTGTCTTGGTATATTTCTAATGAAATGTCTATGGATGTCTCTAAGGATAATTATAAGTATGATTCAGGGTTTTGGAAAATGTTCGGGAACTTTGGTAAAGGAACGAGTAAGTTTTTTCCATGAAATACATCCCTATCTAGATACTATTTGTTTATGTGGATCTATCATAGATTTAAGTAGGTTTACTGACTTGGAAAATACCATATTGATCTAGAATCAATTGGAAATCAGTGCACAATAATGAGCCTTGCTCCACACCTTGTTTGACACTCATGGGATATATGCTTCAGAAATTAAAAAAATTATTCAGGAACCATAATTAAGGATTTCAATATAATAGGACTATGAATGACTTAGGATGAACCTATGATATCATTGATTAAAAAAGGTGTCAAAATTGAGACATCCTATAAGTGTATTTTCATGATTATAAGGTTTTAGTCTTTTAATATTGTTACTCACACTCTACTTTCTTTTTTTAGTTAATGTGGGGAACCAGAAAGAAATGTGTTAACATTGAGTTTTATGTACAATTCTTTGATTAGAGGACCATACACAAGATGAATAGAGTAAGGGATATCTTGATCATTCCTAATCCGTTTTAATCAAACATGACTAAAAATTTGTACCTAAACCAATATTCCTACTCACCAAAGAAGATAAAGATATATATCATTGAATTATTGGGTAAAAGAGACCATTAATGACAGAAGATTTAATTTCATTAATGTCTAGAGTGTTGAAAGATGAACCCAGGTGAATGTCTTAAGGAACACAAAAATGTTTTTACTGTGTTAAATAAGGACACAAAGAATTTAATTATAAAGGAAAAATGAAGAGTTAATTTGTTGAAATATATGGTAGTATTGGTCTACCAATGATATCATCGATGAATGAATTATTTAAATATATAAATAATGACCCTTATGAAAATCGACATCCAAAGTGGAAATCTCATTAAGAGAATGAGAAAGGATTTATGAGTAATGATTATATTACAGATGATGGTGATACTATAGGTGAAATGGGGGAGTAAATATGTACTAAGTAACATGATTAGGTATCATTGCTAATGGAATAGGGATAAAGTGGAATAATAAATGTATTTATGTTTTTGGACTCAAGAAATATGTTATATGAATTGGGAAATATATATGGATTGTTTAGATTATAGATTTACAATAATATGTTCAATGGTTCTGATGGACTAGAAAAGTGATTTAATGGAAAGGTTACATTTTCACTAAAGGACGATAACCCATAATATCTTCCATATTTTGGGTTAATGTTGGTGGGATAAGGGATTTTGGATATAAATAAGTAAATTGGATGATAATGATTATTTTGTAACTGATTAATGATTTGTGGAAAAAGTGGTTTATGCTATCATGGATAGAGTTTAAGCCATTTTTAATTTAAGGAACATATCTAATAATCATTGGAATAAGGGAAAAAGTATGTTTTCAATAAGGGTTTATGGTGTTTTTGGTTATTACCATTTTTCGAGATAATACATGATGAAATTATTCACATGTTTGGTATGTGAAAAATAATAGCTACATATGATGTATGGTGGAACCATATTAATCCTATTTTGATAAATTTAGTTAAATTCATTCTAATGTTTTGTATTTTGAGATTTTGTATGGGTTATAAGGTTAACCATTTAGGGAATGTTTATGCTGAACATCGGATAATGTTCGTGAGATTAATGTATTATATCACCGTATGAGGATTTATGCATGTTGAATAACATGTGATAAAAATTTTGTTGGGATTCAAACAAAAGAAATATGGAATAACTTATAATTATGCCTCATGACCTGTTAGTACTTAAAGAATGAAAAATTCACCATCATTTATTAGAGTAAGAGATGAAGTGGAATTCTGGAAAGTCACACAAAATGGGTGAGACTGTGTATATAAAATGGAATAGACTCAAGTATGTATAATTCCTTATATTATTATATAGTATGATAATTTCTTAACTCTAGGAATAGAATATTAAAAAATATTTATTCTACTACCTCCATTTCTGTTCCACTGATGGTCTTATAGATCATTATAGACTTATAGTTTTGAGTCCCTTAAATTTTTATTGATCATTTACTTGCTGGTGATCAATGAAATTTATAAATCTTTTTAATTATTTTCTCCTTTATACCACGTCCAATATCCATTCTCAAACTAGGTTCTCCAACATGAAAACCTAGTTATGAGTTAATTTGTATAACTGTAATGGTTCCAAATTTCCCTTTTTAAAGTAAATTTTTTATTCCTTCATTTGTTGTGGGTTTCGATGAAATGAACATTCATGTATTAAAAATTTGATAACCCAATTGAATTTTAAGGGATGAATTAATTTTGTTGGGGTTAGAATGTAACACCCCAAGATGTTGTGAAATTAGTTTTTAGAATTAATATTAACTTTTAAATATTTTTCATTTCACAAAACACTGAATATTGATTTTGTTATATGAAGGAAAAAATTTCGCATGTATTATACGCAACACCATGTTGAACTTGTAATACACATAACACATAGATTTATATTCGGTACATGAAACACTATGTTTGGCTTGCGTCACACACAATTATGGGTTCCTTCAATAACTTGTGTTACATGCATGGATTTGTATTACCAAATATATTATACTATTAATGTTGTTATGGAAATATTATTATAGTTATGACATAGTTTTTATTATGTAACTTATGAATAATAGTAATTAATCTCTGAAAATATTATTTACACATGTATATAAAATCAGTCTTTTGGTTATTGTAAAATCCCGTTACCATGGTTAGATAAGTTATTCCCTCTCTTGAAGTTCCCTTTTTGTTAAAAGTCTTTAACTGTTTGTTTAGGGATTTTCTATAGGCTACCGAATAGTTACACACCATGTAACTAATCAAAAAATTTGTTAATGGTTGTTGGGTACATACTGTGAAAGGGGAGATCATATAATGAAGGGTTACAAATAGTTACTGGGTCATACATGATATGAATTGCTAAAAAATCAGTTTTTAAGATGAGGCCATACGTTTTTCAGTGTCCTTACCTAGCATGGACATCACGACATGACTTAGGGGTTACATGTCGTGACTCATCCTACACCCAGTTTTAAAACATGCATTTGGCAGTTTTTCTCAGTCATTTCTTTCCAAAGTCTTCTACTCTCAAAAAGAGACTCTTTCTAGGTGATTTCCATAGGTTAATTTCCTCCTAGATCGATCTATTTGGCATCCAATCTCTATTGAGGTTGCAGTACGTCTTTTTGGGTATGGGATCTTTCGACTTTTTCATTGTAAGTGATCGCGGGAGTGCCCTATCATTGCATTAACAGATCTATTGATCAAAGATGGATGTTCCTTATTGTCTTCTTCTAGATCTGTTGAGAGATCTTGTACTGGAGGCCGTTACTTGTTTTTCTTATGGTGAGCATGATGTTTTCTCTCAAGGTATGTGGCTTTTATTTTATCCACTGAAACCTTGTACATTAAATGAAATCAATCCTAATATTTATGGTTTTTTCTCTAGGGTCCCCACTGGTGTTATTGATTTTTATTTTTGGTGGATTCTATAACGGGAATGTGTAACCCATGTTTTGAGGGGGTTGGTTCTATCACTAGCCAATGATAACAATCCTGACTACTCTTGCTTTATAAATTTATTTACTAAATTGTCATGATTTTTTGTTTCAGTTGAAAAAAGGATTCAAAAGATAAGTGGGGTTTCCTTTACTTTTGATAAATGTAGTATGAAGTGATTTTGGTATGATTATCAATGTTTTTAAATAGGTTTTTAAAAAATATGACATTGATTTCCTTGGGTACTTAAGAAGATGATTTATATTGGGGCCATCTTCCATTGTTTGTGATTATAAAGGAGGTTTGTCCTGGAGGTTTCATTTATTTCCTAGGCCTATTGTTCTAGGGGACTGATGATAACATTTTGTGGGGGTTTACTCATGGGGTATTCCTCTTATTCCTATGCCTATATTCTAGGATCATATTTTTGCACATGATTAGTATTGTACGAGTAGTCTGCGGCCAGGACCTGTATAATTCCTTGGGGTTGTGATACCACTGCTTCTATTTTTTATTACATGGAATTTTGAGTTAACCTTGATATACATTTTATGATTGTGCAAAATCATATAAAAATCGCCCTTTCAAATTGATATACATGATTTTGTTTTGAACATTGGAAAAAATAAAATGGTTTCCATGTTTTCTATAAAACATATTTACTACTTATCATGTGATGTTTTAATTTAAAAGAAGAATTCATGATTTGTTATACAGAGACTTGTAATGGAACACCTTCGTGGGATTCTACTAAACCTATTTTTTCACACCATGTGTACCTCTCTGGTGGTGCATACACCATTGATTGTCTCTACTACAGGGAAAGGAAAGGCATTACAGTAAGGTGGCAGGGTTCTTGTTTGCTGGCTGGATAGCTCTTGGTGGTATAGATGGGGTTTTTCCACACCATTTCTTAAGAGTAGCTGTTGGTTGTAGTACTTTTTAGTTAGACATGACTTTTGGAGTTTTATGTACTATTATTATCGTCCTATTCCACTATTTTTATCATATGAATGGAATGTATATATTTCGTTCTTCCCATGTTTCGTTATTTCTATATAGATATGCATTCCATGTGGTTGTTTAGGTTTTGCGAAATCATTCTCTATGTTTTGTCATTTACTTCCTAAGTGCTTTTCACTAGCCTTTGGGGATCGAGAACACCCATTGGGTATGTGATAGATCAGGTGGGGTTCTGGTTTTGCAGGAAACTTGGGTCGGTTAATTACAGTTTGGTATTAGAAGGAGTTTTGTCCTCAAGATTCCCAATCATAAAAGTATATTAGACTGGTGATAGGATTTTCAGGTCATGAGAGGTATGATGTGATGAGTTCCTGGCCAAATCATATCATAATGAGACTGAAGCTACCCTGAGATGTTGGGATATTTGTCTCTATTATTAGTTTTTAATTTTAAATAGTAGTTTTTCTTTTCGGTTTTCCATTTTGGATGGAGAATTTTTTTCAGAGTTTTAATCATTCTTATGTTTCAGTTTTCTTAAGTATGCCTTTGAGACATCTTCCATGGGTTCCTTAGGAGGATGTAGTGGATGCTCTTCAAGGTAACCCACCTATTGATCAGAACCTCATTAAGATGATTATATGGGAAGTCTATTCCATTGATCATGACACACCACGGGTTCCGAACACTATTTTTTAGGTGCAACCATGATCTGGAGGAGAGCGAGATTGATCATGGGAGTAATTACAAGGGAAGACACTACCCTTAAACAGATACACTATTCTTCGAGAGGTGGAAGAATGTCTAAATTTGATTGATCAAATATTTTACTTCCTAAAGACACCTGATAATATTAGGGAGAAGTGTAAAGTGTTCAAACACGAGGGTTCTAGAAAGCATTGGTGGGATTCTATAGTCTTAACAGACAGACATGTGTACATGGATTGGAAGGGTTTCAAAACCCTGTTATTTCTGTAGTTTTTTACCATAGTATATGATATTGTATAAGTCTCCAGATTTATTTTCATTTCAACAGGGAGATCTTTCGGTGTCACCATACACCAACTAGTTTATTGAGCTTGTCTGTTTTTCTCCATACATGGTAAAGAATAACCAGTTGAGGGTGCATAAGTACCTACAGTGTCTGTGATAGGATATCAGATCACATGTGTTTATGCTTAAACATTAATCCTATTTAAAGAATGTGGATAAAGATATGATTTAAGATATGAATATGGATGTAAATTTAGGATTTTCCACCTCTTCTCTTCTATTGGGTGGTAGTTTCAATGGCACACATGGGAAGAAGAGGTAGTGGCAAGATCATTATAGGAGTAGTGAAGGTGGGTCTCTATTGTAATCCTCCTCTACACCATCTATAAGAGTGGGTAACATTCCTATGACTTTCTATCTGTGTGGCAAGGGAGGACAGAACTTATGTTCTTATCATATTCTCGTGATGAAGGGAAATAGGTACGGGTGTGTTGGTCATCTGCATCATTTCTGTCTGGCTATAAATACACCTTGTTATGGTTAGGTTTTGTAAGCTCCAAAGGCTACTGTGGTGATTTCATAAGCATCAATGACTATAAGGCTCTAGTCACATGCCTTGGTAGTGAATCTTTTTCATGAAGTATATGAGTACCCAGTGGAAGTTGATGTAGGTTCGAAAATAGTGAGAGGTACTATCTTTATTGCATCATTTGTAGAAACTGCTTTATTTGATACTGGTGCCTCCCACTCATTTATATTTTCATGTTTTATTGATGTCATTAAACTTCCAAAAGAACTTATTTCCTTTAATATAGAGTTATCAACACCTCTTGGTATGAATAAAGAGTACGGTTTTTGGTGTCCTTTTTCATTAATGATAGCTGATATGGGGTTGGTCTGGGATTTTCTCATTCTTGATTTAGATCTATTTAACACCATCATCATTATGAATTGGATTAGCTCTCATCATGATGATCTTTATTGTTATCATAGGCATGTTTTATTTCTTGCTGTCAATGGGATCTCTTTTGTGTCTCAGGGGGAGTGGGACCCAAGGTCATGTTGTGCTGGACATTCTCACCCAATGATCTGGGGGTTTTTTTGTTATTGTTTCAATTTAGCCTAATAAAGATTCTTTTATTGATGATTTTACAATTATTTTTTGATATTTTACTGAAATTTCCCCATAAAATATCTTCAGTATTCCTTCATAGAGAGAGTGGTAGTGTTTACAATTGATATTGTGCCAGGTACGAAGCTTATATCGATACCTCCTTATCGAATAGCACCATAAAATCTGAATGAGATCAATATTCAATTGGACAACCAATTAGAAAAAGGTTCTGTTCTCCCTATCATTTCATGTTGGGCACCCCCTATGCTCTTTTCCAAGAAAAAAGATGATTCACTTCATTTATTTGGGGACTATCAAAAGTTGAAAATGTTAATTCATAAGAACATATATTCTTTGCCTCATGTGGATGATTTTTTTCTATCAGTTTAATGGGTAAAATTAGTTCTCAAAGATTGATCATTGACCAGTTTATCATCAGTTTAGAGTTTTGTAGTCTGATATTACAGAGATATACTTTATGAGAAGGTATGACCCTTATAAACAACTTTTGATGCATTTTGGCCTTACTAACACTCCTATAGTTTTTAATTTCCTTGAATAATCAGATATTCCATGAATATCTTGACACTTTTTTGGTAATTTTTATGGATGATTTTATGGTTTATTAAAATTCCGAGCATGAGCACTAGAACCATTTGAGTTTGGTTCTGGAAATTATGATAAACCACTGTCTATATTTATTTCATTGAAACTATTGTTTCTGGATTCAAGAAATGAATTTCATGGAACACAAAATTTTTTAGCGTGTCCAACTAGTTGATCTAGAAAACATAAATGATTTTTTTTCATGGAAGGAACCACATAATGTGAATGAAAAAATGATCATCCTTAGTCTTGCATGATACATCCAAAGGTTTTTTAAGGATTTATCTTAGTTGGCATCACCTTTGACTACCATCACTAGTAAAGCAGTGAAATTCACCTGGGATGTAAAGTGTTAGACTTATTTCGGTGAACTGAAAAGGATTTTAACATCAGCTCCTATTCTGATCTTACATGAGCATGGTAAATGGTACATGGTGTTATTTGATGCATCTCGTGCTATTTTTGGATGTTTTATTATACAAGATAACCATGTGGTATCTTAAATATATCATCATCTCCAACCTAATGGGAAGAACTACCCCCATCATGATTTAAAGCATGCACCAATCATGAATTCTCTTAAGTGTTGGTGGCACTATTTCTTGGTAGAGAAGTTCATGATATTCTCTGATCATAAGAGTCAGAGTTATATATTTTCTCATAAGGATATAAATCTCTAGTAGAGATGATGGGTAGAATACTGTCAAATGTTTGACTTCAACATCGCTTACACCATGAGGAAAGGGAATGTTGTCATAGATGCTCTAAGCCAAAGGGTACCATTACATGTTATTTTGGAATTGAATGAGTAGTGAAATATCATTGGGCTTTTCACTCTATTGAACTTGGTTGATAAGGATAATTTTTAGGTATGGTTAATACCGATGTTTGGTTATTATCATCTCTTATGGAGTATGTTTTACAAATTTAGTAGTAAGATGATGATTTTGGTAATTTTTGAGAAATCCATTATGGTGGGGAGACAATTCCTGGTTGGTCTCTTTCTTCTGATGGCATGCTTCACTTCTGGAAGTGAGTTGTCATCCCAAATACTGTGAGATGTTATAAATTGTTTGATTGTAATAGATATTAATGGTCCATTCAACCAATTTCTATGAATATGTATTATGACTTGGGATGATGATTCTGGTGGATGGGTATGAAGCAGGAAATTGCTAATTATGTCTCTTTCTATTACCCCTGCCAACAAATAATGGAAGAGCACATAAAAAATATGGTTTTCTTTATCATCTTTGAGTGCAAATTAAGAATTGGGACAAGGTATCCATGGATTTTGTTTTTCGGTTACCACATACTCCTCAAAAGAAAAATGATATCTGGGTGGTATTGATTAGTTAAATAATTCTACACAAGTCATTCTGATCAAATACACCACTAAAGTGTAATATATACTTTTTTTTGTATGTTTAGGCAATCATGAGGTTACATGGGATACCTTCTATCATTTTTTTTGGATAGGGATCCTAGGTTTACCTCAAGGTTCTAGAGGACTCTTCAAGAGGTAATGGGAAATCAGATCATGTTGAGAACAACTTACCGTCCACAGACAGACAGACACACTGAGCATGTAATTCAGATTTTAGAGGATATGCTTCGTACCTATGTCTTCGATTTCGATGTATCGTATGATAGAAATATGGGACTATTTGAGTTCTTCTATAATAAAATTTTGTAGTTGTCGATGATAATGGTTTCTTTTGAGGAATTTTGTGGTCTCCCATGCAGATCAACTCTGTGAATGTTGGAGGTTGGGGAAATATCTTTAGTTGGACCATGTTTGGTTCAAGAAATGTCTAAAACGATTCTGGATGTACATCGATGTTTGGATATACCATAGAGTCGATATAAATCATATGTAAATAGGCGACATCATCATTTTGAGTTTTACATTGGTGAATGGGTATTGCAGAATGTTTCTGCTCGTTTGGGTCACCATCAACTTAGAAAATAGGGAAAATTGACTTCGAAATGTGTCAGACTGTTTGAGATCACTAAACAGATCAAACAGTTGGCTTATCTATTAGCATTTCCAATTCAATTGATAGGTATTCAAGAAGTTTTCTACATATCTCAGCTCAGGAAGTATCACCCTGATCCTGCTCACATTCTGAGTTGAGAATAAATTGAGTGAGTGCTAGATGATTCTTTACTGGAGGAACTTTTTTATATCATTTACTCTTAAGTGCATGTATTGGATGGGAAGTTGATTCTATTGGTTAGAGTCCTATGGAAATAGGGGCTAGATTATCACGAGACTTGGTAATATGAATTTTTGAGGATGGAGCAGTATCCTCATCTCTTTCTATGGATTACATCATCAACATGAATTCTAAGGGATGACAACTGTTTATGGTGGGGATTTTGTAACATCCCATTACCTCTATTAGGGAATATTTTTCCTCTCACTAAGTTACCTTTTAGTTCAATGTCTTTAAAAGTTGTTTTCTCGGTTTTTTGTAGGCTGAAAAAAGTTACACGCCATGTATCCATGCTACACACCCTGTAATTGTTACTAGGTACATATTGTGAAGAAAAGATCACGTAGTGAAGGGTAACACATCGTGACCAAGGATTATATGATGTGAATTTTCATAAGGATAGGTTTTAAGCTAAGGTGTAAAGTTATTTAGGGTACATATCGTATGAGAAATTACTGACATGACCAAGCGTTACACATCATGACTTGGCCCATTCCTACTTTTAAAACTCACATTTGGAAATTTTTCTCAATACTTTCATTCCATACTCTCTCACACTCGAACAAAGAATCTTCATGGGAAACTATCAAATTTACCTTTCTTTCAAGATTGATCAGTTCGGTGTCTAATTTCCAACACCGTTGTGGTGAATCTCTCTTGATATTTGATCATTCCGATTCGTAATTACATGTGATCATGGTAGTTACCTAGCGTTGTGCTACCAGATCTGTTGATCAAAGATGGATCTTCCTTATTGTCTTCTTCTATATATTTTGTGAGAAATTGTTCCCGAGGCCATTCCTTGGTTAGTTGTGGAATGACAGACATCCTTTATCAAGGTATGTGGGTCTTCTTATATCCTCTTAGCCCTTGTTTTCGAAATCTAATCAATCCTAAAATGTATGGGTTTGATTCAAGGGTCTCCATTGGTGTGGTTGGTTTTCAATGTTGCTGGATTACATTATGGGTGTGTTAGAAATGAGTTTTGAGGTGGGTGACTCTATCTCTAGACTATGATAATAATCTTAACTTATCTTTCTTTATAAATTAATTTATAAAATTGGAATGATAGTTTATGTGTGATGAAAAGGGGTTTCAAAATATGAATTGGTTTTCCCTGGATTTTTATAAATGGATTTTGAAGTGTTTTTTGAAATTATTATCAAACCATTGAAATGGGTTTGTAAAAAATATAAATTGGGTTACATTGGGTACTTAGGTGGATGTTTTTTCTTAGGGACATTGTCCATTGTTTTGTTAATATCATGGGGGGTTGTCTTTGAGATTTACTCTGTTTCCTAGGACTTTTGTTCTAGGGGGATGAAATTGAAATTTTGGGTGGTTTGCTCATGGGGCATTCCTCTACTTTCAAGGCATGTGTTATAGAATCAGATTTGTGCACTTTATTATTTTCATACGAGTAGTTTTCAAAGAGAACTGATAGTATTCCTTTTTGTTTTGGTACTAGTTCTTGTGTTTTTTATTTCTTGGATTTCTGAGTTAGCCTTCATATGCATGTTTATGCTTCTGAAAAATGACATAGAAAATGTTATTTAAAATTGATATTAATTGTTTTGTTTAGAACCGTTGAAAAATGGAATTTTTTACCATTTTTTCTATAAAACATCTTTACTACTTATCTTTCCTTGTTTTAATTTAAAATAAGAACACATGATTTGTTATGCATATACTTACTATGGAACACCTGGGTGGGATCCTACTCAGTTTTTTTCTCACACCCTACATAACTCTATAGTGGTGCATAGACCATTATTTTTCATCCATTTCGGGGAAGGGAAAGGTAGTAAAGAGAGGTGGTGTGGTTCATGTCATCAAGTTGGGTAGCTGGTGGTGAGATGGTGGGGGTTTTTCCACACTATTTCTTGGAGAAGTTGTTGGTTGTATTCCTTTGTAGTTGGACTTGTCTTTTGGATTCTTTAGTTACTATTACAGTTTATCTAGTTCCACTATGTTTCTAACAGTTATGGAATATACATTTTCAGTTCTTCCACTATTTATTTCTTTTTATATAGATATGCATTCCATGTGGAAGTTTAGGTTGCGTAAAATCATTCCCTCAGTTTTGTCGTTCGATTCCTGGGTGCTTATCACCAGCATATAAGGATCGAGAATAACCTTTGGGTATGTGATGGATTAGGTTGGGTGTCGGGTTTGAGGGAAAACTGGGTCGATTCATTACAGTTACCATTTAGTTACATATTAAATTTAGAACTACTTGAAAACAAAGAAATTATTTTTCAAAGAAAACTATTTTTCCCCTGTACAAATAACATTTTATCTCAATAAATTATCAAAACCACATTTGAGGAATGATTTTTAATAAAATTTATATATGAAATATTCAATAATTTTTTTTATAATCATCCAATATATTTTTTAGGCATAATATATGTATAAACAAAATTAAATGAATAAAAAGATTTATTTTTCAAAAAAGTAATGTTATCGCAATTTAATGTAGAGCCTTTTTTAAATATACTTTTTTAGATATTTTATAATTGTATTTGAAAAAATAAAATTCAGTTTTTATATAGGAATATAAAAATTTACTTTAGTAAAATTTTGTTATTTTTTCTTTGAAGTTTCATTTTTTGTTGAATAGTGAAAAACTAAATTTTAATTCAAAACTTCTTTGTCATGAAATATATTTTTACAGTTAAATTATATTTTAAATTAATTTTGAAGTATTTTTAGATATATTATATATCTATTAATCAAATGTACGTCATTAGAATCATTTTTTATATTGAATTTAGATATAAAGAAATTGTGAACTTTTGGACATTTTCACTTTAAAAACATTGTTTCCCATCACATCTGTGGGATTAACATTAAATTAATTATATCTAATTATTTGAATTAGATTTTAAAAAAATGGTATAAATATTTGGAATTAGTATAATATTTATATTATGATAATATTTAATTTATTTTTACCATAATGATTAGTGAATGTTGTTAAAATTAATTACAGCGTTTAAGGTTTGAACGAGATTACATATTGATTAAACTTTGAATATAAGGCATGTAAATGATTTAAAACATGTCCAAAACCCCTTTCATGGACATATTTTGACCCTCACCACATTCGAATAATGTTTTATGATATATTGGGATATTATTCCATAAAATTGACCAATATAAGAAGTTAAGTAAGGAAAAAGACAAAAAAGAAACCTTCTTTACCTTTGACGTTTATAAAGCCTTTAGATATGGGAAAAATTATTTAAGTTTTACACATTATATCGAGAGGTAAAAGAGTTTTATTCATCCTATTTAATTATATTTAATTTATGTAGAATAATTATTTAGATTAACTTCTTAAGGAATTCTAAATGTGGTAATTAATTACTTAATAATAAACTAAAATAAATGATACTAAAATATTAAAAATGATATAAATTGATTGAATAATAATATTTATATGAATATATCATTTTAAATATTTTATAACATAATATATTCAAATTCCATATTTTTCTTCATATTTTTAAATTTAAATTATATAAATAATGTCAAAATTGACATTAATGTAATTTTATTATAATCAATATTTTATTAAAAGTTTTAAAATTTAATAAAAAATAATATATTAATAAAAATAATCTAAAAATGATAATAAATATAAAATATTGTTTATTCATGGATCATTTGATCATTTATAATGAACATATTGACCATTAAATAGTAGAAACATTGTCAGCATTATTCCGGCTAAGGTTGTGTTTTTATATATTACAAGTGCTTATTTTAAAGTTAATTTCAAACATAAATGGGATTTATTTTTTTAAAATTAGATATAATATTTAAAATTAGGTTGGTATATGTTGTCTAATAAGTATAACTTTAATTTTTTCTTAATGGTAAAATTACATAGTTTTGAAAATTGGTTACATTAAGAAAATGATATAATTAGAGAAACCTTGATGTTAAAAAACATATTATAAAAATTAAATTAATCTTCTTGGGTGTATGTTTTTATATATAGTAAATACAATTTACTATACTATTTATCCATTTTAGAATCACATGAGGTAAGGGAGACTTCCCAATAGTGTTTACCTTTTTGAATTTACAAGGATGCCACTACTCCTACTCTATAAAAAGGTTATAATATTCCCCTTACTCAAAAGTATAAACCCACATGGTATCCACAAAAACCTAACTATACCAGATTAAAAAAATACATAATATCATACTTGAAGCCTATGTTTTGGCATAAAACCAACCAAGTTATACCATTTGGGAAAACTCAAAGGAGTTTCCCCAAAAAGAGGAAATGTTCTTTAACATGATTTTTTATTTTATTTCATTGACCAACCTTTCAGATATACATATTACATTGTTATATAATATCATATCTATCTTCAATATAATTAGATTTATTTATTCTATGTGTTTTACCTACACCTACACATACTTCCATCATTGGGTAATGAACTTACTTTTCGTATGTATGGCTGACTACAACCTCACAAAATAACATCAGTTTTTTTTCTTGTACCACCTCTCATGGTTTATAATTATGATGTAAATAATTTTTTTACATTATTTTTTACATATATATTATGTTTCTATAAGTATAATATAAAACATTCCTTATTTTCATTTTGTGGTAATATGATATCTTCGTTTCTGAACGTTTGGACTCTAGCCTCCTCAAAGCGTAGTGATTCTTTCACACTTTACATGGAATGTATTAAGGATGGATTTAGAAAAAAAAAATATTATATATATGATATAATAATTATAATATAATGATACTGTATATACATACAGATATATTTCATTTACAATATTTCTTTCAAAATGATAAGAAAACATAAAAAAACATTCATTTGTATGTTTGGACTACCATCTCCATGTATGGTGTATTTCATTTGATATTTCTGTATTTTATAGATCAATATTAATATTTATATACTTAATATATATTTTATATTTATTTTTTATATATTTTTTAAATAAATAAATCAAGATATAAGTAAGATTATCAAGAATAACAAGTCAAAACCTAAAAAATTGATTATTACCTAAAACATAGCATTAAAATCAAATTTCTAATAAATTTTAATATAAAGTCACAATAAAATCATATATGGTTTGATATGTAAGAAT
Source organism: Viscum album (assembly GCA_963277665.1). Taxonomy (NCBI): domain Eukaryota; kingdom Viridiplantae; phylum Streptophyta; class Magnoliopsida; order Santalales; family Viscaceae; genus Viscum; species Viscum album. Next base: position 627,875,990 of record OY728165.1, read on the forward strand.
AAGTTTCTATGTTATATTTAAAATAAATATATATTTATTATATAAGATTTTTGAAATTGTATGCTTAAATTCTAGACGTATGGTTCGAGTTTTCTCGTCTCACTTTTATTCGTGTGAGATATATGCCATATTAACCACATATTATTATACTGTGGTGTATATAATTACTTATGAAATTTTATATATTGAATCTAACTAATTTAATTATATAAAAATTATTATTTATTTTATTCTTTCACATATTTCATGATTCAAAATTTACTCAAGTTGTAAGGGGCTTTCAAGTCTCGCATTTATTTCTGCAAGACTTATGTCATATTAACCACACATTTCATCTGTGTTGTTTATATGATACACATTAATTTATTATATATTTCAACTAAATAAATTTATGTTTATTTACATATAAATTTTTTTATCTCTCTTTCATTGGGTTTACATTTCAAAAGTTACCAAATCAGGAAGGCAATTTTGTCTCAATTTCCCTTTTATTGAGACACATGTTTTTATATCCATATATATTATATATGAGATGTATATATTGTCCTATTGAAATGTAATATCATGAATATTTTTAATTTCATGAAATTATAAGATTCTGGTAATTTTTTATATCTTTGGGATTATGATTAAATGTTAACAAAGTGGCAAGATTTTTATACTAAAATCTTATAATTTATCAATAATGTTTAAGATTATGCTATCCTTGATGAAATATTATGATTAGTATATCAAAAACTCTCAAGATGTTTCTTATACTATGGTTATCTATGATATCATCATTTAAAGAAACCAATTTTCCACTCTTTAGAACTTAATATGAATAAGAAAATGCCTCTATGAAAACCTAACAATATTTCAATCTTCGATCATAAATATGTTTAATTCAAAAATCAATGTTTTCTAAAAATGATTTCAAAAAGTGTTTTAAGTGATATTTTAAACTTATTTACAATGATAACTGTTTCAATGTTTCCTGGTATTAATTTATATGATTTCAATGATATTTTTAAAGAATGTTTTTTCAAAAAAAATCAGTCTTACTTTATAAGTTTCAAGGTTTTTTTAAATAAAATGTTTTTAAAAGGGGTTTATGTTTCAAAAAAATCAATGAATAAAGTACATTTTCATAAATAAATGTTTTTAAAAGATATTTCAATATTACTTACCATCCAAGATGAATATTTTGGTGTTACTCATGCTAATCTAAGGATTTTATCCAATGGTCCGATGAATTTTATTTATATGAATGGTTTTTGTTTTAATGAAATGATGGTTAAGAAACTCATTTCTATTTCCTTGATTATATGTTTGTGAAACTCATTTCTCATCCATGTGTTATATTAGATTGAATCCTGATTATTTTCAAGATTTATTATCTGATGAAATGATTATGAACCCAATATCTTTTCTACATGTTATGATATGATGGAATGTTTATGATACACATTTCATTTATTTGGTTATGATAGGATGTTTATCAAAACCTTCTATTTTTATTGGTCATGATATAATGATTTTTTATGTTTTTTCTTCATATGTTTGTATGATTTCATTATGTATTGTGTGGGACCTATATCTTCCTCTATTTCATTGGGTAAATATTTATATCTCATGATATAATGATGGGAAACAAGTCGATAGTCTTGATACACTATGGGAAAAATGGGAAACCCGAAGCACTATGGGAAGATGGGGAAACCAAATCAACTATGGGATGAAGGGGAAATATATTCCCTTATAAAGTCAATACTACGGCTAGTGATGTTTGTGTGTCCTTCCCAGTAGATTTAGTCCCCATGCACTTGAGCCATAGCCCGGTTGCTAAGGACTTTGTAATTGCATCCGGGAGACCCAGGATCAAATCCAGGTGGAAAAATTATTTCTGGAGGTACTGTAGCAGTACTATAGCAATACTGTAGAAGTAATGTAGCGGGAAATTTTCAATACTGTAGCAGGTACTGTAGTAGGTATTGTAGCGGGAACTATAGTAGGCACTGTTTAGCACTACAAAAGCCAAGAATATTCCCTCGTTTGGGCCTTCGGGCCACCGATTTGGTCCCTGAGTCCTTTAATCCCTTCAGGCCACCCAGGCCTTCGGGTTAGTAAGGCCATCAAGCCACCTCAAGGCCTTCGGGCCACCTTAAGTGCAGATGCAAACCAGATGACCTATGAGGAACAAGCTCTACAAGGAGGATGAGTAAGTAGATTTCTCCATAGAAGAAGCTAAAAAGGATTGCAAGAATGAGAGGGTATGGCACCTGCCATCAGGAAAATTCAGTAAATGAATGAGAATACTTAGTTGAACATCCATGCAAAGGTGGAGAGTTGATTTCATGATGACGATGCAAGGGAAGAGCAGTTCAAAGTATTTAGTCTGGGTTGTATGTAATGTTTGAAGCCTATGAGAAAATGAATTCCTCTAAGGCCTACAGGCCATGTAATACTTACACCTACGGGCCTTTTAAGGGTTCCACCTCACCCCTTGAAAGGTGGATAACCAAAATCAATAAAAAAAATTAAGGCCTTGGGGCCATTGGATGATAGTCCCCATGAAGCTCCTTGATATGTTTTTGAAATGTACCTTATATTATAGGGAATGATATTACATGTTTATGTGTCTTCCAAAATTCTATTTCTTATTCCTATGTTATGATTTCAGGTATTATTCTATTGATTACCTCATAATTCAGGTCTTATAAACATACAATCCATATTCCATAAATCTTTACCAGGATATTTGATATGTAGTGTATGATCTTATAAAAAGAAAATCATATTCTTATACCCTTATACTTTTGATTATGGTGACATATCTCTTTATTTAACATTATTGAGAATCTAAGAAAACCTATTTCTTGTGTTCCTTTCACTAGGTTATGAAGAAATATTTTAATTAGATGTACTAAAGGAGATGATCCTTATGCGAAAAATGGAAGATCTTTCTTGAAGTAAGAAGATTAGTTTCCAACTTTCCAATGATAGTAAACTATTTTGGTCTTCAGGAATGTACATTGGTAATGTGATGAATATTCATCTAAAATGATGTAATATATATGTATGTCAATCTAGGATCACTATAGATATAGCCCCACAAAGTACATTCCACATACAAAAACGAGATATTAGTACATAGCATATAGAGACCCAAAGCTTGACATACATTTCCATTACATTACTTTTTCGGAATAACTAATACATAACAAAAAAAGACACCAAAGGACCGTAATAGTTTAGTGTCTTTGGAAACTCAGAATATAATCTTATAATCTTGGTGAAAGATCTTCAACATCTCCCATAAAGATCTTACCTTTTTTTTACCTAAAACCTTTCTTTATATCTTGGGGAAAAGAAAAAATATAAAGGGTGAGCTCAAATGCTTAGTAAGGGTAAGCATGGAGAAAATAAAACAAACCATGTACATTTGAACTTTAAAACAAGAACATAACGTTTACACATCAATATCTTGAGTTGTGAAATAAATATTGGTAGTACATAAGGCATAGGTCATAAAAGAACATCAATCATGATAAACTAGAGTGGGAATAAAACATTTAATTGTGGAAAACCATTAAGCACATGATATGATTTCCATAGTAGCCAAGTCATTGCTTCCAAGACCATCTTAGTTGACAAAGTCCCTTTCTGAATAGAGTTCACTCCTCATTCTAGTCATGTATCACTGAACCAAATTAATTTACCGTTCCATCCATGTCTATCTCATGAGATATAAATATTTACCCAATGCATTGGAGGGAAATATTGTCCCCATCCATCTCATAATTAAATCATTCTTACTTGTGCCACAAAATAAACATAAATCATTCATCATAACCCAAAGAATAAAATGGGTTTCATAAACATCATCCCATCTTAACATAATCCATATAAAACAGATGGATATCATTTCATCATAAATAGAATAAAACCATGTAAATAATCGAGAAATTATACTTGAAACATAATCATACTAAATAATGTCATCTTAGATGGAAAATAGTTTTGATAAAACACTTGAAATGAATTCATGAGGAAAATAACCTTTCTTCTATAAAATCATTTTCTTATCATAAAATTCCATTAAATTTTAAAAGAAAATGATTTTGTTGAAAATAATCATGAAATCTTGTATAGAATTATTCATAAAAATTAGGCATTATGAAACCGTAAAAATTCATTCACGCTGTATAAGTTAAAAAACATTCTCCTCATACTTTTAACAGAAAAGTAAAAAAAGTACCATGTATGGTAAACAAAAGAAAGATTCCTTCCATAACACAAAGTAAAATTCAAAAATGGGTAAAAATGAATTTAAATATACATGGAATAACGTTAAACACTTTATGAAAAACATTTTTATGGACAAGGATGAAAATAATATAACCCTAGTAAATACTTATGTATAATCAATCTCGGATAAAAATGAGATTTGAAAAATTGTTCCTTACCTTAGGTCTGATATACTTCGTACGTATCTGAACCTCCTATATAATGATTTAAATAATATCATTTACTTATTACAGAATCTTATTAATTTTTATGATATCATATATGGTTCACTTATGACATTAGATTACCCGTTCTTTTGTAAATTCCATGTTAAAGCAGCGTTTTGGGTTAAATCATTTTATTTATTGTATGTGTCTGGACTTGTTGTTCTTGATATTATTATTAAATGTATCATGATTTACTTAATTTAATAATTTAAATCATGATTTATATATATCATATATATTCAGTATATATATATATATATTATAGATAGATAAATGAAATGAAATACACCGTTCATTGAGACGGTAGGTCGTACGTAAGCATGAAAGCAGTTTTCCTTCACTTATTGACATGAATGTAAGTAACTATATGAAATATATATATACTTAAATCCACTAGATTTATCATGTCATATATTTCATTATTATTCATTATATATATTTTATAATCATTCTTGAATGGTTAACATGAAGAATGAATCTCACCGCGTCGTGGAGACGATAATTCGTACGTACGCACGAGTGATGATATCGTTCCCATAATTATTTAATTGAATTGGGGTGGATGATATAATATCTCAGAATCAGTATGATGTTATAATAACTATATATAGTTATTCTTTACACCATTATACCCATCCAAGTAAGGTGGTGGTGGAAAAACATATTAGACCACGGCGTGGAGACTGTATTCCTTATGTACGCATGTGTGGTGATTTTGTTTTCTGTAGGATGGATAAGAGGTGAAATGGGGTTGTTTTGTATTTATAATAACATATAAGTATATTAGTGATACAGATGTTATTAATTTATAATGAAACAACCAAAGAAGAAGAAGTTGAAGAAGAAAGAAAACTTGAAAAATCGGTAGAAGAGATTACCTCTTCTTCGACGCACCTCATTTAAGCTTCCTCTTATGGAACTAGAGTTGGTATTTTGAAGATACCAAAACCTCTATAATGTTTCTAGGTATGTTTATAAATTAATTGGGCAGGTTTTGGCCAAGCATGAAGGCTCAAAATTGTGTAATGAGAAGAGGGAGGAGGTGCCCTTTTATAAGGGATGAGAGGGGCACCTTAGGAAAAACATAAAATATTATTTTATAATAAATTCATATTCAGTTTATAATATCTCCAAATTGATTTATTTAGAAGATAAAGTGGGTATGGGTCGAAATCCTTTCAACAAATAGGTTTTAGAAAAGTTTACGTTACTATTTTAACCTTATCATTTAGATTTAACTCTAAGTTAAATAATTTAACTTTTACCGTGTCTTCTTGTTTTCTTACACTATATGGTTACTAAACATACAATAAGAAGCCAAATGAACCCCAAGTGGTTAATTATTAATATATATAACCTAATCTAATTCATTTGGATGAACCTTATATTTTTAGAAAAAGAATAAAAATTGATAATATAATATTAGTTTTAAAAAATATTTTATGTCGATTTTGACACTATTTTGTAATTGATTTTTGTGAAAATCATAACTGCATGATTAGTGTTAAAAACATAAATTGAATAAATACTAACATGTCATATTAACCTAAAAAGTTATTTTAATTTATAAAAAGTCTTAAATTACATTTATTTGGGTATTTATAACATCCATTATGTTAATATATCATTAATAAGTTAATTATTACATCATCATTATGTCATAAATAAATTAAATTATTTAATGTCTATAAATTATAAATAAAATACCAATATGTAGGAAATATTTTTTAGATTTATAATTAATATTTATAGTCGAATTTATCTTATTTATACCCTTATATTAAAAATGTTTTAGTTATTAAACTTTTAGTTTAACTCTTTTAACTCTTCTTTGAATTAAATAATAATAAATGTCCTAATCTAATCCAAGTGGACCTAAATGATAATATTTTATTCCTAAGGTTGTTTTTGGTCCAGTTACACTTATCCAATAGAATTATGACATGTGTAAGGGTAATAATAATAACATTTTAAACCTTAATTGCCCTATTTACTTTTAACTGTGGTAAATAATAGTAAAAAGTTACTATTCACCAAAAAATATTTTTATCATATTGAACCACATTTTACTCCTTGATATTAACTGTGTCTCTCGGATTTTATAAATTCAACTCACAGAAGCGGTAAAATTATTCTTTATGTACAATTTCAAATGCTCCTAGGAGGTGGATAAAAGACGATGAAAAGTTCAATAAAATTTTTATATATCTAAAATTATTATAAAATAACTCCAATGAATTACATTGAACTTATAGAGGTATTATGTATCAATTTTTACCTAAAATAAATTTAAATAAAATAAATGATTATTTAAATAAAAATTTGGTTTTACCCAATAACTCAGTGTTTTCACTATTCATCAAAAATTGAAAGTTTTTAGAAAAATACCAAAAAATCACCCTAGTCTAATTTCGATATTCCAAATCCAAAAATGAAGTCCATTTCGAAAGATAAAATTTCAAAAAGTGGGTATTACTATTCATAACTACTATTTTATATAATATTTAAATAACATATTGTTGTTTAGTGAAACTCGGTATTGCGTACAACACCCGCTATCATGGAAGGTCGCGATTGCATGCAAAGCAAGCCAAGTCAGGGTTATAGGTAATGCAAGATTCCTTTTTTGTTGTGTATAATAGAATCCAAAAATATTTCATTTATACATTAAATATATATATATATACACACTCAATGTTGCGTACAATAACTTCTATCAAATGAACATGAAATTTTGTGTAACACAATCCAAGAATAGTGTTGCGTATACTGCAAGCTAATATGGTGTTGCGTATAGCGCAAGATAATCTTTGTGTATCATACAACACAAGACATCAAATAAATTAAAAATAATACTTATCATAAAATCTCGAGGTGTTACATTCTACCCCTCTTAAAATGAATTTCGCCCTCGAAATTCGTCGGGGTTATAAATGGTTTACTACTTGAAAGTTTCTTTAATAGAAACCCACATCGTAAAAAGGACCACCAAAAATTAATTTTGAAAACTAAATTATAAAACGTAATGGTTACCCAAATTAACTAATCCCTGGGTTTCCAAATAGGAGAACATTGGTGAAAATATGTATATGGAAGAGATATCTAAACATCAAGTTCTGATGGAGAGTGGTAGAGAACATGTCTATGAAAAAGCCAACGATCACAAAACCATAAATTTGTGATGATCTAAGGTACCGTCTAATTCATCGGATATGAGTACAATGGGACAACATTTTCGGTTTTCAAGATCATTTCCCTAAAGTTGAAAAAATTATAATTAGAAGAAATACTTTTTTGATTTTGGTACAATCTCACCGTTGGTCGTTCCTTGAACAATTTACACTTCATCCCTTAAAGAAATGAAGTTGAATTTTTCATTCGTGAAGTGTTAGCAAATCATGCGATAGAATGATGGGTCATTCCATCTGTCTCAAAAAAAGGTTAGAAAAAGTTATCAAATATATATAAGTCCATCTATGGTGAGCTTAATCATATATGATTCCAAATAAGGACTTATACTTCATCTATCATACTGCTTAATAAAATAAAACCAGTTTCTACTAACAAGGGACTTCCTGTAGGCCAGTGGTCTGCAATAAAAGCATGTCGCACTTTAGTTGTGGGTTTGATTCCCACATCCTTGTCTGATGTGGAGGGTTGTCGTTCGTCCTATGGGTTGTCCTTTTTCTAAAACTATACTATTATAACATTCCAGAAATAATATCGAAAAACAAGTTCTATCCTTAAATAATACTATCTGATGTCCAACATATTCCATTCCAATCTTTAGGCTTATTCAAAATACATATGTCCAATCAAATAGTATAAAGAAAACGATTACTTGAAAGGTCACATAACAAGTAGGTGAATACTGTCATGTATCCCCCATATATCATAATATATATCTTGTTGGTCACATTCCAGACATGTGAATACCTTAATCATGTATTCTTTTGAAACATTAATTACCATAGAAACTTAGTGAAAACATGAATGTTGTCAAAAGTTAACTCTTTCCACATACCAAAATCCCAAAAAATTTATATACTCAAACCACGATATCACTTTGTCCTTATATCAGTCATGAGCTCATTAAAACTATCAAAAATTCCATTTTCTCCTAATCTCTTCATTATGTGCATATCATATACTTTCCAAAAATATTTCAATCACTTTTCATGGTTACCGGTACAATAAAATTATTGAAAACCACAATAGACTAATACAAAAATATTCCTATATACCATAAAAGTTCCTTCACAACATTATTCTTGAATACCAATACATAAACACTTCAATCCATCCTCTTCAATGATTTTCATGGAATAAGTCCTTCATTGATTTAGAAGTAACCTCTTAGGCCAAGGCATTGAGTTTGGTAATTCCCATGTTCACCACAAATAATACATTGAACTCCATAACAGTTTGTCACTCAGATAACATCTTCTTCTCCATTTGAGGTATTTCTCAAGGTTCTTCTTCCCTTCTTCATGATATGTAGAAAGCTTCATCTTCCATACCCTATGTTCCTCCCCATGAGAACATGTATAAAAGTTCATCTTCCTCTTATTTGATGACTTTGGAATACCACCAAAGTTCACCTTGTTAATCATATATTGTGATGACTGATTCAGCATATTCAAAATATCTTTCTCTCTAGGCAATACATGATTTTGTTGATCAAAGTCACCAATTTTTTCATCGGAATAAATGTTAACAAAATTCCTTCCTGTTTCCTCCATTGACTAAAACCAGAAACCATAGTGCAAGAAACATTTAAAATAATTAGGAACCACATAATCATTAAAAGTCAATTATGGGATGTCTAACTTATCACACATTCTTTAATCCATGATACCTTAGGTTCACCCTTGGTTATTCCTGATTGTCAACATAACTCTAGGACTGTAACCTATAGTTATACTAAACCTTAGTGACATCCCTAGACATTAGAAATATCTATAGGGATTTCACTAAAGTTTTCACATCCTAGTTTCCAATGGTTAACTAAACCGTTCCTCTGATACCAACTGTAGAGACCCAAATCTTGACATACATGGACATTACATTACTTTTTCGGAATATCAAATACATAACAAAAAAAGACACCAAATGATAGTAATAGTTTAGTGTCTTTGGAAACGTGGAATATAATCTTCTAATCTTGCTCAAAGATCTTCAATATCTCTCCTAAAGATCTTCCCTTTTTTCATACCTAAAACCCTACTTTATATCTTGGGGAAAATAAAACATATAAAGGGTGAGCTCAAATTCATAGTAAGGGTAATCATGGAGAAAATAAAACAAACCATATACATTTGAACTTCAAAACATGAACATAATGTTTACACATCAGAATCTTGAGTTGTGAAATAAATCATGGAAGTACATAAGGAATAGGTCCTAAAGAAACATCAATCATGATAAAATATCATGGGAATAAAACATTTAATTGTGGAAAACTATTAAGCACATGATATGATTTCCATAGTAGCCAAGTCATTGCTCCCAAGACCATGTTAGTGGACAAAGTCCCTTTCTAAATCGAGTTCACTCCTGGTTCCAGTCATGTATCACTGAACCTGATTAACATACCATTCTAGAGATGTCTATCTCATGAGATATAGATATTTACCCAATGAATTGGATGGAGATATAGGTCCCACCCATCTCATAATGAAATCATTCTTACATGTGCCACAAAATAAACATAAATCATTCATCATAACCCAAATAATAAAATGGGTTTCATAAACAACATCCCATCATAGCGTAATCCATATAAAAAAAATGGATATAATTTCATCATAAAAAGAATAAAACCATGTAAATAATAGATACATTATACTTGTAACATAATCATACTAAATAATGTCATCTTAGATGGAAAATAGTTTTGACAAAACACTTGAAATGAATTCTTGAGAAAAATATCCTTTCTTCTTTAAAATAATTTTCTTATCATAAAATGCCATTCAATTTTAAAACAAAATGATTTTGTTTAAAATAATAATGAAATATTTTAGAATAAGCTTCGTGAAAATTAGGTGTTATGGAACCGTAAAAATCCATTCATGCCGTATAAGTTAAAAAAACATTCTCCTCATACTTTTAACAGAAAAGTCAAAAAGTACCACGTTTGTTAAACAAAAGAACGATTCCTTCTATAACACAAAGTAAAAGTCAAAAGGGGGTAAACATGACATTAAATATACATGTAATAATATTAAACACTTTATGAAAACCATTTCTAATTACATGCATGGAAAAAATATAACCCCATTAAATACTTACGTAGAAGCAATCTTGGATAAAAATGAGATTTGCAAAATTATCCATTACCTTAGGTCCGATATGCTTTGTACGTATCTGAACCTCCTATATAATGATTTAAATAATGTCATTTACTTATTATTGAATCATATTCATTGTTATTATATCATATATGGTTCACTTATGACTTTATATTACCCGTTCTTTTTTAAATTTCATGTTAAAACTGTGTTTTGGGTTAAATTGTTTTATTTATCGTACATGTTTTGACATTCTGTTCTTGATATTATTATTAATTATATTATTATTTAATTACTTCCAGAGTGTAAATCATGATTTATATATATCATATATATTCATTATATATATTTAATTGATATATGAATGAAATGAAATACACCGTTCATGGAGATGGTTGGCCGTACGTATGCATGAACACAGTTTTCCTTTCCTTATTAACATGAATGTATGTAAGTAGATGACATATATATATACTTAACTACTGTATCTTTATCATGTCATATATTTCATTATTATTCATTATATATAATATATAATCATTCTTGAATTGTTAACATGGAGAATGAATCTTTTCACGTTGTGGAGACGGTAATCCGTACGTACGCACGAGCAATGATATTGTTCCTATGATTGTTGAATTGAATTGGATTGGATGATATAATATCTCAGAATCAGTATAATATTATAATAAATATATATATAGTTATTCTTTACACCATTATACCCATCCAAATAAGGTGGTGGTGGAAAAACAGATTACGCCATGGCGTGCAGACGGTATTTCGTACGTACGCATGCACTGTGATTTTGTTTTTCGTAGGATGGATAGAAGGTGAAATGGGGTTGTTTCATATTTATAATAACATATCAGTATATTATTTATACTTATGTTATTAATTTATAATGAAACAACCAAATAAGAATAAGTTTAAGAAGAAAGAAAACTTGAAAGAATCGGTACAAGAGGTTACCTCTTCTTCGACGCACCTCTTTTAAGCTTCCTCTTAAGGCACTAGAGTTTGTCTTTTGAGGATACCATAACCTCTATAATGTTTCTAGAGTAGTTGATAAGGTAAATTTACAGGGTTTGGGGGAGCTTTAAGGCTCAAAATTGTGTAAAGAGAAGGGGGAGGATGTGCCTTTTTATAAGGGAGGAGAGGGGCACCTTAGGAAAAACCAAAAAATATTATTTTATAAAAAAGTAATATTCGGTTTATAAAAGCTCAAATCTGATTTATTTATAAGATAAAGTGGTTATGGGTCGAAATCATTTCATCCAAGTGATTTTATACTAGTTTAGGTTACTATTTTAACCTTATCATTTATATTTAACTCTAAGTTAAATAATTTAACTTTTATCGTGTCTTCTTGTTTTCTTACACTATATGGTTAATAAACTTTCTATAACAAGCCCAAATAACCCCAAGTGGTTCATTATTAATATATATAACCTTATCTAAGTCCTTTTCCCGACCCTTATATTTTTAGGAATATAATTACAATTAATAATATAATATTTGTTTTAAAAACTATTTTATGTCAATTTTGACATGATTTGGTAATTGATTTTTGTAAAAATCATAACAGCATGGTTAGTTCTAAACAAGATAATTGAATCAATACTAACATGTCATATTAACCTAAAAAGTTAGTTTAATTTATAAAAAGTCTCAAATTACATTTATTTGGGTATTTATAACATCAATTATGTTAATATTTCATTAATAAAGTAATTACTGCATCATCATTGTGTCATAAATAAATTAAATTATTTAATGTCTATAAATTATAAATAAAATACCATTATGTAGGAAATCCTTTTAGATTTATAATTAATATTTATAGTCGAATTTATCTTATGTATAACCTTATATTAAAAATGATTTAGTTATTAAACTTTGATTTTAACTCTTTTAACACTTCTTTGAATTAAATAATAATAAATGTTATAATCTAATCCAAGTGGATATAAATGATAATATTTTATTCCTAAGGTTGTTTTTGGTCGAGTTAAAATTATCCAGTAGAATTAGTACATTTTTTAGGATAATAATAATATCATTTTTATCCTTAATTACCCTATTTACTTTTAACCATGGTAAATAAAAGTAAAAAGTTACTATTCAACAAAAATTATTTTTATCATATTGAACCACATTTTACTCCTTGATATTAACCATGTCTCTCGGAATTTTGAAATTTAACTCACAAAACTGGTAAAATTAAGTTTTATGTACAATTGCAAATGCTCCTAGGAGGAGGGTAAAAGACGGTGAAAAGTTCTATAAAATTTTTATATATCTAAAATTATTATAAAATGACTTCAATGAATTACATTGAACTTATATAGGTATTATGTATTAAATTTTACCTAAAATAAATTTAAATAAAATAAATGATTATTTAAATAAAAAGTCAGTTTTAACCAATAACTCAGTGTTTTCACTATTCATCAAAAATTGAATGTTTTCAAATAAATACCAAAAATTCACCCAAGGATAATTTCGATATTCTGAATCCAAATATGAAGTGAATTTTCAAATATAAAATTTATAAAATTTCAAAAAGATGGTATTACTATTAATAACGGCTAGTTTATATTATATTTTAATAACATATCGTTGTTTAGTGAAACTCAGCATTGCATACAACACACGCTATCGTGGAAGGTCGTGATTTCGTGTAAAGCAAGCCAAGTCAAGGTTGTGTGTAGTGCAAGATTCCTTTGTTGTTGTGTATAATACAATCCAACCATATTTCATTAATAAATTTCATATACATATATATACACTCAATTTTACATAGAATAACTTCTATCAAATGAACATGAAATTTTGTGTAACACGATCCAAGAATAGTGTTGCGTATACTACAAGCTAATACAGTGTTGCGTATAGCGCGAGATAATCTTGGTGTAGCATACAACACAAGACATCAAATAAATTAAAAAGAATACTTCACATAAAATCTTGGGGTGTTACATATATTTTTATAGAAACTCTATGTTCTGATGGGTGATGTTCATATAAATCTGACATGTGTTACACCTCCTAGTAAATTCCACATAGTCTTTCATCAATGTTTTCCAATAGAATTCAAGAATCCTAAACTAGTGGGTGATTTTGTTTCCTATTTGGTGATAGTTTTAAGATTATGCCCTGACATATTCCATGATAGTGGAAATCACTACTTCTATAATAAAACTGAGTAATACTCCATTAATCCCTCATTTATAGAGGTATTTCTACTCATTTGAATCATAACAATGGGTAATATTTTCTTCCTGGGGTCAAATATTTTCACTTTTTGGTTGTTCTGATGGTAGATTCCTTTTTTTTGTGGAAATATATTATGGGATCTATCCATCCAAGGGTGGGGGTTGGTTTATAAAGATCATTGAAGTGTTGACCTTGTTGATTTTTTCCATTTCACTGATGATTAATCGTGAGACCACCCATTGGTGAGTAATATAGAAAACCACGTTATCCGGTTTGGTAATTTCCATCATTTTATCAATATTGGTTAGTGTATCAACACAAAAATTTAATATAGGGACCTGATGTAGTTTTATTTCAAAATTGAATTCTACCTTCAATCGTTTGATATAACCAATAAGAGGGTCTAATCCTTCATTATTGGTATCATACTCATCAATGATCTATTTTTTACCATCTCAAAATACCCTATGATAGTTGGGTAAGATATATGAATCTATAGGTCTAGCTCAATGTTGGTGATAAGGTTCTAGTATTATGCCTCATTATTAGTGAAACCTTCATATAATTAGAAATATTATGGAACAATTTCATAGCATTGGGAAACAAATACAATAACTATACTAACCTAATTCAGCATTGGGTATTCCACTCTCTTTCCAATAGTAATTTAGAAAGAACCCAAAAAAATAAATCTCCCAATTTTTTGGAGAATCATGAGTATAAAACAATTCTTCATCTAGAAGCTCGGTGTCCACTGGAATGCTTTCTAGGGAATGATGTGTTGTAAAGAAATCATGTAGATCTAACAAATTAACATCGAATTTTTACATGAATTAGAGTTTTTTCTACTGTAGGATAACCTCCAACTAGTATATAAACCTATTCAATATTTAGATAACAATAATGTACATGATCATGTCAATACATGAGAAAATGTGGACATTGTGATGTTGTAAGTAATTCTTCATTTTTCTCACTATGATGTTATGTGCGATGAAATTATTTTTGACATCACAAAATGACGTTTCAGTACCTATAATCACTTTATTGAGCTATTAGAGGTTTTTATAATTCTTTAGGATATTTTTCTATGTGATGAGAGAACTAATAGATTAGTCCATAATAACCACATATAGGATACATGGCTTTCATTTTATTAGAGGAATCAATACTGGTGGGTGTAGTAGGTACTTCTTCATAATCTCAAAGCTTCATGCTAGTCCCCATCCCATTGGTAGTTTACTTACGTCTTGACAAAATTAGTGAATGGTGGACATTTTCACACAAGGTTTTCAATAAAAATATGAATTTAGGTATCCTTGGATCACTCTCGGATATTTAATATTATAATGTAGTGACCTTCCTAGGATTCTGCTAGTCATATCAGGATCCACATCAATGGTGCGTTGGTGCATCAAAAAGACAAGGAATTTCCTTCATGTTACTGTAAAAGAACACATCAGAGGAGTCCCTTCAAAACTATATTTCTTCAATTTGATTAAGATTGTTTGAAGGTCATTAAGTTGATCACAGCACTACCAAGATTCGGCTATTGGGTCTTCAACATAACATTTTGTTATTCATCCCAATAAGGGATTAATGATATGATTTGTGAATTATTTTTAAATAGTGAATGTGAATTTTAATTAAAAGCTCATGAACTAGTACCAAAAGAACCCTTGAGATACTCCTAAGGAAATGGATTCCTCATTTTTAGTGGCTATCCTTATTGAGTTATACCCTTAATATCCATCCATAATAGATCGGGCTTTGAATCTAGTAGTAGAATAAATAAAAAGGTTTATAATTGTTAATGGTAAATCATCCTTCAGGTAATGTGGATTAATATATCTAAAATCAATGTAGACCATGATCTCTACATTAATTTTCTTAAAGGGGATGGTGTTTCCAAGCCATTCTGAGTTATCCACCTCTCAAAAATCTATATTGGACCAATTTTCACACTTTAAATTCTATGTTAGTAGCATGATATGGGTGAATTCTCCATGAAGCCTACATAAAAACATTATAGTAATCAAGAAGGCCAGGGTGATGAGTTACGACATCACTGTTCAAACTGGAATTCTTTGTATAATCCTAAGAGAACACATATCAATAATGATCTAGAAAGAAAATATAGATCTCTTGATTCTATAGAGGGATGTAGGCACTAATAAGCGTAGGTAATGGGAATTCATCTCATCCTAGAATCACTTTTCAGATCTCATCAATAATAGTGGATATTATTTCTTCAAATACAAGAGGATAATTCTAGAGTTCATAAATTTCTAAGTTTAAGGAGTAATCCTTAGAAATGGTGGATAATTTAGGGGAATATTCATCCCGATTGAGGTAAGAGAGTCCATAGGGGGATAAATTGACATTCAAACCTATCAGAGTCACCATAATGAGATTATTTTGATATTTCTCTTCAATTACAATACTTCTGATTGAAGGATATATATGGATATCTTGAGTAACAATTAATTCATTTATAGAACTTTCATTTTATGCTAATTTAATGAGTGAATTGTCAGATATAAATATACCATTAGTCCAACTAACCTTGGAAGAATCTAAATAAGCTAATTTGACTGCTATCATATGGACATGGGAAATGAAGTATGTGGTTCAAAACATCTTTCTAGGATTGAATAAGCTTCTTCAATAAGGATTATGTATATCACATAGTCAGTGTAGATCATGCTTCTATGATTGTGAGGGTTGGTCCCAATGATATTGGGAAAGGAAACCACCATAACATTATATACCATTATTTTTTGGATTATTTGCTATATAAACAGGACTAAGAATATAAAACTTTTAGTCACTTAAAGGGGATTTGTTTTCACCGTGTTATAGGTATAACTTCTCGTTAATGGGCTATTTTATCCATTGATGAAATGTTGAAGGTGTTTATACAAGGATATGAAGCTATGTTCATCAAAACATGACATTATATACTTTTCCATATTGTATATCAATGAACTAAACAATATATGTGAGATCCCTAAACTGATCCTTAAGATTGATCTTTCCAAGAGTCCATTGATCGCTCTTATCGTACCTATGAATTTTTGGCTTTATCAAATATAAGTCCACCCTACTATATCCCATACATTTGATGGTTCATAATTGGATAAATTTGATCCAAGAGCTATATAATAACAAATCCCTTTTTTATATTATCAAGTTTTCTTGAGACATAAATAGCTCCAATATGTCCATGGATAACTTATTCCTGGTCATGGAATACTTACAAGATGGTGTTAAAACATCCTGATAAGACAATATGTACTCTATAAACCTCATCTTTTGAAAATTTAGTCTCATACTCTTATAAACTCTAGTGGGCCATGATGAATGCTTCTCTAAGTTATATTGAATGATAGAGAGCGTTAGGATTGAGATTTTTGAAAGGATAAAAAAACATATTTTTTTATGTCATATTTTGTTTTCACATGTCAACACTTCTAAAGGAGGGGTCACCCTTTATTATATACACAAGGAGATGATGTTTTCAATTTAGATGGTTCTGGTGATTGGGTGGAAGTGAAGGGATCATATGTTATAAATTGTGTAGGACATGATAGCTTACCCCATATTATGGATAGATTAGACAATCACACCCTCGGTAATTGATAATTTAAAATTAGTGGGTTTGAATGGCCACATATGGTCTTTGAGGAATCTATGTTCCCCTATTTGGATTGCTGAAGTTCTCGCCCATGAGTCTCATCAGTGTATATGATTTATGTGGAGATGTGACCAAAATATTATGATCAAGTATTCCCACTGTTTACATTATACCATTGGGTTTCGCATCCTCAACCTCTGACTCCCTGTATTGATATAGAAAACAATAGTCAAGGGTGTATTCATTGTTAGATACGTGATTTTTTGTGTGAAATGTATTTAAAAAAATAATTTGAGCTCCTCATTCGATGATGATTCTCTTTTTAGGGTAATTCCTATTCTCTAGATGGTAAAGGAATGAAATATATTGTGGGGTATGGAAGTGACTATTTATATTGCCTCTTTCCATGTATTTTATGATTACGTTTTCTTCTATGAGACATATTTAATTATGCCACCTCGGGTGATAGTAGCATTAGTGGTTTATAAAGCATTAAACTAATGACGGAATGAGATAAGTATACTATCTTTTTATTTATTGAGATATTGATTATCTATTCACTCATGGATGCAACTCATTTCAAGTTAACCCTATAATCTTGTTGGGTGATGAGCGCATAGGATTCCTATGCCAGGGACTTTCCCAATATCAACTATTCCAAATCAACCAATCTATGGAGGACATATTTGAAGATAAATCAGTCCTTTATGGTGTATCCCTCTATTATTGTAAAATGATAGTATTTAATATGATTATTTAGGTTTACCATATTAAGTATCATGGTATCCATCAACTTAAGGATGTTATTTTCCATAATGAGGTGGAAATAATTTGAAAATTTTTCATTTTATATGGATTATATTTTTTCATCTATTCCTAATGTCATAGTAATCCTTGATCTCTTTTTCCACATATCTAATGGTGATTTTGTTTACACTAGTTCTCAATAGGATGTTTCTGGTGATTTGAGACCCTCTCGAGTGCTCGGATGGTTATTATCCCTGGTTTTTGGGTTATAATATAAATCTTTTCCTTACCATGCATTTTTTCCTATGTTGTGGTTGTGGCATGACATTTATCTCAAGCTCGCATAATGGTATCTTCTAGACATTGTGTCATCTATATGAACTCACAAAGTACTCTTGAATAATAATTTGAGATCAAAGGAATTTGCAGCTCAACCTAAAAATTATCTGCGAAATATTCCAACAATTTATCATATTCGATAAGAATATTTAGTTAATACATTAAATAGTTCCATTTGGGGATTATGTCAAATTACCTCTTAGTTTTGTGTAGCTTGAAATTTTTGAGGTTAAAGATTATCATATTCATTATCTTAGAATAGAAATGATAAAGGAATTGATGAAAATGGTAATACTAAAACATGTTGACTCCAACTTTATGGATGATGTATAAAATGAATTTTGGACCAAAAAGGGTTAGTATCAAAAATATTAGTTTGATCAATACCTGTAACATTGAGGGCCCATCAGTGGGACACATCAGAATACATATTGTGTGTTTTGCTGTTCTAGATCTCTCATGTCAATGATGATTGAGAAGACATAATTTATAAAATTGGGTGGAGGTAATGTGTCATGATCCCATTCAGGATAGAGAATTCTTTTTGGTTTCATTAGGTAACAAATATATACCATTGATTCCATTTGAACATCTATAGATTCAATAGTGTTGAGGATTTGTGGAGGTATCATTATCTAGACCGCCTCCAACTACATAGTGTGGGTCAGGTTTTATGAGGTGTCCTTACATTAATATCCCACTAATTCTTAGTTTCTTTCAAAGCCAGAGGGTCACCTTGATGAGGGAGAGGATGTTTCCCTAATGGAAGAAAGTCGCGATCAAATGTTGTTTGTAGATTCTCTATAATATTATTCCTTATTTCCAATATATAAACATGAAATCATTCAACTATCTTCTTAATGAATTATCCAATATTCATCATTTTATCCCTTAGCTCTTATTTCATCTCATATGTAGTTTTTAGTTTCATCATAACCAGAATTTTAGCCATTACACATACAAACATGAATATGATCCTTTCCCCTAGGGCATCGATTTGAATAATTCCTAGAAAATAAACATTTTAAACATTTACCTTTCATTAATTTTTTATGAATATCATTTTTTTCATTATGTTAATAGATCTATTTCCTTTGTAATTACATTCTCTATGACCTTCTTTTACACAACAAGAGAATCCTCTAGTTCAATTGAGACATTCTCCTTGATTCCTTAACCCACATTATATATATGAGGGAAATTGAAATTTCTTTCCCCTATTGTCACTATGAAACTCTATTTTTCTCTTATTATATTGGTCATGAAACATTCCTAGGTTTAGATTATTTATCATATTATGATATTGCAGATTAGAAATAAAAATTGGTTTCCTTCGGACTCCTATTTCATTGGGTTTCTCATGAGGAATATCATTCATTTGTCCATAAAATTCACCATTAACATGAATCCTCCTGGTTTCATCAATTTTATGAATCCCAAAATTAAATATGTGAGATATAATTATCATACATGGAAAACTTCCTAATCATGGGAAATTTCTTATAAAACTCAAATCCATGACACATTATGTTTATAATAGGTAATTCATGGTCATTACCAAAACTCTAGGTTTTTAAATTATATATATACTTATGCTTAGTTACATCCCTAGATATATTCTTAGAAATATCTATAGGTATCTCACTAAAGTATTATCATCCTAGTTTCAAAAGTTTTCCTAAACCTTTACTCTGATACATACTATAAATACCCAAGCTTAAGGTACATGGATATTATATACATTTAAATGGATAATCATTAGATTAAATAAAAAAGAAAATTATAATACTTGTTTAGTGCATCTGGAAACGTGGAACACATTCATGAAATTTAGTGAAAGAACTTTATCATCTCCCATAATGATCTTCCCCATTAGTATTCCTAAAAACCTGTTTCTTTATGACCAAGTGAAAAGAAACATATAAAAGGAGTTGGATTATATTTTTATTATGGGTTAACAAGGAAGATGTGAATCATCACATAAACATATGGGTAGGAGAACAAGAACATAAAAATTGAAAATTATACTCAGCGTATCAAAGATCAAAATCTTGAGTCATAAAATAAATAATAAAATTTCATAGCACATGAATTATAAAAGAATAACAATTGAATAAAATATGGAATTGGGTCATAAAAATAGAACAAAAAATCATTTCTATATTAGTCAGGGGTCATTTCCAAGACCATTATTGTGTAAAAAACAATTTACTAAACTAAGTTCACCCATCACTCCATCCATGTGTCACTGAATCGGGGTTTCTTCCCATTCCAGCCTAGTATTATTGAATCGATATCATTTCCAATTAAAATCCTTTATAACTCATGATATATAAATATTTAATCAATTCATTGGAGTTAGATATAGGTTCCACACATCATGTAATAAAAACCGTACATATTTGTTCCATAATAACATAAATCATTCATCATATTGGAACCTATAGATTAAAATGGGTTTCATAAACATCATTCAATCATAATATAACCTATGGAAAGAAAATGGTTTTCATATATATATATATATCAATCCATAATAAATATAAACAAACAATATTAATAATAGGGATAATATACTTGAAATATATCCCCATTATAACATAAGTAACATCGAAGAATGTTATCATGTATGGAAAATAATTCTGAAAGATCAAATGAAATTAATTATTGAGAAAAAATAACCTTCTTTTATTGTGAAATGAATTTTAAATCATAAAAAATATCAAAGAAGTAATTTTCATTACCATAGAAACATATAAATTAGGATTTAAAAAAAAAATTAAACATATAGGAAATCATTTTCCTTGACAATTCAGAAAAATATCATCTAAAAAACATTTAAAACAAATTGGGAAAATATTGTATTAAGGAACATAAAATTCTGATTAAAGAGAGAATATCATTACATGAGTCTTTTAATATCATTAAAATAATGATATTTAAGATAAAAAAAATTCAAATGGTAGCATATACATGTCGTAATATAGTATAGGTTCATAATATTACATGTTTCTCCAAGAAGGAAAATAGAGACCAAATTACCTTACTAATTTTGTAACTATTGAACCATAAACAATATAAAATATAGATCATAAAATGGACAGGTAAATACCCATAAATTATCATAACAATACTCATAAAATACATTCATGAATTTTATATACACCACACAAAAGATATAAGTAGTGTATAAGGCATCTGCCCTATAGAAATAAAAGTGAGACAAAATCCCCTTACCTTAAGTCTTGACTTCCTTCATAGACATCAAAACCTCATGTATAATAAATATAATTTTATTATACATATACCATAGATACATATTAATATATCTAATAACATATATTATTTTATTATGACTTATATTACATGTTTTTTTAACAATTCCATGTTAATGTAACGCTTTGGGTAATATCCGCATTATTTCTTACAAGTGTTTTTGATTTGTTATATTTCTGGTCCTCCTAATTATATACTGATTTAATTATCTAAATAATGATAAAAATGATATAAATATAATATATATTATTTAAGTATTTGATTATAATAATCTATGAAATATAGAGTTATATAATTAAATACACCACTAATGGAGACGGTAGGTCATATGTACTGATGAGCATTGTTTCCATTTTCTTCTCATATTAAAAGAAACAAAATTATATGATATATTATAATTAAATAATCAATTTTTTGTTATATATAAGATAAAATTCCTCCTTATTACCATCCATGTGAGAAATATATGTAAAATGAATGATATCACATCGTGGAGATGGTAAACCATATGAACACATGAGCGACATAATCATTTCTCAAAAGATTAGTTGGTAAAAAGGTAGTTATGATATTATCATTATAGAGGTATAATTATGTCAGAAATGTAATATAAAATCGTTAAACCCTTCATAATTACCAATCATCAATGATGGTGATGGAAAATGAACAGTATCGCTATGTCGAGATGTTTACTTCTACATACACACAAACGATAGTTTCATTTCTTGGATGATTGGAAAATGTTTGTATAGTCATATTATAATAACAATAATAAAAATTAAACACAAATTTTATTTTTCAGATATTATTTTATGATATATAAAATATATTCATTGAGGTATACGAGAGTATAAAAGGTGTGTGATCGGTCTGAGTGATTACCTTTTCTTCTAAATGGATCTTTTAGATCTCCTCAAAAAGGAATATAGAGTTGGACTTTTGGGAAGACTAGAACCTCAAGAATGTGTCTAGGGAAGTGGAGATGAGAAATATTCAAAGGTTTTTTGAGATATATTCTCAATGTTAAGTGAATAAATAAGGGAGAGTTTATGTTTTATAATTGAGATGAGGGAAACTTTTGGAATTTTAAATAATATTAATTTATAATAAAATCAATCTCAATCCAAATACCTCAAAAAGTTCATGGATTCAAAGATAAGATGAGTTAATATTTTAATCTCACAAAGAAATATATGTTTGATGGGTTTTGGGGTTTTTTTAAACCTTATCATTTTGATTAACCCTCAATCATTTTTAAATTTTAATTAAGGTAACAAATTTTTAAATATTAAAATGTTTAAATTTATTGTTATGTCATGTCAATTTGGCCCTAAATGAAATTTTATAATAATTTATTCCATATTATAATTATTTGGTATTTTGAATGTTGTTTTACGATTCTTAAATAATTTAATAAAACATTATTTTCATTAAATATCTATAGTTTCAATTTTTACAATATTTATTTCATGGATTTTCAAAAATTTGAAGATAAAAAGTTGATTTGAAAAAATAAATTATTATATCCAGAAATTTTCATTGTAATCAAGAATTTTTTTATTAATTAATTATCTAAAAATATGTTTATTGTAATATTTTTAATAATATTTCCTTGATATTTCCATTAATAAAATAATTACTACATTAGTGCTATGTATTTATTGAATATATTTTTTCACTGATTTTTAAAACATTATTGTGACTAATATATATGTTTTATATTTATGAGTAATATTTATGGTAAAATAATTATATTTTTTATACATATATTAAAAACGATATAGTATTCAAAACAAGAATATAAAATCTTTAAATTTTTATTAAAGAAAATATTATAAATATCATAATTTCATTCATGTAAATTAAAATGTCAAAAATAAATTTATATCATGAAAATAAATTTATTAAGTAAAAAATTGATATTTATATTCATTAATAACATTTATTATTTGCCATGTGGACACATAATAGTTTTTAAAGACAATGAAAACTACATTTTGTTTCTTTCTTTGATTTAAATATTATATATGTCATTTTCAAGGAAAATTGTCCATCAAATAACTTGATGTTGATCCTTATGTGTTCAGGTTGAATTTAATTCATCCAATAATATTTTTGCATTTTTTAGGGTCATTTTAATGTCTTTATAATTTTATTTTTAACCTAAATTAAAAATTTCAACCTTTACCATGGTTACAAAATTTACCATGTTTACTTTATGTATTTTCCATAAAAGCCACCTGCATAATAAATTTCAAAATTATGAATCCAAATTTTTTCATCCATTTTTAAAATTTAAAAACAAATAATTTATATTATTTAATTTCATATAAAGTTAAAAAAATTAATGAGAAACTGTTTTTCAGAAAAATTCCCTTTTAAAAAAATTGTTATTATAAAATATTTTTTTATAAAATAATTTTGAACAAAAAAATTTATTTTAAATATAAAGTAAACTAATTAAATTTTAAAACTAATCTGATAAAAATTTTATAGTATAAAGGCTTTAAAATAAAATATAGTTTTCAATAAAAAGATGTATTTTCACTATTCATCAAGATATGAAAATTCTTAGAAAAATAAATAAAAGTTCACCAAAATTAAATTTTTATTTACCTATTACAAGTAATAAATTTATTTGTAACAATAAAATATATAAATGCTTAAAAATTTAAATTTTAGAATGTGATCTATTAAAAGGCGATGAAACTATCTTTTTATAAAAATAATTCTTTTATGTATAAAATTAGATTGGTTATTATATCCTGACTAGAAATACAAAATATGAATATTAAAAATTAGATTCAGTATATTATATATAAATTTCAATAATATAATCCAACAATATTTATTTGTTTATTTATAAGTAAAATACACACTTGTGCACATTTAAATAAATTTTCAAGAAAAAATGTTCTATATTCATGTAATTTTAATTGGTCCAAAAATTATATATATATATATATATATATATATTTGTGTGTGTGTTTTTGTCTATGTGTGTGTGTAAGCCATATATTCATATTCCAATTAATCATTTTAATACCTTCTATTATAATATATTGGATATAATTTTATTTTTTAAATAATGACAATAATAAAAAGATGTTTCGTCAGAACTCAGTGTTTCTTGTAACACAAGAAAAGTCAGTGTTACATGTAACATAAGAAATAATAGAAATAAAATTTTTTACAGGTAATTATACCATATATAAATCACTATATTTTACATTCTACCACCGTTAAATTCAATTTCACCCTTGAAATTCATATGTGTTATCAAAGGTTTAATACTAAAAAGTTTCATTCATAGAAACCTACATCGTAAAAATGAATATTTAAACTTCCTTCAAAAAGGTAAAGATGGAAACTTAATGGTTACACAAACTAACTCATTACTTCGTTTCCCCATATAACAATATAGGTGGTGAGTTAAAACTTGTTAATTGAAGTGAAATATAATCATCATGTTCGAGGGAGAGTGATAGACAACATGGTTTTGAGAAATTTAATGATCATAAATATAAATCTGAAATATGCTTGAAAAAGGACATTGATATCATCAAAAATGATTACAACAAGAAAAAATATTATTTCAAGACCCTTTTTCCTAAATTTTAATAATATTTCAAAGATGTTATAATTTACTAATTTCTGGAAAACCTCACCCTTTTTTGTGACTTGATCAATTTTCCACTTCTTCTTTTATTGCAATTAATGATGGTGAATTTTTCATTCCTGAAGTGTTAGCACATCATGAGATCCATAAATAGATTTATTGGTCATTCCATATATCTTTATACAAACAAAATTCTTAACACATGTTATCCAATATTCATAATTCCTAATATGGAAAGATAACAGTTTAATTTATAAAATGCGATTCGAAGATTAACATAAACCAATTTGTAAATGGTCAACCATATTTTCCTTACAAAATATTAAGTTATAATAAAATAGAAATTATGTTACTAAATTTGTCAAAAATTGTTGGAATTGACACCCATATATCATAAAGTACCCTTTGATTGTCACATACTAGGCATGTGAATAACTTTATCAAGTATTCTCTTTAAACATGGTAATAACCTAGATTACCAATAAACCATAGTGAAAACATTCATGGTTCTAAAAATTAACTATCTCCTCAAACCATGATTCCAAGAATTTTATTAACTCATTCCATGATATCATCGAATGCCTTTTCATTGATTATAAGGTCATCAATATTATCCCATTAATTTTATCACAACAAAACATCTCTTTATTTATTTTTCCTAACATCATCATCTTAACACCTAATTTAAATTTCATGGTTATAGATACCATTTAAAATATTCACTAAAATACATAAATAAACACTATAGAGGAAGAATACATATATGTTTCATAATAGTACCTCTACAACATTATTCTTGATTTCCAATACATGTAACCAAAATCATTCCACTATCTTCTTAAAACATTACTCAATATTCATCATTTTATTTTTTAACACTTTTTTAATCTCATATTTCATTCGTTGTTTATTATTTAATAGAACTATATCCATTAATCTTACCAAATTGTTGATGAGATTTTTCCCCAAGTCATATATTTTCATTATGACCATATATTCCACATTTAAAACGTTTAACTATGTTGATTCATTAGGATTACCATTATCCTTGCCCATTTTTTCAACTGAAACTTTTAATTTTCAATTACTAGTTGTTTTTCCTTATTTTACAAATACAAGGATTATTCCATTTTCATTGAAACATTCTCCTTGATTCCTCTTCCCACATGATTTACATGAGATAAATTTAACTTTCTTTCAACCTATGTCACCATGAACCTCCATTTTTCTTTTATTGTAAGGGTAATTAAACATATAAATTTTGTTATTGTTGATTTTGTATGAGATTTCTTATTATGCATAATAAAAAGGTTTTTCCACTCAAATCCCATTTCAGTTGGTTTCTCATGTATAAGATCTGTCCATTGTATATCACATTCACCAATAACATGAATCCTCTAAGTTTTTTCCATTTTCTAAAACCCAAAATGAATATTGTGAGAAACTATAATCATACTTGTAAAACTCCATAATTATTGTAAATTACTTGTAAAATTTAAATATATGACACCATAGGTTTTACTTTGGTAATTCATTATCAATAACAAAACTCTAGGGTTATAACCAATACAAAGACTTATCCTTAGACACATCCCTAAATAAATCCTTATAAATATTTATTGGGATATCACTAAAGGTTTCTTATCCTAGTTTCAGATGGATGACTAATACTTTACTCTAATACCAACTATAATGACCCACTCTTAATTTACATGGATATTAAATCTTATTAAAAGAATATTCATTTCATTACACATTCTCAATCCCATAGACTATATTATTTTAGTGCCTTCGGAATCATGAAACATTATATTCTAATTTAGTCAATGTTATTTAATGTCTCCTATAAAGATCATACTCTTTAGTATTTATTTCTAAATATTTTATATACAACAAGGGGAAGAAAAACATTTGAAAAGGGTGATAAAATATGACTGTTAAGGGTAAACAAGGGAGATATGAATCATACAATAAACATATGTGTATAATAATGTGAACAAAAATTTTTAAAATTACTCCCAATGTATCAAAGATCACAATCTTAAGTCATAGAATAAATCATAAAAATTGAAAAGACATGAATCATAAATGAATACATTTCACATGAAACCTGGAATTGTGGAAAACTTAAAATCATATAAAATCATTTCCATGTTAGTCAACGTTAATTTATGATTCCATAATAGTAGACAAAGTCCTTTACTAAACTGGGTTCACTCCTCCTTCTAGCCAAATGTTACTAAAATGGGTTTTTATCTCAATGCAGTTCTGTTTATCTCATCAGATATAAATAATTACCTAATTCATTGGAGGGAGATATATTTCCCACCTATCACATAGTGTAAATTATACATATGTGTTCCTCAATAACATAAATCATTCCTCATATTAGAACCCATGGAGTGAAATGGGTTTCAAAAACATCCTTCAATCCTAACATAACCATGTAAAGGAAATGAGTTTCATAAATATCATTCCATCATAAAAAATAAACCAACAAAAGTAATAATATGTATAATATCCTTGAAAAAAAATCTCCATTAAAACATAAGTAACATTCAAGAATGCTATCATAGATGGAAACAATTTTGGATAGATCACTTAAAAATAATTCTTGAGTAAAATATTATTTACTTTTTCTACAATTATTTTTAAATCATAAAACACATATAATATACATTTTAATAACCATAAAAACAAATAATGTATGGTTTGAAACCCATTTTACAATTATATGAAATATTTATCCACAAAAAATCATAAAAGAACATTTTAAAACCACTTTAAAAAAATTTCAGAATTTTTTTTGAAAGAATAAATATGTCTAAATGAAGTCTGAATAACATTACATGAAACTTTTAATATCATGAAATAATGAAATTCATGCTATAACATTCCAAAGGTTAGTATATACACCTTGTAAAATATTATAGGTGCATAATATAACATTTTTATCAAAGAAGGAAAATTGAAACTAAATTTTCATACCTATTCGATAGCATTTGAGCTGTAAAACCCATTTAAAATAAATCATAAATTAGATATTTCAATACCTATAAATTACCATATTAAGACTCATAAAATACTTTAATATACAATATATACACCATACAAAATAAATGAGTTTTCTATAAGGACTGTGTCCCACAAAAATAAAAGTGAAACAAAAATCCCTCATCTTAATTATTGACTTCCTTCGTACACATTAAGAACTCCTATATAATAAATATTTTTTTATTATACATCTATTTAAGAATTATTGTAGATGCCAAAAAGTTCTCAATGGCTGAAAATGTTCCCAAATGACAAAGCGAAGTCATAGTGAGACCTGAGGACCCCGTCCGGGGGGGCCGGAGGGGTCGCGTGAAAAAAATTCCAAGGTGTGTGAAAAATTATGCCCCGCGCTGAATGATCTAGGATTCATGAATGTTCTTCGATGGGGGCATGAATTATTTGGCGCCCCACCCCGCGTGGGCGACATTTCGCACCACTTCCTACGTCACATAATTGTTTTGCGCCGACCTGGTTTTTGTGCCCCTGGACGCCTATAAATAGAAGGCGACACCCTTCCACTTACGGGATGAAGAATTTGAACCGGCTCTTGTGTACGGAATTCCCCTTATGCGCGTGCAAAGATGGCCTTCAGGTACGGTTCATTTCGCACCAAGTCGCCCCGAGGTCCACCATCACGTGAGATTCCCATGGATTAAGATTGAATTTCAATCCCTTTGGGGTCCACCCCTAGCGCGCAATCCCTTTCACTTGTGCACAGGCCGGCCAATTGCACGCAATTTGCTTCCATTTCATGCACCCCATCCAATCGCGTGCAATCCTTTTAAATTGCGCGCACCCCGGTCATTACATGCAGCCTCTCCCAATTGCGCGCAATTCCTACCCCTTGGGCGCAAACCTTCATAGTTGCGTGAAAAACATCGGCTCCATTTACGCTCAATCATCATTGATTTTGCGCCAACCTGGTGTTTTCCACGCATGGATACTGATTTCTCGCGCAAGCCTCAAAGGTTGTGCGCAATTCCTCGGGACCCCTCACCTCGGCACTCCCTGGGCATCCCCTTACGCGAGTGCACGATTCTCTTCCTATGGATGCCATTTTCGGGTGCCTCTCACGCACCGGGCATCCACATCATGCACAGTTTTCCTATATGACCTTCTAGGATCGTACGAAGTAACATCAAATTCCCTTGGACGATACCGCCCGTTATGTTTCTTTTCCTCATGCTCCTTTGCATAGCCACGCTAACGACTATTTCTTTTTCACATATCCACACTAACGTGGACCCCTCTATGATTCTCTCTGTGACACCCACTCACTATGGATTTTCTTGTCCCCTCTTCACACCAAGGAGTAGAGGGTACCAGTTATGTAAGTCCTAGGGGTGCAGAGCAAACCCACCTCATCTGAGATGCAGGACGTTAAACTTCCATGTGCCATCGTCCTCATAACATGATGTTAAACTATGACCTCACCACGTGCTTCGCACGCAGGGTCTCCCGCCTTGGACATTCTCCATGCCCACTCGTCTACATGGGGATGGGATCACCCCTCACATGGGTTTGTATCCTCATTATTGGAGTGGAATTTGTCCTCGGGAAAGGGAAGACACCTTGGTGTAAGCCCCTAGGTTTATTTTCGGGAGGCAACATCCCTCGTCCTCCTTTCATCTTCGGTCCCCAGGGCCAGCAAAGGGCGATGTGGGAAATGGGGCTCCTCCTTTATTCGGTCCCAAGTCCCTCTCCCACTGCGCTTTTTCGCCCACAGGCCTCCATCCTAGAGTAAGCCCCAACTTCTCGGGCTTCTAACCACACATAGGCCCCTGTTTCCTTTTTGGTCCACCTCAAAGTGTACGCCCCAACACCAGGGTCACTCTGCACATAAGCCCCAATCCATTTCCCATAGTTTCTCCTTTAGCGACGTGATCGTCATGCCTGTGCTATCTCCTATTCCTCACACCGAGCATGACTCACGTGAGCTTAGAGTAAGCACTGATAATGACCAACACCTTGGGCCGCCTCAGAATGTAAGCCCCACACCATCCCGAACTACGGGGCCTTTGATCCATGTCAAGGCATGGTACGGAGGAAGCCTCCCAGAGGTTCAAGCCCAAAACACCTTGGGCCGCCTTAGAGTGTAAGCCCCATGCTAACCCAAAATATGAGGACTTATATCCAGGTCAAGAGATGATACGTAGGAATCCTCCACGAGGTTCAATCCCACCTCCCAGTCATTCTGACCATCCTCACATTGGTTCACCACCACCTTAGGTCGCCTCAGAGTGTAAGCCCAATGCCATCCCAAACTACGGGGACTTTGATCCATGTCAAGGCATGGTACGTAGGAAGCCTCCACGTGGTTCAATCCCACCACCTGGTCATTCCGACTGTCCTCACATCGGTTCACCAACACCTTGGGCCGCCTCAAAGTGTAATCCCCAACACCTGGGCTGCTCCACACATAATCCCCACTTCATTTCCCATAGACACACTGATAAAACACTATTTTATTGAATATTTTATTGATAATAAATGATATAATTTCCTCACATTGTGTTAAATATGTTTATTTATAAAATATTTGGGATTTGATCATTCATTTGAAAATTTGATGAAAATACCAGTTTTACCCTTAATAGTGCACTGTAGTATTTCGAAAATAAATATTTTTATATTTATTATTTGAATTTTAAATTTTGTAAAAGTGTTCCCAACTTCATTTTATACAACTTTCATTCAGGACACTAGAGCTAAAGAGTGCATTTGGATGGAGTAAATGAGCCATTAATCCAATGGTGGGCTGGACTCGGCAGAATGGACATGGGTTCTGTATTTGGGTCATATCTTCTACATACGGGCTTGGATTGAGCCCAAATTTTGAGAAAAGCTCGGGGACATGATTTTTCACAAATCGTCCCTCTGGAAGGCCGGTCAATTCACGCGTTTTGGAGGTCAAATTGTTGGTGCAAGTTGGAATAAAATATTTGGCCGAGATTTTCATTTCACACTTAAAAAGTTATGTATCCCTAGCCCTCACAAACTCTATTTAAAGGGGTTTTTAACTCTTTAAGAGGTCTGGTCGAGGATTTGGGAAGGTGTGGCCGAAAGGGTGTCTCTTGGGAGCCCCTCACAACTCTTGGAGGAAGTAAGCCTTTGTGCAAATCTCTCTTCCAAAAAGGCTCTCCTCTCTCACCTCTTCTTTGTATTTCTTTTCTTTCATGTTTGTTTCTTGAATTTTTCTTCAAATAATATTCTGTGTTCCAACCTCTTCTTATTCTCTTAATATTCTTAATTGGGTTGGAATCAAGAGTGGAGACAATATTGGGTTCTACCCTTTCAATCCGTTGCTTATGAAAAACGTCTCCACGATGACTACACCGCCCATGGAAGAGTAGTTCTTTTTAGTAATCGATCGACCTCTATCCTTCTTCATTCATTTATTTTGAATCAATGAGATACTGTAATTCACATATTATGATCTATTAATTGAGTTTTCAATTTAAATGAAACTAATAAAGCAATTTAATAGTTAACACAAAACACGTGAGGTCGGGAATTGTGTGAACTGTGAGAGCGCAACCATAACCGGTAATTCAAAACCACACGGGATCAATTTGTAGAGTTCAAATATAATCCCTAGACTCAATTAATCCTCATTTCCAGAGTGGTTATGTGCCTTAATTTACCACTGACCATAAGCTAATTTTAGAACATCAATCAAAGCAGGGTGTTGCAATTGCATGTTCTGAAGTTAGCCTAAGGTTAAATTCACTTCAATCTTCGTGGTAAAGTTAATTCTCGTAGGGTTCGGGATTTAACAAATTAAGGGATCATAATTAAGTGAATATAAATTTAAATGATAATGATTAATAAATGATTGAAGAGGTATAGTTAGATCGATTACGTCTTTTAAATATTGTCTAAACAAACATCTTTTTGTTGTGTCATTTTAATCAAACTTCATTTCAAAACTAAAAACAAAAAAAAATACAATCTTCTTCCAGCAAACTTCTTCTAGATTCATAAACTATAAACAAACACCCCCATCCTTTCAAGTAGTGTTTTTATTCTTTTTTTATTTTACTTCTAGAATACCTCTAAAAAAATTTTAATTCACTTCCTCCTTTGAGAGACGACCTTGGTCAGCCACTCTACTGCACCTAAGTACCCCAAATTACACTAATCATTTGAGGGCTCCCACGACAGTGCTCTATCAAATTGGAGCTGTTGCCGGGGAGGCAAGTAATTATTTCAACCAATTAGAGGTATTTATTTTATTTTAGATTTTATTCTCTTCCTATCTTCTTTCTTCCTTCTTTACCCAATCTGATTTTTCTTCTTCTTCTTTTATTTTCTTCTAATTCTTTTTGGACCATCAACTCAAACTTCTCATTTTTATTTTACTATGGTCCACTTTCTTTCTTTTCATTTTTATTTGATCTATGACATGAACTAATCCCGAAGATCTCTTAGATCTTGACCCTGAGATTGAACGTAGCCTTAGGGCACGAATCAGACATTCTCAATCTACGGGAAGTTTCAATATTCAACCAGTTGGTGAATTCCTCTTATGTGATCATTTTGTCTTGGGAGCCCCTCACAAATCTTGGAGGAAGTAAGCCTTTGTGCAAACCTCTCTTCAAAAAAGGCTCTCCTCTCTCACCTCTTCTTTGTATTTCTTTTCATTTTTATTTGATCTATGACACGAACTAATCCCAGAGATCTCTTAGATCATGACCCTGAGATTGAACGTAGCCTTAGGGCACGAATCAGACATTCTCAATCTTCGGGAAGTTTCAATCCCACCACCCGGTCATTCCGACTGTCCTCACATCGGTTCACCAACACCTTGGGCCGCCTCAAAGTGTAATCCCCAACACCTGGGCCGCTCCACACATAATCCCCACTTCATTTCCCATAGACACACCTTTAATGATGTGATAGCTAGGCATGTGCTTTCTTTTGTTTCTCGCAGTGAGCATGACTCACATGAGCTTAGAGTAAGAACCGACTATGACCAACACCTCGAGCCCCCTCAGAGCATAAGCCCCACTCCATATCCTGAACTACGAGGACTTTGATCCATGTCAAGGCATGGTATGCAGGAAGCCTCCACGAGATTCAATCCCTAAACACATTGGTCCACCTCAGTGTGTAAGCCCCATGCCATCCCGAACTATGAGGACTTTGATCCATGTCATGGAATGGTACGCAGGAAGCCTCCCCAAGGTTCAAGCCCACCACACGGTCGTTCCGAACATCTTTACGTCGGTTGACCAACACCTTGGTCCCCCTCAGAGTGTAAGACCCACTCCATATCCCAAACTATGAGGACATTGATCCATGTCAATGCATGGTACGTAGGAAGCCTCCACGAGGTTCAAGCCCCAAACACCATGGGATGCCTCAGAGTGTAAGCCCCACACCATCCCGGACTACAGAGACATTGATCCACGTCAGGGTAGGGTACGTAAGAATCCTCCACGAGGTTCAAGCCCCAAACATCTTAGGCTACCTCAGAGTGTAAGCCCCATTCCCATCCTGAACTATGGTGACTTTGATCCATGTCAAGGCATGGTATGTAGGAAGCCTCCATGAGGATCAACCTCCAAACACCTTGGGCCACCTCAGAGTGTAATCCTCACACCATCCCGAACTATGGGGACTTTGATCCATGTCATGATATGGAATGTAGGAAGCCTCCACGAGGTTCATGCCTCAAACACCTTGGGCCACCTTAGAGCATAAGGCACACTCCATATCCCAAAATACAGGGACATTGATCCATGTCAAGGCATGGTACGTAGGAAACCTCCACGAGGTTCAAGCCCCAAATACCTTGGGCCACCTCATAGTGTAAGCCCCATGTCATCTTGAAGTATGGGGACTTTGATCCATGTCAGGGCATGTTACATAGGAATCCTCCATGTGGTTCAAGCCCACCACCCAGTCATTCCGACCATCCTCACGTTGGTTCTCCCTCGTCCCGCATGATGTTAAATTGTATTCCCCATTATGAACTACATGGTATTTGATCCCTGTCAAGGCATGGTACGTAAGAAGCCTCCATGAGGTTCAATCCCATCACTCAGGTCTCATCCTGATCTCTCCCTTGAGCCCATGTGTCTCGGGAAGCTCATTCCCCAACCTTGAGGTTCCACTTCCTCTGGGCCACATCCATGCATCCATTCTCATGGGTCGCCTCCTCAGGGGTCCCATCGTCCCCTTGAACTACGCGGACTATGATTCCCTGCCACGAGGATATGTAGGAAGTCTCTTCGAGGCTCAAGACCAAAATAGTCATCGCCCTATGGATGTTCCATCCCATTCAAAGAACCTTCCATCACCCATCCTGATCCTCACCTGAGCTTCCACATTCTGGTGGAATCATGTCACCAAATTCCCTGCTCCGTTTTGCAGTATTCGGGAAGCCACCCATGTGTTGACCCCAATATCAGTGTTCCCATTAGGGGTTCTTCCATCTGATCTACTCTAGCCAGTTTTTCGATCAGTCTGATCTGTATCCACTAGACGTTAAACTTGCAGCATAACCTATGTCAAACATGAGAAGCTGAGGAATACCACAGATACATACCCATGGCATACGATCCCCCACGTTCGATGTGAGATGCCTTGGGATTCCGCTCCCTCTAGAATCCGTATAATACGGGACATAAGATAAACATTCCAACCCCCCCCCCCCCCTCAGCGTCACGACATGCCAGTGATGCCCAATGTGACTACTCCCCTAACCAAAGGTTGCTTCCTTGACCAGACCCCTTAGAATGTCCTGACAGAGGTAGTGTAATTAACTGGTGTCAATGAAGACATGGCATCATGAAGAGTTTGACGAATAATGTCTTAAATCTATGAGGAGACCCGGACTAGGTGACGAGATCTGAGGAGGAATCCACATAAGGAAGTACCGACATCCCATCATCCCATTTAGATCAAGGAGTAGACATCCCTAAATAAGGAATGGATGCCACCCACCTTTGGAAAGAGGGAATGAGGGGAAAAAGCGGCACGTACTCTCTGTGACAGATCTGCGCGCCCCAGCGAAAGCGTCGGAAACAGAAATGGTGAACCCGACATGAATGTATTCTCCCCAGCATGGATACTAGTAGAGTTCGAGGCATCGGTGGTTTACCCTGTCATCTGACCCCGTCATCTGGTACGAGGTCCCACCAAGCGGGCCTGACGTAAAACTCATAAGAAGTAGGGGTGGTCAGGACATTGAGCATTCTGTTCTACGATGTTGTCAGTGTGGATCCCTCTTACCATCCACGGATGATGGAATGACGATGGGGCACTAGTTTTTTATTTCTTTTCCTATCAATATTAATGAGTTCATCTCCCTGCTTTTAATAACCAAGTAGTCGCATCGTGAACGCAATCACCACATACCGACCGATGCAGGGGCAGGGGAAATACCGGCGTGGCCACCCCGCGCGGTTCTGCCTCTCCCATAACGGCCTCAACTGTAGCAACAGCTGAGCACCCACGCCCCCTCTCCCATTTGGAAATTATCCAACGAAGGGTAATCAATGACCTTGAATGCGGTACGAGGAGGAGGGGATCATCTCTACCAGGGATATGGCCCACCTAGATCTAAATGATTTCATGCCTCGACGTCAATGCCACCCCCGAGGGCCACGCAGGGAGCGCTACTCCCCACCCCAACATTCAATCGTTTAGAAAGCTTGTCCCCAGAACGCCTTGACAACTCCATTCCCTACGAAGACGAGGTAGGGGATCGAGTCAGCTCGATCGGGGTTCTACTTCAAGGGATCCCCGCAAGGGAATCCACCTGGCTGTGTCAGCACCACCGTCTGGTTCCCCGAGCCAAGGAGCGTGTATGTTACGCCCCAGCACCACCAACTCCAATTCATCTAACCCAACGCCAACATCATGATAAAATGGAAGATGACTCTCATCATGGGGTGTCAATATCAGCGACTACGGTGGCCATAGCTACAACTGACTCACATATACAACTCCCTGCATATGTTGAGCAGGGGTAGTTATACACCTATCCTGGATTGAGGCCCCAACCTTCCCATGGGCAGGTTTGGTCGACTCAACTGATCATCGGCACATGAAATGGCCACTGTGGACCAATCCACATCAATGCCATCCAGTGCGGAGGCCCACTCCGTACCGAAACTATGGAATGTGAGGTCCTTCCCTGCTTCCAACCCCGGCTTGGAGGTATGCCCCGTGACACCTTCAACCCAAGCAAGGGTATTCCATGTGACAGCAACACTCTATATGTGGGTCTCTCCTGCCCTCACTACACTGGGTACAAGGTCACTCTCCATGTTTCAGATTGCAGGTATAGATACATTGCATGTCTGGTCACTCTCCAACATGGAGGTCCTCCCCTTGTCCCGGTGCCAATCAGCGAAGGTCCTCCTCGCCCCAGCGATCGGAGATGGGGAAGCCAACTTCACTTCAGAAAC
Source organism: Viscum album (assembly GCA_963277665.1). Taxonomy (NCBI): domain Eukaryota; kingdom Viridiplantae; phylum Streptophyta; class Magnoliopsida; order Santalales; family Viscaceae; genus Viscum; species Viscum album. The sequence goes on from OY728165.1 coordinate 627,913,090, forward strand.
TACTATAATGGAGGTCCTCCCCATGTTCCTTTAGATATCTTCCCTGGTGATCCTCGCACTGTGGCCCACCCTGGAAGGAGATCTCTCCACCCCAACACCAGTATGGCTGACGGACCGCATCTTGCCAAAAGTGGACCTTGCCCCAAAGATCCATCCAGGGGTAGGAGAGAAGGTGGTCGCAACAGGAAAAAGAATTCTGGGAAGGGCCGAACAAGAATCAAACCAGGCTGCTTCTCAGAATCTGAAGCAGAGTGCGAGTCAGCACTCGAGATCCCTCTTCTAAGTCCTCTGATTCAAGGGACAGGGAAGGAACGACGCGCATCAGCCTCGTACTCTTGGAATGTGAGGTCCATATGATCCATGCCTCCATCCGAAGGTATATCCAGGAGGAAGAGAACCTAACGTGTCCCCAGGGACCGACCACACAGTCACCACTGTTATCTCCGGAAGCGCCCTCTGCCTCGACAAGATACTATGGAGAGCTAATTTGGGGGTCAATGGCGGAAGAGCTTTGGTGTAGCCCACCCTCAACAAACACTGATGTTTTGTCATGAGCCTTGGTCGCCGGTCCATCCTATCTTGATATAGCGGCCAGGTCACTACAATACCCAAAGGACAGCCCAAGATTTGGTGACCAATCAGCCCATCCTCCATATTCTCCACAGGCTAGCCTGCCTTCCCAGCAGTCTGTCTCGGTGTCGTTACCAGTTCCTCAGCCACCCCCAGTTGACGAGTGGGGAAATCAAGGTCCAAACCCCGTATCTTAGACAATGATCTTCTGGTCTATCCTTGCAGCAGGCCACTTCCCTGTAAAGTTTTGGTCGGTCGCAGGACCAAATATATGTGCTCCGAAATCCCTAACCACGGAGGAGTTTGAATGTTTTCGCCAGACCCTTTGGGCGACTCACTTCTGTCTTCTCCATGAGAAAGTGGCTTATCCAAGGTGCCAAGTTCACCTTGAAGACATTGACAAACAATGTTGTCTGGTTGACCTGGCCACACTCTCCATGGTCCAGCACCCGAAGTCACCTGGTCACCACAGGGCCCTCTTACAGCAATGCATTCAGAGTTCCCAAGTACTCCAAAAAGTTGTTAAGGAGGCCACAACCCACATTCATGTCCATGGATGGTGGCCGTACGCTGCCCTTCTCTTCAGTGCTATTCACCGGCACCCCGAATCACTTGGTGACTTTGTGGACCTGCCCTCGAGAATATTTGTGGTCAACATGACCGATCTTTCGAGAGGGGAAAACATGTTGGAGCTTCCTGATGGGAACATCCTCCCTAGGGACGTGCCTCCACTACGGGACTCATTAGGGAGGATTACTTGTCAGCAGAGGAACCTCCTTGTTCTAACTCAATCCACCGAGGCATTGGTACTCATCCGGAATGTCAGTAAGGGCAAGGAGCACATCGGAGCTTTCATGCACTCTGACCCATCCGCTTTAGTGAAAAAGACAGAGGTGGACCCCGAGAAGTACATGTTGCGCCAACAGCTTGCTGAGCCAAAGAAGTTGGTCGATGAACTTATGGTTGAACGTATTGCAGAGCGAAGACCCGACAATGGTGGTCCTAGGCCGGGGCAGCAGTGGCAGGAATAACTACTGCTTGGCAAGCTGCCCCCATGCAACCCTGATCACGCTGCATTTTCTGACAGGGCAGAAGCCGGAGCTCATGGTAAGAGGTTGTGGTATGTATCTCCAAACCCTTTTGAATGGTGTGACAATCCAAGGAACCCCGCTCGGGCTCCTCCAGCAGCCCCAAGGGTCGCTCCACCAGCCGATCCACGAGCCGCTGAGCTTTTCTACCACATTGATGAACCTGAAAACACGCTCTTAGTTAGGGACCCCTATCAAGATAGGGACCCCCATCCAGATGATTCAATGGATGCACTAATAGCCCGCCTAGAGGCATTGGAAAAGTGACAGGTGGCCATCCCACCTGATGGAAGGCCATATCCGGCATGGGTGGATGATATACCAACACCTCGGGGATTCGAAAACCCCACCTTCTCCCCCTTTAACGGGATGGGGGAACCGCCGCAGCACATATCCCTCTTCAACTCAAGGTAAGGGCCTATGTTAGGGACACCGGTGTAGAAGGAGGCAGCCAAGCTCCACTATTTTTTTCAGACACTGGAGGGGCCAACATTCATCTAGTACAGCCAGCTCCTCTTCGGGTCCGGGACTAGCTGGGAGGACTTCCACAGGCAATTCCTATACCAGTTTAGCTATACCACCTGGAAAATGAACATCGTAGACCTCTTCAACTGCAAACAAATTCCTGGTGAGAGAGTCGCATACTTTATCACCTAGTGGAAGGGGCTCACATACTCTCTTGACATTCCACTAACATAGGAGAAATTAATAACGATGTGTGTGGGGAATGTAATGACAGAACTAGTTCCCTGCTTGATCAATCAAAACTTTCCCGGAGCATTCCAAGACTTATCAGATAAGGCCTAGCGCCTCGAAGAATCCCTGCAATAGGCTAGCCGAGAATGTCTGTTTCCCTTTGTAATCCTAGAAAGGAGGGATGCCAGAGCCAATCCTGTTGTGGATCCCAAGATAGAGGCCCCCAGGTAGCTAGAATTGAAACAAGTGGAGCCTACTCCACAGCTCCGTAGAGGTCCACCACCACGGTCATAGTATCCAGCCCAGCTTTCTCCACCTCAAAATTGATAGGCGCCTCCATGTAACGTGCCACCACCACCTAGGCAAGATAATAAAGTTTTGCCTCCTCGGTAGGCTCCTTCGGCCCCCCATTAGGGTAAGGCTCCTAGAGTTCCCTTTCCAGATAGAAGAAATCAGTCCTACTCGTTCAACAAGGCCAAGGACCCTGGTTACCTACGCAGCACTTTAGAGGAGGGAATTATATGATTGCCTGAGTGTAGGAAGCCAGAAGAGGCGAATCTCACTGATTTCCCCAACTACTACCAATATCACTGGGTCCTGGGGAACACCATCAAAAAATGATATGTGTTAAAGTACTGGATCCAAGACCATATAGACAACAACATAGTAATGTTGGGTCTGGCCCCGACATAAGTGGTGAGTGTCATTGTGAGGTCAGACCACAGTAACGACAATGAAGGAGAGTGTCAACAGGTTTCTGAACACAGGTCCCAGAAGTATAATGAGTGGATGGCTCGCAAAATTGTCACACGTGTCCATGGCATTATCCGATCACATCGGAATCATCCAGATCATTTAGAATCTGTAGACACCACTTCCGTATCATCATCTCAGTCGGCATCTTCCTAGAAGAGCAAGCATCGGCAGCGCAAGAAAATGCAACGCGCCTGTTGGTTCCAAAATGTTGGAAGAAAATATAGAAGAAAAAGAGGCCCCAAAACTAGTCTCTACGTGGAGCCCCCCAAGCAATGCGGCCGCCGCGAAGCAAAGGAGGTGGGACACTCCGTGAACGCCGCTGACGTTCGCGAACCCGCCGCGAAGGAAAGTAAGTGGACACCTCCATTAAAGCTGTTGACGTTCGCAACACCGCCACAACAAAACGAAGGAGGGATGCTCCGCGAACTGAATTGACGTTCTTGAAAGCACCATGAAGCAAAGGAGGCAGGAAGCTCCATGAACTCCCTTGACGTTCTCAACCTGCTGTGATGAAATCAAAGCCCTCTTCGCACTGCGTAAGCTTTGCATTGCTGTGCCTCTTGGATATAAATATTGGACTCCCGCCGAGCCCAGAGGATGGGAAATCCAACCATTCCCATTCCAAGATCCAAAATCAGTAAGAACCCTTTGCTCTGTGAATCATGAGAAACAAGAGGTATTTTTGCTTCATGAGGTGCCTTCTCATTGTCTCGTTTTGATCCCCTCTTCCGAGAGGGATGCCCTTCGTGAAGCCTAAGGGAATTTGCGAAGGAAGGGGACCCCCATGGGGACCCATGTTGTCGTGGAGCATTTATGATTCGTGAATCACCCCTCATGTACACATGATCCACATTCCAAGGCAGGGTCACTATATTTCGCGAAGAAAATTTCTTCATGACACTTCGCTTCTCAAGGCGCCTGTGCTCCGTGAGGCAGTGCTCTACGAACGCCCTTCCACTTCGCGAAGCACCTACCATTTGCACCTCCGCCCCATGCTAAGGATAAGTCACCCCACTTCTTGAATCACACCCCTTTGTAAGTTCCCTCCACCACGTAGAGCGACCAAACTCCACATTCCCCTTCCTATGGACCCGTCTGCTATGAAATTCCTTTTCTCGTGCAACCCTCCAGGTTCGTACAATGTGATTTCAATGTCCCCTGGACAATACCGCTCGTGGAATTGCTTCGCCTAATGCTTCTTCTCATAGGAACGCTAATGGATATTGGTTTTTCGCATAGCCACGCTAACATGGACCCGTAGATGGTTCATTCTGTGACCCCCCTTCAGTACGGCATTTCCAGTACCTTCCCTCCCACAAGGAGTAGAGGGTACCGGTTATGTAAGTCCTAGGGGGTACAGAGTAAACCCACATCATCCTAGCATCATGATGTTAAACTGCCAAGCACCCTTATCCTCAACACACGATGTTAAACTGTGACATAGCCTCGTGCCTCTCACACGAGGTGCTCCCACCATGGACATTCTCCACACCCCCGGTCTGCACAAGGGATGGTATCCTTATTCTGGGAGTGGCGTATGTCTGCGGGGAAGGGCATCCACCTTGGTGTAAGCCCCTGCATGTTCTTGCTAGAGGTGGAGCCCTTCTACTCCCTCCTTTCATCTTCGGTCCCCAAGAACAGTGGAGGACATGATAAGGAACAGCCCCCCCCCCCCCTCCTCTCTTCCTGGGTGCCAAATCTCTCTCTATCTGTGCTTTGTTGCCCTCAGGCCTCTATTATGGAGTAATGACTAGAACCATGGGCGGCCCAACTTGTAAGCCCCTCTTCGCTCCCCACGGATTCACCCTTTGCGATGTGATCATCAGGTCCCTGCAACCTCTTGTGCCTCAGAGCATATGCCCCTAATGCCCCCTACCCCGCATGACGTTAAACTACATTTCAATCCAGCGGTAAGCCGTTGTGGCCCACCAAAACTACGTGGACTTTGATCCATGCTAAGGAATGGTACGTTGGAATCCTCACGAGGTTCAAGCCCACCATCCACCTGGTCCAAGGTCCCTATTCACGTCTGTTCTCTGACACGCCCTATCCCGCATAACATTAAACTGCTTTTGAATCCAACGGTAAGCCGTTTTGGCCCACCCGAGCAACGTGGACATTGATCCGTGCTAAGGCATGGTATGTAGGAAGCCTCGCTAAGTTCAATCCCACCATCCACCTTGGACAAGGTCCTTATTCATGTCAGTTCTCTGACATACCCTATCAAGCATGACGTTAAACTGCATCCCAATCCAGCAGTATGTCGTTGTGATCCCACCATCCAGTAGTTCCGACACCCCCTTCACATCAGTTCAACAGCCCCTTTTCAACCTGAACTACGGGGACTTTAATCGATGTAAAGGAATGATACATTGGAAGCCTCCATGAGGTTCAATCCCACCACCCACCTGGGCCAAGTTCCTTATTTACGTCGGTTCACTGACACACACCCATCTAAACTATGTGGTCTTCGATCCATGTCAAGGCATGGTACATAGGAATCCTCCCTGAGGTTCAAGCCCACCAACTATTGGTCCTGAATTTCTCTGTCTCGGTGAGCTAGGCCCCAGACCCAAACTACGTGGACTTTGATCCGTGCTAAGGCATGGTACGTAGGAAGCCTCATGAGGTTCAAGCCCACCATCCATCGGACCAAGTTCCATCTTCACGTCAGTTCACCAGTGCCCACCCGAACTATGGGGACTTTGATCCATGTCAATGCATGGTACGTAGGAAGCCTCCATGAGGTTCAAGCCCACTACTCATTGGACCAAGGTCCTTATTCACGTCGGCCCTCCAACACACGCCATCCCAAACTATGTGGACTTTGATCTGTGCTAAGGCATAGTACGTAGGAAGCCTCACAAGGTTCAAGCCCAACAATCATTGGACCAAGGTCCTTCTTCACGTCAGTTCACCGGATCCCATCCTGAACTACGCATACTTTGATTCCCTGCCACATGGATATGTAGGAGGTCTCGTCGAGGCTCAAGCCCATCACTATCGTCATCTCCACGACGGTATCATCTCATTCCTCCTTCACTCCATTCAAATTTCCATCACCCATTCTGATTCTTACCCGGGCTGCCACATCCCGGTGAGACCATGCCACCCCATTCCCCTCCATAGCATTCGGGAAGCTGCCCACGTGCTGATCCCAATATCGGTATTCCCTCAAGGGGGTTCCTCAATCTTCTCCACTCTATCTACTGTTCTGATAAGCCCGATCTGTCTCCGTTGGACATTAAACTTGCGGCATACCCTGTGTTAAACATGGGAAGCTGTGGAAAAACTCAGATACATGCATATTTCAAATGATTACCCGCGCTCGATGTGGGGTGCCTCGGGCTTCCGCTCCATAGAGAAGCCCTATAATAAGGGACAAAAGACAGACACGCCAATTCCCCAGCCTCCAGACACTCCAGTGATGCCTCAACGTGACTACTCCCCTAACTGAAGGATGTTTCCCTAACCGGACCCCTTGGAATGTCCTGACAGAAGAATTTTAATTAACCAGCGTCCATGGAAACATGTCACTGGTAAGAGTTTCACGAAAAACATATTAAATCTTTAAGGGAGACCAGGACTAGGTGACGAGTTCTGAAGAGGAACACATGGAAGGAAGAATCGACATCCCATCATCCTATTTCGATCAAGGAGCAGATGTCCCAGATTAAGGAGAGAATTTCGCCTGCCTTTGGATAGATGGAATTTAGGGCAACAGAACCGCACCGACATCCCCCAAACATGGTGGACGTGTGCGCCCCGGTGAGAGCGTCGGAAACATAAATGGTGAACCCGACGTGAAGTTATTCTCCTCAATGTGTATATTAGTAGCGCTCTAGACATCAGTAGAGTGATATGCCACCAGATCCAGATATCCGGCGCTGGGTCCTGCCAAGCAAATAGCGGTCCAGGTGTGAAACTCACCAGAAGTTGGGGTAGTCAAAATGTTGGGCATCTCGGTCGGCAACGTTGTCAGCGTGGATCCCTCTTACCGGTCATGGAGGATGGAATGGTGTTGGGGCACTGGCTTTCGATCTCTTCTTCTCTCTGTACTAATGAGATGATATCCCTACCTCTAAGAACCTAGTTGCTGCATCCAGAACCTGATCACCTCCTACCCACCAACGCAGGGGCAGGGGCAATATCAACACGGCCACCCCGTGCGGTTCTTCATTTTCTACGATGGCCTTCACGACTGTGACTACTGGGCTCCCACGCCCCCTCTCCCCATCAGAGATTATTTAACAAAGGGTAATCAATGAACTTGTACATAGGTATGAGGAGGAAGGGGTTATCCCTATAATGGACATGGTCCGCCTGGATTTAGAGGCATCTGCGCCTCGCAGTCAACGCTACCCCCGAGGGCCGCACTGGGAGGTGCTGCTGCCCACTCTAACCTTCAACCGTTTCGGGCGCCTCTCCCCAGAAAGCCCCAATGACTCCATGCCCTATGTCGATGTGGTAGGGAATGCTCAGTCTAGCCCGACAAGAGTTCCATCCCAGGGGTTCCCAATGAGGGCCCCCACCAGGCCACACCAGCGTCGCCACCCAGTTCCCTAAGCTAAAGAGTAGGTAGACTACCTACCTGCACCACCGGCACCGGCCCGGCTGACCCGACACAAATGTTGGGCACATGCCGAGGAGGGCGTTCTTCATGGGGCGTCAACGTCAGTGGCTACTGTGGCCTAAGCCACCACCGACGTGCATCGTCAACCCCCCCGCATACGCCGAGAAGAGGCAGCTATATGCCTGATCTGGATCGAGGCCCCAACCACCCCACGGGCAGGCTGGGTTGACTCTCCTGGTCACAGGGACAGGCGGTGTCCATGGCGGACTGACCCGCAACAATGCCACCCAGTATGGAGGCCCTCCCCATGCAACCACCATGGAGGATGTGGACCTTTACCGCTCCCAGGACCGGCTCGGAGGGATGCCACATGCCACCTTCAGCCCGAATGAGGGCCTTCCCCATGGTAGAAACACCCCGTATGGGAGCCTCTCTCGCACTCATTACACTAGATACAGAGCTGTCTCTTCTGCCATAGACCGCCGGGGTGGAGACGTTGCACATCCATTCACTCTCCAATGCGAGGACCCTCCTCACATCCTTATAGCAACCAATGGATTTCCTATTAGTCCTATCAACCAGAGGGCTGGAGATCAACTTCACTACACCAACACCCGGCATGGAGGTCATACCCGTGTTTGGCCTGATCAGTACGGGGATCTTCCTCACACTGATGGTACCAAGGGAACTAGGCATGGAGGTCCTACCCATGATCCCATTAATTCCAGTCGGGGTCCCACCTATACCAGCACCCAGCATGGAGGTCCTCCCCATGTGCCCTTTGACATATGCCCTGGTGCTCCTCACACCCTGGCTCACTTAGGTAGAAGTACTCCCCACCCCAACACTTGTACGACTGAAGGACCTTCTCGTGCCAGGAATTTCCCATTCCCCAAAGAGCCATCCCAGGGCCGGAAGGTGGGTTGTCACTTATGTAATAAGAATACTAAAAAGCTTCAGACTGAGATCAAACTGGTCTGTTTCTCGAATTCTGAAGAAGAGTATGACTCAGCAGTGGAACCCTCCCCTCGGTCCTCTGTGTCAAGAACCGAGGCAGGAACAAGTCGTATATTCCTCATCCTTCTAGAGTGTGATGTATGCTGGATTCCCACCTCTCTTCGCAGGTACATCAAGAAAGATGAAATTTTGGGATTCCCACAGGTTCTGACTGTGCAGTCACCACCATCATCACTAGAAGTGCCCTCTACCTAGACCAGTGATCATGGAGATCAATTTTGGGGACCGATGGCAGTTGAGAAATAGCATGACCCATCACCGGTAACCACGATACCCACACCAAAAGTTGTGGCTGTCAGCCCATCGTATCATTACATTGTGGTCAGGTCACCGCACTCCTCAGAGGATGGCCTGGAATTCAGCGGCCAGTTGGCTCGTTTGTCGTATTCTCCACCGCCCACTCTACTGTATCAATGGTCTGCATCAGTACCGCTATTAGTTCCTCATCCACCTTTGGTTGAAGAGTGGAGAAATACGAGGCTAGTACTTGAATCTAATCCCAGGAACTAATGGAACATTCTTACGGAGGATCACATCCCGAAGATGTTCTTTCCGGTGGAGGCGTCGAACTTCTGTGCGCCGGAATACCTCACCCCATAGGAAGTTGAGTGCTTCCGTCAAACCCTATGGGAGACACACTTCCATCTTCATTATCATAGGGTGATGTACCCTAGGATCCAAGTGCACTTTGAGGAAATCGATAAGCAATGTCGTCTGGTCAAATTGGCCGCACTCCCCGTGGCCCAGTGCCTGAGTCACCAGGTCGCCAGAGGACCCTCCAACAAAGATGCGTTCAGAGTTTCATGGTACTCCTCAAAGTCATCAGGGAGTCTACCCCCCATGTGAAAGTCCATGGCTGGGGGAAGTATGCTTCCCTCCTCTTCAGCCCTATTCGATGGCAGTCTGACTCAATATGCGATATTGAGGACGTGCCCGTGGGAAGGGTCACGGTCCACATGGATGATATCGTGGACAAGGAGGATGAGCTAGAATTCCTTGATGGAGAATTACCCCCTGAGGGTGTGCCACAATTGTTGGACCCATCAAGGAGGATTACTCGTTAGCAGAGGAACCTCCTAGGTCTCCCTATGCCTACCGGGTTGTTGGTACTCGGCCGGAATGCTGGAAATGGTAAAGAGTATGTCGGAGATGTCAACCACTCTGACCTGTCCGCCTCAGTGCAGAAGATGGAGGAAAACCCCGAGAAGGCCACGTTGCGCCAGAAACTTGCCGAGAAGAAGAGGCTGGTCAACGAACTCCTGGCCGAGCGCGCTATAGAGCGACGACCTAACTATAGTGATCCTAGGCCTGGGCAGCAGGGGCAGGAACAACTTCCCCCCAGCGAGATACCTTCAAGAAACCCTGATCAGACCACTTCTAAGAACAGAGTTGAAGTAGGAACTCACGGAAAGAGGGAGCGATACGTCTCACCAAACCTTCCAGAACGGCGCAAAAATCCAAGGAATCTGGTCCGGGTTCCCCCAGATGCCCCGCAGGCCACTCCGCCAGTCACTCCACGAGCCGCTAAACCCATCTACCGTGTCGAAGAGACCAGAAACACTCTCATTTTTAGGGATCCCCGCCAAGACAGGGACCCCCGCCCAGATGATCCTATAGAAGCACTCATCGCCCGCCTCGAGGCGTTGGAAACACGACAAGTGGTAGTCCCACCAGATGGCAAGCCATATCCAGCGTGGGTGGATGATATGCCTGCACACCTAGGTTTTGGAAATCCCACGTTCTTTCCCTTTAATGTGACAAGAGATCTGCCACAGCACCTGGACCACTTTTCCTCAAGGTGTGGCCCCATGTTGGGGAATCCAGCACAGCAGGAAGCCGCCAAGCTAAGATGTTTTGTACATACATTAGAAGGATCTGCGTTTGTCTGGTACAGCCAGATCCCCATTGGATTGGTGACCGGCTGTGAGGATCATCGTTGGAAATTCCTATACTAGTTCAGCTCCACCACATGAAAGACCAGCATCAAAAACCATTTCAAGTACAAACAAAGGACAGAAGAGAAAGTTGTGGACTTTATCGCCCGGTTGAAGGGGCTCACATACTCCCTCGACATGCCACTGACTCAGGAGAAATTACTGAAGATGTGTGTAGGGAATGTCAAAACAGAACTGGTTCTTTCCCTGATCAATCAGAACTACCCCGAGGGGGTTTTGAGACTTCTCAGATAAGGTCCAATGCCTCGAGGAAGCTCTACAACAGGCTAGTCAGGCGCGTCCGCTGCCCCCTGTGATCCCAGAAAGGAGGGCTACTAGAGACGAGCCCATCGTGGTGGCCCAAATAGAAGCCCTCGGGTAGCTTGAATTGCTGAAAGTAGCACCGGCTCCACAACCAGGCAATGGCCTACCACCACAGGTGCAACCTCCTGCCCAGTATTGACCGCCTCAGAATCGGCTCGTTCCACCGCACAATGTGCTACCACCGCATAGGCAGGATAATCAGGCTCATCCTCCTCGGTAGGCTCCTACGACCCCTCATCTGGGCCAGGCTCCCAGAGCCCACTTTCCAGAAAAAAGACACCATACTTACTCGTCCAGTGAGGTTCAGGTCACCAGTTACTTCCGTAGTTCTCTAGAGTAGAGGATTGTATGCTTACCAGAGTACAGAAGGCCATCAGAGGAAAATCTCACTGATCTCCAAAAATACTACCCCAATCATTGTAATATGGGACACACCCTCAAGCAGTGATATGTTTTTAAATACTGGCTCAATGACCAGGTCAAAAACAACATAGTCAAGTTGGTCTTGGCCCCAACATAAGTGGTTGGTGTCTTTGTGAGGTTAGAAAGCGGGAGCGATGAGGAAGGTAAGTGGAAGCAGGTACCCAGTCGTTGATCCCAGAAGTATGACGACTGGATGGCTTGTAAAATAGTCACCCACACCCATGGTATTATTCGGGCACGCCTGAACCAGCCGGAGCCTTCAGAGGCTGCAGCCAGCACCTCTGCGTCATCATCTTAGTCAGCCTCTTTCTAGAAGAGCAAGAATCGGCAGCGCAAGAAGAAGCAACACGCTACACCAATGTCGTCGTCATCCCGCACTCTCGGGGACTTCATCCCCACTAAGATGGGGGTCCCTCCCAGAATCTATCTAGTTGGGGATGATTCCTCAAGTGACTATCAGGTGTAAACTTCGGTTAATACTGTTGAGTTGGTAAATCCATATATGACTCCCGACGAGGGAGAACTCCAGAAGAACCTCCCCAACATCCCCAACCAACGTCAAAATCGGCAGAACCGCAACCATATGGGTCATCAAGGCATGTAAGATGGCTCTTTAAGATAGGACGTGCAAACCACTGAGACCAAAAAGCAGGCCCAACATAGAGCTCAGCATGCACAACTTCCTCATCTGGCATCCCCAGATCTACGTCTGTCGTTGTTCATGCTAATAGATTAGGCAGAGCTACCTAGTAACTACCACAACCAGTCTCTCCCTGATATAGGCCGATCTCAGTTGTCTGGTCCTCATCCGGTAGCTACTCTTCAGGCCTCAACTAGTGAGTAACTGGGCGTACCTAGAACTAGCAAGCCGCCGGTCCAGCCGGCACGGCCCGTCATGCCTCCAATTGCAGAGTGGCCTCCTGTAAGGAAAAGTTTGCACCTACCATGAATGTATGATGTTCTGAAGCCCCTTGTCAGCATCCCAGCAAGTCTTTCTATTCTAGATTCTATTTTCCTGTCATCATACATGCGTGAGGCGCTCGACAAGGCTCTATGGATCCCCATCTAGTTTGAGATCGAGGTAGCAGCTGCAGAAGCCTTCCGTGCTGAGGCAATTGAGAAAACCGAATTCTAGGAAGTTATCTCATTCTATGGTGAAGACGAAGACCCTCCCATACGGGGGAACATTTTTCCATTGTACATCACTGGTCATTTCAATGGAGTAGAAGTTCTTCGTTGTCTTGTTGACACGGGCTCTGAGATTAACCTAATCCCGACTTGGACACTGCGGAAGCTTGGGTTGTCTGAGGATGATTGAAATCCCTCTAACCTAAGAATCCTGGGATTCAACAGGACCATGAAAACTTCAGTAGGAAAGATCCATTTGAAGACCCAGTTTGGTGGCCTAGTTTCCAGTAACGATTTCACAGTTTTCTCCCAGGACACCGCATACAACGCATTGATGGGAAGGCCACGGCTCCACCTACATGTGGTGGTCCCTTCATCGTATCACCAATGCCTCAAATACTCTCTCAATGGTCGAGTAGGAGTTCTCTAAGGAGATGCGTCTCCTTCTGCCTCTTGTGAAGCCTGCTATCTGGATGCTGACTATTACAAGAGCAAGGATAAGCAGATTCTGGCAAGCAAGATTGAGCCCGCCACTGTCACAAGTGATCCCTGAGTAAGTCTGGATGACGCCTACGTATTCCTGATCCATCGATTGGAGGCCACGACCCCCTACACGGGGAAATACTTTGTCGTTTTAGTTGCGAGAGGAAGTCATATTCCTAGGTCCAATAGACGGTAAAAAATCACCTCGTACTCCTACACCAACCAGGATCGGGTGATCCCAGAACCTCCTACCCCTGTACGGTATCGGGACATCAAGCTCATGGAAACGACGGTACGTCATATGTGTATGCTTCGTCGGGCTAGAATTAACAGGTTGAAGCCGACGCGCCACTACTTCTTTGATGTTATCAAGCATGGGCCCATGGTCCAAAGACTAGATGAGATTGGATCAACTACCTTCATCGCTATGGTCTCAGTGGCATATGAATCTCCTGATATGATGACCATTACCGCTCAAGCCTGCACCAGCCTCCCATCAGAGTCTGGTGGCATAGAGACAACTTCCCCCATGGAAGATCCCTCCATATGTGGAGAATATGATCTAGAGAATGCTCCCCCTACCTTTGAAGAGTGCATCTCTACCACGGTCGATGAACTGGTATAGGTGAACCTTGGTAGCGAGGCAGATCCGAGACCCACATTGATCAGTGTTGCCATGTCCCTCGGGGAGTAGTTTCGGTATGTGAACATCCTTAAGAAGCACCAAGATGTGTTCAACTAGAGTTATGGAGAGATTCCAAAACTATATCCTAAGGTATCCATCCATCACCTTGGTCTCACATCAAACCATCGCGGGTTCAAGAAGCCTCCCAGAAAGATGCACCCCTCTCATGGTTCCATGGTCGAGGCCAAATTTGGAAATCTTGATTAGCCACTAAATGAGGCTAATATTAATTATTAATATACATAATATTCATGTTATTTATTATCCATAAACACCATTTTAGTGCATTTTACACTTTGAACATCATTTCACATTACGATTGTAATACCTTCTTAAAATGCACTATTATGTGGTACATTTTTTAACATCATTTAAAGTACCCAATGATCCATCGGATTTTAAGGAATATAATTATAAATATTTTAATTTTATATTTTTTTAAAATTGATCCACACTTAAATATTAACATGTTTGATTCAGGTATCAATGAATAATTCATGGAAGAATATGGGGATATTTTGTGATGAAAGGAAACAATTCTGGAGAAGTCCGATTGGACACCAGCCCACTGAGAGACTGTGGGACCCACAATACAAGCCCAATGAAGCCCATATTTGGTTGGAGTCTATAAGACATGTATAGGAACAAATCATTCTTAATTATCCAGTGCTAATTCGGCCTCCATTGTGGTAATTTAGGCGTTACAAATAGTATATCAAAATCTGAGCCATAATCAGAGGCCCAGAAAAACAGCCCACCAATTAAATCATATCTCGAAACACATAACTCTTTTTGGGCTGAGATTTTACAGGTGGTTAGAAGAAATCTAGGGATCCATTTTAGTCTGCTATGGAACACTCTGATTTGGCCATCTAAAATGTCATAAAAGCACATCTGTTCGTTGGATGAAAGCTGGCTGCCACCTCGGGTCAAATGTAGAAAAGTCTAAGTTCCACAAGCTTTCCACCACCCTAGGCCTACCATAATCAAGTAAGATGCTTTGTAATATTGGAGGCTCGACCCAATTCTTCCAAAATTTCTATTTAAGGTAGTGGTGGTGGAGGAGTTTAGGATCTTGGATGCTTTGTTCAATTGTAATGTTATGCTGCAATTTTGATGTCTCAAATTTGTCCTTCACATGTAAGTTGTTCAATTCACTTTAGTTTCTTAATAAAAGTTCTTCTTATACTATTATTCTGTAGTTATTCATATCAATTTGATACCTTTGGATCAAGGTGTCAATTTATTAACACCAAACCTTGTGAAATTATTCAGACAACGGGGGAGTGATCATTTTATTTTTGTTGTTTTCTTTACTTCTCCATTTCCTCTCTCATGAGTCTACTTTCTGCTTCCATTGAAACCATGGGATCAATGGAGGGCTAAAGCACTTGTGGGTTGATCCAAGGGAGTATCAAGGGTCTGGATTGGATGTTATTTATCACCACATTAATGTATAATCACTTCTTTAATGGAGATTTTTATTTGATGATTTTTAAACTCCATCATCCTTGTTGAATTTAAGGCCACACACTTCAAGTGCTAATACGAACCTTTACCTTGAATTTCTCAAACATTGATCCTTCAAGTGTATAGTTGGTTAGTATTAATGGTTTTAGGCATTAACCTAGTAAGTTATTATGTTGTTTGATCTCTTTAAATGAACCCATCTCAAATATAAGAAATTGAAATCATTGAAAAGGAAATACGTCCAATCCACCCCGAGCGATAACCTTGGATCAACTCATTGTTTTAAATTCAATTCACTTTAATCTATTAGTGATCCTTTAAACCCATATAAAATTAACCCATTTTGGCCACTTAATATCCAAAAATAGTTCTTAGAATGTGTGTGTCTATAGGTTACTTCTTAGGGCTCTGTGGATTCGACAACCCAAGCTAGACTACAAGGACCGTTCTACCTTCATCTCTTGGATACATTTGAGAAAGAATAAAATATTGGTGCCGTTGCCAGGGACCCAAGTAATTCATCTAAACACCCATTATATTCTCCCCCATTTCTTCTTTTCTCATCCATATTCCCTTATCTTGTCCCATTCTTGTTTTTTTTCTTTTGGCGCATGTCCGCCTACCCCCGCGATCAATCAAGCCATCTAGTTAGGGTGGATAGTCCTGGGGTTGGAGAGTCAAGTATACCAAGGGAACTATTTCCATTAGATCCTAATCTTCCTAACACCCCTGAGTCAAAAATTGAGCCCATTTCAATGGAATATCTTCAAAGAAACCAACTCATAAACCCGGGTGGGAACCAAAATGGAAACCCAAATGAGGTAGCCCCAAACTTGGGGAATGCAATTGATCAAACCATGAATGAATACCTCACACCTTCCTGGACCAATTCCCCCTCATGAATTATACACAATTCCCTAGGAGATTCCAACTAAATCTTTAAACCCCATGTCCTAAACCACCTTCCCACATTCCATGGAATGGAGTCCGAGATGTCATACCATCACATTGGGGAGTTCAATGACATTGTAGAGACCATGTGTCCCCCACATCAACTAGAATAAGATAAGATGAGGCTATTTCCTTTTTCTTTAAAGGATCGAGCTAAAAATTGGATAAACAATTTGAGACCATCATCCATCAACTCTTGGGACCAACTACAAAGAAAATTCTAAAAAAATACTTTCCCCGCCACAAAACAATTGCACTTAAAAAGAGTATCCAAATTTTTTTGAAAAATAGGGAGAGTCATTCTATGAAACATGGGAAAGGTTCAAAGACACTCTAAACATGGTTCCACACCATGGTTTTTCTATTCCTGAACAAGTGAGAATTTACAATAAAGGGTTGGGTTCGGGGAACAAACAATTCATTGACATGATGTGTAATGGAACCTTTAAAAACAATGCCCCAAATGATGCTTACGAGTATCTAGAAAGCCTTTCTGAACAAAACCAAACATGTGGAACTTCACCTTATTCTGAAAAGCCGCAAAAAACTACTAGAATTCATACACTTAGAGAAGAGGAAATCCATAGGGCTAAACTTGCATCACTCTCTAGGAAGGTTGAAGAAATAGACCTTAGCAAATTCCATGAAATCCAAACTGTAAACCCTGTTTACACAATTTGTGACAAACATGACCATAAGACAGACAACTACCCAACCATTCAATACATCAAGGATTTTCTCTTAGGATGACCCCCAGTGGAAGTAAATGCTTTGAACTTTCAAAAGCCTCAATGCCAAAACACCTTCAACGCAAGGTATAACGACCACCCAGGCTTCCGCTGGAAAGATAACCAACAACCTAGCCAACCACAGGGACAAAATCCTTACCCCCATCAGAACTACCAATCCCATAACCAGTTCCAAACCCAACCTATCCAACACCAACAGCCACTGGTCCATTTTCAACAAACCATCCCACTTCCAAAATATCCCCCGGGATAAACCAATATTCTCAATCACCAACCCAAACTGTTCCACAAAGCCTACTATAACAACTATGCAAACAAATGGAGAGGATGAACTCAAAGGTATCTTCCCTAAAACAAGAAGATCAAACCATCAAAACTGGAAAGGAACCCATGCCTACTCAGGCGGTGCCATACTCAACTTCAAGGGGAGAGTCAAGTTGTGCTCAAACAACTCATGAACAACTAAAGGCTATGAATGTTTTAAGAAGTGGGGAATCAATTGAGAAACCTGAACAACTAATTCAGAACCCACCTAAAGATTCAAACTTGGATGAAAATTCAAATGAACCACAAGATCAAACTGAGGAAACGGATAACATTGTCAAGGAAACAACTCTTTAACAAACAACCCCACAACCTGCACCATTTCCTGAATGCATGAGGGGGAAACCCAAGCCTGAACTGAGTGAAACGTTGAGGGAAATATTTTCACAAGTCATGTTGAACATACCCCTTCTCGATGCAATCCAAACCATACATTCCTACTCAAAGTACCTTAAGGACTTGTGTACTTTGAAAAGAAAATTTTCACATAAAAACCAAGTCCTTTTGGCAACTAATGTGAGTACCACCATTCAAGGGACCATTCCTCCTAAGTTGAAAGTCCCGGGTTTCCCTTACATCAATGTTGAACTAGGAGAAAGAAAAGTTGGCAAGGCCTTGTGTGACCTAGGTGCTAGTGTCAATATTATTCCCTATGTTGTGTACTGCTAGTTAGGTCTTGAAGAACTTCAACCCACATCTGTCACACTTCAGCTTTCTGATCATAGCATTAGGGTTCCAAAGGGGATTTTGAAGGACGTTCTGGTAAAGGATGAAAACGTCATCTACCCTGCGGATTTCATTGTCCTTGAAAACCATCAAAACTTAGGAAATAAGGAACAAACCCCAATCATCCTTGGTCGTCCTTTCCTTGCAACAATCAACTCTGTTATCCGATTTTGAAATGGGAACATGACCATTACTTTTGGGAACATGAGTCTTGACTTGAACATCTATAATGCAAGCTCACAAATAGGGGATGATGAGGACATTCACGAAGTAAACATGATAGGAAGCATTTATAATGAATCCATGGAACATCAAGGATTATTTGATGAAGGTTTAAGTCAGGATGAGATTGATTTCCTTCGTTCATATGATGGAAGTTTATCTACATGTCTTGAATCATTTTCCAATTGCTCTTATGATGAAATCTTAGGTCCAACAATCAGTGAAACCTTTCAAGAAACCACTTTCATAGAGACCACTGCAAATTCCTTCACTAAATATGATCAAGCCAATGTAGTAGCTGAAACTTCTACATGAGGGGAATCAATCTTATCTGAAACTCTAAAAAAGAAATTGAACTTGATCTAATGTCCCAATCTTCTATTGAAATTCTGAACCAACCTGATCTTGAATTGAAGGAACTTCCCGCTACACTCAAGTATGCTTTCCTAGGGGAAAATAAAACACATCCTATTGTAATTTCTTCTTCTCTTGAAGCCAATCATTGTAGGATGCTTCTAGATATCCTTAGGAAGCATAAGAAAGCCATGGGTTGGACCCTTTCTGATATTCCTTGGATTAGCCCACTTATCGGAACTCATAGGATTGTTCTAGAATCTGATTCAAAGCCATTTTGTCAACCTCAATGGCGACTCAATCCTAATCTCATGGAGGTAGTAAGGAAAGAACTTCTGAAATTGTTAAAAGCTGGTATCATATATCCCATAGCTGAGAGTGAATGGGTGAGCCCAATCCAAGTGGTTCCAAAAAAGGCTAGAATCACAGTGATAACCAATGAGGATGGAGAGATTCTTCCAACAAGGGTGAGTAGTGTATGGAGGGTCTACATTGACTATATGAAGTTAAACTCATTCACCAAGAAGGACCGTTTCCCCTTACTATTCATTGATCAAGTCCTTGAGAGAGTGGATGGTCATGTCTTCTACTGTTTCTTAGATGGGTACTTGGGGTACAATCAAATTGAGGTCTCCCTAGAGGATCAAGGGAAGACTACATTCACATGTCCTTTCGGTACCTTTTCCTTCAAACGCATTCCCTTTGGTTTATGCAATTCTCTTGGAGCCTTCTAGCGATGCATGATGGGAATCTTCTCAGACATGGTAGGGGATTTTCTAGAGGTCTTCATGGATGACTTCTTTGTGTTTGGGGATACTTTTGAGGGATGTCTGAGGAATGTGGAGAGAGTCTTTTCAAGATGTGAAGAAAAGAATCTAGTCCTAAACAGGGAAAAAATGTCATTTCATGTTTAAAGAGGGACTAGTTCTAGGCCATGTGGTCTTAGGTAGGGGGATTGAAGTTGATAAAGCCAAGGTTGACATCATTCGTCACCTTCCATCACCCAAAACTATCAAGGAAGTGAGTTCTTTCTTAGGACATGATGGTTTTTGTAGAAGATTCATCAAGGACTTTAGTTCAATATCCCGTCCCCTTTGTGCTCTCCTAGTAAAGGATGCTCCATTTTTTTGGATAGAAAGCTGTGAGGGTTCATTCTCAACCCTCAAATCCTCTCTCACCTCTCCTCCCATTATGAAATCTCCAAATTGGAACCTTCCTTTTGAGCTTATGTGTGATGCCAGTGACTTTTCAGTAGGAGCTGTGTTAGGAAGACGTTGTGATAAAACTCCTTATGTCATTTCTTATGCAAGAAAATCCTTAAATGATGCCCAAATCAACTACACCACTACTGAAAAGGAGTTACTTACTATTGTGTTTTCTTTAGAGAAGTTTAGGTCCTACCTCTTATGATCCCCCATCACTATGTTCACTGACCCTTCTGCACTAAAATACCTATTCCAAAAACAAGATGCTAAGGCTATACTGATTAGATGGGTCCTTCTCTTACAATAATTTGACCTCACAATCAAGGATAAAAAGGGCGTTGAAAATGTTGTACCTGATCACCTTTCTAGGATGGAATTCAAAGACAACTCAAATCACCTTTCTATGTCTGATTCATTTCCTGATGAACACCTATACTCTGTGAGTGACTGCCCTTGGTATGCCGACATAGCCAATTTCTTAGTTACAGGAGTCATTCCAAAATTCATAGGGACTCAAGCTCGAAGGAAATTCCTTTCTGATGTTAGACACTATGTGTTTGATGATTCATACCTCTATAATTTCTACCCTGACCAAGTCATTATGAGGTGTGTTCCGGAATCTGAACAAGAGTCCATCCTTAAATTCTGTCATAGTGAGGCATGTGGAGGTCACTTTTCCTCTAAGAAAACATCTAATAAGATTCTTCAATGTGGTCTCTTCTGGCCCACACTCTTAAGGGACTCCTACACATTTTTTCAAAGCTGTCCTAGGTGTCAACAAGTAGGGTCCATCACAAAAATGAATCAAATGCCACTCACTCCCATCTTAGTGGTTGAAATCTTTGACTGTTGTGGAATTAAATTCGTGGGTCCCTTCCCAAACTCTAGGGGATATCTTTACATTCTCTTAGCTATCGATTATGTCTCTAAATGGGTTGAGTCCATTCCTACAATATCCAATGATCATCAAACTGTGATTAGATTTCTCAAGGAAAACATCTTCTCTAGATTTGTAATTCCAAGGGCTATCATAATTGATCGTGGAACCCATTTCTACAACCACCCATTTTCTTCACTCATGTCTAAGTATGGTATTTCTCATAAAGTGTCCACTGCATACCATCATCAAACCAATGGTCAAGATGAGTTAGAAAATAGGGAGATTAAGTAAATTCTTGAAAAAACTGTCAACCCCTCTAGGAAATATTGGTCTGAGAAACTCTTAGATGCTCTTTGGGCATATCGTACAGCATTCAAAACCATCCTAGGAATGTCCCCATATAGGTTGGTTTATGGAAAATCATGCCATTTACCTGTTGAAATTGATCATAAGGCCTTTTGGGTAATTAAGAAAATGGATTATGACCTCTCATTGGCCAGAACAAAAAGGAAATTAGATCTCAATGAACTGGAGGAACTAAGGATGAAGGCTTATGAAAATTCAAGGATCAATAAAGCTAGAGTTCAAGCCTACCAATCTAGGAATATCAAATTCAAACATTTTGAATCGGGAAAACTTGTGCTCTTGTATAGTACAAAACTTCCTTTACACCTAGGAAAGTTAAGGTCTAGATGGTTAGGACCTTTCATAGTGCATCATGTGTACCCCCATGGGGCAGTAGAGATTCAAGATCCCACAAATGGTTACATTTTCAAGGTCAATGGTCAACGGTTAAAACCATTCATTGAATCATTCAATAAATAGGAAATAGAGGTTGAGTTAACTGATCCAACCTATGAAACAGGAAAAAATTAATAGATTTAGGGTCCATGTCGCGCTAACGACGTTAAACAAAGCACTGCATGGGAGGCAACCCATGGTTTTCAAGTTTCTAATAATTTCATTGTTTTAGTCAACTTTATATTTTAAATAGGATTAATGAGACATTTTGATATTTCAAAATAAAAAAATAATAATAAAATGTTGAACTGTTCTTCTATAAGGAGTATGGATGGGTACAAAAGGGGAGCTCCATATTCATCCGTGTCACGTGGTGTGATCCTTGAGTAATACCTTACCCAGAAATTTAAAAAGAAGACAATGTATCATCAGTTTAATTTAATTTATTTTTAAGTGTTTGTAGGTTAAAAAATAAAAATACAAAAAAATAAATAAAAATATAATAATAAAAAAATTACACATCGTAGGTCATGGGGAAAACCCTGTCACAACCGGCGAAGCCGCGGGAATTCGAACCCAGGAACGAAAGAAGATAGGGGCGCGCACTTACCACCGACCTACAGCTTCTTGTGCTTCCTTATTCTATAATTTTTATATATATACTTATATTTTACTTCCTTTATAATATAAATATATATATATTGTTTTTTTTGTTTTGTTTTTCCTTTTTCTACTAGGGAACTCTCCAAGTGACATGGATATCAGAGGATTGAATGGAAGCAGCAAGAATTTCAACTTCAACCACCAGGTGACTTCATTCCATGACCCTCATTTTAAATTTCCTTTTTGAACTTTCATTCTCTACCTCTACCCCCTTCTAAATTTTCGTTTCTTTAAACACTGGGGACAATATTATTTTAAGTTGTGGCGGAGATAAAATAAAAAATGCTTTTGTGTCAAAAAAAAGGTAAATGATTTGAAAACAAAATTGTGAAAATGAAAGGAAAAATTCCTTTAACTTTGAACATGGTAATACACATTGCACAATTTGAAACTGAATATCAAATAATTTTGCTTACCCTGGTTCTGATTTTAATCCTTGTATAATTTCATGATCATAGATTTTGGAAAGTGTGGCTATCCAATGTGATATTTCATCATTTATATTTTCATCCAAATATTAAAAAGATTACAATGCACGTCCTTTGGATAGTGGGGTATTAGTTTGAGTTCAAGGGGTCCCCCAAATAAATAGCTTACGTTTGGTGGTCATTTTAGTTTAATATGAGTATTCAATAAAAAAATTAAAAAATAATAATAAATTTTCACGTAGAGCAATGAAATGACCTAATGTGTGGCTTTCAGCACTTGGGGATCATGACTCCATAGTTGTCTGGCCCGAAGTTAGTAATTTTATCTCTATTTTTGGTAATTTGAATTTGTTTTTGACTGAGTTGACTCGAGATGATGCCCAAGTATGTGGTCTTGACATGGTGCCCTAAGGTCTTTGAGCCTGGGAGTCATCAGCAAAGTCTCACTACAGGGGTTGACTCTTTTGAGTGCAACTTCAATTATCATGGAAAAATTGCAAAAAAAAACAAAAAAAAATAATACAATAAAAAAATGAATACTCATCTTAATATTGAAATGTGATTCCACCTAGCACTTTCATCACTCCCCCCTTGAAGAAAAATGAACCCCCATGACTATTGTGATGCACAACACATCCTCATACTTAATTGATATTGGATGAAATATGACAATGAATTTGAACAATGGAATGTGCTTGGGATTGGGATATGCTTATGAAACTATCTTGTATTAAAATATTTTGATGGGTTTCATGATTGTTTGGAATAAGATTTTCTGGTGATCATTTTGTATTAAAATGTTTTTGGAAAAGGGAATTCGAATTTCATATTGTTGAGATATATTTTGCTCCGGACTAGAAAAATACAAGTTGGGGGGTGTGATTAACCACTAAATGAGGCTAATATTCATTATTAATATACATAATATTCATGTTATTTATTATTCATAAAAACCGTTTTAGTTCATTTTACACTTTGAACATCATTTCACATTATGATTGTAATACCTTCTTAAAATGCACTATTATGTGGTACATTTTTTGAACATCATTTAAAGTACCCAATGATTCATCTGATTTTAAGGAATATAATTATACATATTTTAATTTTATATATTTGTAAATTGATATACACTTAAATATGAACATGTTTGATTCAGGGATAAATGGAGAATTCATGGAAGAAGATGGGTATATTTTGTGATGAAAGGAAAAAATTCTGGAGAAGTCACATTGGACACCATCCCACTGATGAGACTGTGGGACCCACAATACAAGCCCAATGAAGCCCAAATTTGGTGGTCGTATAGAAGACATATATAGGAACAAATAATTATTCAGGATCCAGTGCTAATTAGGGCTCCATTGTGGTCATTTAGGCGTCCAAATAGTATATCAAAATATGGTCCAGAATCTGTGGCCGAGAAAAACATCCCACCAATTAAATCATATCTCGAAAAAAATAACTCCTTTTGGTCTGAGATTTTACAGGGGGTTATGATACATCTGGGGATACATATTATTCTCCTATGGCCCACTCTAAGTAGTTCATCTATAAGGTCATCAAAGCGCATCTGTTCGGTTGATGAAAGCTGGCTGCCACCTTGGGTCAAATGTGGAAAAGTCTAAGTTCCACTAGATTACCACCACCCTAGGCCTACCATAATCAAGTGGGATGATTTGTACTA
Source organism: Viscum album (assembly GCA_963277665.1). NCBI lineage: Eukaryota > Viridiplantae > Streptophyta > Magnoliopsida > Santalales > Viscaceae > Viscum > Viscum album. The sequence goes on from OY728165.1 coordinate 627,937,167, forward strand.
TTGGAGGATAGACCCAAGGCTTCAAAAATTACTATTTAAGTTAGTGGTGGTGGAGGAGTTGAGGATCTTGGATGCTTTGTTCAATTGTAATGTTATGCTGCAATTTTGTTGTCTCAAATTTGTCTTTCAAATGTAAGTTGTTCAATTCACTTTAGTTTCTTAATAGAATTTCTTATTCCACTCTTATTCTGTATTTATTCATATCACTTTGATACCGTTGGATAAAGGTGTGAATTTATTCACACCAAACCTTGTGAAATTATTCACACAACGGTGGAGTGATCATTTTATTTTTGTTTTTTTCATTACTTCTCCATTTCCTCCCTCATGAGTCTACATTCCGCTTCCATTGAAACCATGGGATCAATGGAGGGATAACCCACATATGAGTTGATCCAAGGGAGTAGAAAGGGGCTGTATTGGATGTTATTTATCACTCCATTAATGTATAATCACTTCTTTATTTGAGATTTTTGTTTGATGATTTTTAAACTCCGTCATCCTTGTTGAATTTAAGGCCACACACTTCAAGTGCTAATACGAACCTTTACCTTGAAGTGCTCAAACATTGATCCTTCAAGTGTATAGGTGATTAGTATTAAAGGGTGTAGGAATTAAACAAGTAAGTTATGATTTTGTTTTATCTCTTTAAATTAACCCATCTCAAATATAAGAAATTGAAATCATTGAAAAGGAAATACGTCTAATCCACCCCGAGCGATAACCTAGGATCAACTCATTCTTTTAAATTGAATTCACTTTAATATATTAGTGATCCTTTAAACCTAACTAAAATAAACCCAATTTGGATACTTCATAGCCAAAAATAGTCCTTTGAATGTGTGTGTCTATAGGTTACTTCTTAGGTCTCTGTGGATTCGACAACGCAAGCTAGACTACAAGGACCATTCTACCTTCATATCTTGGGTAAATTTGAGAGAGAATCAAAGCTCATCAGAGCCAACATCACCAAGGAATCCCATAATCCCAAGTGTTTAGCCAAAATCGTGCCAGTTAGGAAGAAGAACAGGTAGATCAGAGTCTGTATCGACTTTCGTGATCTCAGCTGCCACTGTCCGAAGGATTATTTTCCACTCCCAGCGACAGAGTTTATTGATGCTACGGTCGGGTTCCAAGCCCTCTCCTTCAGGAAAGGGTGTTTTGGGTACAACCAGATCCGGATGGCCCCCGAAGACATGGATTCCACTGCTTTCTCTCCCCCCCAATGTAATTTCTGTTACCAGGTTATGCCTTTCGGCCTGAAAAAATGCAGGTGGCATCTATCAGCAGGCCATGCACCACATATTCAAGACAATTCTCAGAACATTGGTGGAGTGATATGTGGATGAACTGGAGGTCAAATCTCGCCAGCACCAGGACCATCTCAAGGACCTTGAGAATGAATTCAGCTTCCTCCATTCCTACCACTTGAAGATGAACCCATTTAAGTGCGCCTTTGGGGTCACCTCCAGGAAGTTTCTCAGCTTCGCTGTCAGATATCAGGGCATTGAGATCGACCAAGAGAAGATCATGGCCATCATCCAGATGCCTCCCCCGAGTAATATTTGGGAGCTTTGAGGTCTTCAAGGCCACTTAGCCTATATACACCAATATATTACGAATCAGTTTGGAAAGTGTAATCCTTTTTCCCATCTCATGAAGAAAGGCTATGCCTATGAATGGGAAGAAGAGTGCCAGACTACTTTCAAGGAAATCAAGTAGTATCTGCTCCAGCCTCTGGTCTTGATGCCACCTATCGCCGAAAAGCCACTGGTCCTTTATGTGACTGCCCAGGAACAATCTCTCGGCGCCCTGATCGCCCAGAATAACAATGAGGGGATAGAGAAAAACCTCTACTACCTCAGCAGCATGCTCCTCAATATGGAGACCATATACTCCCCTTCGAAAAAATATTCCTTGCGCTCGTGTTTTCCATATAGAAATTGAGACATTACATGCAGTACCGTGAGGTACAGTTGGCCTCTCGTGTAGACCCACTAAGGTACATTCTACACATCCCCATGTTGACTGGACGACTAGCGTGGTGGGTGGTAATTCTTCCGCAGTTTAACATCAGGTTTGTGCCTCAAGAAGGATATCAGGGGGTAGGCATTGGAAGACTTTCTAGCTGCCCATATAACCCTCGTGGATCAATCCCTAGACCTAGATTTTCCTGATGAGGTGATCCTCTCAGTCGATCATGTCGTCTCATGTTGGAATATTCACTTCGACGGAGCCTCCCGTAGTCCCACTGGTAGGAGGCTCAATGAGCCTAGGCTCAATATAATGGGTCTGGGTATCGTCATCATCACCCCAGTGCAATCCGTTCTGTCGTACTCATTCCTTTTGTCACAAAGCTACACCAACAACGAGGCAGAGTTTCAGGCTCTCATCACTGGCCTCGAGATGGCCCATTGAGATCGATGTGCCCCATTTTCACATGAAAGCGGATTCTGAACTATTCATCAATCAAGTTAATGGAAACTATGTTGTCAGAAATCCAGAGCCCATGCCATTGTTAGAGTTCACCCTCTATCTAATGGCCCAGTTCCCTTATTGACCAAAGGTTACCTATGTCCCTCTATCGCAGAATGGTTGAGCGGACGCTTTGGCTGGTTTAGCTGTGTCACTTGCAGAACCCAAGAAGGACGATCTAATTATACATGTGGCACAATGGAGAGTCATTTATCCCTGTCACCCCAGAGGATGACGACGGCCCGCGAGTAATCCATCCTACTGCTGGATCCTCCCCGTCAAGAGTCCCAGGTTCTTTAGACGCAGTGGTTGAGATGACTCCCGACTGGAGAGAAACTTTTATCGAGTATCTCCAAAATGGTTTCCTCCCAGATGATTGGGCCGAGAGCAAGCGAATCTGACGCTAAGTACTGCAGTTTACCCTCCTGAGTGGTCCCAGTCTTGAGAAAATCCACTATAAGCGTGGTTTCGATGGTTTTCTCCTATGTTGTATTCCAGGAGTTGAGATTTCTCAGGTCATGCAAGAGGTTCATGCTGGTTCCTGTAGAGCCCACCAGGCTGGTCCAATGTTGTCCCATCTAATCCGGAGACTAAGGTACTTCTGGCCCTCTATGTTCCACGATTGTATCGAGTTCGCCAAGAGATGTCATGTTTGCCAAGTTCATGCTAATTTCTCACATCGGCTGCCAGAACCTCTCCACTCTACCAATTACTCTTGGCCCTTCGCATTATGGGGGCTTGATGTCGTGGGGCCATACCAACCGGAGATAGCCTGCTGGTGTAGGTTCATCCTGACCTCTACGGATTTCTTCTCCAAATGGGAAGAGGTAGTCCCACTCAAGGAAGTCAAGGCTTGATCCATTTTCTATTTTGTAATCTCCAACATCATCTACCAATTTGGATTCCCTCACACCGTGTTGACCGATAACGGAACAAACTTTTGAGTAGTTGAGCTGAAGAAATTGTACTCCAAGTACAATATCCGTTCGAACCATACCTCCCGCTATCACGTGCAGGAAAATGGACAGATCGAGGTGTTCAACAAAACCCTCTCTAACATTTTGCAGAAAATGGTTGGTCATAATAAGAATAGTTGGCTTGAAAATCTCCCCAATGCCCTCTAGGCTTATCGGACGATGAATGGCAATTCAACCCAGGTGACTCCATATTCCCTGGTGTATGGGGTTGAGGCCATCCTTCCCATTGAGATCCATCTGCCATCCTTACGCACTGAAATATATGACCAGCAGGTGCCAGATACGGTGGCCAATATCTGTCTAGATGAATTGGAAGCACCTGACGAGAGTAGACCCTGTGCCCTACACTATCTAGAAAGGCATCAGAATAAGAGAGCTAGAGCCTTCAACAAGAATGTTTTCCTCCACTCTTGTCTACAAGGTGACCTAGTGTTGGCCCTACGAGAACCAATGATCCCTGGTAGGAAACCACCCAAGTTGGAGTCCAAATGGGAAGGACCTTACATCATTTATAAGGTTTAACCTAATGGAGCATATTCCTTGGTGACCATGGATGGTGAGCGTATAAACCCTCACACCAATGCCAAGTTCCTAAAGCAATAATTTTCCTGAGCCCCTCAATTCTGCATGACCATAAACTGTATGGTCCTGCATGACCTTAAACTGGACGGTCCCGCATGACCCTAAACTGCACAACGGTCATGCATGACCTTAAACTGTCCAGTCCAACATGACTTTAAACTGTGCATCGTCCTGCATGACATTAAACTGAATCTTGAGAACTATGTATGGCTTTATTCTCATCCACATGGGATACGTAGGAATTCTTAGACGCCTCTTCTTGAGCCCAGCCCCGAGATCTTCTCTTTGACTTCCCCCTAGGTATAGTCTTCTCGGAGGGTCCTTGCATGATGTGGAGTAGGCTTCCTTAGCCCCACTCATATGATGATTATAATGGTCACACCAAGTTCCCACTCCCATTATTTTATCCTCCCGCGTCTTCACCGCACGACGTTAAACTGTATGGCCTTCAAGAAATACATATGGCTTGATTCCCATCCTCATGGGATACATAGGAATGCCCGGAAAATTTGTCTGTTGGCCCAGCCCAAAATCCATAATCCTCCCCTCGGGTCAAGACATATGGAAGGGTGCATACTTTTTCCCTAATTCATGTCAAGCTAGCCTCGATCCGGCTGTACGTCCCCCTCCCTAGAGATGTTCGCCTCTTTCGTAGATGGGAACAACTATGCTCTACCCACTCTTTGACTAGGATTCCATCACCTTATCCATCTAAAAGGGCCCCCGAATGGTATGGATTCAAGACCTAAGGGCCCTCTTGCCACTTTGGGCCAACACCCTTGAAGATGTCGAGAAACAAGCTGATAAAATTCCCGCGTTTCGAATGTGTTCATCGGTTGATTCTCATTTGTTGCTCCCATTTTAGGTCACTATAGAGATGATGTGTTTCGAACATGGGATACAGTTGTCCTGGATCATTAGGACCACCTCAAGATGCCCCAAACATTGAGTGTAGTGGTTCGTTCTACCCTGTCCCCAAGCGATGAACTCCCCACAGGCGATGACAACTATTAGAACCCATTGGAAGAAGATAGCCTAGACCGGATCTTTGTTTCCCACACCAAGCATCGTTCACGTGGGCTTAGGAGCTGTGATGAGGCAATAACCGTACTAGAGGGCATATGACCTTCCACCTGGCCCAAGTTCTCTCTAATAGTATTGTATGGCATGGTGTGGGATTATGTCCCAATTCACATCGGGTTACTCGTCGTGCCGTACATATCCCTGGATGAGACCTTCCCCCGACCCTCTTCCTCATTGTAAGACATTAAACTGCAAGTCAGTCAGACCGTCTTGACTGAGTCCCAACAATCAGGCCCCTTGGCCATTGGGGCCCCCGGCTCATGTCCTCTCTTATGGGAGTGTATGGTGTGGTGTAGGATTATGTCCTCATTCACATCGATTTATTTGATGTACCATACAAGTACCTTGTTTGGGGGTATCCTACACCCATCCTCATCCCACATGATGTTAAACTGCATCTTGAGAACTACATGTGGCTTGATTCCCATCCTTATGGGTTACGTAAGACCACCCGAATGTCTAGGCTTCAGGTCCAACCCCATCTCCCTGGAATTTCCATTTCACCTTCGCCCCTTGGCCTACCCTTCCCCAGAGAGGGGAATACATGACATGGTATGGGATTATGTCCACGTTCGCGTCGGGCTTATAATGACCACTCCATGTACCTCTCCCTCCTGAGCCACCCCATCGACCCTTTTCGGTGGTTCTACAATGTACCGAAGGGTACTCTGGTTTAGTACCAAGAATTTCAGACTCTGCTCGGACATGTTTTCACCCACTTTTCAGGCTTCGTGTCCCCCTTCATCAGGGCTTTCATCACCTTTCACACCCAGAGGGACCCCAAAAAACCGCATGGATACCATGCTTAAGGGATCTCCTACTGTTACGGGCCAACGCCCCCGAGAGTTTCAGACATCAAATTGATACAAATCCCACGTTGAAAATATGGTCAGTGGTTGATGCTCATTTGTTGTTCCCACTTTCGGCTAACGCGATATGGATGCTGTGTTTCTGCCATGGTTAACAGTTATCCTCCATCGTCATGCCATCCTCGTTATACCCAAAATGTCGGTCACATGATTCACAACATTCTCCACCTCATCATGTCCAAGTAGAACTTCGAAACTCTTGGTACTATTCCTCAGTGCGCATCCGCGCATTAGGAGGACCAAAGCCGTGATAGGGGTGTCATTCGGGGCTCCGCACCGATTTCCCTTTGGCGTGCCTTCCGGTTATTGTAAAAGAAATCTTCCTCCCTTGTTTCCCACAATGATTTTAACTTACGTGGGCTTAGGGATCGGGTCGAGGTCTGCGCTTACTAGGAAAGTTGCCGTCCCTCCATGGTCTGAACTCTAGACTATAAACTGAGATCCTCCCAGAACTATGTATGGATTGATTCCCATCCCTTTGGGATACGTAGGAACGCCCAAACGCCTTGTCTATGGATCCATCTTGAGTTCATCCAATTTGTCTTTTCTGTCCCGCGTTCGGGACTTTGACTACGGAACCGCGTGGTGTGGTGTGGCATTATTTCCTCATTCACGTCGGGCTTGCAATAGTCATACCACATGCACCCCATTCTAAGAATTATCCCTCATGTTTTCTGTCCCACATGACGTTAAAATGCGCCCTCTAGAACTACATGTTCCTTGATTCCCATCCTTATGGGATGCGTAGGACCACCTAGATGTCTCGTTTTCAGGTCCAGCTTAGCTGGGAGATTGTTTCTCTGGCCCCTTTCACTTTCACCCCTGTTTGGGCCCCTTGGCCCGAGGTCCCTCTCTCAGAATTACGTACGGGTTGATGTGGGATAATGTCCCTATTATCGTTGGTTATGTTTCATGGCACCGTACATAATCCCCAACTAGAATCGTCTCTGTTACGTCTATGTTGGATGACATTAAAATGCATGCTTGGTCCTATCACAAAACCCTAAACTATGACATCATCATCCTGGCCGCACGATGAAAAACGGCACTACATTGTGACGAACTCATCATAGAAGAAGTCACATTGGGTATTGGTCATATTCCATGCCATTTTTCAATGCCTACTATGTCTTGATTCTTGTGGGGATGCCAGGTCTTGCTACACTAGGCCTGTCGCTTCACAAAAAAAACACTCACCTTAAAGGAAAAACATGATTTATCAAATACCACTTCTCGTATTGAGAGGGATAGACTCGAGCACCCCTTTCATCCTTTTCACTAGTACCTTACTGTGTTGTGCCACCTTTCAAGAAAAATGTATGTCTTGATTCTCACCCTCATGAGATACGTAGGAGCACCTGGGCACTTCCCTACGGGCCCATCCTAAATTTTGTGTTCGGTCCCTCGACTCGAGCACTTTTCTAGAGATCACATGGTAAGTAGTGCTTATGTCCTCATTCACGTCGGGTTTTGTATCCACCTTACCGTGTGTCTCCTTCTCTCCTTACCAATTCATGGTCCGAGTTCTAAGACCTTAAACTAAGACCCTTTCAAGAACTACGTGCAGCTTGATCCCCATCCCCATGGGGTACGTAGGAATGCCTTTGCACTTTTATTCAGGCCCAACTCAACTCTCGTTTTTGGTCCCCTGACCTCAAACCTCTCCCCAGGAACATGTGGTGGTCGGAACCCCTGGTTCCCATCCACGCTAGGTTGTTGTAATTACTCTCCATGAGTCTCTCGCATTTCCTCCCATCCATGGTCTGAATTCTACAACCCAAAACTAAGATCCCCCTATGGGAAAGGACTTGACTCCCACTACCTAATACGTCTCGTTAACGTATTCATATTCATTTTGACAAAGAGACTGAATTGTGGAATTTTTATAGAGACATTCATCTCGTTCCATGACAAAGCTTCGTGAGCTCTCTATTTGGATCATCATCCTCTTCCACATCCAAAAGGTCCCTCGAACAACATGGATGCTAGGATTAAAGGGTCTCCATGGATTCCTGGCCTAAGGGCTCTCCTATCGTTTTAGGCCAACATCCCTAAGGATCTCGGACGACATTTGCGACAGGCCTCGTGTTTCAAACATGGTCAATGGTTGACCCTCATTAGTTTGTCCCCATTCCAGGCTAACACAATATGGATGCGGCGTTTCCTCCATGGTCAGAAGTTGTCCTCCATCGTCACGCTGCCATCGTTGCGATCCAAATTTCGAGAGTCATGATTCACACATTTCCACTTACTCATGTTCAAGTGGAATTCCAACATACTCGGCTTTATCTCTTCGCATGTCTAGGCATGCCACATGGATGTATTAGCACCATTGGGCCGGTATTTACTAAGAGTCCCTTCACCCTATGATGCCCCTTTCTGTTTTGGGAATGTCCCACCACTAATTCTTATTTCACACATCAAGCATGATTCACGAGGGCATAGTAGTTTTGATAGGATGTTTACCAGCACAAACAGGCTTCTCATCGTCCCACATGACGTTAAACTGTGCTTCTAGAACTACGTGTGGCTTTATTCCCATCCTCATGGAATATGTAAAGACACCCGAGTATTTTGCCTAGGGTCCAGCCCCTTGGAATCATAAATCCTATAATTTCCCCTTTCTGTCCCCCTGGGCGGACCCCTTGTAGGGATTCGTACAACTGTAACCTTTCCCTGAACAAGTTCGGGATGCCCCAAGATGACATTGGGAAGTGACGACTCCCTCGCCAGAGAGGCTCTTTCTGAAAGAAATAATGATCCTTGATCAGAACGATGCACCATCTAGTGTGCTTCCACCATGATGGTGTAACCTCAAGAGTGTTGGATTATGTTCAAACAAACAATCACTCCACATTCCACACTTTGCATAACCCCCTTTATCGGACCCTCATCCTCTCTCACGTTTGGAAGAACCCCCTAACAGTATTGATGCTCGGCCTATGGTCTTCCTATTGTCCTGGGCCAACGTTACGGAAGACTAATGTGTAGAATTTTTAGTTTGGCCCCGTATTTTGAACATGGTCAACAGTCGACCATCATTTTTTATCCTCGTTTCAGGCTGATGCAGTAATGATACTGTGTTTCGAACATGGTCGACAATTATCCTTCTTTGTCACGCCACCCACCATAGAGTTCCGGATTTTGGGTATCGTGATTCACACCTCCCACTTACCTATGTTTGGACTAATCCCAACGCCCCTGGAATTACCCCACTCGTACACCAGAGCACATCGAAAGAATGACTTGGCGATTGTTCTGAGGTCCTAATCCTCAGATCGGGTCGGGCCTCTCCCATGTCTTCCCGGAAGATTTGTATTGGTTACTTAAACCCCGGATACCCGAATCTTGGTCGACACATTATGTTCAGATTGAATAGCACGGTGATCAATACTTATTTCACCCATTGGGCTCGACCCACGCGAGCTTGGGGACTGACCACTGGACATTTCACGAATATAACAGACTTGTATGAAGAAAACCTCGATAACGAGACTCATGCATGCTATAGCATCAAATTAATGAAAACATGAAAGTATGTTTGAGAGTTTGTGATCCTTCCAACACTCGGGGGTTTATTCCTCCCATTGATGGGTTGAACCCATCAAAAAAGAGTTGCAGTTTTCCACCCTTTTACTTGTGGCATCCAGGAGTTGCTGCCGTCGGCTCAACTATCACTCCTCCTTAGCAGCGATGGGGCACAATTCATCAGCCTCAATTTGGGCATTCTCTTTATCATCCTGAATGGTGGCCATTTCTTCAGAAGCCTGCCTTAGACGTTATTCCCCCTCTGCCAGTTGGGCCGTCAATTACAAGATCAGAAATGATTGTGAATTAAGAGAGGTTGAGGGCTCATCCGCCCAGATCTGTAGCTGTCGGACATCATTTTCAGCCTCCTGGAGCTTCTTGATGTTCATCACTTTCCTCCGATAGCATCCCACACTAAGGAAGCAATCATACTCTCGGATCTTCTTCACCATAAGATCTCTGATGACCAAGTGAGGGCGCTGGACATCCACTCCCCCAGCAAACAGATCATGTAGCTATGAGCGAAGTCTATCCATCTCGTCCAACCATAATTCCTAGGGGGTCTTTTTGATAAACCACACGATCAGCTTCCATGATCTTCGATGAACTATCTCTCTATCCTCTTCATCAGAGGTCGTCTCCTCCTAGTCCGTACGGTTGGCAGTCTCGTATGCGGGGTACGCCCTCAGGAAACCTTTAGCGGGATCTGCGTCTGGCATGGGATCAGGTGCGACATCTGGTGTTGAATCAGATGCGGCAGGATTTGGGATGACTGGCGGATCCTCATCGTCGGGCCCCACCTCAATAACCTCGGGCATGACCCCGCTGGTGGTCCCTCCAATGATAGGGACAGCTGCAGCTCGGGTGGGCTGGGTAACTATCCCCACGATTACTGGCATGCCTCTGGGAGGGGCGTCGCCTGAAATCCCGACCAGCCTCACCGCAGCGGCCCATTCCAGACGAAGAACTTTACGTAATATAGAAGGGAATGGATGTTAGTTGGCATGATCATCATGTGGAAGTAATGAATTCATTGGAGAGGACATAAAAAGATTGAACTCCTGGTACTACTCTTGAGTTGATGTAGATGGGACCCCGAAGCGTGGCCCTCCATATATTTTCGGAAGGTCCGAAGATTATGGAGGAGCCACCTTGGGTGCCCTAGCCCCACCAGACACAGAATTGGACGTGGCCACAGGTGCAGGTTCTGAGGGTCGTGCATCATCACCCACCGAGGGGCGAGATCATGGTCTGTGCACAAGGTCCCCCTGAATGGTTCAAGTGTTAGTAAGAAGTCCATAATGGCTTGAGATCAGGCCCTGAGGATAGAAACTTGTAATTTTACCTTGAGAGCCTCCGCGAAATCGTCGAGACCCGAGTCTTGATTTCCGACTTCGCCTTCCTCCAATGGGCTCCCTCCACTAGCCTCGTCCCCCTAATAAGATTCTTCTGATTCTTCTGACAGTGGGAAGCACTCTCTTAGCTCAGAGGCCGACAGCTATGGGGGAACTGTCTGATTCAGCAGTACCCTCACCCAGTCTGTCATTGGACGTGGGGCACCCCTGGAATGCATAAAGTCCTCCATCTCAGCTAGATATTTCTCTGACTCCACCAGGGATACTGTGAAACCTTACCAGATAGGGCCTATACCTAGTAAATCCATCCTGATATGGTTCAGGTGTTTCCACATCACGGGCGGGCTGAGGAATTCCCGGTTGACATCCCAAATGTCCCAGGCCTCTGGGAAAACCGCATTCTCTGGCATGTCGATATGGCGAAACCATTTCCCCAGAACCTGAGTGGATATCCTACGGAATCCCCTTGGTGGCCACCCCTCCGGATGGATATGCTCTCCTGGGACCATCGGATCCGCTGCCGTTGTTGGATCCACCGCCACTGCCTCACCCTCTACTAGGGTAGGTCTCACCGCCATGGCAGCCCCGCCACCACGAGAGGCCCTTTCTGCCCTCCGACCCTGACCTTGGGATGGGTAAGGCCCGCCATCACTAGCCCAAACGGTTGGTTGCTTCATTATTTCCCCTATATAAGCTGCCTCCCAGCTTATGGAATACTCGTTCACTAGTCTGAAGGCAGCAGTAGGTGGGGGAAATGCATTCCGTATTTTCCCGTCATCCCGTGTGAACATGAGCCATAATTTCCTCATTGCACAATGGTTCTCTTCATGGAGCACCTCCAAGTAGACCCATGGAGTCAATCGCTACACGCACTAGAATTGCCTCAAAAACTGGTGTGGGGTGTACGGCTCGCAAAGATGCTCGATGTCCACCCTTTCCAATAAAACTCCACCCCGAAAGGCCAGGAGATAGGCCCAGTGCTCCACCGTCCCCCGACCGTCGTCAGTAAGTACCCCCTTCGGCAATGGAAATGGGTGGAAATTAAACTAGTCCACCTTCCACACTCAGTTTAGTACCAATGGTACGGTTAATTTGGATGGAAAGCTGTCGGTAGCATTCATAATGTATGGGCAGAAGTTTGACCCCGGAGGTGAGATGGGGTTCGAATATTTGTAAACCCCCCTAATGTGTTTCGTGATCCACCCATATAGAATATAAAAGGGCCTGCATATCCTCTACGGCCTTTTTCCCTTGCTGACATTCCATAGAATCTTGTATAATCTGGAGAGCATCGAAATCCCCAGATTGACCAACCCTCTTATGGCCAACATAGATGCCAGGATAAATGTGCTAGGACACACCCCCATTTTGGTATCCCTAACCAGCATGATCCAACCACAGATAAGGGCCACGATAAACGCCGCTAGCCTGACTATCAACTATTGTTCAGTATTAACACTGAAACTCGTGGTCTTCCACTGGCTGTCCTCCAAGAGCCACCAATAAGAGTGCTCCTTTCCCCGTTGATCCCCCTTCAGGAAAGTTCGAGGCCTCATGGGAAACTCTCGATCCACTGGAATGTTCAGAAACAGCTTGAACTACAGCCTAAAGTGGACATCCCATAATGCTTCTTTGTCTTCCCCAGAACCAGCCCTATCAATGCCATCACCAGCCGCAACATCTACTCCGGATCCTCCCACGGACTCATGATGGAGAGGAACTCATCATACATAGCCCCCAAGATCAGGACCCCCGAAATCTTATGGACATCCCACAGGTTGATGCCAACCTCCCCATGGTGTAGGTGAAAAGTGTTGGTCCTAGTCGACCATCTGCTCAACAGCTCCGGTATCAGCTATTTCGGTTGATATATGTGGAATTGGGAGGCCCATGCCGCCTCATACAAACCCACTCTTCTTATCTCAGCTCCAAACTCCTCACATAAGGTTCTTACCCAGTAGGCCCATGCCCAATCATCTGTGAAGTTGCTGCCCTGGCGCAGGTCCCACTCATCGGACAACCCCTTCTTCGAATCCCTCAAGGTTGCCTTCAGTATTTTGTGGTACAAAGGAGGAGATGTCTCCGGCTACAATGCATGCCCATCAATGTTGTTCAGGAGGTTGTACAGACAGTCAGCGATGATGGGTGTAAATTCCTCCTGCGTATGACCATCAACCTCCCTGAACCATTGGCATTGGCACGACATACTCCCGAACCAGCAAGTTGGTTCGTCCCTACTCGCCCCAGGACGAAAGACATCATATGTAATGCCCCGACCCCAGCTACCCAGAGTCGGTGCATTACTTCGTAACATTGGCATGATCACAAGAAAGATCAAATCCCGAAATACCGATTAGTTTAGTATCCTTGGAAACACTAGATATAATCATAAGTTTTACATTACATCATAAAATGAAAAACTACTACAACAACATAATGTTTCCAACGTCCACACTATAAACCCCTCATAATATCCCTGCAAGTCAATCATAATTTACTTCTTCACTACCTGGGAAAAATAAAACATAGAAAAGGGGTGAGCTCAAATGCCCAGTAAGGATAACAATAAAGTGGAAACTTTCATAAATAAGAATAAACATTTAAGGCAATGTATAACTAAAACAAAAGCCTTTTAAATACGAACTTTCAACATGGTATGGCATAAATAAAATGAAATAATGCCATTTACTTATTCACATGGATATTCTACTAAATGAATAATCACATGCAAAAATCAATAACCACTTTCATAATGTTGGAATGCATAATGTCAGACTATCATAACCACATAGCCAAGGCCTCGTGCCAAGACTACAAATAAGATTTTGTCAAGGCCTTGTGCCAAGACACTAGTTTGTCTCATGAGACCTACCGATGCATCGAGGAGCTATAGCGGGCTCCACCCGTCACTTATTAAGTCCAATGCATTCCCATATGAAAAGGTTTAAACATAAACATTCGTATTAAAACTAGCATACGAAATGTCAATAATTTCACCATAAACTATGAATGGTATAAAAATAGCACATCCACAGTCAAACATATCACAAAACCTTCAATACAATATAGAAGTTTTGTATCATAATAAATCAACTTCAAATAATCTTAAAATCCATCAAAGGATGTTGACATAGATGAAATCAAAATTCTTTTTAAAGAAGTATCTCCTTTTATTTTGAAATCATTTAAGATCCATATAAAATAAAACATTTTCTTTGAAAATATTCTTATAAGCTTGTATGGGAAGCTTCGACGATTTTATAACGGCGGAAAATAACCGCACCCGCCGTATAAGTTAAAAAAAACATTCTTACCTCAATTCTGTCGAAAAGGTTAAAAAGGACCTTGTTTTGAAAATGACGGAAAGATTCCTTTATAAACCTCTTATAAAAAGTCAAACAAGGGTATAAATGACTTTAACCCATATTCTTGTAAATAGTAAAAATGTTTTGAAATACATTTCGAAGAAACATGGATGTGGATGATAAAGAGATCCCAGTAGATTATTACGTATAATACAACCTCGGATAATGAAGAGATTGTGAAATAACCCTTACCTTGTACTTTTCCTTGGTTGTGGTAGGTTAACCTCCTGTATAATGGTGAAATAATTGTTATTAAATTATACAAGAATCATATACATTAATATGATATCATATATGATCTTTTAATATTGATTTGATAATAATATCTTAGTATTATCGTTGTTTCGGGTGTTAACTTACTCATTTTCTTTTATATGTTTTGTTACATAAGCCATGTTTGTTGTATCTTATTCATATCCAGAATGATATCAAGTCCTTAAACATCATTTTTAAATCATAAAATGATAATTATACTTGAATGGATACGATGGAGAATGAATCTCATCGCGTTCGTGGAGACGGTAGTCCGTACGTACGCACGAGCGACAATATCATTCTTTTGATATTAAAATAATATATAAATGGATGGTATATCATATATACAGAATCATTAACATGTTATATTTATTATTTACATGAGTTACACATCATTATTATACCCATCCAAATAATATTATATTGAATAACAATTACACCACGACGTGGAGACGGTAAGCCGTACGTACGCACGTATGGTGACATGTTATTCAAAGGGTGGATAGAATACTGAATATGATTGTACAATATTTATAATAACATCACAGTATATGTGAGATACTGGAGTTATTATTTCAGAATGGTAAGAACAAAGGAAGAAGAAGTGGAAGAAGAAATGAACTTAGAAAAGGGTGGTGAAATCATTACCTCTTCTTCGGGTTCTTCCTTTTGATTTGATCAAAAGGGATCCTTAGGTTGGCTTTATGATCAAACTAAGGCCTCTAGGTTGTATTGAGGGATGTTGGGAGAGTATTTGGGCAGAGTTTGGCCGAACCAAAAGGCTTTGAAGGTGTGAAGAAATGAGAAGGAGGAGTGCCCTTTTATAAGAGGGGTGAGGGGCACCTTTGGAAAAGCTAGAAATATTAATTTATAATAAATTCATATTCGGTTTCTAAAGGCTCCAAAGTTGACTATTAAAATGATGAGGTGGGGTAGGTCGAAAACAACTCATCCAATAGAATTTAGACAGGTTTGGGTACTTATATTAACCTTATCTTTAAGTATTAACTCTAAGTTAATTAGTTTCACTTTTACAATGTCTCTTTGTATTTTTATATAATATGGTTAATAAACTTACTATATACATCTAAGCGACCCCCCAGTGGTCCAGTAATGAGGAACCTATCATAATATAAGTCTCTTGGCCGAACCTTAGATTTTTAGGAATTTAATATCAATTAATAATATAATATTTGTTTTAAGAACTCTTTTATGTCAATTTTGACACTATTCAATAGTTGATTTTTGTGAAACTCCTAACAGATTGATTACTTCGAACAAAGTCAATTAAATAAATCCTAATATATCATATTATCATATAAAATTAGTTTAATTCATTAAAAGTTTCATATTATAATTATTTGGGTATTTATAAGATCAATTATTTTTATTTTTTACTATTTTAGTAATTACTGCATCATCATTGTGTCATAAATAAAATAAATTATATAATGTCTAAAAATTATAAATAAAAAATCATTATGTAGGAAATCTTTTCAGCTTTCTAACGAATATTTATAATCGAAAATCCAACATATATAACCCTATGTAAAAATTGTTGTTCTAAAAGATATATGCTTGTGTCATTTTTGTATTCATTTTAACTAAATTAAAATAAAGTGTCATTATCACTTACAAGTGGATCCATGGGGTCCCAAAATTGACACAAAGATGCCCATGGTCGACCATCTATCAACCAATAGGGTTAAGACACGTTTTTAGGGTAATTTAGTATTATTATAATATTATTTTTTTAACCCTTATTTACCGGATTTACCCTTAACCATGGTAAATAAAATATTTACCGCAGTAATTATTCAAAATGTCTAAAAATAAAAGTTACCTATTTACACAATTTGAACATCCTGATTCCAAATATGGAATCCATTT
The DNA here is from genome assembly GCA_963277665.1 of Viscum album. Classification (NCBI taxonomy): domain Eukaryota; kingdom Viridiplantae; phylum Streptophyta; class Magnoliopsida; order Santalales; family Viscaceae; genus Viscum; species Viscum album. The sequence continues at coordinate 627,953,546 of OY728165.1, forward strand.
TCCTAAATTCAAAACACAGAAGTGTAAGAAATTAATTTAAAATTAATTCCCGCTGTCAAAACAAAAAGCGTGTTTTTAAGAGATAATAACTATCAAAAGATTGACACTTGTTTATGTTCAGTTTAATTGTAAAATTATGTCCAATGACCAACATTATATTAAATAGTAAAAATATATTCTAAATATACTTTAAAACTTCTAAAATTCATAATTTATCACTATTAATTATTTTGATTAAAAAAGTTGTTTTTAATTAAAATTTAGTAATTTTCACTATTCATCAAAATATAAAAGTTATCCGAAATGTACCAAAATTTCACCCTAGGCTAATTTTGATATTCCGAATCCAAAAATGAAGTCCATTTTGAAATATAGAATATATATGATTTTAAAAAAGTAGGTATTACTATTCACAACGGCTAGTTTAATTAGTTGTGGTGTGTGTTAGAACTCGAGGTTGCGTACAACACACGCTATCGCATTATTTGAAGGGAAACGTACCGTAGAAGCTTGGGGTGTTACATTCTCCCCTCCTTCAAATAATTGCGTCCTCGCAATTTCTAGGGTATTACTGCATAAAAAGACTCGGGTGGTTCTTCATCATAAGTTCCTCGGGTTCCCACGTTGCCTCTTCCATCTTATGATTCCTCCACAAAACTTTTACCAGACGCGTCGTCCGGTTTCTCAGCACTTGTTCTCTCGTATCAAGAATCCTGACGGGCTCTTCTCAATAAGACAGATCGGGTTCCAGTTCTAAATCTTCATAGGTGAGTACATGCGTTGGGTCAGGCATGTATTTCCTCAACAGAGATACGTGGAACACATCGTGAACTTTGGAGAGACTTGGCGGCATTGCCAATCGGTAAGCTACAACCCCAATTCGTTCTAGAATTTCGAAAGGTCCGATGTACCTGGGACTCAATTTACCTTTCTTACCAAAACGTATGACTCCCTTCCACGGAGATACCTTCAGGAAAACATGATCACCGACTTGAAATTCCAAATCCTTCCTTCGATTATCGGCATAGCTCTTCTGCCTACTTTGAGCTGCTTTGATGTGATTTTGGATTACCTTCACCTTTTCCACCGTTTCCTCCACCAGTTCTGGGCCTACAAGTTTTCTTTCACCAACATCATCCCAACAGGTTGGTGTACGACATCTCTTTCCGTATAACGCTTCATATGGTGCCATTTGTATACTCGAATGGAAGCTATTGTTATAGGAAAATTCTACCAGTGGTAAATATTGATCCCACATACCCTGAAAGTCAAGTGAGCAAGATCTCAACATGTCTTCTAAGGTTTGAATAGTCCGTTCTGATTGTCCGTCTGTCTGAGGGTGGTAAGCAGTGCTCAAATGAAGTTCAGTATCCAGGGATTTCTGAAGACTTTTCCAAAATCTTGAAGTAAAACGGGGATCACGATCAGAAACAATCGATAGGGGTACTCCATGAAGTCTCACAACTTCATTAATATATAGTCTTGCTAGACGTTCCAGGGGTAGATCTTCTCTTATAGCAAGAAAATGTGCTGACTTGGTAAGACGATCAACAATCACCCATATTGCATCATTCCTTCTAGGAGTCTTTGGTAGCCCCATGACAAAGTCCATCGTAACATTGTCCCATTTCCACTCCGGTATGGGAAGAGGTTGCATGACTCCTCCAGGCTGTTGCCTTCCAGCTTTCACTTGTTGACAAACCATACACCTTGACACAAAATCAGCAATCTCTCTCTTCATGTTGTCCCACCAAAAATGTTCCTTCAAATCCCTATACATTTTGGTGCTCCCAGGGTGTATAGAGAAATTGGAACTATGAGCGTCATCCAGCAATTCCCTTTTTAGATCAGGTATATCTGGAACACAAAGTCTCTTCCCGAATTTCAAAATTCCATCTTCATACACAAAGTCTCTCAATCTCCTACCATTCACAGCTTTAATCTTCTTTTGGAATTCTTCATCATCGGTCTGAGAACTCTTAATCCTTTCTAGTAAAGATGGTTTGGAAACCATTTGAAAAAGCATTGATGTTTCACCTTCCCTGGTTATTCCCATGTCCATCTTCACTAGATCCATGAAAATTGGATCCCTTTCAATTCTCATCATGTTCAGAACTCCATGGTCTTTTCTGCTCAAAGCATCTGCTACTTTGTTTGCTTTCCCCGGGTGGTAGTGTATCGTGCAATCATAATCCTTGAGTAATTCAAGCCATCTCCTTTGCCTCATGTTGAGTTCTTTTTGTGAGAAAATATACTTCAAACTCTTGTGATCAGTATAAATATCACATTTTTCACCATAGAGGTAGTGCCTCCATATCTTCAAAGCAAAGATCACAGCTGCTAACTCAAGATCATGAGTAGGATAGTTTTGTTCATGAATTTTCAACTGTCGTGATGCATAGGCAATAACTCTATCATTCTGCATAAGGACACAACCAAGTCCTTTCTTTGATGCATCACTATAAATAACGAACCCATCATTCCCTGATGGTAGAGTCAATATAGGAGCATTGACTAATCTTTTCTTCAATTCTTTGAAACATTCTTCACACTCTTTTGTCCAAACAAATTTAACCCCTTTACGTGTGAGCTTCGTTAATGGGTTAGCCAATCGGGCAAAATTCTGGACGAAACGTCGATAATAACCTGCCAAACCAATAAAACTACGTACCTCAGTTATACTCGTAGGTGCTGGCCATTCTTGGATTGCCTTGGTCTTAGAAGGATCAACAGAGATTCCATCTTTAGAGACAATATGGCCAAGAAAAGAAATCTCCTGAAGCCAGAATTCACACTTGCTAAACATTCCATATAATTCATGCCTCCTCAGAGTCTTCAAGATAATGCGCAAGTGATTTTCATGATCTTCATAGGTTTTGGAGTATACCAATATATCATCAATAAATACTACCACAAATTCATCGAGATACTCCTTGAAAACTCTATTCATCAGATCCATGAATACAGATGGTGCATTAGTCAATCCAAACGGCATTACAGTAAACTCGTAATGCCCGTACCTGGTTCGAAATGCTGTTTTCGGAATGTCTTCCTTCTTTACACACAACTGATGGTATCCAGATCGAAGGTCAATCTTTGAAAAGTATTGAGCTCCATGCAGTTGGTCAAATAAATCATCAATACGAGGTAGGGGATACTTGTTCTTTATCGTTATAGCATTGATCTCCCTGTAGTCGATACATAACCTCATAGATCCATCTTTCTTTTTAACAAAAATAACAGGGGCTCCCCATGGAGAAACACTAGGGCGAATAAATCCCTTATTACTCAATTCCTCTAGTTGTTTCTTTAGTTCGACTAACTCTACAGTGGCCATTCTATAAGGGGTCTTCGATATAGGCCTTGATCCAGGAATCAAATCAATGGAAAACTCAACTTCTCGTTCTGGAGGATGTCCAGGTAAATCTTCCGGAAATACATCTACAAATTCTTTCACAACAGGTACACCCTCTATTTGAACATTCCTTTCCTCACCTATAGTTACTTCATTCTCTTCCTCCCCAATAATTGAATTAAGTTGAGCTACTGGGGGTGGATCTAAATAAGAATTAGGTGGTGACGATTCTGCTCTAAAAATAAGGTGCTCCTTATCATTATCATCAAGAATCGTAACCTCTTTCTTCTTACAATAAATCTTCGCATCATAGTCCGAAAGCCAGTCCATACCGAGGATTATATCAAACTCAATCATAGGTATGACGATGAAATCAGCAGATAAAGAAAATTTATGTGCTCTAATGGGGACTGATTCACAAAACTTTGTTGCAACGATACTTCCCTTAGGAGTTTTAACCGACAACTCCCTTATTAAATCAAATTGGAAATATCTAATTTTCTTAGCAAACTGGGAAGATATGAAACAATGTGATGATCCAGAATCAAATAATGCATTTGCTAAACTTGAGGAAACCATTAAATTACCTGCCACCACGTCTTTCGGAGCTTCTACCTCAGCAGTAGTGATAGCATAAGCCTGGCCTTGATCCCTTGGCCTTTTCTGAGGTAAGCTCTCCTGACGCTTAGGACATGCATTTGCATAATGCCCCATCTCCCTGCAATTGTAGCACTGAACGTTGGTAGCTTCCTTCTTCCCTTTGCAATCATGAGCTTGGTGGCCTTTTTCACCACACTTGTAACAGACTCCCATTCCCTTCAAGCAAGTACCAGGATGTTTCTTCCCGCATTTACCACAAGATGGATATTCAACCTTTCCCTTCTTCCCCTTATTTCCATTCCCAGATTGATCAGCAGGTCTCTTCTTCTCTTGCTTTGCTTTAAAGTCATAAGACTTAGAGAATTCCTTTTCGGTCTTGATAGCACATGAGACAATGTCTTCGTACGATGAAAAGGATTGTGAGACTAACGCTCGACGGAGAAATGGTTTTAACCCATCAAAGAAACGATCAATCTTACTTCTTGGGTTACGAATATAATCACCAGCGTACCTCGCTAACCTTGTAAAGTTAGCCTCATATTTTATGACATTCTCATCCTCCTTTTGTCTCAGACTCAGAAATTGCCTTTCCATATCTGCTCGATGGTCGCGAGGGAAGTATTTTTCTAAAAACAGCTCTTTGAACTCCCTCCATTCCATATTTGATACTTCATCATCTTCCTTTGTATTTTGAATCAATGACCACCATTGATCAGCATCTCCAGTGAGGCGGTAAACTGCCATGATAACTTTTTCCCTTTCACTGCTCCCCAAAGCCTGAAATATTTTCTCTAGGGAATTTATCCATTGCTCAGCTACTAAGGGATTTGTACTCCCATTGAACATTGGTGGTTGTTTCCTCATGAATCGATCTAACATTGATCCTCCACGCTGCGGATCAGGGTGCTCCATACGGGTAAGGTTATTATTCATAACCTGAGTAAGCTGTCCCAGTATGGTGATTAGCTGATCGGCACCAGTTGCATCACCAGCCCCACTATAATTATCTTGAGCAGGAGGGAAATCCCTACATGGAGTGCGTGCATTGATACGGTTTCCATTTCTTCCACTAGGCGCCATTTCTAAACAATGGCATAAACTAGATCAGTTTATGAATCAAAATACATAATCCCATACTTATAAAACACTTGACATAAATTGAACTATTTATGGATATAATCCATAATCATAAAAATGTTTTCTTTGAGGAAGTATATACTCATAAACCCTTCATAATGATTTGTAAAGATAATGAGAGTTATCCTAAGCATATCCCCCGGGAGTGTCGTAACCAAGAGTGCAGCAAAGCCCGTTGTCGTGCACCAGTTCTCGTTCGAGTCTAGCTCAAAGCGGTGTTTTCGGGTTTTACCCCTAGGTACATCTGTTCCAGAGCCGCCTCTACCTGCTCGTATCCAGACAGGGATGTATTGCTCGGAAAACTAAAAAAATCTCTACAATACCAAAATTCTAGGAAGTTCTTCTATACTAATCCTCAAAGTTCATCTTAGGTCTACGTGCTCTAATCAGAGTTTATCTAAATCTAGCTTCCAAGGTTTGTACTAAACTTCCTCTGATACCAACTGTAACGCCCCGACCCCAGCTACCCAGAGTCGGTGCATTACTTCGTAACATTGGCATGATCACAAGAAAGATCAAATCCCGAAAGACCGATTAGTTTAGTAGCCTTGGAAACACTAGATATAATCATAAGTTTTACATTACATCATAAAATGAAAAACTACTACAACAACATAATGTTTCCAACGTCCACACTATAAACCCCTCATAATATCCCTGAAAGTCAATCATAATTTACTTCTTCACTACCTGGGAAAAATAAAACATAGAAAAGGGGTGAGCTCAAATGCCCAGTAAGGATAACAATAAAGTGGAAACTTTCATAAATAAGAATAAACATTTAAGGCAATGTATAACTAAAACAAAAGCCTTTTAAATACGAACTTTCAACATGGTATGGAATAAATAAAATGAAATAATGCCATTTACTTATTCACATGGATATTCTACTAAATGAATAATCACATGCAAAAATCAATAACCACTTTCATAATGTTGGAATGCATAATGCCAGACTATCATAACCACATAGCCAAGGCCTCGTTCCAAGACTACAAATAAGATTTTGTCAAAGCCTTGTGCCAAGACACTAGTTTGTCTCATGAGACCTACCGATGCATCGAGGAGCTATAGCGGGCTCCACCCGTCACTTATTAAGTCCAATGCATTCCCATATGAAAAGGTTTAAACATAAACATTCGTATTAAAACTAGCATACGAAATGTCAATAATTTCACCATAAACTATGAATGGTATAAAAATAGCACATCCACAGTCAAACATATCACAAAACCTTCAATACATTATAGAAGTTTTGTATCATAATAAATCAACTTCAAATAATCTTAAAATCCATCAAAGGATGTTGACATAGATGAAATCAAAATTCTTTTTAAAGAAGTATCTCCTTTTATTTTGAAATCATTTAAGATCCATATAAAATAAAACATTTTCTTTGAAAATATTCTTATAAGCTTGTATGGGAAGCTTCGACGATTTTATAACGGCGGAAAATAACCGCACCCGCCGTATAAGTTAAAAAAAACATTCTTACCTCAATTCTGTCGAAAAGGTTAAAAAGGACCTTGTTTTGAAAACGACGGAAAGATTCCTTTATAAACCTCTTATAAAAAGTCAAACAAGGGTATAAATGACTTTAACCCATATTCTTGTAAATAGTAAAAATGTTTTGAAATACATTTCGAAGAAACATGGATGTGGATGATAAAGAGATCCCAGTAGATTATTACGTATAATACAACCTCGGATAATGAAGAGATTGTGAAATAACCCTTACCTTGTACTTTTCCTTGGTTGTGGTAGGTTAACCTCCTGTATAATGGTGAAATAATTGTTATTAAATTATACAAGAATCATATACATTAATATGATATCATATATGATCTTTTAATATTGATTTGATAATAATATCTTAGTATTATCGTTGTTTCGGGTGTTAACTTACTCATTTTCTTTTATATGTTTTGTTACATAAGCCATTTTTGTTGTATCTTATTCATATCCAGAATGATATCAAGTCCTTAAAAATCATTTTTAAATCATAAAATGATAATTATACTTGAATGGATACGATGGAGAATGAATCTCATCGTGTTCGTGGAGACGGTAGTCCGTACGTACGCACGAGCGACAATATCATTCTTTTGATATTAAAATAATATATAAATGGATGGTATATCATATATACAGAATCATTAACATGTTATATTTATTATTTACATGAGTTACACATCATTATTATACCCATCCAAATAATATTATATTGAATAACAATTACACCACGACGTGGAGACGGTAAGCCGTACGTACGCACGTATGGTGACATGTTATTCAAAGGGTGGATAGAATACTGAATATGATTGTACCATATTTATAATAACATCACAGTATATGTGAGATACTGGAGTTATTATTTCAGAATGGTAAGAACAAAGGAAGAAGAAGTGGAAGAAGAAATGAACTTAGAAAAGGGTGGTGAAATCATTACCTCTTCTTCGGGTTCTTCCTTTTGATTTGATCAAAAGGGCTCCTTAGGTTGGCTTTCTGATCAAACTAAGGCCTCTAGGTTGTATTGAGGGATGTTGGGAGAGTATTTGGGCAGAGTTTGGCCGAACCAAAAGGCTTTGAAGGTGTGAAGAAATGAGAAGGAGGAGTGCCCTTTTATAAGAGGGGTGAGGGGCACCTTTGGAAAAGCTAGAAATATTAATTTATAATAAATTCATATTCGGTTTCTAAAGGCTCCAAAGTTGACTATTAAAATTATGAGGTGGGGATAGGTCGAAAACAACTCATCCAATAGAATTTAGACAGGTTTGGGTACTTATATTAACCTTATCTTTAAGTATTAACTCTAAGTTAATTAGTTTCACTTTTACAATGTCTCTTTGTATTTTTATATAATATGGTTAATAAACTTACTATATACATCTAAGCGACCCCCCAGTGGTCCAGTAATGAGGAACCTATCATAATATAAGTCTCCTGGCCGAACCTTAGATTTTTAGGAATTTAATATCAATTAATAATATAATATTTGTTTTAAGAACTCTTTTATGTCAATTTTGACACTATTCAATAGTTGATTTTTGTGAAACTCCTAACAGATTTATTACTTCGAACAAAGTCAATTAAATCAATCCTAATATATCATATTATCATAGAAAATTAGTTTAATTCATTAAAAGTTTCATATTATAATTATTTGGGTATTTATAAGATCAATTATTTTTATTTTTTACTATTTTAGTAATTACTGCATCATCATTGTGTCATAAATAAAATAAATTATATAATGTCTAAAAATTATAAATAAAAAATCATTATGTAGGAAATCTTTTTACCTTTCTAAGGAATATTTATAATCGAAAATCCAACATATATAACCCTATGTAAAAATTGTTGTTCTAAAAGATATATGCTTGTGTCATTTTTGTATTCATTTTAACTAAATTAAAATAAAGTGTCATTATCACTTACAAGTGGATCCATGGGGTCCCAAAATTGACACAAAGATGCCCATGGTCGACCATCTATCAACCAATAGGGTTAAGACACGTTTTTAGGGTAATTTAGTATTATTATAATATTATTTTTTTAACCCTTATTTACCGGATTTACCCTTAACCATGGTAAATAAAATATTTACCGCAGTAATTATTCAAAATGTCTAAAAATAAAAGTTACCTATTTACACAATTTGAACATCCTGATTCCAAATATGGAATCCATTTTCCTAAATTCAAAACACAGAAGTGGAAGAAATTAATTTAAAATTAATTCCCGCTGTCAAAACAAAAAGCGTGTTTTTAAGAGATAATAACTATCAAAAGATTGACACTTGTTTATGTTCAGTTTAATTGTAAAATTATGTCCAATGACCAACATTATATTAAATAGTAAAAATATATTCTAAATATACTTTAAAACTACTAAAATTCATAATTTATCACTATTAATTATTATGATTAAAAAAGTTGTTTTTAATTAAAATTTAGTAATTTTCACTATTCATCAAAATATAAAAGTTATCCGAAATGTACCAAAATTTCACCCTAGGCTAATTTTGATATTCCGAATCCAAAAATGAAGTCCATTTTGAAATATAGAATATATATGATTTCAAAAAGTAGGTATTGCTATTCACAACGGCTAGTTTAATTAGTTGTGGTGTGTGTTAGAACTCGAGGTTGCGTACAACACACGCTATCGCATTATTTGAAGGGAAACGTACCGTAGAAGCTTGGGGTGTTACATCATAACTCAGCCCGAAGCCATACTAGGGAACCCTCTTGCATAACTGATAATTCTTTTGGCTCCCTGATAGTATCTCCATCAGTGAATTGTTATCCGAGTGGCTACGGACCAACTCCCCCAGACGCCGACAATTTTCCATATCATCCCTCCAGGCAGCGTCTACAAGCACCCCATTGGCAGATTCTTGATGGGACATTTGGTTGTAAGACACAAATAATTTTCAGATTGGATTGCAAAGCCTATTTGTGAAGCTCGTCCACGAAGCCGAATCGCAGAGCCTAGCCTCTCCCTACAAAGCACACGCTCGTGTAGCGCGGTCGTGGAGTCAAAGACTCGCGGTTCGCAGCGATGCTCGATTCATGGTGAGCAGTCGCGGAGTACACGGAGCTTCGCGAATCGAGAGCGCAATAGGGAAAATTCGCAAAGAAAGGAAAGGTAAAAAGAGAGGTCATCCCCCAATTTATAGGCGGTGGCCTTCGGAGCTTTGTGGTGCATCTATATCATTTCGAGCTTCACAGCACGCTCGGCCTACGTGTCGACTGTCCCCATCGCGAGCCTTCTTCGCAATCCATCTCCGTGACTGGCCGAAGATTTTGGAGATTGACCCTTAGTCTTCAACCCTTGATTTCTCCGCGGCCCCAAGTATAAGGGGGGAATTTGTTAGCGCCAAAATGTTGGAAGAAAAGAAAGCAGAAAAATAGGCCCCACGACCTGTCTCGCGAAGTCTCATCGCGGAGCCCCCCCAAGTAACGCGGCCGCTGTGAAGCAAAGGAGGAAGGACGCTCCGCGAACACTACTGACATTTGCGAACCCGCCATGAAGGAAAGCAAAAGGACCCCTCCGCGAAATCCATTGACATTCATGAAACCATTGAAATGCAACAGAGATGGGATCCTCCACGAACGGATTTGACATTCGTGAACCCGCCGTGAAGCAAAGGAGGCGGGAAGCTCTGCGAACACCCTTGATGTAGGCGACCCGCCATGAAGAAACTGAAGCCCTATTCACCCTGCGTAAGCTCTGCTTCATGGTGTCTCTTTCCTATAAATACAGGACTCCCCCTGATCCCAGAGGACGTATAATTTGACCTTTCACCATCCTAGCTCCCAAATCGTGAAGCACCCATTGCTCTGTGAATCATGAGCTGCTTGAGGTATTTTTGCTTTGCGAGGTGCCTTTTCATTGTCACATTTTGATCCCCTCTTCCGTGAGGGATTCCCTTCGCAAATCATAAAGGAATTCGCGAAGGAAGGGGACCCCAAGGGGACCCGGGTTGTCGTGGAGCATTTATGCTTCACGAAAAACTCCTCACGTACACATGATCCACATGCCAAGGCAGGGTCACTGTACGTCGCGAAGCACATTTCTTCACGACACTTCACTACGTGAGGTGACTGTGCTCTGTGAGGCAGTGCTTTGCGAATGCCCTTCCACTTCATAAAGCACCTCCCATTTGCACATCCACCCCATGCTAAGGCTAAGGCACCCCACTTCGTGAAGCACACCCCTTCGCAAGTGCCCTCCACCACGCAGAGCTACTAAACTCCACAAGGCCCTTGCCTATGGACCCCTATGCTTGGAAATTTATTTTCCCATGTGACCCTCTAGGTCCGCATGATGTGATTTCAAATTACCCTGGACGATACTGCCTGTGGCGTTGCTTCGCCTAATGCTTCTTCGCATAGCCACGCTAACGTGGACCCATCAATGGTTCGCTCTGTGACCCCCCTTCAGTATGGCATTTCCGGTACCTTCCCTCCCACAAGGACCAGAGGGTACCTATTATGTAAGTCCTAGGGGTGCAGAGAAAACACACCTCGTCTGAGCTGCAGAACTTTAAACGGCCAAGAACCCTCATCCTCAACACACAACGTTAAACTATGACATCGCCTTGTGCATCTCATGCGGGGTTCCCCCACCTTGGACATTCTCCACGCCCCCCCGGTCTCCACAAGGGATGATATCCTCTTTCTGGTAGAGGATTTTGTACGCGGGAAAGGGAAGCCCCCTTGGTGTAAGCCCCTAGACGTTCTTGCAGGAGGCAGAGCCCCTTGCTCCCTCCTTTCATCTTCGGTCCCCAAGACCAGCGGAGGACATGATAATGAACAGGCCCCTCCTCTCTTCCTGGGTGCCAAATCTCACTCCCTCTGTGCTTTTTCGCCCCCGGGCCTCCATCCTTGAGTAAGTCCCAGCAACATGGGTCGCCCAACGCGTAAGCCCCTCTTCGCTCCCCATGGATGAACCCTTCATGACGTGATCGTCAGGTCCCTACAACCTCTTTTTTCTCACACGGAGCCTGAATCCCATGATATTAGGGTGAGCATTGACCATGACACACCTTGGGCCACCTCAGAGCATAAGCCCCTAATTCCCCTGTCTCGCATGACGTTAAACTGCATTTCAATCCAGCGGTAAGCCGATGTGGCCAACCCGAACTACGTGGACATTGATCTCTGAAAAGGCATGGTATGTTGGAAGCCTCACGAGGTTCAAGACCACTATCCACCTGGGCCAAGTTCCTCATTCATGCTGGTTCAGTAACACGCCATGTCCCGTATGATGTTAAACTGCATTTCAATCCAGCGGTAAGCCGTTGTGGCCCACCCGAACTACATGGACTTTGATCCGTGCTAAGGCATGGTACGTAGGAAGTCACACAAGGTTCAATACCACCATACACCTGGTCCAATGTCCTTATTCACGTTGGTTCTCCGACACTCCCCATCCATCATGACGTTAAACTGCATCCCAATCCTGTGGAAAGGCATTGTGACCACACCATCCAGTTGTTCTGGCACCCCCTTCAGGTCGTTTCAACAACCCCTTTTCAACCCAAACTACAAGGACATTTATCCATGTCAAATCATGGTACGTAGGAAGCCTCTATGAGGTTCATACCCACCACCCACATAGACCAATATCCTTATTCACGTTGGTTCATTGAGACACACCCATCTGAACTACATGGTCTTTGATCCATGTCAAGCATGGTACGTAGCAAGCCTCCCCGAGGTTCAAGCCCACCAACCATTGGTCCCGACCTTCTCTGTGTTGGTGTTCCAAACCCTGAACCTGAACTACGTGGACTTTGATCTGTGCTAAGTCATGGTACATAGGAAGCCTCACGAGGATCAAGCCCACCATCCATTGGACCAAGGTCCATCTTCACGTCGGTTCACCGGCGCCCACTTGAACTACGAGGACTTTGATCCATGTCAAGTCATGGTACGTAGGAATCCTCCATAAGGTTCAAGCCCAGTAATCATTGGATCAAGGTCCTTATTCACATAGGCCCTCTGACACACACCATCTCGAACTACGTGGACTTTGATCCATGCTAAGGCATAGTAAGTAGGAAGCCTCATGAGGTTCAAGCCCAACACTCATTGGACAAAGGTCATTCTTCACGTAGGTTCACCGAAACCCATCCTGAACTACATGGACATTGATTCCCTTCCACTGGCATACATAGGAGGTCTCGTCGAGGCTCAAGCCCATCACTATTGTCATCTCCACGATGGTCTCATCTCATTCTTCCTGCACTACATTCAACTTTACATCACCCATCCCGATTCTTACCCGGGCCGCCACATCCTGGTGAGACCATGCCACCCCATTCCCCTCCATAGAATTCGGGAATCTTCCCACATGCTGATCATAATATCAGTATTCCCTCAAGGGGGTTATTTAATCTGATCCACTCTAGCTAGTGTTCTGATCATCCTGATCCATCTCTGCTGCACATTAAACTTGCGACATACCCTGTGTTAAACCTGGGAAGCTGAGGAAAACCTCAGATACATGACTATGGCATATGATTACCCATGCTCGATGCGGGATGCCTCGTGCTTCCACTCCCTCAAGAATCCCTATAATAAGGGACAAAAGACAGACATGCCAATCCCCAGCATCCAGACATGCCAGTGATTCCTCAACGTGACTACTCCCCCAACTGATGGTTGCTACCCTAACCAGACCCCTTAGAATTTTCTTGACAGAAGTAGTGTAATTAACTGACATCCATGTAAATATGGCACTGGTAAGAGTTTCACAAACAACATATTAAATCTATAAGGGAGACCCGGGATAGGTGACGAGTTCTGAGGAGGAATCCACGGAATGAAGAACTGACATCCCATCATCCTATTTCGATCAAAGAGCATATGTCCCTGAATAAGGAGTGAATGTCACCCGTCTTTGGAATGTGGGAATTCGGGGCAACAGAACTGCGTCGAAGTCCCCCGAACGTGATGGACACATGCGCCCTGGTGAATGCGTCGGAAACAGCACCCCACCAATGCCATCATTATCCCACACTCTTGGCGACTTTATCCCCAAAAGATGGGGATCCCTCCCAGGATCCGCCCAGTAGTGGATGACTCATCAAGTGACAGTCAAGGGAATGCTTCTGTAAATACCATTGAGTTGGTAAAAATTTATTTGACTCCCAACTAGGGGGAGTGCCAGGAGAAACTCCCCAAAGTCCCCAGCCGACGCCAACGTCGGTGGAGCCGCAACCATATGGTTCGTGGAGGCACATTAGTTGGCACCACCAGCCTGGCCGTGGAGGACACTGAGACCTGGGAGCAGGCCCAGCGCAGAATCCACCATGCGCAGCCTCTTCATCTGGTGTCTAAAGGCCCTCCTCCATCCCCCGTTTGTGCTAATGGATTAGGCAGAACCACTTCAGTCGTGCCGCAACCATGTTCACCCCGGTCCAATCCGATCTCAGCCATCCGGTATTCACTAGGTAGCTACTTTCTCGGCTTCGACTAGTGGACAGTAAAATATACCCAGTACTAGTCAGCTGCCAGTCCGGCCGGTAGGGCCCGCTATAGCTTCCATCACAGAGCGACTCTCAGCAAGCAGATGTTCACGCTTGGCACGGAAGTACGACATTATCAAGCACCTCTCCAGCATCCCATCATGGCTTTCTATCCTTGAATCCCTTCTCCTATCTCCAGATATGCGCAATCCACTCACCGAGGCTTTAAAGAGACCTGTACAGTTCGAGAAGGAGATTGAAACTATAGAGGTTTTCAATGCTGAAGTGCTTGAGAATGCCGAATGTTAGGCCATCATTTCATTCTCTATAGTGGATGAAGGCTTCCCCATATAGGGGAACATCTGCCCGCTGTATATCATCGGCCAATTTAACGGCGTGGAAGTTCACCGCTGCCTTGTTGACACCGGCTCCAGGATCAACCATATCTTGACACAGACGCTACAAAAGCTAGGGTTCTCGGAAGATGACTTGACTCCCTATGATTTAATAATCCAGGGATACGACAGGATAGAGCAGACCCTGGTCGGCAAGATCCATTTGAAGACCCAGTTTGGCTGCCAAGTTTCCAGCATCAGGTTCATGGTTGTCTCCCAGGACACCGCATATAATGCATTGATGGGTAGGCCATGGCTCCACCTGCAGGCATAACTCCCCTCATCATATAAAAAATGCCTCAAGTACTACCTTAATGGTTGAGCAGGCATACTCCATGGTGATGTGTCTCCTTTTACATCTTTTGAAGCCCGCTACCTAGACAGTGACTATTACAAGATCAAGGATAAACAAGGCTAGGCAAGTGATGTTGAGCCTGTCACCGCTATGAATGGCCCTTGGGTAGGCCTAAATGACGCCTACGTCTTCCGGATCTATCGGTTGGAGGTCACGACCCCCCCGATATGGGGCAATGTTCTGTCATTTCTGGGTCATGGGGGAACCATGCTCCCAAATACAGGCAGCGTCATAAGATCAAATCATATTATTTTATGAATCTGGCCTTAGTGATCCCAGAGCCTCCCTCTCCCATCAGGTATCAGGGCGTCCAAATCATGGTATTGACAGTACTTCACACTTTTCTGTTTCACTAGGCTAGAATAAGCCGGCTCCAGCTGATGCGCCACTATTGATTTGATATTATCAAGCGTGGCCCCTTGGGTCGGAGACCAGATGGGATCAGGTCAACAGCCATCGTCCCTATAGTCTCTGCAGTTCCAGAGTGCCCCGATGCAATAACTACTATTGCACAAGCTGGTACCAACCTCCCATCAGGGTCTGGTAACTCAAAAGCAACTTCCCCCATGGAGGATCCCTCTATAAGTGGAGAAGTGGATATTTAGGACACCTCATTTCCTCTGAGGAAGGCATCTCCACCATAGTCGATGAGTTGGTACAGGTGAACCTCGGAAGCGAGGTAGACCCGGGACCCACGTTGATCACTACCGCTATGCCCCCCCAAGGAGCAGTAGTGGGACGAAGAATTTCTTAAACAGTATCGTGATGTGTTTTCCTGGAGTTACGATGAGATTCCAGGACAATATCCTCAGGTAGTCATCCACTGCCTCAGCCTTCCGGAAAATCATTGCGGATTCAAGAAACCTCCCAGAAATATGCACCCTTCTAACGATGCCATGGTCGAGACCGAGGTTGACAAGATCATCAGGGCCAACTTCATTAAGGAGGTCCAGTACACCGAATGGCTGGCCAACATTGTACCAGTCAGGAAGAAGAATGGACAGATCAGAGTCTGTATCGACTTCCATGATCTCAATCGCCATTGTCCGAAGGTTGATTTTCCCCTTCCAGTGAAAAAATTGTTTATCGACGCCATAGCAGGGTTCCAAGACCTCTCATTCATGGATGTGTACTTTGGATATTATAAGATCTGGATGGACCCAAAGGATAAAGATTCAACAGCCTTTAGAGTGACCCAATGTACTTTCTATTACCAGGTTATGACATTCGGCCTAAAGAATGCGATTTCCACCTATCAGCGGGCCATGTACCACATATTCAAGCCAATCCTCTGGACATTGGTGGAGTGCTATGTGGATGATCTGGTGGTCAAATATCACCAGTTCCAAGACCATATCAAGGATATTGAGAATGTGTTCGGCTTCCTCTTTTTCCACCACCTAAAGATGAACCCATTGAAGTGGGCCTTTGGGGTCACCACTGGGAGGTTTCTTGTCTTTTTTGTCAGGTAACGAGGCAGCGAGATCGACCCAATAAAGATCCAGGCCATCAGCCAGATTCCTCCCCTAAGTAATATTCAGGAGCTTAAAGGTTTCCAAGGCCACTTGGCCTACATACGTCGATTCATTGCAAATCTGGGCGGAAAATGTAAGCCCTTATCTCCACTCATGAAGAAGGGAACCGCTTACGAATGAGACGTAGAGTGCCAGACTGCCTTTGAGGAAATCAAGTTGTATCTGCTTCGGCGTCCGGTCTTGATGCCACCCATTTCCAAGTAGACTGTGGTCCTCTATTTCAATGCCCTGGAACGGTCCCTTGGCACCCTTCTCGCCCAGAAGAACAATGAGAATACAGAGAACAACCTCTACTACCTCAGACGCATGCTCCTCGATACAAAGAACAGATACTCCCCCATAGAGAAGAGATTCCTTGTGCTTGTGATTTCTGTACAGAAATTGCGACATTACATGAAACACCACAAGGTACAGCTGGTGTCTCGAGTAGACCTGTTGAAGTACATCCTAATCCGTCCCATGTTGACTGGCTGACGAGCATAGTGGGCGGTAATCATCTAGCAGTTTGACATCAGGTTTGTGCCTTAGAAAGCTATCAAGGGACAGGCATTGGAAGACTTTCTAACTACCCATCTAACCTCCACAGGCCAGTCCCTGGACTTGGATTTTCCTGAGGAGGCAATCCTCTCAGTCGATCAAGTCGTCCTGTGTTGGAAAATGCACTCTGATGGTGCCTCCCGGAGCCCCACAGGAAGGAGGCTCAATGATCCTCAACTCAACATAGTATACCTGGGTATCATCATTATTACCCCAGCGCAATCCGTTTAGCTGTACTCATTCCTATTTTCAGAAGGATACACTAACAATGAGGATGAGTATCAGGCCCTCATTACTGGCCTCGATCTGGCCCTCGAGATCGACATGCCCCATTTTAATGTGAAAGGGGACTCCGTGCTAGTCATTAAGCCAGTCAATGGTGACTATGTTGTCAGGAAGCCAGAGCTTGAACCATTGTTAGAACGCACTCTCCAGCTAATGGCCTAGTTCCCTTCTCAGCCAGAGGTTACCCATGTCCCTCAGTCACAGAACGGTCTAGCAGATGCTTTGTCCAGCTTATCTACATCACTTGTTGAGTCCGAACATGATGATCTGATTATCCACGTGGCACATCAGAGGGGCATAGCTCCTCTTACCTCGGATGGAGATGATGGCTCACGGGTAAGCCATCTTACTATCGGTGCCTCTGCGTCAGGACCCTCGGGTCATCTAGATGTATTGGTCGAAATAATTGCCGATTGGAGGACCCCCTTGGTTGAATACCTCCAAAAAGGTAATCTCTAGTCAATCTAGGCTGAGTATGAGTGAATCTGACGTCGCGCGCTACCGTTTACCCTCCAGAGCGGTCCCAGCCACAAGACAATCCTCTATAAGTGCATGTTTTATTGCGTTATCCTTCGTTGCATTCAGGGGGTTGAGATTCCATAGGTCATGCTAGAGGTTCACTCCGGTTCTTTTGGTGCCCATCATGCTGGGCCAAATCTGTCTCACCATATCTGGAGATTAGGGTATTTTTGGCCCTCCATGATCCACCACTGCATCGTGTTCACCAAGAGGATCCATGCATGGAATGTTTATGATAACATTGTGCATCGGCCATTGGAGCCTCTCCACACTACCATGTACTCTTGGATCTTTGTAGTATGGGGATTAGATGTTGTAGGACCATAACCAACAGAAATGGCTCGCCAATTCCAATTCATTCTGAACGCTATAGATTTCTTTTCCATATGGGAAGAGGAAATTCCGCTCAAGGAAGTCAAGGCCCGTTCTATCATTGACTTCAGGAGTTCCAATATCATCCATCGATTTGGGGTACCTTACGTTGTCCTCCCCAATAACGGAACCAACATCTGAGTAGTCGAGTTGAAAAAGATTTATTCTAGGTACAACATCCTATATAACCATACCTCATGCTATCAAACTAAGGCAAATGGGCAGATCGAGGTGTTCAATAAGATACTCTCTAATATTTGGTAGAAAATGGTTGGACAGAACAATAAGAGTTGTCCAGATAAACTCTATGAGGCCCTCTGGGCCTATCGGACAACAACTCTTAATTCCACCCAGGTGACCCCATATTCCCTGGTGTACAAAACTGAGGTCGTTCTTCCCATTGAGATTCAGTTTCCCTCATTGCGCACAATGGTCTATGACTAGCAGGCGCTGGATAGATTTGTTGAAATCTGTCTAGCTGAATTGGAAGCACTAGACGAGAATAGACTTTGTGCCTAGCGTAACCTAGAAAGCAATCAGAGTAGGATGGCTCGACCATTCAACTAGAAGGTTCACCTCCGCTCTTTCCTTCAAGGTGACTTGGTGCTGGCTCTGAGAACGGAAATGATCACAAGAAGGAAACCACCAATGTTGGAGCCCAAATGGGAAGGACCTTTCATTGTGCATTAGGATTATCCCAATGGTGCGTACTCGCTGGTGACCATGGATGGTGAGCATATAACTACTCCCACTAATTCCTAGTTCTTTAAACAATACTTTTCTTGACCCTTACAGGTTATACATGAACTTAAACTGAATTACGATCCTACAAAACCTTAAATTGTTGGTCCTGCATGACCATAAACTGCACGCTCATCCCGCATGACGTTAAACTGTATGTAGTCCTGCAAGACGTTAAAATTTATGTTGTCATGCATGAAGTTAAACTGTATGTCGTCCAGCATGTCGTTAAACTGTATGTCATCCTGCATGACCTTAAACTGTATGTCATCCTGCATGTCATTAAATTGTATATTGTACCTCATGAAATTAAACTGTATGTCCTCCGCCATGACGTTAAACTATATGTCGTCCCACATGATGTTAAACCGTATCTTCAAGGACTACGTCTGGCTTTATTCCCATCCTTATGGGATACGTAGGACCGCCCGAACATTTAGTTTTCAGGTCTAGCCCCTCTGAGGTCGAGCCCCTCGACCCTTTACATTGGTTCACCGATGTGTCTAAGGGTACTTTGGTCTGGGACCTGGAGTGTCGAATTAAACTTGGTCAAGTTTCTATGCACTTGTCAAGATTAATATTCCCCTTCATTTGGGCCCCCGTTATCTTTCACACCCAAAGGGACCCCCAAAACGGCATGGATGCTAGGCCTAAAGGATCTCCTACCATTATGGGCCAACGCCCTCGAGGGTTTTAGAAAAAATTGGCACAAGTTCTATATTGCGAACATGGTCAGTGATCGATGCTCATTTGTTTGTCCCCATTTCAGGATAACGTGACAGGATGCTGTGTTGCGAACATGGTCAGCAGTAATCCTCCATCCTCACACAAACCCCTTCAGGCCTTGAATGTTTGTTACATGATTCACATTATGTTCCACCCCATCATGTCCATGTGGAATCTCGACACTCTATGAACTATCCCTCAGTGCACCTCCTCATGTCAAGCGGACAGAGCTGCAATACGGCGTCCTTCGGGGCTCCCATAGTCTAAGCTTCAAGACCATAAACAGAGATCTTCCCTAATATCTACATATGGATTGATTCTCATTATCATGAGATACGTTGGAACGCCCGAGCACTTCCCCATAGGCCCATCCTAGCTTTCGTGTTCGGTACCTTGACCTAAATAGTTCTCCAAGGAACACATGGTAATTTGGACTTATGTCCTAATTCACGTCGGGTTTCATAATCACCTTACCATGTGTCCCCTGCATTTCATACCAATCTCTGGTCCGGGTTCTAAGACCTTAAAATAAGACCCTTTCCAGAACTACGTATGGCTTGATTCCCATCCTTATAGGATATGTAGGAACTCCTAGACATTTCATCTCGGGTTCAGCCCTGGGAATCCCAAATCCCATCCTTTCTCACCTTCGGCCCCTTGGCATGTCACTTCAGATATGTCCTCTCTTAGAGTAGGAATGATCCATGATCAGATTAATGCACCCGCCTAGTGTGCTTCCACCATGGTGGTGTAATTTTAGGATTTTTGGATTCTATTCGAACAAACACCACTTCACTTTAGACGCTTTTCATTCCCCTTTATTTAGACCCTCATCCCCTTTCACGTCTGAAGGGACCCCCTAACAGTATTGATGCTCGACCTATGGTCTGCCTGATGTCCTGGGCCAACGTTCCAGAAGACTGATGGATGATATTTGAGTTAGGTTTCGTGTTGTGAACATGGTATGTGGTCGACCATCAATTTTTGTCCCCATTTCAGGCTAACACAATAGGGATGATGTCTTTCGAACACGATCTACAGTTATCCTTTATTTCCATGCCCCTCCCACAATGTTCCAAATTTGGGATAACATGATTAACATATTTCATTCCCCTATGTTCGAACTGATTCCAATTCCCATGACGTTTCCCTACTCGTGTGCTATAGCACAGTGAGAAGACGATGCATCAATTGGACCCCACGAAGTTATGTATTTCGGCATTTCCCTCAGAATCTGACCGTTGTGACCCCTCGCCAATCAAATTCCGAGGGAGGAATTTATAGACACCAAAAACCGTTCAACGACTGAAGAAGGATTCCAAACGAAAAGGAGAACTCATATTTGGACAAAGGGAACCCATCCGGGGGCCCCGAAGGTGTCGTGCAGAAAAATTCAAAGCCGCACGAAAAAAATATGCCCCGCGCGGAGTGTTCTAGGATTCGTGAAAGTTATTTTGTGCGAGCGCGAAATATTTCTCACCCCACCCCGCGTGGGCGACATTTCGCACCGCCACCTATGTCGCACAATTTTTTCATGCTGACCTGATTTCCATTCCCCTAGATACCTATAAATAGAAGGTGACCCACCTTCACTTCCGGGCTGATGAATTTGAACCGGCTCTCGTGCAAAAAATTCTCCTTCTGCGCGCACAAATATGGCCTTCAGGTATAGTTCTTTTTATGAAAATTAACCTCGAGGTCTGCCTTCATGCAAGATTCCCTTGGTTTAAGATTGAATTCCAATCCCTTCTGGATCCTCCCCTGGAGCGCAATCCCTTTCACTTGCGTGCAAGCCATCCAATGGTGTACAATTCTGTTTTATTGCTCGCACCCCAGCCAATCGTGCACAATCTTGTTCAATTGTGTGCACCCTGGTCATTATGTGAAGCCTCTCCCAATTGTGTGCAATTCATACTCCTTGCATGAAAACCTTCCTAGTTGCTCGCAAAACATCGGCTCCACTTACACGCAATCATCAATAATTTCATGCCAACTTGCTGTTTTTCGCGCAGGGCTATTGATTTCACACGCAAGCCTCAAAGGTTTTGCACAGTTTCTCGTGACCCCTCACCTCGGCACTCCCTGGGCGTCCCCTTCCATGAGTGCCTGATGCTCTTTATATGGATTCCATTTTCGGGTGCCTCTCATGCCCCGGTCATCCACATCATGCATTGTTTTCCCATAAGACCTTTTAGGCTCATACGATATAACTTCAAAGTCTCTTAGACGATATCGTCCGTTGCGTTGCTTTGTCTCATGCTCCTTCTCATGGGCACACTAACAGATATTAATTCTTCGCATAACCACAATAACGTGGACCCCTAAATAGTTCGCTCTATGACACCCCCTCGCTATGAATTTTCTTGTCCCCTCTCCGCACCAAGGAGCAGAGGGTACTGGTTATGTATGTCCTAGGGGTGCGGAGCAAACCCACCTCGTCCGAGCTGCATGGAGTTAAAATGCAAAGAACCATCATCCTTAGTTTATGACGTTAAACTGTGACCTCACCCCATGGTTCGGATATAGGGTCCACCACCAGGGACAGTTTCCACGACCACTCGTCTCCACGGGGATGGGATAACCCCCCACATGTGATGATATCCCCCTTATTGGAGTGGAGTTTGTCTGTGGGAAAGTGAAACAACCTTGATGTAAGCCCCTAGATTTTCTTTTCAGAGGTAGCATCCCTGCTCCTCCTTTCATATTTGGTCCCCAGGGACGACGAAGGGCGTAGTGGGAAATGAGTCTTCTCCTATCTTCAGTCCAAAGTCCCTCTCCCACAGCTCTTTGTCACCCACAAGCCTCCATCCTGGAGTAAGCCCCAACTTCTCGGGCTACAAACCACGCATAAGCCCTTGTTTCATTTTTGGGCCACCTCAGAGTGTAAGCCCCAACACTTGGGCCGCTTCGCATGTATGCCCCACTCCATTTCCCATGTACAGCCCTTTCGCGATGTGATCATCAGACTTGTGTTCTCTGTTGTTTCTCACATCGAGCATGACTCACGTGACCTTAGAGCAAGCACCGACCATGACCAACACCTTGGGAGGCCTAAGAGTTTAATCCTCAAACCATCCTGAACTACGGGGACTTTGATCCATATCAAGGCATGGTACGTAGGAAGCCTCCACGAGGTTCAAGCCCCAAACACCTTGGTTCGCCTCAGAGTGTAAGCCACATTCCAACCCGAACTACGAGGACTTTGATCCATGTCAAGGCATGGTACGTAGGAAGCCTCAACGAGGTTCAATCCCACCTCTCGGTCATTCCTAACATCCTCACGTCGGTTCACCACCACCTTGATCTACCTCAGAGTGTAATCCCCAGGCCATCCCGAACTAGGGGGACTTTGATTCACGTCAAGGCCTGGTATATAGGAAGCCTACATGAGGTTCAAGCCCACCACCCGGTCGTTCTGACCATCCTCACGTCGGTTCACCAACACCTTGGGCCACCTCAGAGTGTAAGCCCCAACACATGGTCCACTCCCCGCGTAATCCACAATCCATTTCCCATGGAAGCACCTTTCGTGACGTGACTGTCAGGCCTGTGCAATCTCTTGTTTCTCACACCGAGCATGAATCACATGAGCTTAGAGCAAGCACCGACCATGACCAACACCTCGGGCCACCTCAGAGCATAATCCCCACTCCATATCCCAAACTATGAGGACATTGATCCTTGTCAAGGCATGGTGCGTAGGAAGCCTCCATGAGGTTCAAGCCCCAAACACCTTGGGCCACAATAGAGTGTAAGCCCCATGCCATCCCGAAATACAAGGACTTTGATCCATGTCAAGGCATGGTACATAGGAAGCCTCCACAAGGTTCATGCCCACCACCCCAGTTGTTCCGACCATCCTCACATCGGTTGACCAACACCTTGGGCCGCCTCAAAGCGTAAGCCCCACTCCATATCTATAACTACAATGACTTTGATCCATGTCAAGGCATGGTATGTAGGAAGGCTCCACAAGGTTCAAGACCCAATCACCTTGGGCCGCCTCTGAGTGTAAGCCCCACACCATCCCGAACTACTAGGACTTTGATCGATGTCAAGTCATGGTACGTAGGAAGCATCTCTGAGGTTCAAGTCCCAAACACCTTGGGCCGCCTCAGAGTGTAAGCCCCATACCCATCCTGAAGTACGAGGACATTGATCCATGTCAATGAATTGTACGTATGGTGCCTCTACAAGGTTCAATCCCCAAACACCTTGGGCCTCCTCAGAGTGAAAGCCCCACAGCATCTCGAATAGAAGGGACTTTGATCCATGTCAAGGCATGGTACGTAGGAAATCTCCACGAGGTTCAAGCCCCAAACACCTTTGGCCGCCTTAGAGCGTAAGCCCCACTCCATATCCCAAACTATGGGGACTTTGAACCATGTTAAGGCATGGTACATAGGAAGACTCCACGAGGTTCAAGCCCCAAACACCTTGGGCTTCCTCAGAGTGTAAGCCCCATTCCATCCTGAACTACGAGGACTCTGATCCATGTCCCGGCATGGTACGTAGGAATATTCCACAAGGTTTAATCCCACCACTCGGTCATTCCGACCATCATCACGTTGGTCCTCCAACACCTTGGGTCGCCTCAGAGCATAAGCCCCACTCCTGGGACTTTGATCCATGTCAAGGCATGGTACGTAGGAAGCCTCTACAGGGTTCAAGCCCCAAACACCTTCGCCATCTTACAGTGTAAGCCCCATGCCAACCCAAACTACGAGGACTTTGATCCATGTCAAGGCATGGTATATAGGAAGACTCCACGAGGTTCAATCCCACCACCCAGTCATTAGGACCATCCTCACATTGGTTGACCAACACCTTGGGCTGCCTTAGAGTGTAAGCCCCTCACCATCCCGAACTACGGGGACTTTGATCCATGGTAAGGCTTGGTACATAGGAAGCCTCCATGAGGTTCAAGCTCTAAACACATTGGGACACCTCAGAGTTTAAGCACCATGCAAACCTGAACTACGATGAATTTGATCCATATCAAGGCATGGTGTGTAGGAAGCCTCCTAGTGGTTCAAGCCCACCACCCGGTCGTTCAGAACATCCTCATGTTGGTTCACCAACACCTTGGTTCGCCTCCAAGCATAATCCTCACTCCGTATCCCAAACTATGAGTACTTTGATCCATGTCAAGGAATGGTTCGTAGGAATCCTCCACGAGGTTCAATCCCCAAAAACCTTGGTCTGCCTTAGAGTGTAGGCCCCATACCCGTCCCTAACTATGGGGAATTTGATCCATGTCAAGGCATGGTATGTAGGAAGCCTCCACGTGGTTCAAGCCCAAAACCCAGCCATTCCGACCATCTTCACGTCAGTTTTCCCCCATCCCGCATGACGTTAAACTGTTTTCTCCATTCTGAACTATGTTGTCTTTGATCCATGTCAAGGCATGGTACATAGGAAGCCTCCACAAGGTTTAATCCCATCACTCATGTCTAATCCTGATCTCTTCCTCAAGCCCATGTGTCTCGGGAAGCTCATGCCCCAACCCGAAGGTACCACTTCCTATGGGTCCCATCCATGAATCCATTCTCATGGGTCACCTCCTCACGTGTCCCATCGTCCCCTTTAACTACTCATACATTGATTCCCTTCCACGGGGATACGTTGGACGTCTTTTCGAGGATCAACCACAAAACTTTCATCGCCCTAGGGCGGTTCCATCCCATTCATAGAACCTTCCATCACCCATCCTGATCCTCACCCTGGCCGCCACATCCCTATGTAATCATGCCACCCCAGTCCCTACTCGGTTTACCAGCATTCCGGAATCCACCCACGTGTTGGCCCCAATATCGGTGTTCCCTATAGGGGGTTCCTCCATCTGATCCACTCTAGACAGTGTTCTAATCAGTTTGATCAGTCTCTACTGGACGTTAAACTTGAAGTATACCTTGTGTTAAACATGGGAAGCTGAGGAAAACATCAGATACATTCCCATGGCCTACAATTCCTCACATCTGATGTGGGATTTTATGGTCTTCCACGCCCTAGAGAATCCCTATAATAAGGGATAAAAGACTAACATTCCAACCCCCCCCCCCCAAGCGTCAAGACATGCCAGCGATGCCCAATGTGACTACTCCCCTAATTGAAGCTTGCTGCCCTGACCTAACCCCTTGGAATGTCTTGACAGAGGAAGTGTAATTAACTGGTGTCCATGAAGATATGACGTCAGGAAGAGTTTCATGAACAATGTCTTCAATCTATGAGGGAGACCTGGACTAGGTGACGAGCTCCAAGGAGGAATCCACGAAAGGAAGAACCTACATCCCATCATCCTGTTTCGATCAAGGAGTAGACATCCCTGAATAAGGAATAGATGTCGCCTGCCTTTAGAAAGAGGAAATGCGGGGCAACAGTGGCGTGTCCTCTCCGTGACGGATGCACGACCCCTGGTGAAAGAGTCAGAAACAACCATATTCCTATATATAATACCATAAATTATTTTATTACAACATGATATTACCCATTTGGTAACAATTTTGTGTAAATCCTACACTTTGGGTAACATCTGCTTTTTTCCATGGGATTGGATTTGTTATATTTTTTGGCCCTATTACCTGAATCATGATTTCATTAACTGAAAATTTATAACATTTTAATAAATAATATATATATATATATATATATATATATTCTTTATATATTTATTTCAAATAATCTATAAAATATAGAGTTAGAAAATGAAATTCACTATTCATAGAGACGATGGGTCGTACGTACACATGAACATTGTTTCCATTTTCTTTTCATATTAAAAAACAAAAATTCTAAGATATATTTTTATTACAGAGTCATTATTATGATATAAATATCATTAAATTAATCCTTTTTTCCATACATGTGAAATATAAATGGAAAACGAATCACATCACATGGTGGAGATGTTAAGCCATACGTACGCTCACATGACATTATCATTTCCCAACATATTGGGTGGTAAAAAAGAAGGGATGATAGTATAATTAAATAAGTTTAATTTTTTCATTAATATAATATATAAACATTAAACCTATCATGACTCTAAATCAAAAAATATACTGAGGGAAAATTAATTTTATCGCTATATAGAGATAGTAAGCATTGCATATGCATGAGTGATACTTTCATTTATTGTTCGATAGAAAAGGGGATGTATAGTGGTGTGTACATAAAGATAATAAAATTTCAGCATAGTTAGTCTGATGAAGTTATTATTTAATTATATCAATCATAGATTTAGAGGAGGTATAGGTAACTAGAAAAAGAGAGTGATCATTTAGAGTGATTACTACTTCTTCAAAAAACACTTTTAGATCTCCACAAAAGGACAATAGAGTTGGTATTTTGGAAAGAATTGGACCTCTATAGTGTGGATATGGAATTTAAGAATATAATTTTTCTATGTTTTTTCTTGATATAAGGCTCAAAGTGAAGTGAATAAGTATGGTAGGAGGTTCCCATTTATAATTGAGGCATTGGGCACTTTGGGAATTTCCAAAAATATTAATTTGAAATAAATTGAATTGAAATTAAAATACCCCAAAAAGGAAATGGATTAATAGAAAATATATCATCAAACAATATATTTTTTACAAGTTTCTATATTTTTTTAAACCATATCATTTTGAATTACCCTTACTTAAATAATTTTAATGTTTTACTAAGGTAAAAAAAAATTAATATTAAAAGGTAGTATTTTTTAATTATGTGACATCAATTAGACAATAAATGAACAATTTATCATATTTTGGACTATATTATAATTTATTTATATTTTTTAATATGTTTTATTATTTTTAAATAGTCTATGAAAAACATTATTTTGATAAAATATCAATATTTTTAATTCTGACACTATTTATTTCAGTGTTTTTTAAAAATATCAAGATAATAACTTAACTTCTAATAGAATATTTTATTATATCCATAAAAATTAAAGTTATTCTAAATTTTTTTTCTTTATAAAACATCTCAAATTCTATTTATTCTAATATATTAAATAATATTTTTGTAACTTCCATTTATAACATTATTACTACATTAGTGTTTTTAAAAACATTAATATAATTTTTTTATTTACAAAAAGTTAAAAATAAATTATTATGATGAAGAAATATATATTATATTTCATAATAATATTTATTATTTAATATATATAATGTGTATCCCTATATTAAAAATGTTATATTATTTTAAACATCAAGGTGATATCTTTACATTTTTATTAAATTAAATATTATATATAACATAATTTCATCCAAGTGTCTAAAAACATAAAAAATAAAATTATATCATAAAAATATATTTATTAAGTTAAAAATTGATCTTTATATTCGTTAATAAAATTCATTATTCCCCGTGTGGTCACATAAAATATATTAAAGACAAAGAAAATAAAACATTGTGTCTTTCATTGATTTAAATATTATATAAATCATTTTCTTATAAAAGTTTATATTAAATGACTTTATTTATCTCTTTATTTGGTAAGGGTATAATTTAATTCACCCAATAATTTTTTTTTCATTTTTTATCCTCATTTTATAGTCTTTATGCTTTTATTTTCAACCTAAATTACCTTTTTACTCGTTACCATGGTAAAAAAATTTACCATGGTTACAAATCATTTTGGACAAAAAAGAAAGGGGAAATACTTAAAAACATTGTACCCTTTGAATCCAAATTTGAAATCCGGATTTCAAAATTCAAAATGAATAAGTTACCGAATTTACGTTAATAAAAAGCTGATAAATTGCCCTATAAAACCATTTTCAGCAAAATGCCCTTTTAAGCTATAAAAAGTATTTATAACTAGTTTATGTATAAAATTCATTTTAAAAATCATAATTGGTTTATTTTAAATAAAAATAAATAATTTTAATTTAAAACTAATCAAATAAATAATTTTACCCTGTAAACCCTTTAAAATAAAATACAGTTAAAAAACCTAATATTTTCACTATTCATCCAAACATGAAACTTCTTAGAAAAATACAAAAATTCCACTGAAATTAAATTTACACATCCTAATTGTAAATAATATGTTGATTTTTTCAAATATAATATATAAAAATTAGAAAAACAACACATTTAACAAGTGCACCATCAAGAGGAAGAAAAAGTTCCGTTTTTGAAAAAAGATTCTTTTATGCATTAAATTGGATTGGTTTTTATATAACATATAGAAAAAAATAAAATGAATTATAAAAATTATATTGAATTTACTATATATATATTTCATTAATATAATCCAAGGGGAGTTATTTGTTTAATTATTGATATAATATATACTTCTACACATTTAGATGATTTTTCAAAAAATAAGGTTTTATATTAATTTATTATTAATTGGTCAAATAATTATATATATTTGTGTAAACCATAATTTCATATTTCAGGTAATCTTATTCATAACATACATTATAATGGATACAATATAATTTTTCTGTTTAAATAGTTATAATAAAAAATAAGATGTTTTGTAGAAACATAGTGTTGTGTGTAATGCAAACTAAGACAGTGTTCCATGTAACACAAGACATCAAAGAAATAAAATTATTTAAAAAAAATTCTCAAAAAAATCTAGGAATGTTACATGAAATTTTGTGGTGGTTTCACTGAGCTGAAAAAATATGGCATAAACCATATAGGAAGCCAATGGTGAATGTAAATATTTGGCCCTTTTTACTGATATTCATATGGAGTTTCAAGAGATACCTGAGTAGCCTCATCTTATATCATTGATAGTTACTTCTTACCCACTTGATAGGGATAAGGGAAGGAATTTTTCATATCCAAAAGTCTTGGTACTCTAGGAAGTCATTTCTGGTGTGGATCCTCCTCCTAATTGGTGTACTAATGAGGACAATGTCCTCCATATACATGTTATTTTTTCGGTTCCTATATATATGATTGAGGATACAATGATAGATTATCAATCTTTTCCATAATAAGTTCATCTAGTTATATCTAATATGTATCCTGATATGTGTCTCTACTATTGGTGGTCTTGGATAAAACATTAGATCCTGAGTTTTTCACTAGGTGGTCTGCCTATTACATGTGAAGCCAGATCACTAGCAGTCTACTATCTTGTAATAGATGTTATTAGTAAAAGAATAGAAATAAGGAGATGATGTAATGGATTTTTTAATTAGATTAATGAGGTCATGTCATGGAAGTGAAATAATTTGGGTAGTTATAGATTGACTTACAATGGTAGCCCACTTCCTTCCCATCAGGGAGATATTCTCAGTTGATGAGTTGGGAAGACTGTATTTCCATGAGATCATATAGAAAAATGGTGGTACCTTGTACTATTGTATCAGATAGGTACACTCAATTTACTTAACACATCAAGTAAGGGTTACAAAATTCTGTATTTATACAATTGTTTTTTATCATAGTCTTTCACTATCAGACCAATGGCTAGTCATCACGGAAGTTGCAAGTGTTAAATGACATCCTTCAAGCATGCATCCTTTATTCAACATGTATATGGGAGAAGAATATATCTCTTGTCAATTTCTCCTATAATAATAGTTATCAGGAAATGATTTAGATGGCTATATATGAGGCCTTCTATGTTTTTCTATTATGTTCACCTCTATATTGGTTAGAGGCAGGAGAGGCTGAGATACAAAGTCCTCATCTCATGCAAGAGACATTGGAGTAGGTTTTGCTAATCAAGAGGCATATATATACATATCAGTCTAGGAAAATATATTGTACCGATATCTATCAATGACCTATGGAGTTTGAGGTCAGAGACTGTGTTTTCTTTCAAGTATCATCCATACATGGGAATGGATGAATACAGAGGTAAGGGATGTTTTCACCTCATTATTTCAGATCATTTTATATCTTGGATAGAGTTGGGAAGGAATACTATTGGATTATATTACCTCTTAGGTATCATTATTATAATTAATTCATCCAAATTTCACAACTTCTCCATGATCATGTTGAACCATCCCATACATTTTATCCTGAGGATGTTGAAATGGATACTGATTCTTCTTTTGATGAGTATCCCATGAACATATTTGACCAGATCCTTGAGTCTCTATGAGGATGGTATATACCATTAGTATGGGTTATATGGTAGAACAACCATGTATAAGAAGAGACCTGGGAGTGGGAGGCCGACGTACAAGCCCAGGGGGTGAAGTTGTTCTGAGGTAATGTTTTTCACCCTTGGATGATGAACACAAGGATAAGTTATTTTAATGGGGAAATAATGTAAGAAACCAATTTTTCTATGGTGTTGGAACTGTTAAATTTTGTGACAATTCCTTAACTTATACCTATTGTGGATTTCTATAGAGTTTACAATGGTTTTGTGAGTTTTTAGGGATTTTTTGGGGCTTTGAACCCCAACCGGTGGAAGAAAAGACTCATTCATATGCTTAATAGAAGCAATGTATCCCAACCCACGTGGTTTTCCCAAACCATGTGGGGTGTTTCAGAAGAGAAATTAGGGTTCACAGTATACCATAATTGTTCACCTAGGGCCTCATGAATATGTGGGTGGTCTTCACTTTTTAGAAGAGGCATTCAATATGGGGGGTATATAGTTTCTTAAATTGTGGGCCCTAATAGTGGGGTCCCATAATGAAATAGTAAGGTGTGTACGTTTGGTGCAATGTTTTCCAAATACTGAATTGAAAAAATGAAAACCAATAATTTATGTATTTAGTTTACCATTTTCCACTTAAAAAAATTTAAAATTATCCCCCAATCTCCTTTGATCATTCTAGAGAAAAGGATTCCCTCTTCTCACTCGATGGATCTCCCAATCATAGGTTTTTATATAATTTTTTCTCCCAACATCTGTTTTGAAATGAGATCATAACATTGGGTAAGTTTTGGTAAGTGATTCAATACATGGGATCAGTTATCGTATTCTCCTCTCCTAGATGATGTTATATTGATACCAACTCTTTTACCCTATTTTCAGGGAGTTGATCCATTCTTTGATTTTTGTTTGTTCAAGGAAAAAATTTTATCACATACTAGAGGAGGAGAGTGCTACAAGCATAAGGTAGGTGCTTTATGACACATCCCTCAAAGAATAACTATTTCATAAACAATCATAATTGTGTTCACACTAGTTTCATCATGTATTTCTTATTAAATAAATATTACATGCATATAATCATTGTGATCATATTCTCTAGCCCCTTAAATGTATTTCATGTCATCATTTGAAGTTATTACCTCAATTCCAACCACCCCACATTGGTTGTTTCCTTTTTTAAGCCTTGGTGACCCAAGCGGGTATATTTTTTACACCATTGAGGTTCTCATGTACTTAACCTTGATAATGTCTGTGTTATAAATTAATTAGTGAATTATTAAATGGAAGTTGTGGAAAATATATCAATTGGACTTGATTAGTACAAACTGAATTGGTTTCCTGTTCAAATTTTCAATTTTAATATTAATAAAAGGTAATGGAATGTACCTATAAAACGAAAATTATTAAATTATTTTGGTTTCATGTCTTTATAATAAAATTTCATATATATTTAAAGGTAAAGGAATAAACCTAATGAATGTGTATGTAATTATTTTAATAAACGGTTGCATGTCCTTTAATAAAATTTTCACATTAATGAAAGGTTATGGAATGAACCAAATGACTTATAAGAGGAATACATATTACATGGAATAATATAAATGATAATATATATATATATATATGGTACCTATTGAATATAGAAAATTTTATATTTATAGGA
Organism: Viscum album; assembly: GCA_963277665.1. NCBI lineage: Eukaryota > Viridiplantae > Streptophyta > Magnoliopsida > Santalales > Viscaceae > Viscum > Viscum album. The sequence goes on from OY728165.1 coordinate 627,985,829, forward strand.
CTGGTCAAACATGAGCCATCCTTATATTCATGAGGGAATTCCTTGAGCACTCAGGGGAAGCCATTATGATTCAAGGAGTTATTTCCATAGATGTACCCACCACTGAATAATGGTCATTCTCTACTAAGATATGCCTAGAATGATTTTGAAGGACCTTTTCTCTATCTTTATTAATATTATAATGCATTGGATATACACATTGGATCCATCTTGATGTCTTAGGAATCATGACTCCATGGATTTACCCCATTTGTTCTAGCCATTCTTACCCTAATATTACTATAGAAATCTCTACAAAGGAAATTAGAATCTATCACAATGGATTTACTCAGGGCATTCCCCTTGAATTAAACTCATACCCCTCTTTATTACCAAAATACATGAGTTACTTTTATTAGTTGGTTGAACATTGAGGTTAAGGATGCCTTGGATTCACCTTGGACCCTATTTTATTATATATATCATCCTTTTTAGTGTTATTAACAAATAACAAGGTATATATATATATATATAATAAACCTATTTGAATTAATTAAATGATCTCATGTTTAGAGACATGTCCATTTGAGGCTAATGTATGAAAGATTTATTATTTCAAAATTAATTTGCATTTATATATACCTTATCACTAATCATTTTATATTCATAGAATGGGTTTTAATGATCTCATTGGTGGTGACATGTTGGGTTTTATCCCACATCCTACCTTGGTCTCCTTTGGCACCCGAATAAATTATGTGATTGTAGGTATGGACAAGGGGAAGTGTACTACCATGGACACCAATATTTCTTGCTTCATTAAGATGGATCTTGGCAGTAGATGACTGAGTAGGTGCTCAAGATACTTGGATTGTTTGGTTCTTTTTTCCTTTTTGTAATGATATCTTTTTCATTGTATCCCTGTTTTCATGATTTTTAGAGGCTAACATTACATCGTCACTTTTTTTATGATACTTTTCAGCATTGAGTTTATATTGTTGATGGATTATTGTCCTTAACTTTTTCTACCTATTTTTTATTAATTACACTACTTATTATATCATTTACTGATCTATTATATATATATATATATACTATTATCCATTATAAAATGACAAAAATTATCCCCACTAACACACCATATTCCCTTGCTACTAGCCAGAAGCCTCTGGCGTACAAGGACATACACTTAAGACCATGCATCCCAGTGGATTGGACTCAATTTAGTGGATCTAGAGTCAAGACATTAAACTAGGGATGCGTTCATTATATAAATCCTCATTTTGTTTCAACTGAAATAATTATCTATCCATTTACATGTAAACCATTTCTAAAAAAATATTCAGTGAATAATATTTTAACTCTTCCCAATCCATAGAATCAATTTTTTCATTCATTAATTTATTTTTAATGACATTAAACTATTGGTTAGCCTCACATTCCATGAAATAAATGGCTAATAAAATATTATCATGATTTGAGCACCAGATATCAGAAATTATATTCTATATATCTTTGATCCATTTCATGAAAATTATTTGGATTAAAGACTCAATACTATATGTTTTATAGTGTCATGTGATGGACTCAATAACAAGTTTACCCTTCTAAGGTGTATTTAGGATCTGAACATGGATTGGGTTATTTTTTATAACCTATTATTTTATTTTCATGATGATTTTCACTCCTTCACCCATCTCATTTGCTGCATCATTGGTATTATATAATCAATCATACCAATTATTAATATTGTTTATGAAATATCATGATATTAAATTAAAATAAAGGAACGTTTTAGAATATGAATTCTTAACTTAATAGAAGTATAAAAATATTATTAAAAACTTAGACGAATTAACTCATAAATTTATTATTTATCATAGCTTATGAATCTATCAGTTTCAACTAAGGTGTTCCAAAACCTTTTACTATTAGGTTCTCTGACCATACTAGTTACCTTTTACCTCATTATATTCAGATATATTTAAATACATTTTAATGGTTATTAATGATAATGTGAATTAACAAAAACATATCCCCAGTGAGTATCCAACCAGGTGTGCAGTTAGGCCCATTTTTTGTTTACCGAGTGATGATTGAGTTAATACCTAACTTACAATTTTTAGGGTTATTACTCATAGGTGAATCTGAGATAGATTTTTCATCCACCAGTTTTTATCTATATAGGGATCTCACTTCCATGAAACCAAAAACAATAAACATTACCAAAATCATAAGATATTTTCTTACACATATGCTTATCCTTATAATGTTCACTTATTTTTTATAGTCCCAATTCATAAAAAAAATTATAAACTTCACTCTAATTCCAATTGAAACACACTAGGCCCCAACTCTCATGTCTAGTGAGATTATCATTTCTTTAAACTCTAACTTCAATACCAACTAAAACACCCTAAACCCATACCCCCAGTTCAACAACTAAAAAATCATCTTTACACATAGGCTTTGAAACCAAATGAGGTAGACTAAGATTTTCCTACATATATAATATAACATTTCACATGAATTACAACAAATCATAAATCAAACTCCTAATCCTAAATCCTCAGTTCCATTTCTGATTAGATACATATAAAACTTATTTTTACAATGTTCTCAACATCTCCCATAAATATTCTTCCCAAATGGTATCGTTCAAGAAATATGATACATAATATTTCTATTTATAATCTATAAAATGGAAACATTTGAAATGTTAAGTTCATAAGATTAGTAAGGGTAATCATGAATTTCTTCAATAAAAGATAATAGTTAAAAATAACATAAACATAAGTGTATGAGAACATTGTAAAGGGATATTCACATATCATAAGAAAGTCATACCAAATTAAACATGGGTTATAAATTAGTGATTAAGACATAAGGTTATGTGAATAAAAAAACACAATTTTAGTTATAATAATACATGAGAATGAAATAGTCATAATTTGAAACAAAATAATATAACATGAATATGAACATAGAAATAAAATCAAGTTAAACCATAAATAAATTTATAATATAAAAGACTACTTTATCCACATATTTATAACATATTATGATTGAGATAACAACACAATTACCTTTTTGATCTTGGGTTCTTTAACATCACATTGTTTTATAATTTATTTTCATAAAATAAAATATTTTATAGAATGTGTTATATGTAATGCAGAGCTTATATGAACAACGATATTCAAATTAAATATTTTTATTTAATAATGACAGTTGTGAAATAGTAATTGGTTTGGTGTGTATGAATAAGAATAATCATATTATGAAATATATAGGGAAATATTTTCCTCAATATATTTAATAAAATATCATTTATTGATTTTGGATTGATTATAAATGAATATAAAATCATTTGATGTTGAAAGATAATTTTTTCATAAAATTGATTTTTGGTGTATGATGTATATTTATCTTAATAGTATAAATTTACCGTAATTGATAAAAAAATTCTAATGAGTCAAGTAGATCATATATTGAATTTAATGAGTTTGAAGTCATTTAATTATGTTAATTAGTTAATCAATGATAATAACACATTTTATGCTTCATAAATACATTTTCCTCATAAATAGATTTTAATAAATTTTTAGAGTGAATATTATAATTGATTTTATACATTTTTAAAAAATATGGTATAAAAAAGGTTTTAAATCAGAATATAGAAAAATTATTTTCATAATTGTTTTTGATATTTTTATAAAAAGTTTGATTTTGGAGTGAATAGTGAAATGCCGATTTTTGAAAAACTCTCATATATTTTATTTAAATCAATTAATTTAAAAGAATTATTATTTTTTCTATTCAGTTTTACATTAATATAATATCACATTGATTAAAAGTACTCTAATTAAATATATATTAATAATATTTATATTTAATTTTGAAATGAGTTCATTTTTATACATAAAACAAAATTTTCTAGATCTATTTTATAATAAAAATTTTATAGTAATATTAAAATTTATATTTGGAACTTATATAAATTAATTATTTTAAAATCCTTTTCAATTTTTTTTATTATAAAGACTATATTTATTAATTACATCAATTTTAATGTTGGTATTAAAAAATAATTCACTAACTTAAAAAATGATTTGTCATTTTAAAGGTAAATTAATATAAAAAAATTAAATTTGCTAGAAAATGAAAAAAAATACCTTGAATAATATCATGTATTTTTTTACTGATAATTGGATATAACTATCCTCGTTTTGGACTATTTTTTGTGGATTTAATTGATATCATTGTTGGCTTTCAAGAGAAGGAATTATTATGTTAAATAAATGTCATTTTCTATCATTTAATATCAGAAACCAATTTTCAGGATTATGATAGGTTTGAATATAAATTATGAATGAAAAAATATTACCATAATTATTTAATATAATTTATTCTCATATGAATAATTTATATTATATTTTTAGATAATGTTCAATATTTAAAAAACTTATGTATTGTCCATAAATGGTTTTGAAAGCATTAGAAAAACTCAAGTAAATGGTTTTAAAAATATAAAAAGTGATAATACTTAGATTATATATTGTAATATATGAATTTTATAAATATTTTTTTTGTATAATTGAGTATTTAAGTGTTTTAATTCTAATTTCATTGTTATCTTGGTGCCTTTAAGTCAACATTGGTGAAATGCTCTGAAAATGACATTACATGGTATTTTTTTAACAACCACTTTTAAATCATTATAAAACCATAAAAATAATATCATAACACAGTTTTATGTGAATTTTTATATTATTTCATGAATGGTACATATATGATCCACTTTTATTAAAACATTACTTTCAGGATCCATAATTATTGAAAATTTTGTTATAACTATTCAGGTTAAATAGAGATAACAAGAGTATTAAAATAAAATATAATTATTGAAATGATACCAAAAAATATCTGAATTTCATATTTTGATTATATAGATACCTCATCCTTCTTATCTATGAATTTATTCCTCATTGGTTTCAATTTATGTGAATTATATTTTTATTATATATGAAAATTACATATACATACAAGATCACCACCCAAAAAACTTATAAAATGCAATATACTCTCCTATATTACTCACACCTCATAAGACATTTATATGAAACAATTATATTCAAAATCACTTCTTAATCTTTCTATCATGTTCTATAGGTTTTGTTCTTACCAAAAGATTAACCTACGAAGGCATGATTTGTTAGCCATGGGATGTATTCCATCAAAGTGGTATAATTTTTAACTGAGTGTTTCTTATTTTATTCATCTTATAACCCCTAAAAATATCTTATAACCATGATAAAATAATAAAATTAGTATATCACATATACTGAGATGTTATTAGTATTGTGTTATAACCATGTTCATCTTTTTTTCTTTCCTACTGTAGATGAAAACATCCCTCTTGTGTAAATGTGGAATACCACCTCCACGAAGCTTTGTGTTTCATTTTCCATCACTGCCACACATGGTTTTTTATAAATATAGATTTTAAAATTATATTATATATTTATAAAATAATTATTTTTTTAATAATAAAACTTTATTTACTATATTTCATTTCCATCCATTAAGAAAAATGATAATGTCGCTCTTTTGTACGTGGAGACTACCACCACAATAATATACAACATTTTATTTTCTATATACACTATCCATGGATTGTAATAAATATGTAATTAATTTATAAAAATAAAAAGATGATGATTAATTTAATATATATTATATAACCATGATAAAGGTTACCATCTTCAATCTATTGAATACATTTTGGACTTATAAACTGAATGTCCTTAAAACATCCAACATGAGTTAAAAATTTTAACAACCCAATATAATACGGTAAACAATTAAATAATTGGAATAATGTGAATGTAATTAAATTTACAATGGTTATCATGAAATTAAAAAACTTATTATAACTCAATTCCCATGAAATTAAACTTACATATGGAACTGTTCGGGGATCAAGGATATGCATTTTTTTAAAAGTCTTATTTTATTTTTTTCCTTCCAACACTTTTTATTCCTTGTCAGGAATATTTAATATGTTTTAAAGAATGATCTTATTTATAATTAAATGATACAAAAAGTTTATTTTTACTATTTTTCTTTTACATTATAATTTATTAACAAGGAATGTTTCCAATATTTTTATTATGAATCAATTTTACATTTTTATACCAAAGTATAAAAGGAATCATTATTTTAAAATTTACCTAATGAATGTATTTAACCCTATCATAACCACTATTTTATTTTAAGTATCCAATACATGTTTCAATGATCATTTTCAAGAAAATATTTTTCTCTACATTTTATATTTTTTTGATATTTTTTCCCACTTAAATAAAAATTTCGTCCCATTTTTTTGAGTACAAATAGTGTTTTTGATTATCAGATTTATTGTTAATTCAAATGAGTTTTATGGTTAAAACGTGTGATATTTTTCTTTTAAAAATCTTACATTTTTTGGAAATTTTAAATGAATGATTATTGAGACTAATATTTCTCTAATAATCTGTGATATTGACATAGTTCTCCAATAAATTGGAAACAGTTATAGGGTTTACCAGGGATAGGATACTCCTAGATTTGGGAATTATACAGTTAAGTGATTTCATTATAAGAAACGATATATGGATAATATCCCATGTAACCTATATGGATTTCTTATGATTTTTATGGGTTTTAATGGAATTATTTTTATTTCATGTGGTATGGAAATGAAATCACGATTTAATGAAATTTTATGATTTTCTTAAAGTGCTCTCACGTTTTCCTATGTAACTTACATGATTATTATTTTTCCTTTACGATTCTTTGAAAAAAAATTATGAAATATCTGGGATTCATGGATAATCACATTAATATGTATATTCTAAATTTGAGGTAAAAATTTTATTATGTAAAAATGAAAACATCCTTATTGGATTTCATGAAATTAAAAAGGATTAATTGGTTTCCAATCATTTTATATCTAATTCTGTTATTTTTTTCTCTTCACAAATTTCCATTTTTTTTAACTGGGATTAATGGTTGTTAAAGATTATAGTAAATTCAATGGTGATATTTCTTGAACAATTAAAAAATTTCATGAATGGAATATGTGTATAAAAATAAGAAAACATCCCATATAAGCTTCAATATACTTTTCATTATCTGTTAGAGACACTGAATACACAATTATTTGAACAATACACACCACTAATATCTTTTCAAAAATTCATAAAACATGCAATTCATCATTTCTAAGAACACTTTTATAGAAATAGAGACACCTAAAAGCATTAAAAACTCATAATTCCCATAACATCATTTAAAATCAATATTTACAAAATCCCCAGACTTTACCAACATCAAATGATATCCCATCCAAAAATCAAAGATAAATTACATTCTAAATACCATCAATTGATCCAATAAATTGTTAATATATTAAAGGTGATATAGGTTATTTACATCCACCTAGTACAAGAGATGGTAATTGATACCCAAAAATAGATTAATATCATCCTTATTCTAAAATAGGAATGATTCTCCCTAAGGAAGCACATTGGTCTAAATAAACCATCACTAAAAAATATCTCCAATTCGAATCTATAGCTCCAACTACACTAAATATTTTAAAATATATGGGGAAATTGATAATGGGGTAACAACAAGTTATAAAATTATCCTAAAATTGACCTCACATAGAGTGAGTACCGTGAAAACCTCTTCAGAAATGATATTAGATTACTCCTCTAAAACCATGGAGAACACCACAAGCTGACCATCTATTAAACACAATACACACACATAACCACAAGGGAATAATTAGACCAACATTATGTTGAACTAATAGAGGGTATATCTAACTAGAAAATAAATAATTATCGTCATAAAAATCATATAAGATAATTCACATATAGTTGAAATAAAAAATAGATAGCCTTTAATATACTTAGTCTATAAAAATTATTATTTATTATGATTGTATCTATTATAATAAGAAATGTACCTAAAAGAAATAATTCCATAACATCATCTCATAATCATTTCACACGTAATACAAACTCTCTCAAACTCTAACTAGAATTGTTATTTCTAAGGGAACGAAAAGCCTTTACACCTCATTCCCCAAAGTAAGGACCATGGTTATTACAATAAAAGAGTTTGTATATAAAAAAATTTGATAATGCATACAGCTTGGTAGAAAATAAGTTGATAGTAACTCTCAAAATGAATTGAATTCCAGGCACTAAAAACTCTAAGGAATGCATATGACCACAACCATCTTTACAACCAATCTATATTTTATTGAAACCAAATCCATGGATTCAATCTACTTGTTATCCATGAGGGTGATGGGAATCATAAGAATCTCTTCTAGCCACCCCGTATCCAATTTTCTAATGAAACTTTAGATCACCCTATTACTTCTTCCTTGAAGGATACTTATATAATTACTGAGCAAGAAGTGGGTCTCCAGCACCATACTGAAAACTTTGTAAGTACTTATTTTTTTTTATTTTGATGGCCATAAACACGACATTCATAAAATGTGATACTTGATCTACTAGAAGGGGTCTTATAACATCAATCCCAAGAGGAACATGATGAAAAAATTCTAGAACTGAATCTTCTAAAAATCATAACACTGAGAACATTGATTCATAGTATGGATCCATGAAGATTCATGAATACTACCCACCCATGACAATCTAGATTTAGATAACATGAACTATATAAAATCTATCATATCCAACCCAATTTGATGTGTTAGAACCATGATTGGGGTAACATGTATATGGATCAATGTGTATGAATACTCTTCAAAATGTCTCTCTCGGGCCTCCCTACCAAGTAAATTGTACAAATAAAAATGAAAATTATCATTCTCGGTAGATGAAATAATGATTTACTACAAATAATCACATATATTCTCTCCAAAAATGGTCGACACCTCAAGATCTATGAGGAACAAGAACTACCATTATCGATTGTCCCCATTAAGAACCATCATAGAAAATGAATCCTAATTCTTCCTCCGAGAATAGATTGACCCGATGTAAGTCTCTATAACCTCTTACTAATACATGGTCTTTCAATATGAAATAGATCCCAAATACGTTGAAAAAACCAGACATTAAAACTATTAGAGTGTCCTCCTACAAGTTTCATTATCATTAATCTTCATTTTATAGAGATCTACTTGTGTACTCTACAAGAAATCATTAGTGTGAACATGGGAGTGATGGAGACCTAGATCCATGCCTATAAATGAATGAATTTTAGGATATCTTGATCCCAGAATATTGAATATTTAATATCGAATAATTAGTATTTTATTTAATGAATATTTTTTACACAATTCAAACACATGCACAAATAATCTTGTTTCATTGTTATAACCTAATTCTTTACCATTCAATTAGAATCACATTGTTTAACTTGTTCAATAAACATAATGTACTTTTCCTAGATCATATGGAGCTCTAAAATCTTATATATCAAATAGTATCCCTTTATTACAACATGTTCTATGTCTATCTGAAATTTATTTACCATCAAATACAATCGTAACCAATTCATATCCCCCAACTACATCTTATCTCTTAACAATCTGCTTTGATAATGCTCTATCATGGAACCCCAACCCATGTGTACCACTCCTGGGATGGAAAAACAATGATTACCACCAAATCCCACCACTAATAGGACATGTGTGGGAAAATAGAACCATGGGAGAGAAATACATATAAATGAGATACATCGCCCTATTTTTATAAATTTAATTATTATATATGACATTATTTCCTCTAATCCAAAATAAAGAATAAAAAATTAAATAACCCATCCCAATACGTGAATGTGATTTCATATAAGTGAGAACAATTAGAAATTCCCCAAAAAGCATAGGAAGGTTCCATGAATCTCCAGAAAATACATAAGCTATTAATGAACTTATAGATCACCAACCATGTCTTGTAAACATGAAATAATGTTTACATGTATATGGGGTGAGAATAATAGTATACAAGGTATGATCCTTCCATAAACCACTAGTTTAAATATTAATGATTAATATTAATACCTAGTGAATAAAAAAATAAAACCAACCCATAACATAATAGTTAAAGCTATAACACATACTCTCTATGTATTTCTTCGAAATAAACACAAAGAAGTAAATCATTTTATATAGAGATAATATACATAAGAAAGGTACCATTTATACAGTTCCCCTCAATTTTTTCACTCTCGTTCCCCATTATCAAATGTCATGTGTTACATACCATTCAATATATAAACTCATCTATAATGTTGGTTATTCATTGACACTACCATCCCTAATCCCACATTGGTCCCAAAAACTCTTTTTGGAATATATATATATATATATATATATATATATATATTCATGACGTCACCACATCCATCACAACATGAATCTCATCAAAACCTCATCATCATCATCTCATCCATGACAAATTAGAACATCTGAAATTCACTATAGCCCATGTATCATGCATTATACCTCTATCTATCAAGGCATGTGTAATTACACCTATAGGAAACCATATTCACTATAGTTGGAATATATATATGTTTCATAAAAATAATTCTAAATATCCAGAACATGCTTTTATGGTGTAATTGGGATACTTAATAACCCACGTAGATATGTACCCTATGACTTAAGCCATTACATAACAAATATACCTACACACGATTATACACTGAAGAGAGAATATGGAATTGGTAGTAGTCAGTAATATATTCCCTCAAAACCCAATATTTTGGAAAAAAACCTAGAACCCAAAACATTTGGGCATTGACAACCCACCCAACTCAGTTTGTGGAGCATATGAAATTACAAAATATTAGAATATATCTTTCACAACAAAACTAATGAAATATAACTATTCTTAGACCCCACTATATCTATCATTTATCAAAACACATGGCTACCACTTCCATATCATATGTCACTTGATTTTTATATCAACACTAGTATTACGATTCAACATCATTGACGATATTAATTTATTAATTAAAAACTTTCTTTTCAATCATTGTTAAATCCATTATAATTTAATATTTATTCAATTCATATCAATATAAACCAAAAGTATTTATAATTCACATTAATATTTATATATTTTGTTTCATTCATTCATATCATTCATTTACATGATCCCATGGTTTCCATTATTCATCATTTCCAATGTCAACAACATCCATATTAAAACATCATAGTCATTTCATTTACCATTACATAATATGAGTATTCTAGTAATATCCTTGAACCACCATAAAAGAAAAATTCACTTATAATGTATATGAAAACTGTAGCGTGCAGTTGAAAATTTCAATAAATAATCATTAGAAAAAATAGGGAAAAAATTAATTATCCTGAAATAGTAGATTTAAACATATACAAACCAACTGACATAATAACCTTGCACAAAAATGAAAAAAAAAATGGAACACACCACTATCAACTTGTGCTTCCCATTCTCATTAGTTACATACTAACTATATACACCACACTAAGTTTACCAAAAAATGTTTTTTGGAATCATGTAATACAAGAACATATATTGAAAAAAGAAAAATATAGTAATTGAAATCATAGGTGGATACTGAGTCCATTACACTAAGGAATTTAATCCTTTAACAAAACAGTGATGTGATCTCCCATATCAAACCATTTTTCTCTAGAAAAAAACATATTCATTGCCATCTTGAATGACCTAATTAAATATAAATAGCTACTAATGAGAATAAACATATCAATACACTTGGTATCATTATCCTGAAATCAATCATACATATGACTCAATAAATACATCTATACTTTTTATATTTTAGTAATTATAGTAATAAAAATCTATGTACACTTCCTTTATTAACTTAATATTTCAACACATTCATTATTTTATCACATTTAAAGAATTCAACCATGTTATTGAATATTAATAATGACAAAAAATATATTTTACACTATCTAGTAAGTATAAAGAGGCATGATAAGCAATGTATCACCACATGTGATCACATAGACCTTCTGATTAATTTTGACTTATGGTTATTATCAATATTTAGATAAATTATATTTTTATACAAAGAAATTAAGGTTTAAAGACCCTACACATTTACATAAATAAGGAGAATTCAAACCCCCTATCCAGATTCAATAAATTAATGAATTAACCATTCCCGAATGTATGAATCGAGGATTAACCACAACCGAACTTGATGGAAACAAACTCATAATGGATCCATAAAAATCATTATTATTTTACACGTGAAACTCATTCAAAAAACAAGAAAAACCTCACCACAAAAACTACTGTGAAGAAAGGGAAAAATGAATTTAAGTAGAAGAGGATAAGAGATTTTGTTGAAACAATAGAGTTTTATCTTGATGATGAAAGAGATTTGAAATATCAAGGAAATTTATGGATATCTCTAGGTTGACCCAGAAGTCATCTAGGGTTCAAAGGAAGATACTAAAACATAAAAAAAACAATTTTTAGACCTACATATAGATAAATCTCGAATGATCTTAGTCATTTAATGGTGAGTTACACCATAGCCGTGGTTCCCCTTGGTCAATGATGATTTGAATTTCCCACTATTTTATAGATCCTAAACCCTATATAATTTTGAATATGACAATAAACAAGATTAAATTCAACTAATATCATAATTTCATCCCAATAAAATGTTCCCATACTTGGATTAAGATGATGTATGGTGGAGAATGACCCTCGAATCCCTCCATTAATTTGTCCCATGTTAGTGACTAACATCGAGTGAATGATAATAACACCTATAAAATGATTTACCCAAAATATTATTCATAGAACATGGATATAAGATAAAAAACCAAGAAACTCAATCACATAAACAAATGAAAACCAATCCATTTCAAAATTATTGATCAATGTCAGTAAATTAAAACTAAATGTTCCGCATTAAATAGTAAAATAAAATCCATATAGTGGATACTCAACAGAAACTCCACCCTCTATGCATGTATTTCATAATGTAGTTAATGAATACTTATAGGAAACATAAAAATTGTTTTAAATATATGTAGGGTTATTATTATATATATACTCTATAGAATCATACCCAATGTCTCCCATGAAAATAGGAAACGATCATACAAATGCACTAGTGAACAAATAGTGGAACCTACAATCACAAAAAAAAAATCAATTATCTAATCCTAACATGTATTTTTCACTATCACAAAATAATGCACCCAATGTAATAAAATAATAACATTGAATAAATTTAAGGAACCTCACTTCAACTTTATCACTATTTTTTTCTCTCATTTCCGATCATTGAAGGTATTGTGATCTAATCCCTTTCATACAGTCACATCACATATCCATCCATATGTAATGTTGGTCTAGTCAGATCCCTATCAATCACAACCTAACTCTAGATCAATCATATTAGAGTGGAACCCTCTAGATGGGGTTGGAATCAGTCCTCCAACAATAATTAGAGTGTCTCACTCCGAGTAGGCAGTGCATGGGTCCTCTACTAACCATTGGAGTAGAACCATCCAGCTGGATTGGGAATGGGTACTCTAATGATTACTTAAGTGGAACCCTCCTATAGAGTTAGGGCATGGTTCCTCATCCATCAGATAGGCACCCTCCTACTAGGTAGGACATGGGTCCTCTTTCAACTATTGATTTTCAACCCTCAATTGAACCAAGGCATGTGTCTTCTACATTTATATTGAACCCCTCAATTATGCAACCCAATGGTGAGGTTTGGCTTGAGTTGGATTTTTTCTTCTAGTAATATGTGTGAGATCCTAGGAATCAATTTTAGACTCTTGGAACTGATGGTACTCTTTTCCTAAGTGGGTAGGTGAGGTGAATTTCTCATTCTCCCTCATTTGGGTTTTTTTGGTTTGATCTTATTTATTTATTTATTTATTTATTTATATATGGTTCAATGTCATTATATTGTGTACACTATTTCCTTGGGATGAGCATTCTATTGTCTATATATTACTATCATTTCACTTACAACTCCCCTTGAAATTTTGGTTTGTACTACCGGGTATGCATATACTGACCCCTGCCTATAATTTTATTGCATGTGTTATGTCTTATTTGGACAACGAACATGTCGGTGGTGACTATATAGATGCTTAGGGATACCTGGTGCATTGTAATATGTATGTTGGTTAGTGCTTAGATATTAATAGCTAGGATATCTCAGCATTATACTTTCTAGTTTTTTTAGTTCAGGACATATTTATGGTTGGGTGTGTATTTTTTCATTTACTTTCAGTTTTCACTATCGTACTCTTGTACACTATAGTGGTTTTTCATATGAATTGTTACATTCTATATATTGCAATTTTTTTATTCCTATGTAATTTTTCATATTCATGGTCAGTTGTGTGTGTATAGGTATATTAAGAAAATTCTTCCCATTTTATATATTCATTTTGGTTCTTGTTGCTCACCCCTAGAATATGGAGGTGGTATTGGAGTAGTTGCAGTTCTAGACCCATTGGGTCGAGTCCAGATAGATTGGTATCATATGTGGTTTAATTTTTAAGAACGTGTTTGGAGTAGTCCCCTTATGAAGATTTTGTTGGGATTTCTGGAAACAGTGTTAAAGTGCTTCGAGTGCGTCTTTCAAGCTAGGGAGTGTACTGTTGGTGCATCGTCCATTGTATACATTTACTTTTACCTTGAATACATGCTTGTCTTATTGGCATACTAAGACATTGGTTGAAGGGATCAGTGGTACATGCATCATATAGGATTGATTCCTTGAATGTAATTCATGAGATATATCCCCTTATATATATATATATATTCATTTGAACTTGGTACATCTTGATTAAATTTTTGTGATTCCTTTACGATAACAACCAACTAGGATTCTAGTTCTAGATCATGATGAAATTTCAATGAGTAATGAGGAATTGGGTCAGGGTTCATCCCATGAGATCCTTCCTTCAGGTTGAAGGGTAGTAGCACACCCACCTACTGACTGGTAGATCATACCACTAAGATGGGCTGAGGATGCATCCAGGGTTAGCACACTCTACAAGTTCCAATGCTAGAGGTTGTTGAGGTTTCATAGCGATCCAAATCCCTAAGAAGTGAAGGATAGGCTAGAGTCAGTGGTCTACATTTTCAATCTTTTCTGGACACTGATGGATTCGGTGTTTACAGTAGCAGTTATCCTTTTTCAAGGAGTATTTGGGAACTTATGGATTCTTGTTACTCATATGAATGATTAGTCAACACTCTCATGGTCTGACTTCCATCAGTTGTTCCATGAGCATTACTACCCCTCGTTCATATGATCAGTTCAGATTAAGGATCTTCTAGAGTTGCTTCAGGGAGGGATGATAGTGGTTGAGTACGTTTTGAGGTTCATACACCTTCTTCGGTCCTCCATTGACATGATCCTGGATGGCTACTTCCAAGCACAGAAGTTTGAGCAAGGACTACATAGGGATATCCATCCTAGTTTGGTAATCTTGTGTAATACAACCTACACTGGGTGTGTTTCAGTGGGCACTGGTGACAGATATATTCCTATCAGAGGGACTCTAGATATCCAGATCCAGTAGTGGGTGTCACGGGGTTGAGTCATCTACAGCATCAAGCATAAGTCAGTTGATAGGATCTTAGTGTAGGATACATTTCTAGGATCAGGCTCGAGCATGTGGCAGGGATAACACAGGGGTCCAGGGATGCCTTGAGAGGGGAGGTACTATTCTTGTGACAGGAGAGGTCACCTGGAGCATGATAGCCATACCAGACATGCAAAGAGTAATATGAAGATAGCTGAGGGACCAACACATCAGAGCTAGCATCATGATCAGGGATATCTCGTTAGAGGGAAAGGAAACCACTAGGGAGGTAGAGAAGGAAGAGGAGTAGGTGGAGCTTCAAGATGAGGAGTTTTGTGTGGTGGATGATTCTATGATATCCTTCCATCATCATTACTAGGTGACAAATGTTAGACTTTGGGGGATGGCATTTGAGTCCATGGATCTTTGTAGACTATCAAGCCATATGACCTAGTAGCACATGAGATGATTAGTATTATGGTCTATGTTTATTCTACTCTTTACTCAGAATTAGTAGACATGGGTTTGAGTGATTCCTTCATCTATTTAAACCTTTTTTGAGATTTGGAGCTCCCAGTTGAGGCACTATCCCTATAACCTTTATTGAGGTTCCTATGAAGAATGCTTCTTCAATATCATTTATCTTCCAGTTGTGCGATATATATCTTTATTGGAGATAGGTTCATGTGGGACATTTTGTTCATCATGATAGAACCCTATGACATCATCCTAGGTATTGATTAGTTTTCTATGGTATAATCCTAGATGGATTGTCAATATATATGAGTAGGATTCCTTTGTACTGATAAGACGAGATTATCCTTTCCAGGAGAAAGAGATCTCATGACGCGGTGAGTGGATTTTTCGAGTAGGAGGATGTATCACATCCCCCATCAATTAGAGAGTGTATCCCTTGGTGTCGTAGGCTCTTCATGAATATGGATTCCTTTAGTTGTGGAGGATTTCATGAATCTATCCCATAAGGATGTTCTAGGACTACTTATATTATAGGAGAGGGACTTTTGTATTTATTTTCATCCCAAGACTACTCTGATATTTTCTGCAACATATTACATGTCCCAAACCATTCTCTGAGATCTACTGTTGTAGCTAGAGAACCGTTAATAGAAGGGTTTCATCATGCCTACTATGTCTCCTTGCACAGCTCTAGTATTTTTCATTAAAAATAAAGATAGGATCTTGAATATTTTTATAGATTATAATTTCTGAAACTATGCCATGATAAAGAAAATTTCCCCCTTTCCAAATATTGATAACCTCTTTGACCATTTGTGTGGCAGACGATGGTTCTTGAAGATCAATCTCTAGTCCATCTATATCCATTTGATATTTTTTTAGGTTGATAATCAAAAGCTGCAATTCAGATGTCACTATGGACCATATGAGTTCCTAGTGATTCCCTTTAGTGTGACGAATACCCCCTCCCTGTTTATGAATTCGATGAATCAGATCATCCAACCGTAATAAGACCATCTTGTGGTTGTCTTCGTTAACAACATACTCATATAATTTTCTATAGTGGAGGAGAATGGAATGAACTAGAGGATGGTCATAGATTTTATTCAAGAGAACCATATTTATGGTATGATCTTCAAGTTATACTTGTAGATTCATGAGGTTCACTTTTTGGGGCATTTCCTTTTTTAGAATGGTTTAATTATGGAATCTATATAGATATATGCATTACTTTAGCGGGAGCCACCTAAGAGTATTTCATGGGTGTGTAATTTTATTGGCTTGATGGGGTACTACTGTTATTTTCTAGACTACTTCTCTATTATTTCATCCACTTTGATCTCCCTAATAATGAAAAGTGAAATCTTTTACTTGGATTGAGCAGTTTCAGAGGGCCTTCAAGGAGTTTTGGATAAGGATGAAAAGTGATCCTATTTTGAAACTACCATAGGAGGGCATGGTGTATTTAGTATTTTGTGTTGCCTCAGGATATGGGATCGGTTGTGTTTTGATGAAAAGTTTTTCATTTATCACATATAGGTCGAGGAAGTTGAGTCCCTATGGGAAAAACTATGCAACTTGTGGCCTAAATATAGCAGTATTAGTCTTCACCCTGAGGATGTGGTGGGACTATTATCTGGGAGAGTTCTCTGGGGTTTGGTTAGACCATCAGAGTATTAGTAATTCCTTCACATATAGGGGCTTGAACCTGAGAAATTTGTTCTAGTTGGAGATCATGTAGGAATATGACAATTAAGATATTTTATACCCTAGGGAAGTGAAATTTTTTATCTTATTACCTTAGTAGGAAGTCCAAAGATTTTTTTATAGGAGGATTCTAAAAAATTGGCTTCTTTATAGTTGACCTTGGTTGAGCAGGAGGGTATAGATTTTCTTCAATGGATGGATTTGAATCCTCTTCTTCTTGGGTGTGTGAGAGAGTCCAACTTGTGATTCATTGACCATAAGGTCCTCTATGACTAGATATCCTTATAAGATTCTCCGATTGGATTTTCTGAATGAGGGAATCATGTCATCTTTTTTCAAGGATAGATAGTGGTCCATGTCGCGATGTTGTAGGAGGTGATGAGGGAGTTTTACAATTTTCATTTAGTTGTTCATCTTGTTGTGTGGAAGATTTATAGAAACCTTTAGTGAAATTTTTGGTGGATTTTAATGAGATAGAGTGTGACTAAATTCATTAATGGTTCCTAAAATTTCATTAGGTGTAGGCCAAGCACCGGCTTTTTGAAAGTTTGTTGTTGCCCCTTGATTTTACAGAGATGAAATGGGATGGAATTTCCATGGAATTTTGGAATGTGGTTCTGAATATAGAAAAGGTCCATGATGCTATATGGATGATAGTTGACTGAATCATGAATTCAGAACACTACATTACAATTAGGGTGCAGATTCTGGTAGAGATTTTGGGGTAGATTTTCATATGGTATATATTCTGACTTCATCATTTTCCCTTTACTGTTTTCATTGAACATGATGTGTGGTTCACACCATAGTTTTGGCGGGGCCTGCATGAGGAATTTGGGTCATAGAGGAGGATGAGTATAGTCTTTCACCCCCAGACAGATGGGTAGACCATATAGACTATTGAGGTGTTGGAGGACATGTTGAGGGATTGTTTTTTAGACATTGGCTAGAGCTAGTAGAATCACTTTCCCTTGGTAGATTCTATATACAAAAATATCTACCATTCTACTATAGGCATGGAACCTTTTGAGGCCCTTTCATAGAGACCAGAGAGGTAACCCTTGAGCTTGAAAGATATTAGAAATGCATATCTGATGGTTTCATAGATGGATTAATCAACGACAGAGAAGGTCTAGTTAATCCATTGGTGGATGAGGATAGCCCATAGTAGGCAAAAATCTTATGCAGATTGATTTCAAAGGCCCTTGGAGATTGAGTAGGGAGGCCATGATTTCCTGTGAGTATCCCCATTATAATGATTATAGAGGTTTTATTATGGAGGAAATATATCCCTGAGGTTCATTGGGTATTTCTAGATCTTATATAGGGTAAGAAGGGTTTCTTACTACCTCTCTCTACCCCCATAATTTGATTGGGTGGATGTCATCTTCCAAGTTTTATAGCTGAGGAGATATGTACTTGACCCTATGTAAGTTATTGACTAGGGAGAGCTAGACATTAAGTATGGATCAACTTTTTTGAAGAACCTAGTGGGGATCAAGGATCAACATGAAAGTACCCTACATGGATGGACCATTCCTTTGGTTTGTATTTTGTGGCAACATGTGAGCATGCACGAGAGCTCCTAAGTGTGGGAGAGAAAGATGTAGACTCAATATCTTGATCTTTTTTCTTAGTTTTTTACTTTATGTGGAGGAAAATATTGAAGGGGGTAATGATGTAAAGACCCTTTTTTCCATGTATGAAATTTTAATATTTCTATGTTTATTTTTGGTGTATGGAGATGATACGTCATGCAATTCCAAAGCCCAGTGTTCTTGGAATTAATTTTATAAAAAAATTAAATATAGTTTATATTATGAATGCACAACTTATTAAATAAAGTAGTATAACTCTTAAATAGAATCTCGAATCAAAAATATGAGAACATAGTTGAGTATGGAATTCAATTTTTACCCTAATCACAACCTAAAACTAGCTGGTTTGGGGCCTTTAGATATTATGAGTGTGGGCGGTGGGTTCAATTGTCTAAATAAATAATTAATTTAATCAATTTATTTATTAAATTAATTTTTTATTATCTATAAATAAACTATTCTGGAAGTATCACCGTGGTTATTTTCATAACCGTGGTTTCATTTTATAGTGACTTCATCCTACACTAATTGGAAGATCGAAATATGACGATGATGAACATATGGATCTAGGAATATCAACATGAAGCGAATTAAACAACCCCATTTTTTCATTGACGGGGTAATTCTTTAATGAACAATGACCCCAAACTAGTTAGAACTCACCAATTTGTGGTTTATGCCCCTATTTATTAAATTGATTGAGAATTTTCATCCCTTTCTTTGATTTGTTCCAATTTACATACTTTTCATGCACCTATGTACAAATTTAATTAAATATTCATTTCTCTCTCACCCCAGAATCCCAGATTGTGTTTATTAGACAGGAATTATTCTTGAACGATCAATATACCTCTATTTATTATTCATTTATACCTTAATTATTTTTGTTAGTCATCATTGGGGCATGGGGTCACGATTTAACATTTTCTAGAGGGACCGAGCCCGATTGGACCCCTGTATTTGCAATGGATTCACATGAGATGAATGAAACATTGTACTAGGTATGGAATTATAAAATATTTGGATTTTGGGTGATCAATTCAATATTTATAAATCCAAATTAGTGGAGGTGTGGCATGGGATATGTGGAGGTTCATAAAATATAAGAAAGAGGAAATGGAATTCTAATTTTCAACCACTGGATAGCCAGAAATGATGAATATAGGTAAGATACACTGATTTCAAGTTATATGGAGGTGAGATATATGGTATAAGATCAATATATAGAAGGCATGGCCATATATCTTTGTATCTAGAAAAATAATGACTACATGTATGGTAGTTTGAAATAACACACGGCGTGTAGGGACTTGGTTTCAGAAGATAGGGTTTTAGGATGAATTAAGTATAACACATCTTGTGGCATCCTCACATGTCATATGGTATGGTGTTTGAGACCTAGTGTGTACTCTGGGATTACATGGGCATGTATATAGAGTGTAACATATCCAAGGCACCAAACACAGGTTAATGGACATGCCCAGGATAACACATATGGATCCCAAGTAGCTTGGACACATCGTGTAGTCCACATGAACATTGTGTACTTCTACATGAGAAGTAATCTTGGTGTTGGTGAAGACACGTCCATGTGAAGGTGTATTACTATGTGTCATGTGGGCCCCTAAAATGTCATACACTCATACATTTCTTTTTAGAAAACTTCAATCTCTTATATCTCCTTCATTTGGATTGGATTTTGGCTCACGAGTAGCCTATTATAAATGTATTTCATGTGGAACGTGATGGTGGCATCAGTAGTGGATTTTGATATATGATGCAAGATGTTACAAGTGGATTTATTCTTTAGGAAATAATCAATGATGAAATTGATCTGGTAGAATCCCCGGGGACTTTATAGTGGCATGATGGGCTGGGAATGGTACCTCTACATATTTATAGAGGGGATCACTACTTCAGGATAGGAAATGGGTCCTCTATATACTTTAATAGTGGGACACTCCTACTAGGATAGGGAATGGCTCCTCTACCTATCAATAAAGTGCAACCCTTCTAGTGAGTCAGGGTATGGGTCCTTGATTGTGAGAGTGGAAGGCTCCTGGTGGGTAGGGCATGGGTCTTCTATCTACTATCCATGTGGCACCCTCTTATAGAATCAGGGTATGGGTCCTTGACTATTATAGTGGTACTATCCAATTGGGCTGGGCATAGTACCTCTACCAACCATTATAGTGGCACCCTCTAGCTGGGCTATGCATGGTTTCTCTTCCAATTACTTCAGTGAAATCATAATACGGAGTCAGGGAATGGGTCATTGGTCATCAAAGTGGTACCCTCCTATTAGTTAGGGCATGAGTCCTTCCTATATTATTTATTGGAACCATTCATCTTTACCAAGTCATGGATCCTATAATTTTAGATTGTTCTCCTCGACTATGTGACATAGTTTTGAGGTGTGTCTAGGCCTGAATGTTTTCTTCTAGGCAGACAGGTGAGATGTTGGGCATCGTTTGTGGGATCCTAGAACTGATAGAACTCTTTTCCTTTGTTGGGTTGTGAGATATAGATCCCCTTCTCTCTAAATTTGATTTTTTACTCCCCTGCTTTGGGTTGAGTTGCCTGCTGTCTATCCATTCCTATAGTGTCTCTTATTGCACCACCTTTATCTTTTGAGTCACCTTACTGGGTATGTACATAGTCACCTATGTATGGGTTTTTTCCACACATGTCTTGAATTATGTAGATTATGGATAGGTCATCGGAGACCACAATGATTTATAGGGATAACTGGTGCATAGAAGTGCATATGGTGGTTGAAGCTTGGAGATCAGGAGATGGTCTCTCTCAGCATTTTACTTTCTATATTTTTTTGTTGGGACATATTTTTGGTTGGGTGTTTAATTTTTACATTTAATTTCAGTTTTTATTATGGTACTCTTATACACCCATGTATTTTTTCATATACATGGTTACATTCTAGATATTTCATTTTTTATTATTATTCCACTGCACATTTTCATAGAGGTAGTCGGTTGTGTGCATTCATGTACATTATGAAAAGTACTCCCAAGTTAGATATCCCTTTTGAAAGTTTTCTCCATCCCATTTCTTATAGAGGTGGGATTTGGGGAGTTTTATCTCAAGCCCTATTGGTTTGGTTCATGAAAATGGGTATGAGAAATGAATTCTATCACTATGTGGAGATAGTAAGTCATATGCATGCACAAGAGATACTTTCACTTCTATTTTGATGAGTAATGGGGTGTATAATGGTGTTTTCATAATCATAATAACATTTAAAAATATTTAGTATATTTTATTTTTAATTTTATGATAAATAAAATACATTTAGATGGGGTAAATAAGATTAGAAAAGGAAGTGATTTTTTAAGGCGATTACCTATTCTTTCAGATGACTCCTCTAGATCTCTTCTGAAGGGATATTAGGTTAGTATTTTTGGAAGTCCAAAACCTACAGAATGTAGATAGGGAAGTTTACAAGTTAAATTCCTAGATTTTTGTTTAGCTATAAGGCTCAAACGGGTGTAAATAAGTGAAGAATGAGGTTCCTTTTTTAATTGTGGGGAGGGGAAATTTTTGAATTTCTAAAAAACATATTTATTATTTATTATTTATTAATAAAAATAACTTCAAATGGTTAGGAATTTGGAAATAATATAGGATTTGGTTTTATTATAATAAAAATATATAATTTATACTTTTTTCGTTATAATTTTAGACCTCATCATCTTGATTAAACCTTAGTTAACAAATTTTAATTTAAACTATGGTAACAAATTTTCAATCCTAAAGGGTTTTTATTTTTACTTATAAGGTAAAACTTTGAACATAGATGGTTTATTTATAGAATTTTAGACCAAATCATGAAAAACTTATATTATTTAAATATTTCAAGGATTTATAAATAATTTAATAAAAATTTATTTTTGTAATATAACATTATTGTCAATTTTGATACTATTCATTTAATTTGACATTAATAACATCAAGATACAAAATGAAAATTTAATATAATATTTTAATATATCTATAACATATCATTTTCATATATAAAATTCATCGATCAAATTAATTACCTCAAATTATATTACATTTAATATTTTTAATATCATTATTTTAATTTTTCCACTATTTGAATAATTAATTTGTCAATGTTGTGTAAGAATTTAAGGTAATTATTTATTTACTAAAAATTAAAAAAAATATCAAGTTTAATATAAATTATTTTAAAAAAAATAATATTTATAACTGAAAATATCCACTATTTATCCCTGTATTAAAAATCATATAATTATGAAAAACCATAGAATGACATTTTTTCCTTTTCTATACATAAATTATTATAATGGTCTTAATCATATAAAAAAGGCACCAATGTGACATATTACCGAAAAAATATATGATTATGGAGTAAATGATATCATCCAATCAAATTAAGACAAGTTTTAGGGTCATTTTATAGTCCTTGTAATATTATTTTTAACCCTTAATTACATGGTTTACCCTTTTACCATGTTAAAAAAATTTCTAAGGTTTCTATAAATAATGAATAAAAAATGGAAATATTTAAAAAAAATTAGACCCCACCCCCACAACCCCTCTCCCTTATTACAAATATGGAATTAATTTATAAAAATGCAAAATATAAAACTGGTAGAATTTAAATTAAAATTAAACTGATGATTAAGTACTGTTGTTTATTCAAATGATAAATATGATGGAATTATTACAACGTTTTATAGTTAATTAGAGTATAAAACTCATTTAAAACCCCATAAATGGATTATTTTTAATATAAATGATCATACTAAACTTTAAAAATAATGCAAAGTATAATTTTACTTTATAATTACTTTAAAATAAAATACATTTTTCAATAAAAATCCGTGTTTTCACTATATTGGAAAACCAAATTTTCATAAAAATATCCAATTTTCACGAAAATAAAATTTTGATGTTATAATTTAAAAAATTAAGTTCATTTTATCATATAACTGTTCAAAAATTTCTAGAATTTTTTTTACTTTTCTCATAAAAACAAATAATTTTCATTTTTGTTGAAAATATATTTTTGGGGCATAATATTACTTTTCAAAAATAAGAAGTGTGCATATTTATAGATCATAAATCAATAAATTTCTATTGATTATGAAATTTATATAAAAATTTCACAATTCATTTGATCCTATTGGTTCCCACCAATCTAATGGCTAGGAAATAACTTTCACTTTAACAATATTTTTTTAGTATATGAGAGTTCATTTAAATTCAATGTAATGTGTGCTGCAAGCTATAAAAAAATTATTTAAATAAATATATATTCTACAATATTAGGGTATTATAGAATGTATTGAAATTTTGAATTCTAGTTCTTCATATTCAAATAATTATTCATGATTAAAGCATGATGATTAAGTACTATTGTTTATTCAAATGATAAATATGATGGAATTATTAATTGATTTGTGAGGAACAAAATTACATATCCCCATGATGAATATATTAGTATCAAATGAAAAAATATGTTGGGTATTTGGCATATTAATTATAAATATATGTACGATGTCTTGGAATGCGGCCTCAATAGTTTCATGACCCCCTCCCCTCAAAGAATATGCCTCCTAGGCCAAAATCGAGGGAAGGGAGATAGTGATGGCCTAGGTCCCATTTCTAGCAGGCCCCAGGTTGGCGACAAGAATCGTGGGTATAATAATCATATATATGAGAGTAATTACCAGATAATAAAACTTGCATAAGAGCGATATTAGATAAATACAAAATTCAACACTTTCTCATCATATATATATATATATCCCATTTTCAAAAATGAAATTCTATACAGTACTATAACAAAAAAAATAAAAATTACATGTGACAAAAAGGTAAATAATGTAATGATCAAGAAGCCAAAAGGATCCTATAAAACCACAATCTAATAATCTATATACTCATATCCAACATTCCTTAGGCGATCTGAAAAAAAAAAGTATATATACATTGGGTGGGTGTAATAATATAGTTTCTCGGATCCCCCCCCCCCCCCCCCGAAGCCTCTCATGAAAAATATAATGACAAAATTTTAAAGAACAATGAAAAAAGAGAACAAACAAGTCACCTAACTAGTATACTAAGTTCACTTCCTAACCATGGCTAACTCTCACTAATTATCAACAACAATAGAATGTATAATATAATAATGAAACATCAAGGGTACCCACTCCTACTTCCCTGCTGGTTTTTCTCTCTTCCCAACGTCACCCATCCTGAGCCATATCTCTCAAAAATTAGTAACAATGTAGTTTATGGGAAGTAGTTTACTTACATTCTACTCTTGCATCACATCTTCCCATATAAAAACTCCATATAGTAACAAAGTAGTTTATGGGATCCACCATCGCCCATATAACGTGTATTATAATTTGAGTATTATACCTCAATACATCACAGCCCATACATCAAGTAAGTAACTCAAGCCATCCCAACCTATACATAGAATACCTATAATAATCCTCTGGATAATATATCTGAAGATACATCTATGTGAAAAAACCACAATCCATCACAAACCTCTACACATTTGTATGGGAAAACTAACCATCATACATACCAGCATAATTAAATACCAAGAGTAGATAGTGGGGGAAGAGGTGGTAGTCTGTTATCCATCCTCCCATTGGGATATTGGGGGAAACAACCTTCTAGAGTCCACTGGGTGTTGGTCACCCAAACCAACATGGGTGTTGTAGCATATGAAATCATAAAATATACAAGATATAATATATATCACAACCACACTATGGTTATAACCTAGTCTTAGACTCAACTTTATCTAACATAACTTGGACTTATGGAAACCACTATTTAGACCAGATGTCCAATAATCACAAGAGAATTTTAAATAGCTACATTAATTAATTTTATTTTTTATCATTTCCATCTATTAATTAATTTATTAACAATTAAATTAAACTTCAGCATTATTCCACATTCTATTACATTAATCATTAGAGTAATATACATTCCCTCCAAACCTATTCCAAACCAAGACAACGATTTATCAAGGTTAACATCTTTTCGACATTTTCATTCCATCAACACAAACCATATGGGTTATTAATTTCTTATTCATTATTAGAATCATTCTATAAACAAGGTACCTAAGGAAATTCATCCTATGACACCAATAAGGGAAAACAAGATACCAAGAACATCCAGCTACCTAATACAATGGGGGAATGAATTCAAATAAAACATGAAACATGTCCATCGGCCATTAAATATATTCATAAGAGAGAATCTCATATCTTAGCATCACATTAAAAGGTAATACCTACTTCAATGTGTTCCATCATCTCTCGTTCAATCCTCTACAGCCAAATTCATATCTAGATTCATCTCTCCATCACAGGCATCAACTACTACCAAATCATCTGGGCCACCTCATCCACATCGACTTAGTCATCCCAGTCTCACCCATCCCATACTAATATGACATTCATGAATCCCCACCCCATCACAACACATATAAAATATCACATCTAGAGAACATCGTAGAAAATGGTATGAAACAAACAAACATATCCAAGAGGGTAAGACAGGCCCTAAAACAAGAAATCAACCCTTCATACATAAAAGAGTTATCACAGCTCCGAACTTGAGCACTCTCTTTCTCAAGTAGATGGGAATTTTAGGCCCTATCAATTAACTTTTTCAAATAACTAGCTCTTATTACATCTTGATTTACTAGATTCATTATTCTGAGATTCCCAATACTGGAAAACTAAAGCAGCAAGATATAACAAACTATCAAAATTTAAACACGACCTTAGTATTATAATCAATTTTAATTAACTTAGAGAAGTATCATTCTCATTAACATTCCTTTTAATTTCAAAATTCTAAAAAAAATCAGCATTCATCACATTCTTTATAAATTACATTAGGAAATTGAAGAATGGATTTAATTAATCATAGGCATTGGAACAATTTGAATTACCACCAAATTATAAGAAACACTATATTCATTATAAGATGCATATTCTTTATTTCATAAACCATTTAATCAATTAATTATTAAATTACATTATTTACCATTTTCAATTAAGAAAAATATGTTAATCCATAACATCACAAGATATGATAACAAGTATAACACATAATCCACACTATTTATAAAATCGAGAAGTAAACCATTATCATAGTAGGAAGAAACAACATGTGATCACTATAACCAATTCTTTATAAATCTGGTTAAATAATTTTTAGGTTAATTCCACTCTAATCCAAAGGGGTAAAGAATGATAACTTTAATATTTCAAATAAATAAATATGAGAATAAATTGATCCATTAAACCAAAGGTGTCAATGTTCTTCAGATGAGAACATCCCAACAACATATTTCCCGATCACCCCTCCCATGAGAGATGCATCCCCCCAAAGACGTTGTTCCACAACCACACCAAAAAACACAAAACAAAACCTATTATAATGATGTATATAAACTAAAATCACATAGAAATAATAATAACAAAGATCCATAATGAATAACTATAAGAGAAGGGGTAGAACATATCATAGATCACTATAGATCGAAGAGGGATGGTTGAGAATTAATCCCCACAAATGTGATTGTGAAACACCTAGAGAGAGAACCATTGATTTCCTATAATTTGACAGAGAGACATAGGGTTTTAGAAAACATTAGGAACTATATATTGTAATGGAACACTTCATATGGGATTTTTATGGTGAGAAAACTTTTCATGTCATGAAAGTATCAGGTTTTAAGTTACATAAAAAATTAATCACTTTGAACCATTTAACTCTGATGTAATTCACGTCATTAAGAACCCCATGAATCGGCAATACACAATTTTTGAACCTCACATTCTAGAGTTGAAAACCTTATACGTTTCTAATTCATCATGCATTGAGATTTTAGAATCCCAAAACCTCCAGAAAATCTATAGGTCTCCATTGATCACCTCGGACATTGGAAACACACAAAAGGTCAGACTACATAGATCCATGCCCTTACATTAGATACCTCTCAAAATATTCTTGTACTAGATAATCCAAAACCCAAGATATAAATGAAACAAAAAGTGGGTCCCCTGAACAACCACCCTGATAGATACCTCTCAAGGATCTCACAATCATAGGAGCTTGACCACCTCATTAGAGGAATGACATGAAACTACGCAATATAAACAATCAGCTCCTAAAACTCTCCTGGGGGAGATACCTCTCAAACGAGAGTAAGGTTACCAACATGAAATAATAGGAACCCATGTCATAAAATAGATAGGTCAACATCCAAAAAAAATGTTATGAGAGAATAGCTAAACATCAAACAGCTTAGGGTAAAGAATGCATATCTGTGACCCTTATTCTTAGATACTCTTCTCCATGGCATTATTCTTACAAATGACAAGAACATATGGAATAGAATTCCTATAAAACAACTTATCCTTGAATTCTTGGATCTTCATAGGACTCTCCTAAAAGTTCTCATCATAATCAATATTAATATCACCCCAATAGATGACATGAGAGTCTTAATTAATATAACAAGGGACCTACAACACATGAAAAACAATGTTTATCTGGCTCATATTTGGGGTGATTTCTATCTGATATTTCATTTCCCCAAAATGATCCACCACTATGAAAGGTCCAAAAACGGGGTAGAAATATTACTCACACAACCAACCCCTCACTTCCCATGATGAGGAGTGACCTTTCGGAACACATGATCTCCAATATAAAACTCAAGAGGCCTTAACCTATGGTTAGCATATTATTTATTATAATCATTTACATATTTCATCCTCTCATGAATTATATGAACCATCTCTATCATTTAATTAACCAATTCCATCTCAAGAATTGCTTCTGCTCCGACTCTAGTCTATCATAATGGATAATGGAATGGTCAGCCATAAAAATATTAAAATAGGACCATATTAATTATACAGTGGAAACTATTATTAGAAGAAAACATGACCAAGTGAAGCTTCCTCATCCACAAACCTCCGAAGTCCAAGACACAATAGTGAAACATATCTCTGGGTGTTTAGATGGTATGATCTATCTGACCATCTCTCTACAAATGAAAAGTATTTTTAAAGCATAACTATGATCCAAAGCCATGATGGAGACCTCTCTATACCATATAGGTAAAATAAGGATTCCAATCAAAGATTATCATCTTCGGGACTCTCTAGAGTCACACCACCTCCTCTAGATATATCATCAATAAAAACTCTAACGAGCTCAACTCATTGATAGCTCTAAAGTTGGATTATTTAATCAAACAATCCACTATAACACATATAAGACCATATCATACCTAATATGAAGTTAAAATAGTAATTAAGTCCATCGAGATGTCCTACCACTTCCAATAGGGAACATCTAATGGTGAGATCAAACCACCAAGAACATGATAATTGGACTTCACTGTCTGGAAAACCAAAAATCAAGAAACAATCTCTAAAACTTCAATCTTCAACCCATGCCACCAATAATTACCCCTCAAATATAGGTAAAAATTTTGGAAAATGGGATATACCAAAAACTTTGTTCTATGGATCCCATGAATAACCATCTCATGCATTGTAGAATGAATTAAAATGCTTCCCTAGAATAAAATATGGTGTTGTCGAGCCTTAGACTATTACGGGAATCACCCAAAAAAATTTAGTCCCTAAATACGTCCACCTCAGAATCCAATAACTAGCACTACTTCACCTTTTGAATCAATGAAAACTACACCTTCACCAAGAAAACACAACCACTTTCCTTATCCTCTCATATATCTAGATGCATCACTAGGTATTCTTCCATCACTCTCCAAAAATCTCTTGATTCACACATGGAATTAATACATGACTTCCTACTCAGTGCATTGGTTATAAAAATTCTATTTCCTAGAAAATATGAATTCTTTAATTCATAATCCTATAAAAATTCAATCCACAAATTCTGACAAAAGTTCAATTCATGCTAAGAGAATACATAACCTAGGCTCTTATGGTCGGAAAAAAACAAAAAACACTCACTGATGAGGTAATATCACTACAACATCAAAGAGAACATGAATACTACAAGCTCATAGTCATGGGTTTAATAGTTATTCAAAAGGTGACATAACTTCTAAGACTCATAAAGAACAAATGATCTCTACAGCATTAGAACATATCCCAATCCAAGAGGTCAAGAATAATGGAAAACCTCAAACTAAAATCATTCTTTTGGAAGATAAAGGACTGAAGCACCGACCAACTTCTCCTTCAAGTACTAAAAAGATCATTGAAACTATTCAGTCCACAAGAATTCCAGATCCTCTCTAGTGAAGGCTATGAAATGAGTTTTACCCTAATATAAATCAGCTACGAACCTCCTATAGTCTTCATAATGAAAAAGGAAACTTCATACCTATGCCATTGTCTTAGGGGATTACCAAGAAAAAACCACCTCTATTATCTAAGGATCCATAGATACTCTATACTTGAACATGTCTTACCCTATGAAATAGACTTCACAATCCAAGAACTCACACTTTGAAAAATTCTTGAACATCTTCTCATAATAAAGAACTCCCAAATAGTCACATGGATACTCTTAATTATCCTCTTCATATGCAGAGTTTGTAAGGATATTGTCAATAAAAACCACAAAAATGTTATCTAGAAACTCTATGAATGCGAATTTTATCAACCCCATGTACAAGAAAAGACAATTTATCACACCAAATAGAATTCAATGAAATTTTAATTCCCATGATGATAAGGGAACGAAGTGATATGGATATCCCCATCCTTTACACACATATGATGATATCCAAGCTGAAAAGAAATTTCTGAGAATGAAATTTCTCCCTTCAACTGTTCAAATAAAATCTCAATAAATGAAAGAGGATAGTTGTTATTCAATATCACTTAGATCAAGAGACAATATTTGATATAAAGCTACAAACCATCATCATCCATCTTCATAAAAAAATTGTACCCTAAGGTGACGCACTCATCCAAAAAAACCTAACTAAAATAGCATATCAATTTGTCCATGTAGATTTAAAAACTTATAAGGATACATCCTATACAATTACATTGAGATAGGATACATATCTGGCAATAGATCGATCCCAAGCTCAATATCCCGTCAAGAGGGTAACACTACAACATCCTCTGGGAAGACATTATGGTACTCTTCTATAACCATAGGAAACACTAACTAATGAACTTCCAATGAACTCAAAATAAGATCTATTATCAAATAAGATAAGGATGGAACATGCCTTCAACTCATCCAAGGGTCTCACTCACTAATAAACATTGATGGCTTTCTATGAGCATCATAGAACACAACATGTCTCCTGAACAAATCCATAATATCCTCTAAAAAATACAAGATATCCTTGTTGAGTGTGATTTAATATAGTTGTATCCATAAAAATAAAAAATATACTCGAATTGTGATGTTACTCTAGCACTAGTCCATAGTCTTTATATACTTTATACAAGTCATCTCGAACTCCAACTTTGGTAATCAATGCCAAGGGAACTAAAATCCTCTCTACCTCAATTAAGAAACCATGGATGAGGGTAGTTGATATAAAGGATTTTATTTCTCAAGAATCAAACAAAGAATATAACCATGTAGGAATTAGGTAAATGGAACCTCGAACAACATCTTTTTCACCAAGTGATGGCAATGTTGAAGCATTAAGCTGACCATTAACTGCTCCATGGCCTCTATGACCTTACTGATGAACACCTCTACAACCAAGATCTTCTCTCTATGGATGGGGAGAATCTTGGTTATATAATCTTACTTCCCCAACTACTCTCTCTTGATCTCAAACTAGAATACCTTGTTTTTATTATCTCAGCTGAAACTGCCTCAATAGATGTACCTGAAGTGGATCACCTGGAACACGCTGACTATTCAGAAAGGACAGAAACTATTTCCACTGATGACCTTATCCTTCACAATAAAAACACACGTCTGGTCCCTTGGAATATTTTATAGAGCCTCCAACCCTATAGAAACAGTATAATGAGGACTGGAACCTACCCCCAGTTGATCAAAAACTCTTCTATTTTGGAAACAAGGATCTTCAGACAATATCTCTTCTTTAGGAGAAATCTTGATGACTCTCTACTTGTAATGATCTAGTTTAGACAAGTATACTCTCAGTAATTTTTTCACTCTCCAACACATCAATATATGTCTTTAGTATAAAAAGAAAAACCTCGAACTTGATATTTAGACCCAAATCCTCCCCAAATTTCCTTTCCCTCACACCCACATCTAGAAAAAGGTCTAAAATAGATCACAAAATGTTCTTGAAATGGATCCCAAATTCTCACATGCTCAAACTCCACTATCAAAGGAAAATCAAATCCTACCAAATGAAAACCTTCATAGTCAAATAAATGAACTCTTCTCCAAACAGTTCTCAAAACTTCTCCTGTGAGACTAACAACTCCTCACAATCCTTGAGAAAAAAACCACCACATCCTCACTGATCTATATAACATCATCACATCCAACAAAACGTAGTTCTCCTTCCATTAATATATTAAACCAAAACTAATGTAAAACTCCTCCAACCAACCTTATGTGGATGAATCTGAAATGTAGTCCTCATACACCTGTAGAATCTAGCCCAGAAACCCTTGGAGAGTCATCCTCCAAGTATGGTCTCATCAACCTCCACTCTGTGGAAATATTCTATAATATCATTTTGAACATCTTTGGTACAAACCTAATGAGGATTTCAACGTGAATCCATGCATTTGAAAAATAAAAAACTGTTAGAGATCGTAAACAAGGAATATGGATTACTGAACATTGATTAACTAATATTTTTATTATCCAACAAAGGTTTAAACAAATCCCAAGGTCTACCCATTTAAAATTTTGTTACAAAGAAGAAGGATGCATGATCTTTTACTCAGTATATGTACTTTAACAAGTATCACATAATTAGTCATCTTAGTAAACATAAGTTTCTATGCATCAAATCACAGGGGGCCTAAATACCTATGTCTCAGCCAGTCCCCCATGTTTACATTGCTTATTGAATTTAGATGACACTATTTACCTACCAGCCTAAGAAATATCACTAGTTCCAAGCTCCAAACTCTATTATATCCCACAACCTCCCTCGGATACCACTCTATCACTCCCCACACTCCCCAAATTATACCCCTCCTAAGCCAAAAATGAGAGAAGGGAGATAGTAACTACTCTATTCCTACCTCCAGTAGGCCTTAGGTTAGCGACTAATAATGATCGTATTATAATCATCAATATGGGAGGCATTACCCTCTAAGAGATCATGTGAAAGTTAAAGATAATATGGACACACCAATAAAAATATGCTCAAACATATATATAAAGAAATCACGTCTTTAAATATGAAATTCTATACTGTGAATTAACAACTAAAAGGAAAACTACAATTATCAAAAAGGTAAATACGGCAGTGACCATGAATCCTAAAAATCTCTTACAAACCACGAGTTTTTAATATCCAAATTGATCTCCAACCTACTATGGATAACCTAAAAATTGATTATATATTTTTAGGATGATTATAGCATTATACTCAGTAGGATCCTCCCATAAGACTCTCATGTAATAGATAAATAAAGAATGCTAAAGTGTAGTGAACAATAGTGAAACTAACTCATTGACTAATAGGTATACTGAGTTCCTAAACTCACCATGTCTAAATCACAACAAGTTTTACATACAGGATATAATATAATATAATAATGAAACATCAAGGGTACCCCACTTCTACTTCCACACTATCATTACACTTTATCCAACATCATATATCCTGATCCATCTCCCTCCAAAATAATCTATCCATAAGACACATGGGAAATGATTCATAACATGAACCTTGTGCATCACATCATCAAATCATAAAATACCACATCACTATATAATAAAAAATTAGTTTTTGGGATCCACCACAGCCCCTATGATGTGTATCACAAATCATTTATTATATCTCAAGCTATCACAGCCCAAACACCAAGTAAGTACCACAATCCATCATGGTATATACACATCTTACCTATAATAATCATTTGGGTATTATATATAGAGAAACATATGTGTGGGAAATAATTTCTAGCCATAACTTCCCTCTACAAACATATATGGGAAAAATAATTTTCTTTCATACCATTACAAGTGACTACCAAGTGAAGGGAGTGAGCCCATAGGGGATAGTAAGTCATCGATCCTCTAACCTGGATGTTGGGAAAAACACTCTCTCAGATTCCACTGGGTGTCAGTAACCCTAACCGACATCAATGAGGTTTCATATGAAATCAAAAACATAAATTATATAATATAGATCCCAACTACACTATGGGAATAACATAGTCTTAGACTGAACGATATCATGTGCCACTTAGACTCCTGACTGCCACTTCTAAGAATATATATTCTTTAAGAACATAAGCATTTCAAACAACTACATTAATTAATTTTATTTTTTATCATTTACTTATATTAATTAATTAACTAACCAGAAAATAAACCGTTAACATTATTCCAAATTAAATACATTAATGATCAATGTAAATTCCATTCCCTCCAGGACTAATACAAACTGAGTCCTTGGTTTATCAATATTAACACCCTTCCAGCATTATCCCTCCAAAAAACCAACCCCATGGTTTAAGAATTATTTATTCCTAATTATCATTATTACATAATCTCTGTAATATAGGAAACCCATTTTAATCTAGAACCAATGGGAAATATAAAACCAAACATGTCCAGCTACCTCAAGTTGTGGATAAATGAATGAAAATAAAACAAGAAACTTGGTCATCGTCCATTAAGAAGATTCATAAGTGAGCATCTCAATTGTCTTCATTGCATCCATGGGTAATCCCATCTTTGACCCATTTCATCATCTCAAGTTCCATTCCCAACAACCTTGTATACCCTGATGCATATCGCTTCCATAAGTGTCAACTACGACTAACAATATTTGGGCCTCCCCATCCACATCACATCAGTCATCCTAGGCAGAGCCATCCTATCCTTGTATCACATTCAGACCTCCCTATACCATAACATCACATAGTTAATCTCACATATAGCGCACATCAAAAAAATTGTACGAAAAAACAATCAATGAAAATATGGTGATCTATGCCTT
The DNA here is from genome assembly GCA_963277665.1 of Viscum album. NCBI lineage: Eukaryota > Viridiplantae > Streptophyta > Magnoliopsida > Santalales > Viscaceae > Viscum > Viscum album. The sequence goes on from OY728165.1 coordinate 628,021,410, forward strand.
AAAACAAAGCATACATCCTTCACACATAAATAAGCTCTCACTAGACCAAAATTACGGCACTCAGCCTTCTCAAGAAGTTGGAAAACTATGAACCTATAAATTATCTTTATCACACAATTGATTCTTATTCAATATTTAATTAAATGATTCATTATACACAGGTGGAAACTATGGGAAACATAAGGCATCAATCTATAACAGGATAATAATTGTTAAACATTCTCTAATAATTGAAACAAGTTTCAAAAAACATAGAGAAATACCAATATCATTAACATTCCTTTTAATTTCAACATTATCTAAAATCACTATCATGCATCCCATTATTTATCAATTACATAAACACATGAAAGAACACAATTAATTAAGCATAAACATTGCATCAATTTGAATTATCATGAATTTATAAGAAACAATGAATTCATTACGACACGCCTCTTATTTAATTTTGAATTTAATTAATCTGTTAATTCCATAATTATGTTAATTTCCATTTTCCATTAAAAACAACATGATAATCTCTATAATCACAAGATATGCTAAAAATTATAACATAGATAGCACACTATCTTGAAAATCAAGATCCAAACCATTATCATAATAGAAAATAACAACATGTGATCGTTAAAAACAATAATTTATTAATCCAGATCAATAATAATTAGATAAATTACATTGAGATACAAAGGGATAAACCATCATAGATTTATTATTTCACATAAATAAATAAGACAATTAATGAATCCCCTACCTCAATAGAATCAATGTTTTTTGTACAAGAACTGGCCACCATTATAGATCTGGATCACCCCACCTGTAAGAGATACATCACTCTGAGGTTTTCATGCCAAAACCACACCATCAAACAAATAAAAAACATTATTATAATGATGGATGGAAACTAATATCGTATGGAAAGGAGAAGCCGGAGGATCTAGTTCCATGAACTATAAGAGAAAAGGTAGAACGTACCTCGAATCACCACAGATCTAGGACACTAGGCTGAGAATCAATCCTCATGAAAAGGATTCCAAAATACCTAGATAGTGAATCATGAGTCCCCTATAATTCAAGAGATAACTATAGGGTTTGAGAAAACTTGAGGTGTTATAGCTTACAAAGGTATACTACATATGGGATTTTCACGGCATGAAACCGTCTGACATTGTAAAAGTATTGGGTTTAAAGTTCTACAGAAAAAGGCATCCTCATGAAACATTTTCCCCTTATTTAATTAAAATAATGAATTACCCATGTACCACCCTTACATAAGTTGCAAACCTCACATTCATGACATGAAAGTAATACATGTTGTAAATTCTTCCTGCTTCCAATGTTTCGTATACAAACACCTCCAGACCCACTTTAGGCCTCCTTTGAGCACATCGTACCTCAGAAACACAGAATGGGTAGAAGTAAACATATCTAATACATTATATATTATAAGTTTAGGATTTTTAGAATTATTCATTTCATCATAATAAAATTGGTAATTTATGTCCCTGTGACTATTCAAATAGTTATTTTATCATTGGATAAGTTTCAAGCTTATGTAATTATTTATACAGAATTATTGGATCTTAATTTATTCATTTTATATTATTCATTACTTATTTATTCTATGAGAGATTTTGTTATATAAATTATATTATTAAGAACCTGATATAAACATTTTACTTTGTTTTCTTTCTACGCATTTCCAAGAAGTGTACTATGATTTATATGAAAGTACATTCAATAGGGAATAATAAAATTCTACCAGAAAAAACTATATTTTATTTTATGTTTCCATGTGTAATGTTAGATTAAATAACATATCTAGTTTCCTAAGACTAATAAACTATTAATTCCCTTAGGATGTGACAACTTGTATATAGTGCCAATGTAATAAAGTAGCCACTAGTTTTGAGTTACTAAGGTCATTATTGTTACAGTTGGTATAAGATGAAGTTTATTATAAATATTGGGAACTATATTTAAGAAAAAATAGATTAGAAAAAATAATAATTGCTATTGCTATAATAAAATTTATATAAGGAGGGTAGAATAAGCTACCCCAATATTTTAGTTTATATTTTCTTCTCTAAATAACACTACATTTTATAGCTTGTAGCACACACAACATAAAGCTTAAACAAACCATAAATTGTATTATTTAAATATGATCATTTTTAAAAATTCATTCGATTGGTGGGTATGCATTGAAGAACACACATTATGAAATTTATAAATAAATTTCCTAATAAATAAAAATTAATTGATTAATTCATAGTAAAAAAGCACTCTGTTTTTGGTGAAATTATTTTATACTTGAGAAATATTTTTTGATTAAAAACAGTTTTTATTAATTTTTATAAGAGAGAGTTATACTTATTTTAAACCAATTTTTGAAATTTAATTTTATGAAAAGGATATAATTCTTTAAATTATCATATCAAAATTATCATAGGTTTAAATTTAGTGATTTTTTCAAAATATTGATTTTTTAGTGAATAATGAAAAATATCGATTTTATATAAAACTATCTTTTCTTTTCAAATATTTATAAACTCCCATTTTGTTTTGAATTGGTTTTAAAAGTTAATTAATTAATTTTTGTTATAAATATTCCAATTAATTTAATTTTACTTAAAATTATTCTTAATTTTTATATAAAAACATTTTTATACTTAAAAAAACATTTTTTTTGAAAACCTTTCTCTTTATATTTTATGAGATTATTTTAAAATTAATTTATTCCATCTATAGAAAGATAATTTTTTAATAATGAAAAAATAATAATATTATTTTTAATATTTTTTAATTTTTACACTTTAATTTTTTGTCATTATTAATAGTGACTTTAGTTAAAAAGATTAGTTTACACGGTAACAGTTAAAACTAGTTAAAAGGGTTTAAACTAAAAATATAAGGATTAAAATGGCTGAAAAACAAGAAAAAATCCTATTTTATGGTACTATTTTATTCATATGTCTTATATTATTAAAATATGATTCATTTTTTTCAATATTTCTTGAGTAATACATTAATATATTTTAATATTCTAAAAATCCCAAGTGTGTCATCTCCCTCGCTAATTAAAGGACACCACATATCCCCTTTTCTCCACACTTCAAGAGACTTATATCTCATAAAATAAATACAATAATTCATTAAAAATAAGATTTTTTCATCCAAATTCTATCCTTATAATCCTTAAATTGTAATCTAAAGAGGGTTGTTCAAAGAAGAGGTGTATCTCTAAACAATGTTTTTTCATTTTACTTATTTTTATATCTACTTCAATTTTCTGATAACCATAATGATATGATAATAAATGTATTTACCATATATTGATTTGTTATTATTTTAATGGAAAAACCTTTATTCATATCATTCTCCATCAATTGGGAAACCAAACTACCATTTGTGTGTACATGAAGACTATCGCCTCGCAAAGGAATGTATTTTATTTTTCAACACCACCATTCATGAATGGTTATTATAATTGATATAATATTTATATATGATAATTATGATATAATTATCTTTTATTTATATATAATATATTTTTTACCTTGTTACCTTTACACCTATTAAAAAATGATAAAGATGCTCTTGCGTGTGTGTGGACTACCACCTCTACAATAAGGTTTTATTTATTTTTCATGCTCGCCTTTCAAGGATGACTATATATATATGGTGAATATATATGATATCAATATCAGGATTAAAATTTTATATGTGATATAATTGTGATTTATAATCAAGGAAACAAACTACCAAATAGAAACTTGTATGGAAAACAAAAGAGTTAACACTCAGAAATGACGATTTTAATAAATAATTATTAATAAATTAGAATTTAAATGTTATAACTGGATAATATATGATATTATAAGTATTTATAATGTTCTTATGTATATTTATAATGAATTTAAATTTATTATAAAATATCTTAACGTCACTTACAATTCAATTCATAGATTAGGTTAGGGGTTTCTTAAATCAATTTTCATGCATTATGTTATAGAAATTATTCATTGACATTGATATGCCATGATTATTTTTGACTTGATTTATAAATTTTTTAAGATATATTTACCATTTTTATGTGGATTTTAAAATTTTTAAATAATAAATTCATTTATTTATTATCATTTAAAATTTTATTATCATTTCAAGGGGTTTCTTTGTGTCGATATCAATTTATTGAGACATGTTTCATATCATACACCCAGATTTTTTGGTATAGTATAATTAATACCCCGTGAAAATAAAAATTAAAAATTAAATATTCATATTATTTGGATTTATATATCCATATAAAATTTTTACTTCCCAAGGATTTTTATTCAAAAGTTAACACATCAAATATTTTTTTATGTTACAATCTCATTTTATTCTAGGATTGTTTATGTTTAAAGTTATATTGGAGGAAATTTTATGATCCCATTTTATTGAAAAAAAATTATTTTATTCTCATATGATTATTTTTTAGTTTTACATGATTTTATTTAATTTTTCAATCTTTTTTAGTTGAGATGATCAAAATAATGTTTTTTAGAAAAAATGATCATATTTCCTCTTGAGTTGATGAAATTTTTCTTCCATGTATATACTCTTCAAATTTGTTTCATGAAAGTTAAAATGTAACTTTAAATGTATTTAAAATTAATTTCCACTACTTTTGAATTAATTTACAATGTTTTATATAGAAATCTATCGAAACTTTTCCCAAAAAGACATTTTTTACTTTTCAAAAAAGTGTGAAAATAATTTTTTTTTCTTTTAGTTTATATTGCACGAATGGAATTCCTCACCTTAATGATTGTTATTTTATTTGAATATTCCAGTAGAAATTTTCATGGTTTATTTAAAAGAAAATTCTTTCCCTAATATTCTCGAAAATTTTAGATTTTAAATAAGTTATTTAAAAATTAATAGGTTTTTTTCTCATGAAATATTCTGGTGATATTTTAAAACAATTTTTTTATATGTCAACATCCAATGATTAATATTATATTTTAATTCAGTTATAATATAATGATATCATAAAACATATTTTTGGATGAATTATAATCATTTTGATAGGGGAAATTATTCACATTCTACTTTCCTGTACTTTGAAGATAAATAGTTATTGATTATTATGTCATATTGATTAAGTTTAATTATTTACAGGCATGATGAGTGTATTGGAAGTATTAATTCGTATGTGGGGCCTAGAATTAAAAATCCCATCGATTTATCTACAAGTATCATTGGGATAAATAGGATAGATATTTGGAATATACCTTATAAATTTATGTATGACCACTTATCTTGAGGCGTTTATGGTACGTTTAAGATGTATGGAATTACAAATTCCTTCATTATGAAATCAGTTATTAAAGTCCATGTCATTATTAGAATATTTATATTATCCATATGTACGTTTCAAGATCATATGATTATTTTTATATATATATTTTTATCATTTATTCCTACCATATTATTCGGGCCTTATTTATTCTATGATAGCTTCTTATGTATGTATTCCCTTACTAATCATCTGAGATCACGCTTTATTTTTATATACCTTACCCATGATTCTAGGAAGTATACTATGATTCATATTCATTGATATAGTAGAGTTAATAATATTGTTCCCAAAAAAAATTTGTATTTTAGTTTTTGAAGTGTAATTTTATATTCAAGCACGTATCAAGTTTCCCAGGACTAATAAACTATTCAATCACCTAGGATGTTATCACTTCTATTTAGTTCCAATATAATAAAGTAACCACTGGTTTTGGGATATGGGAGTTGGGATTGTTATTATTTATATCATAGAAATTTTATTATAAACATTGGGAACTATAATTTGAAAAAATATATTAGATAACATAATCATATTATAGACTCAAGAGAAAATTCTAAGTATATTATAATATCATAATGTTTTGGTAAGGTAGATATTTTGTGGTTTTACTAGAAAATGCATCCCTAAATTGATACGAAAAAGTGGATATGGATGTGGAATAGATGCACCTAAGAATAGAAACTTTGAAATATTGGATTATGTATTGAATCAATCACCACTAATGCACAATGAGTGGTCCAAATACAGTAAACATGGATATCAATACATGGTGGATATGCTTGGGTTAATTCAGATTTTATTTATAAACTATTATGACAAATTATATGATAGAACCTATGGAAACCTATGATATACCAAAGTGATAGGGTATAAACCAAAAGTGTCTTGGGTTGATAATTCTATGGTTCTTAATAATATTAAAGGCATATATACCCCTTTTTAGATTTTATGTGATGTGATTTTAAGATGATTAACTATATTTTGGGAGAAATTTGTAGGAATACATCCCTTTATATTAGTATGTGTTTTAGTGAAAATGTTACTTGAGGACTAATGATTTTATATTTTTTGGAGAAAATTTAAACGTATTTATAACCTTTAGATTTAATATGATCATTGGAATTAATTTATTTAATTAGGATAAACTTTTTATAACTTTTTAGGAATATATTTTTTATCATATAGATAACCATGGGATTAAAAATAATTTGGTAACTAAGTAATTAAATTTATTTTTGAAAATTTTCATTATATTAGGAACATTATATTATTATAGTAAATGGAAATATTTTTTCCTATGTTCGGTGATCATTCAAAGAATAAAGGCTGAGTTATTTTTTGAAATCTTATATGGTTTTATTTTGGGTTTATAATGATTTAGGTTATTTGTGGTAATGATTTCCATATTTTTTAGATTATATGATAGGTCATGTACATTTTTGTTATATGAATTTATGAGTGAGTAAAGTTTTTTTTGAAGTAAAGGTATAATTAATCACAAATGAATATGTGATAAAATCATTTTTATTATTTTATTTTCAACTTGTTCATGAATATTTTTGAATAATTTTTAGGTTAGTTACTTATAGAATGATTTAATTTATCCTTTGGGTGTTATTTTATAGGATTTGGTGATTAATGTATTGTATACTCATATGAAGGTTTATTTATATTTTCTATTATTTTATCTTGTTCTAACCATTACAGTTTTAAAGATAAGGAATAACTTTTTTTCATTTTATATATCTTATAGTCAATTAAAATTTGATTTTATTTCTTTAGGAATTAAAAATTAATCATTATAATTATTAGGAATATATAAGGATTTAATTATTCTTATATAATAGTAATAAATCATGTAAGTAAATTTTATAATATTTTTTGTCCCAATGGTAAAGGAAATCCTCAAACTCAAGAAAACTGAAGATAAATCTCTCAAGTCATAAATCAAAAGTACCACTCAAAAACCCAAGTAATTTTTTAGAAACATTTTCTTAATATAAGTCTTATAGAGATACATTCATACCAATTTTATTGTACATAACCTTGCAGTTAAATTTCATGACAAAATATATATCTGATTTCATTATTATTTTATACTCAGTTTTAATAAAATGAATTAAAATTTTGAGAATGTAATTTCTTTAAGGAGGGGAGAATTTAATACACCAATAATTTATTTTATATTTTATTTCAAAAATAAAAAAAACTTATAATAAAATGTATAAAACACAACACCATACTTAATCATTCCATGAAATAATATTGTTTAAATATTACTATTATAGCCTATTCACTGAATTGGTGAGTATGAATGGGAGTAACAAAATTATGAAATTTATATATATATATATATAAAGGTCATAATCAATAAAAATGTATTGATTAATTCTAAGTATATAAGTACTCAATTATTTTACTAAAGTCATTTTATTATTCAGGAATATGTTTTCTTGAAAAATGTTTGTTTGTTAATATTTGTGAGTGTATATTCTAATTATTATATCCCACTTTTTGAAATTTTATTTCTAAAAAATTATATCATCTTTAAATTAATTATATCAAAATAATATTAGGGTAAAAAACTTGGGATTTTTCTAAAAGGTTTAATTTTTCATTGAATAATGAAAATTACTAATTTCATAGTAAAATATATTTTATTTTAAAATGTATATAAAGTAACTTTTTTTAATTGGATTAATTAAACATAATTAAATCAAGTTAATTATAATTTATATAACTCCCCAACCATAGTTACACAGAATCGGTGCATTATTTTAAAAAATTGGCATGTTTACAAGGAATCAAGTCCCGAAGGACCGATCAGTTTAGCAGTCTTTGAAAATAGATTACATAGATGAATGTTACATTAAACTATAAAATGAAAAACAACAACCACATTGTAACTATTGACCAAATTCATATCCCTTAGAATATCCCTACAAATAAGTCATAATATACTTCTTCGCATCCTGGAAAAAATAATACATAGAATGGGGTGATCTCAGATACTCAGTAAGGATAACAATATAGCGAACACTTTTATAAATAAGTATAAATATTTAAGGTAATGTATAAAACTAAAATAAAATCCTTTTAAACATAAAAATCATCATAATATGGAAATGATAAATGAAATAATTCAATTTACTTATTCACATGGATATTCTACTAGTCAAATAATCACATGTAATATCAATAGCTAATTTAATAATGATGGAATGCATAATTCCAGACTTTATAACCACATAGTAAAGGCCTTGTTCCAGTACTAAAAATAAGATTTTTTCAATTCCTTGTCCAAAGACACTAGTTTGTCTCATTAGACATACCGATGCATTAAGGAGCTATAGTGGGCTCCATCTGTCACATACTAAGTCCAATGCATTCCTCATATGAAAAGTTTTAAACATAACATAAACATTCATATTAAAACTAGGATGTGAAATATTAATACATTAACCATAAACCGTGAATGGTATAACAATATCACATTCATAGTCAAACTTATCATAACTCATTAAATACAATATTAAAGATTGTATTTATAATAAATAAACCTCAATCAATAATAATATCCTAGAAGGATGTTGACGTAGTTGAAAATGATCAGTAAAACTCTTTGAGAGAAATATACCTTTTTTATGAAAACATTTAAAAGTCACACAGTTTAGAAAGGAATACAATCAAAATAAATTTTTGAATCAAAGTTTTCCATGCCACTTTGAAACTTCTGAAAGGAATTAACATTTTAAAACATTAATGTCCATATAAATCAATCCTTAAAACCATTTTGAAACATGGACATTATTGAGAAATGTTTAGAATAATAAATCCTTAAAACATTTAAAATTCTGTTTTCGTAGAAATTCCCTTAAAAAGAATCCCATTAAAACACTTTTATGAAACATGGACATTGATAATTAATATTTCCCTGTATATACTTACATAAAAACATCCATGGATAATAAATAGATTGTGAAATTAACCCTTACCTTTCACTTTCCTTTGGTCAAAGGTACATTTAACCTCTTGTATAATGACCATAGAGTGTTATTAAATTATACCAGAATCATATTCATATTTATTATATCATACATGATTCATTTATGACTTTATACTACACATTTAATAATGATTTTCATGTTAAATTAACATTTTTTTGTAATAATTGCTTTCTTTATCGTACGTGTTTTAACTTGTTATTCTTGATCCTTTCATTTAGATATTGATTTAAATACATACATAATATAAACCTTGATTTATATATCATATATATTTAGAATATAAATATTTATAACAGAAAGATATATGAAATGGAAGGCACCGTTTATGGAGACGGTAGGCCATACGTACGCATAAACGTTGTTTCCGTTTTCAAATCATATTGAACGAAAGTAAGTGAATAAGATATATGTAAGTACATACATATATATATATATATATCCAGTAGCATTATTATTTCATATGTTACATACTTATTAATAATATATATTTTTATAATCATCATTGAATGGTGAACATGGGAATGAATCTCATCGCGTTGTGGAGAAGGTAATCTGAATGTACGCACGAGCGACAATATCATTATATAAATCGTGAAATTGTATGTAATTGGATAGTATATCATATATAAAGAATAATTAAAATGTTATATTTATTATTTAAAATAGTTATACTCATTATTATACCCATCCAAATAATGAAGTGTTTGAATAACAAACTACACCACGATGTAGAGACGGTAAGCCGTATGTACGCACCTATGGTGACTTTGTCATTTAAAGGATGGATAGAATAACAAATATGGTTGTACCATATTTATAATAATATAACAGTATGTTGGAGGTACATTAGTTATTATTTTTTTCGGGAAATAACAAATAAAGAGTAAGTGGAAGATGAAAAGAACTTGAAAGAGAGTGGTGAAATTATTACCTCTTCTTCGGTTGTTTCCTTTTGTGTTGATCAAAATGCCTCCTTAGGTTGGATTTCTGATCAAAGTAAGGACTCTAGGTTGATGTGAGGGAAGTTTTTAGGATATCTGGGAAGGGGTTGGCCGAGCCAAATGGATATGGAGGTGTGATTTTTAGATAATGTGAAGTTCCATTTTATAAGAAGGGTGATGGTAACTTAAGGAAAAGATTAAAATTTTAATTTATTATACAATCATATTAAACATATAATGGCTAAAAATGAATTAATTTAGATAATTAGGTGGTTATGGGTCTAAAGTCTCTCAACCAATAGGTTTTATACATGTTTATGTTACCATTTTCACCTTATCTTTTAGATTTAACTCTTAGTTAAATAGTTTAACTTTTACCATGTCCTCTTTTATTCTTACACTATATGGTTAATAAACTTACTCTAAAATTCCAAGAGAACCTAAAGTGGTTCATTAATGATATATATAATATTATTTAATATATTTTGATGAACCTTAGATTTTTTGGAATATTATATCAACCAATAATATAGTATTTGTGTTAAAAATTAAATTATGTTAATCTTGACACTATTTGGTATTTTGTTTCTGTGAAAGTCATAAAAACCTTATCACTTTGACAAAAATATATATATACAACCCTAACATATCAAATTAACCTAGAAAATTCGTGGATGGAATCATAATTTTTAAATTATTTATTTTAATATTTATAATATAAAGTATTTTAATATTTCATTGAGAAGATAATTACTACATCATCATTGTGTCAAAAATAAATATAATTATTTAATATATAAAAATTACAAATAAAATACCATTATGTAGGAAATATTTTTATCTTTCTAATGAAAATTTATAGTCGAATTTATCTTATGTGTAACACTATATTAAAAATGGTTTAGTTATTAAACTCTGAATTTAACCATTTTATCTCTACTTTAAATAAAATAATAATATATCTCCTAATCTAATCCAAGTGTACCTAAATGATCATATTTTATTCATAAGGTTTATTTTGGTCAAAATAAACTAATACAATAGAATTATGACATGTCTTAGGGTAATTAAAATATCATTTTTACCTTTAATTACCCTATTTACTTTTAATCGTGGTAATAAAAGTCAAAAGTTACTATTCACCAAAAAATATTTTCATCTTATTGAACAACATTTTACTTAATGATATAAACAGTTTCTCTCAGAGTTTTGAAATTGAACTCACAGAAGTAGTAAAATTGTGTTTTATGTAAATTTTCAAATTCTCCTAGAAGGTGGGTAAAAGACGGTAAAAAGTTCAATAAAATTTTTATATATCTAAACTTATTAAAAAATGACTCCAATTAATTACATTAAAATTATATAGGTATTATGTATCAATTTTGACTTAAAATAAATTTAAATAAAATAAATAATTATTTAAATAAAAATTCGATTTTAAACAATAAGGCATTGTTTTTCACTATTAATCAAAAATTTAATGTTTTTAGAAAAATACCAAACATTCACCCTAAGATAATTTTCATATTCTGAATTAAAAAATGAATTATATTTTACCAAATTCAAAACATAGAAGTTTCATTTATTAATTTAAAATTAATTCTCGTTGTCAAAACCAAAAAAGTGGGTTTTTAAAAAGTAAAAACTATCAAAAGATTAACATGTTTTTATGTCAAATTTAAATGTGAAATTACTTATAATTACCTAAATTGTATTAAATTATAAAAATATAATCTAATTATACTTTAAAACCATTAAAATGAATAATTTAACACTGTAAATTCTTTCGACAAAAATGTTGTTCTCAATTAAAACATAGTATTTTTTACTATTCATCAAAATATGAAAGATATCAAAAAGTACCAAAAATTTGTCCAAAATAAATTTTTATGTCCTTATTCTAGAGAGTAATTTAATTTTATTCTATTGAAAATATAAAAGTTTCAAATACTGGATTTAAAAAGGGTTTGCCAGTAAAAGGCAGTAAAATTACATTTTTTGAAAAATACTTCTTTTATCTAAAAAAATGAATTTGTTCTTATATTATGTCTAATAAACACATAATATGGATTCTAAAATTAAATGGAGTATATAAAATTCAAAATTTAGTTAATACTATTCATAACTGCTTTTGAACGGCTAGTTTGGTAAGTCGTGGTGCGCTCGAACTCGATGTTGCATGGAGCACAAGTTATTGAATTACGTTAAAGATATAACCTACTATAAAATCATGGGGTGTTACATTCTCCCCTCCTTAAATAAATTGTGTCCTTGAAATTTGAAATTTTTCTTCAAAAATAAAATGTTAAAAATAGAAAAATACCTTTGTGGAAAACCCACATCGTAAATTGGATTAATAAAATTTAGCCTTAATAAGAGGGAAAGGGAAATGAAAAAGTCGCCCCCAAATTATGATCTTGATTAAGAGAAAATTAATGGAAATTAGAGACATATAATTTGAGGAAAATGTAAATATTTATAGGGATTGATTGAGTTCATCAATCCCAAACAAGTGTAAAATTGAGGGCCTCAAAGCCATAAATCTATGATGATTTAAAATATCATTGGTTCAACAAAACATAAGGTATTCAGATATCACATTTTTGGTTTTAAGTTCCCTTCCATAAGAATTAATTTATTCATAGAATAAGAGGTAAAAAATATACTTTACAAGTAGAGTTTCATCCTTCAACTAATTCGAACCACAAACCCGTCTTTCACTCCAAAAGATAATATAATTCAAAAATATTCTTTTTATCCTAATCGTATAGGGTTCCAAAAATAATGAATTTATAATTCATTTATCAGAATATTTAAAAATCTAAATTATAAAAACCAATACATCACGTATGCCAGTGGTAGGTGATCCACACTTGTCTCCCTTCAGTTGCGGGTTCCTGTCTCGTGGCTTTGTCAGACTCGATGGGTTGTTGCCCGACCTCCGGGTTGTCCTTTTTATAACGATCCAAAAATAATCCCAAGAAATCATTTAACATTAACAATAGTATCCAATGTCAAACTTCATCTATTCCATCCTTTAGACTTATCCAAAATACATATTTCCAAACTCATAGCCAAAAATCTATAAGGAAGGTAAATACAATGAAGATCCTTTTTTCCATGTAATAACATGTGAATACTTTAATTGTGTATTCTTTTAAAACACAATAACACCCTAAATTACCATAAAACCATATTTATTACATTCATGCTCCCTTATTTCTTATATAATACTGGATATACTCCTTTTATCCAAAAATGATGTAGAATTCAATAATGATGAAATATATAAATCATTAATCAGTTTCAAGATATTTAAGAATATTCAATATAATTTATCCAAATCAATCGTATATTATTCCAAAATCACTACCTCAATATCAGAACCATATTATGGTTTATATTTCTCTCAACCATATATTTTCCAAAAAAATTAAACTGATATTGAGTCACTTTTCTTGGTTCCACACGATCTCAAGTCCTTAATGAAATAGTACTGCAGTACAATCCTTTTATACTCTATAATTCTTATAACATGTACATCATTAATAAAATACACAAATGAAATAACACTTTAAAAATAACATAAGAAATCTAATCATTCCTCTTCATATTTGGTAGTATCATAACTTGATTATTATCCAATTGAATCATTTGGGGTATACTCTGATGACTTGCACATTGCTTCGTGTAGTGTCCCAACTCCTTGCAGATGAAGCATTTTACATTTGAAACCTTTTTCTTACCCTTGAATCGCATACTTGGTTCCCTTTTTCTCCACACTTATAACAAACTCTCATTCCCTCCAAGAATTTACCAAGTTCATTCTTTCCAAAGTTATCATATATGGGAAAATCATTTGTTCCCCTCTTACCTTTATTAATCTTTCTCTCTTCTATCATTTTCTTCTCTTGATTCCCTTCAAAGTAATAGGACTGAGAGAATTCTTTACTTATCTTATTAACACATGATATTATTTCTTCATATAATGTGAATACATTGGAGAATATTTCCCTTTTAAATTTCGTCTTAATAAAATAAAATATATGATCCTTCTTAATCTTTAGATCATGTGTATTGCTGGAATTCTCATTCCCTCTACTAGGCATGATTTCTAAAAAATGGCATACACTGGGTTAGTTTATGCATCGCAATGCATAATTCCAAACTCATAAAATACCTAACGTAAATTGAAAAGATTATGCATATAATCTATAGTCATAAAAATTTTCTTTGAGGAAGTATTTCCTCCTAAATCCTTCATAATGTCTTATAATGAAAATGTGAATTATCCTAAAAATATCCCCCCGGGAGTGTCGTAAACAAGAGTGCAGTAAGGCCCATTGTCATGTACCAGGATACCCCGGGTCAAGCTAGAAACTCCTTGTCAGAGTTTTCACTCCTAGTTAAGTTGGTGTCAGATCTGCCTCTACCTACTCATATCCATACAGGGATGTATTATGCGGAAAATTACCAAAATATATACATTACCTAAATTCTAGTATGTTCTTCTATTCTAATCCTCAAAGTCTATCTTAGGGTAATGTTCTCTAATCAGAGTTTTTCTAAATCTAGTTTCCAAGGTTATTTATAAACTTATTCTAATACCATCTATAAATCCCATACCCTAGTTACCCAGATTTGGTGCATTATTTTAATACATTGGCATGATTACATGGAATCAAGTCCTGAAGGACCGATCAGTTTAGCAGTCTTGGAAAATAGATTACATACATGAATGTTACAATACATTATAAAATGAAAAACAACAACAACATTGTCTCCATTGACCACATTCATATCCCTCATATTATACCTACAGTTTAGTCATTATATAATTCTTCACATCCTAGGAAAAATAAAACATAGAAAGGGGTGAGCTCAGATGCCCAATAAGGATAACAATATAGCAAAAACTTTCATAAATAAGCATAAATATTTAACGCAATGTATAAAACTAAAAAAACCTTTTTAAAGTTAAAATTAAGTATAATATGGAAATGATAAATAAAATGATTCCATTTACTTATTCATACTACCCATTTAATAATTATTTTCATGTTAAATTTACATTTTGGGTAATAATTGCTTTCTTTATCGTATGTGTTTTAACTATTTATTCTTGATACTAACATTTATATGATGATTTAAATACTTCGAGAATATAAAACAAGATTTATATATAATATATATTTAGAATATAAATATTTATAATAGACATATATATGAAATGGAAGACACCGTTTATGGAGATGGTAGGTCGTACATATGCATAACCGATGTTTCCGTTTTTATATCGTATTGAACGAAACTAAGTGAATAAGATATATGTAATTACATATTTATAAATATATATATATATATATATCCAATAGAATTATTATTTCATATATTATATACTTATTAATTATATATATTTTTATAATCAACATTGAATGGTGAACGTTGAAATTAATCTCATCATGTCATGGAGATGGTAATCTGTACGTATGCATGAGA
The DNA here is from genome assembly GCA_963277665.1 of Viscum album. Lineage (NCBI taxonomy): Eukaryota > Viridiplantae > Streptophyta > Magnoliopsida > Santalales > Viscaceae > Viscum > Viscum album. The sequence goes on from OY728165.1 coordinate 628,037,201, forward strand.
GACAAGATCATTATATTGATGGAGAAATAATATGTAATTGGATGGTATATATTTCGTACAGAATATTAACATTTTATTTTTATTATATCAGTTATACTCATTATTATACCCATCCAAATAATTAAGTGTTTGAATAACAAACTACACCACGACGTGGAGATGGTAAGCCGTATGTACGCACGTATGGTGACTTTAGAGTTTAGAGGATGGATAGAATAATTAATAAGGTTGTAACATATTTATAATAACATCATAGTATGTAATAGGTACTGGAGTTATTATTTTGGTATAGAAACAATAATGAAATAGGAAGTGGAAAATAAAAAGAACTCGAAAGAGGGTGGTGAAATTATTACCTCTTCTTTGGGTGTTTCCTTTTGAGTTGACCAAAAGGGATTCATAGGTTGGCTTTATGATCAATGTAAGGACTCTAGGTTTATATGATGGAATTTTTTAGGATATTTGGGTAGCATTTGGAAGATACAAATAGCTTTGGAGTTTTGATTTTGAGAGAAGGGGAAATTCCCTTTTATAAGAGGGGTGAGGGTCACTTTAGGAAAAGATTAAAATATTAATTTATTATACAATAATATTCGGTTTATAATGGCTCAAAATGAATTTATTTTGAAACTTAGGTGGTTGTGGGTCTAAATCCTCTCAACCAATAGGTTTTAGACAAGTTTAGGTTTCCATTTTAACCTTATCTTTTAGATTTAACTCTTAGTTAAATAGTTTAACTTTCACTTTGTCTTCTTGTATTCTTACACTATATGGTTAATAAAATTACTCTAAACTTCCAAGAGAACCTAAAGTGATTAATTAATGACATATATAATATTATTTAATTCCTCTGGCTAAACCTTATATTTTTAGGAATATTATATCAACCAATAATATAGTATTTTTTAAAAAAATTAATTTATGTCAATTTTGACACTATTTGGTATTTTGTTTTTTGGAAAGTCATAAAAACCTTATCAATTCAAAAAAAAAATATAATCAACCCTGACATGTAATATTAACCAATAAAATTCTTTTATGGCATCAAAACATTTAAATTCTATATATTTTAATATTTATAATATAAACTATTTTAATATTTCATTAAGAAGGTAATTTCAGCATCATCATTGTGTCATAAATAAATTTACTTATTTAAAATATAAAAATTATAAATAAAATACCAATAGGTATGAAATTTGTTTATATTTATAATAAATATTTATAGTAGAATTTATCTTATGTGTAACCCTATATTAAAAATGTTTCAGTTATTAAACTTTGAATTTAATGCTTTTAACTCTTCTTTAAATAAAATAATAATAATTATCCTAATCTAATCCAAGTGGACCTAAAGGATCATATTTTATTCATAATGTTGTTTTTGGTAGAAATACACTTATCCAAAAGAATTAGGACATGTGTTAGGGTAATTATAATATCATTTTTACCTTTAATTACCCTATTAACTTTTAACTATGGAAAATAAGTCAAAATTTACTATTCACCAAAAATTAATTTCATCTTATTAAACCACATTTTACTTACTGATATCAAATTTTTCTCTCGTATTTTTGAATTTCAACTTACAGAAGAGATAAAATTATGTTTTATACAAATTTGTAAGTGCTCCTAGGAGGTGGGTAAAAGGCAGTAAAAAGTTCAATAAAATTTTTATATATCTAAACTAATTAAAAAATTAATCCAATGAATTATATTGAACCTATATTGGTATTATGAATCAATTTTTACCAAAAATAAATTTATATAAAATAAATAATTAGTTAAATAAAAAGTCGGTTTTAAAAAATAACGTAGTGTTTTTCACTATTCATCGAAAATTGAACATTTTCAGAAAAATACCAAAAATTCACCATAAGATAATTTTGATATTTCGAATTCAAAAATAAATTCTATTCTACCAAATTCAAAACATAGAACATGCATTAATTAATTTCAAATTAATTCCTGTTGTCAAAACCAAAAAGCGGGTTTTTAAAAAGTAAAAACTATCAAAAGATTGACATGTGTTTATGTCAAATTTAAATGTAAAATTACATATAACGACTTAAATTATATTAAATGATAAAAATATAATCTAATTATACTTTAAAACCATTCAAATTCATAATTTAACACTAAATTATTTCGATTAAAAAAGTTGTTTTCAATTAAAACATAGTATTTTTGAATATTCACCACAATATGAAAGTTATCAGAAAAGTACCAAAAATTTATCCAAACTAAATTTTTATGTCCCTCTTCAAAAGAAGAATTTTATTTTAATCTATTGAAAATATAAAAGTGTAAAATATTGGATTCAAAAATGGTTCCCTATTAAAAGGTGGTAAAATTTCATTTTTTGAAAAATACTCCTATATAAAAAAATGAATTTGTTCTTATATTATGTCTATGAAATAAATAATATAGATTATAAAATTATATAGAGTATATAAAATTAAAAATTCAGTTAATACTATTCACTACCGCTTTTGAACAGTTAGTTTAGTAAGTAATGGTGCGCTCGAACTCTGTGTTGTGTGTAGTGCAAGTTATTAAATTAATTTGAAGATATAACCTACTATGAAATCATGGGGTGTTACAATTTATATTATTCATAATTTTCGTATAAAAAAAATTTAATGCTAAAAAATATAATTTTTTGTAAAACAATTTTGTGTCACGTGTTTTGGGTTTGTATTAAAATTAATTTATTCAACTTATATAAATTAAATTTGATAAAATGGAATCAATATTTAGAATCACAATGTTAATATTTGGTAATGAGGCTGATTTAGTGAAACCCTAGACCTGCACTCCCAAACAATACATATTCAACTTTTCATTAAAAATCTGTAATGGAATAAAAAAATGGAATGCCAATACTTTTATGAATTTCAATACATAGACATTCTTTATAGTTTAAAATCTTCTAATATTAATTTTTAAAATGATATTTTCACACCATATTTGGTAACGTGTTTCTAGTTGATTCAATGCAAGAATAACATGATAATAATCTATCCAAATAAATAAATATGATGGATTTGCAATAATATATCCCTATATTAATAAATGAAACATATGTGAGTGTTAACATAAATGAAAAATACCCTCAAAAAAATAATTCATCAAATGGTATAAAAAAACAAGGGAATAATAATAGAATTGTTTGATATAAGGATCTTAATCCCTCAAATGATAATAATTATATATTTTAGAGGATAAATAATGAAAAATAAACCTTTTTATATTAAATCCATTGGAAAATAATATAGGAAATGGAATTGAAAACTTCAAATATCTTTTACAAAACATTTTTAACTTTGATGTAAAATATAAATTTATACGTCAGTATGAAAGGTAAATTTTGGAAAGGTAACATGGAAGCCTTTAAAACCATTAGTTTAAATAAATATCCAATAATTTAGACTTGGAATGATATAAATTTTATTTTGGGTAAATTTTTATTGTAAGATAAAACATGTGAAAGTGAAAGGAAAGACCATATTAATCGTTTTAAAAATACCATTATTTAGGACTCACGTTATGAGAGGAGTAAAAAACATTAATATATTTTATAACATAAATTTAAAAAATAGTCTTAAAAATATAATAATATATTATTTTGGTATAACCTAATAATAGAAAATAAAATTTCATGATAAACATTATAACTCAAAGAAATGAGATTTGAGTTATCAATACTCCCTTATGGGATACATACTCCATTAATCATGAAATATTTGAAAAGGGTTTTATGTGGTAAAAATGTATAAAATGAGATAATACCACATAATATAATAAAATGGAATAATTTTCCCAACATATATGAAATAAGTTTGGTAAATGATCATAAATCGATGAACAAAAATTGAATTTCCAAAAACTCTTATGAATGTCATAAAAAGTGAGTCAAAAGACATTTAAAGTAGAGAAATTAATATTGATTAGTATATCCCCTGAATTAAATGTAAATAATGTATATAAAATTAATGGGATAGTAAATCAATATGACACCATATAAAGGAAACATTGTGCATAACATGTATCGTGTCTCAACGAATCCGAATTGAGAACAATAAATCCCTAGTGGAGTTGGTGACACTTTAATAAAAACTCATTGTAATAGAGGGATTATAAATAAACATAAAATACCATTATTAAAATATAATTAATGATATAATATATCTCATAGGTATAATATTCACCATATAAAAGACATTAGGTATGTAATACCAAACATGTCTCAAAGAGATGAATTTGAGATAAAAACCCTTACCTTCGTCCTAATTTATACTGCATTTCACCAAGTGTTCGGAATAATTAAATTAAGTTAATTTAATACATATCCAATAACCATATTCATAACTAAAACCATTTATTCTCCTTATTTATAATCATTAAAGACATATATATGAGTTATTTTTTTTCTAATTTCAACACCATGTGTAAGTAATCTTTATCAATATTAACTATTTTCATAAAAACAATGTTTTATCCATTAATATTAAAACTCTAATACTTATAATATAATTAAAGGTACTATTATAGATGTTCCAAGATATTTTATAAATTTATAATTTCATTTCATGGTGGTTTTTTTACGATCTATGAGGATAAAGTCGTCGATGATCATGTTTTGGTGTTTCTTAATGAAGGAAGGGTGATTTTTTTGTTAATGAGACAAATATTCATAAATCTATACGAGAACAAAAAAACTTATATCATATTATAATATTAAATAATATATCATAGTAATCTATGATATAAATTCAGAGTATTGTCCAATTTGGTGGATAAATTGACCAAACATGTTCTTATAATAGAACTATAATGATTTTATTTCTCTCTTATTACTATGATATATTATAATTGGAAATAATTATAAAGAGAATATAATTTATATCATGTTATTACTAAGAATGAAAAGATAATTTTCCTCTTGTTTCACTCATTTTAGATGACTGAATTAATTAAAATATTTTATGGTCGATATCATTAATAGGTTTTCAATTTTTTCATACTATAAACTTAATGATATCATAAACAAATTATCCCTTGATCCCATCCTCATTACTATCCATGTAATTTAGTGATGAAAATAAAAAATGAAAATCAATAATTCTAAAGAGGGAGTAGTCCAAATGTACGCATTGTTTAAGATTTCATTTTTCATCAAACATGGGGAAGGAGTAATAAAAAATTTTATTTCAAAATCATAAATATCATATAAATATCATAATTATTTATTAAATTTACCTTTTATACCATCCTTTCAAGTTGTTCATGGAAAATTAAAATGTTGTGTCGTTAAGGCCATATCCCACAAACGCCTGAATGACAGTTTCATTTTTCTTAGTATAATTTTTAGAGAGTAAGAGTGTGTTATAGGGAATGAAAATTTATGGGGTTTCAGGTGGAAAATAATTTTTTTTTGGTTTCTATAAAGGGGTGGTGAGATGTCGCATTTATAATTTGTGAAAAAATTATTTTTGTAAATATTTTAACTTATTATAAAGGAAGCTCATGTTATCATTTAATCACATACTCATGGACATCCATGTAAGGTGGTGAAGAAAATAAAAATGATAATAAATAATTCTAGGGAATCGGTAGTCCAAACATATTCATGGTTTAAGATTTAATTTTCCTTATAGTGGGATAGAGAAGTAAAATATTTTTCATCATGGACATGGTTATTCGTACAATACACAAATGACTATTTATTTTTCCTTAAGAGAAAAGGGAAAAGATGACTAGTAACTATTATATATATCATAATAAGATTAATTATATATTAAATAATTTATTCATTAAATAGTTATAAAAAACTTTTATTTGTGAAGGAAAAATATAAAGGAAATAATTTAGGTAAAAATGATTACTCAAGTTGGACCTTTTGGGATTTACTAGGAAAATACCTTATAAGTGGATGGAATGGGTTAATGACTTATTTAAAAAGATATATAGTGTGATAGAGTATTATAGGAAATGAAATTATTTAGGGTTTAAAGAGGAAACTGAATTTTTAAGGGTTTCAATAAGGGGTGATGAGAGGCCACATTTATAATTGGTGAGAGTTTTATTTTTATAAATATTTCAACTTAGTAAGAAGGGATAACATGTTAAACATTTTAGGTGCCTCCAAAATTGAGAAATAATTTATTTATAAAGATATAAGTTCGATCCAAACCTCATAAACTCAATTATAGACATGTTTTTAACTTGTTTCAAAATCTTTACCCGATAAATTATTACTTTCATTGTTTTATTTTATATCGTGGTAACTAGTTTTTACCAAATGATACTTAATATTTATGCATAAAAATAAATTGGTCCTTATTAGATAATTTGGACCCACTAATTAAAATTTTTAAATCCATTTTATTTTATCCAATTTATAAAAGTGAGAGAAATTAATTCAAAAATTATAATGCATAATATATTAAAAAAAATTGAGAAAATATTACTTATGTTCAAAAATATCAAATATAGGTTTGTAAATTAATACCAAAATTTTTAAAATAAAAACATAAATTAGAAAATACATATATGGAATTATAAACATGTTTATTTACTTTTTAATACGTATTTATATAATTATAATGTCATAAAAATGATATTATTTATAAAAACAGTATTTTTCACTATTCACTAAAAATCATTCTTTTCATAAAAATACCAAAAATTTATCATAAAAAGAAATTAATTTTATTAATAAAAGAAAATTTTTAATTTTATAAAATTAAATTAAATTTCTAAATTTTGATAATTCAATATTAAAATAATAACCCAAAATATTTTATGAAATTATTCATATCAGAAAAAATATTTTTCAAATGTTAACTATTTATTATTATTATTTCATATAAATTAAAAAATATTTTATTGGTAATATATTATTCATATTTTTATTATATTTTTTTTTACATAATCATAATATAGTTAGTTTCATTAAATAAAACAAAAAATTTAAAAAAAATATATTTTTAAGCTTAAAATGATTTTTCTTAATTGTTTTGGTTATACTAATGGAATTTTTTTCATATTAAAAGTATCCATTGTTTTATTTATATAAACATTTCAAACACTAGTTAATCCTATTCATTCTCACTAATTCAAAGGCTAGATTTTAATGCTTATATATAATATTTATATTTTTATTAAAATATATCATAGTTTCGTATTGCTTCGATGTTGCATGAGGAGAAAGGTGTTGAACTCATTGAATTATTTAATGGTAATATAATATTAAAATGTTAGGTTGTTACATTATCCCCCATTAAATAAATTTTTTACTCCGAATTTGACTCAACATATCATATTAATTTCTATAATGACTCGTATTTAACAATAGACCCCTATATGATCAGGGGATTGTTAATGTTATTGAAAGAGTTTTATCGATATGATAAACATATTATAATAACTTTAAAAAAGAGTGAAAATAATTCCTAATTTCACATTGAAATATACTTGGGTACAAAGATACAAATCCATAAGGAATAATATCACATAAACCTTTGAAATTATTTACATGATAATCACACCACTATGGAATTTTATTTGTAAATCAATATCTACTATTTGGTCAAAAATTACATGACATATGACACTAGTAGATTTATAGTGAAAACTCAATATCTAATTCATCATTAGTTGTTTAATAGGGTCTCCATGTTCACATGTTTTTATGTGACTATTTATCTCAATGTCCCTTAGATTGGGACATTGAGTCACGTTTTTTCCAACTCTCATGCAATTGAATCAATGGGTTTTTTTAGATTCTTATTTTCCATTAAACTCTTAAGTCTGATGAACTTCATCACAACACTTATATCATTTACTTATCCATTTAATGCAACTTCCCCCATGATTCTTCCCATATTTTTTACACGTAGAAAATTGAATATTCTCTCCTATATCATCTTTTCCAGAAAAATTTAATGATATTCAATCCTCTTCTAATTTAGTGTGTTTGGGGTTTCAATTATGTTTAAATTGTTAATCATAATTCTTAGCATCTAGATTTTCATAATGACATTATTTTTCACTCCAAAACCTATCTTGTTAATTTGTTCATTGGGTTATTTTTCACATTGTCCATGGAATCCATTTTTAATATGGTTCTTCAGTCTTTATCCATTACTAAAACCAAAAGAGTTAACATGAGTAACAATAATTATAATATAATTGTCATAAATAACTATAAGAAAATTTAACCACAATATTTTACACATTATAACACTATTTTTTTAGTCTCTAGTTCTTATAACTCAACTTGTATGATACTTGGTTCAATATATGTCACTATTAGTTTAACCTATATAATTCTTTTTTTAACCTATGTTACTTTGAGTTGGTTATTTTCATACATCATAACCTAACAGTAAAAATATATATTCAAAATCACTATAAACCTTCCTAAAATATTTTAAATCCAAAAAATAAATTAAATTTATTCTCACAATATACAACTTATCCTTTATCTAAGAAAACACAAATCAATTAACATTCACCTTAACTTATGAATATTTATGTTTCAATATATGTTATCCATAGTCACTTTCTTATTAATTAATCTAACCTAAACATATTCAAATCCTTAATAATGGTATATAAAGATAAATTGAATTAAGTAAATCATATCCCTTTAGAGGGTTAAATTATTTGGGAAGTTAGTTCTCTTTTTCGTTCAATGGGTGATGATTGATTCAATACCCAATCCTTCCTTTTCAATGTTATTACCCCTACTTAAATCTATTCCATAGCCTGTATCCATATTTATTATCCAAAATAGGATGTAATTATGAATAAAACTACATACTCAAGGGTTTACCAAAACATTATGATGTTATCATACAATTAGAATTATGCCTAGGATTTTAATGAAAGTTATATTATTATAATTCCAAAAATATTTAATATTAGATCAACTGATATAAAGGTTTATTTATACCCATTAAATTATGATCAACCTTAACTTATCAGACCTTAAAATTTCCTCAACTAATATCTTATCCTCAAATATTATCTAAACTCTACAATAATACCAACTATGATTCCCCAAACCCAGACTACCAAATCCAGTCCTTGTAACAGATACTTTACATAATAGCTTCGATACCGAGTATAAATTATTGGACAAAAATAACCCATATTACATGAAATAAATAAAATATTACACTACATACATTCCAAATACCATATATGTTTAGATATTTATAGAATTTTTACGTAACATATATTAATAAATCCCATTTATTTCTCAACTATTGAACTTTTTCCATTATATAAGAAACAACTTAATCCATAAAAATTCTTAAATATCTCCCAAAAATTATCCACATAATATATCCCATTAGGGATATCATTTTTGTACATTTTGTTATAACTTGTGGGAATGGAAACATAGTATTGGGCCATCTAAAATTCTTATTAATGTAAACATACAACTAAGGTAATCATGGCATAAACATGGCATAAATTTTATGCTAGAAATAACTAAACATTAATCACCAATCAATAGAAACTAAGGGCATTCTATATACATGACAATAAATTAATAAATGGATATCAATAATACTAATATTATACTAATGGAATGTATAATTTTATACATCAACAACATATTTTCAAGGCCTTGTACCAAGACAATATATTTTTATGGGAAGAGGTATACACAAAAACCCAACTTGTTTTATATTATTATATATGTCTATGAATCAAATGGATATATAACTTTGAGCCTCACCCATCGCTAGATTAAGTCCAATGAATTAACTATAATAGTTAAAAGTAATTTTTAAAAAAAGTAAAATAACCTCTTCCATAATAAAAACAGGGTAATCTATGTGATCAAATATAGATAATATAAACATGTATTAAACATGTGTTAGTAGTTAATAATTATTAAGTATATAAATACTTTTCACCTTTTTAATAAAATGGATTACATGATCATAATATATCCTTATAAAAAATTATTATGTTCAAACAATATTTAGTCACCTTTCCAATAATCACCTATTTTGGAATAATGACATACATAATTCCAATACTTTTTCTCTCATCAATATGTAAATTCTTTTTCTAGGGGAACATCCAATAATATAAACTTATAAAATGATATATTCACAATGTATAAGATAATGAGTATACAGTTTATAAAATTTAGAAATAACACGATCATAAATCATACAATGAAATAAATATGATGGTTTAAAAATAACGTATCCCTAGTGTAAAAAATAAAAGAAATGCGGGTATTTACCTAAATGAAAAACTCCCTTGAAAAAATAATTCTTTGAATGGTGTAACAAAATTAGGTATAAAGAATTTAATTATTTGATACCTGAATTTAAATCCCCAAAGCGATAATATATATTATAGGATAAATCATGAATAATACACCCCATTTTGGTAAGTCCTATATAAAAAAGATAAGGTAAATAAAAGAAAAAACTTAAAATATATTTTAGAAAAAACAATTATCAACGATGTAAAATATAAATTTAATTATAATTTTTAAAGGTAAATTTTGAAAATGTGGTGTGAATGCCTTTCAAAAAATATATATTTAAAAATAATTTCCAATAATGGAGCTTGGAAAAGACATAATTTTTAATTTTTATAAGGTAGTATTGGAAGCCAAACATGTAAAAGAGAAAGAAACCCCTTTTTGTCATCAAAATACCTTTGTTTAATACTCACACTGTAATAAGATAAAAACAAATTTTAACAAGAAGGATTTTAAAATACTATATAATAAAATTTTAGGTTGGGATAATGAAATCATGGAAAATAGAATTTCAAGATGAAACGTTATAACTCAAATAATAAAGAATTTGTTTATTAATATCCCTTATAGGAAACATACTATATAGAGTATAAAACATTTAAAAAGGGGTTTATGTGGTAAAAATGTATAAAATGAGATAATACCAAATAATAAAATAAAAGAAAATAATTAACAAAACTTATATGAAATAATTTCATGTGAATAAAAATAACTCAATGAATGAAAATTGAGTTACCAAAAACTCTTAATATTGGGGTAACACTTGAGTCAAAATATATTTGAAGAGAAAAACATGATATAGATTATTTTATTCGGTCAATTATAGGGATATAATTTATATATTATTCATGTGATATTAAATAAATATAACATCAAACAAATTAAACATGGTTCATGACATGTATCATGACTCAACGAATTAGAATTGAGACTAAGAAATCCCTGGTGGCTTGAGTAACACTTTAATCAAAACACTTTGAAATATAGGGCTCATAACTAAACCTAAAATACAATGATTAAAATATAATTCATGATATAATGTCTCAAATAGGTATTATAAACACCATATAAATTATATTTGGTTCATAAAACCAAACATATCTCAAATAGAGAAATTTGAGACAGAAGTCCTCACCTTTGTATTGATTTGCTCTTAAATTGCTCCAATAATACTTAATAATTAAATTAATTTCACTAAATACATAAAAATAATATTATTCATAATTATAACCATGTTTATTCGATTTTCATAATAATTATTATCATATATATTTGTTTTTTCATCTATTTTCAACACTGGGTGTAAGTAATCTTTATCGCTTTGAATTAGTTTCTTAAAAATGGTGTTGGTATTCATTATTATTAAACTATTCATAATTCTATCAAAATAAAATATAACAGAATAGATTTTTAGTTAAATTTTATAAATATATAATTTCATTTCATGTTAGTTTTTTTCATTATCAATGAGGATAAAATTGGTGATGATCATGTTTCTATGTTTCAAAATGAACATATGGTGATTTATTAATTAAAGATTTGAATATTTATATAACCAGGAAAGAACTAAAAAAATTATACACATATTTATGTAAAAATAAACCATTAAATAATATCTCATATTAATCTATGATATAAATGCATAGTATAGTTCAAGTTTGTGGTTAAACTACCCCAAACAAGATCCTACCCTGATTAGTTGATGATTATGAGGTGGTTTAGTTATAGTATCATTATACCAAAATCATAATTTTTTTATTTGGTACATATTAGTGTTATAGTTTTTTAATTTTAAATAACTATAAATAGAATATAATTTATATAAATTCATTAGTTATAAAGAAGATATCATTTTTTACTAAGTTTTTTTATTTTAAACGATTGAATTAGTGATAATAATTAATTGGTCATATCATTAATAAGGTATAAAAATTTTCAAATAAAAACCTTAATGATATAATAAATATAAAATATATCTTATAATCCCATCCTCATTAAATACATGTAATTCATTGGTAAAAATTACAATAAAAATAAATTGTTCCAAAGAGGTGATTGATCACACATATGCATGGATGAAGATTTAACATTCTGTAGAATGGGAGAAATGATTAATATGGTTTATTTTTTTATGAATATTTAAAATTAAACAAAATTGACAATTATTTATAAAAATATTCATTTATTCCATCCTTGTATGAGGGTGAAGGAAAATGAAAAACAGTGCATCGTGGAGGCATAAGTCTACGCCACACACGAATGGTGGTATCAGTTTTCTTAATGAAAAGGGAAATGTGACTAATAATAATTACCATAGCATAATAAAATTATTTATATGAAAAATATTAATTTAATTAAATATTTATTTTAAAATTATAATTGGAAAATAAACAAATAGAAAAGAATAAATTTAAGTAAAAATGATTACTCAAGTTGATTTCCTTGGAAAATCCCTTAGAAATGCATGGAATATAATAATATATTGTGAACAGAATCTATATATTAAAATAATATTCTTGTGTTAGAAAAAAAAATATAATTTATTAGGGATAAAATTTAATTTTTAGGAGTTCCTTGAAGGGGTGGTGACAGACCCCATTAATAAGTGGTCAGAATAGCATTTTGAGAACAATTTCAATGTAATATAAAGGGATCACATATTAAATAAGTAAAGTGACTTAAAATGGATAAATTATTTATTGGGTGACATATAAGGTCGATAAATACCTCATCCACTCAATTCTAGACAAGTTTTTATCATGTTTTAATCCCTTTATCCCGTCAATTATTACTTTTTCAATTTTATCTTTTACCAGGATAACTTGTTTTTACCCAAGGTGAATTAATCTTTATGACTAAAAATAAAGTAATCCTTATTAGATAATCTAAATCCAATGATTAAAAAATTTAAATCTATTTCATTTGATTCAATTTATAAAATTGAAAAAAATGATGATTTTAAAATAAAAAATAATAATGTATTAAAAATAATTTTTGAGAAAAATTTACTATTGTTTTAAAATATAAAATATGGGTTTGTAACATGAAGTCATTATTTATAAAATAATAAATTCACTTATAAAATATATATTTGTTCTTATAAAAACTTTCATGAATTTTCAATTCATACTTATATACTAGTAATGTCATAAAAGTCATACTATTATTTAAAATAGTGTTTCAAGCTATTCTCTAAAAAAAATATTTTTATAAAAAATCCCAATTACTCATCCTACTAAAATATTACTATGATGAAACCCAAAAAAATAAAATTTAATTTCTAATAATATTTAAATAAAATCCCAAAAAAGGTAAAAAAATCATATCATAAAAATAATTTTCTATTATGTAAACAATTTTTTGTTCTTACATCCTATCAATTAATAATTAATTTATCGATAATATATTATTTATATTATCAATATATTTTACCATCATCAAATCAAAATATTCCTAGTTTGTTGAAATAAGTTTTATTTTTTGAAACATATGTTTTTAATCATAAAAAGATTCTTCTTAATTATGTGAACAATAATAATTAAAATTCATTCATATTAAAATTTTACATAATTTTATTTCTATAAATATATCATAAATTAGATACTCATATTCATTCCCTTTAATTTAATATCTCGTTTTTAATGACCATATTTACTATTTATATTTAAATTAAAATTATCATCATTTTTTTTATTTGCTGTTGTGTGTGGAGAAAGTTATAAAACACGTTGTCTTATTTAAAGTTAATCATAATTTTAATTTTTAAGGTATTTTATCTTTCATTTTTGTTCATTATGAATTTTAACATTGGAAAAAAAATTAGTCATCACGGTAAGAGTTAAAATGGTTTTAAAGAATTAAAACAAAAATTATAAGGGTAAAAATGACCTGAAATCCAGTCTAAATCCTCTCTTCTAGTCATATTATAACCTTATATCATATCCTCTTATAATATGATTAATTTTGGAGCCATTTGGAATTATCAAGACATTAATATATTTTAATATTTTGAAACATTTCAAGTGTATCCTCCCCCACACTTATAAAAGGACACCACTTATCATCTTTTCTACACTCTTAAAGAGCCTTAAGAATCTTCCAAGACCAACCAATATCAATTCTTAAAATCTCTCCCCATTATCTAGATGTTTTCTTATCAAAATACTAACCTTAGAAGGCTTAAGTTGTGTGCCAAAGGTGTTTGTCCATAGAATATGTATAAATATTAAATGAGTGTTTTCATTTTATTTCTTCTTATACCTATTTAATTTTTTTCTAACCATGATGATATAATACAATAATTATCACTCAAATATTTAGATATTATTATTTAAATGGTGAAACCTATATTCATCTCATTCTCCATCAAATGGGAAATGATAGTATAGTTCGTGAGTACAAATGGATCGTCGCCTCAAGAAGATATATATTTTGTTTTTCACCACCACCATTCATGGATGGATATAATCATGGATGTAATGTTCATATATGATAATAATAAAATAATTATGATTTTTAAAATATAATATTTCATCTTCCATATTACCCTTTCGCACATTAAAATTTAATAATGTTTTTTATGCATACATGGTGGACTACCACCTCCACAATGCGATGTGAATCGTTTTTCATGTCTGAAATACAATGATGATTATAAATACTTATATAATGAATATATATGATATTAATATCATGATTACAATCTGGATATGATGGAGTTATGATCATTATAGAAGGGATGAAATTACCTAACTGAAACTTACATGAAAAAAAAATAGTTAACACTCGGAAATGATTAATTTAATAAATATTTTTTTATAAATTGGTATTAAAATTTAAAAAGGGGATCATTAATGATATTTTAAGAATTTATATTCATTATTTATAGAATAAAAATAAATATAAATTTATTATACATGATTTTATAATCACTTATGAATCTAGTCAGATATAAGATAATAGATTTCTTCGCCCAATTTCCTTTTATTGGGTTATAACACTTCTTCATTTAATTTATTTTTCCATGATTTGTGTGAGTTTATATATAAATTTTTTTATGTTTTTTTTATTTTTTTTATTAATATTTATATATGTGCGCATAATCACTTCATTAATTTAATATCACTTCAAATGTTGTCATATTTGCGAGGGTTTTCTTTATCTCAATCTCATTTTGTTGAGAGATGTTTCATGTCATGCACCGTGATTATTTTTATGGTTTAATAACTATTATGTGATTGAATTTTGATATGTTACTTCATAAAATTCATGTAATTTATAAATCCATATCTCATTCATTCTTCCAATGTCTTCTGATTTGAAATTTTTCTAGGCGATAAAGGTTTTATGTTACAATATCATTTTATTCTTGGATTTTTTATGTTACAATTTCCTTTAGAGGAAACTATGTGATCATATTTTATTGAACCACATATAACTTCTTATAATATAATTATTTTTGTGTTTTACATAATTTCCTTTCATTTTTATCTCTTTAGTATGGAATAAAATTAAAATATTATTTTAAAGAAAAATCAACATTATTTCCTCTTTGGTTGATGAAATTTTTCTTCCATGTCCATAACCTTTAAAAATATTTTATAAATTTTTATAATTTTACTTGAAATGTATTACAAATTTTATTTTCACTACATTTGACTTTATTTATTGTGGTTCCAAAATTAATCTTTCAAAAAAAATATCAAAATTTATTTCAAACATTTTACAAAGTTTTAAAAGAATGTTATATTTTATCAAATAAGGAATAAATGAATTTTATCACTATCATTAAATTATTTAATTTAAAACTTCCTTTACAAGTTTACATTGTATTTTTAAAAAAAAATTACCCAATATTTTGAAAATAATTAGATTGAAAATAAGTGATTTCAAAATGAAAAATTCATTTTCCTCAATAAATATATTGGTGTTCTTTTAAAATTACTTCAATCCATGGAAAAATGCTTTGATGAATATTATTTTTTTTTAGAATCTACTCTAATAATTATGTCTACCATATTTATCTGGGTAGTATATGATCATTTTGACTAGGGATGGTATTGACATTTCATATGCTAGTTCTTCCAATATGAATAGTTATTGATTATTAAGTCATACTTTTTATGTTGTATTATTTATTTATATGATGAATTAATTGTAGTTAATAAGTTATGGGTGAAGCCTATATTTACAAAACCCCTTGATCAGTAGGTCTTGTGATATAAATTAGTATAGCTACTCTTATATCACCTTCTATCGAAAGGGTGGCCTCTACAATACAATGAAAGCTGGGAACATCTTTTCAAATCAAGAATTTTTAGACATTCAGATTGGGATATAAAATTAAACCAATTTACACAAATAAAAACCAAACTCTACATTGGGATCATAATTTATGAGCATAGTTGGGTGTTCTAAAACCCCAAGATCCTCAATGATCTAGGATCATTTGGGGGAGCACTAATTAATATGGATCAGTACATGCTTGTTGTGGAGATGAGTTTTTATACTTTCATTGTTGTTAATTACAACATATATTCCCATTTTCTGGATATTATAAAAATTGTTTTTAATGATTAAAAATTTAAATTAAAGGTGGAATATGGATACTCGCACCTCACTTCTTTGAAATGTGCAAAATTTTTGTCCACTCCATTAAAAACTGCAAAGTCATTCAAGGGAAAGATAAAACTACCACCTCTTAAAAATTCAACACTTTTAAATAGCTAGGATAATAAAGAAATATTAAGGTATAAAATCTTGATAAATGTTTGTATTTTGGAAATTCCATCATAGAAAAAAGTAACGACCAAGATACTTTTACCTCCAACCTCCCTCCAACTGAAAGTCTAGGTGAAGTAGATTCCACAGAGGTCACTCCAGAGGTGTTTAAACAACATGAAAAGTATTTCTCCATGGTAATTGTTTCTCCATACATCCCTATGGAATTTAATGCATAGAATCCTAAAAACATGAACTCGTGTGCCTATTTAATAAATAGAGAAGTTATATCCCCTCCTTTGTTTCTTACTTATCTGTCTTCAGTGTTCACACCTTATTTATAAAATTAGGATACCAAAAATAATATTAACTTTATTTTTGTCATGAATGTATTACACTTATTATGAATAAGGAAACTATTCCATTGGATGAAGATGGATACTCAAGGTTTTTAGAGGCCCCTTCTTTTACCAACAATGTTGTTATTTCTAAATCCTTCTATGGATGATTTGGATTGAAATAGTGAAGGAGGATGAATCGCATGAGACAATTATTATAGATCCTCCTAACACATAGATCCCACCATCAAGAACTCAATACCTTTAGGGGGATACATGAAGTTCTACCGTCCCTATTTTAAGAAATATTATTCCCGCTTTAGAAAAGGAAAATTATGAATCAGTAAAATAAGTGGAGAGTAGGAGCTCAATAATATTAGCTAATGGATCCAAGAAATAGTAAAATAAAAAATAAATCAAGAGGAAGGAAAAGGATGGGAAACTTCTAATAAAAAAATATTCAAAATGAATATTTTATTTTGGAATTTCAATGTAGAAACCATTTCTAAAACTACCAACTCCTTATATGATTATATTCAAAATCACAATCTCAAGCTTCTAGGAATTTTTAAACTGAATTAATCCTTCTTTATTGTATTATAGACCTATATAAAATAGGTTATTACCAATTTGGAATCAATATAATTATATCCCCTATGGAAACCCTTTGGTTATTTTCTCACTATTCATTGGATAATGTATCTTCCAATATCATTGATGATTGGGAGGTCACCTATGAGGTTGAATATGGTAATATGAATATGTTATATTCATTTATTTATGAAAATAATAGGTATTGGGGGAAAATTAGTGTTCGGAAGGATATTGACAAGATCAATGGTATAATTAGGGGTCCCTAGATTTTCCTTGGGGACTTTAACACCATCTTCTTCTCTTGTGAAAAAATTGGTGTTGTCCATTCTTCCATATATCATAAGGATTTTAGGGAATGGAATGAATTAAATGACCTAGTGTATATCAATATAGTTGGTTGAAAATAATCCTGGTTTAATAGGCTCCTAAAAAACCTATCTCTAGAAAACTGTAAAAAAATTCTAATGCAATGTAACTAGATAAATGGGAATTTATTTCTAGCATCACTCTCCTAAGTCTCAATTCTAACCACAACCCCACCTAGTCAGTGTTGTGACTATGGACCTAAATATTTCCCTTCCTATCATATTATAAAATTCAAGGACATCCCACCTTGACCATTATATGTTAATCCATATGTCCTATAATTATATATACTATGTTAATGATGTGTTTTCGGGTATCATGAAGATGAAGCCTCTTAATCACAACTCAAGAGATAGTGTAGATACACTTATTGAAGCATTAACAGAGATACTTTATTTTATGAGGGATTCCTTTAAAAAGTGTAGGAGTAATATACCAATAATGGATTTACTGTGTACCTTCCTTGAGTGATTTATATCACCTCTAAACTGAATTTCCATCTCTCCATGAAATAAATTTTCCAAAAAAATAACCTTCCT
This sequence comes from Viscum album, assembly GCA_963277665.1. Lineage (NCBI taxonomy): Eukaryota > Viridiplantae > Streptophyta > Magnoliopsida > Santalales > Viscaceae > Viscum > Viscum album. Next base: position 628,056,061 of record OY728165.1, read on the forward strand.
AATAAAATGGAGTAACGATAGGGACATGAACTCTAAGTTATATATCTCAATTAAAAGAATATAGAAATATTTTATCAATCTCATCTACCAAACATCACTGACTATATCATTTATAATTAAGAGAGACTCATTGGTCACATTTTTTCCTACTCATCCACCCTTTTTAATGGTCCTAGCATTGATGAGTAATTAACTAATGGAATCATACCTACCATTTTCATTCATGAAGATGACAAATTACTTTCTATAATACCTCTTTATTTTGAAATTAAATAATATGTCTTCAATTATAACCCTAGCAGTTCACTAGGCCCTGATGGATTTACTAATTTATTCTTCCAGAAATCTTGGAATGTAATACATCTTATTGTTTGTAGTTTGGTCACTTTTTTATTTATTAATGGAATTATACCTCAAGAATTCAATATTCAGTTAATCACTATGATTCCAATAACAGATAATGATAATGGATTTAAAATATTCATGACCATTTCCCTTATTGACACCATCAGAATGATTACCTATAATCTCTTTTCCAACATGATTTCTCATATCTATGAAAAATCATCATCTGGACCCAATTTGGATGTGTTAAGAGTAGGAGAATTCAATATTACATTGGTACTACCTCATAATGTTTCAAACTTCTTAGAAATTAATATAGAGGTGGTAATATTTCTCTTAAACTTTATATTAATAAGGCCTTCAACGCCATTTATTGGAATTTTATATACAAATAGTTACATAGTTTTGGTTTCAATAGCCTCTTCATCATTTGGATGATATATCTTTCTGATTATACTTATCAATGATCATCAATGCATATCTTAATGGATTCATCAATTTCTATAAGGGGTTAGGAATGTCTAACCTCTATCAGCTATTTTATTTTCCATTGCTGAAGACTACCTCGATAGAATCCTTATTCACATGATTAACCAATGAAAACTCGAACTTATCCAAGAATCTAGGTGCTTTGTTATCCCAACTCATATTCTTTATATTTATGGAATCATCAAATTATTTCATATTATAAATATAAAACTTTGTAACCATAAGTTTTCTCTTCATCATTATGAAATAATCTCGACTAAATCCCTTAGTTGGGATAAGTATTTTTTCTACTTTGGGAAGAGTTTCCCCCTACCATAAAGGTGACCATATTGATGGAAATGGGAATTATAGAAGTGATCATTCCCTTCACTAACCATGGTGGACTAATTTCTTAGGTGTGACCTAATGTTATATATTTCCCAGGACTTATTGATGGGGTCAAAAAATATCTTTCATTTTAGAAATGAAAGGCTCCCTTGATGGTTGGTAAGATTATCCTTGTCAAGTTCCATATCATCTCCAAACTATTTCACTCCTTCCTGATCTGAAAATGTCCCATGGTGGTAATAAAAAATATTAATGACTAAATTAAAAAATATTATAGAGATAAAGTATTATTCTTTGGAATATGGTCACTATTACATGAAAAATTTTGTAATCCTCTCACTAATGGAGAAATAGAAATCAAAAAAAATAAAAATCTTCAATGACTCTTATTAGAATCAGTTAACTTAGAACCTCATCAATAGAAACTTGATAACCATGAACATTCTCATGGATAGATACATGGGAATGTTGAACCAAGGTAACATTCACTATATAGACTCTTCAATATATCCAACAATTAAAGACTCTTTCTCCAACATTATGGACCACACATTATGTATTGATAACTTGGATTTCAATCTTCAAATCTAACATGATAGCTAGACTAGATCACCACTTATCACAAAAAATCATACCTAAGAATATCCCTTGGAATTTCAGGTACCCATCAAGAATTTACTTTTTAGTCCTCACTCAGGATTATAGAATGAGGTTAGAGATATCATCACTAATTATGCATTTTTTCAATGTATAAATACTTATTTGATAACCTTTCAGGACCGGTATTCTGAATAGCCAACTATATAACTAGTTTATTTCTATGGTTTTGAATAAATAAAATTCGTGGATCATAATTTTAAAAAATCCCTTGATCAGACCTTCATATCTTACTATTATATAGAAGATAATACAAGATATAATTCTGATAGATAATTTCTTATAATTTTTTTGTGTTTCTCTTTGTTTCGGGTGCTATATCTACAAATATAATAAAGACGATCCCAACTGTCTTTTCTGTAGTTGATTAACTACTTCATCCCCATTTAAGGTAGTCTAAGAACTATTTAAAGTCCCATAGTCCAATAAAGATTAAATTTATCTCTTTCTCCAATCCTATACTATAATGTTTTTATCTCCATTTCTTGGAAACATGCATCATATGGTGGTTTCTGAACTATTTCAGACAATCTGGTATTGAATAAATTATCTATTTCATCACCATACCCCCCCCCCATAAATATTTATTCAGCTCTTGTGAAGATTATTTTCTTGATCAAAGAGACTAATGAACTAAAAAATTTATTTTCAAAATAATGTTCATGATTTCACTGTGTTGAGTAGATTTAGTATTATTAGAAAATTCAAACCATCGATTGGAACACATAAAGTTTTCTGGAAACCACTTATCCAAAATTAGATCAAAATCAAATGTGGTGGTGCTTCTAAAAGAATCCCATGTCCCTCGGGATGTGGTGTTTTCTTCTATGGCCACAATTGGAAAGTTTTTGGATGCTTCTATAGTACATGTGGATTGACATTGTCCCTTAAGAATAAAAATATTGGAGTCATCAACATGATGTATTTTTTTATATCCAAAGGCTAAACCAATTTATTGATTGAAATTGATTCAACAACTATTGCACAATCTATTAGAAATTGAAAAATGTATCTATCATGGTGTCTGAATGCTCGATGGATGGAATTTAGGTTATTTCTCTCTGTCACCAATTACATTATCATAACTTTTTATCGAGAGAAAAATTATTTGGAATATGGGATCTCTATAAAAGGAATTGTTATGGATCTCAATTGTTTGGATGATCTAACTTCTCATTTTATTTGTCTTTATAAATTTTATTATTTTAAATTCTCTTTCTTCACACACTTATAACCCTTATTTTCTAAATAAATGACCCTATGACCCATGGTTTATGAATTCCCCATTAAAAACATTTTATGTATTGGTACAAGGCATCATTGGTATTTTTTAGATATCAGGATTTATGTAATCTATCATTATAAAATCAGTTATTGATGTCCATGTGATTATTTTAATAGTTTGGTTATCCATGGATAAGTCTCAAGATAATGTAATTATTTATGAGGAATTATTTTAACATCGTTTATTCCCTCTATATTATTCATTCCATATTTATTCAATGATATCATATTTTTTACATATTCTGTTTCTGATCATCTGATTTCACCCATTTATTTTTTTTCTTTCCCCATGATGTTAGGAAGTGTACTATGATTGATATGAAAATATATGTTATAAGGAATAATAGTGTTCTAAAAAAATATTTTAATTTATATTTTCATGTCTAATGTGAGATTAAATCATGTATCTTGTTTTCCAAGACTAATAAACTATTTGATCCATTAGGATGTGATCACATATATCTAATACCAATATAAAAAGGTAAGCATTGATTTTGGACAACCAGTTTTGGGGTTGATATAAAGAGTTTGAGTGCATGAAAATGGATCCTTATAAAATAGTAGTTTTAATATTTGTATTTAATGGTTTACAACTGATGGAATATTTCCCATGGATTTGTAGTTAAGATATGGTATATGGATGATCTAAGAAAAAACATTAGGAAGACATCAACTATATTCTATATTATTTTAAAGTAATAATGGAATTATCCCAATTATTTGGGAAAGGTAATACATTATAGGGGTATGTGGACATTGAACTAGGACTTCAGATTGATTTCAGGATGAGTACTAGAGGTTATGTGTTTACTATTGTATGAACTTTAATAAGTTGGTTATCTCATTTGTCGAAGGTGGGGAAGTTATCTCCAAACTATGAAAAGTGTATCATTTTAATAGAAACTTGGAAGGATAAGTTTTGGTTGAATAAAATCATAGAGTATACGTACAAAAAGTAAGAGGATAATGTATGACGCTATGGTATTCATAGTGTGATACACCTTGTGAAGAACCTAGTGTTTTATTCCATGATAAAGTATCTTAAATTTATATATCATTATATCCTTGGATTAATATATGATGGTTTATTGATTATCTAGAAGATTTAAGGAATCAATTACCCAACTAATATACTGAAAAAATCCAAAGGTTATTAAGATATTGAGTCACTATTATTCCTATGTTGGACTTTAATTGATCAATGAATCATGAGGGGTGAAATAATGAAGAACATTTTACAAACTTTCTTTGAATTTTAGTCACTAGATTTGTCTCAAATTAAGATAATATTAAAATGTCGGAGCATAACCAACCGAATATAGAAGTGGTGAGTTCTAGAGACTTATATTAAACACCATATCTAGTCTGAAAAAATTTAGTAGAGCTTTCTAGATACACCAATATGGATTACTCTATGTATGTGTAATATATCGGTATGGGATACTACAACATAGTAAGATACCATATGGATCATGTCACTATAGAAATGCAGGGTATTTTTTTATTTCATTACATTATGTTCCCATTTTAGATAATGGTTTTTGTATGTTGGTATTTATATAAATATTTGGATCATTGGTAGATTAAAACATAGTCTAACTCTACATGGATATAGGGATTCTTCCTAAACCATATAAATTATAGTGTGTTCTTTATCTTATTTCTTTCATTCTTATATATTTTATATCATTTATAGAATTTTTCATCATTAAGGATCTTACTTTTTTGAGGTTTTGTTTTTTCAAAATCATTTTGGTTATTTTGGGTCTTAAGTGACTTGCCCACTTTATAAAGGTGGGAAGTGTCAAGTTTCATTGATAGAACTTTTTATAAATCAAGAGGATAGGATATTGACTCATCTCAAAAAGGGCCTTCTTACTTAGTTAGGTAATCTCTCATATATTTAATATATTTTAATGAAATACTTCTCAGAAAAAATAAATGCTACCATTTTAGATAAATTTATTAATCGAAAACATTTTTTAAATAGTACATTTTACATAAAAACTATAGTTTATTGAATTTGATCCAATTATGTGTTTACTCTGTAGTTTAATCCCTATTTAAAGGCACCAAGGAGTTCATCACCACACAAGTAAGCATTTCTCTCTTATTAAAGGAGGATATTTGTGTTATAATTGATGGATTGTTCCCGTAAAAGGTGATTCAATGTATCCCTATAAATGGAATAAAAACCCACATAGTTGGGTTTCGTTTAATTAGGTAATCCATACCTTTTAATTTCATGTGACAAAGAAGATAGTGGGGAATTTTAATGCCCTACATGCTTGACTACTTACATTTTGTTTAATATCCCTTGTAGTGCACTAATAGATTAAGGTTCCTAGAAAATGTTTAGTTTTTAGATTACTCTAAAGAATACCATTCAAGTTTAACCTATTATATGAGTTAGGTGAAGGAATTTTTTCACCAAAATGAGGATCTCAACTCAATGTGTTTTTCAAAAAAAGTTGAGTTTCTTAACTCAAGTAATTTTATAGAACTAATAAGAGAATCTAGACTCAATCCATTTGTATAAACCATGATGTGATTCATGACATAAGACATTTAAGGAAACCAATAGAAGGATATAAACTCAATTAATTTAGGGAAACCAAGAGGAGGATCTTGACTCAAGTTATTTTTGTGATCAACGAAATTATTTTTACGTACTAATACCAAAATACATCTTGAACATCCCTATAAATATAATGATACAACTCATGATATTTCAAGAGGTTTGGTGATGGGATTAGAGGGATCATTATGAGGTCATGAGACCATATCCCATCATTGATCTTAACCTTTAGGGTGGGAGAGGATCCCCTGTGATATGGGCCAGTTCGGTTTGATTAGTCACCAACAGAGTCTAGTTTCCATAAAGGATTCCTATATTTATAGTTTGGTTGTTAGTCTGAGTTTGAGGGTCTTAAATACCATGATGTTTCTCCCTATTAAAGGGTTGGTCTCAATTCTGAGTTAAATAATCAAGTTTCCTTGTTATATCTCTATAATTAAGGGATAAGATCCAATCCAATATGTACAAGCTGGAAACAATTTTGATTTTACTAAAATTAGGGGTTGGGGAATTTTATGAGATAAAGGGATTACGGATCCATTTTTTTCTCCCAAGTTAGTAAAAATTGAAGATATTGAGGCATGATTTCACTTTAGGAAGATTTTGGGGGGCCTCCCCTTTTGGAAAGATCTAGGTGAGACTCTACTTTGGGAAGACCTGAGTTTTATGGATCTTCAACCATTCCATTAGGTTTTGATTTTTAGATCACCTATAAAAGTCTTTAAATACATAGTTCACTCAAACTAGAACTCCAATCACTCTATTAGTTTAACCTCTTTGATAATTCAAACTTGGTGTCACTAGGTACTCGATATTGGGAGGTTAGTTTTCCTTTTATAAGAAAAAGAGGCATAAGTTTCAAGGTAACCATTAATAATATCTTAGGTTACCATGTATGAGTATGGGTGATAATTTATAGTTCATTAGGGGATATTCATAGAGTTCATCTTGGAACACACATAGAGTTTTTCTAGTCATGTGGAAGAATGTAATTTAGAAGTTGGGAACATGGTAGGGAACTATAATTGGGAAAGCAGTGAGGCATGGTAGATGGGTTCATGAAATTACATTATAGAAATGGAAAGGCATGTGAAAATGAAGATGGTTTTAGGTCACTATGATAAAATTAAATTACAAGGAAGGGTGCATGGAAATAGTCTTACTGAAGTAGGGTAACAAGTAGAGAACCTCAATATGGTGTACATTTAGAATTCATTTGGGAATAAAAAGTTGGGTGCCTGAAGTAGGGAATGAGGTTGAGTTCCTTAGTAAGGAATGTATTTAGAATTTATCCAGGCATGACTGTAAACTTTATAAAAACATCTCTATAAAAATTCTATAATAAAAAAAGGTCCATAAATTTCAATCACTAAGTCAATTTATGCTTCATAAGCTATCAAATCCAATTTTATAAAATGAACTGCACAACAGGGTTACCCAAAGAACGTTTTTTTGGGTCAAAAGTGTCCTGAATATGCATCTAAAAACATGAAAAATCTTTTATATAACAATGGATACAACACATTAACTATTCCCATTGGGAGGTTCTCACTACCACCTCACCATATTAAGGAACATTTTTTATGGTACTTCATCCCTTAGTGTGTGAGTAATCATGTGTCATAGAGAGATCACATTTATTTCTTCTTCATTGAGTGTGATATACTTTAATATTCAACTCAAATCATGTCATATGAGGGAAATCATATTTTTATCATTATGTATAAGTGTATACCACATTTCTTTGTGCCAACCAACCCCCCTCCCACCCACCCTTAGAATTTAGTTTTTTTTTATGAAAAGAATCTAATTTTTATGTAATATAAAGTAAATTTATCCATCTTGTTAACAGATTGATGCTTTCTAGAGTTATCTTTCAATAAAATATTCACAAATAATTTTAAATCAAAACCATGATTTTCAACACCAATAGTATCAAATTTAATAAAGGTTTTTTCATTTCTTAAAAGAGGATCTTAAATAAATTATTCTCAGAACCAAGATGAAAGACTTGACTCAAAGTGTTTTTATTTTATAGAAGAGGATCTATACTTAAGGATTATTTTAATAATATGAGAATATCAACTCAAGGATTATAGTTTTTTAAATAGGAGTATGTAAACATGCATATTTTTGTCACCATGAAGAGAATCTTGACTAAAGGATTTTTTATTTCTTAGTGGTGATCTTGACTCGTATATTTTTTGAACCAAGAGTGTAATATAGTGTTAAATATTTTATTTTTATAAATAAGAGGATGTCAAAATATGGTTGTTTAGTACCAAGAGGATATTCTCAAATCTAGGTATTTGAATTTCCTATAGGATAATCTTTACTCAAGGGTTTTTAGAACCATGAGTTAAATTCTAAGTCAATTATTTTGGGTTATCAAGGGGAGGATATAAACTCAAAGGATATTATTACCATTTGGGGAATCAAAAAACAAATTTTTTGGTAGTTTAGATGAGAATATAACCTCAATATATTTTGATTTTCCGAGATAAGTATCATGACCTTATAATTGGGGATTTTTTATGGATTTGAATCATAAAAAAGAGTAAAATATAAGGGTCTTATCCTAATGAAATTATATTTAAGGATACTAGGTGTGAATTGGAAAACTCATACACCTGAATCTATTATATAAATATATCTCTTACATAAGGGTGTTTTTTCATATAGAATATAAAATTCGATGAATTTTAGGGTCATGTTGGATTGAAAATTGTGTTTTTTATTTTATAGTCTTACTTTAGGGATTATGTAAAAATAGGAATTTTATAATAATAGAATCTTGAATCAAGGATTATTGGATTTCTAAAAGGAGAGTGTACACTCAAAAAAATGTTGATAGTCTAAGAGGATAATCTAAACTCTAGAAATTTTGGTTTCTAGGTGGATCTTCTCAAAATGTTTCGTTTTTAGTCTTTTAAAAAAAACAAACCAATATCTGAAAGGATAAAAAATAAGAGTTAATGATATTTATTTTAAAAATGGGCATCATGCATGAATGTGTGTCATAAAATTAATTAGAATCCACATTAAAAAAATGGTTTATTCAATGGGAAAATCATAACATAATATTGTACAAGTTAATTGGAGTTTATGATGAGAGAAAATAGTTTTATCATTGGTAATGGTGGGACCATACTCATACCATCCAAAAAATGAAGCATAAAATTAGAGGGACTTTCTTCTGGGGAAATAAATTTTCCCTTGGGATTACATAGCTACTCAAAGTTACTTAAGAAATTCAACTTTTATAGGGAGTGTATTTTTAGATAAGTCAAAGTGTTGTAAAAAACTATTTGGGTTATATTATATCCTTTCTCAATATATATATATATATTACCTTTTTATAATGATAATGTAACCATGGAATAAGTTAAGATAACATGAATGTGGAAAAGAGTATTTTCTCTAACTTTTTCTAGACTAGTATGTAAGGACCAAACCCCCAGTGCCTTATTAAATTACATTAGAATATAAACAAGGAATATGAATCCCAAAGGACCGAGTAATTTAGTAGATTTGGAAACAAGATACATACATAAATTCAACATTACAACTTGAAATGGAAAACAATTTAGAAACTCCTTTGACAACATCCATTACTCCTAGGTTATTTCTGCATGTCATTAATAATATACCTCTTCGTGTAATGGGAAAATAAACATAAGAAATTGGTAAGCTCAAAATCTTAGTAAGGGTAACAAATACATAATATTATATCACAAACATAGACATTAGGCATGTCGAATAACTAAAAAACAAATGCCTTTAAAAATGAACTTGAACACGTTATAGGAGGAATATGAGCTTAATAAAAAATGCCATAATAAAGCATTATCATGGGTATTCTAATATTTTAATAACCATATGAACATTCAATTACTATTTTCATAATGAGGTAATTCATAATGTTTTATATCATAACCATACCATCAATCCATCATGCTAAGACCATAAATAATCATTTTCTCAAGGGCTTGTGCCAAGATAATAGTTTGTCTCATAAGACCTACTAATGCATCGAGGGGCTATAGAGGGATAAAACAATCAAATAATAAGTCCAATTAATTTCTCATATTAATTTGGATAAAAATAAACAAACTATACATTCATATTGAAACTAACATATCAAATGACAATAACGTTCCTCGAACATTAAGCATAAACACTAACCAATAAGGTTAAATTGGTGAATGGTTTAAAGATAGAACAACTACAATCAAACTAATCATAAACCATTAAATTAAATATTTTATATGATATCATAAAATATTGATCCCCATAATACATAATAATATATGAAGTTACTCTAATAAAATCATCGAGTAATTCTTGAGATAAATACCCTTTTATTTTGAAAATAAGAGTTCTTTTAGAAAAGTCCTTATATAAACTAGAAGTGAAGTAAGATATTATTTTCATAATTAAATGAGTTATTTTATATATATAATGGTTTCTATAAATATATTATATATTTCCCTTGAAAATAGGTATGAATTTGATAAATTCCATTGAATCGGGATTGTATTTTGGGAAGAATTTTTGAAAGATCCTTTTAAAACATATAACTCCCCATACATGAAAGTAGTATTATGTTTGGAACACATTTATATATAATTAAAATGGAATTTATGAGGGTAAAATTTTAATAAATAATAATTTTATTGAGGTAAGTAATGAATAAGATAACCTGAATGAAAATGGAGATTCGGGTAGAAACCCCTTACCTTAAGTCTGAAGGTGTTCCTCACTTGATATTAATGAACAGAATAATCAAATTTAGGTTAATAAATTAATTCTTCCAGAACCAAATATAAATTTAATTTATTTATTATAACCTTATTTAGTTTTATTCATGGCCTTTTGATGGGTTATCATATTCAATTCCATTGTTTGGGAGTGTTTTCTTCCTTGGTTTTCATGATCGGTTTACATATATTCATGTACGGATAAATATGTAAATGAGAATGGTTATCTAGAAAATAAGTTTTATTTTATTACTGAACAAACATAAGTTTATGTGGTTATAAAAAAAAATTGGTTATTAGGAGTGAAGATTAATCATTATATAAAACATTAATGATAATTGTTTGAGTTAATTGGCAATTCTTGATCACAATAAACTCATTTTAATTAATAAATTAATATCATGTGTAAAAAAGGATTACATAACCTTAAATAAGTTATAATACATATATTATAGTATTTTTCAACCATAAAAATGGTTTTATGACCATAATTGAAGATGGTAGTAGAAATTGAAAACCTATAATCCTTGAATGTGATAAATTAACACGTCTCAGGTGGTATTTTCATTTATAGTATAAAAGAAGGAGAAAGGATAGATGATGAAGAATTATTCCATTATCATAAAATAATTCTTGTAAATGTATGTTAATGGAGTAATCATAACATTTTTATGAATGTAGTTGAGGAAATAAGAAGAAAAGAAAGGAACTAGAAATTAAAGAAATGAAATGTGGAATTTACCTCTTGAAGTTATCTTCCTTGAGAGACTATTTAGGGGAGAGGTTTTGGTCTTTTTATGAGACCAAGGGATGATCAATATGGGTGAGGATCTTGGTAGTATATTTTAGTAGAATTTAGGCAAGGTAAAAGGCTTTATATAATTAAATAGAATAGGGATTGAGGGGGGTTTAAAGTGGACGAGAGGAGGATTTTCCCATTATTTTATACATTATTTTATTATTTTTCCAAATACTACCAATAGTGTTGATTTTTGTGACAAAAAATTGTAATAAGTACATGTTATTTTGAACCAATGGTCATTTACATCATCCGTGACTCAAGAATGATGCATAAATTCACTTATTTAGCATATTTTGTAAATAATCAAATTTCACCATTCACAAAAAAATCATGTATTTCATAAAAAACCCAAAACTTCACCCTAACCATTTTAAGATGTTTACAATTCAAAAATGAACCCCATTTCTTGAGAATAATTTTCTAAATATTAATAATTTAATTTTTAAATAAAATCATAATTTATCCAAAAAATAACAATTTTAAAACTATAATTTGTTTTATATCACATTGAGAAATTAATCAAGATCTCATTATCTTATAACCATAATACAATAAAATAATAATATGATTTAATATTCATATGTTTCATATTACTATTGATATTACAATTCCTAAGGGTATGTTACTATTCACTAAAAATTAAGATTGTCTCATTAGACTCTAAATATACTGCTGAACGCAACTATATATTTCAGTTTTTCTACATTCAAATCACAGAGGTGGTAAAATTATGTCTAATGTCTAGTTTATAACAAAGTTGTGATTTTTAGATCCTCAGTGATTCATGCATTCAATATTAAATTTATTTTCAAAAACTTGGGGTGTTATAAGTAAGTCTAAAAAGCATAGCTTGACTTTTTCTAGGGCTATGTTTTGATCCCAAAAACTATTATATATTCTCTATTTTGTGGTCTAACTTTTTTATAAGACATAAAATTATAATTTCCTAGAAAGTGAGGACTTGAATTTTCCCAATGATTCCCTTTATTGGTTTTCAATCTAAAAAGAATTTTTTTCTATTCAATTTTTAATTTAAGACCGTATAATTTTAATCAAAATCGGGGTTCTTATCCCTGAAAAGGAAATGATATAACCCAAAAAGAAGGATATAACCCCACGTTGATATAGTAAACCTAAAAGGATAAAAAATGTGCGTGCATTTTAGGTTCATAATTCTAGGAAAAAAGGTATAGAATTTTAAATCCATATATCTTTGACTAATAGTGAGCATTCATATTTACTGGTTTAGGAAGAATTGAACCGATATGAATGATAAACCGAAAATCAACACAATAAACTTTGGGTTGATATAGTGGGAGCCATTTAAGTCTACAATATGTATATTGATTAATTGATCAAAGTTTAATTTCATATAACTTATCCCATGTTAGTTTCCTGAAAGGCATCTATGTAGATCGAGATTAAATGTACGAGAAAATGGATTAGAATGAAGATGTGTCTAGGCAAGGGGGTAAAAGTCCAAACCCAAAGTGAATTGGTAGGAATATAAATAGTAGGATGGAATTGAATATTGAATTGGTAGTAAATTTATGGATGGTCCTTGGAAATGATATCTAGGTTTTAGTACATATCCTATTATAGTAGGTATCAATCCACTAATATTTGTTTAAGATGGGTATTTTTCAATCATTGGTTAAGTAAACCTGTATATTATGGAAGGAAGAAGTAATTATATGAATAAAATCTCATTATAATTTGGAGTTTCACATAGATCAATCTTTTATAAAATGTTTCTTTTACAATTTTATTTAACACAGAATAGTACACTCTAATCATATTATGGTAAAAATAGATAAACAATTATTATTCTCATAATTTAATGTTAAAAATCATCGACCGAAATTTCAAAAAAATTATGCTCATATAAAATCAAGCCTACCCAATAGTGTTTGTAACCCATAAGGGAAAAAATTTGTAAATATTTAATATCCATTTACTCTATATAAGTAATGTGGGTTAAATCATGTATTGAAATTTATGAATTTGAGATATTGGAATGATTATTACTGGTAATAGTTCAACTATTACTAATGTATAAACAACCACATTATCATTATAAAATTGAACATGGATTTAGGATTTGTCTCTTTTGAGACCATGAAAATTCTATACGGTTTAGTTAGTTTCAAAAATAAAATTATATTATTCACCATTCACAGGGTATTTTATTCAAATTTTTTGACGAACTCACTAAAAATTTTTAAGAGAGGGGGAACCAAAAGGTGACTCTAGACTCAATGTTTTATTTGATGATGACTCAGAATTAAAATTTATAATGTGTGTTGGGATAAATAGTAGATGTACAATGGGGTTTGGAATAACCTATATTTTTACCCTCATGTTTTGGGAAAACCATTTGATAAAAACATAATGATACATAGATAATTTAAAAGATAATTAATCATTAGTACAATTGTAGGGAAAGTTAAACATCAAAATAAATATGGTGAGGTATAGATATGTAATGGTTGGAATATTTTTAATTGATTTTATAAACCCTAAAACATGTTTGGTGGAAACAAGATTTCAATATAAATTTCAAATCTCATAAAAAAGGAGCTTCTGATGATCAGGCTCTTACAAAAGGAACTTTTCATAGTTTTAAGGTCGCCTATAATAGAACACTAAAAAAAATTAATTTTCTATGTGATGTACTATGAATTTTTCAATTTATGTTCATGTGTTAAGAACACCATGTCATGTACCAAAGAGTCCTGGGATGAGGACATGTGATTCCAAAATGAGTTATCTAGCTTGAGGCTTTTATGTTAGAGTAAAATTAGCCTACTAATATGTCATCTTCATCATGGGATTATCCAAATAAATTAAGCCTTTATTTATCTACTTCTTAATCCAATCCTTACAAACAAATAATTATTTGATTTTATGTCCCAATACTTTTAATTATGGAAAATAATTGGGATAGTCTTTTAAAACTATCTCTCTGGGACTCTTGATTTCTAAATTAATAAGTTATTCTCAATGGAATAAATAATTCACACAACCACCTACCCATTCCTAAATAAATATATTTTATTTCTAATACCCTTGATATAAATATGGACATTACTCCTGGGAATATTTTACTTTTTTTCTCAGGTCTCTCATACACTTAAAGCTAGGATTTGGATGTACCTAACTCTATTATCACTTCAGGTGACCATTTTTGAAGAAAATATTTAATTAATATAATTAATGGATTATATACACTAATAATTTATGGAAGGGACACAAATTTTATTGGTATTTAAAATTCACATAATTGGTTCACTTAATCCTTCAAAGATATTCCAAATTCCTTTTATAGGAAATGATAAAGTACTCAAAAACATGATCATGTTAGAAGGAATATGTATTATATTTTTCACCTAAATAGATTGATAATTTTTTTTCTAAATAATGAAAAATATTCATATTTCATCATTGGGACCAAGATTATATTATATTTAGTTTTCAATTCCATAACCTTGATTAACTTGGGAGAATATGTTGAAGTTATTATTGTTTGGGACATTGATGGTACTGAACCAATCCAAGATAATAACGATTATAATAGATAATTCGTTGTATCCATTGTGGTTATATTATATTTAGAATTATTTCATAGAGGTAGTGAATAATATTAAAATTCTCCCCACCCCTCTTGGATGGGTGACCTCATGAAAATGAGGATTATTGTAGCAAGATGTTGGAATTTCATTTTTCATTAAACATCACTAATTATCCACTAGTGAGGTATTAAATTGAATGTGTTAATCTTATATGACACTAGATTTTGATTTTAGTTTATTTACCCAAAAAACATCATGAATTAGAATTCCTTAATAAATTAACTCCATAATTAAATTCTTGAAATTTTTATTTTATCACTAAAATTAGTAGATTATTTCTTCAGTATAAAATCATTATAGATTCTACTAATCTATAGGAAGAATACATGAAAAATACGTAACCTTTTCCAAATGAATGTTGGGTGGATGATGATAGACGTCTAGGTGTAGACTATAGTTACTGGATCTTCATTTTATGTTGAGAACATACTCCTAATATTTAATTATATATGATTAGGGAATCTCCAAGGATTTATTCACCAATGTTGGAAGTGAGGTATAGATCATATAAATTTTTCTTATATGATTTCATTTGAATGTAATAATATCTATCAATAGTGTTATCATTAGTAGTAGGTGAAAATTATTTTTACCAAGATGATATCATGTTGATGGAAAAAGATGATTCCATTTTATAAATCATTTTATGTGTGGCACACTTATTAATAACTTAGATAACATTAATGGTGGACAAATAGCACTCTTCAAAAAAATATGATTTTATTTGGCAGGTCATTTCCCATTAGTGGTCCACTTGAGAAAAGGATTTTTTTAGTGTTAAAGTGATCATTAGTGCTCTTCCTAATAATAATATATCCTTTGATAGTATGGTTCCCAATCATGATCCCCCTATAAAGTGGATCTCATTTTATGGGAAGGTTTCCACTCTCCCAAATATTTTGGAAATAATTCCATATAAGTTTGATATATTTTATGAATATTTTGTAAATCCTTATTTATATTGTCTCACATATGTTGATTGTGTCATATCATGGGAGGCTATGATGTACAAGGAGTCGAAAGTAAGAGTTTCAAAGTAAATTAGGTTCATTTATAGCTGATCCATTCAAGACCTGATGATGGCATATGCTCGATTCACAAAATTCTAGGTCATATAATCATTAAATGTGTGTAAATTCCAATGTAGGTACTTTTCCCATCCTTTTATTTATTTAGGGAGAAAATTCGGTATGTAGACTCTTTATAATAAATTTATTCAACAATAAAACCTAAAATGGAAGAGATCTCAAGTTGATGGGGTGGTTCTATTCTACTTTTTGGTTCTGTAAATCTAATCCCATTGAAATGGATCATTCAATGTAGGTATGTCCTTAACTAGATAATTAGAAACAGTGGGTATGTTTCTCCTAAAAAACAAAATTGATCTACTCAAGATCCCTTATTTTGAAATAGAACCAAGAAATATTTTATTTTACATAGATGTTATCATCATCTTGGGTTGGTTTGTGGGTTGTGTGTGTGGCCACACCTTTTCCATTTTAATTGACACTATCCCGGTGAGTAGTCAAAATGGAAAAATAGAAAGGGGTCTAAAATAACGGTTGTTATTTTTTTTTGGGTAATCGCTCCTTCTTCATATAACTTTGTGTGAGTTTCATGGATTTAAAATTCCTCAAATTTTTCATATTTATCTACAGTATCACATTTCAAACTATTAGTTTGGTTAACCCAGATGACATGTTTTCTTATAAAACTTATAGCAAAAAGAATGGATTTTCTTAGAAGATAAAAATACATAATTTGGGTATATCAAAACTCAATAGATGATACTAGAGATGAATATAATGTTAAAAATTACATCATCACTCTTAGTTAAGGTTTCCCTTGATAAGATTAAAATATTATTTCTTTGTAGACCCATATTTAGTCTGGTTCAAAATGCAGTGGAATACCACAACAAGTACCTTCATATGGATGAACTCTCTCTATTATTGGTTTTGGGTTTGTTAAAATAGTCACAAAGGACATAATTTATTAAATATAAGGCTAATATACAATTGGGGTCTAGAATTTCATATGATACACTTCCCGGATATGCTAATGGGACCGGGTAATGTCGGCAATAGCTAGGATGTGGAGATGCATTTAAGTTACAATGGTTGGATTCCCTTAGTGAGATTCCCTTCTTGGTGCATGATTCTAGGTGATTAGTTATGAATAATTAATATAAAATTCATAGGTATTTAGGTTTTATTAATAATGGTTATAACCAAAATTATTGGTATCCATCCTTAGAAGTGGGGTAATTTTTTGGATGTAAGATCCATCTTCTTTATCCTCTTTTAGATAAAAAAGGCTAGCATTGTCTCTCTTATGGGAGAGAATCCAAAAAATGGTTTGATCATAGTATGGGGTTACCTTCCTATTTATAATTTATCAATATATATATGATATTTATTGCCTTAACCCCTTGAAAATTCCTGAGTTATACTATTTCACCATTGCATTTCCTATCTAGAATTGTAGGCATTTGGTGGGTGACAGAGTATGATGGTGCTTTTTAGATGAGGCAATTATTGAAACAATAGTATCATAGGATCAAAATTCAATGATATGTAGGTTAATGTAAACCTTTAATATTTTGATATTTCATCAAATATGGTTGTGTAACCAGATCCCTTATTAGTTGTACCTCATGGGTTCAATTTGCATTTGTTTGTGGGAGGAAAAAACCCCATTAGTGTAGTATGAAAAATAGTAATTATTGAATAACAAAAATTCTTATTAAGTAAATGATTTCTTGTGACAAGACAGTTAATGTTCAAAATGAATACATTTCAATTCTTATTAATATTAATGATTATATTTTATGGATTCATTTTCACTATAAAAAATTTAACTAATTTTCCAATCAAAAAAGGAATAGTTTTATCTAACTAAATTGTTTTTTAAAGTATTACATGGTTTTATTTAAAATTTAAATTTATTTATTTTAGAATTTGAAATTTAAAAAATGAACATTTTTTTAACTCATCATGCCAAAATAATCTTTAGATAATTTTTCAATATATTTCTAAAATAGTTTATTTTTAACTGAACAGTGAAAAATACTGATTTTACAAATACATTAACTTTTATAAAATTATAATTATATAATAATGAATTTAAATATAATGAAACCTTTTTATATAAAAAATATTCATTTATTAAGTAATATAATTATTTTAATATTATAATGATGAATTTAATAAGTCTATATTTTGACGTTTTGGAAATCTAACCAATCTTTGATTACAGTCTAAACTAAATTTTAATATTCTCTTTTAATGATGTATTCCAAAAAATAAATTCAATTCTAGTTTTTTATTGAATTAAAATTAGTAAAATTTTATTTAAATTAATCTAATTAATTCCAAAATAATCAACATTATACTTAATTTTTTGGTAAAATTATTTTAATGCTTAAAAATGTAATTTTTCTAAAAATAGTTTTTCATTACATTTTGATAATTTATATTAAAAGTAATTTTTACTAATTATAAAAATTGATTCTTAGAAAATGTATTAAATATTTTAAATAATAATTTTTAAATATTTTAATGATTTCAATTTTATTTTAACTCAAAATGAACAGTTACCAAGGTAAAAGTATCTCAATATGGTAAAGGTTAAATGGGTTAACATAGGGGTAAACTAAGATATATTGCTCAAAAAATATCGAAAAATTTCCTAAATTTTATAGTTTGAATGTATTTATACCTTAAAATATCCTATATTTTTAATTATACTAAATTAGATCCAATTTCCATGAGAATTACAGTAATTGTATTTTAATGTTCTTAATATTTATAATGGTTCCACTCCTCTTACTCATAAAGGGGAACATCATCTACCCACATCTCCAAACACATTGATCATTTAATCACAACTAATATCTAAAAAATACATTCCAAACTATTATCCACATGTCCTATATGTCCTGGTATGAATGAAATACTAATCCTTGAAGGATTAATGTGTAAGCCAGATGAAGATATCCAAGGAGGAGGTATAATTCATAACTGAATTATTTCAGATTTATTTCTTATTCTACCTCATTAAAATATATTCAAAACATCATAATATATTTAAATTATTATATTTAATATAATTAAATGTTATTATATTGATTTGAAAACTATTTTCTATATATTTTCAATATTATGGTAAATGAAAACGTTGTTCATGTGTACGTGTGAAATACCACCTCCAAGAATCGAAGTGATTAAATTTTCAACACTATCTCACATGGATTATTACAAATATGAAATAAATAAATATATATGATATTTATGAAAAAAATATGATTATTTAAATTTAATATATTATCAACCTTATTACCCTCCCATCCATTGAAAAATGAGAATGTTGCTAATGCGTATGTGTAGACTACCACCAGCACGAAGCAATCTAATTATTTTTTCATATATAAATAACATGGTCAGTCATAAGGATTAATTTAATGAATATGCATGATATTTATTATATTAATATGATTTTTTAAAGGTGAAAATTTATCTAAATTATTTATTTTTCTTTTATTAGAGAAATGGAAACGTTTCTAAAGTGTAAATTCAGACAACCGTCTCCATGAAACAATGCATTTTATTTTTCATGGCCACCAAACATGTATGGTTTTAAAATTATATATAATTTATAAAAAATATATTTAACATGTTTTTAAGATTATTTTTGTGATGAAACCATGAACCATTTGATCATGGTCAACACACCAAAGCTAGTTTGGACTGAAGGACCCCAAATCATCCAACATAAACTAACCAATTTAGTAACTAAAAAACATGAAAACAAAATGAAATAAAAGGAATAATAATATATCTATGAATATTAAATAGTTCAAAATAATTTTAATAATTAATATATTTTAATTATTTGGGGAGTTAAAATATGTAAGTTATGATTCGGGACCCAAGCTAATGGATAATTCTTTAAAACATTATTTTAAATTATTTTAAATAATTATCTTCCATATCCATGTTATTTTAAATTATTCAAAAAAATATTATTTATAATTAAAATATTGTTAAAATTAATTTAAAAATACATTTTACTTTATTTATAGAGGATTTAAAAGTAATTTTTTCAATTTTTTCTATATAAGTCATTTTTTACTTTCTTTATAACAAGTGATAAAATAATGTTTTTATAATATATATGGAATGAACTAATTTTCACAAAATTATAGAAATTATTCATGATCATGATTCATATATAAGTTTTTATATTTTTTTAAAAGAATATATTATTCTCAACGTTCTATTAATTTCTAGTTTTAAAAAAATTAAATAGAAAATGATATTTCTTCTAATTTTTTGAGATAGTTGAAAGTGATTTTGATTATGGGATCTAATACCAAATTTTATGAGTTTTGTGAAGGAAAGGAAATATTTTATGTGATTTATTGATTTTATGGTACTTGGAAATTATATATTTTTATGGTTGGGTTTGATATATCCCTCCAATACATTGGGTAATAACATGTTCTCTACAAGTGATATATAGAATAAGTAGTGAAGGTCATTACGTTGTAAGGTTTCATAGAAGGGTACTTATAAGGGTGATTGTATGGATAATGTCCCCATATGACTACATAGTTTTTAAAATCTTTCTATGATTTTTTTATAGTTGTATTTTTATTTAATTAGGTATGTAAATGGGTTTATGGATAATTTTTACCTTCTAAAGGTGAAAGGATAGTTTTTCAAAAACAAGGTTTTTATGAGTTTTTATATTTTCTCAAGAAACATCCATGATTATGATTTTGAATTTATTCTTTCTATGACAAATTATATGAAAAAAAAAATCTAATAAATTTATTTACAAGATTAATTAAATAATTATTTTAGATCAAATTTTGTTTTAAAAAAGGAAAAACATTATTAGGGATTTTCATGTTTTTCAAATGGAATAACAGGTTTTCTTTATTATTATTTCCTTTACTGATATTTTTTTTCTCATCCCAAATTTTCAAAAAATAATATAAGACCAATAGATGTTCTATAATTTTAGAAATTCCATTTGTGACACATCTTAAAAAAATAAAAAACAATAATGAATAAAATATGAGTGTAAATATAAGAAACTATTTTGTAAGAAAATAAACTTTTTATGGAAAACTTTTCTTTTTTATGCAAAGTTTTTCCTTATTCTCAAATCCTAAAAAAATAAAATATACTAGAAATGTAAAAAGGTTAAAAACTTTTTATAAATCATCTAATTATTGTTTTTTTATGATACAAGGTGTTATATTTCCCATCGATTTATACATTTTTTATTTATGATGTTTTATTTTCAAAAACTCATTTTGGTTATATTGGGCCACACAAGACCTTACCACATTGCAATGGTGATAGGTTATAGGTGTAATTGAAAGCCTATTTTTTAAGGAGATATAGATCAAATAATTTTGAAAGGGATCTTGTTTTATAATATGGGACTCTATGATTAATTTAAAACATGTTTATGAAATCATTCCCAATACTAATAATAGTTAATCTTTTAAAGAAAGTGATTTACTAAAAACATGCATCTAATAAGAAACTATACATTAATATTTTGTTTTATCTAATTTGATACTAGTATTTGGTAAATTTATTATATAAATATATATAAAAAGGCACTATGGAATTTATCACCGTCTAGAGAGGTATTGGACTTCAGTTAAAGGAGGAAGGAGGTGTTGGGATTGTAAAACCAAGAAGATTTAGTATGTATCTTTCATTAAATTAATCTTGTGTGTTCAATATATTGTGATACTATTAAAGTCATATAAATGATCATCAGAAAATCGAAAAGGGAAAAAATCCACAAAGGATGGGTATTTTTTTCTCTGCAAAATAATGGAAGATAAGGTGGCCAAGATCATACAGATCACGTATCCTTCCAAAACGCACTTGATCACATGCCTTTCAAAATGTAATTAAAATAGGACAATCGTAGTGCATGAACTATGGGAGATTATTCAAAGCCCATTTTGTAACACCCTTCTTTTTCTATGAAGGTGTTGAAGACACTCGATTATCGCATGGAGGCTTCCAAAACAGTTCCTCCAAGCCATGAAACGTGTCTACCAGAGGGCGAATAGAAATCATCCAAAACTCTCATAAAAAAATATAAAAATATAAAAAAGATAAAATCACCTTGTTCTCATTGATATTAATTTGATGCACTCATATGGTTCGCAAGACACCATGGATCCCTATTTTCATGTCCACTTTTCAATGCAAGAGCCCCTTGACATGTCTCCTTCCTCATGCGAATGGATTTAGGAATTTTTGGTCAATTTTCTGCTCCCCCTTTGGCTCCATAGAAAATAAAAGAGGTTTTCCATGAAAATTATTAAAAATTTCCATAAGAACCATTATTGGCCATGTTATGCTTCAAATGAAAGGAATCTTTTTTTCAAAACACTCATAAAACCTCATGAGGTACCCAAAATTTGTAAAATAAAGAATGAAATAAAAGTGGGAAAGGTGGAAGCTTCATCCAGAGCAAGGATGTTTTGACCTTTATATGAATGGATTAATATGCCTTGGGAGATCTCTATTGATCATTCAATTCTCCCTTGATTATACAGCATGATCCTGTAAGACCTATCGACATATCAGTAAGATCTCACAGAATCCATCTTGACAAGATGAATTTTTCTTACACAAGATGCCAGAAAAGTTATCTTCAATCAAATGATATCCCTCCTACAGTAATTATGATCTTGTGAGACCCCTCAACATATGAACATGATCTCATGAAATCCTTCTTGACAAGTTTCCTTTTTCCTGAGGAAGACCCATGATAAGTCAAATTCAATCATGTGAAAGCCTTAATAATTGCATCCTGATCTCGTGATGACCACTTGAAATGTAAGCCTGAACTTATGGAAATTACTTTACATGACATTATAGTCATGAAAAATCCATTTGATTTCCCAACTTACAATAAAAATAGAAGAGGTGAAACATTCTTGTGGTCACTAAAAATCATTTGAAACTGTGAAGGGATCACATCAAGAAAACATGAAGTGCCTGACACCAAATCCCTCAACCAAATCCAAAACTAATATATGAGATACTTGTTGTAAAAGGAAGAGTAATACCAGGGTGGTGTGGCTTATAAATTCCTCCCCACCCCCCAACACACACACCAACATAAAAAAACATCCATCCCAATTTCATCAGGCATAGGAGATCAGGATAAGACTTCTCAAAGTATCCAATCACACCATTTTAAGGACTTAATCTAGAAAAAAATAAATTGAACATCCTAAGGGATCACAAGACATGAATATTTTCATTGAAGATCACTCATAGATCATGAGTAGGAATTCTACCATGTCATCCATGTCATGAGAAGAAGTTTTCACATGTCGTTTGGGTCACATGAAACCTTATAATAAGATAACACTGGTAAAATATGAGTAACATGTGACATAAAGGATAGAATGAAATATGATAAAACATGGGTGACTTATGCGAGGAAGGATACATTAGTCCTTGTTCACTTCGCATGACCAAATAGTATCATGTGACATCACTACAAAATGTTTATCAAATCATGGGATGATCCCTTCAAATGCTATTTGGATCATAAAATATCCCCTATAAATGTCATTAAAGTCACATAATATCATCCAAGAATACTAACCAACTCTATTGAAGTCCTTAAGGATTTCCATCCAAATCTTATGATGCCCTCCAGACATGTCACCCAAGTTATGTGATGATCCCATGATCAGGATCAGTCTTCTAGATCTTGTAATAACTCCAAGGATAAATTTCATCCAAGATATATGACACCATCTAGACATTTCAATCATGATCTC
This sequence comes from Viscum album, assembly GCA_963277665.1. Classification (NCBI taxonomy): domain Eukaryota; kingdom Viridiplantae; phylum Streptophyta; class Magnoliopsida; order Santalales; family Viscaceae; genus Viscum; species Viscum album. The sequence continues at coordinate 628,079,774 of OY728165.1, forward strand.
ACGATGTCCTACATACAGGACAATCAGTCCATATCTTACCCTCCAGAAATTTCAGCATGGATCATATGATGTCCTCCGGACAAGACAGCCAGGAAATGTGGCAATCCCCAAACATGTCATCCAATAAATGTGGTGCCCTCAGGATATTTCAACCTAGATCTTGTGATGTCCTCCAAACAAGTAAGACAGATCATGCGACACCCTCCATACATGTCATCATTCATCATGCGACGGTCCCTAGACATGTCATTCAAATTATGGGACGTACCTTGGATAAGTAAACTAGATCATGTGATTATCCTTGGACATGTACTCTATGCAAAAAATGAGATGTCCTAACATCCTCATATATGTCAGGAAGACAATCAAAACATGTTAGGCAGGAAATCTGGATGAGTCAAGTAGACATATCAGGTCATGATAACCATGTACAGTGGATATCCAAATGGAAACTTTAGTGTGTACTCCCTGATAAAACTAAACTATAATGACCCTAATTCCTTCCATAACCAGTATATGTAGTATGCCTTCCTAAGGAATTATCTCCTCATCAAATATCTTAAAGGTAAACCTCATATGTAAGCCCATGTCAAGTTGAACTATGGTGACTCTGATTCCAGTTATAACTAGGACACATAGGAGAACTTCTTATGGCCTGATATCCACATCAAATATCAACAGGAAAACATCAATGTGTAATTCCCAGTCAAATTGAACTCTGAGAACTCTGATGCCTATAATAACTAGGATATATAGGATTCCTTTTTATGTCATGATCATAAATTGGCATCCACCTCGGTGTCAATCCCCCATTTCTCCAACATTCCAACCATCTGGACCCACTCTCTCCCATGGTCTTATTTTTCTTCTTCATCTACCAATAGATTTGAAGGAAACTAAACTATGATAACTCTAATTCGTTCCATAACCAATATATTTAAGGCATATTCCTAAGTCCTAAGATCCATTAAAATATCCAAAATGTTGTCCCATCAATGAGACCTACACCCATCTACAGTGATACTAATTACATTATATCCTTTTTTTCTCACACAGAGAAGGGATAGGGTTGTCTTAGGAAATTGCAATGATCATGTCATTCACATCATGAATCTTCACTAGCTATTGAAACCTCAATATGTAATCCACAATTAGTGGCATGATATAACTGCCCCCATATGAGGTAATCCACCTCTAGGAAAGTATAGAGGTTGTGACTAAACTATGATTACTCTAATTCTTGATATAACCAATATACATAGGATTAATTTATAAGGATAGAACTTAATTTATAATAACTAATTTCCCCCATATATTTCCTTTCCACATGAATTTAAACTACACTAGTTTAACGAAATACATGGGTTTTGATTACTATTATAAACTTGATATATAGGACACATCATAAAAATTCAATCACATCCTCATAATATTAATTACCTCCTTGGATGATAGAAATTCATGAAGTGTCTGGTGTTATTTCATCAATATATAAGTAGTTAACCATTATTGGGGAAACACATAAATAACCTTAGATACTTATATATGGACTAATTAATAGACCCCCTAGACATTAAAGGGTGAAACACTTGATCATTTTGTTAGGGTAACCAGCCTCATATTAGGATTTGGAATAGATTTTAAAACAAATTATATATATATATAAGAAAATATAATATTAGGAAACAATTTCCATAAAAGGGTATGATGAGACTGACCTCCCATCCTCTCGACTAATGTGACTTCCAAATCACCATTGGGTCTGAAACCCCAATTGACCACCTACCTTTGGAAATCAAGTTTGTACATAGTTATGGATATGAGAACCATTGGGAGTTTCAATGGAATATAAACAAGAATTTTGGACCCAATGTGAATGATTTTATAGATATAAATCCCACCACAATCAAATAGTCTAACCATTTTTCCCCTACATACATATCGCCCTTTCTGAAAAAACAAAAATGGTGAACCCAACATGTAATATTTTAACTACATCATCTCCTTCACAAGATAAAATGGATAGACTTCCCAGTTCTCATAATACCATTTATTTCTTCTATATGGTTTTTCCACTTCTATTTCTAAAAAATAAAAACGGTGAACCTGATGTGAATATCTCAAATATAAAAATGATCAGTTTACCATGCATCGGTCCATTTTGTTTTCATGTCCTATGCAAAAAAATAATTAACTATATAAAAATGATCATTTTATATTCTATAGCTAGGATTATATTGAAATGATTCCATCCAATTTTTCAAAATTCTTCAAAAGAATGATGGTCAAACCATGATTAAGAATGGACAATTATTTTACATAGGCATATTTGATTGAGCTTGTATCATACCAACGATGATGCACAGATAAATGACCTTGTTCCTTATTATTTTCTTGAATGCATATATTTTTCTCCCTAAAAACACCAAACATGAGATCATGCCTTCATCTAGATATAATTCTAGAAAATCATCTACGGCTGAAACCCCCACGGGATGCAGGACAACCTCACCCACACAATACATTCAGCATCTGGTGGAAAATATAATGGCCTATAAATACCGATACCATGGTATGATTATAGTTCTTTATGATGCAGATGAGGTTCTCCAAACATTGGAACTGATGAGTTTAAATATTCTAAATAAACCTTCAATAAATCTTGTGTCACTCATTTCCACTTCCAATCGCATTATAATTTTATCCTTCGAGTGTAACAATCACTACCTTTAGTATCTGATGAAGGTGGATCAAGGAGTAAACTATGGATCCCTTACAATTTAGGATCCATGAGGATGGATCCTATTAACAATTGTTGTTAGCTCCATCCCGATGTTGACCTTTATTCTCATGATAAGTGTACCACCTAACACACTTCCACCTTTGAAACACATGTACGGGAAATAAGAAAGACACGTCATGCATGGAAATATTTGGATAATTGGAAGTGGGATCATATCCCCGCTCCCACTTATGAATCCCATTATCATATTGGAGTGGTATCTAGTGAGTATGATCATATCCCTAATCACTCAAAATAAGGATATAGGCATATTCCTACAACAAACATGGGGGAGGTGTATATTCCTATCTTCATGCATGAGGCCCATCGGCATTTTTCGATGGAACAAGGGGGAAATAAGTGGGCTCAATTTCCCCCTTAAATTAAAGATATCTTCTAATATATAGTGTAGAAATACGATTTAAAGTCTTATATTCCTACGCACACTTTTCTAAAGTGTCACTGCATCATAGAAATAGATAAAGAACATTGTTGGCATGTTCTAACACTGCTAAAGATACATGGATAGGTTCCTATTATTATCCCTATATCCAGGAAAGCATAGCACAGTGATCATTAAAAATAAGTGGTTTCCCTGGAGAAAGATCCTAATATTACTCCCATCCAGGAAAATATAGTCATATTCTAGTAAAGGACAAGGAATCGGACCATGCTCATATTCTCGTTCCAACCGGGACTCACCAAGTGAGAGATAAACATTCCTCGGGATATGGGAACATTACTATTTAAAAAGGCTAGTGGAATACTGTTGAATACCAGTTCCGGAAGCCACCCAGAGGCGCCATGTACCCGGTTGGTCACATGGCCTCAAGCGCCTTTCCCTGAAGGCCAGAGGTTGCCGACTAGCAGTGAGGTCCTTGGGTGTGATAGTGGTGAAACTATGCCCTCATTGGCAGAGTACAAAGTGGAAGTAAACATATATACAATAGTGGAAGTAGTAATAATACCAAATACCAAACAATAGTAATAGTAGAAGACTGATAAGAAACAACTGGAGAATATATATATATATATAATGATGCATGATACATATATCTCTAGGAAAGAAGCCAAACAAGTCACAATGCTGAATACAGTACTAAACCAAAGTACAAAAGGAAAATATATAAGCAACTCCTCTATATCACAAGCCTCATCTTAGCCCCATTCTCTCCACCTCCAACGCAATCAAGTTCCTGAGGTAGAAAGGCACTTTCCCTTGTCTACACCTGCAACAATCATAGGATATGTGCCTAATAGTCAGTGAATATATGGCAGGTGAAAGTGCATAAAGAGGTAAACAAGGAAGTACTCAACAGTAACCAATCCACAGTCTCAATATCAAGCAACAAATAAACAAGAAGATAAACACAACAGGTAACCCTCTTGGAAGCACACTCAGTCTAACCCATCTAGTCCTACCTAACAAGTACAAGCAACCCTCTGGGTAGCACACACAGTCTCACCCCTCTGGTTCAGCTAAAGTATAAACTCCCTGAGGAAGCACTCACTGTCAATTCCCCCTATAGTCTCGTATCAGTACTAAAGGTGCTCTAGGGAATCACTTACATCACATTACCTATGTGGTCCATGTTGAGGAACCACATACTCTCTTAGGAAGAACTCAGCATCAATTACTCATGTGGTCTCACATCGTAATATTATAAAAGACGCTTTGGAGAATCCCATACATCCATTATTCCTATGGTCTATTACACTAGGTTCTCACGGCCCTGTGTAAATCAACAAGTATAGAATCACGTATCAGCCAAAGTAAACCTCAATACCTACTTGGCTATAATTCTATAGCATAACAGCATAACAGAACAACAGTCACACCATCCTACAATACTAGGCATGGGAGAGTAACAATAGCCTAACAGTCAAACTAGACCCAAATGTCAAAACAGGAAAAACATGCATGGGAAACACATCAAAAGCACAACAATTCACCCTATTCACAAAAAATATCATCTAATCAAGAATACAAGCATATAATACCAACAATAAGGCTAAAACGATAAACGTGCAATACCCCATTCATGGGTATTGGAAAAATTTTCAAATAAAACTCAAATACTTTCAACAGAAAGGCACAAACCACCTACCTCGGCGTTGGGAGATCAATATAATTGAACCTCGAGGCTTGAATAACCTTATAATTTTGTATATCTATGAAAAAATATGAATCGTTCAACCCATGATAACTCATGAAAGAGGAGAAATCAAGGGATGGTGCTCTGGGATAAGAGAGAACTCACCGATGTGATTTTAATGCAACCGACAGAGTTCGATTTAGAGGACGGACACTTTCATGGGGGCTTGTCGAAGATCCATGTTTGTATGGAGATCTCGGTCGAACGGAACATAGAAGAAGTGAGTTCTGGCGATTAGACGCGACCCTGGTGCGTTTAATGAAAAAAAAGTACACGGAGTGTAATTTTGAAGTACATGGAATGTACTTTCCTTTTTTGTACTCCACTTTAGGCGGACTCTTGGTCATCAGACATGGTTGTGTGCAAGGCCACTACACAGCCAGCACACAGCTAGCCGCGGTAACCGAGTACATGGCATGTACTCATAAAGTACACGCCGTGTACTTCAAAAATTTCCAAAAACTCCTCTTTTCTAAAAAACTCCAGGAATAAGAAAAACATATCTAAAAAGAAGATCTGGGTGCTTAAAAACTTCCCCCCTTAAAGAAATTCAACCCTGAATTTCCCTAGAAAGGTGGTGTAGAAGATGAAACTCAAAATAGATCTGGCCACTCCGATCATACATCAACTTCCCTCTCCCAAGTCTCATCATGTACTCGCTTGTGCTTCTATAGCACCCGTACAAGTGGAACAAACCGTCCACGGAGAACTGTCATACTTCGATCAACAATATGTATAGGATGCTCCTCGAAGGATGTGTCCACTTCCAAATCAACCTCCTATGGTTGGAAAACATGAGACAAGTCTAAAAAGTAATGTTGAAGGTGAGAAACGTGGAAAACATTGTGCATTGCCCGGTACCTCTGAGGTAACTACAACTGATAGGCCACAGGCCCAACTCTCTCCAACACCTCAACCTTCCCAACATACCATGGAGAAAGCTTACATTGTCTCTTAATCTTCTTGTGTCCCAACATTCATGTGACACGTAAAAAAATATAGTCCCCGACCTCGAACTACATAGGTCATCTTTACTGATCAGCATAAGACTTCTGATGCGACTTTGCAGTATCCATCCTCTTCTGAATCAACTCTATCTGCTCTATGGTCTCCTGAACAAGATGAGCTCCCAGAAGGGAAACATCTTTTGCCTCCATCCAACATAAGGGTGATCGGAATGGCCTACCGTACAAATCCTCATAAGGTGTCATCTTAATAGTTTCTTGAAAACTATTGTTGTAGGCAAACTCCACAAGAGGTATATGCTTCTCCCTAGAACCTCCAAAATCTAGGATGGATTCTCGGAGCATGTCCTCAAGCACCTAAATCGTACACTCCGACTGGCCATCTATCAGGGAGTGGTAGGTTGTACATAAAAGTACTTGTGTATGCAAAGCATTCTGGAGCCCCTGCCAAACTTGAGAAGTAAAATGAGCATCTCTGTCTGAAACAATGCAGTGTGGAACTCCATGTAAGTGCCCAATATCTCAGATGTACAACCATCCCAACTCATCAACACTGAAGGTCTCCTTGATCGGCAAGAAATGAGAGACCTTCATAAGTCTGTCATTGATAACTCATACTACATCATTCCCATGAGGCGACCTCGACAACCCTATCATGAAATCCATCACGACATCATTACACTACCACTCGGGAATGGGTAACTGATGTAGAATCCCTGTTGGTTTTTGATGCTCTGCCTTCACCTGCTAAAAAATGGAACACCTCATGACGAAACCAGCAACATCCCTCTTCATACCCGGCCACCAATACTGATGATGTAGATCACAATACATCATGGTGAAATCAGGATGAACTGCCCAAACTGAGGAACAAAAATCCTGCATCAGCTCCTCAAGTATATCTGCTAGCACCCATACGCATCCCTGGAAATGCAAGATCTCATCCTTGCCAAAGGTTCATCCAGGAATAGGGTCCTCTCCTGACAAAATTTTCTGTAGTACTAGGACTTCAGAATCTGATAGCTTCCTCATTCGTACTCGATCAAGAAGGGTATAGGTAACATGTACCGAAGAAAAAAAGGTTTTCTCATGTCTGTAGTGCACCTCCAAATGCATCTCTGAGAATAGAGCTATAAGCTTCCACTCACTACTGGCCTCCTGAACTGCCTGTATCTGAGTCTCCCTGCTCAATGCATCAGCCACTGTTTTTCCTTTCCCAGGCATGTATGCAAGCTCAAAGTCAAAATATTGAAGGTACTCAACCCACCTTCGTTATCCCAAATTCAGATCATGCTGATTGAAGATGTACTTGAGACTCTTGTGGTCGGTGAAAACCACAAAATGCTCTCCCAGAAGGTAATCTCTCCAATAGTGTAAGGCATGAAGAAAAGCTGTCAACTCCAGATCATGCATCAGGTAATTCCTCTCATGTGGCCTCAACTACCAAGACTCATACAAAACGACTCCATCTCTCTACATAAGCACATCTCCCAACTCAACACCTGATGCATCACAATAAACAGCATAGATCTTGCCCAGCTCTAGCAATACTAGTATTAGTGCTGAAGTCAACCTCCCTTTCAACTCCTGAAAGTATGACTCACAAGAATCTAACCATAATAAATTCTCACTCTTCTTAGTCAAACTCGTCAGTGGTGCTGCTAAGTGTGAAAATTCATTTATAAAACATTTTTAGTATCCAGCCAGCCCTAGAAAGCTCCGCACTGCAAATACGTTATTCGGCTTCTCCCAAGAAACTACTAATCTCTCTTTCTCTAGGTCTACTGACACTCTTGTCTTTGAGATCACATGACCCAAGAAGTGAATTTGATCTATCCAAAAGTGACATTTTGAGAGCTTAGCATATAATTGATGCTCTCTCAGTGTACTCAAAATGATCTCAATATGGGTATCATGGTCGTGTTGAGTGTGAGATTACACCAAGATATCATCCACGAAGACCACCACGAAGGAATCCAAGTATGGATGGAACACTCGGTTCATCAGTTCCATGGAAACTGTTGGCGCGTTTGTGAGACTAAACAGCATAACCATATACTCGTATAGACTATACCTACTTCAGAAGGTTGTAAGAGGTATATATGATGGTCTGACATGCAACTAATGGTAACCAAACCTCAATTCAATCTTTGAGAACACCCGAGGTCCTCTAAGCTGGTTAAAGAGATCATCAATCCTAAGCAAGGGATATCAGTTCTTAATATTCAACTCGTTCAACTTCCGATAATCCACACAAATCCTGAGAGTACCGTCTACCTTCTTCGCAAATAGGATAGGAGAACCCCAAGGAGAAGTATTGGTTCGAATGAATTCATTTTCCTGCAACTCCTCAAACTGCTTCTTGAGCTCCTACAACTCTGGTGTAGCCATTATATAAGGAAGAATGTACACTAATGTCACTCCTGGCACAAGTTCAATCGAAAATTCCACCTCGCGCTCTGGAGGCAAACCTGAAAATTCCTCTGGAAAGACATCTCTGAAATGATCCACCACTGGAAGAAATTATAACTGTGAAGTCCCCTTATCATCCAGATATAGACTAGAAATCTAGGAAGTAACTCCTCCCAACCCATGATGCTCTGGACCCGCTCTTCTTGCCTGGACATCCCACTCACCCTTATGAAGAAAAGATACGCCCTCTAGTGATGTGAAACTCACCCTGCGATGATAACAATCGATGACTACCTAGAAAGGAACTAACCAGTCCATTATGAGAATGACATCATAGCCTATCATCTCTAGGACATAGAGGTCCCATAGGCAGTGATACCCACCAACCTCTAGAGGTCACTCCTTGCACTGTCGTAAACTAATCATTCTAATCCCCAACGGAGTGTCTAATGTCAAAATATCGACAGAGGAAAAGATACAGAGCCTGAGTCTCTCCACAACAGAAAAAGATATAATGTTTTGGGAGGCCCCTATATCGAAAACAGATGAAGATAAAACTGAGGTAACTAGGATCGTACCTCAAACTGTAGAAGGTCTGGGATCTTGCTCCTGCTGGGTCTGCTCCACTGCAAAGGTCTAGCCTGCTCCGTGGTTGTGTGACCCTGCCTGCCCACTCTGAGTCGATCCACTCTGATGTCTCTTAAATACTAGTGACTAACCATCATGGCCACATCCTATACCTTATCTTGTATGGCTGGAAGAACTCTAGTTCCCTAAGTGGTGAGAAACTGGTGGTTCTAATCCCGAACGCGGAGTCATAGAATAACTCTTGTCATAAGCTGATGGTGAGAAGATCTGATAGAAGCGCTGAAGATGCCCCATATTTCTACAAGATCGGTACTCCACTAGGTCTCTCTGGAACTGCAGCCTTGTATGTCCTGCCCTTGCAAACTAGTAGCATACCACCTGGCTACCTGAAGGTGTGTCTCACCTCCTTGGATCATCGTGCAAAGACTCCCTACGGTGCTTCTTTCTATATGTAGGAGGGATGATAACTCCAGATGTCGAGACACCCTTGCTCATAACTCCAGAATCCCTCAGATTGTGCTCTGATATCAGTTCCTGGTTGACGATAGAAGTGATGGAAGTAAACTTGAAGACATTCACCTAAGAGCGGATGTCCTGTCTGAGGCCATCCCTGAACATCCTTGCTAGGAATAACCCATCTCCTCCAAGGAAGGGTGTGAGACGCTGAATCTTGGTGAAGCGAGAGAAGTACTCCATGACAGAAAGAGTAACCTACTCCATACTCATGAACTCTTGAGCCCGATCGGCCCTCAGGGTCTCCGGATAGAAGTAGTCATAAAAGATTCGTTGGAACTCTTCCCAAGCCATAACTTGCTGATGTCCCACCTGTGAGATCACATCCTAACACCTCTTAGAGAAATCATATAGCATGTAAGTGGCAAGATTCACTGTCCTCTCTGAAGGCGTCTCCAGGTGCTCAAAGATCATCAGCATGGATTCTCGCCATAACTTCGTAGCCTGGGGTCCCTCATCCCGTGAGAAAGTAGGAGGATGTTGTTGTTGGAAGACCTGCATCAAATCAGCCATCGACGGGGCAGGAGGCGGTGCCCCCTGAAAGGTCTGCATCATCCTCATAAATCCTTCCCTGAACTGTGCATCAACGTTGGTATCACGTCTTGGTGGCATGACTCTGCAAGGTCAAGTGCACACCTTAGATCAAGATCATCAAGGACTGAAAACTAGAAGCATAAGAAGGTAACAGGAGAAAGAAAGCATTCAAGTTTTACAAAACATGACTACACGGCGTGTACATTTCCCACACAGCGTGTTCCCTTAAGTCATTTACCTGGGCGTGTACTCCTGTCTAAACTGATCGTGTAACACCCCAAACACATGGTGTGTTTTCTTAACACACAGCATGTACTTGAATCCTCTTCCCATGCCAAAGTCCTTTTACATGGTTAAGCCACACGGCTCTCCTAAGAAAAGACTACACGGCGTGTTCAAGGCAGACATGGCATGTACTAGACAAGCTTTACCAGACTGTGTTGTTAGTGACACGGCCTGACACACGGATCACACTACACATCGTGTTCCCAACAGACATGGCATGTTCATGAAGGGATAACACCAACCCATGTTTTTTGTGACATGGTCGGGTACCTGGGTTAGACTACACGGTGTGTTCAATGTGGAAACGGTGTGTATAGATTAAGGTCTTATCTGTATGTGTTGTTGGTTACACAGGCGGACACAGGGTCAACACTACACGGCGTGTTCATCTAGTACATGGCGTATTCCCACCGATCCTTCCTCATCCCGTGTCTCTACCCACACGGCCTACAACATGGTTATAGACTACAAGGCATGTACATAAAGTACATGGAGTGTACTTAAGAAAAACATTTTCTTCCCAAACAGAAGAACACATGGCATGTAATTAACACTACACGGCATGTATTCTGAGGTTTTCCAGACAATAAGCCTCAGAAACTACTCCAGAACCCATAAAACACTGAAACGAACACTGAAAGTGACAAATTCTGATCTGTGACGGCCCATACTCCCTACGAATCAAAGTTTGGCATCTTCTACTTTCTATAACAAAGCAAAAAAGGAAATGATCCACCAAATTCCTATCCATGAGGGCCCATAACACCTCAAGAACCAAATTTTGGTGTCCATTCAAGAAAAACCATACACAAAACAATACCCAATCAAAACAGTAGGTATTCTTATCAAGGAATCTATCACAACAGCATGCATATTCTACACAACGTCTATCACAACAACATGAAATCGCTAATGCATCCTAGATAAAATGGAAAGAATGCATGACATGTGATTTCTAGCAAGTTCCTATATGATGCATGAGATAGAACACCCTCATATCATCGGGTTGCGACAAAAAATATAACCTCAATAACGTCAATAGTAATAACACAAAACATGTGAGTCGCCCAATGGTGAAAATCAGATCAACCATAAACTTGAAAAACCAGAAGAAATTTCATTAAACGAGGTAGATTGGATTTTCCCCATATAGGGGTTAGCTACTCCCAGGAATAGCTTTTTACCAAGTACCTATTCCTTCCTATCCCTGGCTAAAGGCTCCAAATAGTAAATCAAGAGAAAAGAATTCCTCTGATACCACTTTGTAACGTCCCGGTTCTGGAGGCCACCCAGTGGCTCCCCATACTCGGTTAGTCACATGGCCTCAAGAGCATTTCCCTGAATGCCAGAGGCTGCCGACTAGTAGTGAGGGCATTGGGTGTGATAGTGGGGAAACTATGCCCTCATTGGCAGAGTTACAGAAGAAGTAAACAGATACACAATAGCGGAAGCAGTAATAATACCAATCAACAGTAACAACAGAAGACTAATAAGAAACAACTAGAGCATATATATATATATATATAATGATGCATGATACATATATGTATAAGAAAGTATCCAAACAAGTCACAATGCTGAATATAGTCCTAAACCAAAGTAAAAAAGGAAAATAGATAAGCAACTCCTCAGCATCACAAGCCTCAGCTTGGTCCCATACTTTCCAGCTCTAATGAAATCAAGTACCTGAGGTAGAAGGGAGCTTTCCCTTGTCTACACATGCGACAATATAATCTTTTTGGGCCCAAAAGCATAGCCCAAACAGGGTGTGAGATGAATCCTAGTAGGCAACCACCATAAGATATGTGCTTAATAGTCAGTGAATATATGGCAGGTGAAAGTGCAGAAAATGGTGAACAATGAAGTACTCAATAGTAACCAATCCACAGTCTCAATATCAAGCAACAACTAAACAAGAAGATAAACACAACAGGTAACCCTTTAGGAAGCACACTTAGTCTAACCCCTCTGGTCCTACCTAACAAGTACAAGAAACCCTCTGGGCAGCACACATAGTCTCACCCCTTTGGTTCAGCTAAAGTATAGACTCTCTGAGGAAGCACTCACTGTCAATTCCCCCTATATTCTCGTATCGGATCTAAAGGTGCTCTAGGGAATCACTTACAACACATTCCCTCTTTGGTCCAGGTCAAGTAACTATAGACTCTCTGAGGAAGAACTCAACTTCAATTCTCCATGTGGTATCACATCGTAATATTATAAAAGACACTATGGAGAAGCCCTTACGTTCATTTTCCCTATGGTCTACTACACTAGGTTCTCACGGCCCTGTGTAAATCAACAAGTATATCATCGTGTATCGGCCAAAGTAAACCACAAGACCTACTTGGCTAGAATTCTACAGCATAATATCATAACAAAACAATAGTCACACCATCCTACAAAAGTAGGCAAGGTAGAGTAACAGCAGCCGAACAGTCAAACTAGACCCAAAGGTCAAAATAGGAAAAACATGCATGGGAAACACATCCAAAGCACAACAATTCACCCTATTCACAAAAAATATCATATAATCAAACATACAAGAATAGCATAAAAACAATAGGGCTAAAACGGTAAACGTGCAATACCCTGTTCATGGGTATTGGGAAAATGTGCACATAAAACTCAAAGATTTTTAACAAAAAGGCACAAACCACTTACCTAGGTGTTGGGAGATCAATATAATTGAAACTTGAGGCTTGAATCACCTTATAAAGTTGTATATCTATGAAAACATATGAAATTTTCCACCCATGATAACTCATGAAAGAGGAGAAATCAAGGGATGGTGCTCTGGGAGAAGAGATAACTCACTGATGTGATTCCAACACAACTGACGGAGTTCGATTTGGAGGACGAATGCTTGCTCAGGGGATCGTCGAAGATCCATGGCTGTACGGAGCTCTTGGTCAAACTGAACCTTGAAGAAGCGAGTTATGGAAATTAGACACGACCTCGGTGCGTTTAATGATAAAAAGAAAGTACACCGTGTGTACTTTTGAAGTACACGGCTTGTACTTGCATTTTCTGTAGTCCACTTTAGGCGGCCTCAAGGTCATCACACATGGATGTGTACAATGCCGCTACACGTCCAGCACACGGCTACCTGTGGTAACTGAGTGCACGACGTGTACTCATAAAGTACACGGCGTGTACTTCAAAAATTTCCAGAAACTCCTCTTTTCTCAAAACTCAAGGAAAAATAAAAACATACCTGAAAAGAGGATCCGGGTTCTTACAAATACTGCAAAAGATCAGGATCAAAATAATATCCCTTTTATAACTAGTTTTCACCAAGTGATAGTGGAACATGCCTTGGAATAGGCTCATATTCATGTCAATAAAGACCAGCGGCATAATCTAAAGGCTCAAGATTGGGATCATATCCCATTCTGACCGATGCTCACCAAATGAGAGCAACACATACCCCAAGATAGAATCATATTCCTATCAAAGAATCTATTTTTCATATTCCATTAGTTCATGGAATCCAAACACATATTCCTACATCCTTCAACAAACGACTACACCAGCATCCTTCAGAATCCATATTGGAGGAGGCTCATATTCCTTCTCTCATTTTGGAGGTCCATCAGTATATTCTAGTAGGGAGTGCATATTCAGATTGGGATCATATTCCCATTCCAAATGGGTCTCAACAAGTGGGAGAATCATATGCCTACTAATAGGTTTATATTCCTATTGAAAAAGACTGACATCATACTCTAAAGGATTAGGATTGGGTTCATCTTTCCTTTTTAACTGAGTCTCACCAAGTGAGAGCGGAACATGCCTACGGATAGGCTCATATTCCTATTAAAGAATATTGTTGGAAAATTATAGTATTTTTTCAGGAGAAGAATAATATTCCCAAAGAACCATATGGTTATCAACATATTTTGACAGTCATCATATAGCTGGCTCATATCCATATGCAATCCCAAAAGGTAGGTCCATATATTTTGAAAACAGCATAAAATGAGGCACATATCGCTAATATTTACAATTCAAATTTTCTTGAGGTTGTTCGAGACACATTCTCAATAAATCTAGGTTCCTTCAAATCTTTAACCAAAGTAGAAGTTGATCATTACCATGATAGTCCTCCTCGTGGTAGTCTAGAGATGGATTATAGGGACTCCACTCCTGACATCTGTAGTGAACAACCTCCCAAAAGTGACATATCCCATGGAAAATGAAATCTTACCACTTACCAAACACCTCCATATATAGAGATTCTCAAAACTCAGATGCCCTCATATAGATATGTGGTCAAAACATTGGGTTAATCCATATATAGTTCCCCATCAACTACCAGAAACACTCCAATCTGGTTAGCAGATGACCCCAAGAAGAACTTTTTGTGGTATTACTAGATAGAGGTGTGTAAGTCTGATGAAAAGGAATACAAAATTGACATATGAAGATATTTTTCCCAAAACTGCCTTCCCACCATGTTTTAGCCCCTTTCTACTTCTGAATATGAGATCTCAAACAAGCTAGAGAAGGAGTTAATTCTTTATCTATACAAAAAATATGTGGGAAACAAATCAGCGACTAAAGGATAGACACATCAATTATATAGGATATTAGGATCACCTTTAGACTATCATGATAATCTATTTTAATCTAGAAATTACTAATATATTCATAGACTAGGACCCAAATCCAAAAAGCATCGCATACACCTGCAACACACTTACCGCCATTGCATAACAATGCTTCAAAAACTGATTACTCAGACCTATTCATGTATCCACATTAAAGCATGGGGAAATTATGGATTTTTACACTTTACTACACCCCTAGAATAGAAAAAATTCCCCGATATATTGTTTTATAATGTTATATCCTATGGAAAAGTTAGGTGGTGGGTAATGCGTGAGCTAGTCGGTTAGTACAATAGAATGGCCCCGCTTAAACCGTGCTAAGGCATTACAAATGGAGGGAGTGGATAGCCATAAAATCTTTGAACTAGGACCCTTGAAGAAAAGGGAACATATTTATGACATGGAAGCCAAACATGAAATAAAACAAACAAATTTATGTAAATAATGACTCCCATCAGGGTTTGTCATTATACCCAACTCATACATGAGAAAATTTGTTCCATATCAAACCGGTCGTAATTTCAGTTTCCATAGTGACCATCCCAAATAAAACCCATCCCACCGAGCTAGGGGAATATCTACCACCACCTTTTCCCTTCATATAATCAATCCCTAAGATGATACAAGACATATAGATAGTAGTTTAAAAAAACCCATCTCACTAGGCTAGGTGAATTTTTATCTCAATCTTCGTCAAAATAATTGTCACCCATGGGAGGGTCTTGAGAAAAGCATCAATGATTCCAGATAAAATGCATCTCATTTGGATGGGGTCATTTATATATCAATTCTTATCTCATGAGTCATCAAATCCTAGATAAAAATCATCATATCCTCAAAAACAGAACCAAAAAAGGCCAATTATCACCCTGAATAGTCCCCAACCCATAGCATTGAGTCCATTTTCATCATCATCACCACCATAGTGGGAATAAATCTTCTCCATGTTATGAGGTAAATATCAATGATCAAAATCCCATCTGTTCCACCTACTATAAGACAAACTACTTCTATTTTGGGGCCCATTTGATAAACATGACCATAATCTCCCTCAAAGTCATTGTTCACATAATAAGATGGTAGGAACATATGGTAAAGGAAATCAAACCCAACTAGAGTTGCAATACAAAACAACCGAATATGGAAAATGGTTTGAGAAATGACCCTAATTCAAGTGGTGCAGAATTATCTAGTTGCGTTGAGAGTAATGGAACAACTATCATTACCTGATATACCTCTATGAATTTTTTATCTATCAACACAACAGATAATTTGGACCAATATGAAGATGCAAAGGAACATAATATAGAAAACATGCCCCAAGAGGACGGTTTAGATGCACCTATTGAGGATGCATGTACTTGAAACCATAGGAGAATCAAAAACCTCGAACCTATGAATATTAATTTTCCACCTCTATAGAGGAACACTACCAAATATAAAGGGGAACATGTGGAAACATTCCAATCACCATCCAGATGATCCAGAATTCATTCTATGTAAGAATAAATGAAATTTTTTGAGAATGGGACATTAAATACAAAACAAATCAATGAGGAACTACTCTGGGGGAACATTCCCACTGTGTATCATCTTTAGAAAGAGATAAAAATCCATCCACCAATACGTTATGAAGTATTTGATCCACCCACTTGAGTAGCTTCTGAGTGCGAGATCAGCTCTGCATCTGAGCAGCCAGTCTATATAAATGAGGAAGTCCAAATTATCATGCCTTCCCCCCTATATGGATATATCCTCTCCCACTCCATGGTGATCATTTAGTCTATTCATGAATTAAGAATCATTGGGAGAAAAAAATTGGGAGACCTTATTAGGCCTCTCCTACTACTTTTAGGCGATAAGAGTCTCATACAACAGTACCAATATAATTTATCAACATCATCTAGTCCCTAGGTATTCTAATGGAATCCATGGAAGGGTGACATACCCCTGTGCAGGCTAAGAAGAAGTCATATCTTGAATGGGTGGATCACACTTTTCCCCCACCTAATTTTAGAAATCCTAACTTCTCCCTCTTCAATGGTACGGGAGACCCAGAACATTATCTCACGCACTTTGTATCTAGATGTGGTCCAATGATAGACCCTCAAGATTAGTAGATGGTGACCAAGATGAGGTATTTTTTATAGACTCTAATAGGACCAACCATTTTTCAATACAACAACCTCCCAATATGATCTGTTATAGGATGGTAAGACCTTCATCATCAATTCTTTTACTAGTTCAGCTCCATGTTGAGGAAAATGAAAAACATTTACTTGAAGAACAGCAAGAAACTTGAAAATGAGAGGGTGTATCAATTCATAGATAAATATAATGGTTTGACCTATTCACTCAAAATCCCTCTCTCACATGAACAATTTTTGGATATTTGTGATGAAACCCTCTGTAATGAGATAGAGAAACCTCTGATAACAATGAAGTATCTAGGTAGGTTTTGTGAGTTTGTAGAAACAACAGAACATTCAGAAGATTCCATTAAGCCAACCTGAGATATTTCATTACTCATACCCTCGTCAAATATGAATAGGATCATAAAGGTTGTGAATTCTTTTGTTACCCTTGAATTAGTATTAGTTCCCATTCAAGTACCTAAGCATTTTCCAAACTGCCCAGCGCCTCCTATCAAGTGGTAACAAAAACAAAATCTCCCTCAGCTAGAAGCAAAAAAATAGATTAGGGTCATCTAGGATTTAAATCATGAATGAATAAATCGTAATACTTCATAAATTAAAAGGTGCCAAGTTATTTCCTTGTATATGTGGACAATTTCCAAATCAAGCTATCACACCCTAGGAATCCCTATGAGGTCAATCTCAATGAGGTCAATCACAATGAGTTCAATCTCAATGATCATCCTAACTAATTCCATTTCTATAAAAGTATGGGTCATAACATCTAGGATTGATTCTCCATCAAAGGAATGCTCCAAATCCTGGTCAATTCTGGACCGGTTATGTTTGAGGAGACCCCGGCCCAGGTGACATGTGTAAAAATTGCCCATCCAGAAAAAGATAATGATTGGAAAAAATTATTGGCATGGAATGGGCATAAGTTTAAAAACTGTATAACACAAAGTACCATTTGATGAGTTCAATCCACCCTAAGATAATATATTATCATACCCATAATAGTCTCATAACCTAGTTAGGTCACATCAAATATGCCTCTTGTAGGTAGACATATCCATCATACACATGAAGATACAGAAGAGGAAGTGTCATATTTGGCTCTAATGCAAGATCTAACCCTTACAAATTTATTCCCTGCAATATCTAAAGCATGGGAACTACCACCACCAAATAGAACCCTCGTCAAATTAAGATATAATATTTGGTTCTATATACATGATACACTTTGAAAAACCCTTCTTTGGTGATGAATATACCTATAAGTATGAGTTCCCAGTACCTAACCAGAGAATAGGAGGCCACATGAATAAGAAATGAGGATACATGGGATAGTGTGGGCATGGTTGGACACAATATTTTCATCACATACCCACAGAGGATATATATGCACCTGAAACATGTGTTCAAGCATACAACATATCCATAAGAAACATTGATATGCCTCAGATCCCTTTAGTGGCCACCCTAGCCTATTCATATTATACATCCTTCTTGTGGGGATTCCATTGTATGGTCCACCCAAGCAATGGGAAAGTCCGGAAAAACTAACACCATAGGTAGAATATGCTCCCTGGACCACTTCACAAGAACCAAGTCCATCCACCTCAAACACCTCATCTCCTAAGCCACTTGATAAGGAGAAACCCCACACCATAAAGTGCCAATTTCTGGTACAAAAGTACAACATTCTGAAATAGCTGGTGATTGACCCATCCAAGCTCCCAATCTTGGATACAATCCATATTCCAAAATAAATCAGAGAGGCACTGGTTTAATCCCTATATATCCCAAAGTATTTAAATATAAAAATATTTATAGTTGAGGTTTATTGAGTGGAGACCATGCCATCAGAATCTCGTGTTTCCATCTCGTTCATAGATCAGTATCAAGAAGAGGTCATCCAAGGAAATATCATACCCCTATATGTTTTAGGTAGACTCAATAATGTCAATATCTAAATGGATCAAATTAACATTGGTTCTAGGATCAACCTTATTACTGATTTGGACACTCTAACATTTAGGATATAGAAAAGGGTACTTATCTCCAACAAGGATAAACATTCAAGAATATGATAAGAGTGATCAAATACCACTTAGGAAGATCAAACTCAAAAATTGGTTTGTGGATCACACATCTAAATATGAGTTCATCGTTATCTAGAAAGGCATTATATACAATGTTTTTATTATAAGTCCTTAGTTTCATAGCCACATGGTGGTATCTTAAACAACTCATTAGTGTTTGAAATACCCCATTGAAGGAAAGGTTTGCATACTACATGGTTCCAGTTCCCCCTTCAATTCTTGTGAAGCCGCATATGATGAGGCAGGTTTCTATAAAAGGTAAGGAAAAAAACAAGGGTTGGTGAAAATATACATGTTGAATCCCCCAATGACTTAGACATTACCCATGAAAATCCTTGGAGTATGCTCAATAGTGATTATGTGTTACCCATAAATCATGTTGAGGTAGTAGACTTAATCGTAGACATGCCAACTCCTTCTTTTCCCAAAAACAACATAAAAGACAATGAGATATGTTATATCCCTAAAATGAATCTAGAAATGTATAATTATATTGTATTTTCTCATGGAATTTATCACCCCAATAGTGATATAGAATCCCTCAGATTTATAACTTCACCCCTCCACAGAGACAGAGGTGGAAGAAGAAGAGGATGACCTCAGGAATGCCCCTCCCACATTTGAGGAAGTCATATTTCCCACTATTGATGAGACTGGGTAAGTATATATGGGAATATAATAAGATTTTCTACCAATAATAATTAGTGTTTCCAAAACTCCCAAGGAGTAGGAGATGTATATTTTATTTCTAAAGAAACATCAATATGTGTTTTCTTAGGGTTATATGGAAATTCACAAACTAAATCAAGGTGTGGCTGTACACCATGCCATCTTACCCGATAACTATATAGGATACAAGAAGTCATCTAGGAGGATACACCCCTCTCATTCTACTAATGTAGAAGTGGAATTTGAAAAATTGATCAAATCCAACTTTTTTAGAAGTGAAATACTTGTGATATCTCACCAATAGCATCCCTATCAAGAAAAATAATGGTTAGATTATGGTTTTCATCGATTTCAGAGACCTTAATCAACACTTAAAAAAAGAGGAATTCCAATTATTGATCACATAACTCTTATTTGATTCAACTATAAGATTCCACAGCCTTTCCTTCAGGTATGGGTACTTAGGGAACAATTAGATAAAGATGGACCCTGAAGATGAGGAAACCACTATATTCAGATAACCCCTGGGGATCTTTTTATATCAGGTTATGCCATTTGGGTTAAAGAATGTTGGCTATAAAAATCTACGCAACATGAATCATATCTTTAAGGCTTTATTTGGAAGAATATCCAAATGTTATGTTGATGGCCTAGTGGTAAAATCCTGATAGTGATGTGATCACTTCAAGGACCTTCAAACAGTCTTTGACTAGTTTCAAAAATGTAGTCTGAAGATGAATATGCTGAAATGTAATTTTGGGGTAATGTTTAGGAAATTACTTAGATTTTTGGTGCACAAACAAAGAATATATATTGACACAGAAACTATTAGTGTAATCCGATATATTTTACACCCTTAAAAAATAAAATAACTAAGGGTCACCAAGGTAACCTCTCCTACATTTGGCACTTCATAGCCAACTTGGATGGAAAATATTCCCCCTTTACCAAGATAATGAATAATGTAATTTCCTATCAATGGGATAAGTACTACCTAGAACACTTCAAAATTTTCATGTAGTATCTGCTACACCCATCATCCCTAATACTGCCAGTGGAAGGAAATACACTCATCATATATGTAACCAAAATGGAATGATCACTTGGAGCTCCCCTATCATAGAAAAATGATGTGGAGAATGAGAATTCGATATTACATCATCTGAACAATGTTGGGAACTAAGAACTAATATTTTTATGTCAAGAATAACTACCTCACACTCGTATTTGTAGTGAAAAATATGAGGAATTACAGTCCAAACCACAAAGTCCACCTAGTCTCTCATATTGATCTGATGAAGTATATCCTTGGTCGTCCCATGATGACTGGGAATTTTTCTTAATGGGAAGTCATTATTCAATAGTACGACATTAAGTTTGTTTCATAGAAGCTATTAAAAGGATAGGCCCTGGCTGATTTCCTCACATCACATCCCACCCTAGAAAGTACACCGGTGCAAATGAAAATTCCAACAAGGAGGTTTTCTATATCCATGACACTCTTCATACATGGGAGATGTATTTCGATGGAACCTATCAAAGTACCATCAGTAAGATATTAGAAACCCCAAAAATCAATCGGGTTGGATTAGGGATGTATTTGTTTATCCAAAAAGATAAATGTTTCCCTAATCTTTCTCACTAAAGGTTTCATGAATAATGAAAAATAATACCAATCCATCATCATTGGCTTAGAACTATCCCTACATATACAAATATCCTACCTAAAAATAAAAGAGGATTCATAGATAGTGATAATGAAGATCAATGGTGAATATGACATCAAAAAGGAAGAACTAGACCCACTCACTAGATATGTTAGAGAACTAATTTTGGAATTCCATTTTGATCCCACATTGCATTGCCTCTCCCAGTCATAGAATGTTGATGTCGATGCTTTGGATAATGCAGCCATTATCCTAGACAACCCTGATCAAGATGAATCAATCTTATGTATCATGTACCAAAGGAGAGTATCATCAGTCATCATGTTCAACATGGAAGAAATAAATCAGGTAAACACCACCCCAGATAGTGATGAACCGATATCCATCCCTTGATGGATGGAACCCATACTTGGTTATCTATAAAATGGGATACTCTCAATAGATTGATCCGAAAGGGAACTGATTTAGTGTCAAAAAGTGAACTTTACCCTATTAGATGATCCAAATAAGAAAAAAATACCTCTAAAAGTGATGATTTGATGGAATCATCCTCATATGCCTATAATAAATAGATATTCACACAGTAATGGAAGAAATCCATACATACTCATCTGGTGATCATAAGTTTGGGACCAGGATATCCAACCAAATGGAGAGGCAAGGTAATTAATGTTAATCCATGATACAAAACTATGTATAATTCACCAAGAAATATAATGCATTCTAGATTCATGAAAATTTCATTCATCAACCCTCATAATTTCTACATACAGCTAAATATTCCTAGTCATTTTTTGTATGGAAAATGGATGTTGTGGGGCCATATCCCCGATCCATAGCTAATTAATTTATGTACATACTTACTAATAATGGATTCTTCCCCATGTGGGATGAGGTAATACCACTCAAGGAAGTTAGGATAAAGAATATCATCAGCTTCATGAAGTCCCATGTCATAATGATGTTTGAATTCCCTAACATGACACAGATGGAAAATGACACAAAATTTTATTCTATAGAGTTGAAGAAATCATACCAAGAGTGAAATATGAATCCCAATCATTCATTATTATATCATGTAGTGTAAAATGGATATATATACACCTCCAATAAGACTATCAAATATACTCCAGAAGATGGTGAATAATGACAATAAGCTAGAACCAGACTACCTCCTACATTCTTTATGTGCCTACAATACCACCATGTGTACTTCAACATAAGAAACTCAATATTAACTAGTATGGGGAACCAAGTTAGTTTTTCCCATATAAGTCCAGTTTCCCTCACTTCAAATAGATATTTTTGGAAAACTCTTGGATGATAATAAATCACAAAAAATGGTTGGATGAATTCGAATGACTCAATGAGAACAGGTTGCATACATTTCACAACCTTGAATTATATCCTAATTAGATTACATGAACCTTAAATAAAAAGGATTTACTCCATTCATTCCTATATAGAGAACTGGTATTGGCTCTCATTACCCCCAATGATACTAGAAAATAAAATTCTGAAAATGTAACTCAAATGGGAAGGTCTTTACATTGTAAAAAAGATCTATCACAACAGAGCTTACTCACTAGCCATAATAGATGGGGAACATGTCATATACTCCACCATTGTGATTTTTATTAATAAATACTTTTTAATGATTCCATTAATCATCATTCATCATGGTCACATTACATTAAACTTCATAAATATGTCTTGACCGCATGATGTTAAATTGCATGGAAGGAATCCTCACCACATGACATAAAACTACAAGGATACCTAATATTCCTCTTCATCTAAATTTAGTGACCCTCAAACTCACCCCAAGATTTTAAACTACATGGTCGATGTCAGCGCCACATGATACTAAACTACATAATTTCCAAAAAAACTATGTGAGGCTTGATCCCTACCATCATAGGATATGTAATGACTCCCAAACCTCTATTATTGGGCCTAGCTACAATATTCCTCTTCTTCCACATTGGGTGACCCTCATCCTCACTGTAAGATGTTAAACTACATGGATGATGTCCTCACCACATGAAACTAAACTGCACAGTTTCCTAGAACTATGCGTGGATTGATTTCTGTCATCATAGGATATGTAGTGACACCCAGACCTCCATTATTGAGCCTAACCACAATATTCATCTCTTTTAACATCAAGTTATCTTCATCCTTACCACATGTAGTTAAAATTCTTAGCTAATGTACTTTCTATATTACACTAAAATTCATAGGTTTCCCATAACTACATACATATTGATTATTATTTCAATGATATATATGGGGATTCCTTGATCCTATATCTTGGTTTGGTCATTTCATGATGAAAAATGACCACATAATTTCTCCAATTTCCTCCATGTCATGATATGAACCTTTTCCATTCCTTGTTTCTCAGACCAAGAATATCTCATGTGGTCTTAGGAATTTTGTTAAGGGATTCCCCCATAAAAATGAGACATATCAGTTCATGAAAGGGTTATCATGGTCCGGGATGAAATCCCTAAAAAGGAAACCATAATTCCTCAACATAGTATATAAAAATGCATGGTTAATTTGTCTTTCAAGATATAAAACTACCCAATCCCATGGGCCTCACCCGATAGTACCTCTATCTTTGGTTTTGGTCTCCCACCACACCTCCTATCAAGAACGACATGTGGATTTATTCCTATTATCAACGGATATGTAGTGACACCGGAATCTCCTATCTTGGCTCCATGTATAATAGTTTATGGGAACAATCCCCACCTCTAGGTATGGGTAAAACCTATGTAGAGCATTTCCTTTTTAAGAACTGTGTGTGGATTGATTCCTGACATCACAGAATACATATTGATGCACATTACTCCATTCTTGGGACCAATCACAATATTCCCTTTTCATGTGAGGGAGGCTAAATCCTTGCCACATGAGGTGAAAATGCATGGTTTATCATGAAATAATTATGTCTTGATTCCTATCATCAAAGGATATGTAGTGACACTCAGATCTTGGATTCTTGGGTCCAACTATGATAAAACAAATACCCCCCCATCCCTGCATATAAGTCAAACCAATGTGGGGAAATTTCATATGAGAATTATGTATGGCTTGATTACTATTATCATAGGATATGTAGAGACACCCTAACCCCTTATCCTGGGTCCAGCCACAACATATGAAGGGGTAAAAATGCACCCCTAACTGAATATAGTCTAAACCTATAAATTAAATTCCATGGCCTCGTGACACTAAAATACATGACAAAAAGTGACATGTACCTATTTTTAAGAAGGGTTTAAGCCATACAAGTTCATTTTTCCTATGCAGAAGTCAGATCTATGTATAGTTAGCTTACGCAATAGATATATCTAAGAAACAAGGTATCCAGCACATGGCTACTCACCAATATGCCTATTAAGGGATAAAATATTTCCTCGGCCATTGATAAGTTTCCCCAAGTGCACCTTGTAAAAACATTCATCTCATTTACCATGTTCTTAACACATGATGTTAAAATGCATGGAAAGGAATGGCCTTACCACATGATGTTAAACTGAAAGGAAAATGTCTTGGTCAGATGACATTAAAAATAAATGACAAATTATTCCCTACTATATTATGTTAAAAGGTGAAGACAATTACCAATTATCATCCCTTATCAAAGGACCACAAGTTTCTAACCTCATTCAACCATAGAGTGGGGTGATTTATAACCATTTAAGATTCCCAATACATAAATCGCACTTCATCCCTTGAGTACCTCGGGTTGATGAAAATATTTCATGTCCCTTGGAAAGGAAAATATATCTACCTATTTGATATTTCTATAGATACATAAGGTCTTAGATGTACCAACTAGAGACATGTTGGACCAATATAAAGGGATTTCTCATCCTTGTGAGCATGGTGTCGCCATGGTAGAACTCATCACCTGATATTGTTTTAGTCCATCCTTAGCATGATTGTATCATATCACAACCCCTAACCTAGGAACCTTGATCAATGATTTAAAACATTTTTATCTCCCACTCAAAATGTTGTTGAGATACTCTCAAACCTGGGTATCCAAATTTGGATCTTGTGTAAAATTCTCCTCATATTTGTTCAATGTACATCACAACATTAAACTACCTACAATTTAGTCAAGGCTCCACAACCTTAAAATCTACCTTTAGATGGTTCAAATTACAATACCCTAAACAGTTAGTGAAAGAGACGCAAACCTTTTCAGTTTGAAAACCCACAAAGTGAGTCCAGTGAAAGATTCAACTCTCCACACTCTAAACTCTTCATCTCTAGAGTTTAGGAGAAAATTAAATCATAAATAAATAGACATAAATCTCATAGGGTCCAATTTTTAGCCCTAGTAAAAGCCATGCTTTTCTCACTGGGTACCATAGACCAGGAAAAAGTTAGAGTGATGATTTTTTAATTCTCCTTGGTATGAAAATGTGTACACTTGGAACCGACACAACTTTTAGGGCGCTCAAACACTTCTTGAATATTACACTTTTTATAAACTAACTTCATGAATTTGATGTGTGATACGGCCAACTGTTTCCCTATGTTAATAACATACTATTGGAACACTATGATAATTGGTAATCTTTTCTCTTGGATCTTCCCCATAAAAAATTGGGAATAGGGACAAGAACCTCTGAATGGACCCCCAAATCCTGGGAAGTCCACCCTTAAACTTGGTAGTTATTTTCCTGACCACGTGGAACATTAGAGGCTCATTCCATTACCAATTTTTTACCTATACCCACAAGTTCCCAACTCTAGATAACTCAGATATTACTATATCATGATTTAGAATCCTCAAAACCTGACTATTCAAGTAGATTTGATATCCAGAATTTTAGGACACTATGTATTGTACCCATTATCAAAGAAGGAATGTGACACTCTGTTCCCAAACCTATTTATGTCCCACACCATATAAATCAAAACCACATGGAATTAGGCCTAAGAAACCCAAAAAAAGCTAAATTTCCATAGCATTTCATAACCCTTCCTGGATAGTATTTCCTCTATAACAAACTTCATTGTTCGTACATTTGAGTCTTCACAAATATTTCATGGCCCATGGAAAATAGTGGGGGTGAAAAATAGTTGGCCATATATGTAAGCCTTATGGACACATGTATAGGTACATTGGCCTACTAATTAGAAGCATATCTTCCATATTGTAAAGGAAAACCAATCCTAGTGATCTCTAGTGACACCATGGTGGAAATCCAGAAATTATGGTTGTTTTTTGTTTCCCTCGGTATGTATGCCCTATTTCATGATTCACTAATTCAAGATCTTGGACACATCATCAATACAAACCATATTCCAACTATCCCAATGGATTTATATTCCCTAATATTTTTTTCAAACAACCAATATTACCCCTATAAATATTATGTGTCCTTTGGAAAATAGTAGATACACCTCTGTTTAAAAATTATACTAAATCATAATGGATTTGGATTACCAATAAGAGGAATTTCTTCCTTTCAGGAAGGGAACTTCAATCCTTATGAGCCCTAAAAACACCACGACAATACTCAAAACCATAGGGTGTTTTGGTTCATCCCTAGCATATATTTCCCATATTTCTTATTCATAAATCAAGTCATATTGGAAATAATTTAAACTACATGGAATCTCATAGAACAATCTAGAAGACCTTAATCTACAATAATAGAATGTCTGATCTAAATGAACTTAAACTACAATAATAAAAGTTCCAAGCTAATAGATTATAAACTACAAAATATAAGGTTTTGGGAAAAATAACCTAAACTACAATAATAGAAGGTATGAGATAAAATACCCTAAAACTATAGCAATAGAAGTTTTTGTCTAGAACGTCATAAACTACAGCAAAACAATGATTTAGTTTGTAAAAATTGGAAAAAGGTACAAATCCAATTAGGCCAAAACCCCATAAGTGGGTGGCCTGATCAGAAGCTGAGTCCATTCCTTCTAATCATTACCCTATATGAATCTTAGGGAAAAAATAGGGAAATACAAAAAAAGATTAAAATATTGTATGTTCCATCATATAGCCTTAGAAAAAAAGCCATTTATGATCCCAAAATCCATTAACATCAACCAAAGTATGAGAAATCTCCCTCAGAGACATATATTCTACCTAAATTATCCTATTTTGAACCATGTAATTGAAAGATAACTTGAGTATAATCATCAATAATAAATATCATATTAGTGGGAATTCATTAGAATTTCTTGAGAAAAAAAATATTATGGTTTAGACATTTAGGTTTACTTGATACCATAAAAAGGATGGATACTATTAAGGATCTATGTAGATTCATATCAATAAAATTTCATGAACACCATGAATAAAGGAAAAATGGAAATTTACACATAAATTTTGGATGATCTACTCATTTATAGAATGAAATAGGAGGAATATTCACATTATAGAGTGTCTCCCAAGAATATGCAAGTAAAGGATAAGTCGTGAAATTATAATCCCATCAAGGCATGCACTCTGAGGAGGCATTGAGATCTATGTAATTTCACTCCAGGGAGGTGATGGAATGGTATAATTGATCAACTAATTTGGTATCTACCTACGTAATCCACTGTAACTTCTCTACCTAAGTAACAGTGTCATGTTTGGCCTTCTCTATCATGTCAAAAATACCTTGTTGCACCAATATAGTTTTCTTTGATATTTGGAGTGCATGATGAAACAAGGATATCTCTTATTGAAGATGACTAATTATAGACTACAGTTGTAAAATTTCAACCTTCCCGGAACTAAACACCTCCCGATGAGTTTCTGCCTCTGTTGAATGTTGGGAAGCTTCTTTTACGTCCACGTTCCAACTTTTATTTATTGAAGTGGGAGCCTCAACTGCTAACACATTTAATTCAAGGGAAATTTTTCTATATAAAATATATCACCTCCTTTACACGACCAAAAAAATTATAATAAAAACCCTCATAACTATGATTGGTAAACCTAAATTGAAGGTGACTTGGCAGATCCTTCATCAATTCTAATGGGACCTCTGAGACTAATGTCTAAATATCCTTCCATACATGCCATTGCATCAACTAGTAATGTTAAGTAGACTCCAATCCTTTAACTAAACCCATATTGGGAATAAGAAAATATTCCAAGAATAAGTAACTAATTTATGGATTCATGGTCATGGTATTTGATGTGGTAGGAAGGGATATGGCCTCTATATTAGCCGACTCGATCAGAGGAATTTCAAATGGATCGGAAACTTAAACAATCGAGCTTAGGGGTGAAGTAATTACAATGAGAGGAACAAGGTTTTATCATTATGAATATAAATGAAATGATATCACTAGGTGACCAATAGATATGACTATTGTTAGAAACATACCTTTCCTGGTTGCATTGCTGGTGACATCTATTTCCCCAACCACAACCTATGGCGAGGAGGCAGAACCCTCTTATGATGAGAAACTTAGTAGAATCTCTGATGATTTCTATGTATTCATACTTTATCCACCACCCTTTAGGGATGAAATTAGAAAAGAAATATTATGTTAAATAACATAGTGAACCATGCATCCATTTTTTTAAGAAGTAATCACTGTCTCTGAAATGCTCCCCCATCACAGCTAACTTCGTAGCAGAATAGATACATATACCAGTCTCTTCCAAAATCATGTTCACCTATTATAGATAAAATGAAATGAATAATTGAGTATATATATTGGGAAATGGTCCTAACTGAGCTAGCACATTATCCATCTATACCTCTTGATGGTTTGGACATGACAGTGAAGCTTCTTCAAATGAAACCATGTGTTTACCCTGTCATGACCCAACCCAACGGGGCTCAATCCATGAATACAATAAGCCTTCAACCAATAGGATAGAAGAAATTTTCTAGAATCAAGTAGGAATATCACACAAATGGGAGGCCTTATCTAATGGTATCTATACACACACACACACAAACATTTCTATGCATTAGTGTAGATATAAAATAAACTGAAGATAAATGCATGCATACACCTATTCAACAACCAGAGTAGAACAGGAGTAATGAAAGTATAAAAAGATAAATATAAAATCCCATGAAAAAACTATAAAAGTGTACAACCTGGTTAGAAGGGCGAGATCACTTTCAAATGCAACTATCAAAATGCTCCTCGGCCAAGAACCGGCAAACACCTTGGTTGGTCTATTCCACTATACTCTATCTGCTTCAGGTCCTCCTAGGACTCCATCGAAAGTCTTGTAATCTACAAAATACATGACATGTTTGGGGAAAACCTATGTAGGGGTGAGTATAATTGAACTTTTTAGGTGACCTAAAATCCAAAATAAAAGGGAGTAACTGAAAGGCAACAGTCTACTTGACCTAGCCAGAGGGAACCCAAAAAAGAGAGAAACTCCGTCTTGAACCCGTCCATGGTTATACATGACTAGTTAGCTCAGTACGCATGGGGTTTCAACCATGACATGTGAAAACTTCTCAAGGTATCCTAGAATCACCCAGACACACTTGTCTCCAACTCCAAGTCTCATGAGGTTCCTAACTCATAACTAGTTATTGGAATCTACTCGAGACTTCAAGGTAACATACTCCTAGAATAAGACACTCCATGAGCTCAACCATCCCATTTGGAACTCGTTCAAGAGATATTATTCATCTACAACAACCCTTCTATCCCTGATAGACCATAATAGATAAAATTCTTTATCATGAATATCTCACTAGGTCCAACTCTAGTGCTCAACACTAGAGGTCATATCACTGTAGTCTTGAGCCATGTGCAAGGTCAAAAGAACCTAAGTGGAGAGGCCTTCCCCTCAGCATTGCATAAAGTTTGGGGAGTACTAATATAGATCATGCACTATGTATATCCTCTCTAAAGAGAGAGAATTGGGGGACTCACACCCCACTGCTACCCCACATCCAAGGGATTACTAGCTTTTAAACATCCCGTGAATACTCTATCACACCCACATGGAGAGCGATGCACCTCACTACATTAAGGGAGAACTAACTCATGATCTAGTATCACACATAATAAGTTTAAAGTCCTACTCTTCATAAATATGCTCCACATATGAGGGATATCCAACTTGAGTGGAGGACCTTCTCCCCACCACTAGACTGAGATGGTGGAGTACCACATTGTACATAGATGAGCCACACCCTATCTTGAAAAGGGAGTTCCAACTCTACCTATATGATCACTATGGGGGACCCACACTCTGACTTGGCATTAGAGTACCAACCCCTAGTAAGATGACCCACACCCTGGTACAATAGGGGAGTACCAACTATGTTTGAACATTATGTATAGAGTACCTATACCTTGGTAAGATAGGGGAGTTCAGAATCCAAGGATAAAGGGCCCACACCTTATTACAACAGGGGAGTACCCACTCTAACTATACATAATTCATAGAGTATTTATTCCTTGGTATTATAGGAGAGTACTGACTCCACATATATAGGACCCAATCTCGAATATGATAGGGTAGTACCTACTCTATCTGTATAATGAGTATGGAGGCCTCGCACCCTGGCGTTATTGGGGATCTCTATCTCCGACTACACAAACAACATAGGGGTCCCACACCCTGGTCCAATAGGGAAGTTCTTACCTCGAGGGAACCACCACATTATTAGAGGACCTACCCCTACTATGTAGGGATTTCCATCTCAACTAATCATGGAGATTAGGGAAACCAATTCCCTGAGACTATATGGGAGTATCAATACCAGTGTCTCTCTCTAGGACCCACAGTAATCTCAAGCATCATTCAAGAACCACTGATAGGAGTCTCATTATCATCTTTACTCATGTCTCAAACTACCAAAGGTAGGGGAACCTTTCCCTGGTATAATAGGGGAGAAATTATCTACCAGCCAAAAGAGTATAGGGGACCCACATCTTAAGATGATAGGGAAGCGTACCGACCCCGAAAATAATCTATTGATTCACCCTGATCACTACCCTAGATCTATAAATGATTCTATGGAATGATACTTTAATCATGAAACCATTGAATTATATGAAGAAAACTACTCAGGATAGGCTACTCACAAGACTATATCTAATCCCAAAAGAAAGAGATATGTTTGGAGGAAGTCTCCAAGAGGACAACATGGTGTGTAATTGGGTTCTAATGGAATTTTAATATACCTAAAAACATAGACTTGTCCAATTCCACATGTCTTGGAGGGCCATGTTATATAACACCTGTGTACAAGAGGTACACTATGTATCTCAACTCATCAGGCCTTCAGCCATGTTCTTTCCCACAAAGCTCAACTAGCCTTATATCCTACAAGGCGTGTATTACCCATACACAAAGTTTCATAGCTGACCATCCACTTGGACATGTCATATTCACAAGTCCTTGTACATCACCCCTTGTTTGTGTCTCCTATTGTGTACTTTCACACTACCATATCCTTTGACATGGCTACCCTTTCTAGGTCCCCTGGCCACACGACATGGGATCACTACACAGCATATAACCCTAATACACGATGTCTAGTCCCCAAAATTCCATCTTACCTTAATGATAATAAAATAAAGAGTGTTACCCTATACTAAATATCATGTTATTGGGAATTCAAAATTGGAATTCTATATGAGCTGCCTGAATCACCCTGGTTTCCCCTAAAACATACAGATCAACCCCCATAAGATCACTAGGATTCATAACAGGGATCTAAAAATTTAGAATAACATAAAAAGGGTATCAAGACTTAAAACTCAAATATTCTTACCTCATGGAGAAATTCCTAATATTTGGGTGTAGATCCATGCTAGGAATCCACTACACTGCAATCCAGGAGTGATCTTCATCAATATAGAAGGTCGTTGGTTCCTCCTCTCCTTGGTTTTTCCTCTATTCATTTGTCTCTCCAAAGGGGGTGGAGGGTTTCACCATTCCTATATCAATTGCACGCAAGGGGGAGGGTTATTGGTTTAATTTTTATAAAATAAATAACCCTCTATTTAACACCCCACTAACAAACGCTACCAACTGAACATCTTACACCGACAAATTTTATGTCACACCTAGGGTAAACACCACATTCTAAACTCAAACACAGTCTAAAAATTATGATCTAACACTCCACTCGTGAGTTAAATCATGTTTACAAAAAAAATTCTTATGCATGAAAAAATATTTTTAATATTTTTAATATCATCGCACCAAGGCTCTTCGGACCCTAGAATCCCATGCTGACTCAGTTCCTGACTTTTGAAATATTCCTTGAAATATTCTAATGTATCAATATTAAAAACCCAAGTCACAAAAAATCATCGTCTTCATGGGAAATACATACTCCTATAAATGGGTTTGTCAGGGACCTGCACAGTTTTTACAAACTAGGTTGTCTTTTGGAATAATCTAAGATAGGAAAAAGGGTGAAACGCATCACTGAATTTAGGATTATAGTGGAGAGGGATATGAAAATTCTAAATAATTCCTTTTTCCTTGACCCTATGGGAAAGGATCTCTAGTAGGTATCAATTGTGAGAGAGTCAACTAAGGACCCCTGGAATATGCTGATGGAAGGTATATCTCTCTAAAAATAGAAATCTTCACCCACATTAGATCCAATTATCTCAGGGGGGTCCCTCATAATTAGTTTCTCGGTCACTACTCAATTCATCTCCAATGGCCATAACCTGGGGAGAATATACAGGGTATTGAAGGAGAGGTCAGTCTTCTACGGTATCCTACAATATAAACCAAAACCTAAATGATTTCATTATTGTTTCAATATCACCATGGACATTTAAACATGGAAGAAAATTTATCCTTCTTGTTTCCTCAATAATGGGATGGTCATGTTCATCCATGGAAGCCTCCAGTATGCCCCAAAACATGATTTGATGTACAATAGGTGAATAAAAAACCTAACCCTTGACACTTTCCAACATCACATTAAGGTATTATAGGAAATACTTGACCAATATAGGTAGGTCTTTGAAATCATTTCCCAGGGGTGGTAATGTGAGAGAAATCTTTTAAAGGTAATTCTGCCTAGCGTAGTATTCTCTAAATCTCGGCCTCTAAGTTTAGTGTTCTCCACATCATAAAATGATCAAATGAGATAGGAAATAATAGTTCTAACATGGTTTTACTCAATGGAACCACACTCATTATGGCTATGTTTTTTGGCGCTTCTACTGGAAATGAATGTAATAGTAATCACATAACTTCCTTACCAGGTGCTTCTAGGGATGTTGTTCCTCACATAACTATTTGTTTTCTTGGACTTGGATTGGATTTTAAAGTGGGTGGAAATTGGGTATCTTCACATACCAATGTGTATAATTGATCATTTTGATATGATTGGACCCAAATATCAACATAGCACTGGGACAAACCCATCTCTACATCATTGGGTGGGAGGTAAATCTCATCCTAAGTCTCCTCCCAGGTAAAATTTTTCCAAAATTGGTGATCCACCATTAAATGATCCTCATATCAAACATGAATAGACGGAGTATATCTTGACTGAACCCATAGGAAGTAATAACTAAATTGTTAGGGTTCATACCATTATCAGTGGATATTCCCATATATATGGGTAGAAAGGACACCCTCGTGAAGCGACATCATAAAGGATTGGGCCTAAAAGTGGACCCCACCATTATCAACCATACTACGAGTGGGTACTAGCCCATAGGGTTTGAATGAGAAGAGGTCATAATGGCTCATGAAGGCCCTAACGTCCCAATACATTAGTGTAATAGGACTTACCCAACTGATACATTGAAAAAATGGTTTAAAATGAACATTGAGGATTCACTTAACACTTAGATACTCATAACCTTCAAGATGAGCCCCCATCTGATCCCATTTCACCTGAAATGGGCCAATTATTCTTTGAGTGAATCTTCCCCAATAAATATGGTGTAGAAGGTGATAAAGTTTGGATAGAATAGGTATGGGTAACCTGATATGTTTCCCTTCTTCCATAAAAGTGGCCATCATGAAAGTGGAGACCCTATCTACACCCTTTTCCTTTATCCAGAGTAAGTACCTGCTCAGGTACATAGCAAGGAAACCATATAGATGCAGGTTTCAATCAACACCATAGATAAACTCCCATCCCTACTTTTTTAATCTCCCCTCTTCAATTATAGGCCAATAATATCCCTCCATGCCATGAGATTCCTTATTAGGGAATGCCTTTGGCTACTTTGATTCTAGGTTGGAATTGGTATTCTTGATGAAGTATCTCTCCCACTTCTTGAATGGGATATCTTTCCCAGGGAGTGGATCCTTTGTGAGGTAATTTTCAGCCAACCTGATCAACACTTGGGAAAGAGGATGATTCCTCTCTATGTTATCCCACATGGACTGTTAGGGGGAACTCATTATACATCTCTCCCAATACGGGTGCACCACAGATCTGCTCGACATCCTAAAGACTAATGCTCACCTCACCGTGCATTTGAGGGAATGTGTTTGTATAGAGACTCTAGAAATTGAACATGTTTGACATCAGGCCCCTTTTATAATATTTAAATGTTATTGATATCCATACAAACTTCTATAACCTAATTTTCTTCAGCTCTGTGGAAAACTTATAAGTAATATATTTCACCCAGATGGGCCAACACCAATCCATTCCAAAACTACCCATATTTGGAAGTCCCATTTGGAAACACACACAAAAATCAATATGGTGGTAGAATTCCACATAATTGAATGGTATATATGGACATCTGAATCTATTTTTATATCACTATCATCAAATTATGTGGGAATAAATAGCAGTATATTTTCATATGTTCATTCTCCCTCAATAATGAAATGCCCTGCATGAGAAATGTTTGCTCGAAAGTAATTATGGGTTTTTTAGAATCCAATAAATAGGTATGATTGATGATTATGGTGAAGTAATGGGAGTGTATTATGTAATACCAAACCCATATAGGGTCAAAAGTCTTGAAAGGGGATATTCTTTAAGGATCCCTCCCATCAGGTTCATTATTTTTTGATGACTCAATAACATGTAGGAAAGTAGCATCAATACTTTATAGGATAGCATCTCCATGAGCCATCATTTAATTGGCCTCTTTGTTTTAAGTCTTATGGGAATGGTGGTGTGATATGGAAGACATCTACAAAAATTAACTGGTATGTGTCAGATAAATGAAAATACAATCCTGTCAAAATAAAATCATAACTCTAATAGTTTCATGTGAATCGCATAACCCAAAAGGGGATTTGTGATCACTTGACCTAATATAGGTCTCTCAAACAACATGAAACTTATATATCTAATGGGAGAAAACCCCCATAGGACATATTATGACAGTAATACCCTTTATAAGGCTCGTGATCATGTGACCCTAACATTGTCACTCGAACTGCATAATAGTAGAGTAGTAATGCGACTGAACACATGGATCCTGCAGAATCTATAAAAAACCATATAGTAATATAAATAAGGTTCAAAAATTTATAAAAGCGGTATTAGTGGTTGATTTTAAAAAGTTACAGGACAAAAAAGATCTCATGAAATGGCCTCACAGAATAGTCTGGTGGAAAAGTCGCACGATCAGTTCTCGCCGAAGGTCTTGTGAAGGGGTCACATGATGAAAGCATGTCAAAAGATCTCTAAAGAGATTAAGTAGTTAGTGAATGATTTAACTTATCATAGCCTATTTATATATCACTTTGAAGAATACTAAAGGTCACCCAAAAAACATAATTCCACCCAATACAATGATTAGAAATATCCTAAACACTCAAGCGAGCATTTAATTTCCTTAGAACTGATATCTTGT
Source organism: Viscum album (assembly GCA_963277665.1). Lineage (NCBI taxonomy): Eukaryota > Viridiplantae > Streptophyta > Magnoliopsida > Santalales > Viscaceae > Viscum > Viscum album. The sequence continues at coordinate 628,115,985 of OY728165.1, forward strand.
CCCCATGAATGTCACTCATGAGGGGAGGTGGATTTGTTGACACCCTATAATTGATCATTGTAAAATCTAAAAGGTAAGAAATTACTAAAGCATGTGTATTATTTTCTATAAAAAACAAAGGAATAGAAGTTGGCCAAGATCACATGGATCATGTAACCTTCCAAAATACACATGATCGCATGACCTTCAAAATTTCATGTGAATGGTACATGAACAGATCATGGCCTGAAGATGATCATGTAAATCCCATTTTTATAATCCCTTTTCATCATTTTTTGTAATCTGAGACACTCGATGATTATATAGAGGCTTCTAGAGGAGTTCCTCTGAGCCATGAAACTTGTCAACTAGAAGGCACCAGAAAATCATCAAAAACCATTATAAAATAAAAGATGAAAAAATAAAAAATAAGGAATCCTCTTAATGTCATTTATATTTATGTGATGTTATCATATGGTTTAAAAGACATTGTGGAGCCCTTTTGAGATGTCCATATTTCCTTTCCAGAGCCTGCTGACAAGTCACCTACATCGTACAAAAGTTTTCAGACATGTCCAGTCGATTTTTCACACCCCCTTTGGCTCCATAGATACGAAAATGGATTTTCTATGAAAATTATTATGCATCACCATAAGACCCGTTATTTATCATGAAACACATTATAGGAAATGATACTTCTTGTTTTTTACAACAATCACACAACCTTGTGAGATCCCCAACCCTTATAAAACAAAGAAGGAAATAAAAGGGGTAAAGGAGGAAGATTATTATGGAGTGATAATATGTTGGGAATAATGATAAAGGGGTTATATACCTTGGTAGATCACCATTAATCATGAAATGATCCCTTGATGAGTTATAATGATCTCGTGACACCCCTCGAAATATCAGTTAGATCCTGTAGAAGATTTCTTGATAAGCTACTTTTGTGTCGCGGAAGACCTTGGACAAGTAATATTCAATCATGTGAGAGACTTCCTGTGTGAATAATGATCTTCTAATACCCCTCAATATATTAGAATGATCCCACATAATCCCTCTTAAAAATATTCCTTTGTCTGGTAGAAGACCCCAGATAAGTCTTCTTCAATCACATGAGAGCCTTCCTATAGGAATTCTGATTTTATGAATACCCCTATACATGTCAGCCTAACCTTTCAGAAATTTCTTGACCTTACCACATGGTCAAGGAAATACCATTTGATTAGAATGGGTCTAATAAAAATGGATGAGGCAGAACATTGTTGTTGTCACTGAATATCTTGCAACACCCTAAATGCCTCATGATAGGATCATGTGAAGCGTGTGACCCCAAAACCCTCCACCGACTCTATCCCAAATCCATGATATATGTATCATAAAAGATGAAATAAAACATGGGGGTCAATTCCTATGAATCTCCCCCAACACAAAAAAAATTATCCATTTATGATCCGTTACGCATATGAGATAAAGAGAGGACTTCTTAAAGTGGCCAAGTATGCGATCACAAGGTCTTCCCCTAGGTAAAACTCGGTTCAATGGCCTAAGGGATCACATGGAATGCATATTTTCTTCACATGATCACTCATAGATCACACAAAGTACTTTTGATGTGTCATCCATGTCATGAGAAGAAGGTCTGGTGTGTTGATTGGGTCACATGAAACCTATTAATAATCTAATAGTGAAAAAATATGAGGCAAAAATGTAATGAAGGATGGAATGAAATATGATAAAAGATTGTATACTTATGTGATGAAGGGAAAAATTATCCCTATTTATATCACATGACCAAATTAGATCATGTGACATCACCAAAACATGTTTCTCAAATCATGTGATGATCCCTCAACATGATAGTTGGATTATGAAATATCCCCTGTACATGTCAAGGAATTCATATGATTCCCACTGGTAATACTAACCATGTATTGTGAATTCCTAAGGGCTTTCCATCCAAATATTTTGATTCCATCTAGACATGTCTCTAGGTTATGTGATGACACAAGGATCAGTCAACTAGGTCTCATGAGGACACCAAGACACCACCAAACATTTCATCCAAGATAGTTAACACCATCTAGATGTGATACCCTCTAGAAATGTCATCTGGGATCATGTGATTTCCTCTGGACAAGACAACTAGGACATTTGGAACTCTCCAGATGTGTGAGAAAATTCAAGAAGCATCCTCTAGATATGTCAACATGGTTCTCATGATATCCTTCAGATAAGTCTTCCAGATCATGTGAAACTCTCAAAAAATGTTATCCTTCATCATGAGATGGTCCCAAAACATGAGATTCAAATTATACAACATCCATTGGATAGGTCAACTAGATCATGTAATTGTCCTTGGACTTGTTTGCTATGAAACCAGGACAGTACCAACATCCTCAGACATGCCACGCCTAAAATTAGAACATTTCATCCAAACAATAATGATGTTTTAATCCAATATCAAGGTACATGATAACATTTTCCAATGGATATCAAAAGATAAAACTCAGCTTTTAATCTATGATCAAACTAAACTACAATAAATTTTATTCCTTCCATAACCAAGATCCATAGGATTCCTTACTAAGGCATAAACTCCACAAAAAATATCCAAAAGGGGAACCTCAGGGTTTAAGAACCAATTAAACTAAAATATTATAACCAAAATTCTTATTATAACAAGGATACATAGGATTCCTTCCTAAGGCTTGATCTTTGTACCAACCCTAACAATTATAAATTAAATTCCCCTTGTATTTTTTATTAAATGTTTTATTATATAATATAGTTATAGAAAAAACTTGAACTTATTTTGTATTATTATTCCCATTGGATTTAAAATACCATTATGTATCATTACTGTTGATAATATAGTCACTAAACAGTGATCACGTGATTAGTATAAATATTGAGTTTTAACAAATCCAATTGGTATTGAAAAATGAATCGATGGCCTCAACTAGTAGGATCGTACCCTATGAAGCCAATTTATCGGAGTTTCTGAGGGAGATAAATTTTTTGGTTTTTTCCCTTGACTAATCCCAATCTAAGATCTCACAACATAATCATGATCAAAACCATTTATGGAATAATTTTAAGCTCATCAATATAACGACCCAAACCAAGTTCGTTGAACCACCCCATGAAAGTCCCACCATCACGCACCTTACCCTTAGGGAATTTGTCAGTGTATTAAATAGATATATAAAAAAACCTAGAAATATGAGTATATATATTGTTTTTTATATAAAAATTAATATATTTTCTTCCTATTGTTGTTACTTTATAATTATTTTTATTTTGTTTCAATAAAACACAAATAGTATTTTTTGTTAATATTCAAATTCAATTAAGAAATATATTTTTATTAATTGATGGGTCTTTGAAATATATACAATTTTTTAAAAAAATATTATTATTAACTAAATTTTATTAAATATAAATGATCAAATAATTTTTAAGAATTCAAATGTAATTTTTAATAGGGTTTAAAAAATGTTATTATCAAAAAATCCATCATTTCAATAAATGCCAATTTTTATCTTAAAATTGAAAGTTCAAATATTTAGAAAATTATATAGATAAATGGAATATTATTTTTGGAATCATTACATTGAAATTATCCAATGGTGAATTTTTCATAATTTTTTGAGATAGTCGAATTTTTTGGGTAAAAATTAAATACGGTATAAATAAAATTTGTGTTTTATGACATCACAATGACCAAAAGGTGATTTAATAAGTAATATAAATAGGATCCAAGACCAAATATATGTTTTTAATTTAAAATAACTTTATTTAAAGTTTATTTTATTTATTTTTTATTTCCGTTATGAATCCTCCAAGACTTATAATATATTTTAAGATTTTAAAATTATATTTTTAGAGTGTGACTCACCTCCACATCACCAAGGGTAATATTTTAATAATTTATGACCTTATACATATAAAATAAAAAACAAATCCCCTTTGGTAGAAACCATGGGCAAATAACATAGTATGGTTTGTGGTTTTGTATATTTTATTATGTAGAAGACAAAACCAAAATAATAAATAAATCTCCCTCTTTTCCAGTATAAAACAACCCATGATCCTACTTATATGCACCCAAAATACATGGATCAGATACTTAATCTTTTATACACTCCTTATATTCCTCCCAAGGTTTCCCCAATCTTTAAATAATCCCCTCCCAAGCCTTTGGAGTCACACAGTCAAGTAAGGGATCTTCCACTCTCTTCTTTTATCAAGTGCTCCTTTTATGTTATGTAATTTAATTTTAATTTTCTTATGATGGGATATGATATTCCTCATTCCCATTTCATTAAATTTTATTTATAAATTATTATATATTCATTTCACTCTCATTAATCCCTCCATGATCCTTTATGAACACTCGTTAGCATGCCAAAAATTTGTAAGGATTCTTTTCTTAATTCATGTTTCTTCATTACCATATGCCTTATATTCCCATATTTATGACATTGGTATATGATTTTACATGTCCCTATTACTTTTCATTTTATTTTAAAATAATAATAGACCCATTTTACTCTCAAAACCCATTTTTATGAATTTATATGTAACGTCGTTATGCTTCCAAAATTTCACCGTGATTTTCCATGCCAAAAACAATTGTGTAGTGAATACCAAACCCATTACTCTATTAAGGGTATTAAAATTATGCACATATACTTATATATTGGGTAACTACATTTATGTAATCCATATTCCTTGATAATGGAATAAATTATGATGATGAATGAATCCATGTCGTATAATCTATGTGTCACACTTAATCATGAGAATGAAATGATTACGATGGGTGCGCCTAGGTAGCCCTCCAATGCATTGGGTAATGTTTGTAATCATGATATAACATGTTTGGATAGGGGTGTACCTGATTAATTTATGATAATTTTCCCACCATTAATTATTTTCTATTTATCCTTGACCTATGTTCATGATTTAGTGTTTTAAGTTGTTCCCACATTTCCCAAGTTATGATTATCATGTTATATCATGCATTATTATTTATTTTCTTTTGTTACTCATTGATAAGCCTATAGTATATCATGTATCACTTATTCCATGTTTATTCCCTTACTAGGCTATATAGTTCTCCCCTTTCTTGTGTATTTCCTCAGGTCGTCCCATATAGTTTTAATTTCGAAGGATTAATTTTAGCATGTTAAATAAGGTTTCAAAAAAGAATGTTAAGGAAGATTCTAACAATGTTATTGTATCCCATGTTCAAGATGTTATCTTATTAACCAAATTACCAAAGACACTAGACTTATTTATATTTTGGGTTGTATTAAGTTTAATTTTATGTAATAAATCAAGTATTAATGTGTAATAAAGTGTAGCATTGTTATAGTTGGTATCCGAGGAAAAGTTTAGTTATTTTTTGGATTAGGATTATAGAACTCTAGAGAATGAATTAGGGATAAGACTGAGTATATGAAAACATCCCTAAATTTTGGTAAGTATAGATTAAGTGGTCTGTAAATAAAATACATCCCTTTCTAAATACTACAAGTGTACATGCTTTTGGAACAGATGTGCCTACGAGTAATAACACTGACAAGGTGTTTTGGGCCTAACTCAGGGTAACTGGGTAAATGACAACATTCCTTATTGTGCATCTGGTTTTAAACTCCTAGGGTATATGCTTGGGTAAATTCATAATCTCATTGTGAACCATTATTAAGGGAATAAAAAAATCCCATAAGAATATATGTTAGAAAAAAAATCATGGATAACATAGATTGAAGCCTAGAAACTCATAAGTTATGGAGATAAATGTAATTTATAGTTTATACCATAATTTCCTTGGATTCCCTTTTATGAGTTTATATTTTAAAGATAATCACCCCTAGTTTTCCTTTTATTCAAACCAATGGCTAGAAACATGAGAAATCGGGTAAAAATAAATGTGACGGGAAATGTGATGACTACCCCAACTAGATCCCAAACCTGATGGGAGTAGTAATCTTAAAATTCTTAATGATACCATCTCAACTATCTTAGGTTACGAATAGAAACCTTTATCAAGAGGAGCATCCCAACCCCCTAACAAAGAACAAGTCGCAATCAAGATCCTCATGAGACAAAGGCCTCATAGTTTCAAAAGATTGTCTAATACCTTAATCATGGAATAATGGATCAGCTCTATTGACAAGATCTTCTCCATCCTTCAATGTTATGAGAAAGAGAAGGTTCTACTGTATATTTATCATATGGAGGGAGAAGTATATTAGTGGTGTAAATTGATCAAGAATATGAATCCTGAGGAACATATCCAAGTGATGGAGTGTAAAGAATTCTGGAAAATATTTTTAGATATATATTTTTCTCATACTTTACAACTTAAAATGGAAAGTTATTTCCTCTCCCTCGATAAAAAAGATGATGAATCTAGTAATTCATATGAGTAAAACATCACAAGACTTTCGTGATATGCCTTTAACTTTATCATTACCCACGAATGCAAGGTTGGCGGCTTCATTGGTGGAATAAAACATAGTCTATAAAAATCCCTAGAAATCCAGGAATTTGATAGCTATGAGGATATTTTCTAATATTCCCTCAATGTAAAAATAGAGATCAGAGAATCCCAAGGACATAAGGGGATCAGAAGTAGAAAGTGTAGTTTAATTCTGACGGTCCAATAGAGAAATATAATGGTGCTAAAAAAATATAATCCCACTTGTCAAAGGTATGGAAAGAAGAACCCTGTAAATTTCCTAAGGGGGGTGGAGAAGTCATATAGGTACATGTAGGAAATAAACCCAGCCAATAATTGTTGACTAGAGAAACTTGTTAATGAGACGGTGTAAAGGAATGTTCCAGTCAACCCTCATCACATTTTTTCATTGCTAAAATATCATGGATTGTCTTCCCCTATATAGATACAACATTCATTCATATGAATAATGTTTAGTATAACTATTTAAAAATCACCACAAATCTTGGAAGTAGAGCTATCAGTGAAAATGGAAAATGGGGAAATTAGTGCATCCTAAGTATATAAATCCTCCCCTATAAAAAAATTTCAGTTGAAATTCAAAAAAAACCTTGTCATAATACCATTGGTGGATAGTGATGAAACTCTAGTCATGGATTGGCTTCCCCTATATAGATCCAACATAAATTTATACAAGAACAAAATCACCCTTCATATGGAAAATAAACCCCTAATTTTGTACAAGTGAAAGGAGGAGGGTGAATCTTCTTTAGCACCATCATCTTGAGTATAGATATTATTTAGATGTGATAAAGTGTACATAACTCAAATTATTGAGTATAAGTAAATAATTATCCTCAAATACATTCCTATTTAAGTTAATAAACTAATGTGTTTCCTGATGATTTTTTTTTTCTTCCACTTAGAAGGGATGTTGAATTTTCAATCAAGCTTATACCTAGGGTGTTGCAAAAATCCAAGACCCCATATTGGATGTTTTTTTGGAACTTGAGGATATAAAGAAAAAACTAAAAGAGAATATAGATAAAGGTTTTATACTCCCAAGTACTTCACCATGGGGTACACCAGTCCTCTTCATCAAGAAGAAGGATGAGTCAATGTCCAATTGCATTGACTATCGTGAGCTCAACAAGACCATGATAAAGAAAAGGTATAATATTTCATGGATTGATGAATTTTTATATTAGATACTTGGAGAACAATATTTCTCCAAGGCTTACCTTTATTTATGATGTTATCTAGTTGTGGTGAAGAAGGAAGACATCCCCAAGACCGCTTTTCAGAAAAGGTCTGGGCACTTTGATTTCATAGTGATACCATTCAAGTACACTAATTCTCCAGTAATATTCATGGATTTGATTAACAAAGTCTTTATAGATTACCTTGAAAAAAATTTGGTAGTATTTATAGATGATATCCTAATATACACCAAAATTAAGGAGGAGCATGAGGAGAATTTGAACACTGAGGAAAAGATGTTACTAAAGGAGAAGCTTAATGCCAAGTACATCAAGTGTGAGTTATGGTTGAAGGAAGTCTTATTCTTGTAGAATATAATCACAAGTAATGGGATATATATTTATGCTTAAAAGAAAAAAGAACTTAATGGATGGATGAGGAAAAAAATGTGATAGATATATATAGTTTTCTTAGGTTATCTAGGTATTATCATCGATTTTTGAGAACTTTTTCACGATTATTAAACCCTCTTACCAAGATAACTCATAATGGAGTCAATTTTTCTTAGAATTATAAATGTGAAGAAATATTTATGGATTCAAAAATGAGTCTTATCACTATCCCTATGCTCACACAACCCATAAGTGAAGAATTTTTGAAATATTCATAGATTCTTCGAAGAAGGGATTGGGTTGTGTATTGATTGAAAATGACAGCCACAGACTATACTTCAAGTCGGTTGAAAGTTCATGAATTGAACTATCTAACACAAGATCTAGAGTTGTATACAGTGAACTTTTATTTGAAAATATGGAAGATTTATATCTTTGGGGTGAAGTTTGATATATATATGGATCAAAAAAGTCACAAATATATATTCACACATAAAGAGTTGAATATGCGCCAATGAAGATGGTTAGATCATATCAAACACTATAACTTCTCAATTCACTACCATCCAACTAAATTGAATAAATTGGAAGATTCTCTAAGTAGAAAGTATTAGGTAATTTTATCACTGATGAGAATTGAGAAGGATCCAATATTATTTTAATTGAAGAGCATGAACATAATAATTCTAAAGGAAGAAACATCACCAATCCTTTAAAATATGATTTCTCAACTACCTCTTCATGAATGTTTAGAGGATTCTCAAAATGGTGATGTGGGAATTTAGAAGAAAGTGAAAACTATAATAAATGGGAAATCCTTTGATTTAAATGTTAATGAAGAAGGAAAATTTTGATTTGGTCCAAGACTATGTGTTCTATCAAATTTTAAGTTAAATAAAGAATTATTAGATGATGCACACAGTTAGACATTCTCTATTCACCTAGGAAACACAAATATGTATCAAGATCTTTGAGATAACTATTGGTGGGGAAAAATGAAGAAGTAGATTGATGAATATACATCAAAGTACCTGATATGTTATCAAGTGAAGGCTAAAAGGATAAATTCTAAGGGGATGATTCAACTACTACCCATACCAACATGAAATTGGTAAAATATCACCATGGACTTTGTCACCAGACTTATGAATACATCCAAATGAAATAATGTTATCTAGGTTATTATGGATTTTATTATAATGACTGCACACTTCATTGAGATTCCAGAGGATTTATCACTAGATCAACATTCATGGATATGCATCAGAGAGTGGTGAGGCTACATGGAGTACCCCTATCAATTGTGTCTGATTGAGATCCAAGATTCGCCACTAAGTTTTTGAAAAGTCTCTAAAATGATCTAAACACTGAGATGAACTTTATTATGTCTTATCACTCTCAAACTAATGTCAAATATGAGTAGACAAGACCAATACTTTAATGAATTTTTATATAATTCTCAATTGAATTAAACGAGGATGGGACCAACATCTTCCTCTGGTCGAGTTCTCTTACAACAACATTTTTCATTTGAGAATCCAAATGGATCCCTATGAATAACATTATGGGAAGATGTGAAGAACACCCACATGTTGGGATGAAGTTGGGGAATGAAAAATACAAGTTCCTCAAATTTTTAAGGAAATTTTGATGAAATATAAAATCATTTAGCATCACATCAAGGCTTCTCTGATTTGGAAAAATATAAATGTTGAAAATCATTGATGAGACCTAGAGTTTGATGTTGGATACATGGTATTCCTTTGTATATATCCATATAGTAAATTTATCAGATTTAGGAATAAGGGGAATCTTAGTCCAAGGTACATCATCCCTTTTGATATCCTTGATTGAATCGGAGTTGTAGCCTATCAACTAGAACTCCTACCAAACCTATCTCTAGTACATGCTATATTTCATGTCTCCCTCTTGAGAAAGTACATGCCATACCCCTCGCATTTACTTGTTCCAAAGGTGGTACCATTGGATAATTACCTTTCCTATGAGTATCAACTGATGAAGATATTAGATCATAGAGAAAATTTTCTATGAAATAATATAATTCCCCTAGTCAAAGTGTTGTGGAGAACCCACATATTTAAAGAAGAAAAGTGAGAATCGGAGGAAGTGATGAAGCAGATTTACCATCATATATTTTAGTGCGGGAAAACAAAATTTTGAGTGTGAAAATTTTTATGGGGGGAATATTGTAACGATTCTATCTATTATAAATTAAATTCCCCTTTCATTTTTTATTAAATGGATTTTTAAATAATATGGTTATAGGAAACACATGAACTTATTTTGTCTTCTTATGCCAATTATATTTAAAAGATCATTATTTATCATTAACATTAATAATATAGTCATTTAATAGTGATCACATTATTATTATAAATATAGTGTTTTAATAAATGCAATTGTCACAGACAAAGGAAGTGATGGCATCAACCAGTCAGATCATACCCTATGAAGACCATTTATCAGAGCTTCTTAGGGAGATAAAATTTATGGGATTTTCCCTAAACTAATCCCAAGATGATATTGAACAACTTAAACATTATCGAAACCATTTATCGGAGAATTTTACGGTCATCTAGATCATGACCCAAATAATGTTCGTTGAACCACCCCATGAATCTTCCACCATCGCACACCTTACCCTTAGGGCATTTTCTGGTGTATTAAAGGGATATGTAACAAGAACCTAGAAATATGAGTATATATATATTATTTTTTATAGAATAATTAATATATTTACATCCAATTATTTTTAATTTATAAATTATTTTTATTTTGATTCAATAAAATACAAATAGTATTTCTGGTTAATATTCAAATTCAATTAATAAATTTACTTTGATGAATTAATGGATATTTTAAATAAATATTATTTTGATAAAATATTATTTTTAAATAACTTTTATTAAATTCAAATGACTATATAATTTTTATGAAGTCAAATGTATTTTTAATAAGGGTTCAAAACATGTTATTGTCAAAAAACCTGTCATTTTCAATAAACATTGATTTTTATTTTAAAAATTATAATCAAATATTTAGAAATTTATTTACATAAAATTAATATTATTGGTTTAATAAGAACATTGAAATTATCTAATGGTGAATTTTTCAAAAATTTTTGAGAGAGTCAAATTTTCGAGTAAAAAATAAATACCGTATGAATAAACTTTGTGTTTTTTGACATCACAATAACCCAAAAGTGATTTAATAAGTAATATAAATAGGATACAAGACCAAATATATTATTTCCCTTTAAATTAATTCTATTTTATGTTTATTTTATTTCTTTTTTAAAGAAATTATCAATTCTCCAAGACTTATAATATATTTTCTGATTTTAAAATCATTTCTTTAAGAGTGTGACTCACCTTCACATCCCCAAGGGTGATATTTTAATAAGTTAGAAACATATAACTATAAAATAAAAAAACACTCCCATTTGGTTTAAAAAATGGTTATAAACCATGGGTAGGTTTGTGGTTTTGGATATATTATTATGTAGACGCCAAAACCAAAATAATATAGAATTCTCCCTATTTTTCTATATAAACCCACCCATACTCTAATTTTTCTTCACTAAAACTACTTTTATCATGAAATTACTCTTAACTTCACTTCCTAAATCCCTCCCAAGTTTCCCCCAATATTTCAAGAAGATACTACCAATCCTTTTGAGTCACACACTGAAGTTAGGGGTCTTCCACTCTCCTCTTTTATAAAGCACTCCTTTTATGTTATGTCTTTTAATTTTCATTTTATTATGATGGGATATGATATTTCATGTTCCCCTTACCTTAAATTTTATGTATAAATCATTATATATTCCTTTAAATCTCATTATTCTTCCCATGATTCTTTATGTACACCCATTACCATGCTGAAATTTCATAAGGATTATTTTCACTATTCATTTTCTTCATTACCTTATGACTTATATTTAAAAATTTATAATGTTGGGATATAATTTTTCATGTCTATATTACTATGAATTTTATTTCCAAATAATAAGATAACCCTCTCCCTATCATCAACCAATTTTATGAATTTTTATGTAATGACGTTATGATGTAAATAATTCATTGTGATTTTCTATGCCAAAACAATTGTGTAGTGAATACCATACCCATTATTCTAACAAGGGTATTCACCTTTATGAACATTTAATTACTGATTAGGGACATAAATTTATGTAATATACAATACATTATCATGTAATAAATTATTTTGATGGATGAATCCATGTTGTATGATTTATGTGGCATACTTAAGCATGAGAATGAAATGATTATGATGGCTACACCCAGATAGCGCTCCAATGCACTGGGTAATGTTTAGTATCATGATATGTCATGTTGGGATAGGGTTTTACCTAATTAATTTATGGTACATTGTCCACCATTAATTATTGGTGGTTTATCCTTGACTATGTTCATGATTTGGTGTTTTAATTTGTTTCCACATTTCCAATGTTATGAATGTCAAGTTATATCATGACTTATTATTCATGTTAATTTTGTTCCTCATTGATATTTATATTGTATAACATGTATCACTTATGCTATGTTTATTCCCTTACTGGTTTATACATCTCACCCATTTCTTATGTATGTCTCAGGTTTATCTCATAGAGTTTTATGTTCATAGGTATATTTTTGGGCAATTTAAAGAAGTTTTCAATAAAGCATATTAAGGATATTTTTAAAAATGTTTTTGTATCCCATGTTCAAGATGTTTTATTATATACCTAATTCCCAAATACACTTATAAATTTTTTTTGTTTTATTGAGTGTAATTTTATTCAATAAATCAATTATTAATGTGTAATAAATAGAACGGTTGTTATAATCTCTTTATCAAATATCCAAAGGGAATCCTTAGCGTGTAATCCTTGTTCAAACTGAATTATGAGAATTATAATTCCTACAATAACAAGGATATTTAGGATTTATTTTTAAGGCCTAAGATAAAATAGTAATCCACCTCTATGTGAGTCTCCCCATGCCTCAAACAATCTAACCATCGGGATCCAATCTCTCCCATGGGCTTATTTTCATTCCTCATCCACCAGTGGATTGAAACGCATCTAAACTATGAGAACGTTGATTCTTTCCATAACCAGGACATTTAAGATTCCTTACTAATAACCAAGCTCAATATTAAAATATCCAACATATTTTCCCTATATATTAGTCCAATATCCATATGTAATGAAACTAGTTAATTTTTATCACTTGTTTCTCACACTGAGAATGGATCACATGAGATTAGGGATTTGAAATGATCATATAATTTTCATCATGAATATCCATAAGTGAGTGAAACCTCAGTGTGTAAGCCCCAGTCAATGGAATGATATGACTACCTTCATACAAAGGCATCCACCTTGGGGAAAGTCCTCAGGGAGTGAATGAACTTTAATGATTATGATTCCTTCTATAAACACGATACATAAGACACTTACCTATAGTTCAATCTCATAAAGGTTATTTACCATCCTTAGAATAATAATCACCTCCTTGGATTGAAGAAAATCCTGGAATGTCTGGTGGTATGGAATCAATATACAAGTAGTTACCCATTAACATGGATATAGATGAATAACCTCAGATATATACATATGGACTCAATGATATACCCCCCCCACCCACACCCACCCACACACACATACACACACATGAAAATGTTCAACACTTGAACATTTTCTTAGGGTGACCAGTCATGTATTAGGATTAGGAAGAGATTCACAAACATATATTAAATAAATAAGAGTATCCCAGATTAGGAAACAATTCCCCCCAAAAGGGTGTAATGAGCCTGACCTCCCATCCTCTCAACCACTGTGATATCTTAAGAACCATTGGGTCTGAAACCCCAATTGACCACCTGCCTTTGGAAAGTAGGTTTGTACTCAGTTATTGATTTGGAATCATTGGGAGTTTCAATAAAATATAAACGTGAATGGTGGACCCAACATGAGTGATTTTAAAGACATAAAACCCCAAAATTAACCCCTTGGACCATTTTTTACCCACCATGAATGTATCTCATTTCAATGAAAGAAAAATGGTGAACCTAATTTGAAATATTTTAACTATGGGTTCTTTTTCACAATATAAAAAGGATAGACTAACCAATTCTCATCACACCAATTTGTTCTTTCCATAGGGGTGGCCATGTTATCTTTTTGAAGAAATAGATATACATCATACAAAACTAAAATGAACAATTCATTATTTCATTATGGTAAAATATTACGTGGGGATATTAAATACATTATGAGATAAAAAAATGAAACATATTTAGTCAAATTAATAATTTAATAGAGAAATAAGTAAATAAAAACCTAAAAGGATTGAAATTCTCAACATCAAAATATACCATGAAGATCATACCATATATTATAACTATATATATTATAAAACATGTAATAAATATAATAAACATCTTGAAAATGAAATTATATAATATTATGAATTACTTTATAGATGTATGTAAGGCTATATATATGAATTTATTATGATTGTTATAAATATATTCTTTAATTATATAGTTATTGAACTTATTATTGATGGAAATATGGTAGTTCCATATATGATCATTGGATATACATTTATCTATTATTTAAATTTAATTTGTTTAATTATGAGTAAAAAATTAAATATAAAATAATTTACATATAATAAATAACTCTTGAATAAAATTAAAAGATAATGCATTTTTATAAAAATATTTATTTATTCCATACTATTACTATTATTTTTAAACAATGATTTGATGGGTATATAAAATTTAAAGAAGGATTAAAATACCTTTGGTTTGATATAATTTAAGGGTTGGGAGATAAATAATTAATAGGATGTTATTAAAATAATTAAATGTTAAATGTAATATTTTTTAAATTATTTTTTTAAAGTGTTTTATACTTTTTATTTCAAAAATTAAACTGATCCTTTTAAAACAATGGTTATAATAAAATTTAATTTTTTTGTAAGAACTATTTAATTAAGAATAATTTAATTATTAATTGATATTAAACAATATTAAGATCACTTAATGCTTAAGAGGTCATTTTTCAATGAAAATTTTTTCCCATATAATTTTTGTTTTCATTTAAAAGTTAAATGTTTCATATTATAAAAATTGAATTATATTTAATGGTATCTAAATTTCTCATAAGAGTTTATAAATTAATTAAAGTGGTCAATTTTATTATTAGTTATAAAATAATTTACCAATGTAAAAGTTATTCTCCACTATAAAGGATGATATGAGGTAATTATAAACATCCCCATATATTTTCTCTTTTTTCCATTTTGGATCCACTTTTCATGTAAAAATACATTCCTTAAACATTGAGAAATGGGTATTTTTGAAAATACCACTTAGGCTCACCTATAAAATGACTCTGTTTATACCAAACTAAAACCATATCATTCCTAAATTTTTATCTTTAATCTCTAAACAAAGTATCAAAATAATAATCCTAACACAATTTTGGGAACCTTTTGTCATAATAAAGAGCCCCAAATTCCCCATTTCTAAGATATTCTCTAAGAGAATACTCAAGTCTTCAACGTAATTTTTATACACACCTTTATCATTATTATTTGTCTTATTCATCCATTAATACATGAATCTAATTTATCACTATGATAAAAAAAAATTTAAATCATTAATATTTTTAAAAGGTATATTATTAAAATAAAATAACATCTTATTACTCATTCAATTGTTATAATGTGTTAGTATTTTTGTCAATATAAACACCTACACAAATGATGTTATAAATTTTTCATCAAGAATGTATAATGATGCATAAATAATGGAAATATAATGTAATAATGATTAATTTATTATATTTTCATAATTATATAATTTTAATATGTGAAATTATATTAATTAATTAATTTGATTATTTAGAAAATTCAATAGTCACTAAAAAGGATGTATTTATACATTCCATGTGAAGCGTTAACATAAGTTTCATGGAATGACCATGGTACTTAAAAAATATTACAAAAATATATTATAAATCTTCATAAAATTTTTAAATATAATAAACCAATGATCAAGGAGAAGTTACTAAAATCACCAAACCATATCATGCAAAGAAAACTGAGCAGTTAACACATGAATATTAATTTTAACAATAAAAAATAAATATTTTGGTAGTAAAAATTATCAATAAATTGTATTAAGTAAAATAGATATTAATAAAGTTATTATATATATTAATAATAAACCTGAATTTATTATACATGGAGTTAGATCATGTCTGACTTTGTGGGTGTCTTGGGTAAGGAATTTCTTCCAATCTCTCTTTGAAATACAGATTGTTTATGACTAAAAATTGATCACCCAAAAATTATAAGATCTTTCACTCTAAAAACACATATATTTTCTTATAATCTATTTTTTGGTGGTTTTATATATCTTCTTACCATTTCAAATCCCTTTTTTCCCAACTCAATCAAAATGTTTCATGTAAGTGGAGTAGACCTTATCTTATATTTTTGGTAAGGAATATTCCCCTCTATGCCCATATTCTTTATATTGTTTAATAGATTTACTTTTCTATACTTATATGAATTTATAAGTTAATTTAATACTTAATTTCACTTTTTTATAAAGTTTTTAAAGGAATAACATTATTATCATTTTTTCATAGGTCATTTTCTTTTGAAATTGACTTTTATTACAAAAGTGTGAAAGGAATCTATATTTTACATTTTCCACATGATAACTTTGGTCAGAAATTTTATTTAATTTTATTTCTAAATCTTAATGTCCATTTTTTCAATTTTTTCTGAAGAAATGTTTATTCTCATTATTTAATAAATTTTTTCTCCTTAACATTAATTTCACTAAAAATGTAAATGGTAATTATTTTTAATTTTAAAACTAATTTTCTAATTCTATTATAAATTATTCTTAATCTATTCAATACATTTTAATGTTTCTTATTATTTATGGGAGATATTCTCTAATGATATCATCCACATTCGCTCTCTATATGGCTAATGATTATATCTTGTAGAAATTCTTATAAAACCCATTTCGTTTACAAAAGAAAAATTAGTTAATATGGAATTATAAATGTTTTTATGTTAATATACCACACATATTTATATTTTTTCATTATGTGGTGGGTATGTAAAGAATTATATATCCCTCCAATTCATTGGGTAAAGATTTATATCTCATTAGACTTAATTTAAGGGATTGTGGAGTGAATCCAATCTAATATGGGACTTTTTCTACTATGTTTATATGATAGGGGATAGAACCCAATATACTATGGGACTTTTTATACTGAGTTTATATGAATGGGGGGTAAGCACAATCTACTATGGGACTTTATACACTATCAAATGTTGTTATTTTCAATGATCCTTGACATTAGATATGTTTTTTGATAAATAAGTATGTACCACATACCTATGTTATTTTTTCATGTCTCATGATTATTGAATCATGTTTCCACACTCCTATAAATCATGTCTTATGTTATGAACAAATTCATAAGTAATGATTTATGATGCATATTTTATTCGGTATGATTTTCTTATATTATTTTCATGCACCATAATCATATTGGAATAACCACATGTTAATAATATGATCACTTATCATCTTATATTGTTATCACTTGTGTTTACCCTTTATTGAATGTCAAAGATCACCCTTAATTATGTTTCTATTACTTAAGATATGAAGAAGTGTACTATGTATGAAATGTCTAGAAGGGTATTATGTGTGAAGATTATGTGTAAGAGATATTGAATAATTGTTGTAAAATAAGTTTTTTAGTTATGTATTTAGTCCCTAGAGTCACTAAACCAATAAGTTATGGGGCTTGATTTATTAAAAGATATAATGGATATTCTTGTAAAATGAGGTATTTTTTATGTATTTTATGCTTGTGTCATCTTATTTTGTTTCAAAGAGGCACTACTACAAAAACGGGCAAGCAAAGCTCTACCTTTATCAGTGCTAATCAAAAAGCGCTGATAAAGGATAATCTTTATCAGTGCTATTTAAAAGCGCTGATAAAGGGATGATTTATCAGCGCTTTTCTAGCGCTGATAAAGGAAAGGTTTTAACAGCGCTAGAAAAGCGCTGATAAATCCCCCCTTTATCAGCGCTAAAATTTAAGCGCTGATAAAGGGGGGATTTATCAGCGCTTTTCTAGCGCTGTTAAAACCTGTCTCCGATTTTATTAAATGGAGGCCGACAGTCTCCTCTTTTTTATCGTGCCCTAAGCTCTCGCGGGACTGTACCCTTGCGACTGCTTCCTCCCCCTGATCTTCCCTTTGTCGGACCTCCGCCGTACTCCTTCTCCTTCTTCTCGACCCTCTTCCGTGGATCTTCCTCCCTTCCGAACCCTACTCCTCCTCTTCAACGGTTGGCGGCTCCTCCCGTGCACCCCTACTCCGGCGGTCGCGTCTTCCAGGCAGCGCAGAAGGCTCCCTCACCTCTTTGGACTTCTGATTTCTTCACGCAAGGTATGTGGATTCCCTAAATATTGTTTTGCAGTGCAGGTTTTTATGTGGTTGTCATTTATTTGTCGCCTCTGCTTCCCCTCCTCCCTCTTTTAAGACTGAATCAATGTTATTCACTCTACTCCTGGTGATGATTTTTTTTGCATATGTTTTCGCTTATTCGTTCTTCAAATCTGCTACTGCTGTGTGTTTTTTTATTTGATTTTCCTTTTGTTAGTAATGTTTATTTCTACTGCATCATGAATTTACTCCACTTTAACTTCAATTGGTTCTATTACTGGTGTTGATAGTGAGTCACATTAGGGGGGGGCTGGTTTGCAGGGGGTGTGAGGGGGGGCTGGTGTGTGCAGGGGTACGGGATGGGTAGGTTTGGTGTGTGCAGGCAGGGGGGAGAGGGGGTTGGGGTGTGTAGGGGGGAGGCTGGGTTTGGTGTGTGCAGGCAGGGGGGAGAGATAGGCTGGGTTGGTTTAGTGTGTGCAGGCAGGGGGATAGGGGACAAGATGGTTTGCAAGAGGGAGTGGGTAGGGGGCATGAGGGGGGAGGGAGGCCGGTTGGTGGTGCTGCTGGAGGGGGATGGGTCTGGCGTGCTGGTGTGGGGGGGCTGGCTGGTTTGTAGGGGGCAGGCTGGTTTGCAGGGGGGAGTGTGTGTGCAGGGGGGGTTGGCTGGCAGGCGCAGGGGTGCAAGGAGGCTGGTGGTGCAGGGGTGCAGGGGGGGGGGGGGGGGGTCTGGTGTGCAGGCACGGGGGAGAGGGGGGCAGGCTGGTTGGTTTGCAGGGGGAGGGGGAGGCTGGTGTGTGTGTGCAGGGGGGAGGGTGCAGGGGTGCAAGGCTGCTGCAGGCTGGTGTAGGGGTGCAAGGGTGCCATACAGGGTTGGAGGGGTGTTGTGCGGGGGTGCAGGAGGGGGGAGGGGAGGGGGTAGGGAGTACAGGGGGAGGGGGCAGGGAGTGCAGGGGGAGAGGGTTGTTTTGTTGTACGGGGTACAGGAGGGGGGAGGCTGATGTGCCTGGGGGAGGGGGACAGAGGGTGCAGGGGGCTGAAATTTTTGTGCAGGGGGGCTGAAATTTTTGTGCGGGGGGGGGGGTCTGGGTTTTTTGTGCAGGGGTGTAGGAGGGGGGGAGACTGTGCAGGGGGGGGGCAGGGGGAGAGGGGTGTTGTGTTGTACAGGGTACAGGAGGGGGGGGCTGGTGTGCCTGGGGGAGGAGGCAGAGGGTGCAGGGGGAGGGGGCTGAAATTTTTGTGCAGGGGGGCTGGTTTTTTTGTGCAGCAGGCTGGTGCAGTGCAGGGGGTCCATCGGGTTGGGTCTAGGGGGGTTGGGTTTGAGTGGATGGTTCGGGTCCATTGGGTTGGGACGGGTTGGGATGGGTTGGATTGGTTTTGGTCAGGTTGGGTCGGGTTTACACATATAACCCGACCCAAATTGACCCAACCCTTGATGGGTTGGGTTGAGTTGGGTCCTTCAGGCATGTGACGGGTAACCCGACCCCACTGGGTCGGGTTGGGTCAGGTTGGTTGCTCTGGAAGCTTGTGACCCGACCCGACCCAACCCGAACTTTTTTGTTCGGGTCGGGCCTTGAAACACCTCCAACCCGACCCGACCCGACCCATGGACACCCCTAGTTTATATGATGCGCTATTGTGCTGTGTGGTGAACCTTCTGCATGTTGACTATAAAATGTAAAATTAATTTAGTAGATTATCATGTCTTAAATTGGTTAGTCATTGTGCACCAAACTTATTCTTTGGAGGTTGTATACCTTACTCGAATCACCCCCTTAGGGTGTGTTTCTTATAGGCCCATGACCCCTATTGATCTTTGGCTTGAAATTGAACCACCTTTGACATGTGTTGATATATCCCATGCCCATGGGTTTATTAAAGGGAATTAATGATATTTATGTGTAATGGACATACCCATGGACTACTTGATCACTTATAAATGAATTAAATAAAAGTTGAATGGTAAGGCCATGTTCCTTAACCATTTTTAAACAATGTAGTGCTATTGATTATATACCTTGGACCCCATCTTACTAATTATCAGTTATAAGACTTAAATTTATCAAATTAATTGATAAAATGCAAGGGTGATATTCCTTAGACTTGATCATAATATGATATGGATGTGATTACATCATTATTACCTTCTTTAATGAATATGATGTTTCATATTGATTATTTGGAATTAATAGACATGAACTTCTATATTGCTTATTCAAAATTAATGGAATTAACATTCTATATTGTTTGTTTGGAATTAATGGACATGGCGTTCTGTATTGCTTATTCATAATTAATGGACATGAAATTCCTTATTATTTATTTGGAATTAATGGACATGATGTTCCATATTTCTTATTCAAAATTAATGAACAATATGCTCCTTATGGTTTACATGGAATTAATGGACACTACATTCGTTATTGTTCATTTGTAATTAATGGACATGATGTTCCATGTTGTTTATTCAGAATTAATGGCGATGAATAAAGATTGGATGGATGCTAATTGTTTGACAATAGAGTATGAGAACGGAGTGAAAGAGTTCATCAAGTTTGCACAGTATCATGCAAAAGATCCTTCTCAACTCCTTTGTCCGTGTTTACGTTGTTGTTATTCTAGACTAATTACTCCAGAGGAGTTGGAAGAACATTTGATATGTCACGGAATAGATAGGAGTTATAAATGTTGGAATAAACATGGGGAAAAAGAAAATGTAGCTATTGGCTGGAATAAAACTGCATTTTATGGATCATCAGATATGATTACAAATATGGATAATGAAGAAGACCGTATAGAGGATGTGATTACAGATATCAATGATGATGAAGATCGTATTGAGGAAATGACAAGGACAGTTGAACATGAACTCCGTGATTGCCCAAAATTATTTGAGAAGTTAAAGAGTTGTGAAAAGACGCCATTGTATGCTGGTTGCACTAAATATATTGCATTGTCAGTTGTACTGAAGTTTTATAAATTGAAAGCAGGAAACGGATGGAGTGATGTCAGTTTCACCGAACTACTTTCTCTTTTGAATGACATGCTTCCAGAAGATAACGATCTCCCAAGACGGACATATGAAGCTAAACAAATTCTACACTCGATGGGTATGATTTCTGAAAGAATACATGCCTGCCCGAAAGACTGTATATTGTTTTGCAAGGAGAAAAAATCACTTACAGAATGCCAAAAGTGTGTTGCTTCTCGATACAAGAAAGATGAATGCAGTCCTACGAAAGTTGTATGGTAATTTCCAATCATTCCAAGGTTTAGGCTTCTATATAGAACTGAAGAAACTGCAAGACAATTGTCGTGGCATGCAAATAAAAGAAATAAAGATGGAAAATTACGTCACCCGGACGAATCTCCTCAATGGAAGAGAATTGATCATGAGTATCCTGAATTTGGAAATGAGTCGAGAAACCTGCGTCTTGCGTTAACTACCGATGGAGTGAATCCTTTTGGTTTTCAAACCAGCACTCATAGTACTTGGCCTGTTATGTTGGTAAATTATAACTTTCCACCCTGGTTATGCATGAAACGGAAATTCATTATGTTATCTTTGCTTATATCAGGACCAAAACAACCAGGTAACGATATTGATGTATATTTGGCTCCCTTGATCGATGATTTGAAGTTACTGTGGGATTCAGGTGTTATGTTGTATGATGCTTATGAAAAAGAATACTTCACGTTGAGAGCGTTGTTGTATGGGATGATAAATGATTTCCCTGCTTATGGAAATTTGTCAGGCTATAGAATTAAAGGAATTCAAGGGTGTCCTGTGTGCGAAGAAGATACAGAATCAATTAGGTTGAAACATTCATCCAAATTTGTGTTTCTAGGACATCGTAGATTTCTACCCCGTCGACATAAGTACCGATCTTGGAAGACATCATTCAATGGATGTTCAGGACAACGCAAAACACTGTCTCCACTAACAGGTGATCAGCTGTTTGAGAAAGTAAAAGACGTGAACACTATTTTTGGTAAACCATTTTCGAAAAATCTTACGAAAATCGGTTGGAAAAAGAGATCAATTTTTTTTGAATTACCATACTGGAAATGTCTGTACGTCAGCCGAATCCGAATGCGTTTGGTCGGTTTGTCGTATGTCAGTTCTTGATTTCACTTAAAATTAAGTCCATTTTTAACAAAACATAGACACTGTGAGTGGTGTCAGCCACATCGGGCCTCGGATTGATGTGGGGTTGACTCGTACACGTCACACATGAGTCATGGATCGTTGTGCAAAAGTATCAAAACAATCAGAAGCCGTTAGATTGGTTTGGCGTGTCTACGTAAAATATTGTCCCTTTTAAACAAATTACATACACTTGGAGTGATACCGGTCACACCGTGTCTCAGATTGAGGAGGGGTTGACTCGTACACATCACATATGACCCATGAATCGTTGTTTTAAAATGTCAACACAATCCGAAGGCATTTGGTCGGTTTCCCGTATGTTAGTTGTTGATTTCTCACTTAAAAATAAGTCCATTTTGAAAATAACAGAGGCACTTGGAGTGGTGCAGCCACACCAGGCCTCGGATTGAGGCGGGGTTGATTCTTACATGTCACATATAACCCATGAATCGTTGTCCTAAAGTTTCAACACAATCCGAAGGCGTTTGGTCGGTTTCCCGTATGTCAGTTGTTGATTTCTCACTTAAAAATAAATCCATTTTGAACAAAACAGAGGCACTTGGAGTTGTGTCAGCCACAACAGGCCTCAGATTGAGGTGGGGTTGACTCTTACACGTCACATTTGAAGGTGAGTATGCATACACGATAGTTGACCTTCTTATAGAAGAGTTTCTGGAAGAGTATAAAAGACATGAAGCAATGAAGATCATTAGAGTATTGGAGCAAATGTGGTTGCTACAAACAATGTGGAAATTGGCTTGTGCAAAGAGACCTAAGTTACAACTTGCAGGTATTGTACTCTATTTTTTTCTGGAAGGTTTCAGTTTAAATGCATTTTGGAATGATCATTGCTATCCATTGTCTTTTAGGTTTTTTTGACGGCCGAGGGGAAAGGGTGGGGTCTGCATACATTGGAGGATATGTCGAAGGGTGATTTTTTGTGTGAATATGTTGGAGAAATGTTAACTCCCGCAGTTCTGAAAAGATTCACTATTTAAAAGAAAGTCACAAGTTTAGATACATCTCAAGATGGTCAGTTTAAAGACATTTTGAGGGACACTACTAAAGACATGCTCAGATATGCACACATCCCCCACTTTTAGATCGTTGTCTACTACAATGATCTTTCAACCAAGATATTCATTAGAACGCTCATGTGTGACGTGTACGATTCAACACCGCATCAATACGAGGCCCGGTGTGGCCGACACCACTCACAGTGTCACTGTTTTGTTAAAAATGGACTTAATTTTAAGTGAAATCAACAAATGACATACAAAAAACCAACCAAACGCATTGGAATTCTATTGAAACTTAAGGACAACGATCCATGGGTAAAATGTGACGTGTACGAGTCAACCCCGCCTCAATCAGAGGCGCGGTGTGACCGGTATCACTCCAAGTGTATGTATTTAGTTTAAAATGGACAATATTTTACATACATACGCCAAACCGATCTAACGGCTTCTGATTGCATTGATACTTTTTCACAACGATCAATGAATCATGTGTGACGTGTACGATTCAACACCACATCAATCTGAGGCCCGGTGTGGCCGACACCACTCACAGTGCCTCTCTTTTGTTCAAAATGGACTTATTTTTAAGAGAAATCAACAACTGACATGCGGCAAACCGACCAAACGCATTTGGATTCTGTTGAATCTTAAGGAAAATGATCCATGGTTCAAATTTGACTTGTAAGAGTAAACCCCGACTCAATTAGAGTCCCGGTGTGGCCGACACCACTCAAAGTGCCTCTATTTTGTTCAAAATGGATTTATTTTTAAGTGAAATCAGCAACTGACATACGGGAAACTGACCAAACGCCTTAGGATTGTGTTAAAACTTTAGTACAATGATCCATGGGTCATATGTGACGTGTACGAGTCAACCCTGCTTCAATCCGGGACGCGGTGTGGCCAGTATCACTCCAAGTGTATATATTTTGTTTAAAATGGACAATATTTTACATACATACACCAAACCGACCAAACACATTCGGTTTCTATTGAAACTTAAGGACAACGATCCATGAGTCAAATTTGACGTGTACGAGTCAACCCCGCCTCAATCTGAGGCCCGGTGTGGCCGACACCACTCAAAGTGCCTCTGTTTTTGTTAAAAATTGACTTAATTTTAAGTGAAATCAACAACTAACATACGACAAACCAACCAAACACATTCGGATTTTGTTGAAACTTTAGAACAACGATACATGGGTCAAATGTGACATGTACAAGTCAACCCCACCTCAATATGAGGCCCGGTGTGGCCAACACCACTGAAAGTGCCTCTATTTTTGTTAAAAATGGACTTAATTTTAAGTGAGAAATCAACAACTGACATACAGGAAACTGACCAAACGCATTCGGATTCTATTGAAACTTAAGGACAATGATTCATGGGTCAAATTTGATGTGTATGAGTCAACCCCGACTCAATCCGAGGCCCGGTGTGGTCGAAACCACTCAAAGTGGATCTGTTTTGTTCAAAATGGACTTATTTTTAAGTGAAATCAACAACTGAGATATCCACCTCACATGTAGTGTAGACCCTCCCCCAAGACTTGGCATGAATTTTTGAGATACAAAAACATGGGGTGGATTACATGGCTTTCCTACATGGAATATATCCCACTACACGTCTTTAATGAGCCAGCTACGCAGTTTATCCCATGTACAGATACACAGGAAGAATCACACGGGATCGACGTCATGTACTAACATAGGGAAAGGGTGCATAAGAGGACACAAGATCAAAGGGTAACACGTATATTTTTTTTAACATGACATGTAATTTCCTATTGATATGACATGTATATTCACACAGGCAGCTGAACATTGGAGTTACCCAGGGTAAAGGGACAAGGCATGTGACCCTTTAAATGACACATAATTTTATGTACCATGATTGATCTCTTTGAACACTATATCAAGGACATATTTCATTAGGGTTGGCTCCCATGATCCTTCCTAAGATGGTTTTGGTATCTTTTCCTACTTACGGTAGTACGATCGCTTCAGCAGGACGTCCTAGACATAGTTGGATTCTCTCTGAAAGTCCTAGAGTGAGATCATATATCTATTTTTGAGGTCTAGGTAGAGTCATGTATCAACGCAACCAATCCTACCAGACATCGATCCTATATATAGAATGTTAATCTTGATGTCTCATTACAGTCCCCCAGTTTATGATATGTTACCTTTTTTGTATTAATATACATAATTACTAAGGGTGATGGTTGGGAGAGTTGGGATATCCTTTTTATGTATTGTAGAATGATTCAAGGAGCACGGGCTCTGCACGATTTGTCAAAACCAAGTGGAAATCCAAGGAGAAACAATGCATAGTGGAATGTTCTAGTATTTATCTTCTGAGTTGTGTAGGAATATTTTGTGATACTATGTAATGAGGTAGTTTTTGTTTCTGGGTAGACGGTATCTAACTCATGGTAAGAACACTGTTTGGTTTGGTTGTGATCGGTTGATGACATGCTTGTGGTTGATATACTGGTTTTTGTGCAGGTCTGTGGTTGATATACTGGTTTTTGTGCAGGTCTGCTCGGCTGGCTGTACCAGTGCAGGTTTTTTATTAGCAGCAGGCAGGGATTTAACAGCGCTTTTTTAGCACTGTTAAAGGCGACATTTAACAGCGCTAAAAAAGCGCTGTTAAAGGAGACAATTAACAACGCTAAAAAAGTGTTGTTAAAGGCAACATGTAACAGCGCTTTTTAGCGCTGATATAGGAAACATTTAACAGCGCTTTTTTAGCGCTGTTAAAGGTGACATTTAACAGCGCTAAAAACGTGCTATTAAAGGACCCCCCCCCCCCTTTATCAGCGCTTTTCTAGCACTGTTAAAGCCTGATTTTAGCACTGTTATTGCCCGTTTTTGTTGTAGTGAGGGGTTTTGTTAATTTTGGGATTATGTTATGATGAATAAGTGGATAGAACTTAAAACAACCTATGTTGAACCAAAAGTGATATAGGATGAACCTATAGTTTCATAGATATAAAATAAGGTGTCATAATTTTGAGCATATTAGGAATGATTTTCATTATAATATTATTACTTTCTATAGATATTATTACTTGATACTGACACTAAAAATTTTGGTTAATGTAGGGGATAACAATAGAATCATGAAATTAAGGAGGTGATAGGTATGATCAATGATGAAAATATCTTACTTGATCCCAGTTCTATGAATTAATTTGTAAGTTGAAGTTTATTGATGATTATTAATTCATATACCAAATAATTAGATATTTAATTGTTTGTAAAATCTCCTGGTGGTGTGATTATCTAAACCCAAGTTTACAACTCTTCTTTAATTGATTTTTTTGGATTTTAGTCCTATAAATTATATTATTCTCTCTTTAGTTGAATTTTATTTGATTTTAGGCATGTATTGGATCACACTACATAGACTCCATATCAATTATTGGGATAGGAAAATCACATTTAATTTCCTAAATAAATCCATTATTATTTATCTGTTAAAGGATGACTATGAACTCTCTATATAATTCACTTACCTTGTATGGTTATTTTATCCATTTAATGATGGATATATTACTTAAATAGTTTGAAAAAAATCAATATTGAAGATATTTCCATTTTAAGGGAATATGTCAGTGTATTCCATGAAGAGTTCCCCCCCCCCATATTATGTAGTCGGGTTTAAAAATATAACTCATATCTAGTGTTTTTCCTATATCAAAGACTCCATATAAAATATACCTAATTGAATTATAAGAATTTAAAATTAAAATTCAAGGTTATCTAGATATGGTTTTTATATACCCAAGTGCTTCATCAAGAGGAGAACCAACCCTCTTGGTTAAGAAAAAATATGGACAAATGCATCTCTATATTGATTATTTTAAATTTAACAAGATCATAATCAAGAAGAAATTTCATATAACCCATATTGATGACTTGTTCGATTAACTAAAAATGGAATAAATTTTTTTAATTACATTCCACAGATTTTGATATCAATATTTAAAGTTAAAAATATAGAATATGACTAAGATATCCTTCCATACATGATATTAACACTATAAATCCATAGTGATGGTATTCAGATATACAAATTCCCATATTAACTTCAGGAATAATATAATAGAGTATTTAGTGATTACCTTGATCAATTAATTTTACTATTTATAGATGATATTTTCATATATTCTAATAGGAAGGAATAATATTAATATAATTTGAGGTTTCTTATAAAGATATTAGAAAAGAAGAAAATATTTTCTAAATTAAGAAGGAGTGAATTTTTTTTCTACAGAACATATAATTATTCCGTCATGTAATCACAAAAGAGGGTATATATACAAATCCTTAGAAGACATGATATTTTGAATGATGTCCCAAACCAACCACCATTAAAGAGATTCATAATTTTATTATATTATACGAATACTATAAATTTTTTATGAGAAATTTCTCACGGCTATCAAATTCACTAACAATTTTTACTCAAAAGGGAGTCAAGTTTCTTTAGACGGGTTAATTCAAAGAAAATTTCAAAGGGAATTAGATATGGTTTTTCACTAAAACTTTACTCACACTATATTATAGTGGGGAAGGTTTTTTGACATATAATGATGCATCATATATGGGATTGGTATGTATATTTATGAAAAATGACATGGTGGAGGAATATACCTCATTTCAATTGAAGTTCCATTAAAAAACATTACATCAAGAATTATTTGGAACTAACGGTGGTAATATATGAATAAAATGTATAGTGGAATTACCATTACTATGAAAAGTGTTTTACATATAGTAGTCATAATAGCTTAAATTATATATTAATACACAAGTTGTTGAACATGCGCCAAAGGATATTTTTGGATTTGATCAAACATTAATAATGATTAATATATTACCATCCTAGGAAGGAAAACATGGTGGATGATGCTCTAGTTAAGTAGGAAGGATCATTCTACCTTCTCCATAATTATTATTAATAGAGACACAATACTTAATTATTTGAAAATGATGTAACTTTAAATCATATAGGCATGGGATAAATCTTGTCTTTATTAAGTGATTTCTCATCCATACATCCATGTGAAGATAATGGATCCATAGAGGGAATATATGTAGCTAAAAATATATAAAAGAATATTCTATAGTATAAACTTAACAATGAGAGAATTATAATACATACAAAATAAATATTTGTTCCTTTAATACTAGAATTTAAGAAATCACAGATGGATGACAAAAATATATCATCATTATCTATCCATCATGGAAGCACAAATATATATTGAGATCTCAAAGATCATTTAGAGTGGAACAAAATGATTAATAATGTTACAAATTATATATCTCAATGTTTGGTATTCATGAAAGTTATGTCATGATGATATAAGTATAAGGTAATGATAGAACCATAACCCATGCCTGTATGAAAATGGAAGAATATCACCATGGATTTTGTTATAGGTATTCCTAAGATTTATAAATACAATATTTCTATTTGGTTTTAGTTGATTTACTTGAAAATTTGACACATATCATTTCAATTTGATAATATTTATCACTCAGTCAGCTTTCCATGACATTTATAAAGGAAGTTTTAAGGATACATAGAGTTACACGTTAAATTATATAAAATCAGGATCTAAGTATTACCAAAAAATTTTGGAGGCTCTACTCAAAAGTAAACTTTTAAATTCACTTATTTTTCATTTTAACATCATTTATTTTACATTTTTAATAGTGGCTATAAAGTGACATAAATACCAAAAATGTTAAAATAATGGTTTTTATGTTAGTTATTTAAAACTAAAATTAAAATTACATTCAACAATGGTTTCTATAATAAATGATGTTTAAATCCACACTAAATGTTGATATAAAGAGACTTTTGATACAAGTCTTCAACAAAAATAGACACTGAAAGTGGATTTCAGAATCTATTTTCACAATATCCGATTTTGAAATCCCAAATAAATATTAATATAAAGGGACATTCAATATTGGTTCATATGGAAACAAAAAATGAAATCCGCTATTAAAGGAATTTCCTTTAATTCTATGTTCAAAGTGAATATAATAAAATAAAATAACTAATGAACAATAGCATGAATTCCAATAGTAGTAAATATTAGAAAATTGATGTAAAAAAACTCAATGTAAACTTTAATAAAACATCATTTATAAAATCACATACATGAAACATTTTGATACACATCTACAAATTAAAAAATCCTAAAAATAGTCTTCAAATAAAACTTAATGTTTTTTTTAATTTCTTTTTCATATAAAATGAAACATTTTCAAAAAAACTTAAAAAAGAATAAATTTTACAAAACTAAAAATATAACTTATTGGTTTAAAACATATGAGTTATAATAGAACTAACATTTTTAAAATCTATCATCATTAGGATCATGATTATCTCAAAAAATAATCATAAAGTTTAATAACCACATTCAACAACTTTTCTTCGATTATAAAACAATGATTATGAAAAAAAAACTTTGAAAACATGAAACATCTTTTTTTAAAACAAATAAAGTATTATCTAATATAAAAGTTATTTAGATACAGTTTAACATGATTACTTTTATTTAAATTCTTTATTAACACGTGAAACTTTTTAAAATATTTCCATGAACTATTTAGTTACATATATTATTTATAAAAACATTTTTAATAATAAAGTTTTAATATTAAATAACTAATAGAATAGAATAAAACTTATGAATTCAATAAATCCTGAAAATTTTTATCAACTCCACTAAATTAATAGAATTAAAAATACAACATATATCATGTGGGTGGAATATTCAAAATAAAAAATGTTCACTAAAACAAAAAAAAATTAATGAGATTATAATTAATAATATTTCATAATTACTTAAGTCATATTCCCTATCAAGGAATGGATGAATCCAAAATAGAGTCTTTGTATCTTAAAATGTTTCAAATATATATTTAACTTTAGAATCTTTATCCCAATATTTCAAAACCATTTAATTGTATTCTGGATTGATAAATCCATAAAAGTAAGTTCTCTCATTTTAGAAGAAAATATTTTGTATATACCTAATTATATAATTAATAAATTATGTAAATATAAGTTATACTTGTTTAAGGAAATGGAAATGGAAATTGAAATTTACATACATAAAAAACAACTGAAACACAATTATGGAACGCTCATCACTAAAGATCCATGATTTTTTTTTAAAATATTATTAATATATATAAATTCCCACATATTTCATTAGTAATTGAAATATTGTAAAAATATAACAATATAAAAGAATTTGATGTTAATTCTCTATGCCTCTCGAAAACCTAAGAAGTATCTGATGGTGTTGGTTTCATAATTTTTTCTTTATTTTGCAAAGATTACCTATATTTCAGATAATCTTATATAAGGTAAATATAATAAAACATATCAATTAATTTGAAATAAAAAGTAAATAAAAATAAAAAATATTGAATATGTTAACAAATGATAAACTCTTTATATCCAAAGTAAAAAATAGCTCACACTATCTCTAACACTATTCACCTCCATGATACGCAACAGTGATAGAGTGGTTGGATCAATAATATCATGTGCCTCTACTCTTACCTAATCTAACCTCATATGTTTATGATGTACATTATCCCCAAAATTATATATGATTTTTTATACAATAAGTTTTAAATAGGGATCCCCAGCAAACAACTCACAATACATAGTCAGGTGTACATGAGGGGGTGGAGGATCTAGGTAGGCAGGTTGTGTCAGTCTCCTTATTTTCTTCAGATATAGAATGAACATATGTTTTAATTTGATCATCTATTAATAAAATCATATCTCATATCACAAACTTTAACAAATCTTTTTCACCCCTATATTCCACCTCCATCGATATGGTACTTGGATGGATAAAAAAATTATAATACTGACACCCAACTCACATCACCTTGCACGGATTGGGTGTTCTTTCTTTTATAAATATGTTATAAAAGTTTTTATCCTACCCTTAGGGATAAGGGTTCCCTATGTAATATTCTCTTGAAAGTAATATTAAAATGATATATTTAAATGTAATATTAGTGAGATAAATTTTTAAATTACTAATTTTCAATAAAAATAATGATTTATTTTTCATAATCTACTCAGATACTTATTTTGATAGATCCTTGAGACATTTCCAATTTCTTTCATCTTCATCTTTTTTTATTTTTCATGGTGAGTGGGGAGGGAGAAAGTTCCAAAATGAACCACTTCAAATGTACATCAAGATTAAGTTCTTACTTCATCAAACATTTTGGAGATCTTTTTATTCTCCAGTAAAGGATAACCTTCACTTGATAAAGTATAAGGGTATACATTATATGACTATATCACTTAGTGAGTTTCTTTAGAGTCTAGTTACATATGAATAAATGAATATTTGATCAAGATATTTACAAATAATATTACAAATTGATTTTATATAGAATAAATTTCATACTAGAAAGGCTTCCTCCCACCAGATGGTGACAATATTCTCTAATGTATATACATCTAAATACCAATATTAGATTCATGGGTTTTTATTTTATTCTTTCCCAAAAATATAAATGAAGTTCAAATTTTATTTAAAATACCTCTATTGAATTTATATAAAATATAGTCACCTATTATTAATTGAATATGTATTGTGAAAGTATAATGTCATTAGTAATTTAATATATTTAATATTAATCATGTAAAATATATAATATTTTAAAAATTGGAAGAAAAAATATTTGAGATATATCACCATTAAGGACTCGCACAACTGATCTTTCACCATGTGGTCAATCTCCTATAATCAAGATATAAAATTATAATATTATAATAGATCAACAAGGGTATAAAACTATTATATTACATTGAATTGAGTCCAACTAGATTATTATTATCAATATATTAAATTAACAACCTTTACTCCACATGATAAAGTGAAATATTTATTAAATTTTTAAACCCATATCCACCAAAACTGGGTATCATCTTCTCTAAAGAAGAATATTACTTCACCAAAGTAGGCTCACCAGTAGTGCAGTTAAAAAATTTGAAAAAAAACAAAGGATTAATTTTGTTAAATAATTTAACTATTATAGATATATTAATATGTAAAAATATACATTTTCCCTTATATATATTTATTTTCATTTGTGTTAATTATTTAAATAGATGAATGTAATGAAATTATGTGTACCTATGTTTTATTGTAATTAAATGGTTGTTAGAAGTAAACAAATATATTTTTTTAAATAAAAAGTAATATATATATATATTATTAACTAATAAACCTAATTAAAATTGCTTATCTAAAAATTATGAATACCAATAAATAGTCGCATCCAAATAATGATATTGGTATTCTTTAACCAAAAAATGTGTAACTAAAATTGATGAACATAAAAATTAATATAAAAATGTAATAATTGATAAAAAAATATATTTAAATACCCATGTTTAAAAATATTTCATTTATATTTTTAATTTTTTAAAAAAATATTTATTCTAGTCTTCTTAACCCAAAAAATGTGTAACTAAAACTGATGGATATAAAAAATAATTCAAAAAATAAATAAATGTTCAGCATATAGAGAATTAAATATCCTACTTAAAAAATAGTGTCTTTACATGTGTATGCTTCACAAGAAAATAATGATTTCAGGCTTTATTAATCAGAATTTTTTTAACAAAAATAGATTATTTTAGAAATTAATATGAAAATGTTGAAATGATCAATATATATATATTTAAATATCAATGTTCAAAAATAGTGTGTGTACATGTGTAATTTTGAAAAAAAAATGTTAGACTTATTCAAACAAAAAAAATTAACTAAAACTGATTGATATAAAATTAAATAAAAAAATGATGGAAATAATAATCAATTATATATTTAAATATCCAAATTAAAAAAATATAGTTCTTAAATTGGTATGTTTCATAAAAAATAAAATATATATATATTTAACTGGATAATTAAGAGAGTAATAGAATGATTTCTCGTATCATTTTTACATGATCATTTTGTATATCATGGACTAGGAGTATATAATTTATATTTTTATCTTCATGAAATCATGTAATAGATAAAGATTCCTCACATAAGTCCACAATATCATCAACATCCTCATCACCCAAATGAATGTTTTCCATTGAAAACTAATAGACCAATAATAATTTTATGGGTCAATATCATAAAATATCTACTCTTCATGCATCACCATGATAAATGGTTCCCCTTTTAAACTAAACTTTTTCAAATCAGCATGTTTAATAACTTAATCATCATGTTTCACACAATTATTACTATAAACCCCAATTATATTTTAGAATTGGTACTCAAATTCTAATATAATCAATTTCCCATTTATCCTCAACAACTCTAAATTTTTTTGCAAATGAAACAATTAGGTTTTCATCTTTTTCACTGGAAAAATGCATTACTTTATAGGTGACTATTATCTTACTATTGTGAATATTACTCTTTTCATCTTGATTTCTTAGGTAGAATGGGTAACCATTGATTTAAAAACTATTCGTGATTATATTAACATATTTTCACCCAACTAACCAGTTCAAGTTTTAGGATGTAGATGAATCGGTGTAAACTTTCTCCTTAAACCATGAAGAAAATATTTTTGTTATCATTCATTAACCAATTTTCAAATATTTTTGGATGTTATTCCTTCAAACCAAAAATATGTGATGATATATGTGGTTGAACCTATCATGGTCTGTTTAAAAAATAAAAAAAAAATTATACATAACTATATCTCATGAAATTAACATTACTTTTAATCCATATATCCCCTTACATTCATTATTGGTTACTCGATGCTAGGATATTGGTATAATAACACACTCCAATTCATATAAGTAATTATTATAGAACTCAACCACCTCCACCGATGTACATTTTTCTATAATTCAGAAAACTGATCGATATGGATTTTTAGCATATCCCTTTATAATTTTTATATATCATTCAAAATGATACATCCAACATAAATATATTGACCTGTATATTCTTATCTCTTAAACCAAATAAATCATCATATGAACCAATATATCAAAAAATGATGGTGAAAATACATTTTAAGTTGAAAATATATGTGTAAAGCTTATTTATACAATGTATATACCAAATTTTGATCCATCAATTTGCTAAAAATGGAATTAGAAAATTAGAACAACCTGATAATATACTTTCTGACATGCACCATCAAAATACCACACAATACAACTATTGGTAGTTGTTTCATCAATACATGAAATTCTTGATATTTCATGACTTTTAACTTCAAATACGTCATTGACACCAAATCATTCACATTTTAATAATACCAGCAAGGTAAATAAATACTACACATACATTGATAGAAATACATATTTTGACTCTTTCTTAACATGTTAAAAGCAAGAGGTAAATATGTTCTTTTTAATTAACAGTGGTAGCTAACACCAAAAATATTGTGATAGATATTAAGTCTAATATTTCTTATAATACATATTGTTTCTTTACTATTATGTCTGAAGGTTATTTGATCAAACTATCACATGTGTTTTTTACCAAACAGGTTCTTTTAGAAGAAAAATATTAAGACTATTTAGTAAAATTAAAGTAAAAAAATATACAAGAAAGCTGATGGGGTCAAACAGAAGTAATTTCACTCATCTATAAAACCAAATATTTAAATATCATAATATGATAGATCATTTTAATAATTCATCAGTAGTTTTCCACTTAGACTGAGAATTACCATGATTGAAAATATTAAGGATCTTTTCATTGGTCCTTCTTCGCACCTTAGAGGAAGATCTGGTAGAGGTTGTCCTTGGCAGGCTGGATTATTCCTTCTTCAGCCTTCTAATAAGTTATATCTAATAAGGTGGATAGTTTCTTCCATGTATTTTTTAGATGACTTAAACTTTATATCATATCAAATTTGACATTGATTTTTCACCTTTTTTTAATATTCTTTTATTGACAAAGTTTGTGGAGGAAAATCATACTCTTGTAAACAATTAATTTTTTTAAATCTTTAATAAGGGTGATCCAATGGAAAAATATTTGATAACCCATGTACATTGTCATTCTCATGTTATTCAATTAGCGACATGAATTCACATTTTTAAAATTGGATAATATTTATCTCCCTTGAAAATATATCTAGAAATGTTTTCACATATAGGAAATTAATTTTTAGTGATCATTACCATAACATGAAAAAAAAATCTTTCTATTTGTATGAAACACTTTAACACCAACCTCCCATAAAATTTTCAAAACATAATTAAATGTTGTAATATAAATATAAAAATAATTTAAATTCTATTTTTGTAAAAAAATAATTAATTTCATCATAACATATATTTCTCAAATATATCTATGGGTAAGGGTTTTAAATAATCCATGTAACAATTCATGAACTATATTGGCTACTATGGATTCAATATGGATTCATTCCATCTATGTCTAGTTCCATTTGGATATTTCTAAATTCATTTCCAAAATTATTATATTATTGAAAAAATATCTTCTATTATGGATAATCAGTAGGTTCATGTAGGTTTCCATCAAATATTATTGCACGTATATGTCATCTAAATCACTTTTCATTATTCTAATTTTCAAATAATCACCTCAAATAAGGAATTATAAAAAGATATAAGATTACCTTATAAATTATGAATACATATATCATATTAGAATAATTCTGTAAGATTATAGAAAAGTAATATTATTATTATATAACAACATGTTTTTACTCATTCAATCAGTATAACATGTTATAGTTTTAGTCAATTTTACCACCTACATGAACAATGTTATAACGTTTACATCATGATTAACAAAGAAAACATAAATACTAGTATTATAAGGTAATAATGATTAATTTATAGTATTTCCATAATTCTGTAATGGTAATATGATAAATAATAGTCACCAATTAATTAAAAAAAAATTTAAATTCAATAATCACTTGAAAATAGATTTTTAATCATTCCATATGAACTGTCATAGTAGGTTCTATGAAATGACCATGTAAATATAAAACTATATCAAACTTGTAATGACCCAAACTTTTATTAATGGAAATCCCTCTTGATATAATTAAATATCTCCTTAGGAAAAAATTTTATATAAAATTTCAACTTCTTTGGTTTTATGTTAAGAATTGTGACCGTTTCTAATTTAGCCGTTGAACAGTGATCACATGATTTGTACAAATATAGTTCTTTAACAAATCCAATTTACTCAGAAAAAGGAAGTGATGGCCTCATCTAGTAGACGTTCCCCATATGAAGCCCATTTTTGAGAGCATAGAAAGGAGGTGGCATCATTGGGATTCTCTCTTGACCAAGTTAAAGCTGAGCTTGAATATCTTAAGCTTGAGTGGTCCCGCCTACGAGAGAAATGGAATTTGATAGAGATTACCACCCGAGCAATGTTATTTGAGACACCCCAAGAGTTTGTCACCATCGCACACCTTACTCTTCAGTCTTATGTAGGTGTTATAAGGGGTTATGTAACAGGACATTAGCATTATGGTTATGTACATTATTTTTTTATATAATAATGAATATACTTTCATTTTATTATTGTTACCTTGTAAATAGTTTTTAAAGCACAAATAGTATTTTTAGTTAATATTCAACTAAGAAATATATTTTGATGAATTAATGGATTTTTGAATCAGATAATATTTTAATAAAATATTATTATTGTTATTAAATTAATTTTTATTAAATATAAATTATTTTCTAATTTTATGAATGCAATTGTAATTTTTATTATGATTTGAAATCCATTTTTGTCAAAACCCGTGAATTTTCGATAAATGTAGGTTTTTATTTAAAAAGTGAAAATTAAAATATTTAAAAAATTATTTAGATAAAATAAATATTATTTCCGGAATCAAGATTTCGAAATTATCTAACGGTTAATTTTTCATAATTTTCTAAGACAGTCAAATTTTTGGGTAAAAATTAAATACCATTTAAATATATACTGTGTTTTATGAAATCATAATGACCCAATAGTGATGTAATAAAATACTATAATCTTTATGTTAGTCCAATATATGTTTTACCATTAAAATACTGTGATTTTGGGTTTGTTTGACTTATTTTACAAAGCATTAATGGACCCTTCAAGAATTATTAAATATCTTGTCTTTTTAAATTGTTTTTCTTGGGAGTGTGACTCACCTCCACATAATTTACCCCATTATTTTAAGAATTTTGGACTTTTTACTTATAAAATATTTTTCCCACTTCCCTTTTCAAAAAACCATGGGCCAAAACCATGGGCAGGTTTGTGGTTTGGATTAGTTTAATGTGAGGTGTCCCAAACCTAAATAATAAATAATTCCATCACCTTTCCTATATAAACCCACCCAAGCTACCACTTCCTCCTCACTAAAATCTTTTTTAGTTCATCCAAAATATTCCCTCATCTCTTTAGAATCCTCCCAAGGTTCCCCAAGCTCCCAATAAGCCTCTCTCAAGCCTCTCTCAATCCTTTAGAAGCACACTTCCAAGTAAGGGTTTTTCTTACTTTCTCATTTTTGTCCAATATTCTTTAAATTTTTATGCCCATTTAATTTAAATAATAAATTTTGGTGTATGGTTTCGCACCTCCCCCATACTGGCCAATTTATGTTTGAATTATGGGATACTCCTTTCTCTTTCATTTAATGCCTCCCATGTACACCTGTTACTATACTGAAATTCCAAAAGGAATTTCTCTCTCCTCATTTGCATTCAAGCAATTATTTTATATCATGAATATAAATTCCATTACATTTGTTGGGGCATGTATCCATATGACCCCCTTAATTTCCATGTCAAGTAAATATGATGAGACACCCCTTTCTCACCCATCAACCATTTTTATGAGTTCTTATGTCACGCCGTTATGCTGCCGAAATTGCACCGCGCTTTTCCAAGCCAAAGTCATTGTGTAGTGAATTCCATGCCCATTTCTCTATCAAGGGTATTCACCTTTATGAACATTTACTTATTGTTTAAGGATTTTCATATATTTATTCTACATTCTTTTATCGTGGAATAAAATATTATGTTGAATGATTCAATGTTTTATGATCCATGTGTCACACTTATGCGTGAAATGAAATGTTTAAGAATGGTGCGCCCTTATAGCACTCCAATGCATTGGGTAAAGTATTGTATCATGATATGTCATGTGCAATGGTTTTTTACTCATGATAATTCAATTACAGTGATTCTTTAATCATGCTTCATGTGTAATGAGTATTTACTCATGCTCCATGTGCAATGAGCATTGACTCATGCTAATTCCATGTTAAGTGTTGTTGCCACATTTCCATGTTATTATTATCATGATTTATCATACCTTTATGTTTATTCCTCTCTTGTGAGATATTAATATGCCTATTTTCTAACATGTATTGTATTACTCATGTTATTCCATGATTATTCCATTATTGGCCTTTATATCTCACCCTTTTCTTATGCATGTCCTCAGGTTATCCCATGCAATGCTAAGTATGAGGGAATGTAGTGGTCATATAAAAGAAGTTTTCAATAAAGATGTTTTATTTAATGTTTTAATTTGTTAAGTAATTATCCTAGGCTCCAAATACACTAGACTTCTTTATCTTCTATGTTGTATCAAGTGAATTTTAGGTAATAAATTATGTTTAATTCTGTAATAAAATATCAGGGTTGTCATAGTTGGTATCATAGGATAGGTTTAGTTATTTTTGGGATTAGTACTAGAAACCCCTAGTAAAGCCTTAGAGACAAGACTAAGTATAATAAAAACGTCCCTATGTTTTGGTAAGTATTGATTAAGTGGTTTATCAAGAAAATATATCCCTCTATAGAAACGAGAAGGTAGAAGTGGCTCTGGGACAGATGTATCCTAGGGGTAAAACCTGAAAACAACGTCTTAAGCTAGACTCGAAGGGGAACTGGTGCATGACAATGGGCCTTGTTGCACTCTTGGTTATGACACTCTTGGTGGATATGCTTTAGTAAATTCACAAACTTATTATGATCCATTATTAAGGGACCAAAAAAATGCCCCGAGAAAATATGTTAGATAGTAGGTCATGGATAACATAGACTAAAGCCAATAGATTCATATGTTATGGAAATAAAAGTTATTTATAAGTCATTAGTTTTGTCCTTGTATTACCCTTTATGTGTTACCCCTAACTTTCCTTTTATTCTAGCCAATGGCCGGTAATAGGAGGACTCTGACTAACAACCGATGTGAAGATCAATGTGATGACTATACTAATGAGATGCCCAATCCAATGGGAGCAGGAATCGCGAACATTGTCACACTTCTCTCTTAGATAACTCAAGATTTGAATAGAAACATGGGTCAAGGGGAACGTTCAATCCCCCCTAAGAAAGAACAAGTCACAATCGAGAGCTTCATGAGACAAAGGCCACCTACTTTTAATGGATTATTTGATCCCTCAATTGCTGAACAATGGATCATTACATTGAAAATTTCTTCTCCATCCTTCAATGTTCTCAAAAATAGAAGGTTATCCTGGATGCTTATCATATGGAGGGTAAATCTGATCAATGGTGGAATTTGATCAAAAATACGAATCCTGAGGAGGAGATCAATGCATTGTAATTGAAGGATTTCTGTAAGATGTTTTTCAATAAATATTTTTTGCGCACCCTCTAGCTAAATATGGATAGGGAATTCCTTTCCCTCAAGTATAAAGATGATGAATCTATTGGAGCATACTAGGAAAACTTCACAAGGCTTTCACAATGTGTATCCAGCTTTGTCGTTACCCCTGAATGCAAGGTTGACCGCTTATTTGGTGAGTTGAAACCTAGCCTGCGGAAAGCGCTGGCGATCTGTGACTTCAACAGCTATGAGGAAATTTTCTGATGTGCCCTCAAGGCCGAAATGGAGATCGGAGAATCTGAAGGTTATCATGGGGATATGAATTGTAAGGTGGACTTCAATGCTTGTGTTCCGATGGATAAATCCAACAGTTCTAAGAAGATCCAGCACCCCACTTGCCAAAGGTGTGGAAAGAAGCACCCCAGAAATTGCCTGAAGGGGACAAGGAAATGCTTTAGGTGTGGAGGAGAAGGGAACCTAGATATTAACTACCGACAAGAAAAACCAGCAGCTACAACAGAGGATAGGAATGCTCCTCTCTAGCTACAATGCATTGTTCATTGATACAACTGCAAAGAACTAGCGAATTTTTCAAATCAGTTCCCTAAGCCAAGGATTTTTGGAGGCAACCAACAACCTCCAAGGAAGAATGGGTGAGCTTTTTCCATCACTACTGTCGAAGTGAACCCCACCAATGGAGTAGTGACAGGTACTCTAGTTATTCATTCAATAATAGTGAACATAATTTTTTATTCTGGTTCTACACATTCTTTTATATCTCAAACGTTTAGTAGAACAATCCTAGCACCACCACAAATCATGAAAGTGAAGATGTCGGTGAGTACGGAAAATGGGGAAATCATTGTATCCCATCAAAATGACTCCTACCATGTCATAATCTATGGATTAAACTTCCTGTAGAACCTCATCTTACTCCCTCCAGTGAAATTTGATGCAATTCTTGTCATGGATTGGATTTCCATATATAGAGCCAACATAAATTGTCATGAGAGGGAAATCACTCTCCATGTGAAGAATCGACCCCCGATTCTTTACAAGTGCAAGGAGGAAGATGAATCATCTTTAGCTCAATCATATCAAGCATGGATATTACTACCCCATGAGAATGCATATCTGGCTCATATGATTGAGTCTAAGGAGGAAACCATCCTAGAGGACATGTCTATTGTGAGGGAATTTGTTGATGTGTTTCCCGAGTAATTGTATGATCTTCCTCCTAGAAAAGATGTTGAATTATCAATTGATATTATACCTGGGGAATTTCCAATATCCAAGACTTTGTATAGAATGGATGTTATGGAGCTTGAGGAGCTGAAGAAACAACTACAGCAGAATCTGGATAAAGGGTTTATACGCCCAAGTGCTTCACCATGGGGTGCACCAGTCGTCTTCGTTAAGAAGAAAGATGGGTTAATGCACCTTTGCATCGATTATCGTGAGCTTAAAAAAATCACGATAAAGAACAAGTATCCTCTCCCATGAATAGATGACTTGTTACATCACCTGCATGGAGCACAATACTTCTCGAAGGTGGATTTGCGGTCGGGATATTATCAAGTAAGGGTGAAGAAGGAAGATATCCCCAAGACTGCTTTTCGTACAAGATATGGGCACTATGAATTAATAATAATGTCTTTCGGACTCACTAATGCTCTAACAATATTAATGTAATTGATGAATAGAGTCTTTAGAGACTACCTCGACAAATTTGTGGTAGTCTTTATAAATGATATTCTGATATACTCCAAAACCTAGGAGAATCATGAGGAGCATCTGAAAACTGTACTAGAGACCTTGCGGAAGGGGAAGCTCTATGAAAAGTACAGCCAGTGTGAGTTCTGGTTGAAGGAGGTCTCATTCTTGGGACATATAATCATAAGAAATGGGATATCTGTGGATTCCTCCAAAACAGATGTAATTGTGGGATGTCCGAGGCCAACATTGGTAATGGATATCCGTAACTTCTTGGGGTTAGCTGGATATTATCGAATATTTGTGAGAAATTTCTCACTATTGTCCAAACCTCTTACTAAGATAACTCGGAAGGGAGTAAAATTTTCTTGGAGTGATGAATGTGAAGAAAACATCATGGAGTTGAAAAGGATTCTTATCACAGGGCTCGTGCTCACTTTACCCACAAGTGGAGAACTTTTTGTGGTATTCAGTCATGCTTCGAAGAAGGGCCTCATATGTGTGTTGATGAAAAATGACAAAGTCATTTCCTATGCTTCAAGACAATTTAAAGTTCATGAATAGAACTGTCCAACACATGACCTCGAGTTGGTTGCAGTGATCTTCGCTTTGAAAATTGGGCGACATTATCTCTTTGGGGATAAGCGTGAAATATATACAGACCACAAAAGCCTCAAGTATATATTCACATTGAAAGATTTGAACATGTGCCAACGAAGATGGTTAGAGCTGATCAAAGACTATGACTGATCAATCCATTACCACCTTGGGAAAGCGAACAAGCTGGAAGATGCCCTAAGTAGAAAGGACCCAGCGATTCTTTCATTAATGGGAATTTAAAAGGATCCAATCTTCTTAGATTTGATGAAGATTGACATGGGAATCATAATGAAGGTAACATCATCAATCCTTTCAAAAATGATTGCTCAACTGTCACTTTTGGGACGGTTAAAAGATGCTCAAAAATATGATGTGGGAATTCAGGAAAAAGTGGAAGTTATCGAAAAATGGAAATCCTCGGAGTTTAATGTTAATGAAGAAGGAATTGTGAGATTTGGGAAAAGACTATGTGTTCCATAAAGTCAGGAGCTGAAGAAGGAACTTTTGGATGATGCACATAGTTCAAATTTCTCTATTCACCCAAGAAACACAAATATGTATTGAGATATCTAAGATCATTATTGGTGGGATAACATGAATAAGGAGATCTCTGAATATACATAAAAGTGTCTGGTGTGTCAGAAAGTGAAGGAAAAGAGGTAGAAGTCTAAGGGGATGACGCAACCATTTCCCATAATAGAATAGAAATTGGAAAACATCACCAAAGACTTTGTCTCCAGACTTCAGAATACATCCAAAGGCAACAATTCAATCTGGGTTGTTGTGGATCGTCTTACAAAGGTTTCACACTTCATTTCTATTTGGGAGGATTTCTTATCGGATCAACTAGCACGGTTATATATCTGAGAAGTGGTAAGGCTGCATGGAGTACCGCTATCTATTGTGTCTGGTCGAGATCCAAGATTCCCCTATAATTTTTGGAAGAGTCTTCAACATGCTCTGAATATTGAACTGAACTTCAGTACAGCCTATCATCCTCAAACTCATGGCCAATACAGGAAAACTATTCAAACACTTGAGGACATGTTGAGAGCGTGCTCAATGGACTTTTAAGGAGGATGGGATCAACATCTTCCTCTGGTTGAGTTATATTATAATAACAGTATCCACTCGATCATCCAAATGGCACCCTATAAATCCCTTTATGGGAAAAGGAGTAGAACACCGGCATGTTGGGATGAGGTCGGTGAGCGTAAGCTGCTTCGACAAGAAATGGTAGAAGAAATGGTGGAGAAGGTGAAAACCATTTAGCATCATATTAAGGAATCCCAGAATCGACCAAAGAGTTATGCAGATAACCGTCGACGAGACCATGAGTTTAAAGTTGGATACATGGTATTTCTACGCATATCTCTGTGAAAGAAGGTCATGAGGTTTGAAAATAAAGGAAAGTTAAGTCCAAGGTACATCGGCCCCTTCGAGATTCTTGATCGTGTCCGAGATGTGGCCTATCAACTAGCACTTCCACCTACCATGGACAAAGTATATGATGTATTTCATGTATCCCTCTTAAAGAAGTACATACTAGACCCTTCATATGTACTCTCTTCAGAGGTGGTACAGTTAGAGGATGATCTTTCTTATGAGGAGAAACCAGTAAAAATCTTAGATCATAAAGAAAAAGTTCTACAAAAAAAGACAATGCCACTCATCAAGGTGTTGGGTAGAAACCAAAAGTTTGAAGAAGCGAC
Organism: Viscum album; assembly: GCA_963277665.1. NCBI lineage: Eukaryota > Viridiplantae > Streptophyta > Magnoliopsida > Santalales > Viscaceae > Viscum > Viscum album. The sequence continues at coordinate 628,160,397 of OY728165.1, forward strand.
GTGGGAATCGGTGGAAATGATGAAGTAGAGTTACCCACATCTATTTTAGTGTGGGAAAAGAAAATTTCGAGGGTGAAATTTTTTAAGGTGGGAAGATTGTAATGACCAAAAATTTCATTAATAGAAATCCCTCTTGATCTAATTAAATGCCTCTTTATATAAAATGTTTATATAAAATGTCAACTTATTTGGTTTTATGTTAAGAATTGTGATTGTTTCTAATTTAGTCATTGAACAACGATCACATGATTAGTAAAAATATAGGGCTTTAACAAATCCAATTTACTCAAACAAAGGAAACGATGGCCTCATCCTATAGACGTGCCCCACACGAAGCCCATATGTCAGAGCTCAGAAAGGAGGTGGAATCATTGGACTTCTCTCTTGACTAATCCCAAGCTGATCTTGAATATGTTAAGCTCGAGCGGGACTTCCTACAAGAGAAATGGAAGTTGATAGAGATTACCACCCGAGCAATGTTATCTGAGCCACCCCAAGAGCATGTCACTATTACACACCTTACTCTTCGGTCTTATGCGGGTGTTATAAGGGGTTATGTAACAAGACATTAGCACTATGGTTATGTATATTATTTTTTAATATAATAATGAATATACTTTCATTTTATTATTGTTACCTTGTAAATAGTTTTTAAAGCACAAATAGGATTTTTAGTTAATGTTCAACTAAGAAATATATTTTGATGAATTAATAGATTTTTGAATTAAATAATATTTTAATAAAATATTATTATTGTTATTAAATTAATTTTTATTAAATATAATTGATCGTATAATTTTATGAATTCAACTATAATTTTTATTAAGGTTTGAAATCCATTTTTTTCAAAACCCATGAATTTTCGATAAATGTCGGTTTTTATTTTAAAAGTGAAAATTAAAATATTTAGAAAATTATTTAGATATAATAAATATTATTTTTGGAATCAAGATGTCAAAATTATCCAATTGTGAATTTTTTATAATTTTCTGAGACAGTCACATATTTGGGTAAAAATTATATATTGTTTAAATATATAATGTGTTTTCTGACATCATAATGACTCAATAGTGATGTAATAAATTACTATAATATTTATGTTCAGCCAATATATGTTTTTTCCATTAGAATAATTTTATTTTGGGTTTGTTTGACTCATTTTAAAAAGCATTAATGGACCCTTCAAGACTTATTAAACATCTTGTCTTTTTAAATTGTTTTCCTTGGGTGTGTGACTCACCTACACATAAGCAACCCCATTATTTTAAGAATTTAGGACTTTGGAATCATAAAATATTGTTTCCCACTACCCTTTTCCATAAATATTGGGCAAAAACCATGGGCTGGTTTGTGGTTTGGATTAGTTTAATGTGAGATGTCCCAAACCTAAATAATAAAGAATTCCCCCACCTTTTCTATATAAATCCACCCAAGCTCCCACTTCCCCATAACTCAAAGTCTTTGGAGTTCATCCAACCTCTTCCCTCCTCTCTCTAGAATCCTCCCAAGGTTCCACAAGCTCCCAAGAAGCCTTTATCAAGCCTCTCTCAAGCCTTTGGTAGCACACTTCCAAGTAAGGGTTTTTCTTCCTTTCTAATTTTTGTCCAATATTATTTAACTTGTTATTCCCTTCTAATTTCGATTATAAATGTTGTGGTATCATTTTTCACCTCCCCCATACTGACCTCTTTATGTTTGAATTATGGGAGACCCCTTTCTCTCTCATTAAATTCCTCCCATGTACACCCGTTACTATACCAAAATTCCTAATGGAATTTCTCTCTCCTAATTTCCATTCAAGCATTTATTTTGTATTAGGAATCTAAATTCCAGTAAAATTTTTGGGAAATGTATCTATATAACCCCCTTAATATACATGTCATGTAAATATTATTAGATACCCCTTTATCTCTCATAAACCATTTTTATGAGTTCTTATGTCACATAGTTATGCTGCCGAAATTGCACCGCGCTTTTCCAAGCCAAAGTCATTGTGTAGTGAATACGATGCCCATTTCTCTATCAAGGGTATTCTCCTTTATGAAAATTTACTTATTGTTTAAATAGTTTCAATCATTTATTCTACATTCTTTTATCGTGTAATAAAATATTATGTTGAATGATTCAATGTTTTATGATCAATGTGGCACACTTATGCCTGAAATGAAATGTTTAAGCAGGGTGCGCCCTTATAGCTCTCCAATGCATTGGCTAAAGTATAGTATCATGATACATCATGTGCAATGGGTGTTTACTCATTCTAATTAAATTGAAGTGAGGTTTTACTCATGCTTCATGTGCAATGAGTATTTACTCATTCTCTATGTGCAATGAGCCTTCACTCATTCTAATTCCATGTTAAGTGTTGTTGCCACATTTCCCTGTTATGATTACCATGCTTTATCATGCCTTTATGTTTTTTCTTCTCTTGTGCTCTATTGATATTCCTATTATCTAACATATATTGTATTCCTCATGTTATTCCATGATTATTCCCTTACAGGGCTTTATAGCTCACCCTTTCCGTATGCATGTCCTCATGTTATTCCATGCAATGCTAAGTACAAGGGAATGTAGTGGTCATATAAAGGATGTTTTCAATAAATATGTTGTATTTCATGTTTTAAGTTGTTAAGTAATGATCTTAAGCCCCAAAAACACTATACCTCTAGATCTTATATGCTGAGTATATTTCTCCTCCCTATTCATATTATATTATTTTATGGATTTCCTTATATACAATTCTATGATTTATTAAGGTTTTTTCTATTTTTATTGATTTATTGGAAAAATTGTGAAAATAACTTATTTTTTTATTCTTTTCATACAATTAATTTTCTATTTTCTTTGACTTTATTTACAAATGTATGAAAGGAATCTATTTTTAAAAAAAAATTCATTTAATATTTTTATCCTATTGTTTACATTAGTTTTTATTAAAAATATTCATTTATAAGTTTACAAGATTCCCCAAATAAATTTTTATTTACATTGTTTTCTAAATTATTTCCTTTTAAGATAAATTTTTTTAAAAATGTATAGGATATTTTTTCTTATTCACAAATTAATTATCTAATGCCCTTAAAATTTATTTTTCATCTATTTCAATATCATTTAATGTTTATTATTATTTATTGGGGAAATGATTAAATTATACCATTCACATTTTCTCTATAGATGGATTATGATCATGTCTTATAGAAGTTTTCATAAAATCAATTTCTTTAACATGTTTTAATTAAGATAAGATGGAATTATGAATGTTTTTATATTTGTGTGGCATATGTGTATATATATGTGGTTTTTCATTATGTTATTTGTGGGAAAAGAATTATATATCTCTCCAATGCATTGGGTAAATATTTATATCTCATGAGATTACATTTAAAGGACTGTGTAGTGAACCTAATCCACTATGGGACTCTGCACTGAGTTTTTTGGAATGGGTAGTGAACCAAATATCCTATGGGACTCTATACACTAAGATTATGGAAATAGAAAGTGAACCCAGTCCACTTTGGGACTCTGCCACTGCATAATTTTTATATTGGTAGTGATCCTTTACATAATAAAAAAAATATAAGCTTGTGTATATTCCACATTTTTATACCATATACCAGTGATATGTTTTCATGGATCTTGATTATTGACTCATGTATTATGTTATGAACAAAGACTTATGTCATGATTTATGATCTATGTGGTATATGGTATGAATTTATTATCTTATGTAAAGAACTTTGATTATGTTCTCATACCCACATGTTCATCTTAAATTCAATTACGATATTCGATTGTTATCACTTATATCCACCATTAATTGATTGTTTTAGATCACCCTTTCTTATGTTTTTATTCCCTATTATATGAAGAAGTGTATTATTTATGAAATTTTTATAAGGTTATCAAGTGTGATGATTTTTTGTAGGATATATTGAAAAATATTTATAAACTAAGATCATAATGTATCTAGTCTTTGGATACACTAAACCTAAAGGTCTTGGGATATGATTAATGGTGATATATAATGGATATTCACAAAAAATGAAGTATTTTTTACATATTTTACTGTTGGTTCATCTCAGTTATGTAGTTATTTATACCATGAAAAATGGTTCCTATGTATCCCTATGAATAGACTCAAAATCCATGTAGTTTTGTGCAATTTAAAAAGTCACATAATGCCTTTAATGGTTATATGATAAGGACCATAGTGGTGTCTTTTAAGGACATTTTTTCAAAACTAATTCAAATTATTTTAACATCCTATGGAGTTTAATACTAGTTTAAATATACATTGAAATGTTTTTGTGTGAGACTTATTTCTAAATTATCATTTCTTATTTAACTTGAAATATTATTTAGGTGAAGAAATATTTGGTCACCAACATGAGGATCATGACTCATGGAATTTTGGGAACCAAGAGGAGTATGTCAACCAAATGAATTTATGGAAACCATGAAGATGATATTGGATTAATAAAATTAAGTAAACAAATATTAGAATATCTTCTCAAGGGTTTTGAGGAAACCAAAAGGATAATCTCAACTCAATTAATATTGGGAAACCAAAAGAAGAATGTCGACTCTAGGATTTTTTTCATATCCAAGTAGGGGTTTTAGGTATCATGTCCCAAATCAAATTTGATACGTATTAAAAAGTTCATGTTGTAAATAATTAAATTTCATAGGGATCAATGATGGAATTATAGGTATTAGGATGACGGCCCAATATTACATCTCATCACTGATCTCAACGGATGTGTGGGGGTGGATACATTCTGGTATGGACTGGTTTAGTTTGGATAGGCACCCAAGGATCCTAGGTGCCATATTAGTTTAAATAATTTAATGGTTATTCACTACTATAATATAAATTGACCTATGTATGAGGATTTTTATCCTTTGTCTAGGACTGGGATTTGGTCCATGTTGAAAAACTTAGATGCCTTATTAATTCACCCTAGGTGAGGCAATGACATCAGTCTAAGTAAAAGAACCTAGTATAATAATATTTCACCCTCTTTAAGGATGGGAATAGGTATAAGTTTAATGTACTAAGATATTTTTATATTTTGACATATTTTTCAATTGAGGGATGGGTATGAATCCAAAATAAAGGGACCTAGGTGAGACTCTACCTTGGTAAGCACTGGGTAGGGCGCCAAGTTGGGAGGAATTGGACATGGATCCTCTTTGGGAAGACCATTGAACCATGTCATTTCACCATCTCTCTTATGTTTTGATTCCAAAATAACATTTCAGAGTCCATGGAGTCTAAGATCACTCAAAATAGTGCTTCATATTCCCTATTGGTGTAGCCTTTCTAGGAATTCGTACTTGGTTTCACTTGTTACTCATTACTGGAAGGATTGGGAGTAGTTTTATAGAGAAAGGAGGATCATTCACCCATGTAATTCATTATAATCACTTGGGTACCCAATTATGATTATCGAAACACATATGGAATTTAGATGGGAACACTCATGGGGTTTTTCTATGCATGTGCACATAGTTTGGCTAGGTGTGTAGAAGTAAACCAAAAGGTAGATCATAAAAACTTAGTGCTTGGAAGGGGAAGATGGATGGGTGAAAATAGGGCATAATAGAAATATAATTCCATGAATTAGGGTGTGGATTCTCATGAATCCATGATAAATTTCAGGGTGAGAATGAATACAGTAACAGGGTGCTCTGATTAGTGTTTTAGGAAGAGTACCACAATATGGAACATACGCAAACTTTGTCTGGTGTGTAAGAATCGGGGTTCTTGAAGGAGAGCAGGTGGTTGAGAGCCTCATAAGTGAAAAGCGCAAGAATTATATGGGTGTGAGTGTGTACTTTGGTATAACTTCACCATAAAATATCAAACTATAAAAGGTCTGAAATATTATTCAATAATTCCATTTATTCTTTATAAGATATGAAATAAAAGCCTTTAAAACAAACTATTCTACCAGTATTACCCATTGAAAGTGATTTCAGGGGCCAAAAGAGACCTAGATCTACATTTGAAGGCTATATAAACCTCTTCTTCAATAATGGATGAAATAAATGACTTATATAATAGCCTAACCCAGAAAATCCACACTTGGACTAGTAGTAATCCAAATCTGACATATCAATATCACCTATAATAGGTTAGGGACTAGTGAATACTTCTAAGTAGGAATATAAAATAAATTAGAGGTATTACCTAAAAAATCACATAAAAATCATATATACCACCAAGAAGAAAAAGGACACACAACCAATTAGGATATAAATAAATAGTTAAAATTAAAATGAATGTGTGCCTCATAAGAGGCTATGAGAAGAGGGAAACTACATCACATCATCCTTAGATCAAACTCTTGCAACTCTTGGATCCCTCCAATTCCACCAAGCTCCATCTCTATAGTACCATGTAGGAAAGGCCACCAATCTATATTCAATTTTCATAGACAAAAAAAGTGAGTTACATAAGGCCTATGTAGGGATGAGTATAAAAATTCCTAGTAGGATGCCTTGAAAATAAGGGAATAGGGAAACAGACTAGTATGAAAACATGGTTGAACCATATTACCGCCCAATGATACCCATTTAAAAATCATCCCGGGAAGAATACATCATGAAAATATCATAAGAAAAGGCCACCCTATTTGGTAGTATAACCAGGATTAACTCCAAAATCTCACTCGGTCATATCATGGGGATACCCCAAATAGGTCCCATGCCTCATGGTAGAACACCACCCTACTCAAAATCTACCAAATAAGACTAACTAAATTGGTCCATGGAAGGAAAAAAACTCATAACACCATCAACCCAAACTAGATAATCTAATGAGACCTCCAATCAATGAAGATAAATAAAACCATTAACCATAAATTCCACACTAGAATTTCCACAACATGAAAAGTGAGTAATAGATATTTATTCACACTAGTGTTATTTAAATGAGGCCCCACACTACACTAAGCATACCAAAACACATATCTAATAGAACTCAGGGTCATGATACATTTAAGGGAAGACCACGATCCTAAAAATCCTGAGGTAAAAACATTCCTTTTCCAAACACCACACGAATTAATAACATATCATTCTAGACACACTCCCTGGTTAAATGGAAGTAATATTGGTAAGAGTAACCAATTTCAGAACTATATCCTCTATATAAATATAAATAATGGGGAAAATTATATCTCCCTAATCTCTACAAGAATATTCATGCATGAACTATCAGTAGAGATCAACCATCATCATCACCAAGCCATGAAATATGAAACTATCACGGGAGACCCACACCTCGAGGATACTCAAAAACTTGGATGAGGGGTACCAACCCTAAACACTAATATGTATCTCCCAAATAGCCACTTATAACACAAAACTAGTACTACAACTGTATTGATAATCCTATCTCATGTCAAAAGGGAGATCAAATATTAAGAGTATCAATACAATCCACAAAGAGTAGCCCACGCCTCTAAGGAGTGGGGTTCTAAGAAAGTAATAACCTCTCTTTGAGTAACCGTATGATCCCTAGAAACGGGATACCCATTAAATTAAAATCATGGATAGAGGATCATTCCCTAGAGCACATGGGGATACGAAGACCTATCTATACTTTCATGTGGGGGGGATCACAAACCCATGTAAAGATAATGGGATACATGATCCTAACTAGGAAAAAGGAATAGAGGATCAAAACCTAAGGCCCATGGGGGATATTAAATCTACCATTGAAAGGATAAACTCACTCCTAAACATATTATATAGGTGAGGAAAGTATTTGGTTCTAAAATTTTGTTTCTATAAATATATAGTAATTGAATCATATGGAACGGTGGAAGGTTTCATTAAGGATGCCCCACAAATGTTGATCCATCTCCAACAGCCATAACTCGACATTAAATGTTAATGGAAGAATATATCTATTATATAAATTAATTTCAAACATAAATATTATATCTTATAAGGAGTTAAGGTCTAACTCCTCCATCCTCTAATACCAAGACACATGCACCAATCCAAATCCTCAATGCATGGGGAGAAGGATTTATTCATCTACGATTCTCACACCTAACTAAGATATATTAAACTAATCAACTGTGAAGAGGTCATTACTCATGCATGGTCAAACACCAATGTCTATAATCCTCCATCCTATAAGAATCCCATAACCACCAACAACTCTAATAGGGTATTAATCTTTGAAAATAAGTGAGGGTCCCCCACCCAATGTACAAACGTTCCCCAGGAAGGTCTATATCCCTTGCACTAACTCTACTTTAATATCTAGGTCCCATTATCATTCCAAATGTATTAACATCTTCATATAATATTGAATATCCTTTCCAAAGACCTATAATAGTGAATAGGACCTTATAATTGTATTTTGTGTGGAAAGATACTCAAAGTAGACTCCTCTTATTTGAAATTCTATATATAAGATTAGAAAACTTTCAAGCCTAGAAGAAGAGGTTGATACACAATGTTTACTAGGAGTACACAGCATGAAATCCCAAACACCCAACCATTGGAATATACCCAGGTCAAAATTGGCATGTACTTCCCCAGTACATAGAGTGTTTAAATAAAACACAGGGTGTGGACTACATGGGCTCCTGGTCATGTACTCTAACCCATCATGTTTAATATTTCTTGATATTTAATGCACGTATACATGCCATGTGTAATACACCGGTGGTGGTTGTTTTCATGTATTGACCCTGAGTCATGTTTCCAAGGGTCTTTCATGGCATATATAAATGGACCACACGCCATGTGAACCATGTCTCGAACCTGACATAAAACAATAAAATACGCAGTGTGTGTTATCAAGAACATGTGGCATATATTTTGGATTCTATAAATAAACCACCTTAAATGTAATCAAACCCCTTTCAAACACCATAGATTAGATCAAATTCCTAATAAAATATAAAAACTAGAAAAACATATTTCAATGCATAAAGTAAGATTTATTTATGAATTAAAATATTTAAAATTTGAAATAAAAATACATATATCCTAAAAATAATTGTAACATCGATATTGCACACCTATGATTCCTAATCTATGATCCTTGCATCCATATCCACACTCAGATCATCCCCATATGAAGGTCTTTCCCTTGATCGCATCCTCTTGGATTTGAATCATCAAAGGGGGGGGAGTATCTATTTTATTTATTCATATGTAGAAATTGGATAAGAATAGGGTATTTCAACCCAAATTAACTAATAAGGAAACCCAAATAAATTGGATTTACCTAGGCCTATAACCCAAGTAGATATTAAACCATTCCTAGGTAAAGGCCCACCATTATATATCCAAATATTAAGTTATAATTTCAATCCAAAGCATTTTTTATGAGATGCCAATGTTTAAACCTATGGAATATAATTAATAATTTAAAAAATATGAAATATCTTTATTTAATTTAGAAACTAGAAATATCACCAAAATTCATGTCCTAAGGAAAAAAGAAACATTTTGGATTAAAAAATAATCATAAAAATTTTATTAGGTTATTTAAAAATCATAAATTATCATTTTTCCCTTTGAAAAGGCTCAGGGCTCTGAAACTCCAAAACCAAAAAAAAAGAATTTTACTTGAGAAAACTAATATCATTACATTCTCCCCACCTTAAATATTTTTATCCCTGAAAAGGAAATAACTACAATGACTCTTTGAGGATCCCTCTATATAACCTCATGCGGAAAACTATAACAGACCAACTCGGGTCAGCCATACTGGTCACCCAAGTCATCCCATTATGGGGTGAGTTATAACAAAGACAAAAAAAGTCTCTAATATAATAAAAACAATACATACAACAAAATAACCAAGTGGAAACAGAGTTAGATAAAACTAGTAAAAATAGTTTAAACTATGAAGTATGAAGAGTCTTGAAAAAAAAAGTCTCCAAATGACCCACCATCACCTCAAAACCATCCCAAACTAAAACAATGACATGTAGAGAATATCATATACTATATAATTCCCTTACCTTTACTAGTGTCCTACAAATAAAGGTCTACAGCCAACCAAATGTAAAAGTAGGGTGTGATAAATATATCCCATAGTAAAAAACCAAGAAATCTATACAAGTTATAATATCAAGAATGAACCATTTATATCTCTGAAGAAAATATTTTTACAAAAAAAAATTATAAATAAAAATATTTGAAAACATTTCTCAGTCAGCCCTTGGGTTTTCCACAAATTGTATGTCATGTTTTCCAAATATAGAAACATGTTAGTCAAAAACAAGTAAGTAAACATACCAAAATATAAATATATATGTTATCTAGAATCAATGAAATAATATATCATGCAATAAAAAACCAAAAACAATAGTGAACCTTCCTGTCGGGATCTATCCTATGGTACAATACATACTAGACAAACACAATCCAAAAAAATGAATAAGTTTGGATCCAACTAAAATTGAGTCTGGGCATAGTCCATCGATATACAAGAGGTTACCTCTTAGTGGTGTCACACACACTAAGGCTATCCATGTTTCTTTATTAATGTGCCCAATGTTTCCATTATACAACTTTTTCTATTTATATTTTGAAAATCATTGCCACATTTTGTTTAGAAAACCATTTTAAATAAAATATAATCTTCTTTAGGGTATGAAAATCCATTTTTCTCTGAATCAAAAAAATACCATTTCCCAAAAAATAGTTTAAAATACGAACTCATGCCATTTTTAATTTCAATACATATAATTCCATTTAAATTCTCAAGGAATAAATAAGAGCAATAGAAAATTCAAATAATAAAATTCTTGGATAGATATACCTATCTCCAAGACATAAAAAACCTAACAACATTTGATAAATGGGATTAGAAACTACATGATCTTCCTTTAGAAGAAAAGGAGCAACAAGATACTGAAAAGTATTGATAAAAACACAATCTTATTACAAATCCCTATTATAATCTATGTCACAACCAAAAATGAGGAAGAAGCTAAAAGTAACACTTACCTAAAGAGATGCCATGCCTAGCTGTATTGATCAATCGCTGAATGGATATATGATGAGGGAAAGGAGTCACCCTAAATCACCTAGGGTATGATATTTGATAGAGAGGATGAGGATTATAAAAAGGTAATGGGGAATTAAAATCTCCCCACCATAAAAAAATTTTGTTCCCAAAAAGTTCTCATTATCCTATATTCATAAAAAGAAAAGGTCGCTTATACCTCGTCAAAGAATCTGGATCCCACATATCGTAGTGATCTTTTCTACACTAGCATAGTACTTGGACCAAGGGGGTCTTTTTAACACATATTAACTTATCCTATTGATCCATAATATGAACTGGCCGCTCAACCAAAGTGGTATCGGGTTCAATATCTACATCCCCCCACATAATCACATGTTAAGGATCTAGTATATACCTCATCAACTAGGAAACATGAAACACATTGTGGATAGAAGTAAAACCATGCATAAATTCCAACCAGTAGGCCAAGGGCTGTAAATGACCTTGAGTAATCACGAGCTATTTCGGCTCAGCTCGACAAATATTTGAACTCATCATTGTTTTATTTTATTCTAGATCAAGCTTGAGCTACTCGAGTACTAATTTGAGTTTAGTTTGTGTATTGTAAAATGATAATCAAGTATATTTCAAGCCTAATAGACCGTCCAATATTTTAATATATTATTTTTCTTTGATATTTATGTATTTAATTTCGAGCATGATCTATTGATCTCAGGTAAAAATTCAATTTTGAGTTCAAATTTGAGATATATTTTGTAATTAAAAATCTAAAAAAGTATCCTAATAGAACCGACTAAATCCTAATCAAGTACTCGGTTGAGTCTGAGTTGAGCTCAGGCACGAGCTTAAGCCATAAAATCAAAACTCAGTTGAGAATCAAGCTGAGCTTTATCACCGAGATCAAGTAACGAGATTGATATTGAGTACTGAGACACACAATTTGGCTCAAATAGAAAACAATCCTAGATAGGACACCCTCCCAAATTACTCAACAATCTCAAAGGGGACCACAAACCTCAGTTCCAACTAACTCTTATTACCCAACCAACGATGTCCCAAGTGTGGTGAAACTTTGATAAAAACTTAATCACCAACCACAAGCTCTAGTGGTCGATGATGAAGGTTTAACTAATATTTAAAATGATTCTATTATATGATAAAATGAATTTATATCAACTCCACCATCTCCATCATCTACTCAACCATACTAGGCCCAACCAAGGACTGCCCTCCCAACTCTTCCCAGCAAAAGAGATATCAACATGCCTTCCCATACAAACCACAAAGGGTTCCATCCTGATCGAAGCCCAGTGAATATTTTTATAGGATAAAATGACCAAAAGACAAATCCTATCCCAAGATCAATCAAAATAGAGCACAAAAGGCCAGAGGAAATCCCAAAGAACATTGATATCCCTCTCTATATTTCTATTTATATGCAGATGATAGGCCATGCTCAATTTCATCTAGGAAACCATTGCCTCCTGAAAACCATTCCAAAATATAGATGTGAACCTCAAGTACCTATTAGAAAAAAACCATGAAGGGGTCCCCATTAAGTATCAAAATCTCTCATACATGTAAGCCACCAAGCTATTCCACTTTTGTTTTGTCCTTTAATGGTAACATTGAATTGATTTAGTGATTCCTTCGATAATCACTCCAATCACATCCTTCCTTCTTAGAGTCCACGGTAAAATAATAATGAAATACATGAAAATTTTATCCCACTTCCATACCATAATAGGTAAAGGATATAAAAAACTATAGGTCTCTAGTGTAACACCTTAAAATTTTGATAAATGTGACACCATGATACAAAAATATACAACTAATCATGTAAAGAACCATATTTCTCCATGTAAATGTTTTTTAATATAAGGAATTATTACGAGTCTGTAAAAATTGACGGCATGTGATTCCATGGCCCAGTGTGCCCAAAATGAATTTCTGAACTTTTTTTAAAGTATGTTCAGTAAACACATGAGCAGTATTTTCTATCTTTTGAATCGGTGCTTGGATTAAAAATATGAGGGCACAGTTGAATCTACAGTGCCAGGGTTTCTTTAAGGGATGCTTCACTTCGACTGTATAAGGTTGGGAGAAAAAGTTAGTTTTTGGACATTTAATAGAATTATAAAATAATAAAGTTATTTTATTTTTTATTTTTCCTTTCCTCTAATGGACGAGCGGCGGTGGCGGGACCAATGACATGTCAAGCCATTAACTGGATTGACTCCTCAATATTTGTAACTATACCATTGGAATTAGGAAGGTTCATTATTAAATTAACAATATAAATTCCAAACGGTGTTACCCACCTCTTCCCCCTCCTAATTATATGGAGCTTGGGGAGGAGTTTTGGCATGGCTTCACCAAGCGACGAAGCTCCGGTAAAATACCGTGATGCCAACCACTTGGAGGATAGGACCGGTTCTAGAAGGCGGTGAAGAACACCAATGAATCATGAACGGACGAACACTGACTCCTCCTCAAGCATGGATGTTCTTAAACAGATCTTGAGGTAGGGATTTATCTTGTTTTAATTTCAAGACATTGTTTAATCCTATGCTTACCTCATGTTATCGAGCTAACGTGGAGGGCGCGGGGAAAATGAACAAGGCCCAGACCCTCCGCTACTTTTTTGATCAATGTGTTCTTCATGGACCTTTTACTCGGGTTAGCCGGAACTTGAATCGGAGGTTCAAGCAGCGAATAGGGCGTCACGGGGAGGCCGTTGGTACCATTGGACGGAAAAATGGGCCATCGAAGCTCACCCAGTGACCCACAGAAGACCACCAATGCGGAACCGGCATGACAGCACTGGAGACCAGTGTCAGTAGGTGATGGTGGAAGTCGGCAATAGCCGGCTGTGAAAGATATGGCGGTGCACCATCACGCACCACTGGTGGAGAAGGTCGTGGTCGTAGCCACGATGGACAGCGATGGCCAGCACTGGCTGGCCGCGGGTGGAGGCGGAGTTCCGCGCTGTCGCGCCCCGCTAGAGATTTTCATGGCATGAAGCCATGGCGGGGGAGTAGGGACCCACCCTTGCGAGTCCCACAATTACCTGGTGGCACCACGTGGCACCGCCACTTTTATTCTTAATGGTTGTGTCGTTCAAAAACCTGAAGGGAAATGACTTTCCCTCTAGCACAAGATAGGGCGGGCCCTAGTGAGCGGGTTGTGCCCCTCCGTGGGCTGGGCTATGTGAGCCTAATGGGGCGCGCCCTTTGTGAGCAGTTTTGCGTGATCCCAGCAAGTCGCGCCCCTTCACAGGCGAGGCCGAAGGAGCCCAGTGGGCCGCACATTTCTACGGGTCGCGCCGTGCAAGACCAGTGAGTCATGCCCCTCTGTGGGCTAGGCCGCGCCACCCAAGCAGGCCGGACCGGTCCATGTCCCATCCCAACTGGGCTAGCCCAGGCCGGGATGGGTTGGGTCAGCCCAAACGGGGTTGGGATGGGTTGGTCAAACAGGGTTGGACCATACTCGAAGCCATCCAGGCCCAAATTCTCTAAAAGGACCTTATCTCCTATACTGGATGTTTGTTTGACTAACCATCTACAACGATGGAATCCTTGGAATGATATTGTCCTTTTGGTATACTCTACTTGAGTTTTGGAGATAGTTGGGTTATGGACAGGTTGGATCGAACCCGAATCCAACCAGGCCCTCGGTACTAAAATGCTTATAAGTCACAGACCAGGCGTTTGATTGACATGTCATCTATCACATTGGAACCCTTACAACATGGAGGTCCTTCGTGATACTTCTTCATGGAACTCTGTGTCATTTTATGTATGACTAATGTCTTGAGGAGAGGGTCCTCCTGGAATCAAGCCTATTTAGTGCGGGAATCTCGTGGTTGGCTGTAACTTGAAGAAAAAACATCGATCCTATGTGGGTCAGCTTCTATCGATCCTATGTGGGTCAGCGCTTAGCGATCCTATGTGGGTTGGTTTCTATTGATCCAATGTGGGTTAGTGCCTACTGATCATTTGTGGGTCATCATCTATCAATCTTGTGTGGGTCAGCAGTCGAGCCTCTTGACAGAATAAGATGATCTACATTTACGACTAATCATTTGTAATAATGTACTTGAGTTATATACCTGGTGTGATCTGAGTCTTTACCTTTATGGTACTTTTACCTTCGTGGTGTTACCTTCGTGGCGTTACCTTTTTGGAACTTTTACCTTCGTGGTTTTACCTTCATGGTGTTACCTTTTTTGTACTTTTACCTTCGTGTTGTTACCATTGCGGTATTCTTACCTCATGGATCATTTGTTCTAAAGGATTAAAAGTTGTAGTCTTATGTTTCCTCGTGTATTATATGAGTATATCTTGATAACTTAGGTATGTGTATAGGAATATACCTAATTATAGTTGATGAATTCTTTTTGATTTGTGATTGAGTTCTTTCTTTTTGGTTTTTCCATTTTAGAACTCTAGGAGACATTCATGGGTCTCGGGGTCTCAATTGGTTATTGTTATACTCACCCTTGCATGGGCTATGCTTGCACCTTGATGTGTCTTATGTAGACGACGGATAGTGTTGATCAAGGCTAAGGGAGCCAGGACTGGACGATGCTATGAGGTGGACCATTAGACGTGACGTGATGTAGTGACTACTGATCGTGAGTTGTACCTACCTTTCAGGTAGGATCCTTGGTGGATGTTCCAGCAGCTATTTTCTCTTTCAGTTGTACTTGTACCTTCCAATTGAGCTTGTATTCCGGCCCCCTTTACTTTTATTACACTTTTTAGTATAGTAGTTTACTTCATGGTTACACCTTGTTGTGTTCTTGGATTGTCTATTTGTATAGGTTTAAAGGCAATGCCTTCCAGTTATAGGGATATGCCATTCTGGTGCTAGTCACCAGCCACTGGCCTATGGAAGGCGGGCTTGGGGTTGTCACGACATGGGCATCGGGGGATGGGTCATGACAAATCGCCTCATCCCCGACAACCAATACCAATGTCTCAAATCGTGGTGCATCATTGTATCCCTAGGGTACACAGACCAACATGACCAGTGTTCATTATCTAATAACTCATTTATCAGGGAGAAAAGAACAATAAACCTACTATGAAAGTAAGAAAGCTCCACTTGGAGACTAAGACCACTCGCTCAAGGTCTCCCCCCGCTATTTAGGATTTCTCTTAATCTTTGTATCTGGGTGTTTATCATCTTCTAAAGTTGAACTCACTCATAAAAATATGATCTAACCTTTATCTAATCCAAGAACACCTATCCACCAATCTTATTCACTCCCAATTTCTTCTTAGAAAACAAAATCATCATATACTACTCTTTAATTTATTCCTTCACTACTTGGATTAGTAATCTTATGTTCAGTGCATTTCCAACCACATTTTCTTTATTGAGGCTATATAGGATATCAAAATCAAATTTATAAAGATACCAAACCCAACATCTATATCTCATGTTCAAATCCCTCTGAGTGAAAACATACTTTAGGCTTTCATGGTCAGAGTACACTGTAAATCACTCACCAAAAAGATAGTGATTCCACATCTTTAGTGTGTGTATAACCACTGAAAAATCAATATCATTGGTAGGGTAGTTCATCACATGAGGTAAAAACTATTTTGATCCATAATCCATCATTTTTTCACTTGAAGAAAGACACATACTATACTCATACTTAAGGCATCTTAAAAAAACATCATAACCCAAACCTAGTTCTGGGAGAATCAACACTGGTGTTGAATCTAGCCTCACATTCAGAACCTCAAATGATCTCTGCTATTTTTTAACCTACTCAAAAATTACACCCTTAAGGGTCAAATCTATCATCATAGATTCAATCTTGGAGAAGTCCCAAAAACTGTCTGTAATAACCATCCAAACCAAAGAAGATTGAAATCACAAACATGTTTCCAGGATTTCCCCAGGATATAACTACCCATACCTTTTTAGGATTCACAGATATTAACCTCTTAGATATCACATACCCTATCAACTTCAACTCCCATATACAAAACTCACACTTTGATGATTTTCCATACAGTTTATGTTCTTTCAATGTTTGAATAATTCCATCCAAATGGTCCACATGTTCCTCCTCTGACTTGAAGTACGCTAAGATATCATCTATGAAAACAACAATAAAAGAGTCCAATAACTAATGAAATATTTTATTCATAAAATCCAAAAATATCTTAGGAGAATTAGTGATTCTGAATGGCATAACCAGAAACATGAAATTCCTATATTGACTATGAAAAGTTGTCTTCGATAGGTCGTCTCCCCGAACGCTCAACTAATGGTACCCTGACTGCGGGGCATTCTTAGAAAACCAATGAGACCCTCTAATAAGATAAAAGATATCATCAATTTTGGTTCAAGTATACTTGTTCATAACATTCACTTGACTCAAATTTGGATAATCAATACAAAGCCAGAGACTTCCATCCACCTTCTTAGCAATGGTACCGGTGAATCCCATAGTGACACACTAGTATGAATAAATACTTTCACCACCATGTCCTCAAGTTTTATCTTAATTTCCATAAACTCAGTAGGTTTAATTCAATATGATGGAATAGAAATATTCATCATTTGAGGGAGCAGGTAAATAGTAAACTCAACCTCTCTCTACGGTAGTAAAATAGAAAAGTAAACCAAAAATAACTTAGGGTAACCACACTGAATAGAAGGTAGATTATCTTCTAATAAAGGTTCAACTAAATCAAGAAAAATTTCTAAAAAATAACATAATATTATACCATCATAAGGAACAACAGACCCCACCCTTCCCGATCTAGTGTCCCACTCGTCGTGAAAAACCGGAGAGACCTCATCAAAAGATAATAACTGTACCTGATAGTGATAATAGTATATATGGGCCTTCATGATAATCATTTAATCCATGTTGATAATCAATTTGAATATGTTGATATCAAGAAATAAGAAATACCAAATAGCCTCAAAGTTGGCTATCAGCACTTGACATGTGGGGTACTTGAAACCTTATTCAAACATCTTTCCCAAAGCTGTGAAAAGATCCAGCAAGAACGACATAAGATCTAAATTATAACCCAACACATCAACCAACTTTGATGATATAAAATAATTATTATCACTTTTATCAAAAAAAAACCACAGAAGATGGAATAAAAATTGTACCTCTAATATGATTTTTACTTGATTTGGATTCCTCTAGCACACTTTCTACCACAAGAATCCATCTAGACATAGCTACCAGGAAAATCGCCTTGGCCTGAAAATGAGACCCACCAACCTTGGGAGCATCAACTTGAACCTTCAATCCATTGGTGAAAGTGGATCTCACCTCACTTCCTTTGTACATCCTATCACAAAAACATTTTAAAAGGCCAGATCACCCATAAAGATGAAAATTCTTATGAGGCTTTATATAATGAGGCCTGGTATTACCACGCCTCCTACACTGATAGAAGATAACATGTTGCTTCCCTTAATAATCCCCTACCACTAGTCCTATAGAAAACTGAAAACTCTTGTGTTTCATTTTCTGAACTGAAGAATCACTCTATCTAACCACTACACAAAAAAAATATTTTCCCAATCCTATCCTTCCAACTATGTATGCCTCATCCAAATCTTCTTTATCCACTACCTACACAAATTTTGGAAGGAACAAAATAAATACAGAAGACTGAATATTATCTCTTAGACCCATATCAAACATAAAATCCTTTAGGTAGTCATTAGTGAGATGTTTCGATTCCAGATGCACCAACTCATAAAAACATGTGGAGTACTCCATAACGGTATGCTCCCCTTACTCTAATGTCAGAAACCCTCAGATCTTTATCATGCGTAAAGACTCAGGATAAAACTACTTATTAAATATTTTCTTGAAAGAAACCAAGGTAAGGCCCTCATGAAACCTAGCTTCCACTATTGAGTCCCACCATCTTTTCCCTACCCCCTAGAGCATATAAATCACCAAACCCCCCCATGAATCATCAAGAGTCTTTAAAAATTTGAAGATCCTCTCAATCCGTTCAAGCCACTCCTCAAATCATCGGGTTCCTTTTCCACCATAGAAGACAGGTGAATGTTGATTCATAAATTCTGAAATGTGTTCCAAACCCCATCTCAGGTTCACAAAACCCACTAAACCCAATGTATGAATAGTATCGATAACTACCTTGATCAAAGAATGGTCCACTAGAGAATCATCTTGTGGAACCTTCCATGCAGCTTCCCCTCTCATATTTATTAGAGATATTATAGGAGGAATTGTATGTTAATCACAATAAAACAACCATTCTGTCATTAGAAAACTCCAAAACAATTAAACAAACTTCAAGAATCCAAAATAATGCTTTAAAACAATAATAATTTAAAGAAATTGTGAATTATAATATAAAATTGAACACCTTTTGAAAGAAATAGGTCTATCGAAATAAACTCCCCAATTAGTTTATTCAAATAAACTTACACACACCAAGTCCCTAAACAAATTATATAGGTTAATTTAAATAGACTTAACATACAATTTATTCAAATAATACTAAATACTAGGTCCTTAACATAGTAATAATTTTCCAAAAACCCATGGAAACTCATATTCAGTCACAGGAGTCAGCTAGACATGCCATTTTCTACACCTACTATTTAATTCAAATGATCCTACTTCTATCAACCCAAGACATATAACCAACTCAGATAGTATTTTCAAACTTCAATATAAGTAACTCAATTGATACCAAATTATAAAATACCAACTTGGGTCAATCAGACCAATCACCCAAGTCATCCCATTACAGGGTGAGGTATAATAAAGACAACAAAACAAGTCTCAAATATAAGAAAAACTAGACATAAAACCATAGTAAAAATTGGAAACAAAAGAAGATGAAACTAATAAAAATAGGATAAACTAGGAAGTATGATAAATTTAGATAAATAAGTCTTCATGTGACCAACTATCACCTCCAAACTAGCCCAAACCCAAACAGTGATGTAAAGAGAAGTCTGCATGATATAGAATGCCCTTAGCTTTACTGATTTCCTATAAAACAATGTGTACATCTACCCAAATGTATAAGTAGGGTGTGAGAAACATATCCCAATATAAAACCACCAAGTAATCAATACAAGTTACAATATCAAGAAATCACAAGTTCTATCTTTAATAAAAATATTTTTAAAATAATTTTTTATAAATAATATAATTTGAAAACAATTTTTAAATAGTACTTAGGTTTTCCAGAAATTGAACATAATGTTTTAAAAATCCAAAAACAATCTATTCATAAAACAAAGCAAGTAAACATACTAAAAAATAAATATACAAGTGAGACAACATCCATGAAATAAACAACCAGAAACAACAATTCAACTTTTATATAGGCTCTATCCTATAGGAAAATATGTACTAGACAGTCACAAGACAAAAAAGACATAAAGTTAGATCCAACTAATATCTAGTCCTAAAATAGTCCATTGATATACTATAGGATACCTCCCAGTGGTGTCACAAATACTGTTTATATCTAAGTATCTTTATATATGCATCCAAGGTTCCCACTATACAATGTTTTTCAATATCAATTCTTAAATCCATTCTCGCATTTTTTATAAAACCATTTCAAATCCAAGACAATATGATTTAGGGTTTAAAAATTTGTATTTCTCCAAAATAAAGGAAATTCAATTTTCAAAGAAAACCCCCCATTAAAATATGAACCCATTCCATTTTCAATTTCAACACATTCAATTCCATTTCATGCCTTAATAAATTAGTAAGAACAATAACTAATTCAAGAAATTAGAAAACTTGGATAGATCCACCTACCACAAGGATGTAAAAAAACTAATCGCCAATGATAATGAGGATTGGAAACAACAAGATCTTCCTTCAAAAGATAGGGTGCAATAAGTGACAGAAAAGTATAAATAGAAAACATGATCTAATTACAAATCCCAATTGTAATAGTTTCTATAACTTGAAATGAGGAAGAAACTGAAAGAAATTATTACCTGAAGAGATGAAATTCCAATCCCTATTGATCAATTTCCAAACAGAGTGATCTAGATGGAAAGGAGTCACCCAAAATCTCTTAGGTTAAGAGATCTGGATAGGAGGAAGTGTATTTCATAAAGGTAATGGATTGTTGCAAAAAATAAACACCATTGCATGATCTCCTCCATATTCGGAGGTGTATCACATGAAGGGATCCTAAAAAATACTAATCAACAATGTATCCCATTCCAAAAATATGACTAGGGATACTACCTCTAGTATTTTTATTCCAACATCACCAACCCACCTTAACCCACCACATGTTACGTTTTCATCCCAAACAGAACATTCATTTCCCACTCAACAATCCTTCCCACTAAATAGAATTTATCTTCCTACAATGAGAATTTAAACAAACCAATTTGAACCAATTACATGAACCATTAACATCATCTAGATATATTTCATTTATAATGTAAATTTCAAGGTTCGTCACACTCCCCACTTTAAAGGGTACAACCCTAAGAATATATTTTATAGATAATATAATCACACCAAATTCCACTCTAGAATGTCTCAATAGGATCTTCACACCATAATTCAAGATCCCATTCACATTTCTATTAAATATAATTCAAGTTCCCAAATTATCATTGAATGGTTTAGTGTATTAGGGGGACATCAACCCTCTCATCCTAACCTCACAAGTGGTTGAAAGGATTCCATGTCTGCACAACTAACCTCATCCGGGTTTATGAAAAATACA
The DNA here is from genome assembly GCA_963277665.1 of Viscum album. Classification (NCBI taxonomy): domain Eukaryota; kingdom Viridiplantae; phylum Streptophyta; class Magnoliopsida; order Santalales; family Viscaceae; genus Viscum; species Viscum album. The sequence continues at coordinate 628,182,159 of OY728165.1, forward strand.
TATAAATTTATATATTATCCCTAAAGCTCGTGGTAAAAAATCTATTTCTCTCAAACACCTAAATATAATACTATTAAAATTCAAACCACACATATATCCACTAATATTACTCTAGTAAAATCCTCCAAAAACACACACTACACACCCAAAAGGGTATGAAAATAAGGAGACCGATTGACAGTCATCTTGATGCTTGTGACTGCTAAACTCATATGGTCTAACGTATCTCCATACAACCCTACATATAGGTCCAGTTATAAGGTAATTATAGGGAAATTCATGAATAGATCCATTTATAAAAAATTGTAAAATATAGTCATAGCTCAACCCTCTCCTTGCATCCATGAGAACCCTCACAGTAGGCCATTTCAAATGATCTAGCGATCAGTACTTCTCTTGCATCAAAAATACCACTAACGACTAAGGGATATTACCTTATATATCCATTATAGGTTTTACCTTTTTAAAACTTTATAAAATTAAAAAAAAATACTTCCAAATAGAGGAGGAACTAGTTATAACTTCTAAGGTTTGGTCTTATTCACTAGTTGGGTCCCACTCCTGATGAAGTGAATGGTAATATATTCAATCAGACACCAAACACCTCTTAAATCAGTCATGCACCTAAAATAGATCAAAGGGTGACTGTTCGTCAACAAAAAAAACCAATAGATCAATCTATCTATAATATGGTGTAATTCCATAGGGAAGTCACTTCAAAAAATCATCCCTCTCCAGTGATAGAAACAATAATAAATCACCACCTCCATGACATTCGTTAAACCAAATTGCACTATTCCTGAGGCCCTATGGGGATCATTATTACCTAGATCTGAGACAAAAAAACAATAGAAAAGAACACACAACAACTAACAAGCACATGAATCCCTATAAAAGGTCATGGGTCACACTTAAAACCTCATTGGGAGTTATCTGGTCTATCTATATATATCTCAATTTATTATTCAATCATTATAGTGATCATCATTTTTCTTCTACCTACCATATGTGAAAAAAGGTATTGGAAAAAAGTTTTAATTGAATTTGTTATAAGAGAATCTATCTATCTAGGGATCCCAATCTTAGAATCCCACTCACTATACCTATTTTCCTCTATACAAAAGGGCTCATTATGTAACAATGAACTAAACCAAGGGTCATCTGAGAAAACACTAATGGTTAGGAGATCACACTAAACATCACATTGATTTAAAATCAAATTTTTAACTAATATACAGTGATTTACCCATACCTCACTAAGCATCTAAATATCAGATAAGGGGATACCAACCACACTAGTGGTGAATATACACCACACCAAAACTCTATAATATGAGGATCCACACCCTGTCTTGTGGTGATAGTGAATCACCTATAATATCGGGGACTGCACCTCATTAGGAATGAGGGTTTACCAACCCGTAAATGTGGAGGGGAAACCTACACCTCCCATGGAGGACCCACACCTCATGTATGGTAGTAATGTCCCCTATATTCATGAAGGATTACCATATCACTTGGATGGAAGAACCACATCTCATCACTTCAAGCATACAAACCACTATAAATTGTGAATCGTGCCCTATCCAATAAGTTGATATGGAACCCATATTAGTATAGGTGACCCACTCTTTAGTAGTATTGATGGGATACTAACCCCATTTCCATGTGAATGATCAACACCCAATGATTGGTTAACATGAACCTTGTGTTTGTATCGGATAATGAACTTCAAGATCACATATGAGGGACCAATGCCTCACATGAAGATACCTCATCTAAGAGTGTACTAAACTTGGTAAAGGATTTCATACCTCGTCTGATCTCTTTAGATAGGTTGGATACTGACTCCATAGATTATGGGTCTTTCACCCCACATAGATTTTGGGGATACCAGACAGTATCTGAAGATGGAATCAAACATTAGAAAAAATCAAGTGAGATCCTCCTTGAAATCCCACATTTCTTTGAGCAGTCTTGGGGCTCTCATCGTCTGCAAAAAGGTACAACTTCCACCACTAAAGAAATAATTTCAATGAGTTAATCGATATCCTTGTTGTATAACACCAACATATCAATATGAAATCATTACATAAAATCAATAAAAGCATAGAAATCTATATGATGTCTATACCAATAAAATTATACCTTTTTACCAATGATATAATCTCCCATGTTATTCACCAAGATTATCAAATACCTTTTGTAATAATGAGTTAGCCATCACAACATAGTTGGATTCCCTAGTCTAATAAATAACCCTAATCTCGTTAAGCAAGGTTGAATCAAAAAATCTAATCCAAACTCATGTGACATCCATTTACAAACTTTATACCTAGGAAGGATCCCATTTTCTACCACTCTATCATAACACTTTTATTAGGTTAAAACACCACCCTACTCAGAATCCACTATAGAAGACCAACTCAATCAATCTAGGGAAGAGAAAAAACTCACAAAACCATCACTATACACTACATATTTGAAGAGATCCCTATTCAATGAATATAAACCAAAATATGAAACATAAATTCCACACTAGAACTTTCACTAACACACATGGTTATTAACTAAGATTTATCCATGCCATCATTCCCCAAATGAGGCCCTACACTAGACTAAGATTATTGAAACAGATAACCAACTGCACCTATTGATCCTAAAACAACAAAGGTAAGACTACTCCCCAGATAATCCCAAGGGAAAAACATGAAATATCTAAATATAACACAAGGTAAGAACCCAACATCTGAGATTCACTCAAGGGTTAAATGGAAATAATCATCAGAAGAGTGACCAATCTCAAAACTCGCTCTTCTCCAGAAAGAATACTAAGGGGGAAATAACTGTATCACCCTATGATCCGTAAGCCTATGCATGTATAAACCATACATGGAGATCAAACATCATCATCACCAAGCCATGAAATCTAAAAACATCAAGGGATACTTATTCTTAATAGACACCCACAGCCTGGATAATGGGATACCAACCCTGAACACCGATTTATCTCTATCAAACAACCACTACTAACACTAAGGAAATAATGAAGCTACATCAGGGATCTCATTCCCCTCCAATAGAAATATTGACTATGAAGAGTACCATCACTATCAACAAAGATTAACCAACAATTCTAATTAGGGGGATTTCAAGAAAGTTATATCCTTAGTTAGAGGGACCATTCCCAACCCAGCAAAGGGATACCAACTAGAATCAATTCACTGATAGAGGATTAGGATTTTGACTACAAGAGGAAACTTGACCGTATTTTTACTATACCATAGTAGGGGATAACACATCTAGATAAAGATAAAATGATACCTAACCCTACCTAGGAAAAAGGAATAAAGGATTTTGGACATGGTCCCATGGGATAATATTGTCTCTGCCAACAAAAGTCTCAACGCGCTCCTCAGCCCAGTACACAGGCAGAGAAAGTATCTAAATCCAAAACCGAATTGGTACCAAAATATAGGCATAAAATATTATGATCCTTTGAAATGGTTTATTTAGGATTATTGATAAATAATTCTACAAATTCCATATTCATATCTCAACATTCCACGAGGAAGTGAGACGATATGTACTATCCTAACAAAGATCATCAAAATGGATCTTCCCTACTAAGGTTAAAAGTACCAAATCCTACATTTTTTGAGCCCAAGACACATTCAAAAAACTAAATTTATATGTAATATGGATAAGGATAGATTCCTATTCAATCCTCTCACATAAAAAAGACCCATCAAACTACTCCTCTTTGAAGAGGTTACCACTCATACCTAGTTGAACATAGATTTCTACAACCCTTCATACTATGGGAATTCTATAACACCCAAAAACTCATAATGGATAAATATATATAAAAACATTTTAATTTTTGCTGAATAATTTCCAAACATGCCCTGTGAGTGTCTAAATCCCATGCACCAAGTTTGTTCAAACATCTTGGTCCCATCGTCTTCTCTAAGGGATTAAGATCTACAACTAATCCCAAATCACCTCATTAAAGGCCTCTAAAGTGAAGAGGATTTTACCGTCATATTTTATGTGTAAATATACTCAAAATGGACTCTTATAATGTAAAAATATAGTTATAGGGTGATAAATAGTTAAATCATAGAAGAATATGGTAGTATAAAACCTGTACTATTACTACAGGGTATGTACTAGGAATACACAACATGTACTACAAACACCCACCCAAGGGTGTGTACCTAGGTCTAACATGGCATGTATATCCCTGGTACATGGGGTATCCAGATACAACATGGGTTTTAGGATACATAAGTGCATGAAGACATACCCTAACCTTGCCCATATCGTGTTTCCAAACATGGAGTGTACTTGTATCGGCCATGTGCCACACATGGGTGTCGTGTTGTATACACCAATAGATATTGAGTTGTGTGACGAAGGTTTGTACCTGATATGTACATTTGTCTACACACTGTGTAGACCATATCATGAGACTAAGATGCAGTAATCAACTACACAATGTGTTCTCTTTAGAACTCATGGCCTTCAATTAGGATCTCTAGATATATACTGTCTACAATTTACTCAAATTTTTGTTGAATACCACACGTTTGAACCAACGCCAAAGGAAAAATGCAAAACATGCAAAACATATTCCAATACACAAAGTAGTATTTATTTATGAATCAAAATAATGAGAAATTAAAATAACGAGACATAAATTTTGGTAGATTTTCATAGCTTTGTGATTATGCACCATTGATTCCCAATCCAGGATCGTTGCATCAAGATCTGTACTCAGATCATCCTTGGATGAAGGTTTCTCCCTTGACCGCCTCCACTTAACTCTACATCATAAAAGGGGAAGGGGTAATGAATTCTTAATTCATTCATTGGTAGAGATTAGAATAGGGTATTTCAACCCCAATTAATTAAAAAGTATGCCACATTAAATATTCCTAACCTTGGGCCAGAACCCAAATGGAAACTATTCATTACCTGGGTAACCTCCCTATTCCCTAATCAACTGAGAATTTGGGATTCCAATATAGATATTTTTTATGATATATAAATATTCAAACCCATGGAATATAATTCATATTTATTTAATTAATATAAAATATCTTTACTTAATCACCAAGATTATAATCTTACTAAATTTCTTCCCAAGGGTAAATTCCACATTATGGAGTTAACAGATTCATTGGAAAAAAATCCATGGTCATTTGAATGGCATAAATTACTATTTCCCCATTTTAAAAATATCAGGGTTTAAAAACTCAAAAATAAAAAAAAATACTTTCATGTAGGAAATCTCATATCATTACAGTATACTCCCAATGGGAGGTTCTCACCAACATGCAACCTAATTAGGAAATGTTATTGAAATAACTATATCACTTGATGTGTGAGATATCATATGGTAGTAAGAGAAATCATTTGAGTCTTCTTAATTGATTTTGAAAAAAATTCATCTTTAACTTAACTCATTTTATACAATTGAGGCCCACATCATATTAAACCTATCAAAGTACGCACCATATTTTGAGGATCAAACACCAGTGTTTTCTTAAAAAATTAATTTTTTAGAATTGAAGTGTTATTTTTCCATTATTATGGTTCCAAACCTCCATATACAAATTGAAAGATTTTATATAGATATAGATATATATTCACTCACCCACATCTTCATAAAAGGATAAATTTTCTATGATCTATAAAAGGGTTCTAAAAATTTGTAAAAGAGAGTTCTAACACTCTTTTAGATGCCTAGTTTCATATAATTTTTTTAAGAAAATTTCATGCATTTTTATCTAAATATAATTTTTATTAGATCCCTATAAGTTGGTAAAATTAATTTTATTGAAAATGAAATGAATTTTAATCTTCAATTATTATGGTTTTCTCTTTGATTAAGGAACTATTAATGCTATAATTGTAAAAAAATAGTCTATTTCTATACCATACACATAAGATATTAATGTACATTTGATTCCCCCATTCCATGAATATTGGTTAGATCTTAGATATATAATATATCAGTAATGGTTCATGTCTCTATACACAATTTTTATTAATGAGAGTATAATTATAATCCTAATGAAAACTCAATTAAGGAATTATTATAAAACTAATGAGATTTTAAGGAACATGAACTTTACATTTTCTATACAAAGATATTCAAAATTTCAACCACATATTTATCCTATATCCCATTTTAGTTTGAATTTATTACAAGATTTTTTTATTATTATTTTATTTTATTTTGAATCAATATATAAACTCATATTTTAGTTTGTTTTAATATATCTTATAAAGAATTGATACAATCAAAATTTAGTGATCCTTGAAATTTTACTTATGTTATGTACTATACCATATTCCTTTGTTTATAAACTAATTAGTTTTATGTTTAATATTGATTTTAATATTTCATTTTTATAAATTTGATATGTCAAGGGAATCTTGATCAACTAATTTTTTCACAAAATCTCTAACAAAAATCTCAAATTATTAGCATGATCTTCATTTAATCTCAAAAAACAAGATATTTTCTATCGAAATGAACAAAAAAATATATATATAAGGATATAATATCTTATGAATTTATCCATAGAGAACAACTAATTTATTCATCAAACTAAAAAACATTACCTCTTATATAATATTATCATATAAGAATCAAAATTTCATCATAAAAATATTTTAATCCTAGGTCCTAAATTAATTATATAAAAAATTATCAAAACATCATTTTCCTTAAATTTGATTGAATAAATTAATGATTGTATTGGTTTTCTACTATCAATTCATAAAACTAACCATAATTGATGCCCATTCAATGTTGTATTTCAGCTTGTTTCATTAAAATATAGTATATATCATGGTGACATGTTTCATAAAATAATTATAATCTAAATCTAATTATCAACTCGATCTATTTTTTCAGAAATACTTTCTTACAATACATGGAAAAACATCATATAAAGAAGAGTCATAGTTGAATTCATCAAGATAATGAACACCATCACACTCCAGGGAGAATACTATTTAGGAAAAGTGTCCCAATAAACTAATACCATTATAGAGGTATCCTCCATCTACTTATCTACAATGAAAAGGGGATAATATTTATATTTATGTGGTAATACTATAAGGATACATGAAAATATAAATCACAGGGTGATTTTTATAGCCCACAAACACTATTTAATCAATATTAACTCTAATATATTTGGATATCCACTAAAAATATATCTTTAAAAACACATTGATAAAAATAATAATTGATTATTATTTTGAATTTATGAGAATTTATTTTAAATTTAATAAAATACATTGAATATGAATCATATCATGCTACAACCAAGTAACCATAAAAACCCATAAAATAACCACATTCCATAGTAAATAGGTGTGAATTATAGAGTCTACCAAAATAAATAACTAAATAATAAAATAGGGTCTAAGAAAAAAATGATTCACCTTTATTTATATGAATTTTGGTTTAATAGAACTATTTAAAAAAATTGTATTTCAGGACTTATGGTCTATAAACCCTATCTACTGACATTTACTAGCATAAAATTTACCATTTATGGAAATCCTATTTCATATATCATCTATATATTTGATCAGGTTAAGGTTTTTATAAATTCTATACATCACATTTTATATCCATTTCATATTATACTTGGATTAGAGGTCCTATAGGATGTTAATTCTGTTACTTATACTAAAACGGACTTAGAAATTGATGGGGATAAACTATCAACCATTGTATTATGATCCATGATCTTGAATATTCCATAAGAAAGTCTTACACCTTATTATAAATAACTATATCACATTAATAATAATAAAATCCATATATGTATCAAGACTAGGAATAATCCCTACCCTAAAACCCATGTAATGAGCCTAAAACTATTGGCCATAATATTTTAAGATCTAAATTTCCTAGAAAAATTAAAACTATTACTTATATATCGATTTATACCCTTGGATATACTCTTTTATTGAGACTCAAGATGAATACATAAGTGTTTATTATACTCCTTCATCATTTATACACTCTTTATCATCTCAATGTTAGATCTAAGCCTCAAAGGTACTATCTATCATTAGACTATCAATCATAATGCCACTATAAAATAGAGATTTATTTTCTCTTTTCTAGTGACAGTATCAATGGAATATCCCCAAAAAATCATGAAATGCGTGATAAAATATTATACGATATAATATTCCTTATATTCCATAAATAAATCTAGTTTTTTATCAACGTGGAATGTTATTAAAAAATATCCACCTAAATTGGACTTGAAAGTCGGTCTACTTGTTCATAAACTCATTATAGTCTCTTATATATATCCTTATTTAGTGCATTGCTAAAACACATAAAAATTTTACTACTTTATGACTCAATTATTAGTTAATATATAAACCATTAAAAATGAAATATCTACCTCCTTGAGATAATACTTTACCATAAGGTTAGATAAATCTTTTTAAAACATTTTCTTCCACACCTTGAAAAAAAAATCGGTTCGTTGTCTAAAGGATTATCTATCACTAAGATCACCCCTAAACTATTCAATGAGTCTCCACAAGTTCCTGTTAGACAACTTTAACACACTTAGCACTACTCCCTAATGATTCCTAGATGGAATGAATATAGAAAAAGGTAAATATTCTATTAAAATAAGAAAAATTAAATGGATGTAATAAAATATATATATATTTATATACCATGTTCAACCATATGTCAATCACTATCCAATAATAAAAAAAGGGTAATAAAAACCAAAATACAACTATATAATACATTTCAAGTACTAATAATAATAAATTATATATAGAATATTGATCTGTAGTAATGATCAGAAGTTTATTAGGGCCCATGCGCACAGTCACGATATCTTCAGCATCCATATGTAGTTTTCATGTCCTACATGAAATAATGGGATTAAGAATATTATTTCACTACCTAATTAGTGATAATGATTAAATTTGTAAAAAATTACATAAAAATCACACTAAAATTACAAAAACATATCATAATCCTCTATTATGGATGAGATATTTAAGGTTACTCTCCAAGATTGCCTCAAATAGTCTATTAGTGGAAAACTATAAGTTTGGGTGAAAACACATTAATGGGAGGAAATTCTATAGAAAGTATCATATTACACCAATAATATATCTATGAAAATATATATCCAAATATGTTAATGGCAAAAATTGATTAATATGATGATCAGGTAAAAAAAAATTCTATGTTGGGAATCACTACAGAAAGTCTATACTTTAAAAAGTATCATAAAACCATATAAAACACCTAATATTATCAAATGGAAACTGTATAGTTAAAACCATGTATTAATGGTATATATCTAACAATATAAATGTATATTTCACAAAACTATTCTACCTACCTCCGCCGCTTAACTTATCAATGACCAAAAGAGTAACTTACTTGATCTTGGAGATTTGTAATGATAAAAGATTAAAATATATAACATGAGAAATTAAGAGTAAGTATAAAAGTGATCAATAATAACCTTAGGCGGTACCATGACATTATCATTCTGAAGTTAACATGATAATGAAATCATGTGGTGAAAAATAACTAAATAAACAAACTTTTCCCAAATACAAGTCAAGGGTATAAATTCCTAGATCTAACCCATAACTCACTAGAGGCGTATTCCCTAAAACATTTAATTGATATATAGTATAACAAGAACTACAAAAATATATAATATAGGGGGGAATAAAGACTAACTCTTACCATAGAGAATCCATTGGTTTTAATTTAAAAAACTCTTATCTCTAAAACCTAAAACCACATATGAGGTTAGAATACATTAACTACTTAGTTTGGTGTCTAGAATCCTTCTCAACCACAAAAGTTTAGGTTACACCCACACTCAAAACTCAGGTGGTGGATGCATAATGTAGTGTGGTTGTTGTTACTAAAATAAAAATCATATAATTGATATAAATAATATCATTTTAGGATAACATTGACATGAAATTTGTTAACATATACCAAAGTTTAATTATTTATAAACTCTGTTAACTCTAGTATATCATTTATTAGGGTGTCGAACCACAGAGATGGATCTCTACCAAATTTTAAAAAAAATCCACTCTAAATAGTGGATGGAATATTTTTTTAAAGTGTTTTTCTAAATTGAGGGAAAATTATGATGAGACAATGACTTTTTAATGAACTAATTTATATAGGAAAAATGATAATCAATCAGTGAAGGAAGAGATTGAGGAATACGATTCTAGACAAATTCCTAGGGAATAGTAATAAAACTAGTTTAAAAAGTTGCCTTCGTCACATAATTTTAATTGAATTAAAAACCTTGAAAATTGAATAATTAATATCCCTCACTAGGAAATTAATCATATAGATTATTTATTCTAGAAATTCACAAAAACTATAAACAAAAAAATGAAAAAGTATTTGAAGAATGTATACTAAAAAATCACTATGAAGTAATCCAAAAAAATTTAAAGTAATGGTTAATGAAATACACCCATGATCATTCTCGCTGAATGATCTTGGAGTTTTGAGATCAAATACAATAGTCGTGAAACAATTTTAGATGAATTTATAATCAATCTCATTGATCGATTCTAGTTTCATAGAACAAATGACGGGAAGAAGTGATTATGAAAATATCCAGTTGTATAAAACCCCATAAAAAATAAAATTACCCAAGATTCATTGAAAATTTAATATTTAACAAATAAATTTCAAAATGATGAAAATAAAAACAAATGGAGAAGTAATATCTCATAATAATGGTGATTTCCACTTTGGGTGATACTCTGCTCTTCCTGGTGGGCCTCTAATATCCTTCTCTCTCTAGTTCTATCTAAGTTTCTATGTGTCTCTAAATCAATAATATTTCTGATCACATGTAAAAGACACCATATTATGTCATCTTCCATGGAAAAAACTCTATCATTCTCAGTATCATATCTATGGTTCATGCCAACATAGATCGGTGTGTTTGTAGTCACCGAACAAATTTCACCTTCTTCTCTATATTCATCATCAAGTTAGAAAAACCTCTCATAACTGAAAATGATAATTTTTTTGCAATATTAATGCCTTTGAAAACAAGGAATGAAATAAAAATCATTATTATAAATAAAAATTTAAATTTTATAAATATAAATAACATTGTTATTTTTATTATTTTTATAAAGGTTAACAAAAATATTTAATTATAAAAAAAATTATTGAAATAAAATTATAAAAATATGTGACTTATGAAAATAATAAAATACACAAAATGATATTATTTACATTAATTTAAAAAATATTTATTTATAATTTTTATTAATTTACTTATTTTATTAATTATTTTATTAATTATTTTTATTTTTATTTAATTTTATATCTTTTCTTTTTCCTTAAATTTATTCAATATAATTTTTTCTATAAACCCACTATTCTTCCTAGTAAGGGGTCTTATTCATAGGAAGTTCGGGTGGAGCTCCTCCTGTGCATGGCTCCTCTTCTCCACTGAAGGGGGCTCAGACTTGAATGGCTCTAGAAGCTCCATCAATAATGGAGATCCTCTCTAGTGGTGCAGTCATGACTTCCAGTGTGGTGAAATTGAGAGGCGGGTGGCTTCAACCAGATATGGCATAAGTCTTAGTGTTATACTTGGTTATGAAGGGAGACTCATTTGGTGTCGATGATTCTTAGATGGCGGCGACCTTTAGACAATGAAATCATGATTGATCGAATCTGAATCCTCAGTCAATTGAACTCCAAGCAGTGGAAGACTCAAGTTAAAAAATGTTGAGAATTGTTCTTCATCTCGGATGTATGAAAATATGTTTCTTCAGTTGGATCTCTCTTCACTAGTGAAAATGAATCCAATCAGATATAGGGATCTTGTATCTAGTTCAGTTTGTTCTTCTCCCAACAATGTTACATACGAGACACTTCAGACTATATAGAGGGTTGGTTTCGGCTCAGTGTATTTGGTGAACACAGGTGGTTGTAGTCTTTGACTATAGAAGAGGTTGAAATCTGAGGATGTGTTGTGATTATCAAGTGGAGGTATATTAGCTTAGCAATGGTTTATTATTGAGAACCAATAGATTAGGTACAGTTAAGCAGGCAGTGGATGATGTTTGATGGGGGTAACTTGTAATGGTGAGTTCATTTTTCAGTAGAGTCATAGTCGAGAAATGGTGGGTATGCATATGATGTAGTGGAAGGTAGATTCAGTGGTGGGTTGGGATTTGTCTTTGGGTTTCCAAAGATACGAGAAAAAATGGGTTTCGGTGAGTTTTCTCCTGATGGTGACTGTATGATAACCCTGCTTTTTATTACAACTTAAGCATGCTTTATTACATAAAACTTCACTTGATACAATAAAGAAGATCGAGAGGTTTAGTGTCTTTGGGGCTTAGGATCATTACATAAAAACTTTAAACTTGAAATACAACATATTTATTGAAAACTTCCTTTACATGACCACTACATTCTTTCGTACTTAGCATTGCATGGGATAACCTGAGGACATGCATAAGAAAAGGGTGAGCTATAAAGCCCAGTAAGGGAGTACACAATGAATAACATGAGGAGTACAATACATGTTAGGAAATAGGAACATCAATAGAGAATTATAGTAACATGAACATAAAGGCATGATAAAGCATGATAACCATAACATGAAAATGTGGCAACAACACTTAACACTGAATTAGCATGAGCCAAGGCTCATTGCAAATGGAGCATGAGTAAACCCTCATTGCACTTGAAGCACGAGTAAACCCTCATTGCACTTGAATTAGCATGAGTCAACACTCATTGCACATGACGTATCATGATACTATACTTTACCCAATGCATTGGAGCGCTATAAAGGGCGCACCCTTCTTAAACATTTCATTTCATGCATAAGTGTGCCACATGGATCCTAAAACATGGATTCATAAAACATAATCATTTATTCCATGATAAAATAATGTGGAATTCATACATGAAACATTATAATCAATAAGTAAATGTGCATAAAGGTGAGTACCCTTGATGGAGAAATGGGCATGGTATTCACTACACAATGATATTGGCTTAGAAAATCGGTGTGATTTCGGCAGCGTAACGGCGTGACATAAGAATTCATAAAAAAGGTTGATGAGAGAGAAAGGGGTTCCTCATCATATTTACATGCAATGGACAGTAAGGAATTCATATAGATACATGTACCAACAATTGAAAATTAATTTAGATTCATGATACAAAAGTATTGCTTGAATATAAAAGAGGAGAAAAAGGTTTCTTTCGGAATTTCGGCATAGTAACGGGAGTACATGGGAGGCTTTTAAGGAGAGAGAAAGGGGTCTCCCATCATTCAAAAAATAAGAGGGCAGTATGGGGGAGGTGCGAAACCATACCCCAACATTCATAATTGAAATTAAAAGGGCAACACAACTTAATGAAAATTGACAAAAATGAGAAAGGAAGAAAAAAACCCTTACTTGGAAGTGTGCTTCCAAAGGCTAGAGAGAGGCTTGTGAGAGGCTTCTTGGGAGATTGGGGAACCTTGGGAGGATTATAGAGAGAGTAGGGCAGAGCTTGGACGAACTCCAAAGGATTTTAGTGAGGAGGAAGTGGGAGTTTGGATGGGTTTATATAGGAAAGGTGAGATAATTCTTTATTATTTAGGTTTGGGACCTCTTATATTAAAATAGTCCAAACCACAAACTATCCCATGGTATTTGCCCATGGTTTCTGGAAAAGGAAAGAGGAAAAAAATATTTTACAAGGCCAAGGTCCGAACTTATTAAAAAATTTGGGTTGCTTATGTGGAGGTGAGTCACACTCCCATGGAAATTAATTTAAAAAGGCAAAGTGTTGAATAAGTCTTGAGGGCTCCATTAATGCTTTGAAAGGTAAGTCAAAAAAACCCAAAATCACATTATTTTAATGATAAAACACATATTGGCCGAACATAAGGATTATGTTATTTTATTACATCACCATTGGGTCATTATGATGTCATAAAACACATTATATATTTAAATGGTATTTAATTTTAACCAAAAATTTGACTGTCTCAGAAAATTATGAAAAATTCACCGTTGGATAATTTCGACGTCCTGATTCCAAAAATAATATTTATTTTATCTAAATAATTAACTAAATATTTTAATTTTCACTTTTAAAATAAAAACCGACATTTATAAAAATTCACGGGTTTTGACAGAAATGGCTTTCAAACATTAATAAAAATTTTAATTGCATTCATAAAATTATAATATCATTTATATTTAATAAAAATTAATTTAATATTAATAATAATATTTTATTAAAATATTATTTAATTCAAAAATCCTTGAATTTAATAAAATATAATTCTTAATTAAATAATAACTAAAAACACCATTTATACTTTAAAAACTATTTACAATGTATCAAAAATGACTAGAAATTATATTCATTATTATATACAAAAATATTGTACATGAACATGGTGCTACTTATTTGTTACAAAACCCCTTAAAATAGTCGCATAAGACCTAAGGGTAAGGTGTGCGATGGTGACAGACTCTTGGGGTGGCTCGGATAACATCGCTCGAGTTGTAATTTCAATCAACTTCCACTTTTCCCGTAGACGATCATGTTCGAGCTTGACTTGATGAAGCTCAGCTTGGGCTTGGTCAAGGGAAAATCCCAAAGATTCCACCTCTTTTCCGAGCTCCGACAAATGGGCTTCGTAAGGGGCAATTCTACTGGATGAGGCCATCTCTTCCTTTGTCTGAGTAGAAATGGGTTCGTTAAAGCCTTATATTTATACTACTCAGATGATCACTGTTCAACGGCTATAAAAGTAATGGTCACAAATCATAACATAAAACTAAAGAAGTTGAAATCTTATAAAAACATTTTTCATAAAGAAAAATTTAACTGGATCAAGAGGTATTTTCTATTAATGAAACTTTGGGTCATTACAATATTCCCCCCTTAAGAAATTTTGCCCTCGAAATTTTCCTTTTCCCACACTAAAACAAATGTGGGTAACTTAGCTTCATCATATCCTCCGACTCCCAAGTTGCTTCTTCAAACTTGTGGTTTCTCCACAACACCTTGACGAGGGGCATTGTCTTATTTCGTATAACTTTTTCTCTACGATCTAAGATCTTCACTGGTTGATCCTCATAAGAAAGATCGTCTTCTAATGGTACCACCTCGGAAGAGAGTACATGTGAAGGGTCTGGTATGTACTTCCTTAAGAGGGATACATGGAAGACATCATGCACCTTGGCCATAGTAGGTGGAAGTGCTAGTCGATAGGCCACAGCCCCAACACGATCAAGAATCTCTAAGGGGCCGATGTACCTTGGACTTAACTTCCCTTTCTTTCCAAACCTCATGACCTTCTTCCACAGAGATATGTGTAAAAACACCATGTCTCCGACTTTAAACTCAAGGTCTCGTCGACGATTATCTGCATAACTCTTCTGTCGACTTTGGGCTGCCTTGATATGCTGCTGAATGGTTTTCACCTTCTCCACCATTTCTTCGACCATTTCTGGTCCAAGCAGCTTACGTTCACCGACCTCATCCCAACATGCTGGTGTTCTCCACCTTTTCCCATATAGGGCTTCATATGGTGCCATTTGGATGCTTGAGTGGAAACTATTATTATAAGAGAACTCAACTAGAGGAAGATGTTGATCCCATCCTCCTTTAAAGTCCATTGAGCACGCTCTCAACATATCCTCAAGTGTTTGGATAGTCCGCTCGGATTGGCCATTAGTTTGAGGATGATAGGCCGTACTGAAGTTCAGTTCAGTATTCAGATCTTGTTAAAGACTCTTCCAAAACTTAGAGGTGAATCTTGGATCTCGATCAGAAACAATAGATAGTGGTACTCCATGCAACCGTACCACATCCCTGATATATATCTGTGCCATTTGATCAAAAGAGAAATCCTCTCGAATAGCAATGAAGTGTGCAGTCTTTGTAAGATGATCCACAACAACCCAGATTGCATTGTTGCCTTTGGATGTCCTTGGAAGTCTAGTGAGAAAGTCCATGGTGATGTTCTCCCATTTCCATTATGGTATGGGCAATGGTTGCATCATCCCCTTAGACTTCTGCCTCTCTGCCTTCACTTGCTGACACACCAGGCACTTTGATGTATATTCAGCGATCTCCTTCTTCATATTATCCCACCAAAAGTTTTCTCGGAGATCTCGACTCATCTTTGTACTCCCTGGGTGAATAGGGAAATTTGAACTATGTGCATCATCCAAAAGTTCCTTCTTCAGCTCCTAACTTGATGGAACACATAGTCTTTTCCCAAACCGCACAATTCCTTCTTCATTAACATTAAACTCTGAGGATTTTCCCTTTTTGATAGCTTCCACTTTTTCTTGTATTCCTGCATCATCCTTTTGAGCATCCTTTAACCTTTCCAAAAGAGATGTTTAATCAATCATTTGTGAAAGGATTGATGATGTTCCCTTCTTTATGATTCCCACATCCATCTTCATCAAGTCTAAGAAGATTGGATCCTTTTCAATTCTCATCATTGATAGAATCGCTGGATCCTTTCTACTTAGGGAATATGCCACCTTGTTCGCCTTCCCAAGGTGGTAATGTATTGAATAGTCATAATCCTTGATGAGCTCTATCCATCTTCTCTGCCGCATATTAAGCTCTTTCTATGTGAATATATATTTAAGACTCTTGTGGTCAGTATATATCTCACATTTCTCTCCATAGAGATAATGCCGCCAGATTTTCAGGGCAAAGATCACCGCTGCCAACTCCAGATCATGCGTTGGATAGTTTCGCTCATGGATTTTCAACTGCCTTGAGGCATAGGATATCACTTTATCATTCTGCATCAGCACACATCATAATCCCTTCTTCTAAGCATCACTAAATACCACAAAAAGCTCCCTACTTGTGGGTAAAGTGAGCACGGGTGTAGTGATAAGCCTCCTTTTCAACTCCTTGAAGCTTTCTTCGCATTCATTACTCCAAGAAAACTTTAATCCCTTTCGAGTTAGCTTGGTAAGAGGGTTGGACAATCGTGAGAAATTTCTCACAAATCGTCGATAATATCCAGCTAACCCCAAGAAGCTACGGATATCAGTTACCGATGTTGGTCTCGTCCATCCCTCAATTGCATCTGTTTTGGAGGGATCCACAGATATCCCATTGCTTGTGATGATATGGCCCAAGAATGAGACTTCCTTTAACCAAAACTCACACTTGCTATACTTTTCATAGAGCTTCTCCTTGCGCAAAGTCTCTAGTACAGTTTTTAAATTCTCCTCATGGTCCTCCTTGGTTTTGGAGTATATTAGGATATCATCTATAAAGACTACCACAAATTTGTCAAGGTAATCTCTGAAGACTCTATTCATCAAGTCCATGAATATTGCTGGAGCATTGGTGAGTCCAAAAGGCATTACTATGAATTCATAGTGCCCGTACCTTGTACGAAAAGCAGTCTTGGGGATATCTTTCTTCTTCACCCTTACTTGATAATATCCCGACCACAAGTCCACCTTAGAGAAGTATTGTGCTCCACGCAGCTGATCAAACAAGTCATCAATTCTTGGGAGAGGATACTTGTTCTTTATTGTTATTTTTTTAAGTTCACGATAATCGATGCAAAGCCGCATTGACCCATCCTTCTTCTTGACGAAGAGGACTGGTGCACCCCATGGTGATGCACTTGGGAGTATAAACCCTTTATCCAGATTCTCCTGTAGTTGTTTCTTCAGCTCTTAAAGCTCAACAACAGCCATTCTATATGGATTCTTGGATATTGGTAGCACCCCAAGTATAAGTTCAATTGAGAACTCAACATCTCTTCTTGGAGGAAGACCAGGAAGTTCCTCGGGAAATACTTCAGTGAATTCCCTCACAATAGGCATTTCTTCAAGGGTGGTTTCTTCCTTGGACTCAATCATCTGAGCCAGATATGCGTGCTCATAAGGCAGTAATATCCATTCTTGAGATGATGGAGCTAAAGGAGATTCATCTTCCTCCTGACACTTGTAATGAATCGGGGGTTGATTCTCCATATGGAGTGTGATTTCCCTCTATCGACAATTTATGTTGGCTCTATATAAGGAAATCCAATCCATGCCAAGAATTGCATCAAATTTCACCAAAGGGAGTATGAAGAGGTTCGCCGGGAAATTCAATCCACAGATTATAATGGGGGAGGACTTATATTCATGGGATGCAATGATTGCCCCATTTTCCATACTCACCGACATCTTTACTTCCAGGATTTGTGGTGGTGCTGGGATTGTTCTACTAAACATTAGAGATATTAAAGAATGTGTAGAACCTAAATCAAAAATTATGTTCGCTATTCTTGAATGAATAACTAGCGTACCTATCACCACTTCATTGTCGGGGTTCACTTCGGCAGAAGTAATGGCAAAAGCTCTTCCTTACTGTCTTGGAGGTTGCTGGTTGCCTCCGATAACCCTTGGATTAGGGCACTGATTCGCAAAATGACCTGGTTCTTTGCATTTTTAGCATTGAACAATGCATTGAGGTTCGAACTAAGCGTTCCTCTCCTCTGTTGTAGTCGCGGGTCCTTCTTGCTGACAGTTAGCAGCTAGGTGCCCTTCTCTTCCACACTTGAATCATTTTCTTGTCCCCCTAAGGCAATTTCCATGGTGCTTCTTTCCATACTTTTGGCAAGTGGGGTGCTGGAACTTCTTAGCATCGTTGGATTTATCCATCGGACAACCAGAATTGAAGTCCGCCTTCCGCTTCTTGTCCCCATGATACCCCTATGATTCTCTGATCTCCATTTCACCCTTGAGGGCACATCGGACAATTTCCTCATAGCTGTCGAAGTCACGGATCGCTAATGCTTTCCGCAAGCTAGGCTTCAACCCACCAAAGAAGCGGTCAACCTTGCATTTGGGGGTAACGACAAAGCCGAAAGCGTATCATGCAAGCCCTGTGAAGTTTTCCTCGTACGATCCCATGGATTCTTCATCTTTCTGCTTGAGGGAAAGGAAGTCCCTTTCCATCTTAAGACGGAGGGTGCACGGAAAATATTTATGGAAAAACATCTTCCGGAATTCCTTCCATTTCAAAGCCTCGATCTCCTCCTTAGGCTTAGTATTTTTGATCAACGTCCACCATTGATCAGCTTTACCCTTCATACGATAAGCCGCCAGGAGAACCTTCTCTTTTTCAGAACATTGAAGGATAGAGAAGATCTTTTCAATGGATTTTATCCATTGCTCAGTGATCGTGGGATCAGATGATCCACTAAAAGTAGGAGGCCTTTGTCTCATGAAGCTCTCGATAGCGACTTGTTCTTTCTTAGGGGGGGTTGAACGTTCCTCTTGACCCGTGTTTCTATTCAAAACTTGAGTTAGTTGAGAGATAAGTGTGAAAAATTTCGTGATTCCCGCTCCCATTGGACTGGGCATCTCATTAGTACAATCATCACACTGATCTTCACAACGGTTGTTAGCCCGAGTTATCCTATTACCAGCCATTGGATGGAATAAAAGGAAAGTTAGGGGTAACACATAAAGGGTAATCCAAAGACAAAAGTTGATGACTTATAAATAAACTTTAATCTCTTTAACTCATGAGTCAATAGGATTCAATCCAGGCTTTTCATGATCTTCCTTCTAACATATATTCTTAGGGGAATTTTTCCCTTAATAATGGTTCATACTAAGATTGTGAATTTATCAAAACATATCCCCCGGGAGTGTCTTAACCAAGAGTGCAGCAAGGCCCATTGTCATGCACCAGTTCCCGTTCGAGTCTAGCTCAAAGCGGTGTTTTCGGGTTTTACCCCTAGGATACATCTGTGCCAGAGCCTCCTCTACCTACTCGTATCCAGACAGGGATGTATTTGTTTGATAAACCACTTACTTAGTATTTACCAAAACTTAGGGATGTTTTTATTATGCTTAGTCTTGTATCTAAGGCTTTAATAGGGTTTCCTAATCCCAAAAATTACTAAACCTATCCTCTGATACCAACTATAACAACCCTTCTTTTTATTACAACTTAAGCATGCTTTATTACATAAAACTTCACTTGATACAACAAAGAAGATCGAGAGGTTTAGTGTATTTGGGGATTAGGATCATTACATAAAAACTTTAAACTTGAAATACAATATCTTTATTGAAAACTTCCTTTACATGACCACTACATTCCTTCGTACTTAGCATTGCATGGGATAACCTGAGGACATGCATAAGAAAAGGGTGAGCTATAAAGCCCAGTAAGGGAGTACACAATGAATAACATGAGGAGTACAATGCATGTTAGGAAATAGGAACATCAATAGAGAATTATAGTAACATGAACATAAAGTCATGATAAAGCATGATAACCATAACATGAAAATGTGGCAACAACACTTAACACTGAATTAGCATGAGCCAAGGCTCATTGCACATGGAGCATGAGTAAACCCTCATTGCACTTGAAGCACGAGTAAACCCTCGTTGCACTTGAATTATCATGAGTCAACACTCATTGCACATGACTTATCATGATACTATACTTTACCCAATGCATTGGAGCGCTATAAAGGGCGCACCCTTCTTAAACATTTAATTTCATGCATAAGTGTGCCACATGGATCATAAAACATGGATTCATACAACACAATCATTTATTCCACGATAAAGGAATGTGGAATTCATAAATGAAACATTATAATCAATAAGTAAATGTGCATAAAGGTGAATACCCTTGATGGAGAAATGGGCATGGTATTCACTACATAATGATATTGGCTTAGAAAATCGGTGTGATTTCGGCAGCGTAACGGCGTGACATAAGAATTCATAAAAAAGGTTGATGAGAGAGAAAGGGGTTCCTCATCATATTTACATGTAATGGACAGTAAGGAGGTCATATAGATACATGTCCCAACAATTGAAAAGGAATTTAGATTCATGATACAAAATTATTGCTTGAATATAAAAGAGGAGAAAAAGGTTTCTTTCAGAATTTCGGCATAGTAACGGGTGTACATGGGAGGCTTTTAATGAGAGAGAAAGGGGTCTCCCATCATTCAAACAGTAAGATGGCAGTATGGGGGAGGTTTGAAACCATACCCCAACATTCATAATTGAAATTAAAAGGGCAACACAACTTAATGAAAATTGACAAAAATGAGAAAGGAAGAAAAAAACCCTTACTTGGAAGTGTGCTTCCAAAGGCTAGAGAGAGGCTTGTGAGAGGCTTCTTGGGAGCTTGGGGCACCTTGGGAGGATTCTAGAGAGAGTAGGTTAGAGCTTGGACGAATTCCAAAGGATTTTAGTGAGGAGGAAGTGGGAGTTTGGATGGGTTTATATAGGAAAGGTGAGATAATTCTTTATTATTTAGGTTTGGGACCTCTTATATTAAAATAATCCAAACCACAAACCATCCCATGGTATTTACCCATGGTTTCTGGAAAAGGGAAGAGGAAAACAATATTTT
Source organism: Viscum album (assembly GCA_963277665.1). Lineage (NCBI taxonomy): Eukaryota > Viridiplantae > Streptophyta > Magnoliopsida > Santalales > Viscaceae > Viscum > Viscum album. Next base: position 628,203,640 of record OY728165.1, read on the forward strand.
ACAAGGCCAAGGTCCGAACTTATTAAAAAATTAGGGTTGCTTATGTGGAGGTGAGTCACACTCCCATGGAAATTAATTTAAAAAGGAAAAGTGTTGAATAAGTCTTGAGGGCTCCATTAATGCTTTGAAAAGTAAGTCAAACAAACCCAAAATCGCATTATTTTAATGATAAAACACATATTGGCCGAACATAAGGATTATGGTATACTATTACATCACCATTGGGTCATTATGATGTCATAAAACACATTATATATTTAAATGGTATTTAATTTTTACCAAAAATTTGACTGTCTCAGAAAATTATGAAAAATTCACCGTTGGATAATTTCGACATCCTGATTCCAAAAATAATATTTATTTTATCTAAATAATTAACTAAATATGTGAATTTTCACTTTTAAAATAAAAAGTGACATTTATAAAAATTCACGGGTTTTGACAGAAATGGCTTTCAAACCTTAATAAAAAATTTAATTGCATTCACAAAATTATAATATCATTTATATTTAATAAAAATTAATTTAATATTAATAATAATATTTTATTAAAATATTATTTAATTCAAAAATCCTTGAATTTAATAAAATATAATTCTTAATTAAATAATAACTAAAAACACCATTTGTACTTTAAAAACTATTTACAATGTATCAAAAATGACTAGAAATTATATTCATTATTATATATAAAAATATTGTACATGAACATGGTGCTACTTATTTGTTACATAACCCCTTAAAATAGCCACATAAGACCTAAGGGTAAGGTGTGCGATGGTGACAGACTCTTGGGGTGGCTCGGATAACATCGCTCGAGTTGTAATTTCAATCAACTTCCACTTTTCCCATAGACGATCACGTTCGAGCTTGACTTGATGAAGCTCAGCTTGGGCTTGTTCAAGGGAAAATCCCAAAGATGCCACCTCTTTTCCGAGCTCTGACAAATGGGCTTCGTAAGGGGCAATTCTACTGGATGAGGCCATCGCTTCCTTTGTCTGAGTAGAAATGGGTTCGTTAAAGCCTTATATTTATACTACTCAGATGATCACTGTTCAACGGCTATAAATGTAACGGTCACAAATATTAACGTAAAACTAAATAAGTTGACATCTTATAAAAACATTTTTCATAAAGAAACTTTTAACTGGATCAAGAGGGATTTTCTATTAATGAAACTTTGGGTCGTTACAGACTGAGAATTTTGATTTTGGTGGTGACTCAATAGCCAGCGGTGACTAGTGATGAAACTGGTGTAGGAATTCCAGGGAATCCAATAGTGAGTAAACAACCTGGTGGTGGGTCAGGTGCTCTGTATTTCTACGAATGGTTTCCATTGGAAAAAAAATTGAAAAGGGTAGATCAACTGCTACTAGTGAATCTATAGGATAGTTTAAATAAAATAAAATTAATCTTAAATATATTAAAACATTGAAAAATAAATAAATAAAAATTTAAACACAAATTTAATTATTTAATTGAAAATTAAATTAAAAGATTGAATTAATTAAAAAGTTAAAACAACATAAATATTAATTTAAAATAGGATATACTACTTTAAATTAAAAACTTAACTTAAATTGAAATAATAAAATTAATTAATTAATTTGAAACTCAAATTATTAGTTAAAATAAAAAAATAAATACAAGAGTTAAATTTATAAAAGAAGACAAAAATATTATTAAAATTATAAATTAAAGTTCACATATAATGAAATCAAAAAAAATGAATTTAAATTAAATTAAAGTTTATTTAATTAAATAAATTCCAAATTTTTAAATATATAATTACAAAAAGTATCAAAAAAGAATAAAATTACAAACTTAAAGTTAAAATTAAAATATAAATTGATAAATTATATAAAGAAAATATAAATACGGTGAAATAGTAATTTAAACAAAATAATAGAGAATTAAACAAGAAAATATAAAATTTTATTATTTAAACAACATAACTACTTAAGTTAATTTATTTAACAGTTAAAGATCACTTAATTAATAAAGAAAATTAATTAAAATATTTGGAAAAATAGTACATTTTAAGTCCATCAAATTCTATCATATTTAAGAATTGATTATCCTTAATCAATTAATAATCAACTTCACTGAGGAAAAATTAATCTCAAAAGATTTTCCCCCATTAATCATTTTGAGAAGAAAGTTTAAATTCCCTCTTAAAAGAAAATAGAATTGGTTCAAGATTAATTACTTCTATAATAAAATAGTTACTTTTGAAAAACAGTTAAATCAAACAAACATAAACTTTCATTTAAATGAGACTTCCAAAATTATATCTACCTCCAGGTGAGCATACACATAAAATTAAAACACAAATAATTTATAAAAAACTAAATAGATAAGTCAGTCTCAATAAATATATAGAGGAATAATTAACTCATCTAAGAGTTTTATCTTAAAGATAAAATAATGAATGAAGGAAATAAGATCAAACAAGATTATGATTTTCATTTCACAAATCATGTAAATTAAATTATTATAACTTTGATTAAATCAAATAGTTTCAATCCAATTATAGTTTTATAACATTATATAAAAAATATGAACATGAAAATAACATTTCAAGAGGGTAGAAAATGATTTAAATAATTAAACTCATGGGGTAGTACAGGTATAACATTTAAAAAGTTGTATCATAAAATTCAAGATTAAGAAAAAATTTGACCCACTGAAAGTGGTGATAAAAACATAAAAAATCCCAATTTTGAAAAAAAAATTAAAGGAATTTTATGGGTGCACATTAAAGCATGGTTAATCCAACATTATTTTTTTCAATTTTTGGAGAAATGATGATCAAGAAGTGAATGATTATATTAAGGAATACAGTTCTATAAAAATGCTCTGGGAATAATAATACTACTGTTTTGAAAAGTTATATTCATCATAGAATTTTAATTGAATTTATAACCTTGAAAATGATCAATTAATATCCCTCATTGGGAAATTAATCATGCAAATTACTGATTCTATAATTTCACCACAACTAGAAACACCAAACTGCAAGAGTTTGAAGAATTGCTGCTGGAATAAATCTTGTTGAATTAGTCAAATAATTTTGAAATTAAGGTTTGAGGAAATGAAACCATGATCATTCTCACAATATGATATTTGATTTTTGAAATCAATAACAAGATGTGTGGAACAATTTTAAATTAATGGAGAATCAATATCACCGATCAATTATAATTTCATACAAGAAATGATGATAATAAGTGATTATAAAAATACCTAGTTGTATAATACCCGAGATCAAAAGAACATTACCCAAGATTTATCACAAAATCACGATTCAACAAATAAATTATAGAATAATGAAAATAAAGACAAAGGTAAAAGTAATTTCCCTTAACAATGGGGATCGTCATTATGGGTGTTGCTCTACTTCTCTTTGTGTTCCTCTTGTCTTATCTTATCTCTCAGTATCTATAGGTCTTTGTGAGTCTCTAAATCAAGAATTTCTTTGATCAATAATAAAATATTCCTTCTTCTATCATATTCCTCAGTAAAAATACTCTGTCGTTCTCTGGATCATCACTGATTGTGTGCACCGGCTTAGTTCGGTGTACTCGAAGTCACTGAACATGTTTCAAATTTTTATCTGAAATCCTTATTGAGTTAGAAAAACCTATCATAATTGAAAATGATATTTTTTATTGCAATTTGGATGTCTCTCTAAACAAGTAATGAAAAAAAATCATTATTATCAATAAAAAAATTAATTTTTGAAATATAATTAAAATTGTTGTTATTTTTTATAAATTTTAAGAAAAATATTTAATTACAAACTAATTATTATTGAAATAAAATTATAAAAATATGTGACTTATAAAAATCATAAAATACAAAAAAAATCTATTTTGTTAAATTATTTAAAAACACTTTATTTATAATTATTATTAATTTAAATATATTATTAATTATTTATTATTTTTATTATTGTAATATATTTTATTTTTATTTATATTTTTTCGCTCTAATTTTTTTCTCTAAACCCACCATTCTTCCTTGAAGGGGGGTCTTATTCGTAAGAGTTTTGGGTGGACCTCCTCCTCTTAGTGGATCCTCTTATCCACTAAAGCGAGATTAGCATCATGCAGATCTGGAAGCTCCATCAATAGTGGTGAGCATCTCTAGTAGTGTGGTCTCGACATCTGGTGTGGAAAAATAGAGCAGCGGCTGACTTCAACCAGATCTGGCATGGGTCTTGGTGTTCAGTTCAGTTACAGAGGGTAGATCATCTAGTGTCAGAAGTTCTCGAACAGAAATGACATTCAGATGGTGGAATCAGGATTGATTATATCTACATCATCATGAAATGGAACTCCAAATAGCAATAGACTTAGGTTACAAAATGTAAAGCTTAGGTCTTCAGTTCAGTTTTCCAAATAACTACAGCTTTAGGTGGGTCTCTCCTCTCTAGCATCAATGACTCCAATCAGATCCGGTGAACTCATATATGGTTCGGTGTCTTCTTCTTTAAATAACGTTGTACACAAGAGGCTTCAGACTCTATATAGTATCAGTTTCAAATCAATGTATGTGGTGAAACTAATTGGTTGCGATCTTTGACTCTGGTGGAGGTTGATATCTGAGTATGTTTAGCAGTGATCAAGAGGAGGTAGATTATCACAACAGTGGTGGACTATTGAGGACTATAGGATTGGGTACAGTGAAACTGGAAGTAGATGATGGTCAATGGTGGGTGACTTATAATGATGAGTTCAAGTTTATATGGAGTCATCGATCAAGAAATAAAGGGTCTAGATTTGATGTAGTGGAAGCTAGGTTTGGTAGTGGGTCGGGAGTCACCATTAGGTTTCCAATAGTATGTGAAAAAAGGGGTTTTGGTGGTGAGTCTGCTCCTGGTGGTGAGTCAAGAATTTTAGTTCTTTAAATGACTCAGTGGTAAGTGGTGATTGGTGGTGAAATTGGTGGAGGGACAGCAGGGAAACCAGTGATGAGTAAGCTTCCTGGAGGGGATTTTTGATTCCCAGTGGTGGGTCAGGTGCTCTGTTTTGCTACCTTTGGGTGCCAACGGCAACAAATATAGTGACTAGTAGCTCAACTACAATAGGTGAATCTGTAGGATGGTTTAAATAAAATAAAATTAAGCCTAAAAAATTATAACATTAAATAATAAATAAAAAAAATTAAAAACAAATTTAATTGTTTAATTGAAACTTAAATAAAAATACAAACTTAGTTAAAAAGTTACAACAACTTAAAGATTAATTAAGAGAAAAATATAATAAATTAAATCAAAACCTTAACTTAAATTGAAAAAATAAAATTAAAAATCATAGTAATTAATTAATTTGAAACTCAAATTATCAGTAAAAGTAAAAAAAATACAAGAGTTAAATTTATAAAATAATCCAAAAATCCAATTAAAAATATAAATTAAAGTTCAAATATAATGAAATAAAAATTAAGGACTTAAAGTAAGTTAAAATTTATTTAATAAAATAAATTAAAAATTGTTAAATATTTATTTACAATAAGTGTCAAAAAATTAAAATTACAAAATTAAATTTTAAATTAAATGATAAAGTAAAAATTATATGAAGAATATCTAAAAAAGTTGAAAAAATATTTTAAAAGTAATAATATCAGATTAAACATGAAAAGGAGATTATTTATTATTTAAGCAACCTAAATACTTATGTTCATTTATTTAAAAATTAAGGGTAAATTAATTAATAAAATCAATAAAAAATTAATTAAAATATGTTTCAAAATGATACATTTTAGAGCCACATAAAATACCCTCATACATAAGCACAAATTGTCCTCAATAAATTAATAATCAAATTCCATGATGAAAAATGAATCTCAAAATTTAAAAATGATAATGTTGTAAATATTTAATTATGGTAAAAATATTTTCCCCCATGAATCGTTTTTTAGAAGAATGTGTAGATTCCCTCTTAAAATATAATAGAATTTGTGCAACATTAATTACTATTATACTAAAATTATTTTTTAAAAAATTTTATAATTGAGATAAAATAACATGAACTTTCATTTATCTATGACTTAAAAACTTCTATTTACCTTCAGGTGATAAGACACACATAATTAACACTCAAATAATTTATACACAATAGAATGGATGATTTAGTTTCAAAAAATACAAAGATGAATAATTAAATCATCTAACAGTTTTAGCTTAAAGATAATAGAATGAAGTAATGAAGGAAATAAGATCAATCTATATTATGATTTTCATTTCATATATCATGTAAATTCAAGTCTTATAAATTTGATTCATTCAAAAAGTTTTGATTTAATTATAGTTGTATAACATTATCTCAAAAAAATGACCATGAACATATGATTTTAAGAGGGAAGGAAATGATTTACTCAATTAAACTCATGGGGTAATACTGATATAACCTTTTCAAAGTGGCCTCATAACTTTCTAAATTAAGAAAAAATTTGACCCACTGAATGTAAAGATAAAAAACATGAAAAAGTCACAATTTTAAAAAATTTAAAAGTGGTTTGAAGGGTACACATTAAAGCACATTTAAGCCGAAATAAATACCTTATTTCCCACACTTAAATACCAACTTTTTCCCCAAATTTTAATTCAAAGGAGGAGAAAAACAATTTTAATTATAAAGGTCAATATGAGATTGTAATTCAATATTTTAATGAAATGTTCAAGGGTTAAAACTCTGTTTAAGAAAAAAAATCACTATAAAGATTTAACAAAATAATGACATAAATTATCATTAAGTAAAAGTGATAAGAATTTTTTAATTATGTTCAAATATTAGCCTATGAATAATGAGTACATAGTGAATTGGGTGTCAGTAATTTAACAGATTTGATTCAGTAAAAATTTTCAACATCATAGAAAATAATATGCTTAACCACCAAAAAAGGAACATTTAATTAAAAGAAAATAGCCAGCATTATAGGTATTACCCTCCCACACTTAATTTCACACAGTGAGTAGATTAAAATTAATGAAGGATAGTTTCTAGCAACATCAAGGAAACAAAGTAATAAAAAATTAGAGTATAAACTAGATGTATAAATAAAAACTCTCGAGTTTAATGGATCTTTCTCACTTGGGTGAGGATCCAACATGAAGATTCTTGTGAATTAAAAAATAATGGGAACTCTCCTCTTTTTTGACAACAGCAGTAACCATTTTTAAAAACTAAATAACAAAAAGACCAAGAACATAAAACTGATATAAACAAAAGAAAATATATAGAAGTGGAGGTACTTTATTCTAAAGAAAACAGGAAAAAAACTAGGTAACAACATTATTCCAAAGATGAAATGGGTTGACTCCCATGAAGCACTGAATTTAAAATATTCAATTATACTTTCATAGAGACTATCTTTAGTCACTAGTTGGATGTGGTTTCTCATCAATGAACCACCACATGTGTTTTTTATAAGTTTTTTTAATAATAATTTAAGTTTTATGGGAAGATGGTCTTTGTAATGCCCCGAACCTAGATTCTCAGAGTCGGTGCATTATTTTAATACATTGGAATTATTACAAGGAATCAAGTCCCGAAACACCAATCAGTTTATCAGTCTTGGAAAACAGATTACATACATGAACGTTACATTACACTTTCTAATATACAACAAAAAAAATAATCCTTTGAGAACACCATTGTTCCCTTAGTTTAACACTTCATCTCAAACATAAAACACTTCTTGGGATCCTGGGAAAATAAAATAGAAGAAAGGGTTGAGCTCAGATGCTCAGTAAGGGTTAATAATTTAGCAGAAACTACAAACTTTTATGGAAATATATGTAATAAAAACAATTCCCTTTTAAACATAAACTTGAACATAATATGGAAAAAATAAAAATAAAATCTATATTAACAAGAACATGGATATTCTAATAGTTGAATAATCACATGTAATAATTAATTTCATAATGAGAGAATGCATAGTGATGGACATTCTGAAACATTATGTCAAGGCCTTGGACAAGATCTCTAAAAATGATTTAGGCCTCGGCCAAAACCATATATCAAATTGGGAAAGGCCTTAGCCAATTCCACATCTAGTTGTCTCATGAGACCTACCGATGCATTGAGTAGCTATAGTGGGCTCCACCCATCACTTACTAAGTCCAATACATTCCTCATATGAAAAGGTTTAAACATAACATAAACATTCGTATTAAAACTAGCATACGAAATGTCAATACATTATCCATAAACCATGAATGTTACAAAAATAACATATCCATATCCAAACATGTCCCAAATCCTTCAATACAATATGGAAAATTTTTATCATAATAAATCAACCTCGATCAAGAATAATATCCAATAAAGGATGTTGACAAAGTTGAAAATGATCAGTAAAACTCTTTGAGAGAAATATACATTTTTTCATGAAATTGTTTTAAAAGTCACACAATTTATAAACGAAGTCATTTAAAATATATTTTTGAATTAAAGTGTCCCATACCACTTTAAAACTTCTGAAAGGAATTAATATTTTAAAACATTCATGTCCATATAAATAAATCCTTAAAACCATTTTGAAAACATGGATGTTAATGAGAAAGGTTTAGAAGAATAAATCTTTAAAAAAATTAAAATGGTTTTTTAGTTAAATATTCCCTTAAAAATAATCCTTTTGAAAACTCTTTTAGGAAACATGGGCAGGGATAATAAATATTTCCTAGTAAAAACTGTCACATAAATAATCTCAGATAATAATTAGATTGGGGAATTAACCCTTACCTAGCACTTTCCTTTAGTAGAGGGTATGTTTAACCTCTTGTATAATAACCATAGTATGTTATTAAATTATAAAAGAACCATATTCATATTTATTATATCATACATGACTCATTTATGACTTTATACTACCCTTTTAATAATTACTTCCATGTTAAATTAGCATTTTAGGTAATAATCACTTTCTTTATCGGACTTGTTGTAACTTGATATTATTGATCGTATTATTTAGATAATGTTTTAAATACTTCAAGAATATAAACCTTGATTTATATTTCATATAAATTTAGAATATAAATATTTATAATAGTTAGATATATGAAATAGAAGGCACCATTTATGGAGACGGTATGTCGTTCGTACGCATAAACGTTATTTCTGTTTTCATGTCGTATTGAATGGAAGTAAGTGAATAAGATATAAGAAAGTACACACACACACATATATATATATATATATCCAATAGAATTATTATTTCATATATTACATAATTATTAATAATATATATATATTTTTATAATCATCGTTGAATGGTAAACATGGAAATTAATCTCATCGCATCGTGGAGACGGTAGTCCGTACGTACACACGAGCGACAATATCATTAATCAATGGAGGAATCATATGTAATTGGATGGTATATCATATATACAGAATAATTAACATTTTATATTTGTCATTTACATCAATTATACTCATTATTATACCCATCCAAATAATTAAATGTTTGAATAAGAAACTACATCACGACGTGGAAATGGTAATCTGTACGTACGCACGTGCGGGGACTTTTTCATTTATAGGATGGATAGAATAATGAATATGGATGTACCATTTTTATAATAACATCACAGTATATAGAATATACTAGAGTTATTATTTTATAATGGAAACAACAAAGAAAGAGAAAGTGGAAAAATAAAAGAACTTGAAAGACGTGATGAAATATTTACCTCTTCTTTGGGTTATTAACTTTTACTTGATCCAAATGGATCCTTAGGTTGGATTTATGACCAAAATAATTCCACCAGTATGAAGGGAGGAACGTTTTTAGGATATTTGGGTAGGGGTTGGCTGAGCCAAATGGCTTTGGAGGTGTGATTTTGAGAGAAGGGGAAGTGCCTTTTTATAAGAGGGGTGAGGGTCACTTTAGGAAAAGATTAAAGTATTAATTAATTATACAATCATATTAGGTTTATAATGGATCCAAATGAATTTATTTATATACTTATGTGGTTATGGGTCTACATAATGTCACGAAATATGTTTTAGACAAGTTTAGGTTACCATTTTAACCATATCTTTTAGATTTAACTCTTAGTTAAATAGTTTAACTTTTACCATGTCTTCTTGTATTCTTACACTATATGGTTAATAAACTTACTATAAAAATCCAATAGAACCTAAAATGGTTCATTAATAACATATATAATATTATCTAAACCCTCTGGATGAACCTTATATATTTTGGAATATTATATCAACTAATAATATAGTATTTGTTTTAAAAATTAATGTATGTCAATTTTGAAACTATTTGGAATTTTGTTTTTTTGAAAGTCATAAAAACCTAATCACTTCAAAAAAAATTATGTAATAAACCCTAACATGTCATATTAACCTAGAAAATTTGTGTAATTCATCAAAAGTTTCAAATTACAATTATTTGGATATTTATAATATCAATTATTTTAATCGTTCATTAAAAGGTAATTACTGCATCATCATTGTGTCATAAATAAATTAAATTATTTAATGTCTAAAAATTATAAACAAAAAACCAGTATTTAGTAAATATATTTATCTTTCTAGTGAATATTTATAGTCGAATTTATCTTATGTATAACCCTATATTAAAATGTTTTAGTTATGAAAACTTGAATTTAACACTTTTAACTCTTCTTTAAATTAAATAATAATAAATGTCCTAATCTAATCCAAGTGGACCTAAAGCATCATATTTTATTCATAAGGTTTTTTTTGTCCAATTAAACTTATCCAATATAATTAGGGTATGTGTTAGGGTAATAATAATATCATGTTCACCTTTAATTACACTATTTACTTTTAACCGTGGTAAATAAAAGTCAAAAGTTACAACTCCCCAAAAATTATTTTTATCTTATTGAACAAAATTTTTCTTACTCATATCAACCATGTCTCTCAGAGTTTTAAAATTCAATTCACAGATGTTTTAAAATTACGTTTTATGCAAATTTGCAAATGCTCCAAGGAGGTGGGTAAAATATGGTAAATAGTTCAATAAAATTTTTATATATCTAAACTTATTATAAAATAACTCCAATTAATTACAGTGAACATATATATGTATTATGTATCTATTTTGACCTAAAATAAACTTAAATAAAATAAATAATTATTTAAATAAAAATTCAGTTTTAAATAATAACTCAGTGTTTGTCACTATTTATCAAAAATTGAAATTTTCAGAAAAATAACCAAAAAATCACCCTAAGATAATTTTGATATTCCAAATTCAAAAATGAATCCTATTTTACCAAATTAAAAACATAGAAATTTCATTTATTAATTTTAAATTAATTCCCATTTTCAAAACAAAAAAAATAGTTTTTTAAAAAAGTAAAAACTATCATGTCACGACCCATCCTCGGGGCCCGTGCTGTGACTACCCCAAGCCCGCCATCCATAGGCCAGGGGCTAGAGACTAGCACCAAAGGCGTAATTCCCGAAAAAAAGGGGAAGGAATTGCCTTTGTAAAGTAAACAAACACCACAGAGTAAGCCAGCAGAAGTAAACACTAAGTAAACTGAGTACAATAAGTACGGAAAAGTAAGTGGGTCAGAATACAAACCCAAACTGAAAGTAAAGTACAACTGGAGAGGAAGTACAGCAACTGAAAAGTAAAGCAGAAACGCTGAGTTGTCCACTAGAAATCTCACCTAAAGGGTGGGTACAGATAGCCTCCTCAGCGCCTCAGGTCCTGTCGTCCACCCCGTGTACGTTCCGCTCAGTGGTCCACCTCCAGGTACCGACTCGTCGTGATATCCACCTCCGGGCACCGACTCGTCGTGAGTTGCACCTCCGGGAACCGCCCAACTCTTCAAGCCTCAACCTCGATCAGTGATGTCCATCATCTGCAACCAACACAACATAGTGCGGGAGAAGCCCTTATGGGGGTGAGTATACGATACTCAGTAGGGACCCCGAGACCCCTGATGGTCTCCCAGAATCCACAAAGGATAATCCACAAGGAAAGATACAATCACGAAGTAACATCTAACACTGCTTAGGTATATTCCCATACATATACCTAAGTCATAAATTCCATTTCGGCTCCAACATTCGAGCCCAAGTTCGATCACGTCCACACTGGATAGTACAACCCAATCCACATAGGAAAACAAGTCAAACATATCAAAGATAATGATTGAAAGTCAAGACTCAGCTCACACAGGTATAAATCATTTGTAATGAAAAAGGAGATGATCAGATGTAGTTACTGATTCATCTAGCTGGGACCCACGTAGGATACTAGACCAGCTAAGCTGTCGGACCCACGTAGGATACGACAACAGTGGTTAATACTGTTGGACCCACGTAGGATACAAGTACTGTAATCGTCACCGCCGAACCCACGGAGGATTCCAGTACTAATGTCTTCACCATCAAACCCATAGCTGCTGGGGAACTCCTCCTCTATCGAGTACAGTGGGCATGCCACTACAACCAAGTGCTTCCCACTAACCATGGACTGCTGTAGTACTCCACCTGTAGAGTATTGTGGGCCTTCTACTACAACCAAGCGCTTCCCACCATGGGTCTGCCGCTACAACCAAGCGCTCCCCCTTCAAGTACTGTGGGCCTGCTGCTACAACCAAGCACTTCCCACCATGGGTCGGCCGCTACAACCAAGTGCTCCCCCTCATAGCCTATAGAGGTACCCCTTATGTTGAGTACCGGGGGTCTGCCGCTACAACCGAGCGCTCCTCTTCCATGGGTCTGCCACTACAACCAAGCGCTCCCCACTGGGCTATCGAAACAATCTGAGTCGATCGATCAGCAGTCATCAAGTCTCAGCCAGCTCTAGGGTTTCCGCACACAGCATGCTCATTCTGGGAGGGTCCGCTCCATGAGCCAAGAGGTCGATACATCAACTGACACATAGTACGGAGTTGATGTATCCCAAAGTTCCATCTTGATAAAGGGAACTCATCGTGACAGACGGCGTGTCAATGGGATGCCCGGTCTGAGAGTTATTGGCTTTTTCGTTCTAGGGGCTCGGTTGGTTTTTAAGTCAAAACCAACCCGACCTCACTGCAACTGCGTCCAAACCTTGAGCAGAGTAAGCCAAAATGTTCGTCTCACTAAGAGTAATCCAACAAAGTTGATGGCACATCAATCGGACGTCCGGAGCTCAAGTTATAAGCGTTTCCGCTCTGAGGGCCCGGTTGGTTTCGTGTTCGAACCAACCCGGTCGTACCCAAAGTTCTCCGAAACCTTGAGTGTAATAAACCTAAACGACCATCTCGATCCAAGGATCTCATCTCAACTGACGGTGCATCAATCAGAGGTATGAAGCCCATGATACGGGCAAATGACTGAAAACAGTCCGAAAAGGGGGGTCTGGGCCTGACACGGCCCGGCCCAACCCCCCCCCCCCCCCCCACCCCGGGTTGGGTCGACCCGACCCGGGTCTGGGTCCAGCCCGGCTGGGCGCGGCGCGGCCAACGGCCGAGCAGGGGGGAGGCGTTTCCCCCCCTTGCACCGCACGGACGCGGCAGGCGCCGCGTCCGCCTCCTCCGGATCCCGCGCGGCCGAGGGATCCGATCGCCTGCCCCCGCGGCTTCAGCCGCGGTGGTTCCTCTTGGCGGCGCGCCGGGCGCCGCCACCTCCTGGAAACCGGCTGGTGCCGACCGCTGCCTCCGGCCGCGTCTTCCGCGGACCACCGAACGCGCTCCGGTGGTCTGTTTTGCCCACCGTCTGCGCCTACGGCTCTCCCGGGACTAGTAGATTACTTTGAAGGGTCCAAAACTCCTTTTTGTCATTCTTCGTCATCACTCGTCGATCCGCACATCAATAAACAAACTGCGGAGGGTTGTCGAGCCATGTTTGTTCGGCCCGCACCCTCCGCATTAGGTGTTATCAATTGGAAAACATTTAAACACAATCTTTTTAATCATTGAATAGGGTATAATTTATTTCAAATAAATTATACAAACACCCTGCAATTAAATACCCACGCACGAGGGAACAATTCACATATACATTTAATACGAAAAACCCCCTACCTGGAAGAAGACGTCGTACGAGGATCATCGCGGAGAAATGATGTCACAGAAAATGGCATCGCGGAAAGAGGCTTCATACGTCGTCGGTGCATGCCCGGTGAAAGATTAGGCGTCTCGCTTTCTTCGACGCGGGAAGAAGGTGCAAAGATGAGACGACGTTCTTTTTTGAAGCTTCATTGTTCTTCGCATTCTTCAAGAAAGAAGACGAAAATCTCCGAGGGTTCTCTCCTCCGCACAACGAATCACCACCAATAAAATAAGACGTTTTATTATTTAATTTACACACATATAAGAAAACATTAATTTGAAATTAAAAATGAATTCACCAAATTAATTAACGTGCGTTATCCAATTAATTAGGCGTTTTATTGGCAGGTATTTAATGTGGAAGAACAACTGCTTGAGTTGACTTGACATTAAAACGGGGGAGCGGGTGAGTTATGAAATTAAAAGTGATAGGGTGATTAATGGGGAGTTAGAGAATTGAAAGGTGGGGGCTTGTGTGGGCCCCATCCCAACTCCCTCACATGGATGTTATCCACAAGGTAGAGAGAAATTAAGTTGTGACATAACTTAATTTCACTTAAACTGCTTAGAAAAGAAATAAAAATAAAACAATTATATTTTTATTCCTCACTTTTTTTAATATCACCACCCGAGCAAATGCACCTTCGGATAAGGTGCTCCTAATCAATTACTGGTGATATGGTTTCATCGGTGCTCTCAGATTTCGATTCCGAGCACCGTTTCAAAAGTTAGGAAAACCCGCTCATTCGTTCACTGAACGTTCCTGAGCTAAACTTAGGAAATTTATTCCGGGCACACTGGTCCTCGAAATCAGGTGCCGTCAGAAACTACGCAACCGTAAAATCCCAAAGAAAATTAAAAAAAAATCCTTTGAAATTTACGGGTCTTTACATTACTCCCACCTCAGGGCTTTACGTCCTCGTAAAGCTATACCACAAACTAGGGGAAAAAGTGGTAATGAGCACGCAACTGATCCTCCTGCTCCCATGTGCTCTCCTGGAGGTTCTCATGCTACCATCTGATGCGCACTAGAAAAATCGACCACCCACGTAGGACCCATTCCTGTCGATCCTCGATCTTCACCGGGACCTCCGCAAAAGTCGCCCCATCATCAAAAATATGAGTCGAGTCACGCACATATCTCCTCATCTGAGATACGTGGAAGTCATCGTGCACCTAGTGAAACTGAGGTGGATGGGACAAGTGGTAAACCACCTCGCCTACCTTGTTGAGGACCTAGAATGGTCCGATGAAGCACGGAGATAACTTGCCACCCCGGCCAAAACTCCATAATCCACGTCGAGGTGAGACACGAAGGAAAATGTGGTCTCCATCCTCAAACTCTAGTGGTCTCCGCCTCCTATCAGCAAAAGACTTTTGTCGGCTATGAGCTGTCCTCATCCGCTCTTGCATGACCTGGACCTTCTCTGGTCCTACAAGAGCTGCTAAGATTTCTTCTTTGCCGAAAAGAGAAATCTGGTCTCATCCCCAGGATGAACCACGTTCTTTGCCTAATATAGTCAATCATGACATGGATGATACCAATCCATACCATGGATGACATCGTAAGGCTTCGACGCTACTACCAAGAGATCCAACCATTACTCTGGCCTCCAAGGGTTGAGTCACACTGTCGGCATCAGTGTGTGGTCACTGGGTCTCCTCCAGTAGGTATCTCAAAAGTGAGGGTCAAGTCATTGGTTTTTAAACCGGAACCTCATAGTAACAACATAAAGAGAGGACAGGAAAGTAAATGCCACAAAAGAAGGTGTCTTTTATTACTGCAGATCAAAGTAAAAAATATACATACAACCACAACATCAACAAAAAGAAAGGTAGAAGCACCAACAACAAGGCCTCCATGCCTGGAACTAGTTTCGCTCCAGTCCGCCAGCTTCCGGAGCTCCATAGTCAAATGCCTCAGCTACCTGAAGCTGAGCTCTCCCATGTCCACCTGTTCCCTGTGGTCGAGGTGGACCTCTTGGTGGTGGTGGTGGAAACACCTCGAAGCGTGATCCACCGCCAGCTGCACGGCCAGCTCTCCTGCCTCGGTCTCCTGCACCTTGCGATCCACCCCGATCGAACCTCTTCCTTTTCATGGGAGGTCCTTCGTTTATCCGCAGGTCATCTTTATGGAGGGTCGGACAATCACGAGCCATGTGACCAACCCAACCGCAGGAGTAACACTGTCCGCTCCTGGAAAGTCATTCTCCACCCCGGGTGCCTCACACACACGATCTTGCGTCATGTGGTCGATCACTTGTAGGTCTGGTCCTATTGGACCTCTGCGTCATCTGTCTACTGCCCACTGCAGAAGACTTGGCCGCATGCCAGCTAGTGGTGGATCCTGGTGCTGGAGACTGCTCAGCAAAGAAACTCTCCACTAAGAGGGCTCGCTCCAACACCCCTGCCTGCGTCAGAATGTTGAGGGAGATCATCGAAGCCCTGATCTCATGCCTCAGTCCCTGCTCGAAGGTCCTGGCCCAGAAGAATGGGTCTCGTACCATGTCCGTCGAATAGCACGAGATATCGGTAAATCTAGTCGATTACTGGGCTACTGTCATGCTACCCTATCGCAGCTGTAGTAGCTTCTGAATGCGCACCGCACGTAGGGTGGCTGGGACGAACTCTGAGCGGAAGAGGCCCTAAAGTCCGTCCAGAGGAGAGATTCCCCGTCGTGAACCTGGAGCATCAAGCTCCACCATCTTCCTACTTCCGCGTGCAGGAGGCTCGCTGCAAGGATCACCATGAGGTCAGGTGGTGTCCCCACTAACCTGAAAACTTGTACAACCACCTCCAGCCAATCCTCGGATGCCTGAGGGTCCATCTCCCCACGAAACTTGGGAAGTCTCTGACGCTGCAACTCGTGCAGTGTGCTAAGGCGACGTGCACTCTCAGTGTCTGGGGCTGGTAGAATCGGTGGCTTGGCGGGTATAGGTACCACTGGTGCCTCCGCTGAAAAAGGGTCTTGCACCGAGGCCACATCTCTTGGTGGGCTTTCGTCTCACACAAAGCTCTGAACCCTAGCTGGCTTTCATCGTGGGGCCATCCTGAAAAGTAACAGGTGCGCCACAGTCAAAACAGTATACCTGGTGAGCTGACACAAAGTAATCACAAAGAAAACTTTTGAAACACACATGTAATCAGTGTTTTCGTGCACTGAGTTGGAAATCAGAAGTCAGGGTCCTGGTGTACGGATACGTCGGCCGCTGCACCAACATTGGACTCCCTGGACTGATAACCACACTCAATACCCTTAACACTATTGCTTCACAGAGAATAAAGATCAGAGTCCTGGTAGAACCGAACTCCTCTGATACCAATTTGTCACGAACCGTCCTCGGGCCCCGTGCCGTGACTACCCCAAGCCTGCCTTCCATAGGCCAGGGGCTGGCGACTAGCACCAAAGGCGTAAATCCCAACAAAAAGGGGAAGTCATTGCCTTTGTAAAGTAAACAAACACCACAGAGTAAGCCAGAAGAAGTAAACACTAAGCAAACTGAGTACAACTAAGTGCGGAAAAGTAAGTGGTCCAGAATACAAACCCAAACTGAAAGTAAAGTACAACTGGAAAGGAAGTACATAAACTGAAAAGTAAAGCAGTAATGTTGAGCTGTCCACTGGAAATCCCACCTGAAGGGTGGGTACAGCTAGCCTCCTCAGCTCCTCGGGTCCTGTCATCTGCCCCGTGTACGTTCCGCTCAGTGGTCCACCTCCAGGTACCGACTCGTCTTGATATCCACCTCCGGGCACCGACTCGTCGTGAGTTCCACCTCCGGGAACCGCCCAGATCTACAAGCCTCAACCTCGATTAGTGATGTCCGTTGTCTGCAACCAACACAACGTAGTGCGGGCGAAGCCCGTGCAGGGGTGAGTATACGATACTCAGTAGGGACCCTGAGACCCTTGATGGTCTCCCAGAATCCACAAAGGATAATCCACAAGGAAAGATACAATCATGAAGTAACATCCAACACTGCTTAGGTATATTCTCATACATATACCTAAGTCATCAATTCCAGTTCGGCTCCAACATCGGAGCCCATGTTCGATCACGTCCACATAGGATAGTACAACCCAATCCACATAGGAAAACAAGTCAAACATATCGAAGATAATGATTTAAAGTCAAGACTCAGCTCACACAGGTATACATCATTTGTAATGCAAAAGGAGATGATCAGATATAGTTACTTATTCATCTAGTTGGGACCCACGTAGGATACTAGACCAGCTAAGCTGTCGGACCCACGTAGGATACTACAACAGTGGTCAATAATGTCGGACCCACGTTGGATACAAGTAATGTAGTCATCATCGCCGAACCCACAGAGGATTCCAGTACTAAATTCTTCACCGTCGAACCCATAGCTGTTGGGGAACTCCTCCTCTATCGAGTACAGTGGGACTGCCGCTACAACCAAGTGCTTCCCACTAACCTTGGACTGCTGTAGTACTCCACCTGTAGAGTATTTTGGGACTGCTACTACAACCAAGTGCTTCCCACCATGGGTCTGCCGCTACAACCAAGGGCTCCCCCTTCAAGTACTATGGGTCTGCAGCTACAACCAAGTGATTCCCACCATGGGTCTTCCGCTACAACCAAGCGCTCCCCCTTCAAGTACTGTGGGCCTGCTGCTACAACCAAGCGCTTCCCACCATGGGTCTGCCGCTACAACCAAGCACTCTCCCTCATAGCCTACAGAGGTACTCCTTCTGTTGAGTACCGCGGGTCTGCCGCTACAACCGAGAGCTACTCCGCCGTGGGTCTGCCGCTACAACCAAGCACTCCCCACTGGGCTATCGAAACACTCTGAGTCAATCGATCAGCAGTCTTCAAGTCTCAGCCAGCTCTAGGGTTTCTGCACACAGCAAGCTCGTTCCGAGAGGGTCCACTTCACTAGCCAAGAGGTTGATACATCAACTGACATGTATTCCGGAGTTGATGTATCGCAAAGTTCCATCTCGATAAAGGGAACTCATCGTGACATACGACGCGTCAATCTGATGCCCGGTCTGAGAGTTATTGGCTTTTTCATTCCAGGGGCCCAGTTGGTTTTTAAGTTAAAACCAACCCGACCGCACTCCGAATGCATCCAAACCTCGATCGGAGTAATTCAAAAGGTCTTTCTCACTAATAGGAATCTAACAAAGTCAACGGCACGTCAATCGGATGTCCGGAGCTCAAGTTATAAGCGTTTCCGCTTCGAGGGCCTGGTTGGTTTTGTGTTTGAACCAACCCGTCCATACCCAAACTTTTTCGGAACTTTGAGTGTAATATACCGAAACGACTGTCTCAATCCAAGGATCGCATCACAACTGACGGTACATTGATCGGAGGTTTGAATCCCAAGATATGGGAAAATGACTGAAAACAGTCCGAAAAGGGGGGTTTGGGCCCGGCCCACCCCCCCCCCCCCCCCCCCCCGGGTCGGCCCGAAACGGGTCGACCCGACCCGGGTCCGGCTCCAGCCCGGCTGGGCGCGGCCCGGCCTGGTCCGCACGACCTACCCCGGCCCGGCCGGGGGGGGTGCGCTGGCTCGGCCAGCGGCCGAGCAGGGGGGACGCGTTTCCCCCCCTTGCGCCCCACGAACGTGGCAGGCGCCGCGTCCGCCTCCTCCGGATCCCGCGCGGCCGCGGGATCCGGTCACCTGCCACTGCGGTGGTTCCTCATAGAGGCGCGCTAGGCGCCGCCACCTCCTGGCGGCAGGCCGGTGCCGATCGCCGCCTCCGGTGCGCCGTCCGCGTCTTCCGCGGACCACCGGACGCGCTCCGGTGGTCTGTTTTGCCCACCGTCTGCGCCTGCGGCTCTCCCGGGACCATTAGATTACTGTGAAGGGTCCAAAATGCCTTTTTGGCCTTATTCTTCATCACCTGTTGATCCTCACATCAATAAACAAACCACGGAGAGTAATCGGGCCGTGTTTGTTCGGCCCGCACCCTCCACGTTAGGTGTTATCAATTGGAAAACATTTAAACACATGATTTTTAATCATTGACGAGGGTATAATTTCTTTCAAATAAATTATACAAGCACCCTGCAATTAAATACCCACACACGAGGGAAAAATTCACATATACACTTAATACGAAAAACCCCCTACCTGGAAGAAGTCATCGTATGAGGATGGTCGCGGAGAAACGGTGTCGCGGAAAACAGCATCACGGAAAGAGGCTCCGTACTTCACCGATGCACGCCTGGTGAAAGATGCGGCGTCTCGCTTTCTTCAACACGGGATGAAGTTGCAAAGATGATACGACGTTCTTCGTTGAAGCTTCAGTGTTCTTCGCGTTCTTCAAGAAGGAAGAAGAAAATATCTCAGGGTTCTCTCCTCCGCACAGCGAATCACCACCAATAGAATAAGACATTGTATTATTTAATTTAAACACACACAAGCCAACATTAATTTTAAATTAAAAATGAATTCACCAAATTAATTAACACGCGTTATCCAATTAATTAGGTGTTTTATTGGCAGGTATTTAATGTGGAAGAAAAACTTCTTGAGTTGACTTGACATTAAAACGGGGGAGCGGGTGATATACGAAATTAAAAGTGATAGGGTGATTAATGGGGACTTCTAGAATTGAAATGTGGGGGCTCGTATGGGCCCTACCCCAACTCCCTCACATGGATGTTATCCACAAGGTAGATATAAATTAAGTTGTGAAATAATTTAATTTCACTTAAACCACTTAGTAAAGAAATAAAAATAAAACAATTATATTTTTATTCCTCACTTTTTTTTAACATCACCATACGAGAAAATGCACCTTTGGATAAGGTGTTCCTAAGCAATTACCGGCACTGCGGTTTCATCGGTGCCCTCGGATTTCGATTTCAAGCACCGGTTCAAAAGTTAGTAAAACTCGCTTGTTCGTTCACTGAACGTACTCGAGCTAAACTTCAGAAGTTGATTCCGGGCACACCGGGCCTCGGAATCAGGTGCCGTCAGAAACTGCGCAAATGTAAAATCTTAAAGAAAATTTAAAAAAAATCCATTGACATTTATGGTTCTTTACATATCAAATGATTGACATGTGTTTATCTCAAATTTAAATGTGAAATTACTTATAATGACCAACATTGTATTAAATGATAAAAATATAATATAATTATAATTATAACACATTCAAATGTATAATTGAACACTATAAATTATTTTGATTAAAAAAGTTGTTTTTAGTTAAAATTTAGTAATTTTCACTGTTCACCCAAATATGAAAGTTATCAGAAAAACACCAAAAATTTAACAAAACTAAATTTTTATGCCCAGCTTCGTAAGAATAATTTTATTTTGTCAAATTAAATATATAAAAGTGTCAAATATTTTGGTGCACTCGAACTCGGTGTTGCGTGTAGCGCAAGCTATTAAATTACTTAAATGAGATAACGTACTATGAGATCTTGGGGTGTTACATTCTACCCTCCTTCAATAAATTGTGTCCACGCAATTTGAAATTGTTCTTAGAAAATAAAAGGTTAAAAATATATAAATACCTTCGTGGAAAACCCGCATCTGAGATTGGGTTAATAAAATTTGGTCTTAATAAGAGGGAAAGGAAAATGAAAAGTTTGCCACCAAATTATGATCTTGATTAGGAGAACATTGGTGGAAATAAGAAATACATAATTGGAGGTAAAAAGTAAATATTGATAGGGATTGATTGAGGTCATGAATCAAAATATATCATTTAAATATATTGACATAACAAATCAATTATCAAAACCATTTTCAATACCAAAATATGTAAAAAATAGTATATGGTATTTATTTTCTTTTTAAAAAAACATTTTCTCTTGTTAAGGAAGCCAAAGATCAAATAAAACTTGTGGTGGTGAAAATTTCGTTGCCACCACATACATTAAAAAAACATTCCTTTTTTTGTCATTTAGTAAAATTATTTGTAGAAAAAATTTCCCCATGAAATGAAAAGTCAAAGAGTTTTATACACTGTATAAAAGAAAGTAATTTATAAATCAAAGGATGCCTCAATGAAAGGAGATTGAGATGAAGTCCCTTAACTAAAGTTTAAGAATTAATTTAGTCATAGAATAATATCATAAATATATATATATATATATATACATACTTGAAAAGTAGAGTTACATCCTTTAACTAATTCCTACCACAAACTCATCTTTCACTCCAAAAGATTTCAAAAAAATATTCTATTTATCCTAATCATATTGGGTTCCAAAAATAATGAATTTATAATTCACCTATCATACCTTTTAAAAATAAACTACATTATAAAATCTAGGACATCACATAGGCCAGTGGTAGGTGATGCACCCTTGTGGCCCTTCGGTTGTGGGTTCAAGTCTCACGGCCTTGCCGGACGCGACTGGTTGTCGCCCGACCTCTAGGTTGTCCATTTTATGACAATCCAAAAATAACCTTAACAATTGTATCCAATTTCAAACTTAATCCATTCCAACCTTTATACTTATCCAAAATACTTCTATCCAAACTCACAGTGCAAAATTTATAAGGATGTTAATCACAATTAAGATACTTTTTTCCACGTAATAACATGTGAACACTTTCATCATGTATTCTTTTAAAACATGGTAACACCATGAATTACCATAAAACCTTATTGATTACATTCGTGCCTTATTCTTTAAATAATACTAGATATATTCCTTATATCCAAAAATTTTGAATATTCCAACAATGATGAAATAAACAAACTATTAATTAGTTCCAAGGAAGTCAAGAATATCCAATATAATATATCCAAATCAACCATCTCTTATTCCAAAATCACTACCTCATTATCAAGACCATATTAAGGATTACCTTTCCTTCAACCATGTATTTTCCAAAAATTGTAGGTTACTATTAAGTCACTTTTCTTAGAACCATATAATCTCAAATCCTCAATAAAATAGTACTGCAGTACAATCATTATTTATCTCCATAATTCATATAACCAGTATATTGTTAATACAACACTCAAATGAAATAATTCTATAATAACAACATAAGAACACTAGTCATTTCTCTTTATCTGAGGTAGTATCATAACTTGATTATTATCCAATAGCATCATTTGTGCTATACTCTAATGATTGGGTCATTGATTCGCGTAGTGTCCCAATGCCTAGTGGATGAAGAATTTTACATTTGAAACCTTTTTCTTACCCTTAAAATCACAAACTTGGTGTCAATTTTCGCCACACTAATAACAAACACCCATTCCCTTCAAAAATTTACCAAGGTGATTCTTTCCACATTTACCACGTAATGGAAAATCCTTCTTTCCCCTCTTCTCTTTATCCATCTTTCTCTCTACCATCCTTTTCTTCTCTTACTTCCCTTAAAAGCCATAGCACTAAGATAATTCTTTACTTGTCTTATTAACACATGATATTATTTCTGCATATGTTGAGAATACATGGGAGACTATTTCACTTCTAAATTTTGGCTTAATACCATGAAAGATATGATCTTTCTTACTCTTTGGATCATACGTATTATTGGAGTTCTCATTCCTTATACTGGGCTCCATATCTAAACAATGGCATACACTAGGTCAGTTTATGAATCGCAATGAATAATTCCAAACTTTTAAAATACCTAACATAAATTGAACAGTTTATGGATATAATCCTTAATAATAAAAATGTTTTATTTGAGGAAGTATTTACTCTTAAATCCTTTATAATGGATTGTAATGAAAATTTAAATTATCCTAAGCATATCCCTCGGTAGTTTTGTAACCAAGAGTGTAGAAAAGCTCATTGTCATGCACCGGTTCCCATTCGAGTCTTGCTCAAAGCGGTGTTTCTGAGTTTTACCCCTAGGTAAATCTTTTCCAGAGCCGCCTCTACCTTCTTGTATCCAGGCAGGGATGTATTTCTTGGAAAAAGAACAAAATCTATACCTTACCAAAATTATAGGAAGTTCTTATATACTAATCCTCAAAGTCTATCTTAGATTAGTGTTCTCTAATCAGAGTTTATCTAAATCAATTTCCAAGGTTGTTGCTAAACTTCCTTTGATATAAATTTTAAAGCCCCGAACCTAGATTCCCAGAGTCGGTGTATTATTTTAATACATTGTCATGATTACAAGGAATCAAGTCCTTAAAGATCGATAAGTTTAGCATTCTTGGAAAATAGATTACATACATGAACGTTACATTACACTTTCTAACATACAAGAAAAAAATAATCCTTTGAGAATGCCATTGTTCCCTTAGCTTAACCATTCATCTCAAACATAAAACACTTCTGGGGATCCTGGGAAAATAAAACATAAGAAAGGGGTGATATCAAATGCTCAGTAAGGGTAAATAATTTAGCGGAAGTTATAAACTTTTAAGGAAAGATGTGTAATAAAAACAACATCCTTTTAAACATAAACTTGAACATAATATGGAAAAAATGAATCAAAAATTACCATATTAACATGAACATGGATATTCTACTAGTCGAATAATCACATGTAAAAACTAATTTCATAATGAGGTAATGCATAATGTCGAACATTCTGAAACATTTTGTCAATGCCTTGGCCAAGATGTCTAAAAATGATTTAGGCCTCGGCCAAAACCATATATAAAATTGGGAAAGGCCCCATCCAATTCCACATCTATTAGTCTCATGAGACATACCGATGCATCAAGGAGGTATAGAAGGCTCCACACGTCACTTACTAAGTCCCATGGATTCCTCATACGAAATGGTTTAAACACAACATAAACATTCGTATTAAAACTAGCATACGAAATGTCAATACTTTATCCATAAACCATGAATGGTATAAAAATAAAACATCCATAGTAAAACATATCAAAAAACCTTCAATAGAATATGGAATATTTTTATCATGATAAATCAACCTCAATCAAGAATAATATCCAATAAAGAATGTTTGCATAGTTGAAAATGATCATTAAAACTCTTTGAGAAAAATATCCCTTTTTCATAAAATATTTTTAAAAGTCACACCACTTATAAAGGAAGTCATTTAAAATATATTTTTGAATAAAAGTGTCCCATACAACTTTGAAACTTTTTAAAGTAATTAATATTTTAAAAAATTCATGTCTAAATAAATAAATCCTTAAAATCATTTTGAAAACATAGGCATTAATGAGAAAGTTTTAGAAGAATAAATCATTAAAACATTTAAAATGATTTTTTAGTTAAAGACTCCCTTAAAAATAATCCTTTTGAAAACTCTTTTATGAAACATGGGCATGGATAATAAATATGTCCCAGTAAAAACTTACACATAAACAATCTCGTATAATAATTTGATTGAGGAATTAACCCTTACCTTGCACTTTCCTTTGGTCAAGGGTACATTGAACCTCTTGTATAATTACCATAGTATGTTATTAAATTATAACAGAACCATATTAATATTTATTATATCATACATGATTCATTTATGACTTTATACTACCCATTTAACAATGACTTCCATGTTAAATTAACATTTTAGGTAATAATCACTTTCTTTATCATACGTGTTTTAACTTTTTATTCTTGATCGTATCATTTAGATCATGATTTAAATACTTAAAAAATATAAAACTTGATTTATATATCATATATATTTAGAATATAAATATTTATAATAGACAGATATATGAAATGGAATGCACCGTTTATGGAGACGGTATGTCGTTCGTACGCATAAACGATGTTTCTGTTTTCATGTCGTATAGAACTGAAGTAAGTGAATAAGATATATGAAAGTACATATATATATATATATATATCCCGTATCATTATTATGTCATATATTACATACTTCTTAATAATATATATATTTATAATCATCGTTTAATCTTGAACGTGGAAATGAATCTCATCGTGTCGTGGAGACGGTAATCCGTACATACGCACGAGCGACAATATCATTATATTGATGGAGGAATCGTATGTAATTGGATGTTATATTATATATAAATAATAATTAACATGTTATATTTATTATTTACATCAGTTATACTCATTATTATACCCATCCAAACAATAAAATGTTTGAATAACAAACTAAACCATGATGTGGAGACGGTTATCCGTACGTACGCACGTATGGTGACTTTGTCATTTATAGGATGGATAGAATAATGAATATGGATGTACCATTTTTATAATAATATCATAGTATATATAATATTTTGGGGTTATTATTTTATAATGTAAACACCAAATAAAGAGGAAGTGGAAGAAGAAAAGGACTTGAAAGGGGTGGTGAAATATTTACCTCTTCTTTGGGTTCTTCCATTTGAATTGATCAAAAGGGATCATTAGGTTGGATTTATAACCACAAGAAGGCCTCTATGATGAAGGGAGGAATTTTGGGAGGATATTTGGGTAGGGTTTGGCCGAACCAAATGGCTTTGGAGGTGTGATTTTGAGAGAAGGGGAAGTGCCCTTTTATAAGTGGGGTGAGGGTCACTTTAGGAAAAGATTAAAGTATTAATGTATTATACAGTCATATTAGGTTTATAATGGCTCCAAATGAATGTATTTATATAATTAGGTGGTTATGGGTCTAAATACTCTCAACCAATAGGTTTTATACAAGTTTAGGTTGCCATTTTAACGTTATCTTTTAGATTTAACTCTTAGTTAAATAGTTTAACTTTTACCATGTCTTCTTG
Organism: Viscum album; assembly: GCA_963277665.1. Taxonomy (NCBI): domain Eukaryota; kingdom Viridiplantae; phylum Streptophyta; class Magnoliopsida; order Santalales; family Viscaceae; genus Viscum; species Viscum album. The sequence continues at coordinate 628,230,319 of OY728165.1, forward strand.
TATTCTTACACTATATCCTTAATAAACTTACTATAAACATACAAGAGAACATAAAAGGTTTCATTATTGACATATATACTATTATTTTATCCTTTTTTCCAAAATTTATATTTTTAAGAATATTATATCGACCAATAATATAGTATTTGTTTTAAAAATTAATTTATGTCAATTTTGACACTATTAGGTTTTCTTTTTGTGAAAGTCATAAAAACCTTATCACTTCAAACTAAATTTATATAATAAACCCTAAAATTTAATATTAACCTAGAAAATTATTGTAATTCATCAAAAGTCTTAAATTATATTTATTTGGATACTTATAATATCAATTAGTTTAATCGTTCATTAATAATGTAATTACTGCATCATCATTTTGTCATAAATAAATTAAATTATTTAATGTCTAAAAATTTTAAATAAAATACCATTATTTAGGAAATCGTTTTATCTTTCTAATGAATATTTATATTTAAATTTATCTTATGTATAACCCTATATTAAAATGTCTTAGTTATGAAAACTTGAATTAAACACTATTAACTCTTCTTTAAATTAAATAATAATAAATGTCCTAATCTGATCAAAGGGGACCTAAAGGGTCATATTTTATTCCAAATGTTGTTTTTGGGCTAATTAAACTTATCCAATTGAATTAGGACAATTGTTAGGGTAATAATAATATCATTTTTACCTTTAATTACCCTATTTAATTTTAACTGGGGTAAATAAAAGTCAAAAGTTAATATTCACCACAAATTATTTTTATCTTATTGAACCACATTTTAATTACTGATATCAGCCGTGTCTCTCTTATTTTTAAAATTTAATTCACTTAAGAGGTAAAATTAAGTTTTATGCAAATTTGCAAATGCAACTAAAAGGTGGGTAAAAACGTTAAAAAGTTCAATAAAATTTTTATATATCTAAACTTATTATAAAATGACTCCAATGAATTAAATTGAACTTATATAGGTATTATTTATCTATTTTGACCAAAAAAATTTAAATAAAATAAATAAATATTTAAATAAAAAGTCGGTTTTAGACAATAACTCAGTGTTTTTTACTATTCATCAAAAATTGAAAGTTTTCGAAATAATACCAAAAATTCACCCTAAGCTAATTTTGATATTCCAAATTAAAAAATGAAGTCTATTTTACCAAATTCAAAACATAGAAGTATCATTTATTAATTTAAAATTAATTCTCGCTGTCAAAACAAAAAACGGGTTTTTAAAAAAGTAAAAACTTTCAAAAGATTAACATGTGTTTATGTAAAATTTAAATGTGAAATTACTTATAATGACCAACATTGTATTAAATGATAAAAAATATAATCTAATTATACTTCCAAACCATTCAAATGTATAATTTAACACTGTAAATTATTTTGATTAAAAAAAATTCTGTTAAAATTTAGTAATTTTCACTATTCACCCAAATATGAATGTTATCAGAAAAACACCAAAAATTTATCAAAACTAAATTTTTATGTCCCAATTCTAAATATTAAGTTTATTTTGTCAAATTAAATATATAAAAGTGTAAAATATTATATTTAAAAAGGGTTCTCCATTAAAAGGCGGTAAAATTGTTTTTTGTTTTTGAAAAATACTTCTTTTATTTGAAAAAAATGAATTTGTTCTTATATTAAGTCTATAAAACACATAATATGGATGTTAAAATTATATGGAGTATATAATATTCAAAATGAAGTTAATACTATTTATAACCGCTTTTTTAATGTCTATTTTGGTAATGTTGTGGTGCGGTCAAACTCGGTGTTGCATGTATCGCAAGCTATTAAATTACTTTAATTAGGTAAAATATTATGAGATATTGGGGTGTTACAGTATTCTAATACTTCTCTCTACTATTTTAGTAGATGAAAGCTTTCCTATAGAGCATGCTTCATTAACAAGGGACTGCTCAATATAGTCTTCAAGTGGAGTAGTAAATTCATCAACCAAGCACAATTTCTTAATGGTTACAAGACATTTAGGTTTAGGTGTAAAATAAGTATCTCTCTCAATATCTTCCAAGAAAATAAAAAGATCATTAACAAAAAAAAGGGTTATCAAAATCACTCTTAGAAGTAGTGATGTCCACTTCTATATTAGGTTCATATTTGAAAAAAATTAAATTTTTATGAAGCTAAATAGGTGAATGTGTGCTTCTAGGTGTGTTTAATTATCCTCATATCTCTCTCTCAAATTAGTCCCCAAAAAAATTAATTTAAGAGTTTTTATTGTTGAATTCTTACTAATATGTTCAAGAATAGTTGAAATAATATGGTGAAAAGAGTTTGAAATAGTGGAATTCAAGTGAAACTACCCTTCTAAACTACTCTCAGTGTATAGATGGTATTCTTCACCTGAATCATTTAAGGGAGGATGTGAACAATACGGAAGGTGATTTATTTGACCATTCACATATTCAAGTTTGGTCAGATTATAAATCTCTTCCAAAACTTCCTCATCTGAAATCAAGTAATTATCAATAACTTCTTATGAAAAATTGACTCTACTTAAATCATAAAATGTGTTTTAAACCTCTGCTTCAACAATACTTTCAGAAATTTCATTCTAAAAAACAATGTTTTTTGAGTGTTAAAGTTCAGTTTTAGGGGGGAAATTGTTCAATACGTCTTTAATAAATTCATCTTCCATCAACTTAAAATTTAAACAATTTTCCCTAGGTATGACCAAACTATTTTCCATTTTGTTAAAAAAAATGTTTCAGAAAGAAGATTAATGCCTGAATATGTTAGTTAAATATCATCAGCTAACCTTTATTAAAAGAAAATTTCTTCATCCTCTTCATTATAATTCATTTGAAAGATTTTTGGGTTCAGACTTTCAAAATCAGGATGATCCAATTAATTAATAGTTTCATAATAATCTCATTCCTTGATTTATTTTTTTTTCTTCACTTCTAGAATATTCCAAATTTTAAGTTTAGAATCATTACTAAATCATTCTAAAGGAAAGGATGAACAGTTTTTAACATTCAAGTTCCCATTTTCTAAAATATCCTCAACCCATGTAATTACTTTTTTAAATCTCCTAAAATAGTTATCTTTTTTAAATCTAGGAATTATGTAGAGAATGGGAAAATCCTCTTCAATATCTTTTAGTTGTTTCTAAAAATTAACTAACTCATCACCTTTATGTTCCTAACATGTTCATTAGTTTAGTTTTCTTTATTCATAGAACTGGTTATTTCCACATTTTCTTCTTCATTAGTTTTATATTCTTCTTAATAATAAGTGCGTTGATTACTTTAATCCTTATACTTCTTCTCAATATCATTTTAAATTTTTCAAAATCATTTTCCTTATCACAAAATTAAAGTTATTTTTTATGATTAATATTTTCTTATGATTCCCATGACTCAATTTGAAATTGTTATGTTCTAACATTGTGTGTTTTATCAAATTCATCAAATTTGGAAAAAGAAATATTGACGTCATTTCTTCCAGTTTTGAATAATTTTTGGGTTCAGGTTTATAATATTCAATGTTTTCTTCATGTTGATTGGGTTTTTATGGAACATTATTAACACACTACCAGGTATTTTTCTCATAATTTCCATTACAGATAAAACTAATTTCATTATGTTGATTTCACCCCCTTAATATTCTAATTTTTAAACCAAAATCAAAAACAACAACAATGCACTTTTCACTAAAATCATAAAAATTAGTTGTGAAAAACACTACCAAAAACAACTTAAATGCTTTGAATTAAATCAAACACACACATTCAAGCAAAACAAGTAGTGTTTTGAAATTCAAATCATATAGAAAATTCATTAAAAAAAAATTAAACAATACTTTTCAATTTTTAAGTGAATTTACTTTTAAAAGTTATATATTATTTTTTATGTTTCAAAAATTGGTCACATGAAGCCTTCCCTTTAAATGGTGTGAAAAAATGGAAATGCGTTTCATTAGTATATAATTATTTATAAACCTTATTAACTATTTTTTTAGAAGATAGTTGGGTGTTAAACCACAGCGAATGATGTTTACCAAATTTTTTAAAACAAAGCCACTATAAACAATCGATCAAATATTTTTTTAGTATTTTCTTTTGAATTGATGAAAATTGATGATGAGATAATGATTTTTTAAAGAACTAATTAATGTTGGAAAAATAATGATCAAGCAATGAAGGTGGATATTGAAGATTATGATTCTTCAAAATGATTAGGGAATATTAAAACTAGTGTTTTGAAAAGTAATCATCATCACATAATTTTAATTTAATTCACAATATAAAAAATGATCAATTAATCTCCCTCACTATGAAATTAATGATGTATATTATTAAATCTAAATTTCTCCACAACTAAAAACACTAAACTGCAAAAAAAACTAAATAATTGTAACTAGAATAAATCTTATCGAAGTAATCCAACAATTTTTAAATTAAGTTCCAAGAAATGCATCTATGATCATTCTATCCAAATGATCTTGGAATTTTGAAATAAAGAACAAGAGGCGCAAAACAATTTTAAATGAATTCAGATCAATATTGCCAATCAATTATGATTTCATAAAAGAAATGATCTAGATAAGTGATTATGAAAATACCTGGTTATATAATACCCCTAAGTAAAATAAAATTACCCAATATTAAATTAAAAATAAATATTTAATAAATAAATTATAAAATTATGAAAATAAAAACAAAGGGAGAAGTAATCTCCCCCATGAATAGTGATCACCACTATGGGTAATTCTCTTCTCCTCCTAGTGTGCCTCCAATATCCTCCTCTCTCTCAGTCTCTCTGAGTCTCTACGAGTCTCTAAATCAAGAATTTATGTGATCAATTGTGAAAGATTCCATCTTATAACATCTGATTTGAAAAAAATACTTAGTCATTATCTGGATCATCACAAAGGGTGCACAGTAGCTTAATTTAGTGTGCTCGAAGTCATTAAACATGTTAGAACTTCTTCTCTGCAATCCTTATCAAGTTAGAAACACCTCTCATAACTAAAAATGAGATTTTTTTTCAATCTATATGACTTTGTAAACGACAAATGAATTTAAAATCTGTATTATTAATAAAAATATAAATTTTATATATATAATTTTTATTATAATTACTTTGTATATAAAGGTTAAAAAACTATTTAATTACTAACTAATTAATGTTGAAATAATATTATAAAATTATGTGACTTATCAAAATCATAAAAAAATATTATATTAATTTATTTAAAAAATATTTATTTATAATTATTATTAATTTAATTATTTTATTAATTATTTATTATCTTTATTTTACATATATATATTTTTTTTTCTTTTTCCCCCTCTAAATTTTCCACTAAACCCATTGTTCTTCCTAGAAGTGGGGTCTTATTCGCATAAGGTTTCAGTGGAGCTCCTCTTATTCATGGCTCCTCTTCACCATCGAAGGGGGGTTTGACTTGTGAAGCTTTGTAAGATCCATCAACAGTGGCTAGTATCTGTGGTGGTGAGATCGCTATATCTGGTGTGGAAAATTCAAGCAGAAGCTGACTTCAACCAGATCCAACACAAGTCATGGTGTTCCGCTCGGTTGTAGAGGGTATATCATCTAGTGTTGGCGATTCACAGATGGCATCGATATTCGGATGGTGGAATCTGGATTGACTGGATATGTATCCTCAGGGATGAGTAAGTTTCCTGGCGGTGCTTTGTGAAGGCCAGCAGTGGGACAGGTGCTCTATTTTGCTATCATTGGGTGCCAATGGAAGAAAAAACAAAGACTAGTAACTCAACTGCTACCAGTGAATCTATAGGACAGTTTAAATAAAATAAAACTAATCTTAAAAATATTACAACATTAAATAATTAAGAAATAAATATTTAAAAACAAATTTCGTTATTTAACTAAAACATAAATTAAAATTATGATTTAATTAAAAAGTTTAAACAACTTAAAGATTAATTAAAAATAGAATCTACTACTTCAAATTAATAACCTAACTTAAATTGAAAAACTAAAATTAAAAATCAAAGTAATTAATTAATTTTAAACTCAAATTATTAATTAAAATTAAAAAATAAATACATGAGTTAATTTATAAAATAATCCAAAAAATTATTAAAATTATAAATAAAAGTTCAAATATAATAAAAAAACAATAAATGACTTTAAATTAAATTAAAGTTTAGTTAATTAAATAAATTCAAAATGGTTAAATATTTAATTAAAAAAAGTGTCAAAAAAATAAAATTACAAACTTAAAGCTAAAATTAAAAGATAAATTCAAAAAGTATATTATGAAAATATAAATAAACTAAAATAATTATTTAAAATAAATAATATAGAATTAAACATGAAAAAGGAAAAAATGTTATCTAAATAACTATTTTGTCGGTGTTTTGAGGCGTGGATGGTATCCACCCTTCGGTTTGATTGTAGGGGTCTATGTTTTCCATAATCATGAATATTGGGTTTCTATTGTCACTCTTACCAAAAACTCCTAATTGATTCCTAATCTGTAACTAGGTACAAGCCTACTTTCCAAATGCAGGTGATCACTTGGGTTTCTAGGCCCAATGACTTTTGGGGGCTCGCATTGGTCGAGAGGATAGTTGGCTGGGCACATCGTACCCTTTTGTGGGGAATTATTGTCTACTCTGATACTCTCTTATAGATTTAATATATTTTCACAAATCCCTTCCTATCCTTATATAAAACCAATTACCTTAAAAACTATCATGGGTTAATTCTCTTTTAAGTGCAAAAGACTGGGGATTCTTTAGTGAATCCATCTATATGTATCTGATGTTTTCCATCGTTTTCTAGTAACGGGAGGTCACTTATGTGTTGAAGACGTAAAACCAAGTTCTTAGGAAGGTGTTTAATATTCAGAGATGTGGATTTAGATATTATTAGTTGCACTATTTGTCATGGTTATTACAAGAATAAAAACCCACATAAATCGTTGGACCCATGTAGTTTAACATCATGCGGAGAGGACTTATATAAGTGTTATGGGACACTAAGTGTTCAAGATCAAATCCTGGAGGGACATCCTACATATCTTGAATATATAGAGAATCAGAGTTCTTATAGGTAATTTTTTAGGGCTTACACACTAAGATTTCACTTTCCATTGTAGAAACTTATGATGTAGATGAAATGATTATTTCAATTCCCTAAGACCAAATGAGCTATAATGAGTGCGAGAAACAAGGGATAGAAAATGATTATTTTTTCATTTCTCAAGGTATGGAACATATGTGATGGGACCTCCCTGAGAATACTTATTATAGAGATAGGACCTCATAGATACGTCCTATGTATCATGGTTATGACAGGAATCATATTCATCATTATTTATCAACCTCCTAAAAGATGGCGTAGACTAATCATCCCATTGGAATGATTGGGTCTCAGTGGTTGAAAACTGCATTTTCATATAGAACACATCGAATTGGATGTTTATTTGACCTGTGGCCTTAGGAATACATCCAATGTATCTTGGTTATGGCAAGAATCATAGTTCTCGTAGTTCAATCACACCCTTAAGATTTTCCTCCAGGTAGATACCCATATGTTGAGCCTAATGTGTTATGCCACTCTATGGGTATTTATAAACAAATGTTTCCCTAGTTGTTGGAGGATTATAATTCGAGTGATATGATTATTGAAACTCCCAAATCTCACATGAGTTATGCTCAGTGTGAGAAACAAGGGACAGAAAATGATCAATGGAATCACTCTTTAGATATTTGATATGGATCCCGAGCCATATAAAGGCATCCTATGTATCCCAATTAGGGTGAGAATTAGAGTTCTAGTAGTTCATTTGGTCAAGGCTTGCACTCTGAGGTTTCCCTGGCTATTGGTACATATTGTTTTATGTCACTGGTTGGGGCTTACACTCTGTAGTTTCCCTTGTGACATTCTCTCCTGTGTGACATGTGTTGATTGTCCACTTGTCCTGATATATAGAATAGTATCTTCTAGGAATATCTTAATACAACTAAATGATCCACTTTTTCTTTATAAAGGACTTCATGTAACCCGGGTGGCATATCTGAAGGTTGTCACATGATCAAAGTTGACTTGTCCAGAGGACATCGCAAGATCTAGGTGGCCCATCCTAGAATCCATCGCATAACCTAGTTGGATTTTTTAGAGGGTGTCACATGATCCAAATTAATTTCCCTTTTTTTATTCTCAAGAGTTGTCTTGAAACATATAGAGGGTGTCAAAAGAGTCAATACAACATGTCTCGGAGGTTGTTGCGTGTCTTGGCTAACATCCCTGGAGGGAACTGCAAGACCTGGCAACATGACTGGAGGGTGTTGCGAGTCTTGGCCTACTTTCCTAGAGGGTATCATGAGAGCTTTTTATTCATGTACAGATGCATCTGTAAGAATTATCTGACATGATCTGGTTTCATTATATGAGTCCGGTGATGTATTTGAAAGACATCTTGAGGCTTGGGTGATAGGCCCAGAAGGCTTTGTGAGACTAAATTTGTGTTCCCAGGGGGAACCGTGTGACTTTATTTGACTTTTCTGGAAGACTTCACATGCCCTAGGTAGTGTATTTAAGGAGCTTTACAAGATCCATGTTACATTTCCTTGTGATTTTTCATGTATTGGTTGGCTCACACGATGTTCATGAGGGTCAGCGAACATTTTTTTGTTTATGACTTTCACCATTAGTCTATGTTCTAGCCCTTGTATTGTGAGTTTATTTTGATTCATTCAGTGATATTTTATTTCAAGTCTCACATTATCTATCAGACATGTGGGAGGTTCTTTATACATCCTAATAAGAGCCCTTCACATGATATATGTATGATCACGCAAAGTTATTTATGCATGGTTCATGATCACTCTGGATATTCATCGGTATATTACCCGGTGGAAGACTTATTGGTCATGAGAGTAGCTGCTCTGAGAAACCCTCTATGGTGCTTAGGTGTTTTGATGTACTTGGATGCAAAAAATCCAACCTTCTTTCAGATCATCATGGTCAGATTGTTGCAGTAGGTAGCATTTCATTTTTCATGCTAGGGTGGGGAATTTATAGGACTCTCCACGCCGGTTGTTCTTCAGTTTTCATGGAATATCTGGAAAAGATCTAGGATAGAGTCGGAAAAGTATTCTGGTTTCATGCATCTTTGTAAGCCTTTTCCATGGATCGCTCTGAGGGAATCTCTTGATTTTCAATGACCATGAGTCCCTCTAGTCATGGTCTCCATTATTAGATTATTTCTAATTAATGGGGACTTGTTGACTCATGTAGATATGTTGAATCACTTTCATATTTTCATTTTGATATGTTCAAGGGCCTTTTCAAGATCAAAGTTCTTGTTAAAAGGCCTTAGGAGATGCTTTATTCCCTACGTGAGACATTTCATGAGGCAAGGGTGGTTTATCCAGGGGTCTCATGGGACCCTGTTGCAGATAGCCTTAGCGCGTTGCAAGAGTTTTACAATCATGAGGGGATTCTTCCTCCCCCATCTTTTATTTACTTTGTTTTATTTTACAAAGGTTTTAGAGTCATGTGTGATTAAATGAGTAATTTAAAATAAAATTACTGTATTTTTTGATGATGTGTCATGTGACCAATAGAGGTCCTATGGGGATGCACAAGCATTTGATGGACAAACCCAACCAGCTATCCTTAGGGATACGAAGTGGGAGTACATGGTTTTCTAGATATACTCGGGTCACTTTGTGTGATGAGGATGAAAATCCAAAGGGAACTCGCGAGATGAGGCAGACATGTCATCGGGGTCTCATGGTGTATTTTGGATCATCATCGGTGCATCACATGCCTTTTTACGACCACGAGTAGCTCCCACCTTCTCTCCTTTTATTTCCTTTGTTTTATTTTACAAAGTTTCATGGGTCATGAAAATGATTTCGGGTTTTTTCAGGGAAAATTATATTTCACATCAGTGATATGTCTCATGATCTTTAATACTGCTAGGGACCTCCACCTTTGGACATTTTCCCACCCATTTTCGAAGTATTTTTTATTGGATTTCTAGGTTTCTGTCGATGAAAAATCACACATCTTGGGGGATATTATTTGGCTATTTGCGAAGGACTGATGTAGAGGGAATAGTGATAATCAAGCTATCACACAATAGGAATCTTTCTATTTTGAGACAATAGCCATTAGAAATTGGTAGGCGAGTGGGATTTTGAAGATGGAGGTACCGTGTTGCGCAGGATCGGTTGAGTTCTAATTTGTAAGGCATGAGGATGATTTGTTTTGAACATGTGATGCATGAGTTTGAAATGGGTGGATGAGATCAATGGAAGGAACAATCAAACAATGTGGATTGTTGGGAGGCATGATCGAATGGTCGAGATTTGATTTCTATGAAACAATTCCATCCCACATTGAAATATTTCTATGCCTCCCCCACCCCACGGTATGTAATTCATTCCCCCATTTTTGTTGGTTTGAGCCCGCAATGGGGTTAGCACCCATACCCCATTAAGCACCTCTACCTGAGCCCTGTTCCATCATCTTTTTTGCACTGGACTATGCACTCCTTTGGGATCACACACCTCAGACCCTATACATGAGCCCGCTCATATTGTGTGGGAGCTATGATCCTTCTATTGGTCTGCTGGATAGCACAGGCTGACTCCTATTAGGTATGGCCGGCCTTGGGTCTACATGTGCCTCTAGTTGATCCTAGCTTGGCTAGTTGGTGTCTGGCCATATTTTTTTGGAAAAGTCAAGTGTGAAACTCTTAGAATAAAATTCTAAGATGAGTGAAATAAGTACAAAGGTATATCACCTTAAACCAAAGACCAAGCCTTCATGTATTTCATTTACAAGTTCACTAAGAAAATAACTTTGATGTTTTTCATGGTCTTCAAATTCCTAGAATATTGGACGAAAATGTGAAGTATGCATGATTATGGGTGCCAAAAAAATACCACCCCTTAGAATGAGATTAGTTCGGATTGAAAATAATCTAATATTAAGGTAAATGTAGAAAACTTTTCCAAATATCTGAATATCCACCATGCTTTGATATTTGAGCTTCTTAAGAGGATCTTCCCCAAGTATGTTGACTGAGGAACTCTCAAGTGTCCTTAAAATGATAATTCTGAGCACAAATGTTCAGTTGAATATGATATAGGTTGTTTCTTTGATTTGGGGAACAAATATCCTAAAATTGGATTGTCCATGAATTACATAATGGAATAGGGATTTAATGAGAAGTAACTTATGGATGAATCTGAGGTAATGTACTTGGATGTAGCTATGTATCCCATGATGAATTAAAAAAAGCCTTATATAGTTCTAAAATATATTACTATGCATATCAAACTCATATATGGGATACATAGGTTCATAGATAAGAAATCTGTGATGAATGTATTTACATAGATCTAGATTATACGAAGGAGGGGTAATATCACTGTTTTGTGATGAAATCTGGAGTAGAGATCCATGTTCAAGTGGACACATTACACTGATCATCCACGATGCCCATCCTTTGTGTGTAATATTGAATAAATCCAATTGTATAAATTTGGGTGCTTGATTTTCAATAGGATACACTTTGAGTAATGTTCATGAATTCCCACTATCTTGAAATTATTAATTGATGCACCTAATCCAGTAGTCTTTAGATCATGTGATTAACAAGGAAAATTTGGACATGGTATCCTTCCTAAAGGCTCTAACTTTTTCCTAAGTTAGGGGAATTAGCGAGAATGGATTTAATTTTTTATAAGGCCATGTGATGGGCCCCACAAGATTTGTATATTTTTACTTATTTTTCCATAACTTTTTCCTAATATCCTTATGGAGGAATAATTAACAGGAATGAACTTGTATTTTTCTTAGGTATCCTTTTTACAGGTTTTCAACTTGAAATTTTTTTGTGCCTCTTTAGTTTTATAAATGCTCAATACTTCCTAAATCACACAAAGTGAATATCCATTGATCAGAGACTCAACATTTTTCCAAGATGCCCTTATCGGTTTTTCATCTTCACATGTATCTTGTTGTTTTAAGTTACATCAATCTAGACCATTGTTGTTCTATAATTTAGGGTCTTTGATCTTGGACCTTTGGTGTACTATATTTTAGGGTCTTTGATCTTGGACTTGATAGCATCGACCATGGAATATGTTTCATACATTTCAGGAATGAACTAAAACACACTGAGGTTTTAGGTTATGTCGTAGTGTTTCTTGGGATCACAAGGATTGGAGTTCCTTTATTGAAAGGAAGATATGCCTTTAGTTGGTGGTTTTAATCCCTTATGAATCGATAGCATTTCCAAGAAAATATGATCTCCACTCTTTTCCAATTATCATGAATGACTTATGGAAGAAATATCGGTTGAGGTAGAAACACTTAGGATACTAGGACCACATGTATAGTTGTAAAGTGGGTGACATAAATCATAACCTAGAAGCTTGATTATATGGATATAGTATGGAGAAGATATAATGAGTATGTCCCATAACACTTTATGATGTTCGGTTCCGCCTCGGTGTCGATGGGGCTCACAAGGATTGAAGCTCCTTTCTTGCAAGGAGGAGATTCCTTTATTTGGTGGGTCGAATCAATTATGCATCAATAGCATGTTAAAATAAAGTTGATATCTACTTATTTATGAGGAATATCAAATATTTTTTAAGACTCAAACATCTAGATGATGAAGTTGGGTATGGAAAGAATGCTATCTAGGAAGGGATATAGAACCCTAGGGTGGTTTAGTTCTTGATTATGAAGATCAATATCTATGAACTATGGTTTTCAATCATGATGTGTCAGCCATTAAAAGGTTCAATAATGGAATGTCACATTATGACCTTGATAAATTCTAAAAAACATGGTAATATAACATCGAGTATTTTGAATCAACTTGAATAGTCTGGTTGCGGGGATTTTAAATCATGGCCCATGAACATCTGAGTTAAACAGAGAGAAAGAAAAATGGTGGGTATAGGTTGATCAAGCCTCTAATATTCCACAAGTTCAATATGATAACTCCTTGGTTTAAGGGGGACTTCCTTGGATACGAGGGTTCATTTGGTAGAGCGAGTCCCTATTACCAGTTTGTTATGATGAGGTTGCATCAGCTCAAGCTTCAAAGGCATGAAGATGGTTTAGGTAATATTTCATATTCAAGAAGGGTTTGAGTACCCTAAAATTTGTTTCACTTCCTATAGAACATATTATTATGGTGATAATTTTTGAAAAATCAATTCCCTAATTTTTTTCCTAGATTTGGGGATCCAACGAACATAGCTTGGATTTTATAAGGGCCACAAGGTGGAAACTATGATCTTTATTCCTTATTCATTTTCACCCTAATTTTTTCTTAAACTCTAGATATGGAGAGTTTAGTAGGAAAATACTTGACTTTTTATTAGGTCACCCTTTTTAGGTTTTCCAACTAACAATTTTTGTGTCTCTTTTTCTAGTAGTTTAAGGTCTTGTGATTTGGAATATTATAGGATATATTTTATGGTCATACATATTTTACCAGAGTGCAGGCAGTTTAAGTTCATGACTGATATGGACCTAATATGATAGATGTTACACAAGAGCCTAATTAAGATACCCTGGGTCAAGAGAACTCAAATATCCTTTTGAGAGGGATGTGGAAATGTTGTAAATCATGGATTTATGTTCTTAGGTCATGAGTAATAATATGGGACATTCATGTTGGGGATGACACGGAACACCCTCAGGTGTTGGGTTATTCCACTATGATTTTAGGCTTACAAGGATTAAAAATACCTTTATATTGTTCCATTATTTCACTGATTGGTGGGTCTAAATCCCTTCTATATTGATAGCATATCCAAACCGAGATATCTATTTTTGTTTTCCAAGGGCTATGAAAGGATTGCGGAAACTTGAGGTACACAAGACATGAAGTATGTCACATGAATTGAGGTGATTTTAAAAGATGACAGAAGCACCATGTACTCTAGTTGACCGAGGTAATTCTCTTATGGTCCTTTGATAAGGAATGAAAATGGGTGATGGTTTTCATAGTCTATCATCATGTAGTGTGGATATTTTTCATGCATTTTGACATGATGTGGTAAGGAAATTTGTTATTTAGTATATCATTATGTGGTAAGGATGTATTTTTTATGCATTTTTAATGTCCTGAAACCAAGTTTTTGCCTTGTATTTTACTTTCAATAGGTATGGATGTACTTTTGTGCAATTTATCGTCATATGATAAGGATATAGGAACCAATTTGAACGAATGGAAATGTTATGGTCAGGTACAAGGGTGGAAGTTTGGGCATCACTATGTCTCTCGTTAAAATTATAATCAAACCACACATAGTTCTAAATGATGTTCCCTACGCAGGTCTGACCTATACATGAAGAGGGTCATTTTTATATTTATTTTTTGCGACTGGGCCTGATTTTGGAAATATAAGTGTCACTACATATCCTGTTAGGACAAGAATCATGGTATACATATCTATTAAGGGGTAAATACTCTATGTGGTTTTGGACCATACATAGAGATGATAATTATTTCTGTTAATTATTGTACTTAGGCCTAGGATTTAAGACCCAAGTGTCACTACGTATCTTTCGATGATAGGAATGAGGCCACATGTAGTTCTTAAGGAACTGGACAGTTTAATGTCATGAAATAAAAAAAATATGGACCAACGTGGAAAATTGGTGATGTTACAATTGGTCCCAAGGATGGAAGTCTGGGAGTATATATATATCTCATGAAAATGAGAGTCAATTCACATGTAGTTCTTGAATAACCATGAATTTTAACATCATTTGGCAAGGATGTGGTCTCCCTGATGTGAAATGAGATAGAGTGGTTGGAGGTTTGGTAGAAGACCAACACCAACTATAGTGGTCTTCTCAAGCATGGTCCATAAGAGTATACAGTTTCATGTCATGCAAGGGACATTAACTGTGTAGTGTAATTTCATGCAGGAAGACTAATGGTATGCCTTCTAGGTTCTTTCATTCAGGGCAGAGATGGGAATATCAAAAGTTTTTATGCCTTGTTTGTGTGAGTAATCCCTTAACGAGACTCCTAATCCCACATGATCTATGCTTGGTGTGAGAAATAAGGAATGATGAGAGTTCCTCTCATAGTGTATAGGAATTTAAGAGAAGGATAGAGGAATTTTGTATCATGTGGTGGCTGGACCAAGATATAATATTGAGGTGTCCCTATATATCTCATTTTAAATCAGAATCAATATATACATAGTTCTAGTAAATGTGTGCAGTTTAACATCATGTGGAAATGACGTGGGTCACTCAATATGAATGAATATGGATATTATGGATTTGTGTAGTTTTACATCATGTGATAAGGACGTAGACCACCTGTCTTGAAGAAAAATGGAATTTGAGGATCCATAAATTTTTATGTCATGTGGTATGTGAATTTTCCTTGAAATTTAATGTCAGTTGGGAAGGAATTGGATCACCTGATGTGAAAATAAATTAATCATATGGTTGGACCCAACAATTGAGGTTTGGGAATCACTACATATCCTTTGATAGTAAGAATCAATCCATACAGAGTTATTAATGAACCGTGAAGTTTGACATCATGTGTCTAGGAAGGACTATGTGTAGTTTATGGTTAGGATGGATTTTTATAGTTTAACATCATGGAATCAGAACAAATAATGAGGCTTATTCTGATGTGGATGCCTATCTAATAATATTTATGTGAATTATTTCTTGATGAATCTCGCATTGGTGGGTGGTGTGACACACTCCCTATCTATGGTGTCCAATGAATAGACTTTGTTATGATAAAACTTATGTATGACATAAGTCTCTTCCTAATTGGGTTCTAGTTTTAGGGGCTTCTTTCCATGTATCATTGGGGTTATCAGATCCAGCACCAGTTCTCCTTGGAAGAATGAACAAAGGTAGATATTTTTTTTTTAAAGTCTCATGATATCTGATTCTGATGGACTCCAGGTTATGCAGCGTGCACAACCTATTCTCATCTATCCATTACAATTATTCCAGTCACTTTTGTGATTTCTCATTATCTAAGAGTTTCCATAAATGGATATTTAGAGTGAAGGTAGGTGGACTTCTAGGGGTAACACCACCTCAGTCCTATACATTAATGAGTATCTAATTTCCTATGTGGTAGTATGTGTGGTGGTATGGTAGGACCATAAATCATGTAGGATCTTATATAGAAAAGAATTATTATCCTTATTCATGATATTTTGAAGTATATTCAATAGAGTCTTATTTAAGGCATCTATCTGTCCATTTGATGTTGTGTGATAGTGACTTGAGTGATTGGACTCGATATTGTATTCCTAGAATAGTATCTTTAGCTCTGCAGAACAGAAGTTGGTGCTATTTCCCATTAATATTGTGTGAAGGACTCCTAAACTAGTGATGATATGGAACATTACATATTTGATGATATTCTTTGTCCCAGATTCTTTGAGGGGTATTGACTCAACCCATGTGAAAAAGAAGTCAGTAGCAGTAAGGATATAATCGAACTACTTAGTTGTGGTTGGGGAGTATGGTCCCACAATATCCATTTTCCCCAAATGGAAAATGGCTAGAAATATTTATCTCTATGTAGAAATTTTTTAGGGATGATAGGTGAAGTTTTTCTGGATCTGGAATGCATGAAATTTATTAGTGAATTCCTTGAAGTCTTGTATCATGGATTTCCAATAATATCTTAACCTCCTAATTTGGTGGGAGAGTCTAGTCCCAGAATTATGGGTTCCTCAAAATACATCATGGACTTCTTACATGATGGTAATAATCTCTCCTTCTAATATTAATCTAAGGGGGATTCAATAAAATCCTTGTTTTTAGAGGGATTTCTACTCCTTTGGACCATCCCACAAAGTGAAATTTGATGCACGGTACAGAATCAATTCCCTTTGGGCATGATCTATTGGGATAATCTCATTTTTTAGATAGCCAATTACGGGATACATCCATCTAGGGGTGTTCATTGGTTCTTCACGCACTGGGGCAGTGCTAAATTAATCAATTTACTCCATTTCGCATACGATGATCGATGATACCATTCCGTGATGTGTGATATAGAAGATTTCTTCCTCTTGATTAGGGTCTGCTAGGATGGTGTCTACATTAGCCAATGCATTGGTGCAGGCATTCTGTGATCGGGGAACATGATGCAATGTGGGATCAAAAGGTAACTTTGCCATCAGTCCTATGACATATCCAGTAAGGGGGGGTAGTTCTACCTTTTTTGATGGAATATTCACCATTGATATTATTTATCACTAATTTTGATTCCCCTTTGATATTCAGGTAGGCCATGTACTACTATAGGTCATGCTATAATCCAGCGATGAGGGATTGATAATTAGCCTTATTATTTGTGCAGCCTGTGGATAGTGAGAAGGAGTTGGGAAAAACTGTATTGTCTGGAGAGACAAGTAAAACCCCTAGAACAACCTGATTGAGCTTCGGGTTTTCCATCCTTATAAAAATAGGACTTTGGGAGGTTCCATCATAGTACATCTCCCATGTCTGGGTAGTTTCATGGGCATAGAATACCTCCTCATATAGAACAGCAGTGTATTCTAGTGTATTTTTTGGGGAAGAACGTGCTGATAGGAAATCATATAGAGATTTTCCTTTCACTAGCTTTTGTGATATGAAATAAATGTCATATTATTATATAATCACTTCCCATTTATCCAATAACCCATTCAACATAGGGCAACCAAGGATGTACTTGAGTAGATCGATGCAAAATCCTAGGTGGTATTTGTGGTACTTCAAGTAATACCTGAGATTTTTCCCTACAAAGATGAATGTAAAGAATTTCTTCTCAACATCATAATATCTTTTCTCAATACTTGGAATCATCCGAATAAAAGAGTAGATACTATTCTCACTTCATGTATCATTGTTTTACATGAGGAGCGCACCCAGTGAGCGTTCTATGGTGGGAACGTATAAAATGAGTGGCCTCCCTTAAACTAGAGGCATAAAAATTGGTGGGTGTTGTAGGTACTTCTTGAGACTTTCGAAGGATTTTTTGAGTCATCTTCCCATTGATAGGAAATTACCTTCTTTATTAGCCTAGTTAAGGGGATATCTTTTTCGTCCAGGTTGGATATGAATCACTGAATATAGGAGAGGTTCCCATGGATTCCCCTCTATTCTTTTAGATTTTTGGGGAGTGACATTGCTAAAATAACACTACTATTATATGGATCAAACTCAATTCCATTGTGGCATACCGAAAAAGCTAAGAAATTTTCCTAATGTTACCCCAAAATCACATTTCAAGGGATTCATCTTTAGACTATCTTCTCGCAGCATGTCGAAGATTTTCTAGAGATTCGTGAAGTAATCACTTCACTGTTAGGATTTAACAACTAGGTCATTAACATAACACTCGGTTATCCTTCCCAAAAATGGATTAAATATGTGATCCATGGAGTTTTGGTATGTAGTTCCAGCATTCTTTAATCCAAAAGGAATAGTGATAGTAGAAGATCCCTTGAGGTTCTCTGAAGGTAGTGGCTTCTTCATCTTTGGGGTCCATCTTGATCTAATTTTACCCTGAGTACCCATCCAGGAAGGAAAGGGTTTGGAAGCTAGTAGTTGCATTGATAAAGAGCTTTGTGATTGTAAATAGAAAATTTCCATTCATAAAATGTTGATTAAGGTCTCTAAAATTAATATAGATTATAATCAGCCTATTATTTTTCTTGACAGAGATGATGTTATCAATACATCTTGGGTATTGAACTTCTTAGACAATTTTTTTTGTGAATATCTTGTCAAAATACACCTCTACATTTGTGGCATGAGAGGGGTTCATCCTCCTGGATTCCTACTTGAAGACTCGATACTCATCGGGAAATCTGATATGGTGAGTAGATGCATCTGAATTCAGTCCATGAATTACTATGTATTTCCAAGAGAATACATATTTTTGCTTCTTTAGAAATGAAATTTATAGCTACTTCTCTTTGAGGGGCATGGTGGAACTAATTAGAACAGTGTACGAGTCTTCTTTTATTCCCAGATTTATCTGTCGAAGCTCATCTATGGTGGTGGAGACACCTTCCTCTAATGATGGAGAGGCGTTCCTAAGTTCATCCTTATCTTCATCCAATTATGATTCTGTGGAGGCATTTTCAAATGAATTTGAAAATCGAGGGGCTTATCCATCCCTGTCAGGGTGAGGGATGCAATTAGAAGAGACATTATCATACCTTTATATCTGAGTCATCATAGAGAGATGTCAGATATTATTTCATTTTACACTATCACTGAGGAATTGAGGGGCTTGGACCCCTAGAATTAAATATGCTACCATGATTGGTTTAAGGCAGAGCATATAATCACTATCGATCATAAACTAGGGATTCATAGGGGTGGTCCCCAAGCCATTAAAAGATACAACCTGTGTATCACCATCTGCCATTAGTTTATTTCCTCCCTTCTTGTAGAAATTTGCTTTAGTATATGTGGCTCTGAAAGTCTCAAAGGGGGTGTTTTCACCATGTAATATGCTGAATTTTACATCGATGGGATACTTTATACATTGATCGAATGTTGAAGGTACTTCCAAGTATCAATGGATCAAGGGCCTCCCAAAAAGAACATTATATGCATTTTCTTTATGAATAACCATGAACTCAACATTATATGTGAGTTCCCCAAACTAAGATTTGAGTTTAATCTTCCTGAGAGGTCATTGGTTGCACTTATCATGCCCTTGAATGGTCATCTTTATGGGAGATAGGTCCCCTTCACCAAATCCCAAATGTCGTATGGTTCAAACTAGGATGATATTGATCCTATAACCATTATCAATTAGGATCCTTTGTACATTGAAATTATTGAGTCTTCCAAAGACGTATAGAGTTCTGATGTACCCCTACAAGGCCTCCTCCTAATCTTGATCAGTGAATAAGATAGCGACATGACATTCTAAGGACCTAGTCTCCACTCGATAGACCTCAGCTGTAGTAACTTCTATCTCAAAATATTGTGGGATTTGGAGGGCCACAACAAGTGCCTCCATGAGTTCTTTTGAAAGATGGAATACATATAGGATTTAGAGATTGGTTGTGACAAAAACCAACTATTTTAGAATATCGTACATTTATTTCAATGGTTAGTGCTTCTTGATATGGGTTTTCTCCTGGGCATGTGGTTTAGGAGTTGAAGCACCTAAGGTGGATGGGCTTGGTTCTTGTATAGAAGTCAGGGGAACATCTGCTTCCAGTGGCGTAGTTCATGCAAGCCTTTCCTGTTGCCTAGGTTGATTTGATTGAAACCCTCCTAGGGGGGTCATGCAAGACAATGGGATGCAATCAACTATTGGAGGCCTCTAGGACACCCCCTGTCTCTTTTGGTCTTTCTATAGTGCTTGACCACAAGTTTCATCTACATATATGTCTTCTATGGGGATATGACTATAGTATTGGGTCTAACCATGTATGTGTTGTCCCTTGTATCCTCAGTTTTGGTGAATGCAGCATCCCATTCCCCAGTTATGTGTGATAAATTCATATTTGTGGGAATACCCATCATCAGAGAAGGGGTTTTCAAAGTGTATCACACTGAAATAACCAAATATTATCTCTTCATCCCGTGAGGATTATATTTCGTGGTATGGTGCATGTGCTGCGGATGTTGTAGGGAAGAAATCTTCAAAGGTTGGAGCCTACATTGGAGAAGAATATGGTTTGTCCTATTCTATTTCTTCCTACTTTAGATGATCACTCCCACCTTTGGGAGACCCATTTAATATTACCTCATTAGGTGTTGGATCTATTGAAGGTCCCCACATCTTTTCTCTTAGGGTGGAATGAGCTTGATTAACTATTTTTCGACTCATCCATTTGTTAAATTTTTGTGCACGCATGGACAGAATCTCTTTCCAACCATCCTACTCTTATGAATGGACAACAGTTATGAATTCCACCTTATATAAAGAGTTGTATAATTCCAACTGTCCAAAATTGACCATGCCTTGAAGGATTTCCTTGAAGATAAAGTAGTCTTGGATGCTATGACATATCCTTTTAGGGTAAGGGTGATAGTCAGGATGGTCAGTGAGGTTGACCTCATTAGGATTTCTAGGTTGTGGAAGATTGAGTAGGTTATTTTCCATAGTGTCCAAGAAATAACTGTGGACATGTTCATTTCAGAAGAAGTATATTTGTTCATCCAGTCCTCAAATACCGAGTGACCCTAATTTGTTTCTGATTCTGGCCGAGGGAAATTATGTGTGTGTCACTGATCAACATGAGGTGCTACGTAGTTGGGGGCCTTCCTAAGTACTTGAATGGGTACTTTTGTTGTCTTGATATTGATAGTTTTGGATTATAATTTTATTGTCCATGTTCCTTATATTGTGGGAATGAGTCGAGTTTTGGATCAGGCTCACTAAATATCCTCCTCAAGATGTTTTGTTGTTTCAGTGAACTCATTGAACCCACCTAGATACTTTTAGGGGATCAAAGGTGTTTTTGACTCATACCAAAGATTTTAAACACATAGTTATAGTAGTATCTCTTGAGAGAGAGGGATGCTAATCAAATTGGTTAAACCTTTCTATATCTCTATGAAATCAGACACCCTCTCACTATCTCATAATATACAATATTTCGTTTTGAAGATCCTTTTTTTCCTTAGTTTGGAGCTTAGTTGTTAAAGGAATATATGATAATCATAGTCCCATCCTGCAAGAGATCCTACTAGAAGACTATTCTACCAAGCAAAGGTTGTCCCTATCAGAGTATATATGAAACACATCCGCTTTGTTTCCTCTTATTGATCTC
Source organism: Viscum album (assembly GCA_963277665.1). NCBI lineage: Eukaryota > Viridiplantae > Streptophyta > Magnoliopsida > Santalales > Viscaceae > Viscum > Viscum album. The sequence continues at coordinate 628,252,125 of OY728165.1, forward strand.
GAGATCCCATCATTGTTCTGCATCGAGATATGAAGTGTGTGATATGTTGTTCAGGGTCTCCTGCACCATCAATGGTAGATAAGGAAGGATTTATGAAGTTGGATATAGGTGTATTATTATCCAACCATTCAGGATATGGATTCCTCTCAGGTTTCATAGGTGTGCATCGCCCTTCCGGGGATTCCATTTGAGTATCAAGAGACTCGATAATATTAATTAACTCAAGGGGAACTATTTTTGGAACTGTCTCCCATCTATAAGGAGTGGATGGTGGTTAAGAAGGTGGTCCCAACTTCATCTCTAATTGGTTTTAGATTATTCCTAGGACTGAATGATTACCATATAGAGGGATAGGTTTTCGTTACAACAGAGGAAATTCACAGTCATTTTAGAATTCCTCATTTATGCAGACTGATTTTCTAGATTTGGAGCCAGTCTGATGCTCAGATACTGCTCTTACTGATGGAATAGCTATGGTATGGAGAATATTCTGCTCTTCCTAAAGACGATACCCAGTGAGAATATTTCCTCTGAGTAGATCCTTGTTGAGTTGCTGAATAGTTAGTATTTCACTCTCATATTGTGACAACTGTTCCACCAGGGAAATAACTTCAATTATACTAGGTGGTGATTTGGATGTATTCATACCTATCCCCTTGGAAATTTTCAATCACGAAGGTAGCAACTCGATATACATTGGTTCCATATTTTGAAGCCTTCTTTGGTTTTCAGTGCATGTAGCCCCATTTGGTGAATCCAAATCACCATCCTCTTAGGGTAAATTCTACATGTTATACCCCATTGCATTTTCATCGTGATCAATATCTTCCATGTTTATAGTAACGACATTCACAGTGGCATATTGGGAAATGGTGGTTGTGTCATTACTTTCAATGCAACATGATGATTCTACACTACACTCATTTGGGTCGTTATTTGAACCCTTGTCCATATTGGGTTGTTTCAGCTTGTGAACCCAATGGGGTTTGATCAAATTTTATATACAATCCCCCTGTCTCGAATTATGAATAGTGACTTTGAGGGAGTTTCTGGTTGTGGTTTTCATATGGTCCATAACTAGCATAGGGTTGTATCGCGGTGGGAGGGATAGGTGGGATGTCGATATTTTTTCCTCCCAACCTAGAGAATAACTATTCTCTATGTGGTGATTATGATAATGAAAATTACCAAATCCCTATGGGGTGGGGGTCATTAGGGGAAGTAATTGGCACTGATTGCTCCTGTTGTTGAGGAACCAATGATTCCAATCGAGGAATGATGATTCCCTGGACAAACATGAATATATAAATTCTCCCATCCTAGTGGGATGGGGGTGATTTGGAATCACCACTGATTCTTCTAGGACCCTCTCAAGGGATAATGATCCTGGAAATGTTAATTGAGATATAAATTCCACCATCTAAGTGGGATGGAGTTCACTTGTAGCTGTTAAGTATATGTTATGAATCCTCTTAAGAATTGATGATCTGGGTAGTGGAGGTGGTGGTAGATATTCTTCTATCCTAGGGGTCAGGTATCCTCCAGGATGGCTATTATAGTAGCTTCTACTAAGGCCTATTTGAAGCGGAATAGTTGTGATCATGTAGGATCTTGGTGCGACGGCATCCCATGATGAGAACCATTCTATATAGAAAGTTGTCTGGATGATTAAAAATTTAGACTTTGTGAACAAAATGAATTCACATTACTTGGAGGGGACCAATTTGATGTCATTTTGGTTATCAACTCCCTCCGTTCATGATATCTGGGAATCGTTTAAGTGGAAGCATTCTGTCGTGTTAACCAACTAGCTCGATCATTACCCAATCCCCTGATTTATCCAAAGGCTGCAACATTACTAGACACTGAATCAGAGGGGTTATATTATTCTAGGGATGTGAAAAAAAGTGTAATGCTCCATACTGTCCCCATCCTCAAATATGTATACATGACGTGGCTTCATAGATCAACTGGAGAAGTGTCACGATGCAGTGGTGTCAATCATGTTGTACATTTTCACTATGTTTTTCAGTTTAGGATCTTGGGACATTGATATAGCAACCAGGTATTATTGACAACATAGTATATTGATTGTCTGAAGATGAAACTCATATCCAGGATAAGGAAGATGTTGAACCTTCAGTCCCTAAGGATTATCCCATATATTCTGGCATAGATATGACATGCACTTATTTTCTAGATCAGCTAGGATATCATAGAAAGAAGTATAAAAATTCCACAACATTATGGGGTGGTTTTTTCTAGATAACTCTCTCTATATGTCAATTTCATCCTCCTCCTCATTATACGTACATGCCTCCATCTGGTAAAACCATAGAAGATGGATCTAAAGGTCGCCCGTAGACAGAAGTGGAGTGTTTCTAGAAGTTGATGAGGAACTATATGCAATTGACCCTGATGCTTTGAGAACCTATCAATATGAATTTTTATAGTTCTGAAAACCTCTATATATATAGGTTCTTGGTAAAGGGAAGGATTTCCTTTTCTATGGAAGATATATCCATGGGGAGGATAACCACGTTGGATTTTAGGAGTAGAGCCCCTACAATCCATCTCCACACTACCATGAGGAGGACTATCATGGTAATGAACTTCGTCTAATTTCTATTATATATAAGATTCAATTAAGCCTCATGGTGTTGAAAATATTTCTTAAACAACCACAAGGATACTAGAATTGTGAATATTAGGAATATGGGTCATGTTCTGCATTGTAGTCAAAATATGTAGACCGGCCTTTTGGAATTATATAGGGATATGAGTCTATCTTGTAATGGTTACCGGAACATGTATATAACCATCTAGTGTGTTTATAATATGCATCATCTGCTGATAAGATACTAGAATATTCCAATTATTTGTATCATTATTGATAGGAATATGAGTCGTTCCTAAAGCATGTTCAATTCTCACTTGGTGAGCCTCAGTCAAGATGGTAGTATAAACCCAATCCTAAGCCTTTGGTATATATTTGTAGTCTTTATCAGTAGGATTATAACCCTTCTCTAGGTATGTTCTACTCTTACTTTGATATTATTGGTAGTAATGGGATTTTTAGTTTGTTCTGTATATGCATTCTACACCAGAATTTGTCAACGGACCACCAGAATGGGAGAAGGGATACGAGCCTCCTAATGTATTACCTCAGAATGATGTTGGTGCATTCATTAATCTGAAAAAGTAAGAATATATGTGTAGCTTCTATGACCTTATGAATATTCTAGAATTATTAACTGATAGGAATATGATCCATTCCTGAGATTTTTCTATTCTCACTTGGTCAACCCAGGCCAGAATAGGGATATGAGCCCGATCTAGGGCCTTTGAAGTGTTCCAATGGACTTATTATATAAGAATATGAGTATGTTCAGAGGCTTGTTCCCATATCATGTAGTTAGAATCAACTCTAATGGAGATATGAGCCTGATCCTCAGCATTTGGAATATGCTACCAAACATTCTCAGTAGGCATGTTCCCTTATCCTGAGGCATGTACCGCTCTCACCTAGTAAGACCCAGTTTTAATGGGAATATGATCACGGTTTGATGCCTCATACTTTGTCATAATATGATATAAATACTCTTGTATATGAACAATAATGTGAACTTGATTCAGTACAACCACTTGTTCGAAATAACCAAAGTGTTGAGTTGTTATGGTTATAGGGATAGGAGTATGATCCCGTCCCTTTGTCTGAATTAGTGCCAGAATATTTCGGCGGAGTTCTACAGCTGTTGCTGAAATATATTGTCATTAAAGAAAAGTGTGAGCATGGATATAAGCCTACACATTTTCTATCTCTATTATACACTAATAGGCGTCTTCAATTGAAATGGAAATATGTTTCCACTTCTTTCCTCCTTGTTCCATCGGACTATGTTGATGGGATTCATGCACAGGGGTAGGGATATGTGCCTCCCACATGCCTATTGTGGGATAATGCCCACTAACTTGTTCCAAGTCAGTAGGGATATGAGCCTTCTTATTAGTTCCAACCAGAATATTCCAGTAGGCATCATCTACATGAGTGGGGATATGATCCCTCTCCTAGATAGTCAGGGACTTCCCCCTCCAATGAGCCTTCCTTATTTCTCGTTCAAGGGAATAAGTGGAAGCATTGTGTCAGGTGGTACCCTCAGTAGGTGACTGGTGCATACTGGTGGGATGGTTTTGGCGATGGCAGTTTATAGGTTCCCTCCTCGATAGCGCCATAACTAAAAAGGAGTCAGCTTTGGCTTCCTAGTCCACCTTCATCAGAGACTGAAGGTGGAAGTTGTTGCACTCAGGGGATAATCTCCCAAAGTGGTTGGTTGTAGAAACAAGGGCTACTAGATTAGAGGCAGCTTTCCCTAGGTTATGTTGACTCACTAGTTGTCGTGCATGGAGAACTATGTGGGAAACTTCCATGGTTGGGATTGTACCACATCGGTGGTACTCCCAGACCACCGTGTTTCCCACCTGACATTTGAGTTGTTGAGTAGGTGAGATCACTTTGTGACCTATGGGGGTTGCAATCGTAGATGATTTACTATAGAAAACTCTAGATGGTGTTGACATTATCTATAATGGAGATGCTGAGACTACTATCTATAGTTGTGCAGATGAAAAAGAACAAGTTTTATGATTAGTGCAATATCATAGGCATAATATGATCAATCATATATGCATGGTTGACACAGTTATTCTTTTATTCCCAATTCATCCATTCTTCTCATTTGGACTTGTCAAAACAAGGATGGACATATGAGAACCCTGGTTTTAGAGTATCATATATTAGATCATGCTAGTATTCCTACTTTTTTGTATATGGTTTTCAAAACAAAGTGGCCTAACACATGATGATTCAATCATCCCGTCATTTGAGAGGTTCACTTCAGGCTTGAATGTTTTGTTTGTGTATGGGTTACGGAAAAATGGTTCGATGGATTATAACCAATCATTTTCTATTATATATATTCATATTTGGTTCACCATATTTGTTTGCGTATAGTGGGAAAATGGCCTAATTAACTATAACCCTATAGTTATGTTATTATAGAGATTCACATCAGGTTCACCATTTTAGTTTCATTGGGGTTTCGAGGCATGAATGGGATCCATCTGGTGGTTTGATTGTGGGATATTTATGTTGTGCACAATCATATAAATTGGGTTACCATTGTCGCACTTATTGGAAACTCCCAATGGTTCCCTCATATATAACTAGGTACATAACTACTTTTCAAAGGTAAGCAATCACCTAGGTTTTTAGGCCCAATGACTCTTGGGAACTCGCATTCATTGAGAGGATGGGAGGTCAGGCTCATCACGTCCTTTTGGGGGGTGTTATTTTCTACTCCTAAAAACTCTTATAGATTTAAGATATGTTCGTGAATCTATTCCTAATCCCGATACGGGACTGTTTACCCTAACAAAATGATCATGGGATAATTCTATTTTAATTGAAAAACACGTGGGGTTCTTTAGTGAATCAATCTATATATATCTAAGGTTCTCTGTCATTTTTTTAGTAATGGGTGTTCTCTTATGTATTGAATCCAAAAACCAATTGCTTCGGAACGTGCTACCATGAAAGGAGGCGATTAATATTCTGTGAAGGATATTGATCCATTGTGAGGCATCCTATGTATCCTAGTTATTATAGGAATCAAAACCCACATAGTCTATTAGACCTATGAATTTTAATTTCATGTGGAGAGGACTTATATAGGTGCTCTGGGACACTAACTATTCAAGTTTGAGTCTTAGAGGGACGTCTTACATATCACAATTATAGAGAGAATTAGAGTTTTTGTAGTTAAATTTTTTAAGGCTTACACATTGAGATTTACATTTTAATTGTAGAGAAAATGATACAAATAACATGATTATTGTAGTTCCCTAAGCCCACATGAGCTATGATCAGTGTAAGAAATAAGGGATAGAAAATGATCATTTTTTTATTGTTTATGAAATGGGACTTATGTGTTGGGACCACCCTGAGAAGACTTATTATAGATCTCAGCCATTATAGAAATATCCTACATATCCTAGTTATGAAAATAATTGGAGTCTTCATAGTTCAGTTTATTTCTCAACCCATTGATGGATGAGGTAGAGTAATCAACCCATGGGAATGATTGGGTCTCGATGGTCAAAAAGAGAATTGTCATAATACTTACATCAAAATTGATGTTTATTTGAGCTCAAGACTTAGGAAGGAATCCTAATAATATTTTTTATTTCAATAATAATATTTCTAATAGTTCAATCATTCCCTTGGTATTTTTTCTAGTGTAGATTCCCTTATGTTGAGGTTAATGCTTCATTCCAATCATTAGGTAATTTCATACATTTTTTCCCTCATCAGTAGAGGATCATAATGCGAATGGTATGATTATTTTCACTCCCTAAGCTCACATGAGTGATGCTCAGTGTGAGAAAAAAGGGATGTAAAATGATCAATGTTTTCACTCTTTGTAGATTTGATATGGAACTCGAGCCTTAGAAATGCATCTTATATATCCCGATTATGGAGGGAATCAATTTTATCATAGTTCATTTGGCTGGAGAATGAAATTTTAGGTCTCCATATCTTTTGGGACATATTGTGTTATGTCACTGGTCAGGGCTGACAATATGAGGTTTCCCTTGTGACTAGATTTCCTGCCTAACATGTGTTGATTGTTCACTTGTCTTGATATGTATGAGAGTATCTTCCTAGGAAACCTGAAGACAAATAAATGGTCTAGTTGGTATTTCTAAAGGGATTCTCATAAAATGGGTGTCATATCCGAAGGTTTCCTCATGATAAAAGATAACTTTTCTTGATGACATCATAAGATCCATGTGGTATATCCTATAATCCATCGCCTGACCTAGATGGCTTGCCTAGAGGATGTCACATGATCCAGCTGACTTTCTCTGGTGTCATTCGCAAGATTTGTCTTGACAGATGTAGAGGGTGTTGCAATATTCAATACGACATGTCTCGAAGGGTGTCTCGTGTCTTGGCTAAAATCCCTAGAGGGCATCATGATACCTGGTTGAAATGCCTAGATAGTGTCATAAGTCTTTGATGTCCAACCCTAAGGGTATCATGAGAGATTATTTTTCATGTGAAAATGCATTAGTGAGACTTAGCTTACCTGAGATGGTGTTGTTATATGAGTCAGGACATCTATCTGAAGGACGTCATGAGCCTTAGACGACAGGCCCATAGGGATTTGTGAGACTAAAGTGTCATGCCCAAGGGGAACTATGTGACTTGCTCTAACATGTTCGAAAGACATTTCATAACCTAGTTAGTATACCTAAGGATCATCGTAAGATATGAGTGACATGTCCCAACGTTGTCACATGTCCTGGACAGCTCACACGAATCTCATGAGAGTCAGCAGACATGTTTTTATTTAATCCTTTCACCTTTAGTATTTTTTCTATCCCTTGTATTGCGAGTTCCTTAGATTCATTCAATGTCAGTTTATTTTAAGTCTAGTGTGATCTAGAAGACAAGTGGGAGGTTCTACGTACATCCTTCTAGGAGCCCTTCGCATGATCTATGAATGATCACGTTAAGTGCTTTATTCGTGGTGCATAGTCACTTTAGTTATTCACCGACATATTACCTAATGCAAGACTTTTGGTCATGAGATTATCTACTCTAAGAAATCCACTTTGGTTCTTGGGTTTTCTCATGTTATTGGACGCGAAAAATCCAACCTTCATCTGGAGAATCATGGTCAAATGGTTGTGGTAGGTAGCGGTACATTTTTCATGCTAGGGTGGGGAATTTATAGGCCTTGACACCTCAGTTATTCGCTGATTTGTGCAGAGTATCTAGAATGAATATAGAATATAGTCAGTGAATATGTATGGTGTCACGTGTCTTTGTGATCCTTTTCCATGGATTCATCTGATGGGGTCGCTTGATTTTCAGCGACTGTGAGTACCTCTCATCAATGCCTTTATTATTGTATTATTTCCAATTTATTGGGACTTGTTAAATAATTCGTATATGAAAATGGACATTAATATGTCATTTTGAAATTTCCAAGGGCCTTCACGAGATCAAAGTGCATGTTGAAGGGAATTCATGATATGCTCGATGCATTACAAAGAAAATTTTGTGAGCCAAGGGTGGTTTGTCCAGGGATCTCACAAGACCATGCTGTGAACAGCCTTAGTGCATCAAAACTGTTTTACGACTATGAGAGGCTTCTATCTACTCCATCTTTTATTTCCTTTGTTTTATTTTAAAAAGTTTTGGGATTCATGAGATATTACATGAGTAATGTCAAAGACAATTACTCTATTTTTTATGATGTGTCATGTGACCAATAGAGTTCCTATAGGGACACGCAATCATTTCATGGAAAACTCATCCATATGTACTTAGGGAGACAAAGGGAGAGAACATGGTTTCCTTGATATACCCAGGTCACTTTTCGTGACAAGGATGACAGGCCAAAGGGATCTCGCGAGACAAGTTAGACATATCACTAGGGTCTCGTGGTGTCTTACAGATTGCCATTAGTGCATTATATGACTTTTTACAACAATGAGTACCTTGTTTCGATATTGTTAAGGAAAATTATCCTTCCTGTTAGTGATATGTAACATGATCCTTATGAATTCTATGGGCCTAAACCTTTGTAAATATTTCTTCCCATTTCTGAAGGTTTTTTGTTTGGATTTCCAGACATCTTATGATGAAAAATTATGCTGACTGTGGGAGCTTATTCATCCATATGTGAAGGATGGTGGTGGCAGCTACGGTGATCATCAAGTGATCATGTGAACAAAGTCTTTACATGTCAAACTACTGGCTGTCTAAGAGTAGTAGGTGAGTGGGAGGTTGAAGATAGAGTTTTGGCACTGTGTGAGGTTGAATGAGTTCAAATTTATGAGGTTTGGGATGATTTGTTTTTAACATGTAATGTGTGAGTCTAAAACAGCTGGATAAGATAAATGGAAGGCCCAATCGGATGTTGAAGATCATTAGGAGGCATGATAGAATGGTTAGTATTTGATTTCTATGAAAAAATTCCATACCACATCGAAATATTTCTACCCCTCCCCTATATTATATAAGCTATTTCAGGATTGATTTTGGTTCAATAAGGAAACATGGTTGTAACCCACAACACGTGCATCACCTCCACAAGGGCCTCAGTCCACCGAGATTCTAGCTTGGACTATGCATGCCTTCGATCACATTCACCTTGGGTGCTATAAGCATGCATGATCACTTCCTATAGGAGCTATTCTCACCATGATAGTATGTGGACTTTCCTAGGATGACTCCCACTAGGCATGGAAGGCCTCGGTTCCAAATGTGCCTCTGGTTAAGCCTGGATTGGCTAGTTGGTGGCTACCCATATTTTTTTGCAATGGAAAGTGCAAAAATATTAAAATAAAATTATAAGATGGGTGCAACAAGGCTTGAGGTATATCCCCTTAAAACAAATCCCAAGCCTTCATTCATGTCATTTTCATTTTCTCTATGAAAAAAAATTTGATGTTTTGCATGGTCTTCACAATCCTCAAATCTTCAATGGAAAAGTGAAGGATGCACGATTATGGGTGCCAAAAAAATAGTAACTACTTGTGTTCATTTATTTAATGATTAAGGGCCACTTAATTAATAAAATAAATAAAAACCTGATTAAAATATGTTTCAAGGAAACAAAATTTAGGGCGACATAAAATTCCCTCAAACATAAGCATTAATTGTCCTCAAGAAATTAATAATCCAATTTAGTGAGGAAAAATGAATCAAAAAATTGAAAAACTCTAATGTTCTAAATAATTAATTAATGTAAAATTATTTTCCCCCATGAATCCTTTTGATCATCAATTGTAAATTCCATCTAAAAAGAAAATATAATTGGTGTATTATTAATTACTGTTATACTAAAATTATTAGTTTTGGAAATTTTTTAATTGAATTAAACAAACATAAACATTCATATAACTAAGACTTACAAACTTCTCTTTACCTGTGGGTGAGAAGACAAACATAATTAACACTCAAATAATTTAAACACAACTAAATGGGTGATTTGGTTTTAAAAAATAAATAGAGGAATAATTAAATCATTAAAAAAAATTAGATTAAAGATAAGAGAATGAAATAATGAAGGAAATAATCTCAATCCATATTAGGATGTTCATTTCATTGCTCATATAAATTAAATTATTATAAATTTTATTTAATAAAAAAGTTTCAATTCAATTATAGTTATATAAAAGTTTCTCAAAAATATGAACATGAAAATATAATTTCAAGAGGATAGTAAATAACTTACATAATTAAAATCACGGGATAATACTAGTTTAAACTTCTCAAAGTGGCATCAAAACATTCAAAATTAATAAAAATTTTGACACACTGAAAGTGAATATAAAAACATTAAAAGCTCACAATTTTGAAAAAATTTAATGGTATTTGATGGGTACACATTAAATCATAGTTAATACAACATAAAGATCCTCTTTCTCACACTTAAAACCAAACTTTGTCCCTAAAGAATAATTTATAGCAGCAGAAAAAAAAATTGAATTTTAAATCTCAAAATAGGTCTGCAATTTGGTAGTTTAATGAATTGTTCAAGGGTCACAGTTCAGTTTAATCAATATTTTTTCTACTATAAATATTTAACAAAATATTCATATGAATTATCATTAAAGAAAAATGATAATAATGTTTTAATTAAGTTATAATAGTATAATGTGAATAATGAGTACACAGCGAATTGGGTGTCTGTAATTTAACAAATTTGATACAATAAAAAATTTCAATATCATAGAAAATAATATGCTTAACACCCAAAAAAGAACATTCAATTAAAATAAAATAGCTATCATTGTGGATATTACCCTCACACACTTAATTTCACACAGTGAGTAGATTGAAATCAATGAAGTACAATTTCTAACAACATCATGGAAAAAATAAATAATAAAGTAGAGAATAAACATGGTACAAATATAAAAACTTCCAGGTTTAATGAAGATTTCTCATTTGAGCGAGGCTCTATCATAAAGATTCTTGTGAATTGAGAAATAATGGGAACTCTCCTCCTCTTTTTCCACTAGAAGCAACCTTCTTTAAAAACAAATGAATAGGAATACCAATAACATAAAACCAGGAGAAACAAAAGAAAATATAGTGAACCAAAAACACTTTATTCTTAATAAAATAAGAAGAAAAACAAAAAAAACTGGGTAAAAACATTATTACTGAGACAGTATGGGTTGACTCCCATGAAGCACTAAATTTAAATTTTTCAGTTAGACTTTCCTAGAAACTAATTGTAGTTACTAGGTGAATGTGGCTACTCATTAATGAACTACCACATGTTTTTTCACATTTTTTAATTACAATTTGAGTTATATTGGAAAAAAGACTTCTAAAACCACTCCACACTCTCTTTCCAGCTGAAATATTCCCTAGAAAACATACCTCATCAATAAGGGACTGCTCAAAGTAGTCTTCAAGTATAGTAGAAAATTAATCACCCAAGATCATTTTCTTAATGGTTACAAAACATTTAGGTTTAAGTGAAAAAGAAGGATCTCCATAATTATCTACCAAGAAACTTTTAAGGTCATAAAAAAAAGGGTCATCAAAATCACTCTTGGAAGTAGCGATGTCCACTTATATATTAGGTTCATATTGGAAAAAAATTAAATTTTTATGGATGGAAAGAGGTGAACTAAATGCTTCTAGGTGTGTGGAATTTTCCTCATAGATTTAACTCTCAAATTTAACCCCAAAAAAATTAATTCAAGGGTCTTTGTTTCTAAGTTATGAAAAACAGGTTCAAGAAGAGTAGCAATAATATTTTGAATAGTTTTTGAAACAAAGGAACTCAAGTAAAAATTCAATTCTAATATACACTTAGTATCTAAATGTTATTATACACGAGACTCTATTGAGGATGGGTGTGAACAGTAGGGAAGATAATTAATTTTACCATTCACAAATTTATGCTTAGCCAGATTATAAACCACTTTCATAAGTTCCTCATCTGAAATTAAGTAATTGTCAACAAAATATTATAAAAAATAAAATCTTCTTAAATAATCAAATGTGTTTTCAACCTCTCCTTCAACTACATTTTAAAATGTTTATTCTCAAAAATAATGTTTTTCGAGTGTTACAGTTCAGTTTTAGTGGGAAAATTGTTTAGTTCAGCTTCAAGAAATTCATATTACAGAAATTTAAAATTTAAAAAAAATACCAAGGTATGACAACACTATTTTCCATTTTGTTAAACAATGTTTTAGAAATAATATTAATGTGAGAATATGGTAGTGAAATCCCATCAGTTAAACTTTCTTCAAAGAATATTCCCCCATCTTCTTCATTAGAATTCATTTCAAAGATTGTTGGGTTGAATCGTTCAAAATCCGGAAGATCACATTTATTAATATTTTTATAATTATCCAAGCCAATGATTTTAGGTTTGTTTTTAATTTATAGAATATTCCCAATTTCATGTTTAGGATAATTACTAAAACTTTCATTAAGGAAAGATAAAGAGTTTTCAAAATTTAAGTTCCCATTTTTAAAATTCTCCTCAACCCGAGTAATTAATTTTTCAAATGTACTAAAACAATGAACATTTTCAAAGATATGAATTATTTAGAGAATGGTACAATACTATTAAATATCTTTTAGTTATTTGTCAAAATTAATTAACTCATCACCCTTTAAGTTCTTGATATATTCATTAGTGTAGTTTTCTTCATTCAAAGAACTGGTTATTTCCACATTTGTTTCTTCATCAGTTTCATATTATTCCCTATAATAAGTTTGCTTATTAGTTTTAGACTTATTATTATTCTCAATATCATTGTAAAATTTTAAACAATAATTTTCCTAATCACTAAATTTACGTTTTTTATGTTTAATCATTTCTTTTGATTCCCATGACTTGGTTTGAATTTTTTTTATTTTTTCGTTAGGTGTTTTTTCGAATTAATCAAATTTGGAAAAAAAAATATTTGATATCATTTCTTCTAGTTTTGAATAAATTTTTTGTTCAGGTTTATAATATTTAATGTTTTTCTCATGCTAATCAGGCCATTATGGCACATTATAGACAAACTTCCATGTTGTTTTCCCATAATATACAAAATAGACACAACTAATTTCACTATTTTGATTTCATCCCCTTGAAATTCGAGTTTTTAAACCTAAATCAAAAACCAAAAAAATAAAATTTTTACTAAATTCAAAAAACACAATAGTGAAAAACACTACCAAAATAACTTAAATGCAGTGAATTAAATCAAAAAACACATATTCAAGAAAAACAAGTAGAGTTTTGAAATTCAACTCAAGAAGCATATTCTTTGAAAAAATAAATTTAAAACAATTTTTAAAATTTAAAAGAATTTATTTTTAAAAGTTATATATTATTTTTTATGTTTTTAGAAACTGTTCACACAAATCCTTCAACATAAATAGATCCAAAAATGTGAAATGTTTTTTGTTAGTACATACAAAATTTTAATTATTTATAAACCCTATTAACTATTGTATAGTAGCTCGTAGGGTGTAAAACCACATTGAAGGATGTGTACCAAATTTATGAAAAAAAACTACTCTAAAAAGTGGATGAAATATTTTTTAAAGATTTTATTTTTAATTGATGAGAAAATAATTTATTAAAGAAATAATTGATATTAGAGAAATGATGATCAATCAATGAAGGTAGAGATTGAGGATTATTATTCTCAAAAAAATTAGGGAAAGGTTATACAAATATTTTGAAAATTTATCTTCATCACATAATTTTAATTTAATTTAGAATATAAAAAAATTATCAATTAATCTCCCTCATAAGGAAATTAGTTATATATATTATTGATTATATAAGTTCTCCACAACTAGAAACACCAAACTCTAAAGAAGTATGAAGAATTTCTTCTGGAGTAAATCTTGTTGAAGTAATCCAACAATTTTGAAATTAAGGTTTGAGAAATTCAACCATGATTATTATCATAAAATGATCTTGGAGTATTTAAATCAAGAACTAGTGGAAAAAATCTCTTTTAAATGAATTCAAAATCAATCTTGCTGGTCAATTCTTATTTCATATAATAAATGATATAAAGAAGTGATTATGAAAATACTCAATTGTATAATACCCCTGAACAAAAGGAAATTACCCATGATTCATTTCAAAATCATTATTTAATAATCAATTATAGATTGATAAAAATAAAAACAAAGGGGGAAGTAATATCCCCCAATAATGGTGATCTCCATTGTGGGTGTTGATCTGCTTCTCTAGGTGTGCCTCTAATATCTTCCTCTCTCTCTCTTGATCTCTCTAGGTATCTATGGTTCTTCGAATCAAGAATGTTTGTGATCAATTAAGAAATATTACCTCTTATATCATCTACCCCCAAAAAAATACTTCACCATTCTCTATATCATCACTGATGGTGCGTACCGACTTAGTTTGGTGTGCTCGAAGTCACTGAACACATTGTGCCTTCTTCTCTACAATCCTTTCCAAGTTTTAAAAACCTCTCATAACTAAAAATGATATTTTTTAAATATAGACACATGTTAAAACAAAAAATGAAATAAAAATCATTATTATTATTAAAAATTTAACTTTTATTTATTTAATTTTTATATAAGGGATAACCAAATTATTTAATTATTAACTAATTATTGTTGAAATAATATTATAAAATATGTGACTTATCAAAATAAAAAAATAAAAAAAAATGCTATTATATTAATTTATTTAAAATTTATTTATTTATAATTATTATTAATTTAATTATTTTATTAACTATTTATTATTTTTACTATTGTTGCATATCTTCTATTTCTTTTTCTTTTCTTCCTTTGATTTTTTCCTCTAAACATGTCATTCTTCCCAAGATGGAGTCTTATTCACCGGAGGTTCGGGTGGAGCTCCTTCTATCTACGGATTCTTATCTCCACTAAAGTGGGCTCAACCTTGTATGGTTCTCTAAGATCCATCTACAATGGAGAACATATCTGGCATTGTGGCCTTAATAGTCGGTATAGAAAAATCGAGCGGTGGTTGGCTTTAACTTGATTTGGCATGGGTCTTGGTGTTTGGCTAAGTTACATAGGGTGGATCATCTGGTGTTGGAGATTCTCAGATGGTGGTGACCTTTATATGGTGTAATTAGGAGTGATTCGATCTGCATACTCGGGTGATTGAACTATAAATAGTGGAAGACACGAGTTACAAAATAGCGATCTTTGGTCTTTATCTCGATTTCCCAAATATCTAATACTTCAGGTGGGTCTCTCTTCACTAGTATCAATGACTCCAATTAGATCTAGTGATCTTGAATCTGGTTTTATATCTTATTCTTCAAAAAGAGGCGTGTGAGAGAGGCTTCAAACTCTATAGAGGATCAATTTCGACTTAATTTTTGTGGTGAACACAGGTGGTTTCTATCTTTGACTTTGGTTGAGGTTGAAATCTATCGTTGGGCAGTGGTGATCAATAAGAGGTAGACTATCTCAATATCATTGTACTGTTGAGGACTGGTAGATCGGGTATAGTGAAGTTGATGGTAGGGGATGTTCGATGGTGGATGACTTGTAACAGTGGGTTTGGGTTCTTGAAGAGTAATCGGTGAAGAAATAATGGGTTTTTATGTGATGTAGTGTAGGGTATGTTTGGTGGTGGTTCAATATTCATCATTGGGCTACCAATGATATGTGAAAAAAAGGGGTTTGGTGGTGACTCTGCCCTTAGTGGTGAGTCAAGAATTGTGGTTCTGGTGGTGACTCAATAGTAAATGGTGACTAGTGGAGAAACTAGTGGGGGATAGAAGGGAAGCTAACAATGAGTATGGAGCTTGGAAGTGGATTATGATGAACAGTAGTGAGTCAGGTGCTCATTTTTTCTAAAGTTAGGAGCTAAGGGAAGCAAAAATAGAGATCGGTAGCTCAACTACTACCGGGAAATCTACAGGATAGTTTAAATAAAATAAAATTAATTTTAAAATATTACAACATTAAATAATAAAGAAATTAAAATTTAAAAAAATAATTATTTAATTGAATATTAAATTAAAATGTTGAATTAATAAAATATTTAAGACAACTTAAAGATTAATTAAAAAATAATATGATATGCTAAATTCAAAAATTAAATTAAATTCAAGAACAAAAATTTAAAAATAAAAGTAATTAATTAATTTGAAAATGAAATTATCAGTTAAAAAAAAGAGTTAAATTTATAAAAAATCCAAAAAGATTACTAAAATTATAAATTAATTTTTAAATATAATAAAATAAAAAATAAATAAATTTAAATTAAATTAAAGTTTAGTTTATTAAATAAATTCAAAATGTGTAAATATTTAATTACAAAAAGTTTCACAAAGATAAAATTACAAACTTAATGTTAAAATTAGAAGATAAATTGAAAAATTATATGAAGAAAATATAAATAAACTGAAATTATAATTTAAAGGAAATAATACAGAATTAAACAAGAAAAGAGAAAATTTTATTATTAAAACAACATAACTACTTAAGTTCATTATATTTAACAATTAAAGGTCACTTAATTAATAAAATAAAAAATAATAACTAAAATATGTGGAAAAACAATACATTTTAAGTCCACATCAAACATAACGTCTATAAAAAAATATTTTATCATCAATAATTAACATTAAGAATCTCAACAAGTCTTGTAGTGGTCCCATGAAAATTTACTTCAATCCTTAACCCATAAAATTGTTTATGAAAGGGGAGAGGCTAATGGTACCCTTATAGGATAAAAGTGAGAAATAAAATTATTTATCTTAGGACTCCCTTAATAAGAAAGATCAATACATGGATAATTTTTAAGATGAGAGAATTAAATGTTTTTATTCCAATAAAAGTATCAGGGAATAAAAATAGTAATGGTTCTAAACAGATTTAGGATTTCTATAACTAAAGGTTGTGGGTTTTATTTTGTGGCCATTAATATTGCTTTTGTTAACAATGATTTGTGGTTATCAATAATTACAATATTGACAATCAAGGTTAACCAAAAGTTTGTGTGTTGGAATGTGAAGATGATCATGGTGGTAATCAGAAAAATATAAAAAGAGTCATGGTAGTAACCTAAAAGTTATGTGATTAGATATCCATAGAGTAATGAGTATATGATAATCAAAGGGGAATGATGATTTATGGAGGAAGTTGAATATGGTTCTCATAAATGGAATATATACTTGGTGATGAAATCATGACATTGATATATGTGGTATTCAATTATGAATTTGATTACATTAATTCCAAAGAGATCAAGTGAGAAAGTTTTTATGTCACCACAAAAACTAGATAGAGTTCTTGATAGAGAAATTCTAAGGAATACATTAAATTACTAATATGGAAAAGTAAAATTGGAAGTGTCTTACCATGGAAAGGATAAGGAAGATAAAATATATAAATCTTTCTTAAAGAGTGAAGATTTTATATCAAGTTTTAATAGATCAAGTAATAATATTTCATGTTTTTCCTATCATATATATGCATTTAGTGAAGTTTGAGAATTATTAGAGAAATTTAAAGATATTTGGAGGTGATTGTATTAAATAATGAAAAATCATACAACGATATACGTATGATCATGCTATAAAAAACCTATATTTCTCAAGATGGTGCTAGATAATGGATTCTACCATGGTGGTAAATGGTAACCATAAAACTATCTCATATAAGAGTAACTAAATCCTATATAAGGTTTTATAATGGCTTGGATAGAATTTAATAAGGATAAATCAAGTTTTAATATTCAGCATTTCATTGTAACATGCTTCACTATGCTATGAGGAACACAACATGATAATTTTTGTTTCATATAAAATTAAATTAAATTCTATAAAGTTGTATATTTCACAATAATAAAGCAATGGTATCGAGATTAGAAGACTGAGTTACACCTCAATGGAAGATATGGATTTTTTATTATTTCTCTAGAATATGGTGTTTTGTAAAATAGATAGTGTTACACCATAATGAGTTGGACTAAATAATTTCTTATAGATATTAACCCCAAGATTTTTGGAGTTCAAAAATAAAATTAGTACATGAATTTCAAAGGATCACATCATTCCAAAATGACCAATGTTACACCATGATTTACTAAAATATTCAATATATTGAATAATCGGTTTAAATTTTAAAATAGAAATATATAGTTTGATATTTTCATGGATGAATCAATTTAAATGGTTATATTTGACCACATTAATTTATGTGTTATACAATGAATGATCTTAGAGTTTTAACTTATCATAAATTGATCTAAATCATTAATAGATATGCATGGAATTTATAAGATTTTGTAAAATCTTTTATAATAGATCTGGAGAATATAAAGAATAATTGTTAGATTCTGTTCTAAGGAGAAAATGAGAAGTCAACAAATTCCTTATCAGTGAATTCATTGATACATATGGTTATATTGATGTAAGTCTTGAGATTCATGAAATTATATTGATTATATCCTGCTCATTAGAGAATAATATAGAGTGGAACGAGGGGTAATTAAAATATATAAGTATTATTAATTTGGAATTTTTTATTATTTCTATGATGTTCATATTTAAGGTAACAAATAAGATATTTTATTATGAATGTGATCACATATAGATTTGTAAGAGAACCACAATAATGTTGAGTTATTTCCATAATAATTTTGGATTTGATAATGTGAAATGAATAAATTTCTTAAACTGATCTTGATAGAACCTACAAGTATATAAACTAATATCTTTCTTTGATGAAGTAAACAGATAAGGATGTAAAGGTAGTAAAACTTGGGTGAGTAGTGATTGATCCATAAATCCTTTATAAAGACAGTGATCCTTGGAATGGAGTGAACACTACCTAAATATTTATATTCACCAAGTTAGTTTTGTGATAGTGGTATTTCATACATTGGAACATAATCATGTGTATTATCCTTATATTTATCCTTGCTATGGTGAACCTAGTAAAATCATTTTGTTTTTTTAGATTTTTTTAGTTTTATTTAAGGGAGTGAAAATTTTAACATTGACCATTCCAACTATGGAATAGGATCTAACAATGGGTGAGGGATATGTTATAAATTTTTTCAATTTGGTCAACAACCTAAGTCACCCCCCCTAGGTTCATCAATAGACATATCATTACCCACTATCACCAAAAAATGGTATTAGTTACCATAGGTTCTTACTTAGTCCTTAAAATATCAAAAATGGATTTAATATTCGTTTCACATTTAGATTCATACATAAAGCCTCTAATTTTTAATGGACCTAACATTGATGGTTATAAAAATGAGATTGTTAAGTTTCTAAATGATTTTTGTAATGATTTAACAGTGTATAAAAATCATGATGTTTATTTGATAGAGCACAATGAAGTAATTCAGGATGATATGGCATAATATAAATTAATTAATTTTTTAACTGATGAGGTATTCAAGAAAACATATCATTGTGCTAATGGTTTTGAATTGTTTTAATTCCTAAAATATATTTATAAAAAATATATAAAATAAAAAGGAGTTATTCCTCCCACATATTTTCAAACATAAGATGGTGAAAATTTCCTAATATCAATAGGAAAAAAGTTGATGAGTGATAAGAAGAAAACCCCCAAGAATAGGGCATTCCCATTAAGTTAAGTTTGTATTATTTTTTTGATAAATCTAAATATAACTATCACTTTTAAGATGTTTGAAATTTTATAAAAACATATTACCCCATATAAGATAAAATGGAAGGAAATATCATTTTATAAGTGGAAGGATCATCTAGTTATTGATCTAGATAATTTTCTAATAGTGATAAAGATGTGATCTAGTCCTTGTAAGAGAATTTTGATCAATTGGAAGTTATGCATGGTAGGATTATTGAAAAGATTAAATGGAAAATTGACTTACCTGGATATCAATCTCATTAATTAGAGGAAAAATTGATAAGTATATAGAACTCAAGGCTTATTTTAACCCTCTCAAAAAATAACATGAGTAGATGATAAAATATAGAAAAGAATTGTTTTTCTTAGGTTTTATGTTTATGAATACCTAATTAAAGGATTATAAAGTCATGATAAATAATATTGAAATAAATATTAATTATTAACTGGGAAATTGGAATGTTGGATATCCATCCCACAACAACCTTAATAATTTGTGTTCAAAAAGTTTTAAAACTGGAATTAGTGAATAAATATAATGTTATTTATAAATCATAATGTTGTTTTCTTTAAATAATGGTGAAATTAAAGTGATGTTTCTATGTATTTTTATGATATGTTATTGATGTGTGTTTAGAAGGAAATGATCTCAACAAAAAATGGATATCTATTATAATGTCTCAATCAAGAAAAATATATGAATTTAGAGATTTTTTACTTGGAATAACCATAATCATATGGTAAGTTATTAAGAAATTATTTGTGATTAATTACTCAAGAAGAAAACTATAATTACCATTCCAAGAGGGTGGTAATTATAGAAGGAATAAAATTTTATTATTTTTGAAAAAAAATAGTGTTAGTTGATTATGTTAACAAAAGGCAATGGATAATAAATTTTCCACCAATGGTGACTCATTAATAGTAATTATCTAGGAAAGAGAAGAATAAAATATGGAGGAAGATTGATAATTTATAAACTCTTACCTCAAATTAAGATAAATTCATGAGAAAAGGTTCAACAAGGATAAAACATCGAAGTAAGTATTAATTGATATCAAATAAGAGATTCATAAATAATGTCTAATTGGTTTCACTAATACCACTACAAGGAAAAAGATAAATACCAATGTATTAGCTATAAAATGGAGAATAATACATGAAGTATATATTTATGATGCATAAAATGGGGAAAAATTCACTCATTATGTTAGTCTAATAAATGATATGGATGTCAATATAAATAATATGAATTATTTAAAATCAAATATCCTAGATGAAATTATTAATATTATTGTTACGAAAGGAAGAAACACTATGAAGGATTGAAAGAAAGTTAGAAGTAAAGGGTTGGTTCATAATATCTAACTGAATTCACATATTTGATGATTTTTAAGATTTTCCCCTCTCCCATTCATTTAATTATCATAACTAGTGTTAGAGTGATATAGGTTTAAGGGGGGATATGATTCATAGGGTGAATTAATTGATAAATAGATAGATGCATTACATTGGTGTTAAGTAGTTATCTAAAAATACAATTTTTATTAAAGAAATTTTACTAAGTATAAAAGTATAATATAAAAAAATCAAATAGTATCTTGTTAAATCTATAATTTCAAGTAGTAGTAGAGACGTTTAATTAGTAATGAGAATAATATAAAATTAAAAAGTTTTCAAAACCTAATCTAATGTATCTTGTGGTATCAAGAAGAATACGGTGGTCAAAAGTGTTATTAGGTTATATCAATGGGTTTTTGTCCATGGATAAAGATGACACCCTTACAAAGAAGTATAAATAAGAAGGAATTAGGCTTATTGTTTATTTTGATTCAATATTTTATATTATCTAAATATTTTAAGGATATTCAAATTTTATTAATATGAATTAATACTAAGATGAAAATATATTCTATAATTGATATTGAATTTGAGGATTTATGGGGATTTTTTTTAAGGATTAAAAGGTTGATTAGCATCAGGTAGATATGAAAAATTTCCTATAAAATGTGAGAAAATGTTTCAATATGTGATATCATACAAGTGGTATTACTCACAAACTTTATGATTTATTCCTTATCTATTTATGATCTTCTGAAATTTCGATTAAAATTATAAAGAAATACTTAAAATATGTAAATGTTCCATGTTTCATGAATTTATGGAAGTATACGGGTGCAATGGAAAATATTTAGGTTGCTAACTTATACAATTTTTCCTATCCTGAGTTCTTATTGATTAGGATTAGATAATTTTCTAATAAATATTTGAAAAAATTAATGTTCACTAACTGAAAATCATTGAGATTTTAGCTACAGTTGAAATAGGTTTTATATAATCATATAAAATCTGTAATTACATAAAGTAAGTAGTGATACAGTCTTCGATAGCACAATTTGTGGTATTACACATAGAAAAACTAAGTTTTAACAAAGTGTTGATCAAGGAGAAGAAGTTGTCAAGTAAATACTGTAGAATTTCCAAGTACTAAATAGAATTAAATATTCCATATTTTAACTCGTTAGAAGATCTAAAGGATGGAGAAAATGATTTATATGAAAAGTTTTTATTTTAAACTCTCTAAATCTGTATTTTTTACCTAATAGTGATAAATATGGAGATTTAAAGGCAATTTATTATCTATTATAGGGGGAAATAAAATGAATAAAAGTTATATATTTCTAAAGCCTTTAAAGAATTGAAAAAGTTGGAGATAACATAGAAGAAAATCCCATAAATATACCCTTTGTATTTTATTATTAAAGGGGGATTTAATTAACCATAAGTCCCTAAATTGTATATAGGGAGACAAATATCTTGTATATCATGAAAATGTGTTAGATAATGAAGGAGGATTTATGGAAGAATTAATAGATTATCCAAATGGGAAGAATATTGAGACCAAAGGTTGTGTATTTAAATTTTTTTCAAATAATGTTTGATTTTTGGACATTGGTGGATGGAAATCAATGATGAAGAGGTTGATAATCAAGATTATATTTTTTTATTAGAATATAAATATAATCATGGTGTTAATTGGAATAATATTGAAAAGGGGATGAAGAAAACAACCCAAAGGTTTTGTTTTTTAAATTTCATAGATTAAGAAGGATGTGACAATAACGGAGACGTGGTGATTCATGATGAAAGTTTAATATGGTTCTCATATAAGGAAAACATAATTTATGATGGGATTATGAAATTGATATACATGTAATTAGATTATAAAGAGGGTTATAATAGTTATTAAGAGATCAATATTGGGAGTATTAAAGTTCCCACAGTGACTATATGGAGTTATAGACAGAGGAAGGTAAAGGATAAATTTTAAGGAGTAATATGAAAAAAAAAGTAAAAGTAGATTATCATGGAAATGATAAGGAAGAATGAAGAGATTAAGTTTCCCTAAATATTGAATATTCACTATCTAGTTTTAATTGATCATATTAGAGGTCCAAAATTTTCATTTTATTCTATTTATGCATGTGGCGACTGATGATCGTTTTGTATGTTTTCATAACAATGTTTTTTATTTGTTTAAAACATATTTTTTTTAGAAAGATTTTATAAAATAGGAGAGAAATAAGGTTTAGGAATTTTTTTAAGAAATTTCTATTATGAAGTTGTTGTAGTAAGTTAAAAGGTTTTGTTAAGAAACAATCTTACTAAATCAAATAGTGTTTAACTCTTCCAAAAGTTCCTAACATCATTAATACACTTGTGATACAAGTTGAAGATTTTGCAAGGGAAGAGAATTGAAACTGAATTTTTGATGAAATTTAACAGAAAAAAACTACCTAGTAAAGCTTTAAGATGGAGTTTTTGTAAGAAATTATGGAAATAAATGTTGTTGAGTTTTTAAAATTGGATGTTTTAACAAAGTCATCAGATGAACCAGATGCAGATCATCAAAAAAGCATGATTGGATGGAATGTTGGAATTGTATAATTATGAGTTTGTAAAGTTTCATAAAATGAGAAATAAATACATATTGGGATCAGTATAAAAATGGGAAGTCAGATCTCGAGTTTTATTTTTGTTAATTCAAATTGTGTAATCAAAATTAAAAACTTGAGTAGTGGAATGGATGAAAAAAGTTTCTAATGACTAAATTCTTTAAAAGCTACAACAATTTTTTCAACCATATTCATTAGGTCAAGAGAAACGGATAAAGTCAAAAAAATTAAATAGATAGTGTATACCAATTTTCAATGGATATGTTTTCTTACAGGATAGATATAAAATTTACACTATTATTAATCATTTCTATAAAGTAAGTATATCAAAAAAACATACAAAAGACAAATATCTACTGGATGGATAGACATCAGAAAAAAAATCACGATTTCACCAGATGAAATTTTATAAGAAGTATAAACCAAGTGGAATATAAATATTTATGTGACGTAAATTGACTATCCTTGGAAATTATGATCTATTGGAAAAACATTTATTAAGTCCATCAGTCAATGGATTCTTATAAAGAGCATCGGTCAATGAAAAGCTGAGTAAGGGTCACCCGATGAACTTTACATCTGATGGAGAATTATAATTAAATAATTAGACAAAAATGTCAATTGTACAAAGGGAAATCCAAAATTAATGTTTTTTTCATCAGACAGAGAAGGATCCATCATATATAATATTCTTAACAATTTCACCAAAAAAACATCAAAAAAGGTTTATATAAAAATCCTTGCATTGCATTTTAAAGTCACAAAAAATGAAGTTACTCAACTGAATATATGTTTCTCAATTAGTTTTTTTATCAATAGGAGGTTAAGTAAATGTGAATAAGATTTGGGTAACTATATTATTCCTAAATCTTCAGGAATATTCAAAAATATTTTAGAATAATATACCCAATTCAGAATAAGTGGAAATAATTGGTTTCGAAATTTGAGTGAGAAAAAATGTGAAAATAGTTTCCCATTATTTCTATTTCTAGCACACATAAAAAATTAGATGCAATTATAGTGAAAATTTTAGATGAGAAAACTATTAATACATACAAAAATATAAAATTTTGTAGAATTTATTTTTTTCTAAGTTTCTAATTGAATTCCACTTTAATGTTGAATAAAAGTAATGGGAAAATTTTTTATCAGAAACATCAGATAGAGATTTCAATATAGAGAAATTGAATAGAGAGGAAAGAATAGAGTTTCCTAGAAGAAGTTTTATGCATAGTGGTTTCAGCAATTGGATTGATCTCATGCAATAAATTATTATTTTCTTTAGTGAGGTACACAAGACGGACATTCACTAGGCGGAGGAAGAGAACACCAGATGGACTTTTCAAAATGGATAAAATGAGATAGAATTTTTGGATGACATTTTGGGCGATGAATTTACAAATATTCATAGTTTCTTAAACAACATTATAAATATAAATGAGTTAGTATAATCATACCTGTAAGGATATAAAAGGATTCTAATGGTACTTTTCTAAAAGTTGTATTCATTTATTTCTAATAGAAAATTTACATGGACCAATGGGAGTCTCCGTGGAAATAAATTAGGTTCTCACACTAATGTCTAACCTCATAAGTATTACATAATTTATTTAATTTCTTACATATATATATATATATTCTTGTGATATTTTTGTAAAAGTTTATAAAAAAATTACTCTAACAAGTAACTGGGGTTAAATTTCATAAAGTTTGAATTTTTTTAAAAGAAAACCATTGATTTACCCCCCCCCCTCTTACTAGTTCAAGGATCCTAAGTAACTTCAAGTGGTATCAAAGTGAATTTTCCCTATTGAATCATTATCATGGAAAGTTTCAATTCAATCAAAAGCATAGGTATTCTGATATTTGATCGGAAAAATTATCACAGATAGAAAAATAGAATGATACCATATCTTCTTTCACTTGTCTTCAAGTTTATTTATTTATAAAAAATTCGGTTTCCACTCATTAAGAAAAATTAGCCTACGAATTTTTCTAACAATATAAATATTTAGGTTGATGAAAATACTGTAAATTTTATTCCTATGTATTTTCCAGAAAATGTTTTCAAGAAGCTCATGGGTCTCAAAACGGATAAGGAAACTTGTGAAAAATTTAAAAGTATCTTTAGGGGGAATAGTAAAGTTAATGAGTAAAAGTTACAAATATTATTTAGAATGTTATTAGATATTATAATGGAATATGGAAAAAAAATTTATAAGTACTTCACCAGAGTTATGGAATTTTTCTACAACGTTAAAGGTTTCGAAGATGTCTTTGAAGATTCTAACATTATTAAGAAACTCATGAAAAAATTCCCTTATAAGTTTTATTCAAAAATATCTATCTTAGAAGATAAATATGATTTATATCTTGATTAATTTCGTAACATTAATGATTCTTATGAGATAAATAAATATCTGGAATTTAAAAAAATATCAATGATGAAATGGATTTTGATGCTATGAGGAAGCTAAAAATCAAATATTTTTATCACAACAGTGATTTGGAATATAATAAAGATGATTAAATTAATTAAAATATCATGTATCTTATCTCCAAAAACTATAAAATAGATAGAGGAAATTATAGAGGAAAAATCTCACTTAAGTATTTTCAATGTGGAGG
This sequence comes from Viscum album, assembly GCA_963277665.1. Taxonomy (NCBI): domain Eukaryota; kingdom Viridiplantae; phylum Streptophyta; class Magnoliopsida; order Santalales; family Viscaceae; genus Viscum; species Viscum album. The sequence continues at coordinate 628,278,414 of OY728165.1, forward strand.
AATTGTACATTTTTCTATGAATTTTCCTAAAATGAAACTTGATGTTTTGAATATGATACATAAAAAACTTAATAGAAGATGGAGATAAAAACTACTAAGGAAGATAAGAAATTCTATAGTGGTAAGAAAAAAATCACTACAAAAAAATATGTAGATTGATTAGGAAATGTGAATATAATCCTACTAGAAAAAATTCATCAGAATATGAAAATAAAGAAAATTTGATAACCATATTTGTAAATTTTTTGTAAAATAATGATTCCTCAAATAGTGAAGAGGAATAAGGTGGTGAATAAATTTAGAGATAATGTATAATGAGATCATAATTTTTGGCATGTCTGGAGAAAAAAACTCAAGAACTAGAAAATAATATTGAATAAATAAAGTGGAATTAAAAACAAGGGAAGGAAATATGTTCTTAAATAAGAAGATGAGTATACACAAGAGATTATAAAAATCAAATTGGGAGTTATTGAACAAGGAAAGATGGTATAATATCTTATTAATAAACTTTCTACTAAGAGATATGGGGTCTATAAAAATCAATCACAACTCCTTGAGGGTCATGGTTCCTTAATAAAAATGAATGAAAATTTCAAAAAATATTTAGAAGTAAAAGATAAAACATATCAAGCTACTGAGAAAGATCATTCTAAAAATTAAGTGAAATTTTTTACCCAATAAATATTAAATTTCATCTGATTTTACTAACCATATAGGTTTTGTGAAAAATGTTAGGAAAGATTCAGTTGAGAAAGGATTTGAGAAATATATTGCATCAACAAAAGTTGAAACCAAACACCATAATAAAGTTTTCTCATTCTAGGAGGAAACAAAAATAGATAATTGTTATAAAAATTAGAAAACTTTCTACAAAGAAAGATCCTACATTTTTATAAAACCATGATTTTGTCGTTTTTGATGGTGATGTAAAATTTAATAGAAAAAATATTATAACTATTGTAAAAATATGACTATTTCCAGGAATAGTCATAAACTTAGGGGTAGTAAGAGTGGAGCAATAGTGAGAAGTGTTTCTCATCTACTGGAATAAGAAAAGGTAAAATCATAAGATGTTTGAAAATTTGTAACAAAAAATTAGTTTATCTCCATAGAGAAATTTTGTGGAATATGTGACCAATCGAGTCAAATTTATGAATAATATAGGACTACTCATCTAGGATAAATGCCTTAAACTAGAAAATTAAGGATTTTGTACTGATAAAGCTAGGGAAAGATCCTTTGTTGTTGATACAACACTTAAATTAAGCAAAAGTGAAAAATCATGTATTCTTGATTGTGTTTTTTACTCACACATGATAGGTGGTATGAAAATATTCAAAAATGTAGAAAAAATGAAGGGGGAGAAGTTACTTTCAAAAATAAAAGTTCCTTAAAAATCAAAGGAATAGGAACTCTTGAGATTAAAGTTGATAAACTAAAATCTAAGTAAGATTTATATGTTGATGGTCTCAAACACAACTAACTTAGTGTGAGACAAATTTTTTATGATTGTAATGAAGTTATCTATAAGAATGAATCATCTGTAATCAGATGTATAGAATATGGAAAATTACAACTTAGGGAAAAATAACCAGAATAAATCTCTTTCAAATTGGAATAATTTGTATTTATTACTTTTTTAGTAATGAAGAGGAAAAAAATTATTGAATCATAGGAATAGGAATCATGGGTATAAAATGATAAATAAAATTTCCAAAGTATATACTTTAAGAAGCTTACCACTACTGAAAATAAAATAATATAATTTTTTTATAAAATATTAGAATTGAAATATTATTGGTAAAAACTATAATAAAGTTTAAACTAAATCTTATAAACCTCCTATGCTTATAAACTTTGATCCTTATGTGCTGATTAAAAATTAATCAACAAAACTGTATTTTTACTTTATCATTTTTATTGATGATTTTATCGTGATAACCAAAATTATTTTTATGAAACATAAATTAGAGGCTCCAAAAATGTTCATATTTTCTAGAAGGGTAACTAAAAGAGAAATAGGTATTTTTATACTGAATATGAGAATAAATAATATAAATGAGTTCTCCTGAAATAATTTTGAATCATATCTGAAGAAACTTGGAATTAAACATTAATAAAGTACTCTATTAGTCCTGAAAAAATGAAGTGGTGGAAAGGAAATATAGATATTTAGTTTAAATGAGAGTATAAACATTCCAAATTCTATTAGAGAGAATCTGTTAGTAATGTTGTTCATCTATAAAACTAATGTTTGTTACATCCAGAATATAATATTAATTCTAATGAAATTTGGTATAATAAAAAATCTTCAATTAAATATTTCAATATTTTTGAAATTTCCTACTTACTAAATATCAAAAATCCCGATCTTGTAAAATTTTATGAAAATGATGATAAATAAATTTTCAGTGGATATTCACCTAATGAAATAAGTTATGAATGTTGGAATAAACATTTACATAAGTTGGTGTATTCCTATGATGTGTAAGTTATTGAGAATCCAACTTCTTTAACAAAGGTTGAGAAAAAAATTATAGAAGATAAGTTGAATATTTCCAATGAGAATAAAAAAAATTTAAGATGAAAGTGATCCAAAATATGTGACTAAAAATTCCTAAGAATCATGTGGTGAGGAAAGTGAAACATGAAGAAAATATCTGAAATTTCATACCCTGAAAAAGTAGGTCGAATCTAAAAACATTATTGGAAATAAAAAATATCTAGTTTATACTAGAATAAAGTTTATATTAGAAAATAAAGCATCACTTATCTCTCAAGATGAACCGGAATAGATTTTAGAATAATTCAAACACAAAGAATATGTTGATTCCTTGAATTAACAGTTGCATTAGATTGATAATAATGACACATGGAAACACATTATATGACCAAAATAGAAGAATATTATTGGTATAAAATGGAAATTTAGAAACAAGTCAAATGAACAAGGGAAGGTTTCAAGAAACAAAGCATGACATGTTAATAAAGGTTATTCATAGGTGGAAGGTATATATTTTGAAGAAACTTTTTCCTTGTTTCAAGGTCAGAAACCATAAAAATGTTCTTGGAATTGGTTGTATATCATTGCTATAAATTTTATCAGATTGATGTCAAATAAAAATTTTTAAATGGAGATATTGAGGAAGAAATTTATATTGAGAAAACACGTGGGTTCTTAACTTATGAAGACAGAACCAAGGTCTATAAGTTAAATAATGTCATGTATGGGTTGAAATAAACTCTATGATCCTAGTACTAAAAACTTGATAGTTTCTTGGAAAATTTGACCATTTTTAAAATAAAATTTGATAGAAACCAAATTGTTAAGGAGGTGATCACATGTGCTCTTATTTTTATTGTTTACATTAATGATAAAAATTTTGTTAGATATAGGGAAAAATTTTGTAAATATTTTGGTAATGAAAGGATGAAAATATTGAAAATGTAAATGCTCAGATAATTAACCTTCTTATAGTATTATAAGTTAAATATAAATAAATATATATTGTTTTATAATAAATAAACTATTAAATAGAGTTTTTACAAAATATTTTCATGGAATATTATAGATATTTTCTAGACCCATTTCCATTGCATAAAGACGAGTAAAGATGAAGCTTAAAAAAGTGTGAATCAAAATGATTTTCAAAAGTTGATAGGAATTTTTCTATATCTTACAGATTTAAGTCCCAACATCATTTATGTTTTTATTTTTTGTAAAAGATATTATATTGGTCTAAAAGAATCACAAATGTTGGCAGAAAAAATAAAGAATTCTCAGATATGTTAAAGTAGTATCTTCTTATGGGATGTCATATAAAAGAAGTGGTGATATAAAATTTTTTGGGTACATATATGATGATTGGGTAGTATAGGTCAATTAAAGAAATCAACATTAGGTGTAACTTTTTAATTTGATGAATGTTGTTTGAATTGGTGTAGTAAGAAAAAAATCTTAGTTAATTTGAGTATAGTGGAAGAAAAATATGTTTCTGCCACCCATGTTGGTACATAAATTATTTTCTTAATGTTAAATTGAAATATTTGAGAGTGAAATTTTGTAAACTGTTGAATATTATTTTTTATAATCAAAGTGACATTTATCTTTCAAAAATTCATGTACAACATTTTAGATCAAATAAAAATGAAATTGGGTGTCACTTCATTAAGGAGAAAGTTTCTTGTGGAGATTTTTTACTGTAGTACATTTCAACAAAGTATCAAATTATTGATGTTTTCACAAAATCTATGACAAAAGAAAGGTTAATGGAATTGAGGTTACAAATTCATGTTCAGACTCTACCTAATACTGCCTAAATATTTTATGTAAATACCCCCACCAAGATTTGTATTATGTAAACAATGGGGGAGAGTAAGAAACAACTATGTCTCAACGGGTGATATCAAGTAAAAAAATTTCTAAAATGAATCTAAGGCAACAGTTATCAAAAAATTAGGGAGAAAAAATGTTGATAGAAAATAAAGAAGAAGAAAAGAGAGGGTGGTTATCTTACATTGGCCAAAAAAATTCTTTTCATTGAGGGATGGAATCCCTTAAAAAATATTACTTTATACATTATTGTGCTTTCAAGACCCTCTCTATATGAATGGATGTATTTTGGTATAAGTTGAGGAAAAAGAGTTGATGATTTGTGAAAGAAATTAATTGTTAATAAAATTTGGTGTTTTTTTAACAAATTAATTTTTTTAAGAATGTTTTTTAAAAAAAGGTGAGAAAGGAGGTTTGAAAAGTCTGTTAAGAAATCTCTATTATTAAGTTTCTATAGGAAGTTATAAAGTTTCGTTAAAAATCATTCTTACTAAATCAAATGATGTTATGTTGTTACAAAAGTTCCCAAAATCATGAAGAATCTCAAGATGCAAGCTGAAATTTGTATAAGGGAAGAGAAGTGAAACTGAATTCCAGATGAAATTTATCGAAAAAAACTATTAAATGAAGTTTTTAGATAAATTTTGGGTATGATATTCTAGTGTTTCATGTTTTTGAGTCTGCATAACGGGGATTTTTTACTTGGTAAATTGAATGAACCAGATGAAAATAATTGGACAAACCTAATTGGACAAGAGGAAATAAGTTTTCGTTACTGAGTTAGTACAATTACATAAGATGATAAATAAATAAAAAAGGGGATAAATCCAAAAAATAGTAGTCATATATCAAGTTTCATTTGTATCAATTCTATAGGAAAAATTAAAAATCAAAATATATATATAGTGCACTAGAAGTAAAAATTCTCTCATGACTAAAGTCTTTATAAGTTTCAATAATGTATTCAACCATATTTAGTGGGTTAATAGTAATGGACAGAGAAAGATTTATTTTATGTACAAGTATTGTGTACCAATTTTAAAAATAAAAGTTATTTACATGATAAATATTGAAGTTTAAAATTTATAAAGGGTGTCTCTAAATTAAGTCCCTCAGATGGAAATGCATGGGACAAACATTCATAATGTAATCAGATGAACTTTTCTGAGAAGTGTTAACCATGTAGTGTGTAAATTTTGATATGAGGCAATCAACCATAAATAGAAACACTAATCCATCAGAAAAAATTCCAAATTCCATCAATTAGAGGATTATTATAAAGATAATTGATCAAAAAAAAGATGAGTAAGGGACATCAAATAAACTTTCCATTGAATGGATAATTTTTATGAAATCATAAAATAAAAAAATTAACATGGATCAAGAAAAATACAAAAGTGAAATTTTACATCATACGGAGAAGTCTCCATCAGACATAATTCTATTAATGATGTCATCAGACTACCAAGTTCCAGACATAATTTTTTGAGAATCTTTTCATTACTTTGTAAAGTCCCAAAACATAAATTTTTGGATATGGATATATGTTTTTCAATTTGTTTTTTATCAATATGAAGTTAATGAAATTCCAAGAATATTTTAGTCATTGGATTATTCCTAAAGCTTCACAAATATTATATAGGAGTTGATAATTTTCCACCCAACCAAAAATAATAAGGAATAGCTGGTTTTTTAAATTAGTGAGTGGGAATGTGAAATCGGTTTCCCACCATTTCTATTTATGGAACATCTATAAAAGAGGATAAAAGTACATTGTGAAAAGTACATCAAAACATGGTTTATATGTATGAAAATATGAAACCCTATAGAATTTTTATCGGTCTGATTTTCCAACTATAGTTAAATTTCATGTTAAAGAAAAGTACTTGACAAAGTTTTGATCAGAAGCAACGAACAGAGTTTTTAGTTTAGATAAACTAAAAAAAGAGGAAATAAAAGAGTTTCCATGCATAAGTTTGAGGTGTAGTAGTTTTGATAATTTCATAGATCTCAAGTTATAAATAAGAGTCATTTTTAGTGTGGTTAACTAGACACACTTTCACTATACATAGGAAGAGTGCATTGGATGGACTACCGAATGGATGAAATAAGATGGACTTTTCAAACAAAATATTGGGAGCTGAATTTAAAAACTTTCATATATTTTATTGTGACTCGGTTTTGTAAGAAAAAAATTGTAAACTTATGGGATTTAGTATAATCATACCCATTACAAGATAGAAGGATTCTAATAAGATTTTACTTAAATTTGTATTCACTTATATATAATAGTAAATTTCCAAGGACTGATGGGAGTCACCATGGAAAGTTTGTATGTTCTCACACTAAGTTTGAACCTTAAAATTTTTATATTACTTGTTTACTTTCCTATATTTTCATTATTGTGAGATTTTTATAAAATTTTATCAGAAAAAATAACTTATAAAAGTTACAAGGGCCAAATTTCATAAAATTTAAAATTTGAAAAAAGAAATACATGGATTCACCCCCCCCCCCCCAACCATCTTAGTGGTTCAATGATCCTAATAAACTTTCTTATCATTTTATAATTACATTATAACTTTATAATTATTTGGAGGTGAAATTGGTAAAGGAAGAAAACCATTACATAATTAATGTATGGTCATATTATAAAAATTAAGTATATCTCCATCTAGTGTTTGATGAAAGATTACACCATGGTGGTAAGTGGTCATTCTACAATGGTATCTCATGAGATAAATTTAATCTTGTATAATGTTTTATGATGGATCAGATAGAAATTAACATGGATAAATCATTCCACAATATTAATTATTTTACTATAACATGTGTCACAATTATGTGTGAGACAAGATATGAAAATTTATGTTTCCTCAGAATCATAGTTCTTTCCATAAACTAGGATATCACTCTATGAAGAAACAATGGTTTGGAGATGGTAATAATGGGTTACATTGTAATGGTAGACCATGAATGTTTTTTTTTCACTCATGAATATGGTGTTTTACCATAATGTAAAGTGTTACAACATAATGCTTTTAAATGGATATCTTTGTGGAGATATCAACCGTGTAATTTTAAAATATCAGCTATCCAATCAGGTCAAGATTTTAAAAGGGAATTTTGATAAAATATTGTCTAGTCGTAAGGTTGAGTTCCACAATATTATTTATAAAAAAATCATTATATCATAAATAGGCTACTTTAATTTAAATATAGAAAGATATAATTTCAAATTTGGACGTATAACTCATCAAAAATAGTTAAATTTAAAAACATTGTTTCTTTATACACATGGAATGATATCAGAGCTAAGAGTGATGTGAATTGATCTAAACCATTGATTGATATATATGGAGTTTAGATTCCTTTATGAAATCCTCCATAATAGATCTAGAGAAGATAGAATATGATTTATATATTTGATTCTAGGGATAAAAGAAGAAGTGAAGATATCCCTTATTAATTTATTCCTTGATATATACGGTTCTATTTTTTAAAGGCTCTAGATTCAATGAATTTCATTGATTATATCAATCTCATTGGAGAAAATAATGAAATAGAAGGAGATTTAATTTTATTCTAGTATTATTTTTAATTTTGATTACTTTATAACTAAAATTAATTTCATGTGGAAAGAAATGAATCAACTCTGTTATTGAAAAGTTGATCACATATATCATTGGAGGTAGAGAATGAAATAGTGGGGATAAAATCATCTCATTAAATTTAGAGTTTATTACAAACAAAAAATCAGTTTCTTATACTAATATTAAAGAGACCTTCAGTTCTATATACTAATATCTTTCCTTATAGTTTATAGAGAAGTAGGAAAAGGTATTGTCCCTTGGGGGAGTTATGAGATCTCCCAAAATCATTTATAAATTCAGTGATACTTGGTATGTATTGACCACTAATTAAACATTTTCATCCAATGAAATTGTGAATTACTAGTTTATTTTGGTATAATACCACATCACTGTCTATATACTCCTTGGAGAAACCCCACTGTGCGTGAACCAAGTAAAATTGTTGTGTTTTTGTGTGTATATTTTATACATATGTTTTTTATATTTAGTGTGGATTAATTCATGGGAGTGATAGATTAAACATTCTCATTTCTAAAAAGGGAAAAATATCTAATTATTTATGAGGGTTAAGTGAGGAAAAAAAATAATTCATTCAGTACCTTGATTCGTCCCCCCAACCCTTTCAGTGTGCCTCAGAATACATATCATAACCTATTTAACCCAAAAGAATTGTCCCAAAAAAAGAAATATATTACCACCATATATTTATAAATGCTTTTCATGATATATTTACTAGAGAGGGAAAATGAAGATAGCACATATTTATCACATATCTAGACATGAATATTCATTCAACACATTAAATCAGGATATAAACATGCAAAGGAATAACTATCTTAATGCATTGGTTCTCCTTGATATGGACTATAATCATCAACATCAATGATTCACCTTGGTATATAACCATTAACCACATAATCAAATATGTTTTATCTCAATAATTAAACATCACTCAAACCATTATAATATATCAACCATGACTCATAAAATTTAATATCACTATCACATTGAATCCTTAAGAAATATCCATTAACAGAATCATCAATTTAGATCCACCATGGGATATAGACACTGTCACAGTCATATGAAATTTCATTTCTTCATATCATAATATAATCAATAAAAATTATCAATAACTCAATTTCTATAGAAGAAACTGCACAATAAGAAACTAATGTATAAATCATTATAGAAATGAATGAAAGAAGATAGAAATGTATAATTGTTCACAAAACCTGGTGATATTTATACTCAACAACATAAATTAACACACATTTACCATGTACCTGGTTATATCCTACATGATATCCAGTGCTCTGTTGAGTAACTAATATAATGACACTAGGAACCCAAAATCTATCGGATACTAAATGAGATATAATTAGAAATGTATTTCCTTACTAGGTACCTATTGATACTCTACAATAAATCCTTTTAGATAAAAAATATTAATTCATAAATGATGATTCTTATTATATACTTCATCATACCTTAAAATGTAGATATGATATAATCAAAAAACGTAGAAAACATAGAAAAAATAATGGAGTGTTTTCTCAAAAAATATACATCAAATGGAAAATCAAAAATAAAATTTTTTTTAAAGGAATAATTAAACACATATTTAGATAAAGATGATGAAAAACATAAAATCCCATTTCTGAGTTTTATACTAATAATAATATCACCAAATTTCAAAATTGTAAAGATCTAATGCACAAGTAACTAATGAATTTATAGATAAATATTATGGACCACTGAGTGGTTTTTTATCTATTAAAATAATATATTTATTCATATGGTTTTATAATTCAAGAAGATAAATTTTAATATTTATTATTAGGATCTAGTGTTATTTTATCAATAAAATACATCAAAAATAATTAACAACAATATAAATAAAATTAATTATCCTCATAAGATTAATTATATAAACATAGTTAATTTTAGTTCAACCGATTCAAAAAAATAGATCCACTTTAAAAAAATATTTTTCAATCCCTTGCCACAAATGATCCTCCTAGAAGGATGAAAACATTGTTACCAGTAGAGGAAAATTTCAATGAACCAGCTTGAATCATTCATCATATAGACACAGGAACTATATTAACACTATTCTAAAGGGAACTCCCAATCCCCATGAGCTATAAAAAGTGTGTGGCCATCAATTAAACACCAATTTTGAATAATTTAATCCACAAATCAGAGTAAAAACATAGCAAAAAACTAATGAAAAAACAGTATGACTCATCCATGTATAAGACATATATGATCAATAAAATATGAACAAAATAAACTATAAAGTTGTAAATAAAGCTAAAAAAATCCCTATTCTCACCCCTAGTCTACCTCCACTATAAAGAAAAGTATAGCTGCCTTCAGTGCCCTTCTAGCCTCCTATAGATATCACTACCCTCTGTCCACAGAAAGTAGTAAAATCTTAATTAGGTGGAAATCATTTTTTTCATTTTCTCAAAACCGGTTTATGGGTTACCAGTAACCAAATAGAAACTGATCCAAATTACAACCAAACACCCCAACCACATATTCAACCATCCAAATTCAAAATTCAAAAACCATGCCATCATTTCAAACACGAGTACCGAGGCATCTCGGGTAGAACGCCACCTCGAGCCACACCCCTACAGCGTAATCCTACCGCCGGCGAGCAACCCATAAATTTTCAACATCCACCACTACAGGTCACCGGCAAGACCATCAGAAGCATCCTTGCCGGAACCTCCTCCGCAGATCACCACCATAGCATAATTAGACAAAGTAAATCATAGAAAGGGTTACATTGCATAAATTATATAAAACTAAAATAAATTCGAAAAAATATTTAATAGGAACCACATGCTGAATGTGGTAAAATAAATCAAACACCTCAAATCCACATATAAATCAATACTCAAAGAGCGGTCTGAATAATAACTAAGAACTTTCAAGTGAGATATAATATGTGTGATCAAAAAAGAACTCAATAAGACCCTATAGACCAAAAAATATATGGAAATACCTTAGTAAAATTGTTTATAAAATTCTAGTTTGAACATAAAGTAAAAATATGTTTACACATTCTTTATAAAACAAATTTAATTAATATTCTATAGGCACTTTTCAGACAACCATTCCCTTTTTATAAAGTAAAAACAAGGATGGTTGAACATTTTTTAAATTTAAATTTTAAACCAAGTAAAGATGAATTTAAAGTGATAAAAAATAAACCAAAACACTTTTTACCCCCTTTATAAACATCTCATGAAAACCCTGTCTTCGTAAACAATTCCAAGGAAAACCCCTTTCTTTAAAAAACATAAATAAAAAATATTTTTTCCAAATAATAATTTCAAACCACTATAGAGAACCCATTTTAAATTAGTCCATCACACACACAAAGTGATTTATAAATCACACATAGGCACCAAGAAAAAAATGAAACACAATCCAAAGGCACACAATTAAGAAATGGTTTTGATAGTCCATAAGCTTGGAGAATACAATAAAGTTATAATGAAATCCCATAAAGTGTCCCAAAAGTACCAAGAATCAGAAAAATATTCCTTGGGATCTAGTAATAAAAGACCAAAAATGGAGACAATAAACCTAGGTCAATGCTACTAAACCATTACACATCCATGGAAGTCATATCAAACTATCCAGAAGTAAATTTCCCCATAATATCTTCATCCATGGGATCAAAGAGAATAACATCACTAGAATACCTTAATCTATGGGATCAAAGAAGATTTCTATCATAAGGGAATATTATTCCTTTCAGTCTAACCATCTAGAAGTAGCCAGGAAATTCTCCCTAATCAACCCATTATCTTCACTAGGGTTTTTTCCACACACATGTCAACTATTATCAACCTAGGACTCCCATGATAATCCAAACAGAGTTGAGAAATCAAGATCCAAATGTATAAAATATAAATAATCTGAAATCAAATCACACATCATCTCTTATACACTCATAAGATATAGTCACAAAACATACATTTGACATAAGTATCTCCACATGCATATCAATATAATGTATCCCTCATAGAGTTACAAGCAAAAATGGCTAAAGATAAATACACGGGGCTCAAAGAGGGTCTCATATATTTATAAAACCATTTTCATAAATTTCCAACCATGCTTTATAAAAATAGATCGTGGTTAAATATATTTTCATATCTCTTGAAACCCACATTTTAAACATCCTTTTAAAATCAAATTTAGAAAATCTAACTTTGAAATCTAACTCTTTCAATATAAAATTACATTCTAAAATAAATAAAATACTTTCTAAAGAAATAAAATGGTTCCAAGAACAATAATAACAAAAAAACATGAATTTAAATTTTAAAGGCTATTTCAAAACACCTTGAGATCCATAGTCTCAAAATCATTTCAAAAGATATCCAACTACCCACTTTTTTTCAAATAATACTTTAAAATAACTCTTACTCATTTCAAAATGGAACAAAAATAAAACAAGCTTTCAAAACATTAAAATCAATTTTTATAAAGCCAAATGGGCATTTAAAGAACCCTTGGAAAGTGACCTAAGTCCATTCCAAGTCATTAATCCATTTAAATAAAACCAATAACCAAAAAGGTGTAAAGAATACATTAATTCTAGTAGATTTTATTTAAAACAATTGAGTCATTTTAAAAGTTCCACTTTTTAAATTTTACAAGTAATTGGCATGCATTCTAATCCCATTACAAGTGATCAAACCATTTAAACCATTATTCAAGCCTACGATGGGAATATGTTATTTTTCTAAATTCATAATAAATTATCTAAGCACACAAGAAATTTAATATAATGTAATACAGGGTATTTTCAAAGAAACACCTACCTCGAATCGATGATGGGTGAGCCGAAATAGTCCAATATGCATCACTTTCTGTGACGAATACCCAAACATGCAAGAAGGTGACCTAAGAGACCCATTAAACACATCTCATACACTATTAATCATAGGGCATAATAAATTAGAACCCTAAATCCTCTTAGGGTTTGGACTAGGATATAACATAGCAAGGGATATGGGAAAACGAGAGAAAAGAGAGCAGTATAGGGGGATAAATCCTTACCTATATAGATCACACCAAAATCCTATAATAATGGTGGTCAAATTAGAGGATAGTAGAAGGGGTTTTCTTGTGTGCATGTTCAAGGTGATATTCCCTAAGGTAGACTAGTTTTACATGAGTAAGGGGTAGTGGTGTGAATGAGGGTTTTAATTTTATTTAATTAAGGGTAAAGGGTGGTAATTTTAAATAAATAAAATTTATTTATCCCACATGGTGTTCCAAATAATTAAAAATACATGTTGCATTCACTATATCCATAAAACCATGGTGCACGATTTTTTTGGGACCCCACATAGTTCGGATACCCATGCGCCAACTATTCTGATTGGAAATATCAAATTAATGGACCACCATGCAATGTTTCAACATATTTACTCCTAACTTTTCACAACCCATGCATGGTACAAAAATTTTAAAAATAATAAAATTTAAGACCTGATGCTTTTATAAATTTTAATTGGCCTGTAATTAAATTAAAATAATATAAAATAAAAAATTATTAGTGATAGTTGGTTGCCAAAATTCTTCCCACCATTCTAATTTCTTCCCAAATAAATTCCCTAGTTAAGGTAATGGTAACACAAAAAGTGGAATAATTTACACTCCTTTTAAAGAAGTCTCAATTTTGGAGACAACTCAAGGTTGGAGACACAACATTGAGTATTGTTTTTTATGATATGTCAGTATTATGCCTTTTTATTCTGACTGTTACTCTGATATTGTCTTTCTAGTATAAGTTGTATTGTATTACTTTTAATGCATCATATAGTATAGTTTATTTTTTTTTCTTCCATATGTTGTTATTTTTACTTAGGTAAAATCATCCCCAAAAAATATTTTATGACCTTAGAACTTGTTTCCATCGTTTGGGGTCTTGAGGATATCACCTAAGTTTATTAGAACCTCCACCCTTTCCCAAGACAATGGGTGAAGAGTGAGATGTAAGAAATGGAATTATCCTTGGTTGGTCTATATATATTTTTGGGATGGAATCAAGAAGACATAAAATTTTTAACTTGAATTTTATATCATAAAAATATATATTTAACCTATTTAGATTAAAATTCATGTTACCAAGGTAGTGTAGGTAAAAAAGTATTTTAAGAAACTTCTAGTTTTGTATTCATCTCATACTCATGGGTGTAATTCATGATTATATCATTTCATACACTTTTAGTGAAACTTACCATTAGGATTTAATTGATAATATTTTGTTTATTAATTTTTGGAAATTATTAATGTTGGTTTTTTCTTTTTTGTGATTTATAAATATCGATCCTTCTTTCCAGAAAATGTTCTTGGTTATTTATGTGTTTTTTTTGTGATATTTAGATAATGTCACCAGTTAAAAGATCAGAGAACCCATAATAGTAAGAAGCTAACAATATGGTTACACATAAGATACAAAAAAGTTTGAAGCACATTCAGAGTATAGTCCAGGAGTTTCAAGTTTTCAATAGGAGAAATTAAAACTCTTATCCACACAGAGAAAGATTCTTTATAAACTTTCAAATACAAAATCCATTAATTTTTCAGAGTGATTATAGACCTGATCAAGTGGTGGAATATCTTGGAAAGATTAATCAAAAAAATCTGAAAATATCATAGAAAAAGAAATGGAATCTAATATTTTTTATAATGGAGGATCTTTCCAGGTAGTGGTGGGATATTATTTTCCAAACTAAATAGGTCAATGAATTTACATGGTTAGGTTTATAGGAGTTTTTTAATAAAAAAATTTATCCCCACACATACAAGACCACAAGGATGGTGTATTTCCTTACTCTTAATTAAGAAAATATACATGTGAGAGTAAACATCTCAATTTATGAGGTTAATGATTTTTTCTCTTGAACTTTCTTCAAGTGAGCATTTAAAGGTGATAATCTTTGATACATGGAAAAAACATAACATAATATTTAGGCTAGTTATATTCTATATTAAAAACAATATGGTAATAGTTAATAAGATGATAATAATATAAACAGATATTTTGGGGACCTCGATTAGGAGAGACACATTTACCTTCATAGGTATAAGTGGGTACTCAAACATGGAGAACAAGAGTAACAGGGAGAATTATTATCAAACAATAAAAGCACAAAGGAACCAGTCAGTTGTTTTAGTATCATTTTCCCCTCACCATAGTAATCGCCTTGGATATTGTCAGTGTGGATTATATGAGAATATCAAGTGGGGATGCATGAAACATTTTCATGAATTCTCTAATTGGGGAAATCTAGGACATCTGAAAAGTTATTTTATAGAAACCATTAAGCTAGAATATGGTAGTTGCTCGAATATTTCCTTAGCCACTTATTCTCATATGGGTAAATTGACACACGATGGTAATCGCTGCCAAAACCAAGTGACCAAGGGTGACTCTTGTATCACACTAACACCTCATCGACCATCACAACCACAACAAAGTAATAAATAATTATTGCACACACCTAATAATTAGCTTTATGGTGAGAAGAAACTGATCATGGGGGATCAATATGGTACTTCAATAGTGCGAGGTATGATTCAATTAAACTATACTCTCATCTAAGAATTTTTTTGTATGGTCATGTCCCACCCTTTTATTGACGCTCATGTTGTTGATTATATTATTTTACATGTTGAAATGATGCTTCGTGTCTTAAAACTTCAAGAACCTCTCATCCATTAAGAATGTGAATTCTTTATGTGTGAAACATGTTTTATAAATATAGATGAGGCTAAGTTTTTTTGGAATTTCGTTATACTTGAGATGGGTATCTATGAACTCATTTTGGGAATGGTTTGGTTGACATCGTTCAAGTCCCACATCGATTATTATATCGGATATGTTAGTTTTAAATGTTCTTTTGGTGTTAAACAAATATTTAAAGGATATTAGGATGTAAATGAATGTAGAATATAAAATTTGGTACTAGTTTTTAGGATTATATCTTATCATTTGGAGTAAATTACTTTGGAAACTATTGATACAACCACACATAGAGAATTTCCAATAATAATGGATTAATTTCCTTATGACTTTATCAATAATTTTTATGGGTTTCCACCCAAAAGAGAAGTGGAATTTATGATTGATCTCTTTTCGGGAAATAGTACCTTTTTAATTTTTTCCTATAGGATGGAAATAATCAAATTAAGGGAGTTAATGGTTTAGATAGAATATTTGGAAATAAAATGATTCATTTGACCTGGAATGTCTCTAGAAGGAAAATTAAATTCTTCATCTTTGTGTGTATTGTCATAATTGAAACCAATTTATGATAAATAATTTTTATCATCTTTCATGAATTGATGAAATTTTTGATAAATTGAATGGAGGAAAATAGTTCTCTAATATTTATTTACAATTAGGGTATCACCAACATTGGTTCAAAGAGAGGATATTTATAAGATATATTTTTTGGATTTATTATGGCCATTATGAATATGTGTTTATATATTTTGGTCTTATGAATAAACCAGATATATTTATAGAATTGATGAAATATATCTTTCATAGGTATCTATACTCATTTGTGGTTGTGTTTTTAGATGATTTTATGGTGTATTATTATACAATTTCTAACCATGTACAACACTTGGCCATAGTATTAGGTATCTTGATAGAACATTTCCTTTATTATAAGATTCCAAAAGTGTGATTTCTATATTCAAGAGGTATGTTTCCTTGGACATTTCATTTATAAAATATGAATCTCCATAGATCCTGTGAAGGTTGAAACTATTAACTCTTTGAAAACACTAAAGAATGTCTTTGAGATACACAACTTCTTTATCTTAGCAGGATATTACAGATGCTTTGTTCATGATTTTTCATAACTTTCTTCTTCAATTAAATATTTGACAAGGAATGGTGTTCCTTTATAGTGTTGTAAAAAGTGATAGATATCTTCCCAAGATATTAATGTTAATCTTATATCATCTCTTATCCTAATGATTATAGAGTTAGGTCTAGGTTATGTAGTCTATTGTAATGCAACCAGATCTGGGTTATGATGTTTTCAAATGTAGGGAAATCATATTGAAACTTATGGATCATGAAATTTATATATAGATGATAAGAATTACCCAAAACATGTTTTAGAATTTTTCATTGTATTTAATGCCTTAAAAATGTGTCATCATTATCTTTTTGGTGAGAAGTTCATAGTGTTCTTGGATCATAAAAGCCTGGATTTTTTTCTCCCAAACAGATTTGAAACTTGGGTGATGAATATAGACAGAATATTTTCATATGTTTAACCTTGACTTTATTTATGCACATGGAAAGGAACAAATTTGGATAATGAAGTGAGTATGAATTCATATATTTAGTTGGATAAAGATTCTTCATATTAATGGCAGTTGATATAGATCATAACTAGTATGCATCTAGATTTTGATGAGCAATGTGATATTGCAGTTTTCATTCCAGTTTCTTTTATTCTTTATTTTATTGAGTATGTTAATAATTCTCATACATATGATCTTTTATTTTTATCCATGAGGTAAAAACATGATTTTGGGGAGACCATTTATAGATGGAAACTAGATGTGAGATTTTTTTTGTGTTTTACAGATCGGATTATGGCTCCTCCAACTTATCAAGAATATCTTCTCTCTTCCTACCACCATTCAATATGGGTTATTTATCTTGGAATTAAAAATATGTATAAGGAAATAAGAACATATTTTTGGTGCATTGGAATGAAAATAAAATCCGGTTAGTTTGTCTTAATATGCCTCACCTATCAGTAATTCAATGAGGGGAATCAATGGGTAGCCTATATATTGATATATTTAGTTATTCATACTTGTAAATGGGATTAGATAACTATGTAACTTATCATAAGACTACCAATAATGGTTCAAAAATACAATTCCCTATGGGTGATTATGGATTGTCTCAAAATGTTGTCTCAATTCATTCTTATTTGTGAATCCAATATAGTGGAAGACATGTAAAACTCTACATTCTAGAAGTTTTAAAGTTTCACAGAATACCAGATTCAATTGTCCCTAATTGGAACCTCAAGTTTACGTCTTGTTTTTAATAATCCTTAGATAAATACCTTGTTACCCAGTTGATCATGAGCATAATTTATCGTCCTAAAATGGGTGGATAATCCAAATGGATGATCCAAACATTGGAATCCTTAGATATTATGTTATGAATTTCAGAGGTTTCTGGGAGAAGAATATACCATTGGTGGATTTATCATAAAATAATGATTTTCAAGCCTTGTTACATATGGATTATTTTCATGATTTTTATGGTAATCCTTGTAATTATTTAATTAATTGGGTGGAAATAGGTGATAATTTACTTATTAGACCTAGCCTATTTTTTAATAAAATAGATAATATTTTTATGATCAAGAAGGGGATGAAAATATATTAAATTCATCAAAAAAATTCTATAAATCATCATCCTTGACTATTATCATTTGATGTGGGTGATCATGTTTTCTTGATATTATCTACGGGAATCTTCATTTTTTTAACCAAGTTAAATTTTATCCTTAATAAAAAATACCTTTTGAGATACTAGAATCAATAATGAGATGGATATCAGTTGGATTTACTTACAAGATTCATATTTTTGCACAATGTGATCGTGTCCATGTTATTAGATGAGACCATATTGATCTTGAGCATGATTCTATGTTGATTTGTGTGCTGATAAATATTATTTATAGATAGGATAATCTATTTCATGGGAAACTAATCATCTTGGTATGAGTATTATAGAAGCATAGTCAAAATCAGGAAGAGACAAGGGAATGTGAGAAGGATATGCTTCAACAGTGGCCAAAAAATTTCTAAAGTAATGTTAGTCTCCCACTTTCCATGGAAGAAAATACTAATGGTGGGGAGAATTTAACACCATAATTTTTTTTGTAACTTACCCTTTTATTATACATTTTGATGTTATATAATAATTGGGTTTACTTTTAAGATTTTTTTTTGTTAGTTTTTTAGTGCTATGGAAGGTTTTAAAGGGTGCGTAGTTTGAGCATGGTTAGGGAAAACCATACACTTTCTCCAATAAAATTTGAAAATATGTCCTAGGAGTCACTTAATAGGCGCATAGTTGGATCAGCATTTTACCAAACCATGTAGGTTCTCAGGAGAAACCCTACAAGATGGGAGGATTTGGATAGTAGGCAAACACTGTTGGTGCACATTTTTTCAAACCATGTGACTCAATTTTTGATGTCAAGTAGCATGTTCATAGTTGGTGTATGGTTTTCCAAATTTCCTAGCACAACATTATATATTTATATTTTATATATAGTATCATATTTGTGGTTGGTGCATATTTTTTTAAACCATGCATCCTAACCATATGATGAACATTAAATTATCCAAAAATTATATTTTAACTCATATTAAGGACATGAAACTCTCATTTTTCTCCAAATACCCCAGGATCTCAAACCCTTCTAGTCCTCTAAGAATCCTTGGAGATTACCTTTTACCTAGAAGAAAATTTTTATAAATCAATGTGTTTTGGATCTTTTGAATCAATGGTAATTCATTTTTCTTTCTTATTATCTCAAGATATTTCCATACTCTCTATCATAGATCCATAGATATAATTATTTATGGATTGATCTACATCATATGATGTGTATTTTGATGTAATCTTGTTGGGTCTATTGAAGGGAAGAAGTTTATTAGACAGATAGAGAATTTTTGTGTGTTATTCTTTGTTTTCTTAAATCATTGTGAGTTATATAACTTCTCTACCATTATACTCATTCTAGAACTTGAAGAATTTATGTTTAAATTCTTTACACATTCTTTTTTGGAAAACTCCCTTGGTTTTGTTACTTAAGTGTCTTGTTTTTAAGTGTTTGTAATTTTTTTGATAAAATTATTGAAGGAAAATGGTTTTAAAAATGAATTGTTTTTGTTGAAAACTTAGCATGCGTGGCTAGCATGATTTCATGAAATTTCATTGGAGGTTCCATGATACTTTTAACTTGGGGTTAATATCGAAGTGCCACATGGTATTCCATCAGGTGAGGACTTGGTGATGGGATAGATCATCTCTCATGATTATTGGTACTATCATTGAGAAAGAAAGGGTGTGTGGGTGTGGAATGGGGATGGTATTCCAATGGTTAAGAATAAATGAATAATTTATTTAGTTTAATTTTATTTTAATGTTTTATTATGATAAATAGTTTTGATATTCCCACCCTCTATTTTATTTAAATTTTGGATCACTTGTTCTTGTTTCTAGTGGCGTGTGTTGGTAAGTATTTGGGAATTACCTACTAATTTTTATACTCACCCCCCTCTTGGGAACCCTAGTGAAACTATAGATATTATGTATTGAGATATAGGTAAAGGAAAGGTTTTGTACTTCTTTACTTACACAACATGATAAAATGGGTATGGAAATTGGAGCCAAATATTAGAGTTTAATTAGTTAATGCATGGTTTTATTTCACATCAATTTCATTGAGTCTAGTTTTCTATGTTATTTCATCACTATACATTTTTATTATGTATGATAATATGAAATTATCTTTCTAGTTTAAGTTTGTATTATATTACTTTTCATCCATCATATATTATAGTTTTTCTCTATCTTATCTTCAATAGGTTATTATTTTTTTCAGGTAAAATTTCCCCCCAATGATCTTGTTTTCTGTTGGAACTTTTTTTAGGGGACATCACCTATAGTTAGTAGCACCTCCATTCCTTCCCAAGCTAATGGGTGAGGAGTAATATGTTATAAATAGTATTTTTATTAGTAAACCTTTCTATCTTTTTTGGATGTTAATAATGTGATGATAATTTCAGAACTTGAAATTATTGGCGCCTACTTATTTTAATGCTCACAAATCATGATTATTATGTTTCTAATGAGATTAATGTTTTATGATAGTAAATCCTTATATAAAGAAATTTGGGAAATTAAAGATCCACCATTAGTTATAAAGACCTATGGTATATTCAGAGGGATCTTAACTTGAGTATATCCACCATTAGTTCGTCAGATCCACCATTATTTTAGACAAGATCTACTAGTGAACTAAATCTACTATCAGAGTCATGCTATTACCAGAATTCTGCTACTGTCGGAGTTCTATTGTATGCTACCTCCAGAATTTTTCTACCTCCTGAGCTATGCTACTACTAGAGCTATGCTACCACCAAACTTGTACTACCGCCAGATCCAATCTATCATCAGACTAGATCTACCATTGACCATATCCATTGTTAGTTAAAATGATCTACCATTAACATATCTACCACAAGACCTGTGCTATAGATAGTATAATATAATATTGGTCTATGATACCATCAGATATGGTCTCTTACAATATGATAACTTTTCTATTTTTCATTTGAATTTAATGGTTTTAATGGCTAGTTTATGGGGTTTAATTCAAATAGTATCATGTGAATTTATTAATTATTATCCTTAAACCATTCCATAGATGCATTTAAGATAGAGTTAAATTTTTTCTGATTTAGTCATTGATAAAAGGATCCATGATATTTTAATATTATTATTCAATGAATAATTTGGATCTTCATAGCTATATATTCTATAGGAATCCCTCGTGTGTGTTAGAAGTAGTAAACAACTGATATCAGTTGATATACTCATACATATGCGGGTATGGAAGTGTGGAACATATAGAAGAAAAGAAAAATTTAATACACTAAATCAATAGAATTTTATTGAATTATTACTAAAAAAGAGAATATTTTTCTATACTCTATGATACTCTTTTTTCCTTCATTTTTGAATAACTTTTTTGATATCCTTTACAAAACTTATCCAAGTACCTATGAATAAATGAAGCATCAAAGATTGAACAAAATAATACTTTATTTTATATAATCATTTTATCAATTAGATTAATGATTTATGTTTTAGCAGTGTGTAGTTTTACTCTGTTTATCTTTACACACTAGCTTTTATTCTTAAAATGGATAATACCTGATATTCTCTCTATAAAAACCTGTGTAATTATTACAAATTAATTCATGATTTATTACATGATAATATACATAATATAACCCATAATATTGATAAGTATAGTGTATTTTAGAATTAGGTACATATCATGATATCTTGAACATGGGATACAACAAAATTATTGAAAACTTCCTTAACATAATCTTAGAAATCATCCATTATTCTAAAACTTCATGGGAAGAAATGGGGACGTACACAAGAAAGCAGTGATCTATAAAGCCCATTTATGGAATAAAAAAAGAAAAATGTCAAGAATGTATTACATGTTAGAAAATAGGAATTTAAATGGGATATAAAAAGGGGTGAGAATCATAATCATGAACAATGAGGCATGATTATCATGATAACATAAAATTAATATGGGAATGTGCTAACAAAATTAAACATGACATTATAAACATAGGTCAAGATTAACCACTAATAAATAATAACATAACCTAATTATGATAACCTCTAAAACACTATACATGGAATATCATGAGACTAAAACATTACCCAATTCAATAGAGCACTATTTGGGCACACCCATCATAATAATTTCATGTTCATTCATAAGTGTGCCACATAGATCGCATAACATAAGAACATAACTCATTACATTTATTCCAATGATTAAGGATTTTGGGTTACATACATAGAATTCCTCAATAAATAAATTATAGGTACAACTAGGAGAATATACTTGAGTGGAAATGGTTTTGGGTATATACATCATAAATGTTTGGCATGGAAAGTCACAGTGACATTTCAACAGCATAACGATAATACTTAAAGATTAATAAAATTGTTAAATGATAGATAAAGGGTGTACCATAACTTAGAATTAAAAATTATAGTGATAGGTATATGTAAGAACATAATTTAACATAAAAAATTGGTAATTATAATGAATAAGAAAAAAATGGTGGTTGAATAAAATCATGGAATGAAGAATCATAGTGAAATTTTGGCAACATAACGGGGGTATATAATGAATTTTGGAATGGATTAATGAGGTTAAAAGGGGTTTCTCAATACTTGTAAATCATAAGTATAGTAATAATTATATGTAAAATCATATACCCTCAATATTAATTGGAATAAAAAGTGGATTTCATAAATAAGTTTCTTGAATAAAGAGGATAAATAGAGGATTTAAATATAGTATTGACTTAAGTATATGCTATAATAAGGGGGGATAAATGATATATCATTGTTAGGAAATAAAATGGATAATAGAGGGATATTTATAATGTTATTAAACAATAACCAATTAACATACGAAATGATAAATATAATGAAGTTTCTTGAATTGAAAAGAAGAGGGAAAGGTCCCTCACTTTTGGTACGGAAAATCGCAGGACAATTTCGGTAGCATAACGGGTGTATATAAAGGTTCCTAAGAGGGATTAATGAGATTTAAATGGGTATATAAAAAATGGAAATAAAAAAATTATTAATATTTATATGTAAAAACATACCCAAACAAGAAAAAATAGAAACTAATAGGTACAACATAAAATAAGTGGTTGAATAAAAATAAGAGAGGAAGATCCCTTACCTTGATAAGGTGATTCCAAAAGCTTAGGAGGAGCTTATTGAGATATTGGGAAACCTTGGAAGGACTATATAGAAGTTAGACTTTGTTAAGGATTTTATCCATGTTTTTCTATTTTATTTTAGTGGGATATTGGATGGGTTTTATAGGAAAAGAGAGTGGAGTTATTTATTATTTCCCAAACATAGGTTTTGGACTCTATACAACAAAATAATCAAAACCAAAAACCTTACCATGGTTTTTTCCCATGGTTTCTAACAAATAGAATTAGTTTTAATTATTCTATATTTTTAATATCTTAAATGATTAAAATATTACCCTTAGTGATGTGTAATGAGTCGTGTTTACAAAGAAATAGATTTCAAATAATAAAATAAAATATATGTTTAAGGGGACTCATAAAGGATTTATAAAATTAATAAAATAACCTCAAAAGTAAATTATTTTAAATGGAAAAAATATATTTGGTCATGGATACCTTATATGGAATATATTACATCACGTTTGGTTCATTATGATTTTATAATACACACTGTATACTTAAACAATATTTTATCCTTACATGAAAATTCGAGTGTCTCAAAAATTATGAAAAAATAACCATTGGATAATTTTGATGTTATGAGTAAAAAAATGATATTTATTTTATCATAATAAGTCTCTAAATATGTTAAATTAAAATTTTAAATTAAAATCTCAATTTATCAAAAAATACTAGTTTTTTTACAATAACAATTTTCTGACCCTTATAAAAATTACTTTTTCACTTCATAAAATTATATTATAATATATATTTAATATATATTATTTAATAACAATATTTTATTTAAATATAATTTATTTAAAAAAATAATTAATCAAAAAAATATTTATTAAAACAATATTTTAACCCAAATACAATTTATGTTTTAACGTATCAAAAATCTATTTTTTATTGAAATCCTTACTTAATCATTTATAAAGTAATAAGAAAAATATATTCATTATTATATAAAAACTAAATATATATATATATATATATATTCATACTATTAGTGTTAATTTTATTCTCATCCTTATTAAATTATTTTTACACTTAATTAACCTATTTTTCTTTATTGTGGTAATAAATATTTATTGACGTTACTATTCATATTGTTAAAACTTAAGTTGAACTTGTTACCTAATATTAATTATTATGGTTCCAAATATGGAAATTATTTAATAAAAATCAATACAAAGATTTTGAAGAATTTAATTTAATATAAAACTCACAAGCAGGGTGGAAAGAAGTTTTCTGAAAAATGCATTTTTTCAATAAAAATATGATTTTACTTTAACTCTATAAATAGTAATATTCATTATATGAATTTCAGTTAATTAATATATATATTTAATCAAAAAAATATTTTAATAATTCCTTTATATGTTTCAGTTTAATTAATTATAATACATACACATTATACGTTTTAAAACGTTTTCTTAAAAATGTGTTTTCAAGCCTAAAAATAAACTTATTCTAAAATCCAGTATAAAGTTGATTGAAATATTATTAATTGCATTAAATATAACTCAATAATACTTATGTTACTTTGAAATAAAATTAAAATAATATAAAAACTATTAAATTACTTAATTTATCAAAAGAAATTATGGTTTTACGAAAAAGTGTGTATTTTTTGACTATTCACTAAAAAATAATATTTTCTGAAGAATCACAAAATTTAACTCTAATTTAATCATTATATGATGATATAAAAAATGAAGTTTATTTTATAAAATAATTTTTTAAATTTTTCTATAAAATAATTATATTATTTTTCACAAAAATAAATACAAATCATTTTAGAAGAAAACATATTTTGAAAGACAAAAAGACATTAGCAAAACATTGAGTGAATATTTACTAAGAATTTATCAATAAATTTATTGTTAGTAAGACAAATATATATTTAAAAAAATTATTCAATTATATTCATACCTGAAAATATAACATTTATGTTATAATTATCATGTCTAAATAATCATGGTTTGTTTGGGTCCAGTGTTGTGTATCACATATGCTATCGAACATAGTTTTTTCTTTTAAAAACTCAGGGAATTACATTCATCACCCCCTTTAATAAATTAAATCCTTTCAATGTGATCTTGATCTTGGTGATGAATGTTTCTACACTTGAAAATAACATTATTGAAAACCCACATTGTAAAAAGGGTTAATAAAACATCTACTTGATAGAGATTAGGGGAAGTATTAAGGTTATCACATAACTAGGTTTCTATATAAGAGAACATTATTGGGAAGTAAAAACAAGGACATGAAAGACAAAACTAACACCAAATAACTAATATAGAGTGGTGTACAACATGGTCAGAAGAAATTCAATTACTATAAAACCATAAATCTATGATGGGTAAAAAGACCATAAATTCATCAGAAATGATCGTAATATGACAAAAAATTACTCAAGACTCTTTTACTAGAGTTAAGGAATTATTTTACCATATAGACTAGGAATAGAAGGAAATGTACTTTCCTGAAAAGTATAATTTCATCCATTAATCAATTTCCACTATAGTATCATTTTTTTCTTCTAATGATGAGTAATCAAGATGAAATTTATTTTTTTATGTCCACAACACTAGAATAAGCTTAAAATGGATCACATAATCCACTGAATAATAACATTATATTTCTCCTATCATTACTAAATACAAAATGGTTAGTATAAATTAATATAATACTTAAAATAAATAAACCTTAATACATTAAACTCAAAAATTCCACAAATAATACTAGTGGTATAACATAGATCATTACTTAAATAAATACCCTTATATTATAAATAACACTAAAAACCTCAACATTAATGAATGGTTTAACCATAAAGGTTTTCTCAAACCCTTCAGCTTAAACCTCCAAAAAACATAATAGAATTCTTCTCAAATAATATTTTATATTAAATCTAATGGGTATATATACCTTAACCCAATAAAAAATCTCCTAAAATATCATTAATCAACTCAAAATAAAAAATATTTGATCCTGTAATATGTTTCCCAAAATATACTTAATCATACTAAACTTCCATCATATAAATATTAAAAAGTTTTATCAATGATTTTAAATGAAATATTATCTTTAGAAAAATAATCCTTAAACTATTTAGTATTATCCCAAAATCAAGCACCTATTTAGGTTTTTCAATAAACTTATCACTAAATAACTTTTATAGGTTATTGGTAACATTCAACATATATTTATAATCTTTAAAGAAAAACTATTATGGAATAATGATTAGATGTTTCATGATTCATGATTCTTATATCAATAATGTTATTGATATACTAATTATATAATATAACTCTCAAATACCAATAAATAAACACTTTAATCAATAAACTTCAATGATTTCCATTGTATGGGTTCTTATTTAGTCTAGGATTTAACCCTAGGATTGTGGAATTGACTCAGATAATTCCCATATTATCTACACAAAATAAATTGAACAAAAAAGGGTGTTGTAGTTTATAATCTATTCCCTTCCATAAAAATATTCATTTTTTATGGAAGATAACTACTTTATGCCCTATTTTTCACAATTAAAAAACCTTCGAGTTCCTTTATGATATTTCCCTTGGTTCCCCTTTTCATATTTTTAAACATAGGAAACTGAATATTCTTACCTTTATCTTTTTTATCATTTGAACTTTCTTGAGGCTTCATCGTTCTCTTCTTTGGTGTATTTAGACAATAAACTATGTGCCCATTTTTAATTATTATTTTTTATAGATGTTTTTTCATAATAAAAATATGTATTACTTGATCTCTCATCATTTAGGTATCTCATTTGGGCATTCATCACATCATCCATTACATTGGTTTTTGACTCGGTTCTTCCTATTTCTAAACATTTACTAGAATAAAGTAAAAAATAATGATGATTAATTTTAAAATGTTAAAAACAAAATTATTAAGAAAATAACATTAAATTAATGACTTATAAAAGATATGTATTTCCTTAACTTATGAATTTCAGGGCTTCAATATAAGTTATCCATGATCTATTTCCTAACAAACACTCTTATACTCATTTTTGTTCCCTTAATATTGGTTTGAAATGATCTTGTGAATTTACCAAAGAAAATACCCTAGGAGTATCAAAATAGATGTGCATAAAGGCTCATTAGCATACACCGGTTCCTGCTTGACTCTATCTCAATGTGGTGTTCTTATGTTTTACCCATGGGTACATCTATATCGGATCCACATCCACTTATAGTGTCCATAAAGGGATCCATTTTATTTGAAACCACTTAATATATAATTTACCAAAATTCAAGGAGGTATTATTCTGTTTAGTGTTATCCCTAAATATTTCTATAATTTTTTATAATCCTAATCCCATAAATAACTCAGACTTCTATTGATACCAACTATGAAAACCTGTGTCACTATTACACATTAATTAATGATTTATTACATGAAAATACACATAATACAACCCAAAAGATTGAAAATTATAGTGTCATTGGGAATTTGGTACATATCATAACATCTTGAACATGGGATACAACAACATTATTGAAAACTTCCTTAACGTGATCTTAGAAATCATTGATTCTTCTAAAACTACATGAGATAAATTAGGGATGTACATAAGAAAGGGGTGTTTCACAAATCCCTATAATGGAATAAAAAAATCATAACATAAATAAGGTATCACATGTTAGAAAATAATAATTTCAATGGGACATAAAAATGGGTGAGAATCATAAACATGAAAAATTTAGGCACGATATAGTGTGATAACATAAAGGCAGCATGGGAATGTGGAAACAACTTTAAACGTGATATTATATACATAGTTCAAGGTTCACCAACAAGAAATCATAACATATTGTGCTTAGTATAACCTCTCATGCACTATACATGGAATCTCATGAGACTAAAAAATTCCCCAATGCATTGGAGTGCTATCTGGGCTCACCCATCATAATTGTTTATTTGCATGCATAAGTGTTCCATATAAATCATATAAAATAAGATCATATTTCATCACATTTATTCCCATAAATGATTATTTTGGTTAAAATACATGTAATACCACAATAAATGAATTATATAAACAACTAGGTGAATACCCTTAAGTGTAAATGAGTACAGGTATACACTTCACTAATTTTTTGCATAGAAAGTTGTAGTGACATTTCGGCAGCATAACGACATACTTAAAGATTCAAAAAATGGTTCAACGATAGATAAAGGGTATATCATCACTTATATGTAAAAGGGATATTGGTAGGGATATTTAAGAACAAAATAAAACATTAAAATTGAGAATAAAAATCCATATGACAAGAATGGTGGTTGAATAAAAGCTTGGCATGAAGAATCGTAGTGAAATTTCAAAAGCATAACGGGGGTACGTAATGAATCGTGGAAGGGATTAATGAGAGTAAAAGGGGTCACTAATCACTTGAAAATAATAATGTAAGTAAGAGGGATGTGTAAAATCGTATCACGTCAATATTAATTGGAAGACAAAGTGTATGACATAAATAAGGTGCTTGGATAAAGAAGATAAATATGTGATTTTTGTATAGTAATGGCTTAGGTAAACGCTATAATGAGATGAGATAAATGATCTCTCATTGTTAGTAAATTAATTGGAAAGTATATTTATATTTATATGATTATAAAAATATAACCAATTGATATTAAAAGGCTAAATATAATTAAAGTTCTTGAATTGAAAAGAAGAGGGATAGGTCCCTCAATTTTGGTACAGAAAATCATAGGACAATTTCGATAGCATAATGGGTGTACATAATGGTTCCTGGGAGGTATTAATGAGATTAAAAGGGTTATCTCATAAAATAGAAAATAAAAAATTTGAATTAATAGGGATGTATTAAAACAAACCTAAATAATAAAAAAAATAAATTAAGAGGCACAACATAAAAGAGGTGCTTGAATAAAAAAAGATACGGTGATCCCTTACCTTGAGAGGGTGATACCAAAAGATTAGTAATATCTTATAGAGGTATTTATAGAACCATATTAGAACTCTAGATAGTATATTTTAGGGTAATTATGTTATAAAAGGTTTTTTAATGAATATAAATAGGATATTAGGTAGGTTTATATTGGAAAAGCAAGAGGGGTTATAATGACCCAAGCTTGACAAACATGTATATTACATATTTTAATATTAATATTCATTAAATTACACAAAA
The DNA here is from genome assembly GCA_963277665.1 of Viscum album. NCBI lineage: Eukaryota > Viridiplantae > Streptophyta > Magnoliopsida > Santalales > Viscaceae > Viscum > Viscum album. Next base: position 628,308,182 of record OY728165.1, read on the forward strand.
AACAATCCCAAATTGTAACATCCCAAGTAAGTAATGAATAATAGATATTTTTATCTATGTATATTAATGAATTAGATAGTGTTTTAGAGGCTTAAAATGAAAATAAATCCAAATCTTAAGCATGGAATACACTAATATTTTTTTAAAAGATTGTTTTACTGCCTTTTGATGGAAAACCATTTTTAAATCTATCTTTTGACAATTTTATAAGCTATATTTTTCAAAATAAACTTATTATTTATGATTGTTACATCAAAATTTATTTGTGTGAATTTTTGGTATTTTTCTGACAATGTTCATTTTTTAATGAATAGTGAAAAATACTGCATTTTACATCAAAACTGCTTTTTAATATAATTTATCTATATGATTATATTATCTTTTGAATTGGTTTTAAAGTTAAATTAGAATATATTTTTACCATTTAATCCAATGGTGGTCATTATCATTAATTTCACTTTGGAATTGGGCATAAACTAATGTCAAACTTTTCATAGATATTGTTTCAAAAAAACCCGCTATTTTTTTTGACAACGGAAATTATTTTTAAATCAATTATTGCAATTTCTGTGTTTGGAATTTGGTAAAATGGATTACATATTTGGAATCATAAGGTCTAAATTATTTAATCAAGACTCTTTTTTTTTGGACATTATGAATAGTAACGACGGTAATTATCTTTAATTATCTTTATTAATGAGTAATCGGGTAGTTAAGGATAATAAAATAATATCATAATAATAAAAAAAATGACACCAACATGTGTCCAAATTCTACTGGTTGTATCATGTCCGACCATGGGATGTCTTTTTCCAAACTTGGGGACCCCATGGAATCACTTTTGTGGAAAGTGACTTGTTATCTTTTTATTTTTTTTAAAGAAAGTAAATATAAAAAAAATGTATCACCTGATTAAAACATTTTTAATTTTGTCTACATAGATGATATTTTAGACTATAAATATTATTTGGAAAGATAAAAATATTTCCTACATCATAGTATTTTTTTCATAATTTTTAGACTTTAAATAAATTAAATTATTTCTGACATCATGATGATGCAGCAATTACCTCATTAATAAAGGATTTAAATAAAATGAAATGATAATGTAAAATCTATGACCTAAACATGTCCAAAACCTATTTTATGGGTGGATTTCGAACCCTTATCACCTTACCCTCTAATTATATCAATATGGGACCTTTTGAATCTGAAAATCATTTTCAAATAAAGTAACATTTCTTTACTTTCCAAGAGTGCCCCTCCTCTCCTCTTATAAAAGGCCCCCACCTATACCTCCTTACCCACACTTCCAAAGCCTTTGGCTCGGCCAAACCCTGTACATTTTGTCTCTCCACTTCCCTCTCTTACTCATTGAAGCCTCACTTTGGGCAGAAGTCTTCCCAAGGAAGCCTTTGAGCTCAAACCAAAGGGAGTTACCCGATTTTAAGGTAATGTCTTCACTTGAGTCCTTTTCTTTTATTTTGCTTCTCCAACCCCCTAAACTCTTTTTATTCATTTATTTTGTAAAAACTCCAGTATATTCAATATACTAGTATGTTTTTATAATAATTATTCGAGCAACACTTACACACACCTACATCTAATGGTTAAAGGACATACTGTTTCCGTGGATGGTGAATTTATGCCTCCCGAAATGATGATTGTTCAACATTCTTTTAACACCTTCAAAGGTGGACATTAAGATGTCACTATATTTATATATGATATATAATATGTTTATGTTTTCCTTAAGCTTCTGTATTTTTCATTTTGGGCATACCTTTTTGGTTTCCATTATGGGTAAAAGCGAAATCTTCATTTAAGGAAGTGCGGACTACCGCCCCCTCAAAGTGATTTGATTCATTAAATACCATATGTGGGATGTATAAAGGATGTAACTATGATATTATATATTATATTATACTGGAATTATAATATACCTTTATATAATTATGATTCCATTCTATAAAATACGAAATAGAAATGAAAGTAGTGTTCATGCGTACGTACGGTTTACCGTCTCTATGAACGGTGCATTTCATTTCTTACCTCTAAATGATTATGTAATATTATAAATGAATGTATATACTGGATATATATGATATATACATCATGATTATAATTATGGATATAATGGATACATTAACAACTTATAATTATAAAGGGTTTATTTTTGACTCAAGTACAAATGATCGTTAAAACGACCGTTATTAACTTAAATAATTACATAGTGTTCATGACATGGAAATAAGTGATATAAAAGTAATAATGAACTTAAAAAAGGTTCTTAAGAAAGTAGAAATTAACTCAAGTTTATTATTCAGGACATTAAAGAACGATCGAGTCATGTCGGACCCGAGGTATGGGACTTCGTCTCAATCTCCTTTCGTTGAGGCATATTTTGTTTTATACACAACCTTCTTTTATATGGTGTATAAACCCCTTTGACTTTTACGTTTATTCAAAAGGAATATTTTTTATACGAATCGTTTACTAAATGACAAAAGGGAATGTTTTTGTTTTACGTATGCGGCGACAACGACTTCTCCACCATCGTGACCATTATTTGAGTTTCGGATTCCTCTACAAGCCATACCTTTTTTTTAAAAGAAAAATAAATACTATGTTTTACTTTTATTTTATTTTGGTATTGAAAATGGTTTTCATAATGTTTTTATATTAATGTGCTGTATTGATATCTTGTGATTGAAATGTGTAAATGTTATGTTTCCTTTATGCATGTTTTATGTGATACGATTATGTTGAGGTTCTTGGGAATTATTATGAAGACGGGTGGTTCTGTGATAAACTAAGGGCGGGTGAGCCCAATATAGCTCTCCAATGCATTGGGTAACGTGAAGGAGTGAAACGTTAAGGTTTCTTCGAAGAGATTTAGGGAATATACTGTGATGGGTATTCCAAACGTAACCAAGAGGGTTACTCCCTACGTAATAATGTTATGAATGCCTCAAGTTACCTTTATGTCTTATGATTTCTATGATTTATTCATGATTTGATGAGGTATGTTAAGGTGCTTATGTTTTATGGGTAAAGTATGATTTCATTCTTATGTATATATGTACCCATGTTTCCTTTCCATATTTTTATATCCCTTACTGAGCTTTTTATGCTCATCCCAAGTTTTTTGAAATGTTTTTCACAGGTCAAGGGAAAGGTACATGATATGATGATAGTGTCAAGGAAGTGTCAAGAAAGAATCCATGTTTTATTTTAAATATGTTTCCATTCATGGGAAATAAGAATACTATCTTTATGTAACCACTTTGTTTATATGTGGAATGTAATGCAAGTTTTATGATCTAATTCTCTAAAACTCTAAACCCGAAAAGATCCTCAATGTGTAATCTTATAATAACTCAATATTAAGTAAGGTTTAAGGATGGGGCCTTATAGTTGGTATCATAGGTCGGTTTAGATAACTTTAAGAGTTAGAATTCTATTAAATGATTATCCAAAAATATTTTTTTTATGGTCAAATTGAAGTGATATAGTATTTGAAGATTACCATGTTGCTTCATCTAAGAAATGTTTGTTCAGAATTGTTTTCCAGAGAGGAAACAGGGAAGCAGTGCTATGAAGGCATGCAGAAGGAAATAACCTTTCGAATCAGCATCCTGAGATGGTCGGAATTGGAACTGAACAGTTTGTTGTAGTAATGGCGCAGTTGACTCAAGCGATAAATGGCGGTGGTATCCATACACGAGATCAGCCAGATCAACCGTAGAGGAACATGTCAGTGGTGGAACATTTCATGAGGCAACATCCCCCATCATTCAGAGGATCATCTGACCCTGTGCTAGCTGGAGGGTGGATTAAAGCACTGGAGAAGATTTTCGATGTCATGGGGTGTTCAGACAATCAAAAGGTTAGTCTTTCTATTTACCGTTTGGAGGGTGAAGCAGATCAGTGGTGGTCGATGGTTAAAAATATCAGGGACGCTGATGAGATTGATGCTCTCGACTGGGATGAATTCAAAGGTATGTTTCTTGAAAAGTATTTTCCTAAGGCTGTTTGACTTAGGATGGAAAGACAATTCTTGGAATTGAGGCAAGAGTAAGACTCAGTGGATACCTATGAAGAAAGGTTCACTCGATTGGCAAGGTATGCTCCAAATTTTATCCGAGACCTTGATAGTAAAATCAATCGTTTTTACTCAGGATTAAAGCCAAAATATCGAAGGGCATTAGCTTCTCGTGAGTTTAAAAGTTATGAAAAGCTTGTTCTATGTGCTGAGAAGGTGGAAATGGAGTTTGTCGAAGATCAAGTGTTCCATAACAACCAACAGAAGAAGAGACCGAGGTGGCAGTATAAAGGAAAGAATTCTTCAAAAAAGTCTGATGGTAAGAAAACTAAGTTTCCAGTTTGTGATAAATGTGGAAAAAGGAATTCTGGGGAATGTCTTCTGAATTCTGGAAAGTGCTACCTATGTGGTAAGATGGGACATAAGGCTCGTGATTGCACTGAAAAAGATCAAGGTGAAGGTAAGACCAAATTTTATTTACAGTTAGTGAAATGTTTTAAGTGCAATGAGATGGGTCTCTATGCAAACGAGTGTCCGACAAAGAGCTTGAGTGATGGGAAGCAGTTAGACTACAAGTAGAAAGGGGTGGTGAAATCCTTTTCAACTACTTCAGCAGATGTCGGGCCATCAAATGAAGTTGTATCAGGTACTTTGTTTGTTTTTTCAGATTATGCCAGTGTGTTATTTGATTCGGGGTCTACACATTCTTTCATCTCTGAAAACTTTTCTAGTAAAATGGGAATACCATCTCAAGAAATGACTCCTGAACTTTTGGTAAAAACACCTGGGGGAAATGTTGAGGCAAAAATAATTTATAAGAATCTTCCTATCCTTATCTGTGGAAAGAACCTACTTGCAAACCTTATTGTTCTACCTCTAGTAGAGTTTGATGTTATCCTGGGTATGGATTGGATCTCTATTTACCATGCTAAGATTGACTGTAGAGCTAAAGAAGTTTCTTTTCAGAAATACTTTCATTTTTTGTACAAGAATGAACCCTTACTGTTGATAACTTATCAAGAGGCCAAGAAACTTGTAAAAGATGGAAATGAATGTTACCTTGCACACATCGTTGAAAATAAAGGAACTGTTCAGATTAATGATGTGCCAGTGGTAAATGAGTATCCTGATGAATTGCCTGGAATAATACCAGATTGGGAAGTTGAGTTTACTGTTGACTTAGTTCCTGATGCTAAGCCAATTTCAAAACCCCCTTATCAAATGGCTCAAATTGAACTTTTAGAGTTGAAGGATAAATTGCAAGATTTATTAGAGAAAGTTTTCATTCGACCTAGAACATCACCATGGGGTGCTCCCGTTTTATTTTTTAAAAAGAAAGATGGTTCAATGATACTTTGCATTGATTATAGATCCTTGAATAACATCACTGTTAATAACAAATATAATTTGCCTCATATCGATGATTTGTTTGATCAGCTCTAGGGAGATCACTATTTTTCAAAGATTGACTTGATATCGGGGTACCATCAGCTGAAGGTAAAGGAAGCAGATGTTCCGAAGACCGCGTTCCGTACAAGATATGGCCATTATGAATTTGTATTAATGCCTTTTGGACTAACCAATTCACCTGCTGTATTCATGGACTTAATGAATAGAATTTTCCATGAGTTCTTGGATAAGTTTGTGGAGGTTTTCATTGATGATATTTTGGTGTTTTCTAAAAGTAAAGAGGATCATGAAAGACATTTAAGGGTTATCTTGCAAACCTTAAAAGAAAAGAAACTGTATGGAAAATTCAGAAAGTGTGAGTTTTGGTTGCAACAAATTTCTTTCCTTGGTCACATTGTTTCTAAAGATGGGATAACGGTTGAACCTGCAAAAAAAAAGTTGTGGAAGATTGGCCAAGACCCACAAATGTAACTGAGATTCGTAGCTTCCTTGGTTTGGCAGGCTATTACCGAAGGTTTGTTAAAAAAATTTCATGGTTATCTAGTCCAATGACTAAGCTAACTTGGAAGGGTGTTAAGTTTATCTGGACAAAAGAATGTGGTGATTGTTTTCAGGAATTGAAAAGAAGATTGGTGAATGCTCTAGTTTTGGCACTACCTTCCAGGAATGGTGAGTTTGTTATATACAGTGATGCATCATTGAAAGGACTTGGTTGCGTCCTAATGTAGAATGATCAGGTAATTGCTTATGCTTCACGATAGTTGAAAACTCATGAGGTAAATTAGCCTACACATGATTTGGAATTAGCTTCTGTTGTTTTCGATTTAAAAATTTGGAGGCATCATTTGTATGGAGTAAAGTGTGAATTATATACTGATCACAAAAGTTTAAAGTATATATTCACTCAGAAAGAGTTAAACATGAGACATAGGAGATGGCTGGAATTAATCAAGGATTATGATTGTACAATTCATTACCATCCGGGAAAATCAAATAAAGTGGATGATGCTTTGAGTTGAAAAAGTAATGCTTCATTAGCAATGTTGCGTTTGGAACGTGATCCTTTGGTTAAGGATTTGATGAACTTTGGTATAGAAGTTGTTGGTGCAGGAAGTTCTTCTGTTTTGTTTCAGGTATCAGTGAGATCATCTCTATCAGATAGAATCAATCAAGTACATAAGAAAGACGGTGAGTTGAAAAAAAAGGTAAAGCTGGTTTAGAAAGGTAAGTTGCCTGAATTCAACATTGATAATGATTGCGTTTTGAGATTTGGGAAGAGATTGTGTGTGCCTTGTGATTCACAGTTGAAGAGAGAGTTGTTATGTGAAGCTCATAGTTCTCCATTTTCAGTTAATCCTGGTAGTACTAAGATGTACAGAGATCTGCGGGAGTATTACCGGTGGGATGGAATGAAAAGAGATATTGCTGATTTTACTCTGAAGTGTTTGACTTGTCAGCAGGTTAAAGAAGAGTGGCAGTTACTGAAAGGGATGCTTCAGCCTTTACCAGTGCCAGAGTGGAAATGGGAGAATATATCCATGGAATTTGTTGTGGGATTACCGAAGACATCTCGAGGTAATAATGCAATCTGGGTTATTGTTGATCGCTTGACTAAATATGCTCATTTCCTTACTATTCGAGATACCTTCTCTCTAGATCAACTTTCCAATTTGTATCTTAAATATATAGTCAGGTTACATGGAGTTCCTCTCTCCATTGTATCTGATCGTGATCCCAGGTTCACTTCTAACTTTTGGAAAGGCCTTCAAAAGTTGTTGGGTACTGAATTAAATTTTAGTACAGCATTTCATCCTCAATCAGACAGGCAGTCAGAACGAAAAATTCAGACCTTGGAGGATACGCTACGAGCTTGTTTGATGGATTATGAGGGAATTTGGGACCAACATCTTTCTTTGGTTTAATTTTCATATAATAACAGTTTTCATTCTAGTATACAGATGGCACCATTTGAGGCGTTATATGGGAATCAGTGTCGAACTCCATCTTTCTGGGATGAAGTGGGTGAAAGGAAGTTGATGGGACCAGAATTGGTAGAAGAGATGGCAGAAAAAATTTCAACTGATTCAGAAACACATGATAACAGCTCAGAGTAGGCAGAAGAGTTATGCAGACAACAGGAGGAAGGATCTAACTTTTGAGGTAGGTGATCATGTTTTTCTCAAAGTCTCACCATGGAAAAGTGTGATGAGATTTGATAAGAAAGGAAAGCTGAGTCCAAGGTTCATTGGACCATATGAAATTCTGACGAGAGTTGGATCAGTTTCATACTGGGTGGCTTTACCTCCGAGTTTAACTCAGGTACACAATGTTTTTCACGTTTCGATGTTGAGAAAGTATATGCTAGATCCATCTCATGTTTTGAGTCCAGAGGTAGTTCAGCTGGAAGAGAACCTATCTTATGAGGAACAACCGGTCCAGATTCTTGACCACAGAGAGAAAGTGTTACGAAATAAGGTGATTAATCAGGTAAAGGTTTTGTGGAAAAACCACATGATGGAAGAGGCAACATGGGAATCTGAAAATGCAATGAGGGATAGGTACCCCCATTTATTCGATAAGTAAATAAATTACGGGGACGCAATTTTCTAAAGGGGGGAAGGATGTAACATCCCAAGTAAGTAATTAATAATAGATATTTTTATCTATGTCTATTAATTAATTATATAGTGTTTTAGAGGCTTAAAATGAAAATAAATCCAATCTTAAGCATGGAATACACTAATATTTTTTTAAAAGATTGTTTTACTGCCTTTTGATGGAAAACCATTTTTAAATCTATCTTTTGACAATTTTATAAGCTATTTTTTTCAAAATAAACTTATTCTTTATCATTGGGGCATCAAAATTTACTTTGTGTGAATTTTTGGTATTTTTCTGATGATGTTCATTTTTTAATGAATAGTGAAAAATACTGCATTTTACATCAAAAGTGCTTTTTAATCTAATTTATTTATATGATTAGATTATCTTTTGAATTGGTTTTAAAGTTAAATTAGAATATATTTTTACCATTTAATCCAATGGTGTTCATTAGGATTAATTTCACTTTGGAATTGGGCATAAACTAATGCCAAACTTTTCATAGATATTGTTTCAAAAAAACCCGCTATTTGTTTTGACAACGGGAATTATTTTTAAATCAATTATTGAAATTTCTATGTTTGGAATTTGGTAAAAAGGATTACATATTTGGAATCATAAGGTCCAAATTATGTAATCAAGACTCTTGTTTTTGGACATTATGAATAGTAACGATGGTAATTATCTTTAATTATCTTGATTAATGAGTAATTGGGTAGTTAAGGATAATAAAATAATATCATAATAATAAATAAAATGACACCAAAATGTGTCCTAATTCTACTTTTTGTCTCATGTCAGACCATGGGATGTCTTTTTCCAAACTTGGGGACCCCATGGAATCACTTTTGTGGAAAGTGACTTGTTATCTTTTTGTTTTTTTTTAAGAAAGTAAATATAACAAGAATGTATCACCTGATTAAAACATTTTTATTTTCGTCTACATAGATGATATTTTAGACTATAAATATTATTTGGAATGATAAAAAGATTTCATACATCATAGTATTTTTTTCATAATTTTTAGACTTTAAATAAATTAAATTATTTATGACATCATGATGATGCAGCGATTACCTCATTAATAAAGGATTTAAATAAAATGAAATGATAATGTAAAATCTATGACCTACACATGTCCAAAACCTATTGGATGGGTGGATTTAGAACCCTTATCACCTTACCCTCGAATTATATCAATGTGGAACCTTTTTAATCCAAAAATCATTTTCAAATAAAGTAACATTTCTTTACTTTCCAAGAGTGCCCCTCCTCTCCTCTTATAAAAGGACCCCACCTCTACCTCCTTACCCACACTTCCAAAGCCTTTGGCTCGACCAACCCCTGCCCATTTTTTCTCTCCACTTCCCTATATTACTCCTTGAAGCTTCACTTTGGGCATAAGTCTTCCCAAGGAAGCCTTTGATCTCAAACCAAAGGGAGTTACCCGATTTTAAGGTAATGTCTTCACTTGAGTCCTTTTGTTTTATTTTGCTTCTCCAACCCCCTAAACTCTTTTTATTAATTTCTTTTGTAACAACTCCAGTATCTTAAATAAACTAGGATGTTTTTATAAGAAGGATTAGAGCAACACTTACACACACCTACATATAATGGTTAAATGACATACTGTTTCCGTGGATGGTGAATTTATGCCTCCCGAAACGATAATTGTTCAACATTCTTTTAACACCTTAAAAGGTGGCCATTAAGATGTCACTATATTTATATATGATATATAATATGTTTATGTTTTCCTTAAGCTTCTGTATTTTTCATTTTGGGCATACCTTTATGGTTTCCATTATGGGTAAACGTGATATCTTTATTTAAGGAAGTGCGGACTACCACCCCCTCAAAGTGATTTGATTCGTTAAATACCATATGTGGGACGTATAAAGGATGGAACTATGATATTATATATGATATTATACTGGAATTATAATATACCTTTATATCATTATGATTCCATTCTATAAAATACGAAATAGAAATGAAAGTAGCGTTCATGCGTACGTACGGCTTACCGTCTCCATGAACGGTGCATTTCATTTCTTACCTCTAAATGATTATGTAATATTATAAATGCATGTATATACTGGATATATATGATATATACATCATTATTATAATTCTGGATATAAGGGATACATGAACAACTTGTAATTATAAAGGGTTTATTTTTTACTCAAGTACCAATGATCGTTAAAACGACCGTTATTAACTTAAATAATTACATAGTGTTCATGACATGGAAATAAGTGATATAAAAGGAACAATGAACTTAAAAAAGGTTCTTAAGAAAGTTGAAATTAACTGAAGTTTATTATTCAGTACATTAAAGAATGATCGAGTCAAGTCGGACCCGAGGTATGGGACTTCGTCTCAATCTCCTTTCATTGAGGCATATTTTGTTTTATACACAACCTTCTTTTATATGGTGTATAAACCTCTTTAACTTTTAAGTTTATTCAAAAGGAATATTTTTTATACGAAGCGTTTACTAAACGAAAAAAGGGAATGTTTTTGTCGTACGTATGCGGCGACAACGACTTCTCCACCACCGTGACCATTATTTGAGTTTCGGCTTCCTCTACAAGCCATACCTTTTTTTAAAAGAAAAATAAATACCATGTTTTACTTTTCTTTTATTTTGGTATTGAAAATGGTTTTCATAATGTTTTTATATCAATGTTTTGTATTGATATCTTGTGATTGAAAGGTGGAAATGTTATGTTTCCTTTATGCATGTTTTATGTGATACGATTATGTGGAGGTTCTTGGGCATTATTATGAAGATGGGTGGTTCTGTGATAAACTAAGGGCGGGTGAGCCCGATATAGCTCTACAATGCATTGGGTAACGTGAAGGAGTGAAACTTTAAGGTTTCTCTAAAGAGATTTAGGGAAGATACTGTGATGGGTATTCCAAACGTGACCAAGAGGGTTACTCCCTACGTAATAATGTTATGAATGCCTCAAGTTACCTTTATGTCTTATGATTTCTATAATTTATTCATGATTTGATGAGGTATGTTAAAGTGCTTATGTTTTATGGGTAAAGTATGATTTCATTCTTATGTATATATGTACTCATGTTTCCTTTCCATATTTTTATATCCCTTACTGAGCTTTTTATGCTCATCCCAAGTTTTTTGAAATGTTTTTCACAGGTCAATGGAAAGGTACATGATATGATGATAGTGTCAAGGAAGTGTCAAGAAAGAATCCATGTTTTATTTTAAATATGTTTCCATTGATGGGAAAGAAGAATACTATCTTTATGTGACCACTTTGTTTATATGTCAAATGTAATGCAAGTTTTATGATCTAATTCTCTAAAACTCTAAACCCGAAAAGATCCTCAATGTGTAATCTTGTAATAACTCAAGATTAAGTAAGGTTTAAGGCTGGGGCCTTATACAAATACCTTATTATTTTATTTACTTTTTAAACTTTTAACACATTCTTATAATTTAGTGAAAGATCTTTAACATATCCCACAAATATCTTCCCCTTTAGTATTTCTACCTAGAGCCTTTTTTTATAACCTGAGGAAAAGGAACATATGAAAAGGGTGATCTCAGATGCTCTGTAAGGTTAAACAATAAAGACATAAATCATAACATAATCATAAGGGTATAATAAAATGAACATAACATTTGAAAATTATACACATTGTATCAAAGATCATAATCTTGATTCATAGAATAAATCATAAAAAATCATAAGACATAAATCATAAAAGAATAGCTTTGGAATAAAACATGGAATTGTAGAAAATGAATAAGCATAGAAAATAATTTAAATATTATTAAATTCTCCTTAACAATACCATCATAGTGGATAAATTTCTTTAGTAACTGAGTTTACTCCCCGTTACATCCCTGTGTTAATAAACCAGTTTTACTTCCCATTCCAGCCTTGTATTACTGAACCAAGATCATTTCTCATTATAGTCCTATCTATCTCATGAGATATAAATATTTACCCAATGAATTTTAGTGATATATAGTTCATGACCATCACATAATGAAAACCATACATATGTGTTCCACAAGAACATAAACCATTCATAATATTATAACACATGGAATGAAATGGGTTTCTTAAACCTCATTCAATAATAACATAACCCATGGAAATGAAATGAGTTACATAAATATCATTCCACCATAAACATAAACCAACCATTGTAATAATAATTATAATATCATTGAAAAATATTCCCATTAAAACATTAGTAACATCAAATAATGTTATTTTATATGGAAAATAATTTTAATAGATCACTTAAAAATAATTCTTGAGGAAAATATTCTTTCTGCTTTGTAAAATGATTTTAAAAAATAAAAAATATTTAAAACCCATTTTTATTAACTTATAATATTATAAAGGATTATTTTAAATCAATTTTAAACATATTTTAAATCCTTTTCCTCAAAAATTCTTAAAATATCATTTAAAATAACCTTTAAAACATTTTTAGAGAACATTATTTTGAAGGAACACATATTTCTGACCGAAGAGAGAATAACATTACATGAAGATTTTAATATCATTAAAATAATTATATTCATGATAAAAATTTTAAAAGGTTAGTATATACACCTCGTAAAAAGTATATTTTTGTAATATAACATGTGCCTCAAAGAAGGAAAATTGAGACAAAATTACCTTACCAATTTGGTAAATTTTGAATTGTAAACCCCATGAAAGGGAGATCATAAAATGTAAATTTAAATACCCATAAATTATCATAATAAGTATCATAAAATAAATTCATTTATATTATATACACCACAAAAAATAAATTATTATTGTATAGGGAATGTGCCCTGCATAAATAAAAGTGAGACAAAAATATCTTACCTTAAGTCTTACCTTCCTTCCTATAAATTAAAACCTCATGTATAATAAATATAATATTAATATAAATCTTAAATATAACAATATTAATATATCTAATACCATAAATTATTTTATTATGACATTATATTACCTGGTTATTAATAATTCCATGTTAATGTTACGATTCGGGTAATATCTGCTTTGTTTTTTGCATGTGTTTTGATTTGTTATATTTTTGTCCTATTAATTATATCATGATTTCATTATATAAAGAATGATAAAAAATATATAAATATTATATATATGTAACATATATTTATTTATAATAATCTATAAAATATGGAGTTAGAGAATTAAATACACCGTTCGTGGAGACAGTAGGTCATACGTATGCATGAACGTTGTTTCCATTTTCTTGTCATATTAAAAGAAAGAAAATTATATGAAATATTATCATTAAATAATAATTTTTATGTTATATATATCATAAAATTCATCCTTATTACTATTCATGTAAAATAGATGAAAAAAGAATCGCATCGCATCCTGGAGATGGTAATCCATACCTACGCACGAGCAACGTTATCATTTCCCAAAAGATTATGTGTTAAAAATACAGATATAATATTACAATTAAAAAAGTATAATTATTTCAAAAATATCATATACAAACATTAAGCCCATCATGATTCCCAATCATAAAATATTATGATGTAAAATTAATTTTATCGCTACATGGAGACGGAAAGTCGTACATACGCACAAGAGATACTTTCATTTCTTGTTCGATGGGGAAGGGGTTATATAGTGGTGTGTTCATAATCATAATAAAATTTCACAATATTTATTATTATTAAGTTATTATTTTATTATTTATATCATATATTTAGAGGATTTATATGAGAGTAGAAAAAGAGACAGATATGTTAGAGCGGTTACCTCTTCTTCAAAATGTCTCTTTTAAATCTCCTAAAAAGGACTTAGAGTTGGCCTTTTGGGAAGATCAAAACCTATAGAATATTTATATAGAATTATATAAGATAATTTTTTATATTTTTTCTGATCTATAAGTATCAAGGTGAAGTGAATAAGTAAGGGATGAGGTTCACTTTTATAATTGAGGTGATGGGCATTTTTGGAATTTCAAAAAATATTAACTTATAATAATTTCAATATCAATCCAAATACCTCCAAAAGGAAACAGATTCAAAGATAATATTATATAATGTTTTAATATCATAAACCAACATATTTTTGATTGGTTTTTGTATTGTTTTAAACCTTGCCATTTTGATTAGCACTTAAACTAATTTTTATTCTAACTATGGTAAAAACGTTTTTGATATTAAAAGGATTTAATTTTTACATATGTGATGTCAATTAGACTATAAATGAACAATTTAGATAATTTTATACCATGATATAATTATTTGGTATTTTAAAGTAGTTTTATGATTTTAAAATAATTTAATAAATCATTATTTTGATAAAATATCAATAGTATCAATTTTAACACTATTTATTTATTGGATTTTTAAAAATATCAAGATAAGAAGTTAAATTAAAAAAATATATTTTATTATACCCCTAAAATTTCATGGTCATTTATAAAAAAATATACATTAAATTTCTCAAATTTTATTTATTTTAATTTTTTTAATAATATTTCTTTGATATTTCCATTAATAAAATAATTACTACATTAGTGTTGTGTAATTATTTAATATAATTTGTGGTTCACTAAAAATAAAAATAAAAAATTATTATGATAAATATATATCTTTTATCTTTAAGGATAACATTTATAGTCTGATATATCAATTTTTTATCCCTATATTAAAAACGATAAATTATTTAAAACAAGAATGTGACATCTTTAAATTTTTATTAAATAAAATATCATAAATATCATAATTTAATCCAAGTGGCTTAAAATGTCAAAAATAAATTTATATCATGAAAATATATTTATTAAATTAAAAATTGACATTTATATTCATTCATAACATTCTTTTTTTTCCATGTGGACACATAAGAGATATTAAAGACAATGAAAATGACATTTTGTGTCTTTATTTGATTTAAATATTATTTAAGTAATTTTAATGGAAAATTTTCCATTAAATAACTTAATTTAGATCATTAAGTGTTAAGAGTCTAATTTCATTCATCCAATAAAATTTTTTCATTTGTTATTGTCATTTTATAGTCTTTATAATTTTATTTTTATCCTAAATTACCTATTTTACACTTTATCATGGTAACAAAATTTACCATGGTTACTATTTATATTGGAAAACAAATAAAAGGGAAATACTTACTAAATTCTGACCTTATGAATACAAATTTTAAATACATTTTTCAAAATTTAAAACATAAAATTTTCAAAATTTAATTTAATATAAATCTGTTAAATTTCTATGAAAAATGATTTTTTGGGAAAAATTATATTTTAAAACATAATTTTTTTTATAATAAGTTCATATATACTATAATTTTTAAAAAAATATTTTTAATCAAAATGAACTAGTACCAGTATTTTCGTTATTCTTCAAAACATGAAACTTAGAAAATTACTAAATGTTCATCTTAAGAAACATTTTATATCCCAATTTCAAATAAGAAGTTTATTTTTTCAAATAGAATCTATAAAAGTGTAAAAAAACTATACTTTTAACAAGTACACCATCAAAATTTGGAAAAAACTTAATTTTTATAAAAATACTTATTTTATGTGTAAAATTGTATTTGTTCTTATATCATGTCTAGAAAAAATATAAGATGAATGTTAAAAATTAGATTTAATATTACATATATATATATCATTAATTTAATCCAATAATATTTATTTTTTTATTTAATGGTATAATACACACTTTTTCATGTTTAAATAGTTTTTCAGAAAAGAAGGTTTTATATTCATTTGTTATTAATTGGTCAAATAATTTTATATATATGTATAAAATATAATTTCATAATTCATTTAATTCTATTCATACCCTCCATTCTAATGTCTAGGTTATAGTTTTATTATTTAAATAATTACAATAATAAAAATATGTTTTGTTGTAAATTAGTGTTGCGTATAATGTAAGATAAGATGTTCTTGCATGTAACGCAAGATATCAATGAAATAAAATTATTTTAAAAAATATGTCTCTCATAAAATTCTCAGGATGTTACATTAGACCCCACTTAAAATTTATTTCACCCTCGAAATTCATTTGGGTTATCAAAGGTTTAATGCTTGAAAGTTTCTTTTAATTTAAACCTACATCATAAAAAATAATACTAAAACTTCCTTATAAAAAGGGAAATATAGAAACTTAATGGTTTACCAAAGTAACTCATAACTTGGTTTCCACATAGGATAACACAAGTGGAAATTGAAAACATGATCCTGGAAGAGAAACCTAACAGTCATTTTTTGATGGAGAGTGATAGAGAAAATGTTTAGGAGAAAGTTAATGATCATAAATCCATAACCCAAATAGGCTTGAAAAAGATCCTTAATATCATCAATAATGATGAAAATTGGACAACACTTTATTTCAAGACCCTTTTTCTTAAATTTGAATAATTTTTATGGGAAGATATAGTTAACTAATTTTAAGAAAACCTCACCCTTTATTATGTCTTGATCAATTTTCCACTTCATCTCTTATTCTAAGAAATAAAAGTGAATTTTTCATTCCAAAAATTCTAAAAGATCATGATATTCAAAAATCGAATGATAGTTCATTCCATCTATCTTTATCATAGAAAAATGGTTGAAACATGTTATCCAATATGCATAAATCCTCATATGGAGAGGTAATAGTTTAATTTCTAAAACATTATTTTAAGTTTAATTTAAATTGTTCCATAAATGGTTAACTATATAAACCTTACAAAAGATTAAATTCCAAAACTTTAGAAATAAGGTCACTAAATTTCTCAAAAACATATTATCATTGATCCCCTATATATCATAAAGTACCCTTTTCTTGTCACAAACCAAACATGTGAATACCTTTGTTTTGTTTTCTCTTGAAACATTGTAATAACATAAATTACCATTAAAACTTAGCAAAAACATGCATGATTTGAAAAATTAACTCTTTCCTCATACCATGATTCCAAAAATTATATAAACTCATTCCATGATATTGTAATACTCATTGTCATAAGTTATGAGGTAATCAATTATATCCCATTTATTTTATCATAATTAAATATATATATATATTTGATTATCCCAATATCATCATATTACCACCTAAATTACATTTTATGGTTACCAATACCATTCAGAATATTCCCACAAATCCTTAAGGAAAAACTATAGTGGACCAATAAATAGATGTTTCATAAAAGTACCTATTTAAAATTATTCTTGATATCCAATACATAAACATGAAATCATTCCAATATCTTCTTAAACCATTAACCAAGAATCATCTTTTCATTCCTTAACACTTCTTTCATCTCATAATTTATTCGTAGTTTCTTTGTCATCACAAATATATCCAATACTCATAAAACCTTACTGATGAGATTTTCCCCTAGGTAATCAATTTTCATAATACCCATACATTCCACATTTAAAACATTCAATTATTTTTGGTGCATTAGGAATAAAATTATCCTTTTTCATTGTGTCAACTAAACTATTTCCTTTGAAATTACTTTCTTTGTGTCCTTATTTTCTACAACCAAATCATCTTCTAGTTCCTTTGAAATATCCTACTTGATGACTCTTCCCACATGATTTGCATGGGTGAAATTGAACTTTCTTTCCACTTTGTTCACCATTAAACTCTATATTTCTCTTATTATATGGGTCAGGAAACTTACCAACATTAAGATTGTTGGTCATATTATGAGATTACTGATTATGTATAATTACAAAATCCAACCAAATCCTATTTCATTTGGTTTCTCATGAGGAATATCATTCTATTTTCCATCAAATTCGCCATTAACATGAATCCTCATGGTTTTAGAAATTGTCTAAAACCCAAAAATAATAGTGTGAGCAATAATAGTCATACTTGGAAAACATCATAATCAAGGGAAATTACTTTTAAAATTTCAATTTATGACAACTTAGGTAATTCATTATCATTACCAAAACTCTAGGGTTGTAAACTATACTTATACTTATCCATAGACACGTCCCTAGACATGTCCTTAGAAATATCTATAGGGATTTCACTAAATTTTTCTCATTCTAGTTTTCAAAGTTGACTAAACCTTCACTCTGATACCGACTATAATGACCCAGGCTTGACGTACATGGATATTACATATTTTAATATGAATACTCATTATATTACACAAACACAATACCAAAGACCATATTATTTTAGCTCCTTTGGAAACTTGGAATACATTCATCTAATTTAGTAAAATATCTTCAACATCTCCCATAAAAATCTTCCCCATTAGTATTCATACCTAAAGCCTTTATTTATAACCTGGGGAAAAGAAACCTATGAAAAGGGTGATCTTAGATACTCAGTAAGGGTAAAAAAGTGAGATGTGAATCATAGAAAAAACATAAGGGTATAAGAATATAAACATAACATTTGAAAATTATACCCAGTATATCAAAGATCATAATCTTGAGTCGTAGAATAAATTATAAAAATTCATAAGACATGAATAATAATATAATAAATTTGGCATAAAATACAGAATTGTGGAAAACACATAAACATATAAAATCATTTCCATATTAGTAAAGTATCATTTCCAAAACCATCATAGAGGACAAAGTCCTTTGCTGAACTGAGTTCACTCCTCGTTCCATCCCTGTGTTACTAAACTGGGTTTACTTCTCGTTCTAGTCCTATATTACTGAACCAAGATAATTTACCATTCTAGTCATGTTTATCCCATGATATATAAATATTTACCCAATATAATGGATATAGATATATGTACCACCAATCATATAATTAAAATCATACATATGTGTTCCAAAATAACAAAAAACATTCATCATATTAGAACCAATGTAATGAAATGGGTTTATTAAACATCAATCAATCATAACATAACCCATGGAATGGAAATGGGTTACATAATTATCATTCTATAATAAAAATAAACCAACTATAGGAATAATAGAGATATTATCCATGAAAAATATCTCTATTAAAATATAATTAACATTAAATAATGTTATCGTAGATAGAAAATAATTTTTAGAGATCACTTGAAAATAATTCATGAGGAAAATATTTTTTATGCTTTGTAAAATTATTTTCAAATAATAAAACCTATAGAAAAACTTTTTTCATAACCTAAAAAACTTATAAAGTATTATTTTAAAATAATTTTAAATATCTTTTAAATACTTTTCCTCAAAAAATATTAAAATATCTTTTAAAAACCCCTTTAAAACATTTTTAGAAAACATTGTTTTAAAGGTACATAGATTTCCGATAGAAGATAAAATAACATTACATAAAAATTTTAATATCTTTAAAAATAAGTATATTAATGATAAAAAATGTCAAATGTCTGTATATACACCTTGTAAGATAGTATAGGTTCATAATATAGCATGAGTCTCAAAGAATGCAAATTGAGACAAAATTACCTTACCAATTTGGTAACTTTTGAACCATAAGCCCCGTGAAAGAGATATCATCAAATGGATATGTAAATAAAAATAAATTATCATAATAATACTCATAAAATAAATTCATGGATAGTATATACACCACAAAAAAGAAATGAGTGGTGTATAAGGCATGTGTCCCACAGAAATAAAAGTGAGACAAAAATATCTTACCATAAGTATTAACTTACTTAATACATGTTAAGACATCCTATATAATAAATATAAGTTTATAATAATTATAAAATAGAACAAAATTCTTAAATATAATACCATATATTATTTTATTATGAATCTATATTACCCGGTTATTAACAATACCATGTTAATGTTACGCTTCGGGTAATATTTGCTTTGTTTTTCTAATGTGTTTTGATTTGTTATATTTTTGGTAATGTTAATTATATAATGATTTAATTATATCAATAATTATAAAAATTATATAAATATAAAATATATATTTTTTATATATTTATTTATAACAATATATAAAAGATAGAGTTAGAAAATGGAATACAGCATTCATGAAGATGGTAGGTCATACGTACGCATGAACGTTGTTTCTATTTTCTTGTCATATTGAAGGAAATAAAATTATATGATATATTATCATTGAAGAATAATTTTTATGTTATATATATCATAAAATTCATCCTTATTACCATCCATGTGAAATATATATGAAAAACGAATCACATTTCATCGTGGAGATGGTAAGCCATACGTGCGCACGAGCAACGTTATCATTTCCCAAAATATTTCATGGTAAAAAGATACATATGATATTATCATTATATAAGTATAATTATTTAAAAAATATAATATATGAATATTAAACACATAATAATTCCCAATCATAAAATATGGTGATGGAAAATGAATTGTATCACTATGTGGAGACAGTAAGTCGTACATACACATAAGAAATACTTTCATTTCGTGTTCGATGGGAAAGGGGTTCTATAGTGCTGTATTCATAATCATAATAAAATTTCATCTTATTGGGTATTTTTAATTTGTTATTTAATTATATATATCAAAGAATTAGAGGATTTATAGGAGAGTATAAAAAAAGAGTGATCGGTTAGAGCAATTATCTCTTCTTCGAAATGACTCTTGTAGATATCCTCAAAAAGGACGACAGAGTTGGTCTTTTGGAAAGACCATAACAACTATAATGTGTCTAGGTAAGTGGATAAGATAATTTTTTAGAGGTTTTTTAGCTATAAGTCTCATGGTGAAGGGAATAATAAATAAAGGGGGTGCCCTTTTTATTGAGGTGAGGGGCACTTTTGGAATTTCGAAAAATATTAATTTATAATAAATTAAATCTCAATCCAAATACCTCAAAAAGGCCATGGATTGGAAAATAAGATTATATAATGTTGTAATATCATCAATAAATATATTTTTAACAATTTTTGGTATTTTTTTAAACCTTGTCATCTTGATTAGCCCTTACTTAACCAATTTTTAATTTTAACTAAGGTAACAAATTTATAAATATTAAAATGTTATAATTTTTAATTATGTGATGTAAATTAGATGATAAATAAAAAATTTATAAAATTTTATACCATATTAAAATTACATAGTATTTTTAAAGATGTATTATGATTTTTAAATAATTTAATAAAACATTATTTTGATAAAATATCAATAGTGTCAATTTTGACACTATTTATTTTTTTGGATTTTTAAAAATATCAAGATAACAAGTTAAATTCAAAGTAAATAATTGAATATATCCCTAAAAGTTAAAGGTAATATATAAAAAATCTACATTAATTATCTCAAATGATATTTATTATAATATTTTTAAAAATATTTCTTTGATATTTTCATTCATAAATTAATTACTACATTAGTGTTGTGTAATAATTTAATATAATTTTTTTACTAAAAATTAAAAATAAATTTCTATGATGAATATATATATATATATATATATATTATATTTATAATAATGTTTATAGTATAATATATCTATTGTGTATACCTATATTAAAAATGATATATTATTTAAAACATGAATGTGATATCTTTAAATTTTTATTAAATAAAATATTATAAATATAATAATTTCATCCAAGTGGCTCAAAACGTCAATAATAAATTTATAACATGAACATATATTTATTAAGTTAAAAATTTACATTTATATTCATTCATAACCTTCATTTCTCCCCATATGGACACATAAGAGATATTAAAGACAAATAAAATGGCATTTTGTGTCTTTCTTTGATTTAAATATTATATAAGTAATTTTCATGGAAAAGTGTCCATTAAATGACTTAATTTAGATCATTAATATTTAAGGGTGAAATTCAATTAATGTGATACATTTTTTTCATTTTTTAGTGTAATTTTATAGTCTTTATAATTTTATTTTTAACCTAAATCACCTTTTTTACACTTTACTGTGGTAACAAAATTTATCATGGTTACTATTAATATTGGCCAAAAAATAAAAGGAAACTCCTTACTAAATTTTTAAATTTTGAATCTTAATTTTACATCAATTTTTTAGAACTCAAAACATAGAATTTACATAATTTAATATAATATAAAGCTTGTAAATTTCCATGAAAAACTGTTTTTCAGAAAAATGAACTTTTAAAGCATAAAATGTTTTTATAATAAGTTTGTGTATAAAATAATTTTAAAAAATATTTGGTTTATTTAAAATAAAAATGAACTAATTAAAATTTAAAACTAATCTAAATCATAATTTTACCTTGTAAATCATATAAAATAAAATATTATTTTCAATAAAAATCATTATTTTCATTATTCATTAAAACATGAAACTTTTTAGAAAAATACCAAAATTTCACCCAATGTAAATTTTTATATATCACTTCCAAATAAGATGTTTATTTTTTCAAATAGAGTCTATAAAATAATCAAAAACTATATTTTTAATAAGTGAGTCATCAAAAGGTGGTAAAACTACCTTTTTAGAAAAATACTTCTTTTATGAGTAAAATTGGTTTCATTATTATGTCATGTCTAGAAAACACATAATATGATTGTTAAAAGTTATATTGAATATTATATATATATATTCATATATATTTCATTAATATAATACAAAAATAGTTATTCATTTATTTTTTGGTATAATACACACTTGTTCACATTTAAATAGTATTTTAGAAAAAAAATTATATTAATTTATTATTAATTTTTCATGGAATTATATATATGTGTGTAAAATTTAATTTCATAATTCAGTTAATCCTTTTCATACCCACCATTCTAATGGCTAGGTTATAATAGTATTTTTTAAATAATTATAATAATAAAAATATGTTTTGTAGGAACTCAATGTTGCGTGTAATGCAAGCTAAGCTCATATTGCGTGTAAGACAAGACATAAAAGAAATAAAAATATTTTAAAAATATATATATATCATAAAAATAATTGTATGTTATAAGAGTTCTTTATTATTTCCCAAACATAGGTTTTAGACACTATATAATAAAATAATCAAAACCACAAACCTTACCATACTTTTTACCCATGGTTTCTTCTAAAGTGAAGTGTTTTTCATTATTATATATGTAAAAGGGAAAAAATCATTAAAATATTACCCTTGGGGATGTTGAGTGAGTTTTGTTTAGAAATAAATGATTTTAAAAACTTAAAATATAATATAAGTTTTTGAGGATTTATAAAGACTTTATAAATTAATCAAATAACCTCATAAATGCACAATTTTTAATGGGAAACATGTATTTGGTCATGGATACTGTATATGGTATATATTACATAACTTTTGGTTCATTATGGTGTCCTAATACACACCGTATACTTATGCCATATATAATTTTTTCCCAAAAATTCGATTATCTCAGAAAATTATGAAAAAATAATTTTTAGATAATTTTTATATAATGATTCTAAATATTATATTTATTTTATTAAAATAATTATCTAAATATTAGAAATTAAACTCTTCAATTCAAACCCCTATTTATTGAAAAATATTATTTCTTTTTACAATAATAGTTTTCTAAACCTTATAAAAATTATATTTGCACTTCATAAGATTATATTATCATTTATATTTAATATGTATTATTTAAGAATACTATTTTATTAAAATATAGTTTTTTCAAAAATTATGGAATTAATATAAAAAATCTTTGTTAGAACTATATTTATTCCCAAATACAATTTATGTTTTAACATATCAAAAATCTATTTTTTATTAAAATCATTATTTAATCATTTATAAAGTAACAAAATAAAAATAGTAATTATTAAATTTAAATTTATATATATATATATATATATTCATATTATTAGTATTTCTTTGTTTCTTGTCCTTGTTAAATTATTTTTACCCATAATTAACCTATTTTCCTTTTACCATTATAATAAATATTTACTACGGTTACTATTCATATTGTTCAAAAATTAGGTTGTAATTATTACTTAATATTAATTATGATGATTCAAAGCATGGAATAAATTTTATCAAATTAAATTCACATAGGAGGAATAATTTAATTTAATATAAAACTCACAAGCATGATGGAATGAGGTTTTCTGAAAAATAAATTTTTTATGGAAAAGATGATTTTACTTTAACTCTATAAATAGTAATATTCATTATATTAATTTAAATTAATAAATATTGAGATATAATCTAAAAATTTCAATTAAATTATTCTATATCAGTTTTTATTTTAATTAATTATTATAGATAAACATTATACATTTTAAAAAGTTTTCAGAAAAAATATTTTTTACGCTTAAAAAAACTTCTTCTAAAATCTAGTATAAAGTTGATATAAATGTAACTAATTGGATTAAATATAATTCAATAATACTTATGTTAATTTTAAATCAAATTAAAAAAAATAATTTTACTTTAAATTACTTAATTTATCAAAATAAATGATGGTTTTACAAACAATGAGTTTTTTTCCATCATTCCCTAAAAATTAATATTTTCTGAAAATTCCCAAAATTTTACATCAGTTAATAGTTATTTTCTTATATAAAAATGAAGTTTATTTTATTAAATACATTTTATAAATGTTCTATAAAATAATTATATTATTTTTTCACAAAGAGAATATAAATCATTTTCAGAGAAAAGATTTTTTGAAGAACGAAAAAACATTTCCAAAATATTGAGGGAATATTTACTAAGAATTCCTTAATACATTTTAATTGAGTAGGAAATATATATATTTTTCATAAATTATTTTATTATATTCATACCTAAAAATATAACGGCTATGTTATAATGGTATTTTTTAAATAATCATGGTTTGTTTGGGTTTAGTGTTGTGTATCACATATAATATAGAACATAGTTTTCTAATTTAAAAACTTTGGGGATTAAACTCTCAGACTCTTTTTATCTATTTACCCATGGAAACTATGTAAGAGGTCATGTGTGACCTATTTTTTAATATTTGTTTCCCGTGTATAATTCTGGAAGAGTCTTTGATCATAAACAGCCTATGTGCTCTTATTTGTAAAAACCAGATCCAAGTTGTGGATCTGATTATTGGTATAAAAATATTTTTAGGTTGATTTCCAAGTGGAGGGGATTAATTCTTATCTTGATACCAAACACCTTGTTTTCTTCAACTGCTTTTTTTCTGTTTTTTATTTCAAATCTAAAATTTCATTTTTTATTTAAACTATAAACAGAATTTTTACTTTGATAATTAATATTAATATTTGTTTATATAAAGGGTTGATTAAGTAATTTAGTTTCCAAAGATAAATTGATTTAAAATATTATTTTAACTGACACCTAACCCTGCTTTGAGAAATTTTATGAAATATAAAACTTATATAATTATACTATTTTTATTAACTAAGCATTTTTAAATTGAATTGGGGGATTTTTTTGAATTGTTTTCAATAGAAATTTTTATTTTCAACTCAATTCACCCCCCTCCATCTTGAGTTATTCACTCTGACCAACATTTCATATCATAGGAGTTTTTTAAACTATGATTTAGTTATCTTTTAAAGATCTTAAATTTTTATCATTTATAAATTTAGTTCTTTGTGGATAATAATAGACAAGAGGGATTTAATACATATAGGCCTCCTTATTTTAATGCAACAAACTATGATTAGTGGAAGATTAAAATTAAAATTCACTTATAAAGTATGGGTTTTGATATATAGATAGTGATTGAAGATCAATATGAGAAACCTCAAACTGATAGAGTTACTTGGAGTAATTCAACTAAAACTGCATATGAAAATAACTATAAAACCATGAATTCCTTATACATTTATTTGGGTGATGAATAATTTAATAGAGTTCCTATATGTACTACTACTTTTGAAAGTTGGGACTCTTAATATGTTTCTCATAAAGGAATATCTAATGTTAAGGAAATTCATTTAAATACTTATACTATTAAATATGATACTTTTAAAATGAAACTTGATGAACCTATTTTTGATATGTATCTAAGGTTTAATGAGATGATGAAAATAATTCACTCTTTTGGGAAACCTGTTTCTAACAAAGATCAAGTGATGGTCCTGTTGAGGTATTTACTAGATAGATGGAGAGAAACTTCAATGTCAATTCATGAGTCATGTGATGCAATCATATTTAATCTTAACGAGATGATAGGAAATCATATGATGTGTGAAGAGGAACATAAAGTAAATAGATACAAAGAGGTTGAACCAAAGAGTAAATCTATATCCTTCAAAACCACTACTCCAAATCAAATGGAGAAGATCAAAGAAGAAATCTCAAGTAATGAGGAGTCACCTGCTGAAAGTGATGAAGAAATGTCCCACTAGTCTATAATATTCAAAATCTTCTATAAAAGAAAGAATTTTTTTTAAAACCAAGTAAAAAGTGAAATAATAATAATAGAGGTAATTATAGAAAGTATTAGTATAATGATGATACTATAAATGATATAATATACAATGAATTTAAGAGAAAAATCAATGTCAAAGAAAACTTTCCTAAACTAAAATTCAAGAATAAATGTGATGATAAGGATAAAAGGTATGAGAAATATATGAAATTAATTTGGATTACTTCAGAAGATATTTCAACTGAATTAGATTCAATTAGGGAAGGCAATAATGATAGAATTAATATTTTTTTATTGCAAACACATTTTAGGTATCTAATGTATTTCCTACATCTCCTGTTCATATTTCTAATTCTTATTAAAATGAAAAAATTTATGAAAATATGTCTAATGAAGAAATTTTATAATACTATAATATATTGGAGGATAATTTTAATGAACATAAATATAAATATAATACTTTAAAGTATCCACATTCCTTGAATAATAGTTTTAAAACTGATATTATTATTGAGAAAGATAAAAATAAACATATTCTAAAAGAAAACAATGAGGTAAAATTATCTAATGAACAACTAAATAAGGATGTGTAGAGATTTAAAAATGGTATAAATACCTTGACCAAAATTCTTGGAAAGAACACAACATTCAAATACTCTATTGGGATAGGGTATCAACCTAAACAGATATGGGTCATTAAGAATAATTTTACACCTAGTTCCAATTTGAAAAATTAGTTACTAATTTTTGTTCTTTAAGACCAAAAAAAATTATTTCCAAAAGTCTCAAATAATGTTTTATAAAACCTGTTAATAAATTATTGATTCTAAAATCATTTATTACAAACCTTTCTAGACCAAATAATATTTGTGTACCAAATTTATTTTTCGTTTAAATTTTTTTTGTTGGAAAACAATTTAAAAGATCGAGTAATCATATATAGTATCTAGACAGTGGATTCTCTGAATATATGAATCAAGACTACTCAAGTTTTAATAACCTAATCAAGTTTGACTATGGACATGTCACTTTTGGTGACAACGCCAAAATAAAAATATTTTACTTGGAAAAATTGGTATCTCTAACACTGCTTTAATTTTTATAGTTTTTTTTATGGATGGATTGAAGTATAATCTACTTATAATATCATATCTATTTGGTGATGGATTTAATTTTAAGTTCGAAAATAATTCCTACAATTTTTTTGATTCTAAAAATGATTTATTTTTTACTACTTAAAGAAATGAAAATTTTTAATCTCTTAATTTATATTCATTTATTTCTCAAAAATGTTTCTTGTCTAAGTAACTTTCAAAAATAATCTTGGCTTTGGAATAGGAGACTAATCCATTGAAATGTTAAATAACTTATAATTCTCACAAGGAAATGGTTAGTCAAGAATCTACCTAAACTAGAATTTATAAATGATAAAGTCTATAACCCATGTTAAAAGAGGAAATTGCATAAAATATACTTTAAATCAAAGAAACAAGTTTCAAATTCTAAATCCCTATAGGTGGTTCACATGGACTAGTCTATACCTTTTAGAGATTCTAGATTAAATGGGAATCACTATGTATATGTTCTTGTGGATTAATTTTATAGATATACTTGGGTATTCTTTCTAGATCACAAAATGTGAAGCTTGATCCTATTTCACCATGTTTTCAAAATTTCTAGAAAATTCTAGTGGATTTAAAATTAAGACCATAAGAAGGGATCATGTCTACGAGTTTGAAAATCAATATTTTGAATCATTTTTTTCACAAAATGGATATAATCATAAATTTTATGATCCTAGTACCACATATAAGATTGGTGTCATATAAATTAGAAATATAACCCTTCTATAAATCTCCCAGTCCATGCTCAATAAGTATGAATTACTTTCTTATTTTTGGGAAAATTTTGAAAATATGACTTATTACATAATAAATATAGCTCTTATTATACCTTTATTAAAGATAACCCCATATAAATTATGGAATGGTAGAAAACCAAAGTTTAATTACTTTAGAGTTTTTGGATGAAAAGTTTTTATTCTTAATACTAAGGAAAATATTGAAAAAAAATTATTACAAGGGTGATGAAGGAATTTTTATTAGATATTCAACATCTAGTAAATCTAATAGAGTACTTAAGAAAAAAATATTTTGGAAGAATATGTACATGTAAATTTTGATGAAATGGATCTATATGAACCTAATACCCCTTCATAAAAACCTTGAATATTATCATTCAAATATGAACACAAATGACAAACCTTATGATAATTTTGTGAAAGAAGTAGAAAAATCATCCAGTTCTGAGGAAAAACTTGAAATGAAAGTTAAACCTATAGGAGAAAATGATATAATTGGTCCTTCTTTTCCTATAAATTTTAGGACTCATAAATACCATCCTTTAGATATTGTAGTTAGAGATCTAAATATAGGTACAAAAACTAGATCTTCTTTTAGAAATAATGTTTAACATAAATCAATATTGTTAAATCTTAAAATGAATAAAAACAATTATGTAATTAACAATGAATTATGGGTGATAGTAATGTAAGAATAAATTTATAAATTTGAAAGTAATAAGGTTTTGGAATTAGTATACAGACCTAAAAAACTCTAACCAGTGGAAATAAATGGGTTTTTAGAAACAAATTTGATGATTCAGGCACTATAGTTTGAAATAAAACTATATTGGTTACATAAGGATATATTCATTAAGAGGGTATTGGCTATGAGGAAACCTTTGTATTAGTGGATAGTCTTGAAACCATTAGAATACCACTTTCATATGCAACACATTTGGATTTAAAACTTTATAAAATGGATGTAAAAAAGTGAAATCTTGAATGGTTATATAATTGAGGATATTTTTTTAACAAACCCCTAGATTTCAAAATCCACATTTTCCAAATCATGTTTTTAAATTATCTAAATATATTTATGTTTTCAAAAAAATCACCTAGAGATTGGTATGATAGGATCATCTCTTTTCTAATTTCTAAGGGATTTTTAAAAGGAATAGATGATCCTAATTTATTTACAAAAATAATTTCAAAGGATGTTTTAATAGTTCAAATTTATATTGATGGTATTATTTTTAGATCTTCTAAAAATTATTTGTGTACAGGTTTTTAAAAAATGATGTAAAGTGAATTTGAAATGAGTTTAATGGGAGAACTAAAATTCTTTCTTGGTTTTCAAATTTTTCAAAATAATGATGGAATTATTTTAAATTAGAGTACACTAAATACCTTCTAAAACATTTTAGTTTGGATAGTACTAAAAGTAGTGATACTCCCATAAGAACCACCTTTAAGCTGGATCTTGATGAAACTATAAGGTCATTAGACCAAAATAATTACAATGGTATGATTAGAAGCTCATGATAATTGACAAATATTTTACTATATTATTTTTATTGTTTGTATGTTTTATCATTTTTAATCAAGTCCAAAAGAATCTAATTTATGTATTGTTAAAATAATTTTAAAATATCTCAAGTATTAAACAAATTTAGTATTATTATATCCTAGAGGATAATAATTTAATTTCATAATTTATTCAAATGCATACTTTGGTGGGTACAAGTTATATAGGGAAAGAACCTCTAGAACATGTCACATTTTAGACAAGTTATAGGTATTATGGTGTAGTAAAAATAAAATTTTCGTTGCACTATCCACTGCTGAAGCTGAATACATATCTACATGAATTTTTTATGCATATATTTTCTAGATGAAACACACTTTTCTAGAATATTAATATCAATTTAGACATTTCCTTATAAATTTTGATAGTAAAATTGTGATAAACATTTCCATGAATCTTGTATCTCATTCTAGGACAAAATATATTGATATAATACATCACTTTTTGAGAGATCACTTCCCAAAAGGTGATATAGATCTTTAATTCATATGAACTTAACATTAGCTTGATGATATTTTTAGAAGTCCCTTGAATTATAATAGATTAAACTATATCAAACATGAACTAATAATGATAAACTTTGGTTAATTCTTGTCATTCGAATTTCCACCATTAGTAGATCCATCATCGGGTGATCCACCATTTGTGATCCACCATTGGAAGATCCACTACTAGGTGATCCACTATTGTGGATCCACCATTGGGTGATCCAAAATTGGGTGATCCACTATTGGGTGATCCACTGTTGGGTGATCCACTATTGGTGATCCAGTATTGGAGATCCACTATTGGGTGATCCACCATTGTAAATCAACTATTGGTGATCCACCATTGGTTTTCCACTAGTTGAGTCTATATTATTATATGATACCAGAAATTTTTCTATGTATTTAAATTTTTATTTGATTTATTCATTTTTATTTTATTATAATTTAAAATCTCAAATCCCTAAATGATAAAATCAAAATATAAATCTGGTTTTGGTATACTCTCACAAATGCATACCATTCAAAATATTTTGAATTTCCTTCACTATCGACCTTCAACCTCTCATTATATCCCTTTAACTTTTGATTTATCATAATTTTGAGATTGAATATCCCTTCAGTTTCATGTCCTAAAGGATCATTACCTATGAATAAATCTCATGGAGAATCGATTCATGTGGCAGTCGAACCAAAAAAACCACCAACTTTCAACTCATGGTGTTATTTCCAAGAAATAAATTGATGTAGAATTGTTGTTTTCAAGAAATTAATTAGTGTTCAAGGAGATTTAGAACTAGTTAAGGTTAGAACATTTCTCAAGGAATGATCAACCATTCTTTCTGAGGTTGGTTCACCAATTTTACCAATATTAAGAGTATATATTTAGGGAGAAGAAATATGCCATTCAAAATATAATTGATGGAAAATAAGTTTATATGTTCTTAAAATAAATAGGATAGATGTATCAATGTACCTCACCAAGGTGTATCTAATGTATATAAAGTTTCTATATTGAGTGATAGTGAGTTTTTTTTTGTATAAGGATACACTGCAAGATCTAATTGGAAATGGTATAATGAGAAGGAATATATCTATAAAACTCAATGGTGAGTGTAGACTTCTATTCAAATTTATTCAGAATATGATATGTCTCATGAAAGGGGATTTTAGTATGATGAGGTGTCAAGATTTATTTATTTTATTCCTTATGAAAATAGGGGGAAAATTAATCTGTGTATATATATTATGGTTCATATAACAAAGATGAGTAATATTTCATCCAGGTCAAACTCTCTAATTTATCCTAAGTTAATATCAGCTGTGTTGGAAGATAATCTCTTAGTTGATGTGAATGAGTAAGAAGAGGTAAAATGTGGTGGTTTATGTTTAAAAAAATATACCTATAAAATAATGAAAGTCAAATGGAATCCATGGATGAATAAATGGGTGGAAGATAATAAAAATCTCTATGATGATTTTAATCCTATGGAACACCCTAAAAATACTAAGAATTTTTTTGATTCTATCGTAGATCTAGATGAGATTGTGACTTATTCTTCTGATAAAGAAATGGAAGAGGAAGTAATTGGGGATGAAGAATAAGTAGCTATCTTTGTTAAAGAATGAAGTGATTAAAATAAAATCCCAATTATGACCTATGGACCTACAAGTCCACCTACTTCTATCCCTACTAGAGACAACCTGTTAAGTCAAGGAGATGAAGAGGAAAAACAATATCACGGGGATAAAAAATTTCAAGTTCTTCTAAGATATAAAAAGAAATGATGGATGCGACTGATGGTTCTGAGAGTAGAGATGATGGTAATGATAATCATATAGATGAGGATCAGAATGCTAAGATCTAGGATGATAATGGTTCTTGTAGCAGAGAAGTATATAGAATTAGTCTTGTTCAACAAAACTCTAAAATACAAGATTCTGGTCATGGTGATAATGCTAAGAGAGATTACTCACATCCTTATCCAATTATTTCTATTTCAAATAGGCCTATGGAGAGACAAGGTTTTGTTCATCCTGCTGATGATGTTACCTCTATTAGACATAAACCAATAGTATCTATTTAGGGGGACGAATCCCTAGGTTTTTCTAGTCAGAGATCAGTTCATAGTGACAAAACTTCTACCATAGCAGAGGATGGAGCTACATCCAAGGATGAGTCATCTCCTGTTTCCAAGTTACTATGAATTTATTACCCTGATTTGAATGGTTAGGATGACAGGGATGATGATCATGGAATTCCACTAGATCATGGTGGACCTACTACTTTATTTTTTGGATTATATCCTAAGGGATCTCAAATTAAGAGGATTGATGAGGAAGTGAAACTATAAACTTTCACCTCTATTGTGACTTGAGTTGATACTTAACATAGAGAAAATTCTCAATCTATCCCAAAGAATATTACTTATCATGTTCTTTCTTATTCTATACCTTCATATTACGTTTCTAGATATTATTTGGAAACATTCATAGAGAGGTTAATTTTGGATTTTAGTGGAGTTATTAAATCCTATGATCCAATAGTTACTCATCTTAGTGAAGCTGATACCAAACATCTCTTTGATCTAGTCGTCTTCTATATTTAGCCCAAAATTATTTTGAAGATTCCAGAAGTTGATATTGAGAATAAATGGTTGGAAAATGAAATATGAGTTGTAAATTATATCATGGATGACATCATATCTAATTTTGATACAATATAAGGATAGCTTTTGGAGAGTTTGGAGACTATGCCACCTACTATTTCCTATACATCCACTGATCCACCTCCTAATACCTTTGTTGATGCTGATATGATCAGATCTATAGTTAGAGAATAGTTTTGTTCCATCATGGTTGATCTCACCACATATCATCAAGAAGACCACTGGGAGATTAGACAACATAGACCTTCAAGGAACAAGTAGACCAGCTTAAAGTCTTATCCCCTCTACTCAAATGGTTTATAGAAGAGGATAATAACTTCTTCACTATAATGGAGAGAGGTGGAAAATCATTATATATTTTTTAAATCTGATGAATTCATTTTTTTCATTCCTTTAGGACTATAATAGTGGAACCATAAGCTATCAATATTCCTTCTCTCACTATTGCACCATCTTTTACAACCTCAGCCTCTACCTCATTACCACTTATCTCTAGAAAAGTGGAAAACCCATTTTATCTTATATCCCATTGAGCTGATAGTTATTCATAATAGGATTATTCTTTGATAGGGATAATTTTTTTCCCTTGTATTCCTTTTGAGATGTAATAAAATGACATTTTAACTAATTAATCTTGAATATTTTTTCTATCTCTATCTTGTCTTTCTTTAATTATCTTTTCTATTTATTGTATTATCTTAATTATAATCACAAAATGGGAAGAAATCATTTTTATAGAATTTAAGACTTTATTTTTTTAATTTTGTTTCAATTTTTTAAAATTAGTATATCACTTTAGAAATTTGAAATGTTAAGCAGATCATTCCTTGTCCAATTCATATACTTTATTCTATTTTAAATTTTATACATGGTTTATAAAATTCCATGATTTTTAATCATCAAAAAGGGTAATATTTTTAGAACCTCTTTATTTTAATGATCAAAAGTCATGATTGTTATGTTTTTAATGAGGTTAATGTTTGATGATAGTATATCCTTTTATAAATAAATTTCACTTATTATAGATCCATCATTACTTATAAATATTTAATGTCAGTTCAAAGGTATATTCCATTGAGGAAATATATTTTTAGTTCATCATATCCACCATTAGTTTGTATAAGATCTATCAGTGAACTATATATACTGCCAAAGCTATACTACCTCCAAACTTCTACTACCTCCATAGTTTTTTACCTCTATAACCATGATACATCCCAACTTGTGCTACTACTAGAGTCATGCTACCATAAGAGTTATGTTACTGCCCAAACATTTTCTACCACCAAAACTGATCCACCTCTTGACTAGATCTACCACTAATCAGATCTACTCTTAGTTCATATGATCTATCATTTACATCTCTACCGCTAGACTATTCTACCATTAGTCTAATATACCATTGGTCTATGATAACATCAAAGATGGTCTACCAATAGCATGATACTATTATTGTATTTTATTCAAGTTTAATGCCTCCAATGGCTAGTTTATGGGAGTTAACAAAGACATCCTCATGTGTATTTATTAATTATTATCCTTAAACCTTTCCAGAGATGCATTGAAGATAGAGTCAAAGGTTTTCTAATTTAGTACTCAATATAAGGATCTAGGATATCTTTAATATTATTATTCAATGGATAATTTGTATATTCAGAACTATATATTTTGGAGTACTCCCTCATGTGTGTTTGAAGTAGAATACAACTAATGTATACTAATATAGTGAAACATATGTGGATGTGTAAGTGTGGAACATATATAATAATAGTATCCTTTTATACATTGAATAAAGAGGCATGTGTGTGAAGTATTACTGAACAAAAAAATATTTTTCCAGATCTATGATACTCTATTTTCATACATTTTTGAATAACTTGTTCGAGCTCATTACCATGACCAATATAAGCACCTCTAAAAAAATGAATCATCAAATATTGAGCAGCATCATCTTTCTTATATATACTTATTTTCTCTATCTATTTTTTTATTTTTACTAGTGTGTAGTTGTACTCTATCTATCTATACACATTGACTCATATTATTAAATTAGATAATACATGATATTCTCCCAAACTCTTTATCGATTTACCCATGGAAATTATGGAAAATTTCATGTGTGACCTCTTTATTATTTTTCTTCTCACATATAACTATAGAAGATCATTTAAACCTTGATTAATTCTTTTTGTTTCTAAAAACTTGATCTAGGTTGTGGATTCGATTATTGGTATAATAATCTTCTTAGAAGCAGGTTATTACCAAGTGGAGGGTATTAATTACTGCCTTGAAACTAAACTCTTTGTTTTATTCTAATGTTTATTTTGGTTTTGTTTTTGAATTTCAAATCTATAGCAGCATTTGTTATTTAAACTATAAACAAGACTCTTACATTGATATTTAATATTAAAATATTTTTATATAAAGGTTTTTATTAAGTAATTTAGTTTTAAAAGTTAAATTGATTTCAAATATTATTTTAATTGATCTCTAATTGTGCTCTGAAAATTTTATGAAAGATTAAACTTATATAATTCCACTATTTTAATTAACCTGGTATTTTTAAATTAACTTGGGGAATTTTGTTTTAAAGTGTTTTTAACAGAAATATTTATTGGGAACTCAATTCACCACCCCCCCCCCCCTCTTGAGTTACTAACTCTAACCAATAGAAATGTACAGCATAAAAATATATATCTAACCTATTCACAATGAACTTAAAGTTACTTGGGTGAAAATTATTCTAAGACATTTTTAGGTGTGTTGTCATTTCGTCATTGGGGGATTAACTAATGTGTGTATCATATCATGCATTAATAGAGAGACTTACCATTAGGAAAACATTTATCATATTGAATTTAATGATTTTTGGAAATTATTAATAATGATTTTTGTTTTCCATGATTTGTAAATATCAATCCATATTTTCAGAAAACTTTCTCGGATGCTTATGTGTTTTTTTATGCTATTTAGAGAATAGATCTTGTTCAATGACTAGGGTACCCATGGGAGGAAGTAGTTGAGAATGTGGCTCACCCTAATCCACAAGTAAATCATCTTCTAATTTATATTATAGTCCAAAAATTTCAAGTTGTATATAGGGAAAATAAAAACCCATAGACACACTGATAAATTTCATCCATATTCTTTTAAAAATAGATAACACTATTTTTTCAATGTGATTCCAGGCCTAGAAAACAAAGGCAAGTATTGTGAAGATTAATTAAATTTTTGATTTCCTAGAAACCTAATATGACAGGAAATTGAATCAATCTGTTTTTATTTTGTATGATCTTCCTAGGAAGTGGTGGGATATCATTTTCTAAACTAAATCAAACAAGGACTTGACATAGTCAATCTTGGAGGAGTTATTTAATAAACCATTCTATCCCAGCACCTATAAGATCATGAGTATTAAATATTTCATTAATATTAAACAATAACATCTATCCATGATGGATTATACATCATAATTTATGAGTTTAATTTATTTTTATCATAATTTTTTTGTGAGTGAGGATTTAAAGGTGGGGCTATTTGAGATAGGGTTGCGACCAAAAATATTCTCTAAGTTAGTTGTCTTCTGTATTGAAATATATAAAAAGATGTTGAATAGTTTGGTGGTGGTGTAAAAGTATATTTTTTGAACCTTCTTTGTGGAGTACACTTTTACCTTCACAGGTAAAAGTGGGAACTCTAACATGGGGAACAAGCATAAGAGGGAGAATTAATCTCAAGAAATTAATACACTAAGGAACTAGTTGGTTGGTTTTTTATCATTTACACCTCACTGCAATAATTAGTTAGGATAAAATAAATATGAATCTTATGAGGATATCAATCAATATTGCACAATGACTTTGTGAGAATTCCATTACTGTGGAAAGCTAAGATTTTTTTAAATGTTATTGTACGGTGAATTTGAAACTGGATGATGTAATGGATCAAACATGTCATGGCATTATTACTCTAAAATGATTTAATAGATGTGAAATGGTAATATCTCCTAGAACTGAGAAAACAAGGGTGAATCTCAGTCACACTGATGCCTCGTCATTCATTACAACCACAAAAAAGTAATAAATAATTGTAGGAAACACCTAGTAAGTAGCTATATGGTGTATAGAAAATTATTACAAAGGAATAATATGGTCCTTAAATAGTGTGAAGTATGATTCTGTTGAATCTACTCTCATCAAAGATTTGTTTTGATATGGGGGTGTCCCACTCTTTTATTATTCCTTTTTTGGTGTATCATATAAGTTTTCATGCTGAAATGATGCCTCAAGTCTTGAAACTTCAAACACCTCTCATCCAACAAGAATTTTAAGCCTTTAAGTGTGTATTATGTTCTATAAATATTGATGAGGCAGATTTTGTTTGATATTTATCTATTATTGATATAGAAATCTATGACCTAATTTTGGGAATGGATTGTTTAACACCCATCAAGAACCAAATCAAAATTTATACCTGAAAGGTTAGTTTTACATCTTTTAATGGTGTTAAACACCTCTTTAAAGTATATTGGGGTGTAAATGTAAGAAAAATGGTATTTTTAGTACTCATTTTCCGAACTATCTCTTATCATATAGCAATAAT
Source organism: Viscum album (assembly GCA_963277665.1). Lineage (NCBI taxonomy): Eukaryota > Viridiplantae > Streptophyta > Magnoliopsida > Santalales > Viscaceae > Viscum > Viscum album. The sequence goes on from OY728165.1 coordinate 628,345,710, forward strand.
TAATTTTTCATCTATTGATACAACCACGCATAAATAATTTCCAACCATTGTGGATCAATTTAAAAACTTATTTCTTGATAATTTCTACAATTTTCCACCCAAAAGAGAATTATAATTTAAGATTGATCACTTATTAGGGACCAATAATATTTTAATTTTATTCTATAGGATGGAACCAATATAATTAATGGAGTATAAGAGTTTTAAAATAAAGGACTCATTTAACCTATCATTTCTCTATGGGAAGCACTGATTATTATTTTAAAAAAGGTGGATGGAACTCTTAAGTTTTATGTTTATTTTCATAAGTTAAACAAGTTATGATAAATAAATATTATCCTATTCCATGAATTAATGACCTTTTTTATCAATTTAGAGGAGTAAAAGAGTTATCTAATATTAATCTATGATCAAAGTATCACCAAATTTGAGTTTGAAGAGATGATATTGTGAAGATAGATTTCTAAAGTCATTATGGACATTATAAATATGTGGTTACGCCCTTCATTATTTAAAATGAACCAGAAGTATTTATAGAATTGATGAATGATATATTTTATAGTTATTTATAATACTTTATGGTGGTGTTATTTGATGACATTCTAGTGTATTCTTAGACTAAGTCCAATCATGAACAACACTTGGACATAGTGTTAGGTATCTTGCGAGAACATTGCCTTTATACTGATATTTCAAAGTGTGATTTATAGATATAATAGGTATGTTTCTTTAGCCAGGCCATTTCTGAAATATGAGTCTTCATAAATCTTGAGAAGGTAGAAGTTATTATCTCTTATAAACCACTAAATAATGTCTTTGATATATGAATTTTCATTGGCTTAGTATAATATTATCGATGCTTTGTTCATGATTTTTAATAACTTTCATATTTGATGACATATTTGATCAGGAATGGTGTTCCTTTCTAATGGAGTGAAAAGTGTGAGAAATATTTACAAGATCTTAAGGTTTGGCTTACATTAGCACCTATACTTACATTTTTGGAGTCAGGAAGAGGCTATAATGTCTATTGTGATGTATCTAGATATAGGTTGGGATGTGTTATCAAGTATAGATATCAATCTGTTGCTTACGGCTCATGAAAGTTATAGGTTCATGAGAATAATTAATTGGTGAATGATTTGTAACTATATGTTGTTTTATATGCTTTGAAAAAATGGAATCATTATCTTTTTGGTCATAAATTCATAGTGTTCATGGATCATAAAATCTTGAAACACATTTTCACACAAATATATTTAAATATAAGGTAATAAATATTGGTATAATATCCTTAGATGTTAGACTTTGACTTTATGTATAAATCATTTAAATGGAATTATATAGATGATGCACTGAGTAGAAATTCATATAGTTAGTTAAATAAATAGGATTTATATCAGAGGTAGTTGATCTCAGTCATAGATGATATGAATCTAGATTGTGCTAAGAAAGGTGATGTTGTGTTTTCCTTTCTAGTTTATTTTTCTCTTGACTTGGTTATACAGGTTAAATATTCACAAACATCTGATCTTGTATGTCTAACCATGAGGTCAAAACTTAATGGTGGGGATATCATTCAGGGATGGATACTACATGGGAGATCTTTGTTTTATTTTACAAATCAGATAATAGTAGGTCCAACTTTCAAGAAATATTTCCCTTTTCCTACCACTATTCAAGATAGTCTATTCATCCTAGAATTCAGAAGATGTATTTGGCTATGAGAATGTAGTTTTGGAGGGTTTATTTGAAAATAAAATTTATGGAGTATGTCTCAATATTTATCACCAATTATCAAGTCAAGGTTAAGAATCAATGTCCAATCGGTATATTGCGATATTTACCTAAAAATGGTTGGGAAACATGATTCTATATGGATGACTATGGATTGGCTGAAAATTTTGGCTCAGTTTATCCCTATTTTTGAATCCAATATTATGGGATACTTGTCTAAAATCTCCATTTAGAAAGTTTTATAGTTTCAAGGTGTATCAGTTTGAATTGTATCTGACCGGGACCCCAAGTTTATATCTCAGTTTAGGAAATCCTTATAGAAAAACATTAGAACCCAATTCACCATGAGCACTACTTATCATCCTAAAATATATGGAAAATATGAATAGATGATTAAAATGTTTAAATACATCCTTATAGATTATGTAATGGATTTTATAGTCTCATGAGAGGAACATATACCATTAGTGGATATCTCATAAAATAAAAAAATTTAGGCCTTGATACATATGGATCCTTTCAAATATTTGTATGTATATCCTTGTCGTTCTCCACTTTGTTGGGTGTAAATGGTTGATACTTCACTTATTAGACCCAAACTTGTACATGATACAATGGAAAAGATACAGATGATCAAGGATAGGATAAAAACAACTCAGAGACATCTAAAATTTTATGTGGATAACCATCACTAATTGTTAACTTTTGATGTGTGTGATCATGTTTTCTTAAGAGTCTCTCAGAGTCGAGAAAATCATCATTTTGGTCATCAAGGTAAATTATCCAATCGGTACATTGTCCCTTTTCAGATACTATAATTACTTGATGATCTAGAATATTAGTTGGATTTACCACCATGATTTAGATCTGTACACAATGTGTTTCATGTATCTTAATTAGAAGAGTTACCATAAGATCTTTCCCAAGTTATTCAATGGGACCATGTTGATCTTGATCCTAATGGAATGTCGATTCATGTAGCAATGTGGATTGGGGATAGACAGGATAAGATCATACATTTGTAAATTATGGGATTGGTATGAGTCTTATGGAATCATGGTTAAAATTATAAAGATACAGGGGAACATGATAAGGGGATGTTTGAATAGTGGCCCAAAATTTTCCAAAGGAATGCTAGTCACCCACTTTCTGAGGACAAGAACACCAATGGTGAGGAGAATATATCACCATTATTTTCAAGTAATTTACCATTTTATTACATATTTTTACATCATATAATACTTGGATTGCGTTTTGGGGGTTTTTGGTTTGTTTTGGAGGGTTTTAGAATTGGTTTAAAGGGTGTATAGTTTGATAATAGTTAATGAAAACCATGAACTTTATATAGGAAATTTGTAAGAGGCACTATGATTCACTTGGAAGGGTCGCGGTTGGAACGTGTTTTATATAAACCTTTTGGGTGCCCAAGATAAATCGTGTGGAATGGGAGGATTTGGGCAGCAGCAATGCATTGTTGGCAAACAGTTTGCGAAACTGTGGGGCACAACCACGCAGCTCACAAGTTTATAGATAGTAGCATGCATACAATTGGCACACAATTTGTTAAATCATTCAGAATAAATATGCTCTGAGCATTAAATGCTCTGAAAATTATATTTTAACTCATATTAAGGCCCTAAAACTATCATTTTTTTCCTAATATCCCATGATTGGAAAAATCTATCTTCTCCTGATCATCTTTAGTGATTCTCATAGATATGGAAGGTATTTTTGTGAATCAAAGTTCTTTTGATCTATAAAATAAATGGGAATTCCTCATTATTACTTTTTTCCATTATATTTATCCTTATTCTCTCTCACATACCCATAGATCTAATCCATTATAAATAGATCTATTTTCTATTATGTTTATTTTTATGGAATCATGTTAAATATATTGAAGGGAAGAAGTCTATAGGTTAGGTCAAAAAGTTTCATGTGTATTCCTTCGTTTTCTTCAACCATTGTGAGGTATGTAGCTTAACTTCCATTCTACTCATTCTAGAACATTATGTCTTTATGTTTAAATCCTTTCCTTTTACTTTAGTAGAAAACCCCCCTTAGTTTTAGTACCTAAATATTTGGTTTTGAAATGTTTCATATAAGGTATTTTCTAAAAAATTTAAAGAATATACATTTCAAAATTAATGGGTTTTTTTATAACTTGGCTTGTGTAGTTGGTGTGAGTTCATGAAATTTCATTGGTGGAACCTTGTTGGTTCATAATTGGGGTCATTATTAAAGTGGAACATGGTATGCCCTTAGGTGATAAATTGGTGATGAGAAGATTCACTGATAGTGAGTATTGGGAATTTAATTAGGCATACATTGGTATGTGAGTTTGGAATTTGGATGGTGTTTCAAGTGGTAATAATTAAGGAATAATTTTTTTTGTTTAATTTTTTTCTTAAACTATCTTATTTTGATAACTTTTTTTGATATTATCACCCATTATTTTATATAAATGTGAGATAAAATGTTCTTGTTCCTAGTGGTGTGTGTTGGAAATTCATTGATTATTACTATCTAAGTTTTATACACATCCCCTTCCTGGGTAGCGTGATGAATTTTTAGATGTTTTATATCGATACATGGTCAAAGAAAAGGTTTTATTCTTATCTAATGGCATAACATGATGAAATGGGCATCAGAATTTGATTTCGATATTGGATTTTTTTTTGATGCTACATTGTTATCATTGTGTCTTTTTTTCTATGTTATATTAGTATTTTAAATTTTTATTCCATATAATTCTATGATATAGTCTTTTAATTTTGATTTTTGTTGTATTAATTTTCATGAATCATATAGTATGGTTTCTATTTATCTCATCTTCCATAAGTTATCATTTTTATTCATTTAAAATCATCCCCCATTGATCATGTATTCCCCTATAACTTCTTAACAGCCTGTGGTGTCCTGGGGACATCACCAAATGTTAATAGCACCTTTGTCCCTTCCTAAGACAATGGGTGAGGAGTGGAATGTTACACTATACTACCATCCCTGATCCACACCTCATCTAGACTCTAAGTATTTCCTGAGCTATCCCCACTATTCATACTACACCAGTCATCTACCCTACCTGAACCTATGATCAATGAAGTTTAAATAGGAACCAAAGTTTTATGGACACCTGAGCAAGTTGTGAGTACAAATCAACATAGAAATACCAAATAGTCCCATATATAACCTATAAATATTGTTTATGTGAAATTTTATTGGTAAAAATAAATAAATAATTATATGAGAGTGAATAAATAAACACCACCAATCCTTCGGTTCTCACATGACACCTGGTATCAATTATACCCTCTTCAGATAGTGTTAGAGTGTCTCTGAGAACATCACATAATTGTTCCAGGTAGTATCGGGCCTAAAGTCTATATAATAGTAATTGAAAGCGTTAATTACTAAGAGTAATTATAGGCAACTCATATCATTCAAGGAATGAAGTCGATTCCTTAGGGGATGACCCTAGTAAATCAAGTAAAATGATTAATAGAACTTATTCATAGGGTAATAACACTATTAAATCAATATAAATGAGTCATAATCATCAAATCCCAGTAAATTCCTAGGAATTCCATGTTCATTAATCTCCATGAAAAAATACCAAGTAGTATCTTGGGTATTCAAAGTGTTATGTGTGTCCAAAAAATCCTAGGGATTGTCTCAAGAATCTCATAATGTCGATCATGAGGGACATATTCAAGGGAGTGTCCCTAGAGTCCTAATAGTATCAAGATCAATACTTGGATCCTTGGATAATTTCTTGGGAATCCAATGGTATTAGTCTCAATGGTTGGATCCTAGTAGAAAGACTTATGCTCCTAATAATCATTAGGGATGTGATTTCTCCCTAGTATCGCATCAAAACATAACTGGATCATTAGTCAAATCTAGGTTACTAGCCCAAGGAATTCCTTTCACAGGACTTGAGGTCAGTGCAACCCTCCTATAATATCCCACATCCCATCCCAACCACATCAATATCACATAAATGACTCAAGTTCTAGGGTGATTCCCACAATAATTTATATCCATATTCTCTTGTACCCTCTCTTGGGTTAACATATCACTAAGAATCCCTCTGTAGGTCCCCCATGTCTCACCATAATACAGAAACCAAACCTAAGTTCTATTATCTATATCAAATATCTTAGGAAAATACCCATTTCTTAGTAGGCATGGTGTCCCTTGACATCAACATATTCATCTCAAGGCCTCATTGGAATCCTAAGAAAATCCTTATAATGAAGATGTCATAACACCCAAATCATGTTCTGAGGTCCTCCTAGGTCATTCCTCACACACCCCATCTATCCATGAGTCTTACCCAGGAAAATTACCTCACAATTACTCATATATCAGTGGAGGGATGAAATTCTCAAACCACTCTCATATCAATAATACCAAAGGATATGAATCATCTCACAGCTCTATCATGGGCTACTGGGGATAATCATCCTCGCCCAACACTCTCTTCTATAATGAGGTGTCTAAGGATCCTACAATAGGGCCACTATAATATTTTCACTTCATTTAATTTATACCCTCAGGGTCTAAGTGTCACATGGAATGTATTTATAATCAAGTTCTCTATCATCAATGGTAGAGGAATCATGTCAATAAACAAGGGTTCATCGTGGCCCTTATCCCTTTGTTCAATTTAGGAATTTCATTTAAATAAAATAATTTATTTAATAAAAAGTTCTATTTTACACAGTGGTGTGACCACATATCATTGAATATAGGGTAGGATTAAAGTACCACCTTCCTCATTCAAAGTAATTTCCTTAAAGTGCGGCCCAACAACTCTCACCCAGTCCCATCCAAGAACAATCAGACATTACCCATTAACAAAAGTCCATTTATTAAATAAACACATCAATCATAATTAACTATAATAATTTATAAATAGTTTAAAATTTAAATCAATTATTAATAGTACCTAAATCTCATCAAGAATCAACCACTTGTAGAAACCTTAGAAGACTGTGTGTGGTCCACTCCCAACATGCACCTAATCATAGGACACATGGAATTCCAAAAATAAATCCTCAATTTAATATAAAATTCCATAAAATTTAAGAACAAATCTTAAGAAAAATTCATTAAAAAATTACCTTCATCGAAATGGAATGAAATGATGTGTTTTAGTCCTCCTGGGATATCCTCTAGCTATGAACAGAAAATTTATCATCATAACATATGACTTCTACCATACTCTAGTGAAAATCATTATAAAATCCTGGCTGGTTCACAATAAAATCAAAGAAAATTTTTTTACGGGATAAAAAAGAAATATACCAAAATAGGAATACATTTATTCATTTTAGATATCGCTATAAGAACACCCCTAGCCATAGGGGATCAAGAGTGAAGAGATGTGGAGATCCCTTTTAGCCATTGTGTGTGGGTGAGTAAAAGAGAGGTTGGAGAGGGATTTAGAATTAGTGAGGGAAAGGATAATGTTTCACTATTTTTAAAAAAATATGATCACCACATAATGAACCATGATATGAAACATTCCATTATACACCTCCAGGAAATCCCCCAAGAACCCCTGATGTATTAGTCACCATAGGGAAGGCCTCCCCCTTTATATTCATTATATCACATAAAGGGCTCCTCCCTCAGACCATGGAATGCACCATGATGTGGTATTTATCATAGTCCATAAAAACCATAAAGGATGGTCCATTGTGTGTTGGGTATTGGAATTTCCTATAGGGGATTCCCTATAGGAACCATGTCCACCATAGTGACATATTCTTTAAAATGTCTGGGCCCTAAAGCTTCAGGTGTGTGAAAGTGACTGGTACCATAGTCATTTTCTTCCTAGTAATTTCCCATATGGGAAATTACAAAAAACCATTATCATCCTAGATTTAAATTCCCTATAAATATTCATTTTACCCTCCACCAGGATAAGCTACTCATTGTGGTTCTCCTTGTGGTGGATCACCTACTGCTAAAAGGATTGTAGGTCCACTGGGCCTTGCCCTGAAGTCCACTTGAGAACTCAAAACACATATTAGGAATAATTGCACATTTAAAAACATCTCCAAAAGATTTTAAATCTATTATAATTCTAATATGAATCCTAGTTCTCAATATAAATTTATCCTATCAAATTAAAAATTCAAATTCATCCTGAATTTTCACAGCTCAAAAGGGAGTGTGGTTTTACACATACCTTTGATTTCTGAAATGAAATCATCCAAAAATGATATGGGGAGGGATTGTAATAGTATTGATGCTATAATATCTTGATAAATAGTTTTTATGGGTGATGTGGTTAGTTTTATTGTAAAATATTCTAATTTATTTATCAACACTTACTAAAAATAGATCTTAAAATAGACTTTTTGTAAGGTACTGGTTTTTTTAAAAACTAATTCCTTTGTTTTTTAAGAATTTTGTAAGTACCTAGAGGGATATTGGAGCCTTTTTCTCTTTTTAATGTCAAGTTTCTTCTTTAAGTCCTAAAAAATCTCATAGTCATAGGTTTCCTTCATGTGTTCGTAGATTTGTTCTCACAGTCATAGATTTCCATTGTGCAATCACAGATTTGTCCAAGAGGTCATATAGTTCTTTCTTGTGGTTTAAAAGTTCCTTCATATAATCATGTAGTTCCTTCATGTGGTCTTGTAATCCCTTTGTGTGGTCAGATAATCCCTTCATAAAATCTCATATTTTTTCATGCAGTTGCAGATTTCTTTGATGTGGTCACAGTGTTCCTTTGTTTGGTCACATTTTTCTACTCAATGTCACACAATTCCATCATTTGGTCATAGTTTTATTATCATAGTCACAAAATTTATTCAAATAATCACATTTTTTACTCACATTATCACAATTCCTTCATGAAATAATGGTTTTGTACTCATGGTCGAACAATTCCTTCATACAGTCAGTCCATGCCTTTTCCAAAAATCCAAAATTTCTAAATTTCCCAGAATACCAAAAATCTTATGAATATGATTTTTTAGTGTAAATATAGGTATTTAAAATCTTTTTATAAGGGAATGAATATATATTTCCATTCTATTAAGTTTGATCATTTATATCAGTCTTTCTGGATGAATTAAACGGAATCCACATTCATGTTAATTAGAATTATTTGACTTATGATCAGTAAATTCTAGGAGACATTATCTTTTATTCTAAAAAAATAATTCTTTTCTTTGTTCATTATTACATATTTCTCTCAAGACTGAGGTTCTAGATATTTTCTCTTAGATTTTTTGAACCCTTCTTCTTTTAATATGAGTTTTTCCTATGGATTTCCCATCCTATGTACTCACCCCTTGTTTTAGTATATAAAATCAAGTGAATTTTCTTTCTTATGGGTAGGGGAACTAATTATTTATCTTACTTTGTGCAAAGTTTGATCATATCATAATTTATCTATTTGTATAAATATTTTTGATTAACCATAAGAAGATAATAATATTTTTTTCACATGAAATATGTATATACATGAAAATGGAAATTTTTACAAGATGAAGAGATATAATTACAGGTTGTAGAATATGATAAAATATTCTTTTGATTATTTCAAGAATTGAAATAGGTGTAAATTCATCTTGTAAATGAATTCCATTCATCTTTTATCTATAATTCACATATTTTTGATAAATAATTTTATCTTAAAGAATCTTTAAATCATATGTTTAATATATATAGATAATATCATTGATAATATTTCAATAAAGGAATAGGATGAAATAACATGTTGTAAATTAAAGTGATGAAGAGTAAAATAGAAAATTATTCAAGAGAAAGAAAAAGGATAATTTCATGTAGTAATATTAAACTACTTAATAATGTGATATAAAATTATTTAAATAATTATGTATGTGATAATTGAAATTATAATTATCACATAATAAGGATAATTTATATTTCTTAGTGTGTGAATTTAATTATGGGGTTTTTTCACATTTTATGTTTAATGATGCTTATGCTACCACCTGTTATTAATATCATTTCAAATTTTTTTGGGGGGAATTTTCTATGTTTTTTTGTTATCTATATTTCATGAATATATATAATGGTAATTTATTAAAAACTTTAATCCATCGTATGATGTATAATTAAATGAAATATTCTTGATAAAAATGGTTTCTTTTCACCTTGGATTTTTTTAAGTATGGAATTAATGTTTGGGGATAAGGGAGCCTATTTTTTATGTGAGAGACCTTGTTGCCTCAAATATTTAGCCTTATTTCCTTATACCTATGTGTAAAGTTATTCATTTTTAGTTTATGGGTGCTCTAGGGTTTTAGAGACATATTTTATTAATGACATATTTTCTATGGTTAAAAACTTTAATGGGCTATGGGTTGGAGGCCAGAAGCTCTTATGATGATGATCAGTTGTTTGATTGGATGTAAGCCTAATGATATATTTTTGATTGATTATATTATACATTAGAATCCTGAGGATGATGTGATATCCAATGACTATAATGGAAGGAAAAATTTTATTATTATACGGGGTGGTGTAGGACATAGGGTGATTGAGATGGGTTTAGAGTAAGGCTTGTTCTTTGATTTTTATAATTCTTTCTCGATGGATGGTTGAAAGTTGGATCATCATATGTTATTTATATTATTAGTACCAACTATTGAATGTAGTTTTATTCTAAGAACTAAAAGGGAATATTTTTATTATTAGGATAGTCTAAGGCCTAGAGTAATAAGATGATTATTAAATGATAAATGAATTAATAAATGAATGGGGTTGGTTCAGGGTATTTTCAGATGATATTCTAGAGAATATATCAAGAGAATTAATATTTCCATTTTCACTTGGATTAAAATATTAAAGAATTGATCTTAAAAATTAAATATGTAATAATATTAATAAATTGTGAATTTAATGTTTGTATTCTTATTTTGATACTTAGACATTAGTAGTGGAATTTGGGGGTATTGCACTATGATAGTGGTAGATGAGTCTATGGATAGTTAGTTGACCTTATTCTTTATGTGTATGTATTGATTATATTTTTTTTATATGATACCCCACCCATGTTAGTACGGAAACCAACACCCAAATGTTTTAGGGTTGTTTTCTCTAACATCCAGGATAGAGAGGGAATGGATGGATAATTTATCCATCTCACATTCTCTCCCTTCATACTTAGATGAGTAGGTGTATCTTAGGATATGATGGTTTATGGTATAGAGTGTTTTTATACCAGTGTTGTGATAAAATTTTATGTGCAGGCTATAGTAGCTTGAGGTATTGCACATACTCATATTCGAGTGTGGTGGATTCAGTTTCCCATGGAATGCATACATGGGTTGTGATAGATTGAGGTGTAATGAACATATACAGGCTATAGTGTTTTTTAGGTATATATATGGTTGTGGACAGGATGGTGGTGGTGGTGGTGGTGTGGATATATGGACTGATGCTGACTCGAGAGGTTGGACCCTACATAAGACTAAGATAGGTAGGGTTGAGGCCTAACTCACATTAGGGGTGACTTTCTTGTGGAAGGTATGAGCAGAGGATATGTTTCATTAGGGAATTAGAGAAATGAACCAAAGGAGAAGTGGAATCGGATACCCTTCTTTATATAAATTATTTGATATAGCTGGTTTTATTAAATTTTTTACTTGGTGAGTGGGTCTTGGTGGGGATGGGAAACTAGTATTACATGTTTAGGTGACAAGTTAGTTTCAATTTTTTATTCATTATGCTTTGGTATGATTCTTTCGCATTTTTAATGAGAGGTTTTAGGGAGGATCATTCTGAGTATACATGTTATGCACACCCTATGTATATATAAACTATTTTTAGGTTAGCAAGGATAGTTTGGAGACCAGGATGGAGGTCACTAGTTTGAAGGAGTTGCTGAGCAGTTGTTAGAAGTTACTAAAGTTTATGGTCACTACCCAGGGTTTATTTTCTTATAGTCATTTTTATTTTAGTTGCATCAATTTATGTATGAAATTACATGTATTGGGATTTCTTATTTATATTTATAAATTTGGAGTTAGTTGGTGGTTTTATCATTCTTATCTACTATTCCTTAAATCTATTAAGGGTAATGCCTCTCATGTGTGTGATTGGTAAACCCTCAGTGCTAGTCACCTAACCATCCCTTGTAGGAGGTGGAATTTAGGCATTATTATCTCTCTTCATCTATTGTCAACCTAGGAGGGGTACCATTGTAGGGAGGGGGTGTCATGAACCAACCCAACGGGGCTGGACTTGTCGACAGAAGGTCAAGACACAATTACCCCAAGCCCACCTCTGTAGGCTAGGGGCTAGATACAGGCACCAAGAAGGAATATCTAAAATATGATTCATTTTCCTAATGTACATGTACGCATGCACACATCTACAAGACCATACAATGCTGAAATGTAAAACAACTGATAATAATTCATGCATACATCAATAATATTACTATCAAAGTATGACATAAAGTACTTGAAAGAATAAAAATGGGCCAAATACAATCCTAAACAAACTATAAAATAAAGTCTGACCTTCTCAAAATGAGGGAAGTGTTTTCAATGAAACATTGGTATACACATCAGTTTTTCTATCCCAAACTAAGCTTCATATATTCTTAGTCCTCAAAATAATTTTTAAAAAGGTTTATTGTCCTCATAATATGTGACATGTGTGGGAAAAGCCTATGCATGGGTGAGTATAACAATACTTGGTAGAAAAACCTATAAAGACCAAACATAAATCATAAAGAGTAGTCATGTCATCAAACATTGGTATGACTAACAAGATATAAGATATAATGATAACCAAGTATATCCCAGACATACTCATAAAATAATCTAAGTCACAAAGGGACTCAACCACTGTCATCCATAGATCCGCTCAAGTTTTTAGGGTAATTCTTATCTAGGAGGAACCGCTCCCCAGGCTATACAGTCACTAATGAAACTAATCCTAGAGTTCACACTCTTTCAGGGGGAACCACTCCCCAAGATATAATTCCATTAATGACACTCATCCTAGAGGTCATGCTCGTTAGGTCTAGCTATGAAGAAGTATGAAGGAAACTGAGAGGTTTCATCTGAGATACACAGTAAATCAGACTAATACCTCATCAAAAAGATTAAATCTCGACACATGGATAGGGAATCAATTCCTAGGGCTCGTTGGGTGAACACCAGACCCAACTTGAAACAACATCCTAGATAGGGGATCAACACTAATGTAAGTGTTGGTCATGCCAATTCCACAAACTCTAAATAGGGAAATCATGAAGGACATGAGGATCTCTCTTGGAATCTCTGAGGGAAACTTGCTCCAAGTTGATGAGGGGTATGAGGTCTGATACTTTGGACTATATTCCATACTAACTCGCATAGAAGTAGACTAAGATGACTCACTCCAAAATAAGGGAACCCACCCACACTGCCCTGATCATCAAGAAGTTGTAGAGGGGTCACCATCTATGATGATAATGAGAGGATACACTGATACATATTAAGAATGGAACAATGGAACACAATCAACTGATATTATTCCAAGTAATCTTACACAAGCTCATAACCAAGCTGAACTGAGAAGGAGGATTCCAACCTATCCTTAATAGAGTACATAGTATGTCCCTAGGGGTACATAGCATGTATCACAAATCCTGACACTAACCATGCCTCATTCTCACACAAAATATACTTTTAAACAATACATGGCATGTCCTAAGGGTATATGGCATGTAGATGTCACCCCGGAACTTGGCATTCCATTTTCATGTTCTCGTGTACATCAGGTCGTGACCATGTACTTGGTCGTGTCCAAATTTATAGATCTTCCCATATAATTGTCCATGTATGAGTACATGAATAAACTTGTGTACTTTATCCTATACATGTACTTTCTAAGTACATGGTGTGTTGGGCCACATGGCCACCTAGGCATGTACCCTCTATACTCACTAAATCATCTGCCACATGTTACATAGTGTGTGACTTTGCAAACATGGAATGTAAAACTACATGGACTCTTGGTCATGTACCCCATTTACACATTGAGTTGGTTAGATATGAGTTACATGTAATGTGACATGTTTCATGTGGCATGTGATACATATCACTACATGGAAACCTAGCACCACACATAAGGGACTACACAGCGTGTGTTCCTAGGACTACATGTCGTGTATTTGGTAATTTCACAAAAATTCCATATTATTTCACATGTCTTCCCATAAGCCTTCACATCCATTTATTTTCCAAAAAATCATTTTTTACATCATGGATATGGGGTTTAATGAACCCTCTCATCGTCTTTGGCTAGATTCTATCCATTTATGCTTCTTAGGAAGCACCAGATGTCAAACCTCATCAGTGCTGCAAGCCAAAACCACTAACACAAACTCTTGATCCATCCATCGATCTAATTCCATCATCATATACTAAAATTGTGATGTCGAATATCCATACCAAACCTTCATTAGTGATTTTTTTCACCAAATACTAAATGTTCAATGATTACTCAATGAGTATTTTTTGAATCTTATTCATAGAAAAAATACTAATGATGGACACACTTAAAATGGGGATAGAAAATGAACAAATCATAAACATTAGTAATGAACATCAGTCAATGTATTTTTTAGCCTCGATTCATTGTCATTGGGAGATGAACAAAGAGAAATAAATAAACCAAAACAATATTAATTCCTATACCATAGGAAGATAAATAAATTAACAAATTTAGACAATTTATCTGTGAATTAATTTGTAAGATGATTAATTCATGTTTGTTATGGGTAAAACAAAATGATATAAATCTACACAAAATAAAATCCCTAATTATATTTTGATAAATAACTTAATAATAATGATCGCATGTCATTTTCACTAATGAGATCCACAAGTTGTATTATTATTGTCACTCCCTTCGATACACTAATCTTCGATCCAAGATCCTGATGCCTGCTAAATTTCCTCCACACTCTCCCCGAAATTCTCAAGGTTATGATTCTAACCCTATAAATTGGTTATAATATCATATTTATAGATGAAAAACTAGGTCAATTCATTAATTTAATAAATAAATCAATTTCATTTATTTATTTCATTATTTTCTCCTAGAAAATATTTTAACCAAACACTCAATGACAATAAAGATTATTTTGTGTCTGGTGTAAAATCTATATTCTAAACTCAATGGTTGTCTCATATTTTTTATCCAAGAATTTGTTTGGGATTTATTCCACTTTTTCAGTAAAACTACAAGTGTGTGATATTAATATATAAATTATTTTTAAAATACCAATTCTAGGGTCATTGGGCCTCATAATCTCACAACATCTCAGCACCTGACTCCAAAAATATTCTTAGAAATATTCCAAAGTCTTAAAAGTAAAAAATTAAACATTTCATTATTCCCCACATCAAGGATTTTTGTCCCTAAAAAGCACAAACTAAACAAAAATGTGGGGATACTGAGCTATCAACTAGGTATCCCTTTCCCATGAGCTCCCCCTAATGGTTTCTAATGATGCTAATAAACATTCACCTAAGGAAAAAACTTGACCATTAAGGGTATTTATCTTATAGTTCTTAATGTTTCTGACTCCATGAAAAATTAAACTCTACTCTCATAGTCCATCTTACATAGGTTGATATCATGAAATGATTCATGCACAAACCTCTTCAATTGTGACTTGTGTAAAACACCAATAAACAAAGACTATTGTGGTTATGAGGTTAAGTGGTACACCACGTCATTAACCTGACATAACAGCATGAAAAATAAAGGGCCTAAGAACCCCATAGATATATTACCACCCTATCTAAAACTTAAAAACACTCAAACTTAAAAAACCGTAATTTTTTATCTGTAAATAACCCCAGATGTTTTCTATGTAGTCCCTATCCTCACCTGAAAAAACATTACCATCACAACCATCACTAGAAGAAAAACTTGGGATTAAGAACTGTAACCCACTTGCTATGACTAGTATATCATTAACTTGTAATTTTCCTCATACATGGCCTCAAAAGTTTCTAATATGATGGTGGAGTGATAATTATTATGGTATGAAAACTCCAACGATGATAGACAATCATCCTAGATTTGGCCCAAAACCAATATGTGAATCCAAGAATGTTTACTAGAACCTAAATGGTACACTTTACCTATCCAAATGATAGGGACAAAACACTCTAATCAACAGCAACTGAGTCCTCAAATACTTCTTTCATCCTCTCATTAATCATACTGTTAAGTAATAATTATATTCTCATATAAGGAATTCCATGAAGTCGGACTACCCCCTACACACACAAGTGTCCCAAAATCTCTAAAAATACTCATTGGTAATCACCATAAGATAGGTAAAACAATAATATTTTAGTTTAAAAACAAGCTAAAAATCACTTGGATTCCCAACTGATGCCAAGAGATCCCAGTACATCTTCACCTTCACCAGATGTACTCCTAAGGGAAAATAACCTCCTCGGCACCTCCTTGAGTAGCGTGACTGGTATCATTATCCATACTCAAATAAGGATGATGAGCTTCCCAAATTTGTAAAAACATTAGGAAAATATCCAGTGGATATCTAGTCACACAAAATCTCACAATTGATATCCTTCAGTTTTACCTCCCTAGATCTCTGAAGAAGTGGAGGGGTATCAACAATTAATTGGAGGTAAACTGCACCATTCTCAGGTTTCTTTCATGCTCTAACTTAGACATCGATCAAACATGGATGTTATCGAAGAATACTGACATAAAATAATAAAATAAGGGTTAAGGGTCTAGTTCATGAGTCTTATAACTCTATTTATTCATAAAATATTTTTAAGGGTATCACCATGAACTCAAAACATCCAAAGTGGCTTTAAAAATACACTTCTAGCATATCTTCCTCCAAAACCAAAGCTGGTGATAACCTGTTATGCATTCAAACTCTGATAACCAATTTTCCCCAAAACAAAAATGGAAGAACTCAATGATTCTCAATAATTGATACTCTTCCTCATGTCACCTGATTCAAGTGACACCAATTCACACCCAACCTCAAGTACTCATTATCCTCTCAAACAAACAACCCAGGGCTACCCATGTGAACACACTAGATCTTACAAAACCCATTTCTCTTCAATTATTGACTACAGCTTCATCTTATTAAGATCAAAGGGTTCTATATGATATGTTTCTCCAAAAAATTAGATGAGATCCCTTATGTCATTACTTGAAGAATCCAAACTCTTAGTGTACAGATAAACCTAGGAAAGACATACTCCTAATCCACCACGACTATAGGAAAATAAAATATCATAGAATCCACTACTTTAAAGGTATTACTATCCAACTAATAAGAATTCATTCATAACCTCTAGCACGTGAGTACATCATACTCTTCCTGGGATCTCTTCTTATCAAATAAGGAAAGTCCATCCCAACAAGATGAAAACACTTCCACACTCACTTGTAAAAAAAATTGAGCTTTTATGGTGAGAAACCAATCCATACTGAGGAAACCATCTTAGGATCTCACTAACACTATGAATAGATTCTATGTGAGGCTCTCTCTCTCCTCTTCGAGTCTGGTCAAATTGTTGATAGGAATATGTGATTACTGATTCTCACTACAGGATCCTCCAACACAAGGGTTTAGAAAAAAATATATCTAATGGTAACACTTGGTTTCAAATAGAGGATATTATTATGGATAAGTGGCTTGTGACTCTGTGTTAAAACCACAACTGGAGCAGAGAAGATTCATGTTGTACCCCGAACTGCACAAAAAGCCTTTGGGATCTCCTACTATTTCGAATTAATCATTTACCCTTACCTCATGTTTACCATAACCAGGGATTACTCAGACACCTTAGAACATCAAAAGGACTTCAAACACACAAATTAAAGAAACTCACCCACCACACCTCGACACTATCTTCTTTAGGTAGCACTGACTCACCCACACAATTTTGGATCATGTCTTAAGAATTCATCTCGGTAGGTGGAATTGTCCCCCTTCCTTTCATGTCCAAATTCATTTCAAACATCACCAACACAGAGCTATTTCAAGGCCCCATACCTCAATGTAATATTCTAGAAAAACTAGGCAAAATAGTGACTCGTACCTGTGTCTAACAGTACTACAAAAAAATTATAATGAATGAAGATCATACCTATAAACACTCCTAGAGCCTCTGGATAAAAATCTCTAACACCTTTGGCTATCCAAGATTATTACCACCAACTTCATGATCCTAGAGTGGTTTACCTAAGGGTGGTGAAGGTGGAATCAAACCAAATATCCATCTGCATCCTACTACTCCCCCAGCCCCTCTATCACATCTGCTGCCTTGCGTCCTCTTTGCTCCAGCCACAGACTCTACCTAGGCAGTTCTTCGACCACCTCTCTGACTACAACATGGTGGGTATAATAATCCCACGTAGGTTGTAAATACCCATAAGAATCATATAAATGATCATGCCTCAATGGACTGAGCTATCTATGAGGCCTCTATGAATGATAATGGCTCCTACGATCATACCTGAATCACACACCTGATGTCGCTGGGTCCTATTGACCTAGCATCCCAATAGATCCCTATATAGGAAGCTCGTGATATACACTCAAAAACTAAATATCATTATCCAGTGCCAAAAGATCTATCCAATACTCTATCTAACATACTACGTCCACCTAAACCAATGGAGGTGGGTCTATGAACTGATCAACAAGAGAAATCACCACATGCTGACCATCCTGAAGAAAGACTGCCTCATGACTAAGCCCCTTCAAGGTGGCCTCATCAATCATCAAGTTGAACTCTCAATTCTACTGAAAAAACCTCATTGGTTGTAATTATTGAAATATCTTGCAAGAAACAAGATATACCATGGTTAATGAGTATATCTAGTGAGATAACTTAAGAAGGATATAAAAACCAAAATCCATTCTTATATGTTTCATGTACCAAATTATTCCCTACAACCAGTGCCTACTTATACTGATACAACAAGTAGGTTATCAGAGTCCTGGTGAATGAATATGTCATCCACCGCACCAACACTGAAGTCCCTCGCCTAAAATCTAAACTAAAAATAGTTTAACATTGTTTCTCTAGTGCCCAAACCAAACCTAACATCTTGTAAAAACTACAATACTCGATCCTAGGATGTAACTCCTTTTGTACCCTACATCTTAACCTAGGAAGCTCCATAGTAATTAATGCTAGGTTCTAACCTCTGATACCACTATGTCATAACCTGATCCACTGGGGCCCACCTATTTGATTGAAGTCCAATCTGAAACTACCCCAAACCTACCTCCATGGACTAGGGTATGGAAATAAGAATCGAGAAGGAATATTTAAAATGGTAATCCTTTTCCTAATGTACATATACACATGCACACATCCCTAAAACCATACAATGATAAAATTTAAAACAACTGATAATAATGCATGTATACATTTATAATCCCACATTCATTGTACACCATAAATTATTGGAAGTCATAAAAATGGAACAAGTAAAATCCGACCCAAAATTAGAAAATAAATTATAACCTAATAAAAAGGAGAGGATTGTTATCAAATGCAACACCAGTATACACCTCAATCTGTCTAACCCAAAATAATATCCACCTAATCCTTGTCCTCTAAGGACTCTGTAAAAAGGCTTTTCATCTATATAAAACTTGAAATGTATGGGAAGAGTCTGTGCATGGGTGAGTATAATAATACTCAGTAGAAAACCCTAAAAACACCAAACATAAGTAATCAAGAGTATTAATATCATCAAATATAGGTATTTCAAACAAGATATGAGACATAATAATAACCAAGGATATCCTTTATATACTCATAAAATACTCTGAGTCTCAAAAAGTTTTAACCACTGCTATCCATAGATCTTATTGAGGTTTCACGGTAACCCTCATTTTGGAAGAACCTCTCCCTAAGCTATACTTCCACTGATGACACGCATTATATATTCCATGCTCATTGGGTCTAGAAAATAATAATCACAAAGGAAACAGAGAGGGTTCATCCAAGATACACACTCCCTCATAATAATACCCCATCAGAATGATCAGATCTTGATACACATATAGGGTTTTAATGATAAAGCCTCACTGGGGGGTATAATACCCTATTAGAAACATCCTAATAGATAGGGTATTGATGCATGTGTAAGTTTTGGTATTGATAATTCCACAAATCCTACATAGATAAGTCACAAAGGACATGAGGATCAGTTTGGGAATCTCATAGGGATACTTTTTCAATGTTTCTTAGGGGTCTGAGGTCTGATGTTTGAGACCATATGTCATACTAACCCCCATATAAGAAAACTTAAACAAATCACAACATATTAAGGGAACTCACCCATACTTCCCTAATCATCATGAAGTTGTGGAGGGGTCATAATCTATGATGACAATAGGATGGTGCACTGAACCCTCATAGGAATGGACTAAGGGAACACACTCAACTGATAATGGTCCAAGGAATCTCACAAAATCTCACAAAAAAGTTGAACTAAGAAGAAGGATGACTCCAACATGTCCTCAAAGGAGTACACGACATGTCCGTAAGGGTACACGGTGTGTCTCAAAAATCATGGCACTGCATGTGTCTCACACTCACATGGAATGCACTTTTCCATAATAAATAGCATGTCCAAAGGGTAAACAGTGTGTATATGTATCCCTATTACTTTGTGTGCCATATTCCTATGCATGTGTACACCGAGTTGTGTTTGTGTACTTGGTCATGTATAAGTTCACACCTTTTATAGTGTACTTGGATGTGTCTAAGTACACGAATCTTTCCATGTACTCTGGAATTTTCATGTACTTCCTAAGTACATGGAATGTGGGACCAAATTGACACCTATGCGTGTACCTCCTATACATACTGAGCCATTCCTCAAGTGTTACATGATGTATGACTTGGAACAAACTGTACATAATACTGCATGGCCTCCTGGGCATGTAACCCCTATCACACCAAGCTGGTCTGCTAAGGGTCACATTGAACGTGGAATGTGTCACATGGCATGTGATACTTATCACTACGTGGAAACCCTGGAACCAAATAGAAGGGACTGCACGGCATGTGTTCATAGGACTACATCCCATGTAGTCAAGAATTTCATAGAAATTATAGATTGTTTCACGCATCTTTTCCCAAGCCTCAAAAATCAAAGATTTAACTAGAAATCATGTTGTACATCATAGATATAGGGCTGACCAAACCCTTTATCTATCATTGGATGGATTTCAGCTGTATTCGCTGCTCGGGAAACACCTGTTCTTGCAACTCATCAGTGTCGCGTGAAAAAACCTCTAACACAGACTCTTGATCTGTCTATAGTTATTGTACCATCATCATGTACCACAACCATGATGTCGAATCTCCAAACCAAACCTTTGGTAGTGATCCATTTCACCAAATCCAAATGTGCAATGATCGCTCACTGGGTATTCATCAAATCAAAGGCCAAAAGAAAATGGAAATTATGAACACATGTATGACATGGAGATAAAATTCACAAAACAAAAACATTAGAAACACACCTTATCCAATGTTCATGTTGGTCTAGATTAATTTTCATAGGTTTTTGAACAAATATAAAGAAATAAATCAAAATAATATCAATCCCTATACCATAGGAACATAAATAAATTACCCGAATTAAAAAAATGATCCATGAATTAATTTGTTAGATGATTAATTCAGTTTCAACATGGGTAAACCAAAATTGGATAAATAAATAAAAAATCCCTTACTCTATTTGGATACATCTCTAATGAATAATTATCATATGTCGTTTTCATTGATGAGATCTACAAGATGCATTGTCATTGGCGTTTCCTTCGGTACTTTGATCATCAATCGACGATCCCAATTCCTACCAAAGTTCCTCCATGATCTCCTCTCAATTATTACGGTTATTAGGATAACTCTAAAAATTGGTTATAATATAATATTTATAGAGGAAAAATATAACACCCCAAGCTTCTACGGTACGCTTCTCTTTAAATAATACAGTAGTGTGTGTTGTATGCAACTTCGAGTTCTAACACACACCACAACCAATCAAACTAGCCGTTATAAATAGTAATACCCACTTTTTGAAATTGTATACATTTCATCTTTCAATATGGACTTCATTTTTGGATTCGGAATATTGAAATTAGCCTATGGTGAAATTTTGGTATCTTTTTGAAAACTTTCAATTTTTGAGGAATAGTATAAAAACACTGAGTTTTAGTTTAAAGCCGAATTTTTATTTAAATAATTATTTTTTTTATTTAAATTTAATTAAGGTAAAAATAGACACATAATACCTATATAAGTTCAATGTAATTAATTGGAGTTAGTTTAGAATAATTTTAGATATATAAAAATTTTATTGAACTTTCACCGTCTTTTACCCACCTCCTAGGAGAATTTGCAAATTCACATAAAACATAATTTTAACGCTTCTGTGAGTGGAATTTATAAAATACAAGAGACATGGTTAATATCAAGGAGTAAAATGTGGTTCGATAAGATGAAAATATTTTTTGGTGAATGGTAACTTTTTACTTTTATTTACCACGGTTAAAAGTAAATAGGGTAATTAAGGGTAAAAATGATATTAATATTAACCTAAAACAAGTCCAAATTCTATTGGATAAGTGTATCTCGACCAAAAACAAACTTAGGAATAAAATATTATCATTTAGGTCCACTTGGATTAGATTAGGACATTTATTATTATTTAATTCAAAGAAGATTTAAAAGAGTTAAAATCAAAGTTTAATAACTAAAACATTTTTAATATAGGGTTATACAAAAGATAAATTAGATTATAAATATTCATTATAAAGGTAAAAATATTTCATACATAATGGTATTTTATTTATAATTTTTAGACATTAAATAATTTAATTTATTTATGACACAATGGTGATGCGGTAATTATCGTATTAATGAAAGATTAAGATAATTGATATTATAAATACCCAAATAAATGTAATTTGGGACTTTTTATGAATTAAAATAATTTTATAGGTAAATATTACATATTAGGATTGGTTATATGAATATTTTTAGAAGTAATAATGTTGTTATGAATTTATCAAAAACAAAATACCCAATAGTGTCAAAATTGACATAAAAGAGTTTTTAAAAAAAATATTATATTATAAATTGATATTATATTCCTAAAAATATAAGATTCGTAAAAAGGACTTATATCATGATATGTGTATCATTAATGAACTACTTGGGGTTCTATTGGATGTATATAGTAAGTTTATTAACTATATAATATAAAAATACAAAGTGACATGGTAATTTTCAAACTAATTAACTAGGAGTTAAAACTAAAAGATAAGGTTAATATAATGACCCAAACCTATCTAAAATCTATTGGTTGAAAGTATTTCGACCCATAACCACCTTATACTTTGAATAATACACTTTTTAGCCATTAGAAACCGAATATAAATTTATTATAAAATAATACTTTAAGTTTTTTCTAAAGAGCCCCTCCTCCCCCTTATAAAAGGACACCACTTCTAACCAATTCTTCACACCTTAAAAGCCTTTTGGATCGGGAAAAACCTGCCCAAATATTCTCTAAACTTCCCTCACTTCAACCTAGAGGCCTTAGTTTGATAATAAATCCAACCTAAGGATCCCTTTTGATCAAATAAAAAAAAGAACCTGAAGAAGAGGTAATGTTTTCACCACCCACTTTCAAATTCCTTTCTTCTTCAACTTCTTCTTTCTTTGCTATTTCCATTATAAAATAATAAATCCAGTATCTTATATATACTTTGATGTTATTATAAATATGGTACAACCATATTCATTATTCTATCCATCCTTTGAATGACATGTCACCATACATGCGTACGTACGGCTTACCGTCTCCACGTCGTGGTGTAATTGTTATTCAAAACATTATTATTTGGATGGGTATGATAATGATGTGTAATTGATTTAAATAATAAATATAACATGATAATGATTATTTATATATGATATACCATCCAATTATATATTATTTTAATATAAAAAGAATGATATTGTCGCTCGTGCGTACGTACGGACTACCGTCTCCAAGAAACGCGATGAGATTCATTCCCCATCGTATCCATTCAAGTATAATTATCATTTTATGGTTAAAAATAATGTTTAAAGACTTGATATCATTATTTATGTGAATAAGATAAAACCTATCCATAACAAACACTTCTTATGTAACAAAACATATAAAATAAAATGAGTAAGTTAACACCCGAAAGGACGATAATACTAAGATATTATTAACAAAGCAATATTAAAAGATCATATATGATATCATATTAATGTATATGATTCTTTTATAATTTAATAACAATTATTTTACCATTATACATGAGGTTAACCTACCCTCAACCAAGGAAAAGTACAAGGTAAGGGTTTATTTCACAATCTCTTCATTATCCAAGGTTGTTTATATGTAATTATCTACTGGGACCTCTTTATCATCCACATCCATGTTTCTTAAAAATGAATTTCAAATAATTATTACTATTTTATATAATATGGGTTAAATTAATTTATACCCTTATTGACTTTTTATAAGATGCTTATAAAGGAATCTTTCTGTCGTTTTCCAAACAAGGTCCTTTTTAACCTTTTCGACAGAATTATGGTAAGAATGTCTTTTTTAACTTATACGGCGGGTGAGGCTATTTTCTGCCATTATAAAATCATAGAAGCTTCCCTTAAAATCTTATAAGAATATTTTCAAAGTAAATGTTTTAATTATGTGGCTTTTAAATGATTTCAAAAATGAGATATTTCTCACAAATAGTTTTGATTTCATCTATGTCAACATCTTTTGGTGGATTTTAAGCTTATTTGAAGTTGATTTATTATGATACAAAAATTTCATATTGTATTGAAGGTTTTGTGATATGTTTCACTGTGGATGTGTTATTTATATACCATTCATGGTTTATGGAGAAATTATTGACATTTCGTATTCTAGTTTTAATATGAATGTTTATGTTATGTTTAAACCTATTCATATGAGGGATGCATTGGACTTAATAAGTGATGGGTGGAGCCTGCTATAGCTCCTCGATGCATCGGTAGGTCTCATGAGACAAACTAGTGTCTTGGCACAAGGCCTTGAAAAAATTTTATTTGTAGTCTTGGCACAAGGCCTTGACTATGTGGTTATGACATTCTGGAATTATGCATTCCATTATTATGAAAGTGGTTATTTATATTGTATGTGATTATCCGACTAGTAGAATATCCATGTGAATAAGTAAATGGCATTATTTCATTTTATTTTTTCCATATTATGCTGAAGTTCAAGTTTAAAAGGCTTTTGTTTTTGTTATACATTGCCTTAAATGTTTATGCCTATTTATGAATGTTTCCACTATATTGTTATCCTTACTGGGCATTTGAGCTCACCCCTTTCTATGTTTTATTTTTTCCAGGATGTGAAGAAGTATTTTATGAATGACCTGCAGGGAGAGTATGAGGGGTTATGAGTGCAGAATATGGAGACTATGTTTTTGTAGTTTTCATTTCATGATGTAATGCAAACTTTATGAATGTATCTAGTGATTCCAAGGCTACTAAACTAATAGGTCTTTCGAGACTTGATATTTTGTGATCATACCAATGTTATGTAATAATGAACTGACTCTGGGTAACTGGGGTTGGGGCATTACAGTTGGTATAAGAGGAAGTTTAGTACAAACCTTGGGAGCAAGATTTAGATAAACTCTGATTAGAGCACATAGACCTAAGATGGACTTTGAGGATTAGTATAGAATAACTTCTTAGAATTTTGGTATTGTAGAGATTTTTTGAGTTTTACGAGCAATACATCCCTGTCTGGATATGAGCAGGTAGAGGCAGCTCTGGCACAGATGTACCTAGGGGTAAAACCTAAAAACACTGCTTTGAGCTAGACTCGAACGGGAACTGGTGCACGACAATGGGTCTTGCTGCACTCTTGGTTACGACACTCCCAGATGATATACTTAGGATAATTCTCATTTTCTTTACAAACCATTATAAAGGGTTTATTAGTATATACTTCCTCAAGGAAAACATTTTTTTTATGATTATGCATTATATCCATAAATAGTTCTATTTATGTTAAGTGTTTTACAAGTATGGATTTATGTATTTTGATTCATAAACTGATCTAGTTTATGAAATTGTTTAGAAATGGCACCTAGTGTAAGAAATGGAAACTGTATTAATGCATGCACTGCATGTAGGGATTGCCCTCCTATTCAAGATAATTATAGTGGAGCTGGTGATGCAACTGTTATTGATCAGCTAATCACCATACTGGGACAACTCACTCAGGTAATGAATAATAACCTTACCCGTATAAAGCACCCTGATCTGCAGCGTGTAGGATCAATGTTAGATCACTTCATGAGGCAATAACCACCGAAATTCAATGGGAGTAAAACTACCTTAGTATCTGAGCAATGGATAAATTCCTTAGAGAAAATATTCCATGCCTTGGGGAGTAGTGAAAGGGAAAAAGTTATCATGGCAGTTTACCGCCTCACTGGAGATGTTGATCAATGGTGGTCATTGATTCAAAACATGAAGAAAGATGGTGAAGTATCAAATATGGAATAGAGGGAGTTTAAGGAGATTTTCTTAGAAAAATACTTTCCTTGTTACCATCGAGCAGATATGGAAATGCAATTTTTGAGTCTGAGACAAAAGGAGGTTGAGATTGTCTCAAAGTATGAGGCTAACTTTACAAGGTTAACAAGGTATGCTGGAGATTATATACATAACCCAAGAAGTAAGATTAATCGTTTCTTTTATGGGTTAAAACCATTTCTTCGTCGAGCATTAGTCTCACAATCCTTCTCGTCATACGAAGACATTGTCTCATGTGCTATCAAGAAAGAAAAGGAATTCTCTAAGTCTTATGACTTTAAATAAAAGCAAGAGAAGAAGAGATCTACTGATCAATATGGAAATGGAAATAAGGGGAAGAAGGAAAAAGTTGAATATCCATCCTGCAGTAAATGTGGGAAGAAACACCCCAGTACTTGCTTAAAAGGAATGGGAGTCTGTTACAAGTGTGGTGAAAAAGGCCACCAAGCTCGTTATTGCAAGGGGAAGAAGGAAGCTACCGATGTTCAATGCTACAATTATAGGGAGATGGGACATTATGAAAATGAATGTCCTAAGCGTCAGGGAAACTTACCTCAGAAAAGGCCAAGGGATCAAGGACAAGATTATGCTATCACTACTGCTGAGGTAGAATCTATGAAAGATGTGGTGGCAGGTAATTTAATGGTTTCCTCAAGTTTAGAAAATGCATTATTTGATTCCAGATCATCGCATTGTTTCATATCTTCACAGTTTGCTAAGAAAATTAGATATTTCCAATTTGATTTAACAAGGGAGTTGTCAGTTAAAACTCCTAAGGTAAGTATCATTACTACAAATTTCTATGAATTTGTTCCCATTAGAGCACATAAATGTTCTTTATCTGCTGATCTCATCATCATACCCATGATTGAATTTGATATAATCCTCGGTATGGATTAACTTTCGGACCATGATGCGAAAATTTATTTCAAGAAGAAGGAGGTAAGATGATCAACAATGACCCATATTGCATAGTTATTTCTAGGAGTCTTTGTTAGTCCCATGACAAAGTCTATCATGATATTATCCCATTTCCACTCGGGTATGGGAAGAGGTTGCATGACTTCTCTAGGCTGTTGCCTTCCAGCTTTCACTTGTTAACAAACCATACATCTTGACACAAAATCACCAATCTCCCTCTTCATGTTGTCCCACCAAAAATGTTCCTTCAAATCTCTATACATTTTGGTGCTCCCAGGGTGTATAGAGAAATTGGAACTATGAGCATCATCCAACAATTCCCTTTTTAGATTAGGTATATCGGGAACATAATGTCTCCTCCCAAATTTCAAAATTCCATCTTCATACACAAAGTCACTCAATCTCCCATCATTCACAGCTTTAATATTCTTTTTAAACTCTTCATCATCAGCCTGAGAACTCTTTATCCTTTCTAGTAAAGATGGAAAAGTTAAAGGTAATCCAAAACTACATCAAAACAGCTCAAAGTAGGTAGAAGATCTATGTTGATAACCGAATGAAGGATTTGGAATTTCAGGTAGGTGATCATGTTTTATTGAAGGTATCTCCATGGAAGGGAGTTATATGTTTCAGTAAGAAAGGTAAATTGAGTCCCAGGTACATCGGACCTTTCAAAATTCTAGAACGAATTGGGGATGTAGCTAACCATTTGGCAATGCCGCAAAATCTCTCTAAAGTTCACGATGTGTTCCACGTATCACTGTTGAAAAAATACATGCCCGAACCAACTCATGTACTCACTTACGAGGAATTAGAACTGGAACCCGATCTATCTTATTGCAAAGAACCCGTCAGGATTCTTGATACAAGAGAACAAGTGCTGAGAAACCGAATGACTCGTCTGGTAAAAGTTCTATGGAGAAACCATAAAATGGAAGAGGCAACGTGGGAACCTGAGGAACTTATGATGAAGAATCACCCGAGTCTTTTAATGCAGTGGTATTCTAGAAATTTTGAGCACGAAAATATTTGAAGGAGGGGATAATGTAACACCCCAAGATTCTAAGGTACGCTTCTCTTTGAATAATACAGTAGCATTTGTTGTACGCAACTTCGAGTTCTAACACACACCACAACCAATTAAACTAGCCGTTATAAATAGTAATACCCCCTTTTTGAAATTTTATACATTTTATCTTTCAAAATGGACTTCATTTTTGGATTCGGAATATTGAAATTATCCTAGGGTGAAATTTTGGTATCTTTCTGAAAACTTTCAATTTTTGATGAATAGTGAAAAACAATGAGTTATAGTTTAAAACCAAATTTTTATTTAAATAATTATTTATTTTATTTAAATTTAATTAAGGTAAAAATAGATACATAATACCTATATAAGTTCAATTTAATTCATTGGAGTTAGTTTAGAATAATTTTAGATATATAAAAAATTTTATTGAATTTTCACCGTCTTTTACCCACCTCCAAGGAGAATTTGCAAATTCACATAAAACTTAATTTTACCACTTCTGTGAGTGGAATTTCGAAAATATGAGAGACACGGTTAATATCAAGGAGTAAAATTTGGTTCAATAAGATGAAAATAATTTTTGGTGAATAGTAACTTTTTACTTTTATTTACCACGGTTAAAAGTAAATAGGGTAATTAAGGGTAAAAATGATATTAATATTACCCTAACACATGTACTAATTCTATTGGAAAAGTGTATCTCGACCAAAAACAACCTTAGGAATAAAATATTATCATTTAGGTCCACTTGGATTAGATTAGGACATTTATTATTATTTAATTCAAAGAAGAGTTAAAAGAGTTTAAATCAAAGTTTAATAACTAAAAAAATTTTAATATAGGGTAATACATAAGATAAATTAAATTATAAATATTAATTAGAAATATAAAAATATTTCCTACATAATGGTATTTTATTTATAATTTTTAGACATTAAATAATTTAATTTATTTATGACACAATGGTGATGCAGTAATTACCGTATTAATGAAATATTAAGATAATTGATATTATAAATACCCAAATAAATGTAATTTGAGAATTTATATGAATTAAAATAATTTTCTAGGTAAATATGACATATTATGATTGTTTATATTAATTTTTTTGAAGTAATAATGCTGTTATGAATTTATCAAAAACAAAATACCCAATAGTGTCAAAATTGACATAAAATTGTTTTTAAAACAAATATTATATTATATATTGATATTCTATTCCTAAAAATCAAAGGTTAGGCCACAGGACTTATATCATGATAGGTGTATCATTAATGAACCACTTGGGGTTATCTTGGATGTATATAGTAAGTTTATTAACTATATAATATAAAAATACAAAGTGACATGGTAAGTGTCAAACTAATTAACTAAGAGTTAAAACTAAAAGATAACGTTAATATAATGACCCAAACCTATATAAAATATATTTTTTGAAAGGATTTAGACCAATACCCACCTTATAATTTGAATAATATACTTTTTAGCCATTATAAACTGAATATGAATTTATTATAAAATAATACTTTAAGTTTTTCCTAAAGATCCCCTCCTCCCCCTTATAAAAGGACACCACTTCTAACCAATTCTTCACACCTTCAAAGACTTTTGTATCGGCCAAACCCTGCCCAAATATTCTCTAAACTTCTCTAAATTAAACCTAGAGGCCTTAGTTTGATCATAAAGACAACCTAAGGAGACATTTTGATCAAATAAAAAGGAAGAACCCGAAGAAGAGGTAATGTTTTCACGACCCTCTTTCAAGTTCCTTTCTTCTTCAACTTCTTATTTCTTTGTTATTTCCATTCTAAAATAATAAATGCAGTATCATATATATATTGTGATGTTATTATAAATATGTTATAACCATATTCATTATTCTATCCATCCTTTGAATGACATGTCATCATACATTCGTACGTACGACTTACCGTCCCCACGTCGTGGTGTAATTGTTATTCAAAACATTATTATTTGGATGGGTATGATAATGACGTGTAATTGATTTAAATAATAAATATAACATGATAATGATTCTATATATATTATATACCATCCAATTATATATTATTTTAATATCAAAATAATGATATTGTCGCTCGTGCATACGTACGGACTACGGTCTCCACGAAACGCGATGAGATTCATTCCCCATCGTATCCATTCAAGTCTAATTATCATTTTATGGTTAAAAATAATTTTTAAGGACTTGATATCATTCTGGATATGAATAAGATACAACCTATCCATAACAAACATGACTTATGTAACAAAACATATAAAAAAACGAGTAAGTTAACACCCGAAGCGACAACAATACTAAGATATTATTAACAAAGAAATGTTAAAAGATCATATATGATATCATATTAATGTATATGATTCTTGTATAATTTAATAACAATTAATTCACCATTATACAGGAGGTTAAACTACCCTCAACCAAGAAAAATTATAAGGTAAGGGTTTATTTCACAATCTCTTCATTATCCGAGGTTGTTTATACGTAATTATCTACTAGGACCTCTTTATCATCCACATCCATGTTTCTTAAAAATGTATTTCAAATAATTTTTACTATTTTATAGACTATGGGTTAAAGTCATTTATACCCTTGTTGACTTCTTATAAGATACTTATAAAGGAATCTTTCTGCCGTTTTCCAAACAAGGTCCTTTTTAACCATTTTGACAGAATTAAGGTAAGAATGTCTTTTTTAACTTATACGGCGGGTGCAGCTATTTTCTGCCATTATAAAATCATCTAAGATTCCCTTAAAATCTTATAAGAATATTTTCAAAGTAAATGTTTTAATTATTTGGCTTTTAAATGATTTCAAAAATGAGATATTTCTCTCAAATAGTTTTGATTTCATCTATTTCAACGTCCTTTGGTGGATTTTAAGCTTATTTGAAGTTGATTTATTATGATACAAAACTTCCATATTTTATTGAAGTTTTTGTGATATGTTTGACTGTGGATGTGTTATTTCTATACCATTCATGGTTTATGGAGAAATTATTGACATTTCGTATGCTAGTTTTAATATGAATGTTAATGTTATGTTTAAACCTATTCATATGAGGAATGCATTGGACTTAATAAGTGAAGGGTGGAGCCTGATATAGCTCCTCGATGCATCGGTATGTCTCATGAGACAAACTAGTGTCTTGGCACAAGGCCTTGACAAAATTTTATTTGTATTCTTGGCACAAGGCATTGACTATGTGGTTATGACAGTATGGCATTATGCATTCCATCATTATGAAAGTGGTTATTGATATTGCATGTGATTATTATAATAGTATAATATCCATGTGAATAAGTAAATGGAATTATTTCATTTTATTTTTTCCATATTATGCTGAAGTTCAAGTTTAAAAGGCTTTTTTTTAGTTATACATTACCTTAAATGTTTATGCCTATTTATGAATGTTTCCGCTATATTGTTATCCTTACTCGGCATTTGAGCTCACCCCTTTCTATGTTTTATTTTTCCCAGGATGTGAATAAGTATTTTATGAATGGTTTATAGGGATATTATGAGGGGTTATGATTGTGGAATATGGAGACTATGTTGTTGTAGTTTTCATTTTATGATGTAATGTAAACTTTATGAATGTATCTAGTGATTCCAATGCTACTAAACTAATCGGTCTTTCGAGACTTGATATTTTGTGATCATGCCAATGTTATGTAATAATGCAATGACTCTGGGTAACTGGGGTCAGGGCATTATAAAAAATTAGAACACTACATCAAAGTAATAAATTAATTAATTTAATTTATTTATTTCATTATTTGTGCCTGTGACGGATTTTAACCAAATTCCTAACACCGAAAAAGATTGTGTTGTGCCTAAGGTAAACCTCAAATTATAAACTCAGTGGTGGACTCAAATTTCCTATTAAAGACTCTATTTTTGAGTTATTCTACTATTTCATGAAAATTTTGTGTGCATGATAATATATTTAAATATTTAAAATATCAATTATGGGACCACTGAGCCTCAGAATCTCACATTGTCTCAGCACCTGGTTTCAAAAATAATCCTCAAAATATTCTAAAGTCTTAAACATAAAAAATGTAAAATTATAATGGGGTCATGATAGATTGATATCATAGTATGATGGTTGATAGATTGGATAGAGTTTGGAGTTAGGCACTAGTGATGATGCATGGGTTGGTAGGGAAATAGTGTTGTATAAACTCAGCGTGATCTATAAACAAGGGAGACCCTCAAAGATATGGTATTTTATATCCACCTATGATCTGATGTAAGGACCACCAAGATTACTAAACATGCTAACTGAAGTAATACTGATTGTAGGTTAGATACCTAGGTAAGGATCATACATCATGATGTTATACACCTATGTTTGAATTGGGTGGATAATGGTAATAGGTTAAAATGAATTAAAAGATTAGTTAATTAATTTTAAAATTGTATTTTGTCCTAGTTTTAGGAGTACTGATGTTTTTTATTTTACAAATATGGTACCAAGTTGATGTCCTCATTCGGTTCATGTAAAATATGCTCAGTAGGATGTTCTAGTGAATTGCATCAGAGTGGAGGTCGACAGTGATGACACTTGGAGAAAGAAACATAGAGAGTTATAATTCCTTTGTCTATAGAAGTATGAATTATTGTTTTTAGATTACTAGATGTAGTATTGGATAGAGGAGATAGATATAGACTTTGTTTTTATTTGTTCTTCGAGGGAGCACTGGATTTCTTTAACTGTTATGATGTTGTGTGGGTTATCTCAGTAGTGGTTTATTTTATTCCTTAGTTATAATAAGGAGTTGGTTTTTGAGTGGTAGAAGTCTATGGATCATTTTTAGTCTGAGTTTTTATCGTTGATTATTTGGGAGTCTTCTCACTAGGAGATCTATACCCTTCAACAGGGGAGTTCCCATGCTAGTGAGTTTGATATATGCTATAAGAAACTTATATGAAATTATTTGGACCTTATACTAGATGAGGAGGTGGGTAGAGGAATTTTTATAAGGATTTTCATCTAAATATATATTTATAGGTCGCCCATTTTATGTTGAAGTCATATGTTGAGGTGATGGAGAAGGAATAGCTCATCGAGATGATATTGTCTAGGACTTGGTCATAATGATATGGGAGTCACCAAGACCTTACATAGAGAAAATATATGACTGGGATTTCTCAATTGTCTAGATAGAAGAATAATTTCCAATCATCATAGAGTAGGTTTCATCCTTATTCAACTCATTTCTTTGGATCTAGTGGTTCCAAAACCCATACCAACAAATAAAGTGTTTTTTCCTGTAGAGTTCATGGCCATTAGAAGAGAGAGTTTCTAACATTCTTTAGTAATCAACATGCAACATGTGGACTATTTTAAGTCCAAATTTTTCATCAGTATTAGCCAAGGTAGAAGAAGCATCATGGTGTTCCTGTTCATGGTCAACATAGAGGGGATGGGAGAGAAATAGGTCCCCCCATAACATCTATCAACCTCAAGGATAGTGGGTAGATCATAGTCATGGTAGTAGTTTCCATAAAGGCCAGATATTTCATGGAGTTGGTTATAGTAAGATTCATGCATTTGTGTTGCCATTGTCAGGATATACAGGCATCATTCAAGGTATTATTTTCTTATTTTATACATGGTTTTATTCCTTATTTAATTTAGGATCTATGTACACCTTTATTTCTCATTCCCTATTCTATGATTTGGGACTTATGGTAGATAGGATTCTAGTTCCCTTAGAATTCACTATTCTAGTTAGAGGTTGAGCTTGATTTTATAATGTGTAAAGAGATTTTGAATTGGTGGTGGGGAAGAACTTCTCTTTAGTAGATTTATTATTTTTTCAAATACAACTATACAAATCATCAATGACATTGATTGGTTGTATTTAGTGCAGTCTATCATGTGTTTTTATAGCAGATGAATCATATTCTATGATGTTGATGGAGATAGTGTGGGGTTTGTTAGAGAATTAGACTTCCATATGGGTAGAGGGTGTATGAAGTTTCAATATTTTTTGATGGTTGAGTTAAATATGAGTTCATCATAGGTTTCTCTAGTAGTTTTTCCTAAATAGGTTTTGGAATTTCTCCCTCAATGGGATATCAAGTTTGGGATACAAATGTAACTATTTTCTTAACCAATATCAATGTCCTTGTATATAATGGTACCTTATTAGTTGTGAGATATATGGATTCAAATAGATTATCCTTTGTATTGGGGATTTATTCATCCTAGTGTGTCTCCTTGGGAGATCTAGTTATGTTTGTGGTGAAGGTAGATGGGAGTTTGGGGTTGTGTATCAATTATCATTGCTTGAATCAGATGATAGTGAAGAAACACTATCATATTCCATGGATTAGTGATATATTTGATCGATTTAAGGGAGCTAGATGGTTCTTAAAAATTTATTTGTAGACAGGTATCATTAGATGTGGGTGAAAGATGAGGATATTCTGAAGACTACTTTCAGATGTCATTATGGGCATTATGAGTTCATTTTGATGTATTTTGGGGTTATTAATGCTCTAGTTTTTTCCATGGTACTAATTAATGCTATTTTCTGTGAGAATATATATTGTTTTTTGGTGGTCTTTATCAATGAAATCCTTGTGTTTTCAGTGTCATAGTCATAGAATGAAAAGAATCTACACGCTTTGTTGGGAGTTCTTTGATTCCATCAACTGTTTAGAAAGCTATTGAAGTGTGAGTTCTGGTTCCATGAGGTCTGTTTCTTGAGGAATTCATATCTTAGTGTGTAAAATCCATATATTTTTTCAATTTTGAGGCGGTGGATTCTCGGGTAACACCCAAGAATGGTACAAAGGTGTATAGTCTCCTTAGAATTGCTGGTAACTATAGGAGGATCATACCTGACTTATCCTGGATTGCGACTCTTATGAAAAAAAATTGAATAGAAAGAACCAGGAATTTGTATAGAATGACCAGTTCTATATTTCCTTCAAGTATTTTAAGGAGAATCTGTTCAGTGTAATGACCTATAATTTTATCAATGGAATTTCCCTTTTGAAAATATAATTGTGCCAATTTAGTAATATAATATTATATAATGTGCATGCACCAAATGATGAAACTAAAAACATTAGTTAATATTGATTTAAACATTAAATTTATAGAATAAATATGTCTATAAGAATTGAAAGTATTATAATGGGAAAAATAGAAAATAAGATAAAAATAATAGAAAAATTTAGATATGCTTGATCCCCCCAAATAATCACACTCACGAATAATACTGTAGAAATGAAGCATAATATTAGTAATGAAATATAAATTTTTAAAATGAAAATAAAAAACCTTGAGATAAAATATAATTTAATTAATAATGAATGAAATATTAGGTATTTATATAAATTGGGGATCTCATATGATCCTTACAAATTTAGAACATTGGAATAGTAATCTAACTGTTGGAATAGTAATTTGACCATTAGGAATAGTAAACTAACTATTAGAATAGTATCCTCACCTATAGAAGTGTAAATTAATATTTACCTATCTTATAAAATGAAAATATGGTATATTTATATCATGATACAAGTAAATAAATGTTTTAAAAATGATAAAATAAGTGTTTGTATTTTTGTAAAACATATATGTTTTAATTTCATTTTTATAACAAATATAATGATTTAAAATAAATTTTATTTTCATAAAATTGGTTTATAAATTAATATTATGTTTTATTATAATGATAATGTAATTTTATTATACCTTAATTAATTTTTCAAAGGGTCATAAAATTGATCATAATATTAAAATTGTTATTTTTCAAATAAATTATTGTTTTATTTAAAAATTAAATTTATCATATTTAATAAAATTATTTCCATAAAATGGATTTCATTTTTGAAATCTATACATTAAAAAATTGTCATGGTGAATTTTTTTTATTTTTCTAAAATAGTTGAATTTTAGGTTTATAGTGAAATACGACAAAATACGATATGTAATGTTATAAGATAAATGCATGAATTTTTTAGTCATGGATGATGTAATCACTCATTATTTCAAACTCACAAGTACCATTTACTACATATAGTTATAATAATCAATACTATTGATATTATTGATCCAAAATAATAAACTAATGAATATAATATTCAAAAACACACCTCACCTCCCCTTATTAATATCACCCCTCACCACCCCTTCTCCTCACAACTTTTAAGCCTTAGATCTAGAAAAAAGTATGACCAATTTCCTTCTCAGTAATCTCCCCTATTTCTTATTGTTTCTTGTCTCATCCAAATACCATTTCAAGTAGCCTTATGGGGTATCCTAAAAGGTGATAACTAAAGGGATAGGTAAATTCTAAAATAAATTTGTTTTAATTTATTATTCTTCTACCTCCCCCATATGAACTCCATAAACTTAAACATAGTAACATAATTATCATAAATATAATGATAATTTATTATTATGTTTTAATATATATCTTATACTCCCCCTTCTTGTGTTCTTAAAATTAAAATATTGTTTACAATACGGTTGGTCGAACACCTCCATGAACAATGTACTTCATTTTTC
Source organism: Viscum album (assembly GCA_963277665.1). Lineage (NCBI taxonomy): Eukaryota > Viridiplantae > Streptophyta > Magnoliopsida > Santalales > Viscaceae > Viscum > Viscum album. Next base: position 628,382,627 of record OY728165.1, read on the forward strand.
TCCACTTCCTTTAAGGATGATCTTAAAAATATTATCATAGTTAAATAATATGATAATAATTATATTATAACATATTTCATGTTCTATAATGAATATATATACATAATATTAAATAAAATGAAACTATTTTGTGATGGTCGGTAAAACCGCCTAAATGAACTAATCGTATAACATTGATGTTTTTACTAAATAGATCATCCCTATATCAGACCACAAAAGAGTAATTAGGACCATTTAAATTTTTTTAAGGAAGTTAATTCCATTTCATTTCACTTCTATTGTTTTACTCCCATTTTACAATAACATCAATAATTATCCACAAGTGATTTGGCCTTGGAACCATGAAATGAATGCTCTCTGAACAGCGAAATTGAAATGTATATCTCATTGAAATGGTTATAAATTAAAATAATAAAATTATAGTGAATAAAATATATATGTAAAAGGTTATGAATTAATTAATTAATTAATCTAATTTTATTATCTCATATTCTAAGTGCGAGTGCAAAACGATTATGGAACATTAGTTAAGGGGTCTCACTAAACCACCCTTTTTCTTTAGGATATGACCTTTCTCTATATAGATCACCTTATATCTATATTTTATGTTATATAATGCTTATAAATTATATATATGTGTCTCTAACATATATACCTAGATTATTATCAATTTCTTTTATGGAGAAATACATTACTTAAGTTCATTTCTCAAATACCTTCTTTAAAATATAACCCGATTAAGGGGAACTTTTCTATCCCTTAATCCTTTTATATAATTATTATTTAAATAATTTATTCACATTAAATATTTCATTAAATATAGTAATATTTTATGTGTAACCATTTTGGTTTATCACTTTTTTCATTTAATATTTTATACTTATTCTTTCCACAAAATTATTTAACTGATTCCTTAAAACAACATTTTGAATGTTTATTTCTATACCAAATTCTACACCATTTATCATGATGTTTTTTCCAAATAAACACCATATTTTGATACCTAATCTTATTTTCTCAGACATGAATGTCCAGAATACTTAATTCCTCATTCTCTTATTAATATTTAGGAAATATTATTTGATTATGATATGAGGTAAGATTATGAAACCCATTTCATTCCATGGGTAATTCTTATATTTATTCCTTATGTTTGATTTCCTTTTATGGAATGCATAATCATTTATATGTTATTATGGTTGTTATTTAATAGATATTTAATGCATTGGGTAATGTTTTTTTCTCATTATAGGTGATGTATGGGATTAGGGAGTAAGCCTAATCCATTATGGGACTCTATCCACCATGTGAGGTTGTCTTGTTAATTCACCTTGACTTATGAATATTTCATGTTTTATGTTATTGAAATATTTCCATTTTTTTCATGATCTTATGATATCATGTTATTTATTTTATTAGTATATATGATTATTCATGATCCTTGTCTTTTGTGATATTATTTCATGCCTTTTGACTCATATGTTGTGCTTCATTACCATATTTATTCACTTATGGGCCTTTATAGATTACCCCATTTATTTTATGTATTCCTTAGGTAATCCTATTTATTTTTAGGATATAAAATGGATTTAGTATATCATTATATATAATAAAATAATGGTATTTTTTCTAGGTTCTTTTTAATATATTATGAACCTAGTCTTCCAAAGACACTAGGTCTCACGATCTTTGGGTTGTGTTTATTGAATATTTATATTATAAAATATATAAAAATATTTGTAAAAGGATTGGATCCCAACATATGTTGTCATAGTAAGTTCTAGTTATTTTGGGGGATTATGACTAGAATACATTAGTGAGAAACCTAAGGATAAGTCTAATATATGATTTTATCCTAAAATTTTAGTGATGTATAGATTGAGTGGTTTCTAAGACATTACATCCTTGTATGGATAAAATAAGTGTATTTGATTCTAGAACGGTTTTACCTAGGATTAATAACCCCAAAAATAGTGAATTGGGTATTAACTTGATCATCACCCAGTTCACGTGTCACAAACTAACCCCTTTACTCTCAGATCGAGGTGTTGGTGAATGTGACTGATCTCTCCCCATTATGTGAAATATATATGTTCAAGATTTAACATTTATTATATTATCTCATTATTTGATAGTTTTTAATCCTCATGTTTTTTATGTTTTGTATCCTTGTTTTATGGATTGTGATTCTAGGGATTTCTCTTTGATCTCCCTCACCTTCGACTCGCTATTGGAGGCTCCTGTTTTGGGTGATTTCTTAATCTTGTGATTAATGATAGGTGGTTCCATTAGGATTTCACCTAAAATTAAAACCTTTATTTCTTAATTGAATTTAATTTTAATTTTAATTATTTTATAAACCTTAAATTTGATTATTTTTATGGTTTATTTCAAAGGCATAAGATTTTTGAAATAAAACTAGTTTTCAAAGGTTTTGAAAATATGTTGTGATTTTGAGAAAAATGGATTGAAATGATTTGATTTTTACTCTTAAGAAAATGGATTTATATGAAATTTTATTTTTATGGGCATGAACTTAATGAGACGTGTATTTTAGTTTTGAAATTAAAATGGCATTTTGAACTTGAAATTGGTCATCTGAACTATGAATAGTGAATTTAATTGAAATAAATGGTTTTCCCATGATTGATTGATTGTTTGATTGATTGAAAATGTGAGCTTCAGTTGTTATTGGATGACTAGGATAATAAAATTGGGACTCTAACTCCCTAGAAATGGATTGGTGATGAAAACTCTAACTAAACTAAATTCAGCATGATTTCCCCATATGGGGTGTTGATTGATTTTATCATGATGGCCTGTGCCTTAGGTATGTGTGCACAGACTTGGTCTTTATTGGTTTAATAAGTAGTGTTAGGATCCTAAATCCAAAAACTAACTAGTCATAGGGCATATGATCATGGTTATTATTTTTTTATTTGATTATTACATTCCAATTTTAATTGAAATTCTTTACTTGTGCCCTTTTTGTTTTATAAAAACTGATCATTTAAGACTACCTTTGATATATCTTTCAAATAATTGATTTGAAATCATGTTTTCACTAAAATGTGAAACTAATTTTCCATGACTTATCTTTATTTAAATTGAAGCATAAATAGTTTAATTATTTTTGAATTGATTAAATAATATTATTTGAAATTCTATCGGGCTATTTTTGCCCACATGCTACATTTTCCTTTAGGTATTTGTATATTATATTATTTTAAGCCTCATAAAAGGGAAAATTTTGCATGGAGGTGGTGATTATGCTTGATTCATGGGACCTTTAGTGATGTTGGTGATTAGTTGAGCTATGGTCCACTTGTTAAAAAAGAATTCTAAAACTTAATAATTATGGATATTGTTCCAGTTTATATCTAGCTGTGGTAATTTTCTCCTTAAGGGGTGTTTGGAATACTGATTGCGTGTTGCATTCTCTTCTGATGTTCTATCTTGTTTTTTTATCATGTAAAAATTGTTCCCTTTGACTTCTTATTGTTACCAGGTGATTTTCACCAACCCAAGGGAGTTGGGAACTCCCTTTGTATTGCATCAATTCCAACTCGGGTATTATAGTACCAAGGTATCTAGGTTGGTTCATGAAAAAATGATATCCAAGGAAATCCAGGTTGATCATATTTCTTAGATTTTGGTATGCAGTCTGGGATGTCTTGGTAGATATGAGGTAGAATTTTTAGGACTTAAGGGGTAGTTTATGAGAAATTTCCTCGATATCTATCACTGTAGTGAGCCTTAAGTCACCATGGGTGTTTAGTAAGGGTGTATTTGAGGAAAAATTTGGCCCAATTATAGAACTTTTCCAAACCTAATCTAAGTATTTTGAAAGCCCAAAAAAATTTGAACTGTATTTAATGGAATTGATATTATTTTATCTCTTGATTGAGTTATAGATATGAGTATCTTTTATAGTGTTTTAGTGTTACCTATAATATTCTGTAGTACCATATCCCCAAGAATATGTTTTAATAGACCTTAGGAGGGATTTTCCTATGAGTCATGATAAGTGAAACCTATAGTTGATTATAATGTCATTGAGATAGTATTTCATGATTCCTAAGAACTAGGATAGGTGACCATGCCTATTCATGTTCATGCTCTGGTAGTGTAACCTTGAAGGGATGAGACTAGATATCATGATCATGAGTTTATTTGGAAAAACCATAAGCTTTACAAGGATCAAATGACTCTCAAGTGGCATAGGATTGGTTAAAAAATATTGATCTTATTTTTAAGTTATTAGAAATTTCGGCCTCAATAAAAGTGAATTGTGCTAACTTCAATGTTGAAGGGATAAACAAGAAGTGGTGGGATTTAATGGTTATTGAGAAGAAACATGAATTATTGTATTATAAGTACTTTATATGAATTTTAAAATTATATTTATATCAATATTTGATAGTTTTAGTAAATTATATGGAGTTTCTTAGTGTCTAACAAGGTGATAGAATGGAGACTCAGAATGAATACTATTTTGATGAACTTGCTCTGTTTTCTTCTAAGGTAGTGATGAATGAGAAGTTAGAGACTCAAATATTTGATATGGGATTTCTATATGATATTTGATCTCAATTATTCATTTTGAAGCTAACTACTCATGTGTATTTGTTGGATAGAATGTTGATGGCTGATCTTGACCTGGCTGGTAAGTCAGAGTTGATGGGGGTTCCTCCAACTCCTAGAGGTAGTTCTGTTAGTTTGTTTAAATAAAATAAGAAGTTTTATGAGTCTCATGGTGGATATCAATACCAATAATCGTTTATACCTTCTATGGTTTCTAGAATAGGTCCTTTGTCCTATTTTTAATGTGGAAAGATTGGGAATTTGAAGTGAGCTTTCACAAAGGTACAAAGATTTAGGGTTCATATGGTCATTATATCCACCTTTATAAGTTTTTTCATGTATTTTATACTCCATGGAGTGTAATGAGATCATCATCACCCAAAGGTACTATTTCTCATTCAAATTATTCAAGATCTAAGGGGTTTCAGCTATAGGCATCTATAATAAATCTTCTTCACATTGTGGAAGAGTTGCCAGAGGAAGCTGATATGGGTACAATGATAATGAGAGGAACCATCACTATAGTTTAATCTTTAGTGAATGATTTATTTGATACTAGTGAATCTCATTAATTTATATCAACTCACATTATGAATCTAAAAAACCTTCCTACAAATCTTATGTATTATGTGATGGATATTAGTATTCCCATTAGAACTAAAAGAGAGTAGGGTCTTGGATTCCCCTCTTGCATTCTCTCTTTATTAGAGATTGATATTAGATGAAATTTCCTAATTATCATTATGAAACCATTGGATTTTATTCTTAGTATGAATTGGATGATTTCCTTTAAATTTCATATTAAATTTTATCTTTTATGGGTATCCTTTACTACCCCTAATGGGGTGTTCCATTTTTTCTAAGATGAATGGGACTCAATATTGATTTTGAGACAAAATAATTATTTTAGAGTTTGGAAGAGTAATATATATGCTTGATTTTGATTTTTAGAAAGAATCTTTGAGTGGTGATCTTCCTCTAGTGGTCATCAACTTTCCCAATGAATTTCCATATGAATTTTTTGGCTTGTCACTAGTAAGGTAGGTAGAGTTATCTATTGAGTTAGTACCAGGTACCCATCCCATATCTATGCCTTATTACTATATATCACCTACTGAATTGAAATATTTGACTAATTAGTTAAATGATTTGTTGGATAAAGTATTTATTTTACTGAGTGTGTCACCTTTTTTAGTGCCTATTTTTTTTGTAATGAAATATGATGGGACACTTTTCCTATATATTGATTATCAAAACCTCAAGTGATTCATGGCAAAGAAAAAATATCCATTTCCATGGATTGATTATTTTTTTGATTAGTTGAATGGGTATAAGTGGTTCTTGAAGATTTATCTTTGGTATGGTTATCACCAATTGAGAGTCAATGAATCTGATATCCTGAAGACCACCTTTTGGAGCAACTATGGCCATTACTAGTATATTTTTATGCCTTTTGGTATAACCAATGCTCTTGCAGTTTTTATGGTACTAATGGACAGGATATTCTATGAGTATCTTGATTCATTCATGGTGGTATTAGTGGACGAAATTTTGGTTTACTCTAAGACTAAGGAGGGTCATGTGCTTCATCTAAGGTTTGTTATGTGAATTTTTATAAAACACGAAATTTATTCCAAGCTATCGAAATGTAATTTATGGATTTATTAAGTGAATTTATTAGGTCACATGGTCTCAGGACATGGTATTTCTTTCAACCATAAGAAGGTGAATGTTTTTATGACATGGGAACATTTGTTCAATGTTTTCAAGATTCAAATATTCTTAGGCTTGGTGGGGTATTACTGCCTATTAATTAAATATTTATCATAGTTGGATCTCTCATGACATCACTCACTCAAAAAGGAGAAAATTTCTTATGGTATTTGAAATGGTGAAATTATTTTGATGGGTTGAAGTGAATTTTGAATTTTTCCCTAGTATTAACTCTTTTAGAGGCTAATAAGGTCTATTTGGTCTTTTATGACACATCGTATTTGTGTTTGGATAGCATTCTCATGTAGGGTGATCATGTGGTGGCCTATGGTTCTTGACATCTTAGGCCACATGAGAATAAATATCTTACTCATGATCTTGAAATCACAGTTGTTATAATTTCTCTTAATAGTTTGTGTAATTTCCTCTTGAAAACTGATTAACAATTATTTTTATCAAAAAATCATGAGTTATATATTTTCTCCAAAAGATAATATTTATCAGAGGTGATGGGTGGAGTACCTAAAATTGTTTGATTTCGATATTTGGTACACCCCTAGAAAGGTGAATGTCATTATTCATGCATTGAGTGGGAAACTTATGACCTAGGTTTTGAAAGAATCATTAAAAGAATTAAATTTAATATAACTCATTTCTTGTATGCACTTGGGAGTCCTTGAGGAAGATTCATAGTTTTTTTTGGAAAGTATTTAGTTAACCTCTTCTCTTCTCAAGATGATTAATCAGGAGTAGCAGCTTAATTATGATTTCTATGAATTTAGGGACTCACTTTATGTGGGAATATGATTGGTAAGTATTTTTTTCTCCTAATGGTATCCTATGATTTCAAAACTAGTACGTTGTACTTTTTTCTATAAGGAAATATATGATGGGGGCTTTTCATAATTCCTAGTGGGTGGTACACCCTAAAACCATTAAGATATTCTATGATATGCAGTGATGATTCCGGTGGCTAGGTATGATATAAGACATTGTTTATTTTGTTTCTAATTGTTATACCTATCAAAAGGTCAAGGATGAGAACCAAAACCCCTTGATTTTACTTCATCTCCTTCCTTTTCCAAATTGAAGGTGGGTGATATTTTGATGGATTGGGGTTTCTATGTACCCCTCAAGGGAAAATGCAATATGGGTTGTGATCTATCGGCTGACCAAATCATCTCACTTTATCCTCATTCATTATTGAACCAAATTTAAGGACTTGGAAATTTTATATGTTTTGGTTACCATTAGATTTCATGGAGTTACATATTTTATAGTTTATGATAGGGATCCCCTATTCACTTCTCATTTTCTAAGAGGCCTCTAGGAGGTGATAAGAGCCCAGATTAAATTGAGCATGTCATATCATCTACAAATGGATGTCCAAACAAAATGATATATATAGATCTTTGAAAACAAGCTCCATTCTTGTGTTATTGACATTGGTGGAGCTTGGGATAGCCACTTGGGACTATTTGAGTTTTCCTATAACAAAAATTACTAGTCAGATATCAGAATGGGAACTTTTGAGGCATTATACAGATGACCATGTTAATATTCATTATATGAGATAGATATTGGTGAAGCTTCTCTCGTTAGTCCCAGTTTTGTCTAATAGATGACGATAAAGATTCAATTTGTTTTTTAGATAATGTTAATTGTGCAGTGCTGGTATAAATCTTATGTTTATAGTCACAAATTCCCTTTAGATTTTTTAGTTGGTTAATAGGTTTTTTGAGATTTTCACCTTGGTTGGGTCATTGATGGATTGTAATATATGGGACCATTTTAGGTTGTTGATAAAATTGGAAAGGTGTCTTACCTATTTAATTTTTCACCTAATTTGATGTCAATTCATAACATGTTTCTTGTGTTTAATCTTAGAAAGTATCTCTTTAACCCATCTCATTTTTTGAGCTAGGAGGACCTTGATGTTGAACCTACTTTATCCATGAGTGAGCATCTAGTTCGAATTGTTGATTCTAAGATGAAGGTTATTCATTGTAATTTTATACCCTTAGTTTGGGTGTTATGGTATCATGGTTCTAATTTACATGATACTTGGGATAATTAGGCACTAATGATAGAGCATTGGACTCATCACTTTAACATGGAGATTTCTGGACAGGATTTCTAGGGTAAGAAAGTGTTTATGGTGAGAATATTGTAACATCATGTTACCAGATATCAGGTAATCTTATCCTTTTTCTTTGATCACCTTTCATTTAGTTGTTGTTATGGGTCTTTTATGGAGTTTTTTGGAGTAAATCTAGAGTTTTATAGGGATCTATGGTGTGTAAAAAATGAATGTTGTGTGGATAATTTGGTGGTTCTTCCATTTTTGACATAGCTATGGCATGACCAAAGTGGTTATGGTGTTTGGGGTGCATTTTTTTCTTCTACCTTTTTTGGGATGGTTGTGGTGTGGTCAATAAGTTATGGAATGGCCCCCTATTGGTTATTAGGTTCTAAAGCATAGCATTTCCTCCTACGTCATGATCCCTTTTCTAGTTTTCTAGATCTATGGTATAGATTTCCTCCTATTTCTGGGATGTAGTTTTGACCAACACCACCGCAGCATGGTATCTTGTACTATTCCATGGTATGTACCTTTTTTAGAACGTTTTCACCATGGTGTTGTGGGTTGCACCATTGTATATTTTTTTCAAGAGTTTAAAATCATGAACCCCCATTTTATATCCTAAACTCCCCCAAATCGAATCTTATGAAACTCTTTGGATTTAGGAGTCTATTTATATAGGATTTTGGATTCTCCAACAAATTTAATCTTAGATAAAAAGGATAGTGAATGCGATTAATCTCTCCATGGTAGGTGAAATCTCCCTATTCTGGATTTTACCTTTCCTGTCTTCTCTCCTACTTTGAGAGTGATTAATCCTGATGTTGTTGATGAATTGGATCCTTGTTTTAATGGATTTTTATTATCATTATTTCTCTCAGATCTCCCTCGCCTTCGACTCTCCAATGGAGGTTCCCATTTTGGATGATTCCTTGATAATTTGATTAAATTTAAATGGTTCCATAAGGATTTTCCTTACAATTTAAACTATGATTACTTGCTTGAATTAAAATATATTTTAAATTGTTTTCTAAACCTTTAATTTTAATGATTTTTATGATTGATTACAAAGGAATTATATTTGTGAAATAAAATATATTTCAATGGTTTTGAAAATATGTTGTGAATTTTGGGAAAAGATGGATTTAAAATATTTGATTTTGATTATTAAGAAAAATGACTTTAAATGAAATATGGTTTTTAAGGGAGAGTACTTGATGAAACCTTTTTTTGATTTTAAAATTTAAATGGCATATTGAACTTGAAATTAGTAATTTTAATTGAGAATGATGAAATGGATTGAAATGAATGATTTTCCCATGGTTGATTGATTGATTGAAAGAAAATATTATCTTAAGTAGTTATTGGGTGATTAAGATAAGCATGTTAGGACTCTGACTCCCTTATAATGGATTGATGATGATAAATCTAACTAAAAATAATTTGGCATGACTTCCTTGGATGGGGTTTTTATTGATTTTATCCCGATGGCCTAATCCTTAGGGATGTGTGCACACAATTAATCCATGTTGATTGATTAGGTAGTGTAAGGATCCTAGATCTAGAAACTAACTAATATTAGGGCATATGACCATGGTGATTTGTTTTGATTTGATATTACATGCTCATTTTTATTGAATTTATTTACTCATATCCTTTATATTTTATTAAAAATGATCATTTAAGCCTATATTTAATATATTTACCATCTACTTAATTTGAAATCATTTTTTGACTGAAATGTGAAACAAATTTTCTATGCCTTACCTTTATTTAAATTAAACCATAAATGGTTTAATTATTAATGAAATTATTATAGAATACTTGGTGAAATCCTATTAGACTATTTGTTCTCACACCCTACCTTTTCCTTCGGGAATTTGTATATTATGTTATAATGGTTCTAGGAAAATGGAAATAACCACTTGGATTTGGAGAGTGTTCTTGATTCATGGGACATTTGGTGATAGTGGTGACCAATAGATCTATGTTCTACATATTACACTGGGATTCTGAGACATTTTATTAATGGATTTTGTGTCATTTTCTATCTACTTGTTGTATTTTTCTCCTTGAGAAGTGTTTGGAATACCGATTGTGTGTTGTTTAATCCTCCACTATTTTTTCTTATCTATTTGTTCTCGTGAAAAAATAATTCCCTTTTACTTCTTGTTGAGGCGAGGTGCTAATCGGCAACTCATGGGAATCAGGAATTCCCTTTGAGATGTGTTAGTATTAAATTAGGGATTAGTGTACCAAGGTATCTAGGTTTTTTCATGATATAAAAACAACAAGGCCTTGCTGCACACCTAGTTTGACACTCCTAGGGGATATGCTTTGGAAAATTCACAAACTCTTTATAAACCATTATGATGGACTTGAATATATTGTTAGGTTAGAAAACCTAATTATAAACATTACCATAGATAAATTAGATTGAAACTTAGATACTTGTATGTTAGGATATGTGTTTCATTTATAAATTATTACTTCTATGTTCATAGTTTCTATTTTATATGTTTATTAGTTTAGTTATTCTCATCCCAAAATTCATTTTGGATATCATAAATGAATAGAAACATAATAAAATAGTGAAAGGTACACTCATTATCTATTAATTAGCTTCAAATTTATAATTTTTATATATTTTTACACATTATATCATTTCTTGAAATTTTAACAGAACTATTCAAAAACCACATCAAAACATGGAGGTTGATCCATCTTTAAGAAAAGAAAATGGAGTTATTATTGTATCTCAAGTATATAACTCCTCCCCAGTCAATGTTTGTGGACTGAATATTCTATAAGATCTCATCTTTCTTCCTTTAGTTAATCTTAATTCTATTTTGGGAATAGAATATTAATCCTTATCTAAATCCAATATCAATTTTCATGAGAGGTATATCACTCCTCACATCCTGAGTCAACCTCTGATTCTATACAAGTGTAAGGGGGAGGATGAATCTCCTTTAGAATATTCAACTCAAGGTTGGATATTATTTACTTATGAGAAAGAACATCTTTCTCAAATGATTGAGATAAAGGAGAGAATAATTATTGAATACATTCCCATTGTGAAGGATTATACTTATTTATTCCCTAAAGAGTTTCTTGGTCTTCATCCTTGTTGATAGGTTGAGTTCTCAATTAAACTTATTCATGGATATCTTCTTATATCCAAGACTCCCTATAGAATTTACATCATTGAGTTGGAAGAACTAAATGTGAAGTTACAAGATATTATAGATAAGTTTTTTATATGCAAGATTCATTTATCATAGGGTGTGCCAGTCCTCTTCATAAAGAAGAAGGATGGGTCAATTCACCTCTGCATTGATTATCGTGAATTCAAAAAAATCATGATAAAGAAGAAATATCCCCTTCCACAGATAGATAACTTGTTTGATCAACTAATATTTCTCTAAGGTAGACCTTCATTCATAATATCACCAATTAAAGGTGAAGAAGAAAGATATTCCCAATATTTCCATTTAAACAATTTATGGACACTATTAGTTCATGGTGATACCCTTCAGACTCACTAATGCTCAAGAAATATTTATAGAATTGATGAATAGAGACTTTAAAGATTACCCTGAAAAAATTATGGTAGTATTTATAGAAGATATTTTGATATAATATAAAATAAAGGAGGCATGGGAGAGAGATATAGGTCCCACCCATCTCATAATTAAATCATTCTTACTTGTGCCACAAAATAAACATACATCATTCATAATAACCCAACAAATAAAATGGGTTTCATAAACATCATCCCATCATAACATAATCCATATAAAAGAAATGGATATCATTTCATCATAAGAAAAATCAAACCATGTAAATAATAGAGACATTATACTTAAAACATACACATACGAAATAATTTCATCCTAGATGGAAAATGGTTTTGATAAAACACTTGAAAAGAATTATTGAGGAAAATATCCTTTCTTATTCAAAATCATTTTCTTTTCAAAAAATGACATGAAATTATAAAAGAAAATGATTTTATTGAAAATAATCATGAAATATTTTAAAGTATGCTTCATGAGAAAAAGGTGTTATGAAACCATAAAAATATGTTTATGCCGTATAAGTTAAAAAAACATTCTCCTCGTACTTTTGTCGGAAAAGTCAAAAAAGTTCCTTGTATGGTAAACAAAATAAAGATTCCTTCCATAACATGTGTTAAAAGAAAAAAATGGGTAAAAATTAATTTAAACATACATGAACCCATTTTTATAAAACAAGGACATGAATGATAAATATAACCCTAGTAAATACTTACGAATAATCAATCTCGGATAAAAATGAGATTGGAAAAGTTATCCCTTACCTTAGGTCTGATATGCTTTGTACGTATCTGAACCACCTGTATAATGATTTAAATAATTTCATTGAATTATTAAAGAATAATATTCATTTTTATTATATAATATATGGTTCACTTATGACTTTATATTACCCATTCTTTTGTAAGCTCCATGTTAAAGTAGCGTTTTGGGTAAAATCGTTTTATTTATCTTACGTGTTTGGACTTGTTGTTATTTATATTATTATTACTTATATATTGATTTAATTACTTCCAGAATGTAAATCATGATTTATATATCATATATATATTCAGTATATATATATAATATATATATAAATGAAATCAAATACACCGTTCATGGAGACGGTAGGCCGTACGTACGCATGAACGCTGTTTCGTTTCCTTATTGAATTGAATGGAATTAAGTAGATGACATACATATATATATATGAATAAATCCAGTATCATTATTATGTCATATATTTCATTATTATTCATTATATATACTTTATAATCATTTATGAATGGTTAATATGGAGAATGAATCTCATCGCGTCGTGGAGACGGTAGTCCGTACGTACGCACGAGCGATGATATCATTCTCATGATCGTGGAATTGTATTGAAATGTACGTATAATATTTAAAAATTAATATCACTTTAAAATAATTATATATAGTTATTTATTTAAACCATTATACCCATCCAAGTAAGGTGGTGGTCGAAAATAGATTACACCACGGCGTGGAGACGGTATTCTGTACGTACGCACGCGCGGTGATTTCATTTTCCATAGGATGGATAGAAGGTGAAATAGGGTTGTTTCATATTTATAATAACATATCAGTATATAATTTATACTGATGTTATTACTTTATGATGATACAACTAAATAAGAATAAGTAGTAGAAGAAAGAAACTTGAGAGAATCGAAAGAAGATATTACCTCTTCTTCGACGCACCTCCTTTAAGCTTCCTCTTAAGGAAGTAGAGTTGGTCTTTTGAGAAGACCAGAACTTCCAGAATGTTTCTAGGTAAGTTTAGAAGATAAATGGGCAGGGTTAGGATGATATTCAAGGCCAAAAAGGGTGTAAATAGAAGAGGTAGGAGGTACCCTTTTATAAGGGAGGAGAGGGGCACCTTAGGAAAAACTTAAAATATTATTTTATAATAAAGTCATATTCGGTTTATAATATCTCAAAATTGATTTATTTATAAGATAAAGTGGGTATGGGTAAAAACCCTCTCAACAAATAGGTTTTAGAAAAGTTTGGGTTACTATTTTAACCTTATCATTTAGATTTAACTCTAAGTTAAATAATTTAACTTTTACCGTGTCTTCTTGTTTTCTTACACAATATGGCTAATAAAATTACTATAACAAGACTAAATAAACCCAAGTGGTTCATTATTAATATATATAACCTTATATAAGTCATTTTTCTGAACCTTATATTTTTAGGAATATAATAACAATTAATAATATAATATTTGTTTTAAAAACTATTTTATTTCAATTTTGACACTATTTGGTAATTGATTTTTGTAAAAATCATAACATCATGATTAGTTCTAAAAAAGTTACTTAAATCAATAATAACATGTTATATTAACCTATAAAATTAGTTTAATTCATAAAAAGTCTCAAATTACATTTATTTGGGTATTTATAATATCAATTATTTTAATATTTCATTATTTAGGTAATTACTACATCATCATTGTGTCATAAATAACTTAAATTATTTAATGTCTAAAAATTATAAATAAAATACCATTAGGTAGGAAATCTTTTTAGATTTATAATGAATATTTATAGTCTAATTTATCTTATTTATAACCCTATATTAAAAATGTTTTAGTTATTAAACATTGATTTTAACTATTTTAACTCTTCTTTAAATAAAATAATATTAAATGTCCTAATCTAATCCAAGTGGACCTAAATGGTCATATTTTATTCCTAAGGTTTTTTTTTGTCTAATTAAACTTATCCAATAGAATTATGACATGTGTTAGGGTAATAATAATATCATTTGTACCCTTAATTACCCTATTTACTTTTAACCGTGGTAAATAAAAGTAAGAAGTTACTATTCACCAAAAATTATTTTTATCTTATTGAACCACATTTTACTCCTTGATATTAACCGTGTCTCTCGGATTTTCGAAATTCCACTCACAGAAGCGGTAAAATTATGTTTTATGTAAATTTTTAAATTCTCCTAGGAGGTGGGTAAAAGACGGTGAAAAGTTCAATAAAATTTTAATATATCTAAAATTATTATAAAATGACTCAAATTAATTACATTGAACTTATATAGGTATTATGTATCAATTTTGACATAAAATAAATTTAAATAAAATAAATAATTATTTAAATAAAAAGTCGGTTTTTAAATAGTAACCCAGTGTTTTCACTATTCATCAAAAATTGAAAGTTTTCAGAAAAATACCAAAAATTCACCCTAGGCTAATTTTTATATTCCGAATCCAAAAATGAAGTCCATTTTGAATGATAAAATTTATAAAATTTCAAAAAGTGGGTATTACTATTCAAAACGGCTAGTTCATAATAATATTATAATAATATCTCGTTTAGTGAAACTTGGTATTGCGTATAACACACGCTATTGTGGAAGGTCGCAGTTGCGTGTAATGAAAGCCAAGTCAGGGTTGCATGTAGTGAAAGATTCATTTTTTGTTGCATTTAATAGAATCCAACCATATTTCATTTATACATTGAATATATATATATACACACTCAATGTTGCGTAAAATAACTTCTATCAAACGAACTTGAAATTGTGTGTAACACGATCCAAGATTAGTGTTGTGTATACTGCAAGCTAATATGGTGTTGCATATAGAACAAGCTAATTTTGGTGTCACGTACAACACAAGACATCATTGAAATTAAAAATAATAATTCTCATAAAATCTCAGGTTGTTACATTCTACCCCCCTTAAAATGAATTTTACCCTCGAAATTTGTCGGGGTTATAAATCGTTTACTACTTGAAATTATCTTTAATAGAAACCCACATCATAAAAAGGAATACTGAAGATTAATTTTAAAAACTAATGTGTGAAACATAATGGTTACCCAAATTAACTTATCTATAGGTTTCCACATAGGAAAACATAGGTGAAAATATGGATATGGAAGAGAAATCTAACCGTCAAGTTCTGATGGAGAGTGGTAGAGAACATGGCTATGAAAAACCCAACAATCACAAATCCATAAATTTGTGATGATCTAAGGTACCATCTGAATCATCAGATATAAGATCACTAGGACAACATTTTTGGTTTTCAAGATCATTTCCCTAAAGTTGAAGAATTTTTAAATTAAAAGAAATACTTACTTGATTTTGGTACAATCTTACCGTTGCTCGTGCCTTAAATAATTTCCACTTCATCTCTTAAAGAAATGAGGTTGAATTTGTCTTTTGTGAAGTGTTAGCAGATCATGTGATAGAATGATAGGTTATTCCATCTGTCTCAAACATAAGGTTAGCAAAAGTTATATACATAAGTCTATCTATGGTAAGATTAATCGTATATGCTTCCTAAAATGGACTTATACTTCATATATCATACTCCTTAATAAAATAAAACTAGTTTCTACTAACCAGGGACTTCTTGTAGGCCAGTGGTATGTGATAAAGGCCTGTCGCACTTCAGTTGTGGGTTTGATTCCCACAGCCTTATCCGACGCAACGGGTTGTTGCCCATCCTGATGGTTGTCCTTTTTCTAAAACTATATTATTATAAAATTCCATAAATAATATCAAAAAAAGTTCTAGTCTTAAACAATTATATCTGATGTCCAACTTAATCCATTCCAACCTTTAAGCTTATCGAAAATACTTTTGTCCAATCTTATAGTATAAAGAAAATGATTACTAGAAATGTCATCAACCAAGCATGTGAATACCATCATTTATCTCCCATATAAGATATATCTTTTTGGTCACATTCCAAACATGTGAATACCTTAATCATGTATTCTCTTGAAAAATGAATACCCATTGAACCTTAGTGAAAAGATGAATGCTGTCAAAAGTTAACTCTTTCCAAATACCAAAATCCCAAAAATTTTATATACTCAAACCATGATATCACATTGTCCTTATATCATCCATGAGCTCATCAATACTATAAAACATCTCAATATCTCCTAATCCCTTCATTATGTTCATATCATCTACTTTCCAAAAATATATGAATTAACCTTTCATGGTTACCAGTACCATTCAACATATACTTTCAAATACTTTAGGAAAAACAATAGTGTAACAATCCTTAGATGTTTCTTTATTCCATAGTACCATTAAATTACCTATACAACATAAATCTTGATAAACATACGATCATTCCAATACCTTCTTAAACCACTAACTGAGCTTCGTCATTTCTTTCATCTCATATATCATTTGTAGTCTCTTTCTTCATCATCATCAACATAAATACTACCCATACGACCATGCTGATTATCTTCATGATATTTTCCCTTAGGTCATTGGTTTTCATAATGCCCATACATTCCACATTTAAAACATTTAACCGTTGTTGATGTCTTAGCAATACCATTATCCTTGTCTATGGTGTTAACTGAACCTTTTCCTTTACAATTACTGGCTTTGTGTCCTTCTTTTCCACACCCAAAGAATCTTCCGGTTCCTTTGAAACATTCTCCCTAATTCCTCTTCCCACATGATTTACATGAGGGGAATTAAACTTTTGTTCCTCTATGATCATCATGAAACTCCATCTTTCTCTTATTAGCTGAGTCAGGATACTTACCAAAGTTGAGATTATTGATCATATTATGAGATTTCTGATTAGGCATAATAATGATTTTTGGACTTCCAGATCCAATTTCATTTGGTTTCTCATGAAGAATATCATTCCATTGTCCATCATATCCTCTATTATTGTGAATCTTCCTATTTCCAGTAATTTTCTAAAACCCAAAAAGAATAATGCGAGTGGCAAAAATCATGCAAGGAAAACAGCATAATAAAGGGGGAGTACCTTCAATATATAACACCTTAGGTTTAATTCTAATATCATTACCATAATTCTTGGACTATAACCAATATGTATACTTAACCTTAGAGACATCCCTAGACATACCTTAGAAATATATCTAGGGATCTCACTAAAGTTCTCACATCCTAGTTTCCAAAGGTTGACTATACCTTTCCTCTGATACCAACTATAACGACCCATACTTTACATACATTGTTATTACTTCAGAATTGAAGCATACTTATTACAACATATAAAAAAACCATGGTAGGACCGTATAGGAATAGTATCTTTAGAAACTAGGAAACATAAACAACTAGTTCATAAAGCATCTATATTGTCTCCCGTTTATTTCATCATATATAGAGTCCCTTTTTGGAATTTCCTACTTAATACCCTTCCTCCTGACCTAGGGAAAATAAAACATACAAACGTTTGAGCTCAAATGCTCAGTAAGGGTAAACATAAAAAACATAAAACAATCCATAGACATTTGAATTTAAAAACATGAGCATAAAATCTAAACATAAAAATCTTGAGCAATGACATATAACATTGCAGTACATAAGTCATAGATCATAAAAGAACATTAATCGTGATAAAATAGCATGGGAATAAAACATGTAATTGTGGTAAACCATTAAGCACATGATATATTTTCCATAGTAGCCAAGGCATTGCTTCCAAGACCATCTTAGTGGACAAATCCCCTTTCGTAATCGAGTTCACTCCTCATTCCAGTCCTGTATCACTGAACTGGATTAACTTACCATTCCAGACATGTCTATATCAAGAGATATAAATATTTACCCAATTTATTGGAGGGAGATATAGGTCCCACCATCTCATAATTAAATCATTCTTACTTTTGCCACAAAATAAACATACATCATTGATAATAACTCAACAAATAAAATGGGTTTAACAAACATCATCCCATCATAAAATAATCCATATAATAAAATGGATATCATTTCATCATAAGAAAAATCAAACCATTTAAATAATAGAGACATTATACTTGAAACATACACATATGAAATAATTTCATCCTAGATGGAAAATGGTTTTGATAAAACACTTGAAAATAATTCTTGAAGAAAATATCCTTTCTTATTCAAAATTATTTTCTTTTCAAAAAATTCCGTGAAATTTTAAAATAAAATGATTTTATTGAAAATAATAATGAAATCTTGTATAGTATTATTCATGAGGAAAAGGCTTTATGAAACCATAAAAATCATTTTATGCCGTATAAGTTAAAAAAACATTCTCCTCATACTTTTGTCGGAAAAGTCAAAAAGTTCATTGTATGGTAAAAAAAATATTCCTTCCATAACATGTGGTAAAAGTCAAAAATGGGTAAAAATGACTTTAAACATACATGAAACCATTTTTAGAAAATAGGTACATGAATGATAAATATAACCCCAGTAAATACTTACGAATAATCAATCTCGGATAAAAATGAGATTAG
The DNA here is from genome assembly GCA_963277665.1 of Viscum album. Classification (NCBI taxonomy): domain Eukaryota; kingdom Viridiplantae; phylum Streptophyta; class Magnoliopsida; order Santalales; family Viscaceae; genus Viscum; species Viscum album. The sequence goes on from OY728165.1 coordinate 628,401,841, forward strand.
AAAAGTTATCCATTACCTTAGGTCTGATATGCTTTTTACGTATCTGAACCTCTTGTATAATGATTTAAATAATGTCATTGACTTATTACAGAATCATATTCATTGTTATGACATCATATATGGTTCACTTATGACTTTATATTACCTATTCTTTTGAAAGTTCCATGTTAAAGCAGCGTTTTGGGTAAAATCGTTTTATTTATCGTACGTGTTTGGACTTGTTGTTCTTTATATTATTATTACTTATATCTTGATTTAATTACTTCCATAATTTAAATCATGATTTATATATCATATATATATTCAGTATATATATATAATAGATATATAAATGAAATGAAATACACCGTTCATGGAGACGGTAGGCCGTACGTACTCATGAACGTTGTTTTCGTTTCCTTATTGAATTGAATGGAATTAAGTAGATGATATACATATATATATACATAAATACAGTATCATTATTATGTCATATATTTCATTATTATTCATTATATATACTTTATAATCATTCATGAATGGTTAGCATGGAGAATGAAACTCATCGCGTCGTGGAGACGGTACTCCGTACGTACGCACGAGCGATGATATCATTCTCATGATCGTGGAATTGTATTGAAGTGTATGTATAATATTTCAGAATCAATATCACTTTACAATAATCATATATATTTATTTATTTACACCATTATACGCATCCAAGTAGGGTGGTGGTCGAAAACAGATTACACCACGGCGTGGAGACGGTATTCTGTACGTACGCACACGCGGTGATTTCGTTTTCTGTAGGATGGATAGAAGGTGAAATAGGGTTGTTTCATATTTATAATAACATATCATTATATAAGTAATACTTATGTTATTACTTTATAATGAGACAACTAAATAAGAAGAAGTAGAAGAAGAAAGAAACTTGAGAGAATCGGAAGAAGAGATTACCTCTTCTTCGATGCACCTCCTTTAAGATTCCTCTTAAAGAAGTGGAGTTGGTCTTTTGAGAAGACCAGAACCTCTAGAATGTTTCTAGGGAAGTGGAGAATAGAAATGGGCAGGGTTTTTCTGAGCTTCAAGGCTCAAAAGGGTGTAAAGATAAGAGGGAGGAGGCTCCCTTTTATAAGGGAGGAGAGGGGCACCTTAGGAAAAAGTTAAAATATTATTTTATAATAAAGTCATATTCGGTTTATAATAGCTCCAAATTGATTTATTTAAAAGATAAAGTGGGTATGGGTCTCAAAACTCTCAAAAAATAGGTTTTAGACAAGTTTGGATTACTATTTTAACATTATCATTTAGATTTAACTCTGAGTTAAATAATTTAACTTTTACCATGTCTTCTTGTTTTCTTACACTATATGGTTAATAAACTTACTATAAAAAGACAAACTAACCCTAGGTGTTTCATTATTAATATATATAACCTTATATAAGTCATTTGGATGAACTTTAGATTTTTAGGAATATAATAACAATTAATAATATAATATTTGTTTTAAAAACTATTTTATGTCAATTTTGACACTATTTGGTAATTGATTTTTATAAAAATTATAACAGCATGATTAGTTCAAAAAAGGTTAATTAAATCAATAATAACATGTCATATTAACCTATAAAATTAGTTTAATTCATAAAAAAGTCTCAAATTACATTTATTTGGGTATTTATAATATCAATTATTTTAATATTTCATTATTTAGGTAATTACTGCATCACCATTGTGTCATAAATAACTTAAATTATTTAATGTCTAAAAATTATCAATAAAATACCATTTGGTATAAAATATTTTTAGCTTTCTAATGAATATTTATAGTCTAATTTATCTTATTTATAACCCTATATTAAAAATGTTTTAGTTATTAAACTTTGATTTTAACTATTTTAATTCTTCTTTAAATAAAATAATATTAAATGTCCTAATCTAATCCAAGTGGACCTAAATGGTCATATTTTATTCCTAAGGTTGTTTTTGGTTGAATTAAACTTATCCAATAGAATTAGGACATGTGTTAGGGTAATAATAATATCATTTTTACCATTAATTACCCTATTTACTTTTAACTATGGTAAATAAAAGTAAAAAGTTACTATTCACCAAAAATTATTTTTATCTTATTGAACCACATTTTACTCCTGTATATTAACCGTGTCTCTCGTATTTTTAAAATTCTACTCACAGAAGCAGTAAAATTATGTTTTATGTAAATTTTCAAATTCTCCTAGGAGGTGGGTAAAAGACGGTGAAAAGTTCAATAAAATTTTAATATATCTAAAATTATTATAAAATGACTCAAATGAATTAAATTGAACTTATATAGTTATTATGTATCAATTTTTACATAAAATAAATTTAAATAAAATAAATAATTATTTAAATAAAAATTCGGTTTTTAAATAGTAACCTAGTGTTTTCACTATTCATCAAAAATTGAAAGTTTTTAGAAAAATACCAAAAATTCACCCTAGGATAATTTTTATATTCTGAATCCAAAAATGAAATCCACTTTGAATGATAAAATTTATAAAATTTCAAAAAGTGGGTATTACTATTCATAATGACTAGTTCATAATAATATTATAATAATATCTTGTTTAGTGAAACTTGGTATTGCGTATAACACACGCTATCGTGGAAGGTCGTGGTTGCGTGTAATGAAAGCCAAGTCAGGGTTGCCTGTAGTGCAAGATTCATTTGTTGTTGCATATAATATAATCCAACCATATTTCATTTATACATTGAATATATATATATATAGACACTCAATGTTGCATAAAATAACTTCTATCAAATGAACTTGAAATTGTGTGTAACACGATCCAAGATTAGTGTTGTGTATACTGCAAGCTAATATGGTGTTGCGTATAGAACAAGCTAATTTTGGTGTCGCGTACAACACAAGACATCAATGAAATTAAAAATAATAATTCTCATAAAATCTCGGGTTATTACATTAGAGTTGGCTATAGTAATATTTAAATTAAAGATATAGCAGGACTATCTTCATAGAGAGAAGTTTGAAATACTTATATGGTTCATAATTTCCTCAAATATATATTCACATAGAATTATCTTAGTATGAGCCGATTAATATGGTTAGAGATGATCAAAAAATATGACTACTCAATCCACTACCATTCTATGAAAGTAAATAATGTGGAATATGCTCTAAGTAGAAAGAATATTCAAACTTTATCAATAATGAGAATTATGATGGATCCAATCTTCATAGAATTACAATGGATGGATATGAGAATTATAAAGAAAATAACACCATCATTACTTTATCAAATGATTTCCCAACCATCCATTATAAAAAAGATAAAGTATGCTCAAAGAGATGATGTGGAAATACAGAATATGGTGGAAGCTATAAGAAAATGGAAATACTAAATGTTCAAAATTGATGAAGATGAATTTGTAAGATTTGATTCATGACTATGTATACCAAAAAATCATGAGATAAAGAATGAGTTGTTTAATAATTCACATATATTTCCCTTCTCCATCCACCCAGGGAGCATAAAGATGTATCAAGATACCTGAGGGAACTTTTGGTGGGATAATATAAAAAAGAAGACCATGGAATATACATCAAAGTGACTCATATTTCATCAAGTGAAGGATGAAAGGAATAATTCTAAAGGGATGATAAAATCATTACCTATACCTATATGGAAATGGGAAAACATCACTATGTACTTGTTCATTGGTCTTGCAAAGACATAAATGGAAAATAATTCTATATAGGTTGTGGTGGATCATCTTATAAAGACTTCTCACTTCATTTCAATTAGAGAGGACTTCTCACAAGATCAAATTTTAATGATATACATCAAATAAGTTTTGAGGTTACATGGAACACCATTATCGATTGTATCTGACCAAGATCCAATATTTACCTCTAAGTTCTGGAAAATCTACAGCATGCTCTAAACACTAAATTGAACTTTAGTATAGCTTATCACCCCCTAAATTGATGGCCAATATGAGAAGAATATCCAGAAACTTGAATACATGTTGAGAGTATACTCGGTGGACTTAAAAGGAGGATAGGATTATCATCTTCCTCTATTATAGTTCTCATAAAATAATAGTTTTCACTCAATAATCAAAATAGATTCATATGAAGGCCTTTATGGGAAGAGATGTAGAACATCTATATTCTAGGATTAAGTTTTCAAACACAAGCTATTGTGACTTAAAATGGTCTAAGAAATGGTAAAAAGGTAAAGAATATTCAACATCACATCAAGGTTGCTCAAAGTTTACTAAAAATATATGATGGAAATCATTGATGAGACCTAGAGTTTAAGTTTTGATACAAAGTATTCCTCTATATATATCTATGGAATAGATTAATATTATTTAGGTATAGGGGTAATTTAAATCCCAAGTACATTGGCCCCTTTGAGATTCTTGATTGCATCAAAGTTGTTTCCTATCAACTATCACTCCCACCAACCCTTTCTCAAGTATATGACATATTATACATATCTCTCTTGAGTAATTACATACTAGATACCTCACATGTAATTAATTCAAAGGTTTTATAGTTGTGAAATCATCTCTATTATGAGTAGTAGCTGATGAAGATCTTGGGTAATAAATATAAAGTTCTACACAAAAATACAACTCACCTAGTCATATTACTATAGAGAAACCACAAGTATGAGAAGGAAACATGGAAAACATAGGAAGAAAATAAGTGGAAGTACCCTCACCTATTTTCACCTTAGTATGTAAAATGAAACTTCGAGGGTAAAATTTATTAAGGGGGGAAGACTGTAATGACCCATAATTTTATCAATGGATTTTCCCTTCTAAACATATAATTGTGTCATATTTAGTCATATAATATTATATAATGTACATGTACCACATGTTGAAACCAAAATAATTTTGTTATATTAATTTAAACATTTAATTTAAAGAATAAATATTTCTATAATAATTAAAAGTATTATAATGAGTCAAGAAAATAGAAAATAATACAACAATCATATGAAAATTTTGATCTGCTAGATATGGAATAATCACACTAATGAACAATAATGTATAAATGAAGAAAAATATTAGTAATGAAATATACATTTTTAAAATGAAAATATATAACCTTAATAGAAAATATAAGTTAATAAATAATGAATGAAATATAAGGTATTTATAGAAAGTAGGGATCTCATATGACCGTTAAAAATACGAATCTTGGAATAGTAACCTGGCCGTTAGAATAGTAATCTAACTATTAAGAATATTAACCTGACTATTGGAATAGTATCCTCAGTTATGTACGTGTAAATTAGTATTTAAGTATCTTATAAAATGAAAATATGTCATATTTATATCATGATACAAGTAAATAATTGTTTTAAAAATGGTAAAATAAGTGTTCGTATTTTTGTAAAATGTATATGTTTTATTTTTTATTTTTATAAAAAATATAATGATTTAAAAGAAATTTTATTTTAATAAAATGGTTTTATAAATTAATATTATGTTTTATTATAATGATAATAGAATTTTATGATACTTTAAGTAATTTTTCAAAGGGTTAGATGATCATAATATTAAAATTGGATTTTTTGAAATAAATAAGGGTTTTAATTAAAAATTAAATTTATCATATTAAAAAATTATTAACATAAAATGGATTTCATTTTTTAAATTTAAAATTTAAAAAAAATTATGTTTAATTCTTTGTATTTTTATAAAATAATTGATTTTTTGTGAATAGTGAAATACGGTAAAATATGATATTTAAAATTATAATCTAAATACATAAATTTTTAGTCGTGGATGATGTATACACCCATTAATTTGGAATCACATTCACCATTTATTGTATACATTCATGGTAATAAATATTATTGACAGTCTTGAGCTAAAATAATAAACTAATGGAATTCAAAAACACCCCTCTCCTCCCCTTATAAATACATACCCTCACCACCCCTTCTCCTCAAAACTCCTAAGCCTTGGATCTTTCCAATTTTAAACCCAATTACTTTCCCAATACTATCCACCAACTCATAGTGATTTTGGTCTCATCCAAAGTCCATTACAATGAGCCATAAAGGGTATCCTAAAATGAGATAACCAAAGGGATAGATAAATTCTAAACTAAATTTCTTTTAATTTAATTCTTCTTCTACCACCCCCATATTATATCCATCCACCTAAACATAGTAACTTAAATATCCTAAAAAATTATATGTTATTATTATGGTTTAATATCCATATTATACCCTTATTTCTTTCATTCCTAGAATGAAAACTATGTTTATGGTATGGTTGGTTTAACACCTCCATGAATAACATACTTCATTTTTATTCACCACCTTCAAGAATGGTATTAAAAATATAGTTATAGTTAAATAAGATGATAATAAGTATATTATAATGTATTTTATGTTTTTAATGAATATATATATATATAATATTAACTAAAATGAAACTAGTTCATGATGGTCGGTAAAACCACCTAAATGAACTAACCATATAATGTTAATGTTTTTTATAAATGAATCATACCTATATTAGAACAAAAAAAGGATATTTGGGACCATTTAAATTTCTATAAGGTCTTTAATACCATTTCATTTCACTTCTATGGTTTTAGTACCATTTGATAAGAACATCAATAATTATCCACAAGTTATCTGACCTTGGAACCACGAAACGAACACTCTTAGAACAATGAAATTGAAGTTTATATCTCATTGAAATGGTTATAAATGAATAAAATAAAATCATTGTAAATAAAATATATATATATATAAGGTTATTAATTAAGTAATTAATGAATCTAATTTTATTATCTAGGATGTTAAGTACAAGTGCATAATTATTCTGGAACATAAAGTATGGGATCTCTCTAAATCTCCCTTTTTCTTTGGGTTATGACCTTTATATATCTAACTAACCTTATAAATCTCTTTAATATTATATAATTCTTCTAAATTATATATATATTTCTATCAAATATATACCTATATTATTCTACATTCATTTTATGGGGAAATACATGCCTTAATTTCATTTCTCAAATGCCTTCTTTAAAATCAAACTTAGTTAAGTGGAACTTTCCTATCCCTAAATCCTTTTATATGAATCTCATTTAAATACTTTATTACTATTAATGATTTCATTAAATAAAGGAATATTAAATTTTTATTTTTTTCAGTTTACCTCTTGTTTCCAAAGAAAAATTAATACTTATTCTTTCACCAAAATTCTTTAATTGTTTCCTTATAACATCGTTTTCAAAGTTCATTTCTATACCTGATTCTCTACGCTTTCATTTGAAATTTTTTCAAAATGAACACCATATTTTGATATCTATGATTATATAATCATAAATTAATGTCCAAAATATTAATTCTTCCATATCTAGGTCAATAATCAATTTTTTATATTATTTAAAAAAAAATTGGGTAAGTGAGAACCATACAGGAGCCACTAGTACACACAAATCTCATGTCCCCTTAATACACTACACACCACATTCAAAATTAAAAAATCAATAAACCACAATGAAAACCACCTGGAACCATAAGCTAACCAACCTCGATACAAAAACCACCATTGAACAAACCAACTCAAAAAACAACTCCAAAACAAATTTTTCAAAATTTAAATTTCCAAAAAACCATCATACTAAGAAACTAGCATCATTGTATTGTCGATCATTCAATCGAACCATGTAAGCCATGTCCACCCATCAGTCAATAGAACTATGTAATCCATCACTATCACTAACCACCATAATAAAACTATAGATTATTTTATTGAACCATGTAAGCTATGTCCACAAATCCATTACACATTAACCTCAAACCACAAAAACCAAACATGTTGAACCACCATCGTCGATAGGCCCATCGACGCCATCACCCACCCCACCAGAGAGGATAACTGAATAAATCCATCACCATCGCAGTCTTCATGAAGCTCTTTGATGCCATGCCATCATAGAAGGCCATTAGAAAAAACAAGTAGAGAATCTCACAAGCATCACACCATGAAGCACCATCATCGTCAGCACCAAGCCATCAAAACCACCAGTGATGTCAAAACCAACCGCCAGAACCCTCCATCACCATTGAGAATCGCACTCGGAGAGAAACGATCTATGCGGAACCGGTGAGACACCTAAAGACCACAACACACAGCCACCAATGACCTAAAATAAGTATGGATGACAAAACCCTTGTATCAATGAGCAGAACCAATGAAGTCGTCACCATCACCCTCCTGGAGCTCTTAAAGATGAATCCACCACGAGATGCCAATGACCGCTTGAACCCACCTACCAAAGCACCAGGAATACCACCACAAAAAGCCACCTTAGATAGAGTGGAGGAAACCTAGAGATATAGCATGGAGGGTAGGCATAGACCTAGATGAAACTCAACTTCAGACCCCCGACTTAGAAAGCCACCCAACAGACCCATAATTGATACTGAAAAAATTAAGAGAACACGAAAATGAAAAAAAACGAAGAAAAAATAAAAATATTAAAAATGGGAATGAAACCCTAGAAAAAACATGAGCAAGAGGAGAATGAGTAAGAACCCAATAGAAACTAGGGATGAAATCCAAACTGATCCAAAACTAAAGAAAAGAGGGGTAAATAGAGAAGACACTGAGCAGACCCATAGTCTACAAACCTCAATCCCAAAAACTATGTGATTCCATCACTCCAAATCTGACCTGGAGAGGAGTAATGAAACACAAGGTTAGATCATGGTAGCGGTATCCTAGGGTAAAACCAAATCATCTTCACTGAAGAAAAAACGAGGAAAGGAACCAAGGTAAAACTGGTAGCAGACTATCCACGAAGAAAATAGGGGGATGAACCCTAGGAGAAGCCATGAAAGAGACATAGGAAGCTGAAGAAGATGAACTGAGAGATGAAGCCATGAGAATAGAAGGATTCGTTTAGAAACCCTAGAGTGGAGAAGGATATGAGTTCAAGCGAGCGAGGAAGAGGAGAGGACCAGGGTAGTGTGGAGCCATTTCCCATCACCATCTCTATGTAATCTTTATGAAATATACATTGATTATGATATGAGGAAAGATTATGAAACTTATTTATTTTTATGGGTAATTATTATGTTGATTCCTTATGATTGATTTCTTTTTGTGTCATACATAAGAATGTAAAAATTATGATGGGTGTTCCCAAATAATGCTCCAATGCATTGAGTAAATTATTTTGTCTCATGAGACATTGTATATGGGATTAGAGAAAAACACAATCTATTATAGAACTCTATCCACCATGTGATGTTGTCTTGGAAGTTAGCCTTGACTTATGCTTATATCATGTATTGTGTTGTTTCTACATTCCTATGTTACCATGATTTTTATGATTCCATGTTCTTTATGTTATGCCCCTATATGATTATTCATGAATCATTCCTTTTACAAAATCATTTTATGCCTTATGACTCATATGTTTTGCTTTATTACCATGTTTATTCCTTTACTAGGCATTATACCTCGCCTATTTCTTTTATGTATTTCCCAGGTTATCCTTTGCAGTTTTATGAGTTCAAAGGAATTTAAGAGATCATTATGGATAATAAAATAAATATTCTATATTTTAGTTTTTTTATGCATTATGAACCTAGTCTTCAAAAGAAACTAGGACCCATGATCTTTAAGTTGTGTTTATTGAATATTTATATTAAAAATCATATAATAATATGTGTAAAAGTCTTGGGTCGCTATATCCATTACTCCCATTCTTCATCTTCCAGAGGAGGGAATTGTGTTTGAGGTTTTTTGACACTTAACATCTTTACTTGGGTTGTGTGTTGATGCAACAGTGAGCGATCATCTCATATGGGTATCATCAATTACAACCCCATGAATATAACTATGATACCCATGATCTTGATCTTATTGAAGTGGTGTTCTCTTTGAAGTTGTGGTGGTACTACCTCATCAGTGAGCACTTAGTGGTCTTCAAAGATCATAAGAGACTAAAGTATTTCTTCTCCCAATGTGATTTAAATTTGTATCAATGATGATGGATGGAGTTATTATATAAATAAAACTTCAAGATTTCATTTACAACTAGTAAAGGAAATGTTGTGGATGATGCATTTAGCATAATGTCATATGGTGGTGTTTTTTATGAGTCTGGAGAATCTTGGAGAGTAATAGAAGAGTTGGAGGCACTACACTATGATATAAGAGTAGTTTATGGTAGGGTTTATATTTATCAAATGATAGTGTAGTCATATTTGGTGTAGAAGGTGGAGGAATTTCAGCTCGGGGATCTCATCATAGATGTTTGGTTTGATCAATTTATTTTTGGTGATGCTCCGGAGTTGTAGTATGAGGATGTGTAGTATCATGTGTTGTTCTAGTATAATGTTTTGGTTCCTTTAGCAATGCATGAGGTGGTTCTATTTGAGTTCCACATTTTTACCCTAGTAGTATATCCTAGTGTTCCAAAGAAGTATCATGCTTTGAGATACCATTTTTAGTGGTATGGGTTGAAGAATTCAATTTCAGGATTTGTCTCTCGAGTTTAGTCTTACAAAAAGTGAAGGATGAGCATCTTATTTTGGGTGGTTTTCTTTATATGCTTGATGTTTCTCAGTGGAAGTGAGAGGACATTTCAATGGACTTTGTCACCAGTTTTATTAGAGATCAAGTTGGTTATGATTATATATGGGTTACTATGGATTTTATGGTGAAATCATCTCATATATTAGCAATTAAGGAGTTGATATCAGGGTAGGTGTTGTCAAGGTAGTATTTTGAGAAGATAGTGAGGCTTCATGGGGTCCCAAATACAATCATCTCTATTCATGATCCATGTTTTACCTATAGCGAGTTTAGTGGTATCTATCATGATTTTTTATCCCATTTTTTCCTTATAATACCTTTTTATTCATAGATATATGGTCAGATAAAGCGGATTATCCAGAATTTAGAGGAAATGTTGCATGTATAGATTCTGGATTTTAGAGATTAGTGGGTGCGATGCTTAACCTTAGTATAGTTTTCCTACAAAAATAGTTACCACTCCACTATTAGTATAATACCTTATAAAGGTATATATAGTCAATATTTATATTCTCTATTATGCTAGACTGAGATCGGAGATTCGGTTGTTCTTGGACTGGAATTGGTGAAGAGTGTGATAAATAAAGTCCAAGTTATTCATAATTGAATGAAGTTATAATAGTACTATCATAATTATTGTGTTAATCATAGGATGAGGCCTCTAGATTTTTATGTCAGAGATCATGTGTTCTTGAAAGTATCTCCTCATTGTGTGCAATGAAGGTTTTTTCATGGGAGTATGCTTTCTTCTGGGTTCCTTGGACCTTTTGAGGTGTTGGCTTGGGTTTGAGCCATTGATTATCAACTGAAACTACCCAAATAGATTATCTAGATTTATAACATCTTCCATGTATCATAGATTCATTTATATCTTCATAAATATTCTCATGGCATCGATCAAGGTGATCTAGAAGTTAAAAATAGTGTGACCTTCAAGGAATGACCTTCCAAGATTTAGGACCATAAGGAGAAGGTGTTTTGAAGGTATTTAATTCATTTGGTTTATTTCTTATGGAGGCACATTGTCTTGGAGGAGATAACTTGGCAGTGGGAGTGGTATGTGGACACTCATTATCTAATTTATTTGATTCTTGATTTTAGTTATGATATTTTGTTTACCTTATACTATTATACGAGATCATTTTCATTATATTTTAATGATGTTGTATGTTTTTTAAACTTTATTAATCTAATGGGACAATTTCTTTCTATTGTAGAGAGATAATTTATAGGAGTCTCATGCAGTGTTTGTTTGGACCAATTATCTTCCTCTTGAGTATTGTTTTAAATTATCAAGGATGAGAATTATTTGAAAGGTATATGATGTAAAGTCTCTGTATTTTTCTAAACTATTTACTTTGTGTTATCAAAATTTTTGAGGTTCATTCAGGGATATTAGAGTCTTTTACTATTTATAATTTTAATTTCCATCATGTAGACATAAATTTTTTCTCATGGTCATAGGTTTTCTTCATACGGTCAGGGATTTATACTCATGGTCACATAATTCCTTTGTGTGGTCACAAATTTGTCTATGTGTTTAGAGAATTACTTCATGTGGTCACAATGTCCATTCATACAGTCATAGAGTTCATTCGTATGATCTTATAATCCCTTCTTTTAGTCACATAATCTCTTCATGTAGTCATATATTTGTTCATGTTGTCATACAATTCATTCATGTGATCGCATAGTTCCTTCATGTGGCCATAGTTTTGTACTCATGGTCACACAATTCCTTCATGTGTTTATAGTTTTTCTTTCTCAAAATCACAAAATTCCTTTACACGGTCATAGTTTTGTACTCACAATTTTCAAAATTCCTTCATGCAGTCGCGGTTTTCTACTCACAGTTACACAATTCCTTTATGCGATCAGTTCATCCTTTTCCAAAATTAATAAATTTTGAAATTTCCTATAATACTCCAAATGTTTTGAATTCTAATTTTTAACATAAATATGGGTAGTTGAGGTACATTTTTAAGGGGGTGAATATATCCTTCATTCTTAATTATGAGTTTTTATGTGATACTTTCTATGTGAATTAAATGGGATATTCATTCATGTTAATTAAAAGTAGTGGGCATGTGATCTGAAAATATTGGGAGATCGTATATTTTATTAAAAATAAATAATTTTTTATTTGTTTGTTTTTATACTTTCTCCCAAGATCTAGGTACTAGATATTTTCCCTTAGAGTCATTGTACCCTTTTTCATTGGTCTAAGTTGTGGAGTTCCCATTATGTGCTTGCACCCCTGTTTTGGTGCAGCAAGTCAAGTGAAGTTTCTTTCTTCCAGGTGGGGGATATGATTAATTATCCTCCTTTGTGAAAAGTGTTATTGTATCATGATTTATATATATTTCTAAATGGGTGTAATTAACCATAATAAAAATAATCTGGTTTTTTTAATGAAAGATGTATATGCATGAAACCAAAAATCTACACAAGAAGAAGAAATAGAATTGCATGTTGGATAATATGATAAAATATTATTTTGATTATTTTAAGAATGGAAATTGGTGTAAATACATCTAATAAATGAATTACATTATAATGTTATCTAAAATTCACATGCAGTGGAAAAATAAGTTTATCTTAAATAATATGTATATTTCATGTTTAATATATATAGATAATATCGTTGATGATATTTCAATGAGGGAACATGATGAAATCACATGTTGTAAATTAATGTGATGAACCATAAATTGGGAATTATCTAAGAGAAAAAAAAGTATAATTGTATGTGTAAATATTAAACTAATTAATAATTTGAGATAGAATTTTCTAAATAATTATGGATATGATAATTGAAATGGGAATTATCACATAATAATGGTAATTGATATTTCTTGGTGCATAAATTGAATGGATGATGGGGTTTGTGATTACATTTGATATTTGATGATATTTATACAACCTATTGTTATTTTTATCATGTGATATTATGTTTGGTGGTATTTACTATGTTTTGTTGTTATATGTATAGCATGAATGTATATTTTGAGAATTTATTAACAATATTAAGCCATTATATGATGTATAGTTAAATTAAAGAAGTATGATCAGATTATTATTTTTCTCACATTCGATTTTTTTAAGTATGGGATTAATGTTTAGGGCTGAGCGGGCCTATTTTATTGTGTGGGAGGCCTTTTTGCTTTAATGATTTGGCCTTGTGCCTTTTTCCTATGTGTATAGTTATGAATTTGTAGTGTATATGTGCTCTAGGGTTTTATAGCCTTGTTTTATTGTTGATATATTTTTGTAGTTAAAACCTTTGATGAGTTATGGGATGGAGACCAGAATATCTTCTGATGATGATTGGCTTGTTTGATGGGTTCTAAGCCTAGGGATATATTGATGGTTGATTATATTATGGGCTAGGAGCCTATGGATAATGTGATGGTTGATGCTGTTGATGGTGGGATAGATTATATTATTATGTTTGATGGTGTGGGAAACCGAGTGATTGAGGTGAGTTCAGAGTGGGACTTGCACATAAATTTTTATAGTTCTTTCTTGATGCATAGTTTATAGTCAGATATCTGAATGTTATTTATATTAAAAGTTCCAAATATTGATTTTATTTTGATGATAATCATTACAAGTACATCATTTGAGTGGTAGCTTAGGTTGAGACCTAGAGTACTTGAATGATTATTAAATGATAAATGAATTAATTATTAAACGGGATTGGTTCATGTTAATTTCAGATGGAAAGCTTGAGAATATATCAAGAGAATTAATATTGTCATCGACACCTGGATTAAAATATTAAAGAACTAATCTTAGAAATTGAATATGGAATAATATTAATTAATCGATAATGATTTAATTAATATTGAATTTAATGCTTGTATGCTTATTTTGATACATATACCTTAACAGTGGCAGTTTGGGGTCATGTGCAATGATAGATGAAAATGATTTTAAGGATGGGTAGTTTCCCTTATTGTGGTTGTGTATGATATTGCTTATCCTTTTTTTATTTCATATGCTACCCCACCCATGTCGGTAGGGAAACTGACACCCAAATGTTTTTTGGGGTATTTTCTCTGACATCCAAGATGGGGAGGGAATAGATAAATGACTTATCCCTCTCCCATCCTCTCCCTCAAGACATAGATAAGTAAGTATATCCCAGGATATGATAGGTTACGGTATAGGGTGATTTCCTACCAGGGTTGTGATGGATCACAATTATACTATAAATTTATGTGTGGTCTATAGTGTCTTAAAGTATAGGACTTAGTTGTATCAGATCATGGTGGTTTCAGCTTCCCATGGGTGCGCATGCATGGGTTTTGATTGCTTGAGGTGTAACGCACATACACATGGTATAGTGGCTTATGATCATACACATGGTTGTGTATGGGATGGTGGTGGTGGTGGTGGTGGTGTGGATATGTGGACTGATACCAACATAAAATTTTGGGCCCTACACAAGACTGAAGTAGGTAGGTCTAAGTCTCGACTCACATTAGGGATGACTTTCTTATGGAAGGGATGAGCATAGGATGTGTGTAATTGGGTGTATGAGAGAAAAACAAGTAGATAAGTGGAAGCAAGGTACTCTAGTTTATATATATGCTTTGATATAGTATGGTTTTATTCTATACATTACTTGGTGAGTAGTCCATATAGAGGATGGGAAACTAAAATTATATGTTTAAGTGATGAGTTAGTTTCATTTTTTATTCACTAGGATTTAGAATGCTTCTTTCACATTTTTTAAGAGAGGTTTCATGGAGGATCTCACTGAATATACATGTTATTCTCTCCCTATATATATAAACTATTTTCAAGTCAACAAGTATAGTTTGGAGACCAGGCTAGACGTTACTAGCTTGGTGGAGTTGTCGAGTAGTTGTCAAGAGTTTCTAGAGTTTGTGGTCATTGTCCACGGTTTATTTTGGTATACCCAGTTTTATTTAACTTATATCATTTTATGTATAACATTAAATATATTGGGATTTATTCATTATATTTATGCAATCAGAGTTGGTTGGTGGATTTATCCTTCTTATCTCTTATTCCTTAAATCTATAGAGGGTAATGTCTCTCGTGTGTGGGATTGTTGTACCCATAGTGCTAGTAACCCACCTATGTCCTATTGGAGATGATTTTTGGGCGTTATTATCTATCTTCCTTCATTTTTGGCCTAGGAGGATTACCGTTGGAGGGAGGGAGTCATGACACTTGTATCAGCCTTAAAATTGTAAGTACTAATAATTTAAATTTTTATCAATGATACTTTAAGTACTGATAAAATATTCTTTTATCAATGCTAATTTTAGCTTTGATAAAATGTATAGTTTAATATTTCATGGCTTACCAAAGATCTATTTTAATATTATGTAAGATTCCTAAAGATCCAATTAATCTTGTGTGATACTTTAACAGAGCTATTATAAACACTGATAAAAGCAACTTTTATCACTCTAACTTTAGCACTGATAAAATACATACTTGAATCTCACATTGCTTCTTAAAGAGCTATTTTAGTATTATGTAAGCTTCCCAAAGATCCATTTAATCTTACATGAGCCTTTAAGGGTGTTATTATTAGTGTTGAAAAAAGTCGAATAAAAAATTATAATATGTATATATATTAGTAATTATATAAAAACATTGATAATTAATAATTATATTTCAATATGATTAATATCATTTAAAATATATTATTAATTATATAAATGGTGACATATTTTTTAATATATATTATTAATTATATAAAAGTATTAACAAATATATGAAAAATTAAAAATTACATTTAAATACAAAATATTTTCAATAAAAAACTAATTATATAGATGTATACAATATTAATTATATATATATAATATTAATAATTATTAACTACATTAAAATATTTTTAATAGTATTTTATAACTTTTATTAATTATACAAATGAATAAATATTTAATTATAACTATATTTCAATTTACAGAGTATTATTTTCAATATATTACTAATTAAATATAAATATTAAATTTATGGTCAATTGTGTTGAAAATAATACAAAAAAATATTAAAAAAAAAATTAAAATAATTATTTAATAATATAATATTTTTTAATTAATTACATGAAAAATATAAATGTTTTTCATAATATATTAATAATTATAAAAATGTAAAATTAAAATTAAAAATCTAAATAATTTTATTTAAATAGATTTAAAGCTGCTAGTATATAGATGTAGATATAGATTATTATTTATATATATATATAATGTTAATAATTTTTTTTAACTAATAATTATTAATTATGTTTTATTATAGTTAATTATATTTTAAAAAATCGGTATATATATAAATGAATAAATATTTTTTAAGATATATATATATATAATTAATTGGTTGATTATATGATTAAATATAATATAATTATTAATTTTATACAACAAAAAGATATGCAGAAATTATTAATTATATTGATGTATATATACTAGGTGTTACGGGTACAATTACATTAAACACACACACACCACACACACAGGCCAGAAAGGCAGGCCATAGCCCCCCCCCCCAAGGGATAGCCCACCCACCAAGCCTTATTTATTCAGTATATGGCTCAAAGTCCCTGTGGGCATGAAACTCATTACATGTCTCAAAGGCCCACAAACTAGCCTAAAGGCCCTATGTGATATGCTTCCATCATATCGCCTGCATCACCAGGTCTACGTCATGTCTCTGTCATTTCCTACCTGCGTCTGCCTACCTATGGAAATGTGGTCCCACTTAGATTTGAATCTGAGTCTAATGCAGGATTACGGAGAGATTTTACCAATCGGGTAATCCCCCAATTGCATATTGATGTATATATTGTAAATTATATATAAAAATAAGACCAATTTTTATTTACATTTAAAAATTACAAATAATATTATTATTTATTATTATTTATGTAAATTAATTAATATTATTTGTAATCTATCATTAATTATATAAATGTATAGTTATATTAAAAAATAACGATAGTTAAAGAAAGATATTTTACATAAATATTACTAATTACTTAAATATAATTATTATTTAATTTTTTTCCAATTGTATTATGAATATACATACTATTCATTGTTATTTATATTTAATTTATTATTTATATTTTTTAAAAGTGTTTTTATTATATATGTAAGAAAAAAAGTATTATAGTTATATGGATAGTATTTCATATTTTAAAAATATTGTACATAATGTATACATATATAATATTTATGTTATACTTTCTAAACAAAATAATATTAATTACATTTGAATTTTATATATATATATAATTTTTTTAATTTTTGAAAGTAGCTACATATATCATTTTACAAATCCATTTAATTAAATCAATTACTCATTCAAATTATATATATGATTTTACATCTATATTAATACATGTGTGTGTGTGAAGGGAATGCATCTGTGTAGGTGAAACCAACGAACGTGTATGTATATCCAACTACATAAAATATTCATATAATATTAATTTTATTATAATTTCTATATAAGATAATATTAATTACATTACAATAAAACTCATTATTATTTTTATATATTAATATGACATATATATATATAATATCAATAATATATAAAAAATCATATGGAAATTTCTAAAATTTAAAAATTAAAGTTAATTCATATTAAACATTATGTTACATATCATTCATTGTAATCAAAATATATAAATATTTAATAAATAAATAAAGAAATATATTATCACTGCTAAATAAAATGATGAAAAATGTTTCAATTATCGCACTAAAATAATCACTAATAAAAGTAGACTTTTATCGATGTTTATTTTTAGTTCTTATAAAAGTTGAATTTTATAAACCTTTATAATAAGAATTAATAAAATTCAGAGCTTATTTTCTGTGATTATGTATTAGTATAATTGATACCAAATTATAAATAACAATCAAAACTATATTAAAACTATGTTACCAATAATCATATTCACTAAAAAGGGAGAGTTTAGCGGAAGTTTTTTTTGTATACGCATCGGCTTAAACAGCCACTATATGATTTAGCGGCGATTAGCATAACTATCGTGTATTCACAGTTGATAATAATTTAGCGACACTTATTCCTATTTAGAGGAAAATTTTATATGTGTTGTATTTTGATCATTTAGCGGGGATTCCCAATTAATTTAGCGGTGGTTTGTTTTTTAAAAAATAATCTGAACATAAAATTGATGAAATGAACATAACCACTGCTAAAATATGTAGCGGTGGTTAATTTTAGTGATGATTAATGATAGCCACAACTAAAAAAATTAAGAAATAAATTCAGTGACAATTATTATAAACCGCCACAAAATATATTTCTAAAAAAATTAATAAAAAATTAATAAAAATTTATAAATAGAAAACCTATGATATGCAATAAACTAAAATATAAATGTACAATAAACTCATTATACATACATCATCATATATCCATAGTCATATATATAAAATCACAGTCAACCCACACCTCGATCAACCCATACCGCATTCAACCCATAGATCAGTCATCAATATATATATATATATAATATGTCCCCGAACAATAAACCATGGATAATATACATACATCCCATGATATCCACTACATTCATCTACCTTCATATCATCTCATCAACTAGAACTGACCACACCATTTCATCAAATGGAATAAAAAGGAAGACTAAAATTAGAATTGAACATAATAAATTAGAATTACAGTAGACCCATTGATAATATTTAAACATACCAAAAAAACTAAGAACCCTCACGATTTACTTCTAAATAATTTCATGGATCTGAATGGTCAAACTCCTACCTACAACTGGCATCTGTAACCTATAATAAAAACCAAAACTTTTAAGAAAAGAAATGTGAAAGAGAATATACACATAATATATTTAGAATGTTTCAAATTAAATTTTTCATTTTATTAGTAAAATAGAATACATTTTAACATAATACAAATAATATATCATACAGAACACTTTTGAGAAAATTAAATTACCTATTTAAGATATGATTCAACTCTTGGAATTGAAAAGGGATAAGTATCTAACAATATAATAAATTTTTAAATCAACATATAATGTTCTTGAAATTTACTTAATAATAAAATTAAAAACTTTGATGTGGAAGCATGTCTTATATTTCAAAAAAAAATAACAGTGATTTTCGTATGATTTCATGTCAATCTGAGGTCATTTTCTATGGTTTTTATCATTACATGCACTTTTTAGTGTTTTAAAACACTAAAAACGTGTTTATTTCCATCCCGAGAAACCCATAACTAGAAATGAAAAGTCGTGAGTTCCTACATTTAAAAAATTAATAAAAATTCATTTTACTATGATTTCACGGTAATTTGAAGTCATTTTCATAGTTTTAACCCCCTAGAACATGTTTTTAAAGACTGTGGTATATTTAAAAACTGCTTGTTGAGTCATTATGAGCACACCGCATATTAGATGGATGTTATTTCTGCGCATACACATCAAAAATAATAATAAAAGGTTTTCCCATGATGTTGCATCAAGTTGAGGTTGTTTTCTATGGTTTTGGTTGTTACACGCAAGTTTTAGAGTTTTAAAACACTGAAAACACATTTACAGGAATCCCAAGAAAACTGTAACACGTAATGACGTTTCATCAATTCCTACATTTAAAAAAAATCTATAGATGTTTTACTCTAATATCACATCCATCTGATGTAACAACCCAAATATTTATGAAAATTATTCTTGATCTAATTAAATGTCTTATTATATAAAATGGTTATATAAAACATATGAACTTCCTTGGTTTTATGTTTTTGGATTTTAAAATACTATTGAGAATTGTTATCATTGCAAATATAGTCGTTGAACAGTGATCACATTATTAGTATAAATATAGGGCTATAACAAATCCAATTTACGCAAAAAAAAAAGCGATGGACTCATCTAGTAGAATTTCTCCATACGAATCCCATTTGTGGGAGCTCAAAAATGAGGCAGCATCACTAGGATTCACTCTTGACAAAGCCTAAGCTGAGATTCAACATGTTAATCTTGAATGGAACTGCCTATGGAAGAAGTGGAAGTTAATAGATATTACCACTCGAGCGATGTTATTTGAGCCTCCCCGAGATTATGTCACCATCGCACACCTTACCCTTAGGTCTTATGTGGGTGTTATAATGGGATATGTAACAAGACCCTATCACCATGATTGTGTGCTTTATTTTTTGTATAAATAATGTACATTTATTTTATAAATGGGTTTTAAAGCACGAATAGTATTTTTAGTTAATATTAAATTAATAAATATATTTTTTTTTAATTAATTTATTTTTGAATTAAATTTTATCACTAAATTACTTTTTAAATGATTGTATAATTTTTATGAATACAATTATAATTTGTATTAATGTTTGAAAGTTGTTTTTGTCAAAACCCATGAATTTTCGATAAATGTCAGTTTTCATTTGAAAAGTAAAAATTCACATATTTATAAAATTATTTAGATAAAATTAATATCATTTTTTGAATCAGGACGTCGAAATTATCCAACAGTGGATTTTTCATAATTTTTTGAGACAATTGAATTTTTGGGTAAAAATTGAATACCGTTTAAATATATAATGTGTTTTATGAAATCATAATGACCCAATAGTGATGTAATAAAATTATATAAATGGGTTGTTTGGCCAATATATTTTTTACCTTTAAAATAATGTGATTTTAGGTTTGTTTTATTTATTTTAAAAAGTCTTAGTGGACCCTCCAAGACTTATAAAATATTTTAACATTTTAAAATGATTTCCTTGAGAGTGTGACTCACCTCCACATAAGAAAGCCTAATATTTTAATAAGTTAGGCTATTGGACTTATAAAATAATTTTTTCTACTCAACTTTTTCAAAAAATATGGGCAAAAAACATGGGTTGGTTTGTGGTTTTGATTAGTTTAATGTGTAGTGTCCAGAACCTAAATAATAAAGAATTCCCTCCCTTTTTCTATATAAACCCACCCAAGATCCCACTTCCCTTCACTCAAAACCTTTTTATCTCAACCAACCACTTCCATCCTCTCTATATAATACTCCTAATGAACCCCAATCTCCCAATAATCCTCTCTCAAGCCTCTCCCAAGAACTTGGGATCACACTTCTAAGTAAGGGATCCTCACTTTCCATCCTTCCTAATTTATATCTAAGTTTCCTTATAATTTTATGACCTTTTATTTCAATTAAAAATGTTGGGGTATGATTTTTCACCTCCCCTAAACTTCCCTCCTTATGTTTGAATGATGATAGACATCTTTCTCTCTCATTTAATTCCTCCCATGTACACTCATTGCCATGCCGAAATTCCGTAAGGGATCTCTCTCTCCTCATTTACATTCAAGAAATTCTTTTATATTATGCATCTAAATTCCATTAAATATAATGGGATATTATGTTCCATGACCCCCTTACTACCCATTTCATGTATAAAATATGATATACCCCTTTCTCTCTCATCAACCCATTTTACGATTTCTATTTGACGTTGTTATGCTGCCGAAGTTACACCAAAATTTCCCATGCCAAAATCATCGTGTAAGTGAATACCATACCCATTTCTCTGTCAAGGGTATTCAAATTTATGTACATGTACTTGATGATTGAGGACTTAAATTTATGTATTCAAAATATCTTATTTTTTTAATAAATTTTGGTGTTTAATGAATCCATGTTGTATGATCTATGTGGCACACACTTATGCATGAAATGAAAGAATTAAGAAGGGTGCGCCCTGATAGTGCTCCAATGCATTGGGTAAAGATTAGTATCATGATACATTAAGTGCAATGAGGGTTTACTCGTTATAATTCAACTGAAATGAGGGTTTACTCATTTTATATGTGCAATGGGTCTTGTCTTATTCTAATATCATGTTAAATGTTGTTTCCACATTTCCATGTTATGATAATCATATTATATCATGCCTTTATGTTCATGTTTCTCTTGTGCTCTGTTGATATTCCTATTGCCTAACATATATTGCATTCTTCATGTTATGACTTATTTACTCCCTTACTGGGCTTTATATCTCACCCTTTTCACATGTATATCCTCACGTTATCCCATGCAATGCTAGGTATGAGAGAATGTTGTGGTCATGTAAAGGAATTTTTCAATAAATATGTTGTATTTTATGACTTAAGTTGTCATGTAATGTTCCTAATTTCCAAATACACTATACCTCTTGATCCTCAAAGTTTTATTAAGTGCAATTTTATGTAATAAATCATGATTAAGTGTGTAATAAAGAGAAATTTTGGTATATCTAACGTTGTTTTCAGAGATTTGACCCCCTCATACGTGTTTTTAAAGACTCTGGTATCTTTAAAAACTTCTTATTGAGTCATAAGATCATACTTCATGTCAGATGGATGTGTTTTCTACACATTCATGCCAAAAATAATTCAACAGTGATTTTTCATGATTTCACATAAATATGAGGTAGTTTTATATGGTTTTGATTGGTACATGCATGTTTTAATGTTTTAAAACAATTAAAAACACATTTACAGAAATTTGGGGAAAACAATGACTCAAAATGATGTGTTGTTGGTTCCTACATTTAAAAAATAAATCTACAGTTATTTTTATATGATTTCATGATAATATGACATCGTTTTCATAGTTTTTTCCCCATGACACGTGTTTTTAAAGACTTTGGTATCTTTAAAATTTTCTTGTTGAGTCATTTTGAGAACACCACACATTGAATGGATGTTTCTTCTATTCTTACACACCAAAAATAATTCAACAGTGGTTTACCATGATTTTACATCAATTTGGGGGTTGTTTTCTATGGTTTTGGCTATTACATGCATGTTTTAGTGTTTTAAAACATTAAAAGAACATTTACGGAAATCCCAGGAAAACCATAACCCAAAATGATGTTTCATTAGTTCCTACATTTCACAAATCAATCTACAATCATTTTTCTATGATATCATAGTAATATGATGTTGTTTTCATAGTTTTGACCCCCTGACACACTTTTTTAAAGACTCTGGTATCTTTAAAAACTACTTATTGAGTCATTTGGAACACATTGCATGTTGAATTGGTATTTTTTCTATGTGTACATGCCAAAAATAATTCAACTATGGTTTTCCCATGAATTCATGTCAATGTGAAGTCTTTTTATATGGTTTTGACTGTTATATGCATGTTTTAGTGTTTTAAAACACTGAAAATGTGTTCACGGGTATCCTGGGAAAAATGTAACTTAGAATGACATGTTATCGATTCCTAAATTTCAAAAATAAATCTACAGTCATTTTCCTATAATATAATGGCCAACCAACATTTTTTTCATAGTTTTTGACCCCCTGACGCATATTTTTAAATACTCTAGTATCTTTAAAAACAGTTACTTGAGTCATTCAGAGAAAATTGCACATTGAATGGGTTTTTTTTCT
This sequence comes from Viscum album, assembly GCA_963277665.1. Taxonomy (NCBI): domain Eukaryota; kingdom Viridiplantae; phylum Streptophyta; class Magnoliopsida; order Santalales; family Viscaceae; genus Viscum; species Viscum album. The sequence goes on from OY728165.1 coordinate 628,425,867, forward strand.
AAAAATACACCTCAAAATAATTCAACAATGGTTTTCCTATGATTTCACAACAATCTAAAGTTTTTTTCTATGGTTTTGACTATTACATGCATGTTTCAGTGTTTTAAAACACTGAAAACATGTTTATGGGAATCCTAGAAAAACTGTAACTTGGAATGAAATGTTATTAGTTCATATAATTAAAATTTTAATATACGGTAATTGTCCTATTATTTCATAGATATCTGACATTGTTTGCATAGTTTTGACCCTCAAACACATGTTTTTAAAGACTTTAGTATATTTAAAAACTGCTTATTGAGTCATTCTGAGAACACCGCACAACAGATGGATGTTTTTTCTATGCATACACATCTCAAATAACTAAATGGTGGTTTTACCATGATTTTACATCAATATGAGGTATTTTATATGGTTTTTACTGTTACACACTTATTTAGTGTTTCAAAAAACTAGAAACATATTTACGGGCATATCAAAAAAACTGTAACTCAGAATGACTGTCACTAGTTCCTACATTTAAAAAATAAATATACGGTATTTTTTTCTGATTTCATGTCCATATGACATCATTTTCATCATTTTGACCCCCTAACACACATTTTTAAAGACTCTGGTATCTTTACAAACTATTTGTTGAGTCATTTTGAGTATACCACATGTCATATGGATGTTTTTTATATATGTTCATGCCATAAATAATTCAAAGGTATTTTTTCCATGATTTTACATAAATATTTTGTTTTTTTCTATGATTTTAGTTTTACACAAACATTTTAGAATTTTAAAACACTAAAAACATGTTTACAAGAATCCTAGACAAACCATAACACGGAATTATGTGTCATCAGTTCCTACATTTAAAAAATAAATCTATGGTTTTTTCATATGATATCATGTTCATCCGACATTGGATACGGAGTTTTGACCCTGTGACACATATTTTTAAAGACTTTGATATCCTTAAAACTGCTTGTTGAGTCATTCGGAGAACACTGCACATCATATGGACTTGTTTCTTAGTCTTACACATCAAAAATAATTCAACAGTTCTTTTACCATGATTTTATGTCAATGTGAGGTTGTTTTCTATGGTTTTGACTATTACATGATGTTTTAGTGTTTTAAAACACTGAAAACATGTTTATAAGAATACTGGGAAAACCATAACTCGGAATGACATGTTGTTGGTTCCTACATTTCAAAAATCAATCTACGGTCATTTTCATCTGATTTTACATCCATCTAACATCCTTTATCTAATTTCAAACCTTGAAAACATGTTTTTAAAGACTTTGGTATCTTTAAAAAATATTTTTTGACTCATTTTGAGCACACCTCAGATCAGATGGATGTGTTGTTTGCACTTACACGTTAAAAATAATTCAATAGTGGTTCTCCCATGATTTCACATCAATTTGAGATTTTTTTTCTATGGTTTTAACCATTACACAAATGTTTTAGTGTTTTAAAACATTAAAAATGTGTTTATGGGAATCCTAGGAAAATATAACTCATAATGATGTTTTGTTTGTTTATACATTTCACAAATCAATATACTATCATTTTCCTATGATTTCATAGTTATTAGACAAAAAAAGTGGGTGGTATGACTCGAAGTGTGTGTTTTCAATATAAAAGTGTCATTTTTACTTTAAAACTCCTATCACATAGTCAAAAACTAAGAAAAAGATCTCATATTATTTTCAAACTTTAGTAAAATGATCCATAATTCATTTTTTTATGTGTGTTAATTGATGACACATCAATCCAACACATGATGTGGTCAGTGTGACTCGAAGTGCATGTTTGAAATATAAAAGTATCATTTTAGTTTAAAATTACTATCACTTTTTCAGAGCAAGGAAAATGAGGTCATATTATTTTCAAACTTTATAAAATTGATCCATAATTCATTTTTTATGTGTAGTAATCAATCGTGCATCAACTAGACACACAAATTCTTCGGTATGACTCGAAGTACATGTTTTAAATATAAGTTTTATTTTACTTTAAGTAACCTAACACGTAGCCAAAATTGAAAAGAATGAGCTCTAATTGTTTTCAAACTTTATGAAAATTATCCATAATTCATTTTTGACATGTATGAATCGACCTCTTATCAATCTGACACACGATGTGGTCATTATGACTCAAAGTGTGTGTTTACAATATAAAAGTGTCATTTTAGTTTTATTCATGGAAGTTTTATGTGTTCTTTGAAAATGTGTGAATGATTTATAGAGTTTATAATTTAACTCAGTAGGATGATCTATAAGGATAGAAATTTCCATGGGGATCGTGCCCGTTATCCTCTGAAATATAGACACTAAATCATTTTTCATTGTCAACTGCCATTGATTCTATATTTTCCTATAAGAGTCATTTTCTTGTTCTTTTTTTCAACATTTCAATTTTAATTTGTACTTCTCAATCAACAATACTACTTGAACCCACACTAGTTGTAGTATTAAATGATGATGAAACCCTACCAAATACAACTAATGGAGTAGGCCCATAACTCATCCCTCATAAATTCCCAGGATTCTTTTTCCCTAAAACAATTGCAATCGCATCGTTCTGGGATACTAGTGATGATTGTGAAGGGTTCACATTCCAGACTTCTTGAATTTTAACTCGTTAATACAATAATATTAATAGTTATTTTTAAAATTATCTGAACTTCATAATATTATCTAATGCATAATTTTTTCATTACTATTTAATGTTATTTCATTACTACAAAAATATTATAATGAAAATAAATTATAACAACAAACATGCCTTAAACCCAATTAAATGGGTCTATCTAGATGGATCAAACAGAACTAATATAGCTAATTGGAACTATTTTATCCATGTAGTTGGCCCCATTTAATTGTGTTTAAGGAATGTTTTTTGTTATGATTTATTTTTCATTAATATTTTTTATAGTAATGAAATAACATTAAATAGTAATTAAAAGTAATTACTCTCACGTATCTGGTAGGCTCATTCACAAAACTGGTTTCATGTGAACTTTAAACCACATCTATGTTCATACATCAAAGTAAAAAAATTCATTAGCCTTTAAAAAATCACATGTTAGAAAAAAAAAATATTTACTTATAATGAAATAATATAAATAATAGTGTATTAACAACCAAAATTTATCTATTTCTTGAAAAACTCTTAGACCCAGAAATATGAGGAATGACTTGTTTCTCACAATTCATAGTATTTTTTTAGATAATTCCTACAAAAAATAGGAACATTAATAAAAAAATATAATGTTATTGTGTTTTTATATTTAGATACTATAAAATATACAATTGCCTCGTGAGATGCATTTATGTTAATATCAACAAACATCTTCCACTTATCATAATAAACACCTTCGAGAACTTTCTCATACACCTATCATGAGCTCAGATGTGTTTTATTAAATTCATGTTATAATCTCTATTTAAAATTTCTCCATTTCTTTCCCAAATTTTATAGAATCCATTAGCGTGAAATGGATTCAGGGGAATCAAAATGAAAAAAAATATATAAAAAAATATAACACTTTATAAGTATATTACAAAATTTTACTCATATATTTTAAATTAGTTATCAATAAATACTAAATTAATATTACCTTTACTTGTTTATCAAAGACATAATTTTTCCAAGCTGTGGTAAAAAGCCTCCAAAGTTTTTAATTAACAGGAAAATGCACCGTCTTGCAAGAAAGCTACCCAAGAATCTATCTATAAATTTAAGTAGCATCCCCAGTAGGCACCCCAAACTTATCAAATGGAATAATAATTTTGAATTATTTTAGGTCCCATACATCTATCGTATTCATATTCACATGTTTTATATTGTTATATTTATCTATTTGACTAATTCATTGATGAATTAATAACATATATAGTTTTTTATGCAATGACATACATACCAGTAATGGTAACTTTCCAATATCCCCTAGATGGAGGGGTGACCAACTACTCCATTGATAGAGGTGCATTGGATGGTGGGATTCAAAAAAAATTAGGGGAAATTTTTGGCTCTCTAGAAGTCTCTGGTATAGTGGAATCACTTGGATCCACTCAAGTTAATGGTAGTGGTAGTGTCCTCTAAGATATTGCTAGACTGGGATCTCAAAAAAAAATTGTTCTCATCATTCCTATAATTCAAATGGTTTATAATATATTAAATGTATAAAAAAATATAGTAGTAAAATATTTTTACAAAAAAGAAAAAAATAGAATAATTTATATATGTATGAAACATTTATAAATGAGAGATTGTAATATAGTTTCATTGTGAATTTATACATTTAAGTATCTTCATCTTCATTGTCTTTATTGTTATCAACATCCATTGCGATGATTACTTCATTTTTACCCTCTCTTGAAAGTTTTATTGTTTCTATTAACCTAATTAGGTTAAATACCCTGAGAGGGGGGTGAATCAGGGTATGATAGATTAAATCAACTACCACTTCAGATCTTGTTTCATTATTAAATAAAACACTCTTCTCTCTCAATCTCATAGCAATGTATGAACAGAAATGAAATCATGCATGAGACACAATGATTTTACTTGGTTCACCCTCACTGGGCTACATCCAAGGAGTATATAATAGTAATGTGCTAATGTACCAAATCCGCTAAGGCTCACTTCCAGATTACAAGGTTTGGTCTAGATCACTTCAATTCCCAGACTCAGTGCCTTTACAATGTTTAGGGTCATCTCATTGCTTTCCCAAGGTTCACTACCTAACTCTCTTTCAATGGATCACTCTCTAGGAAAAGGATAGCCTTCTTCCTCTTCCTTTTCTCAGTACTCTTTAAAGAGATTCACCCACAGTTCATGGCCATGTAGGTCCCTTCATTAATAATAATTAATGCATCCTCAACTGTAGGTAGATGCTCTGTTGAAGTCATTATTTTCTTCATACTGTTAATTTTTAGAATCTTCTTCTGCAAACTATTTTAGTCCCTACCCAAAATATCATGTATCCTCCATGAACTTCCTTGAATCCTCTACAAACTACATTGCACCACATGGCGTGAGTGCTTCATGATATCCTTTTTCTTCATGGACCACCCCCTGCTTCACAGACGGCTGATGCACTATAGACCATCTTTTCTATGCGGTCCCTTCTCTTTTATGGGCTACAAAACACTATAAAACCCCTTTTAGGAATTATCCTTGTGAACTACTTCCACCTTTGAGGAATCCTCCCCCACAAACTCTTCTTCTTCATAGAATTCTCCCTTGAGAACTACTTTGGACTTCATCAAATTATTCCTACAGTGATGATATATTCTAATGTATTTATCTTTACATAATCTTGATTTTTCATCAATAACTTACTTTATTTTGTATTTAGGATATTTTCAGGTTTGGTGTTTTAGAGAATTAGACCATAACTATTACATTATATCTCAAATATTACAAAGTAGACACTTACACTCTATCCAATTATTTCACAACAACAAAATACCTTAAAAATTATTTTCTTGATAAAAATATTCTTGAATTCTTCCTTTCTCTTACCCTTCCTTATACCATGTGAAAAAAATTTCAAAAACTTGGGATGAACATAAAAATCTTGGTAAGGTTTATAAAATAAAGAAATAAAACATTAGTCCATAAATACAAACAAATGAATAAAAAAATACATTTCACTCATAAAGAATAATCCATTTAATATAACTTATAAAATCATAAGATTTATGAATAACTCATAGAAATTGTAAATAATAAAGGTAACTTGTGAAATCCATAACATACTTACTTTATAGCTTTCATAACTACATAGGGATTAACCTTCACGGTTATGCTTAGAATACTCATCATAGTATATTCCCTAAATCTATTAGGAGAAACCTTAACATTTACCTCTGTCACATTACCCAATGAATTGGAGAGCTATCAAGGGCTCACCCACCCTCAGTTTATCATGGAACCACCCGTATACATAAGCAATGTCCAAGAACCATAACTTAATCATAACACATAAACAAGCATAAAGGAAAAATAATATTTCCACATTGCAATCATAAGACATCATTTCAAGATTTTGATATAATAAATCCATTATCAAAAACCATTTTCAATACCAAAATACCTAAAAATAAATATGGTATTTACTTTTTCTTTTTATAAAACATTATGTCTTCTAGATGAATCCAAATATCAAATAATTCTCATGGTGGCGGAATGGTCGTTGTCAGTGCATACGTTAAAAAGAAACATTCATTTTGTCATTTAGTAAAATTCTTCATAAAAAAATATTCCATTTTGAAAACCATTGAATTAAATTAAAATTAAAAGGGTTTTATTATACACCATATAAAATAAGTTCATATATAAACTAAAATATTCCTCAATGAAAAGATATTGATATGAAGTCTCTTACCTTGAGTCCAAATCATCATGTATGTTCAGTGTTTTTCCTGAATAATAAACTTAAATTAATTTCTACTTGTTTCAAAACCTTTTTAAAGTTTATTATTCCTTTTATATCACTTATTACCTTGTTATAACAATCACATAATTATTCAAGTTCATATCGGTCATTTTGTCAATATTCAGTACTTGAGTCGAAAATGAACTTATTTTGATGTAAATTGTCTATGTAGTCAAAATTACATCATCTCCATAATTATATTAATGATTCAAATATCATATATATAAATTATATATTTATTTTTAATAGTCCATAACATTTGGAGATAAGAAATGAAATTCATCGTTCATGGAGACGGTAGGTCGTATGTACGCATGAACGTTACTTTCATTTCTATGTCATATTAAATGAATGAAAACTAAATAATACATAGGTATGTTATAATTATATTATAATATATATGATATACATGTTACATAAGTTCATTAATTCCATCCTTTATATGTTCCATGTATGGCATGAATGAGTCATATCACTTTGAGGGGGAGGTAGTCCACACTTCCTCAAATGACATTATCGTATTTACACATCATAGAGAGCATAAATGTATGTTGTAAATAAAAATTACATAGAAGAATATAAAAAATATAAATAAAATAGATATCATATATAAATACAGTTCCATCATAATGGACACCATGAGAGGTGGTAGAAGAAAATTTAACAATCATCGTTTCGTGAGGCGGTAGTTTGTCATACACAGAAACAGTATGTTTGTATCCATTTGATGGAGGTGTGTGTAAGTGTAGTTTGAATAATTATCATAAAAAATCCTATTATATTGATTATAATGGTTTTTTTATGTAATAAAATAATAATAAGAGTATAGGGAGTGGATAAGGAAAATAAAGGAAAGAAACTTGAGAGAATACATTACCTCTAAATCGGGTAACTTCTTTTGATTTGAGCCAAAAGGCTTTCTTAAATTGAATTATTCCTAAATTAAGGCTTATAGGATGAATTTAGGGATGTTTGGATATTATTTAAGTAGAAATTTTCAGATCCAAGGGGCTTGAGAGATGTGAGTAAGTGGGTAGAGGTGGTGGCCTTTTATAAGAGGGAGGAGGGGAACTTTAGGAAAGTCTTGAAATATTAATTTATCATAAATTCAATTTCGATTAAAAATGGTCCAAAACTCAGTTGATTATAATATAATATAGTTTTGGTTTGAATACCCATCATCAAATAATTTTAAAAAAGTTTGTAATATTTTTTTATTCTTATCTTTTTGGTTTAACCCTTATTTTACCCTTTTTAATCTTGCAATGATGTCATATTATTTACACATTGTGGGTTAATGTAATTACCATATCTTGTCAAACAACCCAAAAAAAAGTAATTTATGACATATTTGGACTTATATTAACCATTTTAATAAATATTATAGTTTTAGGAATTTAATATCATTTAATAAACTATTTTATATTTTAAGTTATGAATTATGTCAATTTTGGACACTATTCATACTTGACTTTTTTAAAAATTCATAACAGCTTGATTACTTCGAATAAAAATATTAAATAAATAATAACAATTCATATTCACCTAAATAATTATTGTATGAAATTAATTATGTCAAATAAAATTTATTTTAATATTTATAATATCATTTATTTGAATCCTTTATTAATGAAGCAATCATTGCATCATCATTGTGTCATAACTAAATTTATTTATTTAATGTATAAAAATTATAAATAAAATACCATGATGTAGGAAATATTTTTATCTTTATAATGACCATTTAAAGTTGATGATATCACTTATATAACCTTATATAAAAATTGTTTTAGTAAGAAAATACATGTTTATGTTATTTTTTACTTTACATTAAATTAATTATTATAACATGACATTATCACTCCCAAGTAGCTCCCAAATACCAAAAGTTAGGCCTAAGTATGTTCATGGTCGTACATAATTCATCCAATAGTATTAGGACACATTTTAGAGTATTTTTATATTATTATAATATTATTTTTTACCCTTATTTACCTGATTTACCGTTTAACCATGGTAAATAAAAATAATTACTGAAGTTACTATTCATAATGTTAAAAAATAAAAGGTACTTATTTAAAAAAAATTGGACCTTATGATTCCAAATATTGAATCTATTTTTTCAAATTCAAAACATAGAAATTGTAGTAATTAATTTAAATTTAATTTTTGTTGTCAAAACCAAAACGCAAGTTTTTAAGAAGTAAAAACTACCAAAAGATTGACATATGTTTATGTCCAATTTCAATGTGAAATTACTTCCAATGACCAAAATTGGATTAAATGGAAAAAACATAATCCAATTAGACTTTTAAACCAATTAAAAGGATAACATAACTATACAAATAAATTAGAAAAAAAAAGGCAGTTTTGAATTAAAATGTAGTATTTTTCACTATTCATTAAAATATGTATTTCATCAGAAAAATACCAAAATTTCAACCAAAGTAAATTTTTATATTCTGATTCTAAATAAGAAGTTTATTTTTTCAAATATAATATATAAAAGTGACAAAAAACTATATTAAATAATGGTTCTCCATCAAAAGGTTGTAAAACGAGCTTTTCAAAATATTAAAGTATTTTATGCTTAAAATTGCATTCATTCTCATTTTAAACCTCTTAAATTTATTGGATAAATATAAAAATGTTTAACAAACATGTATAATCATATTTTATTTATTTTTATTCATTCCCACCAATATAATGGATAGGCGTTATCTACCATTTAAAATAATAATATTATTATTGTATTATTTTTCGGTATAACTCAATGTTGTGTGCAATGTAAGATTTCGGAGAAATCCGTTGTTGTGTGTCGAGTACGCTATCGGAAAAATCATACATTTTAATTTAAAATTAATATCTTATTCATAGATATTAATAGATATAAAAAATTATTATCCTAATAATACTTGGGATCCTACATCATTCCCCCCTATTGGAAATTGCGTCCCTACAATTTTATTTACTTATCAAATAAATGGGGGTATTTATCCATCATAGAATTTTAAGATTCCAAGTTGCATCTTCAACCATATGGTTTTTTTACAAAACCTTTACCTAATGAATTACCTTATTCTATAACACTTTCTCTCTGTGGTCAACAATCTGGACTAGCAGTTCCTCATAAGAAAGATTTTATTCCAACTAAACTACCTATGGACTCAAAACATGAGATGTATCCTATATTACTTCCTCGATATTGAAACATGAAGAACATTGTGTACCTGGGATAAACTTAGAGGTAAATACACTTTGTAGGCAACTAATCCAAATTTCTATAGGATTTAAAAGGGTCCAATAAAACTCAGACTCATCTTTCCCTTCCAACCAAAACTCATCACACTTTTCCATAGAGAAACTTTAAGAAGGACATGATCACCTACCTCGAAAGAAAGATCTTTCCTATGATTATATACATAACTTTTCTGCCTACTCTAAACTGTTCTCATGTGCTTTTGAATCAACTAAACTTGTTTTCATCTCTTTTACCAATTCTGGTCCCATCAACTTGCTTTCACCTACTTCATCCCAAAAATCTTGAGTTTAACGCCTCTTTCCATATAATGCTTCAAATGGTGCTATCTGTATACTGGAATGAAAACTGTTATTATAAGAAAACTCAACCAAAGAAAGATTTCGGTCCCAACTTCCCTGGTAATCCATTGAACAAGAACATAGAATATATTCAAATGTTTGAATTTTTTGTTCTGACTACCCATATGATTGAGGATGAAAAGTTGCACTAAAGTTGAATTCAGTACCCAATGACTTCTGAAGGCCCTTCCAAAAGTTAGATGCGAACCTGAGATCATTTTTAGATACAATGGAGAGGGGAACTCCACGTAACCTGAATTTCTATTTAATATACAATCGATAAATTTGATCTAGAGATAGAGTATCTCGAATAGAAATAAAATGAGTAGATTTAGTCAATCGATCAATAATAAACTAGATTGCATTATTACCTCGATAATTCTTTGGTAATCTTACTATGAAATCCATGGGAAAATTTTCCCTTTTCCACTCTGGCATTGGAAAAGGCTGAAGCATCCCTTTTTGTAACTTCGGCTCTGCATTAACCTATTGAAAAATCAAACATCTTAGGGTAAAGTCATCAATATCTCTTTTCATTCCATCCCACCAATAACACTCCCAAAGATCTTTGTACATCTTAGTACTTCCATGATTAACTAAAAATGAAGAACTATGAGCTTCACATAATAACTTTTTCTTAAACTGTGAATCACAAGGCATGCATAATATCTTTCCAACCCTCAAAACATAGTCTTTATCAATGATAAATTTAGGAAACTTACCCTTTTGAACCATTTCTACCTTCACCTACAACTCATTGTCTTCCTTATAAGCTTGCTTTATTCTATCTGTTAGAGACGATTGCATTGAAACCTAAAAAAATAAAGAAATTTCATGCATCAACAACTTCTATACCAAAGTTAATCAAATCATTAATCAAAGGGACACGTTCCAAATGTAACATGGTTAATGTAGCAGTACTTTTCCAAATCAAAGCATCAACCACTTTGTTTACTTTTCCCGGATGGTAATGAATCATGAAATCATAATCCTTTATTAATTTCATCCATATTATCTATCTCATGTTCAATTCTTTTTGAGTAAATATTGTGATAATTATATATTTCACACTTTACACCATAGAGATGATGCCTCCAATTTTTTAAAGAAAAAACAACAGTAGTTAATTCCAAATCATGTGTAGGGTAATTTAACTCATGAGTTTTCAACTGACGTGAAGCATGAGAAATTACCTGATCATTATACATTAGGACACAACAAAGTCCTTTCAATGAAGCATCACAATAGATAAAAAATTCATCATTTTTGGAAGGTAGTTCCAAAATTGGATCATTCACCGATATTTTTTTCAATTCTTAAAAACATTCATCACGTTCTTTTTTTCAAATGAACTTAACACCTTTTTGAGTAAAATTAGTCAGTGGGCTAGATAACCATACAAAATTTTAAACAAACCTCCAGTAATAACATGCTAAATTAAGAAAACTATGATCTTAGTTATATTTGTGGGTCTTGGCCATTCTTCAACAACTTTGGTTTTAGCAGGATCAAAAGTTATGCCATATTTAGAAACAATGTGACCAAGGAATGAAATTTGTTTTAACAAAAAATCACACTTGATTAATTTACCAAACAGTTTATTTTCTTTTAAGGTTTGCAATACAACCCTTAAAAGGCTTTAATTCTCCTCTTTACTTTTAGAATATACCAAAATATCATCAATAAACACAACCACAAACTTATCCAAGAACTCACGAAAAATTCTATTCATAAGATCCATGAATATAGTAGGTTCATTGGTTAACCCAAAAGGTATAAATAAAAATTCATAATGGCCATATCTAGTATGAAACGCGGTCTTCGAGATGTCTTCTTCCTTTAATTTCAACTGATGTTACCCTTACCACAAGTCAATCCATGAAAAATACTGAGCTCCCTGGAGATGATCAAACAAATAATCGACATGAGGCAAATGATACTTGTTCTTAATAGTGATGTTATTCAATGATCTATAATTAATGCAAAGTCTCATTGAACAATATTTCTTTTTAACAAACAAGACAGGATCACCCCATGGTGATGTTCTAGGTCAAATGAAACCTTTATTTAATAACTCCTACAATTGATTCTTTAACTCTAAAAGTTCAATATGATCTATTCGATAAGGGGGTTTTGAAATTTTCTTAGCATCAAGAACCAAGTCAACAGTAAATTCAACTTTCCGATTAAGTATTATACCAAGAAACTCATCAAGAAAACATCAAGATACTCACTGACCACTAGAATATCATTAATCTGAACAGTTCCTTTATTTTTTTAAATATGTGCAAGGTAAGATTCATTTCCATATTTTAATAGTTTCTCAACTACCAGATATGTTATATTTAGTAAGGGTTCATTCTTGTACACAAACTAAAATTCTTTCTGAAAAGAAACCTCTTTATCTCTATAGTTAATCTTAGCACGATAAACAAAAATCCAATACATACCCAAAATAACATCAAACTATACTAGAGGAAAAAAAATAAGGTTTTCAGGTAGATTCTTTCCGCACACAAGGACAGGAAGGTTCTTATAATTTCTTTTTGTCTCAACATTTCCTCCATGTGTTTTTACTAGAAGTACAAGATTCATATATTGAGATGGAATTCCTAGTTTACAAGAAAATTTCTCAGAAATGAAATAATGTGAAGACCAAGAATAAAAAAACACATTATTATAATCTGAATAAACAAACAATATACCTGATATTACTTCATTTGATGGCCCAACATCTGCTGAAGTAGTTGCAAAGGATTTCACCACCCCTTTTTGCTTGTTTTCTAGCTTCTTTCCATCATTTGAGTTCTCTGTCAGACACTCATTTGCATAATGACCCATTTAATTGCACTTAAAACATTTTACTAAATATAAATAAGATTTTGTCTTACCATTACCCCAATCTTTTCCAGTGAAATTACGAGCCTTATGTCCCATTTTAATACATCATAAGCACTTACCATAATTCAAAAGGCATTCCCCAATGTGCTTTCTACCACAATTTTCACAAACTGTAAACTTAAGTTTCTTACAATTAGACTTTTTTGAAGAGTTCTTCCCTTTCATATGCCATCTTGACCTCTTATTCTGTTGTTTTTTAAAGAACACTTAATCATAGGAAAACTCCATTTTTACCTTCTCTGTATATCAAACAACTTTTTTATAACTTTTGGACTCGTGTGAAGTTAACACCCTTCGATATTTCAACTTCAATCCTGAGTAAAAATGATTAATTTTGATATCAATATACTGTATAAAATTTGGAGCATACATTGCAAGTCAAGTGAATTTTACTTCATAAGTAGCCACTTAGTCATCATCCTACCTTAATTCCAAGAATTTTTTTTCCATCCTAAGTCGAACTACCTTAGGAAAATATTTCTCAAGAAACATACCTTTGAATGCATCCTAATCAAGAGCATAAATCTCCTCACTATCCCTGATATTTCTAACCATCGACCACCATTGATCGACTTTACCTTCAAAATGGTAACCATAAAGACTAACCTTGTGATGTTCTGAACACCCCATGAAATCAAAAATATTTTCTAGTGCTTTAATCCACCCTTCAGGTAGAACAGGGTCGGATAATCCTCTGAATGATGGGGGATGTTTCCTCATGAAATGCTTCACTACCGACATGTTCCTTTGTGGTTGATCTAGCTGATCTCGTGCATGGATACCACCACCATTTATAGCCTGAGTAAACTGTTCCATCATTGAAAAAAACTATTTAGTTCTGATTTTGAACATTTATGGTTGTTGGTTTGGTAGGTTTTTTTCCTCTTGATGTTGTCCCATCATAGCTACCATGTTTCCTCTGTGGAAAACCATTCTAAACACAGACATATCTTAGACTAAGAAAAATGGTAATCTTCAAATTCTATATCATTTCAATCTTACCATAGAGTAAAAAAAATTTATGGATATTCATTTAACAATATCCTAACACCTAAAGTTATCTAAACTGACCTCTAATACCAACTATAAGACCCCAGCCTTAAACATTACAAAATCTTGATTTTTGATCAAGAATTTACCTTCTTTCACATTGAGTATATTTTCAAGTTCAGAACGATAGATAATTAGGCCTTAACTATTACATTACATCTAAAATATTACAAAGTAGACACTTCTACTCTATAAAATTTTTTCACAACAATAAAATGACTTAAAAAACAAGAATTCTTTTCTTGATAAAAGTCTCCTTGAAATATTCCTTTATCTTACCCTTCCTTATACCCTGTGAAAATAATTTTAAAAACTTGGTATGAGCATAAAAATCTCATTAAGTTTCATAAAATAAGGAGAGAAAACATTAGTCCATGAATACATACAAATAAATGAAATCATACATTTCACTCATAAAACATAAGATCTTTAATATACCTCATGAAATCATAAGATTTATGAATAACTCATAGAAATCATAAATCATAAAGGTATCTTGTGACATCCATAACATACTTACTTTGTAGCTTTCATAGCTATATAGGGAGTAACCTTCATGGTTACATTTGGAATACACACCACATTATATTCCCTAAATCTATTTAAAGAAAACCTAACATTTACCTTCGTCACGTTACCCAATGAATTGGAGAGATATCATGGGCTCACCCACCCTAAGTTTATTATGGAACCACCTTTATACATAAGCAATGCCCAAGAACCATAACATAATCATAACACATGAACAAGAATAAAGGAAAAATAAAATTTCCACATTACGATAATAAGACATCATTTAAAGATATTTATATAATCAATCCATTCTCAAAAAACATTTTCAAAACCAAAATACCTAAAAAATGGAATGTGGTATTTACTTTTCTTTTTAAAAAACATTACGGCTTGTAGAGGAATCCAAATATCAAATAATGCTTGTCGCCACATACATTAAAAAGAAACATTCCTTTTGTAATTTTGTAAAACACTTCATAAAAAAATTCCATTTTAAAACCATTAAATGAAATTAAAATTCAAAGGGGTTTATTATACAACTTTTAAAATATGTTCTTGTATAAAAGAAAATATGCCTTAATGAAAGGAGATTGAGACAAAGTCCCTTACCTTGAGTCTAAATTCTCACGTATGTTCCTTGTTCTTCCTGAATAATAAACTTAAGTTGATTTATACTTGTTTAAGAGACTTTTTCAAGTATAGTATTTATTTTATATCACTTATTACCTTGTTATAATAATCACATAATTATTCAAGTTCATATCAGTCATTTTGTTGATATTCGGTACTTGAGTCGAAAATGAACTTATTTTGATGTAAATTTTTCATGTAGTCAAAAGTAAATCATCTCCATAATGATATTCATGATTTAAATATCATATATATATATAATATGTATTTATAATAGTCTATAAAATTTGGAGATAATAAATGAAATGCACCGTTCATGGAGACGGTAGGTCGTATGTACACATGAATGCTACTTTCATTTATTTTTCAAATTAAAGGAATGAAAACTAAATGATACATAGGTATGTTATAATTATAGTATAATATCTATGTTATATATGTTACATAATTTAATTAATTCCATCCTTTAGATTTTCCATGTATGGGATGAATGATTCATATCCCTTTGAGGGGGCGGTAGTCCACACTTCCTCAAATGAAATTATCAAATTTACACATCATGGAGAGCATAAAGTTATGTTGTAAATAAAAATTATATATAAGCATAGAGAAAATATAAATATAATATATATCATATATAAATACAGTTCTATCATAATGTCCACTATGAGAGGTGGTAGGAGAAAATTGAACAATCATCATTTCGTGAGGCGGTAGTTTGTCGTACATAGAAACAGCATGTCTATATCCATTAAATGGAGGTGTGTGTAAGTTTAGTTCAACTAATTCTCATAAAAACATCCTAGTATATTGAGGATACTATTTTGGTTATGTAATCAAAGAATAATAAGAGTATAGAGAGTAGATAAGGAAAATAAAGGAAAAGAACTTGAGAGAAGATGTTACCTCTAAATCTGGTAACTTCTTTTGATTTGATCCAAAATACTTTCTTGAATTTCCTTATACCCAAGTTATACACCTCAATAATCCAACTTTATTCTTAAACCATTACTCAGGATCCATCATCTTTGTCTTTCCTCAAATATGAATCATGTCTTATGGTTTCTCAACCTCAAACTTCTTAGGTTTAATGTAAACAATACTGGAAGAATATCGTAGACCTTTCACATGTCATTTACAATCTCTTTATCCAGTATCACCAATAATCATATCATCATCATGATTCTATTCATGAAGTTTCCACATAGGAAATGGATCATCATAATTCCCATACTTTTCACATCTAAAAAATTCAATGGTTAACTATGTTATATGTAGTTCTAGATATTGACTTAGACTAGAAAGAAAAGTGTGAGAAATAAATATTAGATATTATAAACATATAAGTAAGGTAAATTACTTATAATATTTCAATCTATGATATCTTCGGAACCCTAGGTTATTTAGGATTATCACAGCCCTAGGATTGTAGCCTATACTTTAATTATCCTTAGGACATCCCTATATATATCCTTATAAATATCTCTAGGGGTCTCACTAAAGTTTTCACATCCTAGTTTCCAAAGGTTGACTAAACCTTTACTCTGATACCAACTGTAAATACCCAATATTTAAGTACACGGACATTACATTACTTTTGCAGAATACTTAACACATGAAACAAATAGACGCCCAAAGATTTTATTAGTTTAGTGTCTTTGGAAACTGTAAAACATAAACAATTGGTTTATAAAACATCTACATCGTCTCCTTCTTTATCCTTCATAACTATAACCCCTTTTTGACACATCTTAATTAATACCCTTCTTCAAATACTAGGTAAAATGAAACATGAAAAGGGGTGAGATCAAATTCTCAGTAAGGGTAAGCATGGAAACTATATTATAAAACTTAAACATAATAATGTAAAAACATGAACATAACTTTTGAAAAATAACATACCACATTTAACATATACCAAGATTTTGAGTCATGAAATAAATCTTGGTAGTTCATAAGGCATAAATTATAATGGAATCATGAACCATGAGAAAATAGCATTGAAATATAATATGAAATTGTAGAAAATAAATAAGCACATGATATGATTTTCATAGTATCCAAGACATTACTACCAAGACCATCATAGTGGACAAAATCCATTACTAAATCGGGTTTACTTGTCGTTCCAGCTATGTATTACTGAACTGAATTTACTTGTCGATCCAGCCCTGTATTACTGAATTAGATTTACTTTTCATTCTAGTAATGTCTATATTATGATATATAAATCTTTACCCAATGTATTGGATGGAGATATAAGTCTTACCCATCTCATAATTAAATCATTCTTACATGTGCCACAAAAACACAAATCATTCATCATAGCTTAACCCATGAAATAAAATAGGTTTCTTAAACATCATTAAATCATTACATCATAACATAATCCATATAAAATATCATTCCATTATTAACACAATCAATTCAAAGTAATAATAGGGATTGAAACATAACCCTATGTCATCTTTAATGGAAAATAATTCTGATAAAACAATTAAACTTAATTCTTGAGGAAAATATCCTTTCTTCGTAAAAAGAATTTTATTTTCTCAAAATGTCATTCAGTTTTTAAAGAAAATAATTTATTTAAAAATAAACTTGAAATAGTGTATAGTAAGCTTCATGGAAATAAGGAATTATGAATACATAAAAACCCTTTCATGTCGTATAAGTTAAAAAAATACATTCTTCTCGTACTCTTTTCAGAAAAGTCAAAAAGTACCTTGTATGGAAAATGAAAGAATTATTACTTCCATACCATGTATTAAAAGTAAAAAGTGGGTAAAAATGACTTTAAACAAATATATAAAAATAGTAAACATTTTAGGAAAACATTTTTATAAAACATGGACATGGATGATAAATATACCCCTAGTAAATACTTACATATAAACAATCTCAGATAAAAATGAGATTGCAAAATTATCTCTTACCTTAGGTCCAATATTATTCATATGTATATGAAACTAATGTATAGTGGTTTTAAACATATTATTAACTTGTAAAAAACCATAATAATATTTATGATATCATATATGATTCACTTATGACTTTTTATTACTCTCATTTATCAACTCCATGTTAAAGCAATGTTTTGGGTAATAATCATTTTATTTATCATACTTGTTTTGAATTGTTATTCTTGATATTATTAATTAGATAATGATTTAAATACTTCTATAATGTAAAATATGATTTTTATATCATAAATATTCAGTATATAAATATATATAATAGATAGATAAATGGAATGGAATACACCATTCATGGAGATGGTAGGTCGTATGTACGCATGAACGTTGTTTCTGTTTCCTTACCGAATTGAATGGAATCAAGTAAATGAAATATATATATATATATATACATAAATATAGTAGCATTATTATGTCATATATTTCATTCTTATTTATTATATATACTTTATAATCATTCTTGAGTGGTTAACGTGGAGAATGAATCTCATCACGTCGTGGAGACGGTAGGTCGTACGTACGCACAAGGGACGATATCATTCACTTAATGATTAAATGGTACGTAATTGGATGGTATATTAATTATATAAAATGATTATTATGTTATATTCATTATTTACATTCATTATACTCATCATTATACCAATCCAAATTAAGAATTGTTGAATAACAAATTACACCATGGTGTGGAGACGGTAAGTCGTACGTATGCACGCATGGTGATATTGTTATTCATAGGATGGATGAAAGTAGGTATAAGGTTGTACCATGATTATAATAAAATATCAGAATTTATAATATACTATCTTTATTACTTTATTATGTAAACAACATAAGAAGATGAAGTAGAAGAATAAAAGAATTTTGAAAGATGTGATAAAATAATTACCTCTTTTTCGAGTATCTCTTTTTGATTTGAACAAAATGTCTAATTAGGATGGATTTATGCCCAAAGTGTGGCCTCTATGAGTAAGTTATATATTTTTTGATATTACTTGAGTAGAATTTGTATGATCCTAGGGGATTGAAATATGCGAGTAAGTGGGTAGAGTTGGTGTCCTTTTATAAGTGGGAGGAGGGGCACTTTAGGAAAGTCTTGAAATATTAATTTATTATAAATTGATTTTCGGTTTCTAATGGTCCCAAACTCATTTATTTCAAATATAAGATGATTATGGGTCAAAATACTCTCAACCAATAGGTTTTAGACAAATTTAGATCACAAAATTAACCTTATTGTTTAGCTTTAACCCTTAGTTAAAAACATTAACTGTTACCATGTCTTCTTGTATTTTCATAATATATGGTTACTATAGTTACTATAAAATGTCAAGATAACCACAACCCAGATTTCATTGTTGCCTTTGGATGCCTTCGGAAGTCTGATGAAAAATTCCATGGTGATTTTCTTCCATTTCCATGTTGGTATGGGAAATGGTTGCATCATCCCCTTAGACTTCTACCTCTCTGCCTTCACTTGCTGACACACCAAGCACTTTGATGTATACTCAGCGATCTCCTTCTTCATATTATCCCACCAATAATTCTCTCAGAGATATCAATACATCTTTGTGTTTCCTAGGTGAATAGAGAAATTTGAACTATGTACATCATCCAAAAGTTCCTTCTTCAGCTCTGAACTTGATGGAACACGTAGTCTTTTCCCAAATCTCACAATTTCTTCTTTATTAACATCAAACTCTAAGGAATTCCCTTTTTTGATAGCTTCCACTTTCTTCTAAATTCCCACATCTTCCTGTTGATCATCCTTTAATCTTTCTAAAAGATACGGTTGAGCAATAATTTGTGAAAGGATTGATGATGTTCCCTTATTTATGATTCCCATGTTCATCTCCGTCAAATCTAAGAAGATTGGATCCTTATTAATTCACATCAATGATAGAATCGATGGGTCCTTTCTACTTAGATAATATTCTACCTTGTTCACTTTCTTAGGTTGGTAATGGATTGAGCAGTCATAGTCTTTTATCCGCTCTAACCATCTTCGTTGGCACATGTTCAACTCATTCTGTGTGAATATATACTTGAGGATTTTGTGGCCCGTATATATTTCACACTTCTCCCTAAAGAGATAATGTTGCCAAACTTTTAAAGAGAAGATCACTATAGCCAACTCCAGATCATGTGTTGGATAATTTTTCTCATGAACTTTCAATTTCCTTGAATCATAGGCAATGAATTTGTCATTTTTCATCAATCACACAGCCCAATCCCTTCTTCGAAGCATCACTGAATACCACAAAAACTCTCCACTGGTGGGTAAAGTGAGAATGGGTGCAGTGATAAGCCTCATTTTCAACTCCTTGAAGCTTTCTTTTCATTCATCACTCCAAGAAAACTTTACTCCCTTCTGAGTTATCTTGGTAAGTGGGTTGGAAAATCATGAGAAATTTCTCACAAATCGTCGATAATATCCAACTAACCCCAAGAAGCTACGGATATCTGTTACCGATGTTGGCCTCAGTCGTCCCTTTATTGTAGGTGTCTTGGAGGGATCCATATATATCTCATTTCTTATGATGATATAGCCCAAGAATGATACCTCCTTCAACCATAACTCACAGTTTCTATACTTTTCATAGAGCTTCTCCTTTCGCAAGGTCTCTAAAACAGTTTTTAGATGCTTCTCATGATCCTCCTTAGTTTTGGATTATATTAGAATAACATCTATAAAGACTACCACAAATTTGACGAGGTAATCTCTAAAGACTTTATTCATCAAGTCCATGAAGATTTATGGAGCATTAGTGAGTCCTAAAGGCATTAGTATTAATTCATAGTGCCTGTATCTTGTACGAAAAGCAGTCTTGGGGATAATTCCTTCTTCACCATTACTTGATAATATCCTGATTGCAAATCTACCTTGGAGAAGTATTTTTCTCCACATAGATGATCGAACAAGTCATCAATTCTTGGGAGGGGATAATTGTTCTTTATAGTGATTTTGTTAAGCTCATGATAATCGATTCAAAGGTGCATTGACCCATCCTTCTTCTTAACTAAGATGACTGGTGCACCCCATGGTGAAGCACTTGGGCGTATAAACCCTTTATCCAGATTCTCTTATAGTTGTTTCTTCAGCTCCTCAATCTCTACAACAACCATTATATATAGAGTCTTGGATATTTTCAACGCCCCAGGTATAAGATCAATTGAGAATTCAACATCTCTTCTAGGAGGAAGACAAGGAAATCCCTCGAGAAACACTTCAGCGAATTCCCTCACAATAGGCATGTCTTCAAGGATGATTGCCTCATTAGACTCAATCATATGAGCCAGATACACATGCTCATAGGGTATTAATATCCTTGCTTGAGAGGATGGATCTAAAGAAGATTCATCTTCCTCCTTGCACTTGTACAGAATCGGGGGTCGATTCTCCACATGGAGAGTGATTTCCCTCTCACAGCAATTTATGTTGGCTCTATATAAGGAAAGTCAATCCATGCCAAGAATTGTATCAAATTCCATCAGAGGGAGTATGAAGAGGTTCACCGTGAAGTTCAATCCACCGATTAAGATAGGGGAGGATTTAAATTCATGGGATTCAATGATTGCACCATTTGTCGTACTCACCGACATATTTACTTCCATGATTTGTGGTGGTGTTAGGATTTTTCTAATAAAATTTTGGGATATAGAAGAATGCATAGAACCTGAATAAAAAAGTATGTTCAATATTCTTGAATGAATAACTAGAGTACTTTTCACCACTTTGTTTTTGGGGTTCACTTCGACGGTAGTGATGGAAAAAGCTCGCTCTTGCTACCTTGGAAGTTGTTGTTTGCCTCTGAAAACCCTTGGCTTAAGGCACTGATTTTCAAGATGCCCTGGTTCTTTACAGTTAAAGCAATGAACAACACGTTGAGAGTTTAATGGAACATTCCTCTCCTCTATCGAAGCCGTAGGTTTTTCTTGTCGGCAGTTAATAGCTAGGTGCCCTTCTCTTCCACACCTAAAGCATTTCCTCTTCCCCTTTAGGCAATTTTTGGGGTGCCTCTTTCCACACCTTTGGCAAGTGGGGTGCTGGATTTTCTTAGCGCCATTGGATTTATCCATTGGACCACCAGAATTGAATTCCACCTTAAGCTTCATATCCCCATGATACCCCTGAGGTTCTTCGATTTCCATTTCAACCTTGAGGGCACATCGGATAATTTCCTCATAGCTGTCGAAGTCGCGGATCGCCAGGGCTTTCCGTAGGCTAGGTTTCAGCCCACCAAAGAAGCAGTCAACCTTGCATTCTGGGGTAATGAAAAAGCTAGAATTGTATCATGAAATCCTTGTGAATTTTTCCTCATACACTCCAACAGATTCATTGTCTTTTTACTTGAGGTCAAGGAAGTCCCTTTCCATCTTAATCTAGAGGGTGCGCGGAAAATATTTATCAAAAAACATCTTCTGGAAATCCTTCCATTCCAATGCCTCAATCTCCTCCTCAGGCTTCGTATTTTTGATCAATATCCACCATTGATAGGCTTCACCCTCTATATGATAAGCATCCAGAAGAACCTTCTCTTGTTCGGAACATTGAAGGATAGAGAAGATCTTTTCAATGGAGTTGATCCATTGTTCAGTGATTGAGGGATCGGATAATCCATTAAAAGTAGGAGGTCTTTGTCTCGTGAATCTCTCGATAGTGACTTTTTCTTTCTTAGGGAGGTTGAATGTTCCTATTGACCCATGTTTATATTCAATTATTGAGTTAATTGAGAGAGTATTGTGACAAATTTTGTGATTCCCACTCCCATCGAATTGGGTATCTCATTAAAATAGTCATCACATTGGTCTTCACATCGGTTGTTATCCCGAGTCCTCCTATTACCGGCCATTGGCTGGAATAAAAAGAAAGTTAGGGGTAACACATAAAGGGTAATCCAAGGACAAAATAGATGACTTATAAATAGCTTGTATTTCCTTAACTTATGAATCTATAGGCTTTAATCTGTGTTATCCATGGTCTACTTTCTAACATATATGCTTAGGGGAATTTTTTTTATTCCCTTAATAATGGTTCATACTAAGCTTGTGAATTTACCAATGCATATTCCCTAGGAGTGTCGTAACCAAGAGTGCAGTAAGGCCCGTTTTCATGTACCAGGATACCCCGGGTCAAGCCTGAAACTTCTTGTTGGGGTTTTCACCCCTAGGTGCATATGTTCCAGAGCCACCTCTACGTGCTTGTATCCAAATAGGGGTGTATTTTCTTGATAAACCACTTACTCAATACTCACCAAAAATTAGGAATGTTTTTATTATAATTATTATTATCCCTAAGGCTTCACTAGGGTTTTCTAATACTAATCCCAAAAAATAACTAAACATGTCCTCTGATACCAACTATAACAACCCTATTTTTTATTACACACTAAAACATGATTTATTATATAAACTTTACTTGATACAACATAGAAGATCATGAGGTATAGTGTCTTTGGGGATTAGGATCATTAAATAACAACTTAAAACATGAAATACAACATCTTTATTGAAAATTTCCTTTACATGACCACTACATTCCCTCGTACTTAGCATTGCATGGGATAACCTGAGGACATGCATAAGAAAAGGGTGATCTATAAAGCCCGGTAAGGGAATAAACATGGAATAACATGAGGAATACAATACATGTTATACAATAGGAATTTAAATGGAGAACAATAGAAACATGAACATAAATTCATGATAAATCATGATAATCATAACATGGAAATGTGGCAACAACACTTAACATGGAATTAGCATGATCCAAGGCTCATTGCACATGGAGCATGAGTAAACCCTCATTGCACATGAAGCGCGAGTAAACCCTAGTTGCACTTGAATTAGAATGAGTAAACACTAATTGCACATTATGTATCATGATACTATACTTTACCCAATGCATTTAAGCACTATCTGGGCGCACCCTTCTTAAACATTTCATTTCATGCATAAGTGTGCCACATGGATCATATAACATGGAATAAATCAACATAATAAGTTATTACATGATTAAGGAATGTGGAATAAATACATTAAAGTATCATTCAATATTTATATGTGAATAAAGTTGAATACCCTTGATAGAGACATGGGTATGGTATTCACTACACAATGATCTTGGCTTGGAAAAATGCGGTGCAATTTCGGCAGCATAACGGCGTGACATAAGAATTCATAAAAATGGTTGATGAGAGATAAATGGGTGTATCATCATATGTACATTAAATTGAAATTAAGGGGTCATATAGATACATTTCCCAACAAAATTAATGTAATTTTGATGCATAATACAAAAGAATTACTTGGATGTAAAAGAAGAGAGAGAAATCTCTCACATAATTTCAGCATGGTAACGGGTGTAAATGGGAGGCATTAATGAGAGAGAAAGGGGTATCCCATAATACAAACATAAATAGGGAAGTATGAGTGAGGTTTTAAATCATAACCCAGCATTTTTAATTGAAAACAAAAGGTCATAACAACTTAAAGAAAATTGGACAAAAAAGAGAAAGCAATAAATCCCTTACTTGGAAGTGTGCTTCCAAAGGCTTGGGAGAGGCTTGAGAGAGGCTTATTGGGAGTTTGGGTGACTTGGGAGGATTATAGAGAGAGTAGAGAAGGTTTTGGATGAACTTAAAAGGCTTTTAGTGAAGAGTAAGTGGGATCTTGGGTGGGTTTATATATAAAATGAGAGGTAATTCTTTATTATTTAAGTTTGGGACATCACACATTAAACTAATCAAAACCACAAATCATACCATGGTTTTTAACCATGGTTTTTTCCAAATGGGAGTGGAAAACAATATTTGTTTATTCCAATGGCCTAAATTCTTAAAATAATAGGGTTTCTTATGTGGAGGTGTGTCACACTCTCAAGGAAAACAATTTAAAAAGACAAAATGTTTTATTAGTCTTGGAGGGTCCACTAAAGCTTTGTAAAATAAATAAAAAAAAATATAAAATCACATTATTTTAATGGTAAAACATATATTGGCCAAAATTAATGTTTATAGTATTTTATTACATCACTATTGGGTCATTATGATGCCATAAAACACATTATATATTTAAAAGGTATCTAATTTTTACCCAAAAATTTGGCTGTCTCAGAAAATTATAAAAAATACACCATTGGATAATTTCGACGTCCTGATTCCAAAAATAATATTCATTTTATCTAAATAATTTTCTAAATATGTGAATTTTTACTTTTAAAATAAAAATCTACATTTATCGAAAATACATGGGTTTTGACAAAAACAGCTTTCAAACCTTAATAAAAATTACAATTGTATTCATAAAAAATATACAATCATTTATATTTAATAAAAAGTAATTCATTAATAGTATTTTATTAAAATATTATTTAATTAAAAAATCCATTAATTCATAAAAATAGATTTCTTAGTTGAATACTATCTAAAAAAATACTATTTATGCTTTAAAAAACTATTTACAGAGTAACAATAATAAAATGAAGGCACATTCTTTATACAAAAATAATGTACATAGTCATGGTGCTAGGGTCTTGTTACATAACCCCTTATAACACCCGCATAATACTGAAGGGTAAGGTGTGCGATGGTGAAAGACTATTGGGGTGGCTTGGATAACATCGGTCAGGTGGTAATCTCGATTCACTTCCACTTCTCCCGTAGTCGGTTCCACTCAAGATTAACGTGTTCAATCTCGGCTTGTGCTTGGTCAAGAGTGAAGTCCAATGACGCAACCTCCTTTCCAAGATCTGACAAATGGGCTTCGTACGGGGAAATTCTACTAGATGATGCCATCGCTTCCTTTGTCTGAGTAAATTGGATTTGTTAAAGCCCTATATTTATACTAATCATGTGATCACTGTTCAACGGCTATATTAGAAACGGTCACAATTTTTAACAGCATTTTAAAATACAGAAACATAAAACTAATGAAGTTCACATTTTATATAACCATAATAAGACATTTAATTATATCAAGAGGAATTTTCATTAATAAAAGTTTAGGTCATTACACATTGCTTTGTCAATAATTCTATAGAGACACTTTATATGATAAAACTTAGTTATAAATTACAACTTTGAATACATGGAACACCCTTCATACGGTTATTATTGTTCGTCTTCAACTAATTCATAAAACTCATTTTTTTTTATCACTAGAGTTCTAAGCAAGATTAACCTACTCAGGATCAACTAGAGTTTCTTTTTATCAATTAAAATCTTGGACATTGTATCCTACAAATCCACATGTGTAATTTATCAAATTCCGAACTAAATTCTCATCTGGTGGGTCACTTTGTGTTTCATTGATAAGATTTTCATTGTTTTGACTTTCCATAACATTTGATTCACTAGGCCAAATCCAACATACATATTGAGAAGGAAACTATTTCAATATCAAATTCTCATATACTTTGTTTCTATTCAACCATCACTTGAATTTACAATCAAGACACGGGCATTTTATTTGACCATCCACTGATTGTTTTGCAATTGCATAATCTAAAAATTTTTACAAACCCTTGGAATACTGTAACTTCTTACCCATTAATCATTAGATTGAGAAGGTAGTTGGGTGATAATAGGCCTTAGATGACGTTCCTAAGGCATAAAATTCTAGAAATAAATTTTGAGGGCTTCAACAGTAATGGGGAATGATTTTCCCTAAGAAATAAAACAACAACCAAATGATCCATAACCAACTAACCACATGATTCATGTACAAAATGTTTCACAATTTGAAAATAAAGACTAAAACCAAAAAACCACAATAATCCATAATCAAATTACCAAGTGAAAGACTACAAAAACCAAAGGAACCATGACACCACCCCATATCTCCACACCAAGCTCCATGCTCCATGAACCACCAAACCCACCTGAGCATCACGAAGTACCACAAAAGGATGGAGATGCTTTACCTTTACCTGTGTCCCAGAATACGACATCTGCAAAAGCACCAAAGTGAAAAAGAAGGGGTGAGTAATAATATTCAATAGGATTTCTCCAAATGACTTCTCTACACACGCCACTAGGAAAGAACCATTAGCGCATTTATTTAAAACAATTTATATAAAACATAAAATAGTGAAACAATTACCACAATCCAAACAAATCCTTACCAAGCCACCTTTACCCATATCCACAAAAAAACAAGGAAAATACAAACAACCATTCCATAAGACATTTCACCATCACACATTAGCAGAACCATTTCCATATTTCATAACAATACACACAAGGAAACTAAATACAGTGGAACTTCCCATCCAAGGCCATTTACTACATTCTCAGTCTAGTGGTACTTTCTGACTGCTTATCCTTAATGGAGGACCTTTCGTCCAATATCCATCACCTTTTATAGTGATACTTCCCACCCACTTCACATACAATCAAAACAATCCATAATATATAACCAACCAACAAGCATAAATCACACCAAGGCCACACATTATGCACACAACTATTTCCAACACATGCCAAATCACTTCAATAAATCACCCATTTATTGAAAACATCCTTTAACCATTTTCCATTACAAACCAAATTTCAATAAAATAACATCTTTATTGAAACTCATATTTCATAAAACATCTTCCATAATTCAAACCATTATCGATTTTAAAATCACACAACAAAACCCCTTTTGCAACAATATCCCATTTTACCCAAAATCCCCAAATCATCACCAAATGGGTTTCCACCAAGATTTTCAAATCATATTCACAATTAATTTCAAGAAAAAAAATTAATTTAAAACAAGGCCTTAAGTTCTAGAAAAGTGGAGTCAAGAGAGAATACACCTACCTTAGGGTTCCGGTGAAATCGACCCACAAGCGACCGCACCACAAATATGGGAGAACGCTCCACCAAAACCAATATAGATCCCCTTCCCTATCATCAAAAAGCCCTAAAATAAACACTTTAGGATACCATAACCCTATATCTACATGTAACAGATGTAGATCTAGAAAATCAAGAGATATAGAGGAGTAGATCTAGATAAAACCATAAGAAACCAAGAGGGTAGACTTATCCGAGAAGAACCTCCTTCAAACCACCAAGAAACCCCTTAGATTTGCTTCTAAAATGGGTGGGAGGTCCCCTATAACCCTTGAGAACAAGGAATACCATGTAGGGTTCATATGGGAGAACAAATGAGTAAAATAGAGAAAATCCCAAGTGATTACGATTTTTAAAAAACCCATTTTTACATCACGCGTGGTTAGCTCACACGGTTAGGAAAACCGTGCTCTAACTGTGAAAATGCTACTACCTCGATTTGCACGGTTCACTAGGAAATTCTGCATGGTTTCGCCTAACTATGATCAAATCGTGTAGCCTTAGAAAAGCCCCAAAACCCTTACAAAACTATCCCAAACATTACCCAACAACTTTAAACACATAAAAAGACATAAAAAGGGTTAAATACCTCAAAATGGGGGTGCTGCATTCTCTCCATCATTGGAATTTTCATCCTCAGAAAGTATAGAACCATTGCTTTAGTGAAAGAGCTTGAGCCATTGCTCGGCCATCTCTTTATCTTGATCCCATGTCTCCTCCTAAATCTGACCATGCTACCACAAAACTAAAACTAGACCTATGCTTTTACCATTCAAGACTTTCTCTTGCCTATCAATAATCTCCACTAGCACGTGCACCAAAGAAGCATGCGACTCCAGCTCAACATGATCCCATCGAATCACATGGTCACAATCTAACTAATACTTTTTCAATTGTGACATTTAAAATACATTATGCACCACACTAAATCGTGGTGGAAAATCCAACCGATAAGCCACCTCTCCAATCCATTCAAGTATCTCATAAGGCCTTATATACCTCGGAGATAACTTTCCCTGCTTTCCAAACCGATGATGTCCCAATCTCGAAGAAATTCTCAAAAACACATGACCACCTGCCTCGAATGACAACAGCCATCGAAAATGGTCCGCATAAGATTTATAAAGACTCTGAGTCATCTCCATTATCTTCCTGACCAACTTGATCTTCTCCATAATCTATTGGACAAGGCTCGGCCCAACCATCAAAGTCTCAACTGTTTCCACCCAACATAATGGAGAATGACACAAATGCCCATACAATGCTTCAAATATAGATATATGTATCGAGTCCTAATAACTGTTATTGTAGGAGAACTCCACCAAAGACAAGTGATCCTCCCATGAACCACCAAAATCCATCACACAAGACCACAACATATCTTCTAACGTTTGTCTTGTCCTCTCAGATTTCCTATCCATTTGAGGATGATATTCCATACTCATCATCAACTGTGCCCCAAGGGATTACTACAAGGATTTTCAAAAAGGAGATATGAACCTCGGATCTCTATCTAATACAAAAGAAACTAGAATTTCATGTCTCTTTACCACCTCTCAGATATAGATTTTGGACAGATCCTCCACTATATGAGATTCATGAATCAGGATGAAATGGAATGACTTTGTGAGTCAATCCACTATCACCCATATGGCATCGTGCTTCTGAACCATTATTGGGAGACCTATAACAAAATCTGTCATTATCTTTTCTCACTTTTATATAGGGATAGGTAAAGATTTCAACATACCTACCAGACGTTGAAGCTTTGCCTTGACTTGCTGATAAGTCAAGCATCTCAAAACAAACTCTGCCACTTTCCTTTTCATACCATCCCACCAAAACTGTGCTTTCAACGCCTTATACATTTTCTGAATTCTAGTATGGACAGCCCACTTGGAATGATAATAAGCCCTGAGAATTTCTTTTTGAAAAGCCACAGGTACAACCATCTGGTTTTGAAAACACAAAACTACATTCCCATTCATTTACCATCCCTCAATGGTCTCCCCAGCATTGAGTTTTAGCCTCATTGCTAAAAACTCAGAATCAAACACATGTGCCTCTTTAATCAAACTAACCAAGTCAGGAACCAATGAAACTAGAAAGAAGACCGCTCTATCACCCTATTCCTCACATTCCAACCATATTTCAGCTATTACTAGCATCAATTTCCACCAATCTGATGCATGTTTCACCATCTGAGCATATGATTTCCTACTTAATGAATCTGCCACTGAATTTCCCTTACTCAGTGTGTACATTAAGTCAAATTCAATGATTCAAAGATACTCCATCCATCTCCTTTTCCTCAAGTTCAAATCTCTTTGTGAGAA
This sequence comes from Viscum album, assembly GCA_963277665.1. NCBI lineage: Eukaryota > Viridiplantae > Streptophyta > Magnoliopsida > Santalales > Viscaceae > Viscum > Viscum album. The sequence continues at coordinate 628,456,162 of OY728165.1, forward strand.
AATATACTTTAAACTCTTATGATCGGTAAACTCTATGAATTTCTCACTGAAGAGATAATGATACCACATTTTCAAGGCATGAACCACTACTGCTGACTCCAAATCATGTGTTAGGTAATTTTTCTCTTGAAACCTCAACTTTCATGATCCATATGAAACCACGTGACCCCCTTACATGAGAACACACCCCAACCCTGATCCTGATGTGTCATAATACACCACATACCCTTTCCTTGGTTTTGAAAAAACCAAGATTTGTGCTGATGTAAGGTTACCCTTTAGCTCTTCAAAAAATTTATGACACTTATCATCTCATAGAAATGGAACATTATTCCTTGTTAAAGCTATCATTGGTGAGACCAATTGTGAGAAATCACAAAAAAAACATCGATAATATCCAGCTAGACCAAGGAATTTCCATATCTCGAAGATGTTCTTTGGTGGTTTCTACAAGATAAAAGCCTCTATATTTTATGGATCAACTAAACCACCTTTCTTAGAAATAACATGGCCAAGGAAACGAACCTCCTATATCCAAAAGTCACACTTTGACAATTTGGAATACAGCTTATAATCTCTCAAGATCCCCAACACTATCACCAAGTGTTGCTCATGCTCCACACTTGTACTTGAATACACCAGTATATCATCCAAAAATACCACCACAAAAGAATCCAAATATCTCTGAAATATTTGATTCATCAATGCTATGAACATCGATGGTTCATTCATGATACCAAAGGGCATAACCACATACTAATAATGGCCATATCTAGTTCTCAAAACTATTTTGGGGATATCCTATTTCCTCACCCATAATTGTTGATATCCTGACCCCAAGTCAATCTTGTAGAACCACTGATCTCCCCTCAACGGGCCAAAAAAATCATCAATACTTGGAAGTGGGTATTGGTTTTTTATCGTAACATGATTTAGACTACAATAATCAACATACAACCACGAGGTTCCATCTTAACTTTTAACAAAAAAACTGGCACTTCCCATAGAGACGTGCTAGGATGGATGAACCATTTGTTCTTTAAATCCTTCAACTCCCTTAATTCTGTCGGTTCCATCCAGTAAGATAGAAGTGAGATAGGAATGGTCCTCATAAGAAGATCAACTTTAAAATCCACTTCTCTTACAAGTGGAATCCCTGAGAATTCTTCAGCAAATAAATCTAGAAACGGATTAGCCGCCATTGGAAAGACACTCTTCTATATTCCCACCATTGATTCCAACAACAATGCTGATAACTGATATGAGATCGTGCCAACAGCTGGTGCCAACAAATCCATTGCACCTAGCTTTTCATTCTTCTCCCCTATAAAGAGATGGGTGGCACCATCATCTGTCATAAAACTAACCATTCATGCATAACAGTATAAGTGGGCCTTAAAATTTTCCAACCAATCCATTCTCAGGATTATATCATAAGAATCCATCTCAATCACTGATAAATCCCACATCAACTCAACCCCATCTATAACTAAATATAATTCTCTATACATGAAGTCTCGATACTCTCTTTGACCCAAAGGATTTTGAAGTTTCAAAATAGAAGACATCATTTCCACATGTAAACCCAGCAAACTAATAGCACGAGAAGCAATAAAAGCATGGGAAAAACCTGTGTCCAAAAAATATTTCATCAATGTGGAATTTAAAATAATCATACCTTGCACCATGGATGGTCCCGACTAGTCATACATCACAACCTATTCAGCTCCAAAAAACTGCTTGCTTGTCACACTCTGCTCTTTATTTCCTTGTTGCGGAGTTGTGGTATTCCTTGAATCTCCATGAATAAATTTGTTCTTCTGTTTAGGGGTGTGTTGATGCCCCCACCTTGTCGAGGCATAGGACTCATTAGATCCCTAAGGAGTGTCAAGAACACTCAACCTTAGAGAATTACGGAAAGAACACTGAAGATTCCCCATATTCTTACAGTTATGGAATGATCGAGGTTGTGTTGTAAAATCATACTTGACATGTGCACGCTTGAGCGTCGTTGGGCACAGGCGACAAACTAAAATTTATAACCTACTTAACACTTAGAACAGTGGCAAGACAGGGTCGAACCACAGGGAGGCCTCATGTTGTGTTTGGCGATCTAAAAAAATAAACTAAAAAAAACACACACACAAGAACAAGAAAAAACAGTTGGTGATGGTGAAGTGGAGTGGGTGAGAATCAGTGTGTGAGGGATTAAAGGTGAACTGGTAAGTACAAGGAAGGTAGACAGAGCAACAAGGGAAATTGTGGTGAGAAAAACCAATAGATGAGTAGGGGGAGGAAGTCCACTGGATGATTTCAATATTACCTACTCTCGTTATTGTACTATAGTTTAAGAAATATGGATCTGACTAAAAGTAATTGGCCAGATTTGTCATCTGGTCGGTTTGTGATGAAATAGATCTTACATTCCTTTGACTATAAAAGTTATTCCATCCAATAGCGATAGCAAGTCAGATGTCACATGACTCGACTTGTTAGTTGAGTTCAGTGTGTCTCTCTCATTTGATCATGACTCATTTATCAACGATTTCCCTAAGATTTAAATAGTTTTCATTAAGATTCAATTAAGATAGGTTTTCACTTGAACTTGTTGTTTTTAAAATAAATTTTTTCCACAAATAGTGAGAGAGATAATCCAGAAAATAAGACAGTGCATGAATCAGAATAAGCAAATCTAATCAACCAGCTTATCCCCCCCCCCCCCCGAAGATATTTAGACGGACATAATGGTTAGTTTTAATGAAAAAATAGAATAAGAAACAATGAAGTTCATATTAAAATGAGTTGTAGAAAAACAGAGCACAGGGAAAAATAAAGATGTTTGACTCCCTGCTCTATCTCCCAAAATTTATAACTCCTGCTGCTTGATGGTGGATGCAATGCTGGAATCCACTCGATATACCACCCTAGGAATTGAGGTATGAAATTCTATGATCTTCTGCTCTCGGTACTCCAATATGCTCGCGATGGAAGATGTTTTATGTTCCTCTTACTTTGCTCCCTCGGTCTGGATCGATGCCTCCCTCCACTTCCTCGTTCAATGCCTCACGCCGGTCTCGAGCTCTCTCTCTCCTACACTTCTCTCTCTGGTGTCTCCATGGTCTCCTACCCGTCACGAATGCTAATGAATAGTGGAAGTATATGGAATCTCACATGAGGTGTTCCCTGGCATCCACATGGAGCTTTCACTGTGTTGTTTCCTCCGCACTTGCCACCGAAGCAGTTGCTCTTAACTAAATGAAAAATATGCGCGTGCAGCGAGCTACAATCTTCTCTCTAAAAAACAGTAGATCCATGTGGCGTGCTTTTATGTACACATCACCAGCTTTTTAGTGAACTCTATGTAAGTGCATACAACCCCCCTACAATGACCCCGAGAATCTTCTCACGCTTTTCCCGTGGACAATTTCCTTTATCCCCACTTCTACCAGTAGCTCCCCTGCACAAAGAAATGCACGTGAGTCAAATAAATATAAAATGAAACTACAATATATTATATCACGACTTAAAATAAATGAAAACACTTATAAAGAAATATGTATATTATAATAATATATAATATTATAATTACTAATATATTTTTAATGACTATTATAATTATTTAATAACATTAGTTAATATAATACACTGATATAAGATTATATATTATTATTAATATACCTATAATTATTATAATATAGTATATGATATATATATTATAAAATGTGTTATATTATATGTTATAATAGTTATATTATATATATGTTAATATATTCAGTATATATTATATAAATGTTATTATATATTATAGTATATAAAAATGAAAAACAATGAAGAGGGGGGAAAGAGGTTCGTGCGGCGTGGAAGAGAGGGAAGAAAGGGGGGCTCAGCGGTGGGATGAAAGAGTGTGGTAGGGGATCTTTGGCACTATGGATATGTGGAACGACGGAGCTGTGTGGGAGGGGAGGAAAGGAGTCATGGCTATGTGCATGGTGGCGAGGTCCGACGGCTCGGATGGAGGGAGAATCGGCACTGGGCTGGCCTCGGCTTGGAGTAGGGCAGGAGCACGGGTAGCGGTTTGTTCGGGTTAGGGTTTCAAGAGGAGGAAGCGGTGGCTTTGGGTGGCTCGGGTAGATGCTACGGCGGAGCAGTAGATGGCCCGGCTTGGGTTTCTCAACCCGAGCGGCTTGATCCATGAAGGTTCCAGATCTAAAAGTGTAGGGATTTCAATTCTGGTATTCAGATTCAGTAAACATCAAATTTGGTTTGATGAAGTAGTGGATGGTGGAGGCAAGGAAGTGGAGGCACTGTGAGTGCTTCACGGTGAGATCGTAAAGAAATGGTGGCTGACTCTGGTTGTGGAAGGGTAGTGGAACAGTAAGTGAGTCCTCACAGTGACTGTGTGTGGGAGACAGTGAGACAGGAGGAAGTGAAATGGTGGCACTGTGAGTGATGCTCACAGTGAGACCATGAGGAGAGGAAACGGTGAGACCGTGACGGGTGAAAACGGTGCGATGTGCCACCGTGAGTACCTGAAAAATAAAAAGAACAAATTAAGTAAATTAATAATTTAAATAAAACTAAAAATCAATTAACAAATTAAATTGAATTAAAAACTAAATAAATAAAACAAAGTTAAATAATAAAATTAATTGTGTTTTATTTAAATGAATGAATTTATTTGTATTAAAAATTATAAACAAACTTAATTTAAAAACAAACTAAAAAAACTAAAGTTTCTCTCTTAAATTAATCAACCAATTAAGTAACCAATTAATAAATTAAATAATTAATAAAAAATCTTAATAGAATAAAATTAAATTGTTAAAACTAATTAAATTTTTAAAAGAATTAAAAACTAAAATGAGTTATTTATTTACAATTTAAAGAATAAAAAATTAATTAATTAATTTAAATTGATGAATTAATTAACTAACTGTAATGAAAAATTGTAAAAATAAAAGAATAAATAAATAAAAGTTAAATTCGCAGGACTAATTTAACATAAGAATTATTTAAAAAGACAATAATGAATACTAAAAACACATGATTTAAACCAAAAATGATTATTTTACACATCAAAGTACAAAATCACAACAATTATCAAATATTTAATAAAAACAACATTTTGATATAAAAAAACAGTAAAAATATAAAAAGGGTGTGGAAAAGAGTGCTAAAACACCGCCACATCAATATATCTCGTAGAACCACATTGAAAACATTACGGATTTCACTAAGGCTTCAGAGGAAGATTCAGAAATCCTGTCGTCAGATCCTGAGTCATACTCCCACCCTGGGAATAAGTTTCCCTCTTCTACTTAAAGTCAGTGTTAGAGTTCCCACTATTCCCCATGGGTACTAACATACTTCCCTCACCTATAGCTCCCAAAATATCCCTTTCTACCACTGTAGCTCTATTCACCATTTTTGTGTATTCACTTATACAAAGAACCGCTATTTTTGATCGAATTTCCTACCTCAACCTAGCTTCAAAAATATGTGCCTTCAATGAACCCACCACCTCAGGTGGAAAGCGCACTAAGTTCATAAACTTATCTGCACATTCCATTACTGAGAGGTTCTCTTGCTTTAGGCTAAAGAAATCTATTGTGTGCTGAATTATAAATGTGTGAGGGTATAATTTTTTATTAAACAAATCCTCAAAACCCTCTCATGTCATACCTTGGTCTATTCCATCTTGGACCACCAACTCCCACCACTGAAGGGCAAGATCTTCCAACATATACGTAGCTAACTTCACTTTCAACTCTACCGGTGTTCCCAAGAATTCAAATATCCTGTTTATTCTATCCAGCCACACTTATGCTCTTTCTAGATTCGAATCACCCCTAAAGATGGGTGGATTTTGCTTTTGAAACTGAACTGGATGATCTGCATGCTTTGTTCCATCCTCTTTATTGCTACTTTCCATAGCTTGGAAAGCTTTCACTATACTCTGCACAAGCTTCTGGTTCACCTGGGACTCAGGTGAAACCACATTTTCAGTAGCCTCCTCTAGTTGGTCTCTATGATGCCTACCTAGTGCTATTTCTATCAATACAAAAACAACCATAAGTCTCACTCCCTTAGAAATCCTACAAATTAACATTTACCAGGTTGCACCATTTTTGAAAAAAAAACACCGTGTTTTGAAAATCAACCCATTTTCAAAATACTGCAAACATCCACATTTCAAATCCACATATTTGAAATAATTACCAGATTTTCCACACATCCATATATTCATATCACAACATAAGTCATTATACCAAATAAAATATGCATTCTGGTGGGAAGTCATTTCTAACATGTATTCCATGCTCATCTCATTAGCTACACCCATGACAATGAGATATCCAATGTCTATAAGTGTCTCCAAAACACTTATGTACCTAACTCCCTAGTAACTTGAAGTTTAGTATAAAAGGTTTAGCTATGTCCTTTTATGCTATACATTCCAAGTTCCGACAATCTTACACCTTGCTACCATCCCGACTCAAAGAATAGACCACGAACAAATGTCAACACCAAGACCAACAATCAATGCCAAAGGACTGAACAAATACTTACACTTAAAAGTCAAAGACCGAACAAACTGATACCACTTGTAACGTCATGCCCCTTCCTCATTGGCTTGAGAAGGCGAGGAGATGATACTAGGCCTTAGGTGATGTTCCCAAGGCGCCAAAGGCTGGCAATAAATGTCGAGGGCTTTAAGAACAATGGGGAACGATTTTCTCTAATAAATAAAACAACAACCAAACTAGCCATAGAAAACTAACCACATGATTCATGTCCAAAATGTTTCACAATTTGACAATAAAGACCAAAACCAACAAACCAAAATAATCCATAATCAGAGTACCAAGCGAAAAACTACAAAAACCAAAGGAACCATGACACCACCCCAAATCTCCACACCAAGCTACATGCTCCAATCACCACCAAAACCACTCGAGCATCACGAAGTACCACAAAAGAAAGGAGATGCTTTACCTTTACCTGTGTCCTGGAATACGACATCTGCAAAAGCACCAAAGTGCCAAAACAGGGGTGATTAATAATATTCAGTAGGATTTCTCCAAATTACTTCCCTACACATGCCACTAGCACTACCACAAAACTAGGCATTCCCGACGCCACCTTTTATCAGCGCTAACGAAAAAGTGCTGATAAAGGGGGGTACCTTTATCAGCACTACTACAAAGCGCTGATAAAGGGTCTGCTTCCAAAAAAATCATTAAAAAAATATATTAATATTTAAATATATAGATATAGTTATATTGATATAAATATAATATATATTTTTCAAATATAATTTTAAATATATTTTAGATAAGTGTAAATATACAGTTACACTTAATATATCAGATATTTAGTGAAAATGGCTTATAAAAAAAGTTAAAAAATATTTTTAATTAATAATTTGCTAATTATAATGGAGTAATAGTCATTTAATAACAATTTTAAGACTAAAAAATTAAAAAAAATTAAAAAAATATCCAAAATATGTTGAAAACGCAACTCGAACTTCAAACGGCCATAACTTTTGATCCGGGTGTCTGTTTGAGCTCTACCACATATCAAATCGAAGCTTGCGATGATTTCTACGTCTCTGTGACCCGAGGGGACCCAGTAAAGGTTTTTTCAAGGCCAAAAGAGGCCCAGAAGGCCTCCAAAACTGAGTTTTTAATCGAGGTACCCCAATTTTTTAACATTTTGTGGATTTTCATCCTCGTTTAAGGGGGTATTATTGTATTTTTTTGGTGGGGACTGAATTTATTCCAAGGTATTACATTCATATTGATATTATTTCTTTGAAATTTTTTCATTTTTTATGATGCACTGTTATTTATAATCAAATATATAACAATATCTACATATTTTTTATATATTCACACATAAAAAATTAATTATAAATATAAATAATAAAATATATTAGCTTTATCTAAATAATAACTAATATCATCTATCAATATTTATATACCTATATATTAATCTAACTATATATGTACCTATATAATGTGTGTGTGTCTATTTGTGTGTGTCTATATATTAACAAACTGATATTATATATATATATATATATATTCTAACATATGTATATGCATATATTTATATATATATGTGTGTGTGTGTGTGTGTAATTATACTTATAGAAACACACACATATATGTGTGTGTGTGTGTGTGTGTGTTGTATATATGTATTTATTTATACACACACAAAACAAAACATATTTTATAATTGTATTGAAAACTAATCTTATAAATATATATTAATATACAAATAAATATGTGGATAAAAAAATATGACTAAATATATATAAATATATAGATATAACTTAATATTAATATACGAATAAATATATACATATATACATATATACACATATAAATATAACTAACTATATATATATATATTAATATACAAATAAATATATAAATATAACTATATATGTATATATATATATATATTAATACAACTATATAAATTTATATTAATACATGAATAAATATAACTAAATATATATATATATATATATATCACTATTTGAAGAACAAATCAAATTAGAGGAGTGGTAAAGGCTTAGCGCGATGGGGGGAGGTCTTGAGTTCAAAACCTGGTAGAGGCAGGTAGGGGCGCGCGCATGGGTGAATTTGGGGGGGGGGGATATAGCGCTGTTAAAGGGGCGCTACAAAGCGCTGATAAAAAGTGGGGTGTCGTGGGTGGGGTGGGGGCGCTGATAAATGTGGGGGGGAAAGCGCTGTTAAAAGCCCCCTCCGATTTACAGATTTTTTTAATTTTTTTTAAATTTTTTTAATTTTTTTTAAATTTTTTAATTTTTTTAACTTTTATCAGTGCTTTTTTTAGTGCTGATAAAAGGGGAATTTATCAGCACTTTTTGGAGCGCTGATAAAGGGGACCCCCCCCCCTTTATCTTCGCCAGCATTAATAGTGTTTTTTTAGTGCTGTTAAAAGCCTTATTTGTAGTAGTGTAGGAAAGAACCGTTATCACATTTATATTAAACAGATTATATAAAACATCAAATAGTGCAACAATTACCACAAGCCAAACACACCCTTACCAAGCCACATTCACCCATATCCACGCAAAATAAGGGAAATCCAAACAACCATGCCATAATCCATTTCACCATCACACATTAGCACAACCATTTCCATCTTACATAACAACACACACAAGGCAACTAAACTGGTGGAACTTCTCGTCCAAGGTTGTTTACTACATTCCCAATCTAGTGGTACTTCCCAAACACTTAACATTAATGGTGGCCCTTCCGTCCAATATCCATTACCTTTTATAGTGAGACTTCTCACCCACTTCACACACAATCAACACAAGCCATAATACTTAACCAACCAACAAGCATAAAGAACACCAAGGCCACACATTTTCACACAACCGTTTCCAACACATGAAAAATCACTTCAATAAATCACTCATTTATTGAAAATACCCTTTAACCATTTTCCATGCCAAAACGCATTTCAATAAAACAACATATTTATTGAAATTCATCTTTCATATAACATTTTCCAGAATTCAAACGATTATCGATTTTAAAATCAACATTTTAAAATCACACAACAAAACCCCTTTCGCAACAATATATCATTTTACCCAAAATCCCCAAATCATCACCAAATGGGTTTCCACCAAGATTCACACATAATATTAACAATTAATTTCAATAAAAACAAATTAATTGCAAACAAAGACTCAAGTTCTATCAAAGTGGAGTCGAGAGAGAATCCATCTACCTTAGGGTTCTCGAGAAATCGACCCACAAGCGACCGCGCTACAAATCCGGGTGAACGCTCCACCAAAACCACTCTAGATCCCCTTTTGTATCATCAACAAGCCCTAAAATCAACACTTTAGGCTACCATGACCCTAGATCTACATGAAACGGATATAGATCTAGAAAACCAAGAGAGATAGAGAGAGGAGTAGATCTAGAGAAAACCACAAGCAACCAAGAGGGGAGACTTGCCCGAGAAGAACTACCTTCAAACCACTAAGAAACCCATTCAATTTGCTTCCAAAATGGGTGGGAGAGCCCATATAACCCTTGAGAACAAGGAATACCATGTAGGGTTCATATGGGAGAAGAAATGATTGAAATAGGGTAAATCCTGAGTGATCCTGATTTTTAAAAAAAACCCATTTTTTCATCGTGCACGGTTAGCTCGCACGGTTAGGCAAATCGTGCTCTAACCATGTGAACGCTACTGCCTCGAGTTACATGGTTACTTGGGAAATTCCGCACGGTTTCACATAACATGCTCAAATTGTGCGGCCTTAGAAAATCCCTAAAACCCTTCTAAAACCTTCCCAAACTCTCCCTAACATTACCCAAAAACTTTAAACACATAAAAATACATAAACAAGGGTTACATACCTCAAACCAGGGGTGATACACATACCGAGGTGTGTTTCAAGCTAAATTAATTAAAATTTTATCCATAGGCATTGGATCATCACTCTTATCCCTATTCATTCTGATATAATGATATAAATGTTTAATCAGACAAGTACAATGAAAATTAAACATCACCCAACTTCATCATTGACCAGGGTAAAGTCTTGATTCGACATGACATAAATTCAACATAAAAATGATTCAATCCAACATTAAAAACATAAACAACATAAATGAATAAATATTACCCCTCGCAATAATACGGGAAAATATCAATGAATAAGTTCACTGAGCCAAGGAGAGAGGTTGTTGTGATGTCAAGTGTATTGTTATCATTCCACAATAATATATGAACATAGTTATTTTATTAAAAGATATCTAAATTTTTTTTTTCATATTATCAATTTTTATTTTATATTGCAGAAACATGATTGTCTCTATAGCTAGCTCTTGCTTCAATAATTATGCAAATCAAGATTTTTTGTATCTCAAAACAAGAACTTGTGTTATCCCAACTAGATTAAATACCCTGGGAGGGAGGTGAATTAGGGTATGACAGATTAAAAAATCTTCCCATTCGGATCTTGTTTCGTTGTTAAACAAAACTCTCTTATCTCCCTTTCCCATAGAAATGTATGAGGGGAAATTAAATCATGCACGCGACACAGCAATTTTACTTGGTTCATCCTCATTGGGCTACATCCAATGAGTATACAAAGACAATGTGTCGATGTACCAAATTCACTAAGACTCACTGCCAAAAATAATGTTCGGGCTAGATCACTTATATGTCGAGGCTCACTACCTTTAAAAGGTTTAGGGTCAGCTCACTACTTTCTCAAGGGTCACTCCTTTAGTCTCCTTCTTTGGATCATTGTCGGTGGAAATGATCACATTCTTCCTCTTTCTTTTCTCACTGATCTTGGAAGGGATTCAACCACAGTTTATGTACTTGTAGGTCCCTTCATTATCACTAATGAATACATACTTAGTTGTATATAGATGCTCTGTTGAAGTTCAATTTCATCCACCTGATTAATATCACTTTACCACATATTTAATGGGCAATACCTTCTAAACACTTTCACGGTGCTCATTGCCATCATGATGCTCACCTCTTTCACAAAGGTCACAAAGCTTTCATGAAGCACCTTACGTCCACGATTCTCACTGCCTTCACAAAGCACACAACTTTCGCAAAGCTTACTTAGCCTTTGCCAAGATCATCTATTTTGGTTGGCTTTTTATAGCCTTCGTGAACTCCCTTTGTGAAATTTTTCACAACAACCACCTTCGCGAATCTAGAGACTTAAGATCTTCGTTAAGTCTTGCTACTTTTCTGAAGGGGGTAGATGCCTATTTATAGGTGTTTCCACCTATTCCAGAAGCTTCCAACCATGTCATCACCATTTCACGATGCTCCCTCATTTTTTTCATGATACTCCCTGTCTCGCGATGCTCCTTGGGAATTTCATGTTCGTGATGCTTGACACAGTGGCAGAGATCACCGTCAAAAACCTTCACGCCTTTGCAAAACACCCTTCGCGAAGCCCAGTCTTCACAAAACTCATGTCTTTGTCATATTTTCATAAGCCCTTCAAGGAAATCCATCTTTCGCGATGTTATCCATCCTCCAAATTTTGGACCCCACAAATTTAGTAAACATTGGGAAAAAACGTCACTTTGTGTACGCAATTTTCTATATCGTTTCTAGGGCATCCATTCCTTTGTCTTGGATCATTGTCAGCATTACTACAATATTACCTTGAGATATTTTTGTCCAATAACCTGATAATGTGATATCTAGTGCATGTGTTTCCATATGTTTCATGGAATTGTATGCAATTATGGTTTTACAACATTTTCAAAATCGATTTGAGAAACAATACTCAACTTGAAGAGAGTAACACGTACAAAAAGCTTCATGTAATATAAAGCTACGTATCTTGTAGTAAGCACTATGCATTGTACTCATGATTAATAGTATTTTCTATTTAGTATATTAACTTCATGATATCATTTTAAAAAAAGGGAAGAGAGCAGTTAATTACATGCGGCTTGTGTTCTTAAATTGCAAGATAAATGGTCGGTTTTTTTGAACGAAAGCTCCTCTATGAAGCATTTAAAACCACTATTCTTCCCAAGACAACACACAATGGCCCTTAAGGTGGACCTCTATAGGAAATTTGTCTTTTTAAAAAAATTTAAACAATTATTACTAGGTCGATTACATCTGCAACCATGAAACACAACACAATGAAGAAAATTGCAGTAAATCGCAGGCCCGATGACTTGACCCCGCGACCTGCCCCTCAACCCTCCCAAACCCTTACCACCCCATCACCAATATTTGACCATCATTTAAACAATTATTAAATAGAGAAATGACACAAAACTGAAATATTGACCTACCTCTTGATGAAAATGTAAAAACATCAAGTCTTAAACCACACATCAAAAACACAATGGGCACCTGTATTATAACAACCCTGCTTTTATTACAAACTTAAACATGATTTATTACATAAAACATCACTTGATACAACAAAGAAGATCGAGAGGTTTAGTGTCTTTAAAAATTATGATCATTACATAAAAACTTAAAACATGAAATACAACGTCTTTATTGAAAACTTCCTTTACATGACCACTACATTCCCTCATACTTAGCATTGCATGGGATAACCTGAGGACATGTATAAGAAAAGGGTGATCTATAAAGCCCAGTAAGGGAGTACACGTGGAATAACATGAGGAGTAAAATACATGTTAGACAATAGGCATATCAATAGACCATAAAATAAACATGAACATAAAGGCATGATAAAGCATGATAATCATAACATGGAAATGTGGCAACAACACTTAACATGGAATTAGCATGAGCTAAGGCTCATTGCACATAGAGCATGAGTAAATCCTCATTGCACATGAATCATGAGTAAACCCTCGTTGCACTTTAATTAGCATGAGTCAACACTTATTTCACATGAAGTATCATGATACTATACTTTACCCAATGCATTGGAGCACTATAAGGGCGCACCCTTCTTAAACATTTCATTTCATGCATAAGTGTGCCACATGGATCATAAAACATGGATTCATAAAACATAATCATTTATTCCATGATAAAGGAATGTGTAATTCATACATGAAACATAATAATCAATAAGTAAATGTTCATAAAGGTGAATACCCTTGATGGATAAATGGGCATGGTATTCACTACACAATGGCATTGGATTAGAAAATCGGTGCGATTTCGGCAACGTAACAGCGTGACATAAGAATTCATAAAAATAGTTGATGAGAGAGAAAGGGGTGTCTCATCATATTTACATGAAATGGACAGTAAGGGGGTCATATAGATACATGTCCAAATAATTTTAATGTAATTTAGATTCACGATACAAAATTATTGCTTGAATGTAAAAGAAGAGAGAGAAGTTCCTTTCAGAATTTTGGCATAGTAACGGGTGTACATGGGAGGCATTTAATGAGAGAGAAAGGGGTCTCCCATCATTCAAACCTAAAGAGGACAGTATGAGTGAGCTGTGAAACCATACCCCAACATTCATAATTGAAATTAAAAGGGAAAAACAACATAAAGAAAATTGGACAAAAATGAGAAAGGAATAAAAAACCCTTACTTGGAAGTGTACTTCGAAAGGCTTGAGAGAGGCTTGAGAGAGACTTCTTGGGAGATTGGGGCACCTTGGGAGGATTCTAGAGAGAGTAGGGCAGAGTTTGGATGAACTCCAAGGGATTTGAGAGAGGAGGAAGTGGGAGCTTGGGTGGGTTTATATAGGAAAGGTGAGGGAATTCTTTATTATTTAGGTTTGGGACCCCTTATTTTAAATTAATCCAAACCACAAACCATCCCATGGTTTTTTCCCATGGTTTTTGGAAAATTGAATAGGATAACAATATTTTATAATGCCAAAGTCCGAACTTCTTAAAATATTAGGGTTTCTTATGTGGAGGTGAGTCATACTCCCATGGAAATTAATTTAAAATGACAAGGTGTTTTATAAGTCTTGAGGGGTCCATTAATGCTTTGAAAAGTAATCCAAACAAAACCAAAATCACATTATTTTAATGTTAAAACATATATTGGACAAACATAAAGATTATAGTATTTTATTACATTACTATTGGGTCATTATGATGTCATAAAACACATTATATATTTAAACAATATTTAATTTTTACCCAAAAATTTGACTGTCTCAGAAAATTATGAAAAATTCACCGTTGGATAATTTTGACATCCTGATTCATAAATAACATTTATTTTATATAAAAAAAATTTCTAAATATTTTAATTTTCACTTTTAAAATAAAAACCGACATTTATTGAAAATTCACGGGTTTTGACAGAAATGGCTTTCAAACCTTACTAAAAATTATAATTGCATTCATAAAATTATAAGATCATTTATATTTAATAAAAATTAATTTAATAATAATATTATTATTTTGTTATTTAATTCAAAAATCCCTTAATTTAATAAAATAGAATTCTTAATTAAATAATAACTAAAAACATTATTTGTACTTTAAAAACTATTTACAATGTATCAATAATGACTAGAAATTATATTCATTATTATATACAAAAATAATGTACACGAACATAGTACTAATTATTTGTTACATAAACCCTTAAAACAGCCGCATAAGACCTAAGGGTAAGGTGTGTGATGGTGACATACTCTTGGGGTGGCTCGGATAACATCGCTCGAGTGGTAATTTCAATCAACTTCCACTTTTCCCGTAGATGGTCACGTTCGAGCTTGACATGATGAAGCTCAGCTTAGGCTTGGTCAAGAGCGAAGCCCAAGGATTCCACCTCTTTTCCAAGCTCTGACAAATGGGCTTCATATGGGGCAATTCTACTGGATGAGGTCATCGCTTCCTTTGTCTGAGTAAATTGGATTTGTTAAAGTCTTATATTTATACTAATCATGTGATCACTGTTCAACGGCTATATTAGCAACGGTCAAAATTCTTAACATAAAACCAAATAAGTTGACATTTTATATAAACATAAAGAGACATTTAATTAGATCAATAGGGATTTCCATTAATGAAACTTTGGGTCGTTACAATATTCCCCCCTTAAGAAATTTCGCACTCGAAATTTTCCTTTTCCCACACTAAAACAGATGTGGGTAACTCATTTTCATCATTTCCTCCAACTCCCAAGTCGCTTCTTCAAACTTGTGGTTTCTCTACAACACCTTGACGAGAGGTATTGTATTATTTCGTAGAACTTTTTCTCTACGATCTAAGATCTTCACTGGTTGCTCCTCATAAGAAAGATCATCTTCCAATTGTACCACCTCAGAAGAGAGTACATGTGAAGGGTTTGGTATGTACTTTCTTAAGAGGGATACATGAAAGACATCATGTACTTTGTCCATGGTAGGTGGAATTGCTAGTCGATAGGCCAAATCCCCGACACAATCAATAATATCGAAGGGTCCAATGTACCTTGGACTTAACTTCCATTTTCTTTCCAAACCTCATGACCTTCTTCCACGGAGATATGCGTAGAAAAACCATGTCTCTAACTTTAAACTCAAGGTCTTGTCGACGATTATCTGCATAACTCTTCTGTCAACTCTGGGCTACCTTGATATGCTGCTGAATGGTTTTCACCTTCTCCACTATTTCCTCGACCATTTCTGGTCCAAGCAGCTTACATTCACCGACCGCATCCCAACATGCCGGTGTTCTACACCTTTTCCTATATAGGGCTTCATATGGTGTCATTTGGATGCTTGAGTGGAAACTGTTATTATAAGAGAACTCAACCAGAGGAAGATGTTGATCCCATCCTCCTTTAAAGTCCATTGTACACGCTCTCAACATATCCTCAAGTGTTTGGATAGTCCGCTCGGATTGGCCATCAGTTTGAGGATGATAGGTCGTACTGAAGTTCAGTTCAGTATTCAAAGCATGTTGAAGACTCTTCCAAAACTTGGAGGTGAATCTTGGATCTCAGTCAGACATAATAGATATTGGTACTTCATGAAACCTTACCACTTCCCTGATATATATCTGTGTCAGTTGATCCAAAGAGAAATCCTCCCGAATAGAAATAAAGTGTGCAGTCTTTGTAAGACGATCCACAATAACCCAGATTGCATTGTTGCCTTTGGATGTCCTTGTAAGTCCGGTGACAAAGTTCATGGTGATGTTCTCCCATTCCCATTCTGGTATGGGCAATGGTTGCATCATCCCCTTAGACTTCTGCCTCTCTGCCTTCACTTGCTGAAACACCAGGCAGTTTGATGTATATTCAGCGATCTCCTTTTTCATATTATCCCACCAAAAGTTTTCTCGGAGATCTCGATACATCTTTGTGCTCCCTGGGTGAATAGAGAAATTTGAACTATGTGCATCATCTAAAAGTTCCTTCTTCAGCTCCGGACTTGATAGAACACGTAGTCTTTTCCCAAACCACACAATTCCTTCTTCATTAACATTAAACTCTGAGGATTTCCCCTTTTTGATAGCTTCCACTTTTTCTTGAATTTCCACATCATTCTTTTGAGCATCTTTTAACCTTTCCAAAAGAGACGGTTGAGCAATCATTTGTGAAAGGATTGATGATATTCACTTCTCTATGATTCACATGTCCATATTCATCAAGTCTAAGAAGATTGGATCCTTCTCAATTCTCATCATTAATAGAATTGTTGGGTCCTTTCTACATAGGGCATCTGCCACCTTTTTCGCTTTCCCAGGGTGGTAATGTATTGAACAGTCATAATCCGGGATGAGATCTATCCATCTTCTCTGGCGCATATTAAGCTCTTTCTGTGTGAATATATATTTAAGACTCTTGTGTTCAGTATATATCTCACATTTCTCTTCATAGAGATAATGTCACCAGATTTTCAAGGCAAAGATCATCGCCGCCAACTCCAGATCATGCGTTGGATAGTTTCGCTCATGAATTTTCAACTGCCTTGAGGCATAGGATATAACTTTATCATTCTGCATCAGCACACAGCCTAAGCCCTTCTTTGAAGCATCACTGAAAACAACAAAAAGTTCCCCACTTGTGGGTAAAGTGAGAACGGGCGCAGTGATAAGCCTCCTTTTCAACTCTTTGAAGATTTCTTCGCATTCATAACTCCAAGAAAACTTTACTCCCTTTCGAGTTAGCTTGGTAAGAGGGTTGGACAATCGTGAGAAATTTCTCACAAATCGTCGATAATATCCAGCTAACCCCAAGAAGCTACGGATATCCGTTACCGATGTTGGCATCGGCCATCCCTCAATTGCATCTTTTTTGGAGGGATCCACAGATATCTCATTGCTTGTGATGATATGGCCCAAGAATGAGACCTCCTTCAACCAGAACTCACACTTTTTGTACTTTTCATAGAGATTCTCCTTGCGCAAATTCTCTAGTATAGTTTTTAAATGCTCCTCATGATCCTCCTTGGTTTTGGAGTATATTAGAATATCATCTATAAAGACTACCACAAATTTGTCTAGGTAATCTCTAAAGACTCTATTCATCAAGTCCATGAATATTGTTGTATCATTGGTGAGTCCGAAAGGAATTACTATGAATTCATAGTGCTCGTATCTTGTGCGAAAACCGTCTTGGGGATATCTTCCTTCTTCACCCTTACTTGATAATATCTCAACCGCAAGTCCACCTTGGATAAGTACTGTGCTCCATTCAGCTGATCGAACAAGTCATCAATTCTTGGGAGAAGATACTTATTCTTTATCTTGATTTTGTTAAGTTCACGATAATCGATGCAAATCCGCATTGAACCATCCTTCTTCTTGACGAAGAGGACTGGTGCACCCCATAGTGAAGCACTTGGGCGTATAAACCCTTTATCCAGATTCTCCTGTAGTTGTTTCTTAAGCTCTTCAAGCTCTAAAACAGCCATTCTATATGGAGTCTTGGATATTGGTAGCGCCACAGGTATAAGTTCAATTGAGAACTCAACATCTATTATAGGAGTAAGACCAGGCAGTTCCTTGGGAAACACTTCAGCGAATTCCCTCACAATAGGCATTTCTTCAAGGATGGTTTCTTCCTTGGACTCAATCATCTGAGCTAGATACGCGTGCTCATAGGGCAGTAATATCCATGCTTGAGATGATGTAGCTAAAGGATATTCATCTTCCTCATTACACTTGTAAAGAATCGGGGGTCGATTCTCCATATGGAGTGTGATTTCCCTCTCCCGACAATTTATGTTGGCTCTATATAAGGAAAGCCAATCCATGCCAAGAATTGCATCAAATTACACCAGAGGGAGAATGACGAGGTTCGTCAGGAAATTCAATCCACAGACTATAATAGGGGAGGACTTATACTCATGGGATGCAATGATTTCCCCATTTGTCGTACTCACTGACATCTTCACTTCCATGATTTGCGGTGGTGTTGGGATTGTTCTACTAAACTTTCGAGATATAAAAGAATGCTTAGAACCTGAATCAAAAAGTACGTTCGCTATTCTTGAATGAATAACTAGTGTACCTGTCACCACTTCGTTGTCGGGGTTCACTTCGGCAGAAGTGATGGCAAAATCTCTTCCTTGCTTCCTTGGAGGTTGTTGGTTGCCTCTGAAAACCCTTGGATTAGGGCACTGATTTGCAAAATGACCCGGTTCTTTGCATTTGTAGCATTGAACAACGCGTTGAGGTTCGAACGGAGCATTCCTCTCCTCTGTCGCAGCCGCGGGTCTTTCTTGCCGGCAGTTAACAGCTAGGTGCCCTTCTCTTCCACACCTGAAGCATTTCCTCGTCTCCTTAAGGCAATTTCCAGGGTGCTTCTTTCCGCACTTTTGGCAAGTGGGGTGCTGGATCTTCTTAGCACCGTTGGATTTATCCATTGGACCACCAGCATTGAATTCCACCTTATGCTTCTTGTCTCCATGATACCCATGTGATTCCCCGATCTCCATTTCGACCTTGAGGGCACATCGGACAATTTTCTCATAGCTCTCAAATTCACGGATCGCTAATGCTTTCCGCAAGCTAGGCTTAAGTCCACCAAAGAAGCGGTCAACCTTGCATTCGGGGGTAACGACAAAGTCGGAATCGTATCGTGCAAGCCTTGTGAAGTTTGCCTCGTACGCTCCAATAGATTATTCATATTTTTTCTTGAGGGAAAGGAAGACCCTTTCCATCTTAAGCCGGAGGGTGTGCGGAAAATATTTATCGAAAAACATCTTCCGAAAATCCTTCCATTCCAACGCCTCGATCTCCTCCTCAGGCTTCATATTTTTTATCAACGTCCACCATTGATCAGCTTCACCCTCCATACAATAAGCCGCCAGGAGAACCTTCTCTTGTTCAGAACATTGGAGGATAGAGAATATCTTTTCAATGGAGTTAATCCATTGTTCAGCGATCGTGGGATCGGATGATCCACTAAAAGTAG
The DNA here is from genome assembly GCA_963277665.1 of Viscum album. Lineage (NCBI taxonomy): Eukaryota > Viridiplantae > Streptophyta > Magnoliopsida > Santalales > Viscaceae > Viscum > Viscum album. The sequence continues at coordinate 628,476,043 of OY728165.1, forward strand.
GAGGCCTTTATCTCATGAAGCTCTCGATAGTGACTTGTTCTTTCTTAGGGGGGTTGAACGTTCCTCTTGACCCGTGTTTCTATTCAAAACTTGAGTTAGCTAAGAGAGAAGTGTGACAAAGTTCGCGATTCCCGCTCCCATTGGATTGGGCATCTCATTAGTACAGTCATCACACTGATCTTCATGTCGATTGTTAGCCCGAGTCCTCCTATTACCGGCCATTGGCTGGAATAAAAGTAAAGTTAGGGGTAACACATAAAGGGTAATCAAAAGACAAAAGTTGATGACTTATAAATAAACTTTTATTTCCTTAACTTATGAATCTATAGGCTTCAATCTAGGATTTTCATGATCTACTTTCTAACATATATTCTTAGGGGCATTTTTTTAATTCCCTTAATAAAGGTTCATACTAAGCTTGTGAATTTATCAAAACATATCCCCCAGGAGTGTCGTAACCAAGAGTGCAGCAAGGCCCGTTGTCGTGCGCCAGTTCCCGTTCGAGTCTAGCTCAAAGCGGTGTTTTCAGGTTTTACCCCTAAGATACATCTGTGCCAGAGCCGCCTCTACCTGCTCGTATCCAGACAGGGATGTATTTGTTTGATAAACCACTTAATCAGTACTTACCAAAACTTAGGGATGTTTTTATTATACTTAGTCTTGTCTCTAAGGATTTACTAGGGTTTTCTAATCCTAATCCCAAAAATAACTAAATCTGCCTCTGATACCAACTATGACGACCCTGCTTTTATTACAAACATAAACATGATTTATTACATAAAACTTCACTTGATAAAACAAATAAGATCAAGAGGTTTAGTGTCTTTGGGGCTTAGGATCATTACATAAAAACTTAAAACATGAAATACAACATCTTTATTGAAAACTTCATTTACATGACCACTACATTCCCTCGTACTTAGCATTGCATGGGATAACCTGAGGACATGCATAAGAAAAGGGTGAGCTATAAATCCCAGTAAGGGAGTACACATGGAATAACATGAGGAGTAAAATACATGTTAGACAATAGGAATATCAATAGAGAATAAAAGAAACATGAACATAAAGGCATGATAAAGCATGATAATCATAACATGGAAATGTGGCAACAACACTTAACATGGAATTAGCATGAGCCAATGCTCATTACACATAGAGCATGAGTAAATCCTCATTGCACATGAAGCACGAGTAAACCCTCGTTGCACTTGAATTAGCATGATTCAACACTCATTTCACATGACGTATCATGATACTATACTTTACCCAATGCATTGGAGTGCTATAAAGGCGCACCCTTCTTAAACATTTCATTTCATGCATAAGTGTGCCACATTAATCATAAAACATGGATTTATAAAACATAATCATTTATTCCACGATAAAGGAATGTGGAATTCATATATGAAACTTTATAATCAATAAGTAAATGTGCATAAAGGTGAATACCCTTGATGGAGAAATGGGCATGGTATTCACTACACAATGGCATTGGCTTAGAAAATCGGTGTGATTTCGGCAGCGTAACGGCGTGACATAAGAATTCATAAAAATGGTTAATGAGAGAGAAAGGGGTGTCTCATCATATTTACATGAAATGGACAATAAGGGGGTCATATAGATACATATCCAAACAATTGTAATGGAATTTAGATTCACGATACAAAAGTATTGCTTGAATGTAAAAGAAGAGAGAGAAGTTTCTTTCAGAATTTCAGCATAGTAACGGGTGTACATGGGAGGCATTTAATGAGAGAGAAAGGGGTCTCCCATCATTCAAACCTAAAGAGGGCAGTATGAGGGAGGTGCAAAACCATACCCCAACATTTATAATTGAAATTAAAAGGGCAAAACAACTTAAAGAAAATTGGACAAAAATGAGAAAGGAAGAAAAAACCCTTACTTGGAAGTGTGCTTCCAAAAGCTTCAGAGAGGCTTGAGAGAGGCTTCTTGGGAGTTTGGGGCACCTTGGGAGGATTCTAGAGAGAGTAGGGCAGAGGTTGGACGAACTCCAAGGGATTTGAGTGAGGAGGAAGTGGGAGCTTGGGTGGGTTTATATAGGAAAGGTGAGGGAATTCTTTATTATTTAGGTTTGGGACCCCTTATATTAAATTAATCCAAACCACAAACCATCTCATGGTTTTTGCCCATGGTTTTTGGCAAATGGAAGAGGAGAACAATATTTTTTTGTACCTCTCAAACCCCTCGAGGTTTAATTTTCATGATCACAATCACCCTCTTATGTTTCTAACATTGTTTTTAAGTGTTGTGGATGATAGGCAAAAGATTGCCAAAGGATTGGCCCAAGAATGGACATCAAGTGGACTGAAATTCAGTCCACCGGCCAACCGGTGTGATGGCACCGGCCAGCCGGTGGACCTGGCAGAGGCATTGCCCACTGCCAGGTTCCACCGGTCAGCCGGTGGCTCTGTCACCGGTCAGCCGGTGGCAATCTGACTCAATAGTGAGACCTACTGTCTCACCACCGGCCAGTCGGTGGCTCCTGGGCAGAAGCCTTCTCCTCTGTCAAGGCACCGGCCAGCCGGTGGCCCTGTACCGGCCAGCCGGTAGCCCTGGTCAAACTAGCCGTTGGCTTTGACCAGTCAACTCCAAAAGCCTCCCAACGGCTCCGAGGCCTTTTCCAACGGCTCCAAAGCCCTCCAACGGATACTTGAAGGTTCCTAGCCTATAAATAAAGGCCTAGGAAGCCCCGGAACACAACCCAAGCCACCGGACACATTGTTGATCATTTTGGCGAACCTCCGGCGGATTTCCTCAAGGAACCCAACGTGCTCCAATCCAATTCCACATCCAAGGAGCTCCACCAAAGAAGCTTGGAAGCGGCCTTCAACATCTCCAATCAATCAAAGGCGCCCAAGGCTTCTCCCAATCACGGTTTTTAGTGTTTTATTTATTTTGAGCATAAAATTGGGTTTGTGCCTACAAACCCCAACCTTTTCTCATCCTCCCTTTCTTTTGGGTTTCACATCACCACTAAGGTGTGAAGAGGTTGTCAAGCTTTCCTTTAAATAGCTTGAGACATAGGTGAGCTATCCTTCACCTGTAAGAAGGATAGTGGGTTCTTGCTAAACCAATTAAAAGCAAGTGGGTTCTTGCTAAACCAATAAAAGCAAGCTGTAATAGGTCCTAGTGCTACCTCAAAGCCTAGTGGGTTTCTTGCTAAAACCATTGAAAAGCAAGCGGTAGGAATCTCTCAACGGTTGAGTTGGGAGCGGAGACGTAGGCCGGGTTTTGGCCGAACTCCGTTATCAATTTCTTGTGTCTTGCCTCTTTACTTTCCGCTGCATTCTTTACTTTGATTTTTAAATTGTTTATCTTTTTTTAAAAGGCAATTCACCCCCCCCCCCCCTCTTGCCATCTTTTCCCCGTTTTTTCCGACCCAACAATTGGTATCAGAGCACGTATTTGAATAATTCCCTAACCCGGTTTCAAATTAAAGATCCTATTTTTTTTTATGGCTTCTACCGCTTCAACCTCTTCAGCCCCCGAAGGACATTCTTTGGATCGTGCTTCATTCTTTGATGGAGCCGATTATACTTTTTGGAAAACCCGCATGTCAACTTTTCTTAAAAGCATTAGCTATCCAATTTTTAAAATTTTTATGCAAGGATTTTCCCTCTCCTCTCCCGATGAGTCTAAATGGACCCCCGCCGACATTGCAAATTTCGAGCTTGATGGCAAAGCCATGAATGCTCTTCATTGCAGGTTAGATAGAAATGTTTTTGATTGTATTTCTTCTTGCACATCTTCTCATGATATTTGGAAATATTTAGAACTAACCTATGAAGGTACTAGCGAGGCTCCAAAGCAAGAATCCGATCAAAAGCAAGAACCCGATGCAAAATCCGTACCCAATTGCCCACTCCACAAGAAAAGGGCCAAGAAAAAGAAGGGAACGAAGAAGGCTTCAAAGGCATCTTGGAGTGATAGCTCCTCCTTCTCCTCCTTCTCCTCCTCCTCCTCAAGCGACCAAGGTACAAAATGCCTAATGGCAAAACATGAGGTACCATCATCCTCTTCCTCTTCTTCCTCCTCTTGTTCTTCAAATTCAAATTCTTTAAATCATTTATCCTATGAGGATCTCCAATACGCTAGAGACCAACTAGAAAAAGGTTTTCATACTTTATCGTCAAAATTTGTTGCTTTGAAAAAGTCTTTCAAAAAACTTTCCTCCGAAAAAGACCAACTTCTCAAAGAGAAGGAGGAACTCACCCTAAAAATCCAAAATTTTCCAAATGTTGATTCCATGGAATCAACCATCAAGGACCTTAGAGAATCCTTGGCTAAGTTCACTCAAGGGGAACAAAATTTAAACAATCTACTAGGTTCCCAACGCGTTTCTAGAACCACCCAAGGGCTTGGCTATTCCAAGCAAGCTTCCTCCTCCCATGCACCCACTGTTTTTGTAAGGGGGAGCTCTAGTTTTAAATTTTGTAACTATTGCAAAAAACCCGGGCACATGATATATGAATGTAATTGCAAAAACGCCCGGTATGGTAAGCCCAAATCGATTTTTTATTCGGATGAATTCTATAGGAGAAGACCCGCTACAAGGCAAGTGTGGATTGAAAAATCCCTTCTAGCGAGTCTCTCCGGGCCTAAAATTGTCTCTTTTCAAAATCTCTCTCCCCGGTGATTTGTTGTTTTTATTTAGGGGGAGTTAGCTTTGTTTTTGTCAAAACTTTCTATTCAAACTTTCAATTTCAACTCTTGGTATCAAATTTTCGATTCTTTTTTCAATTTAAATTTTCAATTCATTTTTGATTCAAAACTCTCAATTTCAAAAATTTCATTTGGTTTCAAATTTCAAAATTCAATTGGTTTTTGATTCAAAACTTTCAATTCAAACTGTTATTCAAATTTTCATTTCAATTTCAAAAATCTCAATTGATTTTCAAATCTCAATCTTGTTTTTCAAAGTTGTCCCTCAATCAAGTTTTATGCCCCATTCTATTTTGATAATCACAAAGGGGGAGAAATTCTTGATTGATTGGGGGAAAAATCTTTTAAAGCATGCCTCTCATTTTAAGTCTTTTACATTGTTTGTTTCGGTGATTGTGATCATCAAAATAGGGGGAGATTGTTGTACCTCTCAAACCCCTCGAGGTTTAATTTTCATGATCACAATCACCCTCTTATGTTTCTAACATTGTTTTTAAGTGTTGTGGATGATAGGCAAAAGATTTCCAAAGGATTGGCCCAAGAATGGACATCAAGTGGACTGAAATTCAGTCCACCGGCCAACCGGTGTGATGGCACCGGCCAGCCGGTGGACCTGGCAGAGGCATTGCCCACTGCCAGGTTCCACCGGTCAGCCGGTGGCTCTGTCACCGGTCAGCCGGTGGCAATCTGACTCAATAGTGAGACCTACTGTCTCACCACCGGCCAGCCGGTGGACTTCTCACCGGCCAGCCGGTGGCTCCTGGGCAGAAGCCTTCTCCTCTGTCAAGGCACCGGCCAGCCGGTGGCCCTGTACCGGCCAGCCGGTAGCCCTGGTCAAACTAGCCGTTGGCTTTGACCAGTCAACTCCAAAAGCCTCCCAACGGCTCCGAGGCCTTTTCCAACGGCTCCAAAGCCCTCCAACGGATACTTGAAGGTTCCTAGCCTATAAATAAAGGCCTAGGAAGCCCCGGAACACAACCCAAGCCACCGGACACATTGTTGATCATTTTGGCGAACCTCCGGCGGATTTCCTCAAGGAACCCAACGTGCTCCAATCCAATTCCACATCCAAGGAGCTCCACCAAAGAAGCTTGGAAGCGGCCTTCAACATCTCCAATCAATCAAAGGCGCCCAAGGCTTCTCCCAATCACGGTTTTTAGTGTTTTATTTATTTTGAGCATAAAATTGGGTTTGTGCCTACAAACCCCAACCTTTTCTCATCCTCCCTTTCTTTTGGGTTTCACATCACCACTAAGGTGTGAAGAGGTTGTCAAGCTTTCCTTTAAATAGCTTGAGACATAGGTGAGCTATCCTTCACCTGTAAGAAGGATAGTGGGTTCTTGCTAAACCAATTAAAAGCAAGTGGGTTCTTGCTAAACCAATAAAAGCAAGCTGTAATAGGTCCTAGTGCTACCTCAAAGCCTAGTGGGTTTCTTGCTAAAACCATTGAAAAGCAAGCGGTAGGAATCTCTCAACGGTTGAGTTGGGAGCGGAGACGTAGGCCGGGTTTTGGCCGAACTCCGTTATCAATTTCTTGTGTCTTGCCTCTTTACTTTCCGCTGCATTCTTTACTTTGATTTTTAAATTGTTTATCTTTTTTTAAAAGGCAATTCACCCCCCCCCCTCTTGCCATCTTTTCCCCGTTTTTTCCGACCCAACAATTGGTATCAGAGCACGTATTTGAATAATTCCCTAACCCGGTTTCAAATTAAAGATCCTATTTTTTTTTATGGCTTCTACCGCTTCAACCTCTTCAGCCCCCGAAGGACATTCTTTGGATCGTGCTTCATTCTTTGATGGAGCCGATTATACTTTTTGGAAAACCCGCATGTCAACTTTTCTTAAAAGCATTAGCTATCCAATTTTTAAAATTTTTATGCAAGGATTTTCCCTCTCCTCTCCCGATGAGTCTAAATGGACCCCCGCCGACATTGCAAATTTCGAGCTTGATGGCAAAGCCATGAATGCTCTTCATTGCAGGTTAGATAGAAATGTTTTTGATTGTATTTCTTCTTGCACATCTTCTCATGATATTTGGAAATATTTAGAACTAACCTATGAAGGTACTAGCGAGGCTCCAAAGCAAGAATCCGATCAAAAGCAAGAACCCGATGCAAAATCCGTACCCAATTGCCCACTCCACAAGAAAAGGGCCAAGAAAAAGAAGGGAACGAAGAAGGCTTCAAAGGCATCTTGGAGTGATAGCTCCTCCTTCTCCTCCTTCTCCTCCTCCTCCTCAAGCGACCAAGGTACAAAATGCCTAATGGCAAAACATGAGGTACCATCATCCTCTTCCTCTTCTTCCTCCTCTTGTTCTTCAAATTCAAATTCTTTAAATCATTTATCCTATGAGGATCTCCAATACGCTAGAGACCAACTAGAAAAAGGTTTTCATACTTTATCGTCAAAATTTGTTGCTTTGAAAAAGTCTTTCAAAAAACTTTCCTCCGAAAAAGACCAACTTCTCAAAGAGAAGGAGGAACTCACCCTAAAAATCCAAAATTTTCCAAATGTTGATTCCATGGAATCAACCATCAAGGACCTTAGAGAATCCTTGGCTAAGTTCACTCAAGGGGAACAAAATTTAAACAATCTACTAGGTTCCCAACGCGTTTCTAGAACCACCCAAGGGCTTGGCTATTCCAAGCAAGCTTCCTCCTCCCATGCACCCACTGTTTTTGTAAGGGGGAGCTCTAGTTTTAAATTTTGTAACTATTGCAAAAAACCCGGGCACATGATATATGAATGTAATTGCAAAAACGCCCGGTATGGTAAGCCCAAATCGATTTTTTATTCGGATGAATTCTATAGGAGAAGACCCGCTACAAGGCAAGTGTGGATTGAAAAATCCCTTCTAGCGAGTCTCTCCGGGCCTAAAATTGTCTCTTTTCAAAATCTCTCTCCCCGGTGATTTGTTGTTTTTATTTAGGGGGAGTTAGCTTTGTTTTTGTCAAAACTTTCTATTCAAACTTTCAATTTCAACTCTTGGTATCAAATTTTCGATTCTTTTTTCAATTTAAATTTTCAATTCATTTTTGATTCAAAACTCTCAATTTCAAAAATTTCATTTGGTTTCAAATTTCAAAATTCAATTGGTTTTTGATTCAAAACTTTCAATTCAAACTGTTATTCAAATTTTCATTTCAATTTCAAAAATCTCAATTGATTTTCAAATCTCAATCTTGTTTTTCAAAGTTGTCCCTCAATCAAGTTTTATGCCCCATTCTATTTTGATAATCACAAAGGGGGAGAAATTCTTGATTGATTGGGGGAAAAATATTTTAAAGCATGCCTCTCATTTTAAGTCTTTTACATTGTTTGTTTCGGTGATTGTGATCATCAAAATAGGGGGAGATTGTTGTACCTCTCAAACCCCTCGAGGTTTAATTTTCATGATCACAATCACCCTCTTATGTTTCTAACATTGTTTTTAAGTGTTGTGGATGATAGGCAAAAGATTTCCAAAGGATTGGCCCAAGAATGGACATCAAGTGGACTGAAATTCAGTCCACCGGCCAACCGGTGTGATGGCACCGGCCAGCCGGTGGACCTGGCAGAGGCATTGCCCACTGCCAGGTTCCACCGGTCAGCCGGTGGCTCTGTCACCGGTCAGCCGGTGGCAATCTGACTCAATAGTGAGACCTACTGTCTCACCACCGGCCAGCCGGTGGACTTCTCACCGGCCAGCCGGTGGCTCCTGGGCAGAAGCCTTCTCCTCTGTCAAGGCACCGGCCAGCCGGTGGCCCTGTACCGGCCAGCCGGTAGCCCTGGTCAAACTAGCCGTTGGCTTTGACCAGTCAACTCCAAAAGCCTCCCAACGGCTCCGAGGCCTTTTCCAACGGCTCCAAAGCCCTCCAACGGATACTTGAAGGTTCCTAGCCTATAAATAAAGGCCTAGGAAGCCCCGGAACACAACCCAAGCCACCGGACACATTGTTGATCATTTTGGCGAACCTCTGGCGGATTTCCTCAAGGAACCCAACGTGCTCCAATCCAATTCCACATCCAAGGAGCTCCACCAAAGAAGCTTGGAAGCGGCCTTCAACATCTCCAATCAATCAAAGGCGCCCAAGGCTTCTCCCAATCACGGTTTTTAGTGTTTTATTTATTTTGAGCATAAAATTGGGTTTGTGCCTACAAACCCCAACCTTTTCTCATCCTCCCTTTCTTTTGGGTTTCACATCACCACTAAGGTGTGAAGAGGTTGTCAAGCTTTCCTTTAAATAGCTTGAGACATAGGTGAGCTATCCTTCACCTGTAAGAAGGATAGTGGGTTCTTGCTAAACCAATTAAAAGCAAGTGGGTTCTTGCTAAACCAATAAAAGCAAGCTGTAATAGGTCCTAGTGCTACCTCAAAGCCTAGTGGGTTTCTTGCTAAAACCATTGAAAAGCAAGCGGTAGGAATCTCTCAACGGTTGAGTTGGGAGCAGAGACGTAGGCCGGGTTTTGGCCGAACTCCGTTATCAATTTCTTGTGTCTTGCCTCTTTACTTTCCGCTGCATTCTTTACTTTGATTTTTAAATTGTTTATCTTTTTTTAAAAGGCAATTCACCCCCCCTCTTGCCATCTTTTCCCCGTTTTTTCCGACCCAACATATTTTATAAGGACAAAGTCTGAACTTCTTAAAATATTAGGGTTGCTTATGTGGAGGTGAGTCATACTCCCATGGAAATTAATTTAAAAAGACAAGGTGTTTAATAAGTCTTGAGGAGTCCATTAATGTTTTGAAAAGTAAGCCAAACAAAACCAAAATCACATTATTTTAATGTTAAAACATATATTGGTCGAACATAAAGATTATAGTATTTTATTACATCACTATTGGGTCATTATGATGTCATAAAACACATTATATATTTAAACGGTATTTAATTTTTACCCAAAAATTTGAGTGTCTCAGAAAATTATGAAAAATTCACCGTTGGATAATTTCGACGTCCTGATTCCAGAAATAACATTTATTTTATCTAAAAAATTTCTAAATATGTTAATTTTCACTTTTAAAATAAAAACCGACATTTATTGAAAATTCACGGGTTTTGACAGAAATGGCTTTCAAACTTTACTAAAAATTATAATTGCATTCATAAAATTATAAGATCGTTTATATTTAATAAAAATTAATTTAATAATAATAATAATATTTTGTTATTTAATTCAAAAATCCCTTAATTTAATAAAATAGAATTCTTAATTAAATAATAACTAAAAACATTATTTGTACTTTAAAAACTATTTACAATGTATCAATAATGACTAGAAATTATATTCATTATTATATACAAAAATAATGTACATGAACATAGTACTACTTATTTGTTACATAACCCCTTAAAACAGACGCATAAGACTTAAGGGTAAGGTGTGCGATGGTGACAGACTCTTGGGGTGGCTCGGATAACATCGCTCGAGTGGTAATTTCAATCAACTTCCATTTTTCCCGTAGACGGTCACGTTTGAGCTTGACATGATGAAGCTCAGCTTGGGCTTGGTCAAGAGCGAAGCCCAAGGATGTCACTCTTTTCCAAGCTCCGACAAATGGGCTTTGTATGGGGCAATTCTATTGGATGAGGTCATCGCTTCCTTTGTCTGAGTAAATTGGATTTGTTAAAGTCCTATATTTATACTAATCATGTGATCACTGTTCAACGGCTATATTAGCAACGGTCAAAATTCTTAACATAAAACCAAATAAGTTGACATTTTATATAAACCTAAAGAGACATTTAATTAGATCAAGAGTGATTTCCATTAATGAAACTTTGAGTCGTTACATGTATCATGCCACATGAAAGAAATAATTAAATTAAAAAATAGAAATAATCACCTAAAAGAACATTGAGGTGCATCCACTCTTCAAAATTGTGACCAACTGACGATGGAAGGTCTGCATGGTAACCCCAACATCATTTTGAGAAAAAGCCCCAAAAAACAACACTCAATTACACAGATCTTTATATAATTTAATTAAAAGCCTTAGAAAAATCCAATAGGCAATCATACCTTCAACGATGTCGGGGGTCGCAACCACTAGAAAAAAGGGAAAGAGGGGGCATTGTTTGGGGTCGTCGTCGAGGACTAGGGGGTCGTTGTGAGGTCCTCGTCAGGGAGTAGGGGGTTCGAGGTCACGAGGATATTTGTGCGAGGAGGGATGGCGATCATCGGGAGCAGGGGGTCGGGGTCACGGGGATCGTCGGGGAGGAGGGGCGGTCGTCGTCGAAGAGCAAGGGGGTCGAGGTCATGGGGGTCACCGTCCGGAGTGAGCGTGGTCATTATCGGGGGCAGGGGGTCGTCATCAGGAGCGCGGGGGGGGGGGGGGGGGTCGGGGCCAAGGGTATCGAGTGGGGGGGAGTATGTCAAATTAGGTTTTTTTTTAAGATTTAGCGGTGGTTTAAATAAAACCACCGCTAAATTAAAAAATTAAAAAATTAAAAAATTAAAAAATTAAAAAATTAAAAAATTAAAAAATTAAAAAATTAAAAAATTAAAAAATTAAAAAATTAAAAAATTAAAAAATTAAAAAATTAAAAAATTAAAAAATTAAAAAATTAAAAAATTAAAAAATTAAAAAATTAAAAAATTAAAAAATTAAAAAATTAAAAAAAAAATTAAAAAATTAAAAAATTAAAAAATTAAAAAATTAAAAAATTAAAAAATTAAAAAATTAAAAAATTAAAAAATTAAAAAAATTAAAAAATTAAAAAATTAAAAAATTAAAAAATTAAAAAATTAAAAAATCAAAAAATTAAAAAATATAGAGACATTTATATTAAACCGCTGCTATATTATAAATTATATTCAATACGATTTATTTAGCTTCGGTTATTAGAACCGTTACTAATAAATCACAGCTAAACCCACATTTTTTGTAGTGAATGCAACATGATCATGAATAATACTATTGAATACCCGGTTAATGGGTGATCGTTGCACTGGTACACAGTGTGCCTTTGTCAAAGCTAAAAAAAGGCTTTGTAAGTGCTAAAAAACGATGACATGCTAAGCGTCTTTAAAAGATCGTTGTCTTTATCAGCGCTAAAAATACGTCTTTATTTTCCTTTATGTATTACTACAATTGATACCAACTTACAAATAATAATCAAAACTACATTAAAACTAGGTTACCAACAATCCTAATGCAACATGTTCATGGATAATACTATTGATACCTAGTTAATGGGCGATCATTGCACTACTATAGATTGCACTTTTGTCAGCGTTAAAAAAAGGCTTTGTCATCTCTAAAAAACGTCGACATGTTAAATGATCTTAAAAGGTTGCCACCTTTATCAGTGGTAAAAAAACACCGATAAAGAGGGATCTTTATTGGTATTAAGGAAAAGCACTGATAAAAGTCATAAAATATTTTTTAAAATTATTTGATAATGAAATCCCCTTTTATCAATGCTCTCATGACACCTTTGTCACCGGTATGTGCCCCCATGCAACCCCACCCCTTCCCCTCTTTGTGAGACCTTGTCCAACACCCCCACCAACCTTTATCAACTCTTTTACACTCAACCCTACTCGCGCCTAAATTCGAATCCTGAATTTCTACCTTTATTTCTCAACCACTTTACCACTCTTCCATTTAGTATTCTTTAATATTTTATGATATATCTATTTATCTTTATATATATATATGCATATACATATACATACATTTACATAATTCTTTTTTTATTTATATATTTATTCGTATAATTATATACATTTATATAATTCGTTTTAAATACATTTTTAAAACATGTTTATATATATTTACATATAATTTTTAATAATTTTTTATTAAATATTTATTGTAAATAGGTTTATATAATGTATTTCTATAATATATTTAAATACATTTATCTTATGTGCATTTATATACATTTATATTATATATTTAATGATATATATATTTCTAAAAATATATTTATATGATATATTTACACAATATTAACACACACATACACACATATTTACACACACGCACGTAAACATATTTATGTTTCACACACACACATATTTATATTTATATTTATATTTATATTTCACATACCCCCGAATGACCTGAAAACCTTCGTTTTTATTGATTTTTGATAACCCATCTTTCAAGGGATGATGGGAAACCCTTACAAGGCCCGTAAGCTCAGATATTACGTGGCCCGTAGGCTTAGGAGATTACATTACCCGAAGGTGTCATGGAATTCAACCAGACTATCTACAAGGAACTGTCCCTCCCCAGCATCTGCATCATGATAGTAGCTCTCCACCTTCACATGGTCATCTGACTAGGCTTCTCATGCAAGCACAAGCTTGTCCCAATGGCATGGTCATACCCTCTCATTCTGATAAATCCATTTGGCTCTGCTCTGGTGAGTGCATCTGCTCTGAATCCTCTTCTGGGGCTACTCCTTTTTTGTAGTGTGTCTGGGGCAACTACATGTGGCCCGAAGGCCATGAGGTGGTCCAAAGGCCTTAAAGGTGGCCCGAAAGCCCTACTGACCCGAAAGCCTTAAGGACTCCAAGTCCAAACTGGTAGGCCAAGGTGAATAGTTCCAGCTGCTGCAGTACCGAACAGTACCTGCTACAATGTCTGCTATAGTACCGTGCAGTGTACAATACTTCTACAGTGCCTGCTACAGTATTGCTAGAGTGCCCAGAAAATATGTCTGCCTGGATTTGAACCTGGGTCATGTGGATGCACCTAAGGATAACTCACCAACTGGGCTGAGGCTCATGTGCTTTATATTTCACAGACACACACAGACGCGTATTTATATTTATATTTATATTTATATACCACATACTACGCAGACACATATATTTATATATTTATCTATACATTTTGTGTCACTAAATTTTATAATATATAGATGTAGTTATATTTATAAATATATGATTATAAGTAATTATAAAAGAATATTAAATATAAATATATATTGTATTTATATAAATATATATTTGTTTATTGGCACAGACATATATATATATATATTAATGCATTTTTATAAGGCAAATAAAATGTATAATTTTTTATTTTAAATAAAATGAATAATAATATTTATTTTCATGTGATTTATATACTTTAAAATGTTTTTTATGCAAATCTGTTTAAATATTTATATGTATAATTGATTTATTATATGTAAATATATGCAAATATTGATATATTTAATTATAAATAATACTACAATATGAAAATGGGTAAAATTTCAGCACCATAATATTCATGAGTGTAACACACGGGAATAAATTCATTCTTCATTGAAAAAAAGCAAAAATACACACTTAAACGAAACAGAAATCTCATCGAATATTAAAAATTAGGATACCCAACTAAAAACTCAGTTTTGAAGGCCTTTCAGATCTTTTTTGACCTCGAAAAAACAATGATCAAGTTCTCCCCGATCACCATTGCATAGCTCTATTCACAACCTTCGGTTTTGATATATGGCAGAACTCAAACAGACACCATGATTAAAAGCTATGATCGTTTGAAATTCAATTCATGTTTTCAACTTATCTTAGAATGTTCATTAATTTATTGAATTTTTATGTCATCCAATTATTATTAAATGTCTATTACTCAATAATAATTAGCAAATTTTTAATTAATATTATTTTTAAATTATTTTATAAGCTATTTTTCACTGAATATCTTATGTGCCAAGTGTATTTGCATATTTAGTCTTATATAAATCATATTTAATAAAATTATAATATTTATATCAATATAAATATATTTATACATTAATACATGATTTTTAATGATGGATAATTTTTTTATAAAATATATCTTTTATCAATCTTAAAAAAACGTAGAATATGAGATTTTATTAGCCCTTTTTTAAGATAACCTTTATAATCCATTTAAAAATTTTGGTTTTTATTTGAACCCTATACCAATCATTCTTGTTCATACATCGAACAATATATTTTATTAAAAAATTAAAGCGTGGTGCCCTCAAGGGTTTAGGAAACAAATATTAAAAATAAATGAATTTATTGAGATTATAATGATTTTAAATGGGTGTCCACGAATGAGAGTGGGAGCTAAGGTCGATTAAAATAATTATCCACGCATTGGATGCGTATAAATTAAACCTATCCGCGTAGGATTGATAATGGCAATAGGGACAGGCAGTCCAATAGCTTTTGTTTTTCTCCGGCGGGGAATGGAATGAAGAACAAATACAGGGGACATTTTACTTTTGTTTTTCCTCCAAAATCGCCCCACCCTTCAACACTAAAAATAGCAATTTTCACCCAAAAAATATATGGAAAGCCTACGTCAAATAAAGTTGCCCTATAGAATCGATTCACATCAATTCCATATCGGGGAGGTCTTGTCCGTTCCATGCACCCAACACAATTATATAATTAAATAGTAGTAAACAATATTCCTAATAGTATATCAAGATTTTATAGTAATTAATAATTAAAAATTCATTTTTTAAATGTTTAAGATTATGGTTTATATTAGTATAATTAATTGAAAAAAAATTAATGAATTCAACGAGTCTAATAAATATTTATAAAATCATTAAAATGATAAAAAATATAATCTACTAAAAAAATCAAAAAATGACAAATCATTCATCCACGGTTCCAAATGATTTAATTTATTCTAAGGTCCAATATGGTGTTGTCTTTTTTTTTTATATTAGTTTTATAAATAGTTTTTTGTTTATATATAGTGTCGTTTTTTTATATTTTTATATTAATTATTAAGATAAAATACTTTATAAGTTTACGATGTTATTTTTATAAATTTTTCTTCAATTGTATGTGGTATTTATCAGTTTTATTAAATAATTTATAATTTTATTGAATTAATCATGAAATAGTAAAAAGTTTGATTAATAAGAAATGAAATATTTTAATTTTTTTGTTGCAAACATGTTCAGTGATAAAATTTCACGTTCTCTTCCTAATTTAAATATATTC
Source organism: Viscum album (assembly GCA_963277665.1). Classification (NCBI taxonomy): domain Eukaryota; kingdom Viridiplantae; phylum Streptophyta; class Magnoliopsida; order Santalales; family Viscaceae; genus Viscum; species Viscum album. The sequence continues at coordinate 628,491,661 of OY728165.1, forward strand.
CGTATACTAGTTTTATGTAATCCGTTTTAGGTTATTAGGGATATTTTCAATTTATGTCTGAATTTTCATTAATGTAATTATAATCGATTTTTTTTTTTGGATTTACCGGTTAATCTCCATATAACAATTTTTTGGAATACTAAATGTAATTTAATAGCATCCTAGTTATAATTGAAATTAAAAATATATATAAAAAATGAGATGCACTGAAATTTTATTTTAGGGATACGCTGCCACTTGGCAGTTGTTAAGGCTCCCTTTAGCGACCTCCATTTAACAGTCATCCACTTTCGTGTCCATGTAAGCCCAAAATCCTTGTGTATGTGTGCGCTAATGACCACAAGTCTCACACCTCATCTACCCAATGAGACATTCATAATGACCAATCCTCAATATAGGGCGACGAGTCTGATTATCTAGTAGTGTTGGTGAGATATCCTCAACATTCGGCCTAACAACAAAACTAGAACCAACATCCCATCCAACAAGTGATCAAAATGGTGTTTGAGAAGTAGATGGATTGAAAATGAAGGATTCAGTCATTGGAATAGCCCAATTCATGCCCCAATATGAAGGAGGAGGCACTCCATGCAATGAATAGATATACTAACCGGTGCCCCAATCCAAGAAGGCGTCACTGCATTCAAGGAAGAAGCTGCCCTATAAAAAATGCAACATTACATGTGAGGAAAGTGGGACGTTCGAACCAGTGCCCCTATGAGGAAGGTGGAACTTGTGCGCAAAATTGTCAATTAATGCCCCAATTGGCACCCTAATTTGATGAAGGCGAGATGAGGTTAGTGGTGGGATAAACAATGTATGAAGATGAATGTGCATTAGTGGTTTGAGTAATGGAATGATGTTGAAGATGACATGCACATTGACCCTCATTAGTACCTAAAGGACCATGAATAACACGTAGTCTAAGAGTGCACTTAGACTAGAGGGATGCGATAATATGGGTTTCTATATATATATATATATATATTGTAATTTTATGAATTCTTGTTATAGAGATGATTTAGAAAATTTTATTATCTTTTTTTTTTATAATTTTATTATAAACATCAAACCATGAATAATAAAATTACATATGATAAATCCTTGTTTATATTATTATAAAGAAACGAGTCCAACAAAACCTAGAACACAATGATCTGGCATTTGGATTGAAAGATATTAAATACATATGTTTATGCGAATTAATCTTCTATTTAACATTTAATTCCATTAATAATTTTTTATAATAAAAGTTATATTTATGAAATCTCAGGGAGGAGAATAATCAAAATATATATAGTTGAAAGGAATATGCCCTAAAGCCATGTGATATCATATAATATGATATGGTGTGTTGTAGAGTATGACATACATCTAACAAAAGGTTTATATTCAACCCTTTATGGTATATCACATTTTACGATATAAGAGATATCGTATAGGCTGCCTTGGATAGTCGTATTTTATGACCGGAGGAATCGTAGTGCCAATGAATCATATGGTACGATGCATCTGGAAGTGTTATGATTCAACTAAGGTAGCAGAGTGTTAAAGATTTAACACTTGAATCTCCTACACATAGTCTATCATTGATTATCCATTACATATGATGAAATAATGGGAGTTGACATAACCGAGGGTTACAACCTAAGCATGCATTAACTCATAATGTATGAGTTAATGCATATTCACTCGATGAGCATCCTCAAGGGATTTATAAATGGGGCATTCACCATGGGATGGTTATGATGAAAACATTTCCAAGCCTTGGCTGAAGCTCTCTTTCTCATAGCTCTCTTCTCCCACCTCCTTTACACCATGAGACATTAACATGTCGTGAAGGGTGGAAGAATCCCATTCATATGATGAGGGATTCAACACAACTCGTGGATACCTCTGAAGGAGGGATGTCACTTGGTTTCCTCTATTGTGATATTCATTAATAACACGAGTTAAATACAAATACAATGACCATTTTTAGTGAAAGGTACACAATTTCTTCATTTTACAGTATGCATGTTTTCGGTTTCTTGCATAGTCAATCTTGGATATGGGTTTCAATATTGATTTTGTTGCATTTAAGAAGTGTTGTTAGTTCCTTTGAAACCCAGTAGTGGTATCAGAGCCTTACCATGCTTTTGATTCATGGAATCATGTAAAAAATGATGGTTTTTGAAACTATAATTCTTGTCATATCTCACATCGTTAAATATGATTGAGGATTATGTTCTGCCCGATTCAGTCACTTCTTATGATATAGGATATCATAGCCAGGGACTGTGTAAAAATCCCTCAGTTTTGTATAATTCATAGCATATGATATCGAGATATTGTATTCAATGACAACATTGTACTGCTGGTTCAAAACAGAGCATCTTATCACCTTAGCTATAGTGATTTGAATCATAAAATACTATTAATATGTTAGGTTTTTCCCTTAATATGTAAGGGTTATACCATTGTCTCCCTGAATACGTACGATTTTTCCTTTTCCACAAAACTGGAAAAACCTTTAACACACCGCTTATTGTAAGTGATGACAGGACAATCAATCATAGAATATGATTGATAACGCCTAAAAGGCTCAAACACCATAACCTATCAATTTTAGTATATGATTCCTTTGAAATCATTAAATACGATTCGAAGAGAAAAAATGTTTTTTATAAAACTCAATTATGAATTGAATAATATAATTTATAAATTCATTATAAATTATAAAAAATGGTATTTTGGGATATTTATTAATATATAAAAGTGTTTTTATTAATTAATTACAAAGTGATTATAATTAATTAATTAAATGTTTACCAAAAAGTTATTAATAAATATTCCATAATATTAAGTTTAATTGTAAAAATATAGCGACCCTGCTTTTTATTACATTACTATTACATCATTTTGAAGATAAACAGCATAAAGTCATTACACATCAAGGATCCAAAGGTTTAGTATCTTGGGAAAATTAGGACCATACATAACATTTACAAAATAAAACATAAACATTTATTTAATTCCGTATTCTCTAGCTTCTTATTAGCCCTTGTGTTCTCCTTAGTACATGTAGTCACTTGAGGATATACATCAAAAAGGGGTGAGCTAAAAAGCCCAATAAGAGGATAGATAAGACCATGAAACAATATGAAATGAGGTGAGCATAATCACATCATCATCATCATGATAGGAAGCATTAGATAAAGACATAGAATGTGGCAATGCATAAAATGAAACATCACGTCTTAGTGGCCAACTACCACACATAGTTGTGAACAAATCTAGCATCACATTCATACATATTTCACTTTACTCATGAGGTTTTTTCACATTACCCAATGCATTGGAGCGCTATATAATTTTGGGCACACCTGTCACATCATAACATTTACATCGTGCTATATAATTCCGGGCGCATCTTTCACATCACAACATTTACATTATCATGCATGCTACATAGAACATATATCAATCTTGAACATATAATAACCCGTGGAAAGTAATGAGTTTCATTTCATAATCATACATTCATTAACATTGTATTCCCAAGGGAATAACATACTTGATATATGAATCTTTAACCTTGAGTGAAGGAAATAATCTTGAGAAGTAAAAGGTGTGTTTTTTTGAAAGAAGAGTTATTTTGGAAAAAAATTATGTTTTTCATAAACTCAAGTAGAAAACATGAATATCCAAAAAAAGGTAAGATAATGATAAAGAAATGATTTTTAAGGAATAACCATACTAAAAATGGGATGAAAGAGGGGAAACCCAAACAAAGAGAGTTGGGTTTGAGAATTCCCATTACCTTATGTCTGAATGATTTATTCACTTTAATGTCCTATATAATCTCATTAGATTCATTAATTAACAATTACATAACCTTTTATACATGAATTTGATTCATTATGGTTTTATTGAGTTTATTTATGGGATCTCAGATGAGTTATAGAGTTTAATTTCATCATCCGGGAGTGTTTGTTTTCATAGTTTTCATGATCGGTTCGTTTGTATACATGAATGAAAGTTAGTTTAAAATGAGTATGAATATCCAAAATTGTTATTATATGTTATTAATTATCCTCCATAAGCTTAAATGATCTTATAAAATATTTGGTTATATACCATGAAGATGATTCATTATATAAAAATTAATGATGATCATTTTAGGTTAATTTTGGCGGTTTTTTGATCACAATGAAATCATTTTGTTTTATTATTTAGTATTATGAGTATAAGTTATTTCTAGAACATAAAAAGGTCTATAAACCATTTAATGGTCTTATTAATAGACTTTAAGGTGTTTAAGGAAAATTAAAGTGCATCACCCACAATGTCGATAAATTAACACATCACAAGCGATGATTTCATTTTTAAGATAAAAGAGAGAGAGTGGAAGGAGTTTAATGTTGGATATTCCATAAAAATTATATAATTATAGTACATGTAAGGTGATAGATTTATCATTCCATTTGGATGAAGGGAGGTGAGGGTAGAATAAAAAAATAAATTGAAATTGAAAACAAATTAAAAGAAAAAGATAGAGGATTTACCTCTTGAATTCTCCTTTTACGATCCTCTGCAAGACACCTAGGCTTGGCCTTTTGATGAGAACAAGAGATCTTAGATGTGAGGAAGATACTAGGTAAGAGTACTAGTAAGAATATAGGAAAGGATCAAAGCTTGAGAGGTGTGAGAAGAAGAGGGTGTGAGAGGTGGTATTTATAGTGGAGGAGAGGGGTGTTTTCTTATTATTTTAACCATTAGTTTATTATTTTGCTTAAGACAAGAAATAGTGAGGATTATTGTGACTAAATACAGCAATTTGATCATGTGATTTTGAACTAATTGGTTCTTACATCAGTGATGTCTCAATGAACAGTGCATTTAGCTTATAATGTATATATACTATAAATTACCGTATTTCACTATTCACCAGTAATTCAGAAAACCCCCAAAAATTCACCATAAACTTTTTTCAACGTTTAGAATTAAAAAATAAACTCCAATTTATAAAAATAATTTTCTAAATATGAGTAATTAAAATTTTAATTAAAATCATCATTTACTTAGAAAATACAGATTTTAAAATTATAAAAGATTTTATAACACTTTGAAAAATTACTTAAGGTCTCATAAAATTATCTTAAAATCATAAGACATAAAAATATTAATTTATGAATACATTATATGAAAATAATTTTTCTTTTAAATTATTAAATTAATTATAAATTTGTAATTAAATATGTATGAGTTATAAAAATACCAACACTTAATAATTTTTAAAATATTTACCTACTTATAATATGATATAATTATATAATATTTTCACTTATAAGATGCCAAAATTTTATTTATACTTTCATGGGTATGGTTACTATTCATTTGGCCAATTTAATATCCATAAGGGTCATATTACTATTCATAAGGGTAACATTACTATTCATAAGAGCAAGTTACTATTCACAAAAAATTAAGTTTGTTCTATTAGACTCCAAATATCTTACTGATCGCAACTGTGTATGTCAGATTTTCAAAATTCAAAATATAGAAGTGGAAAAATTATGTTTAAGGACTAGGCTATAAAGGCCAGATAGTATTTAGTAGTTCATTTAATCATGATGTGGCATTGTGATTTTATGTTACATAATTATAAGAAGGAAATTTCCATTGATAAAATTTTGGGTCGTTACATTCTTTCCCCCTTTCGAAATTTCACCCTCGAAATTTTGTTTTACAAAAATAGGTGAGGGTACTTCTTCTTCATCACCTCCTCCAGTTCCCAAGTTGCTTCTTCATACTTATGGTTCCTCTATAATGCTTTGACAAGGTGTATTATCTTTTTGCGTAGAACCTTATCTCTCTGGTCCAAAAATCTTTACTAGCTGCCCCTCATAAGAGAGACAATCTTCCAGCTGTACCACCTATGAGTTCAGTAAATGCGAGGGATCTGGTATGTACTTCCTCAGGAGTGATATGTGAAACACATCATGAATTTGAGCCATATTTAGTGGAAGTGAAAGATGATAGGCCGCATCTCCTATGCGATCAAGGATCTCAAAGGGGACAATGTACCTTGGGCTTAGCTTCCCTTTCTTTCCAAACCGCATGAATCTCTTCTATGGTGATATTCATAGGAATAATTTATCTCCAAAATCAAACTCCAAGTCCCTTCAATGGTTTCCAGCATAGCTCTTTTGTTGACTCTGACCAGCTTTGATATGTTCCTGGATGGCTTGAACCTTCTCTGTCATCTCTTTCATAAGATCTGGTCCAAGTAGCTTTCTTTCTCCAACTTCATCCCAACAGGTTGGATTTATACATTGCTTTCCATACATAGCTTCATATGGAGCCATATGAATACTTAAGTGGAAGCTATTGTATGAGAACTCAACCAATGGGAGATGCTGGATCCATCCTCTTTTGAATTCTAAAGAGTAGACTCTTAGCATATCTTTGAGCGTCTGAATAGTCCTTTCATATTGGAAATTAGTTTGGGGGTGATAGGCTATGATGAAATTTAATTCAGTACTCAAAGAATGTTGAAGACTCCTCTAGAATTTAGATTTAAACCTGGGATTACGATCAAAGACAATCGAGAGTGGAACTCCATACAATATCACTACTTCCTTCACATATATCTTTACAAGTTTTTCAAGCGAGAGATCTTCCCGAATAGAGATAAAGTGGGAAGTCTTGGTGAGTCAGTCCACCATAACCCATATCACATTATTTCCTTTGGATTTCTTTGGGAGACCCATGACAATTTCTATAGTAACATTATCCCATTTCTATATGGGTATAGGCAATGTTTGCATCGTCCCTTTGGAATTCTGTCACTCTACTTTAACTTGTTGACATATCAAACACCTTGAGATATATTTCATAGTATTTTTATTCATGTTGTTCCACCAGAAGTGTTCTTGGAGATCACGATACATCTTGGTACTCCCAGGATGGATAGAGAAAGTTGAGCTATCTGCATTGTCCAATAGCTACTTCTTTATCCCAAGTGTTTAAGGAACACAAATCCTTGTTCCAAACCGAATCATACCATCATCATTGATATGGAACTCTTGTATTTTCCCTTCCTTTACTTCATTCAACTTCTTTTTCAACTCTGTATAATCCCTTTGCGCCTCCTTATTCTTCTCTTATATAGATGGTTGGGAAATTATTTGGGCAAGGTAGGATGTATTCCCTACCATTATGATTTCCAAATCCATCCTGTGCATATCCATGAAGATAGGGTCTTTCTCAATCCACAACATGGATAGAGTAGTAGGTTCTTTTCTGCTTAAGCATCATCTACCTTATTTGCCTTTCTAAGATGATAGTGAATATAGAAATCATAGTCTTTGATTACCTCTAACCATCTCCTTTGATTCATGTTGAGCTCCTTTTGTGTGAAGATATACTATAGGCTCTTGTGATCGGTATATATATCACACTTCTCACCATAGAGGTAGTGCCGCCGGATTTTCAAGGAAAAAATCACAACTGTTAGCTCTAGACCATGCGTCGGGTAGTTATGCTCATGGATCTTCAATTTTCGTGAGGTGTAGGCTATCACATTATCATTTTTCACGAGTACACAACCCGATACTTTCTTATAAGTATCACTGTATATCACAAAACTTTCTCCACTTTTCAGTAATGTGAGTACAGGTGCAGTGATCAACCTCTTCTTTAGCTCCTTGAATCTTTCCTCACACTCTTCCGTCCAGACATATTTTACCCCTTTCTTTATTAAATTAATTAGTGAGTTTTAAAATCATGATAAATTCCTCACAAAACATCAGTAGTACCCATCTAATCCAAGAAAACTACAGATTTACATGACACTAGAGGGTCTGGGCCATTCCTCAACTGCATTTTTTGAGGGGTCTATAGAAATTCCCTCACTTGTGATCACATGTCCCAAGAACGTGACTTGATACATCCAAAAGTCACACTTTCTAAACTTGGCGTACAACTTCTCCTTCCTTAATGTCACCAACATGAGCTTTAGATGTTCTTCATGTTCCTCATTTCTCTTGGAGTAGATGAGAATATCATTAATAAACACTACCAAAAAAATTTCAAGGTAATTTCTAAAGACTCTATTCATCAAATCCATGAAGATTTTTGGGGAATTAGTAAGTCCAAAGGGAATCACCAAAAACTCATAGTGACCATACCTTGTACGGAAGACAATCTTCTGAATATCTTCCTTCTTCACCACTAGATGATGATATCCCAAACAGAGATCCACCTTTGAGAAGTACTGATCTCTTAGAAACTTATTGAAAAAGTCATCAATCCTTGGAAGAGGATACTTGTTCTTTATGGTGATATTTTTGAGTTCCCAATAATTGATACAAAACTGCATTGATCCATCCTTCTTCTTGACAAAGAGCACCGATGAACCCCAAGGTTGTGCACTAGGGCATATAAAACCTTTTCCCAAGTTCTCTTACAGCTGTTTATTTAACTCCTTCAGTTTGATAGGAGGCATACTATAGGGACACTTTGATATAAGATTAGATCTGGGTATGAGTTCTATTGATAACTCTACCTCATGATCTGGGGGAAGTCCGGGTAACTCTTCAGGAAATACATCACTGTATTCCCTCACAATGGGGATTTCACCTAGGTTGATTTCTTCCTTTGACTCAACCATTTGATTGGGGTATGCTTCTTCACAGGGAATCAACACCCACACCATTGAAGTATTTTTCAAAAGAGATTCATGATCTTCCTTTAATTTGTAGAGGAGAATGGGATGGTTTAGAATATGAAAAGATATTTCCTTTTCTCGACAATTTATATGTTCTCTATATAATGAGATCCAATCCATTCCTATTATAGCATCAAATTACACCAAGGGAATTATCATGATATTTGATGGAAGAATATTCCCACATACACTAATAGGAGAAGAGTCCAATAATTAGGTTTCAATGATTGCACCACTACATGTTTTTATAGATATCTCCACTTCAAGGTTTTAGGTATTAAATTCAATAGTTATAGAAACTTACAAGATATAAAGGAATGTGTAGAACCTAAATCAAATAATACCTTTTCCATTCTTTAATGAATAAGAAGTATACCTTGTACGAATTTTTTTTCTTTCTCTAATTCAGTAGTAGTGATGGAACAAGACTTCCATTTCTCCTTTGGCTTTAGTGGATGATGATGCTGATTACCCTTGTGAACTTGAGGTTTAGTGAATGAGATTTCATATTTCCCTTTCTCCCTACATTTGTAGCATTGAACCATGGGTGGTGCTCTCCTTTCCTCCACTACATTATCCCGTATTTTTGATATTCATGAGCTTGGTGGAATTATCTCCCACACTTGAAGCATTTCCCTATCCCTTTGAGTCAATTCCCACAATGACTCTTCCCACATTTTTGACATGTGGGTGGGAGAGTTTTCTTTTCACCTTTCTCATTAGATCCTTTGGCTTGAAACTCCATCTTTCATTTCTTATCACCATAGCCATGGGACCATTCTCCAAACTCCATATCCACTTTGAGATCACATCAAACAAATTCTTCATAACTCCCAAAGTCTCGAATTGCAAGAGCCTTTCAAAGGTGTGGTTTTAATCCACTAAAGAATCTATCAATTTTTTTATAATTGTTGATAACAAAACCCAAATCGTACCTTGTAAGCCTTGTGAAATTTACTTCGTAGGTTGTGACAGATTCTACTTCCTTTTGCTTCATCTTTATGAATTCTCTCTCCATCTTAGTTTGAAGAGTCTGGGGGAAATACTTGTTAATAAACATTATCTTAACATCTTCCCACACTCCATATCTTCAATTTCATCCCTTGACTTGGTGTTCTTAATCAAATACCACCATTGATTGACCTCTCTATCTAGATGATAAACAGAAAGATTCACCTTCTTCATCTCAGAACAGTGAAAAACATAAAATATTTTCTTCATTAAGTTGATCCATTGTTCCGCGACTAGTGGATCAGAAGATCCACTAAACATCGGTGGTTGTTGTCACATAAAACACTCGATATCCAGTTGATCCCTCTTAGGTGAAGTCATAAATTCCAAATTATTCAAGTTATTATTCATAACCTGAGATATCTAGGTATGCATAACCATGAAATTTTAAACTCCACCACCCAAAGCATTGAGGATGTTGTTCGAACAATCACTGCATTTTCCCTCGCATGGGTTGTTGGCCTGATTTCTCCTGGTTCCCACCATTTTCTCAAATAGAAAAGGTTAGAACAAAACATAATTCGATAAGTTATGAATAAATAATTTATACCTTTTTGAAATTAAGTCTAAAGGAATGTCTTGTGGGATCCATATGTTTAGAATTTTCAAAAACAGAGCTTATTAGGTGCTTACTTATAATTAGTCTCATACTGTTTGTTTTCACTAAGGTTCTCTAATCATAATTCCCAAATTAACTAAACCATTCTCCGATACTAACTATAGAAACCCTAATTTTTCTTAAATTACTATTACATAATTTTAAAGATAAACAACATAAATTCATTACACATCGAGGATCCAAAGGTTTAGTTTAATGGGAAAATTAGGACCATACATAAAATTTACAAAATAAAACATAATAACCGAAGGATATACATAAAAAAGGGGCGAGATAAAAATCTCAGTAAGAGTATAGATAAGATCATGAAACAATATGACATGGGGTGAGCATAATTATAAAATCATCACCATGAGAGGAATCATTAGATAAAGGCATGGAATGTGGAAATGAATAAAAATGAAACATCATGCCTTAGTGGTCAACTACCACACATAGTTGTGAACAAAGATAACATCATGTTCATGCATATTTCACTTTAATCATTAGGTTATTCACATTACCCAATGAGAGGGTATGACTATGCCATCGGTACTAGCCTGTGCTTGCACGAGAAGCCTAGAAAAACGGTCATGCAAAGGTGGAGAGCTACTATCAAGTTGCAGATGCTGGGGAGGGGCAGTTCCTTGTAGACAGTCTGGTTGAATTCCCTAAGACCTTCGGGTCATGTAATCTCCTAAGCCTACGGGCCATGTAATCTCTGAGCCTACGTGCCTTGTAAGGGTTCCCCCTCATCCCTTGAAAGGGGGGTTATCAAAAATCAATAAAAAATGAAGGCCTTCGGGCCATTCAGGCAGGCACATTACCCAATGCATTGGAGCACATATAATTTTGGGCACACCCATCACATCATAACATTTACATTTCCTTATATAATTCTGGGTGCACCCATCACATCACAACATTTACATTATCATGCATGACACATAGAACATATATCAATATTGAACATATAATAACCCATGGAAAGTAATGAGTATCATTTCATAAGTATAAATTCATAAACATTGGGTTCCCAGGGTAATAACATACTTGATATAATAATCTTCAACCTTGAGTGAAGGAAACAAACTTGATAAGTAAAAGGTGTGTTTTTTTGAAAGAAGAGTTATTTTGGAAAACATTGTGTTTTTCATAAACTCAAGTATAAAATATCAATATCCTAGAAAAGTTAAGATAATTATGAAGAAATTATTTTTAAGGAATAATCATACTGAAAATGGGGTGAAAGAAGGGAAACCCAAAGAAAGAGAGTTGAGTTTGAGAATTCCCCTAACCCTATGTCCGAATGCTTTCTTCACTTTAATATTATATATAATCACATTAGATTAATTAATTAACAATTATAAAAACTTTTATACATGAATTTTATTCATTATGGTTTTATTGAGTTTATTTATAGGCTTTATGATGAGTTATAGAGTTTAATTTTATCGTTCGGGAGTGTTTGTTTTCATAGTTTTAATAATTGGTTCGTTTGTATACATGAATGGAAGTTTGTTTAAAATGAGGATGAATATCCAAAATTGTTATTATATTTTATTAATTATACTATAGAATATTAAATGATATTACAAAGTATTTGGTTATATACCATGAGGATTATTCATTAGATAAAAAATAATGATGACCGTTTTAGGTTAATTTTGGCGGTTTTTTGATCACAACGAACTCATTTTGGTTTATCATTTAGTATTATGAGTATAAGTTATTTTCAGAACATAAAAATAGTTATAAAATACGATTTAAATTATTTTTTTAAACCATTTAATGGTCTTATTAATATATTTTAATGTGTTTAAGAAAAATTAAAGTGCATCGCCCATGATGTTGGTAAATTGGCACATCACGGGCAACAATTTCATTTTTAAGATAAAAGAGAGAGAGGGAGGATTTTAATGTTGGATATTACATAAACATGATATAATTATAGTATATGTAAGGTAATAGAGTTATCATTCCATTTGGTTGAAGGGTGGTGAGTGGAGAATAAGAAAAGAAATTGAAATTGAAAGGAAATTAAAAGAAAAAGAGAGAGGATTTAGCTCTTGAATTCTCCTCTTGAGATCCTCCTCAAGGAACCTAGGATTGGTATTTTTATGATACCCAAATCTACTAGATGTGTAGGAGGGACTAGGGAAGAGTATTGGGTATAATATAGGTAAGGCTCAAAGCTTGAGAGGTGCGAGGAGAAGAGGGTGTGAGTGGTGTTATTTATAGTGGAGGAGAGGGGTGTTTTCTTATTATTTTAATCATTAGTTTATTATTTTTCTCAAGAAAAGAAATAGTGAGGATTATTGAGACAAAATAAAGTAATTAGATCATGTGAGTTTAAACCAATTGGTGTTTATATTAGCGATGACTCAATGAATAGTGTATTTAGCTTATAATGTATATATATCGTAAATTACCGTATTTCACTATTCGCCAGTAATTCAAAAAAATCCAAAAAATTCACCATATACATTTTTTAACGTATAGAATTAAAAAATAAACTCCATTTTATGAAAATAATTTTTTAAATATGATTAATTAAATTTTTAATTAAAATCATCATTTACTTGGAAAATACAGATTTTAAAATTATAAAAAATTTTATAACACTTTGAAAAATTACTTAAGGTATCATAAAATTATCTTAAAATCATAAGACATCAAAATATTAATTTATGAATACATTTTATGAAAATAAAATTTCTTTTAAATTATTAAATTAATAATAAACTTGTAATTAAATATTAATGACTTATAAAAATACCAACACTTAATTAATAATTTTTAAAATATTTACTTACTTATACTATGATATAATTATATCATATTTTCACTTATAAGATGCCAAAATTTTATTTATACTTTCATGGGTGTGATTATTATTCATTTGGACAGTTTACTATTCATAAGGGCCATATTACTATTCATAAGCGCAACATTACTATTCATAAGGGTAAATTACTATTCAAAAAAATTAAGTTTGTCCTATCAGACTCCAAATATATTACTGATCTCAACTGTGTATGTTATATTTTCAAAATTAAAAACACAGAAGTTGAAAAATTATGTTTAACAGCTAGGATATAAAGGTCACATAGTATTTAGTAGTTCATTTAAGTATGATGTGACATTGTGATTTTATGTGACATAATTATATTAAGGAAATTTCCATTGATAAAATTTTGGGTCGTTACAAAAATAACTTTTAAATTATATGGAATGGATTATAATTTAAATATAAAATTTTTATATGAAAATTATAAGTGTAATTTAGAAAGGGTTTATAAATTACAAAAATAAGACAAAACATAAAAGAGTTTATATTTAATTATGAATAGTTCATAAAAAATTAATTTTAATTGTCAAAATTAAAGGCCTTGTTTGAAATATTATTTATACCACATAAAAAAGGATTTTTGATGATTTTTTTATTAAGGTTTAAATAATGTTTTAGTATGTGATTTTTATATTATTTAAATAGTTTACATAACATAAATTGAAATATAAAATTTATATTTCATTTAATATCAAATATTTAAAGTGAAATTACATATAATGAATAATATGAAATAGTTCATATTAGGAAATGAATATAAAGTGTTTATATTTAAGATTATGAAATGTCCATAATGAATAGCTAAATTATAGTGTTTATAATCAAATTTTATTTATGAAGTATTCATAAATTTTTATCTCATGTTTAGATATGTTAATTATTCATTTATTTATAAGTTATTCCCTACTTCATTTATAGTTACAAATTTTATATATTATCAATGTGTGTATGTTTTAGTTTAAATTTCTAAACTACTTTTAGAGATTATCATACAACCATCTAAGGAGTTACATGCTAAGTATGATAATGAATTTAGTTTTCTAATACATTGACTTCAACTTGTATTGAGTTATGAGCTTAAATAAATAATTCAATTAGGATTTAAACATATTTGGTGTAAGTATTATGATGAATTTTGAGATCTATCTTGAGTAAAGTATCCCTAGGATAGAGACTTTGGGTGGGACTTCCCACTGTCCCAGAGGCTTATGCCTTATTTTATAAAAGTGGGGTTCAACTATCTGTGGATCGAGGCTTAATCAGCTGGGGATCAAAAATTTCATATAATTATAAATGTTCCCATGAAAGTGTTTTATATAACTTATGCATATGATTCATTTTTATATGTGTGAATATAATTGGATTTTAATTTGGGTTACTAACACTAGCTGTGAGTTGTGTAATGAGTAAAAAATCAATATGCTTTAGACATATTAATTTTTTTGGGAGAAATAATATTCCAAACTAAATAATATAGAAACATGAATACATGTATAAAGGGAATAACATGAGATATGATGATGATATTGAATCCCCTTCAAAATACTAAGTGTCAGATTCCTTCCAAAGAAATACTTGTTAAGTCCTCAATAATACAACTAGGTAGTTTCATGCCATAGATGGGTGCCTCAGATTATCTTATGTAAAGAAAAAAAATTAATGGGTGAGACTAATTGGATTAGGTGCTTGTTCTTGGAATTTTATTTGGAAGAAACTTAACTGAGAGACCCTAATCGGATTAGGTCACCAGAGGAATAGAGTTGGGGTTATCTATATAATGGATTGGGAAAATTATTGTCAGCTCAACTATCCATGAATCATATATGACATGATTGGGATGATTCATAACCTAAATAACTAAGTTGTGAGATGAACAATATGGTAGACTCATTTCCTAGTGAAATATAGAGATTGGTGTTGGACACTACAAGAAAAGGGTCGAGTAGAGGTGTTTTTTTTGATTTGGTGGTGGTTTAAACCGCCTATACATAGTTCTATGACGGTTTCAAAAAACCACTGCTAAATCATGTGTCGAAATCCAATACATGGTGATTTTTTCTATTTAGTACCATTTTCTGGTAAGCGTCGTAGAAAGCGTATTTAGCGGCGGTTATTTTTGTTTTCACAGTGGTTTTCTAGGGGAGAAAAAATGACGATTTAGCGGTGGTTATAACTACTGATAAATTCAAACCCCCCACAAAAATGCCTCTAAACTGATTAAAAGTGATGCTAAATAATAGTGCCTCATATTTAGTGGTGGTTTTAACCACCACAAAAAATAAAAATACCTCTTATAGAGGCGGTTACAACCACCGTGAATAAAAATATGTCATATGTAGTGGTAGTTTAAACCGCTGCTAAATGTTTATTTATAAAAAAACATACCAGGTGTAGATTCTGTAGCCCCAGAACTACCCTGAAAAAAAAAAACAATTTCAAGACAATTGTTTCACCTATTAGTAGCACACAAAATCCCTATCAGAAGCATAAAAAATCACACATATATAACAAATATGACATCAACAAACAAATATATTAGTTCACATCCAATCATAAATTGTTTCAGGTATGTGTCACAAATAATACATCAAACCTCTCATTCCATATTAGCCTGAAACATTAAAAAGACCACTAATCACTTCCAGCTGAACTCTACTCATCACCCTCTCCATCTCCATCTCCATCTTCATATCCATCTCTATTTACTACTACTAACACCTGTAAGAAAATTATATTGAAAATTAAACATTTTTGTATATTTATATTTAAACTTAAAACCAATAAAAGTTTTTGAACTAAATGATTTTGAAGTTGTGTGATTTACCTGCTCACTACCAGTCATCGATGCAATATCACCGAGGACAGATCCGTTCATCTTTTGATATAAATCAACCAATTCTTTCAATGTCCACTTTCATGGTATAACATCAATAGAAAGAAAGTGAAAAAACATCTATACAAAGAGATTATTTTTAAAAATATTATAATTTAATAACATAATGACATTCAATTACACCATAATGTATTAAAATTACCTTTATATATGAATCAAAAACTTCATTTTTCCAAGATGAAGACATATATCTCCAATCGTCATACGTAATTAGAAGGGTAACCGGTTCTGCCACCAACTGGCCTATAATCTGGAAAAATAATCCCACAACATCATCCATAGGGACCCCATAACGATCAAATGGGATGACTATCTTTAGTCTGTTCAAATTCAAGACATCTGAACTTTTCATATTTTTCTCCGTAGTATCATTTTTTACATCTTTTATGAAAAAAATTTATAGTATAAAAAAACTATAATAACTTTATTCATATTAAAATTTGTACCAATAACATTCACCCTCTAATATCCTCACAAAGAACCAGGAGTGGCCTGCTGCCTCACTGCCGAGGGTCGACATGTATCAATATAACGCTTCCTCCCTAGGATTCCTGTCATTTAATCAAATAAAAGTAACTTCAGAACATATATTTCAAAAAATTCATGCAGAAAAAAAATTATAAATGATAATAGATGCATAGTAATAACAAATAAAATATACATAACTATAGTAATGAATGAATGCACAAATGACATAAGTGGTTGATAAATGAATGAATGATTGCACATATAATCATTTTCTCCTTCAATCATGTCATTTTACTTCTCCATCATTACTTCATCTACTTTATACACCCTTTCAAGACTAATATTTTCAATATTATGTTGGAAAAATAAGTTCGCTTCTTACTGTTGATGGGATTCAATGTCAGAGGTCAAATATTCCACTTCATCACCCATATCATACAAGTCTCTTTGTTTTACATAAACAACTACACTCCACCCTTCATCCATGAAATCTTACACATAATATACCATTTTTTATTATGATGATAAGATATATAGATCATGTAATTCATGGTCACCAACATCCATCAAGTGAGAGAAGTTCATAGAAGTAAATTACAAGGAATCTCTTTTAACATCCCTGATAAAATCAACCCGAATGAATTTGAATAAAACAATTGAAAAATGCCCGTGGTAGTTTAATTTGATAATATCAGTCAACTTTCCATAGTATTCCACTTCGGTAAATATATATATACCACTATTATGTGTTTTCAAACCCTTTCCCGATTGACTGTATGAAATTTAAAGCCATTAACATTATAAGCGTCAAACTTTCTAGCCTGTTTTAGAGGAACTCAAGCAAGAAACTTCAAATATTCTGAAAACTCATCTCGAATATAAGTATTCATGATCTATAAAAATTAATATACGTTATTAGATTTACTAAATATATTTGACAACCTAATATCTATATTGATTGTAATATTTATGAACTTACATGTCATACAAACCCTTCTACAAGCTCTTTATTAACAAATTTTGTTATATATTTATCATTTAGTGTTCAGACTCTTATTTGTATCATTGTTGTTATCCTCAACTCTTCAATAAATGGATATTTTATTTTTCTATTCAGCAGCACATATCTATGTGCCTATGATAATTCTATTTATGGTAGTATAATATTTGAGCTCCTCCCAACTGATTGACCAATAACATGGATTTTTTTTGATTTCCCATGTATTTGAGATCTATTTGATGTGTCGTCAAGACATCCAACTTGATTAAATATTGTCTCAATATTATAAAAGTATCTAAAACAAAAGGTAAGACACTCCTCTGGAAAATAGCCTTCAGAAATAGAACCTTCAGGTTGATTTTTATTTTCCACATATAATTTCAAATGACTAATTTATCTGTGAAATAAAAGGGAAAACATAATTATGGATTTAATGAAGTGGTAATAATTATTTTATTAAATTAAAAACATATGAATAAAGTACCTCTCAATTGGATACATCCATCAATAATGCACTGAGCCTCCTAATTTAGCTTCCTTAACCAAATGAACAGTTAAATGCATCATGTCAGTAAAAAATTATGGAGGAAAGATCATATCCATTGAAAAAAGTTTCAATAAAAATATATCTTGAAGTTTTTCAAACTAAAATGGTTGTATAGTTTTCTCATATAGTTTTCTGAAGAATATGAAAATTTGGAGTACAACAGCAGTAACCTTTTCAAATAATAATTTACGCAATGCCAATGGTAGAAACTACTGTAACAAAATATGTGAATCATGGATTTTCAATCCATGTAACCTATGATTATTTAAGTCAACACACCTTGAGATGTTACTTTAATAATCATCAGATACCTTTTCATGTTTTAAAATTCTAAGTAATGTATATTTATCCCTATTTTTCGTTGAAAAAATTTCTAGAGCATACTTTCCATTCTCATCTGGCTAGAGATCATGATTTATGTTCATTACTTGTAAGTATTTTCAAGCATTGATATGATCCTTAGATTTTCCATGCTCATTAAGAAATGTGAAGATCAAATTGTCATGAAATTTCTTCTCAATATGCATCACATAAATATACATCACATCTCTTTGAACTCGTTTCTCACTATCATTCAAATGATACACCTTCCCAAATTCTGTTTCTACATTTCCATGTTTTTGTAATATTTCAAAACCTATCAACAAATTTTGAGGTGGTATAGGATCAATAAAACCATTGAATTTTGACTTATTCAACCGAAATATATGAGATGCATCGAGAAATATTCAATGAAACAAAAACACCATTTTCTACTCTGAGGTAGTCATTCGGGCTCAAAATCAAAGTTACAAACCAAAAAGACAAACCTGTGTATGTGTTCCAACCAGCTAAATTCCCAAGTCCAGGGAAGTCACTAATGGTCCAAATTAAAGAATCTTGTGTTTTGAACATTTTTCTAGAAGATACATCACATGTCTAAACACTATTTCTCCATAACTCCTATAATTATTCAATTAAAGGCTATAAGTATACATCAATATCATTTCTAGGAATTTTTTTTCTAGGAATAATCATTAAAATGATAAAATATGTTTGTTTCATACACATCCATGGAGGCAGATTGTAAGGGATCAAAGCAACTATCCAAATACTATAACTAGTGATCAAATTCCCAAATGGGTTTAATCTATCGACATCCAATCCCAATCGAACATTCATAGGATCACATGAGAAATCTGGATGTAATGAATAAAATGTCTTCCACGATTGTGAATCTATTGGATATCTCATTAATCCATCATTATTATTACTACAGAGTGTCACTTCATGTGTTCAACAGTTTTTGATAACATGAATAATCTTTGCAATTGAGTATTTAAAGGAAAGTAATAAAAAACCTTTGTAGGTGTGTTACTTTTCTTCTTATTCATAGTAGTATATTGATTCAGACTTCCAACATCACCCATTGACTTCCATCTATAAGAAGAATTTTTTTACAATCTTGTCTGCTTGAATCCTCTCCCTAATAAAGTATACAATCATTGAGACATGTGTGTATTTTTGTATAATTCAGACCAAGATTGTTAATTTTTTTTCATATCATAAAAAGACTCATAAATCTTTACTTCAGGAAATGTATCATGAAAAAATTATAATATCATTGACATCGCCTTATTTGTAATTCCACATAGGCATTTTATATGGTAAAACTTCAACAAAAAAGAAAGTTTTGAATATTTCAATCATCTACTATAAAAATATTGATTTCCATCATCAACTAAACCATGAACCATATTTGTCTACTCAGTGAAGTTTTCTCTTACATTATTCTCCCTAGAATTGAGAGGAGGATCAAATGATATGTTAAAATCTTGATTTGGTTGTCCTATAGTCTCAAAAACATCATCCATCACGTTGCTATTTGTAGCACCTCAACTAGTTGTTATGATATGTTTTGATGTTGATGTCATTGACTTGCAATGTTGAATTCATTATTAATAAGGTTTTTCATTTCATTGTCCATTATCGATGAAGTTGGGAGATCATTCTGTTGATTGATGTCAGTGATCAAAGTTTCTATAATGTTTGATTCTCCATGGAAAATCCAACAGAAATAGTGAGCAGGGAATTTCTTTAATATAAAGTGTTCAAAAACTTCATCTCTCTTCATCCATATTCTAAATTTATATTTAGGACATGTAAATCTTATTCTCCCATCAACAGACTGATTGAAAATTGAAAAATCTAAAAACTCCTCCAAACCCTTAGCACACTGAGGTGTGTTCCTCGGTAATGTGATCGAGATTTTATCCATATATATCAATATGTTCCTACACATTATTAAAAAAAATTAAAACACATAACTATTACTAAATAGGAAAACAGATAATGGTAAAATCTGGTAAAGTGAGCAATGATAATGAAGTGAATGTATATACTAGTTTGAGAATAGAGGAAACCTGACATAAATGGAGTGTCAACACTAAGATGACCTTCGTAGTTCCATACTTCAAAACAACACAGGGAATACCTAACACGAGTTAGTGTATATCTCACCTCTTGGTAGAGGTTTAACATAATGATAGATTCTAAATATTTGTATTGGAGGTGATATATTGGAATAAAAACGAATCCCATTGTTACGGGAATCAATACACACATTGTTCTTGATATAGAATCCCCTTATACAGATCTGATTTATATAGAGTAAGGAAAGAGAGAAATGTACAGATTTTATGGTGAGATATATGAATGACACCATAATGGAATTAAGAAATTACTCATCACTATAGTATAATTAGTTATGGAAATGGAAGCATTGTTTCATATATGACTTGATGAATTTGAACATTTCAATGAGAAAAGGTGAAACATGCCAAATGAACTTGAAATCAATTATAATAGAGTACAATTATAATTTTACAAGAAGGATCTCCTCTACTAATTTATTCAAGGGGAACTAATATGGTCATTGAGAACTACTGTGATACCTTGGTAGAGACCCATGTTGATGGTGAAAAAATAGAAAGACCATGGTCTGTACATATGATCTATACAAATGAATCCTGTTCCTTAATTATAATTCTTACAGAGTATGTCATTCATATCACTAATGCATGGTTTTTTTATACAATACATATCATAACAAACATCATCCAAATTTTAACTTAAGTTTCCATAACAAATAATGACATAAATATATAATTAAATATTGTAATTACCATTTATTATTATTGATCAAACTAGATGTAAATATACCTCAGTTGGGAGGCTGTGATCACAGTGCAAAGCAGCACAGACAAGGGTAGAGCAAAGCAGACAAGGGATTGGGGGGATCAAGATTTGAGGGCTCGAGCTTGGGCTCGACCAAAGAGGGCTCAACCGGAAAGGGTTTAGAGGGCTCTGACTCGGGCGATGCTAGCGAGGGATTCAAGGGCTTGGGATATAAGGGATCATGCTCGGTCAGTGAGGGATTGTATGGATCGGTCTCGGGAGACGCTGACAAGGGATTGGAGGGCTTGGGCTCGGGAGCTGCCGATGACAGGTTGGATGGATCGGGCTTAGGTGACACCGGTGGGGGGGGGGGGGGTTAGTTAGGGTTTGGGGTCGGGGGAGTCAGGGGAGGCGGAGTGGGGGTCGGGGGAGAAAGAGTGGGGGGGGGGGTTGTGGGAAAAGTGTGATTTTTATTAAAAACTAAATATTTAGTGGTGTTTTTTAAAAAACTTCTGTGGAATACTAGAATTTTTTTTACCAACGATTCAGTAAACGTTCACTACAAAACCTTCGCTAAATAACGATTTTGGTGTAGTGTGATTTGAACAAAAATATACATGCATGAGATGAATATACACATGCATATGATCCACAATATATATATATATATATAATATGATATTATATATAGTGAACATTTATTAATGCATAAGATGTACATACTTTTCATGAATTTGATGAGTGGATAATATATATATATATATATTATTCATTTTCTCTCAAATGAATTATTCATAATTCCATTATGAATGAATTAAAGGCTTTGTATTAAATTCATTTAAAATGTTCAATTATTTACACCAAATAGATAAAAATGCATATTATTAATTATGAATAAGAGGAGACTTGGTATTCTCTTATATAAGATTATGAGTTTATCTCCTATTGGGTGTGTGTGGTGTGTGGTGCATATGATCCTTTACTTAAATCTATTCCACTTGAAACTTTTTTTTATCACATTTGAGAAGGTGCTAAAACCTCTTCAGATTTTAGGTAATCACATGAAGCATTCATGGATCCCTTAACTGATATAATACCTTAGAGTCAGGATACTTTTGTTCACTTCTCCTTATGATATTACTCAAGAACCCTCCATTGAATATTGAATATAGAAGCTGCTACAACTCATGTTTTCCAGGTACTCTATTTTACGATAACACTAACACATTGATTTTTCAAGATAAATCTCATGTGTTTTGGATTGTCTTACACTATAAATGGTCATTATATGATCATAATAATCCCATAGATTGACCCACTAATGGATATTATGGGTTTTAAAAGAGGTCACCATTTTAGTGGGAGCACATTTAATAAAAGTCCATGTCATACCAACAAAAAATTTGTAGTTCCTAATGACATCTTTAGCCGTTCTTCATATGTTATTAAAAATTTAAAAAAATGAAACACTAAAAAAACATGATCAATATGTTTATAAAATTTTAATTCAAATTGGATTAAATAATGAATAATAAGAAATGGGAATTAAACCATGATTGTGTATGGATCAACAATCAATGCCAATCAATCTTTGGATGCTAGCACGGTGAATCGATTATCTTCATTGTTTTTTATGATCACTCATCCTTTGATATTGAAGGAATATCTTTTTTTCTCATTATCAAGAGGGAGAGATAAGCACGATTCGAGAGAGAAATTATTGTTAAAAAAATTGTCTATTTTGATTACACCAGTCAATTTTTTCACACCCCACACAATAGACATAATTGTTTATTTATAGAGATTAGGTTTAGGTTAAAATAATTATTTACTTTAATGTCATCCCTTAAATAATATAATAACATTTAATATATCCCATTCTACATAATAATAATAATAATATTTTTATTTTGTGGCACACACTAACTTTCGCAATAACAAATATTATTTAACCATCTTGTTATTTAATATTTGTCACTAGACATGGTCACGATCCTTTCTAAGTCCTCTAGAATTTATTGAACACCCGAATAAATATCTAATTTAAATATTTCATTCATCATTAAATATTTTCAATAAATAAATCATGAACAAAATTATCCCTTGGTCTTGAGAATAATATTTTTGTTTTCAATTAATTAAATTCAAATAGAATTTAATTGAGAAAATTAGTAACACTTAGTGTGTGACCCACTAGGATTCTTTCTGGTTGGAATTAGGTGGGCTTTCCAAAAGTCTAAGATTAATGTCTAGCAACAAGTCTAGGCACCCACGAGAAATAACATAATATCATAACATCTATAAAGACATATGAACACTCACTATGTAATATAATCCATTTGTTACAATATCTCATCAAGTGGGTTGTACATCTATGTCACCAACCTATTTTTTTGATACATCTTTTTTTGACTATATAAAATAAAAACATCATTACACCATGACCATGGAATTTAATGTCATGGTTCTATTCCAATATAAGGGAAGATATATCAACTTCCATAAAATTGGAAGTTAAAAATCCTTTCTTGAATTATCCATTAATGACATGTTAATCATGGCACACCAAACATACCCTTCCACGCCACGAACATATGTCATCACAATTTTCATCAAAAAATATAAGTACACAAGTCATGACATGCACTAATAATAATATTAAAGTCTAAGGACCATTACACATACTCATAGATAGGAATATTCAATGACACAAAAATATACAGAATTCCTATTGGTGAGTCTGTTTTACCATCTTAGAGATTACCAAGTGAAAACTTCATGAGAAGAAGCCTCATCCACTTATGAGTACTCACACCTGACAGTCTATGTACTATGTGTCCCATAATAATAAGTTATCAAACCATAGAACATTATTTAAGAATATCATCATAGCACTTCAAGGGTCTCAACATAGATGGGAACTGCTATAACCTTACCATTCCAGTGTATACTCTAGGACATTATTATATTAGAGTCAAGCAGAATAATGAAGAAATTTGGAAACAAGTGAGGACTTGGAGGAGAGGTTTCTTCCTAGGAGCAAAGGTCACAACCATGGATGTATCAATTGGAAGGATATTCGAGGTGAACAAAGAGATCTTGGAGTTAAGATTAAGAAAAAACTGGGCCTTGAATAAGTTTGACAAGGGAAATTTTTCATGACTGATCCCTTTATCCTTAATGTTATGAAATTTTCACTTTTTAATAAAAGGGATCCACCCCTAAATTTAAAAAAAGAACTAATAGTTGGTACCAAGACACCAACTCCAACAATAGAAGTGGAAGTGGATCAAAGCATCATCTACCCCTAACCAATCCAACACCATTATCCCATATTCTAAAAAATACCATCTGATATACTATCATTCCTACTACAAGGAGGTTTATTATCAATATTTCCTTCAATCATGAAGGTTAATTAATAACACTTCTCATGTTATCTTCAAGGAGGTGTTATCTTGTTCCCAAACCTAGGAGCCCCACTACCAAGAAATACTCAACATACTAATGATTGATCAAGGATCATATAAAACATATATCCATAGAATATCAAGAGACTTATGGTGTCTGAATTCATCTTCCCAGCAATCTTCTTTAGGAACAACAAGGGACACATGCCTTCCTTAGATAAGCATTCAGTCAAGGGGGTATAAAATCCTAGTGTAGGAATAACTCACAAAATATACAACATCAATCATATTCACATTTTCCCTCAGTATTAGCATTAGTGGGGCTCTCACACCTCACTTAAGAGAGTAAGTCAGTCAAGAGGGTTACCAACCCTTATAGAGGACTCGAACTGCACCGTGTGTAATGTGCATCAACTAAGAGGGTTACCTACTACACAAGTGTATGAATTGAACCCCATCACTATTGAAGGGTTAACTAATCCACTATGTTCATGGAGGACCCACACTCTGGAGATAATATGATCCCAGTAAGGTTATCAACATCGTATATACTCTAATCACCTACACATACATGTCATCATTTCTATAAAGGACAAGAAATTATAAATGGTCAAAAGTATAAAAAATAATCATCATATGATATAGAAATATGTATCATCATGTTCTATAAGAAAAATCACTTCGGGTCAACTACTCAAGTGTTCAAAACTATCACATGGGTGGAAATATATGAGGAATACAACATAGTACACAACATCTCCCTATAGGGTACAAAGCATGTAGGATGGTTGAATAGGTGGATCATGTACTGCAATCAGTTTTTTATGTCATGTATCCATGTACATGACATGTATTTAAAGTATATGGTGTGTCGTAACCATGTGGAATGGTTAGAATGTATAATGGGTAAACATCAAGGCTGCCCACCACACTATAAAAAAATATGGTCTTAGTGTTGGTTTATTAGTAACATTTTTTATAATTTCCACTAATTAAAATGTTTTCATTATTATTTAAAATATAGTGGCAATTTTGTGAAATCATAACTATTCATGAAATAATTTTCAATTTATTAGAAGTTATATTAAAATCATCTATATATCGTTTAGAAAATAACCTAATTAACCCCTCACCCTCCCCCACATTGACCCTCATGGCCCCAACCCCCAAACCTCTCCCTCAACGTCGAGCACCAGCCGTGATGACGCCCCCTGATGAATATTCTCTCCATGAAATAGGTCCCTCTTCCCTATTTCCCAGTGAAAACTACCTGTAGGGAACCGGTTTTTCCTTGTAAGACTTTGGAATATTTCTACATATATTTCCAGAGATAGTCACTGAGAGGGAGTGCAATTACAAGACCCGATGTGCCTGGAATAAATTATACACAAATATTAAGTGTTTTTGTATTATTCACATAATGGAAATTAGATATCTCTTAAACAGTTGATTAGATAAGAAATATGAGACTACGGTTGGGTCTAGAACGCAGTGTTTACCCTAGGAATGACATAAAAGATGTTGGCATGGGACGTTCAGACCCCTCGCTCATTAGTGGTACGTTAAATGGATGAATTAATTTATTAATTCATTAATTTACTAGCTCAAACCCAAATAACTATCGAAGGGTAACTTGGATCAGAAATCCAAGGCCTTGGTTGACTCTAGAGCATTCCGTTTACCCTAGGAGGGGTATACCTTTTGTCAGCACATGACTTCTATGAAAAACACCACTAAGGGGAAAAATGGTAATTAAAATAATTAAACTTAATTATTTTATCTCGGACGCCGAACCCAATAACTTTCAAATGAGGACTTAGATTGGAAAACTGAGACTGACATTGAGTTAGGAATGTGGTGTTTTTCCTAGGCATGATATCAAATGAGAGGGTGCAATGGGTTTAGTTTTCCGCACCGATCGGGACGATTATAAATAGAGAGTTAAGTTTCAAGTTAGAATCAAAACCCTAATCTCTCTCTCTCTCTCTACAATTAAGTTCTCTCTACATCTCTGTGAGGTGTTCTTCATCGTTCTTTGTTGGATTGAAGGAAAATTGACAATGGTCCTCTAGTGGATCACAACAGAGTCGCAGCGAATGCGTCGCCAACGACGGAACACCGATTCATGGTAGGATCTTTTTCGTTTTGAGTTCCGATTCAATTTCTGCTTCGAATATCAGTTTCAATGCTTTGTTCTTCATTTTTTAATTGCAAAATAATCGATGGTTGCACAAACACAACCATCAATATTTGTCTTGAACCCCATTCTTCACCCGTTCTTCAGGTTCTTCGACGCTTATATTTAAACGCATCAAATCTTCAACGGATAGTTGAGCGAAGCCCATGTCTGTGAAGATCTCGTCCCGAGATTCCCGAAACAGGGTCTGAAATAATTTTCAGACCTCCAGTGTGATCGTAGTGGACCTCAGAAGGGGACACTGGAGATGAACCTCCACCAGCGGTGGGCTGTGGAGGCTGGGCGGGAGCTGGCTGGGAGGCGTGGTCACAACACGGAGGCCGGGCGGGTGGCAACCGAGGCAGCTTGGTGTGCGGCGGTGTGAGTCGGAGCACTGAGGGTGCAGGGATCAGGGCGGTGGAGTAGGTCGGGGACCAGGAAATGGATGGCAGGCATCAAGCAGGGAGCACAAGGCGGCGACCTTGGGAGGGAGGACCCACGCGACGTGGGTTCATGTTGACGCAGCGTGCGAGGGGGGACCGACCATCCTGGTCGGTCGGTGTAGCACGGGCTGATCGCGGGATGTGGGCCAAACCAGTGGTGCGTGGGCCAGGATGTGGAGAATGGGCCGAGCTGACAAGGTGGAACCAGGCCGAGCAGAGTGGGCTGGCCCAGGCGGAGGGGTCTGGCTAGTTTGGGTTGGGCCAACCCATTTTGGGCATGTTTTTCTTTAAACACCTGTATCTTTTGACACGAGGCTCTAAATCACGTGCCGTCTGTGGCAGCACGATCCTTGGGTAGAGCTGGGATTTTTTGAAATGGTTTTGGAAATTTTTAATTTCTAGACCCGAAGGTAGGTGACCAGAAATTCTCAATAATAATAATATTTTGCAGACGTTTCTTTCGGACTGTACGTCTGTGTACGACGTCCATTTGACACGTCGTCAGAGGCGCTGGGGCCCTAAAGTCGAGAAGGATCATCTAAGATTGGTTTGGGACTTTTGAGATTTGGTTTTGTTTCCTGGTGGCATGAAATGTCTAATGTATAATAATAACAAATTAATTATTATTTTTGGATCCTTGCATCAGACCTAAATCCTAAATGGGATGTCCGATTGACGCGCCGTCAGCGACAGCGTGACCTAGATCATTGTGCAGACTTTTTGAGATCCTTCTATGATAGTTTGAACTCAAGGAAAAGTGTAGGCCCCACAAATTCCGGTTCACACGTTTTACGATGAAATGCTGACTTTTCATCTAGAATTCATTTGGGATGATTGAATACATGTTTCTAAGTGTTTTTCCTAAGGGATTGACATAACGCGATCTGCCCAACTAAATTCGGGGCCGAGGTGTGGGCCCCATGAGGCGACTTTCAGGCACAATGCATCATTTTACAACTGTTACTTCACAAGTGCATTTGGGGAAAATGTTTAGCCTATCTTGGGTGTTTTTATGCAAGGATTGAAATGGTGCAATCCATTCGAAGCTGTAGAGCCTTTTTGTGATCGACAGTAATCCAACGTCGTTTGGGTGTTTGCGGTGAAAAGTACCATTTTCACTGATTGTCTATTTTGGATGAATGAGTAGCTGATCCCGTGTGTTTTTCTAAAGTGATCACAATGAAATGATTCGTGTGATGTGTTTCGAGATTGAGGTGTGGCCCCCAAGGGGAACTATTTGGGCACAACACAATGGAATGCATTTTTTTCTTCACCGGGAGTCCGTTTTGGGAGAATGAATAGTCAATCCTATGTGCTTTTCTACAAGGATCGAAACAATGTGATCTGTTTTGTTATCTGAGGCTGTTTGAAAGAGGCATTTCGGTAGACATTTAGGATACTAGCTCTGGTTCGTGATGACGATTCCATGAGGGACGAGGCCTCAGTTCCGAACCCATAAAAAAATTTCCGTTTCTCCAGGAGGGAAGGTAACAACACCTCGACCCGTGGAGCAGCAGTTAGTACCGACAATGCAGGCTGAGGACATGCGAGGGTTGAATGCACTTCACGAGTTCCAGCATCAGAGACCAATGAGGTTCCATGGTGATCCATACCCTTAGGTAGGGGAGGTTTTGATAGAGTCGGTGGTTTGCCTCTTCAGGATTGTTTGAACACCGACAGGTTAGATGGCAACTTTGACAACCGGTCTTTTCCCATGGAGCAACTTGGCATTGGTAGAGCAGGGATACTTAGATGCATGATGAGTCAGCACTCTCATGGTATGAATTACAATAGCTGTTACGTGAGTACTACCCATCCTTCTTACGCTCTATATGGTTTTAGGAGATACTGGAGCTTCAGTGGGGAGGGATAACAGTGGCTGAGTATGTGACTAGGTTTCTAGACCTTACTCAGTACTCTTTAGATACGATCTATGATGGAAACTTTTGGGCACAAAAGTTGGAGTAGGGTCTCTATAGAGTATACTCACGCTAACGTAGTGCCCTTGTGCATCCTCACCTATCTCAGGGTGCTGGAGAAGACACTGGTTATAAAGTTCTTTCTATCAGAGGGGTGCCAGTTGGCCGGTTTGGCAGTGGGCATAATAGAGTTGGGACATTTTCCTCAGCTAGCAGGCATTAGTTGGCAGTCTCTTGACGCAGGAGGCCTCTCCTTGATAAGACTCTTTCACATGTTCAGGGACACCATAGAACACCAAGACAACCTAGGGAGGGCTATTTCTATGATTGTGATGGGTGATGTCATGTGGCACGAGACTACCTGACCAGATGTGGTGATCTTTCTAGGAAGTTGGTAGATGAACCGCCATGGGATAGGCAGTGTCATGATCAGGGATCTCCCAGGTGAGGATAGGGTGGTCCTTAGAGAAGAGGTGCTAGCAAAAGAGTAGGAAGAACTGTGGTTGGTGGATGACGTTGTGAGGTCCTTCCACCACCACTAGTGTAAGAACCTGGATCTTCGTTTAGGTATGTTTTCCCGTTTTCTGGAGTTTTTAAGGAAAATGAATTTTCTGGATATTTTCAAAGTACACGCCAAGTACTTTCTTAGTACACGCCGTGTACTCTTCCCCGGCTTAAAGCCGTGTGCTGGCCGTGCCGGGCCACACACACGGTGTGTAAGGCTGAGGTGGAGGCCGGTTAATTTGGAGTACGGAAAATTGAAGTACACACTGTGTACTCAAGAAGTACATGCCGTGTACTTTATTTTTTTCATTAAATGGACCAGGGTCGCGCCTAACCTCCAAAATCATCTTCTTCTCCAGATTTAGTCCGCCTTGGAGCGACCGTACGACTGAATCTTCCTCGATCTCCCGCCTCGCTGTCCATTCTCCGATTCGAGCACGGTCGATTGCATTGGAATCGCAGTGGTGAGCTCTTCCTTTTGCTTTAGCCTTGTTTCTTGATTCCTCCTCATTTCCAAGTTATCGTGGGATGAACGTTTTGTGTGTTTTCTCAGATCTTCATCGTTCTAAGAGGAATATGTCATCGAGGTTCACGTATATCAACCTCCTAGGATCGAGAGAGGTGGTTTGTGCATTTCTGTAGAAAGTTGATGAATATTATGTGCAAATTCCACTAATACCCTTGAACGGGGTATTGCGTGTTTTCTGTTTTTCCCTTTCTGTTTTACCGTTTGGATTGATTTCTTTAGTAGAGGTTATTGCTTGTGAGTAGAGTAATTTATTTTGTGTTCAGGTTGCTTTTCCATGCTTGTTTTTCCTGTTTGGTGTTTTTCCAGTTTCCATGCCTAGTCGTAGGATAGTGGAACTGTTACTTTTTATGCTGTTGAGCCTTAGTTGATAGCCAAGTAGTTCTTGAGGTTTACTTGGATGATGCACGCGCGCTGAGCATGTTTTACTTTCCCACTCAGGACTGTGAGAACCTAGAGTAGTAGACCAAAGGGAGAATTGATGGAAGAGCTTCTCCAGAGTGTCTTTTAAATTACGATGCAAGACTATAGGGGGAATTGACGTTGAGTGCTTCCCCAAAGAGTCTGTAGATCCTCGATGTGGACTACATGGGGAATTGACGTTGAGTTCTTCCCCAGAGAGTGATTAGTCACTGAAAGTGGCTAATATTAATTTTTAATATCTTTATATTCATTGTTCCAAAGTCCATAAACATAAATAGAACTTCATTTCACATCAAAAATGCAATTCATGTTTAAAATGAAAATTTGGGCCCAATCATTCATTTGTTTGTTGACAATATTATATTCATTTTCTGAATTTTAAATTTTAGGATATGATTGATTACTTTGTTTGGAACATTTTATCTTTTAGGTCCACTGGATGAATCCCAAAGGAAGATGGATAATTTTACACCTGAAGGCAGAAACTTGCTGGAAAAAGCATAATGGGCCTAAGGCCCATCAAACAAATGTGGGGCCCATAAACCAAGCCCAATGAAGCTCAAATTTATACAGTAGAAAGATAAAAATATTAGGATCATTTTATTCAACTGTGGTTGGAGCTAATTCTGATGTTTTCATGATGATAAAGGGATCTGAAGTTGAGATTTAAATGGTGGACTCGTCATTAATGCACAGAAATCCGTCCCACCATTTCGACAATAACTTCCAAACTGATGATCCAAATTTCCTGAAATTTTTAGAGATTATAGAAGACAAATGGAAGAAAATATTTCTTTTCTACAACTCCTCCGGATTCGGCCTTATTCAATTTATAATTCACACGTCAATATGGTGGAGGAATCTGGACAGTTTTCCGGGTCAAATTCAAAACATCAATTTCCTTTTGATTATTCACCCTCCATTTGACTCTATTAATTGTTGGGGGGTGAATTAATTGTTGGGGGATGTACATAAGGCTCCTAATATTCCTATATAAGGAGATTGTGGTGAAGGGAATTGACATCTAACATTTTTCTTTGAATCCATGTTTTTATTTCATCCATTGTATTTCTTTCAATTGTAATTTCCTGTTTTCAATTTGTAATCGCATCATCAAGTTTTCCCATGTAAGTTTTTATTTCAAGTTTATTATTTTAATAAAATTTATTCTTCTTATTCACTTTTTATTTTCCTTTTCTTCACACGTTGATACCGTTGAATCGAAGTGTGAATTTATTCACACCCGCACTTGTGAATTCATCACACAACGGTGGAGTGTTCATTTTGATTAATGTTTTTTCTTCTTCAATCCCGCTTCATTAAGTCAACTACCCACTTACATTGATATAATAGCATAAATGGAGGAATAAAATTTTATGGGTTGATCCTAGGGAGTTGCATGGGCCGGATTTAATGTTATTTGATGTTCTTAAATTCTTAAATTTGTTCTTTATTTTAAGAGTTTCTTTCTTTGATTTATCTTCTTCTTTGTCTTCACCAACTTTAATGATGACACATTTTGAGTGCTAGTATGATCCAATTCCTTGGAGTGCTCATTTAATTGATCCTATAAGTGAATTGGTGATTATCCTTGAAATTGTGTATGGATTAAATCGGAGAATGATATTGATGAATTATTTCATTTAATGGATACCTCTTGAACCGATAAACAAAAAATCAAATGAAAAACAAATACATCCAATCAAGCCCAAGAGACAACCTAGGATCAACTCACCTTAATTAGTTGTTTTAATTAAAGTAATTTTATTGGTTTTGTTCTTTAATATAAATAAATATTTCTTCAAATCAATCAACACCATAGTTGGCCACTTCATAGCCAACCCCGCATCTAATCAAAGTGTCTCAAGGTTTCTTCTTCGGTCCCTGTGGATTCGATCCCTACTTGTACTTCAACGACCGCTTTTACTGGTAGGGTAAATTTGGGCGCAACCAAATTTTGGCACCGTTTCCGGGGACCCAAGTAAGTACCTTATACCCAAATCTTCTTTTCTCACCCCAAATTCTCTATTCTCACCCTAATTTCTCTTCTCTTTTCCCCTTTCTATTTCTGTGTGTCCAAAAAAACCCGAAAACTAATTTTCAATCAATTCCAATGGATTATCCTTCAAAATACCCCTTCATAAATCAATGCTGTAATCAAGTCGGAAATCAATATTGGGAAACACCTCACATAGGGAATTTCATTGACCAATCCTTAATTGAATACACCACACCAGATGAGATGTACAGTCAATGGGATGTTGAATGTTTACAAGATCAATTTCCATACCTATCAAGAATGATTGAAAAGATAAATAATGAGGAAGTCCATGATGTATAAACATATATCAACCCTAATACTGAAAAAATTCTTGAACAATTGTGTGAACAAATGGATAAAATGAATTCAGAAGTTTCATCTTTCAGATTAGAACTACAAAGATTTAAGACTTTTGAGGAACCCGTTCCCACTCAAGATGTTCTTTCCTCATCATTGATAGATGATTGTTTTATCCCAAAAACCTCCCATGAATTGAAAAAAGAACTAACCTTTGGATATGGGATAACTGAACAAGATCAAAGAAATGTTGAAGGGTATTTAAATCAGGATGAAATTAATTTTTTGGATTCACAAGGGGAAAATTTGTCTTCATGGATTGAGTGTTCGGAATATTGCTCCAATAACAATTTTTTAGAATCACCGATCATTGAACCATTGGGAGATATAACGAATATTGTTTCTATACCCACTCATGAAATTCAAATGAAAAATTTTGTGGATGAATCATCTTTTCAAAAGGAACCAATTCTTTCAAATGTTTTTAAAGAAGAAACAATTTTTGATTCAAATTATCATTCTTATTTAGGAAAATTCAATCAAACTGAACTCGATGTTTTAATACTTCCTTCCCTACTCAATAATCCCTCTATTTATGATAACCAAGACCATTCAATTATCATCAATTTTCATCAAGAATCTCACCATGTAGGAATGAACCTTGAAATCATAGGAAATAATCCAGATAAAACACGATCAACCATTTTAGATATTCCTTGGATTTTACCAATCATTGTAGAAAATAGGATTTCATACGAAAAAAATTTCAAAAAAACAATCAATATCAATCTTGTTGAAGTGGAGAAAGATGGGTTAATTAAAATTTTGAAAGTTGGAATTAGATAAGTTGGGGAGTACAAGTCGAGCTAATGACGTTAAACAAAAGCGCTGCATGGGAGGAAACCCATGGTTTTCTTGTTTCCAATCTTTTTGAATCATTTTATTTTTCATATAATAAATTACCATAAGCTGTTGACCTGTTCTTCTTTTATGAGTAAGGATGGGTATGAAAGGGGAGCGCCATATTCATCCGTGTCACGTGGTGTGATCTCTGAGTAATACCTTACCCAGAAAATATAAAGAAGACAATGTATCATCAGTTTATTTTATTTTGTTTTATTTTTTTTATAGGTTAAAAAAATAAAAGGACATGCTGAAATCCATAAGGAAAATCCATTCACCACCATCCAAGCTGCTGAGACTCAAATCCAGGATTGAAGGGAGACTATGGCATGCGATTTCTTCATCAACCACCAGGTGAATTCATTCCATGATTATCATTTTCAAATTTCCTCTTTGAACTCCTCTCCTACCCCCTTCTAACTTTTCTTTTCTTTAAACACTGGGGACAGTGTCATTCTAAGTTGGGGGGAGATAAAAAATGATTTTTTTTTTATTTTTTGAATAAAAACATGCATGAAAAGAAAAATTCCATTAACCATAAACATGATAACACACATTGTAAACTCTAAAATTGGATATCAAATAAATTTTGCATGCCTTGATTCTGATTTTAATGCAAGTTTAAGTTCATGAGCATAGTTTTTGGAAAGTGCGGTTGTCCGATGTGATTTTTCAATGTTTACATTTTCATCCTCTTAATAAAAATGCCACAATGCACGTCTACTGGATTGTGGGTGTAAATTTGAGTTCTCGGGTCCCTTTCATTATAGCATAGGGTTCTGGGGTCACTTTTAGTTTAATTTGAGTATCCAAAAAAAAAACAAAAAAAAAAAAAAAAAAAATGACCACGTAGAGCAATGTTTTGTCCAAATGCGTGACGTCCGACACTTGGGGATCGTGACTCCATAGTTTTCTTGCCCAGAGTTAGGCTTTATATCTCTATTGTAGAGCATGAAATTGACAATATGTGTGGCGTCCGGCACTTGGGGATCGTGACTCCATAGTTGTCTTGCCCAGAGTTAGTCTTTTCATATCTATTGTGGATAAAAAAATCATCAAAAAAAAATCAAAAAAAAAAATAAAAAAAAATGGATACTCATATTAAGGTTTAATGTGATTCCCACCTAGCGCTTCCATTTTTTCCCCTTGAAAAATAAAATGGGCCCCATATCTTTTGTGATGCACAACACTTTATCATGCTTAATTGAAATTGGATGAAATGTGGCGATGAATTTGAACAAAGGAATGGGATTGGGCTTGGGATATGCTTATGGACCTATCTTGTTTTAAATGATTTTTATGGGTTCCATAATTTTTTTTGGTATGAGGTCTTTGGGTGAGAAATGTGTATTTAAATGTTTTTGGAAAATGGGATTTGAATTTCATATTTGTAATATATTTTGCTCGGGACTAGCAAAACTCAAGTTGGGGGGTGTGATTAGTCACTGAAAGTGGCTAATATTAATTTTTCATATCTTTATATTCATTTTTCCAAAGTCCATAAACATTTTTTAGTGCATTACATAAATAGAACTTCATTTCACATCAAAAATGTAATTCATGTTTAAAATGAAAATTTGGTCCCAATCATTCATTTGTTTATTGACAATATTATATTCATTTTCTGAATTTGAAATTTTGGGATATGATTGATCCCTTTGTTTGGAACATTTTATCTTTTAGGTCCGCTGGATGAATCCTAAAGGAAGATGGAGAATTTTGCGCCTGAAGGCAGAAACTTGCTGGAAAAAGCATAATGGGACTAAGGCCCATCAAACAAATGTGGGGCCCAGAAACCAAGCCCAATGAAGCTCAAATTTATACAATAGAAATATAAAAATATGAGTATCATTTTATTCAACTGTGGCCGGAGCTAATTCTGATGTTTTCATGATGATAAAGGGATCTGAAGTTGAGATTTAAATGGTGGACTCGTCATTAATGCACAGAAATCCGTCCCACCATTTCGACCATAACTTCCAAAAGGATGATCCAAATTTCCTGAAATTTTTAGAGCTTCTAGAAGACAAATGGAAGAAAATATTTCTCTTATACAACTCCTCCTGATTCGTAATTCTTCAATTTCTAATTCACACATCAATATGGTGGACGAATCTGGACAGTTTTTCGGGTCAAATTCAAAACATCAATTTCCTTTTGATTATTCACCCTCCGTTTGACTCTATTAATTGTTGGGGGGTGAATTAATTATTGGGGGATGTACCTTAGGCTCATAATATTCCTATATAAGTAGATGGTGGTGAAGGTAATTGACATCTAACATTTTTATTTGAATCCATGTTTTTCTTTCATCCATTGTATTTCTTTCAATTGTAATTTCTAGCTTTCAATTTGTAATCGCATCATCAAGTTTTCCCATGTAAGTTTTTATTTCAAGTTTATTATTTTAATAAAATTTCTTCTTCTTCTTCACTTTTTATTTTCCTTTTAT
Organism: Viscum album; assembly: GCA_963277665.1. Classification (NCBI taxonomy): domain Eukaryota; kingdom Viridiplantae; phylum Streptophyta; class Magnoliopsida; order Santalales; family Viscaceae; genus Viscum; species Viscum album. The sequence continues at coordinate 628,527,992 of OY728165.1, forward strand.
TCACACGTTGATACCGTTGAATCGAAGTGTGAATTTATTCACACCCGCACTTGTGAATTCATCACACAACGATGGAGTGTTCATTTTGATTAATGTTTTTTCTTATTCAATCCCACTTCATTAAGTCAAATACCCACTTCCATTGATATAATAGCATAAATGGAGGGCTAAACTTTTATGGGTTGATCCTAGGGAGTAGCATGGGCCGGATTTAATGTTATTTGATGTTCTTAAATTCTTAAATTTGTTCTTTATTTTAAGAGTTCCTTTCTTTGATTTATCTTCTTCTTTGTCTTAACCAACTTTAATGATGAAACATTTTGAGTGATAGTACGATCCAATTCCTTGGAGTGCTCATTTAATTGATCCTCTAAGTGAATTGGTGATTAGCCTTGAAATTGTGTATGGATTAAATCGGAGAATGATATTGATGAATTATTTCATTTAATGGATACCACTTGAACCGATGAACAAAAAATCAAATGAAAAACAAATACATCCAATCAAGCCCAAGATACAACCTAGGATCAACTCACATTAATTAGTTGTTTTAATTAAAGTAATTTTATTGGTTTTGTTCTTTAAATTAAATAAATATTTCTTCAAATCAATCAACACCATAGTTGGCCACTTCATAGCCAATCCCGCATCTAATCAAAGTGTCTCAAGGTTTCTTCTTCGGTCCCTGTGGATTCGATCCCTACTTGTACTTCAACGACCGCTTTTATCGGTAGGGTAAATTTGGGCGCAACCAGAGAGCCTTTAGCACGATACGAGACTATAGGGGGAATTGACGGTGAGTGCTTCCCCAGAGAGTCTGCTTAATTACGTAGCTGAACCAGAGGGGTGAGACTGTGTGTGCCTCCCAGAGGGTTGCTAGTATTATAGGTTGAACCATAGGGGTTAGGCTGTGAGAGCTACCCAGAGGGTTACCTATTTTCTTCTTATTGCTGGTTGTTTACTTGTGCACTTGTATGTTAGAGCTGTGGATTGTAGCTGATTGTGCTTTTCTGTTTACTGCTTCTTGTTTTATTACTGAAATGTATTCATTGACTGTTAGGCACAAATATTTGGGTGATTGCCTAATGGGATTGTATCTCACACCCTGTTTGGTCCATGCTTTTGGGCCCAAGCAGACTATGTTGCTGCAGGTATAGATAAGGGCAAGCACCCTTCTACATCAGGTTCTTGATTGCACTGGAGCTGGGGAGCATGGGACCAAGCCGTGGCTCGCGATGCTGAGGAGATTACCTTGTTTTCTTTTGCACTTGGTTTCAGTTTTATTTTAGCACATTGTTGTGTTTTCTGTTTTCCTTAGATACTTGTACCTACTGCATCATTGTCATTATAGCTATATATCTACATTGCTTCTGCTGTTTGGTTTCTGTTGTTATGCATGTTGTTTACTGCTTCCGCTGTTTATTATTGTTTTCTTACCTTGTATACCTTACTGAATGAGGGAATAGTTTCCCCACCGACTCACCAAGGACCTCGCTGCTAGTCGGCAGCCTCTGGCATTTCGGGAAATGCGCTTGAGGTCATGTGGCGCACCGGGTACGGGGCACCAGTGGAGGGGTTCCGGATTCGGGTCATTACAAAGTGGTATCAGAGGAATTATTTTCTCTTGCTTTACTATTTGGAGAATTTAGCCAGAGATAGGACAGATTTGGTAATTGGCATTAAGCTGTTCCCGGGATTAGCCAACCCATGTATAGGGAAAAGCCATACTACCTCGTTAATTTCAATTTTTCTGGTTTTGAGATTTTATGGTTGATCTGATTTCACCTAGAGTGATTCACATGACTTGTGCTATTATTGTTTTGATACTTCGATTCTATTTCTGTCGCTACCTAATGAGATGAGGGTATGCCATCTCATGAATCATATAGACACTTATAGGAATCACATGCCATGCATTCTTTCCATGCCATATAGGGTGCTATACCGATTGCATGCTATTGTGATAGACTTTGTGTAGATTATGCATGCTGTTGTGATAGTTGCTTGATAAATTCTCTGCTGTTATGTTAGAAAGATGTTTGTTTTGTTCCTTGCTTAAATTGAACGCCAAATTTTGGTTCTTGAGGTGTTATGGGCCCTCAAAGATCAGAATTTGGCACCTCTTCCCCTTATTTTTAGTGTTTCTGGGATTCTGTGCAGTTTCTGAGCTACTGCCCAGAAAAACCCAGAATACATGGCATGTACTTTTTGGATACACGTCGTGCAGTTTTCAGGCTGTGTCACTGACCGTGTGGGCAGAACACAGTGTCGTAAAAGTAACTTCGGGAACACGCCGTGTACGGTAGGTACACGCCGTGTAAGTTTAGAGCCGTGTACCCGGCCGTGTCACTAACAACATGGGTCGGGGAAGCACGGGTAGAACATGCTGTGTCTAGAGGGAACATGCCGTGTAGTCCTTTCCAGGTACCCGACCATGTCACAAACAACACGGGACAACTTTACCTTCTTTTCTACACGTCGTGTTTGTTCGGAACACGCCGTGTAGTCGTGTCCAGGTACCCAGCCGTGTCACGAACAACACGAGATGGATTTAACTTCTTTTCTACACACCGTGTTTGTTCGGAACACGCCATGTATTCGTGTCCAGGTACCCGGCCGTGTCATGAACAACACGGGACGGTGTCACCTTCACCTATACACGCCGTGTTTGTTCGGAGAACGCCGTGTAAGGTCCATCCGTGTAGACATCCATGTGCTTAACAACATGGGCCACCGAAGCCTTTTTTAGTACACGCCGTGTTCTTTTAAAACATGCCGTGTAGTCTCTGGTTAAGTCGGACCGTGTGGGTTAGCCGTGTAAAGAGACTCAGGCAGGGGATTAGTTTTCTTGTACACGCCGTGTGTTGGGGTCAACACGCCGTGTAGTTTGAGGTGTACATGACTTGTAGGGAAGGAGTACATGCCTATGTCAGTGGTTTAAGAAGACACGCCATGTAGTTTTTATACACACCGTGTATTCATGTTTTGTAATATTTTGGGTTTTCTTCCCCTGTTCCCATTTAGTACTCTTGTGTTCTCTGTCCTTGTTTTTCTGATCCAAGGTGTACTTTTGATCTTTCAGAGCTATGCCTCTGAGACGTCCTCCGGTCGTACGTCTGTCGTCAGGCAGTGATCAGACGCCAGATAGGGCTGATCAGGGACTTCCTGCCGATCCCCCAGCCGAGCCAGCCTTGGCACCGGTTGTTGTACCAGTTGCGGGTGCGGATGCACAGTTCAGGGAAGGTTTCATGAGGATGATGCATGCCTTCCAGGGAGAACCGCCTCCTGCCACGCCTATGGAAAACTTGACGTGGGTCTTTTAGCAGTAGCATCCTCCCATGTTCTTGGTGGAGGGAGGACCTCAGGCTGCAGAGTCATGGATGGAAGCCATGTTGACTATCTTCGAGCATCTGGAGACGCCTCTAGAGAGGCGGGTCAAGCTCGCCACCTACATGCTCTGAGACTCCGCCAAGAGCTGGTGGGACGTGATCTCACAGGCAGGTCAACAGCAGGCTATAACTTGGGAGGAGTTACAACGTGTGTTCTACGACTACTTCTACCTGGAGACCCTGAGGGACGATCGAGCCCATGAGTTCATGAGTTTAGAGTAGGGTACTCTATCCATCATGGAGTATTCCTCTCATTTCACCGAGCTGCAACATTTCACACCCCTCCAGGATGGAAGTGGGGTGTTCTTGGCAAGGAAGTTTGAGGATGGACTCAGGCGGGAGATCCGCTCGTAGGTGAACATATTCCAGCTGACTTTCCATCACTTCCATCATCAACCAGGCATTGATTGCAGAGCGCAATCTGAGAGACTCCGGAGCTGAGAGCCAGGGCATTTCTGCTTCCAGAGTTAGCCTTCCTCCAAATGACAGTAAGAAGCGCCGTAGGGAGCCTACGCGCGGTGATTCGAGGAAGAAAGATGCATCATCAAGCAGCCAGGTGACGTGCTACCAGTGTGGCCGGATAGGTCACACGAGGCCGCAGTACCAGAGAGACCCCGTGGAGTGCCGGTCTTGCGGAAAGATAGGTCACCTTCAGGGTTTTTGTCAGGTTTTCTCACTAGCAACTGGTGACCTGGGTTCTTCCATGACTCCTCGTTCAAGAGCAGCCCCTCCAATTTCTCACCAGTTGGGAAACTGGATTTCTTCCGGCCGTTCGGGCCGAGGTGGAGGTCGAGGCCGTGGTGGTCAGCCCCTAGTTCCTCCGCACCAGCAGGGTGGTTCAGCTCAGAGTGGTCAGCCAGGGGCGCAGGGCCGCAGTACGGGCTAGTCTTTCACTGTGGAGTAGACTTATCAGGAGCAGGATCCCGACCCTTCTACGATTTGAGGTACGATTTTAGTAACCTCAGTTTTATCTTCATCCCTTTTTGATACTGGTGCTACGCATAGCTTTATCTCTATTTCTATTGTGGAGAGCCTTTGACTCTACATATTTTCTTCGGACGACTCTTTGACACTAGACACACCTTTGGGAACGAGGACATCTAGTGTATGCCAGTGTAGAGAGTGCCCTCTCGAGGTTTCATGGTATCACTTCTTATGGGATCTCTATGTCCTAGAGATGACAGACTATGATTTCATCCTCGGCATGGACTGGTTGATTCCCTTCCAGGAAGCCATTGACTGTTATCGCCGCTTAGTCAGTTTCATCTCACCAGGGGGTGAATATTTTCTCCATAGAGGCGAATGATACGTTCGGGCGAGTCGGACGAGACTCAAGCATATTGGGCTAGGAGGGGTGACAGCCCGGATTTCTAGTCTTTATCTAGATGATCAAGAGACTCCACAGTTGGACTTTCCTCCAGTGGTGGATCATTTCAGGGACGTCTTTCCAGAGGACTTTTCAGGTTTTCCTATGGAGCGTGAGGTAGACTTCTCTATTGAGCTCATGCCAGGAACGACACAGGTTTCCATTCCTCCCTATAGGATGGCCACACCCGAGTTGCAGGAGCTCAAAAAGCAGTTGGAGGAACTACATGCTAAGGGTTTCATCCGACCCAGTACTTCTCATTGGGGTTCGCCTGTCCTGTTTGCGAAGAAGGCAGACGGTACCCTTCGACTTTGTGTGGATTATCGGAAGCTGAACCAGTTGACGGTCAAGAACTGATATCCTTTGCTGAGGATCGATGACCTTTTAGATCAGCTTCAAGGAGCCCGGGTGTTCTCAAAGATCGACTTGAGGTCCGGTTATCATCAGTTGCGCATTAGACCATCATATATACCTTTGATACCCTTTAGAAGTAGGTATGGTCTATACGAGTATACAGTCATGCCGTTCGGTCTCACGAACGCACCTATAGTTTTCATGGCACTAATGAACCGAGTGTTCCATCCTTACTTGGACTCCTTCGTCATGGTCTTCGTGGATGATATCTTGGTGTACTCTCACACTCGACACGACCATGCCACACATCTTGAGATCGTTCTGAGTACACTGAGAGATCATCGGCTTTATGCTAAACTCTCGAAGTACCACTTCTGGATGGATTAGATTCACTTATTGGGTCACGTCATCTCATAGGCAGGAGTATCTATGGACCCAGAGAAAGTGAGAGATATAGTTTCCTGTGATCATCCGAAGAACTTATTTGAGGTATGGAGTTTCCTAGGGCTGGCTGGATACTACATACGCTTCATTCGGGACTTTTCTCGTCTAGAAGCACCTTTGACAGGCCTGACCAAGAAGGGGGCAAAGTTCTTATGGTCAGATTCTTGTGAGTCAGCCTTCCAGGAGCTAAAAGGGAGGTTGACGTCAGCACCGATACTAGTCTTTCCAGAGCCAGGAAAGAGGTAAACTGTTTACTGTGATGCTTCATGTATCGGGCTAGGAGCTGTGCTTATGCAGGGAGATGGAGTCGTTGCGTACGGGTATCGGTAGTTGGGGCCACATGAGAGGAACTACCCTACGCACGATCTAGAGTTGGTATCTATTTTTCATGCCTTGTGCTATTGGAGACACTATCTTCTGGGAGAGCACTTTGTGGTCTTCACTGACCACAAGAGTCTTAAATATATCTTCACTCAGCGGGATCTGAATCTGAGGCAGCGCGGGTGGGTTGAGTATCTATAATCTTTTGACTTCGATCTCGCCTATACACCGAGAAAGGGAAACGCTGTAGTAGATGCGTTGAGCAAGAGAACTCAGATTTAGGCAGTTCAGGAGGCCAGTGGTGAGTGGAAGATGATGGATCTATTCTCTGAGATGCATCTAAAGGTTCACAACATATAGGGATAGACCTTTCTATCTTCTGTGGCTGTTACCTCTACACTACTTGATCGAGTACGAATGAGGCAACTATCAGACTCAGAAGTCTTAGTCCTGCGAGAGAGTGTGTCAGGAGGGGACCCTCTTCTTGGATGGACAGTGGGTGAGGATGAGATATTACGTTTTCAGGGACGTGTATGGGTGCCAGCATACATACGTGAGGATCTGATGCAGGATTTTCATTCCTCTATTTTTTCAGTTCATCCTAGCATCACCAAGATGTATCGGTACCTTCATCGCCAATATTGGTGGCCAGGTATGAAGAAGGATGTTTCTGGTTTTGTCATGATATGTTCTACTTGTCAGCAGGTGAAGGCAGAGCATCAGTGACCAACAAGCCTTTTATAGCAGTTACCCATTCTGGAGTGGAAGTGGAATGACATCGTGATGGATTTCGTGACTAGGTTGCCGAGGTCGCCTCGGGGAAATGATGCTGTTTGGGTTGTCATCGATAGGCTCATGAAGGTTTTCCACTTCTTGCCAATCAAGGAGACCTTTAGTGTTGATGATCTGGGATGACTTTACATCAGAGAGATCGTTCGTCTGCATGGAGTTCCATGCTCTATTGTTTCAGACAGAGATGCGCACTTTACCTCTCGGTTCTGGAAGGGACTTTAGAAGGACTTGGGTACATTGGTACTTTTGAGTACAACATACCATCCCCAGACTGATGTCCAGTATGAGCGCATGATCCAGGTGCTTGAGGATATGCTCTGGGCTTGCATCCTTGACTTTGGTGGTTCTTGGGAGAAGCATATCCCTCTGGTGGAGTTCGCCTACAACAACAGTTTCCAGGAAACCATTCAGATGGAACCATACGAGGATTTGTATGGTAGGCCATGCCGATCACCCTTATGCTAGATGGAGGCAGGAGAGGTAGCTTTACTGGGACCTCGTCTTGTTCAGGAGACTTCAGAGCAGGTAGAACTGATTAGGAAGAGGATGGCTACAACGCAGTCTCGACAGAAGTCTTATGCTGATCAGCGGAGATGAACTCTCGAGTTCGAGGTCGGTGATCAGGTTTTCCTACGTGTCGCACTGAGGTTGGGACACAAAAGGATTCGGAGACAGGGTAAGCTTTCACCACGGTACGTCGGGCCGTTTGAGGTATTGGAGAGAGTTGGGCCGGTCGCCTATCGGTTGTAGCTACCTCAGCGGTATCGGGCTATGCACGGCGTCTTCCATGTCTCTCAGCTCTGACGTTACTTTTCAGACCCGTCTCACGTCTTTCAGCCTGAGGAAGTCGATATTGAAGCGGATGCGTCGTTCGAGGAGCATCCTATCCGGATTGTCGATCGCAGTACGAAGGTTCTCTGCAGGCGGTCTATTCCTCTGGTACGAGTGCTATGGCAGCACAGGTAAGTACAGGACAAGACCTGGGAGAGGGAGGCCGATGTACAATCACAGTGGACAGAGCTGTTCGAGGTTTCTTCTTCTCCACCTTGTTAGGGAAATTCGGGGACGAATTTCTTTAAGGGGGGAAGTTTGTAAGAACCCGGATCTTCATTCAGGTATGTTTTCCCTTTTTCTGGAGTTTTTAAGGAAAATGAATTTTCTGGAAATTTTCGAAGTACATGCCGTGTACTCTTCCCCGGCTCGAAGCCATGTGCTGGCTGTGCTGGGCCACACACACGGTGTGTAAGGCTGAGGTGTAGGCCGGTTAATTCGGAGTACGGAAAATTGAAGTACACACCGTGTACTCAAGAAGTACACGCCGTGTACTTTATTTTTTTTCATTAAACGGATCAGGGTCACACCTAACCCCCAAAATCATCTTCTTCTCCAGATTTAGTCTGCCCGAGAGCGACCGTATGACTGAATCTTCCCCGAGCTCCCACCTCACCGTCCATTCTCCGATTTGAGCACGTTTGATTGCGTTGGAATCGCAGTGGTGATATCTTCCTTCTTCTTTAGCCTTGTTTCTTGATTCCTCCTCGTTTCCAAGTTATCATGGGATGAAAGTTTTGTGCATTTTCTCAGATCTTCGTCGTTCTAAGAGGAATCTGTCATCGAGGTTCACGTATATCGACCTCCTAGGATCGAGGTAGGTGGTTTGTGCCTTTCCGTAGAAAGTTGATTAATATTATGTGCAAATTCCACCAATACCCTTGAACGGGGTATTGTGTGTTTCCTGTTTTTCCCTTGCTGTTTGCCTGATAGGATTGATTACTTTAGTAGAGGTTATTGCTTGTGAGTAGAGTAATTTATTTTGTGCTCAGGTTGCTTTTCCATGCTTGTTTTTCCTGTTTGGCATTTTTCCAGTTGCCATGCCTAGTCGTAGGATAGTGGAACTGTTACCTTTTATGCTGTTGAGCCTTAGTTGATAGCCAAGTAGTTCTTGAGTTTTACTTGAACGATGCACGTGCGCTGAGCATGTTTTACTTTCCCACTCAGGATTGTGAGAACCTAGAGTAGTAGAACAAATAGAGAATTTACAGAAGGGATTCTCCAGAGTGTCTTTTAAATTACGATGCGAGACTATAGGGGGAATTGACGTTGAGTGCTTCCCCAGCGAGCCTTTAGCATGATACAAGACTATAGGGGGAATTGACGGTGAGTGCTTCCCCAGAGAGTTTGCTTAATTACGTAGCTGAACCAGAGCGGTGAGACTATGTGTGCCACCCAAAGGGTTGCTAGTATTATAGGTTGAACCATAGGGGTTAGGCTGTGAGAGCTAACCAGAGGGTTACCTGTTTTCTTCTTGTTGCTGGTTGTTTACTTGTGCACTTGTATGTTAGAGCTGTGAATTATAGCTGATTGTGCTTTTCTGTTTACTGCTTCTTATTTTATTACTTCCATGTATTCATTGACTGTTAGGCACAAATCTTTGGGTGATTGCCTACTAGGATTGTATCTCACACCCTATTTGGGCCATGCTTTTAGGCCCAAGTAGACTATGTTGCTGCAGGTATAGATAAGGGAAAGCACCCTTCTACATCAGGTTCTTGATTGCACTGGAGCTGTGTAGCATGGGACCGAGCCGTGGCTCGCGATGCTGAGGAGATTACCTTGTTTTTTTTGCACTTGGTTTCAGTTGTATTTTAGCACGTTGTTGTTTTTTCTGTTTTCCTTAGATACTTTTACCTGCTGAATCATTGTCATTATAGCTATATATCTACATTGCTTCCACTGTTTGGTTTCTATTGTTATGCATGTTGTTTACTTCTTTCCCTGTTTATTGTTGTTTTCTTACCTTGTATACCTTACCGAATGAGGGAATAGTTTCCCCACCAACTCACCAAGTCCCTCGCTGCTAGTCGAAAGCCTCTGGAGTTTGGGGAAACGCACTTGAGGTCATGTGGCGCACCGGGTATGAGGCACCAGTGGAGGGGTTCCGGATTCGGGTCGTTACAACTAGGCAGACCGCATCAGGCTTAGGGAGCTAGAGGTCTAGGCCATGGGAAACTGCATGCTATATATTTCTATAATCTTGCATCACTTGAGATAATAAGAGGTACACTCTGTGTCTTTTATACCTTTTTCATTAGAACTTCTTAGATACTGTGTGAGGTACTCTTTTCTTCCAACTCCTTGCTTGAGGAGTTACCGAGGGTGATGTGGGGCATCGGTGTAACCCTATGTCAGTGTTTTTCAACATAGCTTTGAATGAATGAGAAATAGGGGTTATTCCCCACTAAGATGTGTTTTTGTGATGTAAGAAAAACTTTGAGGGAGATTCAGTTCCACCCAAAACAGATAGTATCGAGGTGTGGTGGATGATTCCCTATGACTTGTGTGTTCATAGAGGGGTTGTGTAGTGGAGTGTAGGATAAGGTCTTGGATTTTCTAGTGGACTCTTTCCACTTGACCTACCTTTGATTCAGGTGCCAATAGTGGGTTGACAGAGTGCATATTTTGGGGATTACTCTTCTTCTAGGTGAGGCAAAGATGTTCGGGGTATGCCACATGCTTTCTTTGTCTAGCCTCTTGTGGTTGGATGAGTTTTCTCACCTGCCTTGTTCGTTGGTACCTTGACTGATCAATTTCAATCTTGATACTGTTATGATGTATAGGTTGAGGTGATAGACACCCCATAAATAGAACTACATGACTCACTATGTGGTGTTGATAGTGGTAGTCTTTGCCCTGAGAATGCGGAGATGCTACCTTATGAGCGAGCACTTTGTGGTTTGTTCAGACGACCAATGTCTCAGGGGCGTCTTCACCCAGAAATACTTGAACATGAGATGACGGTACTAGTTTAAATTCCTATAGGAATATGAATTAGAGGTAGTCTATACTTCAGAAACTGGATGCATTGTAGTATATTCCCTTAGAAGGAAATCCCAGGCTCTCCAGGTGTGGGAAGTTTCGTAGTAGTTATCTTTCTTACAACTGACCTCGGGGGAGAAGGAGGGTACAAATTTTCTTCAGTAGATGGTGTTGAATCCTTCACTTATTGATCTTGTTGGAGAGTCTTAGTTGTGATACATCGACTGTGAAATCTTGTGTGACCAGATATCCTTGGGTGTTTCACCAGGTGGTTATTCTGAAGGAGGGAATCGCGAGACCCTGTTCTAGGGACAAACTATGATTCTAGTCGCGATGTGGAATATAGAGGTTTGGATAGGGAAGTAAACTATCCCCTGAGTTTCTTTAGGCTATTCTGAATTGTGAAAGAGATGGAGAGGTTGCCTACCGCCTTGACCTACCCCACCAATAGCTGGAGTGGGTGCACAACATCTTCCACTTGTCGCAACGTGCATGTTCTTATGCACATCATCCAAAGAAGAAGACCTTATGAGGATGGAACATCCCTTTGGTTCGTGAGTTATGCCATCATGGTTACATGTAGGCTTTTCTAGGAGTGGGACAACTAGGTGTCAGCTCAGTATCCCGAGTTTCTTTTCTTCATTTTTCTTTTTGGGGAAAAAAATCTTGAAGGAGGGAATGATGTAGAGACCTGGTTTTTTCCTTGTAAGACTTTATAATATTTTTACATATATTTCCAGAGTTAGGCACTGAGACGACATGCAATTCTGAGGGCCGATGTGCTCGGAATAAATTATACACAAATATTAAGTGTTTTTTACTATTCACACAATAGAAATGGGATATCTCTTAAACTATTGACCAAATAAAAAACATGAGACCACTATTGGGTCCAAAACACGGTGTTTACCCTAAGAGCAACATAAAAGATGTCTACGTGGGATGTTCGGACCCCTCGCTTGTTAGCTCTATGTTAAATGGATGAATTAATTTATTAATTCATTCATTTAATAGATCAAACCCAAATAACTATCAAAGGGTAACTTAGATAAAAAAATCTGGGGTCACAGTTGAGTCCGAAGTATGCTGTTTACCCTAGGAGGGGTATAACTTTTGTCGGCATGGGAATTTTGTGAAAAATGCCCCCCATGGACAAAATGGTAATTAAAATAATTAAACTTAATTATTTTATCATGGATGACAAACCAAATAACTTTTGAATGGGGGCTGGGATTAGAAAACTGAGACCAACATTGAGTTTGGAATGGGGTGTTTTGCCTAGGAGTGATATAAAATGAGAGGGCGCGATGGGTTCAGTTTTCCGCACCGAGTGGGATGACTATAAATAGAGAGAGTTAAGTTTCAAGTTAGATTTAAAACCCTAATACATATCTCTCTAAAATTATGCTCTCTCTACCTCTGTCTAAGGTTTTCTTAATTTTTATTTAGTTAATAGAAGGTGAATTGATGATGGACCACTGGTGGATCGCAATGGAGTCGCAACGGATGCATCACCAATGACAGAACACCGATTCGAGGTAGGATCTTTTTGTTTTGAGTTCCGATTCAATTTCTTATTCAAATATCGGTTTCATTGCTTTGTTCTTCATTGTTTAATTCCAAAATCATTGATGGTTGCATGGAAAAAACCATCGATCTCTATCTTGAACCCCGTTCTTCACCTGTTCTTTCGGTTCTTCAATGCTTATATTTAAATGCATCAAATATTCAACAGATTGTTGAGTGAATCCCATGTTTGTGAAGATCTCATCCCGATCTTATCGAAAGCAGGTCCAAAATAATTTTCAGACCTCCAGTGTGATCGTAGTGACCCTTAGAAGGGGCCACCATAGATGAATCATCAGCGGCAACCGACAGTGGTGTAAGGCGTCTGTAACACCCCGAACCCTCTAGTCTGGAGCCAATGCATTACTAAGTACATTGGCATGGTTAGAAGGAAATAAATCTAGAAGGAACGATCACTTTAGTAGTCTTGAAGAAACTAGATATATAGATGTAACTCAAATTTCATTGCAAAAGGTTACAAAATACAATACATAACAAAAATAAAAAACTGTATCCATATAGCTTAATAAATAGTCTCCTCTTCATAACCTATTGAAGGTAAACAAATGAAAGGGGTGAGAACAAATGCTCAATAAGGGTTAAAAATGGTGGAATCATGAATCAATAATAACTTAAATGTAAACAACTTAGCATAATCAATATGGCATGGTGAATAAATGAAAAACTCACGCCATTACTAAACTGAGAATGAATCTGCATCCATAGATTTTTTCATAGTGAAAACCTCATGGATAGTAATAAATGATAAGTAATAAAGAGAATGATAATTAATTGGACATAATGTATTTGACACATGATACCATAATACCATTAAAACGATTTAGTTCTATGGGTAGAAACTTGTTTAATTTTTTTGGAAACAAACTCGAAGGGTTTGTCACCAACTGATTTGTCCCATGAGATCTGTCGATGTATCAAGGGGATAAGCAGGCCCCAACCACCGCTGCATGTCCAAATAATTATTTATATATATATTCAACATAATATCAATATGTATTTACATTATCCGTATAGAATAGAGGATACAGATTCATCAATATTTCCACAGTCAAAACAACATTCAAAATAAATACCATATGTAAAATGGTATACGGATTAGACCATAATCATATCTATAATATGAGAATATAGAAATTTAAATGGAATATAATTTCAATTTAAAACTCATCTAAAATGGGTAGTAGGTACATCACATAAGAAATAGTAGGTTCACAATACTATGCAAGTCACAACGAAGTGAAAATTGAGAGAAAGCTCGTTACTACGTTGTAATCAATTGAGTCGTTTGACCAAAAGTTAATAACCACCAACTGAATCACAGAATACCATGAATATAATGAGAATCATGATAATATATATCAAATTTAAGTAAACATATACCACATATAAGAAATAATAGACGAATAATGGAAATCCCACAGAATTGAAAGTGAGATGAGAAAACCCCTTACCAACATTTCCGCATGGTAACGGGTATTCTTGTGAGGGATTAATGAGAGGTAAAGGGGTATCCTATTATTTATATATAATAAGGGAAGTATTTTGGAGGTTTTAAAACATACCCCATAATTATTAATTAAAAATAAAAGGGCACAACATAGGGGAAATTTTTGAACAAAAGTGTGAGAGAGGATCCCTTACTTTATGTTCAAAGGTGTTCTTGATTGTTCTTAATGACCTGAATAATAAAATTTAGCTTCATTAATTAATATTTCCCTAACCTCATAAACATTTAATTGATATGGTATAACCTTATTAGGTTCATTAATGGACCTTTTAATGGGATTAAGATATTCAATTTTATTGTTTTAGAAGCATTTTCTTCCTTAGTTTTCATGACCCCTTTACTTGAATTCACGAAGGGAAGTTCATTTGAAATATGGTTAAACATCCAGAATTGTTAATATATATTAATAGTGAAATTAAATAAATATAAATTATCTTATAATTATTCTGGTTATATACCATGAGGATGAATCATTCAATGAGTTAATGATAAACGCTTGGATTTGGCTTGGAGGTTTTGTGCACAATGAACTTGTTTTGTATTATTTTTCCATATTATGAGTTAATAAGGATTCCAGAACATTAAACAAGATAAAATAAATATATTATGATCTGGTTCGACCATTAAAAAGGTTTTATGACTAGTCTTGAATATAATAATGCAAATTGAAAATCCGTCTTCCTTGAGTGTGATAAATTAACACATCTCGGACGATGTTTGCATTTATAGTATAAAAGGAAAGGAAAAAAGAAATTATGATGAAATATTCCATTAGCATAATGAAAATACAGTACATGTATGGTACTAGAATTATCATGTCATTTGGATGAGGTGAGGTGAGAAGGGAGAACAAAATAATGGAACTTGTAAATGGAATTGAAAGAAAAAGGAAGATAGGTTCACCTCTTGTGTACTCCTCTTTGAGAAACTCTTTAAGGACTTTGTTTTTGGCCTTTTGGTGAGAATAGAAGGTCTTGGACATGGGGGAGGAGGTTAGGGATCTATTTGATCAGAATTTAGGTAAGTATTGAAGCTTGAGTGGTGTGGGAGGAAGAGGGGGTGAGGGGTGGTTTATATAGTGGAGGGGAGAGGGGATTTCTCTATATTATATACATTAATTTATTATTTCTCCATAAGACAAGGAATAGTGAGTCTTCCATGACCAAGAATAGTAATTTTATCATGTGAATCTGAATCAATTGGTCTTACATCATCATAACATCATATATGACTCTATAATTAGTGTATTTAACTTATTTTGTAAATTATGGTATTTCACTATTCATAAAAAATTCAAGTATTTCATAAAAATACCAAAAATTAACCCTAACCATTTTTTTAATGTGTAGAATCAAAAAATAAAGTCCATTTTTCAAAAAATAATTTTCTAAATATGATTAATTAAATATTAAATTAAAATCATTATTTAATCAAAAAATATAAACACTTAATATATCCATCTTCTTTTTTAAGGTGCCTAAATTTATTTATACATTCATAGGTATGGATACTATTCATAAGAGTAATATTACTATTCATAATAGTAATTTACTATTCATAAGGGTAGGTTACTATTCATAAGGGTTGGTTACTATTTACTGAAAATTGAGTTTTTCTTATCAGAATCCAAATAACTTACTTATCGCAACTGTGTATGTCGGATTTTCGAAATTCACATCATAGAAGTGACAAAATTATGTTTACTTGGATAGGTTATAACAAAGTGGTGTTTGTAGAGTCTTAGTGATATATTCATTCTATAATAAATCTATTTGTAATTCTTGGGGTGTTACATTATTCCCACCTTTGGAAATTTCATCCTCAAAATTTTATTTTCTTATTAAAAAGTGGGGGTACCTTGATCATGGTGTCCATCTGGTTTCATCATCATCTTGCTCACGTAAATTAAAGGTCCATGCATTGCAAAAATGATTTAGAGATCCTTAAAAATCATTTACTTCCTTCATCCAGATACACCTTGTACAACTTGGGTCATATGGGTGTTCACAGAAAAATAGTTTCAGAAAATAATCATGTATGACATATAATTTCAAAACATCTGATAAAACATGTTTTTTATAAAACACTTGGAATGAGTTTGAGTTGAAACTTTCAATAAATTGTCCTTTTAAAATTACATAAGTATGTTCTGAAATATTATATTTTAAAAGAAAATATAAATAGGTTATGCAAGGGTCTCCTTCTTCAGCACCTTTTTCAAAATCATAATATGCTTCAAAATCTTGTGATAAGGTAAAATATTTGAAAATGCCTTGATAATATTTACCTTTCTTGAAAATATAATAATATTGAGAAAATAGGATTTGATTAAATACAACCCATGATCCACGATGGTATCGAGATATAGTGGAGGTGTTTGATATCTCAAACAATTGCTTGTAAGCGAGTTGTATGTTAGAAAATGTTTCAGAATTTTTGGGACATGACTTTGCAATAATTATTGCAAGAAATTCATCAGGAAGGGATAGGAATTTCATTTTATATCCTCCTCCTTCCATTTTTAACTGACTTTCTTTGATCTAAAAAATTATAAAATAAGGATTTAACTTAAAGAATAGACATAGTGACTAACCATATGTTTAACGAAAACTCATAATCCCTAAATTTTTCTACGAGTATTGATTCCACTTCTTCCATTAGATGAAATTTCTAAATAATGAAATACACTAGATTAGGTTATGAATATAAAATAGAAAAACACTTAACATAGATTGAAATTCTATGCACAACTAATCTCATAAACACAGCTTCTTTGAGGAAAAATTTACAATAAAATCCTTCATAATGTCTTGTAAAGAAAATGTGAATTATCCTAAGAATATCCCCCGGGAGTGTTGTAACCAAGAGTGCATCAAGGCCCATTGTCATGTACCAGGATACCCTGGGTCAAGCCCAAAACTCCTTGTTGGAGCTTTCACTCCTAGGTACATCTGTGCCAGATCCACCTCTATTTGCTCGTATCCAAACAGAGATGTATTTTCTAGAAAAATTCACATAATTTATTCCTTACCAAAATATTAGGATGTTCTTGTACGTTTATCCACAAATACTAACTTAGGGATTTGTTCCCTAATCTATATTTTTTAATCTAGTTTCCAAGGTTCCTACTAAACTTCCTCTGATACCAACTATAATACCCCGACCCCTCTAGACTAGAGCCAGTGAATTACTAAGTACATTGGCATAGTTATAAGGAAATAAATCCTGAAGGAACGATCAATTTAGTAGTCTTGAATAAACTAGATACATAGATGTAACTCAAATTTCATTGGAAAAGGATACAAAATACAATACATAATAAAAACAAAAAACTGCATCCACATAGCTCAGTAAATAGTCTCCTCTTCATAACCTCTTGAAGGTAAAAAATGAAAGGGGTGAGCTCAAATGATCATTAAGGGTTACAAATGGTGGAATCATGAATCAATAATAACTTAATTGTAAACAACTTAGCATAATCAATATGGCATGGTGAATAAATGAAAAAATCACGCCAATAATAAACTGAGAATAAAACCGCATACATAGATTTTGTCATAGTGAAAACCTCATGGATAGTAATAACTGATAATGAATAAAGATAATGATTATTAATTGTACTTCATGTATCTGGCACATAATACCATAATACCACTAAAATGGTTTAGTTTTGTGGGTAGAAACCCGTCTGATTTTTTTGGAAACAAACACGAAGGGTTTGTCGCCAACTGATTTGTCTCATGAGACCTGTCGATGTATCGAGGGGCTGTAGCAGGACCCACCCACCACTACATGTCTAAATAATTCTTTATACATATATTCAACACAAGATCAATAATCCTTTACATTATCCTTATAGAATAGAGGATATAGATTCATCAATATTTCCACATTCAAAAAAACATTCAAAATAAATACCATATATAAAATGGTATACGACATAGACCACAATCATATCCATAATATGAGAATATGGAAATTTAAATGGAATATAATTTCAATTTAAAGTTCATCTCAAATGGTTAGTATGTACACCACATAAGAAAGAGTAGGTGCACAATACTAAGCAAGTCACAACAAAGCGAAAATTGAGACAAAGCTCGTTATCACATTGTAATCAATTGAGTCGTATGACCAAAAGTTAATAACCACCTACTGAATCACAGAATACCATGAATATAGAGATAATAATTATAAGATATATCAAATTTCAGTACACCTATACCACATATAAGAAATAAGAGGTGGATAATGGAAATCCCAAAAAATTGAAAGTGAGATGAGAAAGCCCCTTACAAACATTTCGGCATGGTAACATGTGTTCTTGTAAGGGATTAATGAGAGGTAAAGGGGTATCCCATTATTTATATATCATAAGGGAAGTATGGGGGAGGTGATAAAATATACCCAATCATTAGGAATTAACAATAAAATGGCACAACATATGGGAAATTCTTGAATAAAAGTGTGAGAGAGGATTCCTTACCTTATGTTCGAAGGTGTTCTTGATTGTTCTTAATGACATGAATAATAAAATTCAGCTTCATTAATTAATATTTCCAGAACCTCATAAAAATTTAATTGATATGGTATAACCTTATTAGGTTCATTAATGGCATTTTTAATGGGTTTAAGAGATTCAATTTTATTATTTTGGAAGCATTTTCTTCCTTGGTTTTCATGACCCGTTTACTTGAATTCATGAAGGGAAGTTCATTTGAAATGTGTTTAAACATACAGAATTATTAATATATATTATTAGTGAAATTAATTAAATATAAATTATCTTATAATGATTCAGGTTATATACCATGAGGATGACTCATTCAATGATTTAATGATAAACCCTTGGATTTGGCTTAGTGGTTTTGTGCACAATGAACTTGTTTTGTATTATTATTCCATATTATGAGTGCGTAAGGACTCCAGAATATTAAATAAGATAAAATACATATATTATGATCTATTTAAAACCTTGAAAATTTTTCATTACCAGTCTTGAATATAATAATTCAAATTGAAAACCTGTCTTCCTTGAGTGTGATAAATTAACACATCTCAGACGGTGTTTGCATTTATAGTATAAAAGGAAAGTAAAAAGAGATATTATGATGAAATATTCCATTAGAATAATGAAAATAAAGTACATGTATGGTAATGGAATTATCATGGCATTTGGATGAGGTGAGGTGAGAATAGAGAAAAAAATAATGGAACCTGTAAAAGGAATTGAAAGAAAAAGGAAGAGAGGTTCACCTCTTGAGTACTCCTCTTTGAGAAACTCTTTAAGGCCTTTGTTTTTGGCCTTTCAGTGAGAATAGAAGGTCTTGGACGTGGGGTAGGATTTTAGGGAGATATTTGAGAAGAATTTAGGTAAGTCTTGAAGC
Organism: Viscum album; assembly: GCA_963277665.1. Lineage (NCBI taxonomy): Eukaryota > Viridiplantae > Streptophyta > Magnoliopsida > Santalales > Viscaceae > Viscum > Viscum album. The sequence continues at coordinate 628,546,955 of OY728165.1, forward strand.
TTGAGTGGTGTCGGAGGAAGAGGGGGTGAGGGGTGGTTTATATAGTGGAGGGGAGAGGGGATTTCTCTATATTATATTCATTAATTGGTTATTACTCCACAAGACAAGGAACATTGAGTCTTCCATGACCAAGAATAGTAATTTTATCATGTGAATACAAATCAATTGGGATTACATCAGTATAACATCATACATGACTCTATAATTATTGTATTTAGCTTATTTTGTAAATTATGGTATTTCACTATTCATAAAAAATTCAAGTATTTTAGAAAAATACAAAAAATTCACCCTAACCATTTTTTTGACGTTTAGAATCCAAAAATGAAGTCCATTTTTCAAAAAATAATTTTATAAATATGATTAATTAAATATTTGATTAAAATCATTATTTAATCGAAAAATATAAACACTTAAAATATTCATCTTCATTTTTAAGGTGCCTAAATTTACTTATACATTCATGGGTATTGATACCATTCATAAGAGTCATATTACTATTTATAAGGGTAATTTACTATTCATAAGGGTAAGTTACTATTCATAAGAGTATGTTACTATTCACTGAAAATTGATTTTTTCTTATCAGACTCCGAATAACTTACTGATCACAACCGTGTATGTCAGATTTTTGAAATTCACATCATAGAAGTGACAAAATTATGTTTACTTGGATATGTTATAACAAAGTGGTGTTTGTAGAGTCTTAGTAACCTATGCATTCTATAATAAATCTATTTTGTAGATTCTTGGGGTGTTACAGTGGCGATAGGATGTAGAGGCCATGCGGGAGCCGACTGGGTGGTGTGGTCGCAACGTGAAGGCTGGGTGGGTGCTAGCCGGGGAGGCTAGGTGTGCAGTGGTGTGAGACGGAGTATTGGGGGTGTGGGGATCATAACGAAGGAGTGGGATGAGGCTTAGTCAACATATGGTGGGTGTCATACGGGGAGCATGAGGCGGTGACCGCAGGAGGGAGGACCTGTGCGATGCGGGTCCGTGTTGACGCGACTTGCGAGGGGTGACCAGCTCGCCTTGCTGGTCGGTGTAGTGCAGGCCTGCTGCGGGATGCGGGCCAGGGCCGTGGAATGTGGGCCGGGCCCCGGAAAATAGGCCAAGCCGATGAGGTGGAACCGGGCCGGCCGGAGCGGGCTGACCCAGGCAGAGGGGTCTGGCCAGTTTGGGTCCGACCAACCTATTTTTGGCCTGTTTTTCTTTAAACACCCGTATCTTTTGACACGGGGCTCCAAATCGTGTGCCATCTATGGAAGCACAATCCTTGAGCTGAGAAGAAATTTTTGAAATGGTTTTCAAATTTTTTAATTTATATACTTGAATGCGGGTGACCTGAAACTCTCAATTATAATAATAATAATATAATAATAATTATTTTGCAGACCTTTATTTAGGACCGTACGTCTGGACATGATGTCCGTTTGATGCGCTACCCGAGGTGTTGGGACCCTGAATTTGAGACATATATTCTAAGATTGGTTTGGGACTTTTGAGATTTGGTTTCTTTTCCTGGTGGCACAAAACGTCTAATGTCTAATAATAATAAATTAATTATTATTTCTGAATCCTTGCATCAGACCTAACTCTTAAATGGGACGTCTAATTGAGGCACCATCAGCAGTAATGTGACCCTGATCATTGTGCGTAATTTTTGAGATACTTCTCTGAGTGTTTTAACTAAAGGCAAAGTGCGGGCCCCATAATCCCCACTTCGCACATTTTACAGTGAAATTCCACCTTTTCATCTGGCATCCATTTAGGGTGATTAAATACTCATTTTCAAGTGTTTTTCTAAGGTAATTGCAATGGTGCAATCCACCTGACTAAATTCAGTGTCGAGGCATGGGCCCCATGAGGCGGCTTTCGAGTGCAATGTAGAATTTTATAACTATTTCTTCACAAGTCTGTTCGGGGAAAATGTTTATCCTACCTTGGGTGTTTTTCTACAAGGATTTCAATGGTGCAATCTATTCAGAGTTGTAGAGCCTTTTTGTGATTGGCAGTGATCGAGCGTCGTTCGGGCATTTGTGGTGAAAAGCACCCTTTTCACTGGGTTTCTTTTTTGGATGAATAAGTAGCCGATACTGTGTTTTTTTATGAGGTGATCTCAATGGCACGATCCATGTGATGTGTTTCGAGATCGAGGTGTGCCCCCCATGGGGAACTATTTGTACACAACACGGTGGAATGCAGTTTCTTCACCGGGAGTCCGTTTTGGGTGAATGAATAGTCGATCCTGTGCACTTTTCTGCAAGGATTGCAACGGTGTGATCCATTTGGTTATTCGAGGCCGTTTGCAAGAGGCATGATAATAGATTTATGTTTTCTTCCTTTAGATCAGTAATGATCAAGGCGTGCTAGTTAAACTTTTGGCTAAAGGTACCGTGTACTCTAGGAGTACATGGGCATGCCTTGTGGGTACTTGATCATAGTTTAGTACCTGAGTATGTCTAGGTACACAACCTGATGTTGAGGCGGGGTCACATGTCATGTGGTCCGCACACGTGATGTGCACTTCTTACAAATTATTCTATCTCTCATATCTCTTTCTTCAGAACTCAGATTTTGGCCTGTGAGTAGCCTATCCTGAGTGTTTTTCACGTAGAATGCGACGGTGCCCTCTATAGTGGCTTTTGATGTATGATAGAAGATGTTCTGAGTGCGATGAATATCTGAGGAAACACTTAATTTTATGGGTGCATCACCTATATGAGGTGATTATCGATGATGACAGTGATGACAATGATGTTTTTAGAATCACCAGAGCAATACCGACTTACTCTTCAGCGTGACTGGGCAATGAGGTTTGCTGTTCTCTCTTTAGGGCTTACCATCCAACAGGGCTGGGTAGTGAGGGTTGTCATTCTCTCTTCTGATCTTACCTTCCAGTGGGGCTGGGCAGTGAGGTTTATCATTCTCTCTTTAGGTCTTACCCTATAGCGCGGATGGGTAGTGAGGATCACTGGTTACTCATTCAGGACTTACCCTTCAGCACGACTGAGCAGTGAGGTTCATTATTTACTCTTTTGGGCTTATCCTTCGGTTGGGCTGGGCAGTGGGTTCACCGATGACTCTTCTGAGCATACCCTCCAACGGGGATGGGTATTGGGTTCACGTCTTTGTGATAAGATCTCTCGACTGTGCGACACAGTGACGAGACATGCTTGACGTGAATTTGTACTCTCAAGAAAGAGGGTCATTTTCCCCACCAATATGCGTCCTTGAGACGCGACTAAAATCGTACGGACGAGACAGACCTGCCCAAAGAATATAGTATCAAGGCGCGGTGATTGATCCCCTTTGACTTACAATTCAGGGTAGACATGTGGGATGCTGGGCATCAATGGTGTTTACTTCTAGAACAGTTGGAAACTCTTTTCTTAGGATGAGCTAGTGATATAGAGATACCCTTACTCTCTCATTTGGGATTATTTGGTTGAGAATATATATATATATATATATATATATCATATTGCAGTACCCACTCCTTGTAATTTGGTTACTCTCTTTCCAGGAGAGGCGGAGACGTGCGGGGTATTCCACATGCTTTTCGTGTCTATCTTCTCATGGTTGGGCGAGTCTACTCTCCTAATCTAGGTAGCAAAGACTCTATGAGAATTTCATATTCTCACAGTTTCTAGATCCTCATATTTGGATGAGCTTACTTCACTTCTTTATTGGGTTGAGCTGTACTCTTTTACTATACATTGTTCTATCTATCACTTCCCTCTTCAGTACCACACTTGCTACTCTCTTGAGCCTTCAGGGTATCCTACTGAGTATTTTTATACTCACCCATGCTTGGGATTTCCCCGCGCTCAGTGTACCCTTATAGAAGACAGACAAGTTGATTATGATTTTAGAGGAGAATAAGGATATGGGATGTTTGGACCGTGTGTGGTGGTCGTTTCTTGGGATATAAGAGTGGGCCTCTCTAATCTATTTTACTTTTCCACCTGTTTCCAAGTTGTGGAACTTTTCTAGTTGGGCGTGTATTTTTCCCCTTTCCCTTTCAATTTAATTTTCTGTAATTGTACTGTTTAGAGGTCATGTTTGTGGTTTATATATTTATAGCAGTTTTATATCCCGTTTTTCCTTTCCCTATACACTTTTGCATTGAGTTGGATGCATGTGTGTGTACAAGTACTTAGGAAAAGACCTCCCTGAGTTTGTTATGCCTTCAGTTCTGGTCGCCAGCTCCTGGACTATGGAGGCAGGCTTGGGGTAGTTGCGGCTCGAGCCCCAGTTTGGGTTGGGTCATGACACTACCCCCTACAATGGTAGATCCCTATCCCCTTCCCCATGACCCCATCCTCCTCCCTACCTTGATCCAATTTCCCCTAATCTTATCCATGCACGAGTCAAATGTTATTGGGATCATTTCCCTGACCTCCATGTTGTCTGTTTCCCTCTCCTCACTTTAATAACCTTCTTCCAAGACATATGGACCTTTTATTTTGAGGGATATTATATATTCGTTTATGTTGTTAATATTTTTTATGTCGGGTTAGATCATTTTTATGTTCAATTTTTGTTCTTTCAAATTAAGACCCTACCCTGGTCAATGATGAAGTTGGGTGATGTTAAAAATTGATTATAATTGTTTGACTAAAAATTTATATCTTTATATTTAAATGTATTTGGAGAAAAGTGGAAATCGAATATATATGGATAAAATTTAGATTAATTTACCTCGAAACAAACCTCAGTTTTCCAAGGGTTTGGAAGAATTTTTAGATTATAAAATTGAAAACTGACCAGTGGATGGTAGAAAAAAATGTTTGTATCCTAATTGTAAATTCAAGTGATGGTTGAATATAAATAAAGTATATGATCACTTGATATTGAAATAGTTTCTGACTCTTTATATATGTTGGATTTTTCACGGAAAATTGAATATTATAGAAAGTAAAAACGATGAATATCTTATCAATGAAACAAAAAGTGAGCTGCTAGAGGATAATTCTGTTCGAAACTTGATAAATGATTTTTTTCTTTATAGGATACAATGTACAAGATTTTAATAGATCAACAAAACCTTTAGTTGATCCTAGGTAGGTTAATATTTATTATAACTTTAGTGACTAAAAAAATAATTTTTATGAATTATTTGAAGATGGAAAACAAGAACTATATGAAGGGTTTGTCAAGTATTCTAAGTTTTCTTTTCTAATTAATATTTATTATATCAATTTCCTCTATGGAATTACTAAAAAAATAAGTTTCCATGACCTTAGAGTTTCTTCATGATGCATTTACTGAAGCTATAAGATCATTATATCATTCTATGAGATGAATAAAACCATTAAAAAACTTGGACTTGATTATAAAAAGATACATCCATTCCCTAATTATTTCATGCTTTATTGGGTACAAGATTCTTATAAAGAATAATTCATAATATTTTATACAATTAGATGAAATTAAATGATCAATAATGAGAGTACAAATGAATGAAACACTAGGAAGAAGCAGAAGAAGAAAACTCCCACAAAGTTATTTCATTACATTCATCTGAAACCACACTTGAAAAGATTATTCATGTCATCTAAGATTTCATACAACATGATTTTTCATGCTCAGGATAGTAAAAATTATATATTGATGACATATCCAAAATATTAATCATCATGGAAGGTGTTTCATCCAATATATCCATATTTTTATTTAGATACTAGGAATGTTCATTTGGTATTATCTTTTGATGATTTTAACCATTTTGGTACTTTGTGTACTAATTATAGAATATGGCCAGTTGTTTTGATCCCCTACAATTTACCTCAATGGATTTTATAAAGAATAATTCTTTCATTATTTAGATGATTATTCCTGGAATGAAAATGTTTGGAAATGAAATTGATGTATACCTTCAACCTCTAATAAAATAATTGTGAGAATTATGGGATGATGTCATGTAAAAAAATGAATTTTAATGAAAAAACTATTCCAAATTCACGTTTTTTATGTATACAATTAGTGACTTTCCTGGAATAGGAAACTTATCTGGTTATAGAAATCATACTTGTTTGGTTTGTCGAGTTTGTAATTTTTATTGTGAACATAAATGATGACCTCATAGTATAAAATGATGTTTTATATGCGATATCTAATTTCTTTATGCATCTCATAAATTCAAGTTTAAAAATAAAATATTTAATAGATATGTTGAATTGAGAAAGCCACTGAAGGTTTTATATGGTTCAGAAATATTGGGACATTTAATGAATGTCACTGTAGAATTTATAAAATATATTCACTTTAAATTAAGTGGGAAGGTTATGAGGGGTAATGTAACACCCCAATGTTTTGAAAATAAATATTGAGTGCATTTTATAATCTATAAGTTAAACTCAACTTTTCCTCTTCTATGTTTTTTAATTTCAAAAAACGGCCATCTAGAGTTGTGATCAGTAAGTCATTTAGAGTCTGATAGAACAAACTTGTTTTTTTGGTGAATACTAACACACACTTATGAATATTAATATGAATAGTAATATGACCCTTATGAATAGTAAATAATAATATTATTTTATTTTCTTAAGGAAATAAGATAATGAGATCTTAATTAATTTTTCAATGTGAAATAAAACTAATTGCACCTTTAAAATTGTTATTTTTCAAATTAACTATGACTTTATTTAAAAATTAAATTAATAATATTTAGAAAATTAATTTTGAAAAATGGATTTCATTTTTGAATTATACACGTTGAAAAAAGGTAGGGGTAAATTTTTGGGATTTTTCTGAAATTCTAGAATTTTTGATGAATAGTGAAACACGATAAAATACTGTATATACAAATTATCAGTTAAATACACTATTTATGACATCATAAGTGATTTAAGGCCACTTGGTTCGAACTCACATGAAATTATTAATATTAGGGGTCACATTAAACAACACTATTGGTTGTCTTGAGGGAAATAATAAAATAATGAATTAAATATTCAAAATTTTCCCCTCTCCTCCACTATAAAAACCCCTCACCAATCCCTGTTCTCTTCACTCCTCTAAGCCTTGAAGCTCCTCAATGTTCTGCCCAAATACCCTTCCCTAGTCACTACCCACTACCAAGAATCTCTTGGTCTTACCAAAATACCTAAATCCCTTCCCTTAAGGAGGTTCTCGAGGAAGTTATTTCAAGAGATAAAGCACCTTTCGTTTTCTTTTAGTTTCATTTGAATTTATCTTGTTTTGTTATCCTATCCTCACCTCCTCTATACAAATGACCAAGATAAATCAATTATAATCTATATAATGTATTTTTATCATGTTAATGTAAGAACCATCATCAATATTCTTACTCCCTCCCTTTTATTTTTATAAAATGAAATCAACGTCCCTGAGGTTCCAATTTATAACCTTCGTGGATGACGAAGTTTTGTTCTTCAATATTTCCTTAATTACTGGTCATGAAACCATATTTATGGTTTAAATAGACTAAAATATATGTATTAAAACCTAATTAATGTTCAAGAACCAGTATATGTATAAATTATTAATTTATGTGACAGAACTAGTTCATAATAATCCAAATACCACCAAATAATCGAAGTGATTGTCATCTAATGATTCATCCTCATTCCATGTAACCAAATGATATAAATTGACATTAACAATTATGAATGTTCATAAATAATAATTAATTTAAATTATGGTGATTTACATCCATACCACTTCATTACTTAAGAACAAGTGAACCGATTATGAAAAATAAGGAAAACAAACACTCCAGAACAACGAAATTCTATACAATAACTTATCAATAAAGACATAAATTAAATAAAAATAATTATGATAAACTAAATAAATGTCTAATATTTTCTGAAATAATTTATTAATAAGTATAATTTCTTATTCTAGGAGCTTAAGTACAAGAGTGGAACAGGTTCGGAGTTTAGGTAAGGGTTTTCCACCCGAACTTCCATTTTCATTCACGTTACTTTCATTGTATAATTACCTCAATGAAATTTTTATATATTGTTATGTACTCCTCATAAATTCTGTGTTATTATTCTATATATGTACACCAACGATAATCCTTCCCTATTTTATGTATTGTTACATGTTTTAAAAGAAACTTTCAAAACTGTTTCCAAAATACAAGCCCGATTTAAGGGAATTTCTCAAATTCATATATATTTTCAAGGGAACTCTATAATCTATTTTTGAAAACCATTATCTTACTAAAAAATATCATTTTATTATGAAAATACTATATTACTTCACTTTAGGTTTTATACAAACATTTTCCAAAATAACTCTTCTTTTAAAAATAGAAGAGTATTTATCTCAAGATTGCTTAATGATTTTATAAGAGTATTTTCGTTTGATTCAACACTATTGTTGTTTCTTATGTATTATTGGGTTTAATCATTTATGAAGTCATCTACCATATTTTATTTAATGGTTTATGACTAAATTTTTTATGGATGATCTATCCTAAAACCATTCACCATACTACTGAGAATGGTTAGTGTTTTATGTTTAATGATTGGGTAAAGATAGTTACATTTCATATGATAGTTTTAATATGAATGTATTTGTTGTTTATGTTTATACCCACTCATATGAGGAATGAATTGGACTTATTATGTGACAGGTGGGGCCCGCTATAGCCCCTTGATGCATCGGTAGGTCTCATGAGACAAATAAACGTGGAATTGGTCGAGGCCTTTCCCAATGTGTTATATGGATTTTGAATGAGGCCTTAATCATTATAAGTCTTGGCCGAGGCCTTGAAAAAATGTTTTAGAATCTCTGGAATATGAAATTAACTCATTATTAAGCTAGTAATTGAAAGTTCATGTGGTTATTCAACTAGTAGAATACCCATGATTATGTTTCATTATGACATTATTTACTCAGCTCATATTCCTGCAATAACGTGTGCATGTTTATTATCAAAGGCATGTGTTTTCAATTATGCACCATGTATTATGTTTATGCTATCTTTCGCTGTATTTCTTACTCTTACTGATCATTTGAGTTCACCCCTTTCTTATGTTTCATTTTTCACCAGACATGAAGAAGTAAATTATAAACGACTTGCAAGCATAATCTAGGAGACATGATGTTGCTAGTGGAATAAATTAATGTTGTATTTCCCTTCATGATGTAATGTTTAAATTAATTATGTATCTTGTTTCCAAAAGATACTAAACTAATTGGTCCTTCAGGATTCGTATTCCTTATATGTATGCCAACGTAATCAAATAATACACCGGTTCTGGGCAACTGGGGTCAGGTCCTTACAGTTGGTATCAGAGGAAGTTTATTAGAAAACTTGGAAACGTAGATTAGGGAAGAATCACTAAGTGAGTATTTAAGGATAAACATTACAAGAACATCCTGGTATTTTGGTAAGGAATAGATTATGTGGATAATTCAAGCAATACATCCCTGTCTAGATATGAGTAGGTAGAGGTGGTCTGACACAGATATACCTAGGAGTGAAAGATCTGACAAGGAGTTTCGGGCTTGACCCTGGGTATCCTAGTATATGACAATAGTCCTTGCTGCACTCTTGGTTATGACACTCCCAAGAGATATTCTTAGGTTAATTCACATTTTCATTACAAGCCATTATGAAGTATTTAAATGTAAAATTTTCCTCAAAGATACAATGTTTTTGATTAAGAGATTAAAAATGCGTAAAATTTCAATTTATTATTAGTATTTTTCTACATTGAGATTATAAATTATGATTCATACCCTAATCTAGTGTATTCCATTATTTAGAAATGGTGCCTAGTGGAAGGAATGGAAACCGCACGAATGCATGTGTCCCCTGTAGGGATTTTCCTCCGATGCAAGATAATGATGTTGGATCTGGTGCTGTGACTGGTGCTGAGCAACTCATTACTATACTGGGATGAATTAATCAGGTTATGAATAATAACCTTACCTGTATGGAGCATCCGAATCCACTACGTGGAGGAGCTATGCTAGATCACTTTATACGACAAAAACCTCCATCATTCAATGGGACTACAAACCCATTTGTAGTTGAGCAGTGGATAAGTTACCTCGAGAAGATATTTCTTGCTTTGGGATGTAATGAAAGAGAGAAGGTTGTCATAGAAATTTATCGACTATCGGGAGATGCAGATCAGTGGTGGTCATTAATCCAAAACACAAAGGAGGAGGAAGAAATAGAAGATATGGAATGGAGAGATTTTAAAGAAATATTCCTAGAGAAATACTTTCCTTGAAAACAGAGAGTGAATATGGAGAGATAATTCTTGAATCTGAGGTAGAAGGAAGATGATAATGTTGCAAAGTATGGAGATAACTTCACAAGGTTAGAAAGACATGCTTTGGACTACATACAAAATCCAAGGAGAAAAATTGATCAATTATTTGATGGCATAAATCCATTCCTTCGGTGGCAACTGGTATCCCAAAGTTTTTCATTATATGAGAATATAGTTTCATGTGCTATCAAGATAGAAAAATAATTCTCTAAGTCTTATGACTTTAAGGTAAAGCAATAAAAGAAGAGGGCTAATGAGAACTCTGGGAAAGGAAATAAGGAAACAGGGAAGAAGGGAAGAGTTGAATTTCCACTATGTGATAATTGTGGAAGGAAACACCCTGGTGCATGCTTAAAGGGAAAAGGAGTATGCTACAAATGTGGTTAAAAAGGCCATCATGTTGGTGATTTAAAGGGGAAGAAAGAGGCCACTAATGTTCAATGCTATAATTGTCAGGATATGGGACACTATGCTAATGATTGTCCAAAGCTTCAAGGAAATATGAAATAGAAAAGGCCAAGGGAGCTGGGACAAGCTTATGCGATCACAACTGCAGAGGTTGAAGTTCAGAATGATGTGGTGGTAGGTACTTTGATCATTTCATCAAACTTAGCCAATGCTTTATTTGATTCTGGATCATCGCATTGTTTCATATCTTTCTAGTTTTTTAAGAAAATTAGATATTTTCAATTTGATTTAACAAGGGAGTTGTCAGTCAAAACTCCTAAGGGAAGTATCATTGCAACAAAGTTTTGTGAATCAGTTCCCATTAGGGCACATAAATGTTCTTTATCTTCTGATATCATTTTCATACCCATGATTTAATTTGATATAATCCTCAGTATGTATTGTCTTTCGGACCATGATGCGAAAATTTATTGTAAGAAGAAGGAGGTTAAAATTTTCGATGATGATAAGGATTACCTTATCTTTAGAGAAGAAACGTCACCACCTAATTCTTATCTATATCCACACCCAGTAGTTCAACTAAATTAAATTATCGGGGAGGAAGAGAATGAAATAACCATGGGTTTGGAAAATAATGTTCAAATAGAATATGTACCTGTTTTGAAAGAATATATTGATGACTTTCCATAGGATGTACCTGGACATCCTCCAGAGCAGGAAATTGAGTTTTCCATTGACTTAATTCTTGGTTCAAGGCCCATATAAAATACCCCTTATAGAATGGCCACTATGGATTTAGTGGAGCTAAAGAAACAACTAGAGTAATTGAGTGATAAAGGATTTATTTGCCCTAGCATTTCTCCATGGGGATCCACTATTATTTTTGTTAAGAAGAAAGATGGGTCTATGAGGTTGTCAATTGATTACAGGTAAATCAAAACTGTTACAATAAATAATAAGTATCCTCTACCACAAATTGATGATTTATTCGATCAACTTCATAGGGACCAATATTTTTCAAAGATTTATCTTCGATATAGATATCATCAGTTACTTGTGAGGAAAGAAGACATTCAAAAAATAGCATTCCAAACCCGGTATGGGCATTACGAGTTTACAGTAATGCCTTTTGAACTAACTAATGCACCATCTAATTTCATGGATTTGATGAATAGAGTCTTCAAGGAATATCTTGATGACTTTGTGGTGGTGTTTATTGATGATATCCTGGTGTAATATAAAAGCTATGAAGAACATGAAAATCACTTGCACACTATTCTGAAGACTCTGAGAAGAAATGAATTATATGGAAAGTTTAGCAAGTGTGATTTCTGGCTCCAATAAGTTTCCTTTCTGGGACACATTATCTCTAAGGATGGAATATCTATAGATCCTGTAAAGATAAAGTATGTGAAAGAATGTCCTACTCCAATGAATATAACTGTGGTGCGTAGTTTTATTGGTTTAGCAGATTATTATCGATGTTTCATTCAAAACTTCACCCATTTAGCCAACCCAATGAACAAGGTCACATGAAAAGGGGTTAAGTTCATATGGAAAAAGGAATGTGAATAATTTTTTGAAGAATTGAAGAGGAGGTTAGTGAATGCTCCGATCCTAACCCTACCGTCAGGGAATGATGGGTTTGTTATCTATAGTGATGCATCAAAGAAAGGGATGAGTTGTGTCCTTATGCAGAATGATCGAGTGATTTCCTATGCATCTCGGCAGCTAAAAATTCATGAAAAAAACTATCCAACTCATGATATTGAGTTAGCAGTGGTAATCTTTGCTCTGAAGATTTGGAGACATTACCTCTATGGAGAAAAATGTGAGATATATACAGATCATAAGAGTTCGAAATATATATTCTCACAAAAAGAACTCAACATGAGACAAAGGAGATGGATTGAGATACTCAAATATTATGATTGCACAATACACTACCACCCGGAGAAAGCCAATAAGGTAGCAGATGCATTGAGTAGAAAAGACCATGGAATTCTAAACAAGATGAGAGTTGAAAGGGATCCTATGTTCATAGATCTATTAAAGATGGATATGAGAATTATCAATGAACATAACACATCACTACTTTTTCAAATGATTGCCCAACCTTCTTTACTAGAGAAGATAAAAATTTCTCAAGATGATGATGAGAAGTTTCAAAAGAAAATTAAAGGTATAAATGATGGGAAGTTTACTGACTTCTCATATGAAGGTGGAATTTTGAAATTTGGGAAGAGGCTTTGTGTTCCCACTATTCATGAGCTAAAGAGAGAATTGTTGGATGATGCTCATAGCTCTAATTTCTCAATACATCCTAGTAGCACAAAGATGTATCAAGATCTTTGAGAAAACTTTTGGTGGGACAATATAAAAAGGGATATTGCTGAATATACATCAAAGTGCCTGGTATGTCAATAAGTGAAGGTTGAGAGGCCAAAGTCTAAGGGGATGATACAACCACTACCCATACCATCATAGAACTGGGAGGACATTACCATGGACTTTTTCACTGGACTTCCAAGGACATCTAGAGGAAACAATGCTATATGGGTTATTGTGGATCATCTTACAAAGACATATCACTTTATCGTGATTTGAGAGGACTTCTCATTGGATCAACTTGCACGGATTTACATCAAAGAAGTGGTAAAGCTACATGGAGTACCACTCTCTATTGTATCCGACCGTGATCCTAGATTCACCTCAAAGTTCTGGAAAAGTCTCCAACATGCTTTAAGCACTGAACTGAACTTCAGTACGACCAATCATCCTCAAAATGATGGCCAATCTGAGTGGACTATTCAGACACTAGAGGACATGTTGAGAGCTTGTTCTATGGAATTCAAAGGAGTATGGGACCAACATCTTCCATTGGTTGAATTCTCCTACAACAACAGTTTCCACTCGAGCATCTGAATGGAACCATATGAAGCCCTTTATGGGAAAAGGTGTAGAACACCGGCATGTTGGGATAAAGATAGTGAGTGAAAGCTGCTATGACCTGAATTGGTTGAAGAAATGGTGGAGAAGGTGAAAACCATTCAGTATCATATCAAGGAATCCCAAAGTCAATAAAAGAGTTATGTAGATAACCATAGATGAGACCCTCAGTTCAAAGTTAGAGACCTGGTATTTCTACGCATATCTCCATGGAAGAAGGTCATGAGGTTTGGGAAGAATGGAAAGCTCAGTCCCAGGTATATCAACCCCTTCAAGATCCTTGATCGAGTTGGAACTGTGGCCTATCGACTGGAACTTCCACCTACCATGTCAAAAGTACATGATGTATTTCATGTATCCCTCTTAAGGAAGTACATACCATACCCTTCAAATGTACTCTCTTCAGAGGTGGTACAATTGGAGGATGATCTTTCCTATGAGGAGTAGCCAGTAAAAATCTTGGATCGTAGAGACAAAGTTCCACGCAACAAGACTACTCATCTGGTCAAGGTACTATGGCGAAATCATAAGTATGAAGAGGCAACATGGGAACTGGAGGAAGCAATGAAGGAAAAGTACCCCCACATGTTTTTGGCCTAGATTGTAAAATGAAAATTTGAGGGTAAAATTTCGGAAGGGGGGAAGAATGTAACACCCCAAGGTTTTGAAAATAAATATTGAGTGCATTTTATAATCTAGAAGTTAAACTCAACTTTTCCTCTTCTATGTTTTTGAATTTCAAATAGCGGTCATATAGAGTTGTGATCAGTAAGTCATTTAGAGTTTGATAGAACAAACTTGATTTTTTGGTGAATAGTAACATACCCTTATGAATAGTAATATAACCCTTATGAATAGTAAATAATAATATAATTTTATTTTATTAAGGCAATAAGATAATGAGATCTTAATTAATTTTTCAATGTGAAATAAAACTAATTGCAGCTTTAAAATTGTTATTTATGGAATTAAATATGAATTTATTTAAAAATTAAATTAATAATATTTAGAAAATTATTTTTAAAAAATGGAGTTCATTTTTGAATTCTACATGTTGGAAAATGGTAGGGGTAAATTTTTGGGATTTTTATGAAATTCTAGAAATTTTGATGAATAGTGAAATACGATAAAATACTGTATATACAAATTATCAGTTAAATACACTATTTATGACATCATAAGTAATGTAATGCCACTTGGTTTGAAGTAACCTTCACTTATTACTATTAGGGGTCACATGAAACAACACTATTGGTTGTATTGATGGAAATAATAAATTAATGAATTAAATATTCAAAATTTACCCCTCTCCTCCACTATAAAAACCCCTCACCAATCCCTCTTCTCTTACTTCTCTAAGACTTGGGGCTCCTCAAAGTTCTGCCCAAATACCCTTACCTAGTCACTCCCCATGACCAATAAGCTCCTGGTCTTTCCAAAATACCTAAATCCCTTCCTTTAAGGAGGTTCTCGAGGAAGTTATTTCAAGAGGTAAAGCACCATTCTTTTTGTTTTAGTTTCATTTGAATTTATCTTCTTTTGTTATCCTCTCCTCACATCCTCTATAAAAATGACCATGATAAATCCAGTATCATCTATATACTGGATTTATATCATGTGAATGGAAGAACCATCATCAATATTCTTACTCCCTCCATTTTATTTTTATAAACAAAATCAACATCCCTGAGGTTCCAATTTATAACCTTTGTGGACGACAAAGTTTCGTTCTTCAATATTTCCTTCATTACTGGTCATGAAACCATATTTATGGTTTAAACATACTATAATATATTTATTACAATTTAATTAATTTTCAAGAACCAGTATATGTACATATTATAAATTTATGTGACAAAACTAGTTCATAATAATCCAAATACCACCAAATAATTGAAGTGATTGTCATCTAATGATTCATCCTCATTGAATGTAACCAAATGATATAAATTTACATTAAAAATTATGTATGTTAATAAATAATATTTAATTTCAATTCTTGAGATTTACATCCATACCACTTCATTACTTAAGAACAAGCGAACCGATTATGAAAAATAAGGAAAACAAACACTCCAGAACGACAAAATTCAATACAATAACTTATCAATAAAGACATAAATGAACAAAACAGAATTATGATAAACTAAATAAATATATAATAGGTTATTAAATAAGTTATTAATAAGTATAATTTCTTATTCCAGGATCTTAAGTACAAGAGCGTAACACGTTCAGAGTTAAGGTAAGGGTTTTCCACCCGAACTTCTATTTTCATTCGGGTTACTTTCATTGTCTAATTACCTCAATGAAATTATTATATATTGTTATTTACTCCTCATAAATTCTGTGTTAGTATTATATATATATACACCAACTATAATCCTTCCCTATTTTATGGATTTTTACATGTTTTAAAAGAAACTTTCAAAACTGTTTCCAAAATACAAGCCCGATTCAAGGGAATTTCTCAAATCAATATCTATTTTCAAGGGCACTATGTAATCTGTTTTTGGAAACCATTATATTTATAAAAACAATAATTTTATTATGAAAATAATATATTACTTCACTTCTGGTTTTATACAAATATTTTCCAAAAGAACTCTTCTTTTCAAAATAGAAGAGTATTTATCTTAAGATTGCTTAATGATTTTATAAGAGTATTTTCGTTTAATTCAACACTCTTGTTGTTTCTTATGTATTATTGGATTTAATAATTTATTAAGTAATCTAACATATTTGATTTAATGTTTTATTACTAACTCTATTATGGTTGATCTATCCTAAAACCATTCACCATATTACTCAGAATGGTTAGTGTTTTATGTTTAATGATTGGGGAAAAATAGTTACATTTCATATGATAGTTTCAATATGAATGTATATGTTGTTTATGTTTATCCCCACTCATATGAGGAATGCATTAGACTTATTATGTGATGTGTGGGGACCGCTATAGCCCCTCGATTCATCATTAGGTCTCATGAGACAAATAGACATGGAATTGGACGAGGCCTTTCCCAATGTGTTATATAGATTTTGGCCGAGGCCTTAATCATTAAACTTTTTGGCCGAGGCTGTGACAAAATGTTTTAGAATGTCTGGAATATTCACTTACCTAATTATGAAGCTAGTAATTGAAATTTCATGTGGTTATTCGACTAGTAGAATACCCATGATTATGTTTCATTATGACATTATTTACTTAGCTCATATTCCTGCAATAACGTGTGTAAGTTTATTATTAAAGGCATGTGTTTTCAATTATGCATCATGTCTTATGTTTATGCTATCTTCTGATTTGTTTCTTACTCTTACTGAGCATTTGATCTCACCCCTTTCTTATGTTTCATTTTTCACAGGACATGAAGAAGTAAATTATGAATGACTTGCAAGCATAATCTAGAAGACATGATGTTGCTAGTGGAATAAATTAGTATTGTATTTCCCTTCATGATGTAATGTTAAAGTCATTTATGTATCTTGTTTCAAAAATCTACTAAATTACTTGGTCCTTCAGTATTATTATTCCTTTTATATATGCCAACGTAATCAAATAAGGCACCGGCTCTGGGCAACTGGGGTCGGGTCCTTACAAGCAATATCCAAAGCAGATGGAACACAACAGTGGAAGAAAATGAGTCTATTTTTAAACTTCCCTATTTAGATTTTAATTGGATACTTCATAATCTTGAAATAATGAATATTGAGGAGAACATATGTGACAATGAAATTTTTACATTTCTTAATGAGCAGGGTAAATCAAAGGATCGCCTTAATGCTCGTAAGGATTTATAATAAATGAATGTAGAGTGTTTTATGGGAAAATGAGAATGGAAAGTATCCTTCATCTATTTTTACAATGAAAATTTGAAATGTTAATTCCTTTGAACTTTAAATAATTTAAAAGTTCAAAATGGATATTCAAGTAACATTTCATGGTGTATTGACTTAAAACATTAAATGTTACATGAATGGAAAAGTCATGAATTGCATATTCTAATGGAGAAGTTCTTTCCATTTCAATTTCATAATACATTCCTTGAGAAATTAACTATAGTTCTAGTTGATTTATATAACTTATTCAAAGATATTTTTGGAAAAATTATAATTCCAACCGAACTTGACAAACTTCAAGAAAGAATTTTTTTGACACTTTTATTTAGAGATGTTATCCCCCCCATCATTATTCACTATCATGATTTATTTAACTTTTCATTTAGTTAAAGAAGCTAAACTTGGTGAACCAATACACTATCGATGGATGTATTGAATTGAGAGATGTTGTAATATTTTTTTTATTTTCATTTATGAATTCAATTTTTTCAAATCATTGTGTAATTTTTTTAATATGTTTCTTATTTTTTTCATCAGGTACTTAGGTCATTTGAAATAATATATGAGGAATAAAGCTCAAACAGAAGGATCTACTGATTAATTCTATATATCTAAAGAGATATTGACCTTATATTCTAGGTATTTTGATGGGATTGAGACTATATGAAATCATGTTAGATGTGTTGAAGACATCTCCAAAAATTCTCATTCTAAAAACCAGTCATCGATATTTCAAACCACTGGACAACCAGTTGGAAAGGGGTCAAATTTTACACTAACATAATTGTAGTTACTACAAGCATATAAATATGTGATAATCAATAGTCTTATTACAAATAAATTTATTGAAAAATTGATATTGGATTCAAAGATATGACCAAGGTATCAAGCTCGAAATGATATGGAGTTAACAAAATTTGTTAAAAAGGATATTGTCTAATGGTTTGTCTACCATGTAAGTATATACTCATATTTATATTATTGGCATGAATTTATTTTGTTTATGTTAAAAGTAACAACTTATATCTTATTTTCAAGATAACTAATGTTGAGAATAGAGATGAAATATCAAATAATTTGAAGTTTTTAGCTTGAGTTACTCTAAGGAATGATAAGAGATTAGATGCATAAAATATTCATGGATTTATGTTTTGTATAATTTATCATGAAGAAGGATTGAAAAATCAAAATAGGGGGGTATTTAAATTTGAAAATGTGGGATACGATGGACATATGATTGATATAATTGAATTAATCAATCAGGATCAATTTTCAGTTGTTATATTCAAATACAAGTGGTTTAACATTGATAGGGGTATAATGAAAGATTTGCTACATTTTAATTCTATCAACTTATCTCACTTGATCCATATTATTGAGCATGAAGAGTATGATCTATTTAGCTAGGATTCATAATAAGAGATGTTTTATTATGTGGATGATGAAATATATGAAGTCTAAAGTGTTTCTATACACCTAAAACAAAGATACTTGTATGATATGGGTGATTATGGTCAATTGTGCTTTGTGAAAGTTAACCTTATCAGCCATAAAATATTAAATAGTTTTTTCTTGACAATATTGAAACAATAGAACTTTCAAGAGAGGGTGAAAATGAAGTACCCATCACAACAGAGGTTGATAATGATGAAGAAAATGAAGATGAATATAATTGAAAGTATAATTTGGTAATGAAACTATATTATAATTTCTCATTTATAAGTGTTTCATACATATGTACATTGTTCTATTTTTTAATTTTTTTTAAAATATTTTACTTTGGATTTTTTCATACATTGAATATATTTTAAACTATTTGAATTGTAGAAATATTGAGAATAAAAAAAATTGAGATCTTAACTGATCAACAACTCAGAGCACACCACCACTACTGTCAGATTCAGGGGATATGAGTGATTCCACTATACCAGAGACATATAGTGATCCAGCAGATCCCATTGATGTTGTTGGTAGCCCATCATCAGATGCAACTCTAGAAATGGAGTAGTTGGTCACCCATCCATTTAGAATATATTGGTGAGTTACCATTTCTAGTTTATATGTTATTGCATAAAAAACTATATATTTTATTAATTGTTTAATTATTTTCTCAAATAGATAAAGATAAAAACAGAAGTGATATAAATACAAAAATAGTAGATCTATGAGACCTAAAATACTTAAAAATTATTATTCCATTTGATGAGTTCACAGTTCCTACCATTGATGTTGTCAGAATATTTGGATAGATTCTTGGGTAGATTTATTATGAGATGGTGATATTTCCCATTAATTATAAATATTTGAGGAATATTCCCATAGATTTTAAAAATTAGGTGTTTAAAAACCAAGTAAAGGTAATATTAATTTAATATTATTTGATAACTAATTTAAAAGGCATGAGTAAAATTATTAATATAATTATAAATTGTTAGGTTTTTATTATTATATATATTTTTATTTTGATATCCTTGACTCCATTTCACACCCATGAAAATTTTGGGAAAGAAATGGATAGAGTTTAAATAGATATTATTACATGAGTTTAATGACACATCTTTGAGCTCTTGACAAATGCATAAGGAAGTTTTTAAAGGCGTGTCTCATGAGTAGTGAAAAATATTTTTAAAAATTAAAAAATATGTATCTCATGAGGTAATTGAATATTTTATTGTATCTTAAAAACATAAACATGATAAAATTATAATTTTTATTAATTTTTCTATTTTTTAGGAATTATCTATAAAAATAAAATGAATTGTGAAAAACAAGGAATTATCATATCGCAGGGTCGTGAAGATTTTATAGAGAAAAGAACAATCTTAGTTTTATTTTAACCATTATTATTTATATTATTTTATGATAACTAATGATTTTTTATAACTTATATATATATATATATATATATATATTTATAAAGGTTCATGAATGAGGTCACCTGGTTGGTTGGACAGAGATGTGGTTTAAAGTTCATCAAAAACCTGATGACATTTTTTTCTGTGAATGTACTAAATATGTTAAATTATATTTCATTACTATTTAATGTTATTTCATCACTATAAAAAATAATAATGAAAAATAATTACAACAACAAAAAATCATTAAACACAATTAAATGGGGTTGTCTATAAGGATCAAATAAATCCAATTAGCTCTATTGGTAGTGTTTGATCCATGTACCTACCCCCAATTAATTAGGTTTAAGTTTTTTTTGTTATTATAATTTATTTTCCATTATTATGATTTTATAATAATGAAACAACATTAAATAGTAATAAAAAATTTATTAATTAGATAATATTATAAAGTTTAGATAATTTAAAAAATCATTGTTATTATTATTGTGTTAACAGGTTAAAATTCAAGAATCTAGGGATATTAACCCTTGAAAATCATCATCTACTTCCTAGAAAGACGAAATTGTAATCATTTTAGTAAAGAAGTATCCCAGGAATGTGTGAGGGATGGGTTCTAGGCCTACCACATCAGTTATATTTGATAGGTAATCATCATCATTTACTGCTAAACCTAGCAGGGGTTCAATTAGTGCCATTGACTGGGAAGCACATAGAGAAATTTCAATATTAAAAGGAAAATTATAAGAACATGAATCTTATAGGAAAACAGAGGATCAATGGAGGTAAATAGTGGACAATTACTTAGTTTTGGTATTTAAAAGTATGATGATCATGATCCCTGAGGAAATTTCTAGTCTTATATCTCATCCTACCAAGGTAAATTCTAATCTCAATACATGAATCAATAAGAAGTTTAAAAGACATAAAAGTCTTTTAAAATGTGTGTCAGTGGTTCAAAACCAAACAAATTACATCAAAGGTATGTTAAATCAAAGGAAAAATACCGTAGATATATTTTTAAAATGTATAAACCAATGTCACATCAATACAAGTTATGGTTTTTCTAAGATTCCCATAAAGGTGTTTTTAGTGGTTTAAAAAAATAAAACATGCATGAAATGGTAAAAACCATAGGAAATGACCTAATATTTATGTAAAATCATGGGAAAACTATTGTTGAATTATTTTTGACATATATGAGTAAATAAAACATCCATACAATAGATAATTTGATTGAAATGACTCAATAAGTAGTTTTAAAAGATATCACTATCTTTAAAAATGCGCGTCAAGGGGTCAAAACCAAGAAAATGGTGTCTGAGGGCTATGAAATCATATGAAAATGAACATATATTGATTTTGGAAACCTAGTAATCGAATCTATGAAAATTTGAGTTACATTGGTCTGGGATCCTCATAAACATATTTTTAGTGTTTTAAAACACTTAAACATGCATGTAACAGTCAAAACCATACGAAAAAACCTTGGATTGATCTAAAATCATGGAAAAAATATGGTTTAATTATTTTTGATGTGTATGAGTAGAAAACACATCCATACAACATGAATTATACTCAAAATGAATCAATAATAATTTTTAAAAGATATCAAGGTCTTTAAAATCATGCATTGGGCTGTCAAAACCCAAAAAATGATGTCATCGGGCCATGATATCATAGGAATATGACCACATATTTATTTTTTAAATGTACAAATTGAAAGTTCATCAATCTAAGCTACAATTTTCCCAAGATTCCTGTAACACGTTTTTAGTGTTTTAAAATACTAAAACATTTGTGTAACTATCAAAACCATAAGAAATGACCTCATATTGGTGAGAAATCGTGAGAAAATTGTGGTTGAATTATTTATGATGTGTATAGGAAGAAAAAAATCCATTCGATGAGCGGGGTGCTCAGAATGACCTAATAATCATTTTAAAGAATGTCAATGTTTTTAAAATTGCAGGTCAAGGGGGTCAAAACCAACAAAATAGTGTTGTATGACCATGAAATCATAGAAAAATTACCATTTTTTTTTGAAATTTAGGAACTAACACTACATCAATATGAGTTATCATTTTTCTGGGATGCCCATAAATGAATTTTTAGTGTTTTAAAATACTAAACCAATTATGTAATGGTCAGAATTATATGAAATCAACTTGAATTTGTGTGAAATCATGTTAAAACTATGTTTGAATTATTTTTGATGTGTATGAATAGATAACACATCCATCCAATGTGTGTTGTGTTGAGAATGACTCAAGAAACAGTTTTTAAAGACATCAATTTCTTTAAAAACATGGATTAGGGGGTCAAAACCAAACAAATGATATCAAAGGGATGTGAAATCATATAAAAATTATCATAGATTTATTTTTGAAATGTAGGAATAAATGTCACATGAATTCGATTTACATTTTTTACAGGATGCCCATAAATGCGTTTTTAGTGTTTTAAACCACTAAAATGTGCGTGTGATGATCAAAACCATAGAAAATGAACATTTATTGACATTAAATCATGGGAAAATAGTGGTTAAATTATTTTTTATGTGTATGAGTTGAAAAAATGTCCAACCTATGTGTGATGTTCATGTAATGACCCAATAAGAAGTTTTAAATGATATAAAAGACTTTAAAAATATTCCTTAGGGGGTCAAAACCCAAAAAAATGTCAGGGATAGTGAAATAATATGAAAGGGATAATAGATTGATTTTTTAAATATAGGAACTAACACCACATCAATCTAATTTTCAATTTTCCTGGGATTCCCAAAAATGCATTTTAGTATTTTAAAAAACTAAAATGTTTATGTAACTATCAAAACCATAGTAAAAAACCTTAGATTGACATTAAACCATGGAAAAAATGTGGTTGAATTATTTTTTATATGTACGAGTAGATAACACATCCATCCAACACGTGGTGTTCTTGGAAAAACTTAATAAGAAATTTTAAAAGATATAAAAGTGATTACAAATGAGTTTTATGAGATCAAAACCAAGAAAGCAGTTTCATTGGGTCATGAAATCATAGGAAAAAACCATAGATTTTTTTTGAAATATCATAATTGACGCCATGTCAACAAGAGTTACGGTTTTCCCAAGAATCCTATAAACATGTTTTTAATGTTTTAAAATACTAAAATTAGTGCATAATGGCCATGAACATAAGAAACAACCTAGAATTGATGTAAAATTTTCAGAAAAATATGTTTGAATTTTTTTTATGTGTGCAAGTAAAAAAAACATCTATCTGATGTGTGGTGTGCTCATAATGACTCAATAAGAAGTTTTAAAAGATATCAATGTCTTTTAAAAATGTGAATAATGGGGTCAAAATCAAACAAATGATGTCTAAGGGTTGTGAAATCTTATGTAAATTACTATATATTGATTTTTAAAACATAGGAATTGATTCCACATTAATCTAAGTTTTGGTTTTCCTAGGATGCCTATAAACACATTTTTGGTGTTTTAAAACACTAAAGCATCTGCGTAATAGTCAAAACCATAGAAAATGACCTCAGATTGACATGAAATCTTGGGACAACCACCACTTAATTTCTTTTAAATACATGAAATTATTCCATGTCATAATCGTCAGAATTTTTTTTTGAGTAATTTTGTGCATGTTGCACATCAGTTTAAAAATTGTTTATATTGTTATATATTTATCCCTTTTTAGTTCCAAGGGTTGAATCATATCTTAAATTGGTAATTTTATGTTTTTAAAGTGTTTTTTGTTGATATATTATTTTTTTATTTTAAAATTTCATCTATTTTTTAAAAAATAGCAAATTCTAAGTTCAAAATTGAGAATATATTTTGTGCCTATATTGTTTTATATTTATTTTCTTAAATGATTTGGTTTTTATTCTAGTCAAAAGATGCCTAAATTATGTACAAGATTGACCATTCTGATCCATTACACTCTTCATAAGGCATTCATGATGGCTTATAGTTTTTTATGGTTAAATATCATCAACAGTTCTACTGTAGTTCCTATTTATTATGTTTAGTTCTAATTTATATCTTGTTTTTTATTCTAGTTGATGACATGATGTGGTTGATTACGCGTATTAAGACTTTAGGTAAAAAGGTGGTTGGATGCAGTGAAGGTGGTGATATAGGTGTATTGGTTATGGGTTTATGATAGATTTTAGACATATTTCATTTTATATATATGATTACTGAGCTTATGGGTTGACTGGTGGCTATGTATATATGACTGTGCATATATGAATATAAATGTATGAATAAGTTTATTATATATTTATGATTGAGTTTATTGTATGACTGAGTTCATTGTATGAATATTATTTTTTAATAAATATTATTTATTTTTTAAAAAATATTTTATTTAATATGTTTAGTAATAAATTTTGATAACTGTCGCTAAACAAAATAGTAATTAATTTTTTTAGTAGTAGTTCAGGTCGTTATGGTTATTTTTTCTTATAATAAATTAAACAACCATAAAATAAATTAGCAGTGGTTATATTAATTTCACCTATTTTATTTTCCTTTGTTTTCTAAAAAAAACCACTGTCAACTGAATAAAAAACCACTTCTAAGTACCCAAAAAAACACATATGAAAATGTCCACTAAACTATAAAAAATATTTCTAAGTGATTTTGGACCGTGAAATACACATTGGTTTACATAACCTCCACTAAACAATATAGAATCAGTTTAAAGTGCTGATAGTAGTAATTAATACACATTTTTTTTGTAGCGCCAAAAGTACATAGTGTCTCTAAGTAGTACAAAATGTGTGGACCCACATGATCAGGCTAGAATATAATATGGATACACATTGACCCACCTCCTATGATATACATGATATGTGTGAAGGGGTATATTTCATATGGTATCAAAAAAATGACCCGATGTGTTCACTCATACACATGGAGGTTACATGGTGTGTGATTTGTAGTCATATAGCTATGATATTTATAAAATTATAAAACCATAATTTTGAAGCTCTTGGATTTCACTATGCGTATCATGGAATATTACATGAAATATAATTAGAAAATAAATTTCTAGAACAGTTTCAATCCCATGATTCACATTGTGCCTGCTACCATTGTCTCCACCATCAGACACGTCTCCCCTCAATGCACACAATGGGTCACTGTCACCCCCTTATCAGATTTCTTATTGTCTATCATCCATCTATTATTCCCCATGTAGAAGACAAACTATGGACCCACACTGGAAACCCCTTTCAGTGATGCCTCATGTGAATAATTTACCATGAATACACAACAATGAGGAAAAAACTCTTTGATGAGGAGGGATTTGGGTATGGAAATAGTGAGGTAAATATAACAAAAAAGATCATCTTCATAGAATAAACACCAATGATTCAAAAAAATTGATTTTCAATGACACGTACATTGATCGTTATCACCATGTGATGACATCTTTGGTTCCTCCACCAAATTTCACAATCTCCCCTAGGGTCTATGACATGTGGTTCATGCTATACTACTAAAATTAAGAGATTTAGCCGCCTTTGTTTGGTGGAAACTAAAATTCTATGG
The DNA here is from genome assembly GCA_963277665.1 of Viscum album. Classification (NCBI taxonomy): domain Eukaryota; kingdom Viridiplantae; phylum Streptophyta; class Magnoliopsida; order Santalales; family Viscaceae; genus Viscum; species Viscum album. Next base: position 628,572,836 of record OY728165.1, read on the forward strand.
CCAAAACCCATGATTTTGGGTTCTGGATGTAGTGGAAATTGTGAGGGACATGTGGGTGATGTAGGGGGTGTGATAATTATTGAACTCAATGGCCATGTCAGATTCATGGTGGCTGAGGAGTGTTGGGGTAAGTTGGGGCTGTTGGGGTGTGGTGAGTGAACACCGGGGCAAATAGAGGGCTACCAGAAATATGTTGGGGTTGTCTGGTTATGGTTAAGGCATTTCAGGGATGAGGGTGGGGGAAAGGGTGGTTGAGGGTGGTGGGGGTGTTTTGCATATGTGAGATGAAAAAGGCAAGCATAAGGTAGGAAAAATCCCATATTAGCAACCACCATTCGATGATCATTACTATCTCCCTTAAAGATCACCAAATATAAATCTCTAATAATCTTACACTCCCAAAAATACAAATAATCAAATTTATAATAGTTTATAATGAATATTAAAAAATTATATTTATAAAAAATTTACTAGGTCGGTCTGTATTTTAATTAAAGTCCAAAAAAATCCTAGTCTAGGGCCCGAAACCTGGACACAAAACTTATATCTTTCCTAGGAAAAGTACCTCTTTACAGATATAATTGCAACATAATAATATCTATACGATATTCCATTTATGGGATATTATAATTCACACATGCAAGGAATCTATTTATTTTTTTAATAAATGTAAAATATCACATAAAATTATGTTAAGTCAAAACTTCACGAAATTTAAATCCAAGGTTAAATTTCACAATCCAAATTAAAACTAATTATAAAAAATACATTTATTAGGATATTCACTAGGTTTAATTTATCATTTTACCCTTTTTGAGATCTAGGGCTTCTTAACCCAACAATGAGCTAAGTGTCAACCACAATAAAACCAGGTCATTGCACCATTATTTAAAGAGTTTTAAAGTAGGATTTGGGTTGGAAAAATATATTGAATCACATCTCCTTGATCACTTGAGTGGAGTCTCATCTCCTAATAATCCTAAAATTGTATTTATTTAACAAATTTCCTCTAAAAGTTTATCCAAGAAATATATTACTCCTTATTCAATGAAAAAATTAATTATTTTATCCTTCTAAACTCAGTACAAATCCATCATAAAAGAAACCATACTAAACTATAGATAAAGAGAACCCTGAACTGTGATTTTATACTTATTATAATAATAGAAAGCATTAACAACTTAATATTTCTTTTAGGGGTTTTAAATACTTTTATTTCCTCATGAATGAAATATAATTCTATTTATCATGTCTGTTACTATGTGGTCACTTCCTCAATTTTTACCATGTATACATAAAAAATTTGTATTGTGTGTTTATTAATTTTATCAATGAAAGATCATTAATTATCCTATGTGATCAATTATTATCCACATATTCATAACATAATTAAGAATGCATGAAAAAATAAATAAATAAAGACATTATCATGAGTCATGTACAATTAGTTGATCCATAGAGATGATTAAGGATAAAAAAAGAGACTAAGGGAATTCCATGATTTATAAAATGAATTGAATTACAACACACATCTTACCTTTGTGTATTTTCTATTATTTCAATATATTCCAGTTCTCATCTCAAACAAGGTAATCATCAATATTGCTACCTTAATTTTTATATATTCACTCACTAGTAAGAAAAAACCAGGATTTCGATTTATATTTATTTATATAAAATATGGAAACACAAAATATTATACATATTTAAGATATGGGATATATTCACAGATTTCTAAAATAAATATTTAATGATTTATTAGTACAAAATAGCCCACATTATACTAATTAAATTAAATAAATCAAAATAAAAATATACAAGAGTTTAATTTCAACTTATGATATATCTACATATATAAAATTACATAATAGATTTTAAATAAGATAAAATTTTACTCAAGGATATTTTTAATGCATAAAATTATTATTATTTTTTTAAAATTTTTAATGATATTTCATTTACCCCTTGAATAAACTTTATAAAATTCCATAAACATAAAATTATTTTTTGGAATTTTTGGGGATTTTTTAAATACTGTTTAGACCTTAAACCAGGTCATAAAAGTGAAAATGGGTTTGGGATAGGTAGTTCAGGCTTCAGGCCAGGAGGGTTGGTGGGGTAGTTCCCCTTAGTGTGGCATGGATTAATTTTTTAGAAAAAAAAATTATTCCTGCCCTCTCTACCTAAATTAGTGGGTGTTGAAGTAGTTGATTCGTGGGAAGGTAGCATGTACCCTATGTTTCACTATAATTTTTTATATTTATAAAAACAATAGTTTCACACGACTTATCCCCCCATGCCCTAATGTGTGTGGTCGCATGCTCAACCACCCTCTGTTAGCTTCCTTATTCAATTTAATTTTCTTAAAAACCATATATTATCCATTTAATATTTACAGTTTTAAGACCATATCAAATCCATATACTCAAATTTTATAAAATTTAATTTAAGCTTTAAATTGAAAATTTTAATGACTACTCTAATACCAAATGAAGGAGTTGGGTGCACAGTAAAAGTGTAAAATATGTAACATTAAATTTTTTGTTTGAATCTATCATAAAACAATATTTTTTTCATAGAAGTGACCAATTCACAACATGAATCACATTTAATTAATTTTAGGCATGAGGAATGAAATAGAAAAAACACCTCATTTGATTTGAAGAACTTGGAAGGTTCTGCTCATTGTTGGTGTGTTGTGGATATAAGGATCAAATTAGGGACCCCCTAGATTATCTATTTTTTTTAATCTCATAGTTTCTCATTTTCTCATATTTATTTGCTAGCATATTATGTTCTCTTCTAAAAGGGAATCCCTAAGTGTGGCCTTTTCAAACCCTCCACACATGGGAACCCCCCTCCCCATGAAGAGGTCACTTCAGATAGAAGCCTAGCTAGGAAGTATCAATTTCCAACTAAGATGTCAGAGTGTCCTGGAGGGTAAAAACTTGAGCGGTGATGGGTTGACAAAGTAATCTATCAGCAAAGGTGAACTACGCCTCATTTCACCCACCCATTCCGGGAACAAGTGACCCAAAAAGATAAGTGGATTCCACGGTAAGGATAAATTAACCTAAGAGAGGACTCCCTAGAATTGAACCCTGAATCTCCCAAAGAACAATGTTTTTATGCTCCTAAACTTCACCACTACTCCATCACCAAATCAGAAATGCATTAGTATATGAAATCAAATCACCATAATTTTTTTTTCATTGGATCAAAAGTTGAAAAAATTAATAAAAGTAATTGATTCAACCTTTTTATTATTTTCAATTTCTCATAAAAGAGTTGAGATAGAGTATGGATGAAGAAAGAAATTCATGAAAGGTAATTTCTATTAGGTTTTGTGACTAAAATAAGCTTATAAAACTAAGTTAAACTTCCCAAAATTTCATTCAATTATTTAGATAAGTTTAACCTATTAAATATTCCAAATATATCAGAAATGAGTTAATTTACCTATCATATGTGACATGTAAAAAAATTAATCAATTATAATATTCTCAAATTTAATTTACTGAATTTAGAGACATTAACTCAGCTTGTTCCTTCCTTAAATGTTTAAAAAACATTATATATTAAATATATTTTTGAAAAATATTTTACTCTAATTTACTTATTTTATCATAAATAAATCAGTAATACATTGATTAATAAATTTATTTATAATTAATATAATCATCAATACTATATAACTGAATTTATGTATTTAATTTCATGTGATAATTCACAATCAAATGTTAACCAACCCACAACGTGGGACCTACTTGGTTCTAAACTCTAATACTTCCAAATTGATGTGTGACCCTCTAAGACAATATCTATGAGAAAGTCATTATAAAAAACTAAGCATGATACCTAGAAACACTTCATGGACTCTAAATAAATAAGTATAATTCATAGATATGAAAACATCTTAAAAGAACTTAATTTGAAGTGTAATATATTTTTCTCGTGATTTATCATATAACATGATTTATTCTTTTATAACCATTCTTTCATGCACTATTTATTAGTATTTTACTATATTAGAATAAATTTCCTTCATATATCATATAAATAGATTTATTCAAGGAATTGGTACTCATTCAAAGGGATAAATATATATTATTTCTCAACTCAGAAGTGAAAAATTGTGACCTAATCATTCAATCAAGTTCATACCAGCAATGATGCACCCAGTGCAAGCTACCACATGATAAATATAAACTGTGATGGTTTTTATCATGTATAAATTTATTTTATTTAATTACACTCACTATTATTAATATTAATTCAAGATACCAATACACATGTCTATAGATAGAAACATCCCATGAAACCCAAAATATGTGTTCCTATTAGAAGGTCTTCCCCCATTCTCTCAGTTACTTGCAATCACTAAGTGAAAAATTCAAGAGAACAAGTCTAAACTCTTATAATCCTTTATCACCTAATCGTTATACATCATTTATTTCCCATTAAATTGATGTATATTGATCATAGAATTTATGTTTAATATTACTATCATAGTATCTTTAGGTTCTCAATATAGTTAAGAACTACTATAACCTTTTCATATTACATGTAATCTAAATACATTAAAACATATAGTACATAAATAATTTATGTTACTATCACATTAAGTATGAATCATTTATATATCACATTGTAATATTGATGTAGTAATTCAAAAGTATAAGTGTGATTTTGGTATATATATCCCACTCTAACAATAGTATAGTCATCCCAATTAGCAAGCAGACACTATAAAACTACTAGTGTCTATGTGCACCCACAAGTAAAGTGTTGAAAAATCTAATATCCCATTAATCATAATTAGAAATAAAAATAATATTTATAAATAATCACTTATCCAATTACTCATGGATCACCAAATAACAAATTATTATTATATATATACCCATTCTTAATAATATAGGAATATGAATGGCACCATCATGTACTACCCCTTACAAGATACCACCAGATACCAAGGATACCGACCCGATTGTTCTAAAATCTAAATATCAAGATCTCAAATAGGAGTAATAATAATAACCTCTAAGCCCCACTTTTCTACCATTAAACCCTTGGTTTACCCAGGGATGTGTATTGGTCATAACACTATAGCCTTATAGATAATCACAATACACCTACATTGACAGATGTTGAAACTTATCCAAGGAACATGTGTATGGTAGTCATGTAATATAAAAAACATATATAAAATAATTTTATTACTATTATTATTTAATATCCCTTTCTAGTTTTTTCCCTGATGAAATACCCAGAATACACTATCATAAAATACTAGAGAAATACCACTAAAACTAATCTCATACCAAAGATAGACCTATACATATAGTTTTCCTCGAACCCAAATTTGTGGGTGAGAAAATAATATACCCTTATCACATCTTTATCAACCTCTATCTTATATTCATGTGATATAAAGACTTTAAAATCATGGGTGAATCTTTGTCTACCTCAATACTTGGTTAGTGTGTGAGATTATGTTCAGTTTTCTAATGTATCAGCAATATTCTCTAATCCAATTTCTATGTGTGAGAATGATAATGAATACACATATTTCATTGTTAGTATAAAACCCTATGTAGTATGTTAATATATAATAAAATAATTTGTCACATTATATGAATCTAACCTAAATCTGTTTGTACATATGATACATCCACCAATAACTAGAATGTATTACGAATAAAAAGGTGAGTAAACAAAGCATACACACTACCTAACCAATGATAAATTTATCAACCATGTGAAATATATAAAATTAAAAAGCCACTATGTTATTGTATCATTCTCTAAGATTTACCATATCATTAGCATGTTAAAATTTTAATAACACTTTAAAGTCATTCATTCGACTACTTAGTTCACCAAGTCATAGTAATATTAATATTAGTATCCACATCTCATAATGTTATCCACATCATAAAAAGTGATCCAAAACATTGACACAATATTACATTATCATTATTGTATTGTATTTACAGTATTTCTAAGAAGTATACCCCCTCAGTTATTAGAGTGCACATACAAGATTCCCATTATCATCACAATAATCACTATTAATTCACTAAATATTCAAAATATCACCAAAGAGATACCACAATATCAATAGAATATTTCATAATCATTAATGAGATCATTCTTCTCATTTATGTTTATTATCTTCAATATAATACATTTATACAATTCATAATAATTATCAATAGTTAACATCATGAAAACTAAATCCACATCATAACTCAGAGAATCACATTATTAAAACTATTCAGATAAATTCTACACATCACTTCATCAATTTTATTATCAAATTATCATAATCCTTTATTTTATATCATATCAAATTTTAATAAATGATATTTAAATAAAATCATATCATACTATATCTCCAAACTAATTTTTCAATTCACATCACCAAGATTTTATTTATAATTATAGTCATTAATGTAATTAATTTATAACCTCTACTAATCCAAAACCCCCTAAGAAACTCACTACATACAATAATAATAATCCAATATAAAATACCTCATTAAATAATATAATAAAATTTAACAATAATCATTTTTTCCATTAACATTTAAACACATCCGCTTTATTATTTAAAATATTATCATAATTAATTCTTACCATCCTTGGGTATTCAAAATAATTATATTCTTCTCATGTATCCACAATAATTTAATAATTACTTTCAAAGTCATCAAAATATTCACCAAGTAAATCATTAAAATTTAAATTCATTTCTTATTTTCATTACTAATTAGTTTTATCACATTTATAATATCGAATCATCATTTTAAAAAGTTTATTTTGGTGCCAAAATGAGTCCATGTCACTAAAAAAATATTTCAATGAATTTTGGATTGATGAAAAGTAAATATTACCTCCCAATTATTTAAAACTCCAAAAAACTCCATTAAATAAATAAAAATGGATTAAAAAAAATTCATTATCACATTCTATGTAGAAAAAATTGAGTAAAATTGACTATTAATTTGTCCAATATGAATACCAGCCCTAAAAAATGTATTTTTCCCAATTATTCATACACACATAAATTGATAAATAAATAAATAAATAAATATATAATCAATTCCCAACCAATATAAATATCATGTGTATATCATATAAAACATTTATATAAATGGTTTTTATATAAAACTTTACATCTGTAGATAATATTTAATAAAAAAATTTAATTATATTATTTTTTATCATAGGGAAAATGAGTAGCCTCACCCCAATTATATGAGGATTACCACCAACATATTATATATGTTCAGTTTTTTAATTTATTTAATAAACAACTAAAAATATATATAAACTAAAAAATTATCAAATTTTAGGGTCAAAATACTTTTGAGTTAGTCTATATTTTCTTCTTATGAATCAAATAAAAATTATTAACCATTTTATAATCAATATTAATTTATTAAATAGTTTTGGTTGGGATTTCATGAAGTTTAATTAAGTTGATCAACCCAAACCACTATTGGGTTTCAAAGGAACTAATGACACTTGTTAAACATAGCATAATAAATATAGAAAAAAAATCAAGGTTGACTATGTAAGAAAATAAAAACATGTGTACTGTAAAATAAAGAGACTATTTAACTTTCACCAAATATGACCACTGTATTTTTATTCATTATTTTTTCATAACAAATATCAAAAGAGAGGTATCTAAATAAAATCCCTCCTCCAAATGTATCCATATTTTTTTTATAAATCACTCATCATATGAGTAGGATTCTTCCACCCTCTATGATATTCTAGTTCCTCATAGTGTAAAGAAGGTTGGAGGAGAACTATGAGAAGGATAAATTTAGAAATGGATTGGGAAAGTTTTCATAATAACCATCCCATTGTGAATCCCACTTTTATAAATATCTCAAGGATTCTCCTTGAGTGAACATATATTAACTCATATGTTACGAGTTGATACATGCATAAAATAAAACACTCAACTATGACAACCCCCATTGTTTCATCATATGTAATGGATAATTAATGATATCCTACATATAGTATATTTAAGTGTTAAATATTTTAAACATTACTATATTAAATTAATCATATAAGTTCCAAATGAATCGTAAAATATGATTTATTATCACTGTGATTCCACCAGTCGAAAAATATGACTGACCGAGGTAGTCTATAGGAGTCTCTTACATCATAAATATGACATACCCTAAATGATTAAATATAAACCTTTTTTCTATATGTATGTTATAATCTATGACACACAATATCATGATATATAATATATCATAGATTTGGGGAATATTTTCTTCAATCTCCCACTTAAACAATGTCCTAAAGTACTTTCTTTCCATTTTATTTATATTGTATCATATAAAATAAATTGTGAAACCATTTCCAAAACCACTTTTGTATATCTTCGAAAACACTTTTGGAAATATATCATCAAATTCACCACATATAATATCATATTCAATACCTTGTGAATAATCATCCAAAACTCTTGTGGATTAACAATAAAATACTTTTAGAGCAACTCTATGAGTCAAACTCATTCCTCATTCAGTAAACCACAAAGTGTAACCCTGTGATATTTTGTATCATTGAAAAAAAATATGAATCACCAAATCCATAAATACAAGCAAAGAGTAGCCTCTAAAAATATATAATTTCCACTCAAGACACAAAGGGATATAGCATGATCTCAATAAAATACATGTATATCTATACCTATGTCCATTAACTATATCATATTCAATAATTCATTCACATATAATCCCTTGGTCTAAGACATTGAGGGACCATGTGACACAGATTATGTCAATCCCATATAGCCTACTCAATATTTATTGATTTTATAAGAATATACGAACTAGGTGGATGAATAAATCACATGTCATTCACCACTATGAATAAGAACATCCCATGTCCCTCACCTGTCTAGATGATCACATCATATGTATTTTCTAAGCGTGACCATAAAATTCATTAGTTCATATCAATCAAGGTACCGAATTTCATACTTATCATATGTGAGGATAGATACCATATTATATAATCTCTAACTAATGTCATAATCTATAACATACTCAACTACCCCATGATTAGCTATGTATCAAAGCTTGTGTAAGAATGGTATCAAAGTATGAAGGTTCTCATGCTAGGTATCTCTCTAGACTTAGGTAGTGGGGACTCTAAATATGATTCATGCACCCCAATTATACCAAAGTCATATTTTATGACACTACATGTGGTATACTTAGTAGGTAATCCAGTGTAAAAAACCTATTTGCTTTCTCATGTTTGTATTCTATATCTCGATACAAGAATCATACTCATGCTAACCATAAAATTTCATCATAACCAATAATAAAAAATTATAAATATCAATTAGGGAAAACTTAGAGTCATGTATTTATATTTTAATTATTATTTAACTTCATAGAATTTATATCAATATGTACATATATGCATCCATTGTGAAAGAATGATAATGTTGAGATTTTATTTTGTAAAGCATGATACATTTCATATTATTAAACTTATTTAATAACAATTAACAACAATATACAGAATTATATGTATAAAATGTCATATATGATATACTATTAGATCATGCTTATGTTTATTACACATTCAGTGGTTTTGTTAACATGTTATGCACACATGTAATTATTACCATGTCACTATGTGACCATCTAATAAAAATACTCACTAAAATATTTAGCGAGTAACAACATTGATGTAAGCTAGTTTGAATAATTTTAAGACTTATAGATTATATTCTTAATATTTGAATCCTTAAAAATATTCAAAATATTTAATTTCATAATATTAAATGTTATGATGTCAGCATATATTGTCTACTTAAAACTATTTCTGAGTACACTATCATCATTCATAAAACCCATTCTATCAAACATTTTCTTTGAAATATTTTGATAAATAATGTAAATTTTTACATTATCACTTACAAACACATCCTAAAATACATTAGGATAAAGTGACATTCACTTTTTTATAGTAACTAAATTTATCTCTTAACATTTTTCTTTACCACCATTCCTAAAACTATTTTTTTGATATTAATTGAAATTTAAATTGAGTTTTGATTAACATAATATTTTATTTGTTAAATTTTAGCTTTTATAAATTCAAACATACTCTTATTGTATTTATAGAAACTATATTCTTATAATAATATATTAAAATTATTTATGTTAGGAAATAACACTTATTCCCTATTGGTAGAAATATTTTAAAAACAAACTATTTTACCATATCATATATTTTATTCTAGGTTTTTAGAGATCTTTTTTGAAAATAATATTACTCTTCAATATATTTGGCAGATGGTTGGATGAATTTAAATTCCTCATATTTTAAAAAACATCATGATAAACCTTTTATATTAGATATTTTTTTTTATCATTGTCTCTATTTTAAAACATTTTATAAACTTGATTGATCATAAACCATTTGTATAGAATAAATTATATCATATTGTTCATAAAAAAAACTTTTTAATAAATAAATTCCCTTATCATAAAATATAAATGAGATAACTATACAAATTCTTTAATTAGATATATCTAAGATTGTTGAATTTATTTACATTCAAATCAATTATATAGAAACTATTTTATTTATCAAAGGAACATAAAATACAAGCTCAATCAATTATTCCCATGATTTTTAACTTATATATATTTAAAAAACTTGTAAAGTATAAATTTGTTACCACATTCCCATAAAAAATGAATAATTTATTTCTACAACACTGGTACCTGAAATGGGAATTACAGGGAATTTCACAAACCCCCTCCAGATATCTTACACAATTACATACTTTAAAATCATTACCCATTCCTGGTTTTACCTTTAGGTTTCAATGACCATGAATAGATCTTGGAAGAAATATTATTTTACTTTCCAACTAACATTTATTCTTCCAATTTAAAATTTTACCCACTCCTTATTTCAATACAACACTATAACCTGGACATCACATGCCTATTTCAACTATCCTCAACACATTGATAATATCTGGTAATAATTTCTTAAACTCATTCATATTGTTAGAATATTTTCATTGATGATAATAAAATAATTTCCATGATAAATCTATTAAGAATGGTAAAGTTTATTTCAAGTCCCTATAAGTTAACTAGAAGGATAAGCTTTAGAATATATGACTCAACCTATTCAGATAACGTCATCAGAATCCAATAGAGGCTGGTGTTCTAGAGGATATGTTCTGAAGTTGGTCTGTAAGTGGTTAGTTGTCTAAATGATGTGAGTGTAATTTATGGGTTATATGAAAGTCCTTTTAGAATTTATTTATATAAAATATTTTATGTAAGATTCCTTTACGAATATACATTAGGGTTCCTAGAAGAATAATATAGGATATGTGAAAGTAACTAGCTCTAATGTAAGAGTCACTTAGAATATTCATCAGAAGTCATAAGTAGGATGAAGATTTCTATAGTCTATCAGAGGTTTTCATGATAAAATTGTAGGACTCCAAAAAATATCACCAATCATTATAACTGGATGATTTGATAAATCCCTCTATAAAGGTGGGGTGGGAAAACTTTTACACATGTTCTTACTGAATGGTATTATTGATCGAATTTATTGAATTTGTTAAAGTGATTATAATATTTTATATCATCTGATTATAATGAAAATAAAATAGTGTTCTATCATAGGGGTAAGATATAATTTATGAATAAAATAAATTAATTTTATTCTTTTATTTTCCATAATTTATATTTTAAATGTTTGTTTGTGAGTTTTTATTATGATTGTGTATGAGTGGATCAACGCAATTTAGTGATTTACAGTGTTTCTCTTCATCTTAAGTTCCATTACATTGAATTCATTGGGTAAATTTTGGCCAGTGGAAGTTCTAGTTATTTTTTATACTTTTTTATGTTCTGAAGGTGGTGAGTTTGAAGGATTAGTGGTGTGAGTTATCTTAATAAGTGGTATCTCAGTTTGGTTTATGGGTTAAAAACACACACTCTATAGTGAAATTAAAAAAAATTTAATCTCTTATCATGACATCATTTTTTATTCAATGGGAATCATTATATAAGAAGGTATGGAATCATGAAAAGGAAAGGTCCAGATATAAAAATTTGATGGGATGGACTTTGGATTATATAGTATAAGTTTGGAAGACTATCTAATTCATAAGTTCCTAGAAGTTCCTTTAAGAATACTTTGGCTAAATAAAATAAAGAAAAAAGAATAGGAAAGGTAGGAAAAAATGAATTTGGATTAATTCAAATGTCATTACCTCATAATGTAGCCTTTAATATCTAAGAAGTGAAGAATATTATAGAGATAATGGAAGTTCTAACATACATGTATGATGATCCTATAACATTAAAAAAGGTGTTCATGATGTGGAGGTTATTAGATATGAGATTTTAGAAATTAATATCAGCGGTAGATCATGTGAATGACTTTAATATGACTCAAATTCTTCGTGAATCAGTTAATGTAAAGTTCATAGATGATGTCTGGGTGCTGCTATTGTTATCATCACTTATAAAATCATATTACATGATTTTCACTACTTAAAGTAATTATTGAGATAAATATAACTTTTATTTTAAGGATGTGAGAGATATAAAACTAAATAAAGAACTTAGATGAAGAGAATTCAATACACATATCAGAACTACACAACAAGTGGAAGTTAAAGGATAATCTCCCCAATGGAGAGGTCAGATCAAATAATAAGTTAAGTCCATAGAATGGAGTAAAGGTAAATATAGACCTGAAACTATTTATTGGAACTACTATAAGTGAGGGAATCATAATAAGGATCTTAGGTATTATAGGGTGAACTTTAAAAGATAAGTTTCTAAAATTTAAAGTTCCTTAAATCTTTCAGGTGAAGGTAGTTTACTGTTAAGTGTCAATATTATAGTGGAATCACTTGTTATTGATTCTAGAGAATCATTACATTACATTATAGAGTAAGGATTGATGTTATATTATGTATTTGGAATATTTGAAAAAGTTTACTTAGTTGATGATGAAGATTTTTAAGTAATTGAGAAGGGTGATGGAAATATTCAGATATAAAATGGAAGATTCTTGAAGTTAAAAGAAGTTCAGCACATAACTGGTGTAACACCCCAAATTCATGAGAGTTTACTCTTTTATTATGTATTATGAATTTATATAGTTATTGAGTTGAGTTATAGGAGCATTTGGATGGTTAATGAGAGTTTTGGAAGCATTATGAATGATGCACGACTTGAGTAAGGTTAAGGGAAACTATAAAGATTCCTCAAGTAACCGTGTGAGGGATAAAGAATCTATATAGGAAGGTCCAATGTTGGAACATGCTTAGGTAAAATCATGTGGTAACTATGAATCATTGGAAATTTTTGGATATTGTAATTTCATATTATTGGAACATAGTTTACCAAATCGTGCATCCCAACCATATAGCCCTGAGTGTTGTCGAATAACACTCACATGATTGGCGCATTGTTTTTCAAACCTTGCAGCCAAACTTTGAAATGTAATTGATTAAATATGAAAAATATGAAAAAATTCATCCAAAAAATTCATTCTTCCTCCCTTGATTTAGGTTCCCAACCCCCAGGCTTCTTATAGGAAATTTTGGTGATTCCTCACCTTTAAGAGGCTGATATGAATGAATCAGAGAGTGTTAAATCTTGGGAATCAAATTTTAGGACTCCATCTTCTCTCCTATTTCAAATCCTATCTTTGTTTTGAAAGTAAACCTAGATCATGGTTTCCATGACTATATATATGGGATCTTATGGGTTATTTTAGAGTTTTATTTTTACTTTTTAAGGGGAAGTCCAAATTACACCAAATCTATGAGACTATAAATAAATTCTTCAATATGAACCCATTTGAGGTAGGTGGATTCTATCACTTTCCACTTTATCATATAAATAAAAAGATTTTAGTTTCCTAAATAAATTGATTCTACTTTTAACTGAAAAAACCTATGTAAAAACCTTATTGGAAATATCTCTTTCTTGTTAATCACTAAATCTGGGGTTGTGGGTGATTCCCACAACATGTTCAATAAAATAATTATATGGGTTTTCAAAAAAATAAGTTTTTTTTTGTTTTAGAATCTATAATATACAAAATTTTAATTCATTTATATACATATGTGAAGGTTCTTGTGGGTTAGAAATGTATGTGGTGCTAATTATGAATAACATTAGATTATACCACTAAGTGACAAATTGGGACTGGGGGGATGGGTTTTTGCTCAAGAGTTGGATATTTAGAGGGACTTTTGAGATATAAAATGGATGGGTTTGTGAATTTCATGGGTTCAGGTGTTCATTCCAGGATTATGTTTGGTGTTATTTATTTCAATGATTTATGTATATATATCTTGATCATTTGTTTTGATTCTTTTTCTATTTTATCTTTTAAATAAGAGATAACATGTTCTTTTTTTAGTTTCAAGTGTGGGATGTCTTAGGGTTTTCCTATTGAGTCAATAAACTCACCCCCTATATATACACCCTAGTACGTATGTAGACATTATTTACCATGATATATGTAAAGGAAAGTTCTCATAATTTACTAGCAGATCACCTTGATGCTGTAGTATTTTTATTTGGGAGTTTCATCTGGGAGATATATTGCAGCGGCGTTGGTCATGGTTCCACATCAATTCCTTGGATCCTCTTATCGTCTTTGAGTATTTTTTTATATATAATTTTTGGTGTATGTTTTACTATTATTTCTATGATTATGATTCTAGTTTATTATGTCATTATATTTTTATCAGTTTTTATATCATAAATTGTGTTAATTTTATCTTATTGTGTTTTTATACTATAGGTTTTATTATTTTAGGGTAAATCATCCCCCAAAGATGATAAATAAATTTTTCATTTATTCCCAACCTTTTGTGTCCAGGGGATGTCACTTATGATTATTGGTGTTTTGATCCATTCCAAGCCAATGGGTTAGATCCAGGATGTTACAAAAGATATTAGTTTGGTATGATCTATCAGTTAGTCCAGTAGCAAGGGGATATGATGTGTCATAAATTGAAATATAAAGCATAAAAATGGTGTATCTAAACTATTTATAATGAACGTTAAGTTAGGAGGGTGGTATGGGTACAAAAATTATTGTTAAGAACCTCTGAGAATGTTGTTAATTCATCATTGTGGGATTAGTTGATGAACGTTTGGTATATACATTAGTAACAAGACTTTCCACTAGGATTTCATTAGCAATTTGTTATTTTTTTTGAATCTAGATAATATACCTTGATTTTTATTATTATCCTATGATATACTATATGATCTATGATGAGAGAACTATATGGTAATTTGGTGGTACTTCATTTTAGTTATATAAAAATTCCACCAGTTATGATACCTAGAAACTAGAAAGAGGGTGTGGCTAAAAATATGGTTCCACCTGAACCATAAGTGAACCAATTGCTGTTCTAAAGTATTATGTAAGAATTGTAAGCTGTTGAAAAGGAAATTTAACTGAGTAACCAAATAATTTGGATTACTCATTGGAATTATAGAGACAAAACCCACACTATTGTGAATGGGGTTTTTAACATCACATTTATTATAACGATTATTATAAGTCGGTGCGATAAATAAGTTTTAATATTAGTTAAAAATAAACCAATGTTAAAGCTCATTCTAGAATAAATGATTTAGAAAACCATATTTTCTATATTGGTTGTAAAATAAATGATGTATAATGAATATTTTATACATGAGTTACTACATTTTAAACTTTTTTAAAGTGTCAATCATATTTTAGTTTTTGTTCCACACTCTCCATTTCACCCACGGTGGAACCTAATTTTCTTCCCAAACCTCCCTCAAACATCGATATATCTCATTATTCATCACCATAATAATTCTTTTTGACTCCCTCACTCCTAACTCTCTCTATCATCATCACTATATTCTCCACCTTCTCATACATATTCAACCTCTACTATTACTTATCTATAATATTTCTTCATGGTTTTTAATCATACTTCTAATTTTTCACATATCTAAGGTTTGTTTAATTTGATGAATCTCTATTTTTGGTTTTTTTGTTTGATTGAATGATTTTTTTGAAGTGGTGTTATAAATCATATTAATTTATTGATTAATTGGTGTTTAAGGTATGTTTAATGGGTGTTTAAGTTGTGTTTAATGGGTGTTTAATGGGTGTCTAAAAATATAATATATTTATTTTGAGGATTAATTTTTGGGGTGTGGGATTAAAGGTTAGGGTTAAATTATTTATTTTATTCTTCAATATATTTTCAATTTCATTTATTATTCTAGAATTTGGAGTTATTATATAGGATTTGGAAATTCTATTATATATAATATAGTATTTAGTTCAACATGTTTATAGATTGAAAGATCCAATATCATTGGTGTGTTTTTAGCTTTATAAATTTTGTAATGTCATAATTATATATGATCAGGAAGATGGATCTTCTCGCTTATAATATTTAGTTATTTTGTATATGTAATTAATTGAGTGTGATTTATTGAGAACTCCATCAATTATAATCATGGAAAATTATGAATTTATAAAAAATGGAAATTTTGGTATAATTGATTTTGATCTGAAACTTGGTGGTTTTATAACCATTAGATTTGGAATAAAATTTATAATTTAAAAAATTGATGTTCATTTGTTTAAATTTAATTCACATTGAATTTTGATAAACATTTTTTTTTCAAAAAGTGGAAATTGGTGTGGTCATTGAATATGGAATTAGGGTTTTTAATATAGAATTTTTGGGTTTATTTTTAAATAAAAACAATATTTTTATATAGGAATTCATCTTCTATGAAGTAAAATACTTACATAAAAAGTGTCTAATTCTATATTAAATAAACTAAATTATTTAATTTAAAAATTTAATTATGGTATATTGATATAAACTTGGATTTTGGATAAACAATAACAGGTTTGTGAATACATTAATTTTTGGGTGTAATATTGTTTTGAGGCCTCCATGATTCATCAATGGGGATGGATTTATTAGGGAGCTTGTGTTAAAGTTAAAAAAAATTAATCTAACCATGGGAAAAAAGGAACACACAATATGGTATGTGTTTTAACATATGAATATATATTCATACCTTGGATATTCTACCTAGTGATGGAATGTGTAAAATAGTTATTTTCAATTTAGTGAACTTAAAAGTCCCCAATATAGGGTATTTTATCTGAAAATTGATATTTTTCTTCAGATTTTGGTAATGAAGTATTTAATATAATCTTTGATAACAGAGGGATATTCCTTTAGGTTATTAAAATATTTTTATTCATGGAATTTAAAAAAATGGTATTTTCTTCTATAGGAAATATTTTTTCTGAAAATAAATCATGGTTTGGTTAAATTGAAAAATAATGTTTAATGAAATTACTTCTGATAAAATGTGGAATTATTTAAGGAATCATGGTTTCATTTTGAAATGTGATAAATCAATGTTTTAGATTCAAAACTATTTTTATAACATGTTTTATTGGAATATAATTGTTCTCAGATAGCAGTACTCTATAAAGAATGCCTTAATTTATATTCTAATATTAATTTAATAACTCCTTATCTAGCTCTAATAAATATGGTTCCAGTAATTTTTTTAAAAATAAAAAATAATCTACTATATTTATTATTAAAATTTGGCATGCATCTTTCTATTATGACTTCTGTAAACACATAATTTCTCAGTATCCAATATTAGATATTATAAGTGTAATATTTTTTAATGTTTATACTTAATTGTAATAAAAGATACTGTAGAATTATTTCACTTAGTTCATAGCACTATCACTATCCTATTTTTTATTTTAATGTATTTTGTATTATATATTGAATTTTTTTCATAAACTATTATATTTTAATTTTAAAAAATATGTGAAAATGATCATTATATATGTTAAAACTTTAAAAACAATCTTGATATTCAAAAATCATTTTTCCATTTATATTATGATATTTCTTTGTCTATACTATTATTTATAAAAGTAAATATAAAATTTAATTTCAATATATAGTAACTTGTATTATATACTTGAGATGTGTAATAAGTGATAATGATCCATTGTTAGATTAATTCAAGGTGAACTGGTGAATAATATGAGGAAGGGGTTGATGATTTTTTCAAATTTTCTAAGACAATTTTTTCAAACAACGACTTATTTTTATACCCATGTTTTAATTGCTTAAGTTTTAACATTTTTAAAAGTAGATAAATAAAATATCTTTTTATTTTTCATGGTTTTAATTGAAGTTACATCCTATGGATTTTTCATGGTAAAATTGGAAAAAATTTACAATCTATTGATGATGAATACTTTCAAGATGATAAGTCTGGTCAATTTAAAGAAATGATTCTTAAAATTTGAATAGAGGAAATTAAGAAATCAGTAATTATTGAGTGGCTATATGGTTTTTCTAAAAAAACATTGTATCCAGGTTGTATGAAATTTATGGTTTTATTAACAGTTTTATGATTGATTAGCTTGATTTCTAAAAATGGATGAAGTGACAAGAGTTTTACATAGTTTCTACTACTGTTGAAAAGAACAATTCTTAAAGAGAATGATATTATTGATTCACATTATAATAAAAATAAAATATTTTTCACTATGGGTTTGGGGTACAAGTTGACACATGCCAGCCCAAATGACTATATACTATATAGGAAGGAATACGAAAGTCTATTAGAGTGTCCTAAATGTGAGACATCATAATATAAGTTGAAAATAAAATCATAGGCTGATTTAGAAATTACTAATACTCATGTAAAGGAAATTTGGTATGTTTCTATATTTCCTCATTTAAAGTATTTATTTTCAAATTTAAATAATGAAAAAAGTTTAATATGGCATGTAAATGAGAGAATATGTGATGTAAAATTTCATAATCTAGCGAATTGTCCACAATGGAAGAAAATTGATCAATAGTTTCCTACCTTCAAAAATGAATCTATAAATCATAAAATAGAATTTTATATAGATAAAATGAACCAATATTGTATCCTTAGTAGAAAACATATATCATAGCCCATTTTATTGGTAACTTATAACTTATTTCTTGAATTTTGTATGTAACATAAATATATCATGTTTTGTTTAATGACATGTGGATGAAAATAACCTAGAAATTATATTGATCCTTTCTTATCACCATTAATTAATAATTTGAAAATTTTATGGGAGGAATGTATCATAGTGTATTACTCATATAAAATGGATAATTTTCAACTACATTCATTAATTATGTTCATTATAAATGGATTCCCAATATATGGAAATCTATATGGACACAGTGTTAAGGGGCATAAATCCTATCCAATTTATAAAGAATTAATATCATATCATAAACTACAATATCAGAGAAAAATCATATACATGGGTCATCAATGGGTTTTGTCTATAGATCACTCTTTTATAAGATTAAAAAATGCATTGAATGCTCATAATAATTTAATATTACTCCATAACCTTTGTCAAGAGATCAATATTTTGAATGGGTGAACAACATTTATGTCACATTTGGTAATATTTTTTTAGAAAGATTGAAATATTTAAAATAAATGATCAATTTTTTTGAGCCTCAATATTGGAGATATCATAAGGTTAAACATAACATTTATGTCATGCATGTGGAGAATAATATATGTGCTATTTTGATTGGAAAATTTTTATATATTAAAGGAAATACAAAGGATGGTTTGAATGAAATATTATACTTACTATCAATAGAAATAATTTTGGAGTTTTCTACCACTCTTAATGGAATATGAATATATCTACCTCTGGATTATCATACATTATCTAAGAGGAATATTTTTTTTCCAATGCCTTTATTATATCAAATTGTTGTATGGTAATTCTTCTAATGTAATTTTTTTTCACTAAAATATTTTAAGTTAACAAACATGAAATCTCATAATTTTAATTTAATGATAAAATAGCTCCTTCTAATTTCATTTCATGGAATACTACCCATCCATATAAGAATGAATATCATGAAGGTGTGTTATTTTTTGAATTCCATTTTTTATAATTTGATTGATTTTAATTCTTTAAATAATTTATATAATAGTGCAGTTTATATACTTTTTCAAATGGAAATGTACTTTCCACCATCATTTTCTGATATCATGGTACATGTAATGGTTAATTAAGTGCAATAAATAAATCTTTTTGGACCTTTATATATATGTTAGTAGTATCCTTTTTAATTTTATATGAATATATTAAAGGGATATGTTAAGAAGTGATATCAACCAGAAGCCTCTATGGTGAGAAGCATATTTCTGAGGAGGTTCCAGAGTTTCGTAAAAACTACTTTTCTACAGTGGAGCATATTAGTTTTACTAGATCATGCCATGGATGAGTTATTTTTTAGGGAAAGGGGATCCATCTCTTTAAAGTAATATCATCGAAATGTGAATAGATAAAATATATATATTTGTACTTCTTGAATAACATAAATGATAATCAACCATATATAAAATTTCATATTAATATGTTAAAAAACATTATCCAAAGAATAAAGACATCTGGATATTGAATGAGTATAACAAAACTTTTATCCATGGTTTAAAGTGATTGTTCATAAAAGATCAGATGCACTAGATCCATCGATATGATTAGTGGGTGTCCTATGTTTAAATTTCATTACATGGTCCGAGTATGAAATTAATGGATATAAATTTTATACCATATATTAAGAAAATATAAGTGTGGTTTAAAATAGTATTTTTCGGTGTTTGTAGAACCAATGCATTTTTCAAGTGAAAAAGAAAACATCCAATCTTTGCATCAAATTCATATTATGGAGTTATTGAAGAAATATGGGATATTTATTACATTAAATTTTAAGTTTAGATGTTTAACTAAAAATGGGTTATCGGTAAGAAAAGTGACATACATGATGAATTTGGTATGACACTAGTTAATAATAATAGATTAGAATACACAACTAATCCTTTTATCATAGAAACACATACAATTTTTTTTCTATATTCTTCATCTATCAAATTTGAAGTGATATTTTTGTTACAAGGAAAAATTAGTATTTTGGTTATGATAAACTTGATGATGATTCTAATTTATATGAGATCCCTACTTCCATGGAAAAATTATCAAAGAATATTGGTTACAACATCATAAAAATGGTTTATTCCATATGAAATGGCCGTGATAAAGGAATATGAGAAACCAAACCTATAGTGATTTCCTAATATTATAGGTAACATATATTTATTTCTTATTTAACTTTTAAAATTTTAAAAAATGTTAGATATATTAGTTTTAACTTTTTTACTTAAAACAAATATTTTATCAAATATGATAATTTTTTTTTGTTTAGATTAGTTTTTTTTGTTTATATCATTTTACAATTATTCAAATTTATATGTAACTATTGGATTGGAATAAATTTTTACTTATTATTTTTTTTGTCTATATCATTCTATATTTCATAAATATTTTCATTATTCATCTAAAATTTCTAACTAGTAATGAATAAGATGAAGAATATTTTCCATATTATTTTTAACATTATTGTTTACTACTCTAACAAATATGATAAAGTGTATTTTTTTGTATTATACTGTATTGTTTGTATCATTTTAAAAAAAAATTTCAAATTTTTATATAACAGTTGGACTTGTATAATATTTTACTCAATTTATATTTTCCCCTATTTATATCATTTCATCTATCATTAATATTTTCAAAACCACATTAAAAAATATGAATAAAAATGGGTTTATTTTAGTTCAATTTACTTTTTGTTGGATCATGTTTCATTTTTTATTTCATTTTATATGTAACAGTTGGATTTTTATATTTGTGTACTAACTGTTTATTAATTTAACTTTTAATATAATTTCAAATCAAACAGTTAATTAACCTTGATATTCTAGGGAGGACCATATACGTACTTCTTATAATAATCCTCCTCATCCTATGCATATGATCCTTTTACTTCTATATAAGTATAGAAGGATTCTAGGGTTGGTAATCATGGTATAATATGTTTGCTAGAATTATTAATTTCCCATAGCAAGGACCAGAGAATATATGTTGAGTTTTATGTTAATTATAATATTAGGGGGTATAAATTCAAAATAATTTAATAATTTTTTGCAATAAAATCTTAGTAAAAAGTTAACATTTCAATTTTTTATTAGAAAAGTGTTGATACTTCGAAAATATCTCAATTATGAGAGATAATTTTGGTAAGATCTTTTATTATTATTATTTTACTTATCCTGCTATTTTTTACTAATATATTTTTCCCCTTATTATCAAATGAAGTATAATATACCAGAAAATAGATAAGTTAGGAAGAAATGTTTATCTTTAGCTACTAGGATATGGAGGGATGTTAAATCAACCCTCACATCATATTTAATTTTTGGGGTAAGATAAAATAATAATCCATGGGATATATATCATTTTCTAAATGAAGATACATGTAAGAGTTTGTTAAAAGTAGACAATAAGAATCATTTTTTGTAAGTGAAATGTTAGATTCTAGAAGTTTTTATATAATAATGATCATATTAATGATATATTTATCCTTAATTTACAACATATGATGAGATCTCATCAAGAGATCCAATCAAAAAACATATACCCAAAAATTTATATCATGGTGGATATAAATTATTTATAGAACAAATGATGCAAAAAAAATTGAATACATGAAAAATGGAAGAGGGGACGAATGAAAAAAATGGAAGATATATTATAAAAGAGTTGATGGATTTAGTTGAGAGGATTTTACAGAGTTATTAAAGGTATTTACATTGTTTAAATTATTTCAACTCTATATATTTTTATTCCCTAATGATTTTTTCAAATATTATATACATGAATCCCATGAGAAGAAGAAAAATAGGTGACCTTCATACCAAAGGGTATGAAGGATATTTTAACTAATAAATTGGGAATTCCTAAACACCCGGGTTGCGTATTAGGATATTGGACAGGTTTATTAGTCAAACAAGTGTTTTATAATTCTAGAGAATCTTCAAAGGAGGATGTATATAAAGTAAAAATAGAATCCCTATAAGCTAAAGTTTAGGAGAAGGGTGGGACATTGGAGGATATGATTAGAACTTTGGTATAGTCAATGTTTTAATAATTTTAAATATAGTTTTAAGATTCAGATCCTACTCCTCCGCCTTCATTTTAATATCCCACTCCTCTACCTCCACCTATATATAAAAATCTCGCACCTTCTCCTCTATAGATTCTAATATAATGTGAGTTATATGTTTAGAATCCCCAACATAATATTATTTCATATGTAATATCATTCATCATCAATATATAGGGATATAATAGCATAGTTTCACGGTACATGATATTATAGATAGATCAACAGGAGTACCATTTTCTATAGATGAGGTCATTATTGTTGGACACAGTATTAACCATTTTTTAGTTTATCCATATATATTTGTTTGATAAATTACTATAAAGGTATGTATAGATTATATCCTTTATTTCATATTTGTGTTAAATTTGTTTCAAAATTTTAATATTTATATATCTAACTATATTTTTTATAGGAATACCTTAAAGGTGAAGACACATTGGTTAGAAAAAAAATATTTACAAGATATTGTAGATTCATATTATACATCTTATACACTTTATAAATAATCAACATATTCATCTTCATTTTTGGGTGTCACACCCCAGCCTAGATCACATGGAAGAGTAACCAAACCTGTGGTGCTATGTGACCTCAGGCGCACCTCCTCCTATGCCAGAGGCTACCAACTAGCAATGAAGGTCTAAAATGGAAAAAAGAGGGGACTATAACTGTAATAACCCAGTTTTTGCTGAGAAATACTTTGGAATATTCTTGATGATATTCCAGAGCAGCGCCTTCAGACGGCGTGCGATTCCGAGCCCCGGAGTGGCCGGAATTAAATTTTCAGTGCGTTCACACTGGAAACGCTAAATAAATGCGATAACTCCTAAACAGAGTTCCGAATCAGGGATCCGAGTGTACGGATGGGTCTGGAATGGGGTTTTTACCCTAGGAACGACATAAAACTTGTTGGCGCAGGATGTTTAGACCCCTCGCCCGCTTCTGGAATGTTAAACAGATTAATTAATTAATTAATTAATTCGTTTAAGGGAGAAATGCTTGTATCTCTTAAACGGTGGATAGGATTGGAAAACCAAGGGCACCGTTGAGTTCGGAGCATGCCGTTTACCCTAGGAGGGGTATAAGTTTCGCGGGCACGGACCGTTTGTGAAAAATGGCCCTAGGGGCGTTTTCGTAATTTGGCGGCCTCGGGCGCTAAGTTTAATAACTTTTGAACGGGGTCTCGGAATAAAATTCCGAGACCGCCGTTGTGCTCGGAGCTTCGTGTTTACCCCAGGGACGCCCTCCTTTTTGTCTGCTTCAGGAGCGGAGTCGGGGGCGTGCCGGGCGGGGTGTTTAAGTGTTTTTATTTAAACACGCACCCCCCTTTTCTTCCTCTTCTTCCTCTTCCTAACAACCCTCCCCTCCCCTTCACCTCCGGCGAGATCCGGCGAGACGAGCTCCGACGAGATGCTCCGGCGAGGCAGCTCCGGCAAGGCGGCGGTTAGGCGACGAAGCTCCGGGCAACGCCCACGAGGTAGGGTTATGTTTTTGCGTTTTAATTCCCGAACCCCCCCTTGAACCCCAATTTTAGTGTCTATTTTTGTTTTCCTTTAGAACAAACCACATAAATGCGTAGTAGAGGTTTTCCTCTTTCCATATCTTATTTCGGAATCAAAATCCGATCTCGGAGGAGCCCGGGGTTGATTGTCGAAGGTTGCCGGAATTCTGGGTTGTCCCGGCGAATTTCGGCGGTCCGGTGGGTTCCCAGGGCGGCGCGGCATCGGTCCGAGGCGGCGGACGGCGGTTCCGGGACAGCGGGCCGGCTACGACAGGCAGCAGGGCGGCAACGGCGCTTCCGGGAGGCGGCAGCGCGCTTCGGTGGCGGCTGTCGGAAGCCGCTGCGGGCGCCGGCAAGCGGAGGTGAGGAGGGGGCCGCGAACCGCGCGACCCCCGGCGCGACCGCGACCCGCACATCGCGGGTTGCTGTGGGGAAAGAACCGGCCGCGAGGCGGCCGGTCGGCTGAAGAGAGCCGCGGCCAGTTGGCCGCGGCGGGGTGGACCGAACCCGCGGCTGAGCCGCGGGCCGGCTGTGCGGACCGGGCCGGCCGGCGCGGGCCGGCCCAAGCAGGGCGGACCGGCCGGTCCGGGCAGGTCTGGCCCAAGGGGCTTTGCCCCTTAGACTTCGGAGCCCGTATTTCGGGCTACGGGCGTCCGTTTTGCGCGCCGTCTGCAGAAGCACTGAGCTTACATCGAGGCGAAGCTTTTGAGATGGTTTCGGGAATTTTAAATTCCCGAAATGAGGGGTCGCTGAGGCGCGACGCGTCCTTAAGTGGACGAGCGCTTTTCCCGGGATTCTTGTTTTGGACGGCGCAGACGCGTCCGAAATCCGTTTTGAGCGCCGTCAGCGGCGTTGTGACTCTGGCACTGAGGCGGAGGTTTCCAGTGCGGTTCCAGGCGTTGAGGCTGGAGTTGAGGCGCGGGCCCCACGACCCGTCTTTTGAGCTGCGTGCAGCTTTTAGCGACTTTTTCCTCGGACGTCCGTTCCGGGCGTGCGAGCAGTCGATGTTGGGCATTTTTCTGAGGGGATTGCAATGGTGCAATCCGCCCGCCCTAATTCGACACGATGGTGCGGGGCCCACGAGGGCCGTTTGGGCGTCGACGGTGATTTTCCATCTTTATCACCGGGCGATCGTTTTGGACAAGGGAGTGGTCCATCTTGTGTGCTTTTTCGGGAGGATCGCAACAGTGCGATCCGTTCTTTGAGTTTCGGGATCGGGTTGCGGGTCCTACGTGGCGCCGCTCGTGTGCGGTGCGCCGCAACGCATATTTTTCTCCGGATACCCGTTCTACTCTAGCGAGTAATGCTTTCGACGTGTTTTTCCGAGAGCATCGCGATGGCGCAGTTCGCCCGACCTCTTTCAGAGATGTGGTGTGGGCCCCACCCGACCGGGCTACGGCGAATAGTAACTTTTTCACCGGGTGGCCGTTTTGGGTGATTGAGTAGTCAATCCCGTGTGTTTTTCCGAGGGGATCGCAGTGGCGTGATCCGTTGGTTCAGTTTCGGGATTCTGGTGTGGGCCCCATGCGGGTTGGTCACGGTGAATAGTACCTTTTCCACCTGTTGACCGTTTCGGGTGAGTGAGTTGTCTAACTTGGGTGTTTTTCCGCAAGGATTACAACGGTATGATCCGTTTGGCTGTACGGATCCTCTTGTGCGATCTTGAGAAATGTGGAAGCACGGAAGGTGCTCCAGTGGTGGTTCGCCCTACTTTGCTTGTAGCGGGCCTTTGGCGAGTGATCGCGTGCTCTCCCGTGTGAGTGATGTAAATGCTTGAGGTGACGTGGTTGGCCGTGCCTGGGCCTTTGAGGTGGAGTTGTTACGTCACACCTTCGCACTGGCGTTGGGTTCTGGGTGCACGATAGCCTTGGACTGGAGACGAGGTATACTCTGGGAGTATACGAGAGCGCTTGGAGGTATGTGTGGTTTGTACCTGAGACGTTTGTGCGCTCAGTTGGGGTTGACTTGGGGCCACACGTCGTGTGGGCCCCATGTGCGTTCTGTGTTCTGCCTTATGTACTTTGACCTCTCGCGACGTAGAGGGTCCCTCTGTGGCTTTGTTTGACCAGCAGGGTGGAGTTTTCCCCTGGCTCGGTGCTGGTTTGTTGACCAGCAGGGTTGAGTGGTCTCCCCCTGGTTTCGCTCTCGATGGATTGGCCGGTAGCGGTGCTAGTGACACCCAGTGCTGGAGCAGACGCTGCACCTCCTTTGGGTGAGTTGTTCTGGAGTTGGGAGGTTGCGCGATACCCACTCCGTGTTTGGTTGGCCCGTGTTGTGCCCTCCAGTGGAGATGGCTAGAGCGGTTTTGCGTTCTACCCTCCAGCGGGGCTGGGCAGTGGGTTACTCATCGAATTCTAGGGTTTACCCTCCAGCAGAGACTGGGCAGTGGGTCACCCGATGCTATTAGGGTCTACCCTCCAGCAGAGACTGGGCAGTGGGTCACCCGACGCTACTAGGGTCTACCCTCCAGCAGAGACTGGGCAGTGGGTCACCCGACGCTACTAGGGTCTACCCTCCAGCAGAGACTGGGCAGTGGGTCACCCGACGACCTCTTAGGGTCTACCCTCCAGCGGGGCTGGGCAGTGGGTCGCCTGTCGTCTAGTTCCAGGTCTACCCTCCAGCACGGCTGGGCAGTGGGTTGCCTGTTGACTTATTCCAGGTCTACCCTCCAGCGGGGCTGGGCAGTGGGTCGCCTGATGATGTATTAGGGTTTACCCTTCAGCAGGGCTGGGCAGTGGGTCACCCGATATTTGGTTATGAATTACCCTCAAGCGGGGCTGGGCATTGGGACACCTGTTAGCATTCTAGACTCAGTCCTCTCGACTAGGCTAGTCTGTGGCTTACCTCCGTGATTACCGGAGCGGGACCCTTGGTTGTACGGGTCAGTGATGGAACAACTTGACTTTGAGGGGACCTCTCGACTGCGGGGCAGTGACGAGGCGTGGTTTGACTCTCCCTAGAACTCTCAAGTACGAGGGGCACTTTCCCCACCGAGACGCGTTCTTGCAACGCGATCTAAAACCGTGCGGGCGAGTCAGTGCCGCCCAAAGCGGATAGTATCGAGGTGCGGTGATTGAGCCCCTTGGCTTGCAGTTCAGGACAGACGTGCGGGTTGCTGGGCGACGATGATGGATTATGTCTGGGACTGTTGGCAACTCTTTCTTGGGCTGAGCTACGGGATGGGGATCCCCTTACGACGTCGTTCGGGTTTCTTGTTGAGCATATGTATATGTATATACCTTGTTCCGGTACCCACTCCTTGGGTTTTGGCTACTCTCCTTCCAGAGGAGGCGAAGACGCGCAGGTTATGCCACGTGCTTTCCGTGTCTAGCTTCTCGTGGTTGGACGAGTCTACTCTCCTACTATAGGTAGCGAAAGCTCGACGAGAAGTTCATCTTCTCACCATTCCTAGCTCCTTGTGTTAGGACGAGTCTTCTATGTTTCTCTTGTTGGGTTAAGCTAGACTCTTTGCTGCACTTTCAGTTGTACTCCACTACTTTTCTGTTCGCTCTACCGCTCACCCTTCGGTACCTCCTTTGTTGCTCCCTCGAGCCTTCAGGGTATGCTACTGAGTATTTTTATACTCACCCCTGCTTGGGCTTTGCCCGCACTTGGTGTGCCCTTGCAGACAATGGATAGGTGGAGCGTGACATCAGTGGAGCGTAGGATCTTGGGAGCTTGGACCGCGTGCGGTGGTCGTGGCTGGGATCCAGGTGGGAGATCCACCAGCTGTTTCTCTTTTTGTTTACCTGTTGCCGGGTTGTGGCACTTTTTGGTTGGGCGCGTGTTTTGCCCCTTTTCTTTTTAGCTTGTACTTTGTACTGTTTAGAGGTCGATGCACATCTGTGGTTTATATATATAGTATTTATTCTTTTTACTCTTCTTGTTCTTTCTTTACTCTGCACTTTTGCATTGAGTGTACTGCGTGTGTGTGTACAGGTGCTTAGGAAAAGGCCTCCCTGAGTTATTGTGCCTTCGGCGCTAGTCGCCAGCCCCTGGCCTATAGAGGCGGTCCTGGGGTAGTTGCGGCTCGAGCCCGGGTAGGGTCGGGTCGTGACAATAACCCCTTTATTAGAGTGTAAAATCAAGAATATATCAACCAATAAAATTCAAATAATCACATTATAATATGAAGAATCCCTAAAAAATCCATTAATAATAAATGAATGAAGAAGAAATACAAACTTGAAGAATTATGCTAGCATATAAGACTAATCAGCTACTGGGATGATCACATATACAAGTAAATGAATAAAAATAAATAAGGCTACCTAAAATCCTCCCCTATCTCAAGACCTGACTTCCAATATTCTTATCCCACTTGAACTACTCCATCCCGGGCACACCATACCACAAATCATCTCAACAGAAACTTGCAACCAAGTGAGAACTGCTTATGTACCTATGTGTAATGGAAGACCAAGTAGGGTGTGAGTAAAATATTCGGTATGGAACCAATATCTTGGTTCTATTAAAACCATTATATGTTTTTAAATGTGCATGTTTTTTTCTCTACTAAAATAAAACATTAATATGGTATAAACAAACATATAAATAAATAACTTAAAATACATGCTTTTAATAGTGCTGCAATGTATCTGAGCTTGTCATGCTGACCATTCCAACCATAATATCACCAACTCCCTAGGGAAATACATGTATAAGTTGGACCAATCCTAGTAACCATAATTGATCCTCGTGTCAATGAAACTATTCGAGCATACCTCCTTTAGTTAGCTCCAGAATGTCTTTGAGTATGAAAATCACATAAGGGGACTTTTTCCACAATATGGTGATCCCATGCCCACACCTCCATTCAAGAGTAACAGATTATAGGGTGTCACCAGACATACCTCATCATGAAGATCTTAGGTCGAACCCACAATAGTACCTGGGAATTCTCAATGTCAGGTCAATACTTAATTTCTATGAGGGGGAGGCCTTACACTGTGATATACATCCAGGAATGACTGATTCCTAGGAAACCTAAAAAATCAAAATGAATACCCTCATGGATCCCATGTTCAAACTCTTGGGAATCTAATATCAGAAAACTCCTCATCCAAACCAAAATTGGCACATCCACCAAATCCTAGGGGTATCCATGGAATCGATTAAGGGGATCCAACAGTCACCCTCATGATGTCAAGCATACATGATCATGAATATATGCCCACTCCTAACCTCAAACCACCATTTGAATCCTGATAATCCTAGGAAATCAGAAGGGTATAATGGTATCACTATTTGAATCCCAGGATCCCCAATAATTCATAATGGTATCACCATTCCAATGGAATCCCAAGAATCCAGGGCATTTTTATAGTCATGCTATCACATAACTTAGATGTTGGATGCTATGTACAACCCCTAAGAATCCACTATTGCATAAAATTTATCTTATAGATTCTAGTCAGACTAGGAATCCACCCCCAATATTCCATGAGACTATATCCCAAAAATAACAGGCATCCCAGGGTCTCATCCATCTCAACAGGCGATTCTCGGGAATCCTAGGAATTAATAATAGTACTAGCCTCAAATGATGATTCTTTGTAATCTTAGGAAATCTAATTTCATCAAGAATAAACATAAATTAAAATATATCAATGGTATACCAAACACCCATTCTCAACATCATCATCTTAATCCCGTCTGCTTCCAGATCAGTTTGAGTTCTAAGGTGACATCCACAACCATAATCCACCCAAATACACACACCCTCTTAAGGTTTTTTATCCTCAGGGTACACACTAAAGTCCTATAGGTCAATATATAAGAATAGGAATCCCTCTTGGGATAATCAAGTTCAATATATAAGTTGATTCATCCCTTTTGGGATCCTCAGGGTTAGTACATTAATGGAGGTATCCATCTTGGGATCCTCAGTCAAAACTAGTATCTCAATATAATGCCCATAACTCAAGTAAATCACACTTCCCAGTAGTTTCGACACATAAAACATCCTCTTTGACTCAAAGGGACATCAATAAAATCATCATTTTAGTGAGATACCTCATATCCCATATCAATTACAAGTTCCCACTTGGTTTTTCCACTCACCCAACTTAGTCCTAGTCTAGCCTAAGGTCATACACCATGGATAAGTCGTCATTAAGTAGGAAAGGTGTGATAACTCTCATATAATTCTATAAGCCCCTTGTATTATAGGCATACGAAAGGTCCTTCAAGGACTAGACATACCAAGGTCTCTAATTAAAACCTGAACTCCTTCTTGAAAGTGTATCAAGGTTCATCTGTCTCTCTTAGGTTGGTCATCTCAAGTCACAACACACCACCTTCAAGAGGTGGAAAAGGATCCTAATCTAGGACCTATACATCTCATAAGTTCTGGTCACACCTCTAGGGTATGTAAGTAACATGGCATCTCAAAGGTCAATACTTCGTCCATCGGTGGTTGAGGCATCAGCTGAGTACACAAGACCCCATGTGGACCCCAAAACTTAGTTTAGTTCTCCCATGTTGTTCAACAAATTTTACATTTAAATTTAAATTAACTATTAATTTTTGAATAATTACGAGAGTTAAATGAAGAGTAATTACCTCTAGTTGTGAACCTGCACACCTCACGCCACATAAATAAAGCATATAAAGAATAGGGCTAGCACATTAGACCACCCACCTCATTTATATTAGATTTGGTGCCTTAGAATGATTTTTAGTGATTTATTATATATTTTTTCTTATTAAATAAGTTTTCTTATAACATATTGATTATTATTCTACATGATATATGTATGTGATAATTTCCTTAGAATATATGTTGTGCTGAAAGGTCATAGAAGTTCCCCACTGTGATGAGAACCTAGAGGCTACATGACATTATTTTTGAACCTTGTTATATGGATAAATGATATTGTATGTAAGGATATAAAAAATATAGGCTTTCATGGGTTAGAGTCTCATAATACATTGATACACATTCTCCTGGTGTCCACCCTTGGTAATCTCCAAGATAGGAGGTTATGAGAACAAGCCCTTCAATAGGAAATCCACATTTCCATGTGTCATTAGATGTTCCTATTAGTAGGCATGTGTATTGATCCTTATACTTTACTATTGTCATTAATGGATATTGTGACTCATATATTTAGATGTATTGACAAAAACCATGATGACATATGTTTATAGCATAGTAGGATACATTGGGTGAGTTATGAATGATATAGAATTAATGGATCATGTGAGAAAGGATTTATCTCTTTTTTCTCAAGATGAAAGTTAATATCTCAGGCCCTTTGAGGGTAATGGAACTTCTTAAATAAATCCATGCACATGGTGTTATACGGGAGATTTAATTTCTATAAATTTAGGGAAATATACATCGAGCATATAGGTTGATGGAACCAACATGAAACCAACTTAATTTGATATATTGTGATAAAAGTATTATATTATATGGAAAATGTTTGTTGGAGGTTGTATATTACTGTGATGTTAAATTCTTTCTCTATTTATTAATTAGCATGTTTATAGATTCTAACCTTGTTCTTTAGGCGATTATGCCCAACGCCACTAAGAAATAGACCTAGATGGTTACACACTATGTGAATTCTCAATCTTAGTTAAAATATAGTATTGAAGTTAATAAGTTAGAATAATTAAAATTTATCCTGGTTTGGTTGATCACCATAATTTAATCATAATTTATTCGATATAATAAGTGAGATAAATAATAAAAATAAATATTTGTTTTCATGTTTGGTGAATATAGATGAATAATATAGTGATATTTAATTTTTAAATAAATATTAATTATTCAAAGATCGGTAAATGTGTGCAAGAGAAAGTGGATCGAGTTTAATGGAATCACTAAAAATGGTATAAATGATATTTATTTATATTACTTATTCATTACACATGTAAATAATTTAATAATAATATTTATATTATTATTATTAGACATGGAGTCAAATAAGAATTATGGAATTGGGTAAGGGATTGTGTGCGATTTTACAGCCACAAACCTACTAAAATAAATATACAATTATATCCCTTTTATAAAAAACAATTGGTGTACACAACTTATATAGTGAGACTCTCTCAAATCCTATAGAGAGATCAAGAGATATATAGTGATCTCCTTCCCTCCTCTCTCAAGACAATGAGATATTTTTCAAGAGTTATTAATCTCTCAAGAATAATTCTACTATGATCAACCACTATGAATAATGTAAGTGATTAGGATCGACCATGTTAGAACCCAATAGTTCTACAATTTTTTTTAGAGATTTTAGTTCATGCGTGGATCACCCCTATATAGATTTTTCACTTGGATCTTGGAGTGAAATTATGGTATGAAAAGATCTGTTAATCATGTCATCAAGAAAAGTGAATTTACAAGTTGAGGTAATTCTATATATTCTCGTAAATTAATTATAAATTACATGTGAATATACTTCAGATTTTGGTTTCAACACTTTAATCTCATCAAGTAATCAAATATTTTCATCAGAAATTAAATTTTGACTATTTAAAGTAATGATCACACACGATTTATGACTGAAATCATAGTTGGTCATACCATTATAGAACGATTCTGATACACCAGACACCTACAAGTGGTATCAAAGCATTAAATGTTTAATTTATAATTATATATTATTAATTGATTGATTGAATGTGTTTAAATTTTCTATTACATAAAATGATTCATTTTAATATTATACATTTTTGTATATTCTCTTTATTCATTCATGATAACATAACATGTAAATGGTTATGTATTAAAAATGGAGAAGCATTTGAATCACACCATCTAGAGTCACTAAAGGTTATTCCTAGACAAAACTATAGTACACAACTTGTACTTACTATATACACACCGTGTAATTTTAGTTTCACATGTGTATTACATGACAAAGTTGGATAGATTTGATCCAATTATATTTAAGATGAAATAAAAGTGAATTAGTGTGTGGAACCAGGTATATTGGTACATGGAATGTAGAACTACACGCTATGTATGTACCTTACATTCCATGTAGTCCATGTCTTCTTGCGACTGAGAACATGGTGTGTCCCATAGAACTGTGTATCAGATACATGACACATGGTTAGACATGGCATGCAACTTAGAGGTTACACATTTTGTATTCCCAATAGAAGTAATATACCTTGAACATGTCCATGATAGGAAACATGGCCAGACCCAAAGCGTGTGCTGTGGACATGATAAAAAGACAAGTACATGTCGTGTGATTTTATACATGCTGTGTAGTCTTCTACCTTTACTATTTTTAAAATTTTAATTGAAATAAGAATTAAATTTATAATTAAACCCAATTATTATGTGTTTCATGTGTCTTTTATTTGAAATAACATGCCGTTTTATAGGATTAAAAATTATATATTCAATTAATTTTCATGTTAAAATTTTGATGAACACATGAGGTTGGATCCAAGTACACTTATGAACTACAATAATTTTAAATGAAATTAATTTTCTTTAAAATTATAGATGATGAAGAGTTAAATATGGTTGGATGAAAGTAAGATAAATTGAATTAATTAGATTAATTCATGGTTCATTATCTTAATTAAATAATGGATAAAGGTAATTGATGAAAATATTACAACTGTATTCTCATTACTTGAAGTATGGATGATCATGAGATTATAATATCAATTTTGTGTGATTGGTTTTGATTTAATTTATTATTTTTAAAATATTATTGATGGCCTATGAGCCTTCCCATCCTCATATTTATGTAAGGGTCTATGTGCCCATTGTTTATTTTATGTAAACCCCTTTTATCCAATCTATTGGATACCCTCACCTGCTTGTGAGTAAAATATTAGACAAGGATGAATTTATCAAGTGAGTGGGGGAGGTTCTGAGTCAAGGAGTCATGGTCAAACCAATTGAGGTGATGTATAAGAGCAAAGGTGGAATACTACAAGATGATCCATTATACATTTCAAGGTGTCTTTCACTAGGGTTGAGAGTTAGTTTATCATTCTCTAGATAAACTAACCATTATAGAATCTCATGATAACACCACTTATATTTTATTTATGTCAGTTTCATGGTTAATTATTTATTATTGTGAAAATTGTTCAATCACCTAAATAAATTAACTAACAAGCATTCAATATGGAATAAAATATTACTAGATTATGCATAAATGTGTTTTCATACATGGTTAATTACTTAAGTAAAATCCACTTAATGTTAACAAGGCATGTGAGAAGATAAAAATGGGATTTAATCATAAGGATAAAAATACCTCAAATTAAAATATTAAGTCGGCCTAGAATTCCACTTCTTATGTTAGAATAAACCCCATTGTTCAAAGTGATTTCCCAACCCAATTTAGGTTGATTTTAATTATTGTGGAAATTTTAACTCGAAGTTTTGGATTGACTTAAATTAGTTTACATCAAGGGTTTACTTCCTAAGTTGGACTTAGTGTAACTAAGAGGAAAAGGTTTTGGAAATATTAAAATAATATTTTATGATTGGGGAGTCCAATAAAAAAATCAAGGAACTATGAGTTAATGTATTTTGAAAATTATGCATACCCAAAACCCCTCAAGTAGCTTGTCAGGCTCAATTCTGGGTTATGAGAAGAGAATATGGATCCTTAACACTATAATATCTAAGTAAGAAGATATTGTAAAAATAATGGTGAGGAATATTGGGTTTTAAAAAACTATGGGAGTTTAATGGAATTTAATTAAATTTAAATTTATTAATCTATTTTTTGTAATAAAAAGTACTAATTATATGATCTTAATTTTTAGAAAATGGAAAATCAAACAACTTCTATAATATCATTTCAATCCATATTAAATAAAGATAACCTTATCACCGGTGTGAATGTATAGTAATGGTATAGGAACTTCTATATTATACTACTCCATGAAAGAAAATTGTACATGCTAGAAACCACACTTCCTAAGTCACTTTTCAAAGATTTTAGTGAGGAAGAAGTATCTCTCTATGTAAAGAATGAGAAAGATGAAATGGATGTCAAATTTTTTATGTTATCCTACATTTTTAATGAAATTTTAAAGTAATGTGAGTATATATATCTATATAACATAGTTTCTAAACTTTAGGATATCTAACAAGAGAAATCAATATCGAAGAGATATAAAATTCATAATGAAATTTTCATGTAGAAGCTTGGAGATTCAGCACAAGCGGGGCCACATGTAGTCAATTTGATTGACTACATTGAGTTCCTATACATATTTGGTTTTAACATCCCTGATGAGTTTCATATATATCTCATTCTTTCCTCATTTCCAAAAACTACCCCAGTTTTATTGTGAATTATAATATGAGAAATACTGAGAAGACACTATCAAAACTTCTTACTCTTATCTTCTAAGTTAATAAAGACTCAAGGAAAGAAAAACCCATTGTACTTATGGTGAATAAGAATAAGAGGAATAAGTATAAAGGGTTGAAAACTCATTCTAAGTATAATGTTCTAGAGCATAGTCTCTCTAAGAATATTAAGATCTATATAAAAGGAAAGGAACATGATGAAAAATGTTTTTCATGTTGAAATAATGTCCACTAGAAGAGGAATTTCACCTAGCCAAAGAAGAAAGGGTAAGATTCATGTTCATTTTTTATTGAGTGTAATATTTCAATATCTAAAATTTGGGTATTATATACTTCATGTGGTTCTCACATTTGTATCCAAATATAGGAAATGAGTAGATTTTAGAATATTATCAGAGATTAGGTGGATCTATGGGATGCTAATAGAGTGAGGAAGACTAATATATCCATTAGAGACTACCATCTCACATTATCAATATGATTGATTTTTGTTTTAAATAACTGTTATTATGTGCCTAGTGTTATCAAGAACATTATTTCCATTTCTTTTTTAGATATGGATGGATTTATTTTCATATTTAGAAATAAGGGTTGATACTTTTAAAAATATAACATATGTTATGGTATGGAATAAATTAATAATGATCATTATGTATTAAATTATGAAAACCAAATATTGGAAATTGATAATGAAACTGGTAAAAATGGATCATAAGAAACCTAGTTGTGGTACCATAGTCAAGGTAACATCAACTAAATCATTTGACAAATCTCTATCAAGATGGTTATTTAGAATCTTTTGAGCTAAAACCACTTGAAATATGTCATGCTTGTGTACAAGGAAATATAGCCTAACCACCACTTAGTGTTCAAGGTGAAAGGCCCAAAGAGCTTTTAGAATTGGTGCACAATGATGTGTATAGACATTTTCAAGTAGAATATATAGGTGGATACTCATACTTTATTACTTTTAGTAATGGCTTGAGTTGGTATGGTTATATATACTTAACGAGGTATAAGTCCGAATCCTTTAAGAAGTTAAAAGAGTTCAAGAATGACATTGAGAATTATCTTTCTAAAAATATAAAGAATATTTGATCAGATAAAGATGATAAATATCTTAACCAAGAATTTATTAACTTTCTATAGGAGTATGGGATTTTATCTCAACTCACTCCACCTTATACACCACAATATAATAATTTTAGTCAAAGGAGAAACCATACCTTCTTATAAATAGTAAGGTTGATGATGATTCATGTAATCCTTCCATTATCCTTTTGGGAATATGCATTACATACATCATTATAATTACTAAATCGAGTAGAAGCTAAAGTGGAAAATGATATTCTCTTCTAGTTATGGAGTGGAAAGAAACCCATTTGTCACATGTTTATGCATGGGTTTGTGAGGAATTGTTTATGGATAGATCAAGAAACAAACTAGCACCCTGAGGCATGAAGTGTATATTAATATAATACCCTAAGAAAACAAGGGGATAATACCTATAAAACCCTTTATAAAATAAAGTAATTTTCATAATATATGACATTTTTCTTGATAGGGATCACATATTCAAGGAGAATAGAGGGAGAGAGATTGAATTTAATGAAGTTGATGCTCAAGATACACATGTGTTGGTATAGGAACCAATTCTACAGGTCCTTGTAGAATTTTTTGTTTCTAAAACACAATTAATATGTAGGATTGCTAGAGAGATAATAGAACCATATAGATATTATTTTCTAGTCACTGAAAGTAGTGACTCATTATTATTTGACAATGATGACCCTCTATACTATAAGAAGGTAGTAGAGAGCTTAGAAGCTACAAGGTGGAAAGAGACCCTAAATTATGAGATGAATTTATTGTATTAAAACTAGGTTTTGGTTCTGATCAATCTTCCAGTTGATGTAAACCATGTTGAGTGTAAATGGGTATTCAAAAGAAAACTGGACATGGAAGTTAAAGTAAATACCTATAATTCTTGAATAGTGTCTAAAAGGTTTATAAAATGTCAAGGAATTTATTATTAAAAAACATTTTCTTATGTTTCCATGTTTAATTCCATTAAAAAATTACTTTCCATTATAGGTTAGCATGACTATGAGATTTGGAAAATGGATGTTAAAAATACATTCCTTAAATGGAACCTTCAATAGGATGTGTTTATGACCTAAATATAAGTGTTTGTGACTTTGGGAAATGTTAAAAAGGTATATAAGTTATAGAGATCCATTTATGGATTAACTAAATCATTTATGTCATAGAAAATTTGATTCTATGAATCCATAAAAGAATTTGGTTTCATTTACAATGAAAGTGATCCATTTTTTACAAGTGGTTTAGTAGGAGTACAATTGTTTTCATAGTGGTGTATGTTGATGACATATTACCTATTGGAAACAATACACCATTCTTACAAGAGGTTAAGTCATGGTTTAGAAAGTGATTATCCATAAAGGAATTATGTGAAGTAGCCTACATTACAGGGATCAAGATCATGTGTGATAGATCCAAGAGGCTTCTTGAACTAATTCAAGGTACATAAATTGAATAGATACTAAAGAATTTTAGTATGGGGATTGGTTACAGTGTCACATAGTTTACATCTGTATAAAAAAATGTTTCCCCAGACCCAAGAGTAAAAGAGAGAATGAGTAAATCCCATACCCTTATGTGATAAGATCTATCATGTATGTTATGTTATATACGAGGCTTGATGTTTCCTATTATTTGAGCATGGTAGGGAGATATCAAGAAGATCTAGGTGAAAATAATTTGACTATTATTAAGTCTATCCTTAAGTATCTTAGTTATAGTAAGTATATGTTCCTAGTGTATGGAAGAGATGATGAACTAGTCATCAGGGGGTATACATATTTTAGTTTTTTGATATATTAGAATGATTTGATGACATAGTATGAATATGTATTTTATCTCAACAGATGATATGTGAGCTCGAAGATCTTAAAACATCAAGTTGTTACTGATTTTATAGTAGAGTCTAATTATATAAGATATTCTAATGCATCCAAGGAAGAATTTTGGATTCAAAACTTTGACCAAGAGCTTGATGTGGTACCTAATAGTAAAGATCCTATCAATGTCTACTACAATAACACTATAGCGGTAGATCTCTCTAAAGAGACAAGGTCACACCAATGAAAAAAGAACATACTTTATAAGTTTAATCTCTTCAGGGATTTTTATAAATGAGTTGAATTTATGGTGAGTAGAGTATCTACAGAGGACAATATGGAAAACCCCATTATGATGGATTTATCTTAGCAGAAGCATGAGTATTACGTGAGAGATAGTGGACTAAAA
This sequence comes from Viscum album, assembly GCA_963277665.1. Classification (NCBI taxonomy): domain Eukaryota; kingdom Viridiplantae; phylum Streptophyta; class Magnoliopsida; order Santalales; family Viscaceae; genus Viscum; species Viscum album. The sequence goes on from OY728165.1 coordinate 628,612,190, forward strand.
TTTGTAGTCAATTGGTTTTAATGCAAGCGGGAGTCTGTTGGAGTAGGTTCCCTAGAACCAACTTGTTTAGTTCTTAATTAAAAATTTTTTCATATGAAATAAGTTTTCTTATCATGTATTGATTATTATTTTTCATGATATTTGTCTGTGATAATTTCCTTAGAATATGTGTCACGCTTAAATGTCATAGTAATTAACCTCTATGACGAGAACTTAGAGTTACAATGAAATTATTCTTAAACCTTGTTCTGTGTCAAAATGATATTTTCATTATGGGATATAGACAATACAAGATGTGATGGGTAGGAGGATCATAATACATTGAAACACATCCTCATGGTGTTCTCCCTTGGTAATATCCAAGATAATAGATCATGAGAAAAGAATCATCAATAGTAGATACACATTTCCATGTGGAATTAGGTGTTCCTATCTATAGACGTGAAAATTGATCCTTAGACTTTAAGATTATAATTAATGGATATCATGGCTCACATAATTTTATATATCTATGAAAACTATGATGAAATATGTTCATGGTGAAGTAGGATACATTGGGTTCATAAAAAATGACATAGAATTAACGAATAATTTGAGGAAGGATTTATCCCTTTCATATCTTACCAAAAGTTAATATCTCAAGCCATTTGATGGGAATATACATTTTTGAATAAATCCATGACTATGGTATTTGATGGGTGAGTTCATTTCCAAAAAATTAAAATAAAGAAACATCAAGAAAATAGGTTGATGAAACCGGTATGAAACCTGCTTGATTGAAGATATTGTGATAATAGGATTATATTTTCTAGTAAAAGTTTATAAGAGGTTAGATATTGTTGTGATGTTAACTTGTTTCTCTATGGATTCCTTGGAATATTTCTAGATGCTAACCTTGGAATTCAGGTGATTATGCCTAATGCCACTTTGAAAGAGGCCTATAGGGTCACACACTATTATAATTTCAAATCTTAATTAAATTATAGTATTGAAGTTAACAAATTAAAATAAATAATATATATTCATATTTAGTCTATCACCATAATTTAATCACATGTTATTTGATAGAATAAGTGAGTTAAATAATAATGATAAATATTTTTTTTCATGTTTTTAAAATATAATATTTATTATATTTATGAATGAATAATGTATTGATATTTATTTATTAAATAAATATTCATTATTCAAGGATTGGTAAATGTGGATGAGGGAAATTAGGAAGAGTTGAATGGTCCGATTATAAATAGTAGAAATGACATTTATTCATATTATTTATACATTGAACATGTCAAGAGTGTAATGTACCGATGTTAACTAAGGCACAAACTTATTAATTTTTTAGTATAATTTTATAAAGTAAACTAGGGCACATGCCCGGGTGGCCTCATGCAGGTCCTGAGTAACAGACTCTTTTTTTATGGTTGTGTGAGATTATGAAAAATAATACACTATGACCTGGCATAATATTTTGTGTTAAAATAAATTAAAAAGATTAAAATAAATATATATATTTTTAAATAAATCAAAAGAAATGAAAAAGGAATAAAAATAAATAATAAAATAAAAATGGGTTAGGATAAAAATGAAAATAATTAAAATGGGCTTAACATATTTTTATTATTTTTTTCTTTTTTATTTCTTTTATCCTCCCCTTCCATTTATTTATTATTTATTTTTTTCCTTATTTATTTTATTTTATTTTCTTTATTTTCTTTATTTTTTCCTCTTTCTTTCCTTTTTTTTCTCTTCTACCCCTCTCCTCTCCTCCTATGCGTCGTGCCCCATTCTCCAGGTGGTGCACCTCTCTCCACTTCGAACGTCCACTGCACCTCCAATTTTACTTTGATTTCAACACCATCAGAAGTTAAGTGAAGCTATCAGCAAGGATTATCATCCACAATAATTAATTTTGGGTTTTATTGTAGAGACCCAAAGCTTGATGTACATGGAAATTATATTACTTTTTCATAATACTTAATACATGACAAAAACAGACGCCCAAAGATCGTATTAGTTTAGTATCTTTGGAAACTCGGAACGTAATATTCTAATCATGGTGAAAGATCTTCAACATATCCCATAAAGATCTCCCCCTTTTGGTTTTCTTACCTAAAACCTTTCTTTATATCCTGGGGAAAAGAAAACATAAAAAGGGTGAGCTCAAATGCTCAGTAAGGGTAAACATAGAGAACATAAAACAATCATTAAATATTTGAATGCAAAAACTTGAACATGAAATCTAAACATCAAAATCTTGAGCAAATACATAAATCTTGGAAGTACGTAAGACATATATCATAATGGATCATCAATCATGATAAAATAGCATGGTAATAAAGCATGTAATTGTGGCAACCATTAATCACATGTTATGATTTCTATAGTATCCAAGGCATTAATTCCATGACCATATTAGTGGACAAAGTCCCTTTCTAAATTGAGTTCACTCCTCGTTTCAGTCCTGTAACACTGAACCCGATTAACTTACCATTCCAGCCATGTCTATCTCATGAGATATAAATCTTTACCCAATGCATTGTAGGAAGATATAGGTCTCACCCATCTCATAATGAAATAATTCTTACTTGTGCCACAACATAAGCATAAATCATTCATCATAACCCAAAGAATAAAATGGGTTTCATAAACATCATTCCATAAAAACATAATCCATATAAAGAAATGGATATAATTTCATCATAAGAGAAGTGAAACCATGTAAATCATAGAGACATTATACTTGAAACATACACATATGAAATAATTTCATCTTATATAGAAAATGGTTTTGATAAAACACTTGAAAATAATTCTTGAGGAAAATATCCTTTCTTCTTAAAAATCATTTTCTTTTCAAAAAATGCCACACAATTTTAAAAGAAAAGGATTTTATTGAAATTAACCATGAAATATTGTAGAGTAAACTTCATGAAAAGAAGGTTTTATGAAACTATAAAAATCCGTTCATGCCGTATAAGTTAAAAAAAACATTCTTCTCATACTTTTGCCGGAAAAGTAAAAAAGTTCCTCATTTGGTAAACAAAAGAAAGATTCATTTCATAACACAATGTAAAATTCAAAGAGGGGTAAACATGACTTTAAAAATACATGGAAGAATATTAAACACTTTATGAAAAACATTTTTATGGACATGGATGAAAAATATAACCCCAGTAAATACTTACGAATAAATAATCTCAGATAAGAGCGAGATTGGAATAGTTATCCATTACCTTATGTCCGATATGCTTCGTATGTATATGAACATCCTGTATAATTATTTAAATAATGTCATTGACTTATTACATAATCATATTCAATTTTATGATATCATATATAGTTTACTTATGACTTTATATTGCCCGTTCTTTTGTAAATTCGATGTAAAAGCAGTGATTTGGGTAAAATCGTTTCATTTATTGTATGTGTTTCGACTTGTTGTTCTTGATATTATTAATTATATCCTGATTTAATTAATTCCAGAATTTAAAACAATATTTATATATAATATATATTCAGCATATACATATATATATGATAGATCGATAAATGGAATGAAATACACCGTTCATGGAGACGATAGGCCGTACGTACGCATGAACACTGTTTTCGTTTCCTTATTGAATTGAATGGAATTAAGTAGATGACATACATATATATATACATAAATAAAATATCATTATTATGTCATATATTTAATTATTATTCATTATATATACTTTATAATCATTCATGAATGGTTAACATGGAGAATGAATCTCATCGCGTCGTGGAGACGGTAGTCCGCATGTACGCACGAGCGATGATATCATTCTCATGATCGTGGAATTGTATTGAATTGTATGTATAATATTTAATAATCAATATAAATTTAGAATAATCATATATAGTTATTTATTTACACCATTATACCCATCCAATTAAGGTGGTAGTCAAAAACAGATGACACCACGGCGTGGAGACGGTATTCCGTACGTACGCACGCACGGTGATTTTGTTTTCCGTAGGATAGATAGAAGGTTAAATAGAGTTGTTTCATATTTATAATAACATATAAGTATATAAGTAATACTTATTTTATTACTTTATAATGAGAAAACTAAATAATAAGAAGTAGAAGAAGAAAGAAATTTGAGAGAATCGGAAGAAGAGATTACCTCATCTTTGACGCACCTCCTTTAAGCTTATTCTTAGAGCACTAGAGTTGGTCTTTTGGGAAGAACAGAACCTCTATGATGTAGCTATAGAGGTTGAGAAGAGGAATTTTTAGGGGTTGGCCAAGATTCAAGGCTGAAAAGGGTGTGAAGAGAAGAGGGAAGAGATGCCCTTTTTATAAGGGAGGAGAGGGGCACCTCTGGAAAAACTTAAAATATTATTTTATAATAAAGTCATATTAAATTTATAATAGCTATAAATTGATTTATTTTGAATTTAATGTGAGGATGGGTCTAAATAATCTCAACCAATAGGTTTTAGATAAGTTTAGGTTACTATTTTAACCCTATCGTTTAGATTTAACTCTAAGTTAAATAATTTAACTTTTACGGTGTCTTCTTGTTTTCTTAAACTATATGGTTAATAAACTTACTATAACAAGCCAAACGAAACCCAAGTGGTTAATTATTAATATATATAACCTTATCTAAGTAATTTTTCCGAACCGTATATTTTTATAAATAAAATAACAATTAATAATATAATATTTTTTTTAAAAACTATTTTATGTCAATTTTGACACTATTTGGTAATTGATTTTTGTGAAAATCATAACAGCATTATTAGTTCAAAACAAGTTAATTAAATCAATAATAACTTGTCATATTAACCTAGATAATTTGTGGAATTTGTAAAAAGTCTCAAATTACATTTATTTGGGTATTTATAACATCAATTATGTTAATATTTCATTAATAAGGCAATTACTGCATTATCATTGTGTCAAAAATAAATTAACTTATTTAATGTCTAAAAATTAAAAATAAAATACCATTAGGTAGGAAATATTTTTATCTTTCTAATTAATATTTATAGTCTAATTTATCTTATTTATAACCCTATATTAAAAATGTTTTAGTTATTAAACTTTGATTTTAACTATTTTAACTCTTCTTTAAATAAAATAATATTAAATGTCCTAATCAAATCCAAGTGGACATAAATGGTCATATTTTATTCCTAAGGTTGTTTTTGGTCGAATTAAACTTATCCAATAGAATTAGGACATGTGTTAGGGTAATAATAATATCATTTTTACCCTTAATTACCCTATTTACTTTTAACCGTGGTAAATAAAAGTAAAAAGTTACTATTCACCAAAAAATATATTTATCTTATTGAACCAAATTTTACTCCTTGATATTATCCGTGTCTCTTGGATTTTCAAAATTCCACTCACAGAAGCGGTAAAATTAAGTTTTATATAAATTTACAAAAATCTCCTAAGAGGTAGGTAAAAGATGGTGGAAAGTTCAATAAAATTTTTATATATCTAAAATTATTATAAAATGACTCCAATGAATCACATTGAACTTATATAGGTATTATGTATCAATTTTCACCTAAAATAAATTTAAATAAAATAAATAATTATTTAAATAAAAAAGTTGGTTTTTAAATAGTAACCCAGTGTTTTCACTTTTCATTAAAAATTGAAAGTTTTCAGAAAAATACCAAAAATTCACCCTAGGATAATTTCGATATTCCAAATCCAAAAATGAAGTCCATTTTAAAAGATAAAATTTATAAAATTTCCAAAATTGGGTATTACTATTCATAATGGCTAGTTCATAATAATATTATAATAATATCTCATTTAGTGAAACTTGGTATTGCGTATAACACACGCTATCGTGGAAGGTCGCGGTTGCGTGTAATGAAAGCCAAGTCAGGGTTGCGTGTAGTGAAAGATTCATTTTTTGTTGCGTATAATAGAATCCAAACATACTTCATTTATACATTGAATATATATACATACACTCAGTGTTGCGTAAAATAACTTCTATCAAACGAACTTGAAATTGTGTGTAACACGATCCAAGATTAGTGTTGTGTATACTAAAAGCTAATACGATGTTGCATATAGAACAAGCTAATTTTGGTGTCACGTACAACACAAGAAATCAATGAAATTAAAACTAATAATTCTCATAAAATATTGGGTTGTTACATTCTACCCCCCTTAAAATGAATTTCACCCTCGAAATTCATCGGGGTTATAAATCGTTTACTACTTGAAAATTTCTTTAATAGAAACTCACATCGTAAAAAGGAATACTAAAGCTTAATTTTAAAAACTAATGTATGAAACGTAACAGTTACCCAAATTAACTTATCCCTAGGTTTCCACACAGGAGAACATAGGTGAAAATATGGATACGAAAGAGAAATCTAACCATCAAGTTCTGATGGAGAGTGGTAGAGAACATGGCTATGAAAAATCCAACAATCACAAAGCCATAAATTTGTGATGATCTAAGGTACCATCTGATTCATCAGATATGAGAGTACTAGAACAACATTTTTGGTTTCCAAGATCATTTCCCTAACATTGATGAAATTTTACATAAGGAGAAATACTTACTTGATTTTAGTGTAATATCATTGTTGTTCATTCCATGAACAATTTCCACTTCATCTCTATTTAAAGAAATGAAGCTGAATTTTTCATTCATGAAGTGTTAGCAGATCATGCTATAGAATGATAAGTCATCCCATCTGTTTCTATCACAAAAATGTTAACATAATTCTATCACAAAAAGGTTATAATAAGTTATTAAATATACATAAGTCCATATATGGTGATATTAATCGTATATAGTTCCAAAAACGGACTTATACTTCATATATCATAGCGCTTAATAAAATAAAACTAGTTTGTACTAACCAGGGACTTCCTGTAGGCCAGTGGTATGCGATAAAGGCCTGTCGCACTTCGTTTGTGGGTTCGATTCCCACAGCCTTGTCCAACGCGACGAGTTGTCGCCCGTCCTGCGGATTGTCATTTTTCTAAAACTACAGTATTATAAAATTACAGAAATAATTTTGAAAAAAAAGTTATAGCCTTAAAAAATACTATCTGATGTCCGACATAACCCTTTCCAATCTTTAGACTTATCCAAAATACATCTGTCAAATCTCATAGTATAAAGAAAACGATTACTGGAAAGGTCACATTACAAGAATGTGAATACCATCATTTATTATACGATATATCTTGTTGGTCACATTCCAAACATGTGAATTCCTTAATCATGTATTCTCTTGAAAAATGAATACACATTGAACCTTAGTGAAAACATGAATGTAGTCAAAAGTAAAATCTTTCCACATACCAAGATCCCAAAAATTCTATATACTCAAACCATGATATCACTTAGTCCTTATATCAATCATGAGCTCATGAATACTATCAAACATATTATTTTCTCCTTATCGATTCATTATGTGCATATCATCTTCATTCCAAAAATATCTGAATAACCTTTCATGGTTACCGGTACCATTCAACATATACTTTCAAATACTTTAGGAAAAACAATAGTGTAACAATCATTAGATGATTCTTTATTCCATAGTACCATTAACTACACAACATAACTCTCAATAAACATATATCATTCCATTACCTTCTTAAACCATTGACCAAGCTTCAACACTTCTTTCATCTCATATATCATTTGTAGTCTCCTCATCATCATCCACATAAATACTACACATATGACCATGTTGATTCTCTTTATGAGATTTTCCCTTAGGGCATTGGTTTGCATAATGCCCGTACATTCCACATTTAAAACACTTAACCATTGTTGATGTCTTAGCAATACCATTATCCTTGTCCATGGTGTTAACTGAAACTTTTCCTTTACAATTACTAGCTTTGTGTCCTTTTCCACACCCAAAGCATCTTCCAGTTCCTTTGAAACATTCTCCCTGATGCCTCTTCCCACATGATTTACATGAGGGAAATTGAACTTTCTTTCCTCTATGATCATCATGAAACTCCATCTTTCTCTTATTAGATGAGTCGGGAAACTTACCAAAATTGAGATTATTGATCATATTATGAGATTGCTTATTAGGCATAATAACGATGTTTGGACTTCCAAATCCCATTTCATTTGGTTTCTCATGAAGAATATCATTCTATTGTCCATCATATCCTCCATTATCATGAATCTTCCTGTTTCCAGCCATTTTCTAAAACCCAAAAAGAATAGTGTGAGAGGAAAAAATCATGCTAGGGAAAACAATATAATAAAGGGGGAGTACCGTAAATATATAACATCTTAAGTTAAATTATAAGATCGTTACCGTAATTCTAGGACTATAACCTATACTTATACTTATCCTTAGGGACATCCCTAGAAATACCTTAGAAATATTTCTAGGGATTTCACTAAAGTTTTTGCATCCTAGTTTCCAAAGGTTAACTAAACCTTCGCTCTGATACCAACTGTAGAGACCCAAATCTTGACGTACATGGACATTATATTAATTTTGCGGAATACTTAATACATGACAAAAACAGACGCCCAAAGATCATATTATTTTAGTGTCTTTGGAAACTCAGAACGTAATCTTCTAATAATGGTGAAAGATCTTCAACATCTCCCATAACGATCTTCCCATTTTTGTTTTCTTACCTAAAACCTTTCTTTATATCCCGGGGAAAAGAAAACATAAAAAGGGTGATCTCAAATACTCAGTAAGGGTAAACATAGAGAACATAAAAAATCCATAAACATTTGAATTCAAAAACTTGAACATGAAATCTAAACATCAAAATCTTGAGGAAAGACATAAATCTTGGAAGTACATAAGGTATATATCATAATGGATCATAAATCATGATAAAATAGAATGGGAATAAAGCATGTAATTTTGGAAACCATTAAGCACATGTTATGATTTCCATAGTATCCAAGGCATTACTGCCATGACTATCTTAGTGGACAAAGTCCCTTTCTGAATCGAGTTCACTCCTCGTTTCAGTCCTGTAACACTGAACCAGATTAACTTACCATTCCAGCCATGTCTATATAATGAGATATAAATCTTCACCCAATGAATTGGAGGGAGATATAGGTTCCAACCATCTCATAATGAAATCATTCTTATGTGTGCCACAACATAAACATAAATCATTCATCATAACCCAAAGAATAAAATGGGTTTCATAAACATCATTCCATAAAAACATAATCCATATAAAAAAATGGATATAATTTCATAATAAGATAATTGAAACCATATAAATCATAGATACATTATACTTGAAACATACACATATGAAATAATGTCATCTAAGATGGAAAATGGTTTTGATAAAACACTTGAAAAGAATTCTTGAGGAAAATATCCTTTCTTCTTAAAAATCATTTTCTTTTCACAAAATGCCACGTAATTTTAAAATAAAAGGATTTTATTGAAAATAACCATGAAATATTATAGAGTAAACTTCATGAAAAGAAGGCGTTATGAAACCGTAAAAATCTGTTCATGCCGTATAAGTTAAAAAAAAACATTCTTCTCGTACTTTTTCCAAAAAAGTCAAAAAGTTCCTCATTTGGTAAAAAAAAGAAAGATTCCTTTAATAACAAAATGTAAAAGTAAAAGAGGGGTAGACATGAATTTAAACATACATGTAAGAATATTAAACACTTTATGAAAGACATTTTTATGGACATGGATAAAAAATATAACCCAGTAAATACTTACGAATAAACAATCTCGGATAAGAGCTAGATTAGAATAGTTATCCCTTACCTTATGTCCGATATGCTTCGTATGTATCGGAACCTCCTATATAATGATTTAAATAATGTCATTGAATTATTACAGAATCATATTCATTTTTATGATATCATATATAGTTTACTTATTACTTTATATTACCCGTTCTTTTGTAAATTCGATGTAAAAGCAGCGATTTGGGTAAAATCGTTTCATTTATTGTATGTGTTTCGACTTGTTGTTCTTGATATTATTACTTATATCCAGATTTAATTAATTCAAAAATGTAAAAAAAGATTTATATATAATATATATTCAGAATATACATATATATATGATAGATCGATAAATGGAATGAAATACACCATTCATGGAGACGATAGGCCGTACGTACGCATGAACGCTGTTTTCGTTTCCTTATTGAATTGAATGGAATTAAGTAGATGAAATACATATATATATATATATATACATAAATCCAGTATCATTATTATGTCATATATTTCATTATTATTCATTATATATACTTTATAATCATTCATGAATGGTTAACATGGAGAATGAATCTCATCGCGTCGTGGAGACGGTAGTCCGTATATACGCACGAGCGATGATATCATTCTCATGATCGTGGAATTGTATTTAAGTGTATATATAATATTTCAGAATCAATATCACTTTACAATAATAATATATAGTTATTTATTTACACCATTATACCCATCCAAGTAAGGTGGTGGTCAAAAACAGATTACACCACGACGTGGAGATGGTATTCCGTACGTACGCACACGCGGTGATTTCGTTTTCCGTAGGATGGATAAAAGGTGAAATAGAGTTGTTTCATATTTATAATAACATATAAGTATATAAGTAATACTTATGTCATTACTTTATAATGAGACAACTAAATAAGAATAAGTACAAGAAGAAATAAAATTGATAGAATCGGAAGAAGAGATTACCTCTTCTTCAACGCACCTCCCTTATGCTTCTTCTTAAGGAAATAGAGTTGGTCTTTTGAGAAGAACATAACCTCTATGATGTAGCTAGAGAGGTTGATAAGAGTAATTGGCAGGGTTTGGACAATATTCAAGGCTCAAAAGGGTGTGAAGATAAGAGGGAAGGGGTGCCCTTTTTATAAGGGAGGAGATGGGCACCTTTGGAAAAACTTAAAATATTATTTTATAATAAAGTCATATTCAGTTTATAATAGCTCCAAATTGATTTATTTTAAGGATAATGTGAGTATGGGTCTAAATACTCTCAACCAATAGGTTTTAGAAAAGTTCAGGTTACTATTTTAACCTTATCTTTTAGATTTAACTCTTAGTTAAATAATTTAACTTTTACTGTGTCTTCTTTTTTTATTACACTATATGGTTAATAAACTTACTATAACAATCCAAACGAACCCCAAGTGGTTCAGTATTAATATATATAACCTTATCTAAGTAATTTGGCTGGAACTTATATTTTTAGGAATAAAATAACAATTAATAATATAATATTTATTTTAAAAACTATTTTATGTCAATTTTGAAACTATTTGGTAATTGATTTTTGTGAAAATCATAACAGCATGATTTTTTCGAGACAAGTTAATTAAATAAGTACTAACATGTCATATTAACCTAGAAAATTAGTTTAATTTGTAAAAAGTCTCAAATTACATTTATTTGGGTATTTATAACATCAATTATGTTAATATTTCATTAATAAGGTAATTACTGCATCATCATTTTGTCATAAATAAATTAACTTATTTAATTCCTAAAAATTACAAATAAAATACCATTAGGTAGGAAATAGTTTTATCTTTATAAGGAATATTTATAGTCAATTTTATCTTATTTATAACCCTATATTAAAAATGTTTTAGTTATTAAACTTTGATTTTAACTATTTTAACTATTCTTTAAATAAAATAATATTAAATGTCCTAATCTTATACAAGTTGACCTAAATGGTCATATTTTATTCCTAAGGTTGTTTTTGGTCGAATTAAACTTATCCAATAGAATTAGGACATGTGTTAGGGTAATAATAATATCATTTTTACCCTTAATTACCCTATTTACTTTTAACTGTGGTAAATAAAAGTAAAAAGTTACTATTCACCAAAAAATTATTTTTATCTTATTGAACCAAATTTTACTCCTTGATATTAACCGTGTCTCTCGGATTTTTGAAATTCCACTCACAGAAGCGGTAAAATTAAGTTTTATGTAAATTTGCAAAAAGCTACTAGGAGGTAGGTAAATGACGGTGGAAAGTTCAATAAAATTTTTATATATCTAAAATTATTATAAAATGACTCCAATGAATCACATTGAACTTATATAGGTATTATGTATCAATTTTTACCTAAAATAAATTTAAATAAAATAAATAATTATTTTAATAAAAAAGTCGGTTTTTAAATAGTAACCCAGTGTTTTCACTATTCATCAAAAATTGAAAGTTTTCAGAAAAATACCAAAAATTCACCCTAGGCTAATTTCAATATTCCAAATCCAAAAATGAAGTCCATTTTGAAAGATAAAATTTTTAAAATTTCAAAAATTGGGTATTACTATTCATAACGGCTAGTTCATAATAATATTATAATAATATCTCTTTTAGTGAAACTTGGTATTGTGTATAACACACGCTATCGTGGAAGGTCGCGTTTGCGTGTAATGGAAGCCAAGTCAGGGTTGCATGTAGTGCAAGATTCATTTGTTTTTGCGTATAATAGAATCCAACCATATTTCATTTATACATTGAATATATATATATACACTCAATGTTGCGTAAAATAACTTCTATCAAACGAACTTGAAATTTTGTGTAACACGATCCAAGATTAGTGTTGTGTATAATGCAAGCTAATACAGTGTTGTGTATAGAACAAGATAATTTTGGTGTCACGTACAACACAAGACATCAATGAAATTAAAAATAATAATTCTCATAAAATCTCGGGTTGTTACATTTATCCTTTCTCCATTACGCAATCTTCTATGAAAATTTTTTACATGAAATTGGGATTTTTGTTAAATCCTATGATTTCTTCCATTTTAGGTAAAATCAAAGGTTGTCGCAGGATGTGGGGTATACTATGACTATTTTTAGGGTGTTTATGTTCTTTATCGTCGTTTCATTGCTTCATTTACATCGCACCATTGTGCCACTCATCAGTACCTATCGAAGAAACCTAAATAATTCATTTTAATTAAATTAAATTATTTTTCCCTGATCATTGTGACCATTGTTTGAGGAGAAACCTTTTCCTTGGCTGTTTCCATGATGTCAGATACCCAATTTGGTGTGATGACATAAATTTCCTATTTTACCTTTGGCCTTGAAATTTTTATTTATCATTTATGTGGCATTAAATGGTTTATTTAATGGCTGTAATTATGAATGATTATTCTGATATATATATATATATATATGTTTCTCTTATTGTTTTAATTAAATTTTTTCTAGAGAAAGAATGTGGGTCCCATATTAAGAACCCCCAAATGGGCTCTCCATGATCTATAGTCTACAACATGATGCGTTGGGAAAGTGGTGTTTTAGGATTCCTAGGTAAGGGCTTCCCTGAGCTTTTTAATATAATATTAGGTGATACCGGTTCCCAAATGGGTGACCGAGGATGGATCTGTTTGAAAGTTGGCTATTCTAATCCTAAAGTGATACTTGGTCCCTTATGTGTGATACCTAGGACAAACTCATGGTTACCATACCACGAGAGATACTTGGACTCTCTAAAGGATCACCTTAGATGAGCTCATGGCATTGGATATAACTGAATTGATATACTGTAGAAATACCTCAAGGATGGGCTTGGAATTCACCTCTAAAATTGAAAATTTTAATATAAATGCTTGGGATGCTTTTTTTGATTCTACATAGAGTTTACTTATGCTTTGTGATACCTCTATTATGCCTTTAGTGCACCTAGTTTTGACATATGTATTAGACCCCAATACAAAGCATAATCTTAAGGGTATGGACTTTTATTTTGTATTTCATGTTACTTAGGCCTTTCTATATATATATATATATTCTTCTTTACCATGTATCTCATTCATAATTCCAGCTCAGGATGAAGAAGGTGGTATAGGATGAGTGTCTGTTTGGGAACCCAATCCAAGCTGTAGTTGTTTTATTTAATGTTTTGATTACTTTTATTATACATTGGCACACTACTATTTGTCTACAAAATGAAATGGAAAGTTCTAGAAACTGTGGGTGTCGGCATACTAATATTATATATCACACCCTTCTCAGGTGCCATTTGGCACCTGGGCAAACTTTATGCTCACAGGTATAAATATAGGGAAGCATTCCACTCTCGATGCTTGTTTACTTTGTTGTTTTGGATGGAGATTTGGGGGTAGTGGACTGAGCCTATGCTCGAGATTCCATGTGGCAGTTTTTGGTATTTTTGGTAGTTTTTGTTAGAATAAAGTATATGATTGTACCACATAACCCTTCACTTTTATTTATTTACTTTTGGCATCATACATTAAAATCATCATGGTATTTTTTACTACTATTTAGATTCCACTGTTTTTATTTATTCTGTTGGGTAATTTATCTGCTTCTACTGCAATATACTTTTTTTCTCTATGCTTCCACTACTTGTTACATATATTATTTACCATTGTGTAATACCTTATCCTATGAGGTAATAATATCCCTATAGACTCACCTAAGTCCCTTGCTTCTAGTCGGCAACCTCTAGCATTTAGATAGATGCACTTGAGGTCTTATGGCCCACCATCTCAAGGCCCAGTTTAGCGGCACTCAGGGTGGGACACTACAAATTAATATTAGAGGTTTATTTCCCTTTTGTCTTATTATTTGTGTTAGATAGGAGACTAGGATATAATAATTTGTAATTTACCCTATTATTGTCTGTAACTAACCCATGTATAGGGGAAATCCAAATTTTTTGGTTTGGGGATTTCAGTTATTGATTATACCATTTATTGTTGATATGATGCATTTATTTTATGCTATTACTATTATAGGTGTTATTGAGATGATGATTTTTACTATTAAAACCAGATGACATGAAGACATTGCATTTACATGTATCATATTAGGCACCATAGAGATTAAAATGACATGCATATTGCCATTCCATATCTACTTTTAACGTGCATCTTCCTGTTTTCATGTGAGGGTTGTTGTGTTTAGTTGTAATATCTTGCAGTACTTGTTTGTTATAAATATAAAGTTTGTATGTTTCTTAGGGATACTTATAAGACCTCTTTACTTTATATCTAGTCCCAAATATTGGAGCGGGCTGTTTGTTGTGTAAAACTCAGAGGCAGGCCATGTACCTACCCTTTTTATTTTCTTTCCTTAAACGATATTCCATGTCCAGGGAGGCCTTTCACCTACACTTTTCTTACTTCTCCTTTAATTTTTTACCTTCTATTCCATAGAATCTCTTCTAAGGTGTGTGTTTGGAAATTTTAGAGCAATGTCGCCATGACATCTTTGTGTCGTATGCTAGGAGAGTAGCGATGAGAACACTTTAGAGTTGGTTGGTCCGAAACCACTTATAGTAACTCTAGTGGAACCTCATCCTGATCTTCCTTTGGGTACCGATGCTAAATTTAGGGATAGTTTTCTCAGGTTCATGCAGTTAGTTCAGAGTGTTCCCAGGCCTTCCCCAACTATGGAAGAGCTTACGTGGGACTTTCTATAGTAGAATCCTCCCACCTTCTTGGGGGATGGAAGTCCTCATGCTATAGAGTCATGGATAGAAGCCATGAGATCCATCTTTGACCATATTGAGATGATTCTAGAGAAGAGGGTCAAACCTTCCATCAATATTCTTCATGAATCCTCCAAGCATTGGTGGGATGTCATTTCTTAGGTAGAGAAACCCCGAGACATGATTTGGGCAGACTTTTAGATGGATTTATATGATCACTTCCTCCCACAGACCCTGATAGAAGATTGTTCCAGGAAGTTATTACATCTTCAACAGAGATCTATGAAATTGTTATAGTATTCTACTCGCTTTAATGAACTCTATCATTTTGCTCCATCTCTGATCGGCGATGAACATACAGCAGCGGGATACTTTGAGGACATACTTGGATATGTTATCCGCTCATAGGTGAACATATTTCATTTGATTATCATTACACAGATTATGAATTAGGCCCTAATTACGGAACTAAATCTCAAAGAATCTGATCCTGTGATCTATGGTTCAGTTCCAAGGTAAGGTGTTGGTTCTTCAGGTAGTAGGAAGTTCCATTTTGAGGGTGAAAATGGGGAAAATACCAGCCAAATGACATGTAATGACAACACTAGAACATGTCATCATTGCGGGAGGACTGGCCATAAGAAGCCCTTGTGCATGAGGAACCCAACTGAGTAATGATATTGTGGAAAGATGGGTCAACTTCAATGTTTCTATCATTATTTTCCTATCAGCATCCATTGTAAGAGGATATTTGCCATTACCTTCATCAGTTATGGGATTTATGGCTCCACATCAGGTTGGGAGTTCATTTTCTACCAGACGATCAGGAAAAGGTAACAGTGGAGTCCTTGGTCAAGGAAGTCAAGTTCCAAAACACTAGCATCAGTAGGGAGGACCTACTTAGGCTAGTAAGGTAGAATCTTAGGGCTGAGGATTATGCCATATATATGTATTGCAGCCAGCGCTAGTGGAGCAGAGTCCAGATCCATATACGGTTAGAGGTACTATCCTCGTAGACTTGACTTTAGTTTCTACCCTTTTTGATACTTGTTCATCATAGTATTTAATATCTGTTAAGACTTTTGAGAGTTTAGGTCTTTCCATTGATTAATTATGTATTGTTATGTCTCTAAAAACTCCTTTGGGGGTTAAAAAAGAGGACATACGCTTGTGCCAGGAGTGCCCATTGAAATAGGAAGGTACCATTTCTTATAAAATTTCTTCATCCTTAAGATGATTGGATTTTATGTCATTATCGATATGGAATAGATCATTCTTTTTCATGACCAATCGGATTTCTATAACCGTCAAGTGTCCTTTACAAGACTCTAGGGAAGAACATATATACACAAGGAAGAATGGTATATCCATGAAGATTGAGCTAGACCCAAGCATTCTAGGTTGGGCAGAGTGACAACTCAACTAGGAAGTATCTTTATGAGAAATCAAGGAACAAAGTTAGTGTAATTCCCTAATGTTGTGGATCTTTTTATAGACATATTCCCTGATGATTTATTCAGCTTACCTCCTATGAGGTAAGTTGAGTTCACTATCGATCTAGTGCCAGGTGTGGCACCAGTATCCATTATTCCCAATAGGATGACACCTATAGAATTACAGAAACTCAAGAAGAATATTGAAGAACTCAAGAAAAATGTTTTTATTAGACCTAGAACATCATTATGGGGTTCAACAGTACTTCTTTCCAAGAAGGCCGATGATACCCTCATATTGTGCGTGGATTACCATCGACTCAACCAGCTTACGGTTAAGAATCAGTATCTGTTGCAGTGTATAGATGAACTCTTTAACCAGCTCTGAGGAGAAACTGTTCTCTCCAAGATTTATATGTGGTTGCGATATTATCAGGTGTGTGTGAAAACATCGAATATACTACATACATCATTCCAGAGTATGTACGACTTATATGTGTTTTTGGTTATGATGTTCGGTGTGACGAATATGCCAAATGTTTTCATGGCCTCGATGAATCGGGGTTTCCACTAATACCTTGATTCATTTTTGGTAGTCTTCATATATTTAATATTAGTGTATTAAAACTATATACACAACCATTCATCCCATCCTTAGATCGTGCTAAGTACACTGAGAGAGCACAAAATATATGCGAAGCTCAGTAAATGCAACTTTTGGATCAATAAGGTTTGTGTTTTGGGTCATATCATATCATAGGTAGGCATATCAGTTGACCTAGAAAAAGCGAGTTAAGGAGTTTCCTAGTAACATCCAATAATGTGTTCGACATATATAGTTTCTTGGGTCTTTCTATCTATTACAAGAGTTTCATCCAGTATTTATCCCGCTTAGCAGCACCTCTTATGACTCTGACTAAGAAGGGTGCATAGTTCATCTAGTCTAAATCTTGAGAAAATACTTTTTACGAGTTAAGGGGAAGACTTACCTCAACTTTTATCCTAATTATCCATGATCAAAGAAGAAGTTAAACTATTTACTGTGATGATTTAGGAGTTGTATTGGGTGCAGTTCTGATGTAGGGTGATCGAGTCGTGGTTTATGAGTCCCTCGAGCTGAGGCCTCACGAGTGAACTATCCTACGCATGAACTCAAATTAGCATCTATGGTTCATTCTATACAATATTGGAGACACTAATTGTTGGTTGAGAGGTTCATTTTTTACATAGATTATAAGAACTTGAAATATATCTCCACACAGTGAGACTTAAATTTGAGGAAGTGCAGGTGGGTCGAATATCTGGAGCCATTCAACTTTGAGCTTGCTTATACCCCTGGTATGGGTAATGCCATGGATAATGCTTTAAGCCACAAAATGTAGACACAATAAATCTAGGTATCCAGTAGTGAGTGGTTGATGATGGATTTATTTTCTGAGATGCATCTGGAGGTTTAGGAGCAACATGAAAAACCAGTTCTAGGAGCTCTTGTAGTGACGTCCTCTCTTCTAGAGAAATCCTATATGGGAATTTTATCTGATATAGAGGAGATCAGTTTAAGGGAGAGTGTCACAAGATATAATCTGCCACCTGGTTGGGTTATTGATGGTAGTGAAACTCAGATCTACTGTGGCTATGTATCAGTGCCTTTTGATATTTGGGAAGAGTTGATGAGGGAATCTCATGCCTCTATTTGGGAAGTTCATCATGTACTTACCAATATGTAAAAATATATGCATCATCAGTACTGGTGTCTAGGTATACAGAATCATATATAAAGTTTCATCACTCGGTGGTCTACCTGTTAGTAGGTGATGGCAGAGCACCGACGACTTGATAGACTCCTACAACCTCTGTCTATTTCTAAGTAGAAATGGGACAATGTCACCATGGATTTTGTTTTAGGATTTCCAAGATCTCATTGAGGAAGTGATACCATATGGGTGATCTTTGATAGGTTGAAAAAATATGCACACTTCATACCAATCCATGAGACCTTATCCATTGATGAGTTAGGGAGGCTATATATTCAGGAAATAGTTCGACTTCATGGAGTACACTGTTCTATCGTGTCAAACTGAGATTCCCATTTCAAATCATGATTATGGAAAGGGTTGCAGAAGGCACTAGGTTCATAGGTTCTTTTGAATACTGCATATCACCCCCAAACTAATTAGCAGTCTAAGTGGACCATACGAGTGTTAGATGATATGCTATGGGCCTGTATCCTTGATTTTGGTTGTTCTTGGGGGAAAAATATTCTTCTATTTGAGTTTTAATATAATAAAAGGTTCCAAAAAACAATCCAAATGGATCCATATGAGGCCCTCCATGGTATATAATGCCTTTCACCTCTATGATGGCTCGAAGTAGACAAGAAATCTCTTCTGGGTCCTCATATTGTTCAAGAGAGTTATAAGAAATTTACACTAATTTAGAAGCATATGGATAAAGCTCAGTCTAGATATAATTTTTATTCTGATCATAATTATAAGCCCTTGGATTTTGAGGTGGGACATCGAGTCTTTCTACATGTTTTTCCAAGGTTGGGTCACAGATGAATTAGGAGAAAGGGGAAGTTATCCCTGAGATATGTTGAGCCGTTCAAGATAGTGGAGAGAGTTTTTCCAGTATCCTGTTGGTTGATTTTACCTCAGAGGTACTATGACATGCACGATGTCTTCCATGTATCTCAACTTTGACAATATCATCCAAACCTATATCATTCATTTAACCCCGATGACATCAAGCTTGAGGCAGATGCATCCTTCAAGGAGCGTTCGATTTGTATCATCGATCGTAGAAAAAAGTTTCTTTGAGGTAGGTGCATTCCTCTTGTCCAGGTGCTATGTCAGCCCATATGTGTTTAAGATGAGACCTGGGAGTGGGATATTGATGTGTGTGCATAGTGGCCATAACTTTTCTCAGATGACGTTTCACTACCTTGGGTGGGACAACTTGGGGATGAGTTGTCTTAAGGAGGGGAGGTTTTAACATCTTGGATTTAACCAAGGTATGAAATATTTAATTTTTTAGTCTAATTCCTTAAAGCGACCAAGGGAACACACCCATGTAACCTGATGCAGGTCCCAAGTAGCAGACTCTTTTTTTATGGTTGTGCAAGATCATTCAAAATAATACATTGTGCCCTCACACAGTATTTCATGTTAAAATAAATTAAAAGGATTAAAATAAACCAAAATAAATTTAAATAAATAAAAATAAATGAAAAATTAATAAAAATAATAATAAAATAAAAATGTATTAGTAGAAAAATGAAAATAATTAAAATGGGTTTAACCCATTGTTATAATTTTTTATTTTTTTCTTTATTTTATCCTTCCCTTCCTTTTTTTTTATTTTATTTTTTAATTATTTTATTTCTTTATTTTTCCCCTTCCTTTACTTTTTTCCTTCTTCTCTCCCTCTCTTATCCTCTTATCCTGTGTGTCACGCCTAACCTCTCTAGGTAGTGTGCCTCCCTCCTCCTCCGCTTCGGACGTCTGCTACACCTCTAATTCTCTTCCAATTTTAACATCATCATAAGCGCTGTGAAGATCTAGGTAAGTCTTATCATTTGGAAAAATTAATTTTGGGTTTTATTTTCTCCTAATAACACAATATTCCTTGTAATGTTTTTACCCAAAATTGGTATTTTTGTCAAATCCTCCGATTTCTTTCATTTTAGGTCAAATCAAATATTTTTTCATGATGTGGGGTATACTATGACTACGAGGTAGGTTTTATATGTTATTTAATGTTGTTTTGTTGCTTCATTTATGTAACACCATTGTGCTAGTCGTCGGTGCCTACTGGTGAAACCTAAATAATGCGTTTTAATTTAATTAAATTGTTTTTCCCTGATCATTATGACCATTGTTTGAGGTGAACCCTTTTTCTAGGTTGTTTCCATGACGCCAAACACCCCGTTTTGTGTGATGAAATAATTATCATATTTTAATGTTGTCATTGAAATTTTAATTTATTATTTACATGGAATTAAATAGTTAATTAAATGGATGCAATTTTGAATGATTGTTCTAATATATATATATATATACATATTCTTATATTATTATTTTAATTGAATATGGGCTGGGTAAAGAATGTAGGTCTCGTATTAAGAACCTAGAAATGGAATCCTTGTGCTCGATATGCTACAACATAACACGATAGGAAAGTGGTGTTTTATGATTTCTAGGCAAGGGCTTCCCCAAACTTTGTACTATACTATTGGGTGATACCGGTTCACTAAGGGGAAACCAAGGAAAAACTCATTGGAAAGTTGGCTGTTACAAGCCTCATGTGATAATCAGTCCCTTACATGTTATAACCAGGATGGACTCATGGTTACCATACCACGAGCAATACTTGGAATCTCAAAAGGATAACGTTGCATAGGCTTATAGAATTGGATATAACTGAATGAATGCACCATAAAGATACCTCAGGGATAAGATCAAACTCCACCTATGAAATTGAAAATTTTAATATAAATGCTTTTGTTTATTGATACTGTATAGAGTTTCCTTATGCTTTATGATACCTCTCTTGTGCCTTTAGTGCACCTAGTTTTGAAAAATGGATTAGCCCCCAAGCCAAGGCACAAGATTGGGGGTATGCCCTTTTCTTTGGTATGTTATGCTACTTAGGCCTTTCTATATATATATATATATATATATATATTATTCTTTACCATGTATCTCATTCAGACTTCTATCTTAGGTCGAAGTAGGTGGTATGGAATTGGTGTTTGTTTGAGAACCCATCCCAAATTACAGTTCTTTTTTTAATTAATTGCTTACTTTTGTTATACATTGGAACACTACTATTTGTATACAATATGAAATGGATGGGTCTAGATACCATGGGTGCTGGTCTATTGATATTATATTTCACACCCTACTTGGGAGTTGTTTGTTACCCAAGTAGAATTTATGTTCGCATGTATGGATATAGAGAATCATGCCACTCATGATGCTAGATTTCATTGCTATTTTGGATAGATTTTTGGGGGAGAGGACTGAGCCTATGCTTGATATGTCATGTGCATTTTTTGGTCTTTTTGGAAGTTTTTGTAAGCATTCAGTCTATTCTTGTACCCCATACCCCTAAAATTTTATTTATTTACTTTTGGAATCATACATTAACATCATAATGGTATCTGTTATGGCTATTCATCTTTCATAGTTATTATTTATTCTATTGGGTCATTTATCTTCTTTTTATGTTGTTTATTTTTTTTCTCCATGCTTCTGCTACTCGTTATATATGTTATTTACCACTATGTAATACCTTATCCTATTAGGGAATAGTCTCCCCATGGTATCACCTAATGCCCTCACTATTATTCGACAACCTCTGGCATTTGGGGAGACACGCTTGAGGTCTTGTGGCCCACCATCTTGAGGCTCAGTTTCATGGAACTCTGGGTGTGATGCTATAAAGATTTTAATAATAATATTTATATTATTATTATTGGACATGGGTTAAACTTAGAATTATAGAATTAGGAAAGGGATTGTGTTTGATTTTTCCAACCCTAAACTTGTAAAAATAAATATCCAATTATATCTCTTTTCTAAAATAGAATTGGTGTGAACAATGAATAGATTGAGACTCTCTCAATCCATAAAGAAAGATCAAATAATTTAAAGTGATCTCCTCCCATCCTATGTCAAGACAATGAGATATAATCAAGAGTTATTCCTCTCTTGAGAATAATTATATTGTTATCGACAATAAACAATGAAAGCAATCAGGATCATCCGTGCTAGCACCCAATAGTTCTAAGACATCATTCAGAGATTGTGGTGAAATTTTGGATCACCACTAGAGGTGTTCTTCACTTGGATCCTATAGTGAAATGATGATTAAATGAGATATTGTTAACTAGATCATCGATGAAAGCATAATTACAAACTAAGGTAACTTTATATCTTCTCATAAATTAATTGTAAATTACATGTAAAGATCCTTCACTTCTTGGTTACAACTTTTTAATCTAGTCAAGTAATCTATTTTTTCATTGGACATAAAGTTTTGATCAGGTGAATAAATGATTACACAATATTTAAAACTAAAATATGATTTTTTTCATACCATTGTAGGAGGCTTCCACTTTTCTTGGTGTAAGGGTTGGTGTCCTCAGAACCAACTATTTTGTACTTTGATTACATGAATGTTCACTTATTATATATTGTTCATTGTTCTTCATGAATATAATATAATAATGTCCTGGAATATTTGTTTCATTAATAAGGTCATAGCAGATCCCCGCTATGATGATAACCTTGAAATTCTATAACAATATCCTTAAATAAAGTTCTGCGGTTGGATGACATACTATGATAGGACACATAGTATACGGACCGTCATGTGCGAGTACTCGTAAGAAGATGAGACTCTCTCTCATGGAGTTCGCACTTGGTAATCTCCAAAATGGGAGATTATAAGAACAGACCCACCAGTAGTAATTCCGCATGTCTTGGTGTCATCAGATATTGCTATCTACGAGCGTGTGTAATGGTCCTTAGACTGGAAGATTATCATTAACTCATGTCATGACTCGTGTAATTAGATTTACTGACAAAAACCATCATGAAGACAGTTGGAGGGAAGTAGGGTACGTTGGGTGCGTCACGAGTGACATGTTGTTAATGGATAAGTCGAGGAAGGATTTGTACCTTCCATTTATGGAAGTTGATATCTCGGCCCTTTGATTGAAATAGAACTATCACATTAAATTCCATGGCCATGGTGTAAACGACGAGTTTATTTCAGGTAGTCAAAGAATGACGGATCAAGGATATAGGTTTATGACACTTCCATGAAACATTCTTGATGAGATATTGAGACAAAAGGATTAAATTACACAGTAAGCGTTCGTATGAGGTGATACGTCAATGCGGCGTCAACTTCTTTCTCTTGGGTGCCTTGACCCGTTGCTAGATAGTAATCTTGGACTTTAGGCAAGCCCGCCTAATGCCAACGAGAAAGAGGCCCAGAGGGTCACACACTAAGTGTATCCAAGTATCTCAAGTTGAATAAAGATTATTCCCGTACGTGGTTTAATAATTATTCAAGGAATCCTAAGTTGTTTTAAATGATGGAGGAAAAATAAAATAAAACAAGTACACGCCGTGTATTATTAAATGTACATGCCGTGTAGTTTTATTTTGGAAAGGAAATGAATAAATGAAAACAAGATATACATGCCATATACATTTAATGTACACGCCATGTAGTTTTCAATGAAAAAAAGTACACGCCGTGTAGTTTTCCCAGTCGGGATTTTGAGGATATAATATTGTTTTAAATGATATTTATTATAATAAGCATGGGCGCATGTCAAGGAATTATTTATTCGACATGGAGGTTTTAAATAAAGAGTCAATGAAATAAATAAAACGCGTAATGCGTTTATTTATTGTCATAACTCTATAACCCCACACACCCGATTATAAATATCCTCACAACCCCAACTCTTTTCTGACACACAAGAGAATCGTTGTGCACAACATCTCTGGAGAATTCTTTCAAGACCGAAATATCCTCTTCCTCCAAGAACACTCTCAAGACCGACAGAGATCCTCTTCCATCGGATCAAGACGATCTAAGGTGGACAATGCAAGAAAAGGCTTCTCCAGGCTAGGACCTGGAGAATCCTTTGTTGACGTCCATAGATACAAGGTACACGTGTGGATCACTGCTAGAGGGAGTCTACACTTGGCTTCTGCGACGCAACGATGGATCACATCGACAACGTGATCGAGAACATCAACGAAGAAAGAACACCACACATCTTATCTTAAATAAAAGAATGATTAAAAGAATTTTAATTATAAATATGCGTAAATGTCATTGCATACTATGGATGATCATGAGCTAGACCAAAGACCCTTTGTATGTGTATGGTTTCATTTAAATTTATTTAATTTAAATTTGTTGGCCTGCGAGCCTTCTTCCAATAAAATGTAGGGCCTACGTGCCCATGGTTTCTTTAATGTAAACCCATGTAATGGAGGATCTCCCAATCTAGAGGAGATGGTTCAAATCCCGAAGCCAAGGAGAAACCGATGCAAGAAGATACAAAGGTGGACATGTGGGAGCTGAAAAACACGAACCATCAGGTTCAGGGTGTTTTCCCTAGGTCAGGGTTAGCTTATCAAAACTGCTAGATAAGATAACCAAATAGAAGCTCATGATCATGCCATCTTATTTTATTTATGTCTGATTTCATGGTTTGTTTATTATATATGTGTTGTCGCGATCACATAATTAATAAAATGAACAAGCATGCAAAGATGGAATAAAATAAAAACCGAACTATGCGTAAACATTATCGGAACATGGTTAATCACTTAAGAAAGCATCACTTAATATTAACAAGCATGTGATAATGCAAAAATACGCATAAAGAATAAAATCCCTCAAATACAATATTAAGTCAGACCAAGACTTCCGTTACTTGATTAAGGTCAAGATTCAATAAAACTATGTGTTTGAACAACCCTTGTTGGGACACTTAATTTTATAAAGGAAGCCCTTATGAAAGGTTTCAGGTTGACTTAACTATATTACATCAAGAGAAGTAGCCCTTTCTAGACTAGATGTAATATTGGAGGCAAGAGTTGAGGAAATCCAAGTTAGGATTTCAGGATTCGGGAGTCCACTTAATAGATCAAGGAACTGTAAACTCACAGTTGGAAAAGACCTTCCTACCTAAATACCTTCAAATAGCTTGACCAACCATTTTTGGGGTTATGCGAAGGGGAATATGGATCCTTGACACTAGAATGTCAAAGCAAATGGACATTCCGATTTCAATGGTGAGGGCTATTGGGACTTGATAAAATAATGGGAGACTTAATAAAATTTATTATTTCTCATAAAATGTAATCAAGAAAGTACTGATAAATCTTCTCTTTTAATTTGTAGAATCAATATGACAAACACATCAACCACATTTTCTCTGCGATCAATTCTGGATAAAGACAACATCCTCACCGGCAGTAACTTTCAGGAATGGTTTAGGCGCCTTTGGGTTATCCTACGCCATGAACAGAAGTTTTACGTGCTGGAGTCCTCACTTCCTGATTCTCCTGCCCCAGGGGTGAGTGATGAAGATTTCCTATTCTATAATCAACATTTGAATGATGATCTCGATGTTCAATGTTTAATGATGTCATCTATGTCTAGTGAGATCATGAAGTCTCATGAAGACATGGATGCCTACAACATGCTCGAGCACCTCCGTGGTTTATACCAGGAGAGAGCAAGATAGGAAAGGTTTGAGATCTCTAAGGCTCTATTTCAGAGTAAGCTTGGAGAGGGTGCCCCATCTGGGCCTCATGTAGTCAAGATCATTGTCTACATTGATCACTTGGAGGTTCTAGGGTTTAAACTCCCTGAAGAAATGGGTACCGATCTCATTCTCACATCAGTCCCTTAGAGATTCTCAAACTTTGTTGTTAATTTCAACATGAACAATATTGAGAAGTCTCTATCTGATCTTCTTATCCTTATTCGCCAAGTGGACAATGACATGAAGTGTGAAAAGCCTTCTGTCCTTATGGTGAATAAAAGGAAAGGGAAGGTGAAGAGATTTAAGCCCAAAGCTTCTTTAAGGCCTTCCAAGAAAAGGAATATCAAAGGGGAGGAAAAGGAATAGGATGCTGTTTGTTTCGCATGTGGCAAGAAGGGCCACTGGAAGAAAAACTGCACCCAGCCAAGGAAGCAATGGGAAGCTTCAGGTGCATTTGTTATCGAATGCAATCTATCTATTTCTACTAATTGGGTATTAGATACTTCTTGTGGTGCTCACATCTGTATCCAAATACATGAACCAAGTAGATTCAGGAATATTGATCGAGGGGAGGTAGATCTACGAGCAGCCAACAGAGACAGACTCGCTGCTGTAGCTATCAGAGACTACCACCTCACATTGCCAACCGGGATGGTCTTGGTTTTGAAAGGATGTTATTATGTACCCTCTGTAACCAAAAAAATTATTTCAGTATCCAGATTAGATACTGATGGATTCATCTTCAAGTTTGGAATTGGATGTTGCTATCTTTATAAAGATAGCATTTGTTTTGGTAGGTCACATTTATATAACAGCCTTTATGTGTTAGACTACACAAACTAAGTAATGGAAATCGATAACAAAGTTAATTCACATGACTCATACCACACCAAACTTTGGCATCACCGGCTAGGTCATGTCAATGAGAAACTTTTGAAAAAATTACATCAAGATGGGTATTTAGATTCTTTAGAACTAAAACCACTTGGTGTATGTCATGCGTGTCTACAAGGAAAAATGACCAAAGCCCCATTTAATGGGAAAGGTGAAAGAGCTAAAGAGCTTCTAGAATTAGTTCACACAGATGTGTGTGGACCATTTCCAGTTGAAGCAAGGGGTGGGTTCTCGTACTTCATAACTTTTACTGATGATTTTAGTAGATATGGATATATCTATTTAATGAGGTATAAGTTAGATTCTTTTGATCGGTTCAAAGAATACAAGAATGAAGTTAAGAACCAGCTTAGTAAGAAGATTAAGAAACTCCTCTCAGACATAGGAGGAGAATATCTTAATCAGGACTTCATTGATTTCTTACGGAAGTTTGGGATTCTATCTCAACTCACTCCTCCTTACACACTGCAGTGGAATAGTGTAAGTGAAAGGAGGAACCACACCCTGTTGGACATGGTGAGATCAATGATGAGTCATGTGAGTCTTCCATTATCCTTTTGGGGATATGCATTACAAACAGCAGTGCACATACTAAACCAAGTACCAACTAAATCGATAAATGGTATTCCATATGAGTTATGGAGTGGACTCAAAGCCATGTTATCGAATTTACATGTGTGGGGTAGCGAAGCATTTGTTAAGGACTCTTCAGGTAACAAACTTGCACCCCGAGGCACAAAGTGTATCTTTATAGGATATCCCAAGGAAACAAGGGGATATTACCTATACAACCCCTCAGACAAAAAGGTTACAGTGGCAAGACACGCCATATTACTTGAGAGGGAGAACATATCTAAAAGAGATAGTGGGAGCGAGATAGACTTCAATGAAGTCGAGGCTCAAGATACACACGAGTTGGTACAAGAACAGATTCCACAAAGCCCCGTGGAAGAACAATCTATTCCAGAGACACAAGAACTGCGTAGGAGTATGAGAGAGGTGAGAGAACCAGAACAATATGGTTTTCTTATCACCGAGGATGGTGACTCATTATTGGTTGACAATGATGATCCTCTTACCTACAAGGAAAAAGTTAAAGGCACAGACGTTTCCAAGTGGAAAGAATCCATGAATTCTGAAATGGATTCCATGTACCAAAACCAAGTCTGGATTTTGGTAGATCCTCCAGTTGATGTAAAGCCTATTGGTAATAAATGGGTATTCAAGAAGAAACTGGACATGGAGGGGCAAGTCAACACCTACAATGCACGACTGGTTGCAAAAGGTTTTAGACAGCATCAAGGAATTGACTATGATGAAACCTTTTCACCGGTTGCGATTCTAAAATCCATCAGAATCCTATTGGACATTTCTGCTTACCATGACTATGAAATTTGGAAAATGGATGTCAAAACAACTTTCCTTAATGGGAACCTCTAGGAAGATGTCTACATGACACAAACTGAAGGGTTTGTGACTCCAAAGGATATCAACAAGGTATGAAAGTTACAAAAATCCATTTATGGATTAAATCAAGCATCAAGATCATGGAACATTCGTTTTGATAAAGCTGTAATGGAATTTGGATTTTTTAAGACCGAATGTGAGCCTTGTGTCTACAAGAGGTTTAGTGGGAGTGAAATCGTTTTCCTAATAGTATATGTTGATGACATATTACTAATTAGAAACAAAGTACCTGTCTTACAGTCAGTTAAGGCATGGTTGCATAAATGCTTCTCCATGAAAGACTTGGGTGAGGCAACATTTATTCTTGGGATCAAGATCCATCGTGATAGATCCAAGAGAATGCTGGGCCTGAGTCAAAGTACATACATTGACAAGATACTGATGAGATTCAGTATGGAACAATCCAAGAGGGGATTGTTGCCAGTGTCACATGACATTAATCTTTCCAAGAAAATGTGTCCTTAGACACATGAGGAAAGAAAGAGAATGGAAAGGATCCCTTATGCATCCACGATTGGGTCAGTCATGTATGCTATGCTATGTACGAGGCTAGATGTTGCTTACGCATTAAGTGCGGTAGGCAGATATCAATCTAATCCAGGAGACCGCCATTGGATGGCAGTCAAGACTATCCTTAAGTATCTGAGGAATACTAAGGATATGTTCCTGGTTTATGGAGTAGATGAGGAACTAGTCATCAGAGGACATGTAGATTCTAGTTTCTAGACTGATCAAGATGACATGAAGTCACAGACTGGATACATATTCAGTTTGAATGGAGGTGCAGTGAGCTCGAAGAGCTGAAAACAAAGTGTGGTGGCAGATTCTACAGCGGAGTCCGAGTATATCACAGCTTATGAGGCAGCTAAATAAGCAGTATGGATGCGAAGCTTCATCCAAGAGCTGGATGTTGTACCGAGCAGTAAAGACTCTATCACACTCTATTGTGATAATACTGTAGCAGTGGCACTTGAAAAAGAGCCAAGGTCACATCAGCGGACAAAGCACATACTTCGTAAGTATCATCTTCTGAGGGATTTTTCTCAGAGAGGTGAAGTTGTAGTGAGAAGTATTTCCACGGAAGACAACGTGGCAGACCCATTGAATAAAGCCTTGACTCAGCATAAACATGATAATCATGTGAGGTCTAGCGGACTAAAAGTCGTAGGAAGTTGGCTCTAGTCCAAGTGGGAGTTTGTAAGGGTTGGTGTCCTCAGAACCAACTGTTTTGTACTTTGATTACATGAATGTTCACTTATTATATATTGTTCATTGTTCTGCATGACTATAATATAATAATGTCCTAGAATATTTGTTGCATTAATAAGGTCATAGCAGATCCCCGCTATGATGAGAACCTTGAAATTATATAACAATATTCTTAAATAAAGTTCTGCAGTTGGATGACATACTATGATAGGACACATAGTATACAGACCGTCATGTGCGAGTACTCGTAAGAAGATGAGACTCTCTCTCATGGAGTTCTCACTTGGTAATATCCAAGATGGGATATTATGAGAACCGACCCGCCAGTAGTAATTCCGCATGTCTTGGTGTCATCAGATATTGCTATCTGCGAGCGTGTGTAATGGTCCTTAGACTGGAAGATTATCATTAACTCATGTCATGACTCGCGCACTTAGATTTACTGACGAAAACCATCACGCAGACAGTTGGAGGGAAGTGGGGTACGTTGGGTGCATCATGAGTGACATGTTGTTAATGGATAAGTCGAGGAAGGATTTTTCCCCTCCATTTATGGAAGTTGATATCTCGTCCCTTTGATTGAAATAGAACTATCGCATTAAATTCCATGGCCATGGTGTAAACGACGAGTTTATTTCAGGTAGTCAAAGAACGACAGATCAAGCATATTGGTTTATAACACTTCCATGAAACATTCTTGATGAGATATTGAGACAAAGGTATTAAATTACACATTAAGCGTTCGTATGAGGTGATACGTCAATACGGCGTCAACTTCTTTCTCCTGGGTGCCTTGACTCGTTGCTAGACAGTAATCTTGGACTTTAGGCAAGCCCGCCTAATGACAATGAGAAAGAGGCCTAGAGGGTCACACACTAAGTGTATCCAAGTATCTCAAGTTGAATAAAGATTATTCCCATACGTGGTTTAATAATTATTCAGGGAAGCCTAAGTTGTTTTAAATGATGGAGGAAAAATAAAATAAAACAAGTACATGCTGTGTATTATTAAATGTACATGCCGTGTAGTTTTATTTTGGAAAGGAAATGAATAAATGAAAAAAATATATACACGCCATGTACATTTAATGTACACGCCTTGTAGTTTTCAATGAAAAACAAGTACACGCCGTGTATTTATTATTACATGCCATGTAGTTTTTCCAGTCGGGATTTTGAGGATATAATATTGTTTTAAATGATATTTATTATAATCAGCATGGGTGCATGTCAAGGAATTATTTATTAGAAATGGGGGTTTTAAATAAAGAGTCAATGAAATAAATAAAACACGTAACGCGTTTATTTATTTTCATAACTCTATAACCCCACACACCCGATTATAAATATCCTCACAACCCCAACTCTTTTCTGACACACAAGAGAATCGTTGTGCACAACATCTCTAGAGAATCCTTTCAAGACTGAAAGAACCTCTTCCTCCAGGAACGCTCTCAAGACGGAGAGAGATCATCTTCCATCGGATCAAGACGATCTAAGGCGGACAAAGCAAGCAAAGGCTTCTCCACGCTAGCACCCGGAGAATCCTTTGGCGACGTCCAGAGATACAAGGTACACGTGTGGATCACCACTAGAGGGAGTCTACACTTGGCTTCTACGACGCAACGACGGATCACATCGACAAAATGATCGAGAACATCAACGAAGAAAGAACACCCAAAAGGTATTTCTTTATAATTAATTAAATTAACTATAATCAACCTGTAATGATCGTTGTTTTTGGTTCCGGGACAAACCATCTTCTTTGTCTTTTTATGTGATTCGATCCATGGAGACTGGCGTTTATCGTCGTATTGATCTCGGATTGATCATTGCTAATGAAAAATAGCCAAGTGGGCACATACACCCACGCGCTTCCACTGCGCCCGGAACCTTCACTTGGAACCTATAATTTAGAACCCCCTTTACAATTTTGTACTTCTTGATAACTCACTAACTAACCTCACCTAGGATCTCCTTGGATCGACAGGTCACTACCCATGTTCTCAGAAACCAATGTTAGAATAAGTAATTACACATAATTAATTAAAACCATTTATTTTTAGTTAAACCATTTTAGCCAAATAGGTATAACACCTAATTTCTTACTAAATGTATTCATTTCTCTAGAACTACATCCAACAGAACCCTTAGGTCCCATCGTACATCCTCATCCCTGAGCCAAGAAAAACCCCAATAAGAAATGATAAATAAGAAATGGAAATTTCATTTAATTTTAATAAAAAAAAAGAAAAAAAAATGACAGTGAAACATACCTTAACCAAAATGATGATCCGCCACATGTTGATGGAATTATGGGTCACTTTTTTCTAGGTAGAGTGAAATCCCCATCATATTCAACATATTTCACCATGCTCTGGTGTAATTGAAACTGAATCCCTAAATGGAGAAAGATAAATTAGAGTGGAAGGGAATGTGATATCAATATGAGTTAGCAAGGGATGAATCATATCTCAAATATCCAACATAACACCCTCAAAGGGAATCCCTAACCAAGGGAAATATAGGAAGAATAGGGGGGTTCAACCCCTTCTCGTGTGCACAATAAAGGGGAAAGGAGGGTTTCATCCTAAACTTTGAGGGGGAATAAATTCAATTGTTAACCTTTTAAGGTCCATGGTTTGGATGATGTATGTAGGAAGTAACATATTCTACTGCTAGAGACCACCTTATAGTTGGAAGACTTCTATAGTTTTGGCTATAGTAGACACCTCGACCACTCCCAAGGATTCTATAAGACCTTAAGATGAATACTAAGCCACAAAAAAATTCTAAAAACCTCCTTTGGAAATTTTTCAACCATAAAAATTCAATTCCAAATCTTGATTCTGAAAATGACCCAACGACTAAACTTAAAACATCAAATTCCATAGGGAAGTTTCACACTTGTATGGACATACGACACTACAAACTCCCTGCCATAAGACTTATCATACTGGAGAAGTCTCGGTGGTTATATGAACCCACATATTGGAATATCCTAGTCATAAAATACTAGATAGTTATTTATGATCCACTCCCAAATTCCCAAAGCACTTCCAAGGAACAACCTCCAATTCAAGGTGAAAACTACCACAGCCTAATCCAACTCCCATGACGATTACCAAAACACCTAAATAGAACATTCCCAATCCTATACATTCCAAATAATGTTTACACCATCATCCAAAACATAATTAGGACTATGGTTCTCCCAACCATTGGACTTAGCTCATAATTTCCAATTCTAATGCTAATTGCCTATTAAAAATGAGAGCCCACATTCTTACAATGCTCCTGACATTGTTGCCACCTTACCACACCCGATCACATGAGAGAACATCGTTCAGTTACTATAATTAGTTCTCATTTCCAAATCTATATTGATATGGATGCATAATCTTTATCCATGAAATGATACAAACACCCTATATTTATCTCAAAAATATTAGTTTAATTCACAAAACGCACCCATCATATCAAAAATGAAAATACCATTATAATTTTCAACTCACTGCATCAAATTCCACAAGATAATTCATATAAAACCACCTATGGTTGACCAATAATAAAATAATTGACTCCAATCATTGATGCATCACCACTTACCCGATCATAATTCCTCCATTCTTAGAGGAATCCCATGATCTTCCAAACATGCCCACCAAATTCCATAACTTTATTCTACTATAATTCCATAGTTGAATCCTCAATCATTCAAAACAACATTGTGTCATGACACATGCATTGAAACACTTCCAATCCAATCTCCCTCATATCACACAATTCCATCATGATCCTGAAGAAAAACCTCAATTTTGATCCATGATCACATCAGATTCACCTATGAAATTCATACCAGAATCCAATTATGAACTTAATTTATCACACACAAACATCATAATTCCATAATGAGTTCTCCATGGTTGGATCCAAACTACCATGACCCTTTTAGTATAAGGGTCATACGCCCATGAATAATATGTAACTCCCCACCATAGGAGTCTCGTTATCATCACTTCTTTAAAATAAACTCCCAACTATCCTAAAATTAACTCCATTAATCATCAAACTCAAATTATGGACATGGTCATCCCACTCATAACTGAGCACCAACATAAAACATCACCTACCTCCCATTACCATCTCCCGATAACAACACCCATGTAACTTTCCAATATTTCATCCATAATGAGGGTTACACCCTCAAACAGTTGATGGTGTACTCCACACCATACAAAATCCCATACACCACACCTTGTGTATAAAATAAACCTGAACTATATCACATGAACCACTATGACCAATTTTTGGACCAAAAATAAATCTATAGTTTCACATCATCAAACCCAACTGACCACACCCTACAATATATCTATCTAGAATTTTTTTTCAACCAACATGCCCTTGGAACTTCTCTTCAAAATTATCCACCCTACATGTGCCACAAATTCTTCAAATGACCCCAAAATCCAGAAATAGTTCCAAAAACTAAAAGTTTCCAACCATTCTATAATCACATATCAAAAATAATTTAAAAACAACCCGGTTAGGCATATAAATGATCTTTATATTTATACCAGTCTCGATACCAAAGAACAAGCACTCATAGTGCCTTCCTCAAGAAGCTAAAGCATCACGATGCCTATCATATGATATATAAAAGCTCTGTGCATCAATCTCAAATGAAATCATCCACTGATATGATTATTAACCTAAGGCACTAGTAAAAATAGGCCATCCTCTCATGTGGTCCACCCTTACAAAAAAACTAAAATTGACTCACTAAAACCTAATTCGTCTACCATGATGGCCACCAGGGTCTCCCACCTAGCCCATAAAACAATGTATATATATAATCTAAGCTCACATGTTACATATCTTTTTTTTGTATAAAAACTATATAGAATCTCACATTGCAACACCCCCTCAAGGTTCCTACACATACAACTAGCATTGACTTCCAATACATAGTCCACTAAGCACCTATTCTCATCAAGCACCGGTACCTTGGACTGGTCCCTTAAGAACCACAACTTAGGATGAGCCCCCACATCATTATCTGAGATGATCCATGTCAAGGAACCAAGGTTGAGAGGCTTGGTTTTGTAGAATTCCATTTCAAGATATATGAGAAAACACCATATAAGTTATTACTAGAACATTGAACAATCAAAACTTTACCATTTAAATCACCACTAAGGGGTGTAACACTAAGGAATCATATGCCCACATCGACCCACCAAGGTTATCACAATAACACCAAGGTACAACTCTAACCCATTATGGGGTACTACATCTTATGTATATCTAGAATACTCCATATTCATCTAGAATTCACTATAGATCCATATGACATAATATTAGAAGGTAATACATATACAAGTCAAACCAACTGAGTAAAAAGTCACCAAATACTTATAAGGTAAAATTCCTTATAAGTAGTTGCATACACTTTAAGAAAACGAGCC
Source organism: Viscum album (assembly GCA_963277665.1). NCBI lineage: Eukaryota > Viridiplantae > Streptophyta > Magnoliopsida > Santalales > Viscaceae > Viscum > Viscum album. The sequence continues at coordinate 628,647,430 of OY728165.1, forward strand.
TCATTTATTAGTGAAAATAACCACACTATAAGGCCGATATTTCATATGAGTCATACATGTCAAATTTGATTCATGACATGCATATTTAATCTGAGACTAAGAGATAAAATCCATAACAAATAAAGAACCTCAAACATCCATGTGTGTCACTCAGGTTAAAAATAATATATATCCATGACATCAAAAACCAAGAACCATAGTCCCAACCACTGATAATATAGAATTATTACTGAAACAAGTGTTCTTGAAACGCCAATTCGATATCCCTCGTCAGCTCCAACACATCCCCATGTCACTTGTCATACTATATACAAAATAGTAATAAAAAATAAAAACCATTATGATAGCACTTTGTCACACCCAACCCAGATCACTTAGAATAATAACTATACTAGTGGTTCCATATAACCTCAAGAACACCTCCTCATATTCCATAGGCTGCCGACATATAGTCAAGGTCTAAGGTGTAACTAATTGGAGGCTTACGCCAATATCAGAGTGAACAATCCTGGATAGATCACCCAATAACATCCACACAATCAAATCAGAGTATGAAGAAGCAATAAATATATACCTTAATAATAAATGAATATAGAAAAAATATATACCTAAATAGTCACACTGGCATACAATACTAACTTACCACTAGGACAATCACATATACATGTAAATAAAGAAAAACAAACAAGGCTACCAAGGAGGTCCAAACCTCATCTTTATGCCTCATCTCCAATCTACTAACCCCACTCAAGCTGCTCCAACTTAGAAACACCATATCAAGACTCAATGAAACCTATATCTACAATAATGTGGGAGTTTATTAGGTACCCATGTGCAATAGAGGCCTAATTAGGGTGTGAGTAAAAAACTCAGTAGGTAACCACCAACATAGTACCATACCAACTGTTATATGTTGTGATATGTGAATGTGAGGTACTCTATTGAAATAAAAAAAATAATTTTCTATAAAAATAATAATAAATAAATAACCAATGTACCTACTTCATCTAGTTCCAGATTATCTCTATGCACGTCATGTTGACTGTGCCAACCAAAAAATCATCACTGCCATAAGGGAATACACATATAACCCTGTCCAAGGCTAATAACCATCATCAATCCTTTAGTCCATGACCATGATCGACCATACCTACATCAATTAGTGTTGAAATGTCTTTGAGAATGAGAATCACCTAAAGAGACCTCTATCCTCATTATGGAGATCCCACACCCACACATCCACCGATGAGTAGTGGATCATGTGGGGTTACTATTGATCCCTCATCCTCAAGCCATCGGGCTATACCCCATATTAGTAATTGGGTGTTCTCAATTCTAGTTCAATGTATAATTCATAGTATGGGGAGGAACTAGGAAATACTATATGTCCATACAAGATTAATTATTGGGTAGTCAAGGAAATAAAAAGGAATTCCATCCTAAATACCACAATAAAAATTATGGGCATCCAATATCATATGGATTCTTAGACAAACCATTACCAGTGCATCCACTAGATCCTAGGGGATATCATAGGCATTGATAAATGGGATCAAAAAATAACCCTTGGGATATCAAACATTCTTTCTCAGGTTTATAAACCCACTTGAAACTTCATATTTTCATTCCAATATAATGTTTACTAGGTATTCAAAATTGTCTAATGGTTTCACCTTTTAAGTCCTAAGATCCCCAGGAATTTATAATGTCTTCATTGTACCAAAGTAGTCCCATGAATCTTAGGTATTATTGTACGAATTCTATCACTTATCTCAAAAATTAGATCTTAGGTAACACCCTTAGGAATCCATGAATGCATCAACCATATCTGTTGGATGTTATTCAGACTAGAAATCTACCCCAATATGTCATGAGACCAGATCCTCAACATACTAAAAATAATTGGGTCTCATCATTTTTAATAGGTGATTTTTACGAGTCTCAGGAAATAAAAATAGTATCATGACTAATGGTTTATTCCTAGGCATCTTGGTCACTCTCACATCATCAAGAATAAACAGAAATAAAATTAAACAAGGGTCAGTAAAATTCCTAGTATCATCATCATCATCTCAACCCCATCAACACCCAGGTCGGTTCAAGTTCTAAGGTGAAAAATACAACCATCATTGACCCAAAATCACACACCCAATAAAGGTTTGTATATTAATGAGGAAATCACTTGGGTCCTCTAGGTTGGTACATGAGCAAATAAAACCCTCTTTGGATCATTGAGGTTAGTATATAAGTGGAGTAATACCTCTTTGGATCCCTAGGGTCAGTATGTAAGTGGAGGAATTCTTATTAGGATCCTTTTCCATAACAAGTCTATTGGGACAATGCCTACCACATGGGTATATCACACTTCCCAGTAGTGTTAACACATAAAAAGGCCTCTTGGGCACAAATGGAAATCCACATAAGCATCATTCTAGGGAGATAACTCTTGGGCCATCTCAATTTCAAGGGACCACTTGATTGGTTGATTCAACCAACCTAATCCCAGTCTAGACTAAGGTCATCCACCTAGGTTAAGTCACTTATAAGGGAAACATGTGTGATCATCCTAAACCAATACTATAAGCCTCTTGGATTGGAGGAATACCAAATTTCATTCAATGCATAGATAGTCTATGGTCTCTTATTCAAACCTCACCACCTTTTTAGAGGCATATCAAGGGTCTCACCTATCCCTCTTGGGATGGTTGTCTCAAGTCACAACACACCTCCTTCAAATAGAATATAAGGATATTAATCTAGGGCCACTATATCTCATAAGGTATGATCACCCACATCAAGGGTATGGAAGTCACACGGTATCTCAAAGGTCAAGGTGTTGGCCATCAATAAATGGGGAATAAAGCCAGTGCAAAAGACCCCACATGGACTTTGGCACTTAGTTTGGTTCATCCATGACATTCAATAAATTTCAAATTTAAATTTAAATTAACCATTCCATTCTAACTAATCACATGTGTTAATCAAAGTTGGATCACATCCAATATTGAAATTAGATACCTCATGCTGCATAAAATAATAATATAAACTATAGGGATAACACATGATACCACACACCTCATTTTTTAGTCACTTTACATTTTACACCACTAGAAAACTTACTACCTAGACTCACCCAAGCTCTTTATGGCTCAACCAGTCACTATCCGTGTTCTCGAGAACCTATGTCACACCAAGGTATCATGCATAATTAATTACAACCATTTATAATTGATTAAACCTATTTAACTAAATATGTATAATTACTAATTTCTTATTTAATATCATCATTGCATAGAAACCATATTAAACAGAACCCCAAGGGCTCGTCTCACATCCCTGGACCTATACTGAGTGAAAACCCTAATAAGAAACACTAAATCAAAATAAAATAAAATTTAATTTTAAAAAACTAAAGTAAACAAATTCTTCAATTTACCATAAATAAAAAGATTAGTCATCACTAGTAGATGATGCTATGGGTCAATCTCTTCCTAGGAAGAGTGAAAATATCATTGTTTTTGGATGATTCCACCATTCTCCAATGGAATTGGAACCGATTCTTTCACCATAGAAATAAAATTTATAGTTAAAGGTAGGTTTAGATCAATAGGTGTTAGTAAAGGATGAAACATACCTCAAATTTTCAAGAGAACACCATCAAAGGGAATCCCAAACCAAGGGGAAAAAGGGGATAATATGTGGGGTTTATCCCCTTTTTGCATGCACAACCAAGGGGATAGTGGGCATACCCCTTATAAATTTTGATGGGGGGGGGGAAATTTAATTTTGTAGCCTTTAAATCCCACCATCTAGATAGTGGAGACCACTAACTGGATGGTGGTTATAGGCAGTACCATCTACTACTACTATACACTAATGTCTATCCAGTGGTCTATTAAAATTTTGGCTACAGAAGCCACCCTGACCTCTCCTAAGTCTCTTTTGAGTCCTTAGAATGCATACTGAGCCTCATAATAAATCTTAAAAAATCATTTAGAGATTTTTAAACCCTCATAATTTTATTCTAAATTCCATTTCTCAAAACTACATGACCACTAAACTCAAAACATCTAATTACCTCCGAAATTTTTATACCCGTATAGACAAGAGACACTACATTGGGAGTTTATGAGATTCCAATAGATTTTAACATTTAGGGGCATGAAATGAATGTGATGATTTTAAGAAGAGATATCATGGATATTGTAACTAAATTTTTTTTACATCAACATGATGCATGTATTTTCTATGTAAGTCGATTATCACATTTCTTTCAATTGTTTTAATTTTATGTAATTTAATACTTATATTTATTTTGAATTAGGTATATTTATATGCTTTGTATTCAATATGATATGACATCAATATAGGGATTTTTTAACCCATTATTTATTTCATTAATAACAAGGGTAACAAAAGATATATAAATAATAGTATATATTTCTAAAAGATTTCAAAATAATGCAATTAAATGTTGGATGATTCCTTATATTGAAGTATATGGAACATATATTTCATAAAGTTTTATTTATATTAATTGAATAAAAACTCAAATTATATATTTTTTAATATTAGTGTCCCTTGGATGTTGTATTTTTTTTTCAAAAGAGAAGTCAGATTACTGGTTATGTTCTATATGTGGTGATGTGTGAGTAAATTTTGGAAAATTATTAGACATGTATGTTTGATTATTTGAATTTTTTATATTATAATTACCTTTAAATTTATTTCATACATATAATTTTAAAACAGTTCATAGGATTAATTTATAGATACAATAAGAAAGTGGAAAGAAAAGATATTGTATTTGTGCGCAAAGGTGTCTTCTCATTTATAATTACTACATTTTGGTTTCAAGTACTTAAAATGATATTTTGAATTGAAGACATATTTTGAAATAGAATTTTATTTATCAATAGGGGAAAAAGAAATGAGGATATTATGTTATAAGATTTATCTTTGAAATAATTTCAACTGGGATAGTTATAAAATTCCACAATGTTAGATTTTATCATAACCTTTCCTTTAATTTATCTTATAATTATATTGAGAATACATGTTAAATAATTTATTTTAAAATTGTTTCCTTTTTGTGACCCTCAATCTTATTCTAGAAATTAGATAAATCATTTAAAAGGATAATGGGTGTATTATTTAATGGGTTTTATTGGGAATTAATTTATTTGCAATATATATTATGAAGTATTAATTTCAAATTTTAAAGTTGAAATTATTTGAAAAAGGTTGTGATGTAAATTTTCATTTATGACACTGTATTTGTGCTGTTATTTTTTGGTTCTATTTTTGTTTTTGTTTCTATATTGTTAGGATATTTTATTTGAAAATTATTTTTTAAAAAATATTTTCCCATTTATTATTGTATAACTAACATAAAATATTGAAAAAAATCATCATTCATGTCACTTATACAATAAATCATGAGAAAAATACTTTCCATTATAATTTCTTACTGAATTCTGTAATGGTTTATGTAATAATTGACGTGAAATACATTTTATCATGTTGGTTAACAATAAATGATGTGAAAACCCATTTTTATGTTTATTACTATGAAATCTCTATTTAGTAGATGTTAAAAACCAAAAAACACATAAAAACATTTTTTTCACTAGTGACACAGATATTTCAAGGTGATTCAAGACCTAATAAAAAAGAAGCATGGTTGGGTGAAATGAATATAATATTTGATTTCATTGTAAATACAAGATGAAATTAAGGTCAAGCTGGCATTGTACATGATTGAAGATGTAGAATTACAGTGGTGGGACTTAATTATTCAAGATAATATTTATCAAGTCCTTACTTGGGAAGGATTAGAGGGATTATTTAATAAAAAATTATATATGGATACATTTTGAATGTCATGAATGATAAACTTCTTTAATTCAAAATAATTTAGTATATCAATTATAAAATAAAAAACTTGATTCACTCATCTAGCTCACTTTTCACCAGAGGTAGCCATTAGTGAATCTCTCAAGGCACATATCTTTGTGTTGGGTCTGTGACTAGATGTTTTATCAAAGGTTGTCATGTTCAATATTTATAAATATAAAAATATTTTGAAAAATGATCTAGTAGAAGAAAAAGTCATTATTGGGAAACAAATTGGAGGAAACATCTTTATCCAACCTAACATAGGTGAGAACTCGAGTGTGGTAAATAAGTGAAAAAGGGAGATCAATTCCTAGGATAGTAAGGAATCAGAGAACCAGTCCACTATATTAGCCTATTTTCCTCCAAATCATAGTTAAAAACAGGGTTATTTATAATGTATTTTATTAGAGAATAATAATAGAGAATATATGAACCATCTGGGGAGTTCCATAATTGTAGAAAACTAGGAAATATCATGTGATATTTCACTTATCCTCTAAAGTTAACCAATATAAATGGATCTAACATATCTTATCCCTCTCATGATCAACCAAAATGATCTCATAAAAATAGTTCTAATTCTCATATTCTAGAAACTCAGGCTGATTCCTAGAAAACCTCAGTAGTAAAACATACACCACTATAATATGGAAGAAAATCTTACCCAAATAGAGCTGATACACAACAGTATGGATTTGAGTAGGTTATCATGAGTGAAAAACTAGGTTACTTGATGGTGTGAAATTCTTCACAACTCCACTTTAATGCATGTCTTGTTTGATATTGGTGCATCCAACTCTTTTGTTTCTTATCATTTGGTTAATCAATTGGGATTTCATATGGACATATTAACCCATGTTCTGATCATAAAGAAAACTCTTTAGAAATGGGAATTTAGATGATTTAAATGTATATCTTTTTATATTACAATTTATGTAGTGAAAATTTAGTGGGGGTTTATTGTCATAGAGATAGACATCTTAGATTTGATCTTTTGAATGGAATGGTTGGTATCATTTAATGGTTATATCTGCTTTTATTCCCAATAGGTAAACTCCACATCTCGTGATAGTGCTGTTCATTTACTAAAAGGATATTGGGATTTGAATTACAGTAGAGAATGACCTCTAATGATTGTGGATGAAACCATCTGTTATCAACTTTTAGGGATGACCTTTGGTGAAACTGGTAAAACTAGGAATAAGAGCCTTCCTACTATAAGTGACTGATACCCTGATGTCTTTCCACATTATTTCTTTAGGTTTCCACCAAAATGGGAAATTGAATTTTTGATTGATCTACTTTTAGGAAAAAGGCATATTTTTTTATATAGTATATAACCAACTTAACAACATAAATTAAAGGTTTATCTAGAATAATTGAAAATTAAGGGGATTTATTAGACCAATCACATTATTTTGGGAAGACATGATTCTATTCAAAAATAAGATTGATGTTTTTCATTGATTGTGTGTCAAATATTGTAAACTAAATAAAGTTATGATCAATAATTTATATCCTCTTCCTCAAATTGATGGTATGTTCAATGAATTGAAGGATATTAAATAGTTATATAAAATTCATCTATGATTAAGGTATCACTAACTCTTAGTTAATAAAGAAGATATACCAATGTTAGATTTTTAAATCCATTATTGTCTCTATGAATACTTGTCATTCCTTTTGGTCTTATTAATTCACCTATAGTTTTCATATCCCTAATGTAACACATATTTCAAAAGTATCTTGACTTATTTTTCATGGTATTTATTAATGACGTATTGGTGTAATCTCCAAATAGATATGATTATGTGAATAACTTAGATATTGTATCGGTTAAATTGTGTGAACACCAAGTCTATGATAAATTCTATAAGTTTTATTTTTAGATATAGGAAGTTCATTTCCTTGGTTATGTTATTTTGAAAAAGATATACCAGTTAATCCTAAAAATATTGAAGCATTCATCTCTTGGAAACCACCAAATAACATCTTAGAGATTTGAATCTTTTTGAGATTAAAAAACTATTATATTTTTATGGGATTTCTCAAGATTCAATTCTCCCATGACTTCATTTACAAGAAGTTGTATTCTATTAAAATGTGATGGGAATTTCCACAAATCATTTCAGAATATTGAGTCTCGGTTCACTTATTCATATTTCCTCATCTTTCCATAACTAGGGAAAGGCTATATAGTATATTGTGATGTGTATGTATTTGGAATGGGTCATGTTCTTTTGCTTAGAGGATACATCATAGATTATGTATTAAAAAAATTATTAACACATGAAAAGAATTATCTATTTCATAGTCTGGAATTAGCTATAGTGGTCCATGTAGTAAAAACATGGTGCCACTACCTCTTTGGAGAAAATTTCACCATGTTTAATAATCATAAAATATTGAAATTCATATTTTCATAAAGGGTCCTGAACCTCAGGAAATGACGATGGATGGAATATCTCTAGATTCTTTAATTTGACATGGTTTATACACCAAGTATGTGTAATTAAATGGTTGTTTATTTGATATATAAATCATATAACCAAATATTTAAATAAACTTGTAATTACTAGAAGTTAATGTGATTAATCATTGAAATTCATTTAGATAGTATGGAACAAAATGAGGATGTGGAATTTTTTTGTTACTCTTATTACTAACTTGGTTGATATGGTTAGGGAGGCCTAATGATCAAATATTAACTATCTCACCATTATATCAAACCTCAATGAGGGGTACATCATTGAATGTTAGAAAAAGGATGAAAAATCCATGTTTATCTTTTGAGATCATATCATAATTCCTTTATTGGGTCAAGAAGAACTCATTTCTGATTATCACCATTCAAAATGGTTCATCTACTCAAATATTCAGAAAATGTATAGGGTGATGAAGGCCCATTTTTGGTGATTGGGTATAAAAAAAATATTTCCTATAATGTTAAGAGATATCTCACCTATCAATGGGCTAAGGATGAACATCAATGACCAATAAAAATGTTACAGTGAATGCCTATACCCATATTGAAATGGGGACATATTTCTATAGAATTTTTCATTGGTCCATTATGGAATCTTTAAATGCATGATGGTATCTGGGTGATTATGGACCAAATCACCAAATCAAAACAGTTCATTTCAATTAGAGAGTCCAATAAAATATAAGACTTAGTGAAAATTTATATTTAGGAATTGGTTATGTTTCATAGAGTACAAGAGTATATTGTCTCTGATTATGACCCTAGATTCACCTCACAGTTTTTACGATCCTTGATACCATCACTTTGAAATAAATTGACCATGAGCATAGAATATTATACTAAAATTTATGGACAACCATAACATACTATTCAGATTTTGAAAGACATATTTAGAGCTTATGTAATGGATTTTAGTGGATCATGTAATGATCATTTGTCTTTAGTAAAATTTTCATATAACAACAATTATCAGGCCACGAAACATATGGCTATGTTCCAAGAATTATTTTGTTGTCCATGTTGTTCTTCATTTATTTAGGTAGATATTGGGGAAACTTCACTAATCTGACCTAGTATTGTCCATGAGACTATAGGGAAAATCCAAATTATCAAAAAATGAATATAAATGAAAAAAAAACTATCAAAAATATTATGTATATAATAAACCTCATCCATTATATTTGGATATAGGTGACCATGTATCCTTGAAAGTGTCATTAAGACTAGTTCACCAACATCTGGTAATGTAAGGGAAATTGGATCCTTGATACATTATACCACTAAAGATCTAGAAATTATTGGAAATATTTAATATTAATTAGCCTTAGCATTTATATTTAGTTTTATCTATAATGTATTCCATGTGTCTTAGTTAAATAAATATCACCTTGATCTGCGCCATGCGATTCATTGGGATACCATTACTCTTGAACTAGATTATACATTTATCCATTCCCTAGTTCGACATATATATAGACAACAAAATACATTTCAAGGAATGTGTATCTCTTTAGTATGAGTATTATGACATGAAGGTCCAATTCAATAGGAAAATTGGGAACACGATAATTTTATGCTCGAGAAATGGCCAAAAATATTCCAATACACAACAAACCTCCAACTTTATGAGGATGAAAATTCAAATTTTGGAGAGAATGTAAAACCCTTAGTTTGTATTAATTGTATATTTTTTATATATTTTGAAGTTATATAATATTGGGTTGAGTTCTAGGGGTTTTTAGATTTTTTTTGGGATCTTTAGAATAATTTTGAAGGGTGTGTGGTTTTAGTATTGTTATATGAAACAATTAATATTCCCTTGGTAACTATAAAAGGGGTAAATAATCTTTTTGGGTAGGCTCATGGTTGGTGTTTGGATTTGGAAAACCATGTGGTAACTATGTGACTTTATAAATTTTCAGACAGTGGCATTTTTCACAGTTGGCACATGGTTTACCAAACTATGTGCCTCAACTGTGAATCCTTAGTGTTTTCTAGTGACACTCACATGGTTAGCACATAGTTTTACAAACCATGTGACCTAACCATTAAATATAAATTTTTGAATCCAAAAAATTGTTTTAGGAACCAAAACTACCCTTGAAACCCTCATTCTTACTCCCTTGACTTAGTATCTCAAAATCTAGGATTACTTTGGGTGATTTTGGTGATTATTAACCTTATAGAGGCTGATATAAATGAATCGTAGTGTATTGGAACCTATGAATCAAAGTTCAAGACCTGATTTTATATTATATTTTGAATCATCTCGTTAACTTTTGAATGGAATCCAAGAGTGGGGTTGTAATAATCACATCTATGGGATCAAATGTGTTTTGATGGAGTTTTCTTATGATCTATGGGAAATGCCAGAGGATACTAGATCTATGACATTGAAAATAAATTCTCCATTATGAAACCATTCAAGTTAGGTGGATTCTCTCTCTTTATACTTTCTTATAGATTTCAAAGGATTTTTGTTTTATAAATAAATTTGTTTTTATTTTGACTAAAAAATTATGTTAAAACCCAATGTAAAATCTATCTTTTTGGTTGGTATTTAAATACTAGGTTGTGAGTGATTCCCAAAAATTTCTTTATAAAACGATTCAATGTATTTTCAAACAAACAATGTTTTTGGGTGTGAGAAATTGGAATGAACATGGCCGGAATGCGTTCATGTTCATATGGGAAGGGAATTTTGGGTTAGACATGGTTTTTGTAGCAATTATGGGGAACACTAAATTATATCACCAAGTGATAACTTGGGATTGGGGTGTGGGTTTCCACTTGTGATTTGAATTGTTCAGTGGGCCTTCTAAGACATGTGATTCATTGGGTTTTGCATTTCATGGGTTTATGGGTTTTTGTTAGGAGGATGTTTGGTGTGGGTTTTTTCACTACTTTATATACATCTATATAGATCATTAGTTTTTATACTTTATATATATTTTTATTTTATAAATTTGAGCTAACATGTTCTTGTTTTAGCCGAATGTTTTGGATGTCTTGGGGTTTTCCTACTGAGCTGATATACTCACCCCATGCACATGCACCTTGGTTTATATATTGAAATTTATAATGTTACAGATAAGGGGAATGTATCATACATTACTAGTGGATCACTATAATGTAATTGTCTTTTCATTTGGGAGTTTAATATTAGAGATCTATTATAGTGGAGTTGGTCATAGTGCTATGTTGGTTCCTTGGTTCCTCTTAGTGTCTTTGGATCTTTTTTTTATGTAGAAATTTTGGTGTCTATTTTACTTCTATGACTTTGATTATGATTATAGTTTCTTTTGTCATTATATTTCTATTGTTATTTATATCACGCATCATGTTCATTTTATTCTATTGCGTTTTTATATTTTTTATTATTATTTTAGGGTAAATATTCCTCCGATTATTACATATTCCATTGGAATTTATTTATATCCTTTGGTGTACATAATGTGTCACCTATGGTTAATGATATTCTGATCCTACCCAAGTAAATGTGTTGGGGATAAGATGTTAAAATTGGTTTATATAAGAACCTAATTTTCATTGGCTAAATAGATAGATTAGGATTCAGAACCATCTTCATGAATAGATTATGAAAAATTACTCAAGGATCCATGGTTATAGATAGAGTTTTAAAGTATGGGACCTTATATCTAACTAAAATATCATATGGGGAATTTTTTTGGGTATTAACATATAAAAGTATGTAGTTGTGGAATTGTAATCTCAAACACCTCAATGAGAAGAACATGAAAGTTCTAGAAATAAAGGGTTTTTTTGAATCATTATCACATTGAAATTTGAAGGTGCCAAGAGTTTTATACTTAGAAATTAGAGAATTGTATAGTTCAACTTGAACATATAGAAACCTAGATCCCAAATTTTGGTACTTGTTCATGCATACATTTAGGGAACATCACCAGTCTACTCTCATGGTGGGTTATAGTACTTTATGAATTTCAATGATGATTTGATAAGTAAAGGGTGATTTTACTTTTTGAAACACAAATATGAGGTGTTTGGAGTGTTTATTAAATGGATGGGAGTGGTGGAAAGGGATACTGAATGATAGCTCAGACTCTTATGGTATGATAATGATAGGGAATATGGTGGAATGAATTTATAGAGTACTTTTAGAAAAAAATAACGAGGATGGAAATGACTCTACCTGATGCACTAGAGAAGAACGATGTGGTTGAGAGAATGAATTAGATGTTAACTAAAAAGGAATAGATCATGAGTCTATATTTTAGAATATCCAAGGTGATTAGTGTATAAATTATCAATTATGTAGTGTTTCTTGTTAACAAAATTCCTTCAGTGCTAATGGGGCAGCAGATTACAGAGTAGTTGTGGTATAAAAAACTTATGGAATTTAAAAACCTCAAATATTTTTAATTTTTATTCTAATTATATGTTGATAATAATTATTGAGACAAGACCAAAGATAAATATCACACATGATTCTTTATGTAATATGGCAATGAAAACTTTGGATTTTAAATTTGGAATGATTTAAAGAGATAAGAAATTATAATTTGAAATGTTCTCTTAAAAAAAAAGTTATTATGAAAGGACCAAAACTTGTTTGAAAAGGAAGTTGAGATAAAAGAATAAACTGAAAAAATCCAAGTTGATTTGAATGGGAGTTCTAGAAGGTCAAAAGTTGTGGAAAGTTTATGGCTCATGGAATGTTCAGAAGTTATGCCAACAGAATATGCACTTGAATGGTCAAGGATTTTTGATCCTCTAGTAAAAATACCATAGGGGGATTTTATAAGAGTTTCAGTTCTAGAAAGTGAAATTTTATGATATGAATTTTAAAGATCTACCAGAGTTAAATGATCAATACAAATGTTTAGATATGATGTGAACTAATTTATTCAATCGGATGGAGGAAAACTTGAGATCCTGATAAAATAAACTCATCTCAATGATTATAGAAAGTGGGAGTTATCTATGAAAGAATATAACACCCTGATATTTTAAAAAGAACAATATGTTTGATAACGTATACAACATGCAACACCAAGTCTAAATGAACCCTGAAATATTAATATATAAATATGACTTTATAACCTAGAAATTGAATTGGAATGAATGAATATGATTAATAGTATTATGAAATATATGTATAAATGTCCCAATCAATTCAAATTTATTGATTAATTCTTAGGAAATAAGCATTAATTTTTTTATAAATTCATTTTATGTTTTAAAAATATGTTTCCTTAACAAATGATTTTAATGGATTTTTGTTTGAGGATAATAAAATTAATTTCTACCAATTTTTTAATTTTTATTTTATAAAATGAGTATAATTTTTTAAATCATTATATAAAAATTATCTTACGGTGAAATTTTGATATTTTTTTGAACAATTTTATTTTTCAATAAAGAGTGAAAATAATAATTTTTATTGAAAATTGTAGTTTATTTTAAATTTTTTATAAACTCATATTAAATTTTGGATTATTTTTAAAAATTTATTTAATTTATTTTAATTAAATATAATCTAATTATATTATTTATAATAAATTTTATTATTTAATTTTGTATAAAAACATTTTTATACTTAAAAAGTAATTTTTAAGAAAAAATCACTTTTCGTCACATTTTCTGGGTTTAATTTTAAATTAAATTATGAAACTTATGTGAATTGAATATTAAAAAATGAATTAAATATTTAAAATTAGGTCATTCAGATTTGGTAAATATGACCTTTTTATTTTTGGTCATTATGAATAGTAATCATAGTAAATAATTATCACCACAGTAAGGGTAAATCAAGTAATTAAGGTTACAAATAATATGATAAGGACTAAAAATTGACCATAAAAACTTGAATTTATACTCTTTTATAAGTTAAATTCATACATTTTCACCCAATCATCAGGTAAATGACCACTTGGTACCATATTTATTTGATTTTTACCTTTATAATAATTTAGTAAAAGATAAAGACAAAAATGTGACTTTATTACTTTAAATATCTATAATATTTTGTGATAGGGATAAAAACAAATTATATTCAATTATAAATATTTCTTTGAAATATAAATTATTTTTTATCATGGAAATTTAGTTCTAAATTTTATGAATTAAATAATTACATTAAATTCTTAAGAAATACTCACACTGTATTTATTTAATTAATAAAAAAATAAAACACATGATTCTAAAAATATTAAAATTAATATAATTTGGATAAATTATCATATTCCAAGAATTATTTAGAAAAATATAATATTTTTGGTATTTTTTAAATGATTATATTCTAATTCCTTTATTTTCATGTTGTTTTCAAAGTCAATATAAATGAATATTCTAAATTTTACATTAATGATATTTTTTTAAAAAATTAAATTTTATTAAATGTTTTAAAATTCATAAAAATCATATATTTGGCCAATTTATTGATTTATGGTTTAAAATATCACCCATGGTCCATTTATTGGCCAATTTTCCTTTTATAATAACTATATTGACCCCTAAAGAGTAATTTTTTTTTTACAACAGTAATTGTCAAAAATGGTTAACACGGGTTAAAACCAGAAGATAAGGGTAAAAAATCACCTAAACTTGTCTAAATTTTATTATCTGATAGTATTTATACCAATAATCATATTATATTTGAATTATATAATTTTTGAGACTTTTTTATGTGAATATTAATTTATATTAATTTAATATTTTAAGAAATTACAAAAAGTGCCCCACCCTTCCCTTATAAAAGGACCCCTCTTATCTTATTTTCTTCAAACTTAAAAATAATTTTGGCTTAACCAATACATATCTAAATCTATTACTACTTTCCCACATCCTGAAGGCATCTCTTTGATTAGAAAACCTTCCTAATAATTATTTTTTTTGTGAACCTAAAGATGTTGTCTGAAGAAGAGGTATCATTTTCAACCAAGAATTTTTGTATAATTTCTTATTCCACTTCCTTAAAATCTTATTCAACATTGATTATATAATAAAAAGATTATTTAAAATATAATGATATGTTATTATGTTAATAATTTAACCTACATCCATCTTTTCTTCCATTAAATAGAAAACAAAACCATCGTTCGCGTATATGACGAACTACCGCCTCACGAACTGATGTAATTCGTTTTTCATCATCACCTCTAATATATATTTATGATGATGGATTTAATATATATATATGATATTAATTTAATATTTATAATTATTTAATATTAATATATATCATATATTTTCTTAACTTTTCATCCTTTAAAAGATGATAATGTTTTTCGTGTGTACGTGTGGATTACTACCTCCACGAAGCGATGTGATTCATTTTTCATTACCAAATCACATGGATTGTATATATAACTATATTTAAAGAAATATTATGATATTTATTATATATTTATCTTTATTTAAAGATAAAATAACACTTACCTTATTTCCATCATGATTGTTGGAAAATGAAAACATTATTCATGTGTACGTACGACCTACCATCTCCATGATTGTAACATAGTTAATTTTCTCATAAAAATATTTCATGAATGGTTTTAAAAGTATAATTTATGTTTAAAAATAATAATAATTTATTGATTATTATTCTATATATGATAAAATAATGACCTCTTTGACCATAGTTAACCTGAAAAAGTCATTTTGGTCTTATGAGCTGAATATCATCAAAGCATCCAATGTGAACTTAAATGATTATGTAATTGAATATAATATGAAAATAAATAAAATAAAGGGGATAATAAAATTTAAAAATGTTCTTGAGTAAGTAAATAATTAATATAATTTTATTATTCATGATGATAAATAATGTACGTGACAGGTTAGACTCAAAGTATGGGAATTTCTTTTTTTAAAAAACCCCCTTTTAAAGTTTCCCTTTGATCAATATTTTTCCATGGCCACATTCTTCTAAAATTTTCAGGAAATTTTTTATTTAAGATTAAAAGGATGTTAAAGATTATTTTTAATATATTTTAATTTATTTATAATCATATATATATATATATATATATATTAGGTGTTTGGGGGTACAATTACATTCAAGCACATATACACAAACAACACACACCTGAGCCAGAAAGGCAGACCATTGCCCCCCCAAGGGGATAACCCACACATAAAAGCCTTATTTATTTAGTACATGTACTGTAGGACCAATGGGAATGAATCCCATCCCATGTTCTGAATTCCTAGTGCTGCATTATGCATGTATCATCTTGTCTGCATCACGAGGCCTACGTCTTTCCTGCTTCATTCTTTGTAACACCCTAAGTTTTTTGTGAACATTTTTTTTATGAATAAATTAATTTTATTTTACATTGTAAATTTAATGGTAAAATAATTTAAAATTTTATTATATGCCACACCAAGTTAATCTTTTTCTACACGCAACACTCACTTGGCTTACGTTACACGCAACACCGAGTTTCTACGAAACATCATTTTATTGTTATAATTATTTAAATGAGATAGTTATAAACTTGAAATTAAACTTTGTCATATTAATTGTAATAAATAATATTTAAATTTTATTTATAATTAGTTCATATAAATAAAACATATTGATAATTAAATATATAAATTTTGGTAAGTCTTTATATATTTAAAAGACTATTTTCTTAAAGGAACTCCTTTTTATGTCGTTATATGAATAATAATAAAATTAATTTTAGAAACACTTAGAAATTTAATTTTATAAAATAAACACCATTTTTGAATTTTTAATTTATAAATTATCTTAGGGAAATTTTTTGAGATTTTTCAAAAAAACTTCATTTTTGGATGAATAGTGAAAACATTGAATTTTAATTCAAAACTTATTTTTCATATAATTTATTTATATAGTTAAATTATATTTTAATTATATTTTGAATTTTAATTAGCTCAATTTAACATCAATTTATCCAGTGTAGGTCATTGGAACCAATTTCACATTGAAATTGGATATAAAAACATCCCAAATTTTTAAATAGTTTTGCTAAAAAAGCCCAGTGTCACAACACATATGTGGGATTAATTTTAAATTAATTTATGCCACTTATGTGATTATAATTTAAAAAATAGATTCCATATTTATAATAATAATAATTTATAATTTTTAATAGGTTTAACTTAGTTTTTTACCCAAAATATTAGTGAAAGTGATTAAAATTAATCATAATGATTAAGAGAAAAAATAGCTTAACAAAGAACTAAACTTAAACTTTAGGACACAAATGACCTATAAAATTGTCCAAAATATATTTGCTGTTCATATTTCAAACTTAACCTTACTTTTTTGGATTTTTCTATTATTGGTGAAACTTACATAGGAAAAACATGGGTGGAATTCCCTTTCCAAAAATTTACAAGAATGACAATCCTCCTCCACTATAAAAAAGAACTCACCCCTCACACTTATTCATAACTCTAAATCCTTTTTTATCACACAAAAATTTCTCAAAAAAGATCCCAACATCCCTCCCCTCATCCTATATGCCTCAATTTGGGAATAAAGGTATCCAAGTAAGTCCTTTGGTGAAAACCAAAAGGAGTTACCTGAAAAAGAATAGGTTTGAATGAGTACAACGAGAGTCAAGACATAATGTAAGAAGATTTCTAGCCTCACTTTTATTTCTTTGTTATTTATTCCTTATTCACCATTCATTTATTTTTAGTGGTGTATATAATCCCCATTAATATATTCCATTTTTATTATCCTTAAATCTATGAGTATTTAATATCCATTTGGTGATATCTCTTTCAATGGGTTTATGTTTCAATATTTAAAAAATCAGTAAAGTATTTTTGTATCAATTTTCCTTCTTTTTGAAACATTACATGAATTTAAAAAACTATATTTTCAAAAAAAAATCAAAAATGTTTTTAAAGATGATATTTTAAGCTCATTTTTTAGGAAAAAGGATTTTAAAAATGTTTTATGGTTTTCAAATAATTCTTTATAATTTTTCAAAGTTTTTTTAGAGAAATGGTTTTCAAAATGTTTTCAAGATTTCTTTATAATTTGTCAAGGTGTTTTCAAAGAAATGATCTTAAAAACGTTTTTAAGCCTTCTTTATAGGTTTTCAAGTTTATTTTCAAAGAAAATATTTTTCAAAAGGTTTTATGTTTTGAAAAGCATCTTCAAATAACAAAGGAAATTTTCATTAAGAAATGTTTTTAAATGACATTTCAAAATTATTTTACATCTAAGATGACATCCATTGGTGTTACTCATGAATTTATGGGGAAATAATCCAAATTTTCCATTAATATTCTTTCTCTGAATGATTTATGTTTTTATGGAATTGTGTTTATGAAACCCATTTCTCTTTTATGGATCACATGTTTATGAAACCTGTTTCTTATACATGGGTTAGATGACATTGAAAACTTCTTCTTTTCACAATTTATGATCTGATGAAATGATTATGAAACCTATATCACTACTGGAAAAACGACCTATACCCACGGTTCAAAACCGTGAGTATAGCCCCCAAAACCATGGGTATAGCCTATAACAACTGTTTTGGGAACTGTGGGCTGGAACGACGTCGGTATAGGTCCCCAAACTATACCCACAGTTTTCCAAAACAGTGGGTATAGGTATTCTGCCACCGTGTCACTGAAACATAGCCAATTTTCACATTGTTAATGACTTTTACCCACGGTTTCAAAACTGTGGGTATAGGTGACTTTTCAGGACCTATCCCCACGGTTTTCCAAAACCATGGGGATATGTCCATTTTCCAGTAGTGTATTTTTCTACATGTTAGGATATGATTACATGTATATAACACCAATTTCATTTCATGGGTTATGATATGATTTTTTATGATTTTTTGGAATTTGTATATATGATTTCATTATGAGATGGGTGAGGCCTATATCTGCCTCCAATATATTTGGTAAAGATTTATATCTCATGAGATAATGACAGGAATCAATTCAATGGGTTTGATGAAATATGGGAATATGGGGAAACCAGATCCCTTACAAAGAAAGGACTAAGAATAGGGATGGTGGTGTGTCCTACCCAGTAGGTGTAGTCCCCATGAAAATGGGAAGATTCGAAAACCTGATCCACTATGGGAAGATGGGGAAACCCGATCCACTATGGTAAGATGGGGATACTTGATACATTAAAAGGAATGGATTGTGACTGTGTATGGTGGTGTGTCCCACCTAGTAGGTGTAGTCCCCATGAAGTTTCCTTATGAGTTCTAGAAATACATCTTTACTTATAAGGAATGATATTACATGTTCATGCGCATTCCATAATTCCATGTATTATTCCTATTTTGTGATTTCATGGATTATGATGTTTATTCCCTTATGATTCATGTCTTATGAACTGCCAATTTTTATGACATGATTTACATTTATGATATTTTATATGCAGGTTATGATCTTCTAATGTTATGATCATGTTATCATACCCTCATGCTCTTGTTTATTCTTACATATCTCCCTTGTTTACCATTACTGTACATTTAAGATGAGCCCTTTTTGTGTTTCCTTCCACAGGTTATGAAGATATGTATTAAGTATGATATGACTAAAAAGGGTTTTAGCCATGAATAACCTAGTGGGAGATAATGTATCTCACTTATGTACCAGTGTTTATGTTTACATTTTTCCAAGGGCACTAGTATAATACGATATTTTGGCATCTGTTTGTGTAATGTATTAAGTATTCCAAAAATGTGATCTAATGTTAAGGAATAAAAAGCCTGGGTCGCTATAGTTGGTATCATAGAAAAATTTTAGTTATCATTTTTTATAATAGGATGAGAAAACCTTAGTGATAACTCTAATAACTTGTCTAAGGATAAGTATAAGGATAATGAAAATTATATGAAAATGTCATGGAATTTTGGTAAATAATAGAGTGAGTGGTTTCCAAGAAATACATCTATTTTTGGATACTTCAAGTGGATGTGGTTCTAGTATAGATGTACCTAGGAGTAACAACTCCGATAAGGTGCATCGGGCCTGACTCAAGTATAACCTGGTACATAACAATGGGCCTTACTGTGCACATGGTTTGACACTCCCGAGAGATATAATTTGGGAAGTCAGAAAATCCTCACAAACCATAATGAATGAATTAAAATTTAATTGTGTATGAATAACCTAGGTTAAACTTCAGGTGTCATATATTAAGGAAGGTTTCATAATTTAGACATCCTGTAAGTGGGTTTTCAGGATTATGTGGTTTCTCATTGTGAGAAATGTTTCTTACTTTATGAATTTTTATTTTAGTGAATGGATGGAACCTGAAGGAACAATGTTAATGGTGACTATGACAGACAATGAAATGATTGTTCTAATGAAGATCCAAATGCTATTGGAGTTGGAATAAAAAACCTCATTTCTATGAACACACAACTTTCTCAAGCTATGAATCATGCTAAGATTCCAAATGAGAAATGGAGGGAACAAAGTTCCATTGATCCATTCATGAGGAAACATCCACCTTATTTTAATGATTCTTATGATCCACTTGTTGATGAATTATAGACTAGTACCACTAAAAATATATTCTCCATTATCTTGTGTTCAAATCATGATAAAGTAATTCTGTTTGTCTATAGGTTAGAAGGTAAGGCAGACCAATGGTAGACTCTAATCAAGAATACAAGGAATAAAGATGAAATTGAATACTTGGATTGATATAAGCTTATGAAATTATTCTTTAACAAGTACTTTTCTCATGTTATTATTATGAAGATAGAAAAAGAGTTCCTTGAGTTCAAGAAAAAGGTTGATTAATCCGTCTGTACCTATGATCCCAATTTCACAAGACTTGTGAGGTACACTTCTAGAATTATCATCCAACCTGAAAGTAAAGTTGATGTGTTATTAAATGGATTAAAGCCAATTCTTATAAGGGTATTGGATATAATATAATTTATTATCTATGAGGATATTTTTCTTTGTGAAATCATAGTTGAAAAGGAGGTTAGATCTACATATCAATATCATGGTTTTAACAAGAAAAGAAAGACGAAGCTTAAAACAGAAAATCTTAAAACCATGAAGAGAAGAAAATGATCCTTATTTTATGCTCTAAGTGTGGATAGATGCATTGAATAAATTGTATTATTGGGTCTAATAAGTGTTTTAAGTGAGGAAGTGAAGTCCATCAAAAAATTGATTTCTACACTAATGGGAAGAAGTTGGCCAATGATGAAAATAGAGGAAGAGATACACAGAATTCACCTCCCACACTTTAGTGTTTCAAGTGTAAGGAGGATGGTAATCATGCTAAGCAGTTCCCAAACCCAAGGTTTGGTGATGATGGCAAACATCAACAAACTCTTAAACTGAGGGACAATGGGAAATCTCATGCAATCACTATTTCTGATGAGTGGTGAGATAACGATGTGGTGAAAGGTACATTAACCATCCACTATAGAACTAATAATGTCTTATTTGATTATGGATATACCCAATATTTCATATCTAAATAATTTGATAAGTGTATTATGATTCCACCAAAATGATTATATGTGGAATTAAAAGTGAAAACCGCAATGGTATGATGATTTCATCTCAAGTGTATGATTCCTCTCTGATTAATTTTTGTGGGAATGTACTTCTTTAAAATCTTGTCATTCTTACCTTGGTTGAATTTGATGTCATATTAAGAATGTATTAACTTTATCTGTATAAATACCACTTCAATTTTCGAGCAAAATAAGTTATTTTTGATATTTCAAAACAAATTATGATCATCTATCAATGTAATGATAAGTATGAGCTTCCTATGGAGATTACATCCAGTGTATGGGTCTTACTTCTCATTCATAAGGAATTTTTATCTCAAATGGATGGGGAGAAAATTGAAATCTATGATATTCATTTTTTTAGGAATTTTGTGGATGAATTTATAAAAGAGTTTCATAGCCTTCCAACAAAATGTAAGGTTGAGTTCTCGATAGAGCTCACACCCCGTTCCTCACCAATTTCAAGAACTCCCTATAGAATGGACCTAATTGAGTTTCTTGAATTGAAGAAGCAACAATAAGAAAACCTTGATAAGGTATTAATCCGACCATGTGTGTCAAATTGGGGTGTATCTATTATTTTTTTGAAAAAGAAAGATGGTTCAATGCCAAATTTCATTGATTATCAGGAGTTGAACAAGATCATGAACAAGAAAAAGTATTCTCTTTCCTGTATTGATGAATTGTTTGATCAATTTCCTGGAGCCCAGTACTTTTCCAAGATTGAACTTTATTTTGGATATCATCAATTGAGGATCAAGAAAGAGGATATACCCAACATGACATTCCGTGCAAGGTATGGACACTATGAATATATAGTGACGCCTTTCGGTCTTACTAATGCCCCTGTTATCTTCATGGATTTGATAAATAAATATTTAGAGATCACCTCAATCACTTTTGGTAGTATTTATAGATGATATTCTTATCTATTCAAAGAGAAAGTAAGATCATGATGATCACTTGATAATTTTACTAAAGACCCTATGGAAGGAAAATATGTATGAAAAATTTACGAAGTGTGAATTTTGGATGAAAAAGGTTTCATTTTTGGGTCATATAATCTCAAGATATGGTATAACAGTAGATCCATCAAATATGGAGGCTATTGAATGTTGGAATAGACAAAACATGGTGACTGAGATCCATAGTTTTCTTGAATTATCTGGATATTATCAAAGTTTTTTAGAAAATTTCTCATGACTATAAAATCCTCTGACCAATTTAACTTGAAAGGGTGTTAAGTTCCTCTAGACAGAAGAATGTAAAGAAAATTTCAAGGAACTAAAGAGAAGTTTAGTCATCAAACCTATTCTTATTTTACCCTATAGTGGATAATGGTTTTTAATCTATAGTGATGCATTCAAGAAGGAATTGGGACATGAAAATAATATGGTCATCGCTGATGCCTCATGACAGATGAAGATCCATGCATAAAATTACCCAACTCATGATTTAAAGTTAGCAACAATAATTTTTGAATTAAAGATATAAAGGCATTATATTTATAAAGAAAAGTGTGATATATATACAAATCATAAAATTATAAAATATATATTCATATATAATGATTTTAACATGCATTAGAGAGGATGGTTATATTATATAAAGGATACTCAATACATTACCACAATGGGAAAGAGAACAAGGTGGATGATGATTTGAGTCGAAAGGATCATACTATCTTATCTATGATAATGATCACAAAAGATCCAATATTTCTAGATTTTCAAATAATGGAACAAGAAATCCTGAAGGAAGTAGATAAATCTTATCTTGCACAACTGAATGTTCAAACCTCTATCCAAGTCAAGATTAAAGAGGTGTAGAAGATGTAGAGTTGAAAAAGAAGGTTAAAAATGTTCTTGAGTTTATCCTTGTCCAGGATGAAATGATAAGGTTTAGGAATCATGTATGTATTAATTCCATACTAGATTTTATGAAGGAGATATTAGTGGAAGCTCATAGTTATTAATTATCTATTCATCTTGGAAGAACAGATATGTATAGAGATTTGAAGGAATACTTCTTATGGGATGGAATGAATAAGGATATCATTGAGTTTGTATATCAGTTCTTGGTATTCCAACAAGTTAAGGTATAAATGCAAAAATACAAAGGGATGTTACATCCATTACCCATACCAGAATGGAAATAGAAGAACATCATTGTATATTTTTTCAACGGAATACCTAAAACCATTAAAGGGTTTAATTCCCTATGGGTGGTAGTTGATCACCTTACTAAGTCACTGAACTTCATTACTATAAAATAATACTTTTATATGAATCAACTTACTAGTATATACATTATGGATGTGGTAAGTTTGCATGGGGTACCACTTTACATTATGTCTAATTAGGATATGAGGCTCACCTCAAAGTTTTGGAAAATTATTCAGCAATCACTTGATACAGAATTGAGTTTCATCACTAATTATCATCCTCATATGGATGGTTAGTGTAAAATAAAAATTCAAACCCCAGAGGATATGTTAAGATCTTGTTTTTTTTGGATTTCAAAGGTATTTGGGATCAACACCTTCCTCTAGTTGATTTTTTTAAAATAATAGCTTTCTCTAAATAATTAATATAGCTTCTTATAATGACCTATATGGGAAGAAATATAAAGCTCAAATGTGCTAGGATATAGTTGAAGAAATAAATCTATTAAGACCTGAGATTGTTAAATAAATGGATGAGAAGTTTAGAACCATTCTGCAGCATATTATGGCATCACAAAGTTGACATAAAAGTTATGATGATCATCATCAGCATGATCTATAATTTGAAGTTGGTGAGAGTGTTTTTCTACAAATCTATCCCTCAATGAAGGTTATGAGGTTTAGGAAGAAAGGAAAACTAAGCCTAAGGTATATCAATCCCTTTGAGATTCTTGATAGTATCAGGATGGAATAATATCGATTGGAACTTCATAAAAATATTTCTATATTCCATGATGTGTTCCATGTATCTATACTGATAAAGTACACACCTAACCATTCACATGTACTAAACTCTGAGGTCATACTGTTGGATCAGGATCTTTTTTACAAGGAACGACCTGTTGAAATTATGGATTATAAAGAGAAAGTTCTATGAAACAAGACCACACATTTGGTCAAAGTTTTTTGTATAAATAACCAATTATAGGAATCTACGTGGGAAATTTAGGATATGATGAGGCAAAAATGTCCTCATTTTTTATCAGAAAGGTGTATTTTGAGGTTGAAATTCATTTTAATGGGGGTAGAATGTAACACCCTGAGTTTTTTTGATTTTTTTGAATAAATTAATTTTATTTTATGTAATAAATTGCACAATACACTAATTAAAACTTTCATTATATGATACACCAAGGTAATCTTATGCTACACTCAACACTAACTTAGCTTACATTACATGAAAAACTGAGTTTCTACAAAACATCATTTTATTGTTGTAATTATTTAAATGATATAGTTATAACGTATCCATTAAAATTAGTAATAATAATCCTAATAAATAATTTTTAAATTTTATTTATAATGGTTTAATATAAATATAACATATTTATAATGAAATATATAAATTTTGGCAAGTCTTTATATGTTTAAAAATACAATTTTCTAAAAAGAACTACATTTTATGTACTTTAAATAATAATAAAATTAATTTTAGAAACTATTATAAATTTAATTTAATAAAATAAAAATTATTTTTTAATAATTAATGTCTAAATTATCTTAGGGTGATTTATTATATTTTTCATAAAAACTTCATTTTTGGATGAATAGTAAAAAATAATGAATTTTAATTCAAAAATGCTTTTTGATCTAATTCATCTATATAGTTAAATTATATTTTAATTTAGTTTTAAAGTTTAATTAGTTAAATTTTACATCAATTGATACAATTTAGGTCATTTTAACTAATTTCACATTGAAATTTGATATAAAAACATCCCAAACTTTTATACAATTTTGTTAAAAAAATCCGTTGTCGCGACACTTCTGTGATATTAATTTTAAATTAATTTATACCACTATTATGATTATAATTTGAAAAAATGAATTTCATATTTGTAATCATAATAATTTATAATTTCTAATAAGTTCAAATTAGTTTTTTACCAAAAATATTAGTGAAATTGATTAAAATTAATTACAACGATTAAGAGAAAAATTAGCTTAACAAAGAACTAGACCTTAAACTTAAGGCCCAAAATGATGTAGAAACTTTTAAAAAAGAAATTTTATGTTCATATTTAAATCCTATAATTATTGGTATCATATTGGGTTCATTATTCGAGCCACATTTTATATGAAAAATGTGGGAGTAATTCCCTTTCAAAAAATTTACAAGAATGCCACTCCTCCTCCACGATAAAAAGGAACTCACCCCTCTCACTAATTCACACCTATCAAGACCTTTGGATCACAAAAAATCTACTAAAATAAGATCCCAACATCCCCAAACTCATCCTAGAAGCCTTAATTTTTATAGAAATGGATCCAATGAAGTCTTTTGGTGAAAACCAAAAGGAGTTACCCAAAAAAGAGGAGGTTTGAACGAGTATGATGAGAGTCAAGACATGGGGTAAGGTGATTTCAAATATAATTTTTGTTAATATGATATTTATGAATTATGTTACATTTGTTTATTTTTTGTGGTGTATATACTACCCTTGAATATATTATATGCTTATTCTTTTTAAATCTATGAGTATTTACATATCCATTTGATGATATATCTTTAATGGGGTTTATGTTTCAAAATTTACTAAATTAGTAAAGTAGTTTTGTATCAATGTTTCTTCTTTGAGACACATTCCAGGAATTTCAAAAACCATGTTTTCAAAAATGTCTTAGAGAATATATTTTAAACTTATTTTCAATGAAAAATTATTTTAAATTTTTGTTATATTTTTCAATGAATCATTTTGTAACATCCCTGATCTGGGTGCCGCCCAATGGTGCCATGAACCTAGTTGGTCACATAACCTCAAGCTCATTTCCTTGAACACCATAGGTTTCCAACTAGAAGTGAGGGACAATGTGTGATATTTGGGATATATTCTCTCATTATAATATTATACATAATAGAAAACAAATATTAAACAATAACAGAAGCAGTAATACCATACAATAAAAGTAAACACCTGAGGATTGATAGTAATAAAACAACTGGAGCATATATATAAATTATGTATGTCATATGTGTCTAGTAAATCATTAAAACAAGTCATAATTCTTGAAATACAATACAAAAACCAAATTACAAAAAAGCAGGTAAATTCCAATAGCATCGCAGGCCTCATCTTGGTCACATGCTCTCCTCCTCCAACAACGATAAAGTACCTGATGAAGAAGGGAACTTACCCTTATATATAACTACAATAATATAATATGATTGGGTCAAAAAAATTACCCAAATATAGAATTATACAAATCATAGTTTGCAACCACCAAAATATCTATGCCTAACTGTCAGTGAATATATATAGCAGGTAATCTACAAAAATGAAGCAATAAATTAGGAAGTACTCAAAAGTAAACAATCCCACTGTTTTAAATTACATTCATTTAAATTTATTATTCATCCTTTGAATTATTTAATCTCGTGATCTAGCCTAATCTCTATATCCCCCCTGTGTGATAGTAACAAAACAAATTTCTTAGAATACCATCTAAACAATTAAGTAAGACTGAGTCCAAGCTTGTGCTTTGGCTTGGCAGACTCATCGCAATCATTCAATCATTAATAAACAAACCTATGGGAAAGATCTCATGGTCTAACCCCATTGGATTAACATAACACCCATTCATTAAATAATGACCCTCTGGGAAATATCTCATGGTCTAACCCGTTTGGTTTCACATAGTATAGATCAATTAAAAACAACCACTTGGGAAGCTCTCACAGTCAATACCCCTTGGCCAACATAGCATCAATAGATTATAAATGACCACCTGGGAAGATCTCATGATTAATAACCCAAATTTTAGTCATCTATATTAAGGCTCTCATGGTTCTCATTAAATAATATGGATTCCCCCTCAGTCTTCCTGGTCCAAGGCTCTCACAGTTCATTGGACAAATAACGCACATACCATATCAAAGAAGCTCATGTAATCTATAACTACTACATGGATAAACATTTTCAAATCATATCACATTCACATAATATAAATAAAAACTCCATCCTAACAAGATAAGGAATGGAAAAAAAGGCAAGACTATTAGGCATCCTATACCAAATGGCCATAAAAAATCAACCAAGAGAAAACACACCCATGGGGTGTCCCATAAACAAGGTATATAACATTATGCATAAGCTATCAATCTATCCAACCATAATAGGTAATAAATATGGTTAAATTCCAATCAAGAAATACCACAAATGTGGGTATGCAGATCTTTAATCATATATAATACAAATACGAACAACTGAAGGCCCAAACCACCTACCTTGATGTCATACGATCGATATACTTGAACGTTGGCCCTTGAATCGGCCTAGATCATCATAGATCTACAAAAAGGTGAAAAATAATCTACCTTGAAAAAATCATGAGAGAGGAGGAATTGAGAATAAATGCTATAGAGGATTTGAGAACTCACCAGTGGGATTCCAATGCACCCGACAATGTCTCAATCAGAGGTTGCACAGAGAATCGGGAGGGGTTTAGAATTTATCGGCCCTTCCGCAGCACTCCTGTATGAAATACAGGAAGAAGAAGATAGTTCTGTACTTGAGACACAACCCACCCTAATATATCAATTAAAAAGAAAACTACACTTATTTTTTTTATAAAACTACATGCCATGTAGTTGCCTTAACCGACCCCTGACTATTCCTAAAAAACAACCCAAAATCAAGTTCCATATCTAAAATGAAGATCCGGGTAATTACACCTTTATAAGCTTTGATTTTTTTTGAAAGAAATGGTTTTTAAAACATTTTCAAGATTTATTTGTAAATTTCCAGGGTGTTTTCAAAGAAATAGTTTTCAAAACGTTTTAAAGCCTTCTTTATAAGTTTTAAAGTTTATTTTCAAATAAAAGGTTTTTTTAAAAGGTTTTATGTTTTGAAAATAATCTTCAAATAAGAAAGGATAATTTACTCTAAAAATGTTTTTAAAATATATTTCAAAATTATTTTCCATATAAGATTATATCTTTTGGTGTTACTCATGACTTTCTAGGGAAATGATCTAAAGGTTACATTCATATTATTTCTCTGAATGGTTAATATTTTTATGGAATGATGTTTATAAAATCTAATTATATTTCATGGGTTACATTTTTATAAATCCCTTTTGCTTTTCACGGGTTATATTTCGATGAAAACCACTTGTTTTCCTGGATTATTATTTGTTGAAATGATTATGAAACTTGTATATTTCCATAGGTTAAGATATTATTACATGTTTATGACACCCATTTAATTTTATGTGTTAGGATATGATTGTTTACGATTTTGTGGAAAATGTATGTATAATTTCATTATGAGATGGGTGAGACCTATATCTACCTCCAATTAAATGGGTAAAGATTTATATCTCATGAGAAAATTATGAGAATCATGTTGACAGGATTGATCTACTATGGGGATATGTGGAAACCTGATACCTTATAATGAAAGGACTACGATTGGGGATGGTGGTGTGTCCAACCCAGTAGGTTTAGTCCCCATGAAGATGAAAATATGGGGAAACCTAATCTACTATAGGAATATGGGTAAACCTGATCCACTATGAGAAGATGGTGAAACCCAATCCCTTATAAGGAAAGGACTGCGACTATGGATGGTGGTGTGTCCCACCTAGTAGGTTTATTCCCCATGAAGTTCCTTGATAAGTTAGAGCAATATGTATATACTTATAGGGAATGATATTACATGTTCATGTGTAAGCCAAAATTCCATGTCTTATTACTATGTTTAGATTTCATAGATTATGATATTTATTCCTTTATTATTCAAGTATTATTAACTACTAATTTTTATTCCATGATTTATTTTTATGATATTTGATATGTAGGGTATGATCTTTTAATGTTATGATTATGTTCTCATACCCTTATTCTCATGTTTATGATTAAATATCTTCCTTGTTTTCCCTTATTGATCATTTGATATCACCCATTTTTATGTTTCCTTACCTAGGTTATGAAGATATATATTAAGGATGATGTGTCTAAGAAGGGTGAAAACAATGAAGAACCTAGTGAGAGATAACGTATCTCACTTATGTACCAGTGTTTATGTTTCCATGTTTCTAAAGGAACTATGCTAATATGGTCTTTGGGTGTCTTTTTGTGTAATGTATTAATTATTCCACAAATTTTATATAATGTTAATGTATGCAAATCGTGGGTCACTATATGCCTGCGTCACCACCTACTTACATCATCATTTGCGTCACTGCCTGTATAGTACTTTAATAACACTTGTTCCCAATGGGGCTTGAACCCAGGATCTCATGGATTCCAAGAAGGATAATTTTACAATTTGGTACAATCTCATTATAAATAATGTAATCTTTTTATGTTTTTATATAAGTTACACTTTACTTTAAAACCCCCATTTTAAAGGTGTTAATGATTTATTTTTGAAAACTTTCTCTTCTATGTCCATATTTTTAAAATTATTTTATTAATATAATTATATAGAAGTAATTGAATTATAAAGGAAATTTTATTTATATTTTCACTTTCTTTAAATGGGTTTAAATAAGAATATTTTTATTTATTTTATATATAGTGTTTTAACATTCATTACAAAAGAAAAAAAGAACATTTTATTTTAATGTATACAACATAAATAGATTTTCATGATACCATAAACATTATTTTATACTTGTATTTATTTATAATATTCCTTATTTTTAAAAAACAAAAACTATCTTTCCATTTGTTAAAAGTTTTTTAAAATTTTGTTTTTAAATGAAATAATTATTTTTATATCTAGAAATTTTTATGGGTGAAGGGATCTCTCTAAGAATCCATTTTTTTTTCAAGTTATCACCATTCTCTCTCTAACTCACTTACTCTCTCTCTTTAATATTATATAATGATTCTAAATTATTTATATATGTCTCTTAGATATATACCTAGCTTATTCTCTCTTCCTTTTATGGGGTAATACATTCCTTATGATCATTTCTAAAATTAGTTATTTAAGAAATCTATTTTTATTATGATTCGAGGCAAGATTATGCAACACATTTTCTTTCCCTGGTAAATTCTTATGTTTATGTCATGTGATTGATTAAATTTTTATAGAGCACATAATTATGAACATTTTATGATAGGTTCACCTAGATAGATCTCTAATTCATTGGGTAAAGTTTTAGTCACATGAGTCATTATGTATGGGACTAGGGGGTAAAACTAATCCACAATGGGACTCTCTCCACCCTGTGATGTTGTATTGTAAGTTATCCTTGAATTATGATTATGTTATGTTTGTGTTACTTCCAAATTTACTATATTTCTTGGATATTATGATACCATGTTCTTTATGTTATTCTCCCATGTGATTATACATGATATTATGTTTAAAGGAAATTATATTCTACTTCGTAAGGGTGAAATGTATAATTTTTTCAGAAGAAAACATGAGTTTTTCATGTTTGAAAATAAAAAATAATTAGTTTTATTTTTATTTTGAAGATTTATTATGAAATATTTTATGAAAATATTTATGGAGAATATTTTATTTATTGGGTGCTAAAATGTTTTTAGACCAAAGTTTAATTTTGAAAATAAAAATATTGTATAAGTATTCATGAACTAACATATTTATTTCTTTATTTTTATATGTTCTTTACTAATTTTTGTTCTCATCCCACATTTTCAAATTATTTTCACAAGGTTTAAATATGGGTTATAATAAAGATGAATTTAAGTTGAAATTCATGAATATTAGTCATTATAGGAAAACATGTTTCATTTTAAAAGTTTTATATTTTAGGAAAAATGGATACTGTGCAGAAGTGTTCACTTTGTAATTTATGAGTTTGTTTTGTAAGATTTTATCCTAATTATCTAAGACCCTAAACCTAAAATAACTTTCAGAATGAAAGAAAATGAATTATATTCTAAATAAACTAGATTATACATGTTTAAGGATGGGACTTCACAAGTGGTATCAGAGGAAAGGTTTGAATAACTTTGGATATTAGGATGTATTCATGTGAGTTAACTTAATGGATACCATCATGGGTTTAAAATTATTTGGTTTATAATAATTTAAAGGTCTTAGAAACCCATTTTGAGGTTATATATGATATTATTTTAGGATGATTAAGAGTATTTTGGGACAAATTTATGGTAATGAAATCCTTAGGTTTAGTATGTCTTTTAGTGAAAGGTTAATTTGAGGAATAATTATTTTTATTTTGTGGAGATAAGTTTAAAGGTATTGATAACCATTAGGGGTTATATGATATTTTATGTTGAGGTAATTATGGGTTATTATAATTTAGGAGCATTTTTTATCATATATATAACAATAATATTGAAAAGTGATTTAGTGATTAATGTTATTTTAGATGGGGGTCACTATATTTTTTGGGAAACATTATATGATCATGGTAAAAAGAATATTTTGGGATTTTTTTTGAGGAATAAATAATGAATTATATTTTAGGGATAATATATGATGTTAATGTGTATTTATGGTAATATATATTATTTATGGAAATAATTAGTATAGTTTTGAGTTTATATGATAAGGGGATATAAATTTTTAGGTATATAACTTTATGAGTAACTAATATTGATTGGAGATAAATGTTTAATTAATTTTGGAAGAATATGTGATCAAATACTTTTTATTTTTTTGGTTTTAACAATATTGGGAACATTTTTATAGGTTATTTATTTTTAAAATGAACTATTCTGAACTTTGGGTGTTACTATTGAGTCTTTGGAGATTAATGTTGGATTTCTTCATATGAAGGTTTATTATTTTGGTGAATTATCATAATTTATGCTAAATATTTTGGTTTCAGTTAATGTATAAGGATATGAAGAATGGATTTTTATCCATTTTTGGAATTATGTGATTCATTATAAGTTGATTCTAGTTCTTCAGGCATAAAAAAATAATCTTCAATACTCATCATTTGGATAAAATAATGATATTGTGGTGGAAATTGATTAAAGTATGAAATTATACTTGTGAAATAATTATATTTATTTATTTTCTTAGTCTACATAGAAAATGAATTCCTAAAATATAGAAAAAATATCTTTAAATAAAAAATTATCTTATTACCTTCATTTATGATGAATCTATGGTTTTTTCGCACGACATTAATTTCTGGTGATAAACTTTCTATTGATCATTCACTTTCATGTGATCAATGATCTATATTAATATATATCATTATTTAGACTTTAAATTTCTCTTCTAGGTTTGTATTTTTACTTCCCAATAATTTTCTATAATATGAAAATGAAGTCTGTGTTATTTTGGATGACCTTAGTACTCTAATTTTCTCTCTTTTCAAGAAGAAGATTTATTAAACCTTTTTATGATGCGGGATTCCAAGAAAAATTATTTTTAGATGTTAAATATTTGATTAACGATATTGAGTTAAAATTATTAGGAAAAAATTTATTTAATGGGGGATAATGTAACACCTTGATATTTTAAAAAGAAGTCTATTTTCGATAGTGTATATGACATGAAACACCAAGCTTAACCAAATCATGAAATATTAATATATAAATATGACTGTAATAACCTAGCCATTGAATTGAAGAGTATAAATAGGATTAACCACATTATTAAATATATGCATAAAGTTACTAATAAATAAATATTTATTGATTAATTCTTAGGAAATAATCATTTAATTTCATATAAAGTTATTTTATGTTTTAAAAATATGTTTCCTTCAAAAATGATTTTTATTGATTTCTGTGATAGGATCATAAAATTAATTTATTCTAATTTTTGAAATGTTATTTTATAAAAATTTTATATTTTTTTAAATCATCACATCAAAACTATGTTATGGTTAAATTTCAATATTTTTTTCTGAAAATTTTGATTTTTCAATGAATAGTAAAAAATTTAGATTTTTATTGAAAACTATATTTTTTTTTAAAGTTTTTCAAAAGAAATATTCAATTTTGGTTTAGTTTTAAAACTTAATTTGTGGATTTTATTAAATACAATCCAATCATATACCTTGGAATTAATTTTATACCTAAATTTGGTATAAAAATATTTTTATACTTAAAAAGTCAGTTTTTTTGAAAAATTACTTTTCATCGCCTTTTTATGATTTAATTTAAATTAAATTGTTTCACTTAAAATAATTTAATATTAAAAAATGAATTAAATATTTGTAATTTGGAGGTCCAAATTTGGTAAATAGGTCTCTTTTATTTTTGGTCATTATGAATAGTCACCATAGTAAATAATTGTTACCATGATAAGGGTAAATCAAGCAATTAAAGGTCAAAATAATATGGAAAGGACTAAAAATTGACCCAAAAACTTTATTTTATCCTATCTTATGATTGGAATTTGACTATTCACATACAATTATTAAATATATGTCCACTTTGTGCCATATTTCTTAGGTTTTGACCTTTAGAATAATTGAGTAAAAGATAGACAAAAATATCACTTTCTTGCTTTTAATAACTATAATATTTTGTGATATTGATAAAAAAACTTATATATGGTTATAAATATGCATATTAAAAATATTTTATTTTTTAACATGTTAATTTATTTCGAAATTTTATTAATTAAATAATTACCTTAAATTCTTACACAATGCTAAGAGTTTTTTAAATTAATAAAAATATAAAATAAATGATTCTAAAAATATTAAAAGTAATATAATTTGAATTAATTATTATGTTAATTTTTTTTATAAAAATATAACAAATTAGGTATGTTTTAAATGAATATATTTTAATTCATTTTTATCATGTTGGTTTCAAATTTAAATTAAATGAATTGTTCTAAAATTGACATTAATGATATTTTTTAAAAAATATTTTTTTATTAAATGATTTAAAATTCATAAAATTTATTTCATAATACAATTGATTATTATATGGTTTAAAATATAAACCAGTGTACATTTATTGTCCAATTTTTCTTTTATAGTTACTATCTTAACCCCTAAAGAGTAAAAACATTTGTTATAATTGTAATCATAAAAAAGGGTTAACACAGGTTAAAACCAAAAGATAGTGGTCAAAAATCACATAAATAAGTCCAAACTATATTTTATGAGATTATTTATATCCTTACTCATTCTATATTTAAATTATATCAGTTTTGAGAATTTTTTCCAATAAACTTAAATTATATTAATTTAATTTCATATAAAAATCCAAAAGTGCCCCTCCCATTACTTATAAAAGGAAACCTATTATACTCTTTTATTTAAAATTAAAAATATTTTTGGTTTGGTAAATATCTAATAAAATTACATCATTACTTATTTTCCCACATCCCAGAGTCCTTGGTTTTATTATAAAACACGCATAGGATAGTTTTTGGTGTAAACTTTAAGTGGTTGTTTGAAGAATAGGTATCATTTTTAACAGAGCATTTTATTTTTATTTCTTATTCAAACAACTTAAAATATTATTAAATCATTATGATATAAAAACAATATTATATACCATATAAAAGAATTTTATTATGTTAATGGCATTACATACACCTATTTCCTCTTTCATAAAATGGGAAACCAAACCATCATTTGTGTGTATGGTGGACTACCACCTCACGAACTGATCTAATTTATTTTCCATCATAAATTATAAAATCTATTTAAGATGGCCGATTTAATGTATATATATAATATTAATGAAATATTTATATATTTTTTTTAAAATTAACATATCATATATTTTCTTATCTTTCCATTCTTTGAATGATGGTAACGTCATTCGTGAGTACGTGTGGATAACCACCTCCATGAAATGATGTGATTATTTCTTCTTTGTTTCATCACATTGATGGTATATATAAGTGTATTTACAGAAATAATATGATATAATTACAATTATAAAATAAAAAATAGCACTTACCTTCTTTGTACCATGATCTTTAAAAAATGGAAATGTTACTCATGCGTACGTACGACCTACTGTCTACATGATTGTAATTTAGTTCATTTTTCATAATAATATTTCATGATTGGTTTTAAAATTAACATATATATGTATAAATAATAATTATATCATTATTATTATTTTGGATATGATTGTATAATTACTTCATTAACCTTAGTCAACCTAACAAAGTCCTTTTGGTCTCATGAGCCAAATATCATAAAAATGACCAATATAAACTTAAATGATTAAGTAATTGAATATAACATGATAATAAAAAAAGGGATAATAAAATTAAAAAAAATTATCATTTAATTAAATATTTAGGATTTTTTTATTATTCATTAATATAAATAATGCACATGACAATTTTAACTCAAAGTAAGAGACTTTTTTTTAAAAAAAATCCTTTTTTAAAGTTTCCCTTCCAAATATTTTTCTCACATTTGCATATTACTCTAAAATTTTCAAGAATTTTTTTTAATTTATTCTTAAATTGATGAAAAATTTAATTTTTGAACATATTTTAATTTAATTATAATGTTTTTTTAAAATGAATCTTTTTATGGTTTTATGTAAGGGACACTTTACTTTAGAAACCTTGTTTCAAAGGTTGTAAAGATTTATTTTCTAAATCTTTCTTTTCCATGTCCATATTCATAAAATTATTTTTTAATGTAATTATATAAACACAAATGAAATATAAAATAAATTTTACAAGTATTTTGATATTATTTTAAAGGTTTTAAAAAAGAATCATCTTAATATTTTATACATAATGTTTTGAATTTATTGACAAAAGACAAAAGGAATGTATTATTTTAGCGTGTGCGGTGTCAACGGCTTTTCCCACTGAAAAAACCATTATTCTATACTTGTCCTTATTTATAAGATTCCTTGTTTTCTAAAAATAAAAACCTTCTTTATCTTTATTCAAATTATTTTAAAAGGGGTTTTCTAAATGAAATGGAAATTTTTATATCTAGAAATGTTTTTCTTTTGGGTGTAAGGGATCACTCTAAACCACCCTTTTCTTTGAGTTATGACCATTATCTCACTAACTCACTTACTCTATCTCTATTTAATGTTATGGAATTCTTATAAATTCTATATATATGTATTTGAAATATTGACCTACCTTATTAACCCTTAATTTTATGGGGTAATACATGTCTTATGATTATTTCTCAAATGCCATCTTTAAGAAATATATTTTGATTATGATATGAGGCAAGATTATGTAACCCATTTTTGTTTCCTTGTATAATTATTATTTTTATTACTTATGATTGATTTCATTTTTATGGAACATATAATCATGAACATATTATAATGGGTGTACCAAGTTGTAACTCCAATACATTGGTTAATGTTTTTGTCACATGAGAGATTATGCATGGGACTAGGGAGTAAACCTAATACACTACAGGACTCTATCCACCATCTGATGTTTTCACGGTATTTATCCTTGAATTATTATTATATCATGTTTTTTATTACTACAAAATTTACTATATTTTCTTGATCTTATGATACCATGTTATTTATGTTTTTCTCTCATGTGATTACTCATGAGCTTATATTTAAACGAAAGTATATACTACTTCATAAGGGTGAAATGTATAACTTTTTTGAAAAAGTTTTCATAAGTTCTTTAGGATTTCAAATGATCATTTATGAGTTTTTCTTTTTTTCCTTTAATATTTCTTATGAAATGTTTTATGAACATATTTGGGTGGAAAATTTCATTTATTGGGTGCTAAAATGTTTATTTTGAGCCCAAATTTTATTTTTGAAAAGACAAATCTTGTATAAGTATTCATGAACTAACATGTTGCTTTGTTTCTTCTTATATGTTTATTACTGATATATTATTCTCATCAAACATTTTTTAATTTTTTTCATAGGTTTTATAGATTGGTAAGAAAAAAGAAGAAGTCAAGTTGAAAATCATAAATATTAGTCATGATAAGAAAACATGTTTCATTTTAGATGTTTTATATTTTGAAAAAAATAGATATCGAGTATAAGTCCACACTTTATAATTTATGAGGTCTTTATATAATATTTTATCTTAATTCTATAAAAATATAAAACTATAAGATATTTTGGTATGCTTGAAAGTTAATAATAGTCTAAAGACATTAGATTATGTAATGTTTAAGGTTGGGTCCTTACAGAAAGTATCAAATCAAAGGTTTAGACATGTTTTCATATTATGATTTTTTCATGCGAGGTTAAATTAAAGGATATCATCATGGGTTTATAAGTATAAAGTTGATCATAAGTTCAAGGTATTATTCAACCATTTTTAGGATTTAAATTATATTATTTAAAGATTATTAATAGTATTTTGGGAGACATTTATAGCAATACAATCCTTAGATTTAGTATGTGATTTTGTGAAATGTTTAGTTGAGAAATAATGCGTTTTATTTTGTGGAAATAAGTTTAAAGGATTTGATAACCTTTGGGCTTTATATCATATTTTATGTTGAGATAATTATGGGTTATTAACATTTAGGAAAATATATTTTATCATATAGATAACCATGGGATTGAAAAGTGGTTCAGTGATTAATTATATTTCATAAGGAGGTCACTATGTTTTTTGGGGAACATTATATGATTGAGGTAAAAATAATTTTATGGGATTTTATTTGAGGAATAAAGGGTGAATTATTATTTTGAATAATATATGATTTTAATGTGTCTTTATGGTGATATATGTTATTTATGGAAATAATTAGCATATTTTAATGATTATATGATTTGGGGATATGGATTTTTTGGTATATGGATTTATGAGTAACTAATACTGGTTAGAGATAAATTTTAAATTACTATTGGAAGAATGTGAGAAAAAATAAATTTTTATTTTTGGGTTTCAAAAATATTTGGAAACATTTTAAAGAATTTTGAGGTTAGTAATTTATCTAATGATCTATCTTGAAGTTTGGGTGTCATTGTTGAGGCTTTAGATATTAATGTTGCATTTATTCATATGAAGTTTGATTCTTTTGGGAACTATCGTACCTTTTTATGACCATTTTGATTTTGGTTGATGTCTAAAGACCAGATGAAAAAATTGTTATCATTTTGTCTAGTTTTGTGATATGAAATATCTGATTTTACTGATTTAGCATAAAAAAAAATTCATCTTCAATACTCATCATTTGTAAAAAAATATGAAATCATGGTGAAAATTGATGAAAGGATGAAATTATACTTTCCATGTAAGTATATTTCCTTATGTTATCTTTACAGATGGTATATTAATTCCTAAACTCTAAGAAAAGTATCTTAAAAAAAATATGTTATCTTAATACCTTCATTTATAATGAATCGATGGTGTTTTTCAATCCTCATTGATTTACAGTCATTAACTTTTTATTAATCATTGAATTTATTATGATCAACGATATTTTTTAGTATCTATAATTATTTGGACATTACATTTCTCCTCTAGGTATATATTTTCAATTAACATTTATATTATCCTCTTTGGAAATCTAGTATATTTTATTCTAGATGACCTTCATACACACCTTTTATCTCTTTTCAAGAGAAAGTTTTATTAACCCTTTTCATACTATGGGATTCCAAAAAAAGTATTTCCAAATGTTAAACCTTTTGTTACAAAGATAAAGTTAAAATAGCGAGAATAAAATTTATTTAATTGGGGATAATATAAAACCCTGATATTTTAAAAATAAGACTATCTTTTATTGCATATACGACGTGCAACATCGAGCCTAAACGAACCTAAAATATTAATATATAAATATGACCATTATAATATAGTCATTGAATTGGTGGGTATGAATATAATTAACCACATTATAAAATATATGTATAAATTTCCTACAAAATAAAAATTTATTGATTAATTATTAGTAAATAAGAATTCAATTTTTTAAGTCATTTTATGTTTCAAAAATACATTTCTTTCAAAACTGATTTTTATTGCATTTTGTGTGAGGCTAAAAAATTAATTTATACAAATTTTTGAAATAATTATACAAAATTTATCATATGGTGAAATTTTTATATTTTTATGAAAATTTTGATTTCTCAATGAATAGTGAAAAATACTGATTTTTATTGAAAAGTGTATTTAATTTTAAAGTGTTAAAAAATTAATATTCTATTTTGAATTATTTTAAAAATTTAATTTGTTAATTATGAATAAATAAAATAGAATTATAATCCTTGTAATGATTTTTTTAATTTAATTTTTTATAAAAACATTTTTATAGTTAAATGGCATTTTTATGAAAAAACACTTTTTGTCGTGTTTTACGGGTTTAATTTTAAATTAAATTATAACATTTATATGAATTGAATCCTAAAAAATGAATTAAATATTTGGAATCATGGGGTCTATTTTTTTAAATATTTCTCTTTTAGTCTTGGTCATTATGAATAGTAACCATAATAAATAATTATCACAACAGTAAGGGTAAATCATATTATTATGTTTAAAAATAATATGATAAAGACTAAAAATTGAAATTAATAATTGAATTGATCATATTTTATGATTTAAATTGTTCAATTTCCATATAATTATAATATATAAGTCCACTTGGTTCTATATTTATTTTATTTTTACCTTTATAATAATTGAGTAAAATATAAAGACAAAAATGACACTTTCTTTCTTTTAATATCTATAAAATTTTGTGACAGGGATAAAAAAATTATGTTCTGTTATAAAAATTTCTTTGAAAGATTAATTATTTTTTTTCATGGTAACTTTTTTATAATTTTTAGTAATTAAATAATTACCCTAAAATCTTATGCAATGCTGATGCAGTATTTATTTAGTTAATATAAAAATAAAATTAATGATTTTAAAAATATTAAAATTAATACAATTTGAATTAATTATTGTGTTCAAAATTTTTATGTAAATATAACATAATCTGGGTTTTCTAAAGTATTATATTCATATTTATATACCATTGTGTTATTTTTAATGTCAATTAAATGAATAGTTCCAAAATTGATATTAATTATATTTTATAACAAATAATATTTTATTAAATGATTTAAAATTATTAAAAATAATATATTTATCCAAGTGATTGGTATGTTGTTTAGAATATCAAAATTGGAATCTTTATTTCTAATTTTCCTTTTATTGTAACTATCTTGACCCATAAAAAGTAAAAAAATTTGTTACAACAACAATCTTAAAAAAGGGTTAACATGGGTTAAAACCAAAAGATAAGGGTAAAAAAAAAACAACTAAACTTTTCTAAATTTTAATATATGAAATTATTTCAACAAATAATCATCCTATGTTCTAATTATATCATTTTGGATCCTTTTTTCCATGAAAATTAATTTATATTGATTTAATATTTTAAGAAATTCCTGAATGCCACTTCTCTCACTTATAAAAGGGAAAATCTTATCCTATTTTATTCATAATTAAAGACCATTTTGGTTAAAAAAATACCTAAACAAATAAATTCTCTAATTCCATTCCCATGTATTATGTACCTTGATTTGATTATAAAACCCTCCTAGGAAGGATTGTGATGCAAACCTAAAGAGGTTGTCTAAAGAAGAAGCATTGTTCTCAACCGAGTATTTTGGATTTATTTCTTCTTCTAAATCATTTAAATATTATTTAACCATTATGATATAATAACATTATTATCTATCATATAATAAAATTTTATTCTATTAATTTAATATCCTGCATCTATATCCTCTTCCATAAAATGGGAAACGAATCCACAATTTGTCTGTACAACATAATACAACCTCACGAACTGATGTAATTTATTTTCTATCATCGCTTCTCATAGATATTTATGATTATATATTTAATGTTTATATATTATATTCATTAAATATTTATAATTATGTAAAATTAATATATCATATATTTTCTCACCTTTCCATTCATTGAAAGATGATACCGTCGTTCGTGCGTATGTGTGGATTACCACATGCATGAAACGATTTGATTCATTTTTCATTATCGCATCACATGGATGGTGTATATAAGTGTATTCAAAGAAATAATATGAAATTTATGATATAATTATCATTAAATAAATATAAATTAACACTTACCTTCATTCCATCATGATTGTTGAAAAATGGAAACGTTACTCAGGTGTACATACGACCTACCGTCTCCTTGATTGCAGCATAGTTCATTTTTCATTACCATATTTCACGTTTGGTTTTAAAAGTATAATTTATTTATTAATTGATAATTATTTCATGATTATTATTTTATAAATGATGAAATAATGACCCTTTTGACCATAGTTATCCTGTCGAAGTCATTTTGGTTTTATGAGACAGATATCATCAAAACGTCTGACATGAACTTAAATGATAAAGTAATTGAATAAATGATGATAATAAATAAAATAATAGGGATGATAAAATTGAAAAGTGTTATTAATAAATTAAATAATTAACAAGATTTTATTTTTCAGGAAAGATAAATAATGTCTGTGACAATTCAGACTCATGGTAAGAAAATTTATTTTAAAAAACCTCTATTATAGTTTTCCTTCCAACTCTTTTTATTCCATGTCATTGTTATTATAAATTTTTAAATGAAAATTTTTATTTATTCTTCAATGGATTATAAATTTCATTTTTGAAAATATTTTACTTTTTTACAATTTTTTTGATTTTTTTAAAGTTTTACGTAAGGGGCGCTTTACTTTAAAAACCTTATTTTGAAGGTTTTAAAGATTTATTTTATGAATATTTATCTTCCATATACGTTTTCTTAAAACTATTTTATTGATATTTTTATATGGAAATAAATGAATTAAAAATAACATTTTATGTCATTTTTGACTTTTTTTCAAAGGTTTTTAGAAGTAATATTTTTTAAATATTTTATATGGAATGTTTTGAATTTCTTTATAAAATAAAAAAGAAATGTTTTATTTTATTGTATACAGTGTCAAAAGGGTTTTTTACCACCACAACCATTATTTGATACTTGGATTTCTTTATAATCTTTATTATTTTATTCAAATAAAAATCATCTTTCCCTTAGTTCAAAATATTTTCAAAAGGGGGTTTTAAATGAAATTGATATTTTGATATCTGTAAATTTTTTACTTATGGGTGTAAGGAGTCACGCTAAACCACACTTTTCTTCAAGATATGACCATTATCTCTCTAAGTCACTTACTTTCTCTATTGAATGTTATAGAATGCTTATAAATTTTTTATATATGTCTCTCATATATATACCTAAATTATTCTTCCTTTATTTGGTGGGGGTAATACATTACTTGTGATCATTTCTCAAATGCCTTTTTTAGAAATCTCATTTGATTATAATATAAGTAAATATTATACAACCCATTTTCTTTCTATGGGTAATTCTTGTATTTATGTATTATGATTGATTTCATTTTTTTGGAATATATAATCATGAACTGTCACATCTATGAATTTTTTATAGGTATTTTTCATTTATTTTTAATTCTTTCTTTGTTGCTTGGGTTTCCCAAGAATTTTTGGAGGAAATGATGAGTTTTCAAGATTTGGGCAAAACCGCAATTTCATTCCCAGATTTAAAAACAAAATTAGTTTTTTTATAAATCCTTAATTTTTTAACATTTGTCACCAATTCCACTTCCCAATTTCCCTCATATAACTTATTCAAACCAAAATATCCATTTTAACCCCTTAATAACTCATTATCATTTTGGATTTGGGTGATTTATTTAGGCATTGGGACAACCCGTGATCCCAATTCTTATTTTAAAATGTTAGTTTAATTCTTTCATATCTTATTAATTTTTACTCTTTTTCAGTGATTACACCTCCAAACCGAATCCAAAAACCCAAGGCTCACCTCCATTATCTATTTTGACATTTTTGATCTCATTGGATCATATATTAAGGAGAAACTTCTCAGGGTTTCTCAATTCATCCATATTTGAGAAGGTAATTTGATTCTTTTATGAACATTTCAATTTTCACTATTTTCCCCCCATTTCAGTCCCCAATTAACCTAATAAGAATCATTCAACCATCCCTACCAGTTTTGGTTACTTGGAGATTCATATTTTGATAGATTTGGGACGATTTCTTCAATATATCTCAATTAAGTGAGTTTTCTCTCATGTTCCTCCCATTTACTTAGGGTTTCTTCCACTTTTCTTGAGGTTCTAAAATTTATAGCAGATAGGTTTCATACCTAGGGTTTTATTTTGGGTAATTTTGGTGAAATATTTAAGATTAGGGATTGATTTCACTTCCTCATGGTGTGGCAGTGGTGTGATCGATGTTTCACACAATAATTTGGAGTTTTTTGCACAAATGGTAGGTGATTTCATGTGTAAGAATTATTGGATGAGTTAGTTTTGATTTATTTATATTTTTAGCATGATTCAATTCAATTTTTTTGGTGTGAAAGTTATATTTGGTATCATTTGTTAAGTGGTTGGTTTTTAAGTGGTATTTTTTTGAGAAAAATGAATATTTTTGTTGTGTATTCCATGTTGTGTTCATTAGGTTTGTTTCTTGATTCATAGAATAGTTTTATTAAATGATTTTATAGATAAAAATTCTGGTTTTAAGTGATATTGGTATGATTTTTATTTTCAAATATGTGTTTTAGAAGGATTTTATGTGCAAAACATGGTTACACTCCCTGGATTTGTTTTGTGAAGGTTTTAAATGGTTTCTTGATTTATGTAAGAGGTGAAAATATGTTTCTAAACTATTTTGGTAGGAGTTTATTTTTGAAATAGTCTATTTTAATGTGAAAGGGATTTTATGTGATTTGTATTATCTTGTAAAGGTTTTGTAAATTTTTAAAGGATTTTTTGAAGTGTAAAAGAGAGGTGAAACATGTTGTGGGATGTTTTGGTGTGAGTATGATTTCAAAAATGAAATTGAATGAAAAAAGGGGATCATGTGACATGTGTGTGATATGTTTGGTGTGTGCATAAATTGGAAGTGGTATTTTCATGTGCAAATTGTTTTTCATGGCTTGTGGAACTTATTTGACCAGAAGAGGGAAAACCTGGGT
This sequence comes from Viscum album, assembly GCA_963277665.1. Classification (NCBI taxonomy): domain Eukaryota; kingdom Viridiplantae; phylum Streptophyta; class Magnoliopsida; order Santalales; family Viscaceae; genus Viscum; species Viscum album. Next base: position 628,692,424 of record OY728165.1, read on the forward strand.
ATCTAGGTTGGTGGACGTGTACTAGCGTGCAAGTGATCCTGTGGGGTTTGGCCTTTGTTTCATATAGAAAATTTGAAGATGAAAACACTAAATAAAGTATGATTATGATGATATTGTGGGACCACTAGGTTATGGGTATGATCCATACTAGTGGATCGTGTGCATGAGAACATATATTTGTATGGTTACTTTCACTGAGTACGTGGTACCTGGGACTCACAACGAGCTAGTGCCTATGGTTTTTTCCATTGAAGGTGCTCATTAGATATTTTATACTTACTGTTAGCATATGGTATGTTTGGATAAAGAAATTTAGTAGCTTTTTTAATTCTATTTAATAGTGTTGATTTTTTTAAAGTATCCCACTTGAAATCTATTTTTATTTAAAGTTGCATCTTTTAGAAATTGTAACTAGAATTTTTTGTTTACAAAAATTGCAAGACTTTTGTATTATACTGATTATCACATGGAATATTTTTGTGGTGTAATCCTACTGGTATTTGGCTCACACCCTACTTACACCCTTGGGTGTAAGTAGATTTGGTTATTTTGTTGCTGGTTTGGGTAAATCTTTTGGTGCCAATGGTTTGGGTTTCTAGTAGCCCTTCTTGGTACAGTATCGTGGAGATGGCTTGAGGGTGGTTCCCCTTGCTGTGAGGAGGTTCTTGTGCAATCCTTTTTGTCTTTGTTCCATTTTATAGTCTTTGAGTTTTGTTCTAGATTATTTAATTCAATTCTAAATTTTTGTAAAAGATGTTTTTGTTTGAAAAATCCATATTTGGTTTATTGGATTAATTTGTTGTTTTACATTTATAAACTTGGGTAAATCATTCCCAAATTTCATTTTTTGATACCCGGGAACTTGTTCCAGCCCATCGAGTTCAGGAACACTCTTCAGGCTTTGCCACGAGCCAGGTCAGGTTCTAGTTTTGATGGCAACTTGATTTAGTTCATGACACAATATTATTAGAGCGGGTCAGGTTTACTCTCTTGGGTCATGTTATTTTGGGAAGAGTAAGGATAATATAGAGCTAGGGTTTTCAAGACTTGAAATTATGATTATGAGTTGGGTGCTTATACAACCCACCTCATGATAGGATTCAAGTCCCCAGGGGAAGTCCGGTTTTATCTGAATTCTTTTTTTTCACGGGTCATCATTGATTGGGGAAATGAAAAGAGAGTTGGGTGAACGGTATTAGTGGGATCGTAGGGCCTATCAAGCCATGTGGAGTCAAGAATATTGTTCTAGAACACTCTTTATGATGGTGAAGTGATTGGTGTATGGCCACCAACCATATGTCTAAGTCACCCACTAAAACTAGTTTCCTCTCGCATTATCTTATGTCGTTTTGTGTTGGAATCTTGGAAGCCTAGTTTTAAAATTATAAATAAGACTTGATTTAAGAAATGTGAACTTTTATGAAATAAATTTTCAGTCAATAATAAGTGTCTTTATTTCAAAAATGGTGTAAATGAATTTTTAAAAATATTTTGAAATGGTAAATGGAGTGTTTACACCTCTTTTAAAAGTAATAATTTTGTTAGAGTGGGTTTTGAAAATCTTTTCCAAATAAAATTTTCTAAATTATTGGCAAGTTTTTTTGTGTTGAATGAAGTGTTTTGGGAATTTATGTGTGGGGTTTTAATATAAATTTTGATTTGGTAACTAGTAAGAATTTAAAAAGCTTTTTGAATCATTGGAATCTTGTTTAAATAATAAGAGATGGGGTTTTAAATGGATGGGTGTTGATGAAAGGGAGTTTTTTTCATAAAACTGAGAGTGTTTTGAAATGTGATGAAATGTTTTGAAATTAATGTATGGATTGAAAGTGAGTTTTTATTTTAATGATTGGGTCTTTCTAAAATGTTTTGTAAGATGTAAATTAGGTTTTTATTCTGTGGTTAGCGGTTTTAAGAAAAAGGGAAGTGTTAGTTGAATGTTTTGGTTTTGAAAAGTGGAAGGAATTTTAGTTTTAACCCTTTATATTTTCACAAGTGACCACATGCATGGGGTTATAAGGGATGATAGATGGATAATGGCATGAATGGATGAGTTCCAGGATGAATATGAGGAGGGTGCCTAGTGTGGCACAGAAACATGCATGTGTGTGGCCCATAAGATACCATTGGTGGGTATTCCAACCACTAACCTATTTATTTTCAATGAAGTGACTTCTTTTAAAGGAAAACTTGATGTCTTGTTGACCAGTTTGGGTGGTGTGTCTTATATGTTTTTGGAAATGTTGTTGTTGTGGGATATTTTGAGTTCACGAACCCCTCTTATTTAAATGATGTTCTGGGTTTGTTTTTGGTCAGTATGTGGGGTTGAAGGGTTGGTTAGTGGTATCTTCTAAGAAAAGATCAGGAGGCCCTTGTGGTGGTTCCCCTCATGTGTTCGGTTCTAACTAGTGATTTTTTGACCAATGGACTAGCTTAGTTGGGTCCTTGGGTTCTCTCATTGGATATGGTACACCTCCATAAATATTTAATGCATGAATGAAGTGTAGCCTAGATTTCTTCTCCATTGTAAATTCCTCCATTTGATCAATGCAAGGAGAATTTTTCTCGATATTTGGAGGTTGAGTCCACACCATTTTCTTTCTTTGTTTTGTGTATCCTCTTGTAGTGGGAGAGTGGTCGTAGATGTTTGAAAGAGACCTTAGTTACTTAAGTTTCATGAGTCTCCAAAGGTGGAAGCATTCTGGGGTTGTCGGTGTAAAATATTGTCTAAGAGGGCCTCTGGGTCTTTCATCAGTCTCTATCAAATGAGGTTTCATGTTAAACCATCGGTGTGGGGAATATAGTCAATAGAGGCTGATATGTCCATTTGTAAGAAATTGTGTGATGTTTGGGACTCAACATAAGGTCCCTATCCATATATTGTTTCTATTATTCGCAAGGGTCAAGCTTTGTGACACCTTGCGATGTTATGTGCTCATTTGACTGCAAAAGTGAAGGTTATGCAATCTTCTAAGAGTTTTTGTTTTGTCGGAAGTGTTCTTACATTTGGAGAATTTTGACATCCTCTATTTAGAGGAAGGTTTTTGAATATGTCATTTCCTATTTATATTTTTAATCCTAAGAAACCTGGGGTGATGTGTGTTCATCTTCTAAGCTCTTGTTTCAGAAAAATGTCAGGTTTTGGTAAAGTGAGTTTGGAGTGTATTGTGTCTTGTTGAACCCATCTAAGATCACATTGTAGTTGTTTGTGGAACCTAAATAATAAGTTCTATTCGGGGGTTTCCCATGGCTTGACTGCGGGGCCAAAGATGCTTTGATCCTCTGAGATCTAGCCATAGTTCTGAGAGTGAATCCGACATATAGCCAGGGAAATCCCATGTTTGTTACAAAAAATGTTGGTATAATTCCCGTCCTCAGTATGAAAGATGGGAAAAGTTTAAAGCTCTGGTATTGTCGTCTTTCTCCATTTTTTCTCATTTGGTGGAAAGTGTTGGGGGAATCTTGTTCCAATGTTATCTTATAGGTTCATGCTTTTCCCTCTTTGGTTTCCTTTTAGTTTTTATAGAAAAGTATGAAATTTGGTCTAGGCAGATGGTAGCGCCCAGTTTGCACATAGTTAGTAGTAACCATGCGCCAAACTAGGAAACAATGCGATAAGAGATAGTAGATACTGCACGGTCTCCACATGGCCATGTGCCTTGTCCCATGTAACCATGCAATGTTTCCCCTTTGGATAAAATTATCACATGGTTAGCCCACATTTTCTCAAATTGTGCGGACTAACCGTGTGGTCGTGCCAACCCTTTAAATTTTGGGGTATTTTCATGTTGGCCTGTGCTAGTTAGTTAAGATGTTTGGTTCTTATAGTGGGGAGACCCACTATGGGTCTCATGTAAGTTCTTTTGGAAAATTATAATGAAATTCTTCCCCTTATGTCAGGGAGACCATTCCGATCTCCCCCTGTTAGTGTACTGATTCTGTCTCGGGAAAATTTAAGTTGTCTCTTGTCACACCCAAACTTTTAAATTAATATTATTTTATTATTTTATCAGACTTTGAAACTTTTTATCGTGCTGCGGGCCAAGCCTGTTTGATATATTTTTTATATTGTTGATGAATGAATGATTTGCCCTTAACAGCGTCTAGTGCATGGCAGGGCATGTTCAAAGCCGCGCGGCATTGCTCGGGTCACCGTGCGGACTGCCTAATGTACAAGACAAATAAATAAAGTGAGTTTTAATGAGTTAGTTTAATAATTATAATGATGGTGATTATTGTTATTATTATTATGGTTAATAATATTATTATTATCAAGTTTATTATAATTATTATTAAGTTATGAACAATATTATTATTATTATTATTGGAGTTTATTAAAATTCTTATTTTGTTCATTATTATTTGTTCTTATTTTATTATTTTATTTATTTTATACTCTTTTCTTTTATCCCCTTATTTTATATGTTATTCATTTCTTTCTTTTATTATTATTATTATTATTATTATTTGTTATTATTTTTTTTAAACCCTAACTCACTCTCCCCCCTTTCCCCTTATGCGGCCGACCCCCCCCACCTTCCTCTCTCGCTCGCGCCACCGCCCACCGACGAGGGTTCTCCGGCGCACCTCCCTTCGCGCTACCCCTCCTCTCCAACCCGTCGCCCCTACCCGCTTCCTCCCGGCTCCGGCACGCGCCGCTCACCTGGACGAGAACGCCGGCGCACACCCCCCCTCGACCCACTCCACTCCCCCTTCAACCGAAGAAGCCAACACACACCCCCTCTACCCGCTCCTCCCCTCCAATTGAATCCGCCGGCGCGCCCCCTGTTCGCACGACTCGACTGAACAGGAGTAGCTCCGGCGTGCCTCCCTCTCCCTCCTTCCCTAGGTTTTGGTTCTTTCTTTATTTGGCGTTTTGGTTTTGAGTGGGTTGGAATTTAGACTTGGGGTTTTATGTTTTCAGGGTCACTATTTTGGTTTGATTGTGTTGTTTTTGGTCCCAATGCTTGAATTAGGGTCAATTGGTGGTTGCTTGTAGTGCGATTGGCACACGATCAAAGTTTTGCGTCAGAATTCGAGGTTTCGACACCGATGGTAATTGTTTCCTCCAATAAGTATTGTTTGATGATTTAATTTGCTTGTTTAAATAATTTAAGAGGTTCTTTAATTAATTTCTTGAGTGCGAATTGTGTTTATGTGGTGAATTATTTTTACTTTCTTAAATAAATTTGGTGTTCTATGTTTTATCTGTTTGGTGCGAAACTAGTTTTTAAAATAATTTAGTTTGCGTTTGTTTTGTTTGGAGGTGTGTTATTATGGTATGAGTGTGTTTCTGTTGAGAACTTTGTATCTGGTCAATTGATAGTGTTTTGTAAGTTGTGTAGTTAGTTTATTATTTTGTATAAATGGTAAATATTGTGTTCTTAATGTGGCATTGGGTGCATTTGGTAATGAAAGAAGGTTGAAGTTGGTTTTGTGTGCAAAGTTGTGTTATACTCTTTAAAAATTGGTTTATGAAAATTTAGAATGAAACCTTAAGTAATTTTTAAGGATACTAAATTGTTTTAATTAAATTGTGTAAAGGTTTTTAGTGTGCGTTTGTTTCTAAAGAGGGGATTTTGGGTATTTCTACGGTGTGAGGCAGTGAGGTGTTTCCTTGGGTTGTTTTATAAATTGCATAATGGTTTATTTAAATTTTTTGGATGGTGAACAACTTGTTTTGGAAATGGTTTAAACAATGTAATGCATGTTTTGGAATTGGCTCTGGTTTATGTGACGATTTGAAATGGCCTTTGGAAATGGTTAAATTGTTTTTGTGCTTTTCTTTTAATATTTTCAATGAGTTTTATGAGTTATGTAAGTGGCGCGTCGTTTGTGAAAACCCTTAATGTGTTAATTTGAAACAATTTATGGATTGTTTAAGTGTTTAATGGTTTTATTAAATTATTTGTGTAGTGCGTTGGGCCTCGCTATGATGGTTTGGGGCCGCAGGTTCGAGGTATTCTACATGTACATGCATAGGGTAAGGCATATATATATATATATATGCCCTCTTTGTACATATTCCCTCATGGCGCGGGGAATATGTGCAATGCAGCTAGGGGTGTAGATATATATATTTATAAATGCATGTGCGTGTATGCGTCAAACGTGGGTTCGAGTGGTCGTCAAAAAATAACGACATGTTCGAGGTAGGTCCTCTATGCCTATGCCTTTAATTTGATATTCATAATTGCCTTCTTGTTTTAAAAATATGTTTTTCATTTACGCTATATACACATGATGTTAAATCAGGTTACAATTGCTAGAAATGATTATGCCTTTTCTTTGGAAACTGAAATGAATTTTTAATGATATCGGTCTTAAGTGACCCTTCTTAAAAAAATTGATTTCCTAAAGTGGTTTTGAATTGGTAATGTGTATTTCCAAAGGTGTTCGGTCTTTTGGCCAGTTAATTGTAAAAAGTATCCCCTTTATGTAATAAAGCCCGTTTGTAATCTTAAGAATGTTTTATGGAAAAGAAAAACTTCTCTTGAGGCACGCCCCCTTGGTTTTAGAAAATGATTTGTATGTTGAAAGTGTTATGATGTGCCAAAAGTTGAAGTTTATGCATTGTGTGACGTGAAAGAGAGGGAATGCGCTTAAGGAGGAAGAACAACGGTGAGAGGTTGAATGAGCTTTTGATAAAGAAAATTTTATGTTCATATATGTTTTCATGATAAAGAAAAACTCACCACCACTTGAAATAGAGCACAATGGGAAACCCGGGTATCTAGGTGGGTGACCAAGACTAGTATGCTAGATGACATGATAGGGGTTCGTCCCGGTTTTTCTAGCAGGATTGACGCAACAACACTAACTAAACATATGAATTTCTGAGGGTCGTGGTCTTCTAAGACACGTTTTCTGAGGGTCGTGGCCTTCTAAGCCACGTTTTCTGAGGGTCGTGGGCTTCTAAGCCACGTTTCACCGAGGTACGAGGTCACTAGGTTCCCACTTGTTCTAGCTACCTATAGTAATTACCCATAGTGCTCATTTGTAACATGCTGATTGTGATGTAACTTTCTTTTCAGTTGTTTCATATCTGGTGTCTTGTTTGTAAAAATCACATTTTATTCCAAACTGGTTTCTTTTCATTTTGAAATGTTAATGCATGCTTGGAACCTATTTTGAAAATGTAGTAAGAGTGAAATGATTTATTTGAAAATGGAAACTCATTACTTGAATTTGAAAAGAAGGGAAACCATTATTTTATTATATCTTATTTTCAAACTGGCATAGTTGAATTTCTTAATAAAGGCAGAGGCATAGGACGTGGTTATATTTTGGCTTTCTTACTGAGCATCTCAGTGCTCACGCCTACTTTACTTTTCAGTTGCAGGTTTCAGTCTTGGATCACTTTTGGGAGCGAGTGTGGTTGTCGTACCGTGGTGATCCACGGGGTCACCTGAGGTATGCCAAGTTTCTTTGTTTATTCCTTTTTCTGCTGCCACATTGTTCAGTTTATTTTCCTTTATTTATCTACTTGTTCAGTTTATGTTTATTTATCTTTGTCATGGGCCAAACCGTTCCCAACTGGTTTTTTTGTTGCCCAACACTAGTTTCCAGCCCGTGGGGATCGGGAATGCCCTTCGGGCCATGTCGCGGACCGGGTCGGGCGCTGGGTCGGATGATGACCCTGCCTGGTTCATGACAAAATGGTATCAGAGTTGCCCTTGTTATTTGCGGTGTCAAGTAGCTTGGTTATTAGGTGTGTCGGGACTCGAGAGGTGGGTGCGGGAAGGACGTCATGAACCCTTTCCCGTCCCGAGACTCGAGTTTCTAGAGCTAGTATGGGATTTGAGTTTTTATTTTGCTTGGTCTGTGTGGATAAGGAATGACCATGGAAGTGAGCCAGTGTTACGCGACAGACTTGCATGGAGTAGCGACCCATGTACAGCCCAAGCGCACAGTTCAAGATGCTTCCTGTGGTTGATGCTCGCTTAGAGCATGGCCTGTTAATCCATGTTACAGGGTTGGTATAACCACTAATCCCTTATTTTTGGATGTTTTAATGTGAGTTATGTTTAACCTTCATTTTGGTTGGTGTGAGTACATCTCAAAAAATGAAAATGGATTTTTGTGAAGGTGTTTTCAAAAGGGAATATGGTTGTTGAAGTGGAAAAATGGTTTTTAAAATGGAAAATGTTTTGGAATTTTGAAATGTGTTTCTTTAACGATAAGTTACTTTATCAAATTGGTTGGGAATTTGTGTTGTGTGATTAATGGTATGTTTTGGAAATGAGAAGTGTATTGAATCGACCCTTGGTATTCCTATGAGTGATCACACATTGAGGTGCGCATGTGGAAAGTGGGGAAATTGGTGACGTGAGTGGATGGGTGCTTGAGCTAGCACAAGGATACGTATGTGCGAGACTTACTAGAATACCAATGGTGGGTATTTAAGTTTTTCTGTTTTCTGAAAAAAAAAATGGTTTTCAAAAAGGGTTTTTCAAATGTTTAGAAAAGTGAGTGAGAAATTGTTTAGCGTTCTTTTTTTTTTCGTGTTGGGTATTATTTTTTTTGTAGGTTCTTGGTTTTGACATATTGAATTGTGGTTGGAATAGTGATTTGAGTTTGAGTTTTTGTTTTTGATTGAGGGGTGAAATTTTGATTTATGATGAGTTTTGATTCGGATTTGCGCCTCTTGTTTTTGAGTATGCTGCCCAGAAAAGTCCCAGAAGTTTCTAGTGATCCTCTTCTAGTTGTTGGTCCTACCCAGACTCTTAGCGGAGTGGTGGAATTGAATTATTTTCTATTATTGTCCAGCTTCTGTGGTGATCGTGATCTATCGAAGGTGGCAGACTGGCTTGGTGAAATCGTTGGTGTTTCCTGGTTATTGTAAACTCCCAAAACTATGAGAGTCCGTGTTGGTTTGGGTTCGTTTGAAGGTGAAACTTTGGATTGGTGGAGGAAATAATCCCAGAGTTATTGCATGATGGCATGTCTTGGAAGGTGTTAAAGATGACTCTCGTCATATGGTTTATACCCAAGGAAGTGAAGGTGAGGAAAGTGGTAGAACTAGTGGGTGTCGAGTAAGGCCAACGAGCAGTGAAGGCCTACGTGGGACATGCCAAGGGGTTGATTCCATTTTCTCCATAGGTAGCGTCGTGGAATCAGTTAAAGTTTCTCTTGTGTGGGGTCTTCATCCAGGGTTCCAGGACCATTTCTTTCTGGTGTTCAGAAAGGTTTCCCATCCGGTGATGAGAGCGAATCTGAGGAACCTATCTCAGACAAGTCTTCTTGTCAATTCCATCTCCTATTAGTTGGACCACCCCCTTGTTTGCTTCTAGTGTGATCAGTTTGAGTACTTTAAGCCGTCTTGCCATCATTCTCCGAAGGCCTGTCGTCAGTGTGGCCATTTGGTACATTTGGAATGGTTCCACTAGCGGCATCATCAGCTGGAGTCTCGACCGAAGGATTTCAGCTCCTGACTGTGGGGCAGCAGATGCTTCACGACATCAGAGCTCCAACCACAGGTCTTGGAGCGAAGCCTTTCACGCAGTCAGGAATCATTGGGTGTGGGTCACATTGGTCTAACTTTTGTCTTCAGTGCTAGAATAGGGATGGTTTAAATTCCTCTGTTGTATCCTCCTCATCTTTAAAGGGTCTTTTATGCTGTAAGAGGTGCAGGGGTCTCTTTTTCTCGTTTCGGTCTTGGTTTCTTTTGTATCCCACTGTGGTTGTAAGAAGGCGTGGTGATCTTGTCTTTTTGGTAATTCCAGTAGTTGCGCCTCCTCAAATGTGACCCGTTTTTTTATTACATGCTAGTTTTTGAGATTCTCATATCTTGTGGAAATGATGAGTCATGGTTAAGTTCGTTATTTGGTAGTTTTCTTTTGTGGGTTTTCTCATGTGTCGGTTGTTTCTGGTTTGGGTTCAAAGTTCTCATGTCGGTCTAAGCTAGTCGGTTCTTAAATGGTAGGGAGAATAACCATGAATCTTGTCATGCCTCCTTTGAGGTTTGGTCTGTGTGGCGGTTCCCTCTCGGGCCATGTTAGAAAATCCAGAGTTATCCCATGCTAAGAGTCTCAATGTTGGTTGTGCTAGTCGGGTTCTTGTGGTGGGGAGAACCCTCCTCATTTCCTGATGGTTCTTCTCTTTTCAGTTTCCTTCAGATTTGTTCGGGTGTGACTGGTGGAGTGAAAAGTCACACTGAGTTCTTGTTTTTTTGGGTCTAGTTCCATTTTAAACTCGAGTTTGATTCCTCATTCGGCTGAGTGACTTTCTGAGGGCAGAAAGTTTTTGTGATGGAGAGAATTGTCACACCCGAACTTTTAAATTAATATTATTTTATTATTTTATCAGACTTTGAAACTTTCTATCGTGCTGTGGGCCAATCCTGTTTGATATTTTTTTTATTTTGTTGATGAACGAATGCTTTTCCCTTGACAATGTCCGGTGCATGGAAGGGCGTGTTCAAAGCCGCGCGGCTTTGCTCGGGTCACCGTGCGGTCTGCCTAATGTACAAGACAAATAAATAAAGTGATTTTTAATGAGTTAGTTTAATAATTATAATGATGGTGATTATTGTTATTATTATTATGGTTAATATTATTATTATTATCAGGTTTATTATAATTATTATTAAGTTATGAACAATATTATTATTATTATTATTATTATTATTGGAATTTATTAAAATTCTTATTTTATTCATTATTATTTGTTATTATTTTATTATTTTATTTATTTAATACTATTTTCTTTTATCCCCTTATTTTATATGTTATTCATTTCTTTCTTTTATTATTATTATTATTATTTGTTTTTTTTAAACCCTAACTCACTCTCCCCCCTTTCCCCTTACGCAGCCGACCCCCCCCAACTTCCTCTCTCGCTCGACCCCCCCCCCCCCACCGACGAGGGTTCTCCGGCGCACCTCCCTTCACGCCACCCGTCCTCTCCAACCCGTCACCCCTACATGCTTCCTCTCGGCTCCGGCGCACGCCACTCACCTGGACGAGACCGCCGGCGCACACCCCCCTTGACCCGCTCCACTCCCCCTTCAGCCGAAGCAACCGACACACACCCCCCTTGACCCGTCCCTCCCCTGCAATTTAATCCGCCGACGTGCCCCTTGTTCGCACAACCCGACCGACCGGGAGTAGCTCCGGCGCGCCTCCCTCTCCCTCCTTCCCTAGGTTTTGGTTCTTTCTTTATTTGGAGTTTTGGTTTTGAGCGGGTTGGATTTTAGACTTGGGGTTTTATGTTTTCAGGGCCACTATTTTGGTTTGATTGTGTTGTTTTTTGTCCCAATGCTTGAATTAGGGTCAATTGGTGGTTACTTGTAGTGCGATTGGCACATGATCAAAGTTTTGCATCGGAATTCAAGGTTTAGACACCGATGGTAAGTGTTTCATCCTATAAGTTTTGTTTGATGATTTAATTTTCTTGATTAAATAATTTAAGATGTTCTTTAATTAATTTGTTGAGTGCGAATTGTGTTTATGTGGTGAATTATTTTTACTTGGTTAAATAAATTTGGTGTTCTATGTTTTATCTGTTTGGTGTGAAACTAGTTTTTAAAATAATTTAGTTTGCGTTTGTTTTGTTTGGTGGTGTGTTATTATGGTATGAGTGTGTTTCTATTGAGAACGTTGTATCTGGTCAATTGATAGTGTTTTGTAAGTTGTGTAGTTAGTTTATTATTTTGTATAAATGGTAACTATTGTTTTCTTAATGTGGCGTTGGGTGCATTTGGTAATGAAAGAAGGTTGAAGTTGGTTTTGTGTGCAAAGCTGTGTTATACTCTTTAAAAATTGGTTTATGAAAATTTAGAACGATACCTTAAATAATTTTTAATGATGAGAAATTGTTTTAATTAAATTGTGTAAAGGTTTTTAGTGTGAATTTGTTTCTAAAGAGGGGATTTTGGGTATTTCCTCGGTGTGAGGCAATGGGGTGTTTCCTTGGGTTGTTTTATAAATTGCATAATGTTTTATTTAAATTGTTTGGATGGTGAAAAACTTGTTTTGGAAATGGTTTAAACAATGGAATGAATGTTTTGGAATTGGCGCCGGTTTATGTGACGATTTGAAATGGCCTTTGGAAATGGTTAAATTGTTTTTGTGCTTTTCTTTTAGTATTTTCAATGAGTTTTATGAGTTATGTAAGTGGCGTGTCGTTGGTACAAACCCTTGATGTGTTAATTTGAAACACTTTATGGATTGTTTAAGTGTTTAATGGTTTTATTAAATTATTTGTGTAGTGCGTTGGGCCTCACTACGATGGTTTGGGGCCGTAGGTTCGAGGTATCTTACATGTACATGCATAGGGTAAGGCATATATATATATATGCCCTCTTTGTACATATTCCCTCATGGAACGGGGAATATGTGCATTGCAGCTAGGGGTTTAGATATATATATGTATAAATTCATGTGCGTGTATGCGTCAAACGTGGGTTCGAGTGGTCGTCGACAAATAAGGACATGTTTGAGGTAGGTCCTCTATACCTATGCCTTTAATTTGAGATTCATAATTGCGTGCTTGTTTTAAAAATATGTTTTACATTTACGCTATATACACATGCTGTGAAATTAGGTTACGATTGCTAGAAATGATTATGCCTTTGCTTTGGAAACTGAAATGCATTTTTAATGATATCGGTCTTAAGTGACCCTTCTTAAAAAAATTGATTTCCTAAAGTGGTTTTGAATTGGTAATGTGTATTTCCAAAGGGGTTTGGTCTTTTGTCCAGTTAATTGTAAAAAGTATTCCCTTTATGTAATAAAGCCCGTTTGGAACCTTAAGAATGTTTTATGGAAAGGAAAAACCTCTCTTGAGGTACTCCCCCTTGGTTTTGGAAAATGATTTGTATGTTGAAAGTTTTTTGATGTGCCTAACATTGAATTTTATGCATTGTGTGATGTGAAAGAGGGGGAATGCGCTTCAGGAGGAAGAACAATGGTGAGAGGTTGAATGAGCTTTTGATAAAGAAAATTTTATGTTCATATATGTTTGCATGATAAAGAAAAACTCACCACCACTTGAAATAGAGCACAATGGGAAACCTGGGTATCTAGGTGGGTGACCAGGACTAGTACGCTAGATGACACAGCAGGGGTTCGTCCCAGTTTTTCTAGCAGGATTGATGCAAAAACGCAAACTAAACATATTAATCTATGAGGGTCGTGGCCTTCTAAGCCACGTTTTCTGAGGGTCGTGGCCTTCTAAGCCACGTTTTCTGAGGGTCGTGGTCTTCTAAGCCACGTTTCACTAAGGTACGAGGTATCTAGGTTCCCACTTGTTCTAGCTACCTATAGGGATTCCCCATAGTGCTCATTTGTAACATGTTGCTTGTGATGTAACTTTCTTTTCAGTTGTTTCATATCTGGTGTCTTTTTTGTAAAAATCACATTTTATTCCAAACTGGTTTCTTTTCATTTTGAAATGTTAATACATGCTTGGAACTTATTTTGAAAATGTAGTAAGAGTGAAATGCTTTATTTGAAAATGAAAAATCATTACTTGAATTTGAAAAGAAGTGAAACCATTATTTTATTATATCTTATTTTCAAACTGGCATAGTTGGATTTCTTAATAAAGGCGGAGGCATAGGGTGTGGTTATATTTTGGCTATCCTACTGAGCATCTCGGTGCTCACACCTACTTTACTTTTCAGTTGCAGGTTTCAGTCTTGGATCGCTTTTGGGAGCGAGTGTGGTTTTCGTACCGTGGTGATCCATGGGGTCACCTAAGGTATGTCACGTTTCTTTGTTTATTCCTTTTTCTGCTGCCACGTTGTTTAGTTTACTTTCCTTTATTTATTTGCTTGTTCAGTTTATGTTTATTTATCTTTGTCATGGGCCAAACCATTACCAACTGGTTTTTATGATGCTCGGCACTAGTTGCCAGTCCGTGGGGATCGGGAACACTCTTTGGGCCATGTCGCAGACCGGGTCGGGCGCTGGGTCAGATGACGACCCGACCTGGTTCGTGACATCTCTTATGGTGGGGATCCCATTTATGTCTCCCCATATCAGTAACTCAGGTTTGTCCTTGGTTATGTTTTGGAAATAGGTTGTCTCGTTTGGATCTATTTAACTGCCAACTTCCTCCTTGGGTAAACATTGGGTTTGGAGTGTGCCTGACAGTTTTATTGAAGTGAGACTTTGGTAACTCTATTCAATGTTGTTGTTCGTTCAGGTAAATTGCATGAATATTTTTTCGGATAGTGTTTGAGGTGTTTTGTTTTGTGATAAAGTTTGAATGTGCTTGATCATTTTAGGAAATTGGTGTATGTTTTGGTTGGTGAGATTATCCATTTCTTGATTGATCAATTGGAGATATCTTACCATTTTGGGGGCAGGTGAAACTTGACAAAGGTGTCTATTTTGGCCTAACAATTGGATTTAGTTTTTGATTTTAGCCTTGTTGTGGCTTTCTGAAGGTGAAAAGATTTATGGTGGGGAGAATTTTCATATCAATGACTTGTTTTAAAGGTTTTTTTCATTCAATTTAAATCATTTCTTTTTTTTTTCTGGGGTTTCCCATGCATTTTTTGGGGAAAGGCTGGGTTTTCAAGAGTTGAGCCAAACCATGAGCCCGTTTCCAAATTTAAAAACAAAATTTGTTTTCTTATAACTATTTTTTTAAAAAAATTTCACCCGTTACACTTTCCAATTAGCCTACCCTGACTTATTAAAACCACCATACCACTTGGACCCCTCAGTAACTCATTATCATTTTGGATTTGGGTGCTTTATTTATGCATTGGGCCAACCCGTGGGACCAATTTCCGTTTTAAAATTTTATTTTAATTATTTCATATAGTATTCTGTTTTTACTCTTTCTTAGTGATTCCACCTCCCAAACAAATCCAAAAACCCAAGGCTTACATCTATTATATATTTCTCTACTTTGGAGCTCATTTTCACCATGGATTAGGGAGAAACTTCTTAGGGTTTCTCAAATCACCCAGATTTGAGAAGGTAATTTTATTATTTCATAAAACTTTCAATTTTCACTCTTTTCCCCCTATTTTAGTCCCTGATTTACCTAATCAAAATAATTCAATACTCCCTTATAGTTTTGGTTACTTGTACATTCTGCTTTTGGTGGATTTGTGGAGATTTATTCAAGATCTCTCAATTAAGTGAGTTTCCACTCATGTTCCCCCCATTTTCTTAGGGTTTCTTACACTTTTCTTGAGGTTCTAAAATGTATATTAGCTAGGGTTCATACCTAGGGGTTGATTTTGTGTCATTTTGGTTAAATATTGTGGATTATGGATTGATTTTACTTCCTTGTGGTGTAGCTGCAGTGCAATTGAAGTTTCATACAACAATTTGGAGTTTTTGGGACAAATAGTAGGTGATTCCATGTCTAAGCATTATTGGATGATTTAGTTTTTCTTGGTTTATATTTTTATCATGATTATCTTCCATTGTGTTTGGTTTAAAAATTATATTTGGTAGAATTTGTTAAGCGGTTGGTTTCTAAGTGGCATTTTTGTGCAAAATGAATATTTTTGGTGTGTATTTCATGTTGTGTTCATTGGGGTTGTTTCATGATTCATTGAATAATTTTATTAAATAATGTTATGGTTAAAAATTCTGGTTTTATGTGATATTGGTATGCTTTTTGTCTTCAAATAGGGGGTTTAGAAGGATTTTATGTGAAAAACATGGTTACATTCCTTAGATTTGTTTTGTGAAGGTTTTAAATGGTTTCTTGATTTATGTAAGTGGTGCAATTATGTTGCCAAACTGTTTTGGTAGGAGTTTATTTTTTAATTGGTCTATTTTAATTTGAAAGGCTGTTATGTTATGTGTACTATCTTGTAATGGTTTTTTAAAATTGTTTAATGGACTTTTTGAAGTGTTAAAGAGAGGTGAAACATGTTGTGGGCTGCTTTGGGGTGAGTATGATTTCCAAAATGAATTTGAATGAAAAAGGGGATCATGCGACATGTGTGTATGATTTTTGGTGTGTGTATGACTTGGAAGTGTTATTTTCATATGAAAATTTTATTTCATGGCATGTGGAATGTGTTTAATCACAAGAGGGGAAACCTAGTTATCTAGTTGGGTGGATGTGTACTAGTATTCTAGTGATCCCATGGGGTTTTCACCATGTTTCACGTAGCAAATTTGAAGATGAAAAAAAGAACTAAAATATGACGATGATAGTGTTGGGGGACCACTTGGTTATGGGTATGATTCCTATTAGTGGATCGTGTGTAGGAGAAAAAATATTTGTATGGTTACTTTCATAGAGTATGAGGTACCTGGGACCCACAACGAGTTAGTGAATATGGTTGTTTTCCCACTGCTAGTGCTCATTAGATATTTTATACTTACCTTTGGCATAAGGTATGTTTGGATGGAGAAATTTGGTAGCTTTTTTATTCTATTTAAAAGTTTGGATGTCATTTAAAGTATCCCACTTGAAATCTATTTTTATTTAAAGTTTCATCTTTTAGAAATTATAACTAACACTTCTTGTTTACAAAACTTTCAAGCATTTTATCTTATAATGATTATCACATAGAATCTTTTTGTGGTGGAATCCTACTAGTATTTGGATCAAACCCTACTTACACCCTTGGGTGTAAGTAGACTTGGTTATTTTGTCACATGTTTGGGTAAATATTTCAGTGCCAGTGATTCAGATTTCTTGTGGTCCTTCTTTGAATAGTGTTGTGGAGATGGCTTGAGGGTGGTTCCCCTTTCCCTGAGGAGGTTCTTACGCTATCTTTTTTTTTGACTATTTTTGTTTTTATAGTCTTTGAGTTTTGTTCTAGGTTATGTAATTCAATTTTGATTTTTTCATAAAAGATATTTTGGTTTGAAAAATCCAGATTTGTTTTATTGGATTCATTTGTTGTTTTATGCTTATAAACTCATGTAAATCTTTCCCAAATTTCATTTTTTGATACCTGGTCACTTATTCTTATCCGTGGGGATCGATAATTCCTTTCAGGCATTACCATGGGCTGGGTCAAGTGCCGGTTGTGATGGAGACCAGAGTCAGTTCGTTACATGAAGATGTTATGATTAGTGAGCCTAGATAGTGCTCATTGGGTAAAGTTTTTGTCTTATGAGACATTATGTATGGGATTATGGAGTAAAACTAATCCACTATGGGACTAATTCCACCATGTGATTTTTTCTTGGTAGTTATCCTTGACTTTTTCTTATGTCATGTTTTATGTTGCTACTACATTTCCTTTGTTTCCATGATCTTATGATACCATGTTCTTTATGTATTTCTCCCATGTGCTTACTTATGATATTATGTTTAAAGAAAAGTATATGTTACTTTATAAGGGTTAAATGTATAATTTTTTCAAAGAATGTTTTCATAAGTTTTTCATGATTTAAAAATAACCTTTATGAGTTCTATTCCTCCATTATGATTTCTTATAAAATATTTTGTAAAAAAATTTGGGAAGAAAAGTTGATTTTTAGGGTGCTAAAATGTTTATTTTGATCCTAATGATTAATTTTCAAATGAAAAATATTTTATTAGTATTCATGAACTAAAAATTTTATTTCTTTCTCTTTATATGATTCTTACTGATATTTTTTCCTCATCCCAAAATTTTTAATATTTTTCACAGTGTTTAAATATAGGTAAGACCAAAGAAGAAGTCAATTTTAAAGTCATAAAGATTGGTCATGATGAGAAAATATTTTTCACTCTAAAAGTGTTATATTATATTGAAATGGATACTAAGAAGAAGTGTCCAATTTGTAATTTATGAGTTTTCCATATAAGAGTTTGTAATAATTCTCTAAAACTATAATCCTAAAAGATATTTAGGAATTCAAGAAATAGAATTCTAGTCTAAATACAGTATATTATGTAATGTTTAAGGCTGAGTACTTACAAAGAAGAGTTTTATTCATTACCTAAAAATAAAACATGAGAGATAACATAACTAGCATAGGGGAAGAATATACCTGATAACAAATGGGTCTTCTGGTTATATGAAGAGGCTGATGATAGGAAGAGGTAAAAGGAATGAATGGTGATGAAATTATTTTAATAGAAAAATGGGTATGAATTTTTTGATATATTTTCACCGATAGTTAAACAAACTACCATAGGAAATGTTCTTAGTATCATTTCTTCTGATAGATTGCATCTAGAGTACATGGATGTTAAAAATGAATTCTCTTATGGTGACTTAGATGATTAAATATAACTGAATAAACCATATGTATTTTAGGATAATTACAGAAAATAATTAGAGTGTAATATGAATATAATTCTCTATGGCTCCAAGAAAGTGCCAAGATAGTGCATCCATAAGTTTGATGATTTCATGATTAATAAATTTTTTATGCAGAGAAGATAGGATCAATGTTTTTATATGGATCTATTTTAGGATAAAATATTTACCCCCTACTCTTATATGTGTATAATATGCTCCTGTAATGACTATAAATTAAGAGGATTTAGGAGATGAAGAATGAGTTGTCTAGAATTTTTGAGATGAAAAATATCTAGGAGGATAAAAAAATATTTGGGATGAATAATGCGAGATACATAGAAATAATAAGTTTGGTTTTGTTTTAAAAGGAATAAATCTATAAGAAAGTTTAAATATTTTTAATATCCAAATCTAAGATGGTTTCAACTCCATTGGAAAGATACTTTAAATTCCCCAAAGAGTAAGCATAAAAAATAGAAGATAAGAATAACTCTATGGTAAAAATTATTTTTTCATCGGTAGTGGGTATCTTGATGTACACCATGATATATACATAGTTATAAATTTTATTTTCTATGGGAGTTTTCATTTTTTTCCTATCAAATTCTTGGAAGGGAAACTGGGAGGCCGTGAAATGGATTCCTCGATATCTCAAATGATCATAAGATAAAAACTTATGATATGGGAGTGTTGATTCATTAAAATGGTATGTAGATACATATTTTAGGGGAGATTCAAAATTTGGTAGAGTAAAAAATGATATGTTTTCTTATATGAAGGAGTGATAGTTATCTAGATTTCATAGTTGTAGCCGATAGTAGCACTATTGAAGTTCAAGGACCGAATAACAACTAAGAAGGGGGGTGGGGGGTGGGGTGGGGTTGAATCAGTTGTTCAATTTTTAGAAGTTTCAAAACCTTAAGAAACTTAACTCTTGTAAACTGTTAAGATTTATTTCTTTTTCAATATTTATCAAATACTTATTTATGCAAAAATGGTAAAGAAAGTAAGGCACACATGATTTATAAGGTTCGACGTCAATGTGAGGAACTACATCCTTGACATAACCACTCCCTTGGGTCTATGGAAATATAATATAATGATGAAGTTAATAAAACTTCTTCCAACTCCTGTTAGATATATTCTATCTCCTGATATGAATGATTATACTGACTTCTATCAGTTTGCAATGTTTTATTATAGAACAATTGAGCCAAACAAAAAAAATAAAAACTTTGTTGAATCTGATCCACAAATTCTCAGTCAGAATCCTCAGTCTGATTTAGCTAAGTCTGATTATCTCAGTATGGTAAAGATGATTTTGATTTTCCCCTGCTCAAACACTCAAAGAAACCTTCTTCAATCAGGTGGGAAATTTTCACTTTGAATTCTATTGAGCTCCAACTTTTACAAGTTTGAAAAAAGTTACTTATGAAAAATGATATGAGAAAATATTTATTGGAAACTCAGAAAAAAAGGCTGGAAACTTGAAAAATATTCCCACTTCCTCAAATCTCAAAAACTTCAAAAATATCTTACATTAAAACTTCATCTTTGAATTAATCAGTCCTTCTTAAATTTGTCCAATATTTATACTAGATTTAACTTCAAGTTAGACTTATTCAACTTTTGAAATCTTTCTGAGTGCAATAATGTTGAATATTGGTTCTCATTTTTATTAAAACATGATTAGAAATGTTTTTCATATTTTCTTAGAAAGATGCTCAGAAATGTTTTTCAATTTTTCTTAGAAAAATGACAAGAAATGTATTTCAGAATTTCTCAAAAAAATGTTCAAAAATGTTGTTCAGATTTTCTTAGAGACATGATCAGAAATGTGGTTTTGATTTTCTTAGAAAATTTCTAAAAAATATGGTTATGATTTCCTCAGAAACATGGCCAGAAAAGTGGTTCCAATTTCTTCAGAAAAGAGGCTTAGATTTGCTCCTAAAATTGGTTCTGATTTACTGAAAAATAAGGTTATGAATTTTCATATTTTAGGTTCCAAATTGATTAGAAATTAGGTTCTAAATTACTTAGAAATTAGGTTTCGGATTTTTTATAAATCAGGTTCTGAATTGTTTAGAAATTAGGTTTTGAATTGTTCAGAAATTAGGTTCCAAACTGTTTAGAAATCAGGTTCCGAATTGATCAGAAATCAGTTTCTAATTTATTTATAAATTAGGTTTTGAATTGTTTAGAAATTTGGTTCCGATTTGTTCAGAAATAATTTTTTAAATTGCTTATAAATAAAGTTATGAATTGCTCAGAAATCAGGTTATGAAATGTTCAGATATTAGGTTCTGAATTTTTTAGAAACCAAGTTCCGAATTATTCAGAAATCAGGTTCCAAATTTTATAGAAAAGTTGTACCATTTCTTATAACAAATATACTGGATCTGTTTTTTAGCTTCTTTAAAGTGATTCTGATTCTTTCAAACTTCTCCATTATTTCTTCCAAATATTTTTTCATGAATGTTTTCATTATTTGTGAGAACTTTTTGATCAAAAAATCATAGTCTGATTTTATTTATAAATATTTAGAAACCTTCTAACTTCTGACTTTTCAATCCTCAATAACATGCTCTTTAAAAACTCTTCAGCAACAAAAAGAATTATCCATTCAACAAATTCTATCTGATCAACTTCATTCTTCCTGGATAACAAAAATATTCTTGTACAAAAGAAAGGTTAGTTTTCAAAAATTACAAATAATCCTTTTTAAAACAATTTATCACAATTGTACTTCAACTATCCATAATATAAATAGAATATATATCCACAACAAAAGAAAATAAAGAACTTCTATTGTCAATGATTTTAATAGAGGATCTTGTAAGGGTCTAGGAATGTGGATTGTTATTTTGTGATATTCATCGTGAAATTAATTTGGATAAAAAATTTGTACTTCATTTATATATAAACAAAATGACCTAAAATATAATTTCATCTAGAAGATTCTAGAGGATATAGATCTATATCTATAAAATATAAATGGAATAAAAAATATGACTAACATGTTCATAAAGGTTCTAGTATTTAAAATTTTAAGGTATTATTGTGCCTTAATGAGACTACAGTAATTAGAAGGTGATGGATACACTATTGTTATTGAATAAGTTAGAAGGGTGGTTTTTCCTATGTTTTGGAGGTTTTCATGGTTTCATTGAAATTAGTATTTAAGTGTGAGATTGTTAGGAATTGTGAAGTATGTTTCAAGTTATAATAATTTTATTAGAAATAAAATCTCCATAAGTTATGACTCAACCTATTAAGATATCAATAACTAAATCCAACATTGACAAGTGTTCTAGATTTTATATTCCCAAATTGGTATGAAAGTGTTCAGTTGTCTGAATGATGTAAACTATAAATATATGATATTTTAAAGTACTAAATTTGTTATATAGTAAATAGTTTACATAATATTCTTTAAAGATGATGCATAAGGGTCCCTGGAAGAACAAAGGGTGATATATAAAAGTAACTTCCTCAAATGTAAGGGTCACCTACACTATGCACAAGAATTCAGTGATCAGATGTAGATTTTTACAGGTGATTAAAGGATTCCATGCTCAAATGAAGACTCCCATAAATATCTAAAGTTGATGCAACTAGATAACCTTTTAGGAAATAATATAAAGGTGGGATTGGACTACTTGTTCACATGTTCTTGTCAACTGGGATTCATGATCGAATTGAATGAATTTTTAAAAGTGATTTTAATATCTTATAAATTCGGATGGTAATGAAAATAGAATAGTGTTTTACCATAGATGTAGGACTTAATTTCTGATCCACATAAATTCATTATGTCCTTTACATTGCCTTAATTTTTTTTGAATGTTTTTTTTTCTGAGTTGTGCTTTTGAGTGTGTGTGAGATGGTTGACTTGATGTGGTTATTTAGGGAGAGGCTCTTCTTCTTAAAAGTTTATGGGGGCACTTTTAATGGATTGATGGCATGGTCTCTCCCAATAAGAAAAATCCTCCTAGAAGCCTCTATTCTCACTATGTCATTGACATACCAAATCATATTGAGTATACGAGTGGAGACTAAAACTCCTTAGGTTATTTTACATATAATTCCTTTGAAACCACAATTAAATCATTATATGATTATAATAACCATCTAGATTTATTTTTTTAACTAATTGAACCCTTGGTTACTTTGTAAGGGGTTACCATGACTAAAAGAATCTTTGTTACATAATAATTTTTTTGAATTTACCAATATGATAAGTGGTTTACATTAAGATTATCCTTTTCAAGGATTGATTTCGAGGTTAAGTTAGATGATTATGTTTTTATTTATCATTATTAAAATCTTTTATTAGATGAGTATTATGTTTTAGTACAAGTCGTGTACCCTAGTATACTAAACCTTCCCATGTCATGGGATACATGGAATGACATGCAGTTATTATACAAGATATACATTACATGTTGACCGACTAACCTGGTACACAATTGTTGGACTACACATCATTTATCAGCATACATGATGTGCCTTCTACATGGGTTAGCAGAAAAAATCATGTAATATTCATGGTCATAATACACAACCAAACCATGTGATGCTGACAACTTGAAGTATTACTTATATACATGATTTTTATATGGTTTAAACGACATGTAGTTCAACAATTACCACTTCCAAGATACACACTAAGTTATCTGGACCAACAGAATTAGAGATACACAACGTGTAGCTAGAGTGCACACATTGTGTAGTCACTCGCTCAAGAACATGTCGAGCCTTTTGATGGGTTTCATTGACATGTGGAATCTAGATCACATGGAGTGTAGCCAGTCTTTACACAACATGTAATTAACTGAGATACATGCTAAAGAACTAGGTGAGAATCTCAAGCACATGGAAAGAAAATACGTGTCATGTAGTCTAGATGAGTCAATATGCTGAAGCCCAATCTATGTGACCAAGATACACGACAAAAGGGGTACAAAATGTGTAGCTAGATAATATACATAATGTATTCTTCCATTTAATCATATAAATAAATTATATTAAATTGAAAATTGTAGCATTAAAACCTTATTCCTTTGGTTGTCACATTAAGTGTTTGAAAATTTTATAAGGGTTTTAAATAATTTTAAATTCTCAACTAATTTATTGTAATAAATATACAAATATTGGTTATTCAATTTATTTCCATTAATTACTTAATTATGGTTATCTATAAATGAATTCATATGGTCATTAAGATGAAAGATAATTAATTAATTAATTAATTAATTAATGAAATCATGTTTATCTTAATAAAAAATAACGAATAAGAAATTAATTTTAGACACTTTCTTTTGCTTATACACTGCATGTATGACCATTCATGAGATTGAAAAAGACTATTGTATGTGTAGGAATTTATTTAATTTAATTTATTTCATGTGTTTTCAATTATTTATTATTAAATTAAATTTTATGGCCTATGAGTTATCCATTCCTCCATTATTATGTAGGATTTGCGTGTATAAGTATATTTATATAATTCCCATTTAACCAGTCCTTTGGTTCTACTCACTTGCATGTGTGTTATAAATATTTTTAATTAATGGAGTTTCCCAAGGAATGTGAAGACAGTTCAAGATAAAACCATAATGATGCCAACCTAGGTGTTACAAAGGTGGATAGGTGGAATTATGTAAATCATTCCAAGATCAAAAACATGAGTTATTTCCCCTAGGTTAAAGGTTGATTTAATGTCTCCTCATTTAATCAACTATTAGATAATTCTCATGAATTGGTCATTTAATTAATTAATTATTGTTATATATGAAATTATTTATTTTATGAACGCAAGGCTACGATCAAATAAATAAATAAATTATTGTGCGAAGATGTAAATTAAAAAAATGAATTATGCATAAATTTTTTATCCAACATGGTTAATTAATTAAGTAAAATCCAATTAATAGTGAAAATATATAAATGATAAAATAAGATAAAATTTATGAATAATAAATTAAGATCCATCAATTAAATATTAAGTCCAACCTTTCCTTCTGTTACTTGATTAGGAATGAAATACTCAGAACTAAGTGTTTGACCCACCCTTATTGGGACACATAATTTTAATGTAGAGTTCTTATGAATGTTATTAGTAGACTTAACCATCTTACATCAATAGAAGTATCCCTCGCTAGACTTGATATAACCTAGAGGAAAGTGTTAGGGAAATCCAAGTCAGGATTTCAAGATTAGAGATTCTACTCAATGGATCAAGGAGCTACAAGTCTACAGTTGTAAAAGACCTACCTACCTAAATACCTTCAAGTAGCTTGAACAAACATCATTGGGGTTATAACAAGGGGCATATGGATCCTTTTCTTGATAATGTTAAAGAAACTAGACATTATGTGTTCAATTGTGAGGGTGATTGAGACTTGATTAAATAGTGGGATATTTAATAAAATTAGTTAATTTATTTTTTCTCACATAATTTTTAATCAAGAAAAAGTAATAATAATATTCTATTTTAATTTTATAATAAAAAAGAAAGATCATCATCCACACTATCCCTACAGTCAATATTGGATAAATAAAACCTATTAACTAGAAGTAACTTCCATTAGTTTTTTAGATTCCTTCCTGTTATGCTATACCATGAAAAAAATATTAAATACTAGAATCCTCAATTCCTAATCCACATACTAAAGAGGTGAGTGATGAAAATTTAATTGTCTAAGAAAAACAATTGATAAATGAGGTATATGTTCAAATTTTTATGACTTTTCTTATGTTCAGTGAACTTATAAAGTTTCACAAAAACATGGATGCATATATCATTCTTTAGAAACTTCATGGTCTTTACTAGGAGAGAGAAATAGAGATAGTAGAAGTTTGAGATCTCCAAGGTACTATATTAGAGGAATTTTGAATATGGTTACCCAAATGTTCCTTACATAGTCAAAATCATTAGCTACATTGACTGCCTAAAGGTTATAGGCTTTAAAATCCTCGAAGAACTGTGCACCGATCTCATTTTAGCATCACTACCTCAGAACTTCTCCATTTTTTTTTGAATTATAATATGAAAAAATTGAGAAGTCTCTACATTATCTTATCATTCTTCTTCAGCAAGTAGATAAGGATATAAAGCATGAAAATCCATCCATACTTTTGGTGAAAAAATTGAAAGGACAAGCAAAGAGATTTAAGCCCAAAGCTTCTTCACACCCTTTTAAGAAGAGGAATACTGAGGGGGAATAAAAGGGAGCAAGATACAATCTGTTTAATATGTGAAAATAAGGGAAATTGGAAGAAAAACTAAAAATAGTCAATGAAGTAATGGGAAACCTAATGGGAGTTTTTTATCGAGTCAAATTTATCTACTTGCATAAACTGGGTATTAGATACATATTATAGTGATCAAATGTATATTCAAATATAGTAACCATGTTGATTCTGAAATATTTACAGAAGGGAGGTAGATCTTTGAGTATCCAATAGAGATAAACTTGTTGCAGTAGAAATCATGGACTACCACGTCATGTTTCTAGACAAATGAACTTGGTTTTGAAAGGTTTTTATTATGTTTAATCCATTAACAAAAAACATTTTTTCTGTATCTAGACTTGATACATATGGATTTATTTTCAAATTTAGAATTGAATATGTTTTATTTTATAAAGATATAATTTTTATGGTAATTAACATTTAAATAATGGACTTTTTGTGTTAGATTACACATACCAAGTAATGAAATTGATAACAAAATTTATTCTCATGACTGATACCACACCCGACTACGGAATCACCATCTAGGTCATGTAAAAGAAAATTTATTAACTAAATTATACCAAGATGGATATTTAGATTGTTTTTACCTAAAACCACTTTCTCTTTGTCACAAATATTTACAAGGTAAAATCACGAAATTACCATTTAGCGGAAAAGGTGGAAGGGAAAAATAGATTCATGAATTAGTTCATAAAAATTTGTGTGGACCATTTCCTATTGAGGCAAGGAGTGGGTACTCATAATTTATAAATTTTACTAATGATTTTAGTAGATATGGATATGTCTACTTAATGAGGTATAAGTTGGATTCTTTTGATAAATTTAAGGAGTAAAAGAATGAATTTAAGAATCAGATTGGTAAT